>JAGIQG010000009.1:25340693-30140693 GCA_024679065.1 Sphyrna mokarran
TTATTCAAGGAGCAGCTGCTGCGAGTCCTTGATAAGTATGTCCCTGTCAGGCAAGGAGGAAATGGTCGAGTAAGAGAACCTTGGTGTACGAAAAAAGTTGATTTGCTGGTTAAAAGGAAAAAGGAGGCTTATGTCAGGATGAGGCTTGAAGGCTCGGTTAGTGCAATGGATAGCTATAGATTAGCCAGGAGGGAGCTAAAGAGTGAATTGAGGAGCGCTAAGAGAGGACACGAGAAGACTTTGGCTGATAAGATTAAGGAGAATCCTAAAGCTTTCTTTAGATATGTTAAGAATAGAAGATTGGTTAGGACAAGATTAGGGCCAGTCATAGACAGCAGTGGGAAGTTGTGCGTGGAGCCTGAAGAGATTGGAGAGGCACTGAATAAATATTTCTCTTCGGTATTCACGCAGGGTGATGTAAATGTAGTTATGGAGAACACTGAGGTACAGGGTAGAAAACTGGAAAGTATCGAAGTAGATAGGGAGGATGTGCTAGATATTCTCGAGGGTTTGAAGTTGGATAAGTCCCCTGGGCCGGATGGGATTTACCCTAGGATTCTCTGGGAGGCAAGAGAGGAGATTGCAGAGCCTCTGGCTCTGATCTTCAGGTCGTCGTTGGTTACGGGTGTGGTTCCGGAGGACTGGAGGATAGCGAATGTGGTCCCGTTGTTCAAGAAGGGAAAGAGAGACCTTCCAGGGAATTATAGGCCAGTGAGTCTTACTTCTGTTGTGGGCAAAGTATTGGAGAGAATTATTAGGGATAGGATTTATAGTTATTTAGAGAGAAATGAATTGATTGGGGATAGTCAGCATGGTTTTGTGAAGGGTAGGTCGTGCCTTACTAACCTCATTGAGTTTTTTGAAAAGTGACTAAAGAGGTGGATGGGGGTAAGGCGGTTGATGTGGTATATATGGACTTTAGTAAGGCGTTTGATAAGGTGGCCCATGGAAGACTTCTGCAGAAAATGCAGATGTATGGGATAGAGGGTGATTGAGCTAATTGGGTTAGGAATTGGCTAGCAGATAGAAGACAGAGGGTGGTGGTTGATGGGAGATATTCATCGTGGAGTTCGGTGACAAGTGGTGTACCTCAGGGGTCTGTTTTGGGGCCCCTGCTATTTGTAATTTTTATAAATGATCTGGATGAGGGTATTGAAGGATGGATTAGTAAATTTGCAGATGACACTAAAGTCGGTGGAGTGGTAGATAGTGAAGAGGGGTGTTATAGTTTGCAGAGAGACTTGGACAAGTTGCAGAGCTGGGCCGAGAGGTGGCAAATGGAGTTTAATGTGGAAAAGTGTGAGGTAATGCACTATGGCAGGAATAATAAATGTGTAGAGTATAGGGCTAATGGTAGGATTCTTAATAGTGTTGATGAACAGAGGGATCTTGGTGTATATGTGCATAGATCCCTGAAAGTAGGCAGTCAAGTCGATAAGGTTGTTAAGAAGGCATATGGAGTCTTAGCTTTTATTGGTAGGGGGATTGAATTTCGGAGCCGCAACGTCATGTTGCAACTGTACAAAACTCTAGTGCGGCCGCACTTGGAGTATTGTGTGCAGTTCTGGTCCCCACATTATAAGAAAGATGTGGAGGCATTGGAGAGGGTACAGAGGAGGTTTACCAGGATGTTGCCTGGTATGGAGGGCAGGTCTTATGAAGAGAGGCTGAGGGATTTGAGGTTGTTTTTGTTAGAAAGGAGGCGGCTAAGAGGGGACCTTATCGAAACATATAAGATGATTAGAGGTTTAGATAGGGTGGACAGTGATAGCCTTTTTCCTAGGATGGAAAAAGCTAGCACGAGGGGACACAGCTTTAAATTAAGGGGTGATAGTTATAGGACGGATATCAGAGGCAGGTTCTTTACCCAAAGGGTGGTTCGGGAGTGGAATGCCCTGCCTGCAGCAGTTGTAGATGCGCCAAGTTTGGTGGCGTTTAAGAGGTTAGTTGATAAGTATATGGAAGAGAAGGGAATGGTTTAGTTTGGAGGGGCATTGCTTTTTATATTGGTCGGCGCAACATCGAAGGCCGAAGGGCCTGTTCTGTGCTGTAATGTTCTATGTTCTATGTTCTAATGTGCAAACTCCACATAGACAGTGACCCAAGCTAGGAACTGAACTCAAGTCGCTGGAACTGTAAGGCAGCAGTGCTAAGTACTGTGCCATAGTGCTGCCCTCAGAATCTTTTACTGTGAGATTACTAATTAACCCTGTCTCATTAAACAGTACTAGATCTTAAATTGTTACCCTAGTCAGTTCAACTGCATATTGTTCCATGGATCTGTCATGAAAGCAGTTTATAAATGTATCTTCCACCTTTGCTAATTTTAATCACCTAGTCTGTATGAAGATTAAATGTTCCAGTATTATTGTATTGCCTTTGTTTGAAGCTCCAATTATTGCTTGTCTGATGCTCTTCCCAATGATGTAACTACTTTTTGGGGAATATAAACTACTCCCACTAGCTTTTTCTGATCCTTGTCATTCCTTATCTCCAACCATCTTGATCTTCTGCCACTGTAGGAGATCCAGACATATTAACTTAATGGTTTTGTAATCATGCATTGTAAAGCGATCGCGTTTAAGAGACTCATTTCAACATTGAGATGTTATGGTTCAGGTTAGAACTTCAAAGTGTTCCAAAATGAAGCCCACCTGAATCATAATTTTTGTGTCTTGATATTTATTTAAATATTTATTTAAAAATATACTTAACATGCACAGTAAGAAAATTAGAAAGAACCTTTATCAATTACAAAAAATAAACAATCATGATAATGTATAATCCTTAACAAAAATATCTATAATGTTTCAATCAAACCCAAAACCCTTGCCATATACAAAACCCTTTAAACAAGTTCAGTACAGCAAAGTCTACTGCTCACATGATAACGGACATTGAATCCTTTGGTTGAAATCTGCAGTTCTCCGGGTTCACTGAGAACAGTTTGAAGACAAGACATCTTCCCAAAACACCAGAGAGACTCTGGTCCAGCCCCCTATAATAGCAGATTTTTACCCTTCAGGAAAGCAAGATCTTGTTTTCAGCTAACCAACAGAATTTTCAAAACAATATGGAGAGAGGGAAAGCACTTCTTTTTAGTTTGCTGTCCCTTTTAAAGCTAAAACTCAAACCTGCAGCTGCAAACTGAAAGTGAAAATTATTGTTCGACAACAAATGACCTCCTAACAATGCAGGGTTGTAAAACTAATCCCAGAGTAAACACAAACAACCCCATTTAAACCACTTAAGTAGCAAAAAAAGGACATATCCAATGAAGCCAACAATAGTGACATCACTGAAGCTGTGAGCTATGAAACCACTAAAGCTGTGAGAGCTGCAAAGATCATGTCAAAAAAAACCTAATGATGCACTAAGGCTTGATAGAAATTGTGCTGTTATTATGGGCTATTAGCTCCATGTACATGCAGGGGAAAAGTGGGCAAACAGGTTGAAGAGAAACAAGCAGGAAACCAAGAATCTCAGAAAGAAGAGCAAGTGATGGGATTGTGAGAGAGCTGAATGGGATTTGAGAAGGTGAACAATGCTGACAAGCCTAGCATACACAGGAAAGTGGGACTAAGCCAGCAAGGCAAGCAGCTACAATGCCCAGAGTGAGCACCACATTGACAAAGATGACCCTCCTTGCGTCCTGCAAAAGTGACTGAATCATTATAAATGTCTTATAAATGAGTATGTGCAATTTGACCATATCTATCTGCAAAAGAGAAAACTTTCATCATTTAAATGCAGATTGTAGAGGAGAAAAGCTGATGCTCTAACTCTGTCACCTAACTCTCTCAACCTTGCCAACTTTTTATAAAGTTCCACTTTATGACGCAGGAAACTAGTTATGTTAATGATCAAGCTATTCAAGCTGTGTAATCCCTTCGGCTTTTCTGACAAGCCATTCCTAATAACTTGTCAGCAAATTAATCCCAGACACAAAAGGGAAAAAAATTAACTGCAGACAATTTGCAGATGCGGTGACGTTATTGGAGAAAGTTTAATGGTAAAACTAATCTGTAATTCGAATTTCATGGCTGCAATTTTGTCTACTTTTGAATGTGTGAGTATATATGGATGAATATGCAATAAGAAGAATTGTAAGTTATGTGTTTTCAATATCTTCTGTTTTGAGTGCGAGACTTTTGACTGATAAAATGCCATTAACAAGGATATCAAGGATACCCTTGTTAATAGTTGTTTTACTACTATTGTTAAATGACATTATTGCATCAAACAGCTACAGCATGCTTTTGAATGACTGTAATGTAGCAGATGTCCTATTCTTTGCTTTGGGGAAAAAAAATCTACTTTTCTTAGTTTTATACTTCTGGTTCGAAAATATGTAATGTATTGCCATGTTGAAATCACATCTCTTTTCGTTTATATATTTACAAATAGTCATAATGCCTTTTGGTAACTAGATACCAGAACATTACTTTTTTTTAAAGCTCCACAAAAACTGTTGATCAGTTATTAGTCTGTTGAATTTTGAAGCCTGGCTTTGCAGCTTTCTTGACCTGGCACATTATCAAATTTCATCAATATTGGTGAGAGATTGCTGTTATCAATCTCAATTACAGACTTAAGACATACAGCAAAGAAGGGGGTTGGAGAGGAAGGGAGGGAGGGTTTGTAGCAATGAGATTTTTCAGACTGAACTGAAAATGGTACTGAAGAAAAATATTGAAGCTGTCGTCCTGGAGGTGAAGCTTAGTTGTGCGGATAGTCCATGCGCATGTCTGGAGCCAGAAGTATTCCTCCTTTCCATAGCACATAAGGTTATGACAGCAACGTTTATGGCCCAAAATGTGAACTACGCTTGTTTAAGTAGGTTTGAATGGAAACCACCAGAAGGAAACTATCCAGCACAAATGTCTCTGAAATTTTTAATCATCTTTGAGTAAAATGGTCTGCTGGTCTGATGAAATGACAGACCTAGAAATTAACTAAAGTCAATCTATTTCCATCAGAAACATGTCCATAAACACCTCATTAATACTTAGAACTGCCATTGTGTTGCCTGGACTCAGCTAATGTCTCAAATAAATACCGTTACTCTTTTTTCCACTCATTATTCTCTGATTTTTGAGGGCATCACTCACAGATTAACAGGAAACCAAAGTACAAAAAATGCTTCTGAGATTTTTCCCCTCGATCCAAGCATTATTAACTCATTCATTGCTAAGTGCGTCATTTGACATGACTGCCAGTACAGTTTCTCAAAGATTTGAGGTTTTTGTGTGCCTGGCTGTAAGATGGGGTGGCATGGTGGCATAATGGTTAGTACTGCTGCCTCACAGCACCAGGAACCTGGGTTCGATTCCCAGCTCGGGTCATTGTCTAGATGGAATCTGCACATTCTCCCTGTGTCTGCATGGGTTTCCTCCGGGTACTCCAGTTTCCTCCCACAGTCCAATGATATGTAGGTTAGGTTGATTGGCTGTGATAAGTTGTCCCTTAGTGTCAGCAAGATTACATAAAACTACAGCACAAAGAGGCCCTTCGGCCCACAAGTTGTGCCGAACGCATCAAAACCTACCCAGCCATAGATCTATCTATAACCCCCAATCCCATTGGATCCCATATACTCATCCAGAAGTCTTTTAAAAGACCCCAGCGAGTTCACCTCGACCACCACCGATGGCAGCCAAATCCATTCACTCACCACCCTCTGAGTGAAAAACTTTCCCCTAGCATCCCCTCTGTACTTGCTTCCTTGCACCTTAAATCTGTGCCCTCTCGTCGCGACCATTTCAGCCCTGGTAAATAGTCTCTGAGAGTCCACCCTATCTAATTCTCTCAACATCTTGTAAACCTCGATCAGGTTGCCTCTCAACCTTTGTCTCTCCAGAGAGAACAGTCCCAGCTTCCTCAACCTGTCTTCATAAGGCATGCCTCCCAATCCAGGCAACATCCTTGTAAATCTCCTCTGCACCCTTTCAATAGCTTCCACGTCCTTCCTATAGTGAGGCGACCAGAACTGCGCACAGTACTCCAAGTGTGGTCTGACAAGGGTCCTATAAAGCTGCAGCATTACCTCCTGACTCCTGAACTCAATCCCTCAATGAATGAAGGCCAGTACACCGTAAGCTTTCTTAACCACATCCTCCACCTGGGAGGCCGATTTGAGAGTCTTATGGACCCGGACCCCAAGATCCCTCTGCTCTTCCACACAGCTAAGACTCCTACCTTTGATAGTGTACTCATTCATCCCGTTGGATCTGCCAAAATGGACCACAACACATTTATCCGCGTTGAAGTCCATCTGCCACTTCTCCGCCCAGTCTTGCATCCTGTCGATGTCATGCTGCAACTTTTGACATCCCTCCAGACCATCCACAACACCACCGACCTTCGTGTCATCGGCGAACTTACTCACCCATCCCTCCACTTCCTCATCCAGATCATTTATGAAAATGACAAACAGCAAGGGTCCTAGAACAGATCCCTGGGGCACTCCACTGGTACCGACCTCCATGCAGAAAAAGAGCCATCCACAACCACCCTCTGCCTCCTGCAGGGAAGCCAGTTCTGGATCCACAAGGCCAAAGCCCCTTGGATCCCATGCCCATTAGTAGGTAAATATGTAGGGTTACAGGAATAGATGGATGAAATTGTTCTTGGCGCTGGCTTCATGGGCCGAATGACCTTCTTCTGCACTGTAGAGATTCTATGAAAAGAGAACGTTCTATTCTATGTAACAAGCGGTCACAATTTTGATATCCAGTATGATTAAGGATGCTTGCCTTACATTTTGCTACTGAGATTTATGTTTCTATTGTTGCTCATGTGTATGTTAGAATGAGAACTATTGTTATAACAAGCAGGGATGGTTGATAGTTATGAGGCAATACATAAGGACTCACAGGTTTTCCTTTTGATGGTACGATTTATTGAGCTTCTAGTTATAGCAGCTGTTCTACAGTTGTTATAGGTGTGGCCACTCTGAGGGATCATTATTTTCATGACTTAATTCTTTAAATATATGAAGAATTTAAATAAAAAGAAAACAAATCCTTTTTAAGTAGATATTTCAAACGTTTTATTTAAGCATCGAACTGGTATAGGGCAATATTTGTACCAAATAATTAGAGTGTTAAAGAATTCTTTAGCTAATCATTTACACATGGCAGTGGACCAGCCTGCCTCTAAACTGTATGTAGACATTTTAAGATGTTCATAAAAATGTCAAATGTTGATCCTTCATTCTTCAATTTTTTTATTAGTTCTTTCAGACTATAATTGCTTGGTCTTAGCATGGGATGGTTTGAAGGGTAAATCCCGGTTAAGTAACTAATAACCAGTTGTAAATATTGACAAATGATGTGTTATGAATTAAAATTTAATATCCCGATTTTAAGTTTCAACATTGCTACTTTTGTATCAGTAAACCTCAGCTAAATCTCTCCATTCTCTGGCTTTGGATGATTTTAGAAGTTGAACATTCATTTGCTTAAATAAGCATGGTCCAATTAGTTAAGCAAACATTTTGAAGCCAAAAAGCTAAGCTTTGTCCATCACCTGCCATGTGCTCTTGTGCCTGTCAGGAATTCAAAGACACATTTCATGGAAGAGGTAATGAGTGGAGAAGAAGCCCTTTCCATGAAGAATTTGATTTGATTTATAATTGTGATGTGTATTAGGATACAGTGAAAACATTGTTTCTTGTGCACTATAGATACAGAACATTCCATTCATAGAGTACATAGGGTACATAGGGGGAAGGAAAAGAGAGAGTGCAGAATATAGTGTTAGTCATAGTTAGTGTGTAGAGAAAGATCAGCTTAATATAAATTTTAAAGTTTATTTGTTAGTGTCACAAGCAGGCTTACATTAACTGCAATTAAGTTATTGTGAAAATCCCCTAGTCACTACACTCCAATGCATCTTCAGAAACACTGAGGGAGAATTTTAGCATGACCAGTGCACCTAACCAGTACATCTTTTAGCTGTGGGAGGAAACCAGAGCATCCAGGGGAAACCTATGCAGACAGGAGAGAATGTGCAGAGCCCACACAGATAGTGACCCATGCTGGGAATTGAACCTGGATCCTTAGCGCTGAGACAACAGTGTCAATCATTCTGCCACGTGCTGCCCCTAATATATGGTAAGTCCATTCAAAAGTCTGATGGCAGCAGGGAAGATGCTGTTCTTGAGTTGGTTGGTACGTGATCTGATTTTTGTAACTTTCTCCCAACGGAAGAAGGTGGAAGAGAGTATGTGCGGGGTGCATGGGACCCTTGATAATGCTGGCTGCTTTTCCAAACAGAGTCAATGCATGGGAGGCTGATTTGCATGATGGACTGGGCTACGTTCATGACCCTTTGTCATTTATTTCAAAGAATGAGACAGCTATTACCAGAAGCTCCTTTTAGTCAATTGGGAAACAAGTCTCCTAACTACCATTTTAACAACAGCAACATATTCTTATGTCGCACCTTTAACACAATGAAATAGGACAGCCCACGGGAACATTATATAGCTAAGAATGACACCCAGACAGGAAATATTAGGTCAATTGATCAAAAGCTTTCTTAAAGAGAAAGGTTTTAAGTAACTTAAGGAGATTTTTAAGGAGGAAAACAAGTCTAGAGAGAAATTCTATAGGAGAACCTAGGAAACTGAAGGCATGCCCACCAAAGGAGGAGCAATTATTATTGGGAATACACTCGAGGCCAGAATAAGAGGAACTCCGATATCTCAGAAGGTTGTGGATTTGGAGGAGATTAGAGAGGTAGGAAGGAGAAAGGTCATGGAGGGATTTGAAAACAATGATCAGTTAAAATTGATATGTGGCACAAAGGAATAGGTAGGGGACTGAAAAGTAGAGCATTAGGAATGGAAGAAACACTCCATACCCATTTACAAACAAACAAATTAGGAGCAGGAGTAAGCCATTTGGCTCCTCAAACCTGTTCCGCATTCAATAAGGTTATGGCTGGTTTGATTGTATCAGGGATAGGGGTATGGCTTTTACAATTCAGCTTCCATTTACTCTCCTGAACTGTCAGTAATTTGCAGTGGCCTCAGGGATAGTTGGTGTCAGTTTGCTCATTAATGAGCCTAATTGACATTATGCTGTTAGTGGATGGGATTACTGCGTCCTTCCTATCCCAATTTAATTGGGTACAGTTTTTCCAATGCCATAAGTCTCATGTGGGTAGTCCAGCCCAATTCTACTATCCCTGCCATCATACTTGCTTCAGCAAGTTCATTTAAATTTCACCCAATATTTCAAATCGATGATCCATGCATAGAACTTGGAATATATTACAGACATAGAGTCTTGAAACAAATGGCAGAGGAGGAAAGAGCAAAGAGGGATGATAGAAGAAATATTGATTGTTGCAAGAGGCTACGGTGCAAGTGACTCTTCAGATTGAGTCCATCTTCTTCCAGATGACCTGCCCAGCCACCGTGTGTTTTCTCATCAGTCCCTGCCCCCAAACCATCCTGCCAGTAACCATTGACCCTCCTAGTGT
Source organism: Sphyrna mokarran (assembly GCA_024679065.1). Lineage (NCBI taxonomy): Eukaryota > Metazoa > Chordata > Chondrichthyes > Carcharhiniformes > Carcharhinidae > Sphyrna > Sphyrna mokarran. Next base: position 25,350,186 of record JAGIQG010000009.1, read on the forward strand.
GATCTTGGAATACCGTGCATTCACTCTATATCCCTCCCCTACCACCCTCTTCCCACACAAAGACAGTTCTTATCTTGCCTGTCTCATCCTTTGCCTGCATTCCACGACAGCATTTCCCATCTTCCCACTCCAAACGACCCCACTCATTCCATCACTCCGCAGTGTCTATTTCCCCTCTAGGTTTCCACACCCAGCCTCTTCATTCCTGTCCTCCCCATCTCATTCCCCCCTCCTTCTCAGCACAGACTACCACACCCAATATTATTTCATGCAGCTGACCACCTGCAGTGAGAAGACCCTTACCCTGGAAGCTCCTACAGTGCAATAATCCACATGGTTGATGCTCCATTCACCACTACTGCGCATGGTATTTCAGGGTCCACAGTTGCAACCTTCCAGTATCCACAAGCTGCCCAGGATTCTTGCATGTGGATACATATTCCAGACCATGATATCCCATTGGTAGCGCAGATAATTGGATAACCTTCATTTCCTGTCAGTGGGAAACTGATTTTCAGCCTGAGTTGTGACTGTGCTGATTTGTACCTTATCGCTGAAAATCATAACTTTTTCTTTCAAGCTTCTAATGTTTATTTGACCTTAGTCATTGTTCTTCAAATCATAGCTGTAGATCTTTTTCACTTGGTAATCTTAATGTAAAGCAAATAATTTGATTATATTAATGACAATAAAATATCTCCCCAGCAGGAATTATCCACAGTAAGACTTGATATTAAATTGTAAACCTGATCTTCAAAACTACAATACTCTGGCTTGGTGTTTGAAACACAGTAAGAAGTCTCACAACACCAGGTTAAAACTCAGCGGTGTTATCTTGTCACTTCAAGGAAGGTCATGTCATGGTATGGAAGTTCTGGAATGATTTCAAATTGACTGTAAAAGGCTTCAATACTTTCTCTTATCTAACTCCTGTTTTTAGCTTTCCTGGCTTGGATTTTCAATATGATTTTCAATGACAGGTCTTTGGTCAATTACCAAGTTAAATTGCTCTGTGCTCAGATTCTGGCTGACAGTTTGTCGCAGCATTGACAGGAAGGAGGCTTTTAGAGAGGCTTTCAGATAAGGGCAATTTTTCACAAAATGTGTTGGAATTACAGCTTACATGTACAATATTAAACCAGTATCTTTAAAAACGATAACTGGAGACTCAGTAAGGACCATTGTTCCATTTCTAGTCTAACATTGCTTAGTGCAGTCATAATATTAAACTAGTGTTGACATACACGTCTTCTCCTAAGATAGTAAATGTGCATTTGACGTAAATCTTTGCACCTTCCTATACAGTAGTCAAATTACCCAAAGATATTGAGTGAAATTGGTGCTTTTTACACTGCTTATTTTTAACATACTTTCATAGGATTTGTGGGGTGGCATATTAGCACAATGGTTAGCACTACAGCCTCACAGCACCAGAGATCCAGGTTCAATTCCCAGCTTGGGTCACACTCTGTGTGGAGTTTGCATGTTCTCCCTGTGATTGTGTGGGTTTCCTCCAGGTGCTGCGGTTTCCTCCCACAGCCTGAAAGAAGTGCTGGTTAGGTGCATTGGCCCCCTGAACAGGCGTTGGAATGTGAAGACTCAGGGAATTTCATATAAATTGATTTCTCATGCCTTCTTTTTTACTCTTTTTCAGATTTGGTGTTCTGTATTATGGGTTTTGACTTGTTTTGTTATTGAAACAGAATGACCAGAATTTGAACAGCTCATTGGTACAATTGGCAGCTTTTAACATTTTGTTCCCATTGATACCTGGTTCCGAACATCTTTTTCAGCAATGAAACCAATCAGTATTGAGTCACTGGCTAGTGAGTTTTTGTTAGGCAAATCCATATTCTATACAGACTTCAGAGAGAAGAGGAGGTTTTTGTTGAAACAAAATCTGGCACTAAATCACAGAGGCACGTCTCTTGGAAAGTAAATGTTATGCTCGTTTAACTTTCAGTCTCATTGTTTGCTAGGTCTTAAAATATGACCATTTTAGCTCAAAGATGTTGGCTGAATGTCAAATACATTTCAGACATAATTCCTGAAACTAACCATCCATGACCAGCCTTGGCACTTTTGAGATTGAACTGAGAGAATGTTGTCTGTCATACTGAGGAGTGATAATTGCTATGATTAAGTCAGTTCTTCATCATTGTAAACTAACAACTGTCATCTGTTTATTATCCTATGCATATATGCATCATCAGAGGTAGAGTAACTTTAGGGTGAATTTGGTTGCACATATCTTATTAGCTTCTGTGTACATGCAGTGAAATGTGTTTCTTGTCATTGAGGCATTTGTACACAAAGTATGCATAGTGTTTCACACAGGACTTGTGGGGAAGATCTCTCTAGGTCTGTGACAATTTCACCAAATCATCTGGTAAAATGATTAGCAGAGAATTGGCAAACTAGTGTGAAGAGTTGTAAATAAGCCCTCTCAATTTTACTCCATTCATTTGAAAATCAGACAGATCTTTTTAAGGAGCATGCTCTGATCTGTCAGATTTGTTGCAGTGAGACAATATGGTGCATCCAGTTCTCCTCACGAAATAGGATAACTAAATTTCTTCGTACCCTTGTTAATCCTTGAAGACTGGGGATGTAGTGTTAGGCAGTGCATGGTGCTTGCTATGTTCACAGACAACAGGATCTGATTGGCCACTTTTTTAAAAAATATTTTGAAGTGCATAAAAGAATACAACTTGTATTTAGATATTAAGTGGTGAAACAAAAGAAACAAAAATAAAAACAGCCATGTAAATTATTGTTGTTTCTTGCATTATATTGAATAATTTACCCATTTACCACAAATAGCAGAGAGGAAAATTACCGCTGTCATATTCTATATATTCTGAGGGAGAACACTAATAATGCAGAACCTGTCCACAGTAAGGATATTCTTGAGCATTTGATTATTCAAACTAATCAAAAGCAGTTAGCGTCATAGATTGTAATAAAATCAATAATGGCAATTGAAAAGATCAAGACAAGATTAACTTAATAATTATTTAGATAAATTAGGAGGTATCCTATTAAAGACTGTAATAGCCGTTTTAGATCTTAGTATTGGAACACTTCACATTTCTGGATAGGTTAGCTCCTGAATCTTTCAGTGATTATGAAGGTTAACAGGTTTTGATCTTTTCAATCACATAAAATATTTGTGGACTAGATCGCAATCTTCAGAATACAAAATATGTAAGGTTCTATAAAATTCTGTAATGCTACATCCTCTGTATATTTGCAATGAGTAATCATTTGTATCTAAGTATTATAACATTTGAATATTTTAATAGCTAGGATTCATATTTGCATGCACATTAATAACTAAATGCACGTAAATCAAAATTGTAGCATTTTATATTGAGAGAGGTGAGTTATCTATGTGTATACAGCCTGTGAATTTTGCTGTCAAAATTCACAGTTTTTGGCATTTTATATATATCTTTGTAAAAGTAGTGTTAGCATGCAATATCAAGTCAGTGTAGAGTACTAATTATTGAAGTGCTGAGCTACATTTCTTTGTGGGAAGTAAGTCAGAGGGTATTAAGCATGGTGGAATAGTAAGATTGAATCTTGAGTATTCTGAATCTGATGAACTGGTGTAATGACAATAATCTCTCCCTCAATGTCAACAAAATGAAGGAGATAGTCATCGACTCCAGGAAGCATAGGGGAGAATATGCCCCTGTCTACATTAATGGGGACAAGGTAGAATTAGTTCAGACCTTCAAGTTGTTAGGTGTCCAGATCACCAATCCCCCTGTTCCAACACTATAATTAAGAAAGCCATCAATGTCTCTACTTTCTCAGAAAACTAAGAAAATTTGACATGTTAGCTATGATTCTCACCAATTTTTATAGATGCACCATAGAAAGAATTCTTTCTGGTTGTATCACAGCTTGGTATGGCTCCTGCTCTGCCCAAGACAGTAAGAAACTACAGAAGGTCATGACACACTAAGTTGATCTTTCTGTACATCCTAGATATGACTGTAACACTACATTTTGCACTCTCTTTTCCTTCTGTATAAACAGCATGCGTTGTCTGTATCGCATGCAAGAAACAATACATATTAATATATATCATAGACAGTGCATATATACTAATACATGTGACAATAAATCAAATCAGATCAAATCAGTTTTGATCACTAAAACAAAAGACAAATATATAAACTCTAAAGGAACGATTGCAAAGTACCACAAGACTTATCCTTGAAACTATATGATTGGTTTCTGAAAAAAGACCAAGAAACTCTTTGATTCTCTTCCAAGAATTGTTTGCATTTACTTTGGATATGAGTTTTACCTTAAGTGGATCCATAGAGTATCATTCAGCTTGATTGTTGGGATCAGTGTGGATGCTGGCACTGAAGTACCTGACCTATGGACAGTTAATACTGTCAGAGTGCACACCAGATTCTAACTGGTGCCAAGTCTCCTAATTTGGTAACATAATTATCAGCTCCAAAGCTAATATTTAACGCTGATGTCCTTTGAGAATGAAATATTCTTGCTTTTCCCAAGGGAAACTGCAACAAAATCTTTGACTTTGGATAGACTTTTTGTATTGGAGCGGCATGACTGGAATAACTTCATGTACAAAAAAATATATAATTCCATCAGGAATCATATTCCTGATTCTCTGTTGTGTCGCTTGTCATTCATCCTTAGACCTTACCAAAGACACTTCCAAATGATTTGTGTTCATAATAAATGCTATTTGTCTTACAGCAACACAGGTAGTGTGCCTGAGGAGTTGTTTGTTGGCAGGAAGCATTTCTGACCTGATATGAAAACAGTAGCTGGTTATTTTTATTTTAATACTTCATTTCTATCACTCATCAGACATGTTACATGTTGGAGTGCTTCTTTGTAATGCATCTACCTCAAGATTTCTAAGAAAAAGAAATCTTGGAATCATAGTCAGGACATTAGAAAGAAAGCAGTCATCCAGTGGTAACTTTAAGATGCTTTGTAACCCTTTGACACAGTATATCTATGATCCAAAGTTTTAATGCACAATGTTGGAATAGGATTTTATGACCATAATCTTATAATGCTAATTTTCTTGATTGCTATCCTTATAGAAAATCGATTAGTGAAACATCATGGGTAGGATTTTACAGCTTCACTCATCTCAAAACCATAAAATCCCTCCCAGGGTCAATGGACCTTTCCACAGTCTGCCCCTTGCCCGCTCCGATTCCCATGGCGGGCGGGGTGGTAAAATTCCAGCCCACATGCCCAATCCTGTACATCGCAAGCTGGACTTAGTTTGCAATGTCTCTAAGACTGGCTATTCAATTTCATTTAGAGCATGAAATGGGTAGATCAGAAAAAAGGAGACGAATTTGCTCGGGAAAGGATTTATGCCTTCATTTATAGTGATAGCTGATTCCTGCTTGAATTATTGGTCTATTAGCAAAATTCCACCCTGCTTAGCATTAAATCAGTGAAGTTTAATTCTCAAAATTATTTAGTGGTGAGATCACCGACACAAAGCTCTTTTCCAGAATCTGATCTTCAGATTCCACAGATTAGTTTTTAGATAAGATATTTGATTTGATTTATTATTATCACGTGTATTAATATTCAGTGAAAAGCATTGTTTCTTGTGCGCAATACAGACAAAGCATCCCATTCATAGAGAAGGAAATGAGAGAGTGGAGAATGTAATGTAACAGTGATAGCTAGAATGCAGAAAAAGATCAACTTAATGCAAAGTAAGTCCATTCAAAAGTCTCTCAGCAGCAGGGAGAAGCATTTCTTGAGTCGGTTGGTACATAACCTCAGAATTTTGTATCTTTTTCTGGACTGAAGAAGATGGGAAAGAGAATGTCAGGGTGCATGGGTCAGTAATTATGCTGGCTGTTTTGCCAAAGCAGCAGGAAGTGTAGACAGAGTCAACGGATGGGAGTCTGGTTTGCATGATGGTTTTTGCTGCATTCATGATTTTTTGTGGTCTTGGGCAGAGCACAAACCGTATCAAGCTGTGATACACCAGAAAGAATGCTTTCTATGGTGCATCTGTAAAGATTGGTGAGAGTATCAGCTGACATGCCAAATTCCCTTAGTCTACTAAGTGGAGATGTCTGTGGGCTTTCTTAATTACAGTGTCGGCATGGGGGGGATCAGGACAGATTGTTGGTGATCTGGACACCTAAAAACTTGAACCTCTTGATCCTTTCTACTTCGTCCACATTGATATAGACAGGGGCATGTTCTCCTTTACGCTTCCTGAAGTCGATGACAATCTCCTTCATTTTGTTGACATTGAGAACGAGATTATTGTTGCTGCACCAGTTCATCTGATTCTCTATCTCATTCCTATACTCTGTCATGTTATTGTCTGAGATCAGACCCACTACAGTGGGTTGCACATTTCAATGTTTCAAATCTTAAAATAGGAAAAGGAAAAGGCATCAAGGATTGGATTTTGTTGAATGAGAGCAAGTCCCAAATCCAAGTTCAAATTTGGGTCAATCAGCTGCAAAGGCTTGCGGTGAGACTTCCTTCACATTCTTTCCATCTGTACCCAGTTTATGTCTGGCAGGCACAGCTAGCTAAAACAGGCAGAGATTGTTTGGCAGATTGATGGAAAGTGCTATTTTTAAAGTGCAGCCTTCATACAACTGCATATAAGGGGCATTGGGAGATTGGAGGAATGCATGGAAGCAAGAAAAGGTGCTCCACAGTTCAGTGATATGTCATGGGAGCCCTTTTAGGCAGGGAGGGAACAGAGATTTCCTGTTCACGGTGGGTCTGAGGTGAAAGCCAGCAAGCTTCAAGATGAAGGAACGGGTAGAGGTGCCTGAGGAGTTGAGCAACCATGGTACAAGCATGCACACAGTGCCAAAAACATTTCAATTACCTGGTGTGCACAAGCAAGATGAGTGCCAGTCCTAATAGCCAACCCACAGAACTGCATGAATCATGAAACGAGGTGGATAACCCACGAATTGGGCATGATCAGGGACCAGCATCCACACTGAGACACAGAGTTGCCTTACACTGGAGGCCCAGAGCCAAAGCTGAGCTTTGCATTGACCAGACTGAAGCCTGCTTGCCTTCAAGATTTGCACACTGGACATCTGAAGTGGCACAGATTGACAAACGCAGATGGGCTAGATACAAGTGAAACAAAGGATAGAAGGGAGAAGCATGCTCACAATGTTAGGGAGCAGAGAAGAATGGGAGATGATGTGCCATTCTTGGTTATAGTGTTGCCAGTGAAGATGGAGGTAATGGAAAAAGGATGCAGTAGCTTGCTTGATAGGCACCCTATCCATCATCTTAAACATTAAACATAATGACAGCAAAGATATACTACAGCAATTCACCAAGGTTTCTATGACTATGCGTCCCAAACATGCAACCAGTGTTACCTAGAAGAACAAGAGCAGTAGATGCATGCAAACACCAAGTTCCCCTTCACATCATAAACCATAGGTGCAGCTGGCTGAAACTTCTGGGTGATGCCTTATGTGACTATTAGTCTCCATATCTAAACCTCAGCCTGTCTGTTTGACAATGCAGCTGTCACTTCTAGCCTACACTCACCAACTATTAAACTCTCACCTCCTTTGGGCAAGCGAACATTTGATACTCCATGGAACTCATAAACCCCAGGGAAAATTTAAACTTCAAACTTATTCTCAATTGCCTCCTTAACAATTTCAGTATTTCCTGCTTGCCACCATTCTGCACATTCTCAATTCTGCTGCTAACTACTTGTTTACTTATTGTTATGATCTCAGCTGATCTTATTGCTGGACAAGTCAGATTCCAAAGAGGAATCTGGCTTCAAACTGTGGAAGAAAATTAATGAACAAATTTATAAAACTTTGCTGATGAATTTTTAACACAAAGAATAAAACATATATTGAACCAAAAAATGAACTATATCACAAAAAAAATTTGGGAAGATCTCCATAACAACACAAGGAAAGGATTCAGATCACATTAACTTTTTAACCCAGTTATGTCTTTACAAACAGACTCAAATTTGAAAAGACATTTGTCATAGCTATCTTATGTTCTAATATTCAGGGTAAGTATGTGGTAATGTGAACCAATTGGTATGTTAGACACATCACATTCCAAAATAAATTTGTGACTGTAAGAGATACTATGATAAAATTACTGCAGATGCTGGAATATGAAACAAAAGCAGAAAATGTTTGAAAATCTCAGCAGGTCTGACAGTATCTGAGGAGAGAGAACAGAGCTAATGGGTGATTTTCTGAAAAAGAAAGTACCCAATTTGTGGGAATACGGAAGTTAAACCCACCCATTTATTGGGCAAGTTTAGTCGAATGAACTTACAAACTCTGTGCAGTACAGTCGTAAGTAAGGCTTACATTAATACTGCATTGAAGTTACTGTGAAATTCCTCTAGTTGCTACACTCCGGTGCCTGTACAGGTCAATGCACCTAACCAGCACATCTTTTAGACTGTGGAGGAAACAGAGCACCTGGAGGAAACTCACACAGACATGGGGAGAAGCTGCAGATTCATGCAGTCACACAGACAATGACCTAAGCTGGGAATTGAACTCAGGTTCTTAGCGCTGTGAGGCAGCAGTGCCAACTACTGTACCACTGTGTAGTTGGGGCAGTGGGTGGGGGGGTGGGGTGGAATGGTGTGCAATCACGCTAGAGACTTTGGCATTGGATTGCAGAGAGGGCTACTGCACACTGGGAAATTGGTTGACAAGTGTTTCCCTGCCCATGACTGTGGTGGGAAGATGTCTGCGTTCTGCTTCAATCTTGCAATCACCTGATAAGACATAGGAATAGAATTACGCCACTCAACCCGACAAGTTTGCTCCGCCATTCAATCATGGCTGATATTTTTCCCCCCCCCATTCTCCTGTCTTTTCCCCATAACCCCAGATCCTCTTATTAATCAAGAATCTATCTATCTATGTCTTAAAGAAATTCAATGACCTGGCCTCCATAGCTTCCGGTGGTAATGAGTTCCACAGATTCACCACTGTTTGGCTGAAAAAATTCCTCCTCATCTCTGTTTTAAAGGATTGTCCCTTTAGCCTGAGGTTGTACCCTCTGGTTCTAATTTTTCCTACCAGTGGAAACATCCTCTCCATGTCCATTTTATCCAGGCTTTACAGTATCCTGTAAATTTCAATAAGATCCCCCCTCATCCTAAACTCCAATGAATACAAACCCAGAGTCCTCAACCGTTCCTCATACGACAAGCTCTTCATTCCTGAGATCATTCTTATGAACTCCCACTAGACCCTTTTCCAAGACTGGTACATCCTTCCTTCGATCCGGGACCCAAAACTGCTCACAATAGTCCAAATGGGATCTGACCAGAATCTTATACAGCCTCAGAAATACATCTCTGCACTTGTATTCTAGCCCTCTCGACATGAATACTAACATTATATTAGCTTTCCTAACCGCTGACCGCACCTGCACGTTAACGTTAAGAAAATCTTGAACAAGGACTACCAAGTCCCTTTGTGTTTCTGATTTTCTAAGCATTTTTCTATTTAGAATAGTCTGCCTCCATTCCTCTTTCCAAAGCACATAATCTCGCACTTTTCCACATTGTATTCCGTCTGCCACTTCTTTGCCCACTTACCTAACCTTTGCAAGTCCTTCTGCAGCCCCTCTGCTTTCTGAGGACTATTTGTCCCTCTACATATCTTTGCATCATCTGCAAATTTAGCAACAGTGCCTTCTTCCAAATCATTAATGTATATTATGAAAAGCTGTGATCCTGGCACTGCACCTGAGGTATACCACTAATCACCGGCTGCCATCCTGAAAAAGATTCCTTTATTCCCACTCTCTGCTTTTTGCTAGTTAACCAATCCTGTATCCATGCCAGGATCTTACCATTAACATCATGAGCTCTAAACTTATTTAACAATCTCTTATGTGTCGCTTTGTCAAAGGCTTTTGGAAATCTAAGTAAATCACATCCACCGATTGTCCTTTATATAATTTCCGTGTTATCTCCTCGAAGAACTGAACAAATTTGTTAGACATGTCCACCCTGTCCCTCCCCCCCTGCCCCCCACAACCCCAGCAGTACAATTCCACCCCCTGTCCCTCACACAGCTTTTGGAGCTTTGCAGAATTTTAGTTTTGAGAAATTTTAGATTAAGAAGCATATGTTTTCTTAATGCTATAGAAGCACAGGTTGATACAGCACGGAAGTATGCCATTCAGCCCAATATGCCTGTGCTGGTACTTTGAAAGCTATCCAAATAGTCCCAGTTTCCTGTTCTTTCCCCTTGACATGTCAGATACTATGCAGAAAATACAAGCTATCAGTTTTATTTTAAACAAGGAGACTCTGATAATTTATTGCGCGGGGGTAAAGGCAAGGAGAAAGTGAAAGCATCCTGATGTAGTAGTTGAATCTATGCCAAACCATAATTGATAAACTTAAAGGAACTGAAAGTACATTTCTTCCTAAAACCCTGACAACTAATTATTGCCAATAATATTCAAAAGTTCAGAGCTTCAAATTAATTCCTTATTTTCTTATTATAAAATTTATGATCCTTCCCTGTGTGCTCCCCACGACACCAAATCAACTGTGGAGCAGTTAATCTGAGAGCAGGGCAGAAATATATATTTTGCAACAAAATGTGAGTTGTATATTGATGACTCTAAGCTTTTACACACTGTGATATTGACAAAGTGCCCACTATTTACTGGAGTTTCTCGTATTTTTCTGTTTTGGATATAATAAATCAAGTGGAATTGTTATATTCATACAGCACACAACTTTATTATTCATTTGTTTTTTACATTTATAGTTTCATTTTCCCATACTTCCAGTCTAAGCTGTAAGTCATCTTTTGACTGGGGGAACTGCATAACAGACTTCTCTTTAGTTTAGCCATTTCATAATCAGTCATTGAGACAACTGCTTTAATGGAATAAAGTTGGCTATTTCTTTTTACACTTTCCTTCAATTACAATGAAGAACCCCACTTGGAGAATAAGACTTCAATTAACACCTTTCTGCAAACGGTCAAAACTTAAGTTATATGGTACTTAGTCCAGCACATAGCCAATTGTAGCCATTATATACTGCATTGAAATAATACAGAGCCTCATGTATGGAAGGTTTTTCCTAAGAATTTTTCAAGGAAATGGCATGTTGATGGTAGGAATGTGATATAGATTAGAATAAAATCCCTGCAGTGCAGAAGAGGCCATTTGGCTCATTGAACCTCTACTGACAACAATCTCATCCGAGCCTTCTATCTTCATAACCTCAGGTATTTATCCTGCTAATCCCCCTGACACTAAGGCGCAAGTTAGCATGGCCAGTCAGACTAATCTACATATCTTTGGACTGTTGGAGGAAACCAGAGCACCCAGAGGAAACCCACGTAGACATGGTGAGAATGTACAAACTCCACACAGGTAGTCACCCGAGGCTGAAATTGAACTCGGGTCCATAGAGTCTTGAGGCAGTAATGCTAACTACTCTGTCACCAGATTTCAACAAATCTGCACAAGATATTAGTCAACAAGGCAGTAAGGTATGGAATAGAAGGCAAATGGATTGAAAATGAGCAAAGAAAGATTGTGAACAGACTTCTGCAGGTCTCTGGTGAAGTGTGATAGGGAATATCCAGGGACTAATTCTGTCAGAATACAAAAGATTTGGAGTTGGGGACATGAACAGTGCCATCTAAGTTTGCAGCAGAAACCAAACAGAAAGGGATTTGGATAGGTGTAAAGGTACACTGATGATTTTGAATATGATGTAGAGATGCCGACGTTGGACTGGGGTAAACATAGTAAGAAGTCTGACAATACCAGGTTTAAAAGCTTGCTAGTTTACTATCAAATAAATCGGTTGGATTTAAACGTGGTGTTGTCAGACTTCTTCCTGACTTTGAATATGACAGACGCAAGTTAATTAGACAAAGGAAGGGAAGTACATGGTTGACATATAAATCTTTTTTATTCATTTGTGGGACATGGGCATCGCTGGCTGGTTAGCGTTTATTGCCTATCCCTTGTTGCCTTTGAGAAGGTGGCGGTGAGCTGCTTTCTTGAATCACTGCAGTCCATGTTCTGTGAGTCAACACACATGCTATTGGGAGGCAATTCCAGGATTTTGACCCAGCGATTGCAAAGGAACAGTGATATATTTCCAAGTCAGGATCGTGAGTGGCTTGGAGGAGAACTTGCAGATGGTGATATTCTCGTGTATCTGCTGTCCATGTCCTTTTAGGTGGAAGTGTCATGGGTTTGGATCTTTGACGAATTACTGCAGTGCATCTTGAAGATTGTACATACTGCTGCTGCTGAGCGTCAGTAGTGGAAGGATTGAATATTTGTAGATGTGGTGCCCAATCAAGCAGGCTGCTTTGTCCTAGATGGTATCAAGCTTCTTGAGTGTTATTGGAGCTGCACCCATCCAGACTTATATCGAGCATGTCTGTTACACATGGATTCTGGATGGGAAATGCAGTGGTAAAGGAGGAAATGTGGTAAAGTTGGGCATGCAGCCTATTATGTCAATTTAAATGAATGCAAATGCATTTAAATGGCCTTCGTGCCCGTTTTGAGCACAGTCCCAATCTTTCAGATGAACCGTAAATACAAAATTATCCAAAATTAGTAACTTAAGTCATTTTGTCAAGTGATTCCCAGCACTGCACAACTATCCTGAGGAAAGGTGTCTGTATGGAGTTTGCATATTCTCCCCCTGTGTCAGCGTGTGTTTCCTCTGGGTGCTCTGGTTTCCTCCCACACTCCAAAGACGATTGTTGTTTTTGAGCTTTGGTAAACGGGAGCCAGCACGGATTGCACTACTCATCTCACACCCGGCTTTACCATGTTTTCGCGCCTGAAAATAAGCATAATTTGATGATAAAATTGGACTCTAGGGGAGAGTTTAGCATGGCCAATCCACCTAAGCTGCATTACTTTGGAGTGTGAGAGGAAATCAGAGCACCCGGAGGAAACCCATACAGACATGGGGAGAATCTGCAAACTCTGCAAGACACATTTCCTCAGGATAATTGTACTGTGTTGAGAATCACCTGACAAAAGCGATTTAAGTCACTAACTTCGGATAATTTTGTGCTCTCGGTCATGCTGAAAGACTTACAAAGCAAAAAAGCACTTCTGAATTCACGATAACTCTTTTAAAAATCCAGTCTAAACCCTGCATGCTACACCCTCCAGACCTCGACCCTCCACAGCCCCCATCTCTTCTCTCAACTAAATTCCGAGTAAGTTATGAACCATTATTTAATTACTGAACATTCTTAAATTGTATCTCAATAAGTTGGAACTTAACATATATATTCCATAACAACGTGGCATGATTAAAATTTAAAAGAGGAAAAGTGTGCAGACAGTTTGGGCGGAATTCTCCAGTCTTGCTGGTCTAAAAGAGGGAAGTTCCCATTCAACTGTCAATGGGCCTTCATTGTCCGCAACCCACCCGCTGCAATTGCACTGGGGGTCTGGGTGGGAGAATTCTGGCCTGTAGACTTAATTAATGGTTCTAGAGTTTGCAGCAATCTGAAATAATTCATTTATTTGTTTAAGGATTTTTAAGTAATATCTCCACTGATCCTTCTCCTTTAGTCAAAGTAATGGCGGACTCTTTCATCTCTTTCTCCTTAGCTCAAATTAGCAATTTGTTTTCTATTTTCAGGTCTTAATGCCTGGACATTTGATCAGAATTAAAGAACTTAATTCGGTTTTCTTCACCACCCAGGCCATCAATATTAAATGGAAATAAGATGCAAATTAGGATATGAAAAATACATAGGTCATAACCATTTTGTTTTCTTTGTTTCCAGAGTCCTGCAGATGGTTTTTGGAAGTCTGTTGCCACAGTTGTCCCGAAGGAACCCAAAGAAATCCGAATCCTGAATCCTTATTTCATCCGTGAAGCAGCCTTCACGTTTATTGGCCTTCCAGTCAACAATGGGATGATGGGTCGTGGGGTGAGTAAAAAGATTTTGACTACCCTGTGAAACAGATTGAATTTTTCAATGGATCTCTGTGGAATTATGACAAAAATATTTCGCAATTGAACAAGATGTAAGTACAGTTCAGGGGCATAGAGGTTAAAATGTACAATAAATGACAGGGTGTAGATTTATCTTCATCTTGCTTGGGCCATAGTGAAAGAGGCACTGAATGAAAAACTAGATGAATTTTCGACAATGAGGGTATTGCGAGAGTGAGTCACTTGAGTTCCTCTCGTACATCACCTAATGGCTTCTTAAAGTGGCAATGGCGGGAAGCATAGAAAGCATCAAAGGAAGTTCCAAAGCAAAGTGACATAAAAATTAGCACAACACAGAGGAAAAATTGCAAAAACTAGTGATGGGAACGGGTGGTACAATTGTCAGCATAATATGCAACACTTTAGATAGATCTACTTGAACATATAACATATTGTGCACTTAGCACAAATACCATAGCTTTCTAAAAAGTAGAAATGTTTTAAACACATTTTCTACTCCCAAGAGATCAAGATCAGAACATTGGTATAATTTATATTGGCAATAACATTTCGTAACCAAGCAGCATATATCTATTTCTATCTCACTCATTACCTTAGGTTACAAGGATAGAAATCAAATAATTTGGATAAACACATGATTTGGCTATCTACTGTTTGTATATGAAATTTTGCTTAAAGAAGGACAACATTCTTTCCAAACATGATAAGGTTATTGTTGTAGCTTTTCCTGTCTTAACAGGAAAATGTCCAGATTCTCAGAATGGTGAATTTTCCACAAGCAGAACAACACAAGAATATAAGAAATAGGAACAGGAGTAGACCATATGGCTCCCCAAGTCTCCTGTGCCATTTAATAAGACTCTAGCTTGTTGACGTCAAATCCACTTAAGTAAACATGTAGGGTGGAATTTACAGAGTACAATGGCATACTGATAAGAAATGAAAAATATTAAATCAAACTTTGTAGAAGTATTTGAATGTTGGAACTAACTAAACCTTATGGTTCTTGATATTGAAATTATTCTCTTTGAAAATTGATGAAAATCTATTCTGAGTCACTGGATCAAGTTATTGTATGTGTTGGGTCTGCATTTGGACAGTTTAATACCTTGATGGATCGGTTTTTCGCTTTTTAACTTTTTAATTGTGCATTTGAAGACAAGATTGGTTCAACATTTATTCAGCATTTACATTATTCCAAGTTAAATTGAAACACAACAACGTAAGAATCACAAAATAATCCAGTTCTGAAGCAAACATTTCCATCCATGAAGTATGCACTGTTTAGTTTAGATAATTAGAAAATTATAGATCAGTCATGGACAGCACAATGGCACTGTGGTTAGCACTGTTGCTTCACAGTACCAGGGACTTGGGTTCAGTTCCCGGTTTGGGTCATTGTCTGTGTGGAATCTGCACATTCTCCAATGTCTGCGTAGGTTTCTTCCCACAAGTCCAAAAGACATGGTGTATTGGCCAGGCTAAATTATCCCTTTGTGTACCCAAACAGGCACCAGCATACGGCAACTAGGGTATTTCACAGTAATTTCATTACAGTGTTAATGTAAGCCTACACTGATAAATAAACTTTAAATTATAAAAATATAAGGACACAAATTTTTAGTTCAAATAGGGGCTTGATTCAGTTGTCTTCTGCTGTCTGCCCCTGCTTCAGCTGAAAGTGATGGACCTGATTTTACCAACAATTTGCGCCCGTTTTTGGGTGTGAAATTGTGGTAAAGTCAGGTGTGAGGCATTTATCAAAATCTGCACCTGCATCCACACAGATTGCCACTTTCCTGAGATCCGCAAATGGCGGGGATCCGTTTCGTGCCCAAATCGGGTGTAATGATGATTTAAATTGAATTAATTAACTATCTGCCCAACTCTATCAGCATCTCCCCTTTACTACCGCATTTACCAATCCAGAACTGTGCTTTCAGGGATCTGCTGAATAAAAAATCTGACTCAGACGCTCCAGCCTCTGAAGAGCGCTTTCAGTGTTTCCAACAGCATTTTAACTCAGATCAGTGGTGGGGGTGGGCGTGGAGGCGGGTCAGATCATTCTCTGGTTGAAGGGGAGTGAGGTCAGATCATTGTCTGCTTGTTGGGGGAGGAAGAGAAGGTGGGTCAGATGTATTCTGGTGGGAGGGAGGGCTGATCTGGTGGTGCGAGAAGGAAACGGGTCAGATGTCCTTCTGAAGGGGCGGCAAGAAGGGCAGGAAATGAGGCAAGTTCATTGTCGGGGGGCAGTGAAGCCAGATTTTTGTCTTGGAGGGGGGAGGAAGGAGGCAGGTCAGATGGATCTCTGCTGTGGGGGACAAATGGATCTCTGGTGGGGTGGGGGGGCAGATGGATCTCTGGTGGGGGGGCAGGGAGGTCCATTGCCACTATACGGCGATCAATGGTCGTGGTGGGGTTTGAGGGAAAGGGGGCAGGGGTGGTGATTGGTCTGGGTAGTGGGGGGGTGGATAAGGGGTACAGTGATGCATGCATGTCTCCTTTATCCACTCCCCTCCACTACCGACACATATCATGCCCCCCTTATCTAACCCCCCACTACCCAGACCAATTGCCACCTCCCACCCCGACCACCACCATTAATCGCCCACAGAGCAGCAGCGAACCTCCTTGCCTCCACCACCAGAGATCCATCTGCACCCCCCCAAGGTATATCTAAACCATTCCCTCTCCCCGAGATACACCCTCGCTCCCCTTTTTCGTTCACGGGCTGCTTTCTCCATTTTTTGCGGCTCGGTGGTGATCTGATACGGACGCGCTTTTTGCACTCTTTTTCTAACTTTGTACGTGCAGTTCAGAGCTCCGATCATTCTGGCAAATGGGACTGGAGGTGGCTGAGATGTATGGAGGTGCTTGAAAGCAGATTTCTAAGTCGGATCTGTACTACGCCCAGATTTGGCACTTAGAATGAAAATGGTAAAATTGGGCCCGATGTGTTATTGACTCCATGGACAGAATTTAACCTGGCCCATGGGAGTAAGCTGGACAGTAAGCGGGGGCAGAGAGGCTCCAATAAAATCAGGAAGTCTGACATCTTCCTGATTCACTTGAGTAGGGAAGATTAAGGAAGGCCATTCTGTCAATGATAAATTGAGGCCCCACAAAAGGTGCCTTGAATCCAAAGGTTTCCCCAGTGGAAACATTTACTCTCTCCCACTCCCTTGCTGAAGTTTGCCTGACTGCATGGCCCCAACGAGCTGCCACCACTCGCCTTTATTTCAGGGCCTGTTCAGCCTTAGCTGAGTGCAGTCTCAGCACTGATTACCATTCCTGTTGTACTGCTGGGTCAGAGGAGCTGGGAGCTCGTGGCTGTGGGATCTCTGACCTTATAAGATGAGAACCCTGACAAAAGACAGTTAATTGTCTCATGGGCACAGAATCTCATTATGGTTCTTGTAAACAGCCATGGGAGAGTCTCATTTTGTTTTGTCAGGAAGCCTGTCAGAAAAACCTAAAGAATTGTACTTTTTTTTGTTGGTAATATTCAGGTCATTGTCTTAAATGCTGGGGTATTTAAAGCAAGGGACAGAATGACCGTGTGAATCTAAACTGTCGGTTTGATATTATAATGAGCCTGGCTATACTTCAATACAAGTTTACCTGAGGTAATTTAGTAAGGATAGATTTGAATGGGTTGTTATGATTCAAAGGGAAATAAATATATTAATGCCAAACTGAAACCTGCGAAGTGTTTTAGACCTCAGTAGACAACAGGGATAGTTGGTCAAACTTCCAGCAGGCAGTATGAATGAATCTAGATCTGAAAAGCCAACTGCTGTTAACTTCAGAGGAAAACCCAAAGAGAGAATCTAAGGCATTGTGTGGTAAAAGCTACTGGACTTTTATAGGTCTTAAAATTTATAAGGTGTTATTGAACATTTGGGGAAGGTTAGGTTTCAAGATTGTTAAATTTGGATAGTTTGGAACTATTTTAAAATATTGGCACCAGGGAAAGCTATTGCCATATTTAAGTGTATGTCTATTTAGTTTGTTTTTTGCCATTTTTGTAATCAACATTTTCTTTACTATAAAATCAGCACAAGTAACCGGGTGTCATCATTTCTGAATTTCAAACCTTCTCATACTATATAATTTGTGAAACGCAAACATGAGGGTAGTTGTTTCAGGTTTTGTTTCTGGATTTCGAACAGTTTGGCTTTTACCAACAACCATGCCCATAAAACAACAAAAAAGATTTTTCAACTCACTCATCTGGCTCCTGCAACTCGTCTGCTTGTTCCAAATTAAGAATTGACAAGCTCAGTCATTTATTCCTATCTTTTTTGATTCAATGCATATTATAATGGATGTGCTTTGATGTTGAAAAGCACCAAAAGTAAGCTAATTACTTTGAAGCTTTCTTCATATCATGTGCAAAATTGGAGAGCGTTTAGATTATTTTCTGACAGTAAAGATGGCCAACACAAGAACATCCATTTAACTGGTACATCAGACCTTTGTTTTGATTTGATTTGGGGTAAATTTATTGTGATTTGGTGTGGGATTGCATTATTTTCAACTTTATCTTGATTCTCAATTTGGAAGGAATTAGATTAGATTGATTTGGTTTTTAGATTGGTTTGTTTGGATTTAAGTTCAACTGGAATGATTTGACTTCTTTCTTTGGATTCAATCAAATCAGTTTGGTTCTCCTTTGTTTTGTTTGAGTTAAGGTAGGTTGTATTCGTTGAATTTGCTACTCAGATTTATGACTTTACTTTTCATCAAATTTGGCAAAATATGAAACTGAGAGTCAACTTAGAATCATACAGTGCAGAAAAAGCCCTTTGGTCCATCTATTCTGCACCAACAATAACTGTCATTAAAGGCGCGCTAATCCCATTTTCCTGCACTTGTCCCATATTCTTAAATGTTATGATATTTCAAATGCTCCTCCAAATATTTTTCAAAGATTATAAGGTTTTCAGCTTCCTCTACCTTCCCAGTCTCTGTATTTCAGATTCAGAACATCTTCTGAATGAAAAGGTTTTTTTTTCAAATCCCCTCTGAATGTCCTGCCCCTTACCCTAAAATTATGCTCCTCTTGTGACTGAACCTTCAACTAAGGGGAACAGCTATCCCTAGTCACCTTGCCAATACCCCTCATAATCTTATACACCTCAATCATGACCCTTAGCCTTCTCTGCTATAAAGAAAGCAATTCAAGCCTATCTCATCTCTCCTTATACCTCAAATGTTCCACCTCGGGCAACATACTGGGAAACCTCCTCTTTACTCCCTCCAGTGTTATCCCATCTTTCCTTTAGTGAGGTGACCAGAACTACATACGGTACTGCAGTAGTGGCTTAAACAACACTCTGTACAAAATATTCCCTCCTTGCCCTTATATTCTGTACCACAACTGGTGAAAGCAAGTGTCCCATATGACTTCTTAACTATCCTATTCATGTGCTGTGCTGCTTTCAGTGATCAGTGAATAATTACCTCAAGTTGAAGTAAATATCTGTATTCTAGTTGCTGCAATTAGCTAAATTGAATGTTGATAGATTTTGATTCCTGAATACTCTTGACATTTGAGCTCAAGATCCAATACTTTAATTTTCCTTAGCCCAGCCTGCATGATGAAGCACTGCACATAGCAATGTGTTTCTGTTTTAGGATTGGAGGCAGTAGAAAAGCTGACAGCATTATCAAGATAACTTTTAGGGGCAGTGATAGTGGTTTTGGAGACATTGATGACTGTAATTACTTGCCCTGCTGAAGAAATCAGTGGGGAAATATAAAGAGAGAAAATTAGTGAAAAAGTTGTTTCCAGATTACTGTATATCAGAGAATTTGGGTGGTATGGTGACACAATGGTTAGCACTGCTGTCTTACAGTACCAGGGACCCGAGTTCAATTCTGGCCTTGGATGATTGTCTGTCTGGAGTTTGCATGCTTGCTCTCCCTGTGCCAGTGTGGGTTTCCTCCAGGTGCTCCGGTTTCCTCACACACTCCAGAGATGTACATGTTAGGTTAATTAGCCTATGCAAAATTTGCCTTTTAATGTCAGATGGATTAGCAGGTAAATCCATGGGGTTACAGAGATAGGACTTGGCTGGGATTATTGTTGGTGCAGGCTGGATGGGCTGACTGGCTTCCTTGTGCATTACAGGGATTCCATGAAGATTTATCTAGCTGACACTATGGATTTTATCTGAGAGCAGCTGGGGAATGATCATGATGATGGACCATCAAATATGCTCAGTTATCCTGCTCGAAATCTCATCCAGGCTGTAATTTTCTGACAAAACTGTTTAGCTGCAGAAGTTTCAAGTTCACAATTTTGTACTTCTGTAAAATGCCATGACTGTAGGAATATGAGACCCCATTAATCATTCCTATGCCAACAATGTAAGAATTAAATTGCGTCCTGTAAGTCTTAAATGAACGATGGAAGAGAACTAAGAATCTAAAATTGCATGAAGTTCAGAGGGTTAATCTTAACCGCCTCTGTGCTTAATTAAACATATGGAAGCAATGGAAGTACTAAGATTTTAGTGGGAAAGGAACATTGGTCCTTTGATTTACTGAGTGTCAAAATACCAATGTCCTCAAGAATATAATGGTAGAATTCCTAAAGGGAGGTTGATTTGATTATATGCTGACACAAGACCTTGGTAGCATAATACAAAATTTAAGTTTTAACAGCATTTAAAAAATGTTCACTCCTTTTTTGGACAATATATTTTCGAACAGTTGCTGCTGATCTTTTTAATAGGCTTTTCAATCCAATTTTAAATTCCCTTGAATCACAGTGCAATTTTTAAGCTAATCCGAAGAAGGGAAATCCTAGAAATGCAACAGATGTTGAATATGGAGGGAGTTCCTCTTGAATTTCACAGAATTACCATGACAGGATTGTTACAGTGCAGGAGGAGGCCATTGGGCCCATTGTGTCTGAAACATCTCTCCAAATGAACAATTTACCTCATGCCATTCCCCTGTTCTCTCGCTGTAACTTGATATATTCTTTTCCTTATAATAGAGCAATTTCCTATCAATTACCTTGATTGATTCTGTCTCCACCACAATCTACATCATTTATATCAGAAAGAACTACATTCCTTGGGCCACGTTTGGAGACGTTTAAGAGGTCCGTAGATAGGTTTATGGATGAAAAGGGAATGGTTTAGGTTAGAGGGTCATTGCTTTTTCTTAATTGGTTGGCGCAACATCGAGGGCCAAAGGGCCTGTTCTGCGCTGTAATGTTCTGTGTTCTATGTTCTTGGGTTCTCCTCAGACTGAAAACATCCATTAAGCACCACTCTCTGTTTCTTAAAACATCTTCAATTTTGCACCCATGTTGCTGCTGTCTCTTTTATTCCATGAGCTATAACTTTGCTCAGAAAAAAGTCTCACAGTTAGTCAGATTTTGCAAGCCCAGGCAAGTTGTGGGAGTTACAGATAGCGTGACATAGAATATAGAACATAGAACATTACAGCACAGAACAGGCCCTTCGGCCTTCGATGTTGTGCCGACCAAAATAAAAAGCAATGCCCCTCCAAACTAAACCATTCCCTTCTCTTCCATATACTTATCAATTAACCTCTTAAACGCCACCAAACTTGGCGCATCTACAACAGCTGCAGGCAGGGCATTCCACTCCCTAATCACTCTTTGAGTAAAGAACCTACCTCTGATATCCGTCCTATAACTCATACCCCTTAATTTAAAGCTGTGTCCCCTCGTGCTAGCTTTCTCCATCCTAGGAAAAAGGCTATCACTGTCCACCCTATCTAAACCTCTAATCATCTTATATGCTTCAATAAGATCCCCTCTTAGCCGCCTCCTTTCTAACGAAAACAACCTCAAATCCTTCAACCTCTCTTCATAGGACCTGCCCTCCATACCAGGCAACATCCTGGTAAACCTCCTCTGTACCCTCTCCAATGCCTCCACATCTTTCTTATAATGTGGGGACCAGAACTGCACACAATACTCCAAGTGCGGCCGCACTAGAGTTTTGTACAGTTGCAACATGATGCTGCGGCTCCTAAATTCAATCCCCCTACCAATAAAAGCTAAGACTCCATATGCCTTCTTAACAACTTTATCCACTTGACTGCCTACTTTCAGGGATCTATTGACACATACACCAAGATCCTTCTGTTCCTCAACACTATTAAGAGCCCTACCATTAGCCCTATACTCTACACATTTATTGTTCCTGCCAAAGTGCATTACCTCACACTTTTCCACATTAAACTCCATTTGCCACCTCTCGGCCCAGCTCTGCAACTTGTCCAAGTCACTCTGTAAACTATAACACCCCTCTTCACTATCTACCACTCCACCGACTTTAGTGTCATCTGCAAATTTACTGATCCATCCCTCAATACCCTCATCCAGATCATTTATAAAAATTACAAACAGCAGGGGCCCCAAAACAGACCCCTGAGGCACACCACTTGTCATGAACCCAAGATCCCGGTTGAGGCTATCTTCATGTGTGCGGAACTTGGCTATCACTCTGTGCTCAACGACTCTGTTGTTGTGTGCCGTGATGCTAGCCTTGAAGAGCGTCAGTGTGTGCCTTGGCCACAGCGTGGCTGAGCAGAGACTGATAATCAAGTTCCGCACTTGATAATCAAGGACGGCCTCAACTGTGAACTTGAGTTCATGACACGCTATCTGGAACCCCCACGACTTGCATCAACTGTCCTGGCTGGAGACAGTTCACATCTCTTTAACCTGTGCTTAAAGCTCTCTCCACTCACATTGTCAGTACCTTTACGACTTGATTACTATACTCACATTCCAACCATTATTTTGTAAATTGAGTTTATGTTGTTATATGCTGTGTTTGTGAACAGAACTCCTGTTCACCTGATGAAGGAGCAGCGCTCTGAAAATTAGTGGCTTGTGCTACCAAATAAACCTGTTGGATTTAACCTGATGTGAGACTTTTTTCTGTGCTTACTGCAGTCCAACGCCAGCATCTCCCCACTATAACTTTACTCACAGGGCTGTTGTGCAGCACTTTTATCAAATGCCTTTTGGAAGTCTGTGTACACCACATCAACAGTATTGCTTTATCAATCTTGTTATTACCTGCTCAGAAATACATCAGCAAGTTAAATTGTCCTTTAACAAGTACATGCTTTTAATTGACTAGCATTGGTACATGTAATTACAGATATTAATCTTGTCCTGGACAATTGTTTCTTGAAGTTTCCCCACCAACAAAGTTAATTTGACTGATCTGTAGTTGCAGGCTTATGTTTGCACCCTTTTTTGAACAACGGTGTCATATTTGTACTTCTCCTCCTCTGACACCACATTACGGAATCTAAGGACCACATTAGACAGCAAAGAAATAGGAGTTCTGTATTAAGAGCAAACACTGTTCCAAAATAGAAAGGTTTTTTGCAGAAGGAACGTTACAAATGAGTTAATATTACTTCAGTGTTTGATCTTGATTCTCACTATTCAAAAGAATTCCTGCCCATTTAAGCAATCTAATAAATGAGAGCCATTCACACTTAGATATTATCATTTCTGCCATCATTCTCAAAAAAATGAGCAGCCTACTTTGGAAGTGGGGGATTGTTGTAGTTCATGTCTTCACACAGTAATTTGCTTACAGGCTGTAATTTCCATAAGTAAGCCTAGACTGTCCTGATTTTTGCTCATTTTGAGGCTGGTTAGTAATCATTGGAGGATCCAAATCCCTGCCCAAAAAAGACTACTGAGATATTGTCCGAAACAAATGATATTTCAATGGTGTTCTCTGCTGTATATCTTTTCTGTTGATGTGGTCAGGATTGCCAGGCAACTGTCAATAAGCAGAAATGTTTTTGAAGGATGCATTCTGGGGATTTGTTAGCTCCTGCTTTGATACCAAGTACTTGATTTATTTTATACTTTGTCAATCTAAACTTTGTTGATAGATTTAGCACAATTCTTGGCATTATAGTGTTTCATTGTTTACAGCTTTAAACAATCAGCACAAAACACTCAAGGGGCGAGGAACAGTATGGTGAGGAGATGCAGTACAATGTGGTCAAGCCTTATCAGGGAACATTGCAGATTTCTAGCATGTAGGATGTGGAAGCTATTGAGAGGATGCAGAGGAGATTTACAAGGATGTTGCCTGGATAGGGGGGCATACCTTATGAGGATAGGTTGCGAGAGCTCGGTCTCTTCTCCCTGGAGAGACCTTGGTTGAGAGGCGACCTGATAGAGGTTTATAAGATGTTGAGAGGAATAGATAGAGTGGATTCTCGGAGGCTATTTCCCAGGGCTGAAATGGTCGCTGCGAGGGGACACAGGTTTAAAGTGCTGGGGGGCAAGTACAGAGGAGATGTCAGAGGTAAGTTTTTCACTCAGAGGGTAGTGAGTGAATGGAATCGGTTGCCATCGGTGGTGGTAGAGGCGAACTCACTGGGTACATGGGAGTTAATGGGATTGGGAGTTACAGATAGTTCTATGGCCTGGTAGGTAGAGATATGATCGGCACAACATGTGGACCGAAGGGCCTGTTTGTGCTGTGGTGTTCTATGTTCTGTGTACCTAGAGGTACCCATGCCTCTTCATTTACAGAGCAAGGTGGTGGCATTTCAACTTTGCCAATCAGCGGAGTTTACTAAAGCTGAGTTTCTGTTGTGGGGAATATAAAGTAGTTTTGCCAGTTGCTTGCTATAGGATTAGATACCACCTCCAGCAGAGGAACTATAATGCCAATAATGGTCACAATGGCACTGGACTTCTGTGCCGCTGGTCCCTTTAGGTGGCATTCAAGTTCAGTGCCACAGCTTCATTTCTGTAGAATCATGCAGCATCAGCTAATTTACATTCTCCTCTTAGGTGAATGTTTAATTGGAAGTACACTGCTATATTTCAATGTTACCTGCTTGAGTGCCTGGAATGGCTTGAACCATGGTCAGAAATAAGTATGTTATCCACTGATGCCTACCAAAATGGACTAACCTATTGATATTAACTATTTGTCCAATGATCAGATGACTCTTGGAACCGTACCCACGGTAAGGGTTAATATTTTCAGAAAATGGAGGCAAGAAGATAGCTACTGAGCACAAAAATAAAAATGTTAAGATTTTTAAAATTATGGAGCTATTCAATAGAATAGAGATGGTGAAGTTATTCCACTTGTGAGGAGTCCAAACCTACGAGCACGATAGGGTAGTTACCCTTCAGCTGTTGAGAAATAGGAGGAGTGACATCTGTTCTTCGATCTGAGCTGCACTGGAGAACAGTTCCATCAATGCTCTAACATAGCACATTTCAGAAAATGATTCTACAGTTTGGCTACTTGTAATCCTGCTATGGTAATTTTTGAGCTCATGCGGGTAGTAAGGATTGTAAAATAGCCAAGATTAATTTCTTGTTTTAGATATTGGAGGAGTACTGACAGAACATGTGGAATTAAATTGGAGACAATTATGATGCCACATTTGCCCTTGATGTCAGTTACATGACAGTGCTGTAGAAAGCATTTTATCAGATGAACTGCTATTGCTCTTAGGGGAATGTGGTGTGCCCAAGAAGGACTTGAAACAGGGAAGAATGGAGTTGAAATAAAAGGTCAAAGAAAACACGCCTTTAGTTTTAATGAAACAAGTGTTGAAAGTACTAACGATGTTATAGTTGTTAAGAATTGGGGAAAATTAATATTTTTTTAAAAAGTGAAAGCCGGGAGTTGATTAGAGATAGATGACTCAAAAAATGATGGAGATGCGAATTAGCCTATCAGTATTTTACATATGTGATTAAAAAGAACAATGAAGCAATGGATGTGGTAACTTCAAAGTGGGGAAATAAGGAAATTGACACCTACCTGCCAAAAGCCGACTCCACAAAGTGGGGAAAACAGGAAGGCAAGGTAGAGAGACAGCTAAATATCAATAAGTTGCAGCTATAGTCTCCCAGAAGAAATGGCCATTTTCTGCCTTCGCTGAACCAGAAGACTTTTTCCCAGATGTGGCCACCTTAAACTGGTCGTGATAATTATTTGCTGAATTTAGCTCAGAGAATTACTTAATATTGGATTTTGTCCGGGAAGAGAAATGTGTCATAGTTTACATAAACAAAGGCAGTTTTGGGGACCAAGGGGTAGCTCCATGTAAAATTATGTGTGTATAGCCACCAGTATCATTAACTTTCATAGTTTTATAGCTCTTGTTGTGTGTGTTTTTGTTATTCTTTTAAGTTAATAAATATTCTTTATTAATTGTTCACACAATGACTGGGCTGTTTCTTCATTGGTTGTACATCATCCTCACATAATCCCAAAAATGACCCACACACAGACACACACACCATTACGAGCCAGTGATCAAGTTACCTCTCTGGGCTTTAAGATACACTTGCATTTAACATCAGCGAGGTGTGTAACAAAAATCTCCCAGTAGCATTTTTAGAACATCAAAGAAGCTATTGTAACATGTAACCTCACAGATCCCTAATCCACTCTACCAGTTTAACAGAGATTGATTTCACCTGTGGCTTAGGCAGTGAAGAAAAATGGACAAATTGTTGTTCATCTTGAGTAATGATGACTCTAGTTGACTTGTTCTAGGATCAGCATTGATGTGAAAGTGGATTTGGAGAGTGCCTCAAGACAGGAACTTTAGGCCATTCTGCTCACTGGCACATTCTAAATTCATCAAGTCTCTAATGCTTGTCACAACTCTTGAATACAAATCTCTTGTTACTGTTGAAAGTTAGCTACCAATTGTTTTTGACTGGGAATGATCTATGTTTTCAGTTTAAAAGATAAATAAATTAGCTAAAGCACTCAATTGCTATTTTGTTGCTTTGGTAATTCTACCTTTGATTAAACGTTGAGGCTTGGCAATCCAAGAAATCCTTAGACTTCTGGAGAACTGGATGACAGGAACTCAAGGTACATGTTATCAGTCTGTTGTCAGTCACATCAGTATGCATTAATGCACTACTGTGTGAAGCAAAATGATAAGGCATCAATGTAATGACATTATTAAAAGATACCACATCAAACTCTGCTTTATCATTCATGTAGTTACAAGAGGTTCAGATATCAGTGGGTTCTGTCTGACACTGAGCATTTCCGAATTGAATAGAAGAATACTAAACATATGTTTACCATCCAGCAACAAGCTTGCTGCTTTCCAGACAGATTAGTTTGATTCTCTTGTCTTTCTCCTCTCCTCACAGCCCAAGAATACTACATGCTTATGTTTTTTTCTGTCAGCTATTGAGGAAATTATGATCTTAAAATAAAGAATATAAGAATACAATGAACATTAAAATATTAAGTAAGTCAGCAAAGGAGCTTCTATTAACAGGGTTAGATTGGACCATGGAACTCTAATTTTGAGATGCTACATGACCTCCTAAAGTTTCAGTGACACGAAAGAAGCTGGCAGGAAGCGCATTCACTGGATAAGGATAAACAGAGGCATCCTTTCCCCACATCTGAAGGAAATATATGGCAAATATTCATTCCTGTTGTTGACATCCCTCAACTTAAGCACAAAATTCTCAATATACAAAAACATTCATAAATTATTTTGCATATTTCTGAAGAATGGAAATCCCATTTCTCTATTTTTTTTCTTCAAATGCCAATAGTCAATTTACTGACTAAGCCCCTCAACTCTCATCTCTTCTCTGAATCCTTAGCTGAAATCACCTGATGACACCTTTGGTGCCCACACTGAAACCTTCTGGCACAGTGGTTAGCACTGCTGCCTCACAGCACCAGCGACTCATGTTCTCCCCGTGTCTGCATGGTTTCCTTCAGGTGCTCCAGTTTCCTCCCACAGTTCGAAAGATGTTCTGGTTAGGTGCATTGGCCATGCTAAATTCTCCCTCAGTGTACCCGAAGAGGCATCAGAATGTGGTGACTGGGAGATTTTCACTTCGTTGCAGAGTTAATGTAAGCCTACTAATAATTAAACATGTATGCTGTCACAAGGAAAGCGATGGCATAGTGATATTGTCACTGGATTAATAATCCAGAGGCCCAGAGTAATGCTTTGGGGACCTGGGTTCAAATATCGCATTAAGAAGTCTCACAACACCAGGTTAAAGTCCAACCAGTTTCCTTCCACACACCTGACAAAGGAACATTGTTTCCAAAAGCTTGTGGAATTATTATCAATTTAACTGGTTGGACTTTAACCTGGTGTTGTGAGACTTTTTTTTTAAGAGCAACAGAGCACGGGAAACAGGCCCTTCGGCCCAACGAGCCCGCGCCGCCGTCATAACTATATAGTAGCAAATCCATTATCCTATTATATTGTTCCTATATAATAATATATATATTATTCCTAATATGGAAAACTCTCACTATAGGGACAATTTGTTCCCCAATCAGCCTAAGAGCGAATTTTTGGGTTGTGGGAGGAAACCTGAGTGCCCGGAGAAAACCCACGCAACCACGGGGAGAACGCGCAAACTCCCGCAGACACCGGCCCAATTCCAAGTGTCTGCACAGCCACATCGATAGTCTCTGAGCTGTCATGGTGCCCTTCAGATGGTCCACATAAAGCACTCATTTACGACATGAGGTACCAGGCAACCCATGAATCAACATCCAAGAGCTGTCCTCGCACCACCTGCCGAATGCATGCTCATGTTGGTCAAGTATGGACCGAATTACCTGTGGAAAAAAGCCGTAGTTAAACAGTCCTAATATATCCCTCTATCTGCATACCGCTCATGTGGCTGTCCAAGAGACCCTTAAACAGCCCCAGCGTGCCTGCTCCCACCACCTTACTCGGCAGTGCATTCCACACCCCCACTACCCTTTGTGTGAAAAACTGCCCTCTAATATTCGTCCTATACATAGCCCCCCTCACCCTATGGCCATGACCCCTCGTCCTATCCATTTCTAAAGGTGGAAAAAGTTTACCTCCATTTACTCTATCTATACCCCTTATAATCTTATACACCTCTATGAGATCCCCTCTAAGCCGACGTCTTTCAAGGGAAAACAACCCCAGTCTATCTAATCGTTCCTCATAAGACAGTCCTTCCATACCAGGCAGCATCCTGGTAAACCTCCTCTGCACTCTCTCCAAGGACTCCACATCCTTCCGATAGTACGGCGACCAGAACTGGACGCAGTATTCCAAGTGAGGCCTAACCAAAGTTCTATACAACTGCAACATCAAACTCCTACTCTTGTATTCTATACCCTTTTCTATGAAAGCTAACATACTATACGCCTTCTTTATCACCTTCTCCACCTGTGAGGACACCTTCAGAGACTTCTTACTGTGTTTACCCCAGTCCAATGCTGACATCTCTACATTCAAATATCGCCACAGCAGATGTTGAAGTTTGAGTTCAATAAAAAAATCTAGAATTAAAAGTCTAATGATCACCATGAAACCATTGTCAGTTGTCGTAAAAACCCATCTGGTGTGTTAATGTCCTTTCAGGAAGGAAACTAGTCTCACGGAAGTACAACTTCAGATCAATAGGAATGTGGTTGATGCTTAAGGGCTCTTAGGGATGGGCAATAAATGCTGGCCTAGCCAGCAATGCCCAGTCCCCATGAATGAATTAAAAAAAAAACAAGTGCAACTATGAATCCAGTCCTTCCTCAAAGGCCTTGAATGCAAACCCACCCCTCACCCGATTCTTTACCTCCATCCCAATGCGGAAGTGCCAAAATATACCTGCAGTACATAGCATGTACTTTTTACTCTACTAACACTTCCTTCATTACGAAACAACCTAGAGCTCCTTAGTCCATTTGTCTGTGAGAGAATAATATTCTGGGTTAAAACCCTCATGGCTATTCATCTTTAATGAAAAAGATTTGATTCTGATTCTTAAATTGTATAAAACATAATTTATTATTAATTTTGTTCGTACAAGTTGTGAGTAAATTTTGTTCTCAAATAGTGCGATGTCATGACTAGGCTTTTTCACTTTGGGCATCTGGGTTTCAGATCAAAAACATCAACAATGAATTATAGAATGGCTACAATATAGAAAGAGACCATTTGCATGTTATATCTGTACTAGATTTCTGCAAGAGGAACTTACCTCGTCCCTTTACCTCATCTTTTCCCCAAAGACTTTTGGATATTTTCCATTCTGACAATTACTCTGTCCTGTTTTGAATGCCACAATTGAATCTGGCTTCATTACAGTCTCAGATGCTATATTCCACATTCTAACCTTCCACTTGGTTAAAAATGTGTTTTCCTCATGTTATCATTGGATTTTATGCCAAGCACCTTCAATGGTTGTCCTCTGGTTCCAGGTCCTTTTGTCAATAGGAAGTTTCTTATTTTCTTTTCCTGACCCTTTATGACGCTGAATGCTTCTATCAAATCCTGCAATCTATAGAGGAGAGTTGTAAAACACAGCGGCGTACGGGTGGGGTGGAGCATGGTTTGAGATGCGTATACTTTAATGCAAGGAGTATTCGCAATAAGGGGGAGGAACTTGCAGCTTGGACCAGTACCTGGAACTTCGATGTTGTGGCCATTTCAGAGACTTGGGTAGAGCAGGGACAGGAATGGATGTTGCAGGTTCCGGGGTACAAATGCTTTAGTCGGAGTAGAGAAGGGGGTAGAAGGGGGGGAGGAGTGGCGTTACTGGTCAAAGACTGTATCACGGTGATCGAAAAGAAGTTTGATGAGGACTTGTCTGTTGAGGTAGTATGGGCTGAGATTAGAAACAGGAGAGGAGAGGTCACCCTGTTGGGAGTCTTTTACAGACCTCCTAATAGTTCTAGAGAGGTTGAGGAAAGGATTGCGAAGTCAATTCTGATTAGGAGTGAAAGTAGTAGGGTAATTGTGATGGGGGACTTTAACTTTGCTAATATTGATTGGAATAGCTATAGCTCTAGCTCGTTAGAGGGGTCAGTTTTCGTACAGAGTGTGCAGGAAGGTTTTTTGACTCAGTATGTAGATAGGCCAACTAGAGGTGAGGCTACATTGGATTTGGTGCTGGGCAATGAGCCAGACCAGGTGTTAGGCTTGGAAGTTAGTGAACATTTTGGTGATAGTGACCACAATTCGGTTACGTTCACCTTAGTGATGGACAGGGATAGGCATGAAGCTGGGGGCTGTAGTTATAGCTGGGGGAAGGGTAATTATGAGGCCATCAGGAGTGAATTAGGGTGCATAGATTGGACTAGGGAACTACAGGGACTGGGAACATCTGGAATGTGGTGCTTATTCAAGGAGCAGCTGCTGAGAGTCCTTGATAAGTATGTCCCTGTCAGGCAGGGAGGAAATGGACGAGTAAGAGAGCCTTGGTGTACGAAAAGAGTTGATTTGCTGGTTAAGAAGAAAAAGGAGGCTTATGTCAGGATGAGGCTTGAAGGCTCAGGTAGTGCAATGGATAGCTATAGATTAGCTAGGAAGGAGGTAAAAAGTGAATTGAGGAGAGCTAAGAGGGGACACGAGAAGATGTTGGCTGATAGGATTAAGGAGAATCCTAAAGCTTTCTTTCGATATGTTAAGAATAGAAGATTGGTTAGGGCAAGATTAGGGCCAGTCATAGACAGCAGTGGGAAGTTGTGCGTGGAGCCTGAAGAGATTGGTGAGGCACTGAATAAATATTTCTCTTCGGTATTCACGCAGAGTGCTGGAAATGTAGCTGTGGAGAGCACTGAGGTACAGGGTTGCAAATTGGGGAGTATTGTAGTAGATAGGGAGGATGTGTTAGAAATTCTCGAGGGTTTGAAGTTGGATAAGTCCCCTGGGCCGGACGGGATTTACCCTAGGATTCTCTGGGAGGCAAGAGAGGAGATTGCAGAGCCTCTGGCTCTGATCTTCAGGTCCTCGTTGGTTACGGGTGTGGTTCCGGAGGACTGGAGGATAGCGAATGTGGTCCCATTGTTTAAGAAGGGGAAGAGAGACCTTCCTGGGAATTATAGGCCAGTGAGTCTTACTTCTGTGGTGGGCAAGGTATTGGAGAGAATTATTAGGGATAGGATTTATAGTTATTTAGAGAGAAATGAATTGATTGGGGATAGTCAGCATGGTTTCGTGAAGGGTAGGTCATGCCTTACTAACCTCATTGAGTTTTTTGAGAAAGTGACCAGAGAGGTGGATGGGGGTAAGGCGGTTGATGTAGTATATATGGACTTTAGTAAGGCTTTTGATAAGGTGGCCCATGGAAGACTTCTACAGAAAATGCAGATGTGTGGAATAGAGGGTGATTTAGCTAATTGGATTAGGAATTGGCTGGCAGATAGAAGACAGAGGGTGGTGGTTGATGGGAGATATTCATCGTGGAGTTCGGTGACGAGTGGTGTGCCTCAGGGGTCTGTTTTGGGGCCCCTGCTG
The DNA here is from genome assembly GCA_024679065.1 of Sphyrna mokarran. NCBI lineage: Eukaryota > Metazoa > Chordata > Chondrichthyes > Carcharhiniformes > Carcharhinidae > Sphyrna > Sphyrna mokarran. The sequence continues at coordinate 25,382,479 of JAGIQG010000009.1, forward strand.
TTTGTAATTTTTATAAATGATCTGGATGAGGGTATTGAGGGATGGATCAGTAAATTTGCAGATGATACTAAAGTTGGTGGTGTGGTAGATAGTGAAGAGGGGTGTTTTAGTTTACAGAGTGACTTGGACAAGTTGCAGAGCTGGGCCGAGAGGTGGCAAATGGAGTTTAATGTGGAAAAGTGTGAGGTAATGCACTTTGGCAGGAACAATAAATGTGTAGAGTATAGGGCTAATGGTAGGGCTCTTAATAGTGTTGAGGAACAGAAGGATCTTGGTGTATGTGTCAATAGATCCCTGAAAGTAGGCAGTCAAGTGGATAAAGTTGTTAAGAAGGCATATGGAGTCTTAGCTTTTATTGGTAGGGGGATTGAATTTAGGAGCCGCAGCATCATGTTGCAACTGTACAAAACTCTAGTGCGGCCGCACTTGGAGTATTGTGTGCAGTTCTGGTCCCCACATTATAAGAAAGATGTGGAGGCATTGGAGAGGGTACAGAGGAGGTTTACCAGGATGTTGCCTGGTATGGAGGGCAGGTCCTATGAAGAGAGGTTGAAGGATTTGAGGTTGTTTTCGTTAGAAAGGAGGCGGCTAAGAGGGGATCTTATTGAAGCATATAAGATGATTAGAGGTTTAGATAGGGTGGACAGTGATAGCCTTTTTCCTAGGATGGAGAAAGCTAGCACGAGGGGACACAGCTTTAAATTAAGGGGTATGAGTTATAGGACGGATATCAGAGGTAGGTTCTTTACTCAAAGAGTGATTAGGGAGTGGAATGCCCTGCCTGCAGCTGTTGTAGATGCGCCAAGTTTGGTGGCGTTTAAGAGGTTAGTTGATAAGTATATGGATGAGAAGGGAATGGTTTAGTTAGGAGGGGCATTGCTTTTTATTTTGGTCGGCACAACATCGAAAGCCGAAGGGCCTGTTCTGTGCTGTATTGTTCTATGTTCTATGTTCTATGTTCTATCCAAATAACTGAAGCCACTCATCCCTGGAATCATTCTTGTGAATCTTTTCTGTTTCCCATGTCTTCACGTCTTCTTAGAGTGCCAAGAATCAGACACACTACTCCAATTGAAGGTGAACTAGATAGTGTTTTATAATTGTTCACCATAACTTCCTTGTTTTTGTACTCTATTCCTTTATTTATAAAGCCTAAGATTTCAAATGCCTTACTAATCACTTTCTCCACCTGTCCTACCATTTTCAACAATTTGTGCATCTGTACCCTGTGGTCTCCATCCACTTGGACAAATAAATGTCATAGTTTTCAGTAAATATCCATCTGCTTTACCCCAAGCAATAGTACCCCTAATGACATTTGGATAATTTTTCTGAGATAACAAGAGGCCATGCTTGATAGCCATACAAGTTAGAGATGAGCTACACAGCTGCCAGTTCTAGGTATATGGTTGCCTGCTGCCAAATTTTTCAATCACAAAAAACTTTGGGATTGGATTGCTTTTCTCTGTCCTTATTTGATTCTTCTTTCAGTGCCCTGATTGGACTATTCAGTAGGAATGCTCTGTTTGGTTAATCAAGTGTCCTTGTGGCATGCTCAGTTTGAACATGCTTTTGTATGCCTGCAATGGAATTGATTTAAAATTAAGTCACTTTTCAGCAGTCTGTAATAGCTAAGAAAATCAGCTCAGGGGGGAAAAAGTCCATCTGAAAGGGTGGAGGTGACATTAAATATAAAATAATCAGGGATAATTATGGCAATTTTTGAATGTCACAGGAGTTAGTTTTTTTGGTGCCTGTTGGGAGAGAGTGTGTGCAGACAAGAGTCACAGGGCTGCTGATGAACTTTTAACAACAATAAAATACTTATTAAACAAAAAAAATTATCTATAATAAAATACTCCTTCACCCCAACTACACCGTCACAAATTATACAATTTGTAAGGCTATCTTATTCTCTGATGTTCACATTAAGTATGCAGTCCATGTAAACTAATAGACGAGTGCACCAGCATGAGTGAAGCAGAGACTGTTAGAACAAATCTTCCCAAAAAATGAAATGTCCAGTGAACAGAGAAACAGGAGTTTTTCCCAAACATTTTTTTGGACAAGCTAAATGGAATGAATCTCCAGGACTCTTTGCATCAAAGTCCCTAACGCAATTCACTCCGATAAGGGGGGAGGCAGATCCCAAATCCACCGGAGAAGTGGCATCAGCATGCTTAGCTGATCTGTCAGTGGAGAGATTGGCATATGTGTGTTGCCCCCTCACTCCCCCATTGCCAACGTCCCAATTGCCAGCCCTCCAATCGCTTCCCAACCCCACCATCACCACACCATCCCCAGCCCCCACAAACCATTCGGAGTGTCCGGTGCTTGCTGAGCAGTGCTCGGATACTCCCGCGCCCCTTACCTCAGTGGCCTTTATCCCCACCGGCGGGGTGAATGATGCCTAGTCCCTGTTTATAGAGATTAGCTTTAACAGTTTGGTGACAGAGAGAAATTTGTTGAGTGTGTTCAGAAGGAATTTCTCATTCAATATGTGGATGACCCAACTAGAGAGGGGGCAAAACCTGACCTCCTCTTGGGAAATAAGGAAGGGCAGGTGACAGAAATGTTGGTGAAGGGTCACTTTGGCACCAGTGACCATAATTCTACTAGTTTTAGGATAGCTATGGAGAATGATAGATCTGTCCCAAAAGTTAAAATTCTAAATTGGGGCAAGGTCAATTTTGATAGCATCAGGCAGGAACTTTCAAACTTTTAATGTGGGAAGACAAAGGGACGTCTGGTAAGTGGCATGCTTTCAAAAGTATGAACCAGGGTTCAGGATAAATACGTTCCTCTTAGAGTGAAGGACAAGTCTGGCAGAAGTCAGGAGCCCTGGATGACTTGGGGATATTGAGGCCCCAGTCAAAAAGAAGAAAGAGGCACATGACATGCACAGGCAGCTGGGATCAAGTGAATCTCTTGAAGAGTAAAGGGGGTGTAAGAGTAGGGTTAAGAGAGAAACTAGGAGGTTAAAAAGGGGACAGGGAATTGTTTTGACAGATAAGGCAAAGGAAATCTAAAGAGCTTCTAGAAATACATAAAGGACAAAAGAGTAACAAGGGAGAGAGTAGAGCCTCTTGAGGATCAACAAAGTCATCTATGTGCTCATCCACAAGAGATGAGTGAGATCCTAAATTAATATTTCTCATTAGTATTCAATGTTGAGAAAAGCATGGATGTTAGGGAACTTGGGGAAATAAATAGTGATTAGTTGAAGAGTGTACATATTACAAGAAGGAGGTGCTGGAAGTCTTAAAGCACATCAAAGTAGATAAATTCCCAGGACCTGATGAAGTATATCCCAGGACATTGTGGGAGGCTAGGGAGGAAATTGCAGGTCCCCTAGCCGAGATATTTGAATCATCGATAGTCATGGGTAAGGTGCCTAAAGATTGGAGAGTGGCAAATGTTGTGCCTTTGTTTAAAAAGGGCTGCAGGGAAAAGCCTGGAAACTACAGACCAGTGAGCCTCACACCTATGGTGGATAAATTGTTGGAAGATATTTTGAGAGACACGAACTACAGGCATTTAGAGACGCAGGTACTGATTAGGGACAGTCAACATGGCTTTGTGAGTGGAAAATCATGTCTCACAAAAATTGATTGAATTTTTTGAAGCGGTAACCAAGAAGATAAATGAGGGCAGTGCACTTGATGTTGCCTACATGGACTTTAGCAAGGTCTTTGACAAGGTACCTCATGTTAGATTGTTGCATAAAGTTAAATCTCATGGGCTCCAGGATGAGATATCTAATTGGATACAAAATTGGCTTCTTGACAGATGCCAGAGAGTGGTTGTAGAGAGTTGTTTTTCAAACTGGAGGCCTGTGACCAACAGTGTGCCTCAGGGATCAGTGTTGGCCCATTGTTATTTGTCATTTATATTCATGATTTGGATGAGAATATAGGGGGTATGGTTAGTAAGTTTGCAGATGGCACCAAGATTGGTGGCATAGTGGACAGTGAAGAAAGTTATCTCCAATTGCAATGGGATTTTGATCTATTGGGCCAGTGGGCTGATGAATGGCAGATAGAATTTAATTTAGACAAGTGCGAGGTGATGCATTTTGGTAGATTGATTCAGGACAGGCCTTACTCAGTTAATGGTAGGGCACTGGGGAGAGTTACAGCACAAAGAGATCTAGGGATGCATGTTCATAGTTCTGAAAGTGGAGTCACAGGTGGACAAAGTGGTGAAGAAGGCATTCGCTATGCTTGTTTCATCGGTCAGAACAATGAATACAGGAGTTGGGACATCTTGTTGAAGTTGTACAAGACATTGGTAAGGCCACACTTGGAATACTGTGTACAATTCTGGTCACCCTATTATAGAAAAGATAGTACTAAACTAGAAAGATTGCAGAAAACATTTACCAGGATGCAACCAGGACTTGATGGGTTGAGTTACAAGGAGAGGCTGGATAGACTGGGACTTTTTTTTCTGGAGCATAGGGGACTGAGGGGTGACCTTATAAGGGTCTATAAAATAATGAGGGGCATAGACAAGGTAGATAGTCAATATGTTTTCCCAAAGGTTGGGGAGTCTAAAACTAGAAGGCATAGGTGTAAGGTGAGAGGGGAGAGATACAAAAGCACCCAAAGGGGCAGTTTTTTCACACAGAGGGTGGTGAGTGTCTGGAACAAGCTGCCAGGGGTAGTAGTAAAGGCAGATACAATTTTGTCTTTTAAAAAGCATTTAAATAGTTATATGGGTACAATGGGTATAGAGCGATATGGGCCAAATGCAGGCAACTGGGATTAGATTAGGGGTTTAAAAAAAAAGAGCAGCATGGACAAGTTGAGCCAAAGGGCCTGTTTCCATGCTGTAAACCAATATGACCCTCCCAGTGGTGGGGAGAGATGTAGCGAACCTGTACAGTACCATTCTGGGCTTGCTAAAGGTATGGAAATTGACATTACCACATTACAATCAGCCTCATGCTGATTTGTGAAACCTGCACGGGTCCAGAGAATCGTTGTGTCTATGTTGATCTGTGCTGGAGAGGAGCTTGCATAGGGAGGAATATGTCCCTATGTCATAGTGACATAGCCAGGACTACGAAAGAAATTGTGCTAGGGTGTATGAGCAGCTAGGGGCAAAACTGCATGGATAATAATCTCTGGATTATTACCTCAGCCAAGATCAAATTGGCATAGGCTAAATTATATTGGAGAGATGAATGCGTAGCTCCAAGACTGATGTGGATTCTGGTTCATGTGACACTGGCCCCAGCACGAGGGAAACTGGGGATTATACCAGCAGCATGTTCTATACTTGAGCTTGGCTGGGACCAGTGCTCCCGTGAATTGTATAACCAGGGCAGTGCAGAAAGCTTTAAACTAGTAGTGGGGGGAAGGGATTATGTGAGAGGAGATGTAAAGTAAGCAAAACAACAATGTAGTGGAGCAAAGCAGCAATTTGAGTAATGAGTTCCAGAGTGTGACAGGAAGGGTAAGAGTGCACCAGCAAATGAAACCAAAAATGGTAAAAAGGCAGAGCTGGAGCCCCTGTTTCTGATTCCATGTAGCATGTGCAACAAAAAGGGATGTTTTGTTAGTACAAATAGCAATAAAAATGTGTGATTTGATGGGCATTACTGAGACAAAAGACTTGGCTAGAACCTGAATATTGATGGTTTTTGACATACCAGAATGACAGGAAGATAGGAGAGGGAGGTGGGATAGCTCTGTCAATTAGGGGTATACTAGGACATGACCTTAGCTGGAAAAAAGATGTAAGTCAGTTTGGGTAGAGATGAGAAACAGTAAAGGGAAGACCCACTTGTGAAAGTAGTTTCTAGGCCCCCTAAGAGTAGTTGCACCATAGGACAGAATGTACAGGAAGAAATAAATGCATGTGTAAGACACATACTGTGGTAATCATGGGTGACTTTAATTTACATGGAAAAATCAAGTTGGCAAAAAATAGCCTAGAAAATGAGTTAATTGAAAGCTTTCCAGGATGTTCTAGGATAAACCAGTCTGTTGTAGACTTGCTAATATGCAACACGACAGGATTAATCACTAACCTCATGGTAAAGGAGGATGGGGACAGCGATCACAACATGATAAAATTTCATGGTCAGTTATGTGGATCCACAGTTAGTGTTTTAAACCTAAACAGAGGTAGCTATGAGAGTATGAAGGTAGAGTTGGCTGAGGCGAACTGAAAGCTAGGTAAAAAGATAGAGTTGCAGTGGCAGATATATTTAATACTGCTTAGAAAGTATTTATTTATCCTTATGAGAAAGAAAGGCTCAAGGATAATATTAAATTTGAAAGAAGTACTGTGCAGATCTGCAAAGATTACTGGTTGCTCAGAGAAAGTCATGATGTGGAGATGCCGGCATTGGACTGGGGTAAAACAGAAAGAAATCCCACAACACAGTTTAAAGTCCAACAAGTTTATTTGTAGCAAAAGCCGCAAGCTTTCGGAACATGCTGTCCCTTCATCAGTTCTCTGGGAGAACTCCCAGCCATCTGATGAAGGGATAGCCTGTTCTGAAAACTTGCAGTTTTTGCTACAAATAAACTTGTGGGAGTTTAAGCTAGTGTTGTGGGATTTCTTTCTGCTCGGAGGAATGGATAGACTTTTAAGACCAGCAAAGAATGGCTAAGAAGACAATAAAGAGGAAGAAATCAGAACATGAAAGAAAGCTAAGTAGAGGTATAAAAATAGCTAGTAAATGTTTCTACAGTTGGAAAGAATTCATTAAACTAGTGTGGTCCTCTACAGAATAGGTTTGGGGAACTGATAACAGAAAACAAAGAAATGCCAGAGGTGTTAAACTGGTATTTTGTGTCTTTTCTTCATGGTAAATGGCTTCGAGAACTTGCCAAAGCTCCTTAAATCACAAATGCTAGGAAAGGATAAACTTAACTCAATCACCATCAACAGGGGAAGAGTGCTCAGAAAATTATTAGATCTATCAGCTGACAAATACCCAGGGCCAGATGGATTGCATCCTACTGTCTTAAAAGAAGTAACAGCACAGATAACTTCAAACTTGATAACTTCAAAAAATCCTTAGATTTTGGAAAGAATCAGCAGATTAACAAATAGCTAATAACATCATTGTTCAAAAAAGGAGAGTGCAAAAAGCAGGTAACTAAGAGCTGGTATTGGTTTCATCACGATAAAAGGAGTGATTCCCGCCAACAGAACTGGCATGTTTCCAGGTCAAATCTTATGCCTTATTTGTAATCATTTTTATACCCACGAGTATCAGTGTATTCCCTCTGATTTGCCTGCCCTCCGATGATTTAACCAGTGCAAGTACTGGGGAGCTCCATATACACTGATCCCTGGCACTTCCCAGGGATCAGTGGATGAGATGGCAGGGAAGAAGGCAACACTGCACTTTTCAGAGGGGGCCCTGAGAAGAATGCTGGATGGAATGGAACAGAGGTAGGGCACACTCTACCTTAACTTTAGGACTCAGCCTTCCAGCAAGGCCACCACCCTGCCTGGGATGCAGTGGCTGCCCTGGTCAGTGCAAGCATACTCCAAAAGATGATGGGCAACAATGTCAGAAGAAGATGAATGATCTTTACTCAGCCAGCGTAAAGTGGACCACCTACAGTCTGCCACTGTGGAACCCCCTCACACCCCAACCCTTTCACTCACTCACTACCTTGTCCTTTGCCAACACAGATTCCCCCTCTGTCTCACTATGTTCCCCCAGTAGCTGCTCTGCTGTGGACACTCCAGCTCTCTCCCCCCAAGTCCCACAGTTGCCACACCTCAACATCATCTTAAATGTCACCGCTCCCATCTATACTCTTCCTGTCTGTGTCTTTGCAGGACAAACTCAACCACAACAGGCGTGAGCGGACGCAGCTAGCTGGATTCATGCCTGAGCTGAGAACCCTCCCATGCTTTGAGGAGCAAGCCCTCAATCTGGCTGGGGAGGAGGAAGAGCATACCTACTCTGCTGTTGAAGTGTGGACAGCAGAGAAACAGTGGCCTAGTGGTACTATTGCTGGACTAATCATCCAGAAACTCAGCTAATGTCCTGGGAATCTGGGTCCTGCCATGGCATATGGTGGCATTTGAATTCATTAAAAAAATTTGGAATTAAGAACCTACTGATAACCAGAAAATCTTTGTCCATCTGGTTCACTAATGTCCTTTAGGGAAGAAAATCTACCGTCCTTACTTTGTCTGGCCTACAGGTGACTCCAGAGCCACAGAAATGTGGTTGACTCTCAACTGCCCTTAGACAACTAGGGATGTGCAATAAATGCTGGCCAGCCAGCAATGCTCATGTCCCACGAATGGATAAAAGAATAAAAAAAAACACACAGGCTGTCAATTCATCAAGTCTCAAGTGAATAATTAATGCTTCCTCCACGACCCCTGTAATGCACTGATGCCATGTCCCTTCTCTTGCAGGCCAATCACCAAAACAGGCCAGACCATTTTCACAACCCCTGGACCCACTGGACTTTAGCCACTCAGAAGGGGACTTCTCCAACCCCACCATTGAAGAGGTGTCACCCAATCCAGCACCAATGCACATACACACACTTCATTTGGATCACTAAGTAGGCAGGCTTTTGAGTCATTCACTGATGAGCACTCACAGTTGAAGACCCACAGCAGGCGGAGGCAGAGACATTCTAGGGAATCGGCACTCAGAGGGATGTCAGAGTCCAGGATTGTGCTGAGCTCCTTGTCGATGTCGTGCCCTTGGGCCTGGTCATCCCATAGCTGCTAGAGCTGCAAAGGCAGAGCCACCCATATCAGAAAGGGATGACAGCAGCCCTTCTCAGAATGCACGACCAATTCGAGGAATCCAATTACCTTCTATCCAAGGAGTTGGTGCCGTCACTGCAGTGCACAGAAGCCAAAGTTATGACATTGGCAACCGCAGTGGAGATCTTAATGCAGGATGTAAATTTTCATGGTAGAAGATGTCCGCGCCATGGTGTCGGGCTTTGACTGCATAGTGAGCAGATGCTAGTGGGAATCCACAAGTCTCAGTACCAGAGGACAGCAGGGCTTCTGGATCTCATTCCAGTTGTCCCTTCATCTCATGGAGGAGCACAGGGACTGCAGGGAATCCAAAGGGGAGAGGATCAGCAGGAATAAAGCCTTGGATGTCTCTAACCCTTCTGTCAGCCCCTTTTCTGTGAGTGACACACCTTCAGCCCCTAACATCAAGCAGGGAAGCAGTCAAACACACCGTACTGCCCAAAAGCAGGCTTGGACCCTCAAGGCAACCCCCCCACCCCCACCGCTCAATCCGCTTCCCCCAGCCCCCTATGGACACCCACCAACATCATCTTTTGATCAAGAAGTTAGCAGGCCACCTCAAACTCGGCTGTGCATCCTGGGGATACACCTCGATATAGTGGGAGGATCTTGAAGATTAAGAACGTTTAAGTTTATTTATTAGTGTCACAAATAGGCTTACATTAACACTAGAATGAAGTTACTGTGAAAATCCCTTAGTCGTAACACTCCGCCGTATGCTCGGATACACTGAGGGAGAATTTAGCATGGCCAATGCATCCAACCATCACATCTGTGGAAGGAAATCGGAGCTCCTGGAGGAAACCCACGTTGACATGGGGAGAATGTGCAGACTCTGCATAGATAGTGACCCAAGCCAAGAATCAAATCCGGGTCCCTGGCACGGTGAGGCAGCAATGCAGGAAGGAGGCACTGCCGATTCATTGGAACAAGTCTCAGCAGGTCTTGGGGCCTCTGCACTGGTGTCATCAGTCACCTCCTGAGTGGATGCCTTGTCCTCAAGGAGCCATCTCTGTAGCCGCTGTTCTCCCTCAAAGGCAGCTGAGGTATGAGAGTGCACCAAAATGTAGCTGTCACAGACACTGCCCAGGAAACCTGCATACACCTACATAAACACATCGTGTGGCCATAGAAGAGCTGAACTCTTCATAGTGAAGGTATATAGAAGTGTATCTCTTGCAGTTCATGAATGACACCGCATGGAGCCCTGAATTGCGCAGGACAACATAGGTGTAATCAATTAAACCTTGCACCAGGAGTAAGGTGGCAAAGCCCATGGCCCTGGCATCTTGGCTGTTATGACCATGGTCCAAATTGATATATATGTGAGCTGTCGCACAAAGGGCATCTGGAACCTCCCGGATGTATGTGACTGACTGGGACATGTCACATATGTTGCCCATGCTGCCCTGGAATGAGCCACTCACATAGAAATTCAGATTGGCTGTGAACTTAAAGGCCATGGGCAGTGGGGTGGGTGTCCTTCCATTGCATATGGTGCCAGGTCTTGCCGTGTCTGACAGAGATGGTTCACCGTCCTCAAAGAGAAACACAGCCTTATACAGCTCTGCATCTCTGACATCTCTAGGTACAATGACTGATGTTAGAATATCCTTGGCTGGTAACTAAGCATCTGTGATGCCTCTCCCTCCTCCACAGCGAATTGGTTCTGGCCAGATGCCACAGCATGTTGGTGTTTCTGCCGCTGCTGTATGCCAATAAGTAGGATAGCCATCTCAATAGGTTCCATGATCCTCCAGACCATGCACTGAAAAGGAGGGAAAACCATAGTGAACTATAAAGGTTCATAGAGAGTCCCAACCCTTCTCTCTCAATTCCTCTGGGATCACCACCCAACCACACAGCGCACTCAGTAGATGCCTTAATGTAATTCCCCACACCCTCCACACAGACACTATAGCCACATCTCCACATTGGTCTTTGTCAATTCCAGGAGGATGCAGCATGGACCCACCAGAGTTTGTGGCACTAAATGCCCACATTCCTTTAGCTCTCAAGCCACCCTCAAAGAAACCTGCAGTCAAGTGGTTACATGTGACCAGTTTTTCATCCTGATGGGGGACCTTGCTGATGCACCCCTTCATGACTTCATGACTAGGTTGCATGATGATAGACATCCCCATTACACCTTACAAAGGTGTTCACGTCAGTGTTATCTGTGCAATGTTTCAGTCTTTCTAGGAATGTCACCTCTATGCTTGAAACATGCGCTTGCAAAGGATTAAAAGATGGCCTCCATTAAATGGTTGAACAGCATTTGTTGACATAGTCACTGGAAAGGGGAATCTAAGGTGGCTGTTCAGTTACATGTCTGTCTGTGGCAGAAGATGAGGCACAGCTGATCTTAATGCTAGCAATTAGCATGTCCAGCTCCTTCCCAGAGGGCATCCTGTTTCTTCCAGGTCACAAGAGGTGCAGAGCTGAGCAGCTTTCCATTACCCATTGAGATCTACCATTATGCCCAAATATCCCTGGCAATTGGTTTTGGACTTCAGGGTAGCTTCTCCCTTTGTCCTCACACCGCTGCCTCAGTGTGGATTCCAGTCACACTGCAGTCATCCACCCCCAAGTGCAAGCCTCTTCAGACCGCATGTGAGGAGATACAACCCATTCCTGAATCCCTCACTCTGCCTTTATAGTCTGGCCTGCCATTGGATCCCACCCGGGTAATTCACAGTCACCTCCAGTGTGAGCCTCTTGTTTTCAAGACCCCCACACTCTTGCCAGCCACCACGAAGGAAAGGCATTCCTTCAGCTGCAATATGGACAGGAACCCAGGACGGAAGCCATGGGAAGCATTGTCTGTCTACCAGCCCTCACAACCACTTTAGAGCAAGGGGCTAAAAGGTTAACCTGGAGAAAGAAATTAAAGGATGAGAAAGCTAACTGGAAATGTTTAAAAAAAAGCTAATGGTAAGAGTTTCTTTATAAACTTAAAAGTACTTAAAAAGGAAAAGTGTAAATAAAGTGATTGTTGTTCCCCTTGAGAGTGAGAATGGGGAGCTAATAGTAGATAATAAAGAAATGGTTAAAATAACAAATGCTTCAGCATTCACGATAGAGGATATAAAAAATATTCCAATAACAGCTTGAAATCGGGAGGTGAAATGAAGAGAGGAACTTAGTCAAATTACAATAACCAGGGAAGCAGTACTGAGCAAACTAATGGAATTGTGGGTTGACAAGTCTTCAGATCCTCACGGACTTCATCCTGGGGTCGTAAAAGAGATGGTTAATGAGGTAGTAGATGCATTGGTATTCATTTTCCAAAACTTGCTAGATTCTGGAAAGGTTCCAACAGACTGGAAAGTAGCAAATGTAATCCCTCAAGAACAGAAGGAGGCAGGAAACTATAGGCCTGTTTAGCTTGACACCTGTTGTGTGCAAGGTGTTAGATCAATCATTAAGCAGGTTACTTGGGCATTTAGAGAAACCCAAGATAATTGGGAAGAGTTATATGGTTTTGTGAAAACTGAATCCTCCTTGACCAATTTATTGGAATTCTTTGAAGGAGCAACATACACTGTGGATAAGAAGAGCATTTGATAAAGTGTCACATCAAAGGTTATGTTGCAGAAAATAAAAAATTGTATAGAGCTAACATATTAGTACAGATAGATAGAAGGTTGACTGGCTGGCAGAAACAGCGGATATGCATAAATGGGTCTTTTTCAAGTTGACACGATGTGACAAGTGGAGTCCCACAAAGGTCTGTGCTTTTACAATTTACATCAGTGAGATAGTTGAGGGGAGTGAAGGCATGGTAGTTAAATTTGCAGGTGACATAAAGATGGGTAGGATGATATGTTGTGAAGTGGATGTAAGGAGATTGCAGAGTGAGCAGGCAAAAATCTGGCAGCTTAATGTGGGAAAGTGTGAAGTTATTCACTTTGGCAGGAAGAATTAAAAGCAAAGTAATAAACAAACAGCAGCAGAATGCTGAGATGGGACCTATGTGAACCAGTCCATGAGTCACAAAAGGTTAGTATGCAGGTACAGCAAGTAATTAAGAAGGTTAATGGAATGTTATCCTTCAATATAGGAGGAATTGAACATAAAAGCAAGGATATTATGGTTCAGGCTATTGGGGCGACATCTCAAATATTGTGCAGTTTTGGTGTCCTTAAGGTTGTAAATGTATCAGAGAAATTTTACTGGATTGATCTTTGTTGCGGGCTAAATGTTGGCCAGGATATCAGGATAATTTTTGTGTTGTTATTCAAATAATATAATAGTATGTTTTATAACTCCCAGGAGGTTAGACAGGGCTTTGGTTTATCATAACATGTGGGAGATAACACCTCTGTAATAAAACAAACACTCTAAGTGCTGCACAGATTAGTTAGCCAAGGTTATTCAGTCATCCCTTTGGTGTAGTTCTTGAACACACAACTTTCTCCCTCAGAGGAGAGACTGTTAACAGTGCACCAGAGTGATACTCGGTGTAGTATCTGAGCTTTGTTTTTCATTTGATGGAGAGTTATTGGCACAAACTCTCCCTTACTATATATCATAATATCAAGTCAACGTTCCTAAAAAACTTTGGCCATTCATAGGTATGCAGTGTAATATGTTGCTCTACAGTTACTCTACAGGAGCTATTATTCCTTTTGAGAGAAGAATAAAAATATTTGAAACCACATCTCCAACCCTAGCCCATCCAGATCTTTTGGTTCAACGCATTTCAAGATCTCAGAGTCAATGAAGAATTGTATTTCTCAATTAATAGTTTCCCAAAGCTTTGTTCCCTTCCTTTATGTATTTAATTCTGCATACTTTATTTTTCTTCACAGAATATCCCAACACTAGGTACAGTGGCAATAACAATGGCATTGCACAACTGTGATGAAGTGGCAGTGGCTGGATTTGGCTATGATATGAATGCTCCAAATGCACCTCTTCATTACTATGAGAATGTTAAGATGTCAGCCATCAAAGAGGTAAGGTATCTCAGACCCTTGGTAAATCTCCAGTTTTCTAGAGTATTTTAACAACAAACTATGCTATCTAACTATTAGATGGACTACAAATGTGGATGATTTTTCTTTTTAAATCCCTAACCTATAAGAAACAAGACCATAGAGCCACATTATTCCATCTTACAGCCTCCATTTTACTGACTGCACCCAAATAGCCACATCTTCAGCTTCCTAGACCCTAAACTCAGAATTCCCTCCCAAAACCTCTTCTCCACTTTCTCCTTTTGAAAACTGTCTTTGAGGCTGACATCTTTGACCAAGCATTTGATTATCTGTCCCAATGTCTCCTTTTGTGGCTCAGTGTCAGATTTTGTATCTTGATTCTGTGAAGCACCATCTGATGTTTTAGTACAAATTAATATAAGTTGCTATTGCTACTAGTGTCCAAGTGAAGAGTAGCTTATGAGTTGAGGCAAGAGTTCGACCCCTTCTAAAATTTGCTCTGTATTGTACACCATCGAGGATATATTTATTTTATTACATAGGGATGATTCTTCCTCTGGGCTTTGGAAAACATATCCTGCAGACTTTGACAGCTCATGAACCGCACAACCATACCATTTTTGTCTTTTTATATTGGGGTTGGATTCACAATGCAGTTTGCCAGTGCAAGAGAAGTGTAAGTGCAAAGTTAGGGCAGTTTGAAGGCCTGCCTCACTTCTCCCTATAGTATTTGAAGGCCCCAAATCTCATCCGTCAACCCTCATGCCACTCTGTGTTATTTATTTGCACCTATGTATCCGTTCAGGTTACCTATGCCACCCCTACACCCCCCACTCCCCAACCTCCATGTAGCCTCTATTGCCACTCCCATCACCCAGTATGCAACATGAGTAGAGCAATGGAAACCCTACAGTGCAGAAGGAAGCCATTCAGCCCATTGAATCTGCATTAACTCTCCAAAAGAACATCTTACCCAGGCCCACTCTCACCTTATCCCATAACTCTGCACATTTGCCATGGCTTATCTACCTAACCTGCACATCTTTGGACTGTGGGAAGAAACCAGTGCACCTCAGATTATATATAACATCATTCCTTGGAAAAAGTGAATCCCTCAACATTTAATGAAAGCCTCCAAAGGATTAATTCTGGGAAGAAGACAGCTGCTTATTTCAGTTTAAAGCAGATTGCTTTCAGTTATTGTAGGGAAGCAGATGGTTAGATATTTTTAAGTGTCAAAACCAGTCTTTTTTTATCAGAAAGAGCCACTTAGTTCATAGTAAAGAATATGACAGCACAGCTTGACATTTTGATAATCTTTCACTGCAATATGATCACTTTTCCATAAGAAAAGCTCTGTGTAATGCATGTAAACAAACCATAAGGCTGGTCAGCTTACAAAAGAAAAGTGCATGAATCACTGAATTAAAAACATATCCATATATCCTTTTATTAATTGGATGTGCTAGCTGGACCAGCATTTATTGCTCATCCCTAACTGTTCTTGGACTGAGTTTCAGAAGCAGTTTACAAGCCAACTACATCTTGGCCAGACCAGAAAAGGATGGCACATTTCCTTCCCTAAAGATCATTAATGAACTAGACGGTTTCGTGGTTATCATTAGACTTTTAATTCTAGATTTTTGCTGAATTCGCATTTCACTGTCACATGAAGATGAGAAAACACTTGAGTTTTGAAAATTTATTTATTATTAGCATCATAAGTAGGCTCGCATTAACACTGTGATGAAGTTACTGCAAAAATCCCCTAATCGCTGCACTCCAACACCTGTTTAGGTACACTGAGGGAGAATTTAGCATGGTCAGTGCACCTAACCAGCACACTTTTCAGACTATGGGAGGAAACCAGAGCACCCAGAGGAAGCTCACACAGACATGGGGAGAATGTGCAGACTGCGCACAGACAGTGACCCAAGCCAGGAATTGAACTCAGGTCCCTGTGAGGCAGCAGTGCTGACCACTATGCTACTGCTCCCTTGAGACTTACCTTTCAATGTGTGCCATACTTCTCAGCATCCCATTTTCTTATGAACTGTCAAATTTGTCTTTTAATAGGCTCCAAGAAGCTGCACCACCAGATTTAAATGTTGTGCTGGAGAAAATCTGATTTTTGTCCCCCATTTAAAATAAGGCACCTGACTTCAGGGGCACCCTAGGCATTTCCGCCTGCAAATGGCACAAGGTAAATAGGCACTGTTTGGAAATGCAGAAAAAAAATCAGATTTCCTAAGTGTGGCCTTTCATGTACTGAAACGTGTCTCCAAATCCTGGCAAAACCACCCTCAGCCCATATTGTCAGGTCTTAGTTATAGTTGATTTTGTTGGGATTTTGCAGGACCTGCTGCTACAGTGTGTGTGCTTAAGGAAAAAATAATATGCAGTCATGAAACATCTTACATCCTTTGCAAAATATATCACAGGCAATGAAGTGCTGTTGCTATTCCTTTAAAGGCAAACTTGGCAACCAGTTTTGTATACAGCAAAGTGCCACAAATAACAAATGTGGCCAATCTGTTTTTTTGTGTTTGATTGGGAAGAATGTCAGTTGGGAAACTAGGAGAATGTAAATCAAGTCGCCCGCTTTCCTTGACTTCCTAAACTTGTTTTCTCACAGTGGGGCTGGACTTCCTGGGAACTCTTAGCTGCTATTGGCTCCCTTTTTAACATAGAACATAGAACATTACAGCACAGAACAGGCCCTTCGGCCTTCGATGTTGTGCCGACCAAAATAAAAAGCAATGCCCCTCCAAACTAAACCATTCCCTTCTCTTCCATATACTTATCAATTAACCTCTTAAACGCCACCAAACTTGGCGCATCTACAACAGCTGCAGGCAGGGCATTCCACTCCCTAATCACTCTTTGAGTAAAGAACCTACCTCTGATATCCGTCCTATAACTCATACCCCTTAATTTAAAGCTGTGTCCCCTCGTGCTAGCAAGCTAGCAAAAATTTACTAATTTTTTATATGCGTGTTAACAATTTGTTAATCGCCTGAGAAAAAAAAGAGATGTGGAAAAACTCTCTCACATTTCTTGAGCAATGTTTGTTTTCATTCATTAATGGGGTGTAAGTGTCGCTGCCACATTCAACATTTATTGCCCATCCTTAATTATCCTTTAAAAGACGGTCCTGAACTGTTTAGGACCATTACAGCTGTGTATTGGAAATGCACCCACAGAGCTAATTGCAGAGAATTACTACATCTTCCTTGGAGGAAACATACTTATCAAAAATAGTTTCTAGTTTGCATTGATGTATTTCCACTCTTTTAAATGCCATTAACATCTGAATAAATTTTTGTATCAGTGAGTTGACAGTATGAGTATCAGTGCTAGTAAAACTGATGGTACCAGTACAATCCAGCATTCCAAGATAAATGTCCAATAAAATCTTAGAGTTAATAAAATCCTGATAAACAGGGCCAAGAATTAATATCACAAACTGCATTAAATTACTTAACTCTTATGTCATGACTGGAAACTTCTATTAACAGACATCCAACATGATAGCTTTGTCAGGAAATGACATGCGTTTCAAGACCACAAAACAATATGGAACGAGACAAGATCACTTTGCACATTAAACTCCATTCCTTCCGATAAACAGTGCCTGATGTGCTTTAACCATGGACTCTCCTGACCTTTCTTATTTCCTAGCACTTTATAATCTCAAGTTAAACTTCCCTGCTCTATAGAATCAGCTGAATGAAAAATTATGACATAAATCTAACATTGCACCCTTCATACTTCTTCTGATATCCAGTTACGTTTCACAGTGTCCCAATAAGTGATTATAGTAGAATATATATTCATAGATGGCACAGTGATTAGCACTGCAGCCTCACAGTACTAGGGACCCAGGATCAATTCCAGCCTTGGATGGCCGTCTATGTGGAGTTTTCATATTCTTCCCGTAACTCGGGAAGTAGCTGTTATTGGGGGCATAACTATAAGGTTCATGGTGGGAGATATAGGAGGGATGTTCGAGGTAGATTCTTTACTCAGAGAGTGGTTGGGGTGTGGAATAGACTGCCTGCTGTGATAGTGAAGTCAGACACTTTAGGAACTTCCAGATAGTTATTAGATAGGCACATGGAGCACACCAGAATTATAGGGAGGGGATAGCTTGATCTTGGGATTGGACATAGCTCAGCAGGGCCGAAGGAGCTGTACTGTGCTGTAATATTCTGTGTTCTATGAAATATGTCTGTGTGGGTTTCTTCTGGATATGCCAGTTCCTTCCCACAGTCCAGAAATGTGCAAGTTAGGTTGAGTGGCCATGCTAAATTGCCCCTTAATGTCCCAAGATGTGTAGCTTATAGCGATTAGTGGGTAAATATTAGGGGTTACGAGACTGGGGCCTGGGTAAGATGCACATGTCAGGGACTGGTGGCATGATCAATGGGCTGAATGGCTTCCTTCTGCACTGCAGAAATTCTATAATTCTAATTCTGGATTCTTATCGCTGTTCACACTGGCGAGATTTTCCCATCCCACTGCAATGAACAATGATTTAGCTGGCCACCAAATTCTCTGACCTCGCTGTAATGGGAATGTGGCGTGAATAGCAAGATCATGCCCTTTGTCTGTACTGTCCTGATAATCTTCAGTCCCGTTATTAAATAATTATTTACCCACCTATCTTTTTATTGAAATTAAAACAATATGAAGGGTTTTGATAAGATTCTGTTCCAAGTATTTTCAACACTATGTTGGTTTTCAGTTGTTTGTTAATTTTATATTCTCCCTCACCCCTCTAATTACAGTTTTCATCGAATAACCTGATTGCATCTATGTTATGGATGCCTTTTAACATTCAATCATCAGCAACTAAATATTTATTGTGTCAAAATATTCTGTTTTTCTGTTACACCCATTTGTGACCTATGTTTCTTATCCCAGCTTCCAGCATCTTGCACTTATCCATGTTAAATTATCATATCTTCACCCAACCATGTAATTTCTTCAATTCCTTTTAAATTTCATTTTGGATGTGACTATTCAACCTAATCGGACAGAACATTGTCTAAATGTATATTGAGTCTGTGGAATCTCCCTAGCCATTACCAACTAAATTAGCCTGTCTTGCACACGGTTGTAGAGCAAGTTCTGTGACTAAGATTTTAACCATTTCTGTTGTGAGCGAATAGAAACAACATACCTGACTGAATAAAATTATGTTCTCTGAGCTTTGCTGAGAAACTAAGTAAAATATTTGTACATATTACTGGAATGTTTACGATACATACTACATGTGTTTTATCTTTCATTTTAGTGGAATGTTTACTATCCATGTTCACAGGATCATTGAACCCTACAATGCAGATGGAGGCCATTCAGCTTATTGGGTGAGAACAATCCCACCCATAACCTATCTGCATAATCCCACATGTTCACCCTATTGGGGTGACTTGTTGGCACAGTGGTTAGCACTGCTGCCTGCCAATGCCAGGGACCCAGGTTCAATTCCTAGCTTGGATCACTGTCTGTGTGGACCTTGCATGTTTTTTCCGGGTTTGCATGGGTTTCCTCCAGGTGCTCCAGTTTCCTCCCACATTCTGAAAAACATGCTGGTTAGATGCATTGACCTGAACAGGCGCCAGAGTAGGACGAGTCGGGGAATTTCACAGTAACTTCATCGCAGAGTTAATGTAAGGCTTACTTGTGACTAATAAATAAACTTTAAAAAAAGCTTTAGTCCCCCTAACATTAAGGGGCAATTTAGCATGGCCAGTCCACCTAAACTGCACATCTTTGGAGAATGAGAGGAAATCAGATCACCCAGAGGAAACCCACACAGACATGGGGAGAACATACAAACTCCACACAATGGAGTGACCTAAGGCAAGAATTGAACCTGGATCTCTGGTGCTGTGAGGCAGCAGTGCTAACCACTGTGCCACCATGCCACCCCGTTAAATACTTCCGTTTTTCATTACAGCTATTAAGTTGTGAAGCAGAATGAATGCTGTTGTCATGAGAGGGTTAACCGAGAATGAGACCATTCAGCCTGAAAGGTTGAATGCATTGCCCAAATTCTGGGATTATCCAGTGTATCTTAAAATAACACTATGAAATCCCATCAGCTGATGAGGATCTTGCTAATCCACAAAATTGGAATTATTCCAGACTGACTAAGAATTGTCTGTTTATAGTAAACCATTAATTTAATGCTCACACACGCACAGCAGATTGCTGTGCAGTAGGAGCTGGAGTTACCTGCTTTTTTGACGAATGATGTTACCCGATACCCCTAAGTCGCAGCAAACCCTTAGTCTTCAACACGTGTTCTTGTTGTTTTTTTAATTTGATGGCATAAAAGCCACCTGGCAGCTGAAATGAATTATTAATGCATTTCTAATTGTTTTCTCGTGAGTTGGCAAGATGTTCCCACTGGTGGGAGGGATATGATTTCCCCATCATTAATATTGATGTGGTATGATAACTGTTCAATCCCATGGGATTGTGCATGGACATGGGCCCGTTGTTAAGGTCAAATAACAGCTTAGATTTCAGTTCACTCTGTAGATTTAATTTGTAAAGAAGGCGCCAATTTGCACATTGTTATCATTAGAAAAATAGATAAGGATGCCATTTTTAATAGAAAAAATATTAAGCAATTGTGGAATTTCTTTTTAACCCACTCATCTTTCCCTATGGAAACATGTTTTTCTCCTCTCCGACTTTAATAATCCTGTCTATCTCTGCTCCGCCCAGCGAGAAGACTTGGCATTCATATTCAGCACCACTCGGGGTAGCTGTGTTTTTAGAAGGGTATTCTTACAAGAGTAAACATTAGAGAATTAAGTGAATCTAGCCTGTTCTCTCTAGCTGACAATTGCATTTAGTGGGAGCCCAGAAAAGGACAATATGAGGAATGAAGTAAACTGTATAGTTTCCTTCACAAGGCCATGTTTGTTTACTTAGCTAGCACGCCAGTTTTGTTTTGTTGTGTTGGTTTGTATTCAGTTTGATTTTTTATTAACAGAATAGATTCTAGTGAATAGATAAGTTAATATTTCAGTTGTCAAAGCTTCATGTAAGTTGCAGTGTGTTTCCATGATTGTATCTGGACACATATGTGTAGGGGAGAGGGGAAGAGGGAATCAAACCTGGAATACATTGGTACTGCCTTTGCTTTTAAAGTGAAGACGCATTGCCATGCAGCACAAGGGGGAGCTGTGATCTACAATGAACCTAACTTGGGAAGTCTTGATCTTGATTGCACATATTATGCAGGTAGACTGTTAAAAGCACTGAGGAGCTCCGATTCTTGATGCTTTTCTGTGCCATATCCTGATCCTCTCTCACCTCAGTTAGTACTGATGTACACAGATTTAGGGCTTCCAGGGCCATAATAAATATTTAGAATTTGGAAACTTCCTCTTAATGTATTATAGAGATTTCATGACATGCGATTTGAAGTATTAGATTTTGCTCTTAAAGCCAGTTGATTGCTAAAGTAAATGGAGGAGTTGTAATGAAAAGGCCAAAAACGTGGCAATGCATGATGGGTGGAGAGTGATGCAAATTTGCATTCACAAAATATTTTACCATAGCTCAAACAATTTTAAGTGGTTCTCCACCAACTAGTTATTTGAAGTACTGTGACTTGTTACATAAGAAAATGGGACAGCCATTCGTCAAAGAAAAAAATCCTACAAATAGCAATGGAGTATATCAGTTCATCTATTTTTAGTGTGTTAGTTGATATTTCCACGAAACTGAGGAGAAATTGTAGCTGCCTTTGCGCAGTTGTGTAACATCCACCTGGGCAATCAGGGCAAGTATATGTTGTCTCAGTTTAATGTCTTACCGGAAGGAAAATACCTCTAATAATGCACAAAAAAAATCAACCTAGATGACATGCTTTGAGATCTGGAATCTGGTTCTGAGCAGTAAGTATGACCAAAATGACACACTTCTTCCATTCTGTTAGGCAACAGGAAGATATTCTATCTCTTAACCAAAATAATCTTCACCTTCACAATTCTTTGCCTTGAAATGTAGAAAATAAAAGCAGGAGAAGGCCATTTGGTCTTTCAAACCTGTTCTGCCATTCATTTTGATCATGGCTGATCATCAATTCAATACCCTGATACTCCCTTCCCCCTCATAATCCTTGATCCCTTTAGCCCCAAGAGATATATCCAATTTCTTCTTGAAATCATACCATGTTTTGACCTCAACTACTTTCTGTGGCAGTGAATTCCACACATTCACTACCCTCTCGATGAAGAAATTTCTCCTCAGCTCTGTTCTAAAAGGTTTATCACTTATCCTCAAACTATAACCCCTAGTTCTGGACTTCCATACCATTAAGAACATTCTTTCTGCATCTATTCTATCTGACCCTGTTAGAATTTTATAAGTTTCTATGAGATTCCTCTCACTCTTCTAAACTCCAGTGAGTACAATCCTAACTGACTTAGTTTCTCCTCATATGATAGGCCTGCCATCCCAGGAATCAGTAAACCTTTGCTGTACTCCATTTTAATTTACAAATTTTATTTTCTTTCATTTCTTTAACTCATTCCTGTGGCCTAAGCCATTTCCTGGTTGAGAAGCAAAACAGTTCTGCCTTGAAATAAATCAGTCAACCTCTAGAAAATACATGCAGGAGCTGAATGGTGACTTAGCTTTGGCCAGGTTTTAAAACTTGCTATTGGAAATGGCCTACATTTGGTTAGCATCTTCTCTTATCAGTTCTGATCTTATTGAATGTAATCCTTTAATTTTCAGATTTTTAAAAAGAAAGCTGTGGCATATTCTACAAAAATTCATGCTGATTGTATTTGGCTGGTTATATACTCTTTAATACATTACTTCACATTTATTTCAATGTCCATAGTGCTAGAGCCAGAAACTGGTTAGCATACAAATGTATCCCCGGTATCTCTACCTCAAAGCAGAGTAAGTTCCGCAATATATATCTTAATATAAATGTTTAAAAGGAGCTAAATGCATCGCTAATCATAAATTAATATTAATATGGAAATGTCTGCACTCCTCTAAATATACAAAGTAGTATTTAGGTTTTTGAAATTCTTATTGTCAGTTCTGTAATATGTTGAGGACTAAGCACTTATTTAAAAGCTGTAATAGTTGAAGAATTAAATACAGAAGGACCAAACAGAACAACTACAACCACTTGAAAGGGTTTTGGAGGTTCATAGTATTCTTTCTTTGAACAGCTTACATTACTTGTAATCTTAAATCAAAGACAGTAACATAAAAACAAAACAGATTTGTATGAGGAACCTTTATAACTCAATAGAACAAACAGGTGCTTAGAGAATGCTAAATTGTCATTCTTTTTAGTTTCAGCTCCTGCTTTGATATTCTTTGATGTACCTTGTTCAGAGAGTACATTACAGTGACTGTGACCATCACTCTTAGATTCCCTGAAGGTCAGAAACTGCAAGGCTGTAACTGTACCCTGTGAGGTGTGGTTCACCCTATACTACTCCAGTTAATCACTTGTGACCAAGTCACAAAAAATCTTTGAAAGTAAATCGCACTGGTTTGAGGAGTGAATTATTGATGAATTTCAAGAAATTTTATTCACTTTCTAAATTGTGAAATAAATACTTCTTTTGAAATTCTTCAGACTCGTATTGTGAAGATATTAACTCTGGGTCTTTTCTCCATTTCACTAATTTTGGCCGTGGTCTGTAGTAGTGTTATCATTGAAACCCTGCAGTGCCGAAGGAGATCGTTTGACCCATTGGTTCTGCACCAACAACAGTCTCACTCTGGGCCCTATCTCCACACATAATCCCTCCAACCTACACATTCCAGGATACTAAAACCCAATTTAGCATGGCCAATCAATCTAACCTGCACATTTTGGAGGAAACCCATGCAGACATGAGGAGATTGTGCAGACTCCACACAGATAGTGACCCAAGCCAGGAATCGAACCCAGGCCTCTGGAGCCGTGAGACAGCAGTGAGCCACCACTGTGCCATCATGTGACCTGTTGTGGCTTAGGTAAAGATCCACTTGCAATTGTATGAGAATGCTTAGTCCAATTTGGGGGAGACGATGCTTAGAAGACTTCTCTGTAAAAAGTTTCTTTAGAAAGGTTGAGTAGGTTAGGACTTTATTCCCTGGAACATAGAAGAATGAGGGGAGATTTGATAGAGATGTATAAAATTTTAATGGGTATAGATAGAGTGAATGCAAGCAGGCTTTTTCCACTGAGGCTACAGGAGAAAACAGTTAGAGGACCTGGGTTAAGAGTGAAGGGGCAAAAGTTTAAAGGGAATATTGCGGGGGGGCTTCTTCACACAGAGAATGGTGGGAGTGTGAAATGAGCTGCCAGATGACGAGGTGAAAGCGTAGCTAATCATAAATTAATATTAATAAGGAAATGTTTGCATTCCTCTAAACGTACAATGTAGATTTTAGTTTTTGAATTCTTATTATCAGTTCTGTTTAACATTTAAAAAAAAACTTGGACAGGTACGTGGATGAGAGAGGTGTGGAGGGATATGGTCCAAGTGCAGGTCAGTTGGACTAGGCAGAAAAATGGTTTGACACAGACGAGAAGGACCAAAAGGCCTGTTTCTGTGCTGTAATATTCTATGGTTCTATGATTCTAGTACAGTACTCCATTGCTTCTTTAAAAAAAGCACAGCCTATTTTGTTATTGCACTCTTTGCTATAACATTTAGTTCCCAATGATGTGCCTATTATCGCCCCTTTTTACCAAATGCTTAGCTGTGGCTGAATTGATAACGTTCTTACCTCTGATGCAAGAGGTTGTGAGTTCGTGTCCTATTATACAAGACCTGCTAAAATTACAATGCAGTTCTGAAGGAATACAGCATTGTTGTTGTTGTTTTTCAGATGAGATGTTAACTGAGGCCCTGTTTACTCTGTCAGCTGGATATTAAAAATCCCGCAGTACTTTTTTGAAAAAGAGCAAGGAAATTATTCCCTTAATTTATCCTTATTCACTAAAACTGATTGTCTATTAATTATCACATTGCTGTTGTAGGAGATTGGTGTATGTAAATCAATTGTTGCTTTTTCATTACACTTTTTCAAAGGTACTTTTTGTAAAGCGTTTTGGGACACCATGAGGTTTTGAAAACTGCTATAAATACAAGTTTTTTTAAAACATTGTCCCTCATGCAATGTTATTCAGGTCAGGATATTAAACTAACACTAGGTTTATAGGTGATTGCTACTAATAAAGTTATTTTTAGCTGTTGCATATTATGTGACATTGCTTCATAGTCGTTTATTAATTAAACTTTCCTCTTTGCCTCACTGTGGTTAGCATTCAGCCTTCAATGACACAACACCAGGGCTGTGATGTGTCATGTTACAATTTCACTTTGCCATACGTACAAGGCTGAGCTAGTGCTCATCTGGACAAGGGATAAAGCAGCTTTGTCTGTTCTGTGAAAAGTATGTAGGGTTAAAGATTTAATAACGCAAAGAACGAACATGGTGGTTGTACTTTCTTGGTTGAAGAATGTATTTGGTCAAATGAACAGAATGTGACTGGGTGCAGGGTTGTTTTTCATTTGGTTGTTGCTGAACATGATCAGAGAGCCAGGAAGAAAAATGTAATTTGTTGATTTCTGTGGGATATGATCAGTGAGATGATTGATTTGGAAAAAGTAATACATTAGAAATCAAAAAAACAGACACTACGGAATCTTTATCCATTAAAAAGAAAATTAAAAGACTCGATAATGTTCTCATAAAGAAAGGTTAGAGATATAGACTACAAAGGCTTGGCAAATACGACAAGTACATTCTATAAATATGCATTTAAAAAAGCAGTAAGGGGTCAATTACACTTTGGAAAAACTACTTCTGAAGAAATATAATCTTTTTAATTTTGGAAGACAAAGTGCTTGTTACTGGCAAGGAAAATTCAGTTGCATCTGTCAACTTGTGTCAGGTTTGGTGTCAGTCTATTCAATATTCTCCCTCAAGCAGAGAGTTAAAAATGATCCCTCTGTTTGATCAAGCACCACTAGAAATTGCAAGAACTTCAGTATCATTTTGGAGATCTCCATTTAGCCCCTATACTTTTTGAAGGCAGCTTTACAAATGAGCTTAACAATGTCACATTTAGAAATTCTGTTGGAAATGCTACACATGAAAATATCCCTTTAAATACAGACATGTAGATCTCAACCGGAATACTATTTTTATCAATAACAAATTACTTGACAAATTTCCAAACAAACTGACCTGTTAGCTAATATATAAATAAAAATTCACAATGGATGCAAAAATAGATTGCTCTGATTATTGGAAGTCTCTGTTTATATTAATATAAGTTCTAGCAGTCTAAATCAATGAACAAGTCCAATCAAAAATTTTGGTGTGCAGCCCACTTATTTAATAATGAAACAAACAATTGGAAATTTACAACGCAAGTAAAGCAGTTTCAGACCTGAACGATTGCTTTATGTAACCATTCCATCTTTATTCTGCATTATCCAACATGGATGGCCAGTGTACCATTCATCTATGGTTCTAGAATGTTAAGCAAATCAATTAACACAACTTTTCAATAAATGCCTTTTCTACTATGCTGATATTACTGTAATATATGCCTCTCTGTCAGAGGCTCTTTTAGTATAGTGGCCCATTGGTCCTTTGTGAAACAGAGCCTATTTTGTTCTTGCAGCTTTTGCTATAACATTTAGTTCTCTGTGATGCCCCTTTTATTGCTTCTCATTACCAAATCATAATCCCTAAAAATAACTTTTTGATCAATCTCTTTTATTCCCTTGACTGTCAGTCAAGGATTATTGATTCAGGTTCACCATTGTGCCTCAATTTTTTTTATATTCATTTGTGGATTATAGGCATCACTGGCTGATCAGCATTTATTGCCCATCTCTAGTTGGCTTTGGAGGGCAGTTGAGGATCAACCACATTGTTGTGGCTTTGCAGTTATGTGTAGGCCAGACTAGATAAGGATGGTAGATTTCCTTCCCTGAAGAACATTAGTGAACCAGATAGGTTTTTTCGACAATCGACAATGATTTTTATTGACCTCAAATTCCACTATCTGCCATGATGGGATTCGAAACCAGATCCCCAGAACATAAGCTAGTTTCTGGACTGATAGTCTAGCCATAATACACTAAGCTTCCCCAAATTGGCGGAAGCATTCTCATCTAATTGCAAGTGGATCTTTAATCAATTATCAATTGGTGCCACTCCATCTAAGAATTAGCAAGAATATTTTTATTTAATTTGTATCTTGTTATTTGTTAGAATCAGAAACACCCAAGAAAAGAACTCTAAGCAATTATGAGCTACATCAGTTACATTTTTAAATGTTTGGTTTCAAAATGTGTTGCCAGTGCTATATGTAATACTGTCTATCTCTAATGTGGACCTTTTCCTTAAGTTCCTGCTATAAAAATTATACTTCTACAATGGTGCTAGAAAGCAAATTCCAGCATTTTAGCCCTGTGGTTTTAAGAATTATTAATGGGCCTAGATTTTCCTTTGTGACAAGATTTCAGCTGTATGTCAAAGTCTCACTCTGGCTCCATTAAACTTCCAGGAGTCATGCTGATTAAAAATTCATTGTGAGTTTCCACTTTGCATTCTTTTTGTGAGTTCATTGCTGAGAGGAGGGAAATGGCTGTGAAACCTCGCACTGCCTGCCAGAATCAGTCGAAGATAACAAACATCCATTTAAATTTATTTTCCTATTTTTGCATTGCCGAGCTCAAGCTATTGCTCTGCAATTAATTGGAATAAGGAAAGTGCCACTTTTATTTTGTAACTAATCCCTCGCTCCCTCACCAACTCTTATCAAATATAGAGGTCCAGAACATCATGATTTTCTTCATGCTCACTGTTGCTATGAAATTAAATAGGCATAATGCATTTCTAATGTAATTTACATGTCTATCAAGATATTAATATATTCTAGGCTCATTATTACTTCTGGCAGGAAGTCCCGTGGACCAGGGTTTATTTTCCCAATGGAGGTGTGAATCAGGCCACAAAACACTGAACTTCCTTTTTTTTGCCTGGAGAAAACAATTTTCCTGTGCCTTCCCAACTCCACATCATTTTCTTATGATCTCTTCATGAATCAAGAATACTTTGGGTACAAAATACCTCTTCCAAGATTGGAGACCCATTGTGAGGACCACTGGAAACTTGCATTTCCTCCTGTTATTATTTCCATGTGCTGGCCTAGTTTTATAAGCCCTAAAAAAAAATGCACCACCTTAGAAAGTTTGTGACAGTCGCAAGAAGTCTGCTGAGGAGTTGGGAAAGGTATTATAAAGCTTACATCTTCAAATGTCACTATTCAGTGCTATTTATAATGAAGTGGTCAGTCATGGAGCTCTGCCCCACAAAGTTAAGTTTAGCATTTCATTACTACCCTTGCATAAGTGTTAATATGTATTACAGTACTTTAGCATTGGAAAAAATGCCACAATTCATTCAGAAATGTAGAAAAGTACATTGGTAAACTTTGTTTGTCATTATCAGTTCCAGGTTTAAATGTTCAGTTTTCAAAGCCTGTGGAAGACAAACCCATGTTTTCCGAAAGTAAAAAAAATTACGCATCAGCTCCCCTCTGTTGATGGGCATGGAATGTTCTTTTGAAAAGGAGAGGATGCCACCTGTTTTTTCAATTTCAGGCTCTTGCAGTTGCAATTCTATTTTGGTAGCTGTGGCTATTATGAATGCTTGGTTGAATACCAAGATTGCTGGAGTATTCACTTCTCAAGGAAATGTCTGATAGTTTTATGAGAACATTCCCTGCCTTTGATGTGATTTCAATGTGCATGGTTATTTGTTTACGCAACTTAATATCAACTTAAAGGATTTAACTTGCTTTCAGATGTTTTTTGCACTATTAGTGGCAACCTTTTGAATGAGAGGTTTATTACATTAATTCCCATTTCTATTGCATGGCTCAAAGGGACTGTACATAGCAGAGCCAGGGTTAATGATTATGGATACATAGAAGATAAGAGAGGAGAGGCCATTTGGCCCCTCGAGCCTGCTCTGCCATTCATGACAATCTGGGCCTGTACTCATTAGAGTTTAGAAGGCTGAGGGGGGATCTTATAGAAACATATAAGATAATGAAGGGACTAGATAGGGTAGAGGTAGAGAAATTCTTCCCACTTAGAAAGGAAAACAAAACTAGAGGGCACAGTCTCAAAATAAGCAGGGAGGGGTAGTTTAGAACGGAGTTGAGGAGGAACTTCTTCACTCAAAGGGTGGTGAATCTCTGGAATTCTCTACCCATTGAAGTGGTGGAGGCTACCATGTTGAATATATTTAAGTCATGGATAGATAGATTTCTGAAAGATAAGGGAATTAAGGGTTATAGGGAGAAAGTGGGAAAATGGAACTGATCCACTTCAGATCAGCCATGATTTTCATGAATGGCAGGGCAAGCCCAAAGGGCTAGATGGCCTACTCCTGCTTTTATTTCTTATTTTCTTATGTTCTTATGTTTGATTGTTCAACTCAGTAGCCTAATCCTGCTTTGCCCCATAATCTTTGATCCCATTAACCCCAAGTGATATATCTAGTCACCTCTTGAATACGTTCAATGTTTTGGCATTAACTACTTCCTGCAGTAATAAATTCCACAGGCTCAGCATTCTTCAGGTGAAGAAATGTCTCTTTCATCTCTGTCCTAAATGGTCCACCTTGAATCCTCAGACTGACCTCTGGTTCTGGACTCCCCCACCATTGGGGACATACTCCCTGATCAACCTTGTCTAGTCCTATCAGATTTTTCTAAGTATTTTTGAGATTCCCCCCACAACATTTGTTTGAACTCCAGCAAAAACAATTCTAATCGAATCAATCTCTCCTCATACATCAGCCAGATTGTGGGACATGGAAGGAGCACTGAGGATCTGAGGGGACATGGAAGTGGAGTAGGGGTTCTGAGGATGCATGTAATGCAGTGGGGGAATCCAAGGAAGCATGGAGGATCTCTGGGAGCTTAGAGATGGCGTGAGGTTCTGAGAGGACATAGAGGTTGCATTGGTGATCAAAAGTAGCAGGGGGGCTGATGAAGAGTGTATGAGATGCGGTGGGTGAGGCGAAGGACTATGTTTAGGAGATCTTTTAAATTATGCTGTGAGAGAGAGCTGGGCTGCTTTGTCTGAGAACTGAGGCAGGCTTTCTAACTAACCGACACTTTGCACCAGCATTCCATCGCAGCTGATAAACTGAACAGCAAACCTAAACCCTGAGAAAACAAAAGTCCCAGGCAAAGTCACATTTGGATCACTTGCAGTTCAGAAGACGCAAAAATGTGCAAGTCACATTTTTGCACACAAAAATCCGAGCCCATAAATGGAAGTAAATGCCTCCCTTCCCCCACCCACCCATCTAGTCACCATTTCCATTTTACATGTGTGGCAACATTCTGCTGGAGCACATTGACAGGGACTGAATATAGTCTTCCACTCTCACGTGAAATGATACAGTGATGTAAGGAGAGAGTGAAAATAAAATAATTCAAATTTTTGTCAAATTTTTCTGTCCTGGAGCATGGCTGGGATTCTCCTGTGCCGCTTAAAGTGAATGGAGTTTCCCATTCCCATTTGCAGCAGGGCGAGCACAAACGAGATTGGAGATCTTGTGGTTAGCACTGTTGTCTCACAGCACTAGGGACCCGGGTTCGATTCCGGCTTTGGCCCACTGTCTGTGTGAAGTTTGCATTTTCTCCCCATTGTCTGCTGGGTTTTCTCCAAATGTTCCAATTTTGTCCCACAGTCCAAAGATGTGCAGGTTAGGTGGATTGACCAATTAAATTGACCCTTCTGCCTGGTAGGGGATTAGCAGGATAAATGTGTGGAGTTATGGGAATAAAGCCTGGGAGGATGTGATCAGTACAGACTCAGTGGGCTGAATGGCCTTCTTCTATACTGTAGGGATTCTACGAATCCCACCCTTTATGGTTTAATAAATCATGAGAATGTTTGCCATGGTCTTTTAGTTCCAAATAAATTTTATGATTGATGAGCAGGAAAACTTTTGGGCCTTTTTATTCTCCTGCTCAAATTCAGGTGTGAGTCTTGTCTCGATGGCAGCACTCTCATCTCTAAGTCAGAAGCTTATGGGTATAGTTCTCACTCCAAAGATTTGAGCGTACAATCTGTACTTCATTGTAGTATTGAAGGATTGGATTGTTAGATGTGCTGTCTTATAATAAGATGTCAAACCAAGGCCTTCTTGAATGCATATGAAAAGTCTTGTGGCACATTTTGAAGGGCTGGGGTGGTTTCCTCTGATGTCCTGGCAAACATCCTTTTATTAAAAAAGGCAAGGAAACAAAACATATTAAAATGATGACTATCTTTCAAAAATAATTGGCTGTAAAGCACATTGATTATAAAAGCACAATATGAATACAAATTATTTGTTTTCCTTCGTTCTCTTTCCTCTTTCTTGCTCTCTTTCTCCACAGTAATATTATCTTTCAAACTTATTTCAATTTGGAGCCCCAGACACATTTTGAAAAGTTTAGTTTCCACCTTCCAACTATTTTAAAAAGCCATTAGTTTTCTGTTCATTATTCTAAATATTGAAAAATAATCAGAAATGAGAACTCACTGAACCATAGACTTGGGTAATCTGAGTTTTAGCTTTTGCAGTGGTATCATATGATGAGTACAATGAATGAAATCTCTCATGTCTGTGACATCTGTGGTTCAAGAAATACACACAAGGGAAGAAAATTAATAAGAATTCAAAATCGTATAGGACCTACATTACAACATTTCAAAAGCCGTTGAATTGAACTGAGATGCAAATCTTCACTGATGTTCAAGGCATCTGTCAGTTTAAATGACTTTATGCACTTTATTTTGCAAATAAATTGCACTTCGAGTTGATTTGTTTTCCTAATATGGAGAGAATATTCTCAAACGTTAGTCATTAGAAAATCGATGTTTTTAACTTTTAAATCATATATTGCATCGATCTTCGTTGCAGTTAGTAGGAACATAAATAGCAGCAAGAGTAGACAATATGGTGCATTGAGCCAGCTCCACCATGTATCATGGCTAATATTCAGCTTTCCCTTCACTTTCCTGCCCTTTCCTTCTGTCTGTTAATTCTCTGAAACATCAAATATCTACCTATCTTGACCTCAGATACAATCAGCTATGGAGCATCCATAACCCATGAGGGTAGAGAATTCAAAGGTTTAACATTTCATTGTGTGAAACAATTTTTCTGTTCTAAATGATCGTGCCCTCCACCACCACCAATACACACACATACCAACCCCCCTCCACTTATCCTGATATCCTGAGACTGTGCCCTCCAGCTAGAGGAACAAAGAACAATACAGCACAGGAATCAGGCCCTTTGGCCCTCCAAGCCTGCGCCACTTATTGGTCCAACTAAACCATTCTTCTGTAGCCCTCCATTCCCAATCTGCTCATGTGACTATCCAGATAAGTCTCAAATGATCCCAGCATGTCTGCCTCCACCACCCTGCTTGGCAATGCATTTCCAGATCCCCACCACCCTCTGTGTAAAATACATCCCTCTGATATCTGAGTTAAATCTCACACGCCCCCTCACCTTGAACCTATGACTCCTTGTGTTTGTCACCTCCGACCTAGGAAAATGCTCCCCATTGTACACCCTATCCATACCCCTCATAATTTTATAGTCCTCTCATTCTCCATCTTTCCAGGGAGAACAACACCAGTTTACCCAATCTCTGCTCATAGCTAAGACCACCATACCAGGCAACATCCTGGTAAACCTTCTCTGCACTCTCTCCAAAGCCTCCACATCCTTCTGGTAGTGTGGTGACCAGAACTGAACACAGTACTCCAAATGTGGCCTAACCAATGTTCTAAACAGCTATAATATCAGACTCCAATTTTTATACTCAATACCTTGTCCTATAAAGGCAAGCATGCCATATGCCTTCTTCACCAGCTTCTCCACCTGTGCTGTCACCTTCAAGGATCTTGGACTTGCACACCCAAGTCCCTCTGTGCGTCTATACTTTTGATGGTTCTGCCATTTATTGTATAGCTCCCCCTACATTAGTTGTACCAAAATGCATCACCTCACATTTATCTGGATTAAATTCCATCTGCCATTTCTCCTCCCAATTTTCCAACCTATCTATATCCTGCTATATTCTCCGACAATGTTCATCGCTATCCACAAGTCCAGTGATCCTCGTATCATCCGCAAACTTACTGATCACACCAGTTACATCTTCTTCCAAATCATTTATATATATCACAAATAGCAGAGATCCCAGTACAGAGCCCTGTAGAAGACCAGAACACTGCACTTGCCTGATGAAGACACGGGAGTGTTGAAAGCTCGCTTTTTTACTATCAAATAAATCGGTTGGATTAATAATTGGTGTTGCTAAATTCTTACTGAGTTCTGAACACTGTTGATCACAGACCTCCAGCTGGAAAAAAACTCTTCCACTACTACCCTCTGTCTTCTATGGCCAAGCCAGTTCTCTACCCATCTACACACCTCTCCTTTTATCCCATGAGATTTAATCTTTTGCACCTCTCATCTTGTCAAACCGCTTCAGAATTGTGTATGTGTCAGTGGGATCACCTGTCAATCTTCTAAACTGCAGAAAGCATAGACTCAGTTTAATCAGCTCACCACACGACAAGACTCTCACCCTGGGACCAATCTAATGAACATTTGCTGGATCACCTCCAAAGAAAGTATGACCTTTCTTAAATATGGAGACCAAAACTGCACACACAAAGTTAGCATCCAGTTACAGCAAGTGACTAGAAAGGCAAATGGCATGTCGGTCTTTCTTACAAGGGGATTGAAGTACAAGAATAAAGAAGTCTTGTCATGATTGTACAGGACTTTTGTGAGACCACAGCTGAAGTACTGTCTGTGTCCTTGCATGCATACATCCCCATGTTCTTCTGAATATCAGCATTTACAATTTTCATAGCTTTTGAAAACTATTCTGGTTTTCTGTTCTTATGACTGAAGTGGATTGGGGCTGCACAGTGGCACAGTGTTTAGCACTGCTGTCTCACAGTGCCAGGTATCCAGGTTGGATTCCAACCTTGGGTGATTGTCTCTGTGGCATTTGCACATTCTCCCTGTGTCTATGTAGATTTCCTCTGGTTGCTCCAGGTTCCTCCCACACTCCAAAGGTGTGCAGGTTAGGTAGATTGGCCATGCTAAATTTCCCTTCAGTGTGCAAAAATGACTAGGTTAGGGGGAATTAGTGGGATAAATAAATGGGGTTACACAGATAGGACAGGAGGTGGGCCTGGATAAAATGCTCTATTGGAGAGTCGGTGCAGACTCGATGGGTCTCCTTCGGCACTGTACAGATTCTAAGATTCTATGAATAACTTCATACTTGCCTGTCTTCTATCTTGTTGCCCACCTCATTTAATCTATCTCACAGTTTGCGTGCCCACCTAGCTTTATATTCTCAACAACTTAGACACATTCCTCTTGGTCTCTTCATCTAAGTTTTGTTGCCTGGCCCTCCTTTGATGCTTCTTTCTACATTTTGTTGTTTAAACACAACAGGGATGTGATCTTACCCAAAAAATTTGAATTACTGAATGAGCATGAAAACGGGAGAGGATTGTGCTATTTGTTTGAACAAGTTACATCTTATCACATCTTACCTCACTGTGTGGAAGAAATGAAGCAAGGTCTGTTTCCCACCAAGCCTGAAAGCTTATATTTCGCCATTGCGCATGCACAGATCCCTGTGCAATAGCGCAGAACAGAGAGATCTGTCAGTCGCCATCCCTCAGCTATTGCTGGCTTCTGTGGCCGATTACCCTGCCCCCCCTACCCCCCCACCCTCCCCCTCCTCCCCCCACCCCACTTGTTGGGGCTGATTCCCACTCTCCCCTGCATGGGCTAACCGATAAGTGGTTGCAGAGTGTGCAGTGATTCCCCAGTGGGCACTGCCAGTATGCCTGGCTGGCAGTATCAATGAAGAAGTGAATCAAGTATCACCTTTTGGATGTCACTATTCATATGCTAAATTGATGTTACTTTGGATTACGAAAAGCATGAATTCTTACCTGTTAGTTTTCAACAAAATTGTGTGTTTTTAGTCCTTGACTGAACGTGTTCGCTCTGTGCATGTAGGCTAGAAGCAGTGACACTAAATTATGTGAATCCACTGTGAACAAGCAATGTCTGAAATATTGTCAGGCATGTAAATTCAGCTGATTACTAATCAAATTACTAGCCATTGCATTGAAGTTTTTATGAAGCTTCTATGAAATGGCGATAAATTTGGGTGTTAGTTGGGGGAGCTGGGAGGGTAGTGTGAAAGCCAGCCTGACAGATAGGCATTGCAAAGCTTTGCAAAAACTCAGCAAGAAAATGCAAACAATTTCAGAGATTGATATTCACTACTCTGTCTCAGGCCCAAAGAGACAATGTGTGGCTGAATATAGCTTAAAGCAGGCAGTACTATTCAGCCACCATAGTCCTCAATGTTGTAAATTCTGACTCCCAGTGAAAAGTTGAGGTGTATATCCACAGTTCACCAGTCATTGCTATAACCCTGCAAGAAACCAAAGTTTCTTCCCACTGGGTTAAAAAGAGTGGTAGGTTAAATGGCACACATTTGCAACAAAAAACAAACACCAAGACAGCAATGTGTTGATTCACGCAAACTAATTTCACATTTTGGACTATAGAAGAAATAAACATTTGAATATTGCACTCAATGCTTAAGGATGATTCTCCACCAATGCAGTGGGCAGAGAGACATCAGTAGAGGTTATATAGTGAGCTTCCCACTGGGTGCCATGGACTCTGTGTGTCTCCAGCTGCCTGAATTCCAGTATTGTCAACTCCATGCAAGAAATTGGTGCAGAACTGAATATATTATTGAAATGAGTATTTAAATATTATTAGTAGGTAAATATTATTTATCACAGCTCCCTGCTGGTGGGGAGTGGTAGCCCGACCCTGCTGTAGTGAAGAGAGGCCATGGAGGCCCCCTAGGAAGTTGGGAAAGGGAGCGGTGCCCCCTCGGGCATTGCCAGCATGGCCCCCTCGCACTTCCAAAGGGGCAAAGTGGCAGTGCCCAAACCCACCAAGTAATGCCAAGGGAGCAGAGCCAGAGGGGGATGAGGCCTGTGGGGAGGTATCAGTTGAGGTGGGAGTGGGGTACCACCGCCAGTCTGCATTCTGCATTCGTGATAGAAGGAAGGAGGCCAGCAATTGGGTTGGCCATTGGTGGAAAGGGGTGGAGGGCTGGGATTGTTGGGGAGCGGACGAGGTTCAGGCCATCGAAACTGTCATGATTGAGTTGGACTTTCTGGGGGGCCGGCGGGGGAGGGAGGCTGGCCTCTCCAGTGGGAATAGACTCCACCGCAGATTTTCAGCATGATTCACGCTCGGGCAGTCTGCAGTGCACACAGTGTGGGAGATTTATTTTGAAAATCCTGCTGAAGAAACTAGTAGGATTTACTTCAGTTTTTATATGAATTTGGCACTTTGAATTTTTTTGGGAGAATTCCACCCCTTGTCATTGATTGCATTGTTAAAGGAAAGCAGTAGCAGTCAATAAAAGTTGAAAACCTGAATTTGAAATTAAAAGTAAAAGGGTTTGGGGAACAAAGAAAATTACAGCATAGGAACAGACTCTTCAAACCTCCAAACTCTGCCAATCATGATGGCCTAACTAAAAAAAAACTTCCTGGCCTTACTCAGTCCACATCCCTCTATTCCCTACCTTTTCATGTGCCCATCCAGATGAAAAGTGACAGCCCAAATTTCCCAGTTCAGTTACAGTTGGCTAAAAAGTGAAAGTCTTGTGCACAATTTCTATTTTCTTTGTTACAATTATTCAATGTTGTCGCGCAGTTTTTGATATATGGAAGGACGAATGGATGAATACAGAGCCAAAAACTCTTGGAACATTTGGAGAAGTTCAATACGTTTTTTTTTCAAACTGATATCCTTTGAAGAGGTGAAGTGGAGAGGGCACAGTGGGTGGGCGCAAAACTCTCTGATTGAGTCTGGCCTAGTTGACATTTTTCGTCCGCTTACCATCATGGTCATTGAACTGCCTTACAGTAAAATTCTGGAGTATGCAGCAATCAATTATTCTTGGAAAAGTTTTTTTTTAAACTGGAAATTTGAAATAAAGGTCAAAAAATTTCATCAGCATTTGTAAAGGAAAAGGATGATAATTGTTTTGGGGCACACTCATTTGAATTTAAAACTAAGATTAACATTTAAACCTAACCTAAAAAAAACTTGCAAATAATAAAGATGCTAAATAGAGTTAGGAGAGGACCACGCAAGCAAAAAATTGAAAAATTGGCTAAATTCATTTCTGCTCTTGTTCTACTCTTTCCTTTATGAAAAGAGCCAATGACACTGAAGGCAATCACCATTAATGAGAACGTTATGTCTGCACAAACTGATTAATTTTGCTGCAGTTTGATCATTCCTGGCATGCACGAATCTGTATCAATCAAATGCCTATTTCAAAATATCAAGCTTAAAAAATTACAAGTTCTGTCTGCCCCACCCCTCTGCAAGCAAAAAAACCGAAAGTATTTACAAAACAATAGCGCCGCACAGTCTATAGCACCCCAATAGCGTGTTCTTGACATATTCAGTAAGTAGAAAATTGTGCAAACTCACAGACCTCTGGAATTGCTATTCTGAATCACATAATTAGTGCCTGCATAATGCTAGATGCCAAGAGTCAGTTCGAACTGGGTTTGTAAGTTATAAATGTTGCACAATCAAATAATGTGTCCTCTTTTTAATTAATTTTGGAAAAGTGACGTTGTGGCACGAGGTCTTTGTTTGTTATCTAAGTTTCAAGCTTACACAAAATAATTGAATGATGGTCTAGTTGGAAATCCATTACAACTTCACAAGTAAAATGTATTGTGAGCAGTAAGATGTGATGGGTATTGCTTGCAAATTAACCCTTGAAATTCTTGTATTGCACTTACGTCATAATGAATTAGTTGTGACCACTTGTGACTACTTGAACAACCCTAGGGAGAAACTGAAGAATAAGAAGAATTATTCTTCAGTTTCTCCCTAGGGTTGTTCAATATATGTTGGTCTATTTCCAGTGCTTTGCTCAAGGAAACATTTGTCATGTGTGAATTAGACAGTAAGTAGCAATATCTTATCCAGACCTCCTCTGATTGCCACAGTTCTCAGCAGGGATTGCTGAATACAGGATAAGAAGTGACACAATCTATCTATTCTCCAATCATAGCACAGGAAGGAAAATTATATGTCCTATACAACCAACCTGGCTGAGAACATCTAATTCAACACCTACCTCAGCTTTTCCTGCCTATGACTCACTTTTGCACTGAGCAATGCACTTATTAGCTGAACAATGGGGAAGAATAGAGAAAAAAATGCAGAAAAATCTTGGCTGGTCTGACAGCATCCTTGGGAGCGATAAGATCTAACCCTTTAGGTCACCCAGACTTGAAACGTTAGCTCCATTTTCTCCCTACAGATGCTGTCAGACCTCCTGAGATTTTTCAGCATTTTCTGTCTTTGTTTCCGTAGTAATTTGCTTTTATTTTAATGAGGAAGAATAATTTGGTTGCACAAATTAATTTGGAACTCTGAAAGGTTTAGATTAAGTTGGCTTCGATCTTTATTCAGGCCAAATAAGTTCTTCATGAAGCAGGGTTGAGGGCATTTGAGGGCAAGCATTCACCTTGGTGGAATCCAGGGCTGAAACCCTGATGCACTTTGTAGTACCTTTGCTGCTCCAGTGGATGACTGGCAGTTCTGACAGCTAAAAAAGCAACTGCTGCAACCTAATACTGAGACTGCAGTATAAAATGTTTGATCCTGTGATTTTATTTCCATACGAACAGATGAACGTGCCTACCTTCAAGGAGCCAAACACCAGCTGCATTTCAGGACCTCTTAGCCTTTCCGTCATCTGTATCCCTGTCTTCACCAAAGACCCTACATTGGGATCATGTTGCCAGTGAATAAGCTTGTTTACAAGCTTGAGTGATTTTCCTTCTCAGACAGAAATTAACCTCTTAATAATATGTTTGGAGTATAGAATTTCCTAGTAATCCTCAACAAATTATTTCTCCATAAACTTGCTGCAACATTGTAACAATTGTTAATGCTCAAAAATTACATAAAGTGTCATCATGGACTGCATTGATGACTTTTTTTAAATTCAAAGCCAAAGATATGTGTGTAAAATGAACGTTAATATTCATTATTTGAAAAACAAGCACCAGAAAATTAGTTCAGTGATGTAATTGAATAAAGAGGTGCAGATTGTAGGCACAAATTAAACCAAACTGAGTCTGAGAAGGAAGAATAGGAAAATATATATATTTTAGCTTTGAAAAGTTTAAAGAGATTCAGTGAAGTAAGATATATTTAACTGAAGTTTTTGATACAATTCCTAGTGCCATTTAGCACGTAAGAATAATTTTAGTGCCTAATATTTGAAACTATAAACTGCCCATTTCATTTTCTGTCTTTTTCCTTGTGTATATCAGATTACTTCATTTAAGGGTCTGAGTGAACTATCCTCATTTATGTGTTCACTTCATAAAACCATCAGTTCACTCTGGGACAGATTCACTTCATACAATGTGCCAGATGGCAGTGGAATTATTGCATTTTACTTAATGTTGCCTTAATGAATAAGAAATGAACTCCAACAGTTGCAGGGAAGAACTTCACCCAACAATACAAACTCTACACAGTTAGGCAAAAAGATACTATGTTCAATAAACAGGAATTCGATCCAGTCACACATACATACAGTAACTCAAAACCTTTTGAATAAATTGGAACTTTGTGTAGTTACAGTTTTTTTTGTAATGTTGCCACCACCACTACTCCCACTGAGGGAGGAGAGAAGGAAACTGAAGAACAATTCTTCCTGAAACAAAAGCGAAGTAGACACAACTAAATGATTATGATGATAAGTGGCAATAGAAGAATTTGAAAGGTTAATTTACAACAATGTCACATCTTACTGTTGGTCATGACAATTTTACTGTGAGCTTTGACGAAGGGTCATCCAGGCTCAAAATGTTAGCTCTATTCTCCCTCCATAGATGCTGTCATACCTGCTGAGATTTTCCAGCATTTCCTGTTTTTGTTTCAGATTCCATCGTCTGCAGTGTTTTGCCTTTACAATTTTGCTTTCAAGAGTTGCAGTGGGTTTCCAGCTCGATCATCATACAAATATTTTTGAACATTTGTGTAAGTTTGATACTCAGACAAGAAAGGATGATCTTCTGCTGCAAAATCTCTGACATATTATAGTTTTTAACTATAAAAAACTTTTATAGTTTTTAAAAAAAACTATAATCTGTAAGTTTTTGTTTAGAAGTTCAAACATTGTTAGGTGAACATTTTATGAATCCAGTGTGACCTTAATGTAATTTCAGCTTCTTCTATAATTGCAAACTGCTGCAAATATTCAGCACAGTTCTCTCATTCTAACGAAGCTGTAAGATCTATTGACTCATGTAGACATGATTAAATTAGCAGAGGGCAAAATGGCTTTCTTTTTCAATCTTATAGTCATAATCCTGAAAAGTTGGTGGAAGATGTTAAGCTTACTGGGTGAACCAGGGTTTTGTCAGGGCAACTAGTGTCACACCCACCGGCCAGAAAACCAGCAGGGAACACCTGTCAGTTCTGTGGGTGATCCCAACAGCATCAAGCGCCCTCCCTTCAGACATTTTAATTGACTACCACTGGGCCTTCCCTGCAGTTGAGGTCCCAGAAGCTGAAAGCTGCCAGTCAGTCAGAGGCTGACAGCTCCTCTTGCCTTAGCGGCTGCTAGTGAAATTACATTCACCCAAAGAGGTGGCTTTCAGCAGTCACTCTGCCCATTGTTGGATCTCTTCCTGTGTCCCACACACCCCTGCCCTGCTCCCAAAGGAGGCATTGACAAACACAGCCGGTTTTGCTGGACAGGCTTCAGAAGGTGCAGGAACCCTATGCGGCATCCTTTTAATCTTTGAGCCACTCGTAAATTGCAGTAGATTGGGGATAATCAGTGTCAATTGGCTCATTAATTGACATCCACCACTGAGGAACTTTTTTAAATATTCTGAACTATATCAAATTCAGTCACCTATCAGAAGACCTAAAAATAGATGAATAGATGAAGAAAATGCCATCATGCCTGCTTCTTCTGCTGACCATTTGCAATCTACCACATTGAATCTCCAAGGAAACTGAAGCACTTTCCTCAATTCTGTCTGATTCCCATATAGAACCTATGATATTTATCAGTCTGCAAATTTCCACTATGGAATTCTAATTAACTGCTGACTCGGAATAACAATACCTCCCAGCATCACCACTTTTAATAGCAGAGGAATAATTATGTTTCCTAAGTATTTGATACCCAGAATTATGATCCTAAAAATTCCTATGCTAGCAATTATGTTGGGAGTTTTCCCCATGAGGACCTGTTGCTGATCTCACTGGCATATGTAGGGTCAGTAACTCAAGATTGACCCCCAGACAAAGCATTGTAATATATCAGAGGAAGGAAACCTGCCCCCTGCTCTGGGCTGGGTTTGAATTCGCATCAGAGAAACTGAAAGGACATTATTCTAATCTGAATAACAAGTTTCTCTGTAAGTTACTTACAATCTGCTAAAAAATCAATTTACTAAGAATAAGGTCAAAAGGACTTTAAAAAATATGTTAGTGTACAAGGTCAAGACTAATGAGTGATTTAAATGTATATGTTCCCATTTAAGGCACAAATTCCACCTGTTCAAAAGTTT
The DNA here is from genome assembly GCA_024679065.1 of Sphyrna mokarran. Taxonomy (NCBI): domain Eukaryota; kingdom Metazoa; phylum Chordata; class Chondrichthyes; order Carcharhiniformes; family Carcharhinidae; genus Sphyrna; species Sphyrna mokarran. The sequence continues at coordinate 25,423,991 of JAGIQG010000009.1, forward strand.
CATATTGTATCTGCTACAACCTATCGTGTTCCAACATTGGCCCGAATGCAGGGCATAGATTAATGACCTGTGTTACCATGTAATTACTGTGTCAAATGAGTTGCTGAGTGTTAGTCATCAGTGGCATTTCTGCATTCCACTGATTAAATCAGGCAGATTAGTTTTCTGTTATTTAAACACCTTCTAGTACAAATTCTGACTTTAAGGAAATGATGGAAAGGCAGCACAGCAGCAGTGAAAAGCGTAACTGATGTTTGATGTTCCACGAGCGTCAATATATTGGGCAAATAAAAGACCATATGTTGTCAACTGGAATTTCTGGCCTGCGAGTCACAAGTTCCAGTTGATGGTGGTATCTCTATTGACAGAAAAACAATCCAAGTCATTATAAAGTGACAGGCAACTTTCAATTCACTTTGGCTTTTATATTAAATATAGTTTGTTTAGGAGTAGAGGCCCTGATTTTACTGGCAACACTGCCCAAAGCTTGTAAGATCGTACCTGAGGCCAACGGGAAATACCATTCTGTGAGCCTTGCCCGTCTTGATTTTGGGGCAACTGTGCCCGTAAAATCAGGGCCAGAGTGTTCATTCAGGTGATTTAACATCATCGAATGGCATGGACTGATTTGCCCTTGAATCTTCTCCACGTTGAGTTAAGAAATACTTACCCTTTGCTCAGTGCTTCCTCCTCCGAAAGGCAACATTTGCACAGCTGCACATTTAAGATTGGAACTCCATTATACATGAATTAAAAGCACAGAGCACAAATGCTTCTGATTCATGCTGTAATTTATTAGAACGCCCAACACATTGTGACACCTCTTTGCTCTCATTCAACAGTGTTAGGCATACATACCCACTTTGAAAGTTTGAGAAGTACAGAGTTCTTAGAAATATTAGGATTGGAGAAAGCCACAGGATGGGTTGGTTAGATTATCTTAAGTTTATTTACTCATGTCACAAGGAGGCTTACATCAATACTGCAATGAAGTTACTGTGAAAATCCCTTAGTCGTCACACTCCAGAACTTGTTCAAGTACATTGAGGGAGACTTTAGCGTGGTCAATGCACTTAGCCAGCAGATATTTCGCACTGTAGAAGGAATTTGGAGCACCCAGAGGAAATCTGCGCAGACAAGAAAAACATGCATACTCCGCACAGATTGTGATGCAAGCCAGGAATCGAACCCATGTTCCTGGGTTATGAGGTAGCAGTGCTAACCACTGTCCCACCATGCCACTCCTAAATACCTGACATCAATGAGCTCAGAAATGATGACTGAGTGAAATTCGAAATGGGCAGCAAAGTTTGGGAGGAACTCAAGTTTATGGGAGTGGAGAATGGGGGTGTCAGGATTTCCTTCCCCTCCTCCCACCAGTGTCAAAATTAAGCAGCGTTGGCAACAAAAGGATCTCAATAATGGCAAAGGCCTTTCCCATCCCTCGTATGGCAGATCAGAAACTGCAGAAGGTGGCAGCGTGACCACTGGTGAATTTTACAAACTCTCCCACCTGCAAATCCACTAGCAGGGATCTGCAAAATTCTGCCAACAAGGTCAACAAGAAGATCATTGAAAAATCAAGTCTGAAGTGGGTGGGAAAAGTATGAATGCGGATTTCACCAGCAGATGGGCAGTTACAGTGATGTACAGTGTTATGCAGGTGGATATCATGGGCAATTGTTTGTGATGGATAAAATATGCATCAGTATGTGTCCGATTATATATGAATAAGGAATATAAAAGATATCAGCCACGAGTCTTGGAGGTGCCTCCAACCATCCCTTCTTTGTCTTCCTCAGTTGTTTCCACATCCACAATCTCTATAACCTTCTCCTCATTAAAATTCAAGGATTGTAATTTTGGAAATTCTTTCTGCCCACTGCACCAACATCACATTATCCTATGATTGTCTTCTTCAGTTTGTATTTGAAGACAGATCTGACCCAAAGTGCTATGAACAACACAGTAGAGCAAGGAGACAGGTCCTGAATGAAGCCTTGCCAGAACAGAGATTGAACCCGATGACATAGGCATCAATCTGATCCACACCAGCTGTGCAGCCACCTAACCCCTTGCTGTGACAACATGCAATTTTATGTGTGTTGTAATCTAGATCTATGAATAGTGTTGGTAAAGGCTACAATTTTCTTCTTATGATCTGTGCACCAACTTTACATCAGAGAATGAATTACTGATCCATTCTCGATCCTCACCAGAATCAAGCAGAACTCTTATCAGGATCAATAGAGTAACCTGGAGGTTTTTTTCCCTCATTGCGGGTTTAGTTTATTTGAGTGGTAACAATAACAGTAACCATAACTTGCTCACTAAGTGAAGCATCTCAAGACATTTCACAGCAGTGCTAGCAAAAAATCTCACAATGGGCCCACATAGGAGATATTAGGACAAATGTCCTAAAAAAACAAGTCTTTGAAAGTTCCTGGGTGGGATTTACCAGCTGTGCTCGTCCCAAACCCAGAAATTCCCGCCAGAGGTCAGTGGAACTTTGCATGTCTGCCGCCACCCACTATGATTCTCATGGCAGGCAGGACAGAAAAATTCCACTCTCTATACCCAATCACTCCAATCATGAAAATAGTGCTTCAGTTGAAAAGCCCAGGTGGCAGTCTTGTTTGTGAAGATTCACGTATCCATGCCCTTTCTGTGTATAAGAACACACGTGCTTGGCAGCAAACTTGCAATAACAGCCAATGGGGCAAAATATTTCCTGACATTTACATGGATAACATGCAAAAAATATGGTTGCAGGATCTCAGAATAGATTGAATTGTGGCTCTGTGAAGACATGTTTCAGGAAGTCTTGACTAGATGTTTGCACAGCTCTGAGTTTGAAGCTGAGATGCTAATAACCTACCAAATGCGGTTGACATGATTACCAGGGGTGTTTTACATCTGGAAGATTCCTGTAGACTAGTTTCTCACTTGCAGACATGATCCTTTATTTTTATAATAAACACAGTCCAGAGAGATGCCTAACTTAGGGCACTTGTTTTAGCTTGCTATTAGGAATGGGCTTATAGAGCATTGATTTCAGTCCACATACATTTCTGATCTGGGGGTTTCACTAAGGGGGACCTAGGATACTGGATTGGCAGGTTTATTAATATGTTCTTTCCTCACATAAAGCTTTTTTTTAGGCTTCCCAATGCCTCAGTAAGAAAATGCCTTGAGTTTGATCTCGAGCCACACTTGCCAGGAGTTTGATAATTTAAACTTTGTGACCCTATTGGATTGTGTACAGTTGCAATGATTGGTTTCTATCTGCTCAAGCAACAGATGGAAAAAGAAGCAAAATATTTCATTACTTAGCGTGCCCAAAAAGATAAGCTTTGAGAAACAATGTAGAAAAGGAGAAGTACAGAATCCCGAAGAAAGGAGGAAACTGTTCAGCCCATCATGCCTCTTTGGAAGAGCAATCCTGTTAGTGCCACACAGTAGCTTTCTCCCATAACCCTGCAAGTTAGCCCTTATCAAGTTAACATTCAAACTGCACTGTGAAACTTATTCCACCACACTTTCAGGTCTTCCATTCCAGATCTTAATATTGCTCTATACGAACTTTCTCCTTAGTTCTCCTCTAGTTTTTCTATTAAATGTATTAAATATGTAATTATTGGTTTCTGGCTCACTCAGCAGAGAAAATAGTTTCTTCCTCCATGTACTATCAAAACCCTTCATAATATTGAATACCATTCTCTCCTTAAGTACCTTCTCTGATCTCTCTACCTTGTTGGACCTCTCATGCTCTGGTATCATCCTGATAAACATTTTCTATACCCTCTCCAGGGCTTTGACACCTCTCCTAAGGTAGTAAGAAGAAGGAATTCCAGAGGTTAGTGTTGAGGCATGGCTGCTGTTGGGGTGGTGTAATTAAAAATTTCACCATGCACAAAATCTGATTGGTATTCAATTCTTCTTAAATCAGTCACTGATTCATTTGAATCCATGACATACCATTCTTTATTTTTGAGATCATTAGCATCTAAGCAATGAACTAGGCAATCCAACTTGTCCAGTTTACACTATTGTAATAGTTCAAGGCTTGGTTTGAATATTTTACATCTTGTTCCAAATCCTGCCCATACCCTAATCTTTCCTGACTCAGTAATTTATCCAACTTCCTTTAAATGCTTCAAAGAATACAGCAGCCCAAAGCAGGATACATGTCACATTCAGCATGAAGATGATATTTAGGTATTTCCAAAAAAAAGAGATGTGCCATTGAAGCTCTTCATTTTGCACTCATCAGGACAGCTACACAAGATAAACCAGCAGTAAAGGGAGCAACAATTTAAACTGCATGAGAAGAGAGTGCTACTTGGTTGAAAAGTAGATCCTGATTGGTAGATGCATTGCAATGGAGAATTCAGCAAACAACAGTTGATGTTAACTGCCAAGCTTTGTTTCAAATTCAAATCAGGCAGGTCAACTCCCATTGATTTGACCTTGTCACAGAGATGTAAGTAATCTTGGGATGCTGGGGAAGCATGTCTACTCTTAGTCCACAAGAAGTGCTGGAAAGGCACTCTTCATTTCGTTAAAGTTGTCCTCTCTTGAGTTGCCAGCTTTCTCAAGGCCCAGGAAACACTATCACAAGTGCTAAATCTATAAGGGAAGTCAAACATGAAACTTTACATTGCTTTATAATATTTATGTTGACAACTCACTTTCTGGGAACAGATTGATTTCCCACGTCTTGTCCTGCCTCTGTTAAGCCTGCAAGTGGATAGATTGGATTCGTTTTAAAATTTTGAGTTTTTTTAAATTTCTAGATCTGAATTGCCTCATTACCTGTTTTAGAAAATTAAAATTCCTCTCTTATTTGCTCACATTTACCTGAAATATGCATTTTTTTGCACATTGGTCTTGCTTTTCTGAATTCCATTAGCCTCTTCAGTAGCGCATCCTTCAAAGGAATTGAGGAATCTCAAAACAAGACCTTTTCTATGGAGAAGCAGGAGTAAGGTTACAAGAACTAATAATTCCAAAGTGCTATGTAAATGTTTTTACTGTTCCCTTACACCCAACTTTGCTCCTTCTCTCTCCAATAATTTAGGTGATAGTTGTACTTTGCTTTGAGTGGAGGTGAGAAAAGATACCTTTGGGATTTGGTTGCTTTCAAATTGAAATGTCTCATGAAGAAAGATTAGTTCATCAATCATCTATCTCAGCTTCAATAATCCACTTCTTGGGACAAGCAAGTACACAGTATTACAGGATATTTTTGTGATGATTGTCCAGCCAGCTTGGCTTATCAGTAATACCTAGAATTGAAGAATAGATTGTTTCCTGGGATTCATCCAACTTTGCTCCTAATAGCCAGCATTCAGTGTCCTCATCATTATAATAATTATATCTTAACTGGCCACAAGAAATTCCACAGTGCTCTGCAGTGATAAGCTTTTAATATGAAACTCCAAAAGTAAACTCAACCCACAGACAGAGGTCAGTACACTCTGGTTATTCCCAATTTGTATTCTATATCAGCCAAACAGGTTTGGTTAGGTGGCTCAAGCAACATAATTCAAATGCCAATTCCATCTATAACATCATCTTACCTTGGCTCATCTGCTGAAGCCCTCATTCTGTCTTGTTACCTGTAGACATGACCTCTATCACACAACTGGCTGGTTTCCAATCTTTCATAAACTTGAGATCCAAAATCCTACTGCCTGTGCCCGAATTCCTACCAAATCCATTACACCTGTGCTAGTCAAATGACATTGGCTCCTAATCCAGCAAACCACAATTTTAAAGTTCTCTTCCTTATTTTTAGGTTCCTCATAGCCTCCCCCTCCTATCTTGGTAACCTCTTCAACCTTACAAGCCACAAATCTCCGATTCTGCCCTCTTGCCCAACATTGATTTGAATTGCTCCACCGCTGGTGACCATACTTTAACTGGCCAGGCCATCATCATGGGAATTTCCTCCATAAACCTTCTCCAAGCCTCTACTTTCTCTGCACCTTGCTGGCGCTCCTTGAAACCTCTTTTGGCCGTATGCCATAGTAGTTTCTCATGTGGTTCAGTGTCAAATTGTATTTGATAATCACTCCTGTGAAGATCTGCGTGACCCTTCCACTATGTCAAAGGTGCTAGATTAATGCAAAATTGTTGTTGCTACTGGGGGCTTTCATGCAAGTCAAAACAGCTGGAAGATTTAAAAAGCCTCAATGTGGAAATTGAATGACATTGGAAGAATAGGGAAGAGCATATCAAAGGTAGGTAATTTCAAAATGTTTAAAATTTCAGGAAAGAACATTTAGAAATCCAGAGGTGTACACCAGGATTCTCCGGTCTCCCCGCCATGTTTTTCTTGACGGAGGGAGGTGGTGTGCCATTGGCCAGAAGTGAGATCTTCTGGTCCCATTGCTGTCAATGGGATTTCCCATCGATTCCACCGATTCCCAGCATGCTGCTGGGAAACCCATTGGCGGGACCAGAAGATCCTACCAGTGTGAAGAGCCAGAAGATCAAGCCTGCTATCTTTACATCTGATATTCCATAATTCTTCACTTTTTATGTGCTTTTAAGTTAAATATAGTCATGTCAGTGCCTTCGTAGCTCATTTTGAAAGTCTATCTACAGTTTAAAAAAAGTTTATTTTCTTTTCATTAAATCTTTTAGTAAGGGATGAATTGGACTTCAGGTTAAAGATTTGTTCTTTATTATAAGGTATTTGGAGCTCATAGAAATCTTTGGATCCCAATATAATTCAGTTGAAACAGAACATTTACTGGGAAATTGCTTTTCTGTATATATTTATCAGAATTTGACCATCAGCTAGAAGAAACATGTTAATAATATTTATTACCTTGCCTAAAGTATTAACTATTGATGTTTTTTTTTAATTTCATTCCAGTCTTGGACTCATAATATTGGAAAAGAAAAAGAGTTCCTTCGGAAATTGGTGAAGGGGCAAGTGATTACAGATTTGACAGCTGGGATTTGAGGCAGCTTTACTCTGATCGCAAAATGAAATTGGGGCAACGAAACAAACAAAAAGAGTGGCCTGCGGACTCTCAAAACCTCAACTGAGGATGAGGATACAGCTGTACCAAACTAGCGGGAAGTCTGCACATCTGAACAAAACACTCACCTGTCATCTTGCATCAATACTATACTGAGAAGGGGGGCGGGAGGGTTAGGATTTTGGTGCAGTTACAACTCATTGCTCCACTTCAGTGTGAAATGAGGAAAGAAAGACACTAATAGACGTGCCATAATTACCTCTGGAGAGAGAAGTGCAACAGGATTGTTGAGGTATTTCTCTTTTATAGCTTGAATGTAAAGACTTTCTTAAGCTGTGTGAACAAACACTTTTACATTGTGTTTTATTCTTGTTTATTATCTCCTCTCCCAAACCCAAAATTCATGAGACTGGCTGTTCCGTCCCAGACTTGTCCATTATTGCTGCTATTCCTTTTTTTTTGGGTAGAGGATTTTTTTAGAACTTTATCTTGAAGAAACAAAATTATTGATACAGAACAGAAGCTGTGAAAGAGGTGAAATATGGTCAACCTCTTTTGATTTGAAGAGCAGAAAATCGTGTATTACTGGTAACATTTTGCTCTGTCAGTGCTGGCGAGTGCTGCTATCATTAGTGGGCACAACAGTCAGAAGAAAGTGCTCCCTCGAATGACTTTAGTAACTGGAACTCCTAAACTTGAAATACAATTAAACTTTCGGCAAGTACACGCGCTTCCCAGTTTGGATATCTGCTTGCGAAGCATTTTTTTTATCATTACAAGTAGATCATGTCAGAACAAAGGACGAGACATACAGACAACTGTTTCATGTGCTTGTATTGTGCCACAGTATTATCAGTTTGAATTGCAGTGTTCATGGTTCATACCATGCCATGGTACAAACCCGGCTTTCAAGAGTTTGGAAAATCGTTTCTCACGTAGCTGAATCCACGTTTCTTGCAGGACTAGCAAGTAAACTACACGAGGTGGCGTTATCTCACCATCATTCAACGAGCTTTGGCCTGGTGTCACCTTCGGCTTTTCTTCTTTTGGCAGAATATGATGGTTTTCAATTCTGAAAAGACTTAGTAACTATGTTTTTGTTTAACTGTGTTTTCTTTCTTGTTCATTGAGTGAATCTTATTGGTATGAATAGATAGCTCTGAGCAAAAGCAAAAGAGCAATCATTGTTTGTTCTGATACTAATATGACATGTTTTGGAATTATTCTTTTAAACACATTGGGGGTTCATGTTGCCAGCTTGTCTACTTGCTGTGCCAGGTTTGACATGTAATTGATATTCACTCACTGGGGATTTGAGTGGAAAGTAACTTGGATTGCATCACCTATTTGGAAAAGCACTTTCCCTCCAGCCATTTAAAACATTTTTTAATTGTTTAAACTTTCCATTGTCTATTGTCTCACTTACCCTTAGTTGCATCCGAATCCACCATCTCTGAACTGGATAATTCTCAAATTTGCTCCTTTCCCCATCTTTCTGAAAAAAGCACAGAGGAGGTGTTCATTGTGAGACAAAACACAATGCAGAATGCCATTAATGACAAAAATATTAAGTTGCAAAGCTGTGTGTTTGAATTAGACTTTGGAATTCGTCAGCCCTGCAATTTTAATTCAGGAAAACAAAACAAGCTGTTCAATGGCCATTCTAGCTGATCTCGTTCTTAACTATAATATATTAAAATACATGAGTAGCATGGTGGCATAGCGGTTAGCGCTGCTGCCTCACAACACCAGAGACCTGGATTCCATTCTGGTCTTGGGTGACTGCCTGTGTGGTGTTTGCACATTCTCCCCATGTCTGCATGGCTTTCCTCCAGGTACTCCAGGTTCCTCCTACAGTCCAAAAAGATGTGCAGGATAGGTTAATGGACCATTCTAAATTGATCCTAATGTCAAGGGGTTACCAGGGTAAATGAGGGTTACGGGAATAGGGCCTGGGTGGGATTATGGTCAGTACAGACTCGATAGGCCAAATAGCCTCCTTCTGTACTGTAGGAATTCTGTGGATTCTATGAAAATAATTGCAGGTTACACTACCACCCAATTTCATTAAATAGGTAAAGAAATGTTTCTTTTTGATCAAACTGAAAATAAGATTACTATTGAAAAGATGGATTAATTTATTGAAGTTAGTGCTCAGTAACTCCAAACAGTACCTGCAGTATCTTTCATTGCTGCTCATTATCATTAGAGGTTATTTTTGTAAGACATTTGGAAATTACTCAATGAACATGTGCTCAACTCCTACCCTTCCATCAATACCTACATACATAATTGTCTGGTTGAATTTATGGTGATATCATTAAGGATTTTGCATTAATGCATATATAACATTTAAGATGGCAACTTCAAGATGCCCATTCAACAACAATGAGATTTCTAACCATAACAATCCTGGAAAGCAAAATTACTTCAATTAATCATTATAAAATCTCTTTGCTCTCATGAATAATGCAGGTCTGATGTGAAAGGAATATCTGGGCAGTAACCTCTCCACAGACTCTACAGAGCGAACCCCTGAAAGCAGTGCAGTCCCAATTTGTTAAATATACTCTCAATAATGGGAGAAATGTTTTTCCAGTTTTGTTTGTCGCTAAGATTTGAGTTACATTTACAAATGTACCATTTATTGTGATTTATCCTATTTGCTTGAGCTATCCTTTCACATATCCTGGGATTTATTGAATCTATGCTTCCCAATTATTTATTGTCGGCAAATTTCATCAGTTTTCAGAAGTCTCGACATTTGAAAAAAAAAGTGGCTGATAACTAATGAAGGTTCATGCAAGTGCTCATGGAAGTGTTACTGTCTGTCTCAATATGTTTTCGATTTAGGACAGTTCTGGTTATAAAACTGGAACCACCCAGACAGCTTTCTGTTTCTGTAACCAGTTTTCTCCTCAGTTTCAGAATATAACCTTCTGAGAGTTCAAGTTTAGAGGTAAGATTTGAATGGCAGTGTGGATAAAGTACAGCAACATATTGTAAATGACATGCCCCATTATTACCAGGACTAAAGCAGAAACAAACAGGGTCAGCTGATAATGATAATTCTATGTTGATATGACTTTTATATTTCAAAACTGTCATGATTTTCAGTTTCCTGCATTTTGTGACTGATGTAGCCTTGAAATGGTTTTAATCTTCATTTCTTATGCCCTTCAAAGTCTCCTACCTACAGTCAGACCTTGTCACTGCTGAGTTTGTATTGTTATAAAATTATTCATGAAAGAGAACTCTAAACTGTTAAGATTTGAGTACCAGTGCTGACAATATTAGAATTTGGGGGCAGGGTGGGAAATAGGGCCCAACTGTTATGTAGAGATTTTCTTAAATATCATTTATAAAGTGTGGTCATTTAAGTTTGGCTTCAGTTTTATCATTTTTTTTTCAGGTATGAATATACTTGATACCAAGTAATTGGTGATAGCCCAAACATTCTTGGAGAAAAAAATCCTATTCAGATAGTGTCGTCCGAAAACTTGGCTCCATCTTCAGACATATTGGCCGATATTTTATGATCTCACTCAGACGAGACTTGTAAAATACCAGCCGAGGCCCAATGGCGAATTTCATTCTGCGAGATGCGCCTGACTCGATTCTGGGTCCGGCTTGGTGGTCAAATTCCAGCAGGTGCCTCAGAAACTCTCTATTCATTAAACTAGCCCAAATTTGAGACCAAGCTTCTTCAGCTTTATGTTGGTATTCTGTTTGCACTAACGTTAGTTAATACAATGTCAGATCAATAAGACCATGATGATAACATTATTAGAAATAGAAACAGGGACAGGCCATGTCGCCCATCAAGCCTCCTCCATCTATCAATAAGAGCGTGGCTGATCTGATTGTGGCCTTAACTCCACTTTCCTGCCTTTTTAATCGTTCATAGAGATGTGAGTGTTGCTGGCTGGCCAGTATTTGTTGTTCATCCCGAACTGCCTTTGATTGTCCCCCGTAATACCTTGAAGATTTTGCCACTAAGAATTTTTCTAACTCAGCCTTTAATATATTCAATGACTGAGCCTCCACTACTCTCTGTGGAAAAGAATTTCAAAGACCTAATGACCCTCAGAGACAAACAATCTTCCTTATCTCCATCTTAAATAGGAAACCGCTTATTTTTTGACTGTGTCCCCTAGTTCTGCTTTGTTAATTCATTCTAATGCCAGTCAGTGAAGTAGGAAACTAGAGTCCAATCTTTTACTTAATGCTAGATTTGTTACAGAATGCAACATTACAAATATCTTCCTCCCTAACCAACTGCCGGTATTCCTAGTGATGGGGAGTTGGGGACATGGTGGTGATGTCACTGAGCTAGTTTTCCAGAGACCCAAACTAATGCCCTGAAGACATGAATTAAAATCACGCCATGACATCTGTTAAATTTAAAATTTGGTTAATAAATCTGGAATAAAGTGGCACAATGATGCAGTGGTTGATTCCTGGCTTGGGTCACTGTGTGGAGTTTGTACATTCTCCCTGTGTCTGCGTGTGTTTCCTCTGGATGCACCGGTTTCTACCCACAGTCCAAAGATATGCAAATTAGGTGCACTGGCCATGTTAAATTCTCCCTCAGTGTGCCCGAACAGGTAGCAGAATTGGTGATTAGGAGATTTTCACGGTAACTTCATTACAGTGTGAATGTAAGTCTGCTTGTGACCAATAAATAAACTTTAAAGTTTAGTCTCTGTTTTGGTGACCATGAAGCTATTGTCATCAGTTCTTGTAAAAACCTGTCTAGTTCACTGATGTACTTTAAGGAGAGAAATCGGCCATCCTTACCTGATCTGGCCTAAGTGACTCCAGATCCACAGCAATGTGGCTGCTTCTGAACTGTCTTCTGATATGACTAAACAAGCCATTCAGGGCCACTTACAGATGAGCAACAAGTGCTGGCATTGCCAGCGGTACCTGTATCTCATGAGAGAAAGAGGAGCCTGTCTTTATATTCTTGAATGAAAACCATTTAATAATCCTTTAAAAAAAACAAAGTTTGTCTTTAAACTCTTTTGATAAAACAAAGAATAAAAATCAGTTTAAAAAGTCAATAAATCAGGGGGGTCACATCTGGGGCAAGTCTGTCTTTATATGTGCTCAGGGTACTTAACCAATCAATGTCTTCAACCTGTATGTCCTTAGCATTGATAATACACTTAACATATCATTAGCATGTTTTTCTATATTTCCTGTCAAAGTGGACAAACTTACATCTTCCCACATTATACTCCATCTGCCAAACTGTTGCTCACTTGTTTAACCTATCTCCATCCCCTTGCAGTCTCTGTATCCTTGCAACTTGCTTTCCTTCTTACCTTTGTGTTATCAGCAAATGTTCCCTTCTCCCAGGTTATTAATGTATTCTTCTGTGGTTTGTAAATAGTTGAGAGCACAGCATTCATCCCTGTGGCACCCCACTAGTTACAGTTTGCTAACCTGAAAATGATCCATTTATCAGGGTTTCCTATTAATTAGCCAATCCTCTATGTATGCTAATATATACTCCCAACATCAGGGTGTTACCTTGTGCAGTAACTCCTGACGTAACACCTTATCAAATGCTGTATTCCTGAAACCATAGTACATATGGCTGTCAGAAAATAACCTTGTTTTGATGCCTCTGCTGCCTCTTACATGTAATGCCTCTTGGAAACAATTAGGTTAGTTGCCTTCTGTGTGGAATTTGCACGTTCTCTCCATGTCTGCGTGGGTTTCCTCCGAGAGCTCTAGTTTTCTCCACAATTTGAAAGACGTGCTGGCAAAGTGCATTGGCCATACTAAATTCTCCCTCAGTGTATCCAAACAAGTGTCAGAGTGTGACAATGAGGGGATTTTCACAGTAACTTTATTGCATTGTTAATGTAAGCCTACTTTTGACACAAATAAATAAACTTCAACTTTTCTCGAGCAGGGTATGTTTTGCAGCATTGGTAGCAGGACTTGAAAATAAAATAAACTCGAGGAACAGGGGAAAAGATGGATCAATAACTAAACATTCAAAGCTGATGTTGATTGACACAAGCTACATGATTAGTTTGAAACTTTAATTGAACGATAACCACAAGGAAACTGGAGCAGAATTCTGTGGTTGGCAGACCTTAATAAATCCAGGAATCACAAAATTATGGATCAGTATGCAACAGCAGGAAACCATTCAGCTATTGAGCCTGTGTACTATGTTAATGAACAGGTTAAATATAGTAGATTGATTATTGATTCATTACAGTGCAGAAAGAGACTGTTCAGCCCATTGTGTCTGCATCAATTCTCTGGCAGAGCATCTTAACCAGGCCTTTTCCCTGAAACCCCACATATTCACCTCACTAATCCCTCTAATCTACACATCTTGGAACACTTAAGTGGCAACTTTGCTTGGCCAATCCATCTAACCTGCATATCTTTGGACTGTGAGAGGAAACCCATGCAGACACGGTATGCAAGTTGCACCCAGACAATTACCACTGTGCTGCCCTAGTATTGCTGATTTTAAATAGCAATTGCCCATTCCCACCTCTGAAATACACTCTTTCTGTGGCCATGAGAATTCTATGATCCCGTAGGATGTCCCCAGAAACTAGGAATGCACAGATTATTTGCTGTATGGTGCCACCGCAAATGGAAATAACCTGTATTTTTGACTACTATGGTCATGTGCAAGGGAGCACTGTCACGCATTGCAATTTCACTTTCCTGGCCACTACTTCCTTTAAATAAAGGTGGAAGGAGTCCTCACAGCCGCTGCATAAATGCTTCTTATTGTTGACATAATTTAATCACCAAACCGGATAATGAGTTTCTGATTAAGGCATAGTGCTCCACGGGGCAAGCAATGAACTGGTCTGTCACTGCCTTGAAGGTGCCTACATTTTGACTAATGATTTGTTGCAAGCATATCTTACAGAAAAATACTACAGTTCTAGCGCCGATGAATCTCATGTACCTGGCCACACGTGGACTACACTGTTGTGAACTCCCACATACTCTGTGATAATCATTTCAACAATCTTTAGGGAAGAAATGTCTCTTCATAAATTACTTTGCCTATCAGCTGCATTGAGTGGCAACATTACTGTCTGATGATTCCCATCCTTTTGTCAGTATAGGGTCTTATTGCATCCATCATTGACTGTAATTCTCCAGGAACATGGCAGAAACTCAAAATAAATGGTAATGAGTAAGCATTTATAACAGGACAACATTTGGCAGAAAGCTGATAATTCCTTAGCTTCCTTAATCCTTATGGGCCACAGTATAGCTTTTTAACCAAGACAAGAGGATTTTACCTATAGCTGACAACAGCTAGCCAGGTCATGTGATGTGGTGATTTAAATTGCTTCAGTTTGAGCTTCTACATGCAGGCAGGTATCAGAATAGTTTGTTTCGTCAGTGAAATATGGATTCATAGCTTTCCAACCCTTCCAAGTTGCATTCGGTTATATTCAATCTCTGTATCAATTGTATTTAAGTACTGGAGCCATTGGATCGTAGAATTCCTCGGTGCAAAAGGAGGATGTTCGACCCATCGAGCATTGACAACAATGCCATCCAGATCCTATCCCCGTAACCCTATGTATTTACCTTGCTCATCGCCCTGACAGTAAGGGGCAATTTAGCATGGCAGATCGACCTAACTTGCATGTTTTTGGACTGTGGGAGGAACCTGGAGCACCCAGAGGAAACCCAAGCAGACACTGGGCAAATGTGTAAACAGACAGTGACCCAAGGCTGAAATTGAACCCAGGTTTCTGGTAGTGTGAGGTAGCAGTGCTAACCACCGTGCCACCCATTGAAGTGACCTATTGCTATGAGTATTGTAATTTTATGTTTATTCACAGTACATACAAATTATTGTTTTAATACCAAAGTCACAATCGGGATAGGACGCTCCACAATACTTAAACTATTCCTACACATATGGATCCCGGATTATTTTGGTAGTCTATGGTTGTGATTCTCTCAGCCCACTGCAAGCAATTAGGAAGGCAAATGTCATGTTAACCTTTATTGAAAGGTGATTGGAGTACAAAAATCAGGAAATATTGCTGCAATTATACAGGGCTATTATGGGACCATTTCTGGACTTTTTGTGCTGTTATGATCTCTATAATTAAGGAAGTCTATGGAGACTGTACAGTGAAGGTTCATTAGGTTGTTTCCTGGCATGTTTTAGAAGAATGAGAGGTGATCGCATTGAAATATGTAAGATTTGGAAGGGACTTGTCAGGGTAGACATTGAAAGGTTCTTTCCCCTGACTGAGGAATCTAGAATATTGGAACATTTCCTCAGCATGCAAGACTGATCATTTAGACTGCAATGAGGAGAGATTTATTCATTGAAGTAAATTCTCTATCCTACAGGTTTATGCATATTCCACTGTCAAATATATTTAAGGTTGAAGTGAAGGTTTGCTTGCTAGTGAATCAAGGGATAAGAGGAGGTGGAGGGAAAATTGCATTTAGTAAGACGAGCAGCCATAATTGTATTGAATAGAAGAGCAGGTTTGAGGGACGATATGGTGTATTTCATTCTTAGCTAAAATCCTTCATCCCTGGAATCATTTTGGTAAATTCCTGTGTGATTTTAAGAAGAACTTAGATATAGCTCTTGAGGCTAAAGGCATCAAGGGGGATAGGCAGGATCAGGGTATTGAATTTAATGATCAGCCATGATCAAAATGAATGGTAAAGCAGTCTCAAAGGGCCAAATGTCCTACTCCTGCTTCTATTTTCTATATTTCTATGTAATAGGACCCTCACATCCTTCCTGAAAGTGTGGTGACCAGAAATATTAAAAAGTGAATTGCAGATATTTTGCTGTTCTAGTTCCTTCATTTTTTTCTTCATTCCACAAAGTTCTCCAAGTTTAGTTGCCAATCTCAGCTAGGAAATCATTAAGTGAAAGAAAGGCTAATGGAGAGTGGGACAGTTAAAGGAAAGTCTCGACTCAGTTCTTGATGATTACTAAACTGAATAATTTGAAGCATTAGAAATTGGCAGCCTTCTCATCTGCTCATTCAGCGGAGAGTCACAGGGTCATTAGTGGGGAGAAAGTGGCTTGGTGGCACAGTGGTTAGCATTGCTACCTCACAGCGCCAGGGATCTGGGTTCAATTCCCGGCTTGGTCACTGTCTGTATGGAGTTTGCACGTTCTCCCCATGTCTGTGTGCATTTCCTCCAAGTGTTCCGGTTTCCTCCCACAGTTCAAAGATGCACAGGTTAGGTGCATTGAGCATGTTAAATGCTCCCTCCATGCACCAAACAGGCACCGGGCATTTTCATAGTAACTTCATTGCAGTGTGAATGTAAGCCTACTTGTGACTAATAAATAAATAAACTGGTAGATAATTCTAATAATTATTAGCCTAATAATTTTAATTGTTCCAACTGGAGTACAAGCGAATCTTCAGAAGAATCAGTAGCTAATGCAACATTAGAGCTATAATATTGGAGAACAGGTTAATGCTAAAATTTTGATTTTTAACTAGGTCAAGGACTTCCGTTGCAATTTAAGTGAAAATAGAATCATCTCAACGTTCCACTTCAAGTTGCACATCATCCTGACTTGGAACTATATCATTGTTCCTTCACTGTTGCTGGGTTGCTTTCTCGGAAAGCAGGTCATCCTTTATCTTTTTAAGGGCAATTAAGGATGGGCAATATTTGCTAGCATGGTTAGTGATACTCACATCCTATGGACAAATTTTTTTTAAAGTTATATGGAAACAACTTCTTGTTTAAAACATACACACGTGTGTTATTAAAAGTGATAATCTGGTAGTGATGTTTTGACAATTATTTTTAAGCCACAAAACAGGAAATTCTTTTTTAAATTGTATTTGCAATGTGAAATTTGGTTATGTCACACAATACAATGTGAACCAAATCATACTCCGATGTGGTTGAATATTAAGGCTCTGTATGTAACTACAGTAGGATGTCCCTCTTAATGAAACAATTTGAGCGTTGTGAAAGGGCCTAAAGTACTTGAACTATTTGAGAGATGACTTGTCTGTTGTTGCCTGATGCCTGACATTAGAATACATTACTTTTAGGTTTTGGATTATCCAGAACTGACATTCCCAGCAGTCGCAACTCGAGACACAAACAAGTCTGAAACATCATTCCTCAGATTCAATTTTGGCAGTTTCCCCCTTCTCTTGAGTTTCTCCAGAGACAGATTTTCAAACACTTATCTCTATGGTACGGCAATAATAATAAGAAAGAGGGTTTGGGTGAGCAAAGCTCACTTTTCCCAGGATCTCAATATGATACCGTAATAATGTCCTGAGGTTGGCACTGTTACTGCGGATGTGAGTGAAAACATGCCCTGGTACTTCATATCAAACAATGAGAATAGGTCAATTAATTCATCCTAGGTTTACTGATTTTGAACTTAGTTACAAATAAGTAAAATCCTACATTTCAGCAATATAAGTTTTAATGTTTCTTCATTTGTTCATTTTTATTTTGAAATTAGATTCATTTGGGTCCTGGTACAGAATGTGTTATGTTTCCTTTACAAGCAGCAGTATTATGCTGACTGATCAGACCAGATTAAATGTAACTGATCATGTACAAAATATCACTGAAGCAATAAAATTATTGAATCATATTTCAATTGTCTTAAAACGTTTTATTTCTTTATTTCGTTGCAATTATTACTGCAATTTCTTCCTGATTTTTGCAGATTTCCATGATCCTCTTGCATGAAGCAACAATATAATAATCATATGATTCCTACAGTGCAGAAGGAGGCCATTTAGCACCAACTCGCCAACAGAGCATCCCACCCAGGCCCAATCTTCTATGCTATCCCCGTAACCCTATGTATTTACAATGGCTAATTCCTCCTAACTTACACATCTTGGGACACTACAAGCCAATTGAACTTAGCCAATCCACCTAACCTACACATCTCTGGACTGTGGGAGGAACCGGCGCACCCAGAGGAAACCCATAAAGACATGGGGAAAACATGCAAACTCTACACAGACCCAAGGTTGGAATTGAACCCTGGATCCTGATGCTGTGAGGCAGCAATGCTAACCACTATACCACCATGCTGCCCACACATAATAGCAGTACAATAACAATTACTTCCATTTACATTGCATCATTCAGATAATAAGATAGCCCAATATTCCAAGAGAATGATTAGACAAAAAATTGATGGGAGTCAAAGGATGTGAAAGCTTAGTCAAAAAGGTGGCATTTAAGGAATATCTTACAGGAGAAGAGACAGAAGTTTAAAGAGGGGATTCAGATTTACGTTGTAGATAACAAAGCATGGCAGTCAGTGTTGGGATGAAGGAATCTGGGAAGCATGAGCCCAGAATCAAAGGAATGCAGAGTTCACGGAGGGTAGTAGAACCAAGGATGGCCACAGAGATTAGGAGAGGTAAGGAGCTTTTAAACTGAGGCGTTGCCAGACTGGGAGTAGGCCAGCTAACCGATGAATAGGACTTTGTGTGAGTTAGCTAGCAGCAATGTTTTGGATGAGCTCAAAGTTTTTGGAAAGATCGTTAGAATAGTGGAGATTTAAAGTAACCATCTTGATAAGGGTTTCAGTAGCTGCTCTGAGGCAGAATAATACTATAAAAAGCCAATAGATTGAATGTGTCATCTTTTCGCTAGAATTTCTGCAAAATGGCTCTATTCCATTTTTTTTAACCTTGCTTTAAGTTTTTTAACATTATTCCTAGTTTTGGAAACAGACAAACCAAATGTTTTTAAATGTGTTTTGTTTTTGATTTGATATTCATCTTTGTGTAAGTTTGTGAAAAAATATAACACAAAAGGCCCCAAAATTGCAAATTTCATTTAGCAGAAATGCACAAATGCATATGATGCATTCGATGCACTGCACATGCACTTTGTGCAAATTGAGTTAAACTATTAAATTCAATTCAGGTGCCCACATGGCTGTTTACTGAACCACTTTAACAATGACAATTTATTTAAGTGGGATAATCCTATCTTGAATCTTGCAAATGGCTGACCATCTTTATGAGAAGTATGTGGGCAAAATTCTCCCAAGTGAGGTCAGTGGCAGGTGGAGGTGGGCAAAATTCAGCACAAGGCCCGAAAATTGTTTTTGCATCAGTGTGAATTTCTAATGGGATCTTCTGCTGGTGCCTACCATGGCAAATTGGGAAATCATTTGGAGGCTGGTGTGAAATTCATTTGCATCTCGCTAATGGATACAGATGAAGGTCCAATCACCCATTGATTCTCCACTGCACCAATGGAAAAACACGTTGGTGTGAAACACTTGGAACAAGAAACGTACAGATGTCAGGAATCACCTGAAAAATGCCTGGGATTGCCTCTGGAGCTCAGGATGGAGGCCAAATGTGACCCTGGAACACTATAGCAGTGGGTGGTGGGAACACCAAGAGGTAGACTTTTTAGATGCATTTGAGGGGGCCCATCTTCCAGCCACAGCGTATTCTCAAAGATCCATCTTTCTTTAATTTTGGGTCAATAACATTGCCCACCTTTTCAATATGGTACCCAGATAGGACAGTGGACTATGTGCCCTGATGTCTGACCTGTGATGTGATAGCAAAGTGTTAGGTTCTGACTGAAAATCAGTATGTTTCTCCCATGAGAAACAGGCAGGTTTTCTCACCAGATCTTCTGACACTTTCAAAAAACAAATAGGGGCACGTTTACTGCCATTATTGCTGAAGGACAGGCCTTAAAGGTGCTGGCAGGGCTGGTTCCACAGAGATTGGGGTTCTTTTCTAAAGATTGCCCCAATCTCAAAATTAAAGACATTCCTCCTCCATCATCACTTGCATCGGGGTGTCAGAAGCCCCTCCTCTCTCCATCTCCACCACAATGCATGGAATTCCCCCTGCCTGCATCATTGCTGGCATTGGGATATCAGAGATCCCTCTCCCCATCATCGCCCTGCAATGCATGGAATCCTTCTCTCCCCCATCATTGCTGGCACTGGGGTATCAGAGCTCCCTCCCCCTGTCAACACCTCCGCAATGCATGGAATCCACCCCCTCTTCACCCCTACCATTGCTGTTCACACTACACCCCATCCCACCCCCATGTATACACACACACACACACACATATAATGGGAAGTCTCCAAATGTGATTCCCTGGAGGTCCTGGCTGCTGCCTACAGTATCAACCTGGCAGTACTGTTAGAGAGCAATGCCCAGCCATTTTACTCACCACCCAGGGACTTTACTCACCTCCAAGCCCCCTGCGTTGTCATCACAACTGGTTTCCATTTTGGAAAAGGTAACAATTTTTGCTGGTGGGAGGGGAGGAGGAGGTGGTGCAGGGTGTGGTGAGGGTCGGTGGGGGGGTAGGGGTTGTCAGGGGAGAGGTGGGGGGGTAGGAGAACTACCCATGTGGAACCTAAATACTGTGACATATATCCATTTCTGTGTATTTAAATGCTAGGGTAGAACCTGTTAATGTCGTAGGTGGGACGTGTGGACAATCTCATTCTAAGATCCCCCTGCCTCAACGCACGTCTTGCGAGAGTTACTGGCCATAATGGGATTTTCTGTTTGGGACCAGAAAAATCACCCGTTCCCCCTCCCCAGTTGCATATGTAATGAGACCAGGCAGCAAGATTTGGTGAGTTTTCCTGCCGGCCTCCACAGCAGTAAACACTCCACATCTCCCTTCCCCCCCACCTCACTCCCCCAGTCCCCTGGCTCCCCACCCTACCTCACCACCACAACCACAGGACTCAGTCCTCGGATAGGAGAATTCCACTCACAGTTTTTAATAATTCTTTATTACCACACATCTCCAAAGCAATTTGGAGTTCCATCTTGGGTGATATTGCATAAAGGCTGCAGTAATATATTTTAGTTCTTATTAGGAATATTGAGCAAGGGAACTTTGTGATAATGGATAGTCGTGTACCTCATTTCAAGAATTGTTTAACTTTGAAGCCTAATACTGGAAACAATTTTCCATCATTTTTGACATTTGAAGGAGAATAGGTTACACTTACTGTGTATACTGCTTACTCTAAGGACTGATCATTTCCCTGCATAATTTTATAAATTAGTAGCTTATAACTTGAACCTGATGAACTGTTTATGATCTACTGCAGAGGAGGAACTTGTGTGGTGACAATTACTGCTGCAGTGAGAATGTGGAACTCATTGCCACACGAAGTGAGCGAAACAATGTGTGTGGATGTAATTGAGGGGAAAGAAAATATGTACATATAAGAGAGATATGTATAGAAAATACATGGATAGGGTTAGATGAAATAAGGTGGGAGAAATCTAATGTGGAGTGTAAACACAAGCATGGACCTGTGGTCCTAATGGCCTGTTTCTGTGCTGTAAAAGTCTATGTATGTTCAATGAACATATGAGTTCAATGATAATGATTCTGTTCAATGCATGTGCTTAGTATTATGCTTATCTGTACACTAGGCATATAAAGGCGTTTTTTATTCATAAGGAACATGGGAGCTGTCTATGGGATGGTCAGTGTCTATGCCAATGAAAATGAACCCAAGAAACATACCTTTGCTAAAAATAAAAATAAATTATTTACTGATTGCATTGAGTAGGATTTGATTGTAATTTGAAGCTGCTAAGTAATATTTTATTGCAGTTTCAGAACATTAGGTATGACATGATTGTCGTATAATGCTAGAAAGTTGCAGCTTGTGGTTTTATGGTTAAGATTTGGGCACTATTTTCACCCCTATTGAGCAGCATGGTGGCACAATAATTAGCACTGCTGTCTTGCAGCGCCAGTAACCCGGGTTCAATTCCAGCTTTGTGGAGTTTGCACATCCTCCCCATATCTGCATGGCTTTCCTCTGGGTTCTCTGGAGGTTTCCCCCCACACTCTAAAAATGTGCGAGTTAGGTGGATTGGCCATGTTAACTTGATTCCTAGTGTTAGGAGGAATTGTAGGATAATACATGGAGTTAAAGAACAAAGAACAAAACAGCATGGGAAACAGGCCCTTCGGCCCAACGAGCCCACACCGCTACCCCAATGTCCCCACCTCTATCTGTGATCCCTGTCTATATTTATGGATCTATGGATTAAAAAAACAAATTTGAGACAATTTAGGGAGAATTTGTTTTGCCAATTAGCCTAAGAGCACATCTTTGGGATGTGGGAGGAAACCGGAGCACCCGGAGAAAACCCACGCAAGCACGGGGAGAATGCGCAAACTCCCACAGACACAGGCCCAAATCCATGTATCTGCACAGCTCAGCGATAGTCACTGAGCTGTCGTGTTGCCCATCAAATGGTCCAGGTCAAGCGTACACTAACGACGTGAAGCACGAGAATACTCTCGAAAAAAATCCAAGAGCAGCCCTCTCACGACCCATTGCGTGTATGCCCCTTGTTAGACAACAAGGTGGACCAAAGCACCTGTAGGATAAAAACAAGTACATCAATATCATCATCTATTTACACTCTTCCCAGGGACTCCCAAGGCTCATGATCCCTATTTTAAATCAGTTTTCCATTTCCATTCTGTTCATGTGCCCATCTAAGTATTTCTTAAATAACTCCAGAGTGCCTGCCTCCACCACTTGGCAGCGCATTCCATACCCCCACCACCCTCTGTGTGAAAAAACTCCCTCTAGCATCCAAATTATATCTTACCCCTCTCACCCTAAGCCTGTCACCCCTCGTGCTATTCGAGTCCATCCTAGGAAAAAGCTTAACCTTGTTTACTCTATCTATACCCCTCATAATGGGGGTAGGGCCTGGGTGGGATTGTCTCAAGCCTCCTTCTACACTGTAGGGATTCTATTCTATGATTCTACATAGGGCTGTTTTCCCAAAGGCAGTATTGTCAATGTAAGTCAACAATTCAGTTAAGCTAATGACCAATTAAGACCAATAATCAGGTTAAATTTTTCATCAGCGCAAGGAAGCTCTGCAACATCACAAACAAGCAAGTTCTTTAGAAATAGCCTCCCAGTAGCAGATAGGAAGGGTCAGTGCTTCAGGCAGATTTTAAGGATGTTCCCAGCCAATTTGGCCGTAGCTCCTAGGCCACCATTGGGGAGGGAGCCATTATTTTTATTTTAAATACTTTTAAAATAAAAATGGTGGTGCATACTCTTACCTGAAATGGCAAGCTGCATCTCCTTCCAAATGGGAGGGCCTTTCATTCAATGACTGCGTTACAATCATATGGAGGTATATGGCTTGGAAACAATCCCTTCGGCCTAATGTGTCCATGCTGACCAGGTTTCTGAAATTGAACTAGTCCCATTGACTGCATTTGATCCATATCCCTCTAAACCTTTCCTATTCATGTACCTGTCCAAATGTCTTTAAAATGTTGTAATTGTGCCTGCCTCTATCACCTCCTCTGGCAGCTCAATTCATATACGCACCAGCTTCTGTGTGAAAAAGTTGCTTCTCGGATCCCTTTTAAATCTTTCAGCTCGCTATGCCCTCCAGTTTTGGACTCCTCTCCCTGGGAAAAAGACTTTGGCTGTTCACTTTATCTACGTTCCCAAACCAAAACCCCAAATCGTGCTTTTGGCTCTGGTTAGAGGCTACCTGCATTAAATCTTTACTTCAGCATTTGCTGCTGAGAATTGAGCATTTCTCCCCAAGAATTCTGCTTCCCTCCTGACTGAGATTAATGCTTTGTAAATTAGCGTGAACTTTCATTGTATCTCAAATGCATCATAATCACTAATTCCCCTGTTCTTTCACCACTGTTCTGTGGTGCTGTTTACTGTAACTGCTACTGAATTCTACCATTTCTACATTTGAATTTGTTGCGTTTCAGAATAATTACAAATTCTGTGTGGTTGTTTTGAATGAACAGTTGATATATGATGACTGGAACACAGCAGATGTCACTGGTCAAGAATTCTGGCAATACATTCTTACCAATTGTACTTGAGGGATTTTGCCCTGAACATTGAATGACTTGGAGAGATAAACAGACCCTCACTGTGACGGGAGCTGACCTTTCAGCTTCTCAATAGTCATAAGTAGCACATAATTGTCCTTCATATCCTTTGGAAGAAGTGTATAATTGCCCGTGGTAATTTCACCACACGCTCATGAGAAATAGACTGCTTTTATAGCATATCTCTCCCCTGACCCTGGTACCCTATTGGCTAGGCTAATTTCCCTTCCATGAACAGAGCAGTAGCATTCTGATGTATGAAGGGCAGTTCGAGCTGAAAGGTGAAGCAATTGAGTTTTCTGTGTTAATTGCATTTGATAAAGATCAATCAATAGGTAGGGATGGTCAGATTCCCGTGTTGATTTGTTCGCTAAATTTTACAGCAACTCAGAGTAAGTGATTCTTTTTATGAGTTTAACAATTAATATCTGAAATGTAATGTTCTTGCCCTCTACTGTTCAAATTTTAATAGCACTCCCTACAATTGAATTGTGGTCAATTGTTGTCTGGATGAATTTGGGGCTCACTGTGCAACAATGTAAAACGGTAAAGTTATATCATGTGCAATGCAGTGAACTCCCCAGTTACTGTATAATAGAAGTAATTATTTAACTATTGCATTTCCACATTAAAATCTGATATTCCAATACTTGTACACAGAAAGAGAACTACTGTGAAATTTTAATAGATGTTCACTGTCCTCGCATTTAATTTACAGGACAGAAACATGCCATAATGGCACAACTGTGTTTATGTCCTGTGCATATCTCCTCCACCCTACGTCATCTATTCAAGGAAGGAGAGAGAAGATGGAACTCAGTTAGCCTGACATCAGTCCTTGGGGAAATGCTGGAATCTATTATTAAGAAAGTCTGAACAATATATTTAGAAAGATGTACTCACTCATCAACTTCACAATACCCATAAGACATAGGAGCAGAATTAGGCCACTCAGCCAATCAAATCTGCTCTGCTTTTCAATCATGGTTGATAACTTTTTTGTACCCATTCTCCTGCTTTTTCTCTATAACCCCGATCCCCTTATTAATCAAGAACCTATCCATCTCTGTCTTAAAGACATTCAGTGACCTGGCCTCCACAGCCTTCTGCGGCAAAGAATTCCTTAGATTCACCACTCTCTGTCTGAAGAAATTCCTTCTCATCTCTGTTTTAAAGAATCATCCCTTTAGTCTGAGGTTGTGCCTGATGGTTCTAGTTTTTTAAACTAGTGGAAATAGTTGTCCATTCTCTCCAGGCCTTGCAGTATCCTGTAAGTTTCAGTAAGATTCCCCCTCATCCTTCTAAACTCCAATGAGCACAGACCTAGAATCCTCAATGGTTCCTCATCTGACAAGCTCTTCATTCATTCTTGTGAATCTCCCATAGACTTTTTCCGAGGCAGGTACAGCCTTCCTTAGAAATGGGGCCCAAAACTGCTCACAATACACCAAATGGGGTCTGACTAGAGCTTATACAGCCTCGGAAGCGCATCCCTGCTCCTGTATTCTAGCCTTTTTGATATGAATGCTAATATTGTATTTGCCTTTCTGACTGAACCTGCATGGTAACCTTAAGAGAATCTTGAGCAAGTATTTCCAAGTCTCTTTGTATTTCTGATTTCCTAAACAGTTCCCCATTTAGAAAATAATTTCTACCTCCATTCCTCCTTCTAAGTGCATAACCTCACACTTTTCCACATTGTATTTCATCTGCCACTTCTTTGCCCACTCTCCTAATCTGTCCAAGTTCTTCTGCAGTGCCCTTGCTTCCTCAATACTACCTGTCCCTCTGTATATCTTTGTATCATCTGCAAACTTAGCAACTGTGCCTTCAGTTCCTTCTTCCAAATTGTTAATGTATATTGTGAAAAGTTGGGGTTCCAGCAATGACCCCAAGGCACACCACTAGTCACCAGCTGCTATCCTGAAAAAGACCACTTTATCCCCATTCTCTGCCTTCTGCCAGTCAGCCAATCCTTTATCCATACCAGGATCTTACCGTTAACACCATGAGCACTCATTTAACAGTCTCCTATGCTACAACTTGCCAAAGGCCTTCCGGGAATCTAAATAAATCACATCACTGGTTCTCCTTTACATGATGCTCTCTAATCATTAGATAAACCCCGTGCTCCCCAAAGGGCCTGAATGTCTCCCTTGTTAACTACTTTGGGCATTTACAGAACATTTTGGGATTCAATCTATTGCAGTATACAAGCCTCCCCTCCCCCTCTTCCTCAGACCCCCCTTCCTCAAGTTTCTCCTTTCCCCACCCTACCCAATGAACAAAAGAAGCTCCCCCCCCCCCCCACTTTTTCCTTTTCTCCCCATCCAGCACTCACACAAAAAAAGACTAACATGAATAAAAATGGAAAAACTCCAGGGGACAAGAAGACAACATGCCACAATATAAGGGTAAGGCATCAAAAAGCACAACAACGGTAAATGTGAGCCAAATGAAAAGTAGCAGAACAGAAAGATAAGAGGCATGTCCTCTTTCGTCTCACCCCAAAAACTTATTCTTAGAAAATCATAGCATAATCAGAAAAGGTCCACATCATTTGACAGAAGTGAAATAATACTTAACAAATTTATTAGAGCTTTTTGAGGATATACCTAGAAGGAAAGATAAAGAGAACCTATTATCTGTCACATAATATCCTGGAATTTCCAAGACATTTGATAAAGTGCAATATCAAAAGTTATTATATGCAATGAAGGTTATTGGAGTTAGGAATAATGTTTTAGCATGGATGGAGGATTGGTTAACAGGAAGCAGAGAATCAACTTAAATAGAGTATATCAAGATGGCAGGCTGTAACTAGAGGAGTGTCACATGGATCAGTGCTGGGGTCTCAGATATTTACAATCAATATCAATGACTTAGACAAAGAGAACAAGATTCATGTATCTAAGTTTGCTGATGCTACAGGCTGGGTGGGAATATAAGCTGTGAGGAGGACACAAAGATTGCATAAGATATAAACAGATTAAGTGAGTGGGTAATAAGTAGCAGATATGGTAAGTGTGAAGTTGAGCTTTTGTGCAATGAAGTTTTTCATTTTGGTAATAAGAATAAAGAAAGGATATATTTTGAAAAGTGTGAAATTTTAACAGTTGATATTCAGAGGGACTGAGGTGTACTTGTACAAGGAACACAAAGTTAGTATGCAGCTACAGCAAGCAACTATGAAGGAAAATGGCATGTTAGATAAGAACATAAGAAATAAGAGCAGGAGTAGGCCATCTAGCCCTTCGAGCCTGCCCCGCCATTGAATAAGATCGTGGCTGATCTGAAGTGAATCAGTTCCACTTTCCTGCTTTCTCTCCATAACCCTTAATAACCTTATCTGTCAGAAATTTACCTACCTGTGACTTATATATATTCAACAAGGTAGCCTCCACCACCTCAATGGCAGAGAATTCCAGAAATTCACCACCCTTTGAGTGAAGAAGTTCCTCCTCAACTCCGTTCTAAACTGCTTCCCCCTCTGCCTATATTTTGAGACTGTGCCCTCTAGTTCTGCTATCCTTTCTAAATGGAAAGAATCTCTCTACCTCTACCCTATCTAGCCCCTTCATTATCTTGTAGGTGTCTATAAGATCCCCCCTCAGCCTTCTAAACTCTAACAAGTATAGACCCAGTCTATTCAATCTCTCCTCATAAGCTAACCCCCTCATCTCTGGTGTCAGCCTGGTGAACCTTCTCTGTACTCCCTCCAAGGCCAATATATTCTTTTGCAAATACGGGGACCAAAACTGCACACAGTACTCCTGTTGCGACCTCACCAGTGCCCTGTACAGTTGCAGCAAGACCTCCCTGCTTTTATATTCTATCCTCCTCACTATAAAGACCAATGTTGACCTTTATTATGAGAGTCTGGAACACTAGAACTAGATGCACAGTTTTGGTCTCTACACCTACATTTATTTTGGGGGTAGTGCAGTGAAGATTCACTAGACTAATTCCTGGGATAAGAGACTGAAGTGTGACGTTAATGTACCTTTACGAGTTTCTTTTTAAAAAAAATCATATTCTTTGTAGCTCTGAGCTCTCATTGCTGCCAAATTTCTCTAGAAGTCCTTTTATTGCCAGCTAAATGGGACTTACTTATTTTTACTTCGGAATCTTCTATTGGCTGCATTGTTAGAAAGAAAGTCATGGGATCTGAACAAGTGTTTTTGCCTTCCTAGTGATTTAAAAGTTTCATTTTCTGTTTTTGGCTGCAGTTTGAGTTTTAGTTTTAGAAGGGGCATCAAGCAAGAAATAAGTGTCTTTCTCTCTTTGGTTTTCGGAAATCCTGCTGGTTATCTGAAAGCAGTATTTATTGCCTTCCAGGATAGGAGTTTCTGCTGTTGGTGGCTTGACCAGAATCTGCTCTGACTTCAAACTGTTCTGAGTGTATCAAGACTATTCATCCAAAGGACTAAGTTCCAGTATCACGTGAGCATTAGCCTTTGCTATGTAATACCCATGGAAGGGTTTTGTTTATGGGACTGGTTTGATTGGAACATCTTAGATATATTTGTTAAGAACTTTACATTATCATAGCTGTTTTGTCTTGTTTATAATTGGTAAAATCTCTTGCTAATATTCTTACTACACCTGTTAACTATATTCTTAAATAAACTTTGTTCGATAAAAGCTCCCTAGTGGGTCATTAGAATCATACTGGAGGTGAAACATATCATGCTTATCCTAGCCAAATTCAAGGTACAAAACTTATGATCCAGGCTGGCTCCAATAAACACTTCAGAGTTTCTAACCTGGGACATATCAGAGGATGTTTAGATGACTGGGAAGGGTGATCTCATGAAACATACATGATTCTGAATGATTTTGAGAGAGATACATACTGGGAAGTGGTTTCCTCCAGGTGCTCCGGTTTCCTCCCACACTCCAATGATGTGCAGATGACCATGCTAAATTAACCCGAGTGTCAGTGGGATTAGCAGGGTAAATGTGTGGGGTTGAAGGAGTGGGGCCTGGATGGGATTTGGTTGGTGCAGGCTCAATGGGCTAAAAGGCCTTCTTCTGTACTGTAGGGATTCTATGATTATGATTCCTTGGGATGTCTGGAGCACATGATATAATCTTGAGATATGAAGTCAGTCATTTAGGACAGAGATGAGAAATTTCCTCACTCAAACAGTTTGTGAATCTCAGATGCTCTATTGTTGACTGTATTCAAGGAGATTTTTCATCTCTCAGGTATAGTAGGAATCAGACATGAAAATGAAATTGAGACAGAAGATCAGCTATAATTATATTGAATTGTTGAGCAGATCTGAGGAATCATATGGTTTACTTCTGCTCCTGCTTCTTATGTTCTTAGTCCTATCAGCATAATATTCTATTTTGTTCTTACTCATGTACTTAGCTAGTTTCCCCTGAAATGTACCTATGCTATTTGCCACAGTTGCTTCATGTCATGCATTATAATTACTCTCTGGGTAAAGAATTTCCCCTGAATTTCACATGGGATTTGTGAGTGACTGTTATAGGATATTGGATACTAGCCGATAGGTTTCAATGCAGTTTTGTGGTTTTAAATAAATTAATTGTATGTATTTGTTAACTAAAATAATAGTGTACGTATATACAGTAAAGGGTTCAAGCTAGGAGCTACCTCCATGCTCGTACACACAGCTCTGTCCAACAGTTGCTTGATACCTGAGTGTGGGTTGTGTGTTCTCTTACATCACTGCATGGGTGATACTATACTCAGTCCCACCTTAATCCTATATATACCAGATCTTTATAGAGTTATAGGAGTTTGCAGCATGAAAACAGGCTCTTCAGCATAACTTGTTGATGCTGCCATCTTTTTAAAATGCTGAAGCTTGTCCCAATTGTCTGCATTTGGCCCATATCCCTCTATACCCATCTTACTCATCTAACTGTCTAAATGCTTTTTAAAAGAGAAAATTGTACCTGCCTCTACTACTACATCTGGCAGCTTGTTCCAGATGCTCACCACCCTCTGTGTGAAAAAAACTGCCCCTTTGGACCCTTTTGTATTTCTCCCCTCTATACTGAATCTCTCCCAAGTTTTGATCCAATGTGTTTTAAGTTAATTTTGTTTACCCGATGTATTTACATTGTTATTACTACCCTATCTTTCCCTTCAAGTCTCTGAATCCACAGGTTCCGGTGCTCTGGAAGCCTTAAAACCCTTCGCACTAATGTCAGTTAGATTCTGTCACTGCAGATAAACTCTGAGGTTGTTCTAGTCTTCCTCATTTTCCATTCCGTGGTGTTGAACTGCAGTTGTGGTGTTGGGCGGCTGTTGCTCCTTCCCATTTTTTCATTGTGAACATTGTGTTCAAAGTACAAAGAACAGTGTAGATCAGGAATAGGTCCTTCGGCCTTCCAAGTCTGTGCTGAACATGATGCTCTAACTAAACTAAAACTGTATGCCCTTACAGAGTCCGTATCCTTCTATTCCCATCCTATTTATGTATTCATCTAGATGCCCCTTAAATGCCGCTATTGTGCCACCTCCCTAAGGAGCATATTATAGACATTGACCACCGTCTGTGCTTGTCTTCATGTCAACTTTTTCTTTTCTTCCTTTGCTGTGTGGGTTATTGCAATATCCTCTGGAAGGGAAGATGACCCATTTCTGTTATAAGAATGTGACGATATTATTTCAGTAACCTCACCTTTGCATGTGGCTGTGTGATGTGCTGTTGACAATGGACAGCTGCTATTTGGTTCCAATGTTGTTTGCGCCATTGCCATACTGGCTCGCGGTTGTGCAATTCTTGCTCTGTGGCTGCAGCGTTGACTTCATCATCGGTTGTTGGAACTGGAGGCTGAGGATCCTCTTGATGTCAGTTGCTCTCTTGTCTATTCGCCACTGGAGGCACCATAGTAGCCACTTGAATGATTGGCTAGTCTGACCAATGAGGGCTTTCCTGCAATGGTTAAAAAAATGGACAAACATTGCCTGCAAAGAAAGAGGACATTTCAGAGCGCAAGTATCAATCAGGGTGCTCCTTCTTGTTTGAGCTCTCGGGAACTTGTAGTTTCATATAATTTACGACAGCTGTAGTCTTGACATCTTCTGCTGTTTTGAGGAGATTCAGATCTACTCGGGCATCACTGCTCAAGAGAGCAAATGATTGGTTACAGATGACATACATCAGTTTGACTACTTATTTGCCCCCAAGTATAAACACTTTGTGCCTTCTTCTTAGTAAACACAAGTAAAATGGGAACTGGTGGCCTTGTAGTAATGTTACTGAACTAGTAATGTTACTGAACTAGAAGCCCAGACTATTGTTTTAGGGACACGGGTTCAAATAGCACAATGGCAGTTGGTGGAATTTAAATCCAACTTATAAAATCCGGAACTGAAAATTAGTTTCAGTAATACTGACTATGAAACCATTGTCAATTGTCGTGAAAACTCCTCTGGTTCCCTAATGTTTTTCATCAAAGGAAAAACATTACCTTTACCTGGTGTGGTCTACATGTGACACTGTAATGTGGTTGACCCTTAACTGTTGTGTGAAATGGCCTAGCAACACACACAGTTCAAGAACAATTAGGGATGGGCAATAAATGCTGGTCTAGCAAGTGATGTATAAATTGAAATAATCTGTGTCCGCATTAACCTTTAACAACCAAATTACCAAACTTGTTGTCAGGCAAACTTCAGCAAGGTCACATAACCCCCTTTCTTTCACCTTAAAGACAGTCCAAAATCAGAAAAATCTTAAAACCCCCTTAATTGTTACACAACTTAAATACAGGTTCCATGTTTTTATTCATTCATGGGATGTAGGCATTGCTAGCTAGGTCAGCAGGGTGAGCAGTTGCTTTGACAAAGGATCATCCAGACTCGAAACTTCAGCTCTTTTCTCTCCTGCCAGACCTGCTGAGATTTTCCAGCATTTTCTCTTTTGGAGGGCGAGCAGTCCATGTTACATGCTGGTGGGTCAGTCAGTGTAGGCTCCCCAGGAGCCCATTCAGGCAAACTGCAACATCCAGATTTAAAGCGTTATAGTTTATTTATTAGTGTCATAAGTGGGCTTACACTAACACTGCAATGAAGTTACTGTGAAAATCCTATTCAGATACACTAAGGGAGAATTTAGGATGGCCTGTACACCTAACCAACATGCCTTTTGGACTGTGGGAGAAAACCTGAGCATCAAGAGATAACTCACAGATACAAGGGGAGAACATGTAGACTCTGCACAGACAGTGATCCAAGCTGGGAATTGAACCCCTGGCACTGAGAGGCAGCAGTGATAACCATTATGCCACCATGTTGACCTAGTTAAGTCAACTTCGAGAAGTTGTGGTTGCATCATAGCCGTCAATAGTAGCAAACTTCTTAGCGTTCAACATTGTTGCGACCAGAATCGATATCTAGGCCACCAAATGTTATGTAGAGGAGGCTGTACAAGTTTGTCAGGGGCTTGATAATTATTTTAAATGGAAAATTTTTGATTTTATTATTGCCTCATATATTAACATACAGTGAAAAGTATTGTTTCTTGTGCGCTATGCAGACAAAACATACCGTTCATAGAGAAGAAGAGAGTGCAGAATGTAGTGTTATAGTCATAGCTAGGGTATAGAGAAAGATCAGCTTAATGCAAGGTAGGTCCATTCAAAAGTTTGATGACATCAGGAAAAAATATGTTCTTGAGTCGGTTGATACATAATCTCAGATTATTGTATCTTTTTCCTGATGGAAGAAGATAGAAGAGAGAATGCCCGGGATGTGTGGGGTCCTTGATTATGCTGGCTGCTTTTCCGAGACAGCAAAATATATCCTCAACAAAAACAGCAAAGAACAAAGAACAATACAGCATGGGAAACAGGCCCTTCGGCCCAACGAGCCCGTGTTACCATTTTAACGTGATGAGTGCTCTCCTCTGTCTATGACCTTTGTTTACACCTATCGGGAAAGATTGAGGGAAGTCTGATTTAGGAACAATTTGTTCTGCCAATCAGCCTAAGAGCATGTTTTTGTGATGTGGGAGGAAACCGGAGCACCTGGAGAAAACCCATGCAATCACGGGAGAATGTGCAAACTCCTGCAGACACTGGCCCAAATCCTTGTATCTGCACAGCAAACAGTGATAGTCACTGAGCTGTCATGTTGCCCATCAGATGGTCCAGTTTAAGCATACACTAACGACATGAAGTACTAGGCAACTCTCGAAGCAACATCCAAGAGCAGCCCTCGCATGGCCCACTGTGTGTATCCCCGTGTTGGTCAACAAGGCAGACTGAATCACCTGCAAAGTAAAAGAAAAGACATCAATAGACATGCAAAAACTTAGACATTTACGGAATCCCCAGAAGAGCAAAAATAAAGCAAGTGAGCCATGAAATATGTTGGAAGATCCATAGGAATCAATTGATTCCCAGGGACGTAATCTTTATTTAGAAAAGTCTCCTGTATCCCTCCATCTCTAGTCTGCTCATGTGCCTGTCTAAGTAAGCCTTAAACAAGCCTAGCGTGCCTGCCTTCATCACCCTACTTGGAAGTGCATTCCAGGCCCCCACCACCCTCTATGTGAAAGACCTCCCCCTAACATCCGAGTTATACCTCCTGTACATGTTTAGTTTCCAAAAAAAGGTTTCGAAAATCTCTTGCTTGCAAAACATATTAAAAATGATTTCAATTCCTGATATATCTTGCCATAATAAAACTTCTCAGATATTTCATAGGATCCTTACATGCAGAAGGAGGCCATTCGGCCCATTGAGTCGCACCAACAACAATCCCACCAGCCCTATTCCTGTACCATGCCCCCCATTTACCCTGCCAATCCCCCTGACACTAAAGGGCAATTTACCATGGCCAATCCACCTAGCCTGCACACACTATGGAAAGAAACCAGAGCACTTGGAGGAAACCCACGCAGACATGGGAAGAATGTGCAAACTCCAGACAGACAGCGAATCAAGCCGGGAATTGAACCCGGGTCCCTGGTGCTATGAAGCAGCAGTGCTAATCAATGTGCCACCATGCTGTCTACAAATCTATCTGTACATTCCTAGAGCAGGAAACTCGCCAGGGAAAGTTACTGAGATGGGTTACTGACAAGAGAAACTTGTCAAGAGATCTTGTAAGTGATATTACGGAGTTGAGCCCTGCTGTGTTTGGAAATGATTGCTCTCAATCATGGAGGTAATAAATGAACTACATATGAACCTAGGAACCTATGATGAACAGGAAAAGACCTGCTGTTCCGTGAGCCTATCTAAGGAATGACCTCCTGTCCACCATCCTGATTGAAACAAACAGAAAACAAAAATGTTCAGGGAAATTTAAACAGACTGTTTGAAATAATCAGAAAAATGGATAATGCTAAGATTATAAGTGAGAATGGGTTTAAAACTGATTCCTATGCAAGTTGATCCACCGACATTAATAACCACTTTTAGCTTCAGTAAAGCAGCTGGTTCTTAATCCACTTTCACTTCACTAGAAATAATTCTTACAATGCAGGAGTGTACTCATATTTTTTCTAAAACTTTACCTAGATTAGGGGGGCACTTTTTGATTTTTAGTAATGGTGCTTGCAATATGTCCTGATTTTCTCTCAATTGAGGATTTCCCATCCCCACCTGGTGTTAATGTTTGATAAAAACATTAATGCTTGATACATTGCTAGAAACGTTATCCTTCTAAAAACTCAAATGCTATACTACAAATACAAAATGGGATCCATAATCCAAACCATAAATATCAACTTTTTCAATCCCATAAATCTAACTGCATCTGGTCCATTTCTGTTCTCATCCTTTTTCCTTCAAAATCCCAATTCCCTTTGTCCTGACCTTCCGCACCACAGCCTCCACAATCAACCATCACCATTTTCTCATCTTCACCGGGATACCACTACCAAAAAGGCTAGTAAACAGGGACAGCAAGTAATTAGAAAAGCCGATTTATTTTGCGGAGAAATTGATTACAAAAGTGGGGAAGTGGTTATCCTTCAGTTCTATAGGGTATTGGTGAGAACACATCTGGATTAATATGTACAGTATTGGCCTCCTTGCTTCAAAAAAGATGTAAATGCTTAGAAGCAGTTCAGAGAAGGTTTACTAAACAAATGCCAGGAATGAGCAGGTTGTCTTATGAGGAAAGGTTGGAGAGGTTAGGCTTTTATCCACTAGTGTTTAGAAGACTAACTCTGTAGAAGAGTGATGCGGACTTGAAATGTTAACTTTGTTTCTCTCTCCACAGATTCTGACAGACCTATTAAGCGCATCCAGCATTTTTTGTTTTTATTTCAGTTTTCTGGCATCAGTATTTTACTTTCACATGCTGATTTAAAAGCTTTTTTTTTGATGATGAACACAACTGCACCAAGTAACCACTCTTAAAGAATATTTTTGAAAATAGAATGTCTAGAAAGTAAAAATTCCATGGCTGATGGCAGGTCTTACATTTGATGATTTGCAAATTAATTTGAGTGGAAACCTAAACAAACAAACAATCTATTGTGCAGAAGGAGGCCATTGGTGCATCGAGCCTGCACTATCAACAATCCCACCCAGTTCCTATTCCCACAACCCCATATATTTACCCTCCAAATCCCCCTGACACTAAGGGGCAATTTAGTATGCTTAATCCACCTAACCCGCACGTTTGGACAATGGGAGGAAACCGAAACACCTGGAGAAAATCTACATAGAGTGCAAACTCCATACAGACAAACATCCAAGGCCAGAATTGAACCTGGGTTCCTGGCACTGAGAGGCAGCAGTGTAACCACTGTGCCACCCTGCCAACCCGATCATTCATCAAAATTTGTATAATTTGTACACCAACTGCTTCCAAAGTGGAAATCCTGCCCCATACTATTTTTGAGAATGACATGAACCTGTTAAGTGTAAATTTAGGAATCTATATTTCAAAAGATAATTTGTGTTGTGACTTTGACTGAAGAAAGATGAAATGCACAAAAATATAAAACATAATTCTAAAATATTAACTAGAAGATAAAATTGATGAACTATATCATTGTCAACTATTTTTATTTTAATTGTTCTCCCTGTGTGAGGATTAGATTTATGGGATTGAAAAAGTTGATATTTATGGTTTGGATTATGGATGCCATTTTGTATTTGTAGTATAGCATTTGGGTTTTTAGAAGGATAACGTTTCTAGCAATGTATCAAGCGTTAATGTTTTTATCAAACATTAACACCAGGTTTAAACAGATGGTAGCATATTTATTTAGAAATAATAAAGTCCACATGTTAACCCATTTTCAGATTATTTTCTGTAAATTTTTCAATGCTTATGAATGGTAGAATTATAATAATGTTAAGGAGCAAAATTTATTAGGAAGAACTTGGTGCTTCATTAGGAAGAAATGGTTTCATTTTAGGTCTTCAACTATAAGTAGGAAGTTGAGGTAATAAATATGATTGGAAGTTGGTGATCTGACTGATACACTATCAATTACCAAACATTGTGGTGAGTATAAATTTCTGGCAGACAGAGCTGGACAAATTCCTCAGAGGAAAGGGTATTCCAAATTCAAGAGAATAAATTATGGGATGTGGTGGGATAAGCGAAGTTTATGAGTTGCTGCAATCTTCTTGTGCTTGCTAGGTTTTCTTGATGGTTGTGTAAGTGTTTCTCACAGCTTTTCACATTTTTGCCTCATTTATTTGCATATCAATGGAAATTATTGCTGGAAGTTTACTGTCTTGCCCACCCAAGGTTTGGAAGATTCTGCCCGAGGCCAATCGAGAATGCTGTTTTGTGAGTCTCCCAGCATTGATTCTGAGACACTTCTGGCCCGTATGTCTGGAAGATAGCGACACATGGCCCATAACTTGCTGCCTCCCTGGTGTTGGATTTTGCGGTATTTCAGAGATGTGCTGGGGAATCGCTCTCGCAAGTTCCCAGGCCAGGGTTTACCCTGCAATTATTCAAAAAGGCTAACTTCCCCTAGACTATTGCATTGTGTTGGGAACCATCTGACAAAACAAATTAAATTAAAACACCCTCACCACCCCCACCAATGTCTGACTCCCTCCCCCTGATGTCAGACTCTCCCCCAGCAATGATGTCCAACTCCTTCTCCCTGATATCTGGCTTACCCCACCATTGCTGACTGAACCCATACATTCACATCCCATTCACTTAGCTTAGAAAATTACCTCTCCTTTCAATGGAACATTTAAGCCCAAGTCTCAACCGGCCCATGTCTCAATTCAGGCCCTAGTCACACCCCGTCTGAGTCTCACCCTGCCCAAGTCTCACCCAACCTGAATTGAGAAGGTCAGGAAAGACAGTCACTTCATAATTTAAGCTCAACTGAGTCGGTAGGGAGTAGCAATCCAAGGAAGGTCCAATTCATACCCTGTGGACTGCAGCGATTCAAGAAGATGGCTAAGGATGGACTATAACTACTAGCCAGCCAGCAATGTCCATGTCCCAAGAATGAATTAAAAAGTACAGGTACCATAGTTGCACAATAGTTAGCACTGCTGCCTTACTGCACCAGGAATCTCATTTCTTGGCTTGGGTCACTGTGCAAAGTCTGCAAGTTTCCCTGTACCTGTATGAGTTTCCTCTGGGTGCTCCGGTTTCCTCCCACAGTCTGAAATATGTGCTGTTTCGGTGCATTGGACATGCTAAATTCTCCCTGAGTGTACCCAAACAAATGCCGGAGTATGGCAACTCGTGGATTTTCACAGTAACTTCGTTGGAATGTTAATGTGAGCCTACTTGTGACATTAATAAATAATAAGTATGGATATGGCAGGCTTGATGGACCAAATGGATTCTTCCTATCCTTCTTCAGTTTACATCAACTCTTTAGGAAGAGAACAGGAGGGGAACTTAATGTTTTGCTTTCCCAGAAAATAATTAACTCTTTTTTATTTGTGGTAAGATTTTTTCAGAAATGTCCAAACTCTTTGCCTCTGTGGTAGCTTAAGTGCATACTATGGAATC
Organism: Sphyrna mokarran; assembly: GCA_024679065.1. Classification (NCBI taxonomy): domain Eukaryota; kingdom Metazoa; phylum Chordata; class Chondrichthyes; order Carcharhiniformes; family Carcharhinidae; genus Sphyrna; species Sphyrna mokarran. The sequence continues at coordinate 25,461,851 of JAGIQG010000009.1, forward strand.
CCACTGACTACTTCAAAAACTTATGGGTAGAGTTTTCGATTCTAGCCGAATCAGGAAATTGCACCAGGAATCTGTCTGCAATTGTACTGCTTAGGTAATGTTCAAGTTTTCAATACACTAAATCATTTTGCATAATCAAAACATAAATCCCCCATGAACCTGCTGGATGACACGGTGTAATAGATCTTTTCAAACCATCCAAAAGTATTTAATAATGTTTTAAAAGCAGCTACCTTGGTCGCTTTTATTAATGCAGCTGAAAATTGATTTATCACAAACAATAAGCATTTTAATAAGAATGTCAAGTTCTGCACCTATGGGTAACCTGATTTAAAATCACTGAATGAATTTTGAAGACGATACAAAACAATGTACCACTTGCGTTGTCGGTTTCTCAATGAAGTAAATCTATTTTTTTAATGAAAAGCTTTGAAAATGTGCGTAAGAGCACATAGGATCATAATTAATTTTGGATATAAATTTAAAATTCTCTTATCAAGGGTGCAGCCCATTTACCCCCAGATTGTGCTGAAACCACTGGCATCGATGAGTGGAAACTCTACCTCAGTTTGATCATCTATATTCGCATTAACTTGTAAATATTTCAAACCGCTTATCACAGAATCTCTGCAGTACGTAAGGAGGCCATTTGGCCCATCAGATCTGGGGGAAAGAGCAGCAGAGAGGGACTTCTTGAAAAGCATTGGGAAACAGCAGACACATCAGGTAAAAAAGCTCAGTGCAACATGATTTTAAGATTTCCAAATACATTTCCAAATACTTCTCCTTCATTGTTCAGAACTCTTTGGCATACAGTGAAAACATTAACTCCAGCCTAAGTGCAAGATCCCTCAGATGTGTTATGTTGCAGATAAAGGTAAGTGATTATAGGAATGAGGAGGAGCTTGTCACCGTGGCAGGCATGTAGCTTTGGCAAAGGCACTGGCAGAGAAAGGGTTAACTCTAGTAAGAGCTATTGACCATGTGCATAAGGAACCATGTCACAGTGATATCACTCAGTGAGAGAAGATGACTGAAAGACATCTTACAGAGTAGCTCTGGCTGTGCCTTGGTCCAGTTTAACCTTTGAAAATAGTCGGTATGTAAATAAATTTGTTTCAGGAAAACACGATGATTGTTTCTAGCAAGATCTTCTCTAGAGAGAGAAGCCAACGAGTCCTGTGATAAACTACTGCAACAGTGACTACTACATGTACAAAGCAACAGTAGGAATTGATGGGAAAGGCTTGAAGTGAAGTCCAGCAACAGGGCAGCTCAGCTGGCGAACGAACCCAGCAACTACAGAGCTGTGAGGGCAGCCCAGCAACTGGCAAGAGAAGCAGGGGAGGAAAAGTCAACCTCAAATCAGCATAACAAATGGCTACTACTCTGCCTCTACCAGAATTGTTTCAAAATATAGAGGGCCCCAGACAGGCTGAGCAATGTTGAGTAGGCAAAGATGTTTTACCCAGTACTGCACCATCTCAGGTTTTACCAATCAAGGGAAGAAAACTCAAAGTTAACCCTTTTACTAATATGCTATTGGGAGTATTTCAGACAGCATGTTGGCCAGCCAGAGTGAGTGAGCACAGAGACAGTTTCCTATGAGGATATCATTGAGTCTTTGACTCATACATCATATTGGCATTAAGAATCAAAATTTAATTGACTCAGCCATAAACAAAGTGAAGCAATTGATTCATTCATCAGCAAATTATATTATTGAAAATTATCAATATGGAATACTAAAGGACAACCTGATCAGAGATGGAATAGTTATTGGAATTTTAGATGAGAATCTTTCTGATTTCTTACTCTCTGAAAGATTTAAATATGGCCGTACAGACCAAAAAGCAAAGGCAGAATAAGGCTGTTATCAAAGACGTGAGGGAAATTTTCCAGGGATGCCTAACGAAATTGTTCAATTTGTGGGTTGTAAAACCGCAAATATTGCAAGGAAGCAACCAGACACTACCTGTCATTTCCAATATCCTCACTGGGGAGGGAAATAGGTCCATGAATGAGTAGCATGCTCTGCCTGAATTGCACAGTGTCATGGGTATGGCAAGTTATGCTATGTTTACGCGATCTGACATTTCAGGAAATCTAGCTTGATAAGACAGAAGGAAAAATTTGTGAAAGGAACCTCCATTCAAGAAATTCAACACTTTGATAACCAGATTATCATCTTCCTCAGAGAAATAAAGGAAAATAAAAATCAGCTTTGGAGTGCTATCATTGATGTAGAATCCCTACAACGCAGAAAGAGGCTATCTAGTTCATTGGGTCTATATTGATTCTCTGTCAGAGTATCTTACCCAGGCGCTCCCCCCGTCCATTGTCTTCAGGATGTTCACTGTTCTTCTTCTCATCAATGGATTAATTCCTTGCTTCTCTTGTCATTGTAGCAATGGTGAATGATCACGGTTTACGATGGCTAATCTCCCTAACCTACTTATTTTGGACACTAAGGGGCAATTTAGTACAGCCAATCCATCTAACCTGTACATTCTTCTGTGGGAAGAAATCAAGCATCTGGAGGAAACCCACGCTGACACAGAGAGAATGTGCAAATTCCATACACACAAGGCTGGAATCAAACCCAGATTCCTGGTGCTGTGAGGCAGATGTGTTAAATAGTGTGTGCCCTAAAATGGACAAGTAATTGAACCCTAAAACGGGGTGTAACAATTCAAACTGGAAATAGGAGTAGGTGATTCAGTGTTATCTGACAAAGTTTCATGGCTGAATAAAGTGATACTGCAACTATTCTCTGTTCAACTCCAAGGACCACAGGAAGATATTGTAGATTTTTCACTTCTTCTTTGAGACAGGCTACAGAAGTGGGAATCGTATGCACCAAGAATGTTGGTGACCACCCGCAGGATGATATTCCAGATCTTAATTTGCTCTTTCAGGAAAGAGTGGTAAAGAAGGAAGCTGTCTCGATGGTAGGTGATCTGTTGGAAGAAGGTGGTCCTGGACTTACTATACTCTTTGACTCCATTGTCAATGATTATGAAGTCTTTGTTAGCTCTTTCAAGCAGAATTAACATTTTATTAAAAAAGCTAACCACAAAGTCAATTTGTCTACTTATTTCACTTAAGCCCAACAACAAAATGTGACAATTGCAAGCAGTTAGCAAAACATTATCCAGGGAAAATGGGCCACTTCATTTTAAATTGGATCCAACCAATTGTCTCAAGCCAGGACAGTTAGTGAGATTTTGCAAGCCCAGGCATGTCATAGGGGTTACAGATTGTGTGACATCAACCCAAGTTCCTGGTTGAGGCCATCTTCATGTGTGGAATTTGGCAATCAGTTTTTGCTCAGCGATTCTGCATTGTCATGCATCGTGAAGGCCGCCTTGGAGAATGCTTACCCAAAGACAATTCTCAAGACAATTTACGCTCCTTTAACCTGTGCTTAATCCTCCCTCCACTCACATTATCTGTACCTGTAAAGACATGATCTCCTGTTAAGTCTCGCATTCCAACCATTAGCTTGTAAGTTGAGTTTGTGCCTATGTACCTCCTTGTTTGTGACCCAACTCTTCACTTACCTGTTAAAGGAGCAGTGGTCTGAAAGCTTGTGCTACCAAATAAACCCGTTGGACTTTAACCTGGTGTTTTGAGGCTTCTTACCATCCTATTCATGTATTTGTCCAGATGTCCCTTAAAAGTCATTATCGTATCTGCTTCCACTACCTCCCCTGGCAGTGAGTTGCAGGCACCCTCCACCCTGTGGACTTTCAGTCAAGCTTGCAGACCGATTTGTACTTCCTGTAGATCCTGATTTTGAAGTTGATGACATTGTTGATGATGGTGTGCACCTACTTTCTGCAGCTGACCCTGAGATCTCTTTGTTTCCAATGGAGAAGCCCCATGCTGTGGGCGTGACACTACTACTTATAGAAACAGAAACCTCTACCCTAAGAGGGAAGTCATTTTTTTCCCTGCTTCCAGCATTGTCTTCAGGATGTTTGCTGTTCTTTATTAACCAGATTCATTCCTTGCTTCTCTTGTCATTGCAGCAGTGGTGAATGATCAGCTGCAAAGTTCTTCACAAAAACTGAAAGTTTATTTTATTCGCTCATGAGATGTGGCATCACTGGTTGGTCAGCATTTATTACCCATCCCTAAGAGTCAACTACATTGCTGTAGCTCTCGAGTCACATATAGGCTGGACCAGGTAGGATGACAGATTTCCTTCCCTAAAGAACATTAGTGAACCAGATGGGTTTTTATGACAATCAACAATGGTGTCATGGTCATTATTAGACTTTTAATTCCAAACTTTTACTGAATTCAAATTTCACTCTCTGCCATGATGGGATTTGAACCAGGTCCCCAGAGCATTGCTCTGATTTCTGGATTGCTAGAGCAGTGATAATTCCATTATGCCACCGCTTCCCCTAAACTGTTTCATTTTTGTCAAGCCAATGTTTTCGCCTTTCCCCAGTCCACAATATAACAAAATGAGAAGGAGAATTCTAGGTCATCATTTCCCCTTTTAAGAATCTGTTCAAGGATTATTGGCATCCTGAAGTGTTTTCTTTTGAATCAGTTTTTCTGTGATTAGTTTTTGTTGTTTAAAGTTTAGGTCATCATATGTGTTGCAGTTCAGGAGCCAGCTATTGAGAGAAACTGCTATCCCAATCCACCAATGTGTTTGCCTTCCAGGGAGACAACAAAGGAGCGCATACATCCTCCACCCTCTCTGCAAAAACTGGAAATATTGTGGGAAATTGGTGCCTCTGGTGAAAGTGATTTGGGTAAGCTAAGGATGATGTAGAAATCGGATGAAAACTGTCAATAGTACAATAGTATTGTCAATAGTATTGCATGGGTTTTTTATGGGTGCTCCATTTCCTCGCACAGTCTGGAAGCTATGCTCCTTAGGTGCACATAAGCTCATCAGTGGGAAGAGTGAACTTGGGGAGATGTAGAGTAGAGGGTTAACTTAGTATGTGCATAAGGAGCTAGATCATAGTGATGTTACTCATTGAGAGATGACTAAGAAGCACCTTAGTAGCTCCAGCCATGTCTTGGTCTTGTATAACCTTTGTAAATAATTGCTATGTAAATAAATATATTTTTAGTAAAGGACCATTGCCTTGAGCAAGATTCCTTCTAGAGGAAAAAGGTAATGAATCCTGAGATCAGACTATATCAACGGAGCTCTCACATGAAGTCATAGAGTCATAAAGTTTTACAGCTTTCAGCTCGTCATACCTGTGCTGACCATTAAGCACCTATCTATTCTAATCCCATTTTCCAGCCCTTGGTCCATAGCCTTTTATGCTCTCGCATTTCAAATGCTTATCTAAATGCTTCTTAAATGTTATGACGGTTCCTGGATCTACCCTCCTTTCAGGCAGTGAGGTCCAGATTCCCACCACCCTTTGGGTGAAACTATTTTTCCTCACATTCCTTCTAAATTTTGTACCTTTCATAATAAACCTGTGCTCCCTGATTATGGACCCCTCTGCTAAGGGGAAAAGTTACTTCTTATATACCCTATCTATGTCTCTCATGATATTTCACATCTTGATCATATTGCCCTCCTCTTTGCTGTTCGAAGGAAAGTAACCCCAACCTAACAAGCCTCTCTTCATAGCTGAAACATTCCAATCCAGACAACACCCTAGTGAATCCCTGAAAGTAGGCAGTCAAGTGGATAAAGTTGTTAAGAAGGCATATGGAGTCTTAGCTTTTATTGGTAGGGGGATTGAATTTAGGAGCCGCAGCATCATGTTGCAACTGTACAAAACTCTAGTGCGGCCGCACTTGGAGTATTGTGTGCAGTTCTGGTCCCCACATTATAAGAAAGATGTGGAGGCATTGGAGAGGGTACAGAGGAGGTTTACCAGGATGTTGCCTGGTATGGAGGGCAGGTCCTATGAAGAGAGGTTGAAGGATTTGAGGTTGTTTTCGTTAGAAAGGAGGCGGCTAAGAGGGGATCTTATTGAAGCATATAAGATGATTAGAGGTTTAGATAGGGTGGACAGTGATAGCCTTTTTCCTAGGATGGAGAAAGCTAGCACGAGGGGACACAGCTTTAAATTAAGGGGTATGAGTTATAGGACGGATATCAGAGGTAGGTTCTTTACTCAAAGAGTGATTAGGGAGTGGAATGCCCTGCCTGCAGCTGTTGTAGATGCGCCAAGTTTGGTGGCGTTTAAGAGGTTAATTGATAAGTATATGGAAGAGAAGGGAATGGTTTAGTTTGGAGGGGCATTGCTTTTTATTTCGGTCGGCACAACATCGAAGGCCGAAGGGCCTGTTCTGTGCTGTATTGTTCTATGTTCTATGTTCTATGTTCTATGAATCCTCTCCACACCCTTCATAGTGCAATCACATCCTTCCCATAGTGTGGCAAGCAGAACTGCATTACTTTAGCTGTGACCTAAGAAGCACTTTGGCAAGCTCCATCATAATCTCCCTGCTCTTATTTTTGTTTTAATCATTCATGTATTATCATCATCGCTGGCTGGATGGCATTTATTGGCTATCCCTAGTTTTTAAGGGGAGTTGAGAACATTGCTCTCAATGCCAAGGGCATTGCTGTGACTCTAGAGTCACATGTAGGCCAGACCAGATAAGGGCGGCAGATTTCCTTCTCTAAAGGACATCAGTGAACCAGATGGATTTTTTCTCGACAATTGACAATGGTTTCATAGTCATCAATAAACTCTTAATTCCAGATTCTTTTTATTGAATTCAAAATTCACCATCTGCAGTGGCAGGATTCGAAAGCAAGTCCTCAGGACATTAGCTGAGTTTCTGCATTAATAGACTAGCAATAATACCACTAGGCCACTTTATCAACCACTTGTTGATAAAAGCAGGTATTCCATTTGCTAGCACGAGGGGACACAGCTTTAAATTAAGGGGTATGAGTTATAGGACGGATATCAGAGGTAGGTTCTTTACTCAAAGAGTGATTAGGGAGTGGAATGCCCTGCCTGCAGCTGTTGTAGATGCGCCAAGTTTGGTGGCGTTTAAGAGGTTAATTGATAAGTATATGGAAGAGAAGGGAATGGTTTAGTTTGGAGGGGCATTGCTTTTTATTTTGGTCGGCACAACATCGAAGGCCGAAGGGCCTGTTCTGTGCTGTAATGTTCTATGTTCTATGTTCTATATGCCTTCTTAACCACCTCATCTATCTGTCTTGCTGTCTTTATGGATCTTTGGACATACACCCCAAGATCTCTCTGGTCCTCTGTACTTCCTAGCATCTTACCATTCATTGTGTATTCCCTTAGCTTGTTAGTCCTTCCAAAATACATCACCTCACATTTTTCAGGGTTAAATTTACTACTGAAAATCTGAGTTAGCAGTTAGTAAACCTGACATTTGGCATTGAAGTTGGATGTCCAGAATATCACAATGGATGTTCCCTGGCTTTAGTTGTACCCGTCAGAAGAAGGAAATGGCCTATAATTGCTGTAGAACTTGTGGATTAAAAGGAGACATGAACCAAAGGCTGGAAATGAGATGTAGAGTTGGTATCTTCATGGACTGGGTTGCTCATAAACCTCCATACTGTTGCAAGCAGCATTCAACAGAATATGTTTCTTCATTCATTCTGTGACCAGAAGATTGGTAGTACACTGCATGGCAACTTATTCTACTCACTGTGTTAACTATGAAGAGCTCCTATTATCTACTATCTGTCTAGCAGTCAATGCCACAGGTGGGGTTACAAGGATAGGGGAGGCTCAGGGATGGGCCAAGTTAAGGTATCTTTCGGAGAGTTGGTGCTGACGTCATGGGCTGAATAGTCTCCTTCTGCACTGTAGGGATTCTATGATTCTCTAATTGTCAGTTTTCTAATGAAACAGTTGATTTACCCAAGTATTTATTAAATTAACTAATTCTAAGGTTGTGGTAGGAACAAATTGACTACTGGATGACACCTGATGATGGAAATTTGCAGCTAATTAGACCTCTTTGGAAGATTTGGACAGCCGTTACCCTGGCAAAATGTGTGGAGTCCTGCTTCAGACAGCTAGTCTGCCTCATCAATGGAACCTGAGTGTAGACCTTTCACCAGGAGCTGGGATTGTTCCAATTTAGCACCAAAATGAGGTCTAGCTGGACAAGCAGTAAGTAATAGGGCGCTGAAACAGTGCATGAAGTTTGCCAGTTGGATTCGAAAATGCTTAAACTGAGCTCCCAATGGATGGGTCCTGTAGGGTGAGTATATTGGTACCAAGCTGAGAAATCACTAGAGATGAGTGGACCCTTATTCATTGCCTAAAATCATCTTTAAAGTGGTGAGGTTTCACACTATCTATTATCCCAAAATATAATTGCGAATAGAACCGAGTTGCAGATGAATCCTTGACACTGTATAGCCCCGAATCCAGAACTGCAGTCCCGACACATGTAAAACTTTAGCAGTGGGGGGAGTTAGGGTGCACTGGGACCAGTTTTCACTGTGCCCTGGTCAAGTTGACAACACAGCAGGTCCCTGGAAATTCCCAAGGGACGGACTACGGTCGGGAAAAGCTGAAAAGGGGGGAAGAATACGATTATCTGAAAAATATTAAACACGGTTTCAATTGCATTTGCTGTTTCACGTGTGCAGCTTTTTCCGTTCTGCTTGGGGATTGCAGCTTTCCAACAAGGTTTCCTGTAATGGGCCGGATACGTTCATTCTGTTTGTGGTTATTGTACAGGATTTGTGGTCTGGGTGGGTTCCCGCTTTGTCTCCAGTCACCAGTTCTTCACACTGTCTCCAGTACACCTGTCCATGTCTCCTGTGTCCTGGGCTCCAGTTTGCCCAAGGTTTTCACTTGCCGCCGATTCAATCAGTTCAGAGTCCCCCTACAAGCCAGGACAGACACTAGCCTTCCCAAGATAGGAGGCCCATTAAACACCTCATTCAGCTTCGGGAATGACAGATTCGTTCTCCAGAACTGAGGGGCGCCTTTATGGTGATGGGAAATGCTCGCTTCTCACCAAATCCAGATTCACTTGTTCATTAGGTAACCCATAGACGTGGTTTTGCTCAGATTGCAGTTAAAACTACTGTTTAGGAAGAGGCCCCATGTGTAATGGGGGAGGGGGAAGGGGGAGGTGTTGCGGGGGGGGGGAGAGGTGGGTTGGGGGAGGAAGTCAGTTGGATTTGGATGGATAAATCGGAGATTGGTCAATATCTGGGAAGTTCAGCACTCCCCAGAGACGGAACAGACGGCAGCTTGGGAGAAGAAAAAAAACTTTATATAATCTTGGAGGCAGAGCTCTTATTTTGGATGAATGTTTGCAAAATGTGGAATTAATCGGAAGTCGCGTTCTGTTCACTGGGGCTAAACGGGACCTGTATATTTTTGCTTTTGGTCCGATTCACTTTAGGGTCACGGAGTTAAGAATTCTAACTTTGTCCAGCTGAAGTCTGGAAGTATAAAATGTGTTTTTTTAAAAAACCTTCAGGCGCTGAGATTTCGTAAGAATATGAGGAAAGGAGTAAAAATCGATACGGAAACGTTATCCCTCTTCTAGTTATTGCAACCACTTTTTCCTCGCCCTCTTTTTATCCAGTATTTCACTTCCTGTTTGCGAAAATCTCTATTAAAATCCAAATAAACAGCAGCGCAGCGGCGACACTGTCCAACTCACCCGAGATCCCCAAAGGAATAAGTTTATCCAAATTTACTTTGACGGTTTTTGGTAGTATTTGTAATGTAATTTGGATATGAACTGGACTGACGAGTTTTGTCCATTACCCATACAAGGGAAATGTCAAGTTGAAATGAACGAAACCTTGTGATAATTCATCCCTCCTGTCTCCATAAACTATGCTGCCTCTTTATTATTACAAAAAAAAGAGGTATACAAATTTTGCACAGAGATTGATTGTCTTCGGTCTCTTTAAATTACTTACAGAATTAAGAACTTAACATTTAACAACTTTTCGGGATGTTACAAAGCATTTAACAACCCAGGAATGTGTTTCTGAAGTGCTCTGTTTGCACAGATACCTGGCAACTAATTTGCGCACAGAAAGATCACACCTCCACAACTGAGCTAAATATTTAGTCGATCTGATTTAATGATAGCGTTTGTTAGGTTATTAGAAACGCGTTCTTCAAATTGCAACCTGTTTTATCCCAAAGACATTACGGCTAATACCGCACTCCCAGAACGACAACGTATGTGCATTCCAAAAACCATTCAATCATCGAATGAGGATGACATTTATTTATTTTGCGGGAAATAAAAATCACCTCAGCGACCGGAAATAAAAGACTACTTTCGCTGTCTTAATTATAACAAACACGTTAATTCAGAATGGATTCTGTTCCGTGCAGAAAAATACACTGGGCCAAACAGACAAACTAAACTTTTTGGGATGAAGTTGCTATCTGGTTCAGAAGGGTTTGGCTTGGTTTCGATAATGGATGGGACATAGATTCGGCATTGAAGGGTTTGGTGGGTTTGTGTACAATGGTAATAATCAGGTTTTGGATAAAAGAATGATGGTTTTTGGTGTCGATTATAGACATTGAAATCATAATTATTTGAGTTTAGTGTCTCGGATCTGTCTGTGTTATGAGTGGGATTGAAGATGTCACATAATATTGGGGTTGTGGGGGGGGGCAGAAAGATGTTACAGAGTTGTGAATCGATGTGCCTTTGGTTTCTATGTTTCAAAAAAAAATTAATGATACTGTATATATTTCAGCCAAGAAGTGATTTAAGGATTGGTGTCCACGTGATTCAGGTTACTGGTCACTACGATTGTGTGCGCGGGGTTTGACCTCAAGTTTTTATATTATGGATATTGTACAGGATCTGTCCCAATTTTGGATGATTGAATTGTTGGTTCAAACCTTGACTCAGCTATGTACTCGATAAAAGGAAGACCAGGTTCTGAGGCAAAATGATTCGCCTCCTGGAACGCTTGGCCACACTCCGAATACTGTGCACAGTCCTGGCCATCCTATTATAGAAACGATATTATTAAACTAGGAAGAGTGTAGGAAAGATTTACTAGGATGCTACCGAGATTTGATTGAGTTATAAGAAGAGGCTGGATAGATGGATTTCTTTTCCCCCCGAGATTAGGATGCTTAGGGGTGATCTTACAGGGGTCTAAAAAATAATAGGGGGCATAGATCAGGTAGATTGCCAATATCGTTCCCCAAAGGTAGGGGAGTCTAAAATTAGAGGGCATAGGTTTAAGGGGAGAGATACAAAAGGATCAAAAGGGCATTTTTTTTCATTGAGAGTGGTGAATATCAGGAACGAGCTGCCAAAAGTAGTAGTAGAGACGGGTACAAGTTGGTCTTTTATAAAGGGCTTGGACAGTTACGGGGGTAAAATGGGTATAGAGTTATTTGGGCCAAATGCGGACGATTGGGACTGACAGTGGTAAAAATTGGGCGACATGGACATTTGGGCCGAAGGGCCTGTTTCCATCCTGTGAACATCCATGGCTCTAGTGTTTTCTCTTGGGGCACTATTTAGATACTCGCAAGTTGCTTCTTATTTTGAGTTCCCGTTATAATTCTGTGTGGGTTGTTGGGTGACAGTTTGATATGTTTGGTTATTTGGGTTCTGCATGAGAGATAATATTCTTCTTAAAAAAGACTGCCCGGCCTCTGGAGCCATGGAAATATGGGTGTCATCTTTATTGAGTGTGAGAAGTGGAGGGACAGAGAGCGCCGAAAGAGGCTTGGTGAGGGGAACTTTAAGAGAAACTTTTAAGAGGTTAAGGAGTTCCAGATTTTAGAGGGATGTTGGCCGGTTTCACTCAATGGTGGGGAAAGATTTGATAGGTTTCTGGGGGGAGGGGGAGGGGGAGGTGGGGGGTGGTGCAGAGTGACCCGGTTCTGGGTAGTTTCAGAGCAGGTGTGGAAACTGGCGGAAAGCCGATTTCCAACATGTGATCCCACGAGTGGAACCTGACACCGAGCGGCGGGGAGGGAGATGGGTTCAACTCAGGGATGGAGGCAAGCAGAGTCACCAAGTCCCAATCTACAACACCATTCCCCGCCTCCACCCCCTTAAAAATCCACTTTCTCATTCCTGGCCACCATGTCCTGGGCTGCACAGTACCTCGGGCGGAGCTGAAGCCTTGAGTCGGCGCCTGCTGATCAGGTCCCCCACTAGATTCAACTCGGTGAGTTTCTCTGATTCCCGTCAACTTGTTACTTTTATATAAAAAAAACTCTCTAATCTCCACCGTGTTTTGAATAAATGAATCCAAATTCTTCTATTCGGGTTGTAATTGTTGACTGGGGAAAGAGATACACCGGGACATCCCTCCCTGCTGGATAGATAAACTAAGTGCCTCCTGCAAGAATTGAAGTGACGAAATTAGAATTAAAAAATGGTTAAGAATGGAGTTAGATGAGTTGTAACGCAGATTGGACATACTAATGGAATGCTTCAAGTCACACCTTGGTTTAGCTTGCATCCCCTTGTTTAGCTGTTGCGTAAATGATAGAGAACAGCGCCAACTTGTTACACATTTCAATTATTCTCTATACACCCACTGGCCTGACCGAACTAAGTCATTATGAAATCTCTATTTCAAAGCAGCAGGGTCGATTTTCTTTAGTGCTCGGTGTACACATTGTCCCGAAATTGCACCAATATCATATTTACTCCTTTCAATATTGAATTAACCCCAAACGAATTAAGCGCACGCTAATAAGCCGAAACCCAAGCTGTCGGTGGCTGGAGGTGCATGATTACTTAGTTTTCAGCGGACACGCTCATTCTGTCTCTACACTTAGGCACTCACTGTCTCCCACACACACACACATGCTTTATTTCGAAGCCGGTTTAAACTCGGTGTATTTATTCCTGAGGATTCATGTTTTTGCAGAGGACAGAATGGAAGGGTAAATCCAGGCTGTTTTATGAAGGGTGAGTGGGTGGTCTCAGAGTGATGCTGTTTGGGGAAAGCCCTTTGACTGTTATCTCTGGGTGCCTCCGTCACTGAATGCGGTGGGTGTTATATTCCTGCGGTCGTGGGTTTGGGAACTGATGTGTATCTTCGCATTTATCATTAAAAGGAGAGCTGCACTCGTGTTGGGAGCAGGACGGAGAGGCTAGCTCCAGGAAGTGGCTGCAGGAGACTTTTTTTGGGGAGGGTGGTGGTGGAAGAGAGAGGAGTCCAGCAGCATGTTACAGAACAGAGGCTGGGGCTTTCACAGGAGCACTCAATCCAAAATGAGCAAGGAGGCTATCCGCTGAGAAGCAGCCTTAACCCTCTCGCCATCCCGGGAGATTTCACACCCTTGCCGCTCAAAAGCAGTCGGGAAATGTCCGATTAGCCGGGGGGGATTTCAACACGGAACACATCAGCATGAGTTGCAAGGAGCGGCGACTTCCAGCGGCGCGCAGGAGGAGAGGCTGCGGCCGGCCCACGGTGCAAGCTGCTCGGTGTGGGACGCAGGCAGCGGGCGGTAAGTTTAACAATCCGACTATTATTTATGTGTGTATTTTCCGTATTCGCCCTTTTGACCCACGTATTAATGCATTAATATCTGCTTCATGGACAGTCTGTTCCGAATGCAAGCACAACTGGGAGACTCACTCTTTCCAAAAAGTGACTTGTTAAATCAGCTCGGATCTAATGGGTGCTCAGGGAATTCCTGGTACTTTGTGGTCAGTAGTGGGCGACAAAATTGTCTCTGTCACTCAAAAAAGTGAGGGTCCGTGAGGCTGCGGAGCTCAGACAGAAGGACCCCACATCATGACATTTCACACACACTATTCCTCTAACAGCTTGCGTTCAAATCTCAATGGATGCCATTAGTTTTTATGGTAGCTTCAATCGTGACTTGTGTGTGTGTGTGTTTAATTATCTGCAATTGACCTTATAAATGCATTGTTCCTCTTTTGACTGGTGCTGGGGGTGGGGGTGGGGGGCACCTGAAGAGACAGTGTTACTCTGTTGTTAGGTGGATGGAGAAAAGTGTCCATTTCCTCAAATGTTAACATGTTTCTGGCCATCTGTCAGGGCGGTCGGCAGGCTGGCCCAGAGATACTAATTGGTGGGTAATTTATTCATCTGCCTGCTTCTACATGAAGCAATGGAACTCTACTGATCACTTCACTTGTCTTTTTTTTAAAAACCAGGGTCCCTTTTGCTCTTGTATCAAACTCGCTGCCTTGCTAATTCTGTGTTTGGGTTGTGTCACTCCACCCCTCCCCTTACGTGTGAAACGCCATTAACTCATGAATACTGCAGGGGCGAATGGTGCATGAGAAAAGGTTTCTCATGCGTGAGAGAGTGCATGTCAAATTGCGTGGCGGGTGAAGTGCTACATTTATTCTGAGGGCCAGTGTTGCAGGTATATCTCACGCAGTGTACTGTAAATCTGAACGTCATTGTGTGGCGCCAGATACAGGTACACACCCATATTCTCTGTCTGAGAGTGCAGATTGTACATCCGAAATATATATATATATATATATAGGGAATGCATTTCTAGGCAAGCAGAGGAAGTTGGAAGATGACAATGAGAGCCATTAATTAATATAAATTGAGGCAACAGCATAAGAACATGATCTGTACGTAATTGAGGTTTTCTAAGGGAATGTACTGATGTCAGATGTATTAATTGGAGAGCGGACAGGTGTTTCCTGCTTAAATATAAACTCTGTCACTTTTTGTGTCGCATAACTTTGTTGTAATTCTATAATTTAGTTCAAAAAAGGACAAAGTATAACTAGTGGCATAGTGGTATTGTAACTGGACTAGTAACCCAGAATTTAAATCACACACCACGGCACATGGCAACATTTAAATTCAATAAAAAAAAGACTCAAATTAAAAGTCTAATGTCGATCATGGAACCATTGTCGATTGAAGTTAAAACCCTATCCGGCTCACTCATGTCCTTTAGGGAAGGAAATCTGCCTTCCTTACTTGATTTGGCCTACATGTAACTCTAGATTCGTAGTAATATAGTTGACTCTCAACTGTGCCCTTCAAGGCCAGCTAGGAATGGGCAATAAATACTGGCCCAGCAACACTGCCCGTGTCCCATGACTGAATAAAAAGAATTTACATATAAAAATACACTTATACTGACAAGAATCAACAGATGATTCAGATGTAAAATTGATCAGTCATACCTTTTTCTGGTGGAGAAATTAGGCAGACATTTGGTCCCACGAGTTAAGAAATTACCACTGTCAAAATATATGGCGAAGGTATTGCTGCAATGTTGTTTATACAACATGTGTTGGGTGTACAGATTATGTGGTAACATAAAATGTAACTCAAATTCCATTGCGTCAATAGTGGATTAAACATTTAATTTGAAATGAAACATGAAAACAGATGTCTAATATGCATACTCATCAAACAGACAAAGGTAGCAATGTGGAAAAGGTCATTCATTGTTCTGATTATTGAATAAAGTGTATATGCTTTTCACAATGTCCTTCTGATGTAACACCCAGCCTGTATTTCCTCACAACATACTATCGCTGAGTGCTACACTTGAAGTCAGTATGTTCCACAAATGAAAGGCATGAACAGATTGCCTTACGTTTAATACTTCCATCTTCTAATATCGTGGGGCAGTGCTTTTATTGATAACGAAGCTTTGGTAAAAGTATTCAGTCTTTCCCTGTCAGGTCTCCTCTTACCATGGACTGCCAAGGATGACATTTTGCAACCCTTTCACTCTACTGAGTATGTTTGGAATTTTAACATTGTGTTACATGTCTATGAATGCTGTCCTGCAGAACACCCTTATTGAAATTTTGAGAAAAGCCTTCATATAACTCTATCAATTTCCTCAGATTTTGGATACACTTGCCTGCCTTATCTCACCGTCCCCTGAGTACATACTTTCTTTTTAAGATAGGAAAGTAGCTTATTTCTTGTGCTCTATTATGGAATTGAGAGATTACTTGTGAGGAATCCATTTCAGATTTTCACAGCTGAGACTAACAATTGTATTCCTATTGCTCCTGGCCAGTAAATACCAGATATGTGAAGGTCGGAGCACAGTCCGGCCTGTTCTCCTTAGGATGCTGGGATGGACTTTACAGTGACTGAATTGTGGGGGAACAGAGCTTTTCTGTTCCTGGACTATGTTGTAGTCTCCTTAATTGCAGCAACAGTGGGGCTGCACTATATATTCCATTTGGAAGCGCTGGACTATGATCTCTATCCTCCAGAAATTATCTTTCTTAAAACACGTGAGTTGCAGACATAAGACAGATTGCAAAATTGTGTTGTATGGTGAACCTTGAGCAGCTTCTCTGTACAGATAGCAATCTTGAACTTGAACCTTATGCGGAATTCAGGTAGCATCTATTCGGAATAAAAGCTATTCTGATCGCAGTACTTTCCACATTTTACTTCACTGTAGATTGCCTAGGATATTACAGCTCATACGATAAATTGTTTTTTTCCCCCATTAGAACTTAGAAGGTTGAAGCTGGGGACGGGAGGACCCCGATTGACGTTCTCACAAGATTATGAAGTGCTACTATGAGATAAATGGAGATTTTCACAATAACTTCATTACGGTGTTAATGTAAGCCTACTCGTGACGCTAAGAAATAAGCTTAAACTTTAATAGCGTTATTTCCACTGGTCAATGAGTTTTAAAGAGAGAAAACGGATAGGTAAGATGATTACAGAATGAATTAAAAGACAGCTTACGAAATTATCCTTTCTACGGAATTTTACAATGAATCACTCCCTAAGGAGAATTCTTAAATTCTTTTAAACGCAAGTTAAATAGTTCCAGAAATAAAGAACACAGAAAACGGGTGGCGGATAGTATTAGAGTGTAGTGAAAGCTTTGACGCAACTTGATGGCCCGAATGGCCTGCCCTTGCTATCATTTAGCTCTTGCATCAAATACTCGGCAGACATTACAGTGCAAAACAATAGCAGGGATAGAAAAGCCTCATTTCAGTCTGGATTTATCTGATATGGTGCCAGAAATTTACAGGCGGCTGCAAACACTCTTAATTAACCTCTAGTGTTTATATTTGGCGACAATAACTTGCAATGTTCAAAAGCATCGGCAGATACCCGTTTAGCCTTTTTGTTTCAAAAAAAGTTTGTTATTCCAATAAATCAAAATTAGACACGTCGCAATACCTCTGATCCTCAATCAACCCTTAAATCCAAGAATTTCAAAACAAAAAAAAACTTGCAGAAGTGATATCGTTAGGAACAATTTCCTCTGTCCCCCGCAGTAACCGAGAGCAGCTGAATCATACAAACTGGTAAAGGTCCCAGATTCAGTCTCTGTTCTGTGCTGAGATTGTTCATTTTAACCAAGCTGGTGATAACAATTCACCTCCCCGTGCCCCACAACCAAGCCGAGGGGGTGAATTAGCCACGATTCTGCAGCTCTCTCCAGCTGGAAACGTGCATGTGGCTTGCACCGCTGGCTAAGCTAGAATTTCCTCTCCTCCTCCTCATCCAGTGGAAAGGTACGAACGATGGCTACTCGGTTGAGGTCTTGGAAGCAAATTGAAGAGGTGAGTAAAAATGTTGCTGACCTTTGAACGAAGGGTTTCCCCGGCAAGAGGACCATTATTTCCCCAGAAACATTGCACCATTCAGAAGCCCGCTGTCAGCCACACGAGTTTAGCACAGACAAATCATCAGCAGGCACATCTACACCTCCGCAGTTCAGTCAAGTCGCAACAGTTCACACCTAAGCACCAGGACGCTGAGTCATAACGGGAAATTTATAGATACGCATCTCCAATCTGACAGCTTACTATTACTGGCGATGAAGCCGCAGCAGTGCTCTTTTTGAGAGGGAAGAGAACATACCATTGACTCCATTTGATTTGATATATTACTATCACGTGTATTAACATACAGTGAAAAGTATTGTTTCTTGCGCTCCATACAGACAAAGCATACCATTCAGAGAGAAGGAAAGGAGAGAATGCAGAGTGTAGTGATACTGTCATAGCTAGGGTGTAAAAAGAAAGATCAACTTAGTGCGAAGTAGGTCCATTCAAAAGTCTGATGGCAGCAGGGAAGAAGCCGTTCTTGAGTTGGTACGGGACCTGAGACTGTTGTATCTTTTTCCTGACGGAAGAAGGTGGAGGAGAGAATGTCCAGGGTGTGTGGGGTACTTGATTTATGTTGGCTGCTTTTCTGAGACAGCAGCAGGTGTAGACAGAGTCAAGGGATGGGTGGCTTGTTTGCATTATGGATTGGAGTACGTCTACAATAGTTTCTTATGATTGTGGACAGA
Organism: Sphyrna mokarran; assembly: GCA_024679065.1. Classification (NCBI taxonomy): domain Eukaryota; kingdom Metazoa; phylum Chordata; class Chondrichthyes; order Carcharhiniformes; family Carcharhinidae; genus Sphyrna; species Sphyrna mokarran. The sequence goes on from JAGIQG010000009.1 coordinate 25,480,069, forward strand.
GCAGGAGCCAAACCAAGCTGTGATACAACCAGGAAGAATGCTCTCTATGCCTTGTCCTCAAGTGCTTTACAGCCAATGGAATATTTTAGGAATGCAGTCACAATTGATATGGTGGACAATGTAATGTGCATAAAGCAAACTTTCATAGACAGCAGTGTGATAGTGGCCAGATCATTAGTGGCCTCTATTTTGTAATAGTAGTAATAATGATAGACAGCAACAACCAAAGGAAAGCAAGATATTGTAGATGTTGGAAATCTAAAATAAAGACAGAAAAAGCTGGATAACCTCATTCAGTGTTTGCGGAGAGAGTAAACAGAGTTAACATTTTGAATCTAAATGACCTTTCTGCACAACAACTTAGGGAGCCTACACATGCATGGTTAAATGTCATGTGAGGAACTGTTGAAGACTCTGGGTTTGTACTCGTTGGAGTTGAGTGGCACGGCAGTATGATAGCATAGTGATTAGCACTGCTGCTTCACAGATACAGGGTCCTGGGTTCGATTTCCAGCACGGGTCACTGACTGTATGGAGTTTGCACATTCTCCTTGTGTCTGCATGGGTTTCCTCTGGGTACTCCAGTTTCCTCCTACAGTCCAAAGATGTACTGGTTAGGTTGATTGGCCATGCTAAGAAATTGCCCCTTACTGTCCAGCGATGCATAGGTTAGAGGGATTAGTGGGTATAATATGCAGGGATAGGGCCTGGGTGGGATTGTGTTTGGTGCAGACTCGATGGGCTAAAGGGCCTCTTTCTGCACTATAGGGTCAATGTTCTATGTTGTATGAGTTTAGAAGGATGGGGTGGGGGGGGGGGATCTTATTGAAACTTACAGGATACTGCATGGCCTGGATAGAGTGGATGGGGAGAGAATGTTTCTACTAGTGGGAAAAACTAGAGTCAGATGGCTCAACCGCAGGCTAAAGGGACAATCTTTTAAAACTGAGGCGAGGAATAATTTCTTCAACCGGAGAGTGGTGAATCTGTGGAATTCTGCCACAGAAGGCTGTGGAGGCCAGGTCATTGAGTGTCTTTAAGACAGAAATAGATAGGTTCTTGATTAATAAGGAGATCAAGAGTTATGGGGAAAAGGCAGGAGAATAGGGATGAGAAAAATATCAGCCATGATTGAATGGCACAGCAGACTTGAATGACTGAGTGGCTCCTATGTTATATGATCTAAATGTGGGAGACCAGAAGTTACCGTCAGGAATTCTATGCATCTCAGGATGGGGGTGTTGTGCTGTTGATGTCCCCACAGACTGAAATCAAGCAGAAATAACTATTGAGAACTTGCTTTTTTACATTATTGGTTCTGCTGTAGAACCTGTAAAAAAAAAAAATCAACTTTGTTGAATGGTGTTTTCCAAGGATGAAGAACTGCAACTATGAGGGTAGAATGGAGTGATTGAGTTTGGTTTCCTTGGAGAAAAGAAAACTGAGAGGAGACTTGATTTAGGTATTGAAGATCTTGATGGGTATGGGCAGGATAAACAGTGAGAAACTGAAAGAGAGCATTAAAATCTAAAGGGCGCATTCAAAATACTGGCCAAAAAGAGGGACAGTGAGTTGAGAAAAAGTTTTTTCACCCAGAGAGTAATTGGAGCATGGAGTAAGTTTGCTGAGAGGGTGATGGAGGCGGATTTGATTGAGGTATTCAAAATTATTGTGGCTCATAGAAATCCTACAGTGTAGAAAGAGTCTGCACTAAACACAATCGCACCCAGGCCCTATCCTCATATATTTTACCCGTTAATCCCTCTAACCTACGCATCCCAGGACACTAAAGGGCAGTTTAGCATGGCCAATTAACCTAACCCACACATCTCTGAACTGTGGGAGGAAACTGGAGCACCTGGAGGAAACCCACACAGACACAGGGAGAATGTGCACTCCACACAGATAGTGATCCAAGCTGGGAATCAAACCCAGGTCTCTGGAGCTGTGAAACAGCAGTGCTAACCACTGCGCTACCATGCTGCCCAGAGCTGAAGACAAATAATGTGCAAGGCTATGGGAATAAGGCTGGGGAATGGGATTAGGTAGAATGTTTTTGAGAGCCAGCGCAAACACAATGGACCAAATGGCCTCCTTTTTTCACTGTAAAGGTCATGTAATTCTAAATTCGTATGGAATAGTCTCACCTGTGTGGAATGTTCCCGCTTTGATACATTTCACAATTTATTTATTTTTAAATTATTTTATGATATTTCAGCTCCTATCTTTGTCCAACGTGTATGTCTCAATCATTTATTTTGAAATCATAACATTTTGATTAGAAGTGAAACATTTTAGTGTTTGATTTTCTGTCCAGGAGAATACTTCAATTTGGTTGCTTATTGATGTCACTGTTGCCTGGAGATTTCCTTGATTTAATTCAAACTGACGTTGGGAAAATGAAAATTCATGCTGCATCTCACCTAGATCATAAAATCATAGAATCCTACAGGACAGAAGGAGGCAATTTGGCCCAAAAGAGCCTGCATTGCAATCCCACCCTATTCCTGTAACCCTACATATTGACTCTGCTAATCCCCCCCCAAAAAAAGAGTCAATTTAGCTTGGTTAATCAACCTAATCCAACATCTTTGGATTGTGGGAGGGAACCTATGTGCAGACTCCACACACACAGTGGCCCAAGCTGGGAATCGAAGTTCTCTGGCACTGTGAGGTAGCAGTGCTAACCACTGTGCCACCATGTTGCCCAGACCTTGAATAAAACTGTTTTTATAGACAGCTTTATTCAAGGTCTGCTAAACCTGTGGCAGTATATTTTGATGATTGAGTGATAACTATTGCTCAGGAAATCAGAGATAATCCACCTCTATCCCACCCTTCTTTAAAATATTGCAGCTGAGAGAGCAGACAGGGCCATTGTTTAACGTCACTTTGTGATAAATATCCGCAACTCAAAATCTCCACTCTGTTGCAGGTGTTGAAATTTAAAAAGTTTCACTGGTAATAGTTTCAAATAGCATATATTTTCATACAATTTACAATTGCCTCCCCAACAATTCTGCTTAACTTTTATTGCTTGGATGGGTAAAGGGATAGAGATTGAGAGAATCATGAGGGGAGAAGAGAAGAACGGAACTAACATTTGGGTGTTTCAGGATGTAAGCTTTAAACTGCACAGAATCTCTATCTGCCTTGCCTCCTTGCATTCTGAAACCAGCTCCATTTACATTGTACAGCATCATCATCAACAATCACCAACTGGTATTTATGTAAGTGCGTTTAACATAGTAAAGGATCAGATAAACAATTCTCCACATGCAATCTTATGCTCCTGCAGTTGTTAAAAGGTCTGCATCATGACTTTCATTTTTGGCTGTGTTCCATCTAGGCCAGCAATATAAAAAGGTATTGCTGACCTGCACAGATTAGCTGAGCTCTCTATCTCCCCATGGCAAGGAAATGGATTGCCACTGCTGGCTTACGTTGATTATAACAACAATTTATCTGGCAGATTGAGTTCTTTACTCTTGCTGGTGCAGAGAATATGACAGTGCTACTTGAAAACACAATCCAGGCTCTCACTTCAGTGCAGTACTGAGTGAATCTTGCATTGTTGGAAGTGTCATCTTTTGTGATGAACCACACAACCTGGACCCTAAATGATGCTGAGATAGTATTTGAAGAACAGGGGAGTAGTTATACTTGCTGTTAACCTTTCCCTTAAAGCAACACCACCAAAACAGATTAACTGGTGATTTGCTTTCTTATTAATTGTGGATCAGACACTATAGTTAGCACTAGTGCCTCACGGTACCAGGAATCCAGGTTCATTTCTGCCTTTGGTCACCGTGTGGGTGGAGTTTGCTCATTCTCCCTGTGTCTGCGTGAGCTTCCATCGGGTGCTCTGGTTTCCTCCCACAGTCCAAAGACATGCAGGATAGGTGGATTGACCATGCTAAATTGCCTCTTAGTGTCCCAAGATACTGAGGTTAGGTGGATTGGCCATGCTAAAAGTGCAATGTTACCGGGGGTGGGGGGTGAGCCTGAGTAAGGTGCTCTGCGTGAGAGTCAGTGTAAATTTGATGGGCCACATGGCCTCATTTTGCACTGTATGGATTCTATAGACCTTGCTGTGTGTAAATTGATTACCATGTTGCTGACATAACATCAATGAATGTGTTTCATAAGTGGTCTAATGATTGCAAAATGATGTGAAAGGTACTCTATAAATATATGTTTCTTTCTAGCTGACTAAATTATAGGAGAATGACCTCAGTTGGGACTGCTATTTTTGTCAGCCCTGTTGTGCAAGGACCGGATGAATTACTTAGTCAGAATAGCCTCAATAAAAGCAATGTTGTAAAAACTATGCACAGTGGTGATGCTACACACGGAATATTGATTTGGGATTTCCTTGAAGCTGCTCTCACTCAGCTGCTGTATGGAATAGTGGTTAGCATTGCTGCTTCTCAATGCTAGGGACCCGGGTTTAGTTCTGATCTTGGGTGACTGACTAGTGGAATTTGCACATTCTCCCCATGTCTGTCTGGGTTTCCACTGGGAGCACCCAGTGGCTCCCACACTTCAAAGATGTGCAAATTAGATTGATTGGCCGTGACAAATTGTTCCTTACTGTCAGGGGGATTAGCAGGGTAAATACATGGAGTTATGGGGATAGGGGCTGGGTGGAATTATTGTTGGTGCAAGCTTGATGGGTCGAATGGCCTCCTTCTGCACTATAGAGATTCTATAAAATTGTGGGACTAGAGATTAGGATAAAACCTTTCCCCAATCTATGGATATGTAAAGTAAACAAGATTTGAATCACATCGATTAGGCGCTTTAAAGATAGAGTTAGATAATTCTGGTTGGAATTTTAACCAGGGAGTATAGGAATAGATATGCAGTGAGCTGATCAATACTATGCAGGTTGCTGTGGTTGCTGTGATTCTGGCGGTTGTGTTGTTTAATGGTTGGTTTTTGGAAATATCAGGATGAATGAAGTATCGACAGCATGAATAAATATAACAATATCACTGATGCTAGAAATCTGAAACAAAAATAGAAAACACTGGAAACATTCAGCAGCTCAGACAGCCTCCGGAGAGAACAGACAAGACAGTCTGGATACACATTCTCCCTCCCCATTGGAAGATGTTACAGAAGAACAGCAATTAAAATGGAGCAGAATCATGGGAGCGGGGAAAGCACACCATATTTACTTTCACAGGCAAAGAAATATGTGGGAGGAACATCGGTGGAGAACAGCAGGTAGTGAGATGAAAAAGGTAATATTAGCATAAGTTTTGTTTGATTTGAAGCTAAAAATTGTTAGAAGTAACAAGCACAGATTTCAAATTGAACAATATTTGATAGCCTCCAGATTTGGGTGGCACGGAAGCACAATGGTTAGCACTGCTGCTTTACAGCACCAGAGAGCCCGGTTCGATTCCCAGCTTGGGTCACTGTGTGGAGTTTGCACATTCTCTCTTTGTTTGCATGGGTTCCCTTCGGGTGCTGAAAGACGTGCTGGTTAGGTGCATTGAGCATGCTAAATTGACCCTAGTGTTATGCAGATTAGTAGGGTAAAGATATAGGTTATGGGAATAGGGCCTGGTTGAGATTATGGTCGGTGCAGACACGGTGGGCTGAAAGATGACCTCCTACCCTGTAGTAATTCTATACCTTTGAGGACATCACAAGCATTGTCGATGAAGAGAATGGTCTTTGACAAAGTCTTGTGACAAGCTGACACATGGAGAAATATTAGAAAAGAAATGGGTTTGGAGCTGAGAGAAGGTAGTGAACCAGATTTAAAAACAGGATAGGAGTTAAAGAATTGTTTTTCCTAAATAGTGGGATGTGGATGGAGATGTCATGAAGAGTTCTGTTCTGGGGCTCTTCTGTTCATTGTGTTTGTCAATGATTTTGATGTTGATTAAAAATAGATGGTGTTGAAATTTTGCAAAGGGTTTTTGGTTAAAATGGCTAAAAAATGGAGAGATGCAATTCAGTGTGAAGTGATGTATTTTAATATTCTGAAGTAAAATTGGTGTTGAGAAAGAGCACAAAATTTTGGAGTAAGGATTCATAAAACATTTGATTTGATTTATTATTGTCAGATGTATTAACATACAGTATAAAGTATTGTTTCTTGCGTGCTATATGTCAAAATATAATGTTCATAGAGAAGGAAACACAAAGTGCAGAATGTAGTGTTACAGGTATTGCTACAGATTGATAATCCTATAAACAAAAAGATGACAAGTATTTTGTGGAAACCCCAACACTTTCAAGTTCTCCTCCAAGCCACTTACCAACAGTATTGCCCTCCCATCAAAGTCAGAGATTTAAAACTCTGTAACTCGCTTCCCAGCAGCACTGTAAGTATTCCTGCACCAGGCAGACTGCAGAGGTTCAAGAAGACGGCTTGGTCACCACCTTCTCAAGGGCAATTAGGGACGGACAATAAATACTAAAGATCACATCCCATTATAGAGCTAAAAAAACAGGTTTTTTATCAAGAAGGAGAGAACATAAAAGTCAAAAAGATATTACTAAATCAAAACAAAATCTTAATAAGAGCTTTGTTATCATACTATGTACAGTACTGGACTCAGGCAACAGAGAATTGGTTTAGCTCAGTTAAGTGGACAGCTGGTTAGTGATACAGGATGATGCTAACAATGTGGGTTTAATTCCCGTACTGGCTGAGGTTACTCACGAAGGCTTCACCTTCTTAACCTTACCCCTCACCTGGGGTTTCGTGATCCTCAAGTTAAATCGTCACCAGTGACTGCCATTGGCCATCTGGGATATGGCGACTTTACCTTGCCTGCAAGTATATTGAAGCTGTAACACTTTCATTTTTATTCCGCCTGGCCTGGGGAAATGCAAACATGAAGGGAGACTTTTCTAGACCTGGCTTATAAACCTCAGACATACCAGCTGTATATATTGATGCACCAATATATACAATTTTCATGGGAACAACATTGCTAAGAAGTTGAATCCCCACTTAACCATTGCTCACCTGACACTCTGACCTAGAACGGAAAAATGATTAAGTAGAGAAAGTGAAACTGTTCCACTGAGACCCTTGAGCTTGTATTTGATTCTGAAAACTGAATCTTCACATAATAAGAACAAAAAGAAAAGGGATAAGTTCACAACTGACCCTCAAATAACTAAATGCAGAAATTAAAACTCAGGCACAAGGAAACATTGGGCTGAATGCTTGTCCACAGAAAGAGAAGACTGGCTCACTTTTCAGTTTCTCTTAGTGGCTGGTGACAGGGCAGAGTGAGAAGGAACCTGAAGGATGGGTTGCTTAGCTGCTCTTCAGTGTCCACTAAGGAATGGCAAGAATTACACTAATTTTCAGGGACGTCATTTATTTTTTAAATCTCAGGATAAATCGGAACTAGTTTTCTCAATGAAATATACAGTCCAAAAATGTGCATATTTGTTTGATTGGCCATACTAAATTGCCCTGTAGTATCAGGGGACTAGGAGGGTAAATACATAGGGTTAAGGGCATAGGTCCTGGGTGGGATTGTGGTCAGTGCAGACTGGATGGGCTGAATGGACTCTTTCTGCATTGTAGGGATTCTATGACTTTAAATTAACATAAGAAACACTATGTACCTCCTACACAACTGATTAGTAAAAAACTTGGATTGGCCTTAACCCTGGCACTCTGCTGGATTTCACAATTGAGAATGCAGTCAACAAATTTGCTCCCCAATCTCTTCTGTTCTAGTGCTATCAGGCACAAGGTGCACAGGAGTGTTTTAAATTGATCTATCTTTTGCGTTTATACCATTTTCCTAGTAATAAAGTATGTAGCTTTGTTCAGTGATTCCCTTTACACTCTGCTAGACTAAAAACATATGTTATTTTGTCAGGCTTCAGGAACCTTACTTTGTCAGACATACAAATGTTTGGTTGCACATTTGAAACAGTAAAAAGTCTCACAACACCAGGTTAAAGCCCAACGGGTTTATTTGGAATTACGAGCTTTCAAAGTGCTGTTCCTTCATCTTTAACCTGGTGTTGTGAGACTTTTCTTACTATGCCCATCCCCTGTCCAACGCTGCCATCTCCTCATCACACATTTGACAGAGCAGCAACTATTTCCTACTGATTACATAGAAATTTCCCAACATCATAAAGTGTGCTATATTGACCTCAGGATATTCTTATGTACACTAATAGGACTTATTTCAAATTGGCAGTTTAATAGGCTGAGCACACACCTTTTTGACTTGATTTATTATTGTCAGATGTATTAACATACAGTGAAAAGTATTGTTTCTTGCTCGCTATAAAGACAAAACACATCATTCGTAGAGAAGGAAACAAGAGGGTGCAGAATGTAGTGTTACTGCCATGGCTGGGGTGTAGAGAAAGATCAACTTAATGCAAGATAAGTCCATTCAAAAGTCTGACAGCAGCAGGGAAGACGCTGTTCTTGAGTCTGTTTGGTGTGTGACCTCAGACTTTTGTATCTTTTTCCCAAAGGGAGAAGGTGGAAGAGAGAATGTCCGGGGATGCGTAGATTTCTTAATTATTCTGGCCGCTTTGCTGAGGCAGCGGGAAGTGTAGACAGAGCAATGGATGGGAGACTGGATTGCATGACAGATTGGGCTAAGTTCACGATCTTTTGTAGTTCCCTGTGGTCTTGGGCAGAGCAGGAGTCATACCAGCTGTGATATAACCAGAAAGAATGCTTTTTATTGTGTATTCTATGATATAATGTTGTCCTTTTTTCAGTGTTTAATAACATTGTGGTTTAGATTCATTATTGGAAGTTCTGTGTTCTTGTACTATAGGAAATTCCAGCTCAAAACACTGGAGTTTTTTCATGATAATTAAATTAGTCACCTTTTTCTTTTATTTTCCTGGAAGTAATGATTCCAGGTGGAGCACATTATTTGTAGAATTTTATTGTAACAGTATTTTGTAGGAAAGTTTAATGTATTTATGAACCTCTACAGTACAGAAAGGGACCATTCAGTTCATCAAATCTGCACTGATTCTCTGACAGAGTTTAAAGTTTATTTATTAGTGTCACAAATAGGCTTACATTAATACTGTAATAAGTTACTGTGAAAATCCTCCAGTTGCCACACTCTGGTGACTGTTTGAGAGCATTGAGGGAGAATTTAGCATGGCCAATGCATCTAAGCAGCATGTCTTTTAGAGTGTGGAGGAAACTGGAGCACTTGAAGAAATCCCATGCAGGCACAGGGAGAACTTGCAGACTCCACACAGATGGGAATCAAGCCCCGTTCCTTGGTGCTTGTGAGGCAGCAGCACTAACCACTGTGCCACTTACCCGAGCCTTTTCTCCAACCCTATCCCTGAAATCCCACACATTTACCATGGCTAACCCATCTAACCTACACTTCTTGGGACATCCTTTTGACACTCAGTCCAAAAACATTATGATAAAGAAGAAATCACATCTTTTGCCCATACAGTTAAATAATGTCTTGTGTAGGTCCATCCACTGGATTGAATTTGACCAGTTTGATTTCTTTCTTGCATTAATCCCAAGTCATTCTCTAATCTGTGTTGTGAATTTTCCATTCTTTCTCTGAAGCTTTCAACTATGTATGTATTTGCTTTACAAAGTGGCAATTTATTTCACAGGTTATTTTTACATTTATATATTCAGACTCCTGATCCAGAAGAGCCTGTTTTTCCAGTTCAGGATATTTTCCTTTTCATTCATTTCATTTTGACTTCAAGAGCTTCTGAGCTGGACTTCACCACACATGTGTGAACAAAATTAGGGATAAAATAAAATATTTTAGTCTGTTTCAAGAGTTTAGTTTCCCATGTTTTTATCAAAACTATGACAAGTTCATGTGGGGAGGATGCGCATCTAATTCATCTTATGGTTTCATAAGAACTTTGTACAGGTAGAAAGATTATATTTAAAGTTGAATGCCTGGTTTGATTCTGATTCATAAATCCCTGAACAACCTCAACCTTTCGTAAAAGTCAATGTAAAATCCTGGGTTGCCCATTGCCTTAAGACCTAAAAGCAGTCATATGGGTTGCACTCTTCCTTGGCAACTGCTGGGGAATATCTTCCGTACATTCATAATGTAAACACATTTCTAGAGGAAAAGTTTACATTATCCTTCACCTAGTCTGTGCGCTAAATGAGGCATTTGGGCAAGGAGAACTTTTCAAAAGCCAGCTGTATGCTATTTATTACTGAAGCAGCCCCTTTTTGACAATTAGTGCGGTGGCAATCTTGATAATATCATTTCACAATGACATGCTTTGTAAAAACTTGAAAGTGATAGTTCACAATTCCAAAAAGGGCAGACCATCCCTTTGAGAAAGAATAAAAATAGCTTGGGGTGTGCTCTCTGGCTTTAGGCGACATTGATAAATCTTTTGATTCTTTGTGATTCATCATGTGATCTGAACACTTGTGTGATATAATATACACGACACGGTGGCACAGTGTTTAGCACTGCTGCCTCACAGCACCACAGACCTAGGTTCGATTCCTGGCTTGGTTTATTATCGGTATGGAGTTTGCACGTTCCCCCTCCATCTTTGTGGATTTCCTCTGGGCGCTCTGGTTTCCTCCCACAATCTGAAAGATCTGCCAGTTAGGTGCATTGACCCAAACAGGCACCAGAGTGTGGCAACTAGGAGAATTTCACAGTAACTTCATTGCAGTGTTAACGTAAGCCTTATTTGTGACTATTAAATAAACTTTTAACTCTTGGGCATCCATTATTTTCTGTCCATGTTTAATATGAATATTTTAAACCTGGAACAAGTTCTCAAACATTTTGATTTGATTGTAATGTTATAACTGTAGGTCCCTGTTCTTATCCCGGCGCTGATAGTGTCGTCTCTCCCTCCCACTGTAGAATTGGCCAGCTGATGCCTCATGGTTCATTAGTGTGGTGTGGGAGAAAGTCTTCCAAGAGATGATTGGAGCAGAGGTAAGCACCTGCAGCTCCCCTTATAAACTTTGGAAATAATGCCCTTTGTATAGAAACAGCTTTCAAGGAATAATTTGTGGAACACTGGGTTTGAATACCTTTAGGACCTGAGTATGACTCCACCTAAAACTCACAATGACTGTCAGCTTTTAAATGAACTTTGAGTTTTTTTTAAACCCAGTTTAAAATGAACTGGGTTTCAGCACTTGGAGCGTGAGTATTTAATCAGCATGATTGTGTAGCTCAACTGCTCATAACTTGGCAGCAATAGACATGAAACTGATAGTCTTGCTTAGACAAACCACATTTATTGTGTGGGAAATGGGAATATTAAACTGGCTGTATTAAAGCAATGGAGAAATGAACACCACTCGATAATCACCAGGCAAGACCGTTCACTTCCTGTTGGGGAACACATCAGCGGTCACGGGTATTCGGCCTCTGATCTTCAGGTAAGCATTCTCCAAGGCGGCCTTCACGACACAAGACAACGCAGAGTCATTAAAGAGAGTCTGATAGCCAAGTTCCACACACATGAGGACAGCCTCAATCGGGATCTTGGGTTCATGTCACACTATCTTTAACCCCCACGACTTGCCTGGATTTGCAAAATCTTACTAACTGTCCCGGCTGGAGACAATACACATCTGTTTGACCTGTACTTAACTCTCTCTCCACTCCAACTGTCTGTATCTTTAAGACTTGATTACCTGTAAAAACTCGCATTCCAACTATTATTTTGTAAATTGAGTTTGTGTCTTTATATGCGCTGTTGTGAACAGAATTCCCATTTGTCTGATGAAGGACAGAGCTCCGAAAGTTAGTGGTTTTTGCTACCAAATAAACCTGTTGGACTTTAACCTGGTGTTGTAAGACTTCTTACTGTATTAAGAGGCAGTCTTCACCTTTGATTAAATATGTTGTTGGGACAATGTCCAGAAATTGTGTGCCTGTGATAAACCTGACCCAACAGTATTGGATATTGATTTGACATAGCTCTGAAAATAGGATGTATGTTGAAAATTATTAAAGGATCTTTAGATTGTAACAAGAGATCTCCAAATGTTCAAAGTACTTTTTGTTTCTTAACTCTAAGAGATTTGGATATGAGTAAAGCAGTACACTAAATTGTTACATTTATATTACAAAGAGCAGGAACACAAGGTGCATTTAAGTGATGATATACTTCAGAATCAACTCAGTATTTCTCACAGAATGAATTACTTTGAAGTGGGCTGACCTTTCTCATGTTTAAAGATTTAATGTTTATTTATTGGTATCACAAATAGGCTTTCATTAACAATAGCAATGAAGTTGCTGTGAAAATCCCCTTGTTGCCATATTCTGGTGCCTGCCCAGATTCACCAAGGGAGAATTTAGCATGGCCAATGCACCCAACCAGCATGTTGTTTGGACTGTGGGAGGAAACCGGAGCACCCGGAGGAAATCCATGTTGACACAGGGAGAACACTCAAACTCCACATTCAGTGACCCAAGCTGGGAATTGAACCCGGGTCTCTGGCATTGAGATTCAGCAGCACTAACCACTGTGCCATCCGTGCTGTCCCTATAGGCAAGCACACCATTAATTTATTACACAACAAATTCCCACAAATACCGAAGAGATTAATTTATTCCTTTTTCTGGTGATTGTTACTTAGGGAATTAACATTGGCCAAGGTAGTGAGAAGTTTCCTGCCACTCCTCTTCAAGTAGTACTATGGAATCTTTAATGCCCATATAAATTGCTGAGAGTAGGCAGAAGGGGCCTCTGCTTAATACTTTATCCAAATAATGCCATTCCCTCAGAACAACATTCGAATTTCAATTCAGATTAAATATTCGGGTCCCAATGTCGAAGCAGTACCCTCAGCGTCTGGCATGAAAAGGTCAGCAGACTGACATTTCTCTACATAGATATTGCTCTCTTGTGTTTATGTAATGAGGTTATTCATTTGAGTTATTTATCCCGTGGGTTATTCAGAGCTTTGCTGGCTAATACCCATGTTCTTTTCAGGTCAGATGTATGTTTTAGATAAAAGGGAAGCAAAAGGGTATTAATACCAAAATAGGAATGAAATCAAATAATCTTCGCTAATTCAGTCTTGTTTTCATGCGAGTGTAGAACGGCAATGTATAAACTATGGAGAAATTTTGCCCGTTCATGATTTGTTGTGAAATCTGAAATGTTCATTATGCTTGGGTTTATGATTTCACTAGAGTCAAGAGGAAACTTAATCCAATGTATGTTGTTGGTCTTTTTGAAGGAATGGTGTATATTAGATTTTTGAAACAGTTGTGAATACTAGAGCGAAGCTGGGAAATGTGACTGCTGAGGAATGGAACATTTTCTCTCTCTCTCTCAATCCCACATTCAGGCACAGCTTGAACGTGATACAACTCTGGGGCTCTCTGATCACTGCATCAACCTAATCAGGATTAATTTCTGACCCTGTGCTACTCGTGAAATGACCATTCATTTAATGGTCAGAAAATCACGTGCTGTGCATGCCTTAATTTCATCGGATTTGATTTCCTTTTTGCTGTGATAATTTCATTTCACTGTCAACCAGGACACCTAGGGTATCTTTATTTTTCCTGCACTTAATTTTCTTTCCATTTGAGTCATAGGCCCTTCTGATTTTTTTCCCCTCTCAATATGAAGTATTTTGCCATTCTGTACCTTTAGGTAGAAACATAGAAAATAGAAGGAGAAATAGACCATTTGGCCCTTTGAGCCTGCTGTGCCATTCATTATGACCATAACTGATGATATTGAATATCCTGAACCCTCTTCCCTCCATATCCCTTGATCCCTTTAGATGCATGAAAAATATTTAATTTCTTCTTGAAATCAGACAATGTTTTGGCCTCAACTACTTTCCATGGTAGTGAATTCCACACATCCACTACGCTCTGGGTGAAGGAATTCCTCCTCACCTCAATTCTAAAAGATTTACCCCTTATCGTCAAACTATGACCCTTAGTTCTGGACTCCCCCACCATTTAGAACGTTCTTTCAATTTAATTTATCAGTTTTCTATCCATTTCCCAGGTATATTTAAATGCTCTCGTAACTTATTTTGCTCAGCTTTGGAGTCTACCACTCTTCAGTAGCTTTGTACTGAGTGGTATTAAAACCATTATCCTTCTAATTTCTAGCTCCAGATCTTTTATGAAGATTTTATGCAAAAGAGACTCCATATCATGAGGATTCCACTGGTACATTTTCTGGGGCTGGTGATAATCTCTGTACCACCATATGCCATCCAATTATGTATCTATTGTGAAATAGTTCTCCAGGTTTCTATTTACTCTCAGTACCAGTTTTCCCAGAGGAACATGGTCAAATGCTTTGTTGAAATTAAGGACACCCCATTCAATGCTTTATCCAATTAAGCTCCTTTGTCACTGAAAGACAAGTCAATGAGTTAGATTGGCAAAAACTCCCTTCATTAACCCATATTGACAACTTTTTAAAAAGTGTTTCTATTTACGTATGGATCTTCATGATCTAATCTTTAGTAACAGTCTCCATAAGTTAACTCACACATGGGTGTTACATTCATTGGTCTGCAGTTTCCTGGGTCACCTTTGATACTGTTTTTTATAAATAGGAGTAACATCTGCCTTCCCTACATCCCTAGGCACTTTGCCAGTATTCAGTGATTTCTGGAAGATTTGTGCCAAGTTCCTGCAATTTCCTTCCTTATTTCCTTAGGGATTCTTGGATGCATTTTATTTGACCCCCTGAGAGTTATTTACCTCGCATTTAAACAGCTGTTTGGCAACCAATTATTTTTCCTGTTGAGGCATGCACTACGCTTAACCAAACTGTTGTGAGTCTTAGTGCACCCATGATTTCTCGGACCCACATTTCATTTTCATATTCGAAAAATGGGAAGACCTTTCCAATGGATGTACCAATATTCTTTAAAAAAAGGGAAGTCTTGTATTTATTTAGCTCCTTTCCCAATTGCAGAGGATAGTTAAGAATCAACCTATAACTCTGGGTCTGGGGTTGCACACAGATAAGACTGTGTAAGGACGGAAGATTTCCTTCCCTGAAGGACATTAGCAAATCCTTCAGGTTCTAACATAAATTTGATAGTCACATTACTGATGCTAGGGGTGGGATTTACCATACAACCTCTGGCATCAGTAGGCAGAGTAAGAAGTCTCACAACACTAGGTTTAAGCCCAACCAGTTTATTTGATAGTAATCCCACAAGCTTTTGGAAACGGTGTTCCTTTATCAGGTATGTGGAAGATTCTGATCAGAGATCTGCCTGGGCTTGTAAAATCTCACTTACTGTCCTTTCTGGAGACAATACACATGTCTTTAACCTATGCTAATGCTATCTTCACTCACATTGTCTGCATCTTTAAGTCTTGAAAAGCTGGTGAGCTGCAAAGACTTGTGTTCTAATCAGCATTCTGTAAACTGTGTGTGTCTTTATATGCCTTTCTCTGATCAGACACCTTCAGGGATGGTCATTTGCTGGCTTGATAGTCTGCCTACATGTGTCTGCAGGCCCTCAGCAATGTAGTTGACTCCTAAATGTCATCTGGAAAGATCTGGAGAGCCATTCAGTTGCATTCAAGAAGGCAGTTCATTTTCTCAGGGATTTTAAGGTTAGGTAATTGCTGGCCTTACTTGCGATATCCACATGCATGAATGAATAATAAAAAAAATTGCATTCCTCTAAGTTTAGATCTGCAGTTGAAAGCGAAAGATGTGAAACTAGATATTTGATGGATTGATTAGACTGCAAACAAATTTTTTTATTCTTTAAGTAATTTAAACAGAATGGAGAACAAGGACTAGACCTAATAGTGACAGATGACATAAGAACAGTAATGAGAAAAGATCTTGGCTCAGAAGACCATGAAGTAGAATCATAGACAATAACAGCTAGAAAACACTGGCACCCTGGTAGTAGTTTATAGTCTCCCCACAGTAGTTAGATAATTAGACAGAGCATTAGCGAAGCATAATTGGACTTGTAGCAAAGACAATGGGAAGGATTCTTCAAACTTG
Source organism: Sphyrna mokarran (assembly GCA_024679065.1). Classification (NCBI taxonomy): domain Eukaryota; kingdom Metazoa; phylum Chordata; class Chondrichthyes; order Carcharhiniformes; family Carcharhinidae; genus Sphyrna; species Sphyrna mokarran. Next base: position 25,496,050 of record JAGIQG010000009.1, read on the forward strand.
TCCATGCCCACCTCACTGTAAGTGAAAATGGAGAGTTTGGCTTTTCAGGCAAAACGCCATTCACTTTCAGTGGCACTGGTAAATCCCAGCCACAAGCAAGGACAGAGGTTTTCAGTGAATAATTGTAATAATTGTGGATGTTAATCTTCACAGAGACTGGGCAAGTGAAATGGGCAAAGACAATACAATAGATGACTTTGTAGAATGCTTTCCTGGAATAATGCTCACTGGAGACACTACGGCATAAAGCTATTTTAAAGTTGAGTATTCTGCAATGAGTGAAGTTCAATTAGTAATATTAGAATAAAAGATCATCTTGGAAAAAGTGCAACTGAATTCAGTACTAATTTTGAAAGCGTTGTGCTTCAGTTTGAAACAAGAATGTTAAAGGTGAAGACACACAATTAGAGGGGAAAGCTGGTCAAAAGAGTAAAAGTATTGCAATAAAAAGAGGGAAAAGTTTGAAGAAACCATTTCAAATGTTCAACAAAAATATATTCCATAAAAAATCAAAAACTCAGTGGGAAAGATCCACCCACAGTCCACTAAAGAAGTTAAAGATAATATTAGATAAAATGAAAGGGCTTATAATATTGTAGAGTTCAGGAATAAGCCTAAGAATTGGGAATACTTTTGTAACCGATAAAGGATGAGCAAAATGCTGATACAAAGGAGAAAAATAGAACGTGAGAGCAAACTAAGTTTAATTTGGACAATGGGAGGTGATGCATTTTGGTAGATTGAACCGGGGCAGGACTTACTCAGTAGGGCATTGGAGAGAGTTACAGAACAGAGATCCAGGATAACATGTTCATAGCTTCTTGAAAATGGAATCACAGGTGGACAGAATGGTAAAGAAGGCATTTGACATGCTCGGTTTCATCAGTCAGACCATTGAATACAGAAGGAGGGACATCTTGTTGAAGTTGTATAAGACATTGGTAAAGCCACACTTGGAATACCGTGTGCAATTCTGATCACCTTATTATAGAAAGGATATTATTAAACTAGAAAGAGTGCAGAAAAGATTTATTAGGATGCAACTGGAACTTGATGGATTGAGTTATAAGGAAAGGCTGAATAGACTGGGACTTTTTTCTCTGGCGTATAGGAAGCTGAGGGGTGACATTATAGAGGTCTACAAAACAATGAGAGGCACAGACAAGGTAGATAGTCGATATCTTTTCCCAAAGGTAAGGGAGCCTAAAACTAGAGGCTCATAAAACTAGAGGTTTAAGGTGAACGGGAAGAAATATAAAAGTGTCCAAAGGGGCGATTTTTTTTCACACAGAGGATGGTGAGTGTCTGGAATAAGCTGCCAGAGGTAATAGTAGAGGCGGGCACAATTTTAAAATTTTTAAAAAAATTTAGATAGTTACATGGTACGTGAATATAGAGTGATATGGGCCAAATGTGAGTAACTGGATTAGTTTAGGGTTTTTTTTTTAAAAAAAAGAGCACATGGACAAATTAGGCCAAAGGGCCTGTTTCCATGCTGTAAACCTCTATGACTTTATAACTAGTCAGGAATATAAAACAGATTGTAAGAGTTTTAAAGTGTGTAAAAAGATTTGCTGAAGTAAATGTTAGGTGCTTGAAAGTAGAGACAGGAGAAATTACTATGGGGAATGAGGAAATGTTGAACAAATGTGTTATGTCTGTCTTCACTGTGGATGTCACAAATTATTTCTTTTTTAAAAAATTGTTTTATTTATTGGTGTCAGATGTTGACTTACATTAACATGCAAGTAAGTTACTATGAAAATCCCCTAGTCGGCATACTCCAGCGTCTGTTCGGGTTACACTGAGGGAGAATTAAACATGGCCAATGCACCTAACCAGCACATCTTTCGAATTATGGGAGGAAACCAGAGCACTCAGACAAAACTCACACAGAGACAGGGAGAATGTGTGGAATCTGCACAGACGATGACCCAAGCTGGGAATAGAATCCAAAAATGATCATAATACAATTTTGCTCTTGCTATTTCTATAACCAAGGGGCTAATTTATGAGTGAGAAACTTAGATAGTATTAGCAAAAAAAAAGTATTGGAGAAACTTAAGGGACTAAAAGTTGCTAACTCCTCAGAAACCCTTGACTTACAGCCAAGCATTTTCAGAGGAAGCTGCAGAGATAATGGATGCTCTGGTTATAATTTTTCAAGATGGTCTTGATTCTGGAACAGACCCAGCACATTGGAAGTTATGGTGTGTAAATTAGTTATACAAGAAAGTAGGTTGAGGGAAAACAGTAAACCACAGATCAGTGAGCATAATATCAACTTTAGGAAAATCTTGAATCTATCATTAAGGATATCTTTGCAAGTCATAGTACAATCAGACAAAGTCAACTTAGATTCATGAAAGGAGAAGCCCGTTTTTGAGAAATTTATTAGGATGTTTGGAGGATGTAACTAACAGGGTAGATAAAGAGGAACCAGTCGAAATAATATACTTGGATTTAAGAATGCATTCAATAAGGAGTTGCAAGATGAAGTTTGCGGTAATTTATTAGTATGGATGGAAGATTAGTTAATGGACAGGAGACAGAAGGTAGAGATAAATAGGGTATTTTCAAGTTGACAAGCAAACATCACAAGGATCTGTGCTGAGGCCTAATCTATTTACCATTACCAGTCATGACTTGGACAAATAGACTGAGAGTAATGTATCTAAGTTTGCAGATATTATAAAATTAGGTGGGAATGTAAGTTATGAAGAGGACAAAAAGAGGCTGCAGAGAGATATAGACAGTTTGAGGGAATTGGCAACAGGGTAGCAGAGGGAATATAATTTGGGGAAATTGTGAGGTTATTCACTTTGATAGTAAAACTGTAAAAACAGAATATATATTAAAAAGTCTGAAACTTTTAAATGTTGATATTCAGAGGGAGTCTGTTCGCCATCTAGAAGGCAAAAATCAGCCATGTGATGAAATACTTTCAATGAGTAACTACAACAATATTCAGGAAGGTAGACACCACCCAGGACTAAACAGCCGATTGATTGGCAAATCATCCACCACCTTAACATTTATTCATGCCACCTCAGGTGCCCAGCAGTATGTACCATGTACAAGATGCGTGCAGCAACTTTTCAAGCCTCCTTCCAGATTAAATGGCAGAACTAGCTCGAAAGGTAGTATGGTTACTCCGTTTAAAGCAGGCATTTACCCAATTATTTTGATTGAGTTTATTTTCCAGTCAAATGACCTGTATATGGATGCGTTAAATATTTGTCCACTGATGGTGACAACAGTAATTTCTGAACTATGGTATTTTGAGCAGAGGGTAGGAATTGCCTTTTGTCAAATCTTACACTTTCTTTCAATATAGCTGTTGTTCACTTGCATTCCATCACAGGGCCAAGGAACAAGTGTGTACCTTTCAAATATTACTCAATTTTTATTAATAAATTCAAGACATTCTCAAAAAAAAAGAGGTAATTAAGTCCTTTGTTGAACTGATTACTTCCTTTTATACATTTTTCAGTTTGTCTTTGACAACTAATACTAAAATCCACCATAAAAAGTAACCCCATCCCCTCTACGAAAGTCCTCTATTACTTATTTTAAACACCTCTGGACCCACTTCCCTTTGGAATGTCTTTGAAGCTTAAACTTTCCCTCCCTTGCTGGCCTCCCCTGTAAGCCTCCTTTGTGGACCTGAGCCATAAAGCCAGACATTTTTCAGAATTACTGCAGCTTTCTGAGTCTCTTGGCTACACTTTTAATTGATGGTTAGATTGTCAAAATGCTTCCATTTGCAACAAACTCTGACTGAGCTGAGGTTCCGAATGGCTATTCCCGCTGAATTGATGCTGCAGTCATAAATTGTTGGCGTTGAGTTAAAACCAGAAATGGTACAGTGCCATGCAATTGAAATGTCATTCTTGCTAATTATTCATTTAATGAAATGCCAAACTGTTTTGGAAGAGACTGGGCTGAAGATTAGTGATACTGTATGTGTGATTGCTGACTCATCCATCCCAGCTGAAGAAATCGTCCCACAACATAAGAAGCATGTTTGGACTTTCAATCTCCAGTCCCGTTCCTCCCAGTCAAATCTATCTGACTGCATGGCAAAATTGTTTAACTGTGGACACTCAAGTTGAGATGTAAACTTTCTGTTCTCTGCATTTAATCCTGTTTATACTCCAATGTAGGTTTTAGACAGGGCCCTTAGCTGTAACGTTATTGCAAAATCAATTGCTCCAGTACAGCAATTTTAAAGGTTTTTAAAAAAAAGATGTTAATATTAACTAGTGTCAGTGGACGGCACAGAGCAAAGGGAATGTGACTGAATATATACAACAGTTGCCACTCAGCCTGATAACTTGTATTTATACAGAAGCTATTATGTTTAAATATGATGCTAAATTTTACTGCTTTCTCTGATCATAGTAAAACTTAGATTCAAAGATAAAAGACTCGCAATGGGAAATAGCATAAAGAAGAAAATATTTGATATTCACCTTTGTCTAACAGTGAGTCATACAGTTGACATTTAGACACTGGAGAAAACAAAAAGCCCCAAAATCCATTCTACATCCCCTCCTCAAGCCTGAGTGGGTTTCAGTGTATCTAGAAACTGCTTTATATTAGAAAATACTGGCATATTGCCATGGGAAATCAAAAGTGTTTATGAATAAATGGCAGCCTCTGTAAATATTTTCACAACTGATATGCAGATGCACATTATCGCACTGGTTTAAATTCTCTATTGACTTATGCATCAACAGAACACAAATACACACACAGTGAATCAAAGACCTCATATTTGAAGCTGTGGTTGACCTGTGGATCTGTAGCATGCTTGGAGCTGAGATTGCCCAATGCAATGTCACGCTTCAACAGCTTACCTCAGAAACCATTGAAAAGAAAGCGGCCCGAGTTGAGTTACCAGCTTCTGGTGATGAGTTTTGCAATCTAACTATAAAGATAACCTGTAAATAAATTCACATAATTGCCTTTTATTTCCTTATCTCACTTCTTTCCTTTCATGAACACTGGAGGTTGTCAGAGTGCTTAATTCTCGAGAGGAACTGTACTGCTGACAAATTGCTACTGATTTCCTTGTTCGAATTGGAAGTGGAATTGTGATTGAAAACTCTAGCTGTAGTGTTGGAAAGGTTTATACATTAATGCTTAACAGAAGAATACATGCACTTAATAGCAAACTTAACGTCAAAAACAATTGTCACAGAATATTATCTTGAAAATGTAGATGGATGGTGATGCAGAAAATATGGTGGTAGGGCAGATTGAGTTGTGAAGTCAGTGTTTCAGAAAGCCATGATTGAAGGTTGAGGTTTCAGATTGAATTTAGTGTGATTCAGGTTGCTTGCTGCAACTGTACAAAGTACAGGTAAGACCACATCCGTTGTACCGAGAATAGTCCTGGTCCACTCTTTTAAGGAATGATTATAGGTGGGGTTTTCTGCCTTTGCTCATCCTGAAACCAGAAAATCCTGCCCAACATCAGTAAGTTTATTTATTACTCACAAGTAAGGTTTACATTAACACTGTAATGCATCCAGTCAGGTCAATGCATCGGACCTGCACATCTTTGGGCTGTGGAAGGAAACCAGAGCACCCGGAAGAGACCTACACAGATATAGGGAGAATGTGCAAACTCCACAGAGACCGTGACTCAAGCCGGTAATCAAACTGGGTCCCTGGCACTGAGGCAGCAACGCTAATCACTATGCTACAGTGCTGCCCAGCCAACAGACCTTTCCGTGGTCTGCCCCATGCCTGCTCCAATTTCTGTGGTGGGCAGTTTGGTAAAATTTTATTGGAGGCATTTTAGAGAAGGTTCACTAGGATGATCCTGAGTGTGGAGGGATTGCCTAATGAGGAAAGGTTAAACAGTCTGGGATTCCACTCATTGGGATTTCGAAGAATGAGAAGCGATCCCATTGAAACATACCAGATTCTTAAGGGGCTCAACAAAATAAATGCTGTTTTCCACCATGGGAGAGTCTAGAATGAGAGCATAGTCTCAGTATAAAGGGGTGCCAATCTAACACTGAAATGAGGAGGAATTTTTTTCTCTGAGTGTTGTGAGTCTTTGGAATTCCTTGCCACAGAACTGTGGAGGCTCTTTGTGTACATTTAAGGCTGAGATAGATTTTTGAACAGCAAAGAAATCAAGGCTTACTGGGGAAGGGCAGGAAAGTGAATAGGCTAAATGCTGAATCAGCCTTCATCCTTTTGAATGATATAGCAAGCTCAATGCGCCGAAGGGCTACTCCTGTTCCCAATTCTTATGGTTAGTAGTACCTCAAGTTTTAAACCAGTCAGGGAGATTGCACAGAGATTATCAGTGGAATTTTTAAATCTGGAAGATTCCAATGGACCAGTTTGTCACTCACAGTTAGTAACCTTTTATTGTTATAAGAAACATACATAAGAGAGGTGGCTGGTTTTAGAGCATACCTACCTGCTATCTACAATATAATGAATATACAAAATATAGGCTCATAGAGAAGAGCTTTCAGTCTATATGAATTTCTGGTCTGCGTTGACATTTGGTGGTTTCACCAAGAGGAATGTATGGCAATTAGATCAGTAGGTTTACTGTTATATTGCTTCCAACACAAATAGTAACGAGAGCATTGTGGCTTCCTGATGCCTAAGAGGATAAATGCTTCATGAGTCATACATGCCAGCAGTTTTCTGATTTTAATTGCGATAGTGTCAAGACACTGCAATTGGCTTCAAGGAACAGAATGAAAAAAGAGGTAAAAGTGATGAGATAACCTCTTCTGATAAATGTCACACAACCGGATAAAATTTATCATGGTTCTAAGAAAAGAACTACTTTGGGCAAGGGATGAGTGGGCTGTCAATTTCTAGAACCTTGGTTGGAATTCTCTGGCCATCTCCGCCCCGCCATTGCAGTCAGTGAGAACGGCGAATTTAGCACTCACCCAAATCTCCATTCACTGCAGTGGGGCTGGAGAATCCCAGCCTCAGGCGAGGTCAGAGAATTCCAGCCATAGAGTCCAGTGCAGCACCTATTAAGCTTATGCCAGCTCCCTGCAGGACAATCCAGTCTGTCACATTTCCCTGCTTCGTCCCCATAACCCTACAAGTTTATTTCCTTCAGATATTCGAATATTAGAGGGCAGTTTTTCACACAAAGGGTAGTGGGGGTGTGGAATGCACTGCCGAGTAAGGTGGTGGGAGCAGGCACGCTAGGGCTGTTTAAGGGTCTCTTGGACAGCCACATGAGCGGTATGCAGATAGAGGGATATAGTAGGACTGTTGAACTATGGCTTTTTTTCCACAGGTAATTCGGTCCATACTTGACCAACAAGGAGTATGAATTTGGCAGGTGGTGCGAGGACAGCTCTTGGATGTTGATTCATAGGTTGCCTGGTGCTTCATGTCGTAAATGAGTGCTTTATCTGGACCATCTGAAGGGCACCATGACAGCTCAGTGACTATCGCTGTAGCTGTGCAGACACTTGGAATTGGGCCGGTGTCTGCGGGAGTTTGCGCGTTCTCCCCGTGGTTGCGTGGGTTTTCTCCGGGCGCTCCGGTTTCCTCCCACATCCCAAAAAATTCGCTCTTAGGCTGATTGGGAAACAAATTGTCCCTACATTGAGACTCTTCCATATTAGGAATAACCTAAAATTAGAATAGGATAATGGAATTGTTACTATATAGTTATGATGGCGGCGCGGGCTCGTTGGGCTGAAGGGCCTGTTTCCCATGCTGTGTTGCTCTAAAAAAAAATATTCATCCTTTTTCCTTTTGAAATGATCGATTCATTTCCATTTTCATAAGCCTTGTGAGCAGCTCATTCCGGCCATATCAACCAATACACCAGTCTTAGTCTCACTTTCAAGATAGACAAGGGGGGAAGGAGGTGGACCATTGAGGTATCACCTTTTGGATATAGAGTGCAGCATAAGAGATGACAGTAGTGTTGTGCTACCATGAGTCAGTACTGTCAGTACTTACGCCACTGCCCAGGGAAAGGTCCATGTTAAACAGAGGCTGTTATATTTCACAAGACAGTTATTTCTCAACATGCATCACCTTCCCTTAATTGGAAAAACATCTTTATGTTCTTAGTCTCATTTTCACTATAATGTGGATTGGAAATGTAATCTTTTATCTCAAATGATACATCACTGTGCAATACAGAGTCACTGGTGGTGGAGAGAGATCACCAAAATGAAGTGGAAAGTACACATTTTTCTTAGGAGAGTTGGTTAAGCCAACTCTAACCATTTGACCATTTGCTTAATGTTTGGCAGTGTGCCGAATTTTGCTGTGGCCCTTATGCAGCGCAAATATTTCATATACTATGTCACACTAATAGTTATGCCAATAAACTAACCTTCTTTATACAGAAAATATGTGTGTGCAAACTCTTAAAATAATATATAGTTTTAAACAAATCACCATAGTTGCCAACATTATTCACTAATTCAGAACAATTAATTCTCAATTAAAGGATATCTGAGCCAAGCATTGGAATTCTATGATTGAACCAGAACAATGGTGTAAATCACCTTCTGTTTACTATTTATCCCAATAAAATTTTGGATTACAAAATCTTAATACAAGCAAATAGCTTGTTTATACCTAGTCCATAAGTTATCACCAATTTGCTACCTCCTCGTAACTAGAGGCTGATCAGATTTGGTGCAGCTCTAGAAAGAGGTAATCTTTGGGGCCCCTTAGGGGTGATCTGAGGTGTGAAGACATAATTAAGTTGTGAAAGAACATTTAGTTTATCAACCCCACTAACTCTGTGGTCCATGCGCAATCTCCTCCATCTTGGATTAGTCTCCACATGGTAGCACAGCAGTTAGCTTGGGTCACTGCGCGGAGACTGCACATTCTCCCTGGGCCGTGTGGGTTTCCTCCGGGTGCTGCAGTTTCCTCCTACAGTCTGAAAAATGTGCTGGTTAGGTGCATTGGCCGTGCTAAATTCTCCCTCAGTGTAGCTGAACAGCTGCATTATTCAACTGATCCACTGACCTCCAGATTGCTCTATTGGTGTCACAAGTAGGCTTGCATTAACACTATTAGCGTCACAAGTAGGCTTGCTTTAATAAATAAACTGTTAAAGAGTGCTTTTTTCTACCTGTTTACTGAAAAATCAACCAAAACACAGATATATAATGTCACAGCTGCATTATTCAACTGATCCACTGACCTCCAGATTGTAATTTTACGTTAACATAAAAGGAAAATACTGCGGATACGGAAATTCGAAATAGAAACAGAAAATGCTGGGAAAACCTCAGCAGGTCTGGCAGCATCTGTGGAAAGAGAAAGAGAGCTAACATTGAGTGTGTATGACTCTTGAGAATTTTGAAGAAATTGTCATGCAGGCTCCAAATGTCAATTCTGTTTCACTCTCCACAGATGCTGCCAGACCTGCAAAGTTTTTCCAGCATTTTCTGTTGCCATTTTACATTTTTGCTGCAGGACAGGATACATTAATATATAGAGAGTATTTAATCATTTTAATCCATTCCTGAATTTTGGGGCATTTTCCTTTAAGAGAATGGGTCAGATGACCAGGATTCAAGCTGCACCCTGGGTTCATAGGGAAACATATTGTTCATTGAGAAGGAGACAAGAGAATGCAGAATGTAGTGTTACAGACGTAGCTAGGGTGTAGAGAAAGCTCAACTTAATGCAAGGTGAGTCCATTCAAAACACAGAGCAGGGAAGAAGCTGTTGCTGTGTCAGTTGGTACATGACCTCTAGGTTTTTGTACCTTTTTCCCAAATTAAGAAAGAATGTCTGGGATGCGTGGGGTCCTTAATTATGCTGGCTGCTTTGCTGAGGCAGTGGGAAGTGTAGACAGAGTCAATGGATGGGGGGCTGCTTTGCGTTTGGTTTTATCTTGTGCTGACTGTGCTAAGGTTACGATTTGTGAATAAACACTTCCTTTTACTTTGCTATCACTGACCTCATGGTCTATTATTAGTCTCAATATCAGACCTCATTTTAAGAGTGAGCCCATTTCCTAATATTCACTTTGTTTTTAATCTCAGCAGTGGTGAAATAAAATATTTTGTTCACAGAAGTTTCCTTATTGTAATGACGGCAATGGAGGATGCAGTGGATCGTCAATAGATCTCTTTGTTGGCCTCGTGGAGTCAGTGGTGGATTAACCACTAGGCTGAGTAGGCTTAAACCAAGGGGCCTGGTATGGAGGGGAGGCCTGAGAGCAAAAAAAAATTGGTTTAACCCTTTTAAGGGTAAATAAACTTTCATAACTATATATAGTACAACAACATACGTTATCTAACGTCACTTTATTCGATGAAGCGTGGGACGGGGGCAAGGTCAGGGAGTCTTACTAAAGCTCAGCCTAGAGGTCCGAGTGGTAGATAATCCACCACTGCATGGAATATCCCCACTTGAGGTTCATCCAATGGGAAGGGAGAAGTGGGAGCTTAAAAGCAACTGTCTCTACATGGACTGAGTACTGGAGGTCTCTGGGCTTTGACTTATATTAAAATTTAAAGTTTATTTATTAGCATCACACTTAGCGTCACATGAACTCTGCAATGAAATTACTGTGAAACTCCCCAAGTCACCACACTTTGGTGCCTGTTTGAATACATTGAGGGAGAGTTTAGCATGCAATCTTTTGGATTGTGGGAGGAAACCAAAAACCAGACACGGGGAGAAGAACAGAAATTGACCCAAGCTTGGTATCAAACCCCTCCTAACCACTATGCTATCGTGCCATCTCAAAGTGCTTATTCACTGTGTAAATAAATAATGTTAGTGACAGAATTGTCCTTGGCAAGATTATTGCACTTAATTCAGATATTTTCAAATTGACTTGATTTAAAATATAAGCAATATTTCATGACCAAAATTCAAGATGGAGAACCATGGATGGGATGTCAGTGTCAAATCTGCAGTAGGCTTTGAACATTGGTCCTTTAAAGAGATGGATATTTTAGATAATGTAAAATAGAAAATGTTGGAAATACTCAGCAGATCAGGCAACATCTGCGGAGATAGAAAGTTATGATTTCAGGTTTCCTTCCTGTGGTTCCTCTCCACGCAAGCACATGAGATGCAGCATCTGTGCTTTCTCCTCTGATTCCAATTCCCACGGCATCAAACACCACTCCTTGGTGATAGAGCAATATTTTATTTTCAATTCAGACTTCTTTATTAAATACTCATTATGCATTCTCTTCTACACTGGTGAGGTTAAACGCAGATTGAATGATCACTTTGCTGAAAACTTCCACTGCGCCTGGAAGTGCAACTCTAAGTTTCCAAAGTAAAAGGAAAAAATGCTGGGAAAGAAAAAACTGAGCATCTCTGGCAGCAATTGTGCAGAGAGAAGAAGCGTTAATATTTCAAATGCTTCAGAAGAGTCAAATGGACTCAAAAGCTTAACTCTTATTTCCCTGTTCACAGGCACTTCCAGTCCTGCTGAGGTTTTCCAGCATTTTCTGTTTTTGTTTCAGATTTCCAGCATCTACAGTATTCTGCTTTTATATTCTAGTTATATTTTTAAATTCTCTGTCCCACTCCCACTCTGTACTCAGCTTTCCACACAGTGGCAGTGAACCACCGCACCCCCCCCCCCCCCCCCCCCCCCCCCCCAGCCCCTGCCAGAGCTTGAGGGATAACATCTCACCTTTTGATTAGGCACTTTACAAAGACTTCTTGACTTAACACTGATTTTAATAATTTAATTTCACAACCACTGTGTCTGTACTTTCAGACAGCAGTCACAGACCTCCTTCTGTCTTTCCTCCCCTCCCCCCGCTTCCTGCCTCTGTGCTAATTTGAAAACTACTATCTTTTAATTTCCAAATCCTAACGAAATGTCACCAACCTGAATTATTAGCAACTCTACACAGACCTTGTCAGATTTGCTGAATGTTCCTAGCATGTTCTGCTTTTAATTCCACAGTATTTTGTTTCTTTTGTTTGGGTTTTTTTATATTAACTTTAATCAGATGCAGAAACAGACCATTTGCTTGCACAAAATAGAGGCATTTCATTTCTCTAATGCTGAATTATTGAAGACAAAATCTGAACATACAGTTTAGGATAATGCGTAGGCACTAATAAGCTCTTAATGCTGAAGATTACCCCTTAGCATCAAATAAGGTCTCGGCCTTAGGTCAGTGATAGTGATCTTCTGATTTTGAAGGACCTGAGTATGTAATCCTCGCTGACATTTCGGTATAGTTCCTGAGAGAACCTTGCACAGTTGGTGGTGTCATTTTTAGATGAGAATTAAATTGGATGAGGTCCATCTGTCCTCTTAGGTGGTCAAGAAGATTTTATGGCATTGTTTTTGAAAATAAAGGTAAACATTTCTAGTGCCATGCAAAATCAATAAAATAGTTAACTGGTCATTTCTCTCATTGCTGTTTATGGGACATTGCAGTCCAGTGCTATCATTTGATTTATTACTGACACATTTTTAGTATACAGTGAAAAATCTTGTTTCTCATGAGGTGTACAAATAAAGCATACCGTTCATAGAGAAGGAAATGAGACAGTGCAGAATGTAGTTTTACAAGCATAGCTAAGGTGTAGAGAATGATGAACTTATGAGGTGGGTCCATTCAAAAATCTGATAGCAGCAGGGAAGAAGCTGTTCCAGAGTCGGTCGGTATGTGACCTCAGACTTTTGTGTCCTTTTCCCAGCAGGAGAAGGTGGAAGAGAGAATGTCTGGGGTGTGTGGGGCCCTTAAATATGCTGGCTGCTTTTCTGAGGAATCAGGAAGTATAGGCGTAGTAGGTGGATGGGAGGCTGGTTTGAGTGATGGATTGGATTGCATTCATAACCTTTTCTAGTTTCTTGTGGTCGTGGGCACAGCAGGAGCCATACCAAGCTGTGATACAATCAGAAAGAATGTTTTATATGTTGCATCTGAAAAATGTTGGTGAGAGTTGTAGCTGAAATGCCAAATTTTCTTAGTCTTCCAAGAAAATAGAGGCGTTGGTGGCCTTTCTTAACTATAGTGTTGGCATAGGCGGGGACCAGGACAGGTTGATGCTGAGAATTGTTTCCCTCACATTTCAAAAAGTGCTTAATTGGCTAGGGTGGACCTCAGAGAAAGGAGATGCTTAAATGCAACTTCTTTCCTTCCTTGTTCCATGTGAGAGCTGACTTCAAAATAATAAAATAATTCTCTTTATAATGTAACAATATGGGGTGGTTTGGCTGATGTGAAATGATGATAATCTTCATCTTCACTTTCCCACCTTAACCTCATAACCCTTGATTGCCTTACTGAATAAAAGTCTGTCTCTGTGAACAGGTAGATGAGTAGGGAGGTAGGTCAGGTTGAGTTCAGAGGTAGTCTAGCAGGTCAGAGTTAACCGGGTGAGGAGAGTCATGGAGGTCAGTGTCAGTGATTGGGCAACTAGTTGCATAATTACTCGGAAGTGAGATGAGGACATTTCAGTCTCGCATTCCTGGGAACTATCAAGTAAGGTAAGTTGGAATGATCTGAGGGAACATCCCAGGGAGTAGGGGAATTGCTCATCAGAAGTTCAAACATCTCAGACAATTCCCATGGAGTCACTCGGTTGAGACTTCTGAAGGGTTCCACAGTATATCTAAGTGAGGATGTCTGATCTCTGACGATCCAGAACCCAGAAGATCTAGGGCATGACTGTTTATGGGATCTTGCTGTGTGAAAATTGGTCACTGTGTTTTCTAAGTCATTGTTGTGACCACATTAAAAATAATACCAAACTGATTGTGGAGTACATCCTGAGGTTGCGAAAGACTCTAAATTCAAGGTCTTTATTTTACTTTTTGATTCACTGAGGGCAATTTAATTTTATATCTGGGCTACATCTAACATGATGTTAACATAAGCAGAAATAGGCAGAGGGAGTTCATTTCATGCCCAAGACTGAACTCCTAACTCACTGGTACAGACCTGTCAAGCCTTACATATTTGTTTAAATTGTAACTATTAGTTTTGTTTTGCTTTGAACATAAATTAAAAAAGAATTACAAGAGGTTTAGTTCCTTTCATTGTTGAAATAATTCGACTATAATACAACTAAGTCTGTCACTTAGGGCACTGTCTCCAGCAGGGGTAAACAAAAAATAGTACACAATCCTGTGGTTGTCTTCAGGGTCCTGCTGTACACGGTTGAAATGAAACTCAGATCATTATTTTAATAGTGATTGTGTGGCCCAATATCCCTTCTAAAAACATCATTTAAACTTATTTTTTGCTGATAAAATGAAGGATGATGTGAAGATGTCGGTGTTGGGTTAGGGGTAAGAAGTCTCACAACACCAGATTAAAGTCCAACAGGTTTGTTTGGTATCACAAGCATTTGGAGAACTGCTCCTTCATCAGGTGAGTGATACCAAATACCATGATACCACTCACCTGATGAAGGAGCAGCGCTTTGAAAACTCGCAATACCAAATAAACCTGTTGGACTTTAAACTGGAGTTGTGAGATTTCTTAAAATGAAAGATGTCAGTTCTCAGGAATAGAACATTTTTCTAGTTTGGACATCACATGGGCGTGGCTCGTAAAATCCCGCCCGAGGCCAACAGAGAATTCTGTTCTGCGAGCCTCGCCTGCCCTGAAACAGTAAAGTTCCAGCCCTCAATTGTGCATCAATAATTTTGTGGCTTAAGCTCTACCACAGTTAAGCGTCTCAAGTATGAATTTACTTGAGCCTACACCACTTTAAGGTTTCTAGAAGAGAAATCATATTTTGATGTTGAACCATTGTTAAAATAAAACAGATTATCTGGTTGACATCACATTGTTGTTTGTGGGAGCTTGCTCACAGACTGCAGCAGTTCAAGAAGGCAGTTCACCATCACCTTCTCGAGGGCAATTCAGAATGGGCAATAAATGCTGCCTAACTAGAGATGTTCCCATCCCATGAATGAATAAAAAAATTAGGCTGTCTCATTTCTTACCTTACAACAATGACCACACTTAAAAAGTATTTAATTGCTTATAAAATAAATCCAGTGGCCCTGATGAGCCCTACATTATATGCAAGTCTCTTTTTTCTAGAAAGCTTCAACAGATTTATGGTGTGAACTTGAACCCATTAAAATTGGTGGGGTCTGCCTTAAACTTACTTCAATTAGGACTCTTAAAGTGAGAGGGGTTCATCAAGCTAATTAACCCGGGGCAAATTCAATTTCCGTCAATCGAAATGAAAATTTAGCATTTTACATAAATTTTAACCACAAAAGACACAATCATTTTTGCAAAACTTAAGTTGTAATTTCAAATTTTCAGTTGCGAAATCCAACAACTAAATGTTCCAGTGACCTATAATTGGCATTCTGATTCTTAGCCAGAATTAATATGTCACTCATTCAATGCGCTGTTTGTGGAGTCTTGCTATGTTAAAATTGGCTGCTGCAATTAACCTACAAAACGTTGCTTTTCAAAACTAATGGATTGGCTTTGAGAAGGTCTTAAGATGGGAAATGTGTTACAAAATAAAGCACTTCCTATCCAACCAACTGTAAATGAAAGTGAATGGAGACAAAGGCAGAGCAGCTTTGCAAATGCTCTCACTGAGGAACAGTGCTGTGTAACAGGTAAGTGATTTTAATGGATTTTTTTTGTTGGGAAAAAGACAAAAAAAACTTGAAATAAATATCCTCTGTGGGTCTGATGTCTTCTATACCGATTTAAGTAGCTGTGCAAAACTGTTTTGTTTTAATGGGATTTCAATAACCCACAATGTTCATATACAGAACTGTTAACAATGTACACTATAAAGTTAAGCGAAACCCTACGGTGTACACTCAACCAAATATTTTAAGTAGTTCTATGAGGTATCGTGCTAACCATGCCTATACACATAAGAAAGAAAAGGTCACTTGGAATCTGCACAATACAAAGCTATTTGGTACCTACAAAGCACAGGAAATGTCAAGAATTTAAAACAATAGTGGTTTGTAGGGAATGCATTTAAGAACAGAGCTGAGCATGCATTGCACGTTATTTCACAAAGTGAGAAAGTATTGTACATTTGGGGTGTCAATAAAGCTCGTTTGACCAGGACACTCTGGTCAAACTCTCCAACTGCTCTGCACCCTGCAGCAGTTACTCTCCACCTTCAGTGAGAAACAAAACCGGCTTTCAAGTATCACTGTGCTTATCTCTCTTATTAGTTGATCATTTTCTGATTTCTGACTTCATATGATCCTTTACAACGTGTTCCCAATGCACGTTTTTAACAAGCCTACACACCAAATGACTCAGTCACCATTTAGCAAGAAATTTATGAATCATTTCCCTCGTCTGGGTCTGACGCAGGTCCACTGTCCTTTTCCAGTCTCTTCTATTATTTATTTTTGTGGAATCCTTTTGAGGTTCAGCAGAAGACTGTTCTGGATATAGCCTTTGGCACATTACTTAATTGTTTTGCTTATCTTTGTATCTGGAATCCACCAGGACCTCTTTGGCTGTGACTAATGCATGCCACGTTATACCACATTGGTTATTAAAAATGCTTCTCACTTGTTGAAATTGTTTTCTGTTGTCAGTGCTCTCAATTACTCAATCTCATAAAACATGGCCTCATAATGGATATATTCTAACAATTCCTACCCATTTGTTAACTATGGTATCATTTGTCATTAATAAAAGTGGGCTCAAAATAAGGTTGAGTGGAACAAACCAGGACACAGCAATTAGTTGTTGGCCTGTCGTAATGTGCAACAGCATATGACATCAATGAATTGCCATTATGAGACACTGGTTCTTTTGTTAGTTCATTTTGATTGCAATCTCTTGACCATTTTTTCAGACAGAGTGGCTTGAAGGGTCCAGTGTCATCTGCAATTTCTGCCAGTCAAAAAAAGACTCCGGCTATTGGAATTGTATTGTGCTCCCATGCTCCTTTTGATAATGCGAAAGTAGCTAATTTATGTGTTAACTCTGTAGCTATGGATCAGAAGAATTGACAGCCCAAAATTTAAATGGTTGGACTCTTCTGACAATTGACCCTGCATTTCTATAAGAAATCACTAAACTGCATTGCGCAGTTTCTATCACAGTTCTTAACTATTAAACTCAACAACTTCTTATGCAAGATGTGGAGATGCTGGCGTTGGATTGGGATGGCATAGTAAGAAGTCTGACAACATCAGGTTAAAGTCCAACAGTTTATTTGGAATCAAGGGCTTTTGGAGCGCTGCTTCTCAATGATGTGAGATTTCTTACTATTCTTACACAAGCACTGAGCACGTGGACTACCAGACATGCCATGTTTGCCAAATATAATTAAGACCCAACTCAAATGACATCACTTATGGTCTGTGCAAATACATCTTAAATAATCTTTTAAACAATGCTGATGTGATGGGACATCTTGTGGCCTGACCCATTAGTTGGATTGGTTTCCTTACTATTAAGTTTGATGGTTTTTGGGACTGAATGTGCAAGTGTTAGTGGTACGACAAGGGCTTCCAGGACCTCGGTGAATGATGGGGCCAATCAATCCATCATTGTTACCAAAATTTAAGAATGGCAAAGGAAACAGAAAAAAAAGACAGTAAAAGGAAATAAGCCCAATTAGATAAAGGGAAAAAAATATTGGAAAGGAAAGAAAGATGGGATTGAGAGGGAAGGAAAGAAGCAATGGTAAGAAAAATCTAAAATTTGCCACCTTAGAACATAGAACATAGAACAATACAGCACAGAACAGGCCCTTCGGCCTTCGATGTTGTGCCGACCAAAATAAAAGCAATGCCCCTCCTAACTAAACCATTCCCTTCTCATCCATATACTTATCAACTAACCTCTTAAACGCCACCAAACTTGGCGCATCTACAACAGCTGCAGGCAGCTTGTTCCCCTTCGTTCTGTAAAAAACAGAAAATGCCATGGTGTCATTGTGGTTAGCACTGCTACCTCACAGCATCAGGGACCTGGTTTCAAATCTGGCCTTGAGTGACAATGGAGTTTGATTTAATTTATTATTGATGCATGTATTGCAATACAGCGAAAAGTATTGTTTTTGTGCGCTACACTGACAAAACATATTACTCATAGTGTATATAATAGAGAAGGAAAGGAGAGGGTACAAAATATAATGTTACAGTCATAACTTGGATGTAGAGAAAGACTAGCTTAATACAAAGTAGGTCCACTCAATCTGTTGGCAGCAGGAAAGCAGCTGTTCTTAAGTCAGTTATCACAGACTTTTGTATCTTTTTCCCAATGGAAGAAGGTGAACGAGAGAATTCCGAGGTGCATGAGCCCTTGACTATGCTGACTGCTTTTCTGAGGCAACAGGAAGTGTAGACAGAATCAATGGATGGGAGGCTGGTTTGCATGGTAGATTGGGCTACGTTTGCAACGTTTTGAAATTTCTTGTGATCTTAGTCAGAATTTGCACATTCTCCCAGTGTCTATGAGGGTTTTCTCTTTGTTTCGGTTTCCTCCCAGGCTCCAAAGATGTGCGGGTTAGGTTGATTTGCCGTGCTAAATTGTCCACTAGTGTCAGAGGGACTAACAAGATAAATATTTGAGGTTATGGGGAAAGGACCTGGATGGGCTTGTTGTTGGTGCAGACTAAATGGGCTGAATGGCATCCTTCTGCACTGTAGGGATTCTATGATTCTCTCCCATCAGAATGTATGCATGCTAAAATTAATAGATTTATTTAATATAAAATAGAAATTGCTGGAAATACCCATTAGCTTTGGTATCGTCTGTGGAGAGATGCTTCTGTTCTTATTAAATTCAACACAAAATGTTGACTCTGTTTTTCTCCTTCTTTAATGCTGCCAGAGAGGCAGAGTCCTTCCAGGGTTCTGTGTTTTTATTTCACATTTCCAACATCGGCAGTATTTTGCTTTTATTTGGGTTTATTTGTGCATTCAGAAGGTAACAATCCAATGAGATGCTGAGTGGGAGGAACATTACAGCTCCTCCTATCTGGCCAATATCAATGGAGTTTTTGAACAACTTGCTGCATATTAAGATACCCTTTCCAGTGATGGAGTCATAAAAGTCCACCAATAAAAAAAGAAAACAATAGACTGAGCTCACAGAGATCCAAATACAGATTTTCAGAGTATATATTTTAAAAATATGGCAAGTCTGAGGTCACGTATCTGCTGCCTTCAGACTTTTGAATGGGCCTACCTTGCATTAAGTTGATCTTTTCTGACACCCTAGGTATGACTGTAATGATACTTTCTGCATCCTCTCCTTCTCTATGAATGATATGCTTTGTTTATGTACTGTGCAAAAAACAATACTTTTCACTGTTTACCAATGTGTGTAATATCTGTAACTTCAACACTACATTCTGTACCTTCGCCCTTTTCCCTTACGTCCTGTATGAATGGTATGCTTTGTTTGACATGCAATAAGCAATGCTTTTCACTGCACCAATATATGTGACAATGATAAATCAATTCAAGTAACTAAAGTAGTATTATTGTAGAATTTCACAACAAGATCATGAACTGGATTTTATGTGCTCCCACCAGATCTATGTTCATTGAGGATGACATGTTAAGTAGGGCAGGTACCAAAAAAACTCCCACCAAGTTCAACTTAAAATATGATGGGCAGTTGAGCAAGAGTGGGCTGGTTGTTTTTTTAAAAAAACTTTTGAAAAGGGTAGGAATGTTCAGGAATTGCTCTTTGCACAGTGGAGGCAGTACCCCTTTCTTCCCAACCGCCTTCTCTGTAAAAAGCAGCACACCAAACCTCTCCTGAAACTGCCCATTACCTCCCTGCCCAATGTCAATCCATGGATTTTCTTTATGGGCTTGCTTGCAATTCCAGCAGTGCCCACTAAAGTGCTTTTGGCAGTGCCAGAAGTGCTGAAGCTGCTGGCCAATCCTATTGCCTGGTGACCCATATTGCAGCAATGTAGCTTGCCCACATTGTGCAATGGCTATGGGGTGGGCTGGCATGCAGCAAGCCACATCATTTTGTTTTCAGGGCAGAAGGAATGAACCATCTGCCCTCCTCATCCATCTATAATGTGCAGCCCAATACATGTGGGTAATACGAATTTCCAATGTTTTAATGGAATTCTGATCTAATTGAATGGCAGAACAGACTCAATGGGCCGAATGTCCTGGCTACTTCTGCTTTTACATCTTATGGTCTTACCAGCCATCATACTCACCCGCCACCCTATCCATCTGCTACCCTTTGCCTCCTACTTACTTCACCCAATCACTCATACACTGATTTTCTAACACACTGAAAAGCTATCTAAACATTCATTGATAAATGTTCATAGCCATCATGCTGCCTCAAAGTTCAATGTGTTATTAAACATTTACCAGAATATGGTGTCCAGTAGTGTAAAAAAAGGAGGTGTGGTTTGTCCTTCCACTAACCATGCAGAGCAATTTCAGGAAGCAGTTCAATTTCAAATACACTCTGCATTTCTGGAGAAGCCAGGATTGGAAGTCCCAACCAGGAAAGTGGATCTTTGGCATTCCACAAAAATGTAGAAGTGGTTTGGCAATCCAACAGTGAATATTTGGGCCAATTTTTTTTTAGTCATGCTGTTTAAAGGATAAGTATTGGCCAGAGAACTGAGGAGAACTTCCAAGTTCTTCTTTGTCATGGGATCTTTTAAACCCATCCAAGAGCACAGACATTATTCAAAAAGAAAGTGTGCTTCCAAAGGTGCACCTCTCCTTCAGTATTGTGGTGGATTGTCAGCCTGGATTATGTGCTCCAACAGCTGGATTGGGACTTAAATTACATTGAAGTACTTTATCAGCTCATACAGCAGCCACATTTAATTCTTGTCTGTGAGCGATTCCGAAACACCCGGCCAAAGACTGTTGAGAAATGATCTCCTCTTCCAGCTTTTTCCAAAAGACATTTCTGACTTAACCATCTCCGTTTTTCTTTAAATGAGAAGTTATATGTTTTGAGCAATGGCATTTTTTTTAAGTTCAGAGATTTGGATCAATTAAACAGACTGAGTGCTGAGTAAAATTGAAAATGAATAAACATCGGATCATGTGTTTCTGGAACAGAAATTATAAGAAAAGGGTTCACCATCATCTTCACATCCTAAAGTTTTTCGCTAATCAACTACTTTTGAAATAATAGTACTTTTACTGCTTTCTGGGGCAGCATGGTGGCACAGTGGTTAGCATTGTTGCCTCACGGTGTCAGGGATCCATGTTTGATTCTTGCCTTGGGTCACTGTCTGTGAGGAATCTGCACATTTTCCCTGTGTTTGCGTGGGTTTCCTCCGGGTTCCCTACCACAGTTCGAAAGATGTGCTGGTTAGGTGCATTAGTCACGCTAAATTCTCCCTCAGCCGGAGTGTGGCAACTCGGAGATTTTCACAATAACTTCACTGCCGTGTTTGTGTAAATCTACTTGTGATATTAAATAAACCTATGGGCAGGTAAGCAAACTAATTTATGTATATACCACAAACAGCAAATGACCTGTTTACTTTTTTTGCTGGTGTTTGTTGAGGAAAATATGTTGACCATTATAGTGATAAAGAAGGAATGTTTGAATTGAAATTTATTTTGTGAGGATCTGTTACTGTGCTGCTGCTGTGTGGTTTATAATGGGCGATTAGATGCAGCACTGGTAGAAGCTTGGAAATAGGAATAATGCCTTTTTCATGGGATAAGAAATTTGAGTGCATTCCAGATAATGCCACAACTTGCTGCATTTAAAAATTCTCCTCCTCATGCCTTAGGTTCTTTTGCCAGTTTTCTTAAATTAGCATCCTCTGGTTAATTATTTTTTTGCACTCAAAACTCCTTATTGAGGAGAACCATAAAATTCTACAGTGCAGAAGGAGGCCATTTGGTCCATTGAGCCAGCATCAACCAGAGGCCCTGTCCCCATTACCTCATGCATTTACCCTTGCTATCTTCCCTGACACTAAGGGACAATTTAGCATGGCCAATCCACCTCCACCCAACCTACACATTTTTGGACTGTGGGAGGAAACCAGAGCACCCAGGGGAAACCCATGCAGATATGGGGAGAATGTGAAACTCCATACAGACAGTGACCCGAGCTAGGAATCGAACCCAGGCCTCTGGCGCTGTGAGGCAGCAGTGCTAACCACTGTGCCACCGTGCTGCCCTCATATCAGAATTATACTCATTGGAATTTAGAAGAGTCAGAGGAGATCTCATATAAATTTATAAAATTCTAATAGGGTAGACTAAGAAAGTATGGTTCTGATAATGGAGGAATACAGAACTCGGGGTCATAGTCTGAGGGAAAGGGGTAAAACTTTTAGGATTGTGGTGAGGAAATATTTTGTCACCAGAAAGTGGTGAAGGTTTGACAAGGTTCCTCATGGTAGACTGATAGAGAAGGTGAAGGCGCATGGGATACAGGGCCAGGTATGTAGATGGGTCGAGAACTGGCTCGGGAGGAGGAGACAGAGGGTAGTAGTGGAAGGCTCTTTTTCCGACTGGAGGCCTGTCACTAGTGGAGTGCCACAAGGCTCAGTACTAGGTCCTCTTCTATTTGTGGTTTACATAAACGACTTGGAAGTTGGGGTAGGTGGTGAGATCAGCAAATTTGCTGATGACACTAAGATGCTTGGATTGGCGGGTACAGAGGAGCAGTGCCAGGCAATACAACAGGACATAGATAGGTTGGTAGACTGGGCAGATAGATGGCAAATGGAATTTAATCCGGATAAATGCGAGGTGATGCATTTTGGCCGGAAAAATGTAGGAGAGTTATAGGATAAAAGGTAAAACTATTCGGAGTATAGAGACGCAGAGAGACTTGGGGGTGCAGGTTCACAAGTCTCTGAAGGTGTCTTCACAGGTGGAGAAGGTGATAAAGAAAGCGTATAGTATGTTAGCTTTCATAGAAAAGGGTATAGAATACAAGAGTAGGAGTTTGATGTTGCAATTGTATAGAACGTTGGTTAGGCCTCACTTGGAATACTGCGTCCAGTTCTGGTCGCCGTACTATCGGAAGGATGTGGAGTCCTTGGAGAGAGTGCAGAGGAGGTTTACCAGGATGCTGCCTGGTATGGAAGGACTGTCTTATGAGGAACGATTAAATAGACTGGGGTTGTTTTCCCTTGAAAGACGTCGGCTTAGAGGGGATCTCATAGAGGTGTATAAGATTATAAGGGGTATAGATAGAGTAAATGGAGGTAAACTTTTTCCACCTTCAGAAATGGATAGGACGAGGGGTCATGGCCTTAGGGTGAGGGGGGCTATGTATAAGACGAATATTAGAGGGCAGTTTTTCACACAAAGGGTAGTGGGGGTGTGGAACGCACTGCCGAGTAAGGTGGTGGGAGCAGGCACGCTGGGGCTGTTTAAGGGTCTCTTGGACAGCCACATGAGCGGTATGCAGATAGAGGGATATAGTAGGACTGTTTAACTACGGCTTTTTTCCACAGGTAATTCGGTCCATACTTGACCAACAAGGAGCATGCATTCGGCAGGTGGTGCGAGGACAGCTCTTGGATGTTGATTCATGGGTTGCCTGTGCTTCATGTCGTAAATGAGTGCTTTATGTGGACCATCTGAAGGGCACCATGACAGCTCAGAGACTATCGATGTGGCTGTGCAGACACTTGGAATTGGGCCGGTGTCTGCGGGAGTTTGCGCATTCTCCCCATGGTTGCGTGGGTTTTCTCCGGGCACTCCGGTTTCCTCCCACAACCCAAAAATTCGCTCTTGGGCTGATTGGGAAACAAATTGTCCTTATAGTGAGAGTCTTCCATATTAGGAATAACCTAAATCTATAATAGGATAATGGAATTGCTACTATATAGTTATGACGGTGGCGCGGGCTCGTTGGGCCAAAGGGCCTGTTTCCTGTGCTGTGTTGCTCATAAAAAAAAAATTATTTACAAATCAGTCACCCAAATGCCCATTATGGAGGAGCTTTGAAAGATAATAATGTCAGATGAAATTGGCAGCACTTTAAAATAAAAATGTTTTACTGTGGGCTGCAATTCTGATCGGCAATGAACAAATGGTGCCAGCTGTTTGTTATGAGTTTCCTTGCCCATAGACGTTTAGTGAGATTTTGCACCAAAAGTTCCTGTTAGCTAACTATCCAAAGAGCAATGAGTCCTTTACTTGACATCTGAAGCCTATGTGAAGAACATAGGCAACATCTATGCCCCTTTGTACAGAATCTGAATTAGAGAATGTAAGTTAGAACAACAAATTCAACGTCCAATCATGTATAAAAAGTGAGATAAAGAGAGGGAAAGACAGGTGTGAGTAGAAGAGATAAACTGTAGAACTTTTTTTTTATCAGATCACCAACAGTTTATAGCTGACGGAATGAGACCCCACACTTTATAAAGTAAATTTCCAGCATCAGGCTGGTTGCTGGAAATCAAGGCTTATCTTGCTGTTCAAATTTTGCGTACACTCGAATGGTCAAGCTCTATGTTTTTTTAACAGGTTAGTGATATATACTGCATAAGTTGTGTTTGCAGTGCTGAGAGCCTTTCAACAAGGTAGCATAATTGATAGCTATAGATTAGCTAGGAAGGAGGTAAAAAGTGAATTGAGGAGAGCTAAGAGGGGACACGAGAAGATGTTGGCTGATAGGATTAAGGAGAATCCTAAAGCTTTCTTTCGATATGTTAAGAATAGAAGATTGGTTAGGGCACGATTAGGGCCAGTCATAGACAGCAGTGGGAAGTTGTGCGTGGAGCCTGAAGAGATTGGTGAGGCACTGAATAAATATTTCTCTTCGTTATTCACGCAGAGTGCTGGAAATGTAGCTATGGAGAGCACTGAGGTACAGGGTTACAAATTGGGGAGTATTGTAGTAGATAGGGAGGATGTGTTAGAAATTCT
The DNA here is from genome assembly GCA_024679065.1 of Sphyrna mokarran. Lineage (NCBI taxonomy): Eukaryota > Metazoa > Chordata > Chondrichthyes > Carcharhiniformes > Carcharhinidae > Sphyrna > Sphyrna mokarran. The sequence goes on from JAGIQG010000009.1 coordinate 25,520,849, forward strand.
CGAGGGTTTGAAGTTGGATACGTCCCCTGGGCCGGACGGGATTTACCCTAGGATTCTCTGGGAGGCAAGAGAGGAGATTGCAGAGCCTCTGGCTCTGATCTTCAGGTCCTCGTTGGTTACGGGTGTGGTTCCGGAGGACTGGAGGATAGCGAATGTGGTCCCATTGTTTAAGAATGGGAAGAGAGACCTTCCAGGGAATTATAGGCCAGTGAGTCTTACTTCTGTTGTGGGCAAGGTATTGGAGAGAATTATTAGGGATAGGATTTATAGTTATTTAGAGAGAAATGAATTGATTGGGGATAGTCAGCATGGTTTCGTGACGGGTAGGTCATGCCTTACTAACCTCATTGAGTTTTTTGAGAAAGTGACCAGAGAGGTGGAGGGGGGTAAGGCGGTTGATGTAGTATATATGGACTTTAGTAAGGCGTTTGATAAGGTGGCCCATGGAAGACTTCTGCAGAAAATGCAGATGTATGGGATAGAGGGTGATTTTAGCTAATTGGGTTAGGAATTGGCTAGCAGATAGAAGACAGAGGGTGGTGGTTGATGGGAGATATTCATCGTGGAGTTCGGTGACGAGTGTTGTGCCTCAGGGGTCTTTTTTGGGGCCCCTGCTGTTTGTAATTTTTATAAATGATCTGGATGAGGGTATTGAGGGATGGATCAGTAAATTTGCAGATGATACTAAAGTTGGTGGTGTGGTAGATAGTGAAGAGGGGTGGTTTAGTTTACAGAGTGACTTGGACAAGTTGCAGAGCTGGGCCGAGAGGTGGCAAATGGAGTTTAATGTGGAAAAGTGTGAGGTAATGCACTTTGGCAGGAACAATAAATGTGTAGAGTATAGGACTAATGGTAGGGCTCTTAATAGGGTTGAGGAACAGAAGGATCTTGGTGTATGTGTCAATAGATCCCTGAAAGTAGGCAGTCAAGTGGTTAAAGTTGTTAAGAAGGCATATGGAGTCTTAGCTTTTATTGGTAGGGGGATTGAATTTAGGAGCCGAAGCATCATGTTGCAACTGTACAAAACTCTAGTGCGGCCGCACTTGGAGTATTGTGTTCAGTTCTGGTCCCCACATTATAAGAAAGATGTGGAGGCATTGGAGAGGGTACAGAGGAGGTTTACCAGGATGTTGCCTGGTATGGAGGGCATGTCCTATGAAGAGAGGTTGAAGGATTTGAGGTTGTTTTCGTTAGAAAGGAGGCGGCTAAGAGGGGACCTAATCGAAACATATAAGATGATTAGAGGTTTAGATAGTGTGGACAGTGATAGCCTTTTTCCTAGGATGGAGAAAGCTAGCACGAGGGGACACAGCTTTAAATTAAGGGGTATGAGTTATAGGACGGATATCAGAGGTAGTTCTTTACTCAAAGAGTGATTAGGGAGTGGAATGCCCTGCCTGCAGCTGTTGTAGATGCGCCAAGTTTTGTGGCGTTTAAGAGGTTAATTGATAAGTATATGGAAGAGAAGGGAATGGTTTAGTTTGGAGGGGCATTGCTTTTTATTTTGGTCGGCACAACATCGAAGGCCGAAGGGCCTGTTCTGTGCTGTATTGTTCTATGTTCTATGTTCTATAATTTTGCTGCCTTCGTGGAATTGGACATCTTGGAGAGTGACTTCCTGATTTCTGCATTTAATTTTGATTTGATTTATTATGGTGATGTGCATTGGTACGCAGTGAAAAGTATTGGTTATTGCGTGCTATACAGAGCATACCATTCATAGAGTACGTAGGGAAAAAGGAAAGAAGAGGGTGCAGAATATATTGTTGCAGTTACAGATGGTGTGTGGAGCCAGATCAACTTAATATATAGTATGTCCATTCAAAATTCTGGTGGCAGCAGGGAAGAAGCTGTTGATTCATCTGGCTGTGTAGGTGTCCGAAACTGCTGTCTGATTTACACATGCATACAGTGAGCCTTGCTTAGCATCACAGCTATTTCTTTCATGAAATTCAGCCAATTGTGCTACAATGTATTCGGGGAGTACAATGTCTTCCATCATGCTTGAAACTGCAAAACAAAATTCAGTGCAGCGATATTTATGAATGATGAAGAATCACGTTCTGTTGGGTACACCTCATGACCTAGATCCATTTATTTGGTAGGTTTACCGTCTGCCAGGTTCTGGGAGAAGCAACAGTGACCTTGAGTGTTTGGAGCTTTGGAGTAAAAAGGATTGTTCTCAAAGCATTAACAGAAATAGCCATGCCAGGTATGCTTTCAGGGTCTAAACAGTCAGACAGTTAAATCCTAACAAATGACAAGAATGCTAGACTTGAATCAGGATTTCCATATACGTCAAATAAAGAAGTCAATTTGTAAATTTTTCTACTGCAACACATTCAATCATTCACACATGAGTTCAGTTTAAACAAAACGAGTAGAAAACATTGAACAAATGAATATTTTTCATTAAGACAGGCTGGTGTGTGTCTAAAAATGTGTGGCTGCTTCTGATGTAGTCACGGATTGAAGAAGTTTCGGAATGGAAAAACCTTAATTGAGGAACATGTTGTTCTTGCATCAGGCTTTAATGGGGAAATGTTATGCTTGGATCAGAAAACTTGTAAAATAGGAGTGAATTAAAGTGATTTGGTCCATAAAAATTGAAGACCCAATTACTGAAGTGATTCTGAGAAAACGTCCCAATTTCTCAGCCAAAGTAACTGTTGCATCCAATACATTTGAAGCATTGAAATATTCTCAGAAATATCGAACTGCATTCTTGTCATGATAACCCACATGCATGAGAAGGATAATCACTAGCGACTGAAATACAGTCAGGAGAGAGAGAGAGAGAGTATCCTCTGTTAAAGTGACCAATGTTGCATTTTCTCCCTGAGCTAAACAAAAACTAAAAAAAAAACTGCTGAAGCTAAAATTAAAGCCAAGTCTCACTTGGCCCATTTAACTCTGAAGAGCTTTAAAATGCTGATCTGGCCCTCAAACTTACTCATCAGAATGTATGCAAGTTCAGAAAAGCAATCTTTGACAAATGTAAAGTCTCAAGCTAAATCCAGCGCAAATTAAGTTTATTTATTAGTGTCATAAGTAGGTTTACATTAACACTGCAATGAAATTACTGTGAAAATCCCCCAGTTGTCACACACTGGTGCCTGTTCGAGTAACACTGAAGGAGAATTTAGCCTGGCCAGTGCACCAAACCGGAGTACTCAAAGGAAACCCACGCTGACACGGGGAGAGTATGCAGATTCCACATGGACGGTGACCTGAGCTGGGAATTGAACCCAGGTCCCTGGCATGGTGAGGCAGCAGTGCTAACCGCTGAGTCACCATGCCACCCCTGGCAGTGTGAGGTAGCAACCCTAATCATTGTGCCACACTAGTCTAAGTAGAATATTGGTGGAAACGGGCAAATTTATATTCTGTTTCCTCATGTGTTGAGGGTGTATTTATTGTTCGGTGGTGTATCTTATTGTGATGTTTAGCTGGATGAAAAGTAAGGGTAAATTGCACACTGGGCTTGGTTTTCCAAATGTTTAGTCCTGATACAGAGCTATGCCAGGTACGCTTTCAGGGTCTTTCTGCTGGCAGCAAATGTTAGTAAATCACAACATGATTACTCTAGTCGGCTGTCTTGGTATAAGGAGCCTGTCAACTGTACAACATTTATATATGAGTGGTGAAGTTGGATATCATCAGCCTTGCCGTATGTTCGTTCTACAGGGCAGGATTGCTGAGTTAAAGATGGCCTGAGAAATTGAAATTGGGCCTGGCATTGTGGGCATCATTTCAATGAGATTTGTGAATAGCTGATGTTTGCTGCATGTTCCCAGACAGCTCATGAGAGAAACTGAATATTGGGCCAGTGCACAGTGGAACAGTGGTTAGCACCACTGCCTCACAGTGCCAGGGATCCGTGTTCAATTCCAGCCTTGTGTCACTGTTTGTGTGGAGTTTGTATATTCTCCCACGTTTGCATGGGTTTCCTGCAGGTGCTTCAGTTTCTTTCTTCAGTCCAAAGGTTAGGTTGATTTGTGAAACTAAGTTGCTCCTTAGTGTCAGGGGGATTAGTAGGGTAAATACATGGGGTTATGGGGAGATTGCCCGGTTGGGACTACTGTTGATGCAGGCTTAATGGGCCGTCCAGAAGAAGCTGTCGAGTAGGTCTCAAGAAAGAGAGTGGGGGGGGTTGGGGGGGAGTGGTGTGCGCAATTGAATGGGAGGAAAAATGATTAGCAAGTCGCTAAGTGAGAACAAGCAATGTTTTTGGGAAATTTGAGAATCTGCCTGCACCTTCTGGTTCCCTATATGTGTAAACAAAAAAATTGAAGCATCTTATTGATGGATTTCCAGTTAGGCTGCAGCCAAGCTGTGCTCAGGGCAATTTAATTTCATGAAGAGATCCTGTAAACAAAGGTACACCTCTTTTTCTGTATGGATCCTGGAGCCTACAAGCCAGTATGATGGGCAGTAGGTTTCTGGTGCAGGATATGTGTGAGCATGCTGCCTGCCATTTTACATGCAAGGATATTGGCCAGAATTTTTTTAACTCATTCACCATGGGAATTGTAGAGGGCAGGACACAGTCCATGCAAAGGTCCGTTGACCTCAGATGGGATTTTTCTGAGCATGAAGGCAAGCGTGATCGGAAAATCCTGCCCATAGTTTTACACCCTAGAAAATAAGAACAGCATCAACAAATTTCTAAGCCAAATTGTTGTCTTGAACTTTAAAGGAAGAATTGATTTTATACAGAGCTACTGGAACATTAGGACAGGAGTAGGACATTCTGACATTGGATGAACATCATAATATTCTAAGCAATGGGCCAAGTGCTGGTAAATGAGATTAAGTAGGTTGCCAGGTGTTTCTGACATGTTAGTGCAGATGTGATGAGCTGAAGGGCCTCTTCTACACTTTCTGATTCTAAGATAAGTTGTCACTTGATCAATTGCTGTTATTTTTCTTCTTGTTAGTTCCGTTGGCCCAAATTTTCAACAATTGAAAAACCTGATGGGCACTATGTCACAAAGTTGGATTGATAGTGACCATGTGCCTTTAAAAATTGCAAGCTGAGTTTGAGGTAATTAAAATTAACAATTCTAACTGTCCTTTAAAAGGAATTAATTCCAATACAAGACTTGCAGATTTTGTACTCCAGTCTTTGGATAAAATTGAATTAATTTAGAAGCCTGGGCTAATAATGTAGACAACATGAGTTGTGATCTTACCATGAAAGCGTGAGAATTTGAATTCAGTATTTTAACATGTTCCAATGAAACTCTGGCATCTGTCCAAGTGATCATGAAGTTGTCAGACTGTTGTTGAAAAAAGCAATTTTGTTCCTCACGCCCTTTGGAATGGAAATCTTTTGTTGTTGCTTGGTTTGGACTGTATGCAACTCAAGTCCCACACCAATATGACTGACTCTCAAAGGGCCCCTGAAGTGACTGAGCAAACCATTCAGTTCAAGAAGGTGGTCCAAACCGCATTCTTAGGGAAATTAGGGCTGGATAACAAATGCTGGTCTTGCTAGCAACACTTCCACCCTGATAATGGAAAATCTCGCCCAATGAATTTAAAAGCAAAAATTTAATGCAACCACATGATTTGTGGTTCAGTTATTTAAAGATTTGGTTCATATCCACTTGCTAGTCAAACAAGATCAATGTTATATTTTTTTTCGCTCAGTGGATGTGGGTGACACTGGCTAGGGCAGCAATAAATGTCCATTCCTAACTGGCCTCCATTTTAGAGGTAGCCATGATGTGAAGGTGCCAGTGTTGGACTGGGGTGGGCAAAGTAAGAAGTCTCACAACACCAGGTTAAAGTCCAACAGGTTTATTTGGAATTACCAACTTTCAGAGTGCTGCTCTCTCATCATGTGAAGCTGAACTCACTTGATGAAACAACAGCCTTTCGAAAGTTCGTAATTTCAAATAAACCTGTTGGACTTTAACCACGTGTTGTGAGATTTCTTACTCTGTCCATTTGAGAGGGCACTTTTTGTCCACATTGCTGTGGATCTGGAGTCACATGTAGACCAAATCAGGTTAGGATGATAGATTTCCTTCCCTAAAGAGCACTAGTGAACCAGATTTTTTTTACGACAATGGTTTATGGTCATCATCAAACTTTTAATTGCAGGTTTTATTGAATTCAAATCCCACCATCTGCCATGGTTCACTGGATCTCTGGATTATGAGTTCAGTGACAATACTACCACACCTCTGCCTCTCACTGCTGGTCCTCATAGTATAATGACTCCTGAAATAATTTTGGTTCTCATCCAGTCCATTAATCCTTCAAAAACAAAGTTGCTCAAAGTACACAAATCTATTTTTATGAAGGAGGGTAAATTGGTAAGTGGGCTATTTCAGTTTATAATTGATCACAAAGGGTCTGGAAGCCTTGACCAGTGGTCATTTAAGTGCTATCCAAATATGGGATTGCAGATTGCTTGCGAATTATTGCCTAGAAATTATTACAAGCAGTGCTAATGTACAATTGTGCAACAAACTCATTTGGCAGGCCATTATACGTTATTTTAATCGACACATCAGCCCAGGGCTAACACTCGAGTAATGAATAGAGAAATGTCATAAGAATTATTGTTCATACACTACTGGGTTAAAAATTCAGATATGCTTGCCAAGGAGAGGCTTTTCTCCCCCTCACTACTGCAAACAGTAATTATCAGGCTTGTGCATTGAAGCAATAACCACAGTTGCAAGAGCTTATGCCCCCTTATAACGAATGATGAATAAGCATTTGCCTGAGATATATCCCATTTGGAACCTTTTATTTATTTAACAGTGACACCATTGTAAATTAGGTTTTATTATTTATCATACTACTCTTTGTCTTTTGAGAGCTAGTATTTTAAAGTTACATATTTTTCCACCAAATTCTCTGAATATTTATACATATTTAGAAAGCTACAAAACATGTCGCTACTTGAAGGATAAAAACTGAGGATCTTCGTTAAGAAAAAGAATTACATTGGTCGAGTCCAATTATTTTTTTATTAAGTAGAGTTTTGGCACACTTCACACACCAGAAGATAGACTCTTTCCCAAATATGTACATGGCTGTGTTTACATAATTCCTTGTAGTGACTGTGGATGCGTCCAAGTAGGAAAGTCAAAGAAGGAATTCCGCAAAAAAAAAATCGACATAATGTCAGGACTAAAGAAGATGTCACAGATTACCGACTGTTAAAAGTGCAGACTTGTGTAAAAAGGAATCGTAAGTGAGAAGGGAAGGGTGTGATCTACAGAAATCTTACCAGAGCCCGAATCAGAAACAGTAGCAGCTGACTGTAATCCGAAAGGAAACTGTACCAAAGAACTCTCGTTGCCTAACTTTCATTACACATATGATAAAACAAGATACCAAACTGAAATGCTAATCGAAAGCTGGAGAATTAATTGGCAGTGCAAAAGCAGCTTGGAACCCAGCAGAAAGATGAAGTTAATTTGAGTCAGTGAGCTGAAACGGCAAGAATTTTCACACACTACTGAAGTGGGGAATCTATTTTCCCTGTACAGAGTGCATTGGGAAAGTGAATGACTATATTCATGTCACAGCTGAATGATTCTAAGTGTTAAGCACACTGAAGTGCATTATCTGCTCATCCCCTGAAAACAGTTATAGAAGCCTGAGGCCTACGATGCAGTTAGTGGTTGGTGCCTCAGTCTGATCAGCAAGAGCAAAGAGGACTGGGAGCATAAGAAAGATATCAGAGAATCATTGAATCCCTACAATACAGAAGGAGGCCATTCAACCCTTTAAACCAGCATTGACAACAACCCCACCCAGGCCCTATACCTGCAACACCACGTATTTACCTTGCAAATCCCCTTGACGTTAAGGCCCAATCTTAACATTGCATTGCATCCATTTTTGGACACGAAAACTTGATAAAATTGGATGTGAAGTGGATAGCATGATCCATGCCCGCATCCGCGCAGATTCCGACTTTACCAAGGCCCGGAAAGGAGCGGAGGGAGGGGGGGTGAGGAGGGCTCCACTGCCACTCTGTGGGTGATCAGTGAGGGGGTGGGAGGAGGGTCTTCTGCAAGCAATCGGTGGGGAGGGAAGGGGAGCAGGGGACAGGGGGTCGCGATCAGTTTGGGTAGCGGAAAGGGTGAGTGGATAAGGGGGACAGTTATGTTGTGGAGGTGGGATGGTGTCTATGGGGGGGGGTCATCATTCCCGGGCTGCTTTATCTGCTTTCTGTGCCCTGAGCGTGATGTGACAGGGGAATATTTTTCGTATTTTCTTTTACTGTGCATGCACAGTTGAAGGCTCCGATTGGAGCATCAGTGTTTCGGGTGCGATAAGACTTGCCCATAGCGTGATTCAGACTCATGACGTTTTTTTTCAGGCTGAGTGCATCGGGGGACACTGGAGAACAGGTTTACAAGTTAGATCTGAATCACACCCAGATTTAGCACTTAGAATCAAAATGACAAAATACGCCCCTCAGGTCAATTTACTATGGCCAATCAGCTTAACCTGTACTACTTTGGACAGTGGGAGAAAGCCAGAGGACCCGAAGGAAACCCATACAAACACAGGGAGAATAAGTAAATTCCACACAGACAGTCACCCGAGGTCTGAATTGATCCAGGGTCCCAGGTGCTGTGAGGCGAACCATTGTGCCACTGAGCTGCCCAAGGTAATGATGTCCGTGAAACCATTGTCGATTATCGTGAAAACTTATCTAGAATCATAGAGTCCATACAGTGCAGAAGGAGCCATTCAGCCCATCCAGCCTACACTGACAACAATCCCACCCAGCCCCATTCCTGTAACCCTATATCTTTACTTTGCTAATCCCCATGACACTAAGGGGCTAGGTATGTACTAGGTTGATTAGGCCTCTAATTTGAATGCAGTTGAGACAGCAATCCATAATAATTTAAAAAGAGAGTAATCTGTTCATTGTTTCACTGACAGCCTCATAGTGCCAGTGCTGCCTGAATGGTTCTCCCCTTCCATGCCCAGTGACCACCAGTTGCAGCCCCCTCAATCCCAGGGCAATGGCAGGTATATATCTGGAACTCATGGGCCTTTAATAACTATTAGCGGCTGAGATTGTTGCTCTGAAGCTCATAATGCACCATGAGAAAAGCTTTATCTACTAAAGCTTGTTGATTTGAGCAGAGGCAAATGGAGCTGACTAAATAAAATGAATCGTATGGCTAACGGAAGTAGATTTTGCTGCTGGCTGTATCTCCCATTCTGTACAATGAATCCTAAAAAGAGAAAGGAAAGAAGGACTTTCATTTATACAGCATCCTCACAATCATCAGATGTCTCAAAGCACTTTACAGCCAACGAAGTCTTTTCATTTCTGTAGGAATCACGGCAGCAAATTTGTCCACAGCACGCTGTCCCGAACAGCACAGGAACAAACAGGGAATCTGTTATTCACAAGCCTTGCCCAGGACGCCACAGATAACTTCCCTTTTCTTTTTCAAAATAGTGCCGTGCATTTTTTCACATCCCTCTCTACAAGCACAGGCGGCTTCAGTTTAACATCTCATTCAAAAAATGGCATCTCTGACAGTGTAGCACATCCTCAGGACTGCACTGGAATGTCAGTCTTGAGTTTTGCACCTCAAGCCCTGGAGTGGGACTTGAACCTGGAACCTTGTGATTCAGAGGCTGAGGTATGGCCAACTGAGCAGACACACTGGGCAGAATTTAATCCAGGTGGCCTGTGGCGCACTCGCCTAAAGCCCAGGATCATTAAGGGAGCTGGGCCACAGGTTGAGTGTGGATGGGATGTGAGGATGTTTGCTGACTATGTGGATCAGATGAAAAGGCAGGTAGTGACTCCCAGCAGACTCTTTTCCTTTCTTATATTGGTTCCCTCAATCTGGCTTTTCAGTGTTTGCTGTATCATAGAATTAAATCATAGATCATAAAATCCATACAATGCAGAAGGAGGCCATTCGGCCCATCGAGTCTGTACTGATCATATTCCCACCTGGGCCTTATCTGCATAACCCCTTGCATATACCCTACTTAGTCCTCCTGACACTAAGGGATAATTTAGCATTATCAATCTACCTAACTGGTATATCTTTGGACTCAATAAAGTTTCACAACACCAATTTTAAATCCAACCAATTTATTTGATAGTAAATTCGCGAGCTTTCGACACTATGTGCCTTCGTCAGGCAAATGCAGTGTTCTGGTCTGCAATAGCACTCATACCAACACAGACAGTCATAGATTGCTGATTAGAATGCGAATCCTTACATCTAACCTGCTATTCAAGTGTTAAAGTGGCTAGCATGGTGTGTGAAGGGAATTCTGAGCATTGGTTAGAGAAGTGTATTTTCTCCAGACAGCACAGTAAGTGAGGTTTTTTGCTAACCCAGGCAAGTTACGGGGGTTACAGATAGTGTGTCATGAAGCCAAGATCCCTGTTAAGACCGTCCTCGTGTTTGGAACTTGGCTATCAGTCTCTGCTCAGCGACTCTGCGCTGTCGTGTGTCCCGAAGGCCCCCTTGAAGAACATTTACCCGCAGGTCGGAGGCCGAATGCCCATGACTGCTGAAATGTTCACCCACAGGAAGGGAACTGTTCTGCCTGGTGATTGTTGAGCGATGATCATTCATCTGCTGTCGTAGTGTCTGCATGGTCTCCCCAATGTACCATGCTTCGGGACATCCTTTCTTGCAACGTATTAGGTAGACAACGTTGGCCAAGTTGCAAGTGTATGTACCGTGTACCTGGTGAATGGTATCCTCACGTTTGATGATGTCGTCCATGTCTATGATCTGGCATGTCTTGCAGAGGTTGCTGTGGCAGGGTTGTGTGGTATTGTGGTCACTGTTCTCCTGAAGGTTGGGTAGTTTGCTGCGAACAATGATCTGTTTGAGGTTGTGCGGTTGTCTGAAAGCAAGAAGTAGGGGGGTGGGGATGGCCCTAGCGAGATGTTCATCGTCATCAATGATATGTTGAAGACTCCGGAGAAGATGTCGTAGCTTCTCCACTCCGGGGAAGTACTGGACAACAAAGGGTACTCTGAGCACCGTGTCCCGTGTTCGTCTTCTGAGGAGGTCAGTGCGGTTTATCGCTGTGGCACGTCGGAACTGTCAATCGATGAGTCGAGCGCCATATCCTGTTCTCACGAGGGCATCCTTCAGTGTCTGGAGATGTCTGTCACGATCCTCCTCATCTGAGCAATGAAAGCTCGCGAATTTACTATCAAATAAATTGGTTGGATTTAAAATTGGTGTTGTGAAACTTTACTGAGTTTACCCCAGTCCAACGCCGGCATCTCTACATCATATCTTTGGACTTCCAGGCTTTCTGCATGGCAACTGCAATGCCTGCCGCTAGAAAATACATGTGATAGTAGGAGGAGGCATTAATTGAACACTTAAGGACCTCTATTAGTGTTGAGGCAGAAGCAATAACGATGAGTGCGATGCTAGTTAAATCACCCTAAGAAGTTAGTGCCATTTGATAAGTGTATTTATAACATGTTTACATTGCCTCCTCTCCCTGCACCACCTGTCCCCACACTAAACATTTCAGAGTAAGACGTCCTCATTATTCTCCTATTGACTTCCTGAAGGCTACACTGACTACAGTCGCCGAGAAGAAAAATGTAATGCCAAAAGTTAACTTGCTGCATAGAATTTCAAAAGAATGATAAAGGTGATTCTTTCTTTCCTTCGGTTTACCCCCATGGAGAAGTGACTGGTTTCTAAATAATGCTTTATCTGTATTGATGCGACTGAGATTAGCATCTATTCACAGCCACTTTATCGAGTTGGAGCGTTCAGTGGATTGTTGATCTTTTTTTATTTGTCTCTCTGACGCTTACCCCTTTTGAGTCGAAGAACATATAAATGACCGCTATGAATGTCACTTTTGATTCACTGGCAGGAAGCGCACTTATAGTTCAGGACTATTTTGGGTGACCCCACCCCTTCCTCAGACTCTAGCAAGTCTTGCTGTCTGGTGTTTTGTGAGACTTGGCCGGCTACTGCAGAACTGGTTTTGAACTGCTTTAAATCAAACTGCATTCTTAGATAGTTGGATCAAGGTCTGTAGTGTCAAACTGGATCGCTCTTAAATGAGCCTAGATTCCGTGCAACAAAGTTGCTGGTCTCTAACTAGGCAGGTAGAATTGTTAATTTGGAGCATGGCCACGATGAAAATAACTTAATTGTTTGGCTGTAAGGTGTATTAAGCATCAGAGTCATACTCAAATTCTGCTAGTGATTTCACATTAGTGAAGCCATAGGGAGTGATCTTACCAAACAATTCGAAGTGCTAAACGAGAGTGAAAATGGAAAGGTTTCAGATCCATTTTCGGCGAGAGAAAAATTCAAGTCCTATTACATTTAGGAAAAAAAATGAGGCAAAGTGAGATTCCTGCCAGTAGGGGGAATGGACGGACGCTATTCATGCCAGGAAGCCAACTGCTAATTGTAGAGGGCACTACCGCACATGCACTTGATCTCCCAATGCTTCAATGCATCATACGTTAGGAGATTGTTCCTCCTCTGAGCCACTCCCCCTACCCTCCACCACTCTCGTTCACATACTTACTCACACCCAGTCAATTGTTGCTTCTGTTCAGCCCCATCTGGTCAATTGCTATCCCAGTGATTCCCAGTTGCAGAGTGTACAGCTCTCCGTGCACTGTCTCCCCTTCAGGCCCTGCCCCTAACCATCAGGCACTGCTCCTTAGCACTACCTGGGTGCTCAGCGGGCTGTGCCAGGCTGGCACTGCCAAGGCACTGCCCCCAACAACCTCGGGGGCCTCAGTTGTCGTGGCTGCTCCCTTTCAGAGTTTCCTGCAGCACATATTGTCCGCCAACTCTGCGATGGACAGCTGTGTCCTGTATGCTCTTAGTCTCTTTGTCTTTGGGTTCTCTCTTTGGCCTTATGAGGAGCTTGAGGGGTTTCTGGTTCTCTGTACTTCCTAGTGTCCCACCTTCATTGTGCATTTCCTTGCATTGTTTGTCCTCCCAAAAAGCATCACCTCAGTGTTCGGCTTTAACTTTCTGTACAGCAGACTCTGTGTGCCCTACATTAGGTCTGGCTAAATGCGACAAATTAGTTTTCAATTAGAATTAGACTATGCCAGATGAAGACTGCATTGTGTAGACCTTAAATCGTATATCATTGCAGATGGTGAGTTATGTTGAGTCAGGATAATAGTGTAAAAGTAAGAGAGGACTGTCATGGTGAAATGTGTTGGTAGCTCCAATAAGATGGGCTGAATTTACCAGCACTCAGGGATAGAATGGAATGCGAGATAGGGGCACGCAAAATGATGAAGGAGAGTAAGAGTGGAGTGTCCATCTCCTTGCTAGTGACAGGTCAGGTGGCAGACAGCCCTCTTGCCCCGTAAGGTTACCACCGCAGGCTAGACATCTTCCAGGAGATGCCGCGGGTTTATATTAGTCACTGGCAGAGATGTAGAAATACAAATTCTGTCCACTTTCTCTTACTGTTGTTTGTGCATAATACATGGGAGGGAGAGAGATAGTGGAAACATCAGAATCTCAATGTCACAGCCGTATTCAGTATTTCATTTGACAAGACCAGTTCACTGCAGCCCACCCGATTGCAGTGCCCTCTGGGAGATGTATTCTGCTTGTCTCCCAGTTCTCTGGTCTCCAGGATCGAGCGACTACATTTTTCAGCCATGGCGACTGTCTTTCCTGGTTTGGGAAGGTTGATGATATTTGTGAGGTAAGGTGGCCCAACAGTGGCATCGATGTAAAAGATTTGTTTTGAAATCTATTGGATACTGGGAGTTTGGGACTGACTCCAGAAGACTCCCGACCATTCCAGGAGAATTGGCAACCCTCCTCCCCAGATGTCCATTGAGCTACATTAGGGGTCATTTAAGTGCCTCTTCCAGCTGTCAGTCACGTTTTATCAGTGGTGATGGTAGGGGGACAGTGCTCTCTGCTACATGGTGGGATCACCAGGTAAACACTAATGGCTTTCCCTTGGGCTTAGGGAGGGTGAGGTCCTCCTATTCAGCCAATCTTTTTCTCCTGGAGAATGCTGCCCATAGCCATGGTCATTCCCATGGCAACACATACCCGCCCTCGTCAACCCTTTCCCATTATCACATTGTGACTGTTTAACTGACTGGCCCCAGTGACTCTCGATTCCATATGAGCAGAATTAGGCCACTCGGCCCATCGAGTCTGCTCCGCCATTCAATCATGGCTGACATTTTTCTCATCTGCATTCTCCTGCCTTTTTCCCATTACCCCTGATCCTCTTATTAATCAAGAAGTTATCTCCAGTTATCTTGTTGGGAGATTAACAATCTTTTGCGGCGCCCTCTTTCTCCACACACCAGTCCAAGTGCAGCAGTCACTGCTCCCCGTGATGCTGTCTGAATTCCCAGTCCTCTTTTGGAACTGTAACTCCTGGGGCTGGGCCAGCAACCCGGACAGTAGCCAAATAGCTGGGTGCCACTAATGAGATGCAGTCCTAGGCCCCACCCAGACCACTGAAGGATGATCGTCTCCACAATACCCACACCCCCAGCCCCAACCTACAAGCCTGTTTTTGAGCCTATCGGTGGGACCACCCCACCTCAAGATCAAAGTCCAGTCCGAAGTTTCATTATTCCAACCCTTGCCCAGACTAGATTTTTTGTGATAGCAGGTTTCTAACAGGTCATCTTCAAATGGCTGATGTGCAATGGCCGGGATTTTCCCACAGTTCCACTGCTGCAAGCGAGAGTGGAAAATTTGGCACTCAGCAAAATCTCCGTTCACTGCATTGGGACCAGAAACCCCGCCAGTGTGAATGGCTGGAAAATCCCACTCAATGAAAGCAAAGGTGCAGTCCCTTTCACAGCCTCCAGATGTCTCAAACACTTTAAGCAATACCTTTAACGTCCAATAACACCTCAATTTTAAAAACAAGGGGTAATGCTATTAATTCAATCTCTCTGTCTCTCCCCCCTATGTATCTCCATTTTAAAATTCCTGTATTGTGAGTATGTTTTTCAAAGCCACGGGAACTACTATTTGTATTGAAATCATATTGTAAGGGTGATTCGCCTAAAAAATGTTCCAAGTGCTGAATTCACAGGAAAACTGACATAAATCGCAATTGTTTCTTTCAATGCAATTTCAGACTTGAATCTCCCCCACTCTGTGCAATGCAGAGGTTACAATTGTGAATATCATTAAAAGCCCGGGTGGGGCCTATTCATGCCAGAGGCTGATAGTTTGGGCCTGTGCGCATGTGCAGTGGCCCCTATCCGTCAGCCTGCAGTTTGTAGGCCAGTTTGTACACCCTTCCAACCCTTCACACCCTTCTTCTGTTCACGGGCCAGCCAGCCCCTCTCCTCCCTGATGGAGACAGACTACCACCGCCCCGCCCCAACCTACCCTGATTGCTGGGCTCCCTCCAGTCCTGACCGATCCCCTTGCAGAGTGACAGCGTGGTCCCCTTCCTGCCGATTGACCCTTAGACCCTGCCGCTATAGGCCTTGCCCCTTGGGCACTGCCCCATGCTCAGTGGGTAGTACCAACCTGTTCCCTTGGGCAGCATTGGGGCCCAATCTGGCACTGCCAAAATGCTCATGCCCAATAGGCACTACGCCCTCACAGCCTGTCCCCTGGGAGGCCCTAATTGACCCCCCCCTTCATTTCCGTGAGTTGGTGGTCCTGCTTGTTCCCCGGAAGTGTGGAGCTAGTCTGAACCCCCGCCGGAGTGAAGGTGTACTGGTAGGATGGGAGATGCTAGTAGGCCCAGACACCTCAGTCCCAGGCCCGCTAACTACATTTAAATAAAATTAAAGTAAGATTTAAATCACTTACCTTCTGTTCCTGCCGATTTCCAGGGTGATTCCAACTGTTCCTGGATATCCAGTGCTCAGAGATGCACGTGCGAGGGGAACATGTGTGCGAATCCCGCAAATTGGCCCATGCGATTCCCCTGGCCTGCTGCACTTAAAAATGAGTGTGGCAGGAGGGGAAAATTGTCCCCTATTTTTCCTTTTTGAAAGCTTTAACTGTTTTCAATTGTGCTGTGTTTTTGCAATACTTTATTCGATTGCTGTGAGTTTGAGAGGCCTCACTTGGGTTAAACGCAAGTCATGAAACTGATAGGCAGGGCAGCACTCGTGATTTCCAACACTGAGCATTTTGTGGTTAAGAAAAATGGCTGGATTTTGGAGGGTGCATCAAAGACTAGCGCATGCCTCAGTATACTGATGTGGAGATGCCGTGGGATATTGATGTGGTGTTGTGACTCAGTATATTGAGGCACTGGTCCTCCGCTGTCGCTTTACTGTTTGTATCTCTGTTTTAAATGGGCACAGTAATACATGGAGTGCAGCCTTTTGATGCACTCCTATTAAATAGCACTGGCTTTTGTGTGTCTCTCAGTTGAAATGTCAACAATCAGCAAATCCTAGATGTGGGATTTTCAGTTGTGAAAAGCATCACGTTGCACCCAAAAATATCAGCATAGTTAAAATAATAAGCAGCGTCTATCACAGCTGATGGGAAGCCTGTGCCTTAATCGAAACTCGCTGCTCTATTGTCGAGACTATTATCGCAACTATAGTAACTTCAGGCAATCCACAATCTTACACCATTCAAGTTACAGCGAACGACACTTACAACATTGATGAGTTAGACGCGCTGTTTAGAATTTACAGTCAGTTGTGACTTTACGACACAGCACCAGCCAACAGGTTCAAACACTCAGAACATTATGCGTGACATGGTGGCACAGTGGTTAGAACCTGGATTTGATCCACCTTGTTGTCTAACGAGGGGCATACACGCGATGGGTCGTGAGAGGACTGCTCTTGGATCTTTTTCGAGAGTATCCTACTGCTTCATGTTGTTAGTGTATGCTTGACCTGGACCATCTGATGGGCAACACGACAGCTCAGTGACTATCACTGTGCTGTGCAGATACATGGATTTGGGCCTGTGTCTGTGGGAGTTTGCGCATTCTCCCCGTGCTTGCGTGGGTTTTCTCCGGGTGCTCCGGTTTCCTCCCACATCCCAAAGATGTGCTCTTAGGCTAATTGGCAAAACAAATTCTCCCTAAATTGTCTCAAATTTGGTTTTTAATCCATAGATCTATAAACACGGACAGGGATTGCGGGTAGAAGTGGGAACATCAGGGTGGCAGCACGGGCTCATTGGGCAGAAAGGCCTGTTTCCCGTGCTGTTTTGTGCTTTGTTCTTTGATTCCTGCTTGGGTCATTGTCTGTGTGGAGTTTGTACGTTCTCCTTGTGTTTGCATGGGTTTCCTCTGGGTGCTCCGGTTTCCTCCCAGACTCCAAACATATGTGGGTTAGGTGCGTCGGCCAGGCTAAATTGCCTACAATGCCCCGGGATGTGTAGGTTAGAGGGATTAGCGGGGTAAATGTGTGGGGTTGTGGGGATAGGACCTGGAATGGGATTGTTGTCAGTGCAGGCTCGATGGGCTGAATGGCCTCATTTTGAACTGTAGGGTTTCTGTGGTTCCATGAGATGAACATTCTGGGTTGTCCGGCTCCTTGATTCATGGCTCTCACTTGCTGTTCTAACACACTTTCACTTGGTGAATCTTTACCTTTTCAAATGTTTTCTTAACATTTATATTTAATAATAATTTATTGCCATATTGCATTTTTCAAATTGAGTGCAAAACTCTAGGTTTATTTTGAAGCAAATAAGATTTAATGCGTTGATACTGAATCAATTCCCTTCTTAGAACATTGTTCTGATAGGAAAATTGATTCCAACTTGCTGGTGGGCTTTCTCCTGTCCTGCCCACCACAGGAATCATAGTAGGGGGTCCGGACCATGGAAAGGTCCATTGACCTTGGTTGGGATTTTCCAGTTTATGGGCGAATGCAGCCGGAAAATGCCACCCACAATGTTTCGAATTAAGACAGAACTTTCAGGAGCCAGTGATATCAGAAGTCTGAGGACTTACAGTAAAATAAGCAGCTCTTACAGTCATCTCCGCAACCATCTAGACAAAGGACTCTCATCTGTTCATTTCCCCCTCACTGTCCAGCTCAAAATCCCTTGCACTGTATCATGCTGGAAGTGCCAGCCTATAACAGGATATGTGGGACCTCAGTTAATAGTGCTCAAGGCATTTTCACACATGGGGGTGGCACGGTAACACAGTGGTAAGCACTGTTGCCTCACAATGCCAGATTCCTAGGTTCAATTCCCAACTTGGGTCACTGTGCTGAGTCTGCACATTCTCCCCATGTCTGCGTGGGTTTCCTCTAGTGCTCCAGCTTCCTCCCATAGTCCAAAGATGTGCAGGTTAGGTGTTTTGGCCATGCTAAGTTCTCCCTCAGTGTACCCAAACAGGTGCTGGCATGTGGCAATTAGGGTATTTTCACTTCATTGCAGTATTAATATAAGCCTGTTTGTGATGAACAAATAAACTTTACTTTCACTTTATGGGACAGCAATGGTATTGTTCCTGAACTTGTAATTCCGAGAATCAGGGTCCTGCTCTGAAGACCTAGGTTTCAAATCCCACCATGGCAGAATTAAAAGTCTAATGATGACCATGAAATTATTGTATATTGTTGTGAAAACAGATCTGGTTCACTGATTCATTTTAGGGAATGAAATCTGCTATCCTTACCTGGTCTGGCCTACATGTGACTCCAGATCCACAGCAATCTGGTTGACTCTTAAATACTCTCTGGGCTGGACTCTAAATGCTAGCCCAACCAGTGACACTCACATCCCATAAACAAATAAAACAAAATATTTTCTCTTCGGGGAATAGTGCAGGGTTAACAGGCTGGTTATCAACTTGTTCAACCATGTCATAAACAGTCCTTCCATGGCCAAATGCTGGAGTGAGATTTGGGAGTGCCTAGCTGAGAGGCAAGGGCACTACCCACTGAGCCACAAGATTTATTGCTCCAGCAATGAGATCTCAAGGTTTAAAACTGAAACAGAAATGATTGGAAGGAGGGTGAATTACAGACATAGAAACCACAGAGACACTACATTGCGAAAGAAAACCATTCAATCCATTGAGTTTGCATCAACAACAACTAGGCCCTAACCCCGTAACCCTTATATTTATCCTGCTAATCCCTCTAATTTACACATCCTGGGACACTAAGCGGCAATTTAGCATGGCCAATCCACCTAATCAGCATGTCTTTTGGACTGTGAGGGGGAACCGGAGCACTCGGAGGAAACCCACGCAGAGACTGGGAGAACATGCAGACTCTGCACAAACAGTGATGCAAGTCGGGAATCAAACCCTAGTCATTAGAGCTGTGAAGCAGCAATGCTAACCACTGTGCCGTGTTGTCCCAAATTGTGGATAGAAAAAAAGATAGTCAAATCGTGGATAGAAAAAGAAATAGAGAAGGAAAGATTGGATTAGAGTGAGATAAGAGGCAGAAAGGAAAAAAAGTATATGTTTAAAATCTCTCACTACAATTGATCTTATGTAGGAATGAGACTGCTGAAACTGTTGTCCTTCTGGTCTGGGGAGATTGTTATTGCTTTGCCAATCAATCATCATATCGGTAAAAGGCTATTTATTAATTATGATTTCTAAATTTCTGTTGTTCAAATTTATCAAATTCTTAGCAGTAGCCGGGCGGCTGACCAGTAATCTGTAAAGATTTGGAATCTTGCATGTCTCAGCTTCTTTTGAGCTGCTAGCTAATTTGCACATTGATAATGGTGCATGTTGTTAGTGCACCATCATTCTGCCAACAAAATTTGACCCAATGTGGAAAAAGTAATGAAAATACAATTCTGGTTTACATCACTGTGTCAATTGAACTTTTGTAAATCTGGAATTAATTTATTTGTCTTATTTTTATTGCTCTTTGCTGCTTGTTTTTTTTTCTCCTCTCGATATGTTTGCTCCTGATTTTCTGTCCTTACAATTGCCGGATTGTGGTTTTCAGACTGCCTTGTGAGATGGAAAACTGCCCAGTCGTGTCCTATCCACAAGAGAGAGGACACATTCTATTTAGCCAATTACAGCTCCATCAGCGTCCTCTAAATTATCAGCAAAGCCTCCACTGGTTGGAGTCAAACGCAGTAAAAAGGATGATGGTCAAGGTTGTGGTTGTTGGAGATTGATCTTAGTCCCAGGACATTGCTGCAGAAGTTTCTGAAGATAGTGACCTAGACTCTACCACTTCAGCTGATTCATCAATGACCTCTCCTGAAAGTACACAGTGGGGATGTTATTTGATAATTGTACATTCGTGACTTCTCAGATACTGAAGCAATCCGTGTCCATCTGCAGCAAGACCCAGACAACATTCCACTTGGGCTGATTTGTGGCAAGTAGCGCTCATGCCATGTAAGTGCCAGGCAATGGCCATCTCTAACACGAGAAATCTAACCATCTCCTGACATTCAATGGCATTTCCATTTCTTAATGTATCTCCTGTGGATTGTCATTGATCAGATAAAGTCAATGGACTAAAGAGCAGGTTGAGACAAGAAACTGAGAGACAAATACCTCACCACTTAACTTCCCAAAGCCTGTCCACCATCTACAAGGCACAAGTTAGGAATATAATGGCTTACTCTCCATTTATCTGAATGAGTGCAGGTCCAGTAATACTTCATAAGCCCAACACTATCTAGGACAAAGCAATCTGCTTGTTTGGCACCCCACCCACCACATTAAAATGCACTTCCTCCACTGCTGATGTAGAGTAGAGGCAATATGTACCATCTACACATTACACTGCAGTACCTCCCGAGACATCTTAGCATTTTCCAAACTCCTGATCTCTCCCTCCTACAAGGACGGGAGGAGCAGACGCAAGGGAACACCTGCAAGTTCCCTTCCAAGTTGCACATCATTTTGACTTGGAAATACATCACCGTTTCTTCAGTGTCATTGGGTCAAAATTCTGCAACTCCATAACAGCACAGAGTATACCTGCACCTGTTGGACAGCAGCAGTACAAAAAAGTGGCTCACGACCACCTTCTCAGGGATAATTAGGGATGGGCAACACACGCTGGGTTAACCAGCGATGAGCACATTCCATGAAAGGTTAGTTTTTTAAAAAAAGGAAAAAATGTGAAAGATCACCAAAGAACAGTAGCGAAAGTCTTTTATTAAATCAGGGCTTCCCGCCAGAAGGCAGAGAAAGCAAACAAAACCAGCAAAGTCGGGCATTACCAGAATAGTGCAAGCAGGAGATTGAAAACTGCAATCAGAAGAACTTAATATCGCAATCTCTTGACCGAGACTCCTGCTAAACGTGGGAAAGTTGGTTGGTCTGATTCAGTTATGGAAAGGAATTTAGACTTGTTAGTTCTGAGTTCATCAACTACAGTCCTTTAGTGCGTGATTTACCAAGAGTCAAGTTTCAAACGAGTGCATTTCAGAGCTTTTGCCAAAATGTTTTTGTAACTGAAGTTGAACTCCTTAAGTTGTGATTGATTTGATTTGCTATTATATGTATTAGTATATAGTATTGTTTCTTGCACGCCATACAGACAGAGCATACTGTTCATAGAGTACATTGGGGAGAAGGAAAGGAGAAAGTGCAGAATGTAGTGTTACAGTCACTGCTAAGGTGTAGAGAAAGATCAACTTAATATAAGATAGGTCCATTCAAGAGTCAGATGACAGCAAGGACGAAGCTGTTCTTGAGTTGGTTGGTATGTGATCTCAGGCTTTTGCATCTTTTTCCCAACAAAAGAAGGTGGAAGAGAGTATGTCTGGGATTCTTGGGGTTCTTGATTATGCTGGCTGCTTTTCTGAGGTAGTGGAAACTGTAGATGGAGTCAATGGATGGAAGGCTGGTTTGAGTGGTGGTTTGGGCTGTGTTCACAACCCTTTGAAGCTTTTTGTGGTCTTGGTCAGAACAGAAACCATACCAAGCTGTGATACATTTGAAAAGATGCTTTCTATGGTGTATCTATAAACATTGGTGAGATTGATGTTTATAAAATGGTCTGATTGTTATTCTTTCCTCTAACTCCCTAACTTTGTCAAGACTCAAATGAAGAGTAGAAATGAGATATTTGATTCGATTTATGATTGTTACATGCATTGATTCCTGTGCACTATATAGACAAGGCATACCATTCTTAGATAAGGAAGGGAGAGAGAGAGCAGAATGTAGCGTTATAGTTAAAGGAAGATCAAATTTGTGCAATATATGTCCATTCAAAAGTCTGATGGCAGCAGGAAAGAAGCTGTTCATGAGTTAGTTGGTGTGTGTCCTTAGACTTTTGTATCTTTTTCCCAATAGACGAGGGTAGCAGAAAGTATCTCTGGGTTGCACGGGAAGCTTAATTATGTTTACTTTTCCAAGGCAGCAGGAAGTGTAGACAGAATCAATGGGTGGGAGGCTATTCATGACCTTTTGTAGTTTCTTGTGGTCTTGGACAAAGTAGTAGCCATACCAAGCTGCAATACAATCAGAAATAATGCCTTCTTATGCATCTGTAAGAATTGATGAGAGTTGTAGTGGGCATATCAAATTTCCTTAGTCTTCTGAGAAAGTAGAAACTTTCTTAACTATAATGTCAGCATGGGGGAACCAGGATAGATTGTTGGTGATCTGGACTCCTAAAAACGTGAAGTTCTCGCCCATTTCTACTTCATCTCCATTGATGTAGACGGGCATATCCTCCACGACACTTCCTGAAGTCGACCATTATCTCCTTCATTTTGTTGACATTGAGGGAGAGATTATTGTCACCGCACCAGTTTACCAGATTCTCTGTCTCATTCCTGTACTCATCATTGTTTGAGATTTGACCCACTACAGTGATGTCATCAGCAAACTTGAAAATTGAGTTGAGGGTCAGATTCCCTTTGAAAAATTAGAAAAAAAAATGAACTGACTGGGTTTCAAGTTGAATATTTAACTTGCAACAGTTTGCAATAAATTTGTGTAATTCAGATGCATGCTGGCTTGTTAGCTGAAAGTCATGCTCCATCTGCTGGAATAAAGTATTAATTTACTTTAGTCGAAATATTGTGACGTCATTTTCGTGAAACAAGAAAAATGTAAGTGGCCTGATTTCATCCAAATAAATGTTAAAATTTACAGAGCTGGCTTTAGAATGTCACACTGCAAATATTATCTCTCTTATATTTGGGTAACTAAAAATTAAACTTTTTTAACCAGAACACAGGATGGTAATTTACTGAGCAGTCACACAGACTTAGGGACACATATCCACATAGCACATTGTTAAGTTCATTTTCATCAAAGAATTTTCCTTACCTACTTCACCAAATGGATTTTAATACCTTGCAACCACTATCTTTGCTGATAAGAGCTGTGAATTTATTGTGTATGAAATAATGGGCTGCCCCATTGGATCCAGCCAGTTTCCATAACTTAAAGCCCAT
The DNA here is from genome assembly GCA_024679065.1 of Sphyrna mokarran. Taxonomy (NCBI): domain Eukaryota; kingdom Metazoa; phylum Chordata; class Chondrichthyes; order Carcharhiniformes; family Carcharhinidae; genus Sphyrna; species Sphyrna mokarran. Next base: position 25,544,179 of record JAGIQG010000009.1, read on the forward strand.
ATGACGTCTATTCTGTCTTTCGAGGAGTTGGCCTTACAGTTTAGAACGTAAGGCATTATTAAGCAAAGTCTTACCATAATGCCATAGGCCAGCTCACAGTTGACACCAATAAAATTCCCAAGAACGATTAAAATTTGCATCTGACTTCAATTTTGATTTTACTTTAGTTATTATCCCTGACTTAGAGAATAGAATCCCTATAGTGCAGAAAGAGGCCATTCAGCCCATCGAGTCTGCACCAACCATAATCCCACCCAGGCCTTATTCCCATATATTTACCCTGCTAATCCCTTAACACTAGAGTCAATTGATTATGGCCAACCCACACATCTCTGGACGACACCCACGCAGACACAGGGAGAATATGCAAACTCCACACAGAAAGTGACCCGAGGCCAGAATTGAACCCGGGTCCCTGACTCTGAGAGGCAGCAGTGCTAACCACTGCCACCATTGCCGCTCTTACTTTATTTACCTGTGATGTAGTCTAAGTGATATGTACAGTTGGCAGCGCTGTTGAAACTCCTGCGTGGGTTCCCTGCCAGTATGTTGTGCTCTTGTACAGATCTCTATTGCACATTCACATCTCATCTGTCAATGCAACTAGAGGAACGAGACTGCAATTTCCCCGTCTTGTCACATGGCAGGTGCAACTTGCTATCTGTCCTTTAAGTGCAACATTAACTCAAGGCCCTGTCCCTGTATCAGCAGTGGGATGGGATTTTTACAGCGGCATTCGTTCCAAAACTGTAAAATCACTTCCAAGATCAATGGACCTTCCCACTGTCCATCCCTCGCCCGCTCCGATTCCCATGGCGGGTGGGGCGGTAGAATTCCGGTGCACATGTCAGGATGCAAAGAAGAGTATTCCCTTGGCATCCTGATCAATATCCTTTGCTCACTCACAATCATCACGCATTCAGCCGATCAGTCATCTCATTGCTACTTGTGAGTCTTTATTAAGTGCGAAAGTGCTGAGTTTGCCTATGAAATGGCAGTAACTGAACTGGAAAAATAGTAAATTAGCTGTGAGGTGTTACAATCCTGTGAAATGTGATACAGTCTATATGTATACAAGCTTTCTTTTTAATCTTTGTTGTTTCAATAGAACACGAAAGGCCACTTAAGCAGCTGTCTCATTCAGTAAGACCAGTACCAACCACCTCACTTCCCACTGAATGACAACTAGCAATATGAATGAATGTTCCCGATGGTGGGGGAGTCCAGAATTAGGGGCCATAGCTTGAGGGTAAGGAGTAAACCTTTTAGAACTGTGGTGAGGAGAAATGTCTTCACCCACAGAGTGATGAACATGTGGCATTCTCTACTATAGAAAGCAGTTGAGGCCAAAACATTGTTTGATTTCATGACGGAATTAGAAATAGCTCTTGTGGCTAAAGGGATCAAGAGTTATGAGGGGGAAGGCAAGATCCGGATGTTGAATTTGATGATCAGCCATGATCAAAATGAATAGAAGAGCAGGGTCAAGGGACCGAATGGCCGACTCCTGCTTCTATTTTGTACGTTTCTACAATGATAAAAGAGTGACAGTTAAGGCAAAACACTTTGCGGCAAACCCTCATGGAACAGCTACTTGACATAAAAAACAGTTTGAATCCCTAGCTACAGAAGTTTCCTTCAGACCAGCCATCGTCTGTGCTTTTAGGACAAGTTTTTTTGCTCAAATATTGGTGACAGCGTCCACACAGAACTGTAATCTGTTAGGATTCTGGTCCCACCACTTCTTTGGAAAGTGCCTTTCAGTGTCAGAGAGATCAGTTTATTTTTACCACATGCGCTGCCTGAGAAGGGTGCTGGAGGCAGGAACTCGTGCAATATTTAAGAAGCATCTGGACGAGCACTTAAATTGCTGAGGCATTGTTGGCAATGGACCAATTGCTGGTAAATGGGATTAGTAGAAATTGGAATCTTATGATTGGCATAGACATGGTGAACTGAAGGGCCTATTTCTGTGGAGGCTTTGAAGACAGTATAGAAAAGGTTTACCAGGATGTTGCATGGTATGAAGGATCTTAGCTATGAGGAGAGATTGGGCAAACTGGGATTGTTCTCCCTGGAAAGGCAGAGGATGAGGGGTGACCTAATAGAGGTGTATAAAATTACAAAGGGCATAGAAAGGATGAACAGTGGGAATCTTTTTCCCAGAACAGAGGTGACAAACACAAAGGGTCACAAGTTCAAGGTGAGGGGGGGGGGGCAAGATACAACACAGATGTCAGTGGGACATATTTTAGACAGGGTGGTGGGGGCCTGGAATGCTCTGCCAAGCAAGGCGGTTGAGGTGGACAGGCTGGGATCATTTAAAGCTTATCTCGATAGCCACATGAACAGACTGGGAATAGAGGGAAACAAATGGGCAGTCTAGTTGGGTGCATGATCGGCGCAGGCTTAGAGGCCGCAGCAAATGTGAAGGAATGGCAATATATTTCCAAGTCAGGATGGTGAAGTGTGTTGGAGGGGAACTTCAAGGTGGTGGTGTTCTCATTTATCTGCTACCCTTGACCTTCTACATGGAAGTGATTGTGGGTTTGCAAAGTGCTGTCCAAAGATCTTTGATGAATTGTTGCAGTGCATCTTGTAGATAGTATGCACTGCTGCTACTGAGTGTCGGTGGAGGAATTGAATGTTTGTAAATGTTGTGCCAATCAAGTAGGCTGCTTTGTCCTGGATGCTGTCAAGTCTCTTGAGTGATGATGGAACTGCACCCATCCAGACAAGTGGGCAGTATTCCATCACACTCCTGAGTTGTGCCTTGTAGATGGTGGCTAGGCTTTGGGGGATCAGGAGGTGAGTTACTCACCATAGTATTCCAAGCCTCTGAACTGCTCTTGCATTTATGTGGTCTGTCCAGTTGAGCTTCTGGTCTATTTTAACCCCAAGGATCTTGACAGTGTGGAATTCAGTGATGTTACATCATTGAATATCAAAGGGCAATAGAGTGTCTCTTATAGGTGATGGCCATTGCCTGGCAGTTGTGTGGCACAAATGTTACTTGCCACTTGTAATCCCAAGCCTGGATATTGTCCAGATCTTGTTGCATTTGAACATGGGCTGCTTCAGTGTCTGAGGTGTTGTGAATGGTGCTGAGCATTGTGCAATCATCGGCAAACATCCCCATTTCTGACCTTGTGATGGAGTTAAAGGCAAGCCTTGTTAAGTAAGACCTAAGAAACAGCTGCCTCGTACAGGCATCAGAGAATTGCTGGGGGATGCTGGATGGATTCATGGTACATGTGACTATTACAAAACTCTGATGACAATGAATGGAGCTCATCACTTTAACCATCTATCTATCTATCCTGACCAGTATTTAGCCCTCAAACAATGGGCCTGATTTTACTATTTTCATTCTAAGTGCTGAATCTGGGCGCAATTCAGATCTGACGTGGAAATCTGCTTTCAGATGCCCCCATATGCACTCAGCCTGGAAAAAAAAGTGATAAGTCTGAATTGCGCTGTGGGTGGGGCTTAGCACAGCCCAAAATGATCGGAGCTCTGAACTGTGCATGCGCAGTTAGAAAACAATTTGAAAAAGTGCGCCCATGTCAGATCGCTCTCGAGCTGCAAAAAGCGGCCCAGGATTGAAAAACGAGGGCAACTTCACTGTCCTCCTTATCCACCCCCCTGCCCATGACTACTCAGACGGATTGATTGTAACCCCCATTCCCCTCTCCCACACCGCATGCAGAGTGGCAGCGGACCCTCTCTACCCACCTCCCCCACCAGAGATACATCTGCACCCCCTCACCAGAGATATATCTTACCAGACTCCTCCTCCCTCCAGAGAATGATCAGTATGACTCCCACCCCCCCCCACCCCGAGAATGATCTGGCCTCACAACTCGCCCCCCCCCCCCCCCCCCAGAATGATCTGGCCTCACTCCCCCCTCTTTCCCCAGAGGAACAACATCTGACCCACCTCTCCTTCTCTCCCTACTCTCTCACCAGAGAATGATCTGGTCCAACCTCCCCATCCCCCCACCAGACAACGATTGGCCTTCCCCTGCACCAGACAACGAAGGTCCCCTCCCCACATCATAATGATAGGGCCTCATTCCTCCCTATCCCCTTCCTGAGAATGCTCTGACTCACCTCCTCTCTCCTCTCCTCACTCCACTGATCTGAGTCAGAGAGCCTTTGGAAACTTTGAACTTGCCTCTTCTTAGCAGCTGGAGCGCCTGATTCAGACTTTTATTCAGCAGGTCCATTTTGGCGTGATTCTGGATCTGTGAATGTGGAGATAAAGGGGGACGTGCTGATAAAGTTGGGCGGATAGTTCATAAATTCAATATAAATGCATGCATTTAAATCAACATTGCGCCTGTTCGGGGCGCAAATTGGATCGTATTCCTGGGTCTTGGTAAAGTGGCCATCTGCGTGGACACTGGTGCGAATAGCGTTAATGGCCTCACACCTGACTTTACCACATTTTCATGCCCAAAACGGGTGCAACGCAGTGGTAAAACAGAGTCCAACATCAGCGAAAACAGATCATCTGGTCACATTCTTATTGCTGTTTGTGGAATTATACTGTGTGCACATCGGCTGCTATGTTTCCTATATTCCAACAGTTTCAGAAATATCAGGTGTAAAATTGATCTTGTGTAAAGCTCAACCAATGGGGTGGAAATTTCCTATCAACACCACCACTCCCGTTTCCCCAAAGTTTTTTGCAGTGGTGGTCTGCCATTGGCTGGATCATCCAGTCTTGCTGCTGTCAATTGGGTTTTCCGGTGTTTGCACCCTCTGTAACCATGGAATGCAAGTGGGGCGGATGGTTGGGGTGCTGTCAGCGGCACCAGTAGATTGTAGTCTGAATCCAATTAAATTTTCTTTCCATGCTGCAAGGATGCAAAGTCAGTTGAAATGAAGCATTAAAGAAATAATCAAAATTAGCCATTCCCTTGTTTACATCCAGCTTAAGATTTCATTATTTTTCACATTTCCCATGTAAAAGTTGACCTCAGGTGTTCGATCCCATCCATTGCCTGGCTCCCCCCCCCCCTCCCCACTTCCCTGGGGCCCTTTTACACGCACACTGAAAATATGTGGCAAGTGGAATCACTAACCGAGAAAGCCCCGGTGCCGATTTGCCAGAACCTGTTTGAACTGATGCGCCGCTAATATTGCCATTGCAAACAGCCCAAATCACAGCTCTGTCTGAGGAGGCACAACTGCGGCCAAAAGATTTGCTGCACTGGGGCTCAGAACTAATCAACGGGATCGGTTTGACAGTGGACCTCACCAGGTTGCACCCATCTGTGTAGTGAGCCAGATGCTGCTAGCCAATCAGTGCACATATCTGGACATCCAATCCCTGTACAGGGCGAGGTGTGGGCCCAAATCAAACATTACGTAAACCTCTCAATAATAATATTGGTGTAAAAGTCAACCTTGATGGGTATATATGATATATACTCAATTGGATATTTCATTTGTATTGGGATGCAGTGAAAAGTGTTTTTTCTTGTGCATTATGCTGACAGAATATATCGTTCATAGAATACATAGACGAGAAGGAAAGGAGAGAGTACAGAATATAGTGTTGCAGTTACAGAGAGGATGAACAGAAAGATCAGCTTAACATAAGGTAGGTCCATTCAGTGGCTTGGTGACAGCAGGGACGAAGCCGGTCGAGAGTCGGTTGGTACATGATATCAGATTTTTGTATCTTTTTTTCCTGATGGAAAAATGTGGAAGAGAGTTTAACTGGGGTGCATGGGGTCCTAAAATGCTGGCTACTTTGCCGAGGCAATGGGAGACTGGTTTGCATGATGGATTGAACTATGTTTGTAATCCTTTTGTACTTTCCTGTGGTTGTGATCAGAGCAGGAGCCATAACAGGCTGTGAGATATCTGGATAGGATGCTTTTCCATGGTGCATCTGTAAAAATTGGCAAGAGTAGCGGACATGTTGAATTTCCTCAGCCTCCTGAGAAAGTAGAGGCATTGGTAGGCTTTCTTAACTGTAGTATTGGCACGGGGAGGGGAACCAGGACAGGTTGTTGGTGATCTGAACACCTATAAACTAGAAGCCCTTGACCATTTCCACTTCACCATTGATGTAGACAGGGACATGTTCTCCACCACACTTGTAGTGGAAGACATGCCGGGATAGCTGGTCTTCAGGAGCCTGACTGCTTTTCCTGCTCCTTAGCTAACTAGGGCTGGGCTCAGCTAAGTCAACAGAGATCCTAAAACACCCAGGATCTTCTGATCTACTTGGTTGGTGTAATGGGAGGTGGCGCCTTTCCCTCAAGACCACACATTGTGTATCGCGGCATGTTTTCATTTTATTTCTGAACAAGTGTGACCATATTTGATGGATGCAGTCAGACAGTTACAGGCAAATACTGTCCTGTGAAGCGTGGACACTTAAAGGTGCTGAATGAATGCCAAATTGATACTGTTTTATTTTGGTTGGAAGTTCCAGAAAAGAATCCAGCCTTTCCTTATTTAAAGTTATTTTCTTCCCCTTTGATCATTCTTGAGATTTTCCAGAATCAACAGTCAATTGTGTAGAGGAATTATAAATGATTGAATAATATTGTTCTGTGTCAAACTTCATTTTCAGTAAAAAATAGGTAAACTCGCTTTTATGTCTGTCTTTCCTTATCTCAGTGGAAAGTCAACTGTAGTGCTCGCTCATAAAGCTGTATTTAAATAAAACTAATTATTCTGTGTTTAAGCTAGTGCATGCTTAGAGAGCATTAATAGCAAATTGGATTATAGGTCAAGAACTGGGATCATGGTCACAAAGGTGGGCAGACTAAAGCAACATCAGGGGAATGGGGCAACACATCCTCAGTGGGTGCAGGCTGGAGTGGGGTGGGGGGGGGAAGGAGCTGCGCAGTAAAGGAGTGTTACAGAATGTGGAGAAATATCACTTTTAGAGGCAGGTAGTACAACCAGACAGGTGGAAGCAAAGAACAATGAGCAAAGAACTGTGTGAAAAAGGACACAAGCTCAAGGGCATGGCCTTAACCGGAACTGCAGTAGTTGTTGGAACGATTCATTGTTTGCAAAACATTTATATATTTTCTAATTACCATAGAACCCTACAGTGCAGAAGCAGGCCCTTCAGCCCATCAAGTCTGCACTGACCACTGTGCCACTCCAAATTCCTACATATTTTACCCGTTAATCCCTCTAACCTAAACATCCTAGTACACTAAGGGGCAATTTTTAGCACAGCCAATCAACCTAACCTGTACATCTTTGGACTGTGGGAGGAAACTGGAGGAAACCCACGCAGACACAAGGAGAATGTGCAAACTCCACACAGACAGTGACCCAAGCAGGGAATCGAACCCAGGTCCCTGGAGCTATGAAACAGCAGTGCTAACCATTGTGCTACCGTGCTGCCCACTGATGTGACTCTTCATGCCTTTGGTCTCTTCTTTCCTCCCCACTCCACTTCTTAAGGTTCGCGATTAATGCGTTGCCATTAACTGTTAACTGCCTCACCCACTAAAAGTCCATTCTCCATATGTGACCTCTAGACTGTGACATTGGCAGGCTATTCAACCATGGAGGTTATGGAAGACTAGGTGCTCGCTGTCCTTGAGTGCAATTTTTACAGGAGTCACTGGATAGTTTTCACCACCACTGCCATTGTAGTGTAAGTGCAGGTTGAAATTCCAGTGGGACAAAGCACTTGCCAAATCACCTCTGTGGGTTTAAATTACCTAATGGTAGTTTCTATTCTGAAGAATTCTTTACTCCATCTTTAATTTCAAGCTAGCCTCTGAAGCATAAACACTTGTCCAGTGATTCCTAAAACAGTTTCATTTTGTCTCCCCTGTATAACTTGTGTATCTTCATTTGCTTTGGTTACTGTCGAGGTTTCACTGCTGAATGAATGGTTTAATGGGCTTTGAGTCAGCCATCTGCAAAATTGCCTGTTTTTCTTCAGTTTATAAGCTTGCTAATCCCTGTGTAATCCTAATCCAAGCATAATGTTCCTTCCCGTACTGCAAAGATCCGACAACCATTTGAAATGAAATATTAGAGAAGTCATCAAAATCAGTCACTCCCCCTTTTTTATATTAACAGCATTAAATTTAGCAGTTGTTACCTGGCTAGACTGGATTATTTTAGGCCCAGGGCCCTTTTCTTCTGTGTTTTGAAGTGTTCACCATTTAAAGAAGGGATTGGTAGCATTGCTCAGTGATTCGATAACTAGTGCGATCTATGGATTAGGGGCACTGCTGCTGTTACATGGACCTTTGCCTGAACCCATTTAAATTATCATCTGTCCGCTCCAGTTTAATAACCTTTGGTTTGTTTATAAGTGATGTAAAACCTTGTTTTAGTTACTTGTCATCATATGATCTGACACCTCATCTATCTCTACTGGAGATTAGTGTTCATAAAGTAATAAAGCAAGCTCATCAGTTATTCTCTGTATGAACACAGGCATGGTTTAATGCTTTTGCTGATCTCCCTCACCTTGGAATCCTTGGATGTGCGCAGCTTTATTTCAACTTAAATTTTATTCTTTTTAGACAGGTGCGAGCAAGTGTGTGGACGAGTCAATTTGATAGATTCAGGAGGCCTGGCTGATTCATCCTTAAGACCCCTGGGAAGATGCAAGGTAAGAAGCTGATCTAGAAAAGCAATTTAAAAAAAAACAAACTCTTTGAGACTAATCATTTGTGATGATGTGCAGTGCAATGCTGAATGTTGCAGATCTCTTGTACTGTCCCTCTTCCCCCACCCCCGCTGGAGATGAGCTATTCGTAATCAATTGTATTTCGAGTAACTGTTGTAGACTTTAAACTATCAGCCTTGAGCACTTTCGCGCATGAACCAGCCTTGTGCCTTAACTACTGTGCAGTCAGAAATTGGTACTTTCAGACAGATTGCGAATCTCTTCTGATGAAAGTGCTTAATGTAGTGAATATGTCAATACGATAATACAGTCCAAACCTACTGTAAAATTCCAAAGGATTCTATTTGTTGCTGATGATTTGCTTTGAAGGGGGCAGTCGGCTAAGTTTCTTTGATGCAGTTCCAAACCTCCTTGAATTTGCCCTTTAGAAATAAGCCTCACTTTGTGTCAAAGTTCTGAAAACTGTCATACGAGAGTTAAAGGAGAAATGCTTCCATCTGACTTTGTCTTTGAAATGTTGTTTGTTATGGCTCTTGTCTTGAAGGCTACTTACTGGACCCTGGCCATCTTTCTGTCCCTGATTGTCAGCACAATTGCTTCATCCCAAGAGGAGAACTGGTTTCCAGTAAACAGCCCACACTCCAGAGAGATACTAGCGCAGGAGGAGAAGGTTTCCTTCAATAGGACTTCAATGGAGAGCCAAGGAACTTCCGAGAGTCGAGGATCCCTGGAGCTTAATACTGACGAAAGCAGAGAACTGTCAACACAATCTGTCTGGGCTGCTGCCTATTGTAAGTATAGAAAATTGATCATAAAACAGTAATAAAGAAAGAATCAATATTTAAATCATTGGAAGTAGTTTGTAAAAAAGCAACCTTAATTAATTTAACCTTCTCAGAAAAGAAAATACGTTTAGGACTTGGGATGGTTTGTGATGGTCCTTCTACCTTGGACTCTTGACGTTGTACCGAATTGCAGATATACTCTTGTATTGTCCCTCTTCCCCATCCCCACTGGAGATGAGCATCAATTGTATTTCGAGTAACTGTGGTAGACTTTAAACTCAGTCTTGAGCACTTTCGTGCATGAACCAGTCTTATGCCTCAACTACTGTGCAATGAGAAATTGGTACTTTTTTATTTTTATTATATTTATTAGTGTCACAAGTAGGCCTACATTAACACTGCAATGTAGTTACTGTGAAAATCCCCTAGTCTGGCACCTGTTCGGGTACACTGAGAGACAATTTAGCATGGTCAATACACCTAACTAGCACGTCTTTCAGACTGAGAGAGGAAACTGGACCACCTGGAGAAAAACCCATGCAGACATGGGGAAAATGTGCAGAATCTGCACAGACAATGACCAAAGCAAACCCAGGTTCCTGGCATTGTGAAGCAGCAATGCTAACTACTATGCCATCATGCCATTTAATACGTTATTAGTACTGCATCTAAATAGATTACAATGCAGGCATGTTGCTCCTAGGCCAACCTCTCTCTCAAGAGCCTAACGCATGACTGACTGATGTCAGTGGTATATCATCACCTGCAAGCATATACCCATCTGTTAACCGTTCACACTATAATGGACAAAAGCAGTGGAATGGGACTAGCTGAGTAACTCTTATATAGAGCTGGAATTGACATGTCATGTTGAATGGCCTCCTTTTCTGTAACCATTCTGTGATGATTTTAGGACCTCTTTCATTACATAGCATTCCCTTAAAGAAAAGGCAATCGACTTGAATTTGGAGTATCTTCAGCACAACTCTGCCGTTACCTTCTGGTGGATCCACAAAAATTGATTTGCCTTCTGGTGACCTTTTCTTTATATGCAGAAAACTCTTTTCCTTCACTGGTCATAGCCCTTTCCTCCTCCAGATAGTTAGTCTTCTTAAATTGAGAACCGACATCTAAAGAATCATGACTGCCAACAGTCAGTAACCATGGTAGTATATCAAGTACTCCCAAGTAGAGGTTAAATTGTTTTTTTTCTGGGGGGAGCTCTTTTGAAGATTGTCTTAAGGGCTATTTTTTGACTTTCAAGGAGACTTTTTTTCTCATCAAATCCTTGTAAAGTAATTTAGTCTTGGAATAACTTTATCATCTGTATGTGTGTTGACTTTTTTTTTCAAGATTTCTTTCTCTTGGTAGATAAGACAGTGCATGTACTAAATAGACAGGCCATTTACTGGAGAGTAGCTCATCCGATCTCAAGCAGATTAATCAGATCAAAATCATATGCTAAGCATATGTTAAAGCATATGTTAAAAAATTGTTTTGCAAAGTAATACCTTTATTTGGCAACACACAGCTTGTGCAATAGTTGTTCCAAACCAGAATAGAGAAAACATGTGGAAAGTGGGTATTTGCAGCTTTGACTGAAATGAAAGTTTCCATTGATACCAGAAGTAGAAACTAGTTATTAGAGACTAAATCTTTTAACCCTCATGAAGAATTCAATTTGTTCACAATAATGGTGCAAACTATTCCCAAGATTGAAAAGGCATGGAGCTGGAGGAACATCAAGAGATGTGATAATGGATACTGCAAAAATGATTGATAGACAAAAAAACTTTTCAATTGGGGTGGCACATAGGTACAATAGTTCGCACTGCTGACTCACAGCACAAGGACTGGGGTGTCAATTCCAGCCTCGGGTCATTGTCTGTGTAGAGTTTGCACGTTCTCCCCGTATCTGTGTGTGTTTCCTCTGGGTGCTCCAGTTTCCTCCCACAGTCCAAAGATGAGTGAGTTAAGTTGATTGGCCGTGCTAAATTGCTCCTTAATGTCCCAAGATATGTAGGTTAGAGAGATTAGCAGGGTAAATACGTAGGGTTACGGGATAGGAGATGACTGGGATTGTTATTGGTGCAGGCTCGATGGCCAAATGGCCTCCTTCTGCACTGTCAGGATTCTATAATTCTAATATCATGTTTTCCTTTTGTTTACCATCTATGATCATCATGATTGGGGTGAGCGCAGCCAGAAAATCCTGCCCTATCTGTTCCCTATCTCCTGGATTTGCTGCTGCTTCAGTCATAGCTTCATCTCAGAAGCAGCAGCAAAAACGGGGAGTAACCTGTCAGGAGAGGAGGTGAAGCAGCAACCTGAAGGAGACAGAGCCTGTGACTGAAGGACCCTCTTCTCTCAGATTCTGTTTCCCACATTCGTTAGAGCTGTTGCTTTGTTTTTCCACATTTCCTCCAGTCTTCTTCTCATTTTGTAAGTTAAGTATTTTTCTCTTTTTTAATATTTGTTCATGCGATGTGAGCTCCACCGGCTGGGCCACCATTTATTGCCCATCCCTAAGCATATTTCAGAGTCAACCACATTGTTGCGGATGTGGAATCACATGTAGACTGGACTAGGTAATGATGGTAGATTTAAAGGACATTAGTGAACCAGATGGATTTTTAGACAATTTGTGGTCAACATTAAACTTTAAATTCCAGATTTTTTTCTTGAATTCACCATACGCCATGGTGGGATTCAAATCCAGGCCCCAGAGCATTACCCTGATCCTCTGGATTACAAGTCCAGCAATAATGCCACTACACCACTGCCTATTGCAAATCCTTTTATTGTTTACTACTTATTATTGTGAAACACCATGTTGTTCATTCGCATTCTTTCCAATGTAAAGACATTTATTACTTTTTTCTGGAATTTGGTTCAATAGGGCCAGAAACAGTTGGTCAGTCAGACTATAATCTATCCTAAAACATTGCTGACTGTTCACAATCTTACCTCTGCTCTCAAGTTGTTCAGTTATGACATCCTATAATACACATCTGACCCCAATTTCCCGTTTTCTTTAGCTGTTCTATTTTTCGCATGGCTTCCCAGTCAGTAACCCGGAGATTGACAATCCTGTCTAGGAAATGCCTCACTAATGAAGCATAGGCCACATTTTGAGGGTGGGCAAAAGCACTTTGTAATTGTGTTGCAAAAAGTGTTTGTTCAGCATTTACTTCCTCCTGAATCTTATAACGTCTACAAATAGCAGAAAAAACATGCAAATTGCTGCCATCCGTCATGTTTTAAGATCTGAAAGGTAACTTGAAATTTGTAAGAGAAGAAAAAGGACTGATTTAACTTTCTCTGGTAATAATGGAAGATGGACCGTACAGCAAACAGAGGGCAGAATTTTACTGGTACGTCTGCCCGAGACCAACAGAGAAAGCCATTCTCTGAGCTTTGCCCGTGCCCGTAATCAGGGCAGACATGCCAGTAAAATTCTGGCTAAAGTATATAACAGATGACTTATCTACCATGTGCTAAAATCTTATGAAGGAAAGTAACAGTGGGAGTACAGAGGAAGCCACTGGCTACGAAATGGGTAATTGTATCAACAGATTTGCAACAGCATCCCTGTGGCTTAAATGAGTTCTATCTTTTGCATATTTTAAGCTTTTCTAAGGATCTGGCTTCCCTTCACACCTGCACATTATTCTCTGTTTTGCGAGTTCTATAATTGGAGGACAGTTGGCAGTCGATGACTCAGTTGCATTTTGCTGTCAGTCTCAGCACTGGAATTGTTGTTCCTAGCACCAGAACTGTGCTAAATTCCAAGGGAGTACCTATCCCCTGGCTTCTTGCGCATGATTCCCAGCTTGGACAGCATTTGCAAGGACCCGAGGCCAGTTGGACTTCTTCCCTGTTACATGTGAAGCATTCCGTCTGTAGACAACGAGAGATGAGAGGCATTATTTAAAAAAAATACAGAATGAGCAAAATTAGCACAGGCGAAGATTTAGAATACTTTCAGGTGAATATAACCAGGTAGCTAGCGACGCAGTACTTGAGTCTCTGTTTAAAACTGATAAATTATGTGGCGACACCTTTGTTTGTTGTGGCAATGTCTGGGTCTGAGTCTATTACTGTGCACAAATTCATCACAAGTCTATTTTAAATAAAAACCTAAAACTCTCAGAACTGAAAGAAAGTCATTGACCTGAAAATTGGGCTGCATTTTTTCCACCAAAATGAGTAGCTTGCATCAGAAAGTTTCCGACTCAGCAATCGCTTTAGTATAAAATTGCGCCGTTTACATTCTATTTTCACTCCATGGAGGTGGGAGTAGGACAGAGTCATGTCTGCTGCCCCCCAGAAGCAAATCAGTGATGGTCATATGTTAAAAGGCCCACCTCAGTTCTCAGGGACTCCTTTAAAGTTCAAAATTTATTTATTAGAACCCCAAGTAGGCTTACATTAACACTGCGACGAAGTTACTATGCAAATCCCCGTGTCACCAATTCCTGCTGTTTGGGTACACCAAGGGAGAATTTAGCGTGGCCAGTGCACCTAATCAGCATGTCTTACAGGTTGTGGGAGCACCTGGAGGAAATCAACGCAGACGATGGGAGAACATGCAGACTCCACACACGCACACGCACACACAGAACCAAGGCAGGATTTGAACCTAGATCCATGGGTTAACCATTGTGCCATCTCTGTTCCCAGTTATTTGGTTACATTTTAGCCCCCCTAACCCTCACACGCAGCATCATCCATCCACTCCCCAGTAACCGCCAAGTCTGTGACCCCAGAATCCTATAAAAGGATCATGTGAATGAGGTTGTTTACACAGGTGTGGAAAACAGTACTTTGCTTGATTGATACCTCTGTGAGGTTATAATGCATGATTTTTGCTGTGTTTTTTTAATCAACGTTTCAATCTTTATTTGCACAAGGTTAAAAGGTGTCAAGTACTTTAAATATCAGTTATTAATGAGTTAATGGTCTATTTGGTACTTTTATAGGCTTTTAGGAACATTAGTTTTTTTTTCAAAATACGTTTAATGGTTTTTCTAAGCAGTTTTGTACATGTCATTGTTATTATAGGGTTCATTGATTCTGTATATAGAATATTCTGGGTGAATGGGCATGGAAGAGCCATAAGTTGGCATGGGAGCTAAAAGGAGCTAGGTGGTAGGTGGTGCTGTGAGTTAGCATGGGAAGGATAAGGAGGAGAATGGATAAGATCTTTTGAAGTTATCTTTCAAAAGGTTCCTGGAACAAGACAATGGTTCTCAACTCCTCTGAGACACATGAATTATGAGTCATGGAAAAATTTGCCCAAGTCCATGAACATTGTGGGAAGCTAGGAGATGCCTATGACGGCAAGGAGTTGGTTGGATTAGGGGTTCAGAGAGTGGGCTTATCCCATGCCAATGAAAATTGTGGGTGCTGGGAATGGGGCTGGAGTCTCAGAATCTGCTCCTGTGCACCATTTTTAAATTATTCTGGAGAATTTGCAGAAATCTGGCCCATTAACTTTGGTTCTCTCTCCACAAGTGCTACCAGACTTGAATACTTAGAGCATTTCTTGTTTTTATTTCTGATTTCCAGTACACGCGGTATTTAATTTCTGTATAATGTTGTGTTAATCATTATTGCAGAGAAAGCACCTGAATCACCTAAACAAACTCAACCGTGTAGTGATTATCAATACTGTAACTTCAAACAATGAGAACCCAGAACTCTGTACTAATTTAACGTTCTGCCTCCTTACAGATGAGACTGTAACTTCAGGACGGCCTGAGGAGCTTGCAGAGGATCTGCGAAGCCGCTATGAGCGATCCCCGGGGAGTTCACATCAAGTCGCAAAACCACCAAACAGCTCACGCAGAAACAGGCAGAGAGGCAAAAAATCGAGAAAGGGCAATCAAGGATGCCATATCAATAGCTTGAGAGTCAAAGTTGGAGACCTGGGACTCGGGTATAAATCAGATGAGATTGTACTTTTTAAATACTGCAGTGGAAATTGTCCACGTTCCCGGTCAAACTATGACCTAACATTGTCCAAACTGCTGAAAAAGAATGGGATCCTTTCTGGCAATAGTGCGAAGGTGATCAACCATCCATGCTGCAGACCAAGCAAATACGAAGATGTGACCTTTCTGGATGTGCAAAACCAATGGCAGAGAGTCAAGAAGCTCTCTGCAGCTGAATGCACGTGTATGGGATGATGGACTATGTCACCAGGGACTATTCACAATGGAACAATGTACCAGGCAGGTTACCATGGCTGTACAACACTCTCTTTTGGAGATAAGAGGCTGGCACCTACCTTTGAGCATTAGAAGGGGTAGGGACTTGAGGGTCGGGGGATTGGATCCTGTACATCAATTTGTTTGAGTCAAAGGAGTAATTGATTTCAATCAGATATAGCTCGGAGTTGCAAATCAACCAAAAGGAATCTGATACTGAACCTGTTTTCTGGTTTAAAGGTAAACAATGTCATCAGGCTTTTAATAGTTCAGGCATACATGACATCCCTCAGGTGAAAATGCTGCCAAGAGCTCTCCATATTAGGAAGAGAAAAATGCACCTGGTTTTGTTCTGTTCAGAGGAATACAATAAGTTTTGTATTGTGTGGACTTGTGAGCAAAAAAACCCCAATTTTCTGCAAAGTATTTTTGTTGGAAAAGGGACACAGAACTCTTCAAAAGTAAACATATCAATATACAGCTTTCCAAAAGGCAAAAGTCACACCAAGGACACATGGAGGTTGCTAAAGCATTCTTCAAAGGGAATGATGCAGAATTATCCTCAAGGAAAGCATATTTTTATAATAAATATCTTATAGTCAAAAACATATGCTTCTTCAACAAGTGAACCCGAAAATTGGAGTTGAGGAAGAGGCATTCAATTTTATTTGCAAACAATATTGACTTCCGCTAAATGAATACTCAACATTTACTTTAATAGGACACATTGATCTTGTTGAAGATGGAGAAAGCATGATTACCTCTACGAAACTGTGACAAACTCTGGAAAGGAAAGGAAGATTCTTCAGGACTGTCAAATTCTTACTGGGGCAGAACACATGAAATCGTGAAGTAAAACATAAGTTCACAGTAAGGAATGTATGGCATTATCTCAGAGGAACAGAGTATGTTCCAGGACTGTGGTTCCCTCCTCCCCATTACCCGTTTTTATCTTGTAATTTGGATTTAATCTTTGTGTACTCATCTATAGCCAGTAATATTCCTTTCAATGAGATTGGGAGTATATGCATGTGTGCATATGTGTTTATACAACATGCAACCTCCTTGGTTATTTAGTTTCTTTGCTCCTGTCCCACCTATTTAAGAGGTTGGAGGCTAGGTTAATTCTCCAAAGGTATCCAAAGATCTCACTGTGCAGATGCGAAACCCAGATTTTGATCTAAGGAATAGGGTATGGTTCATTCAGGCTCACTTTTATACAGGGATCATTAGGAGGATTGCATATCGCACTGAACTCTGTAACATTGCACCTCATGCATTATCTGGAGAGATGTATCTTAATGCAGCTCATTCATTGATCTACCATCATGCCTATCCAATATTATGCTAACTGTGTAGCTGTCTTTCATTGCAGTGATGTCCCTTGTCAAAGATAGCAATGGCAATCATATTACAAGGTATGTGATGCAACATCAGAGAACTGAAAACAAGCATAGGCTGTGATCAGAATCATTTCCCTCCAAGTTACATTGTTGTGTGTGCAGATGGAAATTTCACTTGTTTTTATGTGAAAAAGAGCAAAGTTAGCTATAGTCTGCCTCTGCACCAAATTAAAACATCTGGTAAAATATTTAAGAAAGTATTGTTATGAATTGTTATTACAATGACTAGTGTTTTGGTATTCTGCAGTGGGTTACTGAAGGACTTAGGTTTGCCATCTATCTGTCCTCAAACACTGCAGGTAATAATGTTCTTGTAATTTTTTAAGTAATAATCATTTTGTCAGATTCTTTCAGTTTGTCAAATTTGCTTTCAAGTAAGATTGGAAAAAGCCAGCTTGTATGAAAAGGGATAAAGATTCATATTCCTAGGAGCTTAAATCAATTTAATTGATGGCTCATACTTATCTGCGAGAAAAGGCCGCAAAGGGCTTCAAATGTACTCTTGGTTTGCTGTAGAGCTTTAGCATAGAATCATTCTTGCTTTATTCACCATATGAGCCACAGTGGTTAGCTTCCATGCAAGAACAGAGCCAGTATGTTTATGGACAACCAGAAAGCTGTGATACCATAACAAGCCAAACACTATTCCACTATACTGTCCACTATGCACCCTGAATGTTTTTGTTTTTGATAGAGCCTTGGTCTGTTCTCACCACATCTCTTTCTCTGATTCCTTCCAAAGTGACCACCAGTGGCCTACTTTGAACTCCTACAGTTTCGCTGATACCCGTTAACTACAACATCTAGGGACATTTTAAACTCTGAGTCTTCCTTTGTTTTATTTCTAGAACGTGCTGACAATTCAACATGTTTGGGTGGAACAGATAGTTAAAACGATTGTAAACATACAATCAATGAGTGTTGATCTTAAACTAAGTGCAAGAAGTTTCACGATTATGCCTCACTCTATTTATTGGTTCAATTGACTCCGATTACTCTCTATCTTCTTGTTCTTTTGCCCTTGTATTACACGTCTTCCCTTGACCTATATTGTAGTCACACAATCTTGCTACAATTCTATTTAAAGTTACATCTCTTGCAAAATGCCAACAGGTTACAACGTGACCCTTGAAACTAACAGTTAATGTAATTGTTCTAACCTTACTGTTATAAACCGTGACAGTATGAAATCCAAACAGCTGTCATACTATAGTCTGCAGGTGTGGATGACCAAATTTACAGTTTATCACAAATGGGCTTCGGATTGATTCTTTTTCTTATTGTGTTAATACAGATGGTATTTTAGTTGACCACTTTTAGAGAGAGAATATATTGTTAGTTTTCTGAAGCTTTACTTTATGATTTAAACTCTTAACTCAAAGGCTGCAGGTATGATTGGCTCACATCCAACAAAGTTGCTTTTCAAAATGAGCAAAGTCCCAGTGGAACAATGGCAACACATTTTTCATTGATAGCAGACCATAAGGTGGCTATTGCATTTAGCTTTTTCACCTGTAGGCCTGGAATACAATACAATCTCCTCCTTTACAAGCAGGGTGGTCACACTGAATCAGTCTGAGCCTAGTTCCTAGTGGATATTAAACACATCATCCAACTCCTCGAGCATCTCATTCTTTTAAATGTTCTAAGTTTGCAGCATGGAAATAAATTTTTGCCCCAAAGGTTGAGCTGAAGAAGGGACAAATAATTTGTGGGAGCCTATTAGGATATGACTATCCATGATATAATGATTTCTGCTGATAGAATAGAACTCTTGATATGTTGAATGTCATAAATAGTCCACAAAACTACCTTGCTAGCTTGCATTATTCATTTTCAAATTGCTTTCTCTGCTTTAAGTGTCACCTAAAGTGCAGGTTACCACGGCGAAGAAAAATGGAAAGTGTTTTTAGGTGAAGCTTTAATGTGGTCTGAGAGTGAGAAAATAAATACTTGCATTTACATATCATGTCTAATGTCCAATGGAAACATCTGAGAGTGTCACATGTAATGAGTGCAGTGCAGGCATATGTGAAAGATTGTACAAGCGTCAATCTGGCAAAGATTACATGCAGCTTCTGACAGAGATTATAAAGTTCTTGGAGCTATACGGTGATTTTCCTTCCCTCCTTAAAGTAAATAGATTCCTCTGAATTTAAATGAGAAAGATTAACATAAAGGCAGACAATCGTACTTTGCCCCCATACTATAATGGTATCTGTTTATCTGATGAGAGCACAAGATAAGTATCCGCCCCCTCAAAAAATAGACTCTGTAGGAGGGATGTCCCTGAATGAGATACAAATGTCACGTTCAATCTGCGGAAACCTTTTTAGTTCTTGGTGGCTCAGTTTTATCTTAACGCTATCAGTTGAGAAAATAAATGTTGCAGAGCAAGCTACTCTGAGAAACTTCAACAACAAAGTCCCTTCGATAATGCCTTAAGCATTTCTGCTTTTTAAAGTAGTCAATGCAGCTACAGCAGAGACAGGGGAATTGTTATTCACTTAAAAATTAAAACATATTGTAGCCTGAATGGATCAAAGGAAAAATACAAAGGTCCAAAGACTGGCACGTAACTCTGTAATCTGACCACACAATAAGGCAGCTTGATCAATGCTTTCAGTTTACACAGAGTGTGACATTGATGGGGAAATCTCTGATCTCAAAGTGAGTGTTGGATTCTAGTTCACTTGGGACTGAAGGAAATCAAATTTCTTCTCATTTGTAACACATGTTGAGGTGACATTTAACATTGTGGTCGCACAAAATGGGGGTTGTGGAATGGCTGTCTATATATAACTAACCAAATGTCCTTTCTCTTAGAGTCACTGGAAAGGTAAATCAGGCACTGAGTGTAAGACACAGGATCAATATGTCGAACGCTGAAACTGCAATTGAATTTCATTCCTTATAATTTTAACTCCAAATTGGGTTATCCCATGAGTATGATTTGTACCATTTTGCAGTGACATGACATTTACCAAAGGGAATTTTTATTTACTGATCTGTTTGGAAGAATGTGAACATATTTATTTATCCACTTTATTTCACTTCCCCTCCACTGAATCCAGATAAACATTTCAACGCCTCAACCAGTAATACTAACTGTACGTCTACAAAAGAAGATTGGGTGTCAGAAAGAGATAGAGTCATACATAAATGGAAATGCTTTTTGGCCCATCGAGTCTGCGGTGACAAAACTGCACTAAATCTATACTAATCCCACTGTTCAGCATTTGGCCCATAGCCTTGAATGTTATGACATTTCAAGTGCTCATCCACATATTGTTTAAAGATTGTAAGGTTCTCTGTCTTTACTATTCTCCTAGGTAGTGCATTGCAGACTCTCGCCACCCTCAAGGTGAAGATTTTCCTCAGATCCCCTCTAAATCTCCTTTCCTGTCAACAAAAGGGAACAGCTGTTTCCTATCCATCCTGCCCGTACCCCTCATAATCTTACACCTTAATCAGTTTCCCCCTCTGCCCTGAAGAAGCAACTCAAGTCATCCAGTCTCTCTTCATTGTTCAAATGTTCATCCCAGGCACCATCCAGGTGAATCGCATCTGCATCCTTTCCACTGCAATCACAGACAACCAGACTACACACAGTCCTCCAGCTGTGGCTTAATCAATGTTCTGTACAGCTCCAAAACAACTCTTTGCTCTTACAACCTATGCCACGACTGATAAAGAGAAGTGTCCTGTATGCCTTCTTAACTGTGCTATTAGCCTGTCCTGCCCCTTTCAGGGATTTGTTGACAAGCACTCCACATTCTTTTGTGACTCTGAGCTTCCTAGTGTCCTGCCATTCATTGGAAAGAGTAACAAGATAAGGAAGAACTCAAAGTGCATCACGTTGCACTTTTCAGAGTTAAATTCCATCTGTTACTGATTTGCCCATTTGACCAAGATGTCCATATTTCCCTGCAGCCCAAGACCTTCTACCTCACTACTCTGCCAATCTTCATGTCTTCTGCAACTTATTTATCATTCCCCTTTATCATTTATATATATCACAAACAATAGGGACATAGCACTTTTCCCTGTGGTACGCCATTGGACACCGGCCTCCTGTCCGCAAACTGCCTTTTATCACCTCCCTCTGTCACCTACCACTAAGTCAATTTTGGATCTTGCCAGATTACTCTGGAGCCCATCTTTTACCATCTTCATCAATCTCCCATGTGGAACGTTGTCAAAGGCTTTGCTGAAAGCCACATAAACTCTATCAACTGCATTACCCTTATCTACACACTCAATCACTTCATTTTCGAATGTATCTCTCTATCTGACACACTTTTCTATGAGAAACGCCTTACCTCTTCTTGACACCTTTCCCTGGTGGACTAATTGGCACTTTGAACTGTATATATGGTTGGGTGAAAACCTCATTCAACCACAGTCAGAAAATCCATTCCATCCTGCACCATTGATGGAGAATATCACATGATGCTAAACACTGATAGCAGACTTGCTTTTGCACATTAGTGGATTCATAGGCTCTGTGGGGCAAAACACTTTTGCCTCAGTGCATTCCCCAAGCCTGATTTCGATCTTTGGCCATGGGGACAAGATGTGCACAGTTGAAAAAGGTCAAAGATAGAATCCAACACTGAAATGCTGAGATCATCTCTAAATTGAGAAGACCTTCAAATAGTTATCCGTTCACACTTAATGGAAGAAGATCTTTTTTTAAAAAGCTCCATTGAAGTGAATGGTTTATGACAAAACACTAAGGCAAAAGGCCAATCAAACAATTTGCTCACATGAACACATGGTTCTAACTGATATCTTGAGTGCAAGCCAGCCATGTTGGATGCTATGCATCTCTATGCATTAAAGAAACTTATTAGGCAAAGTATTTATTATAGTTAAGTTATTTATTTATTTTTTATCAACCTCATCCTTTACAGATATAAGATCCTATTTATTTGAAGTGAAATATGGGGCCATGTCTCTGACAGCTTTTTTTTAATATTGTAATTTAATCTCAACCATGCAGAATGTCAACACAAAACCTCTGTAAAACAAAAAAGCTTTTCCAATGCAGTATTTTAAAAAATTTTAAATAAATTTTGTGATACTATGCATAGAGTTCGTTTGTTCTCATTATTTCTGTCAAGTGAGCTGAAATTGAATAGTTCAGATCCAATTCATCATATTAACAGAAAAAAGCCTCTGGAGACTTGCAAGAGTTCTTGGCTAGAACAATCAGGAGACATGGATTGAATCCAATTCATGCTGATGGCATACAAGTCTTTCTCTGCCTGTTATAAGAGATGTAACTTTGGGAGTCTTGTCTTAATTTTCAGGTGCAGAAATGACAGGCTGAAAAATTGCCTTCTGCAATGTTACAATGTTGTGATTCAGTGGCTGTATATCTGATCATTCAGAATAGTTTCTCGACCTCACTGAGGCCAAGAGTGTTTGTATAGACAATAGCAGTACAGTAATTAACAAAGAACGAAACAGCATGGGAAACAGGCCCTTCGGCCCAACGAGCCCGCACCATCACCTCGATGTTCCCACTTCTACACGCGATCCCTGTCCATGTTTATAGATCTATGGATTAAAAACCAAATTTGAGACAATTTAGGGAGAATTTGTTTTGCCAATTAGCCTAACAGCACATCTTTGGGATGTGGGAGGAAACCGGAGCACCCGGAGAAAACCCACTCAAGCACAGGGAGAATGCGCAAACTCCCACAGACACAGGCCCAAATCCATGTATCTGCACAGCACAGCGATAGTCACTGAGCTGTCGTGTTGCCCATCAAATGGTCCAGGTCAAGCATACATTAACAACGTGAAGCACTAGGATACTCTCGAAAAAAATCCAAGAGCAGCCCTCTCACGACCCATCGCGTGTATGCCCCTCGTTAGACAACAAGGTGGACAAAGCACCTGTAGGATAAAAACAAGTACATCAATATCATCATCTATTTACACACTTCCCAGGGACTCCCAAGGCTCATGATCCCTAGTTTAAATCAGTTTTCTATACCCCTCCATTCCCATTCTGTTCATGTGCCCATCTAAGTATTTCTTAAATAACTCCAGAGTACCTGCCTCCACCACTTTACTTGGCAGCACGTTCCATACCCCCACCACCATCTGTGTGAAAAAACTCCCTCTAGCATCCAAATTATACCTTACCCCCCTCACCCTAAGCCCGTGACCCCTCGTGCTATTTGAGTCCATTCCTAGGAAAAAGCTTAACCCTGTTTACTCTGTCTATCCCCTTCAAAATCTTGTACACCTCTATCAGATCTCCTCTAAGTCTACGTCTTTCTAAGGAAAACAGTCCCAATTTGCCTAATCTCTCCTCTTAACTCAGACCTTCCATACCAGGCAGCATCCTGGTAAACCTCCTCTGCACTCTTTCCAGAGTCTCCACGTCCTTCTGGTAGTAAGGCGACCAGAACTGGACACAGTATTCCAAATGAGGTCTAACCAGCGTTTTATACAACTGCAATATTAAAGGCCAGCTCTTGTACTCTATACCCGTTCCTATAAAAGCTAGCATACTATATGCTTTCTTCACAACCTTCTCCACTTGCTCTGCCACCTTCAGAGACTTGTTCACCTGCACCCCCAGGTCTCTCTGCGTTTCTATACTCTTAATAGGTCTACCCTTTATCATATACCTCCCCCCTACATTCTTTCTCCCGAAATGCATCAACTCACATTTAATTTAGATTTATTAGATACATTTAGATTTAAGATACTTTTGCCCTTATTTCTGCTCCTGGGTACATATGCAGAGTTTGGATGCTTCAGGACTCCGTAACCCAACCCAGCAGAAAGCGGCACAGAAGTTGAGATTTTAGGATCTGTGGTGGTGGTGGTGGGCTGGATTAGAATTTAGGCCCACTGTAATAAGTCTTCTGAGGCAAAAGTCCCTTCACAAAATCCCTTTATTTACAACTCTAACAGTAGTACACAGAGCGCTTGCAGTTAGCGGTCTACCTCCCAGGGTATTAGAGGAACTCTTAGTTACATACAAGGCAAAGACTCCCTGATTGGCCCATCAATTGGATCCTTAATCAGGAGGTTCATATTCCAATAGGCCAATCTCAATGGCCTGATTGAAGTCATTACACTCAATAGCCCCAGGAATGAATGTGGAGGCTGCCGGGTGCAGAGTCAGGCTGACCTGAAGGCCTTCCTCTGTGGAGCAAATTGAAAAATAAATTCCTCCCGCTCCCACACACTTTTACTGTGTCTGTGTCACCTCATGCCCCACCCATCCCCATGGACCCCCATACAATCTGACCCCATTTCCTTCTACTCATCCCCACAGTCCTTCACACTCCCTCTGCTAACCCATATCACCCATTCATCTTTAGAGTCCCATGGCAAATTAGTGCCAACCAGGTCCCTCAGCCACTGTTCTTCGCCCTTACCCTTGCCATGCCAACTCACCTAGTGTTCATCATGGGAAAGACCTCACAAGCTTCTCTGACATAAAGTTCTGTCTATTGACGACTTTGCTATTAAAATTACATTAATTAAAAAAAACTCTTTTGAAAACAAATATTTATGTTCTATAATGACTTGGACTTGTCAATCAAAGTGCTCACTTAGCAGTCACTCTACTGTAATAAGATTAGGCTGTAAAATTGGTCATGTAATACAAATCCTATAATGATAACCCACAAGATTATATCAACAGACAGAGTGAAATAGCTAGCACTTGTTTAAAATGTCACAGTTTTAAAATTTAAAGCACAACAGAGTTAAGTCCACTGACAAATGGATTAGCCATGGTAAGTGCATGGTTTTACATGGCTAGACCAGATGGGGGGGAGGGGATGATGGACCTAGATCTCTCTCTTCGTAGAGTTGGTACATACTCAATGGGTCATATGGCCTCCTTTGCACTGTAGGGGTTCTTTGGGACAGCTTTAATAGCTGCAATAAGTTTTGACAACTTGATGGTTAAAGTCATAGAACCATTACAGAACAGAAGAAGCCATTTGGCCCATTAAGTTTGCACCAACTACCTGCCAAAATATATTTGCTTTTGTCAGTTTGACAGTTCCTTGGCAATTTTGACGGTTCTTTGGCAGCTTTTCAGTTCTTTGACAATTGTAAAGAGTTTATGCACTTTTTATGCACATTTATATCTACTTTAACAATCCCAAAGGGCATCTGACCTCTCCCAAAAGTTACCTTAAGTTTAAGTTTATTTATTAGTGTCACAAGTAAGCTTACATTAACACTGAAATGAAATTCCTGTGAAAAACCCTAAATTGTCATTCTCCAGCACCTGTTCAGGTACACTGAATCAGCATGTTTTTCGGAGCGTGGGATGAAATCGGAACATCTGGAGGAACCCCACACAGCCTGATCACTATGCGCTACACAAAAAAGCATCCATTTTCCACTAACTGTCTGCGCTGTTCATCATCCTATGGATCAGAGATAATTCCTTGGGTTGGCCATGTTTTGCTTCCTACTACCACCCTTCAGCAAGTTGGGTCCAGATAGCATGTTCATCCCCTTGTAATCCTCGACTCCCGTTACTACTGAGCTCTTCAAGCACTACAACTGGCCTTATTCGAGAATTGGACAGTAGCACAACTTCACCCTCTTGCCACCCTGGTGAAACTGGAACAGTTGTGGAAAAATGGCATGGCCAGTGTCAGTAATTCTGGGCCCAGTCTGCCTTTGTTCTCATCCTTGATGGGATCTGAAAACCAGCCCTCTACGTTTCAATATAGATGCTGTTTCTCCGCTTTCATAAGTAGGATGGTTAGCTCAGTTGGCTGAATGGCTGGTTTATGGTGCAGAGTGATGCCACTGATACAGATTCAACTCTCATACCAGCTGAGGTTATTCATAAGCTCTACCCACTCAACCTTGCCCCTTGTCTGAGGTGTGGTGATCCCTAGGACAAATCATCACCAGCCATTTCTTCTCTTAAAGCAGGGAACAGCCTATGGTCATCTGGCAACTTTGCTTACTTTTATTCCATTAGGATATTTTGAGGAGGATTGGTCCTTTAAGCTCTTCAAGCACCGGATGTCCTGAACAATGAATCCTTTATTCTCTCAATACATCATTTGATGAGTGAACAGCTGTATTGCTGAATTAGGTGACTACATGGACCTCATTTTATGCTGAAAGTTCAGATTACAGGACTCCAGAAGCCATAGGCCCATTATTATAGCAGAGAAGGCAAACCACTGAACCTTATTGTAATCCCAACCCCCCCCCCCATTCACTCAACATAGATGCATGTAACAAAAAACCGTGACAGGCAATGTTGACATTGATAGTTTTGAAAGCTGTGGAGGATTTTACAGCACTTTAACTACTCAAAACTAATCTTGCCATGGAAAGTTAAGTAACAATCTTGTTTTATTGGGAGCGCATTAAAAATTCTACCATAATCTCAGTCAGGTCATCTCAAACCATTTGAAGCTCTGATCCTGAATGTTTGGCTCAATGCAACCTCACTGTGAGTACGCCACCCTTCTCTCCCCTATAATGCCTGCCAACCCCCAAACCATCCCTTCCCCCACCTCCCCAACTCATGGAACAGATTGCATCACAAGCTGCAAACTCACTTCAACCCAAATATGATTGCTTTTTAAATCTGGAAGGAATTTATAGTTGTCTCTGTTCACGCTGCCAATGTAAATACAGTCACTCATTAACATGAGATATTTAGTGCCTGAAATATTATTTAACAGCGTTACTGCAGTAAGACCTGATCAAATAACCAGTTGGCAGGTGTTAATATAAAGCAGGGAATGGTGAACAATGATCTATTTTAAAACAACGAACAGTGTTATTGGTGCAGATATGAATTGGCAATCTACTCTGTTAGAAGAAGGCTATGACTTCATGGTATCATTAGCTTGGTTCCTAATCTTTAGCAGAGTATGAGAAAGGAGGTGCAGGGTTACTTATTCACCAAGGAATATTCAAGCCATTCTTGATGGGAAGATTTATTCTATGAAGGTACTCCTAGTACCTTCTAGTATGTATATACCTCCTAGTATGTATTGCTTATTTATTCATGGGATGTAGGAATTGTTGCCTGGGCCAGCATTTATTACACATCCCTGAGGGCAGTTAAAAATCAACCACATTGCTGTGGGTCTGGGGGTCACATGTAGGTCACACCAGGTAAGGATGACAGATTTCCTTCTCCAAAGGACGTTAATGAACAAAGTGGGCTTTTTTTAAATAGCAATCGACAATAGTTTCGTGGGCATCATTAGACTTCTAATTCCAGATTCTTATTGAATTCAAATTTCATCATCTGCCATGTGGAATTCAAACCCGGGTCCCCAGAGAATTACTCTGCATCTCTGGATTATGAGTCCAGCAACAATACCACTACATCGCTACATCCCCCAACATTTAGAGGAAGCCATGTGGAGATGTTGGAACTGTTGTTTGATTTGAAGAGGTAACCTAGAAGGTAGATGAGGACAGTGCAATTGATGTTGTCTACATGTATTTTAGCAAGGCCTTTGACAAAGTACCACATGGTAGGTTAAATCTCATGGGATCTAAGGTGAGGTACCTAAGTGAATACAAAATTGGCTTCTTGACAGAAGCCCAGAGGGTGGTTGTAGAGAATTGTTTTTCAAACTGGAGACCAATGACCAGCGGTGTGGCTCAGGGATCAGTGCTGAGTCCACTGTTGTTTGTCATTTATATTAATGATTTGGATGAGAATATATGAGGTATGGTTAGTAAGTTTGCAGATGACACCAAGATTGATGGCATAGTGGACAGTGAAGAAAGTTATCTCCAATTACAATGGGATCTTGATCAATTGGGCCAGTGGGCTGATGAATAGCAGATGAGTTTAATTTAGAGAAATGCGAGGTGATGCATTTTGTTAGATTAAACCAGAGCAGGACTTATTTGGGTAGGGCATTGGGAAGAGTTTCAGAGCAAAGAGATCTAGGGGTACATGTTCATAGCTCCTTGACAGGTAGACAGAGTGGTGAAGATGGCATTCGGCATGATTGGTTTCATCTGTCAGAACATTGAATACAGGAGTCGGGATGTCTTGTTGAAGTTGTACAAGATATTGGTAAGGTCACATTTGGTCACATGTGTACACAGCATGCCACTAAGACACTCCCAGTATAACCTTTATTGTTCATTTTGTAGAAGCCACGGAAAGATGGTTGGATCTGTTAACATGATAAAGTTGGTTATAGAGCGAATCCAATATCAAGTCTAATACAGGTCAAATTTCCACACATATTTGGAGCCATGCAAACTGCTGATGCAGTTAATTGGTCGTGCGAATTATATAAATAGGACGCATGACACATAAACAAGTCATTTATTCAAACAGTGAGGTAGTGATAATATCGTTGGGCTAGTAATCCAAGGCTTATGTGTTGAGGATATGAATTTAAATTCACCCAATGGAAGCTGGTGGAATTTAAACTTGATCAATAAATCTGGAGTCTCTCCCATGCAGGGAAGCATTCATTCATGCATCTACCCTGTCAGATCCCATCAGGATCTGAGTTGGCTTTTTTATTGGGATGCGAATGAAACCTGTACTTGATTGGGACAGATATGAGTGGTACTGGGCCAATTGGGGTGTGGGAGCAGTGGGGAGAGCCATCCAACAAGATTTCTAGGATAGCCTTGACATGTCCCCTCATATCTCTTATCTGTCACAATCAAGCATAGGTTTCATTCTCATGTGCCCCAAACTAGATTTGCCCCCAAACTATTGGGGTGGCACCAGATGTGTGGAGCATCAGCTTTCTTTTCTGCCAGCTTGGGTGTCACTGTTTTTCCTGTGCATAGGGTAGGGTTCTACACTTGTTGGAATTGCTTCAGGGTTTTACCATTTTTTGGGCTTTTGTCTTTTCCAATTAGTACTTCTTCTGGCAAAACGTATTCATTAATTTCCACAGTTTCCAGATATTGTTTTCAAAACGAATGGAAGAATAACCACTGCTGTTGGTGATGCACTAGAGTTTCCACTGGAATGGAGCCAGATCAAGGAGACAATCTTATCGGCACCTTCCGGAGCACACATTAGATTCCATCAATCTCGCTGCACTCCACCTTTCCCACCTCCGCTTATCAAACTGCATTCAATCTCCTTTCTCCATCTGTGCACTGATTCACTGCTCCCTCAGCTGACCTTTATTTACATTACACAGATGTTACATCATATGTTTTTGTGCCAGCGTGGGCTATTGATGAGCGGGGACATTGGAGGTCATGGCCCCCAATAGCTAGAGGATTATGGATAGACTTGATGGATTAACAGGTGTTCTCCTGCCTGTCATTCTTACGTATTCAGATAATTCCCAATAGTACACGACAATGAAAGGCACATTCTAAGATTGACAAATTGAAACAGTACAACTCGTACCTTGATTTGGTTTGATTTATTATTAGCATACAGTGAAAAGTATTGTTTCTTTGTGTGCCATACAGGTAGACTATATTGTTAATAAAGAAGGAAAGGAGAGAGCACAAAATGTAGTGTTACAATTATAGCTGGAGTGTAGAGAAAGATCAACTTAATGTGAGGTAGTTCCAAAAGTGCGATGGCAACAGGGAAAAAGCTATGCTTGAGTTGGTTGGCATGTGACCTCAGACTTTTGTATCTTTTTCCCAACAGAAGATGGTGAAAGAGAGTATGTCCAGGGTGCATGGGGTCCTTAATTATACTGACTGTTTTTTTGAGGCAACAGGAAGTGCAGACGGAATCAATGGTTGGCAGCTGGGCTGTGTGATGGACTGGGCTTCATTCATAAGCGTTTGTAGTTCCTTGCAATCCTGGACAGACAGGAGCCATACCAAGCCCTGATATAACCAGAAAGAATGCTTTCTATGGTGCATCTATAAAAGTTGGTGGGAGTTGCACAGGACATGCCAAATTTCCTTAGTCTTTTGAGAAAGTAGAGGCTTTCCTAACTATAGTGTCGGTATGGGATGACCAGGACAGGTTATTGGTGATCTGGACACCAAGAAACTTGAAGCTCTCGATCATTTCCACTTCATCCTTGTTGATATAGACAGATATGTTTCCTGAAGTCAATAACTACCTCCTTTGTTTTATTGATGTTGAGGGAGTGATATTTGTCATTGTACTACTTCACCAGATTCTTTATCTTATTCCATCTTGTCATCTGACCTGCTATGGTCGTGTCATCAGCGAAGTTGAAAGTTAAGTTGGAGGAGAATCTGGCTACCCGGTCATAGATGTATAAGGAGTACAGTAGAGGGTTGAGGGTATGGTCTCTGGGGAATCAATTAAGGATGATTGTGGAAGAGATATTGTTGCCATCTTTACTGATTGTGATCTGTGGGTTAGGAAGTTTGGGATCCAGTTGCAGAGGGAGGAGCCGAGGCCCCTGCCACGTAGTTTGGAGATCTCAAATGGATTTCTCTGTGCTTGTTCTATATATTTGCCCCAGCCCTAAATTGAACTCTGATGCTCCAGCTGGAGAAGATCTTATTGCGATAAATGTCCATGAGGAGATTACAGACAGCATCCATGTTTCCATTTGCCTGAAGGAGAATGCATGTCAGTAAGTGCCCACACTATACTCTGCTACCATTCGAGATAGTGTCTGGTTAGAAAGTGGATAACCTTTTTATTTTAGATGTGTGATTGTTCTTTAAGCAAAGACATTCTTTATAAAGAGTAAACTCGTATGACCTCTTTCATGTATAAGTGTGTTGTGTTTCCAATTCTAGAGATTGGCTGCTGATTACTCACCATTGAAATCAGATGTTTACAATCCTAGTGACTGTTTCACAGGTAACAAAGAATTGATTCATGGCGTGATCTGGATTACAGTTTACATAAATAACGCTGGATCATAAATGAGTATGATCGAAAACAACAGACTGAGATTATCCCTGATATCAATCTTCAGACCTTTAAAAAAAGGTAAACTCCAACAGTTCAAAAGAGCTATGTGCGCAGGTGTTCAAACTTTTTGCATTACGTTATTGATGGACATCGCTAAACTCTTGAAGACATGAGGGCTCTCCCATTCACTTTGCTTTGCCATTCAATTCAGCGTTAAGGTGACGGAATCCCTTTGGTTCATCTCAATTGACTATTTCTTAAGCACATTATAAATTAAAATCTATAGTACAAAACAGGATACCGCCCTTACAGAAGGCCTTTGGGGAGGTCACTGCCTTCTTTCATCTGGGGCCGAGTTTTGATCCATTCTGTGTGGGTGCGGAGCTTCCCCTCTGGCGAGGAGGAGATGGGAGGGCAGGGGACTAATACTAAAGACAAGCAGCAGTACCATATGCAGAAGAAAGAATTATAGCGTTGTCACATGTAAGTCTGTGTAATATCATGCATGCAATATCATGTGTGTAAATATGTTTGTGTGTTATGGTGCACAGCTGTGATGTTACCAATCTTTAGAAAACCAGTTTTAAAGGTTATATTAAAAAAAAACCTTGCGTTGGATTTAAAGGCTATTTCAAAATGGTTCCAAGCTAAGAGCAGCACAGCATTGCTGCCTCACAGCACCAGGGTCCCGGGTTCAATTTTGGCCGTGGGTCACTATCCGTGTGGAGTTTCCCATGTTCTCCCCCTATCTGTGTGTGTTTCCTCCAGGTGCTCCTGTTTCCTCTCACAGTCGCAAAGATGTGCAAAACAGATTGATTGGCTAAACTATATTGCCCCTTTATATACCAAGATGTTCAGGTTAGAGGGAATTAACAGCGGACATGCGTGGGGTTACAGGTATAAAGCTTTGGTAAAATGCACTGTCAGAGAGTTGATGCAGACTCGATGTGCTGAATGGCCTCCTTCTGCTCTGTATGGATCCTACCAGCTGAATTTCACTCCCCTTCCAAGGGAGTGAAAGAGAATAATTAATTTAGTTGTAGTTCACTGTGGACTCGTCCAGAAGATAATAAAGTTTTGTTGATGTCAGATTGTAAGAATGTAAATTGTGCCTTGGCCAGAATAAAAGCTAAGAATCACAAGCGGCAGAAGGCAGTTTGAAGTGTCAATGCCTTATTTGGGAGGTGACTTGGCATTCTGTCCAGGTCACATGATAACAGCGGCTATCTTAGCTTACCTACAAAATGCTTTGAAAAGGACAGGAAGCTGGCGTAACCATCTGGAAATAGATTCAACCCAAGCAGAAGCAGAGAAAAGCATATGCAAACACATCTTGGGTATGCTTTAAAGTAACTAGGAGCTAAAAGTGTTACATCTGCAGAACAGAAGGAAGGAGCCTTCTCTCCTTCCTGTAACCCTAGGCTCAGCTGTTAAAGTAACCTCCGGTAACTTGACAGTGGGAGCCATCGCAGCTACAGAGCAAATGCAGAGGCACAGTGACACAGGGACCCGGGTTCGATTCCTGGCTTGGGTCACTGTCTGTGTGGAGTTTACACATGCTTCCTATGTCTGCATGGGTTTCCTCCAGGTGCTCCAGTTTCCTCCCACAGTCCACAGATGTGTGGGTTAGATTGATTGGCCATGCTAAATTGCCTCTTAGTGCCAGGGGATCTAGCAGCTTAAATGTGTGGGGTTGTGGGAATGGGGTTGCGGGAATGGGGTCTGGGTGGGAATGTTGTCAGTACAGGCTTGATAGGCTGAATAGCCTCCTCTGCACTCTAGGGATCCTAGGATTCTACAAAATCATGAAATTTCATACCTTCACTTCAGACAACACAACACCTCAACTTCAGAAATAATAGGTCTGCACCAAATATAAACTAAATAGATCCAATTTTTATAAGTCTTATTTTGTCTTCATCTGTAATCACGTTTTGTGCGCACATTACTAACTTATTTTTTAAGTGTTAGGCAGAGCAACAGAATGAAATAAACTAACTTTTCCTTTTTTAGATAGAAAGACTGTTGGGTTATTTCATATTGAATCTCTCTCACTCAATGGATAAGAACATGCGCACAAATATTTGAATACTCGTTCACAGGTCGCTTTGAAAAAACACCTTTTAAAGTTTCTGTGACACAGAGAAATTTTGTTAATCTATTTCTAACATGTTTGGGGGTGGGGGAAAATGGGGATGATTCTCCAGGCTCCCTAGCCCCCTGGCAGGAATCGCTTTGGTCCAGAGAAACGGGTGTCGCAATGTTCCTGGCCCATGATGCCACGCCCACCTTAATCAGATTCGCACTGGGGAAGTGGAGGAGGGGTAAGCTGATGATTATTCAAAAGGCCTGTTTTAAATGTAATTAGCAGGCTTCAAAACCAATTCAAATCCCTCTTGCTGTTCACCCAGTGCCATCTGCCCCGGGATCGGATGGGGGGATGGCGTTGATACAGGTCCTAAGAATTGTGGACCTGAAGGTGGGATCAAGGAGATAGGTACAGTGCCCATGTGCCCTCTGATGCTGCCAGGCACTCTGTTGTTCCTGCTGGCAGAAGGACTTTGTTTTTTTTTCCCCCGGACAATTAAGGCCTTGATATACCAACATTACTTTTTAAATAAACATGCGTATCTAAAACTAGATTGTCAATGGTAACATAGGTAGACAGACAGACATATCCTGGTGTAGAGCAACGTCTGTTAACCTATAATATTCAAGTGGCTTCATTAGATGCTTCCAAAAATGGTAAAAATATGTGCATATTTTCTTTTTTTTTGGAAGTTTGATTTTTCTATTGTGTTCCTTTACCATTTGTACCACACACACCCCCTTCCCCCCTTCACCTCCCCCCCATCTCCTCCGCCCCCCAAATTGTGAAAGAAAGGTAATGCTCTGGTCTGGAGAATCTTCGCACTGGAGAAGGAGATTGATTCTGGACAGAATGACCCAAATCCTCATTTTGTCAGTTGGAATCTAAATTGACTTGGACAGATTTACTGAATTCTAAATATTTAGAAATAATTGAGCCAAGGACATCAACAAGCACATCTGATTATCACATAATATATTTTTTTTTGCTTTGCATGTATCTTTGCTTAGAGAGATTGCTTAACTACTTAAACAGCAAGCTAGTTAATGGATGCCTAGGTAACAATAAAGATGCTTTGCACTTATGTAGCATTTTTTATAATCACCAGACATCTGAAAGTGTTTTACAGTTTATGTAGTACTTTTGAAATGTAGTTCCTATTGTAATGTAGGAAAGGTACAACCAATATGTGCACAGCAATTCCCATAAATGGCAATGTGATAATGACCAGATAATCTGTCCTATAATGTTCATTGAGGGATTAATATTGGCCCAGACACCAGGGATAACTCTTGATCTTCTCCAAAATATCTTTTACATTCCATCCATCCCCTAAGTATAAGAGTTGGGAAATCATATTGCAGCGATATAAAACCTTGGTTAGGCTGTAATTGGAATATTGCATGCAGTTCTGGTCACCAGAAGGACATGAGAGCTTGGAGACATGGGAGCTGGTAAGACTATTAAGAGTATAAAAACACAGAGGGACCTAGGTGTGCAAGTTCACAAATCCTTGAAGGTGGCAAAACAAGTGGAGAAGGCGGCGAAGAAGGCATATAGTGTGCTTGCCTTTATAGGAAGGAGTATAGAGTATAAAAGCTGGCGTCTAATGTTGCATTTGTATAGAACGTTGGTTGGACCGCATTGGAGTACTGCGTCCAGTTCTGTTGCCACACTACCGGAAAGACATGGTGATCCTGGAGAGAGTGCAGAGGAGGTTTACCAAGATGCTGCCTGGTATGGAAGGTCTTAGCTATGAGGAGAGATTGGGCAAACTGGGGCTGTTCTTCCTGGAAAGGCGAAGAATGAGGGGAGATCTAATAGAGGTGTATAAGATTATGAAGGGTATAGATAGAGTGAACAGTGGGAAGCATTTTCCCAGGTTGGATACGAAAATCACGAAAGGCCACAGACTTAGGGTTAGAGGGGAGAGGTATAATTCAGATGTTAGAGGGAGGTTTTTCACACAGAGGGTTGTGGGGGCCTGGAATGCGCTGCCAAGTAGGGCGGTAGAGGCAGGCATGCTGGAGTTGTTTAAGGCTTATCTAGATAGTCACATGATCAGACTAAAGATGGAGAAATGCAAAAAATTGTTCTAGCTAAGGATCAAGAGCCTCAGGACGTTCCTGGGAGTCAATAGATTTCTACGGGCTGTCCAACATATTTTATGGCTCACCTGTCCCTTACGTTTGAGCTTCTGGGGATCTTCTGTGAACGTCTGTATAGGCTGTGTATGTTTATTGATGTCTCTTATTTTTACATCCAGAGGCGATTCGATCTGTTTTGTTGGCTAACAAAGAGCATACACGCGGTAGGTCATGCGAGGGCTGTTCTTGGATGTTCCTTTGAGAGTTGCCTAGTGCTTCATGTCGTTAGTGTACGCTTAAACTGGACCAACTGACGGGCAACATAACAGCTCAGTGACTATCACTGTTTGCTGTGCAGATACATGGATCTGGGTCAGATCTCCAACTTAGGTCAGTGTCTGTGGGAGTTTGCATGGATTTTCTCTGGGTTCTCCAGTTTCCTCCCACACTTCAAAAACGTGCTTTTAGGCTGATTGGTGTTAACAAATTGTCCCTAAATTAGACTTCTCTTAATCTGGTGCACATATAATTCTCTAAATTTGCAACTCTTCATTGTGGAGTGCAACAAGCATAGACAAAAGTTATAGGTAGAAGAAGGATTGGAATGAGGCATTCACTGAATGTCAAAATGGGTATGGTGAGCTTGTGGGGCCAAAGAGCCTGTTTCCTGTGCTATGTTTTTCTTTGTTCTTTGCAAAGAAGGTTCACCAGGATGTTGCTGGCTCTCGGGGATGATGGCTGTGAGGAGAGGTTGAATAAACTAGGATTGTTTTCACTGAAAGATGGAGACTGAAGGGAGAGCTGATAGAGATCTACAAAATTTTAAGAGATATAGACACGGTAGATAGTCAGAGGCTTTTTCCTAGGGTGGAAATGTCAATCACAAGGATGCATAGTTTCAAGGTGACAGGGAGAAAGTTTAAGGGAAATGTGTGGGGGAAGCTTTTCACGCAGAGAGTGCTGGGTGCCTGAAACGCGCTGTCAGTGAAAGTGGTGAAGGCAGGTACATTAGCAATATTTAAGAAGCATCTGGATGGGTACATAAATAGGCAATAGAGAGATATGGCCCGAGTAAAGGCGGAAGATATTTTTTCAGTTTAGATGGGGGCATCAGAATTGGAAGGCTGAAGGGCCTGTTCCTCTGTTGCACTTGGAAGACGGGGCCTCAGTTTAAATGATTCATCCAAAATACAGGGCCTCCAACAATGCAGCAGTTTCCATGGCTAATTCATCGAATCCTACACATTTTAGCACACTCAGGGGAAATTTAGATGGCCAATCCAACTAACCTGCTTTTCTTTGGATGAGAGGAGGAAACAAGAGGAAACCCATGCAAGCATTGGGAGAATGTGCAAACTCCACACAGACAGTAACCCAAGGCTGGAATCAAACCCAGGTTGCTGGAGCTATGAGGCAGCAGTGCTAATCATTGTGCCACCCAGTCATTTGATTATTCCAAAAAAGGGCATCATAGAGAGATGGATCAAATAGTCTTCATATACAGCAAACTTCAATAATTTCTGTTCTTAGTTTGCCACTCTCTAGGCGTTTATATTAATTAGGTAACATCTCTGTGTTCTTCTAATGGTTAACATTTAGAGAGGACTAAACATTTTCTATTTAGAACAAAGAACAAAAAACAAAACAGCACGGGAAACAGGCCCTTCGGCCCAATCAGCCCACGCTGCCACCTCGATGTTCCCACTTCTACCTGTGATCCCTGTCTATGTTTATACGTCAATGGATTGAAACCAAATTTGAGACAATTTGGGGAGAATTTGTTCTGTCAATTAGCCTAAGAGCACATCTTTGGGATGTGGGAGGAAACTGGAGCACCCGGAGAAAACTCACGCAAGCATGGGGAGAATGCGCAAACAGCACACGTAAAGCTTTAAATAGTTGTATTTTGAGAAAAAGAAAAAATAGCTTTATAATTCTGTTCAGATAA
Organism: Sphyrna mokarran; assembly: GCA_024679065.1. Classification (NCBI taxonomy): domain Eukaryota; kingdom Metazoa; phylum Chordata; class Chondrichthyes; order Carcharhiniformes; family Carcharhinidae; genus Sphyrna; species Sphyrna mokarran. The sequence goes on from JAGIQG010000009.1 coordinate 25,581,169, forward strand.
TGATTGAAGATTAATGTTACCAAAATACTCATTTGTTTTTGATTCTCTTGGGTTTTCCAGATTGATAGTGTACATTTTATAGTAGACTGTAACAAAGCACATGTAATAGCTTTATTTTCTCTGCACATGGTTACATACAATAAACTGTTGAATTTAACATCAACTCATGGGGGTAAAGTGTCCAGTCCCACCTGTTTGTTGCAGACGAAGCAGAAAATTCAGAGGACCATTTATCTGTCCGTTGAACTCATATGGAAATTTCTGAACCTGGGGCGGACGTGATTGGGGTGGATTTGTTGAAGGGAGGTCATGCCTTACAAATCTGGTAGAATTTTTTGAGGAGATGACGAAAATGGTGGACGAAGGGTGAGCCGTTGATGTCGTCTATATGGATTTCAAAAGGCGTTTGACAAAGTCCCTCATGGGAGATTAGTGGAGAAGGTCAAGGCTCATGGGATACAAGGACAGATAGCTAGATGGATAAGTAACTGGCTTAGTAATAGGAGACAGAGAGTAATAGTGGAAGAGTGTTTTTCTAGCTGGAGGTTGGTCACTAGTGGTGTGCCACAGGGCTCGGTACTGGGACCTCTTCTATTTGTAATATATATAAATGACTTGGAAGAGGGAGTAAGTGGAGTGATCAGCAAGTTTGCAGACGATACAAAGATGGCTGGACTTGCGGATAGTGAGGAGCATTGTCAGGCGATGCAGCAGGACATAGATAGGCTGGTAGCTTGGGCAGATAGATGGCAGATGGAATTTAATCCTGATAAATGTGAGGTGATGCATTTCAGGAGAAGCAATGTAGGGGGGTGGTAAATGATAAAGGGTAGACCTATTAGGAGTATAGAAATGCAGAGGGACCTGGGGGTGCAGATGAACAAGTCTCTGAAGGTGGCAGAGCAAGTGGAGAAGGTTGTGAAGAAAGCATATAGTATGCTAGCCTTTATAGGAAGGGGTATAGAGTACAAGAGCTGGCCTTTAATGTTGCAGTTGTATAAAACGTTGGTTAGACCTCATTTGGAATACTGCGTCCAGTTCTGGTCGCCTTACTACCGGAAGGACGTGGAGACTCTGGAGAGAGTGCAGAGGAGGTTTACCAGGATGCTGCCTGGTTTGGAAGGTCTGAGTTACGAGGAGAGGTTAGGCAAATTGGGACTGTTTTCCTTAGAAAGACGTAGACTTAGAGGAGATCTAATAGAGGTGTACAAGATTGAGGGGTATAGATAGAGTAAACAGGGTTAAGCTTTTTCCTAGGATGGACTCAAATAGCACGAGGGGTCACGGGCTTAGGGTGAGGGGGGTAAGGTATAATTTGGATGCTAGAGGGAGTTTTTTCACACAGAGGGTGGTGGGGGTATGGAATGCGCTGCCAAGTAAAGTGGTGGAGGCAGGTACTCTGGAGTTATTTAAGAGATACTTAAATGGGCACATGAACAGAATGGGAATGGAGGGGTATAGAAAACTGATTTAAAATAGGGATCATGAGCCTTGGGAGTCCCTGGGAAGTGTGTAAATAGATGATGATATTGATGTACTTGTTTTTATCCTATAGGTGCTTTGGTCCACCTTGTTGTCTAACGCGATGGGTCGTGAGAGGGCTACTCTTGGATTTTTTTCTCGAGAGTATCCTAGTGTTTCACGTCATTAGTGTATGCTTGACCTGGACCATTTGATGGGCAACACGACAGCTCAGTGACTGTCACTGTGCTGTGCAGATACATGGATTTGGGCCTGTGTCTGTGGGAGTTTGCGCATTTTCCCCCTGCTTGCGTGGGTTTTCTCCAGGTGCTCCGGTTTCCACCCACATCCCAAAGATGTGCTCTTAGGCTAATTGGCAAAACAAATTCTCCCTAAATTGTCTCAAATATGGTTTTTAATCCATAGATCTATAAACATAGACAGGGATCATGGGTAGAGGTGGGAACATTGGGGTGGTGGCATGGGGTCGTTGGGCCGAAGGACCTGTTTCCCGTGCTGTTTTGTTCTTTGTGATTGTAAAATTCTGCCCTCAGTATAACACAATATGCTAAAGGCTTGGAATCAAACAGTCTGATACATACAACAGAATTGGTAACAGCAGTTGCAAAAATCTTTTTTGATCTTTAGTTCTGCCTTGCTGGAGTTGGGGGAGGATTTTCACAGTGAGCAGTCAATATGAAGTGACATTTGCAATGCCTTTGCATGAGTAAATGGTAATAACTGGTGGAAGATAATAGGTGTCTGGTACCTAAATATAAATTACACAATGTCAGAAGCCAGTGTAACAGCAAGATTTGTTTATGGGTGCACAACAACAATTTGCAGTTATTTAGAATGATACAGCATAGATGGAGGTTACTGTGGGCACCCTGGCTCTTTAAAAAAATCATCAACTATTCCCAATCCCTCTCTCTTTCCCACAGCACCAGTAATCCAGTTGCCTCCTGAAAGTTATCATTGAATCTCCTTCTATCAATTTTTCAGGCAATGCATTCCAGACTATAACAGCTGGCTGTGTAAAATAAAATCCTTTTCATCTCACCTCTGGTTCTTATTCTAACCTGTGTCCTTTGGTTAGTGACCCTGTTGCTACTGGAAATAATCACGACCAAAATCCTTCATGATTTTGAACATCCCCTCCTCCATCAAAGCTCCTCTTAATCTTCTCTGCTCTGTAAAGAACAGCCTTCATTTCGCTAGTCTTGTCAGATAACTGCAATTCCTGCTTCCACTTAAGTAAATCTTTAAATCTCCTAAAGTATGATGCCTGGAATTGGATAAAGTGGTTCAGCTGGGGCCCAACCTGTGTTTTATAAATGTTTAGTATAACTCCTTTGCTCTCAAACGTGACACTACTGTTTCTGAAGTCAAGAATCCCAGTTGCTCCTTTAACAGCCTTTTCAGCTTCTCCTGACAACTACAAAACAATACGTACACACACCTCAAGGCCGCACAATCCCTGCATACCTTTTGTGAATGTACAACTTAGCACCTTGATGGAATAAATTATCCCAAGAAACTTCACAGCTGCATTATCTGCCAAAATCTGAAACTCAGTAAGAAGTCTCACAACACCAGATTAAAGCCCAACAGGTTTATTTGGTAGCATGAGCTTTTGGAGCATTGTTCCTTCGTCAGTTGAAACCACCTTAAATTGACTTAATGGGCTGCATGCCCAAACTTACTGACATTTCCCCTTTACCACTGTATTTGCCTGTCCAGATCTGTTGTGATACAGACACATTCCGATTCGAGTGTTCCAGTTTCTGAGGAGATTAGTTCAGATCTTCCAGCAGCTCTCTAACTCAGATCAGTTGGGGGAGGTAGGGTTGATTGGAGAGGGAGGACGGAGGTGGTGGGGAGATGTCTCTTGGGTGGGGAGATGGAAGTGGGTCAGATGGCCCTCTGGCTGGTGGGGGGGGGGTGCGAATAGAGGTGGGTTAGATTGCTTTCTGGTGGGGGGAAGGGAGGTAGGTCGGATAGCTCTCTGGTGGGGGGAAGGGAAGTGGGTATGATGGCCCTCTGGTGGGGGGAGGAAGGTAGGTCAGATAGCTCTCTGATGGGGGGAAGGAGGTGAAGTCAGATGGTTCTCTGGTGAGGGGAGGAGGGCGGGTCAGGTGGTTCTCTGGTGGGGGGAAGAGAGGTGGGTCAGATGGCTTCCTGGAGGGGTGTGGGGTAAACACAGTAAGAAGCCTCACAACACCAGATTAAAGGCCAACGAGTTTATTCAATAGTAAACCCACAATCTTTCGGGATTTGCCCCTTTGTCAGGTGAGTGGAGAGTTCTGGGGGGCAGGGACAGGTGGATTCGCTGTCACTCTGCATGTGATCGGTGGGGGGAAAGGGTGTTTGCTGCCACTCTTACGTGCTATCGGTGCAGGTGGGGTGAACAGCAGGTCTGTTGACATTATGCTTATGGTAGGTGGGGAAGGCGGGGGGGGGTGCCCACTGCCACTCTGTGTGTGATTGGTGGGGAAAAGGGGGGCAGGGGAGTCGTGATTGGTCTGGGTCACAGGGGAGTGGGAGGATAAAGTGTCCATCATGTTGTGGGGGCGGGGCAACATCTGTGGGGGCCAATGAGAGGCATTAACCAGCCTGGGAGCGATGTGGCAAAGGAATGTTTTACTATATCTTTTTACTGTGCCTGTGCAGTTGGAGGCTCTGATCAGAGCTGCAATATTTCGGCTGTGATAAGTCTCTCCCATGGGCTTGTGCAGCATGATTCGAACTTGCCGATATTTGTGCAGGCAGAATGCAAATGGGGATCTAAAAGTCGAATCTGAAATATTCCCACTTTCGAGTCCACCCAGTACTTAGGATTAAAATGGTAAAATAGGGCCATCTGTTTCCACTACCTTCTCTGGAAGAGAGTTCCAAAGGCTTGCAGCCCTTTGGACCCAAATTTATCAATAAATTGCGGCCGTTTTCAGGTGCAAAAACTTGTTAAAATCGGGCGTGAGGCAAGTAGCGTGACCCGCGCCACACCTCCGTGACCGTCCCCCTTATACCAATGGCTGCCATCGGGACCACGCCCGAAATGGGCGCAATGCCAATATAAATGCATTTTCATGCATTTAAACGGACTTAATAGGCTGCACACCCAAACTTACCGGCACTTCCTCCTATACCACGGTGTTCACCCATTCAGATTCTGTGCGAAACAGACATGGTCCAATTGGTGCACTCCAGCTTCTGAGGAGGTTTAGCTCAAAGCTTCCAGCGGCTCTCTGACTCAGATCGGTGGGAGGGAGAAGGGCGGGTCAGATGATTCTCTGGTGGGGAGGAGGGAGGTGGGTCAGATGGTTCTCTGGTGGCATGGGAGCTGGGTCTGATGGCTGTCTGGCGGAGTGGGGAGAGAAGTGGATCAGATGGTTCTCTGGTGGGAGGGAGGCAGGTCAAATGGCTGTCAGGTGGGGAGGGGAGGGAAGGGAGGTAGGTCAGATGATTCTGTGGTGGGGAGGAGGGAGATGGGTCTGATGGTTCTCTGCTGGCATGGAAAATGGGCCAGATGCCTCTCTAGCGGGGGGGGGGGGGGGGGGGGGGGGGAAGCAGGTCAGATGGCTTTCTGGTGGGGGCAGTGGGAAAGGCAGAGTGGGTCCGCTGCCACTCTGCGTGCGATCGGTTGAAGGGAACGTGGGCTCTGAGTGAAGGATAATGGTGGGGGTGTTGGCTGCCACTCTGCATGTGATCAGTGGGGAGGGAAAGGGGCAGGGTAACATAATTGATCTGGGTGGTGGGTGGATGGGGGAATAAGGGGGATAGTTATGTTGGGGGGTGGGGCAATGTCTATGGGAGCCAGGAAGGATGAATTATCCGTCTGAAGAGCAATGTGGCAGTTTTTAAATTTCTTTTTCTACGTACACGCAGTCGGAGGCCCCGACTGGACCTGCAGCGTTTTGGGCACAATACACCCCACCCACAAGTTTCTGCAGCACGAATCAGAATTGCTGCTATATTTTCAGTCAGAGTGCATATGGGAGCGCCAGAGAAAGGGTCTGAAAGTCGGATCTGAAATACACACAGTTTCAGATCCATCAGGCACTTAGAATGAAAATGGTGAAATAGAGCCCTCTGAGTAGAAAAATTTCAGCTCATTTATGTTTTAATTTGGTAGGCCCTTACTCTTTAAATAGTGACCCCCAGTTATAGACTCTCCAACAAGCGGAAACATCCTTTTCGCACCCACCCTATCCTCAGGATCTTATATGTTTCAATCATGTTGCCTCTTACTCTTTTAAACTCCAGCGGATACAAACCTTGCTTGTTTAACTTTTCGTCTTCCGCTTCCAAAGCATTTACATCTTTCCTTAAAAAAGGTGACCAATACTGTACATGTAGTCTCATTGGTGCCCTATGTGACTGAAGCATAGCCTCCCTCTTTTTATATTCAATTCCCCTTGTAATAAGTGCGAATATTCTATTGGTTTTCCTATTAATTACTGTACCTACGTACCAGTCTTTTGTGATTCATGCAGTAGGACATCCAGATTCCTCTACATCTCAGAGCTCTCTAGGCTGTGCAAACTGGGGGTGTACACACCTCCAGTCACTGCAGTAAACAGACATTCTCATTATCACCACAATATAGCATTAGTCTCCTGTACGCTGACAAGCTCTGCCGTCTGCTCTCCATTACATAATCCTCTGATCCAGCACCAGGAGCTAAAGGTATCTTTTTTAAGGCCATATAGTCTGCACTTCTTGCATTCTGCTTCTCCAAAAAACAAATAATTACAAGAAGCAATGGTTGAATGTGTTTAATGCTGTGACTTTTGCTGCTATTTGTGAGACAATTTACTCCCTCGTAAAAGTAAGGAAGTAAGGTGTCAGCCAAGCATAACCCTACACATCTCATTCTTTCGAAAGTGCCACTTAATGGGGATTTGATTGTTCTATCTTAGTAATTTGCATATGTCAACTTTGGCAGCACTGAAACAATAAATACGCTTATAGGTATTATTTTTAAGGGAGCCTTTTAAAAATGAATTTGTGATATAACAGGCTGATTGGTGTTGTGTTCAACAATCTCCAGAGCACTGGGACTTCTAATACTTTGATACCCTCTAGTGGGAACAACTGAAATAACTAATTCTACCAGACTTTCCCTCTTGCCATATTGGTAAACTCTTTACTTGTGTCTGAACATTGAATTCCTACAAATTTCAGAGCGTGCATGCTTAGAAAAGTTTTGTTCTATGTGCTTTTTGGAAGTGCGGATATGTTAGGGTGTGCTAGAAATAACACGTAACATATAGTAAACAAAACTTGAGAATGGGCATGAATAACCTGACAACCTCTTGCCTATTACAGTGGGGAGAGCGTAGGGTAGAGGTAGCATCACTGGATTAGTAGCCCAGAGGGCCAAATTAATATTCTGGAGACAAGGGTTGAAATCCCTCACAATAGCAGCTGGTGGAATTCAAATTCAATTAATAATCTGGAAATGGGAAACTAGCCTCACGTGATCATGATAACTCATCAATTGTCATAAAACCCAAGGGTTATTAATGTTCTTTATGAAGGAAATCTGCCGTCTTGACCTGGGGTTGCCTACATGTGACTCCAGACCCACAGCAATGTGGTTCATTCTTTACTGCCCTTTGAAATGGCCCAGCAAGCCATTCAATTCAAGGGCAACTGAGATGGGCAACATGTAGCAAAGCGCACATCCAGTCAAAATATAGAGAAAAGAAAAGTAATGTCCAGTGTCTTACACTAATTCTGGAGTTTACAATTTTAGGGACAAAATGTGGGGATGGTGTTTGCCTTCTATCTTGTAAAATGATGGGTTGTGCCTTGATAGTCAGCTCTGTCTCCAGCATCGCCTGGTGTGGCTCAGGAGATATGGCAGTCTCAACTGTATTACTTCCAGAGGAACAGCGAACGGAGAAGGTCCACAATTCACCGTCTCCGTTTACCATGGGTCCTCTTCTCAACAAGCTGAACTTTTCGTTTCTGCTCACCTCTTCCAGTGCTCTTCCAGTCAACCTCAAGCTCTCACAGCCATCAGCTACTGTCTCACTGTTTTCGGTGTAAATGTCAATTATCTTTACGTCTCACTTACAAAGTGTCCTTGTGCTGGAGATAAGAGGCCTAGGAGGTCATTCACTGATCTTTGGGAACATCCCATCATCCATCCAATAAAAATGGCTGAGCCAGCGCTGCTGTTGTTAGCAATGAATGGATGCTGATGGACTTAGCACATGCCAGGACCTCTGAGCTGGTAACCAGTCCAGTTAAGAGATACCAAGGCTATGTTTAAGGCAGCAAAGATGGAAACTGTTCAGCCTTTTCTTCTGCCTGACAGACATCTCCAGGTCACATAGTTATGGGGGAGTGTGCTGAAGATACAGGCTTGGTGGATTTGCGGTTGGGTAACCTCGGTCAGGTTGCTATTGTTCCACACTCGCTTTCTCAGCTCAGACGTAACAGCTAAAACTTTTGCAACATACATGATGATTTCAGCATCAAGTGACAAATGGTTGATGATGATGGGGCCTAGATATGTGAAAGTATCAACAACTTCCAGCATCATACTGTCAACACTGATGAACAAAACTCTTGGATAGAGGCGAATAGCTCCACTGCCTTGTGGGTACCTTGGCAGTGTTGAATGTTGACGTAATTAATCCAGATAAAAAAAATCTGGAGTATAGCCCAAAGGCAGACTGTTACTGAAATAAGTCATCTTTCTAGCAACTCCTGCAACTTAATGTTTTGCATTTCTTTTGGATTCAACTGGGGAAGTCGAGAGCTGACATTTGGAGAGTCCAGGGTCTCCATAAATTCTTACAAGGCTTGCTAAGATCAGATGCAAAAGTTAGATCAATGGCTTCCCACTGGTTAGGTCATACCTAGCACAAAGATAGATGGTGTGGTTGTTGGAGGGGAGTCATCTCAGCCCTAGGATATCATTGCAAGTGTCCCTTAGGGGAGGGTCCCAACTCCAACCATCTTCAACTGCTTCATCAATGGCCTCCCCTGAAAGCCAGAAATGGGGATCTTCTCTGATAATTGCACAATGTTCAGCATCATTCGTGACTTCTCAGACACTGAAGCTGTCCATGTCCATCTGCAGCAAGATCCAGACAGCATTCAGGCTGGCTAAGTGGCAAGTAACGCTCATGCCACATAAATGCTAGACAATGACCATCTCCAAAAGGACAAAATTTAACCATCATCCCTTGGCATTCAGTGGCATTACTATCACTGAAATCTCCACCACCCTAGGTGTTACCATTGATCAGAAACTGAATTGGACCTGCCATATAAATACTGCGGCTACAAGATCAGTTCAAAGACAACTCACCTCCTGACTCCTCAAAGTTCATCATCTACAAGGCACAAATTAGGAATGTGGTGGAATACTCTACACTTGCCTGACAATGCAACTCCAACAATACTCAGGAGGTTCGACAGCATCCAGGACAAAGCAGCCACCTTAAACATTCATTCCCTCCACTACTGATGTACAGAGTGGTTGCAATGTGTATCATCCACAAAATGCACAGCAACAGTCTGCTCATCCCCCTTCGACAGCACCTCCCAAATCTGCAACCTCAGCCAACTAGAAGGACAAAGTCAGTGGATATATGGAAATATCATGTCTGTAAGTTCCCCTCCAAGTTGCACATCCTGACTTGGATTTAACACCATTCCTTCACTGTAACTGGGTCAAAATCCTGAAAAGCCTCTTCTGATAGTCATAAGGACCACAATGATTGAAGAAAATAGCTCTATTTCAAGAGCGGTTAGGGATGAACAATAAACACTAGCTTGGCAGCAATGCGCATATTCCAAGAACAAATTTATTTAAAAAAACCAAAACACTTAGATTAGATTCAATTGTCATTTTCAGAAGAGAATTTGATATTAAGAGAGAAATGTAGGCATTTGGAGCAGGAGTAGGTCACATGTGCCCCTTCAACCTGCTCCGTCATTTAACAAAATCATAACTGATTCTTTCTCAACCCCACTTATCCGCTTAATCTCATAATCGTTCCAATCTACTTTCTTAAAAAAAGATATGGTGCTGTGAGGCCACACCTGTAGTACTGTGTACAGTTTTGGTCACCTTTCTTGACAAAGGCTATACTGGCACTGGAGGGGGTGCAGAGCAGATTCACTAAGTTGAATCCGAAGTTGAGAGGGTTGGTTTATAAGAAGAGGCTGAATAGCTTGGACTATACTCATTGAAAATCAGAAGATTGAGAGGAGACCTTATAGAAACATATAAGATTATGAAGGGACTAGAACTTAGGAGGCAAGGCATTAAAATAAAGGAGACCAGATTTAGGACTGAGTCAAGGGGGAACGTCTTCACCCAAAGGGTTGTGAATCTGTGGAATTCCCTACTCAGTGAAACAGTTGAAGCTACCTCATTGAATATTTTTAAGGCAAGGGCTGATACATTTTTGAACAGTAAAGGAATTAAGAGTTCTGGTGAGAGGGCGGCTAAGTGGGGCTGAGTCCATGAAAAGATCAGCTGTGATTTTATTGAATGGCGGAGCAGGCTCAAGGAACCAGATGGCCTGCTCCTGATCTTGATTCATATGTTCTTATGAGACATTTTCAGGATGATGGGAAAAAAGCAGGATCAGGAGAACTTGATAAGTCTTTCCAAGAACATGCAAAAAGAACTGAATGGTCTGTTTCTGTATTGCTTCATTGTATGATTTTTGGGTTGCTGTTTGAAAAGAAACTCAAGATTGGAGGGTTGGTGTTTCTCTGATTGCTGTGAATTCTTGTGTATTTTTGGAGTTGCATGTATAATGCATTCCAAATCTTCCCTAAGAGATCTGCGCTTGCTCTTGCTGGCTCTCTCCTGTTCTTTCTTGGCGACTTCTTCCCTCTATTCTTTCGTTTGAAATTGGGGAAATGAATCGTTTTTTATTCTAGATGTTGGTTTGAGGCATTGCCCAGGGAGGCGCAGTATTATTTGTCCTGACAATACTCAAAGCTCCTGTGTTTTGTGCAAGTTTTTCCAGCACTGACAGCACTGCTGGAAATTAAAATCATACATTATAGAAAATAATCACTACAGTGTAAATTTTTACATCTTCCCAAAAAAAAACGCAACTTAAAATGCTCAGAACAGCGGCTTCTTGGTATTCACAGTATAGAGAAGGCCCTTTGGCCCATTGAGTCGAAATGAACAATAACTATGATTGAAAAGTAAATTTTCCCCTTTTGTGGTCTTGGTGCTGATTTTTTCATAAGCACATGTATGATTTCCTCAGACTTATAATGGATCAAGTCAGATCTGTGCTTCAATGGACAAAGACTTTCATCTAACCTAGATCAGAATTGAAGCTAAATCGCAGAAATGCCAAACCTGCCTTTAAACACACAAACCAGCAAACCACATTCCACCCTTCCCCCTCCACTGCCATATCACTGCTGCCCTCTTTCCACAATCTATCCTCAACACAGTAGCACAGCAGTTAGAATTGCTGCCTTGCAGCTCCAGAAATCTAGGTTCAAATCCTGTCAAGAGTCTCTCTACCTGTGTGGAGTTTACACATTCTCCCTCTGTTTGCATGGGTTTTCTCCTATATTCTGAAAGACATGCTGATTAGGTGCATTGACCCAAGCAGGTGCTTGACTAGGGGAATTTCATAGTTACTTCATTGTAGTGCTAACTTAAACCTTATTGTGACTAATAAATAAAGCAGGTTTAAACTCTAGCCACTGTCACCTGGAGACAAATGCTTTTCTTTTAATAACACTCCCTCCTCCCCCTCCCATCATATTTTTTTTGTGTTACCCTGTGTAGCGTTCCCTTGGGAGGTATCTCATGTCAGGCAGCATGTGGTGAATATGTCGCCAAATTCTTTTGCACTCTAACAGGGGAGGGAGTAACGTGTTAATGCTTCACAAGAGTTTACCTGCTGGCTTGTAGTAGCTGCATAACTCCTTGGCTTCAGGTTTCCAAACACTTTGAAGCCAAAGCCACAGCCCTGGAAACGCGAATGCCTCTGAGCCTGCTTCCAATCCCTCCATAGACCAGGCTGAGTGAGCCTTTGAACTGTCAATCCCACTGGCACTGAGGCTGGGTGACCTATTGTCGCAGCAAATGGTCTTGCCTTTCACCTCTTTATTCAAAAATGTGAAATACGTTGATGTAGGATGTTCCTGTGATCAGTTGGTGGCAAAACCCAGATTTTCCCTCAGCTTCTAATTATTGATTGTGAGTTCTGTGCTGCAATAAAATACTGAGAGTTTCTTGTCATGGCATGAACTGCCAGTAGGAGGTGCCGCCATCCTCAGAAGGAAGCACTACTTCCAGTCGAGAATATACGAAAGTAAAGGAGGAAAGAAAAAACACTTCCAATGAAGAAGATTTGAAAAAAGAAACCTCAAATGTACTGAACTCTTTCTATTGTGTCTCACAGTAGAATTCCTGGCTCAATTCTGGATGTTACTGTTTTCTTCCACACTCCAAAGATGGGTTAGGATGTTTGGCCATGGTAAATTAGTGTCAGGGGATTAGCAGGATAAATATGTGAGGTTACGGAGATAGAGCTTGGATGGGATTGCACAGGCTCAATGGGCAGAATGGCCTCCGTCTGCACTGTAGGATTCTATGATTCTATATGTTTCCTCCCACACCCCAAAGATGTGCTCTTAGGCTGTTTGGCAAAAAATTGTCCCTAAATTGTCTCCCCAATTTGGTTCCAATGCAGATTTCCGTAAACATAGACAAGGGTCATGGGTGGAAGTGAGAACGTTAAAATGGTGGTGCGGGCTCTTTGGGCCGAAGGGCCTGTTTCCCGTGCTGTGTTGTTCTTTGTTCTTTATTCTATTCTATGATTCTAACTTCAGGCTGCACTGACATTTTTAAAATCTCAGTTGGTTGGAGAATGGGAACATAATTGGTCACATGTCCTCTGGAATTATCCTGGTGACTCTTCTCGGAACTGCGTTATGTGGGCATGAGATGGCTCAGCAGTGATGCATCCCTATAGGTTGACTACTCATAGAAGCATAGAAACATAAAAATAGAAGGAGGAGTAGGCTATTCAGCCCACCAAGCCTGTTCTGTCATTTATTTTGATTGTGGCTGATCATTAAATTCAATATCCTGATCCCACCTTCCTCCAACACATTGAATTTCACGCATTGTGAGGTAATAAAGTGTCTATTGTTTATAGGGTTGTGACCAAACATGGAGTGGATCTTCTGGGAAGAGTAGGGAAGGAAAAAGAATATTTCAGTAAGAAGTCTCACAACACCACATTAAAGTCCAACAGCTTTATTTGGAATTGTGAGCTTTCGGAATGCTCCTCTTCATCAGGTGAGTGGCCAATTTCCTGTTCTTGGTGTCCATGTAGATAGTATAGTTCCGTTGTCTCATTTACTTTGCAGCGTCTTGAAGCTGGTCTGCTGTATCCTGAGTGCAAGTTGAGAATATGGATTCTATCTTGCTTTTCAGGTTGTGGCATCTGCTGTAGAGCTGATGTAGGAATTGGTTGAAGAGTGTGAGAGAGGTGTGATGGCAAAGTCTCTCAGCATAGTCTGTATTATAGGTTGACTTGAGTGGGTTTGTGATGTGTAGTCCTTTCGGGATCTTATCTGTTTTCTTTCACCTTTGTAGAAACTTGCTGTCTGTGTCGATATGCGCTATCTTCTTGGAGATCCTCTCTATCTTGAACCAGCAGTTTGTGGTGTCGGTAGCAGTCATGATGTGGAGATCCCGGCGTTGGACTGGGATGGGCACAGTAAGAGGTCTGGTTCCAGATTAAAGAGCAACAGGTATATTTGGAATCATGAGCTTTCGGAGCACTGCTCCTTCGTCAGGTGAGTGGGTATGTCACTCAACCGATGAAGCAGCAATGCTCTGAAAGGTTGTGACACCAAATAAACCTGTTGGATTTTAGCCTGGTGTTGTGGGACTACTTATTGTGCCCATCCCAGTTTAATGCCGGCATCTCCACATCAAAAGATATTACGATAGTCTTAGTTGGTGAAAGACACTGGTCTCTACGTATCCCCGATCTAAAAATGACTGTATTTTTCTTGTTGTCAGTATTATTTAGAATTATTTCTCTTTTTTATAGATCTGTACATTGCAGTCAGTGGAAAACACAAGTACAAACACAATGTACACATTCAGTGCTGTATAAAGGAACATCTTCCATTGGAATGACTGTTGGGATCATTTGGAGTCACCAGCTGCCTGTACCAGAGCCAAATATTCCAAAAGCTGTGTTAATATTGCTCCTTGGTAGCTGCTCTCTGTAATAATATAATTCAAGTATTTGCCAGAAGGTCACTTGTGTGGGAAGCAGCCAGAGAGAAGAAGCAGCTATGTAATGAACACCACTCTGTAAACCAAGCTCTGTTATTTTAAACCCTCAGTGCTTCATGGTGTCAATTCTCCAATACACAACATAAAAAAAGCCAGAGGTACTTTCCTTGTTTATTCGCTGAATTTATATCTCCCACAGTTATTTTTGAAGCTTGGTCTTGTGTTGTGCCAATTTTTTTCCCAATCTCTGCCTCTCAGCTCCCCCTGCTGTTAGGCACGGAACACTGCAGGGAGACGAGAATTTGCTGAACGTCCTTTACCCAAAAGGTGTTGGTAAACTGTTCGTAATTTTCAACATTGCCACGAATAATTTGACCATGACCTGAACACGGGAGCAGAAGGCAGCCATTCAATTCCCCAGGACTGCTTTACCATTCAATTAGATCTTGGCTGCTCTATGAAAACTGGGCAGCACAGTGTTTAGCATCGTTGCTTCACAGCGCCAGGGACCTAGGACAGATTCTGGACTTGGGTCACTGTCTGTGCGGAGTTTGTATGTTCTCCCTATCTCCGCTTGAGTTTCTTCCAGATGCTCTGGTTTCCTTCCACATTACAAAGATGCGTGAGTTCGGTTGATTGGCCGTGCTAAATTGCTCCTTACTGTCAGGGGGACTAGGAGCGTAAATATGCAGAGGTACAGTGATAGCATCTGGGTGGAATTGTTGGTACAGTCTTGATGGACCAATTAGTCTTCTGCACTGTAGATTCTGTGATTTTAAATGTATGCACCTGCCTTGGTTCCATTTTCATTAACTCTTAGTTAACAAAAATATATCAGCCTCCAAATTAAAATCATCCATCTACTGCTTTTTGTGTCAAGAAAGTTTATCTTTGCTTGTCTCCTGACTGCCCTGATTATCCTGCATCCTCTTCTTTCCTTCTCCCTTATGTACTCTATGAATAGTATGCTTTGTCTGTATGGCTTGCAAGAAACAATACTTTTGACTGTATCTTAACATGTGACAATAATAAATCAAATCAAAAATTCTGATCTTAAGGTTATGTCCTCTTGTCCTTGACTCTCTGTCACCAGCAGAAAGGTCAGCCAGAATCTTAGTAAATGGCAGAGCAGGTTCAAGGGACTAAATGGCTTCCATCTCATTGTTTGCGTGTTCTTAAAAATAATTCTCTTCATCCACTTTACCAATTCCATTCAAAATCCTAAAAAATGCAAGCAGCTCACTCCTTAGATTTAACCATCTACAGTCCCAGGAACACAAGCTGAATTATTGCAGTCTCTCTTTATAATCTAACCCTTCTAGTTCAGGTGAATCTTTACTGCATTCACTTCAAGGCCAATATGTCTTTTCTAATACACAATGTGTCCAGGTGTGGTTTAGCCAGGATTCTACAGCTGTGACAAAATATCTTCATATTCTAGTCTGCTAGGTATGAAGTCTAACATTACATTAGACTTCTTGATTATTTTTTGTAACTGATTACTATATTTTAATAACCTAAGACTCTTTGGGTCGCCATAGTTCCTAACATGATTACAATTTAAATAATTAGATAGTTACGTGGGTACGATGGGTATGGAAGGATATGGGCCAAATGTAGGCAATTGGGACTAGCTTTGGGGTTTGAAAAAAGGGCGGCATGGACAAATTGGGCTGAAGGGCCTGTTTCCGTGCTGTAAATCTCCATGACTCTACCAGTCAGATCTATTACCTTTTTTGGCTCAAAATAGATGACTTAATTCCTCAATTTATTGAGGGGTGCTACTAATTACTGCTTGCCGATTTGAAAAAGCCCACTAATCTTCAGTTTCCTGCTAATCTGCCACCCTCCAACCTGCTGGGAGTGTTCCATATCTACAGAATTTTGGAAGATGATTACCAACTCATTTGCTATTTCCATGGCCACTTCTTTTAGTACCGTGGGATTAGATTATCAGGACCTGGGGATTTATCTGTTTTCAATCCCATTACAGATGCAGCATGGGAAGCATTCTTTCTGGCTGTATCACAGCTTGGCTCCTACTCTGTCCAACATGCAAAAAATTACTGGGGGGTCTTCATGGCAGACAGCACACTAGTTGGGAACCACTGTTGTCAGTAGGTTGTACATGCAAAAGCACAGGTTTCTTACAATTATGTTGAACTGTAGAATAGTGCAGCATAGAAGGAGGCTATGCAGTCCACTGAGTTTGCAGCAGCTTTTTTTGAAGAGCTTCCCATTTGCTCTTTCCCTGCCTCCTTTGCTCTGTATCAGGCTATATACTCTGAGTGCTGCATTCAGAAGCTTTGCCTCCAAGCCTTTTGTCAAACCAAATACCTGAAAAATACGGTGGAATTTCTAGTCATGTGTGGCTGAGCTACCACAGGGTGGCGCTGCAAATAGACTTGCTTTGATGTGCTAAAACATTGTTTTGAATCAAATGTTTGAGAATATTTTTCTATTGTGGACTTGAATTGAAACTACTCCCAAATTAATTTTACACCTAGCTTCAGACAGGAAGAGGGCAGTCCTTTACATTTCACATCCCTGGGCATTATTGGAACTCTGCTGTTCCTTACTCCTCTGTTTAATTGTCAATCATTTCCTGCAATAGCACAAGGTCATTGAAACCATCTGTGGTTTCAGCCTCTCATTGATATGGTTTAGTCAATTCATATTTTTTCCTTGTTGCCCATGTCTTTTATGCAAATGATTGTGACTTGCTGCCTTTGAGGGTTTTTCTATTTTGATGACCATCAGATTTTTTGTTTATCTTCCTTTATTGATTTTTCTTTCATGTTCTGCTGCCATTTCCTGCTAATTGTGACTATCCTGTTAACGTATGCCTGCTGTGCAAATGTCTCTTGTTGCTATTTATTCCATTTTACAAACAGTAGCAGGAAGGCACTGCTTCCAGGAAGGTAATCTAGTGGAGTGATTCACCTGCCCTATGTAGAAATGAGCAGATCTATTAAAATAAGTGAAATAAAAATCACATTGGGTCCTACAACAAGGAGATAATCTCAACAATTGAAAACTAACCCCCAGTACTTTATCTCCTAAAGTTAGAGTTTATTTATCAGTCACAAGTAGCCTTACACTAACACTCCGGCGCTTGTTTGGATACACTGAGGGAGAATTTTGCATGGCCAATGCACCCAACCGGCACGTCTTTGGATGGTGGGAGAAAACCGGAGCACCTGAAGGAAACCCTCGCAGACATGGGGAGAATGAGCAAACTCCATACAGACAGTGACCCGAGGGTTGGAGTTGAATCCGGGTCCCCAGAGCTGTGAGGCAGCAGTGCTAAACACTGTACCACCACTCATCTGTCTGTGTCCCATTGTTTTTGTCTCATTCAATTCTGACTTTTCCACTGACACAGTACAGTTAGGATCACTGTTAGTTCAAAATTGCTTCCTCTAAGTCATTAGTATATGTTATAAACAGTTGCTGTCCCAGCAGTGATCCCTGTGGAAGCCCACTGGTTACACCTCACCAACCTGAAATAGAGCCCCTTAACCCCACTTATTTCCTGCCCATTAGCCAATTCTCTATCCATGCCAATATACTACCTCCAACATCTTGGGCTCTTACGTTATGACTATGAGGTATCTTTTCGAACACCCTCTGGAAATCCAAATACAACACATCTACTGCTTCCCCTTTATCCACTCTGGTTGAGACTTCCTTAAAAAACTAAAACAAATTAGTTAGACATGATTTCCCTTTCATGAAGCCATACTGACTCTGTTTAAATAGATTTTGATTTTCCAAATGTGCAGCTATTGCTTTCTTAATCATTGATTCCAACATTTTTCAACAATGGAACAGAGAAATGATGAACAGGTATTATTCAAAAACAAAAACAAGAAAAAAAAACTGGACCAAAGCCAAAAGAAAAAGAAACAATATGGAGGCATGGATTACATCCTGAAATTGTTGAATTTACCCTTCAAAGATTGTACAGTTCAGGAGGTTGAGGACAGCAAGGTCAGTGTGAGAAGAAGATGAGAATTAAAATGATAGAAACAGAAAGTGCTGTGGCCCCAACAATTAACAACTGGGAGGCATGGTGGCTCAATGGTTAGCACTGTTATCCCTAGTGTCAGGGACCCGGGTTCAATTCCAGCTTCAAGTCACTGTCTGTGTGCAGTTTGCACTTTCTCCCTGTGTCTGCATGAGTTTCCTCTGGGTGCTCCAGTTTCCTCCCACAGTCCAAAGATGTGTGGGTTGGGTTGATTAGCTATGCTAAATTGATCCTAGTGTTGGGGGGCTAGCAGGATAAATGTGTGGGGTTATGAGAATAGGGCCTAGGTGGGATTGTGGTTGGTACAGACATGATGGGCCAAATAACCTTCTTTATTGTAGGGATTCTATGGATTCAATACTTAGATGAAGGACTAAGTGTATTGAATCCAATTTTGCTGACAATACAATGCTTGGTGGAACAGTAAGCTGTGAGGGGGACACAAAGGATTGTCATGGAGACGGAGGCAAATTCAGAGGTGGGGGAAGTGGAAAATTTGGAGAGTTCCACATTAGAATAGCTACCTGAGATGGTCCTGTGAATGGATTTCCTGAAGAGGAGGGGGCATTGGTTGCCATGGGAACTGGCAACTGTTCCACAGAAATGACAACCATTTAGACTAATAAAGGCCTTATTCTCAGGCCATTTTCAGAACCTGCCGGCATTCTCCCAATATCAGAGTGAACCCACTGTTGACACCGAAGATCGGCAACAAATTGGAGGTGGCCTTCTGATGGCAGGCCAAGCAACCCTTGATGGAGTCTCCTTCCACTCATCCAATGAATGAGCCTCAGGTATAACAGTCACAGAATGGCAGCCAATAGCAATCCTCTCCAGGGATTTCCCCTCCACGCTGATGGCCCGATCAATTCTGGGCCTTCAGCAGAGTTCCAAATCCACCCTCATTCTGGAATGTTCTTGTGCTCCCCTTTCTACCTGAGCAGTGCCCACTTACCCTGATGGGGCTGTCAGTGAGCTAGTGTTGCAGGCCCTCCCAGAGACCACAGCACCATGGGAACACTCCTGCTGTCCTTAATTGGATGGTCGAGGTGGCCGATCAGGACCCACCTCATCTTATGTTGTGCCAGTGGAAGCTTTGATGACAAGTAAGGGTTCAGGACTTACATATGGTCCTGACATCAGGCCCTTAACACCAACGGGAACACTTAGCCCGGAGACTTTGCAAAGGAATCACAAGAAAGTGGCAGATGGTGTGTTATTTATTTTAGTGGGACCTGTGATAAAATTATTTTTTAAATGGTGAAAAACTATGAGTGGAATCTTACCATATTTTTTCAAAAGTGTGTGTTCCTGTGAGAAAACCAGTGGGATTCCCCTATGGAATATTAAGTCTCTGAGAAAATTTTTTTTTATCCATGTGAATCACAACATACTCATGGTGGCCTGCTTCTGACTCGCTCACCCAAGAATACCTAATCTCCGCAATTAGTGGGGTGCTCCTTTTCACCGTCTCCCTAGCACATGTTCCAGATCCAGTTGGATGGATGGCAGGCGGGAAGACAGCACCAAGATTTTCCGAGGGAGCCCGGACCAAGCTCCAGGATGGTGTGGAGAAAAGACGGGATGTCCTATTTCCAGGACAGTTCTCGCCGGCGTCCTTCCAGCAAGGTCACCACCCCTGCTTGAGAAGTAATGGCCGTGATAGTGAGTGCTGGCTTGCTGCAGCAGAGGATGGGACAACAGTGCCTCAAGAAGATGAATGAGCTTCTTCACACAGCCAGGGTAAGTCTGCCTCCCCATGTCTCCAACTGCACTTGTTCACACACCCCGCACATCTCCATGGTGATCTCTCACCCAGCCACCTCACAGGTTCCCAACATTTCAGATGTGGCCCTCTCACCACTCCACTACCCTCTGCCCCCCACCCACAAACCATCCTATTTTCAAGTTTCCTTCAGTAGCTAATGTGCTCCTCACATCCCTGCTCCCACTCAAATTTGATATATGCCAGACTTAGAACATAGAACATAGAACATTATAGCGCAGAACAGGCCCTTCGGCCTTCGATGTTGCGCCGACCAATTAGGAAAAAGCCATGACCCTCCAAACTAAACCATTTCCTTTTCGTCCATAAACTTATCTACTAACCTCTTAAACGCCACCAAACTTGGCGCATCTACAACAGCCGCAGGCAGGGCATTCCACTCCCTAACCACCCTCTGGGTAAAGAACCTACCTCTGATATCCGTCCTATAACTATCACCCCTTAATTTAAAGCTATTCCCCTCGTGCTAGCTTTCTCCATCCTAGGAAAAAGGCTATCACTGTCCACCCTATCTAAACCTCTAAATCATCTTATATGTTTCGATTAGGTCCCCTCTTAGCCGCCTCCTTTCTAACGAAAACAACCTCAAATCCCTCAGCCTCTCCTCATAAGACATGCCCTCCATACCAGGCAACATCCTGGTAAACCTTCTCTGTACCCTCTCCAATGCCTCCACATCTTTCTTATAATGTGGGGACCAGAACTGCACACAATACTCCAAGTGCGGCCGCACTAGAGTTTTGGACAGTTGCAACATGACGTTGCGGCTCCGAAATTCAATCCCCCTACCAATAAAAGCTAAGACTCCGTATGCCTTCTTAACAACCTTATCGACTTGATTGCCAACTTTCAGGGATCTATGCACACATACACCAAGATCCCTCTGTTCATCAACACTATTAAGAGTCCTACCATTAGCCCCATACTCTACACATTTGTTATTCCTGCCAAAGTGAATTACCTCACACTTTTCCACATTAAACTCCATTTGCCACCTCTTGGCCCAGCTCTGCAACTTGTCCAAGTCTCTCTGCAAAAGAGACTTCTCCACGATCTACCACATGCACTCTGCCCATCTGTCTCTTTTGATAACTTCGGATAAACTTGAGCATAGCCGGCATGATTGGGCCATAGCCTGCCTGGAATCAGGTCCAACTGAAAACCCAAACATCCTTTGATGAGAAGGCGCTTGAGTACATTGGCGAGGAACAAAACCACTCTTGTGCAGAGGGTGAAGAAGGGGCAGAAGACAAGAGTGAGAACCCTTAAGACATGCAGTAATTCTGCATGATTTGAAAGATTACACAGGTTCAAGCCTCACCTTCGTAATCTTTCTCCATGAGTTATTCCTCGTAATGCACTAATGGCACTTCCCTTCCCTTCTCTTCCCTTGCAGGACAATCAGTCACACTGCCCAGCCACCCTGATGCCCTCTGATCACCACAGACACAAGCAGCTCCAGCGGAGATTTCTTGGAGAACCAACTAGCATAGATCTCACGTAACATAGGATCCACCCAATAGAGAACCCTTCATAAACAACCTGCCAGCATAGTTCTCACAATATAGAACCCACATAATGTAGAAACAATGGGGTGAGATGTTTTTGGCCTTGCTTGCCCCAAAACCAGAAAATCCCACCCAAAATCAACGGATCTTACTATGGTCTGCCCTTCGCCTGCTACGATTCCTGTGATGTGAGGGACAGACTTCTTGCCATTGTATAGAAACTTTCAGCATTGATCCTGAACAATGTAGAACCTACCCAATATAGAACCTATCATATAGAACAAAGATCAAAGAACAAAACAGCACGGGAAACAGGCCCTTCGGCCCAACGAGCCCGCACCGCCACCCTGATGTTCCCACCTCTCCCTGTCTGTATTTATAGATCTATGGATTAAAAACCAAATTTGAGACAATTTAGGGAGAATTTGTTTTGCCAATTAGCCTAAGAGCACATCTTTGGGATGTGGGAGGAGACCGGAGCACCCGGAGAAAACCCACGCAAGCACAGGGAGAATGCGCAAACTCCCACAGACACAGGCCCAAATCCATGTATCTGCACAGCACAACGATAGTCACTGAGCTGTCGTGTTGCCTATCAAATGGTCCAGGTCAAGCGTACACTAACAACGTGAAGCACTGGGATACTCTCGAAAAAAAAATCCAAGAGCAGCCCTCTCACGACCCATCGTGTGTATGTCCCTTGTTAGACAACAAGGTGGACCAAAGCACCTGTAGGATAAAAACAAGTACATCAATATCATCATCTATTTACACAATTCCCAGGGACTCCCAAGGCTCATGATCCCTATTTTAAATCAGTTTTCTATACCCCTCCATTCCCATTCTGTTCATGTGCCCATCTAAGTATTGCTTAAATAACTCCAGAATAACTGCCTCCACCACTTTACTTGGCAGTGCATTCCATACATCCACCACCCTCTGTGTGAAAATATAGAACCTACCAGCTTAGGTTTCGCAATATAGAACCCATCATTGGTGGCATAGAGGTTAGTACTGCTGTCTCACAGTGCCAGGGACCTGATTCGATTCTCGGCTTGGGTCACTGCCTGTGTGGAGTCTGCACATTCTCCCCATATCTGCATGGGTTTCCTCCAGGTGTTTAGGTTTCCTCCTACAGTCCATGCTGATTAGGTGCATTGGCCATGCTAAGTTCTTCCTCAGTGTACCTGGGTAGTGTGGCGACCAGGAAACTTTTACAATAACTTCATTGCAGTGTTAATGTAAGCCTACTTGTGATACTGATAAATAAACTTAGAACTTACTATAGAACCTGCCAGCATCGGTCTCACAATAAAGAACCCGTCCAATTTTGACTCCTATTACAATTATTTTTTATTCTGTCTTAATAATTTAAACAGTTCAGTGAATCATGCGTTTAAATATTTAACAGCTGCAGTTGGGGAATTCCTTGTTGAGAGAAAACCATTGAAACCTGCTTGGTTTTCCACATAGTGTGGTAATAATAGTCTTCATAAAAGGATGTGAAGGGATAAGCATGTGTTCTATGTCAGCAGAGACATGAAAGATGCAGTTGCCAGCAATAATATTACACATTTGAAGAAAGATGAGAAACAGAAGGCAGCAGCCATAACAATAGCATTGGCCAGCCTTCCTTTCTGGAAGTCTCACTATAAACATATCAATCCTTCTGCTCACTTCCCATGTGATTTTCCTTGGAGCACTTAATAGTTGATATGTAATTCATGTACAAACATTTCAGTGCCTTAATATAATCACACTGAGAGATGAGATCAACTTCTCACTAGCAGCATATCAAGGATAATTAAGTATGGACAGCAATGATAGTCTGCCTGTGACACAATACATTCTGGGTGAGAATAAAAAACTATAACTTCTTCTTGCCCATCTGTCAATATGCCTCTTAGATGTTACTACTGTACTTGCTTCTACACCCTCCTCTAGCAACTCATTCTGTGTAAAAAGCATGCCTCTTACATCTCCTTTTAACTACTCCCTTTTAACATAATCATATGCCCCCTAGTAATTAACATTTCTATTCTGGGAAAAAGACTATCCATGCCTCTCATAATCTTGTAAACTTCTATCAGGTCACCTCTTAGCCTCAAACCAAGTTTTTCCAATCTCTGTTCATAGCTGATATCCTTCAAACCAGGCAACATCCTGATAAACCTTTCCCGTACCTGTTCCACATCCTTCTGGTAGTGGGCCGACCAGAACAGTATGCAGTATTCCAAATATGGCCAAAATAAAGTTCCATACAACTGCAACATGACTTACCAACTTTTATGCTCAGTCCTGACCGACAAAGGCAAGCATGCCATGTGCCTTCTTGAATACCTTCTCTGGCAGTGGAAATACTTTCTCCCATTTGTCATGGCAACATTGGGATAGTTTTGAACACTGCTGTTGAAGTTCCCCTTAATCATCTCCGTCCACACAACAGCAACAAGAACCTATGTTCAATGGAATAAAGTCATTTCATAGGAGCATTGCAAAGTATGGCACTGAGACATATAGGAGATATTACGTCAGTTAAAAATAAAAAAGTTGTAAAGTTTACCTATTTATTAGTGTCACAATAGGCAATGAAGTTACTGTGAAAATCCCCTAGTCACCACATTCCGGCGCCTGTTCGGATACACTGAGGAGGAATTTAGCATGGCCAATACATCTAATCAACACATCAAGAATTTGGACTACAGGAGGAAACCAGAGCATCCAGAGGAAACCCACGCAGACATGGGAAGAACGTGCAGTCTTCATACAAGCAATAACCCAAGATGGGAATTGAGCCCAGGTCCCCGGTGCTGTGAGATAGCAGTGCTAACCACTATATTAATAAAAATTTGGTCAAGTAAGGAGTTTTCAAACCGTGTCTTCAAGGAGGAAAGTGAGGTAGAGAAGTAGAGAGATGTAGGGAGGAAATTCCAAAGCTTGATTCCTGGAGAACCATGGACATTGACACCAATGGTGGAAAACCATGATTCCGAATACAAAAGAGACAGGAATGAGAGAAGCACAGATATCTTGGAGAACTTTGTGGTTGGATGAGATTAGGAAGGGGTAAGGGGTAGAGGATTTAAAAACATGGCTGAGATTTTCAAACTTGAGCTATTGTTTCATTCTGAATCAATACGGGTGGGCACAGGAGTGATTGAGACATGGAGCTTGCAGCCAGTAAAGAAAAAAAGGAGCAGAGTTTTGGATGGCTTCTGGTATACAGAGGTTGGAACTTGGGAGACAATACTGCATTGGGATAGGTGGATCTAGTTGGGCAGCACGATGGCACAGTGGTCAGCACTGCTGTCTCACAGTGCCAGAGACCTGGGTTCGATTCCCGGCTTGGGTCATTGTCTGTGTGGAGTCTGCACGTGTCTGCATGGGTTTCCTCCAGGTGCTCTGGTTTCCTCCCACAGTCCAAAGATGTGCAAGTTAGGTTGATTGGCCATGATGAATTGCTCCATAGTGTCCCAGGATGCATAGATTAGAGATATTAGCAGGTAAATAAGTAGAGATATGGGGATAGAGCCTGAATGGGATTGTTGTCAGTGCAGACTTGATGGGTCAAATAGCCTCTTTTTGCACTGTACGGTTTCTATGATTCCGGAGGCAACAAAGGCATGGATGAAGCTCTCAACAGCAAGTGGGATAAGATAGGGGCAAAATCAGGCTATGTTATGGAAGAGGAAATAAGCGGTCTTAGAGATGGCATGAACATTAAGCCAAAAACGCACTTAGGAACAAATTAAACACCAAGACTACTGATCAGACAGGTTTAATCTCAGGCTGTTTCCAGGGAGAGGAATGGAGTAATGGAGTTGGTAGCTGGAGAACAGGGCTTGGAGAAGTAACTGAACTCCCAATAATTCATTGGAGATTTCTGCTCATCCAGTACTGGCTGTTGGATAAGCAGTCTGATATTCAAGGAACAGCAGAGAGGTCAAGAGAAGGGATGGTGAGGTCGGGCAGGAATGACGTTGCAAGATAGAAGCATTGAGATAAGAAATAGGAGAGCAAGAATAATTCCAGTTTCTCTCATCTCTGTTTATAAAGACAAAGATCCAATCTACTTTTCCTGCAGCTCTATCAACTTGTCATTCCACATTCAAAGAAAAGTTTATTAGTGAACCAAGTAAGCTTACATTAACACAGCAACAAAGTTACTGTGAAAATCCCCAGTCCCCACACTCTGATACCTGGTCGAGTACACTTGAAGGAGAATTTAGCATGGTCAATGCACCTAACCAGCACATCTTTTGGACTGTGGGAGGAAACTGGAGCACTCTGAGGAAACCGGAGCACCCTAAGGAAACCCATGCAGACATGGGGAGAACATGCAAACTTCACCCAGACAATGACCCAATCCTGGATTCGAATCCAGGTCCCTGGTATTGTGAAGCAGCAGTGCTAACCACTGTGCCACCATGCCACCCCCATTTCTGTAGCCAGATCTCCAGATCCCTTTGTTTCTCACTCCTTTTAATATTGTACCATTTAGTTTCGATTGCCTCTCCTCATTCTTCTACCATTTTGTCTATTTCACTAGTCTATGTCCTCTGGAAGACTTCTATTTTCACCTTGTTCCTCTTTAAGTATGCGCAGTTAATAGGGGCAGAATTCATGTTTAGATTTGGGAGTTTTGTTTGAACGTTATTTTGTGCTGGGTCTGACATTGTAGGCACACAGATGGCCATTGCTAGTTAACAATAAAAATGTACATATCATCTTTGATTCTGATGCCTGACTGTCCATAATGGTCCCTTCTTCTGCACATGCTCACTCAGAAGTGGTAATGCAGAAGTCACCTGAGACAGAACAGTGCCAGTATCCAATATGCTGTCCTGCCTGTTAATGCTGCTGTTTGGCCTGAGTGCTATTGTCATCCCTTCTCTAACTGGTTTACACCCATGCCTTGCTGTATGTAAGATCCTCGGATGAGCATATTGTAGTGTTTGCTCCCTTGGTAGATGTCATCCTCTTGTGGCCAGGGTTTAAAGGTAAACTCATGGTTACAATCTCCATCCAGGATGGTGATCTCTCCCACTATCCTGGGGAAGAGGACCTCCCACTGTATTGAACAACATGGAGGGGAACCTGCATGGGGGTATTGTTAAACTGTGGAGCCAGTTGGTATCTTGCCCCTACCATTATTGTACCAACCTGCTTTCTGTTGCTGACTCTTTTAGTCTTTTTTAACTTTACTCTTGCATGCAATGTCAGCACCATTGCAGTAGGTCAGTATTTGTTGCCCATCGTTAATTGCCCTTTAAACAATGTTTTGCTCAGCAAAGGGCAGTTAAAAGTCAACCAGATTGTTGTAAGGGAGTTACATGTAGGCCAGACTAGGTAAAGGTGGCAGATTCCCTCCCTAAAAGGACATCAGTGAGTCAGATAGGTATCTATGGCGTTCAATAATAATTTCATGATCAACAATATCACGACTAGATTTATAGTTATTGAATTTGAATTTCACCATTCGTTCACAGCATTAGCCTATTGCTCTGGATTATTTGTCCAGGGACCTTATCACTATGCCATTGTTTTCTCCTTGTTGCTGCAACAAAGGCTGGCAGCCCTTTAAAGGTGGTTAGTTACCCACTTTGCAGGCCACCATATGCATAAACTGTAATGTTATCCACTTCTGGCCCAACTTGCAGGCATCATTGTAAAATTTGGCCCAATAAGTCAACATGATTACCCTGATCAATAAATCTTACAATCAAAGCAAATATAGATGATGGACATCAAAAAAGAAATAGTATCTATTCCAACTCTACTTTGTTTCTGTTTAATCTGGAAAATCCAAGCTGAGTATTCCCTTGGAAATTGAAGATTAAAAGAACATCTGATTGTGGTTTTAAAATGATTAAAAAGAGTTGATAGGGAAGATAGGGAAAAAACTATTTCCTCTGGTGAAGGAACCCACAGGAAGGGGGGAGTAACCTTAAAATTAAATCTAGGCCATTTAGGGTGATGTTAGGAAGCCTATTTTCACGCAACGCGCAGGAAGGCAGTTTAGCTCTCTTGGCTGAATAGCTAGTTAACAGATGCAGAATGATGCCAACAACGTGGGTTCAATTCCCATAACGGCTAAAGTTATTCATTTAGGTCCCACCTTCTCAACTTTGCCCCTTGCCTGAGGTGTTAAATCAGCACTAGTCAGCTCTCCCCTTCAAAGGAGAGAGCAGCCTATAGTCATCTTGGACTATGGTGGTTTTACCCAATCTCCCTAAATTCTGTTCCAGCAAGGCCAATTGAAAATGTCAAAACTGAGATTGTTAACTCTTTGGTAAATATGGATGTTAAGTATTATGGAACCAAAATGGAAAGACAGGTTTAAGATTCAGGTTAGCCATTATTTAACTGAATGCTGGAATAGGATCTAGGAGCTGAATGGGCTGCTCCTCCATCTGTCATTATCAATGAATCAAATGGACCTTACTGCCGGAATTTTACCACCTTGCCCGTCCCAGAATTGGGGTGGGCGAGGCTCGTAGAATGGCATTCTCCGTTGGTCTCAGGCGAGATCTTACGAGCCTTGGGCAAGGTGGTAAAATTCCAGCACACAAGTTTACTAGAGGAGAGGAAAAGGAAATTTTTGCTTGGTGAAATGTCAATGAACACACCCAGTGATTTCTTTATTTGTAAACCATTTTATTGAACATAAAATTATTTTACGTGATTGATTCATTTGAAAGAAAAGTCTTTCGACAAAGAAACCAATTCAGCAAAACATATATTCAGTGTCTCCCAGCATGCAATGTAGTTGTAAGCTGACATTCAGAATATGTGACACAGCAATCACCTTTACAATTGAATGACTGATTGTGAGGGAAATGATTTGCAGTTTGTTCATAAATTACAGGTAAACAATAGACACTTACTTCACTATCATCAATCAGAAATTGCAGTAGTTATGCTCACATTTTGCAGTGCCCACACATTGTGTTGGAACTTGGACATGTTGTGTCAGGCCCAACAAATTTCCACAAACTGACTTCCTGATCTCAGTCCAATAATCAGAGAAAGATGGATTTTAGGCTTTGCCACAAAGAAATGGAAGTTGATTAGATTAGATAGTGATACAGATCCAATTTTATTTCAGATGGCGAGTTAGCTGAGCTTAGTAAGAGAAGTTATAAATGGCTGCAATATCATTCAGCTTAGACAGAAAACCATCTACAAATGTTGTGATTCATGATGGCTGGCTGGTAACCCCCTGATGAACCTGCATTCCAAGTGTGGTTGTATAATGAGAACAGAATTGAACTCAACTCTGGTGATAAAATAGATTGGCAAGCTTATATTTAACTACAGGGAGTGGGATAGCTTGATCTTGGGTTTGGACATAGCTCGACACATCGCCAAAGGGCATGTACTGTGCTGTAATGTTCTATATTCTGCGTTAACTCGATGTCCATCCTGCACTTGCATGGAGAACCAGACAGCAGCGGAGTTGAGTGAGCCGTGAACACTGTCAGGAGTGGTAGGGAAGAAAATATGGAGAACTTATGGAAAATAAATTCAGTTGAATATACACAGTGGGCATATCTTCCACTTTTCTCATTGGTCATTGACAGAGCTTTGGTAGTGGGTCATCCTTTTGATTTCTCAATGACAGGCTGCCTGGTCTGAAGCATGTGATGCTGTGGGTGGTATCCCTCCCTCTGAGCAAGAAGCACTGGGTTTGAGTCTCATCCAAGGACCTTGGAAAGTGCTTCATAATGGGGCCAAAGTTGATTACCAAGTTGCAATTCCTCCAGGTTCGCACTGCTGCCTCACAGCGCCACGGAGCCGGATTCAATCCTTGGCTTGGCTAACTGTCTTTGCAGAGTCTGCATGTTCTCCCATGTATACGTGGATTTTTTCCGGGTGCTCTGGCTTCCTTTCACAGTCTGACAGACTTGCTGGCTAGTTGCACATTGGCCTTGCTAAATTCTCCTTCAGTGTACCCGAACAGGCGCCGGAGTGTGGCGACTAGGGATTTTCACAGTAACTTCGTAGCTATGTTAATGTTAGCCTACTTGTGACGCTAATAAAATAAACTTTAAAACTTTAAAAACTTTTAACTTTTCTAGCATGTCCACGGCAGGGGTTAAGGGATGGGAGAGCCTTCTGTTCATTCATATTTGATGTGGTGTAGCAACCACAAGCAACAGCTGCTGGTGACCTGTTCCAGGAAAAAAAGTAGCCACATAGACAGATATGTGTCTGCCTGCTGTGTCTCTGGGCAGAGCAAGAGAATCGAGAAGCATGGAGAGGAGTGGAAGCGAAATATTGCAAATAAGTTCCGCTAAAGTAAATGGTTTTGACTCAGACAGCTGTGGGCCAGGAGCTGCTAAATATTTTCTGCATTTTCAGAATTCCTACATCTTCACACTGGCCTGATGTCTGTCTGTGGTATGGACTGGATAGTACTGACATAACAACAGTGACCACATTTCAGAAATAATCAAGAAAAAAATTATAACTGGAAAATGCTAATAAACGTGCAGCAGGTCAGCAGCTTGTGTGGAGAGAACAGGGTGTTGGCTACAGAACCAAATTAAAACTTGACGCATTAAAGTTTATGTTCTTCCAAGAGGTGCTAGCTGACCTGGGCTGTGTTTTCAGCACTTTCTGTCCTTATGTCAAAGATATTTGCTTGGATGTGAAGTGTTGTGAGTCGTCTTGATAAGATAATGAAGTGTTTATTTACATCCTGGTTTGATGTTATTCTGTCGTAAATCCTGAATGGAATTTACAAACTGATAGCATGGACTCTCTGAAAAGGCATTGATATTATTTCCATATTTCCTGGCGAGGCCTTTATATTCCACTCTACTGCTAGCATTGGTAAAGGCTGTTTAGTTAAAAGTGTCAACTTCCAATACTTAAAGCATGGATAGTTGTCAATCAAGGTGTATTTAAATATGTGTGCTGCCTATATAGCAACGTTCCAAAACTATCCCCTTTGATTTTGCTTTGTCTGTTGCACTTCTGATTTAATGTGTGGCTGGATAGTAATGTTGGTTAATTTTAAAAGCCATTTTATTTTCAATGTTTCCAAGGGTGGAATTTAATGACGGTGACAGGGTTCTCATCCACTGGCTGGAGAACCCCGTGTTGCCTCTTTTCAGGAATTAATGCCATAGTGAAGGCCAATTAGCACTTAAGTAGACAGTAATGGTCTTCGCCAAGATGAAGGATTCTGGGAATGGAGGTCCCTCCAGCCAAGAGCCACAAGTCAATCAGAGACCTTCATCGCTCAGCAGGGCCACTGGGGAGGAGGTGACCACTTCTAGTAATGCACCCACCCGAGGCCCAGGGAAGCCGAGGCATCCACATCACAGGTCAGTGACGGTGGGAGTGTTCTGGGGGAGGCAGGGGTTGATAGCAAGGGCAGAGGGATGCCTCTCAGCTGGCCCCTTCTTCCCGATGTCAGGTCCTTTAATCAAGTACAGGGAACTGCCCCCTGGAAGCCTGCAAGCAATCCTAATAGAGTTTGCTTTTTGGTCTGTCTGGTGAGTTCCCCACCCCAGTGATGGAGGGGTGAAGCCCTTAAATGGGCATTAATTAATGGACTTTATTGGGGCAGGTGTGGGATGATGGGAAGGCTGCTTGTTACCCTCCCATTCAATTAAGTGCCACCATCCCAACCACCATCAAACTCCTCATTGGGTGAGGACATTGCATTTTGTCCCTGAAATCCAGGCTTTCGAAACTGAAATAGTATGGGGCCAGTTTTGAATTTTGGGTGATGGTTTGCAAAGCAAGTAAGCGCTTCTGACTCTGATCCTCATTCGGACTGGGCTGGCTAGCTGCATAGAGGCTAAGCATGAGCTGCCAAAGCTGTATCTCACAGCTTTCTGAGGGCGGGGAGGCACAACCACAGACTGGGAGTCTCAGGGTCACTGTGGCCCTTAGTATTAAACTGAAATGCAGAGAACTCCTACTCCCCCTGGCTCACCAAAAGTAAGATCAATTCTGCTCGGATCTCATCCATTTTAGTCAATAGGCAATGATCGAAGCCTGCCATTTCCAAGCCAAACTAGTCATTATAAGACCCCAATTGAATCGCTTCTTGGCCTTTTAGCTAAGATCAAACGTCAGATTAAGTCCAAGATCATATGCAATACTTTTTCTTGTCAGCTTGAATCTAGAATGTCTCTCTTGTGTGGATTCAATTTGAATTTGAATTTTTTTTTGGAATAAGCAAAGAGCTGGATTATTTTGTCCAATCTGTGTATTGGGTTTATAACTTTAATTGACTAAAATTAAAAAAAAACAGGTGGGCATGGGCAGCACAGTGGTTAGCATTGCTGCCTCACAGCTCCAGGAGCCTGCATTTGATTCCCACCTTGAGTCACTGTCTGTGTAGAGTTTGCACATTCTCCCTATATCTGTGTGGGTTTCCTCCACATGCTCTGTTTCCTCCCACAGTTCAAAGATGTGCAAGTTAGGTTTATTGCCATACTAAATTACCCCTTAGTGTCCAGGGATGTGTAGGTTAGAGGACTAGCAGGTAAATGTGTGGGGTTGTGGGGATAGCACATAGGATAGGATTGTTGTTGGTGCAGACTTTGTGGGCCGAATAGTCTTCTTCTGCATTGTACGGTTCCTATGATTTCTAGACATGTTCAACTAACCGTCCTCTTACAAACTGGCAGGGTTAATGTGGAGTTAAGGCTAACAACCCTATCCTGAGGCCATTATCATCCTGTTAATGTCAAGCAATACAAGTTAAAATCATTCCCTGTCCAATTCCGTTAGACTCAATTAGTCACATCAATGGCAGGGATGGATTGTAGAATGGAGTTTTAAATGGAATTGAGATGTCTTAACATTATTTGTACATTCAGATAACCTTGCTCCAATGTTCGACACTCCATTTGAAATTGTGACACTAATTTCTATGCCGTGAATGAAATTGGCCTTTGATATTTGCAAAATTGATATATAAATATCCAACGCTTTCTTTTAAAAAAAAAGACTTTCCTTTTAAATACTTTTTTCTGATATGCACGATGAAGGTGTACTTAAAGTGCAATTCAAAATGTCAAACGTTCTCCTCTGCTGGATCAGGGCATTGTTGTTTTGTGTGCTAACATCTGGTATCGTAGTTTCCTGTAATATTGAGCATAGAATGGCTTTAGTCTGTGGAGGGGCTTCAGAATGAGTCTTCTGAGGAATGCTGAATGGGTGAGCTCCAGCCTCCCACACTTGCTGAGTTGTGAAGTCCGTGAAGGAGTGAGTCATGGCACCAGCTCCATGGCTGACCTCTCCGCGTAGCGCTTTGCTTTCCTCTTTTCCTTGTAGTGAGGCGTAGCTGGTGGCAACACTGTTGGTGTACGAGAGCGGCATCTGCTGGCTACTTGCCCAACCCACCCTGCGTGCCTGCTCATCCCTGGCAGCACTCACGGTTCGCTTCAGCCGCTCGCACCCCAGGGTAAGGAGCTTTTTCCTGCAGAGGATATATACCCAGGGATCCAGGATTGGATTGAATGAAGCAAAACGGATTGCTAGGAGGTCACCATGGTAGTCCAGTTTCTCACCTGCCTGGATCTGTGCAGGGCCATGCAGCTGATTCTCAAAAATACGAATCTGATTTAAAAAAAGAACACATTAATTTAATATGTTAAATCTCACTAGCTATTTGAATATCACACAAGTCAGTAAATTAACCAGTTTTTTAAAAAATTGCTGCTCCTCTTTAGAATCTGTCTCTTCTGATTTAAAGTCTTGGGCCTAAAATGTTGACTGATTCGTTACTTTGTAGATGCTGTTTCATTTGCTGGATATTTCCAGTTGCTGAATACACCACTATTAACATCCTGGAGGGTTACCATTGATCAGAAACTCAACTGGACCACCTATACACGTACTGTGGCTGCAAGAAAAGGTCAGAGACTAGGAATTTTGCAGTGAGTATCTCACCTCCTGACTTCCCAAAACTTGTCAACCATCTTTGAAAATATGGTGATGAGTTGCCTTCTTGAAATGCTGAAGCCCATGTTGTGTAGGTACATCCAGTGTGATGTGAGAGAAAAAGTTCCAGGATTTTAATCTAGCAACTCTGAATATATTTCCAAGTCAGGATGGTGAGTGACTTGGAGGGGACCTTCTAGGTGGTGATGTTTCTGTGTGGCTGTTGCCCTTGTCCTTCTAGATAATAGCAGTCATGAGCTTGGAACGTGCTGTCTAAGGAGCCTTGGTGAGTTCCTATTGTGCATCTTGTAAGTGATACATAAAGTTGCCACTGTGTCGGAAGTAAAGGCATATGGATGGGATGTCAATCAAGCAGGCTACTTTGTCTGTTGAGTGTCGTTGGAACTGCACTCATCCAGGCAAGTGGAGTGTATTCCATCACATTTTTGACTTGTGCCTCTTTCCTCTTCGGTTGCTGCACTGTGGATCTCTCTGTCGGCTGTTCCGGTTCATTAGCTGTCTCATTGTGTTTGCTGTTGGCCTCTTGGGGTTTGTGGAAGAACTCTCACAACCTCATTCGCCTGATGAATTCCTCTGTGTCCGCTGCGAAACTGATGGGGTCCATTTTGGTGGTGGGGCAGAAATTGAGTCCTTGGCTGAGAACTTCGACTTCATGTGGTTGAAGTGTGTAGTCCGATAAGTTGACAACATTCACAGTAGTCACAGTATTTATATGGCTAGTCCGGTTCAGTTTCTGGTAAATGGTAACACCCAGGATGTTGATAGTGCTAGAAGGTTGAAGCATTATAAATGTTAGACTCCTGATAAGAAAAGGGAGGGGGACCAATCAGGTAGAGACACTTTAGAGACAATAATTTGGGATAAGCTTCAGTGTCATTTGGAAAAATATTCAATTCAGCAAATGGCAAAGTGATGCATTTGCAAGGAAGAATGAGAGATGAATAAACTAAATGATATAACTGTAAAAAAGCCCCAGGTACAAAGAGACCTGAGAGCTTATGTCTAGAGATTTCTTATCAGTAAGGGAATCCAGTGTTACAGGGAAAGGGCAGGAAATTGGATGTGAAGAATGTCGAATCAGACATTGAATGGCGGAGCAGGCTCAAGGCGTTGAAAGGCCTGCACCGTTCCAATTTCTTATGATGTTAAAGGTGGCTGACGAATTGCTTCAAATAAAAATATAAATGCTTGGTTTTGTAAATAGGATTTAGAAGCGAGGAAATTATACCATTATGGATTATCAGTTTGGTTGTGGCTGGAGAATTGTGCGAATTCTGTACATCACACTTTCGGAAAGATGCCTAGTTCTGGAGAAGATATGGGGGTGAATTAGAAGGATGATGTTAGGGATGGTGGACATCTCTCTATGAACACAGTCAGAATTGGCTGTGCTATTATACTCAATCCTCAACCACAAGTGGAACTGACTGTGATATTTTTACACAACTACAATCAGAACTAACTGTAACTTTGATGTAATTACAATCAGAATGTGGCACTGAAAATAGCTAATAGACAAAGTACCCACTTTCTCAGTGCTGCATGTGGTGGTGGGGGTTGGGATTGTGAAATTAGAGCTGCGGGGGGAGGATTGAGGCTGACCCCGGCATATTCACATGGCCAGCGATTGGCCCGCAAGAGGTTAAGGGCCAGTGTTGTGGGGCTGGGGAGCGATCGAGCTGGCCAGCAATCGGGAGGCTGTCAGTGCAGGCCCACTGCTCGTGCACTGATCTCGATGCTGACAGGTAGATGCATATGCAGTGGCCCACTCAATGCAATGCTGCCTGCCTCACCAGTGGGAATAGACCCCACCCCCTGATTTTATACCTGATTTATGCAGGTGCACTCAGCAATGCACAGAGTGTGGGAGATTCTTCACTGCACTCCCACTGAAAAAAACATGATTTATTCCAGTTTTCACATGAGTTAGAATTTTGGGGGGAAAATCGCCCCCTACATTCTGTACTTTCTTTCTTTCTTCCCTAATTACTCTATGAACTGTGTGTTTTGTCCACATAGCATATAAAAAATATATTTTTACTGTCTCCCAATACATGTGATGGTAATAAATCAAATCAAATTGTCTATATAACACACAAGCATTACTTTTCATTGTATCCAATATATGTGACAATAAACCAAATCAAATCATCTGTATAGCCAATTTCATAGAATCCCTTAAGTGCAGAAGGGGGCCATTTGGCTCATCAAGTCTGAACTGAAAACAATCCCACCCAGACTCAATCCGAGGAACCCACATATTTACCCCACTAATGTACACATTCTGGGGCAATTTAGCACAGCCAGTCAACCTAACCTGCACATCTTTGGACTGTGGAAGGAAACCAGAGCACCAGAGGAAATCCATACAGGTGCCAGAAGACCATTTAGATTCCAGATAGTGACCCAGGCTGAGAATGGAACCCAGGTCCCCGGAACTATGAGGCAGCAATGCTAACTAACCACTGTGACACCATACTGCTCCAGCACAAATGTATCTCAATGCATGTGACAATAATAACTCAGTAAAGTAAAAAAGTTTATTAGTCATAAGTGGGCTTACATTAACACTGCAATGAAGCTACTGTGAAAATTCCTAGTCACCACACTGCAGCTCCTGTTCAGTTACACCAAGGGAGAATTTAGCATAACCAATCCAACTAATCAGCACATTTTTTGGATTATGGGAGGAAACCAAAGCACCCAGAGGAACCCTCATGGGGGGAATGTGCAAATTCCACCCAGACCCGCGAAGCGAATCTGGGTCCCTGCTGCTGTGAGGCAGCAGTGCTAACCACTGTACCATCAATCAAATTGTCTGTATAATACACAAGAAACAATACTTTTCACTGTATCCCAATACAGGTGACAATAAATAAATCAAATTGTCTTTATAGCACTCAAGAAATAATACTTTTGACTGTATGTGACAATAAATCAAATCAAATCAAATTATCTGTATAACGCGCAAGAAATAATACTTTTCACTGTATATGACAATAAATTAAACCAAATCAAATTGTCTGTATAATACACAACAATACTTTTCACTGTGTCCCAATACATGTGACAATAATAAATCAAATCAAAAATCAGATTGATGACCAGACAGAATTTCTCAAAAGTTTATATGTAGTAAAGTATTTATATGACAAAGTTGTCTCTCTCCTCACTTACCACCAATGGGATGGAGCAGACCAGAAAGACCATGGTCATGAGAACCAGCAGCCAGAACATCTGCATCTCGGCAGCGGAGGCTGCCAGGTTGGGGAAGCGGCGGCCCCGGGAGCTGCTAGTGGCGGCACCCTCCCCTCTGCCCATTGCCTTCTTCCTCATGCTGACCAGGGTGGCACAGACGGCCAGGTTACACAGGACGGTGACCAGGATAAGCAGGGCGCTGAAGCCGCCGTACAGGTAGGTGAAGGAGGCGGACAGGGGGCTGCTGGCCCTCCAGTCCAGGAAGCACCAGGTCCCCGGGAAGTGGCGGACGTTGCTGCCCAGTCCGAAGAAGGGCAGGATGCAGAGCAGCAGGTTGAGCAGGTAGGAGCCCATCAGGGCCAGCCTGGCCAGCGCCTTGTCCACGTACTGGCTGTAGAAGAAAGCGTGGTTGATGGCCAAGTAGCGCTCGATGGACATGGTGCACAGGATGCTCATGCCGGCCGAGCCGAAGAAGAGCATGGAGAAGGAGAAGAAGTGGCAGAGGGGCTGCCCCCCCGGCCACTGGCGGCTCAGGTAGCTGGCGATCACCACCGGGCTGGTGCAGCATGTCCCCAGCAAGTCGGTCACGGCCAGCCCGCACACCAGCGTGTAGAAAGTGGTCTCCTTCTGCTCCTTCTTGGAGACGCAGAGCACCACGATGGCGATGAGGTTGCCCACCACCCCCACGGTGAACATGCTGGCCGAGGTGACCACATGGCTCGACTTGATGTTGAAGGGCACGGCCGAGCCCTTAGCCAGGCTGTCGTTAATTTGCTCCCAGCTGGAGTGGTTCAGGGGGCCAGTCATCATCATTGCCTACCAGCCGGACTGAAGCAGGATCTTCATCAGCACGGGAGCAAAAGTTACTTCCAGAGCAGTCAGTGAAAGCAGAAGGGAATCTGAGCTGTGTGTGTGTGTGTGCACTCCTCTTGCAACTCTCCTTCCCTGTGTGTGTGTGCACTCCTCTTGCAACTCTCCTTCCCTGTGTGTGTGCACTATGTGTGTGTTGTATGTGTGCACTTCTCTTGCAGCTCTCACTCTTGTGTGTGTGTGCTCCTTGCAACTCTCCTTCCCTGTGTATGTGTGCACTATGCGTGTGTACACTCGTCTTGCAGCTCTTTCCTCTGTATGTGTCTGTCTGTGTGTGCACTATGTGTGTGTACACTCGTCTTGCAGCTCTTCTTCCCTGTGTGTGCAGTGTGTGTGCACTCCTTGCAGCTCTCCTTCCCTCTGTATGTGTGTGTGTGTGTGCACTATGTGTGTGCACTCCTTTTGCAACTCTCCTTCCCTGTGTGTGTGCAGTGTGTGTGCACTCCTTGCAGCTCTCCTTCCCAGTGTGTGTGCACTCCTTGCAGCTCTCCTTCCCTCTGTATGTATGTGTGTGTGCAGTGTGTGTGCACTCCTTTTTGCAGCTCTCCTTCCGTGTGTGTGTGTGTCTGTACTCCTTGTCAGGTACTCCGTCCCTCTCTTCCCCTCTCTCTGCTACATGGCTGTGCTGCTGCTGTGTAGTCTGGTATTCTGACTCTCTCTTGCACACACGCCCAACGCGCCCTCTTTTTAAAATGCTAGCCTGCCTCCTCCAGCTGACACAAGCAGAGCTCACGAACGTCACTCTCACTACGCGGCGGTGCTGAATGTTACAGCAGCAGAATGACTGAGCTGCCACTGGGTCCACTCTCCAACTCTCCTCATGCCCAGTGAGGAATTCAGGAGGGGATTTCCTGATCCAGGGAGCAGTTAGAACGTGGAACCCGCAACACAAGGCAAATAGCATTTAAAAGGAGGCTTAATAATAGAGAAAGGAAACAAACGAAGGTTTTGCTGATGGTGGTTAAATGAGGGATGGGAGAAAATAGCATTAATGACCAGCATGGCCGAATTTTGAACACAAACAAGTCTATACAATTTCATTACTCCATATTTATAAATAACATTATTTTATGTCAGTTAATGTGATTAATTTTTAATACTTCTGTTTAAAGCAGATTATTTTAAATGCTCAATGTTGACTGCTCTCTTAATGTAAAGTATTGCTTTGAAACTCATTTTTTTTCTTTTTAAAGTTCGCCTCGTTCTTTGGCTGCAGAACGGATTCCTCTGAGCTACTGAAGGGAGCTCTCGCTGACTCACAGCTGGGTGAATATGTCCGATTCCCAGAGTACATTTATTCCGTTTGTGTTTAAAGGGGCAGTATTGGCAGAGAAGACTGGCTGAAATTAATATGTCAAGCTCAGTTTTGGAGAAAACAGAATTGTAACAAGTTACTGTACTTGCCCCTATTTGCAATCGAAAGTACAGTAAACATACACTTTCTCATTCTTCATTTTTTACCTTTTATAGAGTGTCTTCTTTTGGATTCAGGCTGCAAATTCTGTTTTAATGTTCATAGAATAGAATAGAATCTCTACAGTGCAAAAGGAGGCCATTTGGCCCATCAAATCTGCACTGATTCTCAAACAGAGCATTTTACTAAGGCCCTATTTATCTGCCAATCCACCTAACCTGCACATCTTTGGCACTAAGGAACAATTTAGTATGGCCAATCCACCTACTCTGCAGATCCTTGGACTGTGGAAGAAAATCTGATCACCCAGAGGAAACCCATGCAGACATGGGGAGAATGTGCAAACTCCACACAGACAGTTACCCAACTCCAATATTGAACCCAGCCCCTGGCTCTGTGAGGCAGCAGTGCGAACCACTTTGTTGCTTTCTGACTGTCCTTATTTTTAAATCTGTTTTTCACAAATAAGTGACCCTAATGATCTGCAATATCACTGTAATACACAAAGGAATGTGTGTGTGCTGCGATACATCAAAATATTGGATGTATGTTACTTTGTGATCATTTATATATACTATGCTTCTCAACAGAAGCATTTTATTCTAGCATTAATTACAGATTACATCACTGCACACAAACTTTCTTGCCAGCTGAGGAGGCTTGTGGTCCTTCCTGGGATGACACCTATCAAGGCATCTTTTTGGTAAACCAAATAAACTAAATTAAATAAACTGAGGGACAAAGTAAAAAGGGCGGTCTCTTTAAAAGAGAAGGAACCGTCCCAAACAAAATAAACCAAAGTGTAAAGGAAACATAAAATAAAAGTGTGATTGAAAGGGCCAATAATGCACCCAAACCCTGTGAGGCCATGGGTGTCACTGCTTGGCCAGCATTTATTGTCAATCCCTAGTTGCCCAAGGGCAGTTGAGAGTTAATTGCATAGTCACAGTGTAAACCACCATCTACCATGGTGGGATTGGAATTCAGGTCCCCAAAACATTAGCTGAGTTTCCTAGATTAAATAGTCTAGTGATAATGCCACAAGGCTATCCCTATGGGCCATGCCCTTGGAATAATCAAAAGTTGCAGCCGAGATTGTGCTGCTTCATTGTTAACTTCCCAAAAGTG
The DNA here is from genome assembly GCA_024679065.1 of Sphyrna mokarran. NCBI lineage: Eukaryota > Metazoa > Chordata > Chondrichthyes > Carcharhiniformes > Carcharhinidae > Sphyrna > Sphyrna mokarran. Next base: position 25,620,766 of record JAGIQG010000009.1, read on the forward strand.
GCATCTTTCTTCTGGTTAATGTTGAAATGTATTGAATAGCATGAAGTTGCTGTATTTGCATGGGCTAAACTTGCCACAGAAAATTAAGCTTTATTCACTCAAGTCCAAGTACCCTTTTAATGACATGATACGCATTGAAATATCAATTACTGCTGACAACCCTTCAGCCATTGAAAAATTTCTATTACTAGCATGGAATCCCCTTCCTTCAGCTTTTGAATTGCTCCAATTACATTTAAAATGTAATTTTTCTTTTCTGATCTATACCTTCTCTCTCTGAATTCAATCCTTTCTTTCTTTTACTTTTCTTTTTGTACTTCATTCACTGTTGAATTCATCTACTGTACTCAAGCTTATACATCCTTCTCAAGTCCTCATACTATTAATTTAACAAACCTTCAGTTCAATTGTTTAAGAAGGTACACAGTTCTTCACTTCAGTCACGGGCACCCTACTTCCCTCACTGCGACACTATTAGCTCACGCATTCAGCAAGCTGTTACACAAAAATATGAGAACCTGATCATTCAAGGGCAAATTGAACCCATGGTAGGGGTGCCATTATGTGACCTACTGCAACTAATTATAGCCCAATATTGCATAATGCCTTCACCAGAGGATAAAGGACAGCAAAAATGCCACCTTCTTATTAATGTGATTCCTTGTAAATCCTGAAATGAAAAGAATGATGCTGATACAAACAAACCAGGCTGGAAAGAACTTGTTCCAATCAGCAGCTTACTTGAGGTCGGGGTGATCAGTGAATCCTAACTGGGCTGGCAGTGGCAAAGGAAGAGGCTGGGATTTCAGTGATCCCCTTTCGTTTATATTTCTCTTAATGGCAAACATTGCAGAACAGATTGGATGTGGGAATTCTGAGACGATTAACTCATTCCTGACTCCCCAAAGCCTGTCCAACATCTACAAGGCACAAGTTAAGAGTGCAATGGAATATTCTCCACTTGCCTGGATGAGGAGAATAGAGAGATACAGGGGCGGTAAGTCTAGAAAGGACAACGTGATTGACTAGGCTTTGTGGGTTGAAGGGCCTGTTCCTGTGCTGTGTTGTTCTTTGCTATTTGATCGTAAATGGTTGTTTCTTAGACTGGAGAATAGTGGATAATGTTTGTTTTCCCAAGCATCTTGCTGGGACCTTTGCTTTTTTTGATATAAATAATTGACCCGTGTATTGGATACAGATTCAAATTTCTTGGTGTTTGTGGCTGATTCCGAACGACTGCAATAGGATATTGGCTATCAAAGAGGGCAGATGAATGGCAGAAGGGATTTAATGCAGAGACGTATGAGCAATGTATTTTGACAATGGACAGGAGAGGCACTATAGACTTAATGGACAGTTCTAGAGTGTGCAAGAGTAGAGTGATTTTGGGGATTCTTATGCAAAGTAGTAGGATATACTGAGAGAGTGGTTAGCAAAGCATCCTGGATCATGAGCTTCATTAATAGAGGTTTGGAGTACAAAAGCAGAGAAGTGATGCAGAATCTTTATTAAGATCCAGTTAGTCACAGCTTGAATATTATTTCTAGCCCTGGTCATCATGATTTAGGAACAATGTGAGAGACCTCGGGAGATTGCAGAGGAGATTTACTAGTATGATTCCATGGGTCTAAAGATGTGCAGGTTAGGCGGATTGGCCATGCTAAATTGCCCCTTAGTGTCAGGGGATTAGAAGGATAAATATATGTAGTTATGGGTTTAGGGCCTGTGGTCGATACAGACTCAATGGTTTGAATGGCTTCCTTCTGCACTGTAGGGATCCTGTGATTCTATGAGTGCAGCTCCAATAACACTGAAAAAGCTTGACACCATCTAGGACAAAATAGCCCATGCTCCACCTTGCACAAGCATTCACTCCCTTCACCATTGATGCACAGAGACAGCAGTGTGTACCATGTACACGATGCATCGGAGCAATCCACTAAGGTTCCTTTGACAGCAGCCACATGGGAACACTACCAACTGAAATTTCCTGACTTGGAAATATATTGCTGTACCTTCACTGTTGCTGGGTCAAAATCCTGCAACTCACTCCCGAACAGCACTGTGGGTGTACATTAACCACATAGTCTGCAGTGGTTCTAGAAGGCAGCTCACCATCACCTTCTCAAAGACAATTAGGGATGGGTAATAAATACTGGCTTTGCCAGCAACATTCACGTCATATGAATGAATGTGGGGTGGCACAGTGGTTAACAGTGCTGCTTCATAGTGCCAAGGACACAGGTTCAATTCCCAGCTTGGGTCACTGTCTGTGTGGAGTCTGAATCTTCCCTCTGTATCTGTGTGGGTTTCTTCCCACAGTCTGAAAGACATGCTAGTTAGGTGAAATGATCATGCTAAATTCTCCCTGAGTGTACCCAACCAGGTGCCAGAGTGTGGCAAATAGGGGATATTCAAATAACTTCATTGCAGTTTGAATGTAAGTCTACTTGTGGCACTAAAAAGAAACAGAATCTTTAATATCACCTTATTATCAATCTTTTGCCCATGCATTATCTCAGCTACCTCCTGTTTCATTTTTGGCAGCATTTTTTCCTTGGTAAGCACTAATGAAATGTAATAATTTAAGTGCTTCAGCTATGCTCCATTCTTCTTTAAGTAAATCCCTTTTTAAGTTGCTAATTGGCCCTACTCCTCTTTTACTGTTGATATGCTGATAGAAGAATTTTGGATTCCCTTTTACGTTTCCTGTCAACATTCTAACTATTCTGGATAAAGACTTTGTAGAGATTTGAGTTTGTTTTAGTTGGCATATATTTCCATCAATTTGTTCTAAGTGCTGCAGTCACAAGATTTATTTTATTACTTATAATGTTTATCGAACAGTAAATGACTCCCTAAATGGTTAAGTGTACACAAGATAGTATTGATTGCATCTCAAGTTTCATTAAGGTTTGTTAGCATTTTAATTGTGTGTGGAAGCAGGCAAATTGGGAAGAACTGATTACATGAGCAATATTTTATATGGGCAATAAATCTAACACTCAAAACTGGAATTCAACGAGGAAGAGAGAATGTCAAAGAAACTCTGAACCCTGACCTCCACCATCTCTGTGTCTTGGGGCAGAATTTAGTGTTGGTAACAGAAAGGCCAGCTCAGTTACAAGGTAAGAAGATGCCTGTCTGACAGTCTAACTCCTACTGCTGGATGAATCTAATGGAGCTGAAATCCCACCCTTGAGCACTGCCAACCAATTAGAGACCGAGGGAGGAATTTTCCCGCCCTGCCCACCATAAGCATCATAGTGGGCGGGGGAGAGACAGTGGTGGACCATGTCGTATGAGGAATGGTTGAGGACTCTGGATCTGTAGTCGTTGGAGTTTAGAAAGATGTTATTGAAACTTACAGGATACTGCCAGGCCTGGGTAGAGTAGATGCGAAAAGAATATTTCCACTAATAGGAAAAACTAGAACCAGAGGTTACGACCTCAGGCTAAAGAGACGATCCTTTAAAACAGAGATGAGGAGGAATTTCTTCAGCCAGAGAATGGTGAATTTGTGGAACTCTTTGCCGCAGAAGGTTGTGGAGGCCAGGTCATTAAGTGTATTTCAGACAGAGATAGATAAGTTCTTGATTGATAAGGGGATCAGGGATTGTGGGGAAAAGGCAGGAGAAAGGGGGTGAGAAAAATATTAACCATGATTGTATGGCAGAGCAAACTGAATGGGCTGAGTGGCCTAATTCTGCTCCTATATCTTATAACCTTATGGTCTTATGCAAAGAATGTATTGATTCGGGTGAGATTTATCAGATTTATCAGAGTGTGGTTGGAAAATCCTGCCCCAGGAATCCCCCATGACCTCAGTGAACAAAGAACAAAGAGCAGTACAGCACAGAAAACAGGCCCTTCGACCTTCCAAGCCTATGTGCTCATTGGTCCAACTAGACCAATCTTTTGTATCTCTCCATTCCCAGTCTGTTCATGTGACTGTCCAGATAAGTCTTAAATGATCCCAGAGTGTCCGCCTCCAATACCTTGCTGTTGGAAACAATGGCCACTGCCTGTAACACACTGGGCCTTCAGCAGGAGTTGGCGCTGGATCTCTGGAAAGATGTTATGTAATTGTTGAGGGAATGGAGACAATCCGAATGGGACATCCTGCCAGCATACATTGCATTTTGGGTCTCTCACTATACCTTGCCATTCCCTTCGCCTTTCACGCTCATTGCTAATGGAAGCACTAAATCACAGCCACTGATATCCTGGATGAACCAGTAAATCACTTAGGATGGATGTAAAAGATACTTCTGCATTATTTCGAGGAAGTGCAGTGGAATTCTTCCCTGTGTTCTGGCCATTATTTATGTTTCAACCAAATCACTGAAAATAAACATGCTGTTCATTTTCACACTTCCCTTTGTAGGAACTTGCTATGCATAAATTAACTGCATTTCCTTTACATCATATGTTTCATTGTTCCACACAGTGACCATCTTTCCAAAATACCTCATTGGCCGTAGAATAAATTTCCTGATGTCATGGACAGCACGTAATGAGTATGATTTATTTCTTTTGTTTTTACATTGCCAGATGAATATCAACCTCCTCTCCCAGGCTGTTGTTGTTCATCCTTTGCTAAATAGTTTAGCAAATGTCTAGAAATAATCCTGGGAGTAAATTGGTTGCGGAATGATGGAAAAATAGCTGGAATTCTCCCATCCTGCCCGCAACTGGAATTTTAGTGGGCGGCTTGCTGAGAATGTGCAACGCCATTGACGGTGGGGCAGGAATTTCTGGCTTTTAGACCAGCATGGGCAGCGAATTCCACCCAGGGAGTCCAGAGAGGGGAGAAATACCTTAATATCAGGGGTAAATAATTGTTCATTCCTTCTGCGGAGATTTTACTGGCATCAAATTTGAATTTGCCTTTGGCTTGTTTGAGTCAGCGAACTCTCATTTGAATGCCTGGGTTTAAATGGGAGTAATGTTTAGGATTTTACGTTTGTCTCTGAGATCCCATCTCAGTCCCACTCATATCACAACACCAGACTTCTTTGTTTTGCACAATGCATGATGCTCACAATGTGGTCGTACATGAACCTTTCCTGCATCGCTTTCCAGCTCAAATTTTTCCTGCCTTCACAATCAAAATGTCACGCAGTCAAAGTGGGTTCTAACTATCATATTATGCAGTTTTAGTGTGACATCTTTAGGCGTATACTGTCCAGATGCATTAGAAAATCTAGCTGAACGCTGCTGCAGGGTTTATAGATTACTGTTGCACCAACTGAACACATTAATTGTTGAGTTTAGTAAAATCCTAGGAGTTTACAGTTCTCTCTGTTATTTTGGCATCATTCATAAAATACACATGTTGACCATATATCATTGTGTAATATTTTATATTGATGGAATTCAACTCCATCTATCCCTGTTCTATCCACTTACAAATTTTATGTCACTGAGTTTTTGGGCCAAATTGCTCATACAAATTAGAAATAATAATAGTCCCAATGCAAGTCCCTGGACACTACACTCATAACTTTCCCATTCCAATATCACTCCTCAGCAAATTGCTTCATATTTCCGATCATTCCGATTTCATTAATTCCTCCTGCCTGAGATGGGTATCCCTTGGGGGGCCTGGACCCAGAAGGCTCTGGCTTGTTTTTGGGAAGCATGGTATTGTATTGTGGGAGGCTGGAGATGTATTGCTCTGATGTCCTGGACACCTCCAGAGTCTCCTGGGTGGAAGGCCTCAGGCTGTGCATCAGATAATCTTCATCCCTTTGGGGGCCCAATGAGCCTGGTGGCCCTCCATGGGATAGCGGGGCAGTTGAAGTGAGCTCCAGAAGCCTCAATATCCTTGTTGTGGATTTCCATCAGTGACTCCTCAATGCATTTAAAGCCCTCAGACATAGTGGTCATGTGTAGGTCCATGGTATAAATATCTCCTGTCCCTGAATGCTTGTCCTACGCCAAGTTCTCCTTTTGCAAGCCAACCTCCCAGTGTTGAACTTGGTGAACTGAAATGATGGCACCCTCTCCTCGGACACAAGATGATGGGACTCCTTCTATCAACCTTGCAGTCCGAGGAGAGATGCTGCCATTCCTTTCTGATGCTCGTGACTCTGCCTTTGCAGTTCCATCGGCTCAGAGTGAAGACTGGGCCCAGGACCTATCGGACAGGGGCCCAGTAGAGTCCCAGTATGAGTGCCAATTCCTTAGGACATCCCTGCCTCCACCTGATGCAGATCTTCAGCTGTACAGTGCTCACCTAGGTGTAGGTATCTGCACTGGTGCCAGGTGTGGGTGACAGCTGTGACGTCTCTTCAGCGGTGAGATCCAAGAAGCCTCACTCTAGGGTTGCAAGGATGGGGCTGTCCTGCTCTGCTGCTTTGCTTGCAAGAGAAGGGAGATGGCATTAGTGATTTGGGGGAATAGAGGAGAGAATGTTGATTACTCACCAGAGATTTTGCGAATAATTCCTTGAGGATTCTCACTTTTGTCTGCTGCTCCTACTTCCCATTAGTGCAGTCATCTCTTCCTCCTCCCCAGCCAATTTGAGGATTTTTTTCCTCAAATGGCGTGAGGGCCAGTTTTCTGGCTGTACGTGCTTACTCACGCTTATTGTTGAGTTTGTACTGCAATGACATAGATAGGGAAAGTGTAGGTGGAAGTAGGAAGGGTGTATGAAGAGATCCAGCAAAAGACTGCATGAGGCGCACTGGCTGAGTGCAGAACATCCTTCATCTTCTTGCGGCACTGCTGACCCAACCTCTTCTGCAGTGAGCTTGCACTCAGCATAGAATCATACAGTGCAGAAGGAGGCCATTCAGCTCATTGAGTCTGAACCCTTCACAATCCCAACCAGGCCTCATCTGCACCCACTGTAGTTAGTCCCCCTGACATTACGGGGCCATTTAGCATGGTCAATCCACTTAACCCGCACATCTTTGGACTGTGGGAGGGAACCGAAGCATCCAGAGGAAACCAGCGTAGACACAGGAGAAAGACAGAGACAGAGACCCAAGTCGGGAATCGAACTCGGTCCTTGGTGCTGCGAGGCAGCAGTGCTAACCACTGTGCCACCCACTATGCCATCATGCTGTCCACCAGGACAATCACTGCACCCCAGGTGGGAGTGGTGACCTTGGTGCAAGGCCTTCTCCTTGAGTTGGGGGTACAGTTCATCCCATTTCTTAGAACATAGAACATAGAACATTACAGCGCAGTACAGGCCCTTCAGCCCTCGATGTTGCGCCGGCCAGTGGACCCTCTAACCTAAACTATTCCAATATCATCCATATGCCTATCCACCGAACATTTGAATGCCCCCAAAGTAGGCGAGTCCACAACTGCTGCAGGCAGGGCATTCCACGCCCTCACCACCCTCTGTGTAAAGAACCTGCCTCTGACATCCGTCCTATAACTACCACCTCTAATTTAAAGTTATGTCCCCTCGTGTTGGTCATCACCATCCGAGGAAAAAGGCTCTCACTATCCACCCTATCCAGTCCTTTGATCATCTTATACGCCTCAATTAGGTCACTGCGTAACCTTCTTCTCTCTAATGAAAATAACCTCAGGTCCCTCAGCCTTTCCTCATAAGGCCTTCCCACCATACCAGGCAACATCCTGGTAAACCTCTTCTGCACCCTTTCCAATGCTTCCATATCTTTCTTATAATGCGGCGAATTTCAGATGCACTCCATCAAGAAGTCTGGTCAGGGCTCTATTTGAGAATTGTGATGCGGGATCCCCAGCTGCTACCCCCTACAGTAGCTGTGGGAAATGTGCTGGGGAGCCGTTTATATGCAATTCTCCAATCATTAGTGTGATTAAGTGGAGCTGTGGTGCGTGAATCAGAGGGAGATCACCATGGATGCGGTGTGATTATTGTGGCCATAAAAACATTTTTGCCAATGAGGCTCAAGATCCGGTCAGAAGTGATCCCAGAGCTGAGGACGCGATTTACTCCCATGTTTCTTACTTACACTCTGCCAAACTCTGATAAGCTCGCCCCCGTAGTTCTTACACTATTAATTCCATTATAGACGGTATGATTGCCCTATTACCCTTTCTGAAAAGTGAGTGTTGTTTATCCAGAGGAAGATTTGATTTGATTTATTATTGTCACATGTATTAGTATACAATGAAAAGTATTGTTTCTTGCGCTATACAGACAAAACATGCAGTACATAGAGAAGCGGAGGGTGCAGCATGTAGCATTACAGTTACAGCCAGGGTGCAGAGAAAGATCAATTTAATGTGAGGTAGGTCCATTCAAAGATCTGATGGCAGCAGGGAAGAAGCTACTCTTGAGTCAGTTGGTTGTGACCTCAGACTTTTGTATCTTTTTCTCAATGGAAGAGAGTGGAAAAGAGAATGTCTGGGTTGCGCGGGGTCCTTAATTAAAGTAAAAGTTAATTTATTAGTCACAGTAAGTCTTACACTGTCATACTGTAATGAAGTTACTGTGAAATTCCTCTAGTTGCCACAGTCTGGCACTGTTTGAGTCAATGCACCTAACTAGCATGTCTTTCAGAATGTGGGAGGAAACTGGAACACCCAGAGGAAACCCACGCAGACACGGAGAGAACTTGCAAACTCCACACAGACAATGACCCAAGCTGGGAATTGAACCTGGGTCCCTGGTGCTGTGAGGCAGCAGTGCTACCATGTTGCCATAATACTTCATAATTATGCTGACTGCATAATTGTAAAGAATGCTTTACATAACATTTTTAAGGCTAAATGAAAGAAATAGAAAGAATATACATGTATCAAAGTAAGAGTGCAGTGCAAAATGACCTGTGAAACCAACTGTCCAGCCATGAATAATCATCGGAAGTTGAATGTGTGTTAGAAACCTCCACAGGATAATCCTCAGACAAAGTGACACATCAGCCACAGTGATGAAAACTAAAAAAACAAAATGATCACATCCTGACTTGATATTTAGATTTAGTAAATCCAGACGAATGGCTGTCACCTGGGGACAACGACAAGGAACATTTTAGATGTCAACTGCACCGATGGGTGTCATCTCAATCCTGTAAAGTGGGACATTACAGGATTGTGGCTTGCAATATCTTGGCAGTTAGTTCGAAACCCGTATAGTCAACATACTGACTGCACTGTCAATACTCTGGTCACTTGAGTGTCTGATTCCTGACTGCTGCATCATTGTCACGCTGTTTGGGGAACATTCTGAGTCCTTGGTTATTTCCTGTCCACTTGTATCTGTTGAGGGAAGGTTCATGCTTAATAATTTGGATGGGATCTTACCAAAAAGTTAGGATCTGACTAAAAGCCAGTACGTTCCTCACTTTAGTGGGGTTGAAACATGCCAATAAACTCGCCTGCACTGGGATTGGGATGCTGTGTTTAAAGGCCAGTTTGATCAGACCAAGAAATGACCTTCCCAACTCCCATCCAACCATGGTGATCTCAGTGGCTTACCCCTGCAATCAACACCAGCATCTCACTCTACTGCCCCCCCTCCTCCACCCCAGCCAACAGTCATCGCTGGCATCTGCCTCTCCCACTCTACCCCGACTACAGTCATCGCTGGCATCTGCCTCTCCCACTCTCCCCCCACTACAGTCATCGCTGGCATCTGTCTCCCTCCTCACTCTCCAAAAGTCATTGCCAACATTTCACTCTATTCCCCCACTCCCCTATCCCCACAACAGTCATTGCTGGCATCTCTGTCTTCCCTCCCCCCCTACAAACACATGACCGCACTGATGAGGCTCCCCTTAGAGTCTGCTCTGATACTCTCCCTGTGCCAGGAGGCAGTGCTCGGGGAGTGTCAAGAGACTGATCTGGGAGGAACGTCGGAAAATGGGAATAACACAACTTGAGCAGTAGCTATTGTCAGTACAGACTCGATGGGCTGAAGGGCATTTTCTGAATTGCATGATTCTGTGTCCTTCTCCCCATGGACTCTACGTGTCTTTGTATCCCAGGGGATTCCTCTCAACAGGTTCACGTCTAGATGGACCTGTTGTAAACATGTTGGCGGATAGGAGGTGGGGTGGGGGATGCTCATGTAGCTCGGGTGCGGTGTGTTTGATTATATTGAAATGTATTAAAACCTCTTAAAGTCAAGTTCTGAGAGGGATTCCCCAACACATCTTTGAGGAAATCTGATGCTGGGGAACAGAATTTACGGCAAGTAAAGCGATTGCCATAACCAAAGCACAATGAAAGGCCCTTCCATTTTAAGAATTTAACAGGATATTGATACATTAATTTGGAACAATGAGTCCAGACGTTAAATCACTTGAGCATGACATCACATGGTCTCTTATCACAAATATGTGGACAAAGGGAAGACCTTAAGACATCTCACTATCTCAGGAGAAAAAGCACAAAACTTTAATGACAGAAAAGCTATAATGAGGGGATGATCCCACAAATTGACTTAGAGAACCAGTAAAAAGATAACAGGAAATGAAATCAACAGATGCCTATCGCTCTCGAGAAAGTAATCAGAAACTGATTGTGCACTGTCTGAACTGTCAGAGTTCAGGCACATCATTGATTATACACATGTGCTTTGGTTTGGGAAGAGTTAAAAAGCATCTGTCTTGAGCAGCATGGTGGCACAGTGGTTAGCACTGCTGCCTCAGAGTGCCAGGGACTTAGGTTTCATTCTGGCCTTGGGTCCCTGTGTGGAATCTGCATGTTCTCCCCATGTCTGCATGTGTTTCCTCCGGGTGCTCCAGTTTCCTCCCACAGTTGAAAGATATGTAGGTTAGGTAGATTGGTCATGCCAAACTGCCCGTTAGTGTCGCAAGATGTCTAGGCTAGATGGATTAGCCATGGTAAATGCATGGGGTCACTGGAATGGGGAAGCAGGGTCAGATACTCTATTGGAGAGTTAGTGCAGACTCGATGGGTTGACTGGCCTCCTTTTGTACTGTTAAGATTTTTATTAGTCACAAGTAAGGCTGATATTAACATTATAATGAAGTTACTATGAAAATCCCTTAGCTGTCACACTCTGGCACTTGTTTGGGCTAATGCACCTATTCAGCACATCTTTTGGACTGTGGGGGGAAACCAGAGAAAATCCAGGCAGATTCGGGGCGAATGCGTAAATGCCACGCAGACAGGAATTGAACCTTGGTCCCTGGCGCTGTGAGACAGCAGTGCTAACCATTGTGCTGTCGTGCCGGATCCTACGGAGCTGGCAGGCATGCTGATTTTGAAAACTAAATACAAGTGACTTCATTTCAGCTGGGAGCAGAAGATGACAGAATTGACTGAAAGTGGGGGAGAGAGAGAAGACAACATGGGATCTCCTAATCTTCGCTGAATTGGGAAGCAATTGGGTTGAGCCAGTAAAGCTGCCTAGCTTAAGATCACTTTTGTCGTTTAATAAATATTTCCAGTTACATCATCACATTGTCTTTTATTCCATAAAAGATTAAAATCTCAGTAGTACAAATTAATATTCAGAGAGTGCGGACTCACAAACCTGGAGATAAAAGCAAAATACTGCAGCTGTTGGAATTTGAAACAAAAACAGAAAATGCTGGAAAATCTCAGAAGGTTGGACAGCATCGTGGGGAGAACGTTTCAAGTCTAGATGATTTTTTTTCTGAGCTCTGGCATAACATGCCATTTACAACAGGTGAACCTAGCTTCTCCATCTCTTTGGGAGATTTTGGAGGTGAACGCTGAGGCAGCCAGCACCTTCGGGGGAATCGGAAAGGGGACAATCTCAGGGGACACAGACAGGTTCAACTCAGGACTGGGAGTGAGAGCCCCAGAATCATCATTTTGGGAGAGGGATTGGGAGGGGATACTTGTAGACCTTCTCTACTCTTTATGTCAGAGAACCCTTTGCTTTAAAAGGATTGTGAGGGCTGGCAGTGCTTCCTATTGCCATTCTTCCTGTCCATCACAACAGAGGGAGTGCCCTTCTGTAGTGGAGGATGGCAAGAGGGTGGGAGGGACATTACACTGGCACTCATAGGGATGTGTGTGGTGGTTACCCCAAGCATGGCAGCATAAACAGACAGTGTGAAGGCTCTGTGGGTGAACAAAGTGAAAATCATTGCCAAACATTTAAAACAAAATGTGATCAATGTACACAACTGTCTATATGCATCTGTGTCCACCAAGTGCCTATGCTTTCTTACTCTTTCTGACCCTCCACTACTCCTAGGTGTATCCCCAGGATCCACAGCTGAGGTTGAGGCAGTCTGTTGATTTCCTTCCGCCTGAGATGACCTCGAAGGTTCAGGCCTCCTTTCGGGCAGTGCGGATGTTTGACTGCTTCCCTCTTCGGTGTTAGGTAGAGATACCCAGGTTCCTCTGGCTGGAGGGCCCAGAGTTGTATTCCTGCCAATCCTCTTCCTGTTGGGTCCCCAGTGGGCCCTGTGCTCTTCCATGGGATGGAGAGGCAGCTGGAGTGATGTCCAGAAGCTCCGCCATCTCTGGTGATACAACCGTATCCCTGCACCATGGTGCGGATATCTCCTGCATTAAGGTCCCCACTGTGAATGTCACCCTCGCGTTGTTGGCCTCAGTGCACCATTTCTTCAGATGGAAGGCGATGGACTTCTCCAATCAGCCCTACACTCCAAGGACTGATGTTATCATCTCTTCCTGATACTCATAACTCTACCTTTGCAGCTCCAGCAGCTGTGGGACTACTGGGTCCAGGGGTACATCATTGGCAAGGGACTCAGCAGGGTCTCTCTGAGGGCTGGTTCCCTGGGATATCCTTGCCTCATTCTGCTGTGGATCTTTTGTTATGAGGGGCTCATCAGTGTATCAGTCAGCAGCCTGTCTACTTATTGGCACCATTGAGGTCTGAGTATCTACACTAGTGCCTGGTGCGAGTAACAGCTTTGACACCTGGGATTGGAGAAATCTCCCTCAATTCTCATTTGGGCATGAACTCCTTCGGTATCTGAGGAGTCGCAAATGGTGCTGAACATTGTGCAATCATCTGCAAACATCCCCACTTCTGACCTTATGATGGAACAAAGACTTTTGATGAAGCAGCTGATGATAGTTGAGCTTAGTAGACTTTCCTAAGGAGCTCAGTCAATGGTAGGACATTGGGAAGAGTTATAGAACAACAAGTACAGGTTCATAGCTCCTTGAAAGTGCAGTTACAGGTGGACAGAGTAGTGAAGAAGGCATTCGGCATGCTTGATTTCATTGGTCAGAATTGGGATGTCTTGTTGAAGTTGTACAAGATATTGGTAATGGCACACTTGGAATACTGTGTACAGTTCTGGTCACCCTATTTTAGAAAGGATATTATTAAATTAGAAAAAAATGCAGAAAAGATTTACTAAGATGCTACCGGGACTCGATGGATTGAGTTATAAGGAGAGACTGGACAGATTGGGACTTTTTTTCCTGGAGCATAGGAGGCTTAAGGATGATCTTATAGAGGTTGATAAAAGAACAAGGAACATAGATCAGCTAAATAGTCAACATATTTTGTCAAAGATAGGAGAGTCTAAAACTAGAGGGCATAGGTTTAAAATGAGAGGGCAGAGATACAAAAGGGTCCAGAGGGGCATTTTTTCACACAGAGGATGGTGAGTGTTTGGAACAAGCTGTCAGAGGTAGTAATAGAGGTGGTACAACTTTGTCTTTTATGAAGTATTTAGATAATGACATGGGTAAAATGAGTATGGAGAGATATGGGCTAAGTGCAGGCAATTGGGCCCAGCTTAATGGTACAAATTGGGCAGCATGGATATGTTGGACCGAAGGATCTGTTTCTATGCTGTAAACTCCGTGACTCTATGGCTGGAACTCTACCAAATCACCTTCCACAGAACTGGCGCAGCAAAGGTCCGACAATGGAAATCTCCGGTTTTGTCCAGGCGAGTCTGTAAAATCCCACTTATGATTCAATGACTCTAACTTCTGCAGTGACATCCCCAGAATGTTTAACCTCGAACAACCATAACTATCTTCCTTTGTGCTTGGTATGACTCCAACCAGTGGAGAATTCCCCCTGCTTATCCCCCAATTATCAATTATCCCTAATTATCAAAATTGAGTTTTGCTGGGCTCTTTGATGCAACAGTTGGTCAAATGCTGCCTTGATGTCAAGGACAATCACTCTCACTTTACCTCTGGAGTTCAGCTCTTTTGCCAGCTCTTTTTGGAATCCAGATTAAGCATCAGTAAGTAGTTATCACTGAGTAAGCGTCGCTTTATATTGATGGCTCCTTCCATCATCACTTTGCTGATGATTGAGAATAGACTGAAGTGCAGTAATTTGCCGGATTGGATTTATCTTACTTTGCGTGGATGGAACATGCCTTGGCAGCTTTCCACATTTCCCGGTAGATACCAGTAGGAGATCCTGTTTGTGTTGAATCCCACTCACCATTAACTAGATGTAAATGAGATTCATTTTGTAGTATTTTGAGTAAATATATAAGTTATTTTATTTAGGGAATATTAGAGGTTTAAATAAATAAGTAAAGCATTAGGAATCCTTGCTACATCAGGTTAATCATCAGATTTTGTTTTCCTTACTAGAAACCGGAACAGACTTGTTTGGAATTCTGTGCTCACAGCTCTCCAATGTTGCAAACTGAGCAAGCAGACAATGCACTGGACACAGGAGAGAGAGTAGTTGAAAAGAAGGCTTACGTGTTCAAATGCAGGGAGAATCTTTCTCAGCGCTGAGGCCATCTAATATGTCAGATAACTGCAATGTTTACAGTACTGATTAGCTTCTAATGTACATTCTGTCTTTGAGACAGCTTTTAATCATTCCTCTGCTGGCAAGCTTAGGGAAATTGTCATATCCAAACACGGCTTAAGCTCACCCAGTGTGTTGCTGTGTCTTCTGTTTTCTATTGTAATCTTGACAATAAGACAACAAATTAAAGGATTACAACAAACAAAACGACTGAGATCTCAGGAGTATCTTGTATCGCAATGCTCTCTGCTAACTGAACTTTGAAATATAAGTAGATTAAAAAAAACTTCAGTGCTGCTCCCTTAAATTTCTATTTTATCAATGCAAACATTTCTTTTCTTGGAAAGAACAATAAGCTACTGATCTTATTTACCTACTTGTCACAGCTTCCTGGGCAATTACGTGTTGGAAATTTGCGATATGATTCGTGCTATACTCATACTGGCTTTTCTCATCTGAAATGACACTTCAGCCCCTCATTGCTCAGCTTGTTAGTAACGTAGAAAATAGGAGCAGGATAAGGTCATTTGGCCCTTCTGGCCTGCTCCAACCTTCATTATAATCATGGCTGATCACCCAATTTAATAGCCTGATCCCACATCCCCCCCATATCCTTCGATCCCCTTTGTCGCAAGTGCTACATTTAACTGCTTCATGAAAATATTCAATATTTTGGCCTCAACAACTTCGTATGGTAGTGAATTCCACAGGCTGACCACTCTTTGGATGAAGAAATTTTTCCTCATCGCTGTCTTAAATAATATATCCTGTATCCTCAGATTGTGACCTCTAGTTCTGGACACCCTCACCATTGGGAACATTTTTCTTGCATCTACTCTGCCTAGTAAATTCTGTTAGAATTTTTAAAGTTTCTATAAGAATCCCACCTCATTCTTCTGAAGTCCAGCAAATATAATCCTAACCAACTCAATCTCTACTCATATGTCAATCCTGCTATTGCAGGAAATCAGACTGGTAAACCTTCTTCCTCTAGAGCACGGATATCGTTCCTCAGATAAGGAGACCAAAACTGCACACAATATTCCAGGTGTGGCCTCAGCAAGTATAACTACAGCAAGACAACCTTACTCCTGTATCTGAATCCTCTCGCTATGAAGGCCAACATACCATTTGCCTTTTTTACTGCCTGCTGCACCTGCATTCTCATAGGATGTTGGGAGCAATGAGACTACATATATTTGTAATTTCTCATTGCTTAGAGAAGATAGTGGTGCTTCTCCTTTATGAGCTGTGTCAGCCCCTGTGATAATTGTGTTTGCACGTTGGTGTTAGAAAATTCTAGGATAAGGATTCAATGGTAGTCAACATGTCAAATGTCTAAGAGAGGTCAAGTTGTGACTTGGAGTGGAGCTTGCAGGAACTGGTGTTCCAATAATTTTGCTGCTTTTGTTATTCCCATGAGTCTGTGAAATGCTAGTCTTGATTTTACCATCAAATTGCATTGGTTTTTGGGTGGGAAAGTTTGGTAAAATCAGGCATGAAGCGAGTAGCGTGATCCGCGCCAACATCAATGCTGGTTCCCCCTTTACCAAAGCTCAAAAATGGCTGTGATCGAGACTGAGCCTGAAATGGGCATGCATTTAAATTGACTTAATGGGTTGCATGCCCAACCCTACCGACATCTCCCCCTTTCCTACCGCCCTCGCCCATCCAGAATTGGTGCAAACCAGACAAAAGTTTGATTTGGTTGTTCCAGTTAGTGAGGAGGTAAGTGCTGAGCATCCAACAGCTCTCTGCTTGAGATCAGAAGGGGGTGGAAATGCAGTGCCTGCTGCCACTCTGCCTCAAAACAGTGAATGGGAAAGATTCGCTGTCATTCTGCCTGTGTTTAGTGGGGGGAAAGAGGGGAGTGACTTGCGATCGTTCAGGGTGATGGAGGGGGTGGGGAGGTACGGGGATCAGTAATGTTGTAGGGGTGGGGCAATATCTGTGGGAGCCAGAGGGAGGCATTATCCAGGGAGCAATGTAACAGGAGAGTTGTATTCTATCATTTTTTCTTCTGCGCATGTATAGTTGGAGGTGCTGAGCGGAGTGCAGGATTTCAGCCATGCTAAGCCCTGCCCTCAGGTTTCTACAGAACGATTTGGAATTGCTGAAACTTTTTTTCAGACAGAAAAAAAGTTCTAGGACCTGAGAACGGGTCTAAAAGTCAGATCTGAAACACTCTCAGTTTCAAACCCGACCAGCATTTAGAATCAAAATGGTAAAATAGGATCTTCTGTTTCAGTGTTGAGCCTTTATGGATTTTCCTTGGGTTCATTATTGTGGAGATTCTGGCTATAATTCTGATCTTGCATTAACCCCTATCTCTTGATTCCTTTAGCCCCAAGAGCTATATCTAATTCCTTCTTGAAATGTTGTCTTGGTCTCAACTTTCCGGTTTCCTCCCACACCCCAAAGATGTCCTCTTAGGCTGATTGGCAAAATAAATTCTCCCTAAATTGTCTCGCAAATTTGGTTCTGAAGCAGATTTCTCTAAACATAGACAGGTATCATGAGTAGAAGTGGGAATATCGAGGTGGCGGTGCGGGCTTGTTGGGCCGAAGGGCCTGTTTCCCATGCTGTTTTGTTCTTTGTTCGTTGTTCTTTGTTCTTTCTGTGGTAGTTAATTTCACACATTCACCGTTCCCTGGGTGAAGAAATTTTTCCTCACCTCAGTCCTAAAAAGCTTAACCCTTATCCCCAACCCTTGGTTCTGGACTGCCCCACCATTGGGTACATGTTGTCTGAATCTATCCTGTCCAATCGTGTTAGAATTTTGTAAATTTCTATGAGATCCTGTCTAAACTCCAAAGAGTCTGGATTTTATGCAGACAGATTGAACAGAGAAGGCAAGAAAATAGGCATGAGGAGCATGTCAGCCGTAATCAAATGGTGTAGTGAACTTGATGGGCCGAATGGCCTAATTCTGCTCCTATACTTTATGAACGCTTGATTGCTACAAAGCAGTTAAATATAAATATAGAAGTACATTTTTACATATTTAGGACTTTTTTACAGCCACGTTTCGGATTTGATCTACTTTTGATCCCTTCCCATATGGGGAGAATCTTCATGGAAGGGCCATTGGATTTAATACAAAATCTTCTGGTTATCAGGATGGGCATGGGAAACCGAGACTTCTTTAATTGAAGGGAGTTGAATTTGAAGGGACAAGATTGAGTGCTTTCAAAGAAAAATACGTTCTGTTCAATTGGATGTAAAAGAACTCAAAGTATCTGAAGCAGAATGGAGGAGTTGTCCCATGGATCACAGTCAAGATACTATTCTCAAATAACATCTCCAAAACAGATGATCTCATTGCTGTTTGCTTGACCTTGGTATATTTATTAAAGTAAGAACAGTGGTTTGAAGTAAATTTTTGGTTGTGAAATTCTTTGGGATATGCTCAGAATGGGATGGAGGTGCTGTATCAATATTGGAATCATATAGTGCAAAAGGAAGCCATTTGGCCCATCAAGTCTGCAGCAATTACAATCCCACCTGGACCTACCTCATAATCCCATGCATTTATCCTAGCTAGACGTCCTGAGACTAAGGGGCAACTTAGCATGGCCAGTCCTAACTTACACATTTTTGGACTGTGTGAGGAATTCCACACAGACACAGGAAGAATGTGCAGACTCTGCACAGACAGTGACCCAAGCCAGGAATCAAACCCAAATCCTTGGAGCTGTGAGGCAGCAGTGCTAACCACTGTGCCACCATGATGTTGCTCCTCTTTGTCAATAGATAGTGGAGGACTTATAGGTAAACATCGTTTGGTTAATTTCCAGGGAGTACTCCCTTTTATTGTAAGATTACAATGGCTGGAATAGGTTGCCAGAAATTGCATTAAATATGAAATCACAACAGGGTTTTAGAAAAAACAGCTGTATGAGCTCTTTCAGAACAAACATTTGAGTTCTAAATGTTAAATGCCATTAGTAATGATGTTAATTACTAACAGTCTCCTAAAATGCTTCAGTCGGGGTTCAGTGGGGCTCCTGTTTCTGAGTTATGTGTTCAAATCCCATTCTAGAGATCTCACTATAACAATCTAAGTTGATTTCCATGCTACATTGGCGGAAATGCTTTGCAGATGAGATATTTAACTAAGGCTCTAACAAAAGCAAATTACTGCGGATGATGGAAACTGAAACCAAAAGGGAAAATACTGGAAAATCTCAGCAGGTCTGGCAGCATCTGTAAGGAGAGAAAAGAGCTGATGGTTCGGATCCCTGTGATCCTTTGTCAAAGCTATAGGCATTGAAAGTGGGAGATATTTATACCGCAGGGTGAGGGAATGAAAGATTCATAGCCACAGAAACCAGGGGAAAGGCTGCTAATGGCAGTCCAGAGAGAATAAAAGTGTGAATAGCCAAACAGCACTCAAGCTAAAATCAGAGTAAGCTCTGACAGATGAAGGGGGGGGGTGGGATTTGGGGGGAAAGAGATAAAATTTAGAAAAGGGAAGCAAAGGGGGAGAAAAGGTAAGGGAAGGGAGGGTAAAGTAGGGGGAAAGAATGGAGGAGGGAAGAAAAATGAAAAAATACAATAAAGAAGGAAAAAGTCGAGAACAGTAAAAAAGTTGAATAAAATGAAAACAAACGGGTCGAGATGGGGTCGAGCTAATCATCTGAAGTTGTTGAATTCGATGTTGAAACCGGAAGACTGTAAAGTGCCTAGCCGGAAGATGAGATGCTGTTCGTTCAGTTTGCATTAAGCTTCATTGGAACATTGCAGCAAGCCAAGGACAAACATGTGGACCTGGGAGCAGGATTGTGTGTTAAAATGGCAAGCAACGGGAAGTGAGGATTCTGATTGCACACAGATGGAAGGTGTTCAGCAAAGCGATTACCCAGTCTATCTTGATCTCTCCGATATACAGGAGACTACAGTGGGAGCAGCAAATGCAACAGACCAAACTGAAAGAGGTGCGAATGAAACGCTGCTTAACCTGGAATGAGTGTTTCGGACTTTGGATGGTGAGCATGGAAGAGGTAAAGGGACAGGTGTTACCCCTCCTGCGAGTGCATGGGAAAGTGCCATGAATGACGGGAGAGGTGTTGAGCACAATGGAGGAATGGACTAGGTTATCTCAGAGGAAACAGTCTCTACACAATGCTGACAGAAGGAGTGAAGGGAAGATATGTTTGGCGGTGACAAGAAGCTGGAGTTGGCGAAAATGGCAGAGGATTATGCTTTGTGTGCGGAGGCTGGTGGGATGAAATGTGAGAACAAAGAGGACTCTATCCTTGTTCAGGGAGGGAGGGTCTTTTAGCACTCTTTTCCCCTGGTTTCTGTGGCTATGACTCATCTTTCATTCCCTCACCCTGTAGTATAAATATCACTCACTTTCTATGCTTTTTTGCTTCAACAAAGTATCATCTGAACTTGAAATGTCATCTCTTTTCTCTCTTTACAGATGCTGCCAGACCTGGTAACTGAGGCCCCAGTCTGCACATTCTAGTGGATGTAACAACTTCCTTGGCAATAGTTGAGAGAGAGCAGGGGAGTTACCCCTAGTGTTCTGGCTAATATGAGTCACAGAAAACTAGCAGGATAGCAAATGGAATGTTGGCATTCATAGCTGAAGGAATAGAATATAAAGGTAAGGAAGTATTGTTGCAACTATATAAGGCATTGGTATATTGTGGAGTATTGTGCACACTTTTGGTCTGCATATTTGAGGAAATATGGAGTGGCATTGGAGGCAGTTCAAAAGAAGTTCACTAGATTGATTCCACAGATGAAGGGATGTTGCATGAAGTGAGATTGAATAGTTTAGGCCTACATTCTCTGGAATTTAGAAGAATGAGAGGAGATCAAATTGAGGTGTTCAAACTGATAAAAGGTATGAATAATTTAGATGCTTTTGCTGCTGGGCATTCTAGGACGAGAGGATAAGGAATAGCAAATTTAAAATAGAGTTGAGGAAAAGCTATTTCTATCAGAGGGTTGTGAATCTGTGGAATTTGCTATTCCAAAGTGAGGAGAGTGCTAGGCAGTGAGTGTATTCAAGGAGGAGTTAGATTTTTAATTGGTAATAGATTGAAAGGTTATGGGGAGAAGGCAGGAAAATGCGGATAAGGAGCATATCAGTGATGATTGAATGGATTCGATGTTCTTATTAAGTCGCAGGTAGGTAAGGGAATTAAGGGTTATGGGGAGTAGGCGGGAAAGTGGAACTGATCCACTTCAGATCAGCCACGATGTTATTGAATGCTGGGTAGGCTCGAAGGGCTAAATGGCCTATTCCTGCTCCTATTTCTTATGTTCTTATGAATGGCCTAATTCCATTCCTATATCTTACGAACTTATGAACTTATATCATTTTAAGAAATCTGATAAGCCGTTCAGTATCACTTGACTATTAGTAGGAGCTTTCTGTATGTAGATTGCCTGATCATAGTTCATAGAATCCCTATGTAGAAGGAGGCCATTCAGCCCATTGATTCTGTACCGACTCTCCGAAAGAGCATCTTATCTAGATCCCCCATCCCTGTAACCCCATGCATTTAACATAACTAATCCACCTAACCTACATATCTTCAGGAAGTAAGGAGCAATTTTATAGTAGGCAATCCATCCAATCTGCACATCTTTCAACTGTGGGAGGAAACAGGAGCACATGGAGAAAACTCCTGGGTGAAGGGATTGCTGGCACTGTACTACCTCTGCTGTGTTTCTTACAGTACTTACAGGGGCTACAAGTCAAAAGGATTTGATTGGCAAGAAAGTTATTGAAGTTGCTATATAAAAAATCAAGCGTTTCTTTTTTATAGCACATTGCCTTCCGGGATCAAGGATCAAAGAGGAATTATCTGAGTTTCATATCATCACATTACAACAACATAACATTACATAAAAGTCATTATTTATGCCAGCATCATTCAGAGAAACCCATGAGGATAGTCGATGTGGAAAATTGAAATGACAGGAGCATACAGTAGGAGATGCTGTTCTGAAGCCAGAGTTGATGCAGCAGATGCACTCAGTGGAACAATGCTGTCCAGTAATATGTCTGGCAGTTAACATATTGTCAGTACATAATGTGACTTCTTGTAAAGTCACTAAAGTGAAGGACAACATAAGGCACTCAAAATGATTTATTAATGATACACAGAAAAAGTAACTAAGCAACAATGTTTCTATTTTGCAGGGATGTTGTGAAAACACACGCATGTACACATGTATATGTACACACACACACACACGTACACGTGTACACACACACACACACACCCACACACCCTGACACAAATGCAGAGGCACACAAACACGTACACATGCACTGACACAAACACACACAGATACACACAGACATGTACACATGTGCTGACACACAGGCACACATGCAGGCACACACACATGCATTGAAATAGACATATTGAAATGCACTGACACACATACACACACAAACACATACATACAGACATACGCACCTACACAATTAGGCAGAATTTTCTGATATCGCCAGAATTGGGCGTCATAGCGACTGGGATAGGAAAATGTGGAGAATAGTCAAAACGTTTGCTGTTGACATAAAAAAAATTATAATTATGGACTCCCAGTTTTCATGGAGGGTCAAGTGGCCCACTGTGCCATGTTAGGAGCTGCATTTGCATTGATTTAAATTCATGAATATTTATTTAAAAAGCTGTTTGCCAGAATCTCACTTCTCTCCACCCCTCCTCTTCCAGATCACCAGTAACTAATTAGACTGACTTGACTCAGCACCGAGGATAAAAGACATGTGTCTGACAGCCACTCATGACTTTGAGATATGTTCATGTATCTTTAATTGTGCTTTGCTTGTCACTGCTCTGACTCCATGCAATATTGTGCAGCCAACTGCAATTTGGCTAAGATCAAGCACTGCCCTCGAAGTGGCTGTGGGGCTGACGAGACTGTCGCACATCACCTGTGGAATGTACCTTTGCAAAGAAGGCCTGGAATGAGATGCAGTAGTATTTGTTGAACTTTGTGCTGAACAGCTCAGTGACACAGGACTCTGTGCTCTACGGGCTGTTTCTGGGGACGCACACCGAAATGAATATCAACTGCCGCTGGAAAGTCATCAGTTCGGTGAAGGACCGAACTGATTGGTCCACCCGATCATTGCTGATCTTCCAGTGGAAGGTCCAGGACTATGTGCTGAGGGACGCACTGAAGCTTGGGGCAGGCGCCACAAAGGCACAATGGGGAAAGGCCACACTATAAAGCCTTTTAACGGAGGCAGACCGAGGGCCCAGGAACTGCACAATACCCTTGACTTGCGCAACTGTGTGCCAATCTAAGCAATAAGAGCACACAGTAATTTTTGAGGCATGTATACAGTTTTGAGTATTGAAATGTTATGACTGTAATTTGTATAGAACTGTAAAAAAGTTTTAATTCTGCACTGTTTGTAATTCATAGACATGTAGATTTGCAATGGTTTATTTGAGATTTTTATGAATAAAGAATATTTTTGGAAAAAAAAGAGATCAAGTGTAGTTTTGCTGTCCTATACTTGGTTGAAATCATTAAAAAATTGAAGCAATTTTTTAAATTGGTACCTTGGCCTTTTGGCTAAGATGCAAATGACATCAAGATTTGAAGGTACAATGCCTGCTTGGATCATACGGATCAAGCCCAAGACAGGAAGTGATGAGCCTGTGATGTCAGCTTGGATCTGGAATGTCTCAGTTGTGGAGACTTTGAATTGGACTTTGATCAGATTGAATTGTCACACTGTGTACTGACAAAGAACAACTCTGAGCTGAGGTTTACTATTACCAGACCAGCAGGAGGGAAGGGGTACAGGTGCTGCAACAATACAGAAGCAGGGAAAGCTCCTTGAGTGCATCAGTTTGACTGGAAGGGGGGAGACTGTGGAAGAGTGCACGGAAACACATGAATGAGGGAGGGAGAGCGCCCAAAATTCATGATCTGTAGTGGTCACAGATCTTTGAGGGCTCTCAGTGCATTCAGGGTTGGCTCCAAGAAAACAAAGATGTCAAAAGATGTCACTGATGATGCCTATTGGCAGACTCAAAGTGCCCTTGAGGAGAGTACAGGGTAGCTCATTCTTCAACACATTCATTGACTGAGCAGACCACTGGTGTACTGAAGATAGATTTCTGATGTGTGGATCACTCAGACAGAGTTCTCCAGTACTCATCCTAGAGAATCTCCCACATTAATATGGCTTGCAATGTCAAGAAAGCCTAGGGTTCTGAAAGGGGATGACCTGACAGAATGACCGAGGGAGAGTGGAATCTATTGATTTTTCTTCTGGGGTGTTGTCTTGAGTGGAAAAAGCATGTTCAGTTCACCAGCAACCTCTCTGGATTTTCCCATCGTATTTTCAAACGCTTAGAGAAAATGAATGGAAGGAGTGGGCCCCATATCATCATACTGACGGGTGAGCTCTGAATGAGTTTTGTCGCTCAGAAGGTGCCCCAATCTGGGCAGAAAATTGAAAAAAAAGGAAGCCCCATACCGACATGGAACTATTCCCAGCACCACCCACCCCAAATATCTTCAACAGAAGCCCCCCAACCCACCCATTGCCAAACAGTCAGAGTACTGCCTGGGCTGAACTCACCTTTTGTAACCCCTATTGATGTGATGTCACACCAGTCCACTGTGGAGTAATAAGGAGTCCTTACAAGGGGTGATGATACAGCGGAGAGGCCTGTTAATGATATGTAAATGCTAATGGAGTTCCTGACCTTTCCTGGTGGAAAGCCCATTATGCCATTGACAAGGACAGGGGAAATCTCAATGGGAATTCCTACCAGCGTAAAAGCAATGTTGGCACTCTTGTTGATTATCTGTCTCTCTCCAGCTTTCCTATTCACCAAACATGGGTGGAAAATCAACCCCCCCCCACCACCCCCCAGGGAGCTGCATGCCTATGCCAGTGAAGATGACTTTGAGAGGGATGACCTCATTGAGGGCAACAAAACTAAGGAAGAAACCATAATGCAGGCTAGGGAGCAGTGCCAGAGTGAACCTCTAGGGAGCTCCATTGGAGCTGGCATTGCCGCAACCATCAGGCTCCACTGTGCCAATGTGAGGGTGGAAACCACCCCCAGACTTCCTGTGCACAAAGAATGTGAAGAGAAAACTCAGCTGTGTGGCCAGAATTCTATGCACAGAATATAAAATTCAACTAAAACCTCCCATGCTCAAACACTTTGATCAGGATTTTCCAAGCCCCCTCATAACCCTGTTCACCGCTCCCATCTCTCCTGCCCCCTGATACATGGTAGCTTGTTTGCTGGCAGCAAATACCCTTCACCATTAGTCAGTGGCAGGATCTATGGGTCTCGTTGATGTCTATGGCATTTTGCATGGCTCACACCCATGGTCACTGGGGACACTGTTGCAAGGTGTCACCATCGGCAGGACACCATCGACAACCGACGAGAAGAGATGGAAAATGAAGCTCTTTGCTTTGAAAGATAACAAATGGGTTATAATAAATATCCTGAATGGCCAAGGTTAAGTCGCTGAAAGGCAAAGCTTTTATGTTGTGTCATAATTCTCAAAACTCCAGTGTTCACTTGGAGCTGGAACCCACCTGTTTAAAAAAAAATGCAAACGATCCAGCGAGGCTTTGGCAAAGGGCCAAATGGATTAAGATGTACAATTGTATTTGTAAAGTTAGAAATGGAAAATCCAGTCATGCCCAATATGCATTTAATCATCCAAAGGTTGTGTCACGATTTGAACAAAAAGAAGAAGCAGCTGTTGGCAGAAGGATTGGATTCTGCTGCTTGTTTGGTGGGAGATTGTGGAGGGGGAGGCGTGGGTATCGCTCGGAGATTGTGGGGGTAGGTGGATGGAGTAAACTTGGTCCGTGATTAAAATCTCTAAATATAGCTTTCCCAATCACAAAAAAAATTCCATTTAAACTTGCTTTATTAAATACTTTTATTATCTTTACTTTAGCTTTGCTCCAATTTTAGATTACATTCAATTATTTCAAAACATTTTGATGTTTTACAAGACATTTCTCACCCAATATCTCTTCCTTTGTCTCCTTTAAAATTATTTTCAAGTTCTGACATTTGCTGCTTACTCAGATTGGAAAGCAACAGTTTGAATTTAGCAGTTCTTCTTTAACAATATGGGTAGAACTGAGAAATAAGATGGGGGACTTTGATGGGATTGTACTGTAGGCCCCCTGAATAGTCAGTGAGTAATTGAGCAGCAAGTGTGTAAGGAGATTACAGATAGCTCCAAGAAAAATAGGGTGATAATTGTAGGGGATTTTAACATTCCCAACATTGACTGGGACAGCCGTAGTATTAGAGGGTTGGATGGAGAGAAATTTGTTGGATGTGTTCAGGAGGAGTTTCTCATTCTGTACATTGATGACCTGATTAGAGAGGGAACAAAACTTGACTTCCGCTTGGGAAAGGGCAGATGACAGAAGTGTTAGTGAGGGATCACTTTGGGATCAATGACCATAATTCCATTAGTTTTAAGCTAGCTTTGGAGAATGATGGGTTTGGCCCGAAAGTTAAAATTCTAAATTGGGGCAAGACCAATGTTGATAGTATTAGGCAAGAACTTTCAAGAGTGAATTGGGGTGGTCTGTTGGCAGGCAAAGGGACACCTGGCAAGTGGAAGGCTTTCAAAAGTGTGTTAACCAGAGTTCAATGTAAGCACATTTCTCTTAGAGTGAAGGGCAAGGCACATAAAAGTAGGGAACTCTGGATGACTGGGGATATGGAGACCATGGTCAAGAAAAAGAAGGACGCACAAGACATGCATTGGCAGCTAGGATCAAATGAATCCAATGAGGAGTATAGAGGCTGTAGGAGTAGAGTTAAGAAAGAAACCAAGAGGGCAAAAAAGGGAGATGAGATTGTTTTGACAGATAAGGCAAAGCAGAATCCAAAGAGCTACTACAAATACCTAAATGGCAAAAGAATAACGAGCGAGACAATAGGGCCTCTTAAAGATCAATGAGGCCATCTATAAAGAACAAAGAACAAAGAACAAAACAGCACGAGAAACAGGCCCTTTGGCCCAAGGAGTCCATGCCGCCACTTCAATGTTCCCACTTCTACCCATGATCCCTGTCATCCCTGTCTATGTTTATAGATCTATGCATTAAAACCAAATTTGAGACAATTTAGGGAGTTCTGCCAATCAGCCTAAGAGCACATCTTTGGGATGTGGGAGGAAACTGGAGCACCCGGAGAAAACCCAAGCATGGGGAGAATTCACAAACTCCGACAGACACAAGCCCAAATCCATTATCTGCACAGCACAGCCATAGTCACTGAGCTGTCGTGTTGCCCATCAAATGGTCCAGATCATAGGTACACTAACGACGTGAAGCACTAGGTTATTCTCAAAAACAATCCCAGAGCAGCCTATGTATGGATTCACAAGAGATAGTATTTCATGTTGGGAACTTAGGGAACTTGGGGGAACAAATAATGATGTCTTGAGGAGTGTACTTATAACAAAGAAAGAGGTGCTGGAAATCTTAAAACGCATCAAGGTAAATAAATCCTCAGGGCCTGATGAATAGTATCTTAGGATATTGTGGGAGGCTAGGGAGGAAATTGTGAGCCCCCTAGCAGAGATATTTGAAACATCGACAACCACACGTGAGGTGGTTGAAGATTGGAGAGTGGCAAATGTTGTGCCTTTGTTTAAAAAAGGCTGTAGGGAAAAGCCTGGGAACTTCAGGCTGGTGAGCCTCACATCTGTAGTGGATAAGTTGTTAGAAGGTATTCTGAGAGACAGAATCTACAGGCATTTAGAGGGGCAAGGACTGATTAGGGACAGTCAGCATGGCTTTGTGTGGAAAACATGTCTCATAAATTTGATTGAGTTTTTTGAAGGAGTAACCAAGAAGATAAGCGAGGGCAGTGCAGTTGATATTGTCTACATGGACTTCAGCAAGGCCTTTGACAAGGTACTGTACGGTAGGTTGTTGCGTAACGTTAAGTCACACAGGATCCAGGGTGAGATAGTGAAATGGATACAAAATTGGCTTCTTGCCAGAAGCCAGAAGGTGGTTGTAGAGGGTTGTTTTTCAAATTAGAGGGCGATGACCAGCGTTGTGCCTCGGGATCAATGCTGGGCCCAGTGTTTTTTTGTCATTCATATTAATGATTCGGATGAGAATATAGGAGGCATGGTTCGTAAGTTTGCAGGTGATAACAAGCTTGGTGGCATAATGGACATTGAAAAAGGTTACTTAGGATTGCAATAGGATCTTGACCAATTGGGCCAGTGGGCTGACAAATGGCAGATGAAGTTTAATTTAGATAAATGCAAGGTAATGCATTTTGATGGATCGAATAAAGACAGGAATTACTCAGTTAATGGCAGGTGTTGGAGAGAATTATAGAACAAACAGACTCGGGGTACAGGTTCATAGCTCCTTGAAAGTGGAGTCACAGGTGGACAGAGTGGTGAAGAAGGCATTCGGCATGTTTGGTTTCTTTAGTAGGAACAGTGAATACAGGAGTTGGGACGACTTATTGAAGTTGTGCAGGACATTGGTAAGGTCACACTAGAAGTATTGTGTACAGTTCTGGTCATTCTATTATAGAAAGGATATTGTTAAACTAGAAAGAGTGCAGAAAAGATTTACTAGGATGCTGCTGGGACTTGATGGTTTGAGTTATAAGCACAGGCTGGATAGACTGAGACTTCTTTCCCTGGAGAGTAAGAGGCTTAGGGCTAATCTTATAAAGGTCTATAAAATAATGAGAGGCATAGATTAGCTGGATAATCAATATCTTTTCCCAAAGGTAGGGGACTCTAAAACTAGGAGGCAGAGATTTAAGGTGAGAGGCAAGAAATACAAAAGGGTCCAGAGGGACAATTGTTTCATGCAGAAAGTGGTGAGTGGCTGGGACAAGCTGCCAGAAGTAATACTATAGGCGGGTACAATTTTGTCTTTTAAAAGGCATTGACAGTTACATGATTAAGATGGGTACAAATGTGGACCAAACGTGGATAATTGGGACTAGCTTAATGGTTAAAAAAAGGGTTACCATAACATAAGTTCCATTACAAAGCTCAAAATAACCTACCCTGGTTTTGAAGACAGCAGTTGTAATGAGTCACAGTTGGTTGAGTTGCACGCGGAGTTGTTTGATTTTTAGCTACCGGGACCACTGGGAGTGGTCTGCTTCCAGGAAGGTGACACTTCCTTGTTAAATTAACTTCCTCAAATCCCTGCCCCCACATCTTCCAATCCTGTCCAACATGGACAAGTTCGGCCAAAGGGACTGATTCCAAGCCGTAAACATTTATGACTCTGTGACTCTAACGTTGGTGCAAATCTTTTTAAAAGTTCAAGCTAGATTCCTGCCCAACTTCTTCAAGACTTCAGGCCCCTATCTGCTTTGGGAACAAACTGGTCTTTTCAGTATACAAGTGCATTTTGAAACTCTGTTTTATTTAATAATAAAAATTATTTCTCAGTGGAGAAACTCAAAGCATTTTAAATTCATGTCAATTGCTTTCAAACTTTGCAGCTTCCTATTTAAACTGGAATCTTTTGAAGCTTAGACGTTTGTGGAGCACATCCTGCTTTAACAATGACTTGATTCACAAGTAAGATATCTGGGAAAAGGTGCTCCTTCACTGGATTGGGGTAAGAATCATGGATAATGATGGTGGAGGACTCTGATTGCTCCACAAATTTACTTGGGACTGCAATAAGGACCTATGCTAACCAGAGCCTCATGAAAATCAATGTTCTCTTTCCTTAACGCTCCGAGGATAGATACAAGATTGTGACCCTTTCTCTAGCCACAGTGGGTGGATTTTCAACATTCTTCTCTCCATCCCATCCCTCTACCTCTGTCCTTGCCCTGGCTTGGATAACTAGATGCATATGCACTCCCTTATCAGGTAAGAGACGTGGAGCAGAGGGTAAGTGCTTTCCATTACAAAGCTCAAAATAACCTACCCTGGTTTTGAAGACAGCAGTTGTAATGAGTCACAGTTGGTTGAGTTGCACGCGGAGTTGTTTGATTTTTAGCTACCGGGACCACTGGGAGTGGTCTGCTTCCAGGAAGGTGACACTTCCTTGTTAAATTAACTTCCTCAAATCCCTGCCCCCACATCTTCCAATCCTCACTTAGTCTAGTATTTTCTGTCTGTCAGGCACTGATTTGTTTGGTCTAATAGCAATTTTTCCCTTGTGTGACACACACTATTATGTCCCTTCTGCATGGGTGATTATTCGGGATGGCTATCATTTTCCTTTTGCAACTTATCTACCAGCACATGTAACTCCTTGTACTTTTTCCTCAGCTGTAAGGGCACATACCTGTACACTGTAGTGCACTGTACACCACCTTGTCCTGAGTTTACTCCAACTCACTGTTTCTTTTTGTACTTCTTTAGAAAACTTATCAAGGAGAAACCCATAATCTCTATCACACTCTTTTGCAGCTCCCAGGCCACTTCGTCAAACTGTCTATCAGTCACATTCGAGCATATGCCAAAACCATTGTGCTCCTGGCTTCATTTAATCACCACTCCGCACATTCAACTACAACCTAAGACTGTTGCTTCTCAAATTTTAATGATACCTGAAGTAACGTGCACTCTACTCAAAGTGCCAAAATCTCTTCCCTTGATCTTCCTCCTTCTTTTCTTCCTCTTCCAGCTGAAGGTACTTTGGTCTGTCTTGTTGTCTAACAAGGGGCATATATGCGATGGGTCTTGAGAGGGCTGCTCTTGGATTTTTTTTTAGAGAGTATCCTAGTGCTTCATGTCATTAGTGTACGCTTGACCTGGACCATTTGATGGGCAACACGACAGCTCAGTGACTATCGCTGTGCTGTGCAGATACATGGATTTGGCCCTGTGTCTGTGGGAGTTTGCGCATTCTCCCCGTGCTTGCGTGGGTTTTCTCCGGGTGCTCCGGTTTCCTCCCACATCCCAAAGATGTGCTCTTAGGCTGATTGGCAGAACAAATTCTCCTTAAATTGTCTCAAATTTGGTTTCAATCCATAGATCTATAAACATAGACAGTGATCACAAGTAGAAGTGGGAACATTGAAGTGGTGATGCAGGCTCATTGGGCCGAAGGGCCTGTTTCCTGTGCTGTTTTGTTCTTTGTTCCCCAGGACTGCCCTTGTCCCTGAGCGCTTGTTAACATCCCCTTTAACTGGGAGCTGGAACTTAGCCACTGTTAACCATCTATTCAAACCTTTCAGACCAATAGATATAGGACAGGTATAAAATATCAGTGTGATTACCTCCTCTCCTGTCTGTCACTCTGCTCAAGACTAACTTTTTAATTTATATCTTGCTGAGGGTCATATCCTGTTCCTTTCTAAACACTTAAATAGATAAGGGGTGAAGGATAGAAGACACCATCCTACCAATTTAGTAATATCATTACGTTTTTCCTATTTCTTAATACACATTTACTTTGCTATAAAATCATTACAATTGTCGGAGACATTGGGTGGGATGTTACAACCTCACTTGAGTGAGATTGGAAATTCCTCCCGAGATTAACAGAGATTTCTGTTGTTGGACCCTTGTCCACTCTGATTACATGGTGAGCGAGATGGTAGAGTTCTGGCCATTATTTCTGGACTTCTCAACCTCTCCTCATATTATACAAATTATGAGCACAAACACAAGAGCAACTTTTTCAAGTTTCTCTTCTGGAATTTGAACAGCTTGACATTTTTGTCATCAGCGATGCCCTTAACTCATTCCTACAAGATATGAGAGCTTGAGGCTGCATTCCCAAAAGTCTGACATGCCAGCTACCCGCTCAACCAATAACAACCAGAGGACCAGAAAGCCACTTGGGTTGAGGCCTTGAGGCTGAAGTGCTATAGTTTACAACTGGTCCTTCTCAGTCTCGGGCCTTACACAGGCATTCTATCAATTGCAAAATCACCAAAAGCCAATCTGGAATGATCAGTGGAGGTTTCTCTTTAAAGGAAAACGCTGCTAAAGATGTCATTCAAATTTAAGATAGAAAATCAATATAACCTATCTGAGGTTGTGGAGAAGCTAAGGGGCAGCAACAACTTTGCCTGAAGGTAGCACAGTAGTTAGCACTGCTGCTTCACAGCGCTGGGGACCCTGCTTCAATTCCTGCCTTTGGTGACTCTCTATGTGGAGTTTGCACGTTCTCCCCATGCCAATGTGGGTTTCCTCTGGGTGCTCTGGTTTCCTCATACATTCTGAAAGATGTGTTGATTAGATGCATTGACCCAAACAGGCGCCGGACTGTAGCAACCAGGGGAATTTTACAGTAACTTCATTGCAGTGTTAATGTAAGCCTTACTTGTGACTAATAAATAAATAAACTTTAACTTTAAACTTTTCTGAATTTGTGTTGAATGGCAAATTACTCATTGAATCACTTTTACTGGAAGCACTTGAGTTATGGCACTACAGACGTTTACTGAAAATGAGTTGGACAACAAGTATAATTCATGGGAGAGTCCTTGAGATAGTTCAAGCAAAACATGAAACTGATTATGATGCGAATAATGATATCTTAACAGCACTTTATATGGGAACCACTGGGAAACATGCTGAGCTGTCACTTTCTGAAATGATTGATGGTAACAGGTCAAGAGAACAGTGTCCGGATGAGGTGATTGAAGGAGCAAGTGGAAGATCAGGGTTGATATATGTATCTGTGTTAAAACCTGGGCTAGGGAGAGAAATCATGGGCCCCAGATCTTCTCCTGTTTCTGGATCCCTTATTCTTCCCCTTCACTGAACCCCCACCAATCTCCCACCACATTAACCCTCCCCCTAAATAATTTGTGAATTTCCTTTCCCTTTCAAAATTCACCAACCAATTCCCCAGTCACAGAAATGTCCTTGTAAAATAACAACCGTTGTTGGAATCTGGTTACAAAAATTGTCTGATATTTGCAGCATGGGTCATTAATATTAAGAGCAACAGCAATATAATGCGGTGTTAATTTACGTGTACCCTATAGGCTTGATCTCATTGCAAATATTAAACAGACCAGAAAGTACACACTTATTCAGCAATGTGTGACACTGTGTTTTTGACAGGAAAATATCCCGTTAGTTACTTATAATATTGTGCAGATGATAACACTGATTTCAGTGACTGCCTCAGCCCTCATCAATATATTCTGCACATTGTATCAGATAGACAAAGTGATAATAAATTCATATTTGGAGAAAGGTTCATTCCTTGCAACTAGATAAACTGTACAAGATATTTTCCATTCTGTAGAAGTAGAAGAAGAATTTCTCCTACCTAGATGCATGCTATTATTCAATATAATTATTTCATACAAAAGTTGTAATTGGATTCTATTTTATCAATAATCTTACACAAAGATCAATGACTCCTGAACAGCAACGTGGAATATTTGAATAATATAGGTCTTCACTGTCAATAAGAAGCATTGGGATCCTCAGG
The DNA here is from genome assembly GCA_024679065.1 of Sphyrna mokarran. NCBI lineage: Eukaryota > Metazoa > Chordata > Chondrichthyes > Carcharhiniformes > Carcharhinidae > Sphyrna > Sphyrna mokarran. The sequence goes on from JAGIQG010000009.1 coordinate 25,653,855, forward strand.
TGTCTCTGTGCAACATAACTTTAAGAAGCCAGAGGACAAAGACTGAATGGTTCACAATTGTATCTGTGTGATCAGCAGGGTTGGTGCTTGCTTTTCATTACAATATATTTTCAATATCTGCTAACCAACACAACTTTATCATAATATTTCAATATTTCAAAAGATCATAAAAAGCACCAAGATACCAAGAAAAAGTAGGCAATTATACAAAGGGACAAGACTGAATTCAATGGAGAAGTCGCTAGAGAATCATGTGCAATGTAAGGAAGGTTTCTGATTCCCTACAAGCCTATTACGTATTCACGTCCTGGCAATCTCATTGCACAAGGCCCTTTCACAGTAAATGTTCATCAGCAACAAAAATAATCATAAATCCAGCCATGACTCCAACCTCTGTTTGCAGGATAATTAGGGATGTCAAAGATTATTTAACCCAGCTCATCTCATTCAGCCCAGAGTGACATACAAATATTATATTCATAGCTGGAGCCTGCTTCACCATTCAATAACATTGCCCATATTAGATCAGATACTGCAAATCAAACATATTTAATTGGCTGAAAAGTGATTTGAGACAGAGTGAAAGGTGTTATATAAATGTAGGTTTTGTCTTTTTCTCATCACACTTGCATTAAGCAGAGTGACAGCAAGCCAGAGTGAAATTGGTGATGCGATGGTGAGTCTCCAAATATAATTAATCATGGAGCAATCAACTGATGTTATGAAAGTGGCTACAAAAATAAATCACTACTGTAATGAAACAATTAAACTCCATAGTTAGCAGTCTCCCAATCTCCCTCCAACCCTTCCTAACCTTTCCCCATGCCTCTCCAACCCACCCAAGTCCTCCTCTAACTCCTCCTCAAGCATTCCCCAATCTTCACTTCAACTTTCCTGCCCAACTCCCCCCAATTTCCCTCAAACCTCCTCTCAACTCCATAACCTCTCTAACCTTCCCTCTAACCTTCCTCCAAATTTCCCTTTTACCTCTTCTATAACGCCCCTTGAAATATCCCACTAACCACCCTTCAAGCTCCCCACAACCTTCATAACCTTCCACTCAAGCCCCCCCACCTCTCTCTCTCTCTCAGGCGCGCACACACACACACAAACACAAACACACACACACACACACACACACTCAGCATCCAATTGGTTCTAAAAGGATCTGACTTATATTTTTTCAACCAAGACCATTCTTAGTTGCTGCACTGCTGCTGTTGAAACTTGGACAGCTTTTTGATCTTCTGACAGGTTTTTCAAAAGGAAAATCAGAATCACGAAGCTGCCTGAATATCAGAAGCAGCACAGCAATTAGCGAATTGACCTGAAACTGACTGAGTGCATTTAAAATATCTAGAAGTCAGTCTGGCAGGTCCATTTAAATTGGTCTTTCAGGTCTGCAGTTTTGACTGAGAAACAATGTTAAAAGCATCAAGCTTGCAGTACCCCTAGCCACTCATCCCTGATGTTTGGCATCGTCTACAGCCCCCTCTCCCAGGCTTTGGTTAAAATTAGAAAGAATTGGTGAACTGTCCTCTCACTTCCAAAACAGAAGGTGCGCGGGGGTGATTTTCATTGCGTAAGGAAATGATAAACTTCAAAAGCAGGTTTACTCCCTTTTTACACAGAGTGCAAAGGAAAAACAAAGCCTTTCTTTATAATGAAGGATCTTTGATAAGATTATTATTTCACTTAACTATTACACTTCAGTAACTCACCAAATATGTTTTGCTTGTCTTTAATAGAAAGTCAACATTCATAGGCAAATTCTTCCTTTGTATGAACTAAAACTTGGCCTTGTCCAAAAATATCTAAGGGACCAAGGGATATAGGGCTTTCTAACCCACTCTGACCAGGCACCTTAACATTTTATATACTTCAATTAGGTCTCCTATACATTGCACTTAGGAGCAAAAGTAGACAATTTGGCCCTTCAATTCTTTTTGTTAGCCTCCGCTGTTTGAAAGAAAACAAAATTTTTCTTAATTAAAAGGAAATAAAGTATAACCTTCTCCAGGGATGTTAGGAAGATTTGCAGGCTGCACAGTGGCCCAGATGGTTAACAATGCTGCCTCACAGCACCAGAGACCCGGGTTCAATTCCAGTCTTGGGTGACTGTCTGTATGGAGTTTGCATGTTCTCCTGTATCTGCGTGTGTTTCCTCTGCTTTCTTCTCACAGCCCAACAGTGTGCAGGTTTGGTTGATTAACCATGATAAATTGTGGCTTAATGTCCCAAGGTTGGGGGAATTAGTGGGGCAAATATGTGTGGTTACGGGGTCGGGCCTCAGTGAGATGCTATGTCAGTTGGTGCAGACTCAAGAGACCAAATGGCCTCCTTCTGCATATAAGAATTCTATGAAGTCCAGTGAAATTATTGGATCTGAAAATGTACAAAAAGAATCGAATGATTTTTTGAAATCAGTGACAATGTGTCCTCTTACTGTGGAAATTCCTGTACCAACTAAAAATGTTTGAAGAGGCAAAATATCATTGCTGGGGTTAAGAAGAAAATGTTTTAAGTTTATTTATTAGTGTCATAAGTAGGCTTAGATTAACACCGCAATGACATTATTATGAAAATCCCCCAGTCGCCACACTTCGGTGCCTGTTCGGGTACACTGAGGGTGAATTTAGCACGGCCAATTCACCTAACCAGCGTGACTTTTGGACTGTGGGAAGAAACTGGAACGCCTGAAGGAAACCCACACGGACATGGGGAGAAGATGTCGACTCCGCACTGATAGAGTGCAGGTCACTGGTGCTGCGAGGCAGTTATGCTAACCGTGTGCCACCATGCTGCCCAGTGGGCATCAAACTTGCACAAAATAGTTGATAGCAGCTGGAAATGAATTAAACTGTCTGAATTAAAGTTGTGGGCAGACCATAAATCAGAAGTGTCAAAGCAGATAACAGCAGCAGCACTCAAGGCTGACGCTGGAATAAAGAAAATCATTGCTTCATAACAAAATGGCTCTGCTGTAACTATAACTGATACTGTTCAGCTACGAGTAAGGATACATATTGCTGAAGGTAAATTAGAACTAAAAATGATGAAGCTATTGCTCTTGTGAGAGCGGAATTGAACAAAGTTCATACTGAATAAGGCAAGGAATTTTAAAAGTTCCTCAACTGACTAGAAAAGAATGTCAACTTTTTTTGACTAATCATCTCCGTAAGGTTTTTAAATCAGTGCATGGAGGCAGTGTTAAAACTAATTCTTCTGCAGAAGAACACAACGTTTAAATTATGGTATTGAGCTTAAAGATAAATATAATCCTGCATTTGAACTGGAGGAGGACAAATGAACTTTTTGGTTGTTTGGGACTGCCTTTACAGACTTGGATACAGCCATGAAAGAGAATGGAAATACTGAGTTAAAATTAGAACAGGTTTAAAGTCAACCCACTGATAAAAGATTGATGTCTGGTTTTAAAGAAAATCACAGGGAATTATTGAATCCAGAGAGTAAGAAACAGTGTAAGAACAAATTTCTTCTGGGTTTACAATGTACGTCTGTTGATTTCAAAGTTCAAAACAAATATTCTAAAGTAAAAACAGAAAATGTTGGAAAAACTCAGCAGGTCTGGAAGCATGCCTGGACACAGAAATAAAATCTATGGGCAGGATTTTACAGCCTCATTTGTCCTGAAACAGTAAAATCCCACCCGGGGTCAATGGACCTTCCCACTGTCTGTCCCTTGCCTGCTCCAATTTCCCTGCGGGCAGGGCAATAAAATTCCGGCCTACATTTTGGGCTCAAAATGACCCCATTTCAAATTTTTTAACATGGGACATAAAGAAGCTGCAAAACATGACCAAATCAGAACGGAGATTTGCTATGGCAAATAGTGGAAAGTGAAAACACAAGAAGTAAAATAAACGCTTATTCGGAAGAGAGTGGGAGCTCTAAGAATTCATGTAAATTTAACTTTATATCCTAATTGTCACATGAGATAAGGTGGAAAGGGTTAAGCTAAATAATATTGCAAAAACAGACTGATTAATAGTGAGCTGTGACAATAAAAAAGAGAATATTACTTACACTGTATAAGGTAAGTTGATTAATAAGGCATTTACAGTGTTATATTTTGATAGGGTGGGATTTTTCAGACCTGCCCATTGGCAAGATATTCCAGCTGAAATCAATGGGCTTTTAGCAGGCTCGTTGCCTCTGGGAGCTACCCAAACCATGTTGTTGTTGAAAAGTCAGTACTCTGGTAACAAATTTTCATCTTTTACGGAGTGCATTATAGATGTTTGATTTTGATTTGATATGATTTGATTTATTATTGTCACATGTATTAGCATACAATGAAAAGTATCGTTTCTTGTGCACTATACAGACAAAGCATACTGCACATAGAGATGATTTAGAGATGCTGGATTGGACTGGGGTGGGCACAATAAGATGTCTCACAACACCAGGTTAAAGTCCAACAGGTTTATTTGGAACTACGAACTATCGGAGCGCTGCGCCTTCATCCGCTCACCTGATGAAGGAGCAGCAGTCCGAAACCTTGTGATTCCAAATAAACTTGTTGGACTTTAACCTGGTGTCATGAGACACCTTACCATACATAGAGAAGGAAAGGAGAGTGTGTGGAACCTAGTGTTACAATCATAACTAGAGTGTAGAGAAAGACCAACTTAATGCAAGGTATATCCATTCAAACATCTGGCAGGAGCAGAAACTGTTCTTGAGTTGGTTGGTATGTGATCTCAGGCTTTTGTACCTTTTTCCCAATGGAAGAAGATGGAAAAGAGAATGGCCAGGGTGCGTGGGGTCCTTGATTATGCTGACAGGTTGGGTGTTTTCAGGATTCTAAGGATTGCCAAATCTGTAAGAGATTGGATTAAAGCATTGCGAGAGAGTTTAAAAGAGTTAGAATAAAGTTTTAGAACGAGAATAAAAGATAGCATTAGAGGGCATGCTGGTCACAGTTTGCAAGAAGTCGCTTTGCTCCGGTGCCATCTTGATTTGTTTTGTAAAGCTAACATGTTTCTAATGTTTTAAATCAACTGTTTAATTCAAAGTAAAATAGAGCAATGAAGAATCCCATTCTATCTGTTACAAGTTTTGCCTGACAGTAAACTTGGATGCTGCACCCAACTATTTCCCCCTATTTCCCCCCCCCCTTTCCTTACCTTTTCTTCTCCTTTGCCCCCTTTTTTTCTCAATTGTATCTTTTTCCCACCCATCTCCCCTCTCCACTACATCTTCATCTGTCACAAGTTTACCCTCTGATTTCAGCTTCTCTGCCATTTGGCCATTCACACCTTCTACCCTGTCAGCCTTTAGCAGCCTTTCTTCTTGTTCTTGTGGCTATGACTCATCTTTCATTCCTCCACCCTGCAGTATAAGTATTTCCCACTTTTTATGCCTTTTTGCTTTGAGAAAGGGTTACCTGGACTCGAAATGTCAGCTCTTTATCTCCTCACAGTTGCTGCCAGACCTGCTGAGATTTTGCAGCATTTTCTCCTTTGGCTTCAGCTTCTACATCCACAGCAATTTAACTTTATTTAATAAACCTGGGTGGCTTGGTTACCAAGGGAACAAGGAGGCCCAGGATGAGACTCACTAGAAGCAAGGTAGAAAATGTTCACATCTGGAAACAAAGGCAAGTGGAGACTTTCAGTGTTCAAGTTTTGGACCAAAAAGAGGGAGAGGGGAAGGTGTCACATAGGGAGAGAGAGAGAGAGAGAGAGAAAGGAAGGTCCAGAGCGAGTATAGTCGGAAAAGAGAAAAGAACCTGAGAGTTCTCTGCAAGCAACTGAGCAGAAATACATGAGAAAAGATGGCCTCTGGAAAAAGAAAGGTATCCTGTGGCAACCAAAGGAACCCAGAAGGTTTATCCTAGCTTGACTGATGTTGTGAGTGGGGTAGACGGAAGTATCACCAGAGTACACCTTATGCTAGTGTTTGGTTTGAGAATTCCCCGAAAACTGAGAGATGTACTTTCTGATGGTCACTCGCCAATATTGGAGTGATTCTCCCATTCTGATCTGCTACCTTTTTGGTGAGTCAGGTTGGGAGGCACCGATTCGTAGAATTCACATATGCGTTCCTGATACTTGCTGGGTATCTCCCACCGCCGGAAAACAATCACAGTCGGAACCATGCAGGAAACTGGCGGGAAAACCAGGTAAGTGATATAAATCTATTTTTAATGTTATTTGGATGTGATCATTGGGCCGGGACAGAATTCTCCTAGCCCAATATAATCTCCCACCCCCTCAGTGCAATTTCATTCCAGTGGAGTTTATAGTAACTCGCTACTTTTGGGGACTAGTGAGAGACCCCTAAGGGGTCAGATGGTAGGGGTTTGATGTCCCCTGGGCATGGGCACTCTAAGAAATCTCACACCAGGTTAGACACCACCCTGGCACTGCTCAAGGGGCAAAGTGTCTATGGCCAAGGGGTACCTTGGCGTAGCCCACCAGGCATCAGGTAGTCCGAAGGAGGTTCAGTCTATTGTGGGCGGGGTTTTAAGGGCGATCAATGGGGGTGAGGGAGGATCCCACTGATACTCTGCACAGGGATTGGTTGGTGTTGGAGGGAGGCTGGGTGGTGGTCTGCAAAGGGGGTCTGCCTCCTGGGGTGGATCTGCTGCCCATGAATGGGGAGTGGATATCTGTTTCCTGGGAGGGGTGATTTGCAGCCTGTGGAGGGTATCTGCCAGGGTGGGAGAGGAGGGATCATCATTGCTGGAGGGTGCTGGATATCAGGGTATTCCAGGATGGGCGGGTGTTGAGGCTGGCCCGGATGTACTTGTGGAGGCCATGATGAGGCCTTGGGGATGCCTGGAGGGTGTGCAGCATTCTGGGGTATTTAGCATGCTATTAGCTTTCCTCACTGCCTGCTGTACTGTATGCAAACCTTCAATGACTATTCTACCGTGACACCCAGATCAAGTTCCACTTTTCCTTTCTCTAAATTGCCACCATTCAGACAATAATCTTCCTCACTGCTTTTGCCGCCAAAGTGGATAACTTCACATTTATCCACATTATGTTGCATTTGCGAAGTATTTGCCCACTCAGCTGAAAACCCCATGAGGCTCTGCAGACTATAGGGACCAGAGAACTATATTCAACCAAAATCTAGCCTTATGGCCCAGCATATGTGCACTCTACCATGACCTTCAAGCAGAAGATCAACCTTGATTTAATGAAGGGACAGAATGAGAAGAGCATCAACTGTATTCAAAAATAAATTGCCAATCTGATGAAGTTGCAACAGAAGCTATGTACCTGCTAAACAATGGAAACAGCATGTTACAGACAGAGCTAAACTAACCATGGGCCAATGGACAAAATTCTGTCACTTCTTGTTTTGAATCGTGGTGGGCAATTAAATGACTAAGGAGAGGGACTCCACAAACAACTTCATCCTCAATGAAGATGGAACCCAGCCCAAGCACAAAAGCTGAAATGTTTGCAACCATCTTGGGCCAGAGGAGCATGATCCATCTTTCTCTTCTCCTAAGGTCTCCACCATCACTAGTCTTCAGCCAATTTGATTTGTTCCAAGTACTATTAGTGGGGTTCAGTTTACTCAGTCAGCTAGATGGCTTGATTGTGTTGCAGAATGACACCAACGCATGGGTTTGATTCCTTTATTGGCTGTGGTAGTTCATGGAGAGCTGTCTCCTCCCCTTGCTCCATGCTTGCTGTGGAATGAAGCTCCTCAAGCTATATAACCATTTGTCTCCCTCATTGATTGTTGCTAATTACCTTGCCACATGACATTGAGAAATAACTCAGTGCACCAGATATGTAAAGGCTACGGGCACCAATGACACATCAGCTGTAGGTATGGAATCCCCTACAGTGCAGAAGGAGGCCATTCAGCCCATCAAGTCTGCTCCAACAACAATCCTATCTATGCCCTGTCCCCTTAACCCTACATATTATCCCTCTAACCTATGCATCACAGGACACCAGGGGGAAATTTTAGAATGGCCAACGCACCTAACCTGCACATCTTTGGACTGCAGGAGGAAACCGGAGCACCTGCAGGAAACTCACACAGACACAGGAAGAATGTGCAGATTCCACACAGACAGTGACTGAAGCCAGGAATCGAACTCAGGTCCTTGGAACTATGAACCAGCAGTGCTAATCACTGTGTCACTGTGCCACTCAGTAGTGCCAAAGACTTGTGCTCTAATAATCATTAATGCTCTATTGAGCTATAAATCTAAGTCAAGAATAGAGCTTTTAAACTGAAGCTGATGTCTCTGCAATTTCCTGTTTTCTTTATAAATTTATACAACAGAAGGATTTTATAATGAACTTTGTATTAGACTGAAAATATGAATTTATGGTGGAGAACCTGAAGAAACATTTTCTTTGTAAAATTAGTCCTTAAGGGTTGGGTTTTATGAGTTTAGTGTGATTTAGGAGTTTCTTTGGCAGTGATTCAGCTCAGTCCTATGATGTTATCCTAGTTCTTTAGGGAATCAGGGTTGTAAACAGTTTCTGCAGAGTTATAAAAAGGAATATGCTTCATCATCAGCTTAGATCATCCTGTCAGAAACCTCTCTATCTCCTCACATGCCATATTCACACCAGTTAGGGGTTAAAGTAGGAGACACACAATGAGTAATCTAACATTTGAAATAAGAAATTCAAAGGAAAAACAAAAGGATCTCAGTGACAAAATTAATGGAGTTTTCTTGGCCTATCTTTTAATGAGAGAGGTGTGGTGTATTTCCTTTCCTTTTTCCATTCAAGGGATGTGGGTGTCATTGGTTAGACCATTATTTATTGCCCATCCCTAATTGCCGTTGAGAAGGTGGTGGCTTCTTGAATTGCTTCAGTCCATGTAGCGTAGGTTCACCCATGTTGTTGTTAGGGAGGAAGTTCCAGAATTTTGACCTGTGAAGGAACAGTGATAAATGTCCAAGTCAGGCTGGACTTCAGGAGGGGAACCTTCAGGTATGATGTTCCCATATATCTGCTGCCCTTTGCCTTCTTGACTATAGTGGTTGTGGGTTTGCAAGGTGCTGTCTTAGGAGTCTTGGTGAGATTCTGCAGAACATCTTGTAGGTGATGCACATTGTTCATTGGTGGTGGAGGGAGCAAATGTTTGTCCTGGATGGTGTCAAGTTTCGAGTTTTGTTGGAGCTGCACTCATTCAGGCAAATGAAGACTATTCTATCACACTCCTGACTTATGCCTTGTAGATTATGGACAGGCTTTGAAGAGCCAGAAATTAGTTATTTGCCAAAGGATTCCTAGCCTCTGATCTGTAGTTGTAGCCACAGTATTTATATGGCTAGTCCAGTTGAGTTTCTGGTCAATGATTAATCCTATGATGTCGATAGTGGGGGATTCGGCAATGATAAGATCATTAATTGTCAAGAGAAATGGCTAAATTCTCTAATTTTGGAGGTTGTCATTACTGGACACTTGTGAGGTGCAAATGCTATTTGCCACTTGTTAGCCCAAGCCTAGATATTGTCCAGGTTTTGTTGTATTTAGACATGGGTTACTTCAATGTCTGAGAGTTGTGAATGGTGCTGAACAATGTGCAATTATCATGAAATGTCCACGCTTCTGAGCTTCTAATGGAAGGGAGATGATTGATGAAGCAGCTGAAGATTGTTGTACCCAGGACAGTTCTATAAATCATTATGCAAAAATAATCTATGCAGCAATATCCCTATCAAATCTGCCAGTCTATAATTAAGAAAGAAGGTCAAAGCAAATAAGTGAGAACAGTCTTGTTACGTTCTTCTGTATATCGCAAACCCATCAATCGTACAATGACGACTAGTAGGTGCTTAATTTGAAGATATGCATATAATAAGAACTGGAGGTTATGTACAACTTGGCTGTTTGCAGGACAGCTGCTCTGTTCTGTCTACAGAGTACTTGGATTTATACATCACGTCCTGTCTTGTGGCGGATTGTGATGGACAGTGTTTTAGTTATGGTAATGGATAGCCCTTAATAGTACACATCTTAGACCTGTAATGGATGTAAAGCGTTAACATCAGAAACATATGATGCTGATGTAAACATTGTGGAAGATCAGATAATTGAGATCTGGAGGGAGGCGAAGTTCCAGTTTTGCGTAGATAAATGAAGAATAATGGTTTTAACAAGCTATAATCTCAAATAGTTTTCTTTGGGAGTATTAACAAGCCAAAAAAACCCTATTGGGATGCAAAAACATGGCAAAATAATGTAAAAATATTCATCATCAATATGGAGATGCAAAAGCTTTGTGGTATGTCATTTTTTAATTTGCCCATTTTCATTGTGCCATGGATCACAATTACCACAGGTAGGTGTATGAGTAATGAAAACTGGAGCAAGTTTATTCTTGCTCCAGTAAAATACCTCCCCAATGCTTGCTCCCATGGATCGCTCAGCCAATTCCCACTGACCTCATTTGTAAATGTCAGTGAAGGTCAAACATTTTACTCACTCAGTGTCAGAAATCAGATCACCTGCCTGCTAATACATGAATGCAGGAAATTGGCATAAAACCTTCATCATTCATCCCCCATTGATCACATTGTGGCAGAGAATTGACTCAATGGATGTCTTCTGTAATACAGGTACATAGCTCACACCCCCTGACCACTGACCCCAATCAGGGTGTCCAGGCAGCAGCTCGGGAATGGAATTCACATTTACTTGTGGTTTTTTTTGTTTGGTGGACAGGCTGGGGGGGGTATTTGCAGTTTGTTCCTGTTTGAGTGTTGAGTGTAATTATAACGTACTTTCAGACCCTTCCAGGGAGGGCTGCACTTTGACAGACAAAAATGAAGCATGAAAATAGGAGCAGGAATAGGTCATTTGGCCCTTCGAACCTGGATTCATTGTGATCATGGCTGACCACCCAATTCAGCAACCCCTTCCTACTTATCACCGTACCTTTGACTCCTTTTGCCCCAGAAGTTATGTCCTACTCAGTTTTGAAAACATACAATATTTTGGCCTCAACTGCTTTCTGTGGTAAAGAAAGAATGCCACTCTCTGGGTGAAGAAATTTCTCTTCATCTCAGTCCTAAATAGTCTAACTCATATCCTTAAACCCCTGAGTCTAGATGCCCCACCATCAGGGATATCTTCTTGCAATTTCCTGCATTCTACTATTACTGTACCTGCAAGAAAGGAGAAGCAAAAAATGGCTGAGCATTATCCATTTTGGATCAAGAGAAAGAGTGAAATGTGCAGTGGCACAGTGGTTAGGGCTGCTGCCTCACAGAGTCAGGCACCAGGCTTCAGTTCCTAGCTTGGGTCACTGACTGTGTGGAGTCTGCATGTTCTCCTTGTGTCTGCATGGGTTTCCTCTGAATGCTGTAGTTTCCTCCCACAATCTGAAAGATGTGCTGACTAGGTGCATTGGCCATGCTGGATTCTCCCTCAGTGAACCTGAACAGATGCCAGAGTGTGGGAACTAGGGGATTTTAACAGTGCAATATTAATATAAGCCTATTTGTGACACTAATAAATAAACATAGTTTATTTGTTCTATGTTAAATAAACTTTACTTTACATGTCATGATTACATGGTGCTGTACAGGGATGCCTGTCTGGCAGTGTGAATGCATATTCCCTATCCAGGTTGGATGCTGGGACCTCACTATTACACACACTGTGCCCAGTCTGTATTCACTCACTTCATGGCTGACTCTTTGAAGGAGGTGCAGTTTAAAGGTAGGGTATATCCACTGGTGAGCTGTCATTGTGACGTTCATGTCTCAGACTTTCTTGCAAGAATAAAGAGCGGATGAGAGTAAGGCTGGTGGTCGAGGAGTCTGTGCATATGTTGTGGGAGAGTTGAAATAAGAGATCTGAGGGTATAAGTTTGCTAAAATAAATGAAAGGAATTTTAGAATGTAAATAATTGCTATTAAAAAGAAAGAAAGATTTTTTTATTCATTCAGAGGATGTGGATATTGATGGCTGGCCAGCATTTATTGCCCAATCCTAATTACCTTGAATCGAGTGGCTTACTGGGCCATTTCAGAGACATTTAAGAGTCAATCACATTGTTGTGGATCTGGAGTCACATGTCAGTGAAATATGCTCTGCAAGCTCAGAGGGAGGCAGTAGCATAGTGGAATTGTCACTGGGCTAGTAATCTTGAGACTCGTGTTCAAATCCCAAAATGTGATGGTGAAATTTGAGTTGAATAAAAATCTGAAATTAAAAGTCCAACAATTGTCACAAAAACCCATCTCATTCACTAATGTCCTTTTGGGAAGGAAATCTGCCATCCTTACCTAGTCTGGCCCACAGGTAACTCCGGATCCAATGTGGTAGACTCTTAACTGCCCTCTCAAGGGCAATTAGAGAAGGTCAATAAATCCTGGTCCAACAATTAATGCCCACATCCCATGAATTAATAATAAAAAGCCTCAGAAAACATGGCAGCCATATCCAGACGAGGTGGTGAGCACCTTTAAACCTACCTGCTAAATCTAGTGTGCCCATGAGCAGCTCCTGGGATCAAGGACCTTTGGCTTCACAAAGGTAATGCGCAACTGATTGGAAGCTGACCACAGAATAAAATCACTACAGTACAGAAGGAGGCCATTGAGCCTTCACTGACAACAATCTCACCCAGGCCCTATCCCTATAACCCCACATATTTATCTTGCTAATGTCCTGACACTAAGGGAGAATTGAGCACAGCCAATCAACATAACCAGCGTATCTTTGGACTGTGGGAGGAAAACAGAGCACTCGGAGAAAACCCACGCAGACACAAGGAGAAGTTAGCCAAGGCTGGAATTGAACCCGGGTCCTGGGTGCTGTGAGGCAGCAGTGCTTACCACCGTGCCGCCCAATCAGGCTGATTTCAGCTTGGGGTCAGGTTTAGACCATTCCACAGTTTTTGGGGGAATCCTGAATACAGAGTTTCCTGCAACTTACTGACATTGCCACTCTGCATGGTCAGGCATGTTAGAACCCAGGCTATTATCACTGTCATAATGCTGGAAAGCTATACATGTCTCAACATACTGTGTGATAAAGCTGGCTTTTAACACCACAGAACATGAAATGATCTTTTCTTAAGTTCATGGTGATTCAGTTGATGAGTATATTCTAGACTGAGATAGATAGATTTTTGTGCACTCTGTGAATCAGGATCCATGGAAATAAGGCAGGAAAGTGGTGGTGAAGTATGAGTTCAGCAAGGACCTTATTGAGTGGTGAAGTTGGCTTGAGGGGCCATATGGTCTATTTCTGCTTTTATTTCTTATGTTTCTTATGTGTTATTATTCTGCAGCCAGCAGACCTTTCTAACAGTAGTCAGAAACCTCCAGTGACCAGAGGCCAGCAGGTTTCTCAGGGCCGTTCAATATAGAAGCCAGCTCTTGGAAGTATGCTGTTAATGTTATTGGGGAAGGTAGACCATCTGGGGGTGTCACGGTGCCACAGTGGTTAGCACTGCTGCCTCACAGCACGGGAACCCGGATTTGATTTCTGGTTTGGGTCACTGCCCATGCACAGTCTGCACATTAACCCCCTCCCCGGCTGTGTGGGTTTCCTTTGGGTGTTCCAGTTTCCTCTCACAGTTTGAAGGACGTGCTGGTTAGTTGCATTGGCGATGGTAAGTTCAGTATACCCAAACAGGGTCTGGAGTGTGGCGACTAGGAGATTTTCACTGTAACTTCATTGCAGTGTAAAAGATAGCTACTTTTGACACTAATAAATAAACTTTGACATTCATGTCAATACCTCTCCTGTCCTTGTCTTTTGTCTAATATGCATGCCATTTATACTTTCACAAGTTTTAAATAACTATATACAAATGAAACTACGAGTGACTCAATGTATTCTTTAGCAATTGTAATATTCAATGTTCTAATATGGAATGCTTAAAATAAATTTGTTTCTAAAATGTTTTGTTCTCCGTTGAATGCTATATGGGAGAATAGTGAGGAGAGTGCTGCATTTCATTATCTTCATATTTTGGCAGACATTGGTTACAGTGAAAAAAACAGGGTATTGAAAAGATGCTTTTGGCAATTATCAGAGAGAGGCAAAAACAAGAGCAATTCGCTCTCCAAGATGTGGGTGTTGTTACAGCGTGAAACAAAGAAAATAAAATGTGATATTTCTGAATCTCCTGCCTGCCTCATCTCTCTCTCTGCACCTCTCCCTGCCCCCAAAGGGCATGTTTAGTGCAAACTGAACCTGGGAAAGCCAATACTCTGTGCTGTGTGCAAGCCAAGGCCCTGAGAATGTTCATTAATAATAAGGTAAGCCATGACTAATATTGCTTCTAGATTATAGTTATGTATTCTGTTTGAATGATCCCTGGAACTGTTGCCTGTCATGTAATTCCCAGAAATTGAGGTCTTGCTTTTCATTCTAAGGATAATTATGATATAAACTCATTAACTAGCCTTTATCTAAATGTGCATATTTGATTTTCAAATGTTGATCTACCTAGTTTGATGAATTGATGAAACAATCCTGATAAAGCCACAATGCCTTAATCTGTTTTTTGCGCATTTGTTCTTGGAACGCAAGCATTGCTGGTGAGCCCAATATTTATTGTCCATCCATAATTTTTCTTGAGAAGGGTAAAATAAAAATTAATCATACTCCCAATTAAAATGCTGAGGAAGGTATGGCCAGTCAGTCATCTGCTATTTGTTAACCAGTTATTGGAAACTGAGTAAGGAAAGTGTCAATGGGTTTAGGCACTTATAACCAATCACCCAAACAAGAAATTAAAAGGTCATCACAGTCTTTCAAATTTGGTAAATAGCAGCAGATAAGTAGAACTCAGAAACAATATTTGTATCATAGAATCCCTTCAGTACAGGAGGAGGCCATTCAGCCCATCAAGCCTGCACCGACCTCAATTCCACCCAGGCCCTATCCCAACAAAATTACCCTGCTAAGCCCCTTGATACTAGGGTCAATTCAGCATGACAAATCAACCTAACCTGCACACCTTTGGACTCTGGGAGGAAACAGGGGCAGGCACCTGGATGAAATCCACACAGACATGGAGAGAATGTGCAAACGCCACACAGACAGGGCCGGACAGGATTTACCCTAGGATTCTCTGGGAGGCGAGAGAGGCGATTGCAGAGCCTCTGGCTCTGATCTTCAGGTCGTCGCTGGTTACGGGTATAGTGCCGGAAGTCTGGAGGATAGCGAATGTGGTCCCATTGTTCAAGAAGGGGAAGAGAGACTTTCCGGGGAATTATAGGCTGGTGAGTCTTACTTCTGTTGTGGGCAAAGTATTGGAGAGAATTATTAGGGATAGGATTTATAGTTATTTAGAGAGAAATGAATTGATTGGGGATAGTCAGTATGGTTTTGTGAAGGGTAGGTCGTGCCTTACTAACCTTATTGAGTTTTTTGAAAAAGTGACCAAAGAGGTGGATGGGGGTAAGGCAGTTGATGTGGTATATATGGACTTTAGTAAGGCGTTCGATAAGGTGGCCCATGGAAGGCTTCTGCAGAAAATGCAGATGTATGGGATTGAGGGTGATTTAGCTAATTGGATTAGGAATTGGCTAGCAGATAGAAGACAGAGGGTGGTGGTTAATGGAAGATATTCATCGTGGAGTTCAGTTACAAGTGGTGTACCTCAGGGATCTGTTTTGGGGCCCCTGCTATTTATAATTTTTATAAATGATCTGGATGAGGGTATTGATGGATGGATTAGTAAATTTGCGGATGACACCAAAGTAGGAGGAGTGGTAGTTAGTGATGAGGGGTGTTATAGTTTGCAGAGAGACTTGGACAAGTTGCAGAACTGAGCCGAGAGGTGGCAAATGGAGTTTAATGTGGAAAAGTATGAGGTAATTCACTTTGGCAGGAATAACAAATGTGTTGAGTATAGGGCTAATGGTAGGACTCTTAACAGTGTTGATGAACAGAGGGATCTTGGTGTGTATGTGCATAGATCCCTGAAAGTTGGCAATCAAGTCGATAAGGTTGTTAAGAAGGCATATGGAGTCTTAGCTTTTATTGGTAGGGGGATTGAATTTCGGAGCCGCAACGTCATGTTGCAACTGTACAAAACTCTAGTGCGGCCGCACTTGGAGTATTGTGTGCAGTTCTGGTCCCCACATTATAAGAAAGATGTGGAGGCATTGGAGAGGGTACAGAGGAGGTTTACCAGGATGTTGCCTGGTATGGAAGGCAGGTCTTATGAAGAGAGGCTGAGGGATTTGAGGTTGTTTTCGTTAGAAAGAAGGCGGCTAAGAGGAGACCTTATTGAAACATATAAGATGATTAGAGGTTTAGATAGGGTGGACAGTGATAGCCTTTTTCCTAGGATGGAGAAAGCTAGCACGAGGGGACATAGCTTTAAATTAAGGGATGGTGGTTATAGGACGGATGTCAGAGGTAGGTTCTTTACCCAGGGTATGGAGTGCCCTGCCTGCGTCAGTTGTAGATGCGCCAAGTTTGGTGGCGTTTAAGAGGTTATTAGATAAGTTTATGGACGAAAAGGGAATGGTTTAGGTTAGAAGGTCATTGCTTTTTCCTAATTGGTCGGCACAACATCGAGGGCCAAAGGGCCTGTTCTGCGCTGTAATGTTCTATGTTCTATGTACTACAGTGACCCAAAGCAGGAGGTGAACCTGGCCTCCTGGCGCTAACCACTGACAGCAAAATCATAGCTCAAGCTTAATCATAAAACAAACAGACTAGAAACAAGCCAAATTATTCAATGCTTATAATTTCTTGCGTCAGCAGCCATTAACTGAAAGATCAATATTAATATTAAATAAAACTACATGGTCATATGGACAGTTGCACAACTATACAATCTGCTGAGCTTGCTTCATGTCGTGAGTTCAGCTTCATTTAACTTTTGGGGTGAGTTGACCTCCAATGGAAAAGGGATTCTGGGAAAGAGAAAGGGAAATGTTTTAAAAGCCTCCCAGCCCATATTGGATCTGACACTGGGAGGTCACCAGAGGGAAGTGGGAATTGCACGTACACAGCCTGCTTACAAAAGTTAACCCATGGTTAGATGATGCTATAGTTGGAAGTAAGTGACCAATTATGAGCTTAGAAATGCTGCCAGCGATTATGAAGTTCAATAACATTTATAATGTATGCATTCTGCCTTTCACAAAGTCTGTTTGGGTTACAGAAGATGTGGGAAAACCCAGCTGCTGGCACAATAACTTTCAATGCTGGAAATTAAATTTGTAACCAAATAATAATATGGTGTCACACTCCTATCCTTTGTGATGGCTGGTGAAGTGGGATGTTAGTGAGGAGGACTGCCTACTTACCAGGTTATAGAATAGAATCATAGAATTCCTACAGAGCAATGAAGGCCATTCAGCCCATCAAATCTGCACTGACAACAACCCTACCCAGGCCCTATCCTCTTAACTGTACACATTTACTTCAATAATCCCTCTAACCTACACATTCTGGGACACTAAGGGGCAATTTAGCATGGCCAATCAACCTAACCTGCATATCTTTGGACTGTGGGAAGAACCAGACCACCCTGAGGAAACCTATGCAGACAAGGGGAGAATGTTCAAACTCCACACAGACAGTGACCCAAACCTGGGTTCCTGGAAATGTGAGGCAGCACTGCTAACCTTGTGGTGCCCTGTAAAATATCATGGTGCCGTGTGGGAGCAAAGAGGACTCAGATGACTTTACTGTCATTGACAAGTGCCACCATTCTCGTGAGTGTAGGTTGGAGATGCTTATTGGTCTGATACCTGTTGGACTAATGATCTTATTCTAATTCATGTCATTACTTTAAATGCTGCTACGGCATGGATGATAGTAAATATTGAGCTGCCAAATCCCAAAGGGAGACTTGAACCGAATTACTAAAGCAATCCTTTTGCAATTTGTGTATTACGAGCAGGTTTTCTGAAATCAGGAAATGACAAAACTGACCAATTGTGATGATATGATATCAAAATCAACATTTATTAAAATAAAGAAAATAAAAAATACACAAATAATGGCTTTACAGCATTGTAAAACAATTTGAAAAGATATTAGTTTAAACTATACTCAAAGCTAATCTTCCTCCTTTCTATTGGCCATATTCTGTATAGATTTTTAACATCTGTTAAACCACTAACTTTACCACACAATGCCCTATTGCTCTTGGGGTGCCTCCTGAGGCTGATAACAACTGGTTCTCCAGATCTGGGCTTGACCACACTGTCTTGTGGAGATTGAAGCAGCCACCCTCAAAGGCTTCACTATTTTATTTGATGTTTTCCTTCCCTTGATGATTCTAGCCTTTATTGATTCACCAGTCTTTTCGAAGTTCCCTTTTCCTAGAACTGATCAAACTCCATTTTTTACTTTATAGCTCCTATATATTAAAAAATGTAAACTTACTCCATGCTTACCTCACTCGCTTACAATTTTATAGCATCTATAAAGCTGGCATGGTGGTACAGTGGTTAGCACAGTTGCCTCACAGTGCCAGGGACTCGGATTCAATTCCCAGCTTGGGTTACTGTCTGTGTGGGGTATGCAAGTTCTCCCATGTCTGCGTTGATTTCCTCTAGATGCTCTTGTTTCCTCCCACAGTCCAAAGATGCGATGTTGTGGGCATCACAGAGATGAGGCCACAAGAGGGTCAGGGCTGGGAACTAAATATCTAATAATATGTATCCTATCAAGAGGGCAGGGTTGTATTGTTAGTAAAGAATGAAGTTAAATCAATAGCAAGAACCGATATAGGATCAGAATGAATAGAAGATCTGTGGATAGAGTTGAGGAATCGCAAAGGTAAAAAGATTGATGGGAGTTATGTCCAGGCCCCCTACCACTAGTCAGGATGTGGGGCAGATAATAAATCAGGAGATAGAAAAGGCATATAAAAAAAGCAATATTACAATAATCATTGGGGACTTCAATATGCAGGTGGACAGGGAAAATCAGGTAGGTAGTAGACCTCAGAAAAAGGAATTTATAAAATGTCTAAGAGATGGGTTTTTTTGGAGCAGCTTGTGACAGAGCCAACTAGAGAACAGACTATTCTAGATTTGGTGATGTATAATGATGATGTGGAGATGCCAGTGTTGGACTGAGGTAAACACAATAAGAAGTCTGACAACACCAGGTTTAAGTTCAACCAATTTATTTGATAGTAAACTCACAAGCTTTCAGGGTTTGCCCCTTCATCAGGTGAATGGAGAGTTCTGGCCAGAACTCTTGAGAGGCTCAAATACAAGAGCAGGGATGTATTTCTGAGGCTGTATAAGATCCTGGTCAGAGCCCATTGGGAATATTGTGAGCAGTTTTGGGCCTCGTATCTAAGGAAGGATGTACTGGCCTTTGAAAGTATCCAGTGTGAGTTCACAAGAATGATTCCTGGAATGAAGAGCTTGTTGTATGATGAATGATTGAGGACTCTAGGTCTGTACTTGTTGGTGTTTAGAAGGATGAGGGGCAGATCTTATTGAAACTTACGGGATACTGCGAGACCTGAATAGAATGGATATGGAGAGAATGATTCCACTAGTAAGAAAAACTAGAACCCGAGGGCACAACCTCAGGCTAAAGGGAAGATCCTTTAAAATAGAGATGAGGAAGAATTTCTTCAGCCAGAGAGTGGTAAATCTGTGGAACTCTTTGCTGCAGAAGGCTATGGAGGCAGATCATTGAGTGTCTTTAAGACAGAGATAGATAGGTTCTTGATTAATAAGGGGGTCAGTGTTATAGAGAAAAAGCCGGAGAATAACGATGGAAAAAAATTAACCATGATTGAATAGTGGAGCAGACTCGATAGGCCAAGTGGCCTACTTCTGCTCATATTTTTTATGGTCTTATACAGATTAGGTGGACTGGCCATGTTAATTTGCCCTTAGTGTTCAAAGATTGTAGGTTTGGTGGAT
Source organism: Sphyrna mokarran (assembly GCA_024679065.1). NCBI lineage: Eukaryota > Metazoa > Chordata > Chondrichthyes > Carcharhiniformes > Carcharhinidae > Sphyrna > Sphyrna mokarran. The sequence continues at coordinate 25,673,695 of JAGIQG010000009.1, forward strand.
TAGCCATGGTAAATTTGCAAGGTTACATATATAGTACAGAGGGTGTGGGCCTGAGTAAGGTACTCCTTGGGAATGTTGGTACAAAGTTGATGGGCCAAATGACCTCTTTCTGCATTGTAGGGATTCTATGGTTCTATATGTTCCCCTTTAAACTAAGACAACACACTACATAACTACTTATTTTATTACCATATGTAAATTCTTATTGAGGTTCTTCTTGGTTCATTAGCATACCAAAACATTCCTCCTGATGTTTAGACCTTTGCAGTCTCTCTCTGTCTCTTTATCCAATTACACCAATTATACCCCCACTATCCTGGTTTCAAATTTATGAGAAATATGACAGTGACATTATCAAAAGCAAAATATTATAATTCCTTATTTCCCTGATAATGCCAGATAGTTTACAGATGCAATTATAACAATATGAGGTCCTGTCTTTGTTGGAACATCACATTTCATGTTTTCAGAATGAATGCTGCTGAACTGTGAATTTATTCAAACTTAAATGCTACTTTTCTCTTCGATCGTTACATTTCACACATATCACTAAATCATGATCAAATAATGGTACATGCAAGTGACAGCACGCTCAATAAATTGTAGTGAAGTTAAAATAAGTAAAACAAAAATCGTAGAATACCTACAGTGCAGAAGGAGGCCATTCAGCCCATTTAGTTTGCACTAACTCTCCAACAGAGAATCCCATTGAGTCCCTATCCCCATAACATACATATTTACCTCACTAATCTCCCTCACCTATACACATGTGGGAGGAAATCAGACCACATGGAGGAAACCCACAAGGACATCTAAACAATGATACAGCAAATTTAAACAAATATGTTGTGAAACCAAAAGACACACTGTAAACAATAATTTGTGGTAAAACCAAAATAGGTAAATCAAAGAACAAAGAACAAAGAACAAAACAGCATGGGAAACAGGCCCTTCGGCCCAACGAGCCCGCACCGCCACCTCGATGTTCCCACTTCTACCCATGATCCCTGTCATCCCTGTCTATGTTTACAGATCTATGCATTAGAACCAAATTTGAGACAACTTAGGGAGAATTTGTTCTGCCAATCAGCCTCGGAGCACATCTTTGGGATGTGGGAGGAATGATGTAGAGATGCCGGCGTTGGACTGGGATAAACACTGTAAAAGGTCTGACAACACCAATTTTAAATCCAACTGATTTATTTGATAGTAAACTTGCAAACTTTTGGCTTTTGTAGCCTTCATCAGGCGAATGAGGTGTTCTGGTCTGCAATAGCACACGACAGTTGTCTGTGCTGATATGTGTAATATTGCAGACCAGAACACTTCATTCGCCTGACGAAGGTTACAAAAGCCGAAAGCTTGCAAGTTTACTATCAAATAAATCGGTTGGATTTAAAATTGGTGTTGTCAGACCTGTTAATGTGGGAGGAAACCAGAGCACCCAGAGAAAACCCACACAAGCACAGGGAGAATACGCAAACTCCCACAGACACAAGCCCAAATCCATGTATCTGTACAGCGCAGCAATAGTCATCGAGCTGTCGTGTTTCCCATCAAATGATCCAGGTCAAGCATACACTAACGATGTGAAGCAATAGGATACTCTCGAAAAATCCAAGAGCAGCCCTCTCACGATCTATCGCATGTTTGCCCCTTGTTAGACAAGTACTTGTAGGATAAAAACAAATACATCAATATCATCGACAAATCCTAGATAGAATATATAACACAATCACTGATTGTAGAAAACAAACATATTTATCCTTCCTAATCTCTTTCATCCATCCCAAAACCATTGCCACATTGGGTCAAAATCCTGGATCTCCTGCCCTAACAGCACTGTGTGCCTACATCACATGGATTGCAGTTTGAGAAGGCAGATCACCACCACTTCCTGAAGGGCAATTAAGGATGGGAAATCAATGCTGTCCTAGCCAGCGGTGCCCTCATCCCATGAGAAAAGAACACTTTCCAGAATTTTACATTGCCTTTTGGACAACAATGATCAAGCTTTAGTGACACAGTATCCCCAACTGGATAACAGCAGATTACTGCAGATGCTGCAATCTGAAACCAAAAGAGAAAATGCTGGAAAATCTCAGCAGGTCTGGCAGCTTCTATAAGGAGAGAAAAGAGGTGACATTTTGAGTCTAGACAGCTTTGACAAAAGGTCACCTAAACTTGAAACATCAGCTCTTTTCTCTCCTTACAGATGCTGCCAGACCTGCTGAGATTTTCCAACAATTTCTCTTTTGGTAGTGTCCCTAACTCTGGACGAGAAGCTTTGAGTTCAAGTCCAACAGCAGGACCAGTGTGCTGTGGAAAGAGTATTCAACAGGCTAAAGGATTTTGGAATCTCCTTCCACCATTTCCTTACTATTTTCCAAAGGGGAAAAAAACTGCTTGTGTGAAGATATGCTAAAGAATATCTAGTGATCAGCTAAGTCTATTTTTAAACCATTAAAGGCATGGCTGAATACTCACTTTCAGACTCTAATTTGTGGAGGTGTCATTTCTATGCCAATTCTTGTATAGTTCATTGTTTGTAATTCACGTTCAAACTCAACTTCCCCTATTCAGCAGGAGCTGATTTAATTCACTCTTCACTGCTTTGAATTTAGCACATGGTGGTCCTAATGTGCTATTGCTACAGGTTGTCTGGCACACTGAGGCTTTTGGGTAATGTGAACGTTGTTCTCACACATGCTCTCACACATCTTGCTGACTTGGAAATTATGCTATGATATTTGTATATTCGTTGCTAGGTAAGTGTATTGTTATCCATAAACATGGTGGAAGGATATGAAAATATAGATCTAGTCTAACTTTGGTGCATCCCAATTGTCTGCCTCTCTTCCATTGTTCATTCTCTTCTTCCTTCCAAATCAAATGGGGAGAAGATTACAATTGGGCATTCCAATGTCCCAATTATCATGATCACATCCAAATAAGTGGTAGTGTCACAACACAAGGCAACAGAATGGAAAGGGAGACCTACGTGAACAATACAGAAAATAAATTACTCAAATTGAATTAAAGACCAATTGCTCGGCAGAAGTGAGAGTTTCATACTTCTGTTCGGGACCAGATCAGAAAATCCAAGGTATATTGTGAAGTTAACCTAGACACCAACTTTTTCTGATTTTGGCATTAATGCGAGCATCAGGTATTTCATTCCAAATGTAATTTTATTTACCCACTTGGGCATTAAAATTAAGAATCAATATAACTTTCATTCAATTGAAATCGTAAACATGATAAGGTTTCATTCTTAGCAGGCAACTATCTCTATAATTTCAATTTAACCAATATCCCCACAGATATACATCCTTCTTCAAAATCAGTCAGCACAAAAATAGATATGCTCACATACAAAGTTTAAAGTTTATTTATTAGTATCACAGGTAAAGCTACATTAACATTGCAGTGAAGTTACTGTGAAAATTCCCTAGTCGTCACACTCTGGCACCTGTTTGGGTACACCAGTGTAGAATTTAGCAATGCCAATGCATCTAACCCGCACATCTTTCAAACATATGGTACATTTCCAGCCTTTTAACCCCTCTGGATAAAGATACAGAAAGACATCTGCCTTCTGACTCCCATAAGCAGCTTCCAGAAAAAGGTTCATTTTCAAACAGCAGAATTTCAGAGAAAGAGACTTATTTTTTGACAGATTCCAGTTTCCAATCTTCAGAGAGAGAGAGAGAGAGAGAGACAGAGACAGAGACAGAGATACACAGAGAGCTACTTCTCAAACAGTTCCCAGCAGCAACTGTTTATTTCTCTGAGTAAGCCTAGTTCTATCTAATCACATGAATTTTCTTTTCAATCAAGTTCATCAAGTCCACTCTGAAAAGTCCCAGGGGAAAGCAGAGAGTTGGAATAAATGGGTGCTTTTCTGGTTGGCAGTTGGTGACTAGTGGAGTGCTGCCGGGACCTCAGTGCTGGGACCTCAACTGTTTACCATTTACATAGATGATCTGGAGGAGGGGGCTGAGCGTAGGATGACAAAATTTGCTGATGACAGGAAGATGAGTGGAAAAGCGAATTGCGTGGAGGACGCGGAAAGTCTGCAGAAAGATCTGGGTGGGGTGAGTGGGTGGGCGAGGACCTGGCAGATAGAGTATAATGTCAGCAAATGTGAGGTTATCCACTTTGGAAGAAATAATATTAGGATGGAATATTATTTAAATAGTGAAAAGTTGCAGCATGCTACTGTACAGAGCAACTTGGGGATCCTTGTGCACGATTCGCAAAAACTGAGTCTGCAGGTGCAGCAGGTGAGCAAGAAAGCAAATGGAATGTTGGCCTTTATAGCGAGGGGGATAGAGTATAAAAGCAGGGAGGTCTTGCTGCAACTGTACAAGGCACTGGTGAGGCCGCAACAGGAGTACTGTGTGCAGTTTTGGTCCCCTTATTTGCGAAAGGATATATTGACCTTGGAGGGAGTACAGAGAAGGTTCACCAGGCTGATACCGGAGATGAGGAGGTTAGCTTAGGAGGAGAGATTAAATAGATTGGGCCTGTACTCGTTGGGGTTTAGAAGGCTAAGGGGGATCTTATAGGCACTTACGAAATAATGAAGGGGCTAGATAGGGTAATTAGGGAAAGAGAGATTCTTTCTGCTTAGAAAGAAAACCAGAACAAGAGGGCACAAGAACTAGAGGGCACAGCCTCAAAATAAAGGGGCAGGGCAGTTTAGAACAGAGTTGAGGAGGAACTTCTCTCAGAGGATGGTGAATCTCTGGAATTCTCTACCTACTAAAGTGGTGGAGGCTACCTCATTGAATATGTTTAAGTTATGGGTAGATAGATTTCTGATAGAAAAGGGAATTATGGGGAGCAGGCAGGAAAATGGAACTGATCCACTTCAGATCAGCCATGCTCTTATTGAATGGCGGGGTAGGCTCGAAGGGCTAGATGGCCTACTCCTGCTCTTATTTCTTATGTTGTTATGTTATGTCAGTAGATAAGGAGAACCGAGGGCAAGTTCTTCCTCTAAGAAACTGGAAACTGAAATGTAAAGTAAATGATCAGCAAATAAAAACACATATTCTGAACTAGGCCTCAAGGCAATATAAACAATAAAGAAAATTACAGCACAAGAATAGGCCCTTTGGCCCTCCAAGCCTGCACTGATGATACTGCCCAGCTGAACAAAAATCCTCTACCCTTCTGGGGACCATACCCTTCTATTCCCATCCTATTCATGTATTTGTCCAGATGCCCCTTAAAAGCCTCTATCGTATCTGTTTCCACTACCTTCCCTGGGAGCGTGTAGCAGGCATCCACCACTATCTATGTAAAAAACTTGCCTCGTACAGTTTTTTAAAATCTTGCCCCTTGCACTTTAAACCTATGGAACCATAAGGATGGTTTTAGTAAGTCTGCTGAAATATATTTCAGAGATGGAGCCTTAGTTGTGGAGGTGTCATTTCTATTCTAGTGCAGTTCAGACCTTTATATGGTCTGCATCTTACTCGTCCTGATTCCTGTGGTGGGTGGAACAATAAAATTTCAGCTAATATGTCCTTAATTATTTAAACATAATCACCAGAAGTATATTTTTAGGCAATGACTAGTCAAAATGGCCTCCTGTGTTAGTAACAAGTTTCTGATGCTGGGAATTTGAAGGTGGGTCAGCTTGTATTTTTATCAGGTTAGCTTTGAACATGTTCTCTTCAACAGGAAAGCACTGCCAGCCCTGGCAGGACAATTACATTTCAATGTAATGATTGATCGGTAATGCTCTAAGGGTTAAGAGTTTTAGAAAAAAAATCCTGTAACATACTGCTTATTTTTATAAGCACTGGGGGAAGGAAATCTATGCGAAAAAGAGACAAGTTGTTCTGAACCATTTCAACATCATAAAAAGTGATTAAACAGATTGGGGGAGTTTTCCAGTGCTTGCCAATAGTGTAAATTGGACAATAGTGGATTGGCAATCCATTTTACATCGTACCCAAACTTCTCTCTCATTGACATTGGGTTCAGTCTATAATAGGCTACTTTATTGCCTAATTTTTATTCTACTGGCAAAGACCAATTGCAACCTCAATCGCTCCTATCTGCAGAGGCATAACTAATAGAAGACTTCATTTTTATCTGATGCAACAAACTGACACAAATATGTATTTCAAGTGAATTAGTCTTAATGAATTATGTCTTCGTATGATGGCAGTTCCTGTTTTTAATTCGGAGTTCATCTGAAAGAGTAAAACCTTGAGTATAGATAAACGGAGCAGTGGTTCTGAAATTAAGGGCTTTTTGAGAATTTAGTTTAGAATCATAGAAACCTTATAGTGCAGAAACAGGCCATTTGGCCCATCGACTTTGCACCAACCACAATGTCACCCAGGCCCTACCCCCATATCCTTACATATTTACTCATTAATCCCTCTAACCTATGCATCTGAGGACATTAAGTGGCAATTTTAGCATGGCCAATCAACATAACCCACACATCTTCGGACTGTGAGAGGAGCCCGGAGCACCTGGAGGAAACCCATGCAGACACGGGGAGAATGTGCAAATTCCACACAGGCAGATATCCAAGCCAGGAATTGAACCCAGGTCCCTGGTGCTGTGAAGCAGCAGTGCTTCAATTTAGTTCAACATGTTGCTGCATCCAATCACTGTCCTACTAGAAAATGCTTTCTTTCCGCAGCAACTTCTCGTTGGAAAACTAATTCTCTTGAATTCTAATCAATCATATCCGCCCCAGTAAGCTTCTCAGAAGAAGGTGAGGAAGGACATTTGTGAAAAATTGCTTTTAATCAAGTAATGAATCATCAAACAGTTGGTTGATTTTGCAGCCTGAGAATAGGCAAATATACTACATACTTTAAAAGGGCAAGAAGACCAGCAAAAATAACTACCAGCCTGTTAAACGTGCAATCATAACAGATGTCACAACATTTGAATTTATTCCAAGGAGCAGAAATAGCAAACGTAAGGCAATAACTGCATTAAAATGGGCAGTATTGATTTAAATGGAACAAATCCCTCCTAATAATACTGGACATATAATACATGATGGCACAATGATTAGCACTACTCCTTCACAGTGCCAGAGACCTGGGTTTGATTCCCAGCTTGGGTTACTGTTTCTGAGGAGTCTGCACATTCTCCCCATGTCTGTGTGGGCTTCTTATAGTTTGTGGGTGCGATCTTCTTGGCCCGCTGCATTGATTGATTGGCAGAGCGGGCTAGGAAGATAGTGTGTGAGGGGTTCGAGCCAGGTGCAAACCTGTTTGGCACTGAATGCCATCTTCCCAGCTCTTCTTGCTCACAGAATTGGTTTCAGACCAAAAAAGGGGGCAAAGCCAATTTACATATTAATATCATGCTTTGCATTCATTTATTTGTTTCCATTTCTGATCTCCCGGAATTTTTCCCCCTCATTGGTGAGAGGTCTAGCTGATGAGAATCATTCACGTTCCCTACCAATAGGGACCAGATACCATAGGGACATTGGTGGAGATCAGAGACCATTGAAGCCAGGTGGTCAGGGGTAAGGCTGGGCGGTGCCCATTGGGGATTTCCGACTCCTCCCGCAACACCATCATGTTGAAGTAGCACTTGTGGAGACTAGCTGTGATTCTAGACAGCGAGAGGCGCGACTGGTGAGAAGGTAAATGCAAATGAGCCTGGACAATGCCGCCCAGGACTCAATAATGACATGCTAAGCATCAGGTTCACGCCTGGAGCAAACCTGATTTTTGGTCTCTCATGCAATCTTACCAGCTCACCGTGCCGATTGATCTTGTGCCCTGCACATTGTGTTTTTACATTTGATTTCCTTTCATATCATTTTTGCTTGGCAATTCTCACCCCATGCTGAGCATTGTAAAAAGTTGATGAGAATTTGATGCCAAATGTGAAGTTTTTATCAAGATTGAAACATAATTTGCCCTGTGTGCAGCCACTTACATTTAAATATACAAATGGCTTTAAATTTGTGTTGCTGACCAGATATTGTGTATTGCCCATTAGGCAAGCTGCCAATACAAGGACAAATCTATACTCATAGTTTATGATAATTAATGGAATGAGTTGATACTAGAAAAGCAGACAACATCACTTCAGTGCACTGTGGGCTCTATGGTTTAGTCAGTCTATCCATTCCCAGCCCAGAATTCACCAGGTTCACAAAATTAATCCCATTGTCAGTTTGAGGGGAAATGTTTAGTGGAGCCTCTGACTTTATTGCTTGTATTTTGTAATCGTGTTCTGGATACTGAAATGCAAATTTATCAAAATTAAAAAACTATGGAGAACTGTAAAAACACAGAAAGTAAAGCTTAAGATTTGCAAAAGGATATAGATTATGCAAACAGGACACACAGGGTTCAGTGAGATGGAGGAAATGAAGGAAATCAGTATTAGTAGAGAAATGGTTTTGGAGAAATTGATGGGATTGAAGACTAATAAATCCCTGGGGTCTAATAATCTACAACCCAGAGTACTTAAGGAAATGGATGCACTGGTGGTCATCTTCTAAGACTCTATAGACAGAATTCTTACAGATTGCAGGATAGTTAATATAACCACACTATTTAAGAAGGGAAGTCACAAAGAAACAGGGAATTATAGACTAGTCAGCCTGACATTGACAGTCAGGACAATACTAGGGTCTATTATAAAAAATATAATAGCACAGAACTTGAAAAATAATAGTAGAATTGGACTGGTAGTAGAATTGGACGAGTAGAATAGTAGCGGCATGGATTTATGAAAGGGAAATCATGCTTGACAAATCTACTGAAATTCTTCAGGGGTGTAACTAGTAGAGTTGATGAGGGGAAGCCATTAGATGTGGTTTATTTGGTCTTTTAGAAAGCTTTCAACAAACTCTGATATAAGAAATCAGTATGCAAAAATAAAAGATAATGTGCTGTGATGGATAGAAAACTGATTGGCAGACAGGAAACGAAGTGGAGGAATAAATGGGTCATTTTCTGAATGGCAGACAGTGCCTGGTGGGATACTACAGGGATCAGTGCAATACCAGCTATTGAGTTGGATCATCAGTCATGATTGTACTGAACTCGGGGAGGTGTGGCATTGTTAGTCAAGGACAATATTATGGTGACAGAAAGGACATTTGATGTGGACTTGTCTATTGAGGTGGTATGGGCTGAGATTAGAAACAGGAAAGGAGAGGTCACCCTGCTGGGAATTTTTATAAGCCTCCAAAAATTTCCAGAGATGCGGAGGAAAGGATTGCAAAGATAATCTAGATAGGAGCGAAAATAAGAGGGTAGTTGTTATGGGGGGCTTTAACTTTACAAATATTGATTGGAAAGGCTACAGTTCAAGCACATTACAGGCATCAGTTTTTGTCCCATGTGTGCAGGAAGGTTTCCTGACATAGTATGTAGATAGGTCAATAAGAAGTGAGACTCTTGGTACTGGGTAATGAACCAGACCAGGTGTTAGACTTGGAGGTAGGTGAGGTCTTTGGCAATATTGACCACAGTTTTATTACATTGATCTTAGTAATGAAAAGGGATAGACATTTACTGAAGGACAGAATTTATAGCTGGGGAAAAGATAATTATGAGGCTATTAGGCGAGATTTAGGATACATAGGTTGGAGTAGGAAACTGCAAAGGCTGGGAACAACTGAAATGTGGAACTTGTTCAAGGAGCAGCTACTGCGAGTCCTTGATAAATATGTACCTATCAGGCAGGAAGGAAGTGGTTGAGCGAGGGAACCATGGTGTACTAAGGAAGTTGAATCTCTGGTGAAGAGGAAGAAGGAGGCTTATGTCAAAATGAGACATAAAGGCTCAGTTAGGACACTGGGGAGTTACAAATTAGCTAGGAAGGAGCTAAAGAGAGAATTAAGAAGAGCTAGAAGAGGACATGAGAAGACTTTGGCAGGTAAAATCAAGGAGAAACCTAAAGCCTTCTACAAATATATCAAGAATAAAAGATTGGTTAGGGCAAGATTAGGGCCAGTCAAGGACAGTAGTGGGAAGTTGTGCATAGAGCCTGAAGAGATAGGAGAGGCACTAAATGAATATTTTTCATCAGTATTTACGCAGGAAAAAGTCAACTTAGTCGAGGAGAATACTGAGATACAGGCTTTTAGACTAGATGGGATTGAAGTACATAAGGAGGAGGTGTTAGCAATTCTTGAGAGTATGAATATAGATAAGTCCTCTGGGCCAGGTGGGATTTGCCCTAGGATTCTCTGCGAGATTAGGGGGAGATGGCAGAGCCTTTGGCTTTGATCTTCATGTCGTCATTGGCTACAGGTGCCGGAACACTGGAGGATAGCAAATATTTTCCCTTTGTTCAAGAAGGGGAGTAGAGACCATCTTTGGAATTATAGACTGGGGAGCCTTACTTCTGTTGTGGACAAAGTTTTGGAAAGAATTGTAAGAGATAGGATTTGTAATCAGGTGGAGAGAAATAAATTGATTAGGGATAGGCAACACGATTTTGTGAAGGGTAGGTTGTGCCTCACAAACCTTATCTAATTCTTTGGAAAGGTATCCAAAGAGGTGAATAAGGGTAAGGCAGTTGACATGGTATACATGGATTTTAGCAAAGCGTTTGATAAGGGTCCCCACGGTAGGCTACTGCAGAAAATGCAGATGCATGGGATTGAGAGTGATTTAGCAGTTTGGATCAGGATTTGGCTAGCTGATTGAAGACAGGGGGTGGTGGTTGATGGGAAATATTCAACCTGGAGTTCAGTTACAAGTGGTGTGCCTCAGGGATCTGTTTTGGGGCCACTGCTGTTTGTTATTTTTATAAATGATCTAGATAAGGGTGTAGAAGGATGAGTTAGTAAATTTGCTGACGACACCAAAGTCAGAAGAATTGTAGACAGTGAGCATGGATGTTACAGTTTGCAGAGAGACATAGATAAGCTGCAGAACTGGGCTGAGAGGTGGCAAATGGAGTTTAATGTGGAAAAGTTGAGGTGATTCACTTTGGTAAGAGTAACAGGAGTACAGAATATAGGGCTAATGGTAGTGTCGACAAGCAGAGAGATCTCAGTGTACATGTGTGTAGATCCCTGAAAGTTGGCACCCAGATTGATAAGGTTGTTAAGAAGGCATATGGTGTGTTAGCTTTTATTGGTAGACGGATTGAATTTCAGTGCCGTGAGATAATGTTGCAATCTAACAAAACTCTGGCGCGTTGCAGTTTGAGTATTGCGTACAGTTCCAGTCACCGCGTTATAAGAAAGATGTGGAAGCATTGGAAAGGGTGTAGAGGAGGTTTACCAAGATGTTGCCTGGTATGATGGGAAGATCTTATGAGGAAAGGCTGAGGGACTTGAGGTTATTTTCGTTAGAAGTTAAGAGGTGATCTAATTGAGGCATACAAGATGATCAGAGGGTTAGATAAAGTAGACTTTGAGAGCCTTTTTTGTCGGATGGTGATGGCTAACATGAGGGGGCATAGCTTTAAATTGAGGGGTTGTAATTATAGGACGGATGTCAGAGGAAGCTTCTTTACTCAGAGGGTAGTAGGGCGTGGAATGTCCTGCCTGTAGCAGTTGTGGAATCGCCAACTTTAAGGGTGTTCAAATGGTCAGTGGATAGGCATTTGGATAATATTGGATTAGTTTAGGTTAGAGGATCATTAGATTCATCTCACTGGTCGGCGCAACATCTATAATGTTCTACATTTTATGTTCTATGAGTGGCAGAGCAGGCTCGAAGAGCTGAATGCTCTGCTCCTATTCCTATTTTCTAAATTTCTAAATAGGCAGGTAGATGGCAAGTTAAATATACAGTAACAAGTCCATGTTAAAATATCTGAGACATGTACAACCAGTGGGATTTTAAAAATAGAGAGAAAAGAAAGCATCTGTCAATGGGTATTAATTAGTGAGAGGCAACATGGTTTTGTGAAGGGAAAGTTGTGTCTCATGAACTTGATTGAGTTTTTTGAGGAAGTGACGAAGATGATTGATGAGGATAGGGCAGTGGATGTTGTCTACATGGACTTCAGTAAGGCTTTTGACAAGGTCCCTCATGACAGACTGGTGCAGAAGATGAAGTCGCATGGGATCAGAGGTGAGTTAGTAAGGTGGATACAGAATTGGCTCGGTCAAAGAAGACAGAGGGTAACAGTGGAAAGGTGCATTTCTGAATGGAGGGCTGTGACAAATTGTGTTCCTCAGGGATCAATGCTAGGGTCTTTGTTGTTAGTAATGTATATAAATGATATGGAAAAAAATGTAACTGGATTGATTAGTAAATTTGTGGACGACACAAAGCTTAGCGGACCTACTGATAGCGATGAGGACCACTGGAAGATGCAGCAGGATAAAGACCAGTTGGAGACTTGGGCGGAGGGATGTCAGATGGAGTTTAATCCAGACAAATGTGAGGCAATGCATTTTGGAAGATATAATACAGTTTGGAAATATACAGTAAATGGCAGAACCCTTAGGATCATTGATAGGCAAAAGGATCTGGGTGTACAGGTACACAGGTCACTGAAAGTGGCAATGCAGCTGGAAAAGGTAGTCAAGAAGACATATGGTATGCTTGCCTTCATTGGTCGGGGTATTGATTTTAATAATTGGCAAATCATGTTGCCGCTTTATAGAACCTCACTTGGAATATAGTGTTCAATTTTGGTTGCTACACTACCAGAAGGACATGAAGGCTTTGGAGAGGGTACAGAAAAGATTTACCAGGATGTTGCTGTTATGGAGGGCATTATCTATGAGGAGAGGTTGGAGAAACTTGGTTTGTTCTCACTGGAGCGACGGAAGTTGAGGTGGGGGGAGGGGCGACCTGATAGAAGTCAACATGATTATGAGAGGCATGGACAAAGTGAATAATCACAGAATTTTTCCCAGGATGGAAGAATCAATTACCAAGAGGCACAGGTTTAAAGTGCGAGGGGCAAAGTTTAAAAGAGATGTACAAGGCAGATTTTTTACACAGGTATGTGCCTGAAACTCATTGCCAGGGGAGGTAGTGGAAGGAGATACGGTAGTGACTTTTCAGGGGAGTCTTGATAAGTACATGAATGAGACAGGAACAGAAGGATATAGTCCCCGGAAGCATAGGGGATTATAGTTTAAGTTAAGTCAGTCAACACGGTCATTGCAGGGTTGGAGGGCTGAAGGGCCTATTCCTGAGCTGTAATTTTCTTTGTTCTTTCTTCTTTGAGTTATCAATTACATTTTTCAGGTTGTTAATGTAAATTACATTGTTAAAGTGAAGAGAAATAGATATGGGTGTTAATCGTCTTTGAGCACATATAAATTGGGAATAGCTCCATGCCTATTTCTAGCACGGAGCTGTCAACTCTGGAAATCCTGTCTCCAGAGACGTACAGAGGTCATGGCACCCTGGGGGGAGCTTGTTAATCAGCCTCCACAGATGTTTCCTGGCTCGTTGCACTGTCAGAGCAACACAGTGAGCTGGGAGAATCACCCTCTACATGTTTCAGACCCCCAGAAAAAGGCCATTGGAGACCAGACAGTATAAAAAAAAATTGCTTAAAGATGATAAATGTGTAGAAATATGTACTGAGCACCAGAATTGATGCAACCCCAGAAAGTGAGTGGCTATTGTAGCTGGCCCCTTTAAGTGGCCTACAGTGGGAGGGACATGTGATCTGATAGCCCAATGGGGAAGGAGTACAGGAATCTCGGTGCAGAATGTGGGCTTTTATAGTCACAGCAGATCTTAGAGTTGGAAATTATAACATTGTTATAGTAATCTGTATATTTATCTGCTTGTAAATTGTTAGAATTTGTTACACTAACCAATTGTCACCAATCCTTGCAAATAGTACAGTGGCATAGTAGTATTGTCACTAGTCTAGTAATCCAGAGACCCTGTGTAATGCTTGGGGATTGAAGTTTAAATGCAATCACAATAAATGGCAAAATTTGAATTCAGTATATATCTGGAAACCATTGTCAATTGTCATAAAACTCATCTATTTCACTTATGTCTTCAGGGAAAGAAATCTGCTGTTCTTACCTGGTCTTGCTTACACGTGACTCCAGGTCCACAGCAATGGACTTGCGTCTTAAAATGTTCTCTGAAATCGCCTTGCACTTAGTTCAAGGGCATTTAGATAGGGATGGGCAATAAATACATGCTCAGCCCAATGTCCATATTCCGTGAAAGAATAAAGAAAAATCTCTAATAAAAAAGTCATCTTAATTTTGTAGATCAATGATCTTTTCACATCCCTGACTTTTCTTATATCCTTTTATGTCCCTAATAGGATTGAAATTGTCAGGGCACACACCTGGGAACATTAACAAGTTTTCATCACTCTGCCTTGATGGCATTTTATTCTGCACCCTCCCCCCCATTATCTTTCAGAAAGATTATACAATTCAGTGACTGACAATGTAGAGGGAGGCTTTGTTATAGTCAATTTTCTATCTTTTATTTTAATTGCATGACAATTTTTTTTACAAGCTTTTAGAAGAATGAATGCCTCAGTGAAAAGAATTGTATAACCTTGATGTTTATTAAACCAAAATGTTAATCAAATTGCCTCTAACAAAAATAAACTACATTAAGGTTTGAGTAGTAAAGTGAGTAGGTGCAAGTGGAGGACAAGAAGAAGTAAGATGCAAATTCACATTTCTTTTCCAGAAGTTTCTACACACACTGGTTAAGCTTTGACCTCCCCAAGTTAAAATAAGAAGATTGCCTTATATTGTCTGGGGAGAATTTTTTGAATTGCAAAATGGGTTGCAAAATAGTTACCTACTAAACAGATACGCTTAATTCCATTAATATAATGGAGATCCTACAAGGTGAGCTAAACAAAGTAAACAGGACAGCATATGTCAGTGTTCTCTGGGGATCTAATGAAAGCCAACAATTTTCTTTACATGGGGTCTTTTACAGATTGCAAATTGAATGATACATGAAGATTATTTGGAAGGAAAAAGCAACCTGATATTCTCTGCTGGACTATAGGATAACAAGGACATTAAGGGACAATTTAACAAGGGAAGATTTTTCCCAGCTGGAGAAAATCAGGACAGCCAATCAGTGCTATCATTGAAAATATGTTACTTTACTACTGATTCTTACTTCATTCATTTTAATCCATTCATGTGATTCCATTTTGCACGCCATTAAATACAATAAAATAATATCCAACCACTTACTGTATAATCAAACAACTAAAGGTGCTTTACAGGGAAGGAAGTAAGAATGAAAATTATGTGAAATCACAAGGGAAGTAAAGAACAGTAAAAAGTGTAGTCAAAGACTACACTTTTTCGTTAGAAAGGAGGCGGCTAAGGGGGGATCTTATTGAAGCATATAAGATGATTAGAGGTTTGGATAGGGTGGACAGTGATAGCCTTTTTCCTAGGATGGAGAAAGCTAGCACGAGGGGACACAGCTTTAAATTAAGGGGTATGAGTTATAGGACGGATATCAGAGGTAGGTTCTTTACTCAAAGAGTGATTAGGGAGTGGAATGCCCTGCCTGCAGCTGTTGTAGATGCGCCAAGTTTGGTGGCGTTTAAGAGGTTAATTGATAAGTATATGGAAGAGAAGGGAATGGTTTAGTTTGGAGGGGCATTGCTTTTTATTTTGGTCGGCACAACATCGAAGGCCGAAGGGCCTGTTCTGTGCTGTATTGTTCTATGTTCTATGTTCTAGAAGTGAGATTGAAAAAAGGAGATAAGGGAGCTGGAGAGATGGAGGGATTTAGAGAGGGAATTATAGTCTCAATATAATTAGAGACTATGATTCCCTAATTATAGTCTCTAATAATCTAAAGAGAGGGAATTATAGTCGCTATAATTAGAGACTAATGGAGCTTAGCTGTTGAAGATATAGTTGCTTGGGAAATGGGGGAGGATATGGATATGATGTTGGAAATTAAGGAAGGATTCAGTTTAGGATGAAAATCTGAGAGAAGATCAGTTTAATGTAACTGAGGCAGCGATGATTGGTGAGTGAGACATGATGAGGGATAGGATATGGGCAACAGAGTTTTGTATGAGCTAAATTGTAGCAAGGTAAGTGGCTGGGACACTGGACAGGATAGCATTGGAATAATAAGTGGGAATCGAAACCCCACAGAGCCCCACCATTGGAGGCATGGTAGCACAGTGATTACTACTGCTGCCTCACAGTGCCAGGGATTTGAGTTCAATTCCCAGCTGGGGTCACTGTCTATGTGGAGTTTGCACATTCTTCCTATGTCTGTATGGGTTTCCTCTGGATGGTCCAGTTTCCTCTCACAGTCTAAAGATGTATGGGGGAGGTGGATTAACAAAATTAAAATTTCCCCTTAGTGTCAGAGGAACTATCTAGAGTAATGCATGGGGTTTTGGGGATAGGTCCTAGGATGGATTATGGATGGTGTAGACTTGATGGGCTGAATGGCCTCCTTCTGCACAGTAGAGTTCTATGAATGGGTGGGAGAGGAAGGAGGATTGTTTAATGTTTTAAAAATGGGAACATGATTTCAACTTGCTGCAGAGGCACCTATTGCTAATTTAATTGTTCTGGGTTGCAGTTTGATTGATTCTGTCCCATTTCCACTCCCCTGCTTCTCCAAATATATAATTCTTTACATTTCTACTCATAGAACATAGAACATAGAACAATACAGCAGAAACAGGACTTTTGGCCCACGAGTTGCGCCGATCACATCTACCAATTCACAGACCTATCTATAACCCGCTATCCCATTCGTTTCCATATACTCATCCAGAAGTCTTTTAAAAGACCCCAGCGAGTTTGCCTCAACAACCTCCGACGGCAGCCGATTCCATTCACTCACCACCCTCTGAGTGAAAAACTTACCCCTAACATCCCCTCTGTATTTGCTTCCCTGCACCTTAAATCTGTACCCTCTCGTAGTGACCATTTCAGCTCAGGGAAATAGTCTCTGAGAGTCCACCCTATCTATTCCTCTCAACATTTTATAAACCTCTATCAGGTCGCCACTCAACCTACGTCTCTCCAGTGAGAAGAGTCCCAGCTCCCTCAACCTATCTTCATAAGGCCTGCTTCCCAATCCAGGCAGCATCCTTGTAAATCTCCTCTGCACTCTCTCAATAGTCTCTACATCCTTCCTATAGTGAGGCAACCAGAACTGCACACAATCCTCCAAGTGGGGTCTGACAAAGGTCTTATAGAGCTGCATCATTACCTCCTGACTCCTAAACTCTATTCCTCGATTAATGAAGGCCAGTACACCATATGCCTTTTTGACCACTTCCTCCACCTGCGAGGCCGATTTAAGAGTCCTATGGACCCGGACCCCGAGATCCTTCTACTCCTCATCAATTCTGTAGAAGGATCATATGGGCTCAAAATGTTAACTCTCCACAGATGCTGCCAGACTATTGAGCTTATCCAGTATTTTCTGCTTTTGTTTCAGATTTTTGTTTTTATAAGTATATAAAGAGTAGGAGGACGGCCAGAGTTAATGTATGACCCTTGGAGGATGAGGGGGTGGTTTAACGGTGGATGACAGGGATATGGTGGAGACCTTAAATAAGTTTTTTGTGTCGGTCTTTACGGAGGAGGACTCAAATAGCTTGCCCAAACTCAAGGATAGAAGGGTGGTAGGAGATGAGGTCCTTGATGAGATTACAGTCACTAGAGAGGTGGTGCTTGATAGGCTAACGGGGCTGAGGGCAGATAAATCCCCAGGACCGGATGGAATGCATCCCAGGGTTCTCAAGGAAATGGCAGAGATGATAGCGGGATGCCCTGGTAATTATCTTTCAAAATTCTCTGGACTCCGGAAAAGTGCCGGAAGATTGGAAAACGGCTAATGCTACGCTGTTGTTTACAAAGGGTAGCAGACAGAAGGCAGGGAATTGTAGGCCAATTAGTTTAACGTCTGTAGTAGGAAAAATGCTTGAATCTGTAGTCAAAGCAGAAATAACGAGGCACCTGGATATGAACAATTTGATCAAGCAAACGCAGCATGGATTCATTAAGGGGAAGTCGTGCTTGACGAATTTATTGGAGTTCTATGAGGAAGTGACTAGTGCGGTAGATAGAGGGGAACCGGTGGATGTGGTGTTTTTTGGATTTCCAGAAAGCGTTTGATAAGGTGCCTCACAAAAGATTGCTGCAGAAGGTTAAGGTGCAGGGAGTCGGGGGTAGGGTGTTAGACTTGATAAAGGACTGGTTGTCTAATAGGAAGCAGAGGGTAGGTATTAATGGGTGCTATTCTGATTGGCAGCTGGTGAGTGCCCCAAGGTTCAGTGCTGGGGCCTCAACTATTTACCATTTACATAAATGATCTGGAGGAATGGGCAGAGTGCAGGGTGACGAAATTTGCTGATGACACGAAGATGAGTGGAAAAGCAAATTGTGTGGAGGGTGTGGAAAGCCTGCAGAGGGATCTGGATAGGTTGAGTGAGTGGGCGAGGACCTGGCAGATGGAGTATAATGTTAGCAAGTATGAGGCTATCCACTTTGGTAAGAATAATGGTAGAAAGGACTACTATTTAAATGGAGAAAAGCTGAAGCATGTGACAATGCAGAAGGATCTGGGGGTCCTTGTACACGAATCGCAAAAACACAGTATACAGGTGCAGCAGGTGATTATGAAGGTGAATGAAATGTTGGCCTTTATAGCTAGGGGGATAGAATATAAAAGTAGGAAGGTCCTGTTGCAGCTGTATAGGGTGCTGGTGAGACCATTGCTGGAGTACTGTGTGCAGTTTTGGTCGCCGCATTCGAGGAAGGATATATTGGTCTTGGAGGGGGTGCAGAGAAGATTTACTAGGCTGATACCAGAGATGAGGGCATTGGATTATGAGGACAGACCGAATCGGCTAGGTTTGTACTCTTTGGAGTTTAGAAGGTCGAGAGGGGATCTTATAGAGACGTATAAGATAATGAAGGGGATGGATAGGGTAGAGGTTGAGAGACTCTTCCTGCTTAACAAAGATAGCAGGACTACAGGGCACAGGCTTGAGATTGCGGGGGGTGGTGGGGGGGTTCAGATTGGAGTTGCAGAGGGGTTTCTTCACGCAGACGGTGGTGAATCTTTGGAATTCTCTGCCTGATGAGGTGGTGGAGGCTTCCTTACTGAATATGTTCAAGTCAAGAGTGGATAAGTTTTTGATTGACAAGGGAATTAAGGGTTACGGGGAGAAAGCGGGAAAGTGGTACTGAACCACTACTGATCAGCCATGATCTTATTGAATGACGGGGCAGGCTCGAGGGGCTGGATGACCTACTCCTGCTCCTATTTCTTATGTTCTTATGTTCTTATTTCCAGCATCCAGCATTTTGTTTTTATTCAGGTTGATTGAGTAACGTTCTCCTAAGGGGCAGATCAATAATTGTCGTATATTAATGAGTTTCTATACTTCAATTGGCACTGCAGCACATAGCACGGTGGTTAGCACTGCTGACTCACAGCACCAGGGACCTAGGTTCAGCTCTGGCCTTGGATGAACTATCTGTGTGAAGTTTGTATGTCTCCGGTTTTCTCCCACATTCCAAAGATATGCAGGAAATTTGTGAGCTACGACTCTCACCAACTTTGACGGATGCACCATACAAAGCAATCTTTCTGGTTGTGTCACAGCTTGGTATGACTCCTGCTCTGCCCAAGATCACAAAGAACAACAAAAGGTCGTGAATGTAGCCCAATCATCATGCAAACCAGCCTCTCATCCATTGAATCTGTCTACACATGTCCCCCTGCCTCAACTAAGCAGCCAGTATAATTAAGGACCCTATGCACCCTGGAAATTCTCTCTTGCACCTTTGTCCGTCAGGAAAAAGATATAAAAGTCTGAGGTCACATACCATCCGACTGAAGAATAAGTTCTTCTCTGCTACTGTCAGACTTTTGAATGGACGCACCTTGCATTGAGTTGATATTTCTCTGTACTTTAGCTATGACTGTAACTGTTTTGTTTCCTTCTCTATGAATAATATGCTTTGTTTGTATAGTATGCAACAAACAATACTTTTCATTGTACGTTAATACATGTGACAATAATAAATCAAATCAAATCAAATTAAAAGGTTAGGTTGAATTGCCATGCTTAGCGTCCCAAGATGTGCAGGTTAGGTGGATTAATGGGGTAAATATATGGAGTTACAGGGTTGGATGCTTTGTCAGGGATTTGGTGCAAACTCCATGGGCCTATTTCTGCCCTCTAGAGATTCTATAAAATGTGGCCAGCCTCTTAATCTAACTAGCTGACGGGCAGGAAACAGGGAAAAGAAAGACTCACATTTATATAGTCCCTTTCACAACCTCAAGACATCCCAAAGTGCTTTAAAGCCACTGAAATCCTTTAGAAGTGTAGTCACTGTGGAAATGTAGGGAACCTGACAGACAATTTACACACAGTGAACTCCCAAACACAATAATGTGACAAACAAGTCAAATGATGACTTTAGCAGGATTTCCAAATTCCTGATATTAACCACTAAATATTGAGATCATAAAGTCAGAGGGTGAGAAGGATATGAATGAGGTTTTTAGGACAGGTTAGGCTGAGGTAGGGGTGGAGATATGGGCCGAGTAAGGGCAGAAGATTTTTTTCGTTCAGTTAGAGCATCATGATCGACACAGGCTTGGAGGGTTGAAGGGCCTGTTCCTGGCCTGTACTTTTCTTTCTCCTTTGTTCTTTGTACTCTATCAGTTTGGTGAGGCTGGTTCCACAGAGATCAAAGTGTCCCAATCAACAGAGAGTTGAAACTTTCCCCAGTAACCTGACATTGGCCTCTGGCTTAGGTTGGCAGTGCCAGACTGTACCCAGTGGGCCATTCCCTTGGTTGAGTCATGCCTTCACATACCTGTTCTATATCTCATCGATATGATGTTACGTCAGCAAGATGTGAATACTCAGTGAGGGGAGATAATGTGGTGGGAGGACTTGGCAATAACAGTAAAATTTATGATGTGCAACCTTGCTTTTCTTGCTAATAGCAAATGCAAGTGTAAAATCCAACCCACCCTCGATCCAATTCACTAACAGTTCAAATATAATAGATAGCAGTTAATGAGGAAAGATGAAGGGGTGATGCATTGCCAACGAGGGGAAGAATAGTTGTGAACAAAAAGGAGATGTGGAAATCAATAGTAATGAAAGATGGTTCCACAGACAAGAGGGAAAGAGACAATAGAATCACAGCATAAAAAGAGGCCCTTTGGCCCATTGTGTTTATACCAGCCATCAAATACATATATTCCAATTCCATTTTCCAGCACTTTACCCGTAGCCTTGTATTTTATGGCCTTTCATGTGCTCATCTAAATACTTCTTCAGTGTTGTGATGGTTCCAGCCTCTACCATCCTTTCAAGAAGTGAGTTCCAAATTCCTATTACCTTCTGAGTGAAAAGGCTTTTCCTCAAATCGCCCCTAAATCACTTGGCCTTAAATCTATACCCCTTGGTTATTGATCTCTCTATTAAGAGGAAAAGTTCTTTCCTATCTATGTTCCTTGTTATTTTGTACACCTCAATCAGGTCCTCCCTCAGCCTTCTCTGCTCGAAGGACAATAAGCCCAACCTAACCAGCCTCTCTTCATAACTGAAATATTCCAGCTCAAGGCAACACACTGATGAATCTCCTCTGCAACTTCTCCAGTGCAATCACATCCTTCATCTTGTGTGGTGACCAGAACCAGCTGTGGCCTCACTAGCTCCATCATAACTTCCCTGCTCTTAAACTCAGCTAATAAAATCAAAGTATCTCATTTTCTTCTCAGCCATCTTATTTACCTGTCCCACAGCCTTTAGAGATTTTTGGACATGCATTCCAAGGTTCCTTTGGGCCGCTGTATTTCCTGGCTTCCTACCATTCACTGTGTATTCCCTTTTCTTGTTAGTCCTGTCAAATTGTGTCACCTAACACTTTTCAGGATTAAATTCCATTTGCCACTCTCCTCTCATTTGACTAGTCCATTTATATCCCCTTTGATCTAAGACTTCCCGTTTCGTTATTTACCACTTAACCAATTCCTGTGTCAACTGTGAACTTACTGATCATACCTCCTACTTTCATATCTAGATCATTAATGTACACTATGAACAGCCAGGGACTCAGCCCCTGTGGCACACCACTGGACAGAGTTTCCAGTCACAAGAACAATCATCGACCATCACCTTCTGCCTCCTGTCATTAAGCCAATTTTGGATCCAATTTGTCAAATTGCCATGAATCCCATGGACGCCTTCCTTCTTGATCAGTCTACAACACAAGACCTTGTCAAAAGTCTTACTGAAATCCATGTCAACTACATTAACTGTACTGCTTCATCTACACACTTAGCCACCACCTTGAAAATTCAATCAAATTTGTGAGATGTACCTTCCCCCTGACAAAGCCATGCTGCTTATCCTTGATAAATTCTTGTCTCTCCAAGCAGAGATTAATTCTATGCCTCAGAAATCTTTTTAATAATTTCCCTACCACTGATGTTGGACTCACTCTGGCCTGTCATTATCTAGGTTATCCTAAAATTCCCTTCTGATTAATGGTGCCACATTAGCTGTTCCCCAGTCTCCTGTGGCCAGAGAGGATTTGAAAATTAGCATCAATCTTCTCCCTTGCCTCCTACAGCAGCCTGGAACACATCTTGCTGGGCTTGGAAATTTATCCACTTTAACCTTGCCAATACTGTTAACATTCCTTCCTTCACAATGGCAGTGGTTAGCACTGCTGCCTCACAGTACCAGGGACCTTGGTTTGATTTCTGACTTGGGTCACTGAATGTGTGGAGTTTGTACTTTCTTCCTGTGTCTGCATGGGTTTCCTCTGTGTGCTCCGATTTCCTCCCACAATCCGAAGATGTGCAGTGTACGCTTTAGAGTGTTGCAACCAGTGGATTTTCACAGTAACTTCATTGCAGTGTTAATGTTAGCCTACTTGTGACTGATAAATGAATTTTAAACCTTTAAAACTTTAAAGGTAGGAAATGAAATGGAAATAAATGGCCTTATTGATGGAAGGTTTATGGGATCGCAATGTTAGTTGAAGGTGAAAAAATATGCTGAGGATACAAACTGAGAGTGACCAGAGATGGACGTAAGGAAGTAGAGACTTTGTGACAATGGCTAAAACTTATGGGTTTGGTTGGAGGAAATTGTGAGTTTCCCTTTTAGGACAGCCCCAAAGAGATCTTATTTTTCCTTAGCGGGTTGTGCAACTTCGGAATCCTGCTTCAGAAGGTGGAGGAGTGAGGTCATTGAATCTTTTAAGGTGGAGTTAGATTTTTCTCAGACAAGCATATCAAAGGTTAGCAGGAGGAGATGGGAATGTGGAATTCAATGCAAACAAATGAGCCATGATCTTGAGGGGCTGAATGGCCTCCTTCTGCTCCTATTTCGTATATTCACATGTTCATAAATTGCTGTTCACCCAAGATTTTGTATTGGGCAAGCAATGTGACTGGACAGATGTAATGGAGGAAAGGTGGAGGTGATTGTCATTGGTTTTTATCATCCCACTTGGTGAGTGAAAATGTTCATAGATTCATTGAATAGCCACAGTAAGAAAGAGGTCATTCAGCCCATCAAGTCAGTACCAACCACAGTCCCACCCAAGCTCTATTCCTGTAACCCCATGCATTTATCCAGCTAATCCCCCTGACAATTGTATCAATTTTACATGGCAATCAACCTGTACATCTTTAGACTGTGAGAGAAAATCAGAGAACTCAGAGGAAACCCACGCAAGCATGGGACAAAAATGCAAATTCCAGTATAGACAGTGACCCAAGGCTTGAATTGAACCTGGGTCTCTGGCACTGTGAGGCAGCAGTGCTAACCACTGTGCTACCATGCTTCTAGAGGAAGGCCATTTGATTGATATCCATTTTAAAAGCCCTTGGTTACGGTGTTAGATTTGTAAAGCTGGGTCATTTTATTCAATGCAAAGTATAGGTTTCAGCTAAGATTTGATTGATATATTACTAGATTAGAGAGAGTAAGAAGTCTGACAACACCGGGTTTAAATCCAACCGATTTATTTGATAGTAAATTCACAAGCTTTCGACCCTCTGGTCTTTGTCAGGTGACCAGAGGGTAGAAAGCTGGTGAGTTTACTACCAAATAAATCGGTTAGATTTAAACCTGGTGTTGTCAGACCTCTTACTGTGTTTACCCCAGTCCAACGCTGGCATCTCTACATCATGATTAGAGAGAACCAGAGTTTAGGAGGATAAATTTTGCAAGTTATTGGGTGTCCATATGTTCTTTAAAGCTGTTAGACATATGGCATTATTCTCAAAACAATGCATTCACAAGTTTAGTGTTGTTTCAGAAGAATGAATCTATTAAAATGTGGAATCTCCTATAAAGTAGCATCCATGTTATCCATGCCTCAGTATTAACACCCTTGTCTCTAATTCAGAGTCACAAGGTCAAGCCTTTAAAGACTTTGAACTCCTAATTCAACACTGAAATTGGCTCCTTTAATTTTTAAAATGAGTCACTGTACAATGTATGCACACCTCTGACATCAATATGGAGTTTCCAAGCAAAAGCATCTCATTAAGGATGGCTGCTTTCAGTTTATCCTTTCTTAAAGTAACTTTGCAATTTTGTAATCTATGTCCATTTATTTCTTGATTTCTTTTATCACTGCTTATCTCTTATGTAAACAATTGTGGTGCTTTTAAATGCTCCCTATGGGGTGTGAACTGACTTTAACCCTGAGACAGGAAAACAAAATCACAGTTGGATGCCCAGGAAGCAAATACTGCTCTTTAGCATCATAAATAGCAGTGGTGTAATTTTGACACCAAATGTATTTGTCTCTCAAACATAGCCCTTCATAATAATGCCTTTATGTGCGAATGACGAGGTGACTTTTAAGTAAAGCATGCCTTGCATTCTAAGACCAATTAGGGGCATGTGCATTATTGATTTTTATGCTTTTGAACTAGAATAGCAAATTAAAAGTGTCATCAGATGAATGCGTCATTGGATTTATTCTATACAAGGAAAAGACCAACAAGGCTTAACCACTCTAGATCTTGCTTATCATGAAGAAAATGCAGTGGTGTGTTAATGTTGACACATTAACTTGAATAACATTTCCCACTTGCTAAAATCAATAAATATCCATTAAAATATTATTAAATATAACGTGCAACATAATTTTTAGTCTGTGGTCTTTGTTCTTTTAAGCACTCCACAATTTGAAAATCCTATTCATGATATGTGATATTTTAAGATCACTCTTCCAAACAGAGTAAGAGACCCACCTGTTGTGCAACTGGTACATCAAATGTAGAGTTATTTTCTAAGAGTCATAGTTAGCTTTGACTTGGTTGCATCTCAGTAGTGGAGACCCACGACTGAGTTAGGGTCCTTCAATGAAAGTCCCATGTTGCCAGTAGAAATCCCACCCTGGCTATTTGTCCAATAATTACAGCAAAGTCCAGCCTAACGTGAATTTGAAATTTTGGGATGCTTCATCTTTTTCTGTCACTCATATTTTAGTAAATCGGAATGTGTCAACTTTGTTAGATTCTCCATAAATTCTCTTCTTATGAACTGCTTCATAAAAGATTCAGCAAAAAACAACTCTGATACACAAATGCAATAAATTAAATCAACGCTATCAAGTTATTTTAACAGTGCTACTTGCCAAGTAAATTCTAGCAGTATCATGTACACATTGCTGACATTTTCCTTCTCTGTCTAAAGGTATTGAAGAATTGGACAGATATTGCACCAGGACTAGCATAATTTATACTTTTATAGACAATATATACTTAGATCAAAGGAGTTTCATTCAAAAATCTTGTTAAGGAAATAACCTGAATAAAATTAAATACAATGACATTTTTTTACAGAATTTATTAACATAATGCCTCCCTTCACAGTTGAAGTGTCCTCTCTTGACCCTCTCCCACACATTGCAGAAGTGCTCAGTTAATGCTTCACTTTTTTACTAATCTATGGGATGCGGGTGTTGTCGACATCCATTTATTGCGGTTTCCTAATTGCCTTTGAGAACGGCCTCTATTTATTGCCGTTTCCTAATTGCCTTTGAGAAGGTGGTGGTGAGCTGCCTTCTTGACCCAGTGCAGTGTGTGTGATGAAGGTACATCCACGATGCTGTTAGGTAGTGAGTTCCAGGATTTTGACTGGGCAATGATGAATAAGCAGTGATGTATTTCATAACCTGTCGCAAGATTTTTATGAAAAGCAATAGTAACCAACACTTCCACATTTCTGCCTGGTAGTGTGAAATGCTCTATTATTTTGTCCAATAAATTGAGCTCCCTAAATTCCTTAAATATACATAAGCAAAATTATTCCTACGCCTTTACTGCACTATTGTTGCTGTTCCAGATACCAGTTGTTGCTTTCATAAGTTTCAATTACCATCAAGTTTTAATTGGCAAAGCCTTTTTTCTCAGCTGTATCTGTTATAATACAATATAATATTTGTGTACATGTTAATTACCCACATGTTAGCTTTTCTGCGAGACAGCAGCAGCTCCAAGACTGCTATCATGCGAGATAGAATTCTGTGTGAGCTAAGTGTTAGTCACAAAGCTTCTTTTTTCTGATTCCTATTGTCAAAGGTAGACTTCTTAAATTCACAATGGTCTTCAAAACATTTAACTAAATTAACTCTGAGTCTACCAGTGAAAGTGGTTCAGCTTCACGGTAACTGCCAGCAAAGCAATGGGATGCCTCCAGGACTTGATGGTTTGAGTTATAAGGAGAACCTTTTTCTCTGGAGCATAGGAGGCTCAGGGGTGATCTTATAGAGGTCTATAAAATAATGAAGTGCATAGATCAGTTAGATTGTCATCTTTTCCTAAAGGGAATGCAATCTAAAACCAGAGGGCACAGATTTAAGTGAGATGGGAGAAATACAAAAGGGGCTAGAGGGGCAATTTTTTCACATAGTGGGTGGTAAATGTCTGGAACGAGGTGCCAGAGGAAATAGCAGATGTGGGTACAATTTGACTTTTAAAAAGCATTTAGACAGGTACATGGATAAGATGGGTATAGACATGGCCAAATGTGGGCAATTGAGACTAGCTTAGTGGTTGAAGACAAAGGCAGCATGGATAAGTTGAGCTGAAGGACCTACTTCCTTGCTGTAAGCCTCTATGACTCTATAACAAGGAGACATCAAGCATGATGGAGGGCAGGTCTTAAGATGAGTTGAGGACTACCGAGTGCAGTTCAGGGGTTGATGGAGGGAGACTCCAAGATGATACACAGGCAGGTTGAGGGTTGTGGCAGAGAATCAAACATGATAGCTGGAAGATTGATAATCACTGAGATTGGGTCAAAGGTAATGGTGTGATGATGAGAGACTCAAGGGTGATTGTGGAAATTGGGTGATGCTTGGAGGATCTGGAGCAATTAGTGATGAGCAATAAATGCTGTCCAAGCTAATGAAGCTCACATCCTGTAAATGAATAAAAAAGGTAATGTGTTGAATCTCAAGGATGAGAGAGGAACATTTGAGCTGGTTGATGATCACTGAAGGGCCACGCTGGAGGCGTTCATTCCCACCTCAGAGAAGTTAAGTTAAGCTGACAGGAGACCAGATTTAACTCGGAGGAAGACATTGTAAAATGGGAAGAGTCCTGGGTGTGGGCCATTGGTGACTCAGACATTCCCATTGGTTAGCTGTAACTGCTATAGAGTAAAGGCTACTTGCACTGAGGTGCCCGTATCTTTGCCTGCTTTTTTAATAGTCCACTGTTATGGTTCAGAATGGGTCTCATACACTTTTTTAGAACCTCATTATAATATAGGGGCAGGAAAAATCTCCTTGAGCCTGCCCACCATTCGATGAGACCATGGCTGATCAGATTGTGGTCTCAACTTCACTTTCCTGCCTGCTCCCCATAATCCCCCCTTGTTCAACAAAAATCTGTCGAATAATAAATAATCAATAATTAAATAAATATGGAAAGAAAGTAATCCAGTAAAACCAAAAGAGAAAATGCTGGAAAATTTCAGCAAGTCTGGCGGCATCAGTAAGGAGAGAAAAGAGCTGAGGTTTTGAATCTAGATGACCCTTTGTCAAAGACCTGCTGAGATTTTCCAGCATTTTCTCTTCTAGTTTCAGATTCCAGCAAGCGCAATGATTTGCTTTTAATGAATCCAGTGACCCAGATACCAGTGTTTTCAGGGAAACAGGCTAACAATCCTTGAGAGAATCTCCTCCTCTGTTATTAAAGGGAGACTTCACACCCTTAATTTGTGCCCCCCAGTTATAGTTTTTCATACAAGGGGAAACATCTTTGCAGTATTTACCATATCTATCATATCAAGCCCCCTCAGACTCTCATTCTTCTAAACTCTAATAGGTTTGACTTACTTTTCAACCTTGCCTCATAAGCAGGGGAGGACAATGTCTGTCATTGGGGGGCCAGGAGGTAACAATAGCAGAGGCCACTGGGCAATCAGGATGCTGCACCAGAGGGTGAGGCTCTTGAAGAAGCAAACACCAATGGCATTGGTGGGCATTGACTCATCAATGTGTGTTCAGGGCATGCACCAGCTACCTTCAAATGACTGAGAGGTAGGGCTGGGAGACAGTTGAGGCTATCCAGGGAGGCTGTCACTGACCAATGTGCCTTATTTCAAGATCTGCAACCCCGTGGGTGGGACGAACCTGACAAGCGACCACAGCTCTGAACTGCTATGCAGTCAGATCATTCCAGAATCCATGTGGAAAATGTGTGGCATACCCCGGGCTATAACACACGG
The DNA here is from genome assembly GCA_024679065.1 of Sphyrna mokarran. Taxonomy (NCBI): domain Eukaryota; kingdom Metazoa; phylum Chordata; class Chondrichthyes; order Carcharhiniformes; family Carcharhinidae; genus Sphyrna; species Sphyrna mokarran. The sequence continues at coordinate 25,702,372 of JAGIQG010000009.1, forward strand.
ATGACTAATGCCCCGGTCAGAAGAGTCAATGATATAATCTGGTTCACCGCCAATGTCAGGCCCCAAAACCATTGAACCTTAGAGCTGTCATGTAGTTTCCAAAGCACAAGGGGCCATGGACTTCACTCATCCGTCCATTAGAGCTCTCTGGGAAATGTCAGCTGCACACATATGAATCACAAGGGGTTTTACTCCCCTAACTTTCAAATAGTCAGTGAAGTCAGAAAACCAGTCGTTCAGATGTGTGCCTATTTCCCAGGGAGTTCTCATGACTCCTACCTCTAACGTCACTCCCAGCTCCCTGATCCATTAATCACTGCCTAAGCACAAGGTTGGAACCTAGCTGCCAAGGAATCCACTCTAAGGATGTGGTTCATGATCTAGTGGGTAATTTCCACAGCCATATGGAGGACCAGTGCAATGAAACTTATGGTTAGATCAAAGCTGCCAACAGACTTTTGGCTTGCACAAATTACTGGAGCACTACAGAATGCACCAGAGAGAGTTTCCATCATGCACAATAGATTGAAGACTGTTGCCTTATAGTGAGGATAGGATTTGGCAAGCAGAGTGACAAATGAGATACACCTTCATCAGGTGGGGATGAAGGCTTTGAATTGGAGGAAGAAGCCAGAATTGTTATGGCATCTTTCCAATGATTTCAGGGACATGGAGAGAACTGCCAGAGGTAAGTCATTTTTAATTGATTTGCACAGGAATGGGGCACCTTCCCGACCAAAATAACATCACATATAGACAATTGTCTGCTGGGGATCTAACCCCATTTACCAGCTTCCCTCAGAACTAACTCCTAACCTGTCTCTTTTATAACATAGAAGGCCAAGAAGAGGGCATCAATGCCATCGACAGCGTTACACACGTAGGCTGCCTGCAGGCACTCTTTTCCTTTTCATAGAATCCCTCCAATGCAGAAGGAGGCCATTTGGCCCATTGAGTCAACACTGACTCTCTCTGACAAAGTATCTTACCCAGGCCCTTTCCCCCACTTGTAACCCCTCACAATTGCCATGGCTAATCCATATACATATATTGGGACACTAAGGGGCAACTCAGCATAGTCAGCCTATCTAACCGGCACATCTTCTAGTTAAATTTGGCTTTAAATCAAAAAAGGAAAGTAAAAGTGATTGATTTAGCTCTCAAGTGAAAACTGCTTCAATTTTGTTAGTGGAGGAGCTAATTAATTGTAGTCAGACTATACTTTCCAAAAATTGCCCTTTTGTACATGTGCAGTATTGAAAATAACATTACTTTGGTAAAACAAACACAGAGCAATCACTGCACTGCAAGCTGCAAATATTACACCACTGTTGTGTTTACCATCAATTTATTTTTATCTTCATTCATATATTTCCAAGATTGTCATGGTGACATTTTGATATCTTCCTATCTAACCAATTTTCCAGTTCCTCTTCAAGGTCAAGATTCTTGGCTGTTCCTATTGATTGTGAACGTGCTTTGCCAATCACTTTGAGTCAGTTGGAGTATTAACTGTTACTGTCTCACAGAGAACCTCTACATCCTTTCAAGAAAATGTTTTTTTTCCTGAAAAGAGTTTCCAGTTAAAATAAATAAATGGACCCAAGTCAGCTTGCTTGTTCAGATTGTCTGCGATTGCTGAGGTGAAAGAAGTGCTTCATAGGTATGTGAAAAATGGGGGAATGAACCAGGAAAAGAGAGATTGGGAAAGATTGGGAAAGGTTAGCACTGCTGCCTCACAGCACCAAGGACCTGGGTTCAGTTCCCAGTTTGGGTCACTGTCTGTGCAAAGTCTACACCTTCTCCCTGTGTCTGTGTAGGTTTTCTCCAGGTGCTCCAGTTTCCTCTCACAATCGGAAAGGCCAGTTGGTTAGGTACATTGGCCATGCTAAATTCTCTCTCAATGTACCCAAACAGATACTGGAGTGTGGCAACAGGAGCATTTTCACAGTAACTTCATTGCAGTGCTAATGTAAGCCTACTTGTGACACTAACAAATAAAGTTTAATTTAAAACTTAATTTAGAGATGGGTTTTGAAGAGATTTTTAAAGAAAGAGAGACAAATGGAGAGGGAGGAATGATTAGAGAGATTCCAGTCAGCTGAAATCACTGTGAAGAGGCACAAAAGGCCAATGTCAGAGTACTAAAGTGTTGGAGGGGTCTGAGATTGAAAACATTTGCTGGGTTTGCATGAATGAGAACCCACCTAGTGACATAAAGATGAAAATAAGAATTTTAAATTTGTCCTTAAAGGACGGAGATTCATAGTAAGTTAATGAGGGCAGGAGTGATGGGTCAGCTAGACTTAATGAGGAAAGGATTTAGCCAGATGACCTATAGATCAAATTCAGAATACGACTGTGCAGGATGGATCAGGGTGGAGTGGGTGAGCATCCAAAGAAATGACCAACTTGCAGTTCTGTCAGCTGGCCCCATGCCAATGAGATGTTCTGTCACTGAATCAGCAAATTTAGGCAGAGGTCAGTGCAGGAGTGTAAGAAGGAATTTAAGATAACTTGGGAATAAAACAGCTAACAGATCAGGATATAGTAAATCAGAGTGAAGTCAAAAAGTGTCTGAAATATACCTTACAAAGGTACTGTTTGCAGAGGGACACATATAACCACTGATAGAGAACTTAATCGTATGCTTTTGAAAATATATTCTGTATTAAAAGCATACATTTTGGCTAATGACACGGTGCCTGAAGGCATGATGGAATATAGTCAAGTAAAAAGAACCACATTCCTTGGAACAATGCAGCTGTTGAGCAAAAGGGAGAAAAAGTCTTATTAGTGTGGGTTCCAGAAAGTTCTAATGGTTCCAGACAATTAAGAGTGCCAGGAGATTGTGAGAAGCTCTTAAAGTTCACTAATAGATCACACAGTCCCATGCTGTCCACGAATAAATATTATTGGCCAAGATATCCATTTGGGATCGAGACAAGGTGAATCTTCTTTACTCAAGGGATTGTGAACCTTGGGTTCTGTACTACAGATAGTCATGGATGTTGGAAATCCTTTGGCATTTAAGTGCTAAGTGAATCTAGGGATATGGGGATAGTACAGGAAGATGTAACTGATGCAGAAGAGCTCGTTCATAGAGATGAATGGTCTATTCCTGCTTCTATTATATTTTTATCTTTTTATGCATGTACATAGTGTCAACTCAATATTTTTATTGCCAAAAATCAGGGCTTTAGTTGTAATAGCTTTTTCTTTTGGATACCCTTATTTGTGTTTGGAAACATTAATTCTGTCTATTTCTTGAAATTGTGTATTCACTGCTGAGTCTTCTGCCAAGAGCTTTGTTGGTACAGGTGGTAATAAGCTAACTATATTGCTTAAGATAATGCAAAAAAGCAAAAATACAATATGTTAATGTAATCCTCAAAGTTGATTACAACATAAGCTTTATAGATGAAATCTGTGTTCTTGGCTTTTGTACAATGTGATGATTCTTTTGTTATGCATGTTTTGTAGAAAGGATTGTACTTTCCAACAGAGAAGGAGGTGGTCACGAAGGTATGGTAGTAGTTGGCACTTTGGTCTTTGAGCAGTTTGATTGGAAATCCATCCTTGACAGGTGACTTTCTTCTCACTAAACAAACAAAGCCCTTTTTGAATTCAAGTGATGAGAGTTCTTCATCTAACTCAACAATGTGTGAAGTTTGCACATTCTCCCCATGTCTACATGGGTTTCCTCCCGATGCTCCAGTATCATTCCACAGTCGAAAGATGTGCAGATTATGTTGCCTGGCCATGCTAAATTACTCCTTCATGTCAAGGGGACTAGCTTTGGTAAATGCACAGGGTTGTGCTCAGTGCAGATTTGATGAGCCAAATGGCCTTCTTCTGCATTGTGGGGTTCTATGATTCTCTGACAGGAAGTGTGAGAGAGTGTCAAATGCAGATTGGGGGATGTCAGTGTCCTGGGAATACAACTCACAGCAGAGTTAAACCCAGTGGAACATCTGTTTACTTTTTCTCATGAGTACTTTATTGCACACCAATTTTGGGGGGATGGTAGGAAAACAATGGGTGCCCATTGTTAAGAATTCTCAAGATAGTTTGAGCCAGTGTTTATTTGCTTGGCATCTCCCTTACCGTTTGTGTAACTCTTATGGCTACTTTCAAATCATGCAGTGTTATACTTCAGGCAGGTTTTGCTTTTCGTTTCAATGACTTACGCCATCTCTGCTGATTAGGTCTCAAACCAGTCTTTGTTGAAGTTTCCGTTTTTACTGCTGTTGCTGCTGTTGTATCATAAATGATTGAACCCTTTATTGCCACTTTCTCTTCTAGTACTACAAGAATCAAGAAAATCATGGCTATGGGGCAAGATGTCACACCTTTGCTCATGCTCATTCTAAGTAACACCCCAGTTGAAGTGTTTAACAAGTTCTATTCCCTTGAATTTACAGTGATCGATAACTCGTCTCTTGATGCAGAACCCGATACATGCACAGGGGAAGTAGCTAGTACTTTGGCTCACACATGAAACATGTATGGAATTACATTAAACTGTCTCTCAGAATCAAGATGCTGATTTATGAGGTGTATAAACTCAGTATCTTGTTGTATGGTTGTGAAACATGGGCAAATTTTCAGGCTTTCAGCAAAAGAAGCTCAATAACTCTCATCTTTGATGTTTATGGTGCATTCCAGTATATCATTGTGAATTGTGAAGTTCCTAGATTAGATAAGTGATGAAAATTCATCAGGTATCAGATAAGTTTAGGTTTCAGATTAGGTTTACAAGATGTTGAGAGGAATAGATAGAGTGGACTCTCAGAGACTATTTCCCATGGCTGAAATGGTCGTGATGAGAGGGCACAGATTTAAGGTGCAGGGAAGCAAGTACAGAGGGGATGCTAGGGGAAAGTTTTTCACTCAGAGGATGGTGAGTGAATGGAATTGGCTGCTGTCGGTGGTGGTCGAGGCGAACTCGCTGGGGTCTTTTAAAAGACTTCTGGATGAGTATATGGGATCCAATGGGATTGGGGGTTATAGATAGGTCTATGGCTGGGTAGGTTTTGATGTGTTCGGCACAACTCGTGGGCCGAAGGGCCTGTTTGTGCTGTAGTGTTCTATGTTCTATGTTCTAAGTATTCAGCCAAATGTTTAGAACATAAATTTTTCGTTTAAACCTGGTATCCACAGACACAGTTTAAAACATACGAGTGGCATTAGACTCCAGAAACTAATTAAATGCTGTCCATTGTAGCTGAGACAGAGATACTTTTTTTTAATATTCCATTGCAAGCTCAATGGCAAATCTCAGCATCTCAACTTGATTGAAACAATGCATGTCATGTTCCTGATAGTTAATTAACCAAACATTTTACAATGAAGCTAACAAGGCATTTTAAATCCACTGCTGCCAACAAGCACTCAAACCAGGGAAAAATAAAGAACAAAAGATAGCTAATAGACTAGAGTGGTTCAATGAAATAATGATCAAATCCTCCTCCCCACCTCCAATCTCTGGGTAGAAGGCAAAGGGAAGCCTCCAATCAGCCTCGCTGCTGTCATACCTTCCTGGGGGGGAGGGCGGTGGAGGAGGTGGCTAGGAGGCAGAAAGCTCACCCTTGTCATGTCTTTATAATGGTATAAAAGCACAAATCATTTATCAGGGATTGACATCCAACAGCGGCAGCAGAGGAGTATTCTGGGAGTAGTCGGCTCAGTCACCTCAACTCAATCGTGGATTGCGGAAGAACCCCTCCAGTGATAAACAGGAGGAAGAGCATCCAACAGAGGCAGCAAAGGAGCACTCTGGGAGAAGTTGGCTCAGTCACCTTGCCTTCTGATATTGGCTCTCCCCTGTACTTAAAGTTTATTTATTAGTCACAAGAAGACTTACATTAACATTGCAATGAAGTTACTGTGCAAATCCTCTGGTTATCATACTCTGGCATCTGTTCGGGTACACTGAGGGAAAATTTAGCACAGCCAATGCACCTAACCAGCACGTCTTTTTGACAGTGGGAGGAAAACAGAGAATCCGGAGGAAACCCATGCAAGCACAATGGAAACCTACAAACTCTGCACAGACAGTGACCCAAGCTGGGAGTCTAAGCTGGGTCCCTGGCACTGGCACTAGCCACAGTGCCTCATTTTGTGATTCTAATGATTCACCAGGGAGCTTTCATCAAACAAAATTTATTTAAGAATATAATTAACATGTATGAGAAAAGGCAATAATTTTATCAATTACAATAAAAAACAAAACAACCATGATAATGTATACCCTTAACAAATATATCTAAGATGTTCCAATCAAACAAAACCTATATAAAATCCATGTTCATGTGATAATGGAACTGAGTCCTTTGAATGAATGCTGCAGTTTTCTTGAGGCACACACACACATACATTCAGAACAGCTTCCCAGAACACGAGGGAGAGATTCTGGTCGAGCCATCAACAGCACATTCTCTATTCCAGGAAGGCAAAAAGCCTTGCTTTTAGCTAACCAGCAGAATCTTCAAAGGGAGAGAGAAAGAAAGAGAGAGAGACACTGCTTTCAGTTTAAGTCCCTTCTAAAACTTAACTCTGCAGCCAAACTGAAAATGAAATCTTAAATTCACTAGGAAGAAACAAAACTGTGCAGGACACGTGACTTTCCTCCTAGCAATGCAGGGTCTTAAGATAACCAGAGTAAAAATAAACCAACCCCATTTAAACTACTGAAGCTACAATAAGAGGTCTTTTATTGACAACATGTCAATACTGAGAGCCCGAGAGCTGCACAGAACATGATTTTTGAAAAATCCCTTAAGAGTACACTAACATCACAATAATGAACCCAATATTCTCATAAACATCCCTTTTGCACCTGAGAAATGGTTCACTGTCACGCTCTCAATGGAAGCTATATTAGTCGGGAGCAGTCATGAGTTTCACTGAGACCTTTAAAATCTTTACCATAGAGAGAAAAACAATGGGATTTAATACATTTCCCAATAGACTCAAATAGAGCACAAGGTAAGAAAAGACCATTGTTTTTAGGATCTCTTTATCATTAGCCAAGGGCCATAAACTGGTCTGCCAGTAAGGGCTGAATTTCATTGTTTTATAGAATGCCCTCCCTTGGCCATTTGGATATTCCCAACTCTCCGATTTGAGGCTGAGGGTGAAAGTTCAATCTGGAATTGGAAACCAGAAATGCAGGCTAATTTTGGATTCCCATGCATATGGTGGGCTTTTGGCCTGTTTACTGGGATTTGAAAGCTGCAAACAACTAAAGGTCAGAGAGAAGCTTGCCACCCATCGGGGAAAATAAGCATCTCTTAACGATGACAGGCCATTGGGAAGCTGCCAACATTCAGAGGTTGGCACTCCGCTAAGGTGCAAGCTGCAGATCAGACGGTGAACTCTGCAAGGATAAAGACAGGTAGATTTTCTTCATAGAAACTAGAAGCAGGAGTAGACCATTCAGCCCTTCGAGTCTGTTCTGTCATTCATTTTGATCATGTCTGATCATTGCAAGACAAATTATTAGAATTTGTTCCCGTTTACACTTTTCCAAAGTCAATGAAGATAAATGAATATTTTAGTATGTTCAGATTTGAGCAACTGGCGAATAAAACCAAATTGATTAACTTATTCCCCCCAATTTAACTGGCAGCAAAAAGCTGAATGGTTAGTCCCTGTTCAATCTCATTCAACTATATTTAAGGGTGGCACAGTAACACAGTGATTAGCATTGCTGCCTCACAGTGTCAGGGACCTGGGTTTGATTCCTGGCTTGGGTTGCTGTCTGTGTGCAGTTTGCACATTCTCCCATGTCTGTGGGTATTTCATCCAGGTTTCCTCCCACAGTCTGAAAGATTGGCCATGCTAAATTGCCTCTCAGTGTCCCAGTTGATAGATTAGAGAGATTAGTGAGATAAATATGAGGCCAATGGGGATAGGGCCTGGACGGAATTGTTGTCAATGCAGACTTGATGGGCTGAATGGCCTTCTTCTATACTGTAGGATTCTATGATAGATCCCCTGACCCACTGGTGAGAAGTTGAGGTGCATACAATGTTATTCTTGGCCAAGTGCTTAAGCATGTTTATCTAATCTCAGATCATTGTTTTGTCTGCAGCTAACACATGTAAACAGAGTACTAAAACAGTAATAAATGTTCTGGTTTCCTGCCACACTCTGAAAGACATGCTGGTGAGGTGCATTGAGCTGAACAGGTGCCAGAGTGCGGCGACTAGGGGAATTTCACAGTGACTTCATTGCAGTATTAATGTAAGCCTTACTTGTGACTAATAAATAAACTTTCATAGAGCAATCAGTTACAAAATAAGGGATAAGTCACCTCTGCCAATTAAGTTGTGGAAACACGCTGAATGCATTAAGGATTCTAATCTATTGCAACTTTAATAGATCTTTAAATGCCAATAGCACAATATAGAGAATGATAAAAATGTAACTGCTGGAACTTAACTTATGTTAAACAGTAACTGTAAATGCTTACTATTATATTTATGAAATGTGGCCCTTTAATTCATTGTGTGCACATGATGACAGTTCTATTCATTGAGTACAGCTTGGGACTGTTTGGTGGTGAGCTCACTGGCTGTTTCCTTCAAGATTGCCCCAAAATCAGAGGTGACGAGACCAGGGAGATCAAGTCTCCTGGACAGGAAGAAAGTATACAATTGTGGTATGTGTGGAGTGAGAGGACAGAATGGCTCAGAATTGAAAAGGTAAGCCCCTAACTCACCTTCCCCCCACCAAACCCCTGCCTCCTGTTTACTTATGGGCATGTTATCTTTTTCTATGCACTGTGGGTGTAAGGTTATCCACACAGAACAGATAATGCACAATAAAAATTGTGTTTTAGTCACAAAAGTTTAAAATTCTCAGCTGAACTGACTATACCAAGCATCCAGTAAGAATCTAGCAACACCAATTTTAAATCCAACCGATTCATTTGATAGTAAATCTGTGAGCTTTCAACTTTCATCTTCGTCAGGCAAATGCAGTGTTCTGGTCTGCAATAGCACACATATCAGCACAGACAGTCACAGATTGCTGATTAGAATGTGAATCCTTACATCTAACCTGCTATTCAAGTGTTAAAGTGGCTAACAATGTGTGTGAAGGGAATCCTGAGCATTGGTTATAGAATTGTGTATTTTCTCCAGACAGCACAGTAAGTGAGGTTTTTTGCTAACTCAGGCAAGTTACGGGGGTTACAGATAGTGTGTCATGAAGCCAAGATCCCTATTAAGACCGTCCTCATGTGTGCAGAACTTGGCTATCAGTCTCTGCTCAGCAACTCTGCGCTGTCGTGTGTCACGAAGGCCCCCTTGAAGAACATTTACCCGCAGGTTGGAGGCCGAATGCCCATGACTGCTGAAGTGTTCGCTCACAGGAAGGGAACTGTTTTGCCTGGTGATTGTTGAGCGATGCTCATTCATCCGCTGTCGTAGTGTCTACATGGTCTCCCCAATGTACCATGCTTCGGGACATCCTTTCTTGCAACGTATTAGGTAGACAAGGTTGGCTGAGTTGCAAGAGTATGTACCGTGTACCTGGTGAATAAATAAATAAATCGGTTGGATTTAAAATTGGTGTTGCTAGATTCTTACTGAGTTCTTACTACCCCAGTCCAACGCCGGCATCTCTACATTATACCAAGCATCACAGAAGAATTATGTTGCCCAGATTCAAAGCAATAACAAATGAATCAAGATTTAATGCAGCAGCATTCTTAATGGACTAGGCCACATCACCACTGAAGGTAATCCATTTGGAGATCCATTTGGCTGTAAACATATGGACTACTGTATTCAAATATTGGATGTTGCACAGTTCCAACCCTAGCTGACTGAATCTCTGGCTTCAAACTCAACATTTCCAAATATCCAAATAGGTGACGAAAACGGTGGACGAAGGGCGAGCCGTTGATGTCGTCTATATGGATTTTAGTAAGGCGTTTGACAAAGTCCCTCATGGGAGGTTAGTCGAGAAGGTCAAGGCTAATGGGGTACAAGGACAGGTAGCTAGATGGATATGTAACTGGCTTAGTAATAGGAGACAGAGAGTAATAGTGGAAGGGTGTTTCTCTAGCTGGAGGTGGGTCACTTGTGGTCTGCCGCAGGGCTCGGTACTGGGACCTCTTCTATTTGTAATATATATTAATGACTTGGAAGAGGGAGTAAGTGGAGTGATCAGCAAGTTTGCAGACGATACAAAGATGGCTGGACTTGCGGATAGTGAGGAGAATTGTCAGGCGATGCAGCAGGACATAGATAGGCTGGTAGCTTGGGCAGATAGATGGCAGATGGAATTCAATCCTGATAAATGCGAGGTGATGCATTTCAGGAGAAAGAATGTAGTGGGGAGGTATATGATAAAGGGTAGACCTATTAAGAGTATAGAAATGCAGAGGGACCTGGGGTGCAGGTGAACAAGTCTCTGAAGGTGGCAGAGCAAGTGGAGAAGGTTGTGAAGAAAGCATATAGTATGTTAGCCTTTATAGGAAGGGGTCTAGAGTACAAGAGCTGGCCTTTAATGTTGCAGTTGTATAAAACGCTAGTTAGACCTCATTTGGAATACTGCGTCCAGTTCTGGTTGCCTTACTACCGGAAGGACGTTGAGACTCTGGAGAGAGTGCAGAGGAGGTTTACCAGGATGCTGCCTGGTATGGAAGGTCTGAGTTACGAGGAGAGATTAAGCAAATTGGGACTGTTTTCTTAGAAAGACGTAGACTTAGAGGAGATCTGATAGAGGTGTACAAGATTATGAGGGGTATAGATAGAGTAAACAGGGTTAAGTTTTTTCCTAGGATGGACTCGAATAGCACAAGGGGTCACGGGCTTAGGGTGAGGGGAGTAAGGTATAATTTGGATGCTAGAGGGAGTTTTTTCACACAGCGGGTGGTGGGGGTATGGAATGCGCTGCCAAGTAAAGTGGTGGAGGCAGGTACTCTGGAGTTATTTAAGAAATACTTAGATGGGCACATGAACAGAATGGGAATGGAGGGGTATAGAAAACTGACTTAAAATAGGGATCATGAGCCTTGGGAGTCCCTGGGAAGTATGTAAATAGATGATGATATTGATGTACTTGTTTTTATCCTACACGTGCTTTGGTCCGCCTTGTTGTTTAACGAGGGGCATACACGCGATGGATCGTGAGAGGACTGCTCTTGGATCTTTTTTGAGAGTATCCTACTGCTTCACGTCATTAGTGTATGCTTGACCTGGACCATTTGATGGGCAACACGACAGCTCAGTGACTATCGCTGTGCTGTGCAGATACATGGATTTGGGCCTGTGTCTGTGGGAGTTTGCGCATTCTCCCCATGCTTGCGTCGGTTTTCTCTGGGCGCTCCGGTTTCCTCCCACATCCCAAAGATGTGCTCTTAGGCTAATTGGCAAAACAAATTCTCCCTAAATTGTCTCAAATTTGGTTTTTAATCCATAGATCTATAAACATGGACAGGGATCGTGGGTAGAGGTGGGAACATCGGGGTGGCGGCACGGGCTCGTTGGGCTAAAGGGCCTGTTTCCCGTGCTGTTTTGTTCTTTGTTCTTTGTTCTTTATTCTGCCTATGACTTTCACACTAACTTCATTGCAGTGTTAATGCAAGCCCACTTGTGACACTGATAAATAAACTTTAAACTTACAAACTCCCAAACATTAATCTGCATTATTCCATGCTGGGGCTAACACAGATTAGCAGAGTAGCAGAAATTTCAATACACAGCTCAAACCTCAGATTTGCAGAGTGTATGTTGAATAATGCAATCTTCCTTTACAGCCTTTCAGCCGATTCAACAAAATGATAGAGAGGTGACATTATGACATTAGTAATCATGTCACAACTGCAATTCCTGAAATGTTTCAAACCTGTTATATATACAGTTACACTGAATGCTTAATTTCAGAGTTACAGATTACACTTCAGGTAGCAAGACAAAAAAAACAACCCTTTTCCAACTCTACTTCCAATCTGCCCCATTTTCACCTGCCAGTTCCCTAGCCATGACTCTCTGAACGTTTCACCAACTGAAAATCGCAATCTGTATGGGATAGGCCCATTTATTGACAACAATTGGCCTGACTTGGTTGTCAGCTGGAAGGGACAGGAAGCTCATCCAACCTTTAATTGTTCTCATTCAGAATGACTTGAAGTTGGGCTTGTGGTGGTGAAGTGGCCTGCAGACCAGTGGCTCAAAGCTGTGCACATCTGATCTTGACCCTCTTACTAAAATCTGCTTCATGATTATGGCAAAGCCACACTACACATCAGTAACAGAGCACAAACACCACCTTTTTCATAAAAAGAGAAAGAACACATGGCGAGCACTATCATTTTCTGTTGCAAGTTACCCACATATACAACCAATGATGAAAGCTATGACAGTGATCAGAAAACTGTTCATCCTAGTCTGTCTCACTTTCATCTCTCTCTTCACACACATTGTGCACATAATCTTTAAAGCATTCAGCTCATCTAAAAACACGTTTGTGTGCTGCTGTTGGTTGTTCTTCTGGGCCATGTTGGTTGTCCAGGGAATGCTGTTGCCATAGCGAGTGTTGCTGCTGATCCATAACATTTGATGGGGAGTTGAAATTTGGGATAGATGGTTGATCCATTCTTTGTTTAATTGGTGAAATCAATTCTACTTCAGCAGCTATCTGCCATGAAGGAGCAGTTTCTCAGATATGAATATGTGTCAGTACTTGTGAAGATATGTGTGATTGACTTCCACGATGTATCATTGAGGTGACAACTGCTTTACAAAGGATCTAAGATGCCAAGTAAGCTGACTTTTATTGATTGTGTTGAATGCTTGAACTCTGAAAGGATCTTCAACTCTCAACACTGGTAATGTTTTGGCCATTTTGTCAAAGTGGAATTTAGCTTTCTGTCATTTCATTATGATTTTGTCATTCACTCCTATTACTACTTCTAGCTTTAGTAGTTTTTTTTAAGCTTTAGGGTGGGTAGATTGAGTATGGCATGACATTAATTGCTAGACCAGACTATTTTCCATTACTTCAGTAGATATTTTTTTCCTCAAATAGTATTTGGAACAAAACGATGAACTAATAGTGGAAACAGAAATAAAGAAACACAATCTGGTCGCTATTTCCAAGGATGACTTCAGTTGGAACCTGAATATTGTAAGATCTATGACATTTAGGAAAAATAGAAAGCTAAAAGAAAGTGGGTGAATGGCTCTGTTAATTAATATAAAGGGATTACCATTATAAGGAGAAATGGCCTAAGGTCAGAATTCCACAATGTAGAAGTGTGGTATCCTGATTTTAAGCCATCTCTCACTTTTGTGATGTGAAATGATAAAGTCAAGAAATCGCTTGTGTGAGTTGTGTAATAACCATATAGCAATATATGGCACAGAGGAAGAAATAATATGCAGTAATTTTAAGTGGATTAACCATGCTAAATTGCCCCTTTATGTCAGTGGAATAAATATATTCCATTATGGGAATGGGGCCTGGGTGGAATTGTCAGTGCAGTTTGATGAACCAAATGGCCTCCTTTTGCACTTTAAGGATCGTATGATTGAATGATTCTATGAAATAATGGGAACTTGTCAGCAAAGTATAGCAACAATCACAGGAGATTTTAAATTACATATAGGCAGAAAAATCACATGGGCAAATGTGGCCTAGACGAGAAATTCATAGAATGTTTGGGGTGATTTTTTAGAACAGCACATTCTAACACCAGCAGAAGACTAGATGATACTGGTATTGTGCAACAAAATAACATTAATTAATGATCTCGTAGGTAGCAATCATCATAATATGACTGAATCATAATACGATTGAAATTTATATTCAGCTTGAGGGAGAGAAGAATGAGTCTAAGACTAGTTTTCTTAAACTTGAATATGGGCAGGTATGAGAGTATGAAAGCACAGCTAACTAAAGTGAACTCACAAATTAAGCTAAGGAATAGGTTTACAGAGATGCAGTGGTACATATTTAAAGGGGATTTCTCAGAATAGACAGAATAGCCCAAGATTTGGTGACAACTCCCTATGTGCCTACTTCCAGGATATGAGTAACAGGTGGAACATGTTAATGTCCGGTGATGGAAAGAGAAGACCTCCCTGTATGACCAGAGAAACCTGGAGGAAGCAGAAATCAGCAGCAGTAGGGTCATCCCAAGAACATGGAGGCCATGCTGGAAAAAGATGAATGATCTTTAAAGATTTGCAAGTGCGAGTAAGTCTCCACGGTGGATATGAGTGTACACAGATGGTAATGAAAAAGTTATACCTGAAATGATATTAGCACAGAAGACTAAACATTTGGTCACATAGAAGTTTTAAGGAGCATCTTAAAGGAAGAAAGAAAAATAGAGAGGCGGAGCAAACCTTAGGCCTTGCTAGCTGAAGTCACAGCTTTTCTGCGTGCACCAATGCTATATATTTAATTTAATCATATTAATATCCATCTGTCATTTCTTATCCTATCATTTAACTATGAGTTATCCACATTGTCTAGTGAACTAAAGACTTTATTAATATTTTAAAGCATTCATTGCCAGCATTAAGATGCTAACAGTTGTTGGAAACCTCTGATCTACTCACACCTCCAACTACCTTCCCAGTTGCCGGCCTCTGCCTCTCAGAGTTTCCCTCCCCCCAATGGAAGACTCCAGATACCATCCCCCATTCCCCACAACTCCTCCTCATCCCCCACGATCACAGGTGTTCCCACTCCCACCACCACCCTGACGGCAGACTCCTGACTGAACCCCACACTGCCTCCTCCCAGATCACCACCACCCTACGCCCCTCAGAACACCATCCCCACCCCCAATCATGATTCCAAGCCCCTCTGATCACTGGTTCCCTGATTGCTGGCCTCAACTCCAACTCAGTGTTCGCACCCCTGATCACAGCCCCAGTTTGCCAGCCCCCGATTGCTGGCCCAAACAGCAGCCCTCACCCCTAGAGTTTACCAGTTCCCTCTCCTACAAAGGGCTTCCGCCACCTCTCCCAACTGGCACTGCCCTATCAAATCCTGCCCCATCAGGCCCTGCCCCATCAGGCCCTGCTCCATCAGGCCCTGCCCCACCAGATCTCATCCCATTAGACCTCTGTCCCCAACCATGTGGGGTCTTCAATGGTCTCTGATCCTACTGGGAAGGCCAATGCATCTGGTCCCTGTTGGTGGGGACTCTGTTTTCATCGCTGTTGAGGACATCTTTTGGCAAGGTTGGAAAGCTAAGTGAGACCAGACTGATCTTACAAATATTTAAATCAGCCCTTCCTGGGCACAAGGCTCATTATTCGACAAAAATGTTTATACCTGATAAGTTATCCCTGAATATTGTTCCAAGACACCAAAGAAATTCTGGAGTCTCAGCAAATAGAAATGGAATTTTCTTTATGTATTATAATCCAATTAAAAATCTATCAAATCATTGAGTAAATCCCAAAACATTTGTCCAATATAATAAAAATGGATCTTGCTTTCTGCCCACATTAGATTCCATCTTTTTGTTCTTGATGCAAGCCCAAATTGTAATTAAAATGCAGAACAATAACAGAGTACAACATTCAGTTCATTTATTTGACATAAGTAAGCCTATGTTAACTCTGCAATGAAGTTATTGTAAAAACCCTGAATCGCTGCAGTCTCTCACCTGGTCAGGTACACTGAGGGAGAATTGGCATGAACAGTGCATCTTTCGGACTGTGTGAGGAAACCAGAGGAGGAGGAATCCAGAGGAAACCCACGCAGACACAGGGAGAATGTGCAGACTCAGAACAGTCAGTGATCCAAGCCAGGAATTGAACCTGGGTCTCTGGTGCTGTGGAGCAGTGCTAACCACTGTGCCACTGTGCCTCCTATCATTGAAGATTGAAACAATTAATCTATCGATAAGCACTGAAACTCAGAAATTTTAATTGGAGAGAATGTGAGCTGAAAGAAAAAGACATTGGGGGCATGGAAACAAGCTGACTTCACCAAATAAGGTGGAATTCACCAATCACGGTAATTTTCCAACGTTCCCAGCATGTTTAGAATAATATTCTGGAACCATTGGATTGCATTGTCAGCACAGACAGCTATAAAGAGCTGTAGGCACTGTGTTGCTTACTAGGGACTTGTCAGGCATGGGGTGAGGCATATAGACAACACAGGAGCATCTGAAACAGCCACAAGTGCCCTAGTTCAGAATTAGGGGTCATTGTTTGAGGATAAGATTCATAAAGTTACAGAGGTTTACAATGTAGAAACAGATCTTTCAGCTAATCCCAATTACCTGTATTTGACTCATATTCCTCTATACACATTGTATCCATGTAACTATCTAAAAGCTTTTTAAAAGATAAAATTGTACTCGTCTCTACTACTACCTCTGGTAGCTTGTTCCAGACATTCACCACCCTCTGCGAAAAAATTGCCCCTCTGGACACTTTTGTATCTCTCCCCTCTAACTTTAAACTTATGCCCTCTAGTTTTAGACTCCCATACCTACCTTGTCTATGCCCCTCATTATTTTATAAACCTCTATAAAGTTATCACTCAGCCTCTACGCTCCAGAGAGAAAAGTCCCAATCTATTCAGCCTCTCCTTACAACTCAATCCATCAAGTTTTTGTAGCATCCTAGTAAATTTTTTCTGCACGCTTTCTAGTTTAATAATGTCACACAGTATTCCAAGTGTGGCCTTACCAATATCTTGTACAATTTCATCAAGATGTCCCAACTCCTGAATTTCAATGTTCTGACTGATGAAACCAAGCATGCCGAATGCCTTCTTCACCATTCTATTCACCTGTGACTCCACTTTAAAGGAACTATGAACATATACTCTAGATCTCTTTATGCTGTAACTCTCCCCAGTGCCCTATCATTAACTGAGTAAGTGCTACCCTGATTTAATCTACCAAAATGCATCACTTTGCATTTTGCACCTGTGACTATTGATGATTCAAGTATCTTGGCTAGTGGACCCGCAATTTCCTGCCTAACTTCTCCTGGGATATACTTCATCAGGTCCTAGGGATTTATTTACCTTGATGTGCTTTATGACTTCCAGCAACTCCTTCTCTGTAAAATGTACATTCCTCAAGACATCACTATTTATTTCCCCAAGTTCCTTAACGTCCGTACTTTTCTCATCAGTAATCTCATTCAGTAAATGAGAAATATTCATTTGCCTCGCCCATCTCTTGTGGATGAGCACATAGATGACTTTGTTAATCCTTAAGAGGCTCTACTCTCTCCCTTGTTACTTTTTTGCTCTTTATGTATTTGGAGAAGCTCTTTGGATTCTCTTTTGCCTTATTTGCCAAAACAAAACAATTTTGTGTCCCTTTTCACCCTAGAGAGACCTTTTAGGCCTGAGGTGAGGAGAAATTTCTTCATCCAAAGAGTGGTGAATCAGTGCAATTCACTATCATGGAAAGTAGTTGAGGCCAAAATGTTGTGTGATTTCAAGAAGAAATGAGATAAAGCTCATGGAGCTAAATGGCTCAAGGGATATGGGGGGAAGAGAGGATCAGGATATTGAATTCGATGATCAGCCATGATCATAATGAATGGCGATGCTGGCTCAAAGGACCAAATGGCCTACTTCTGCTTCTAGTTTCTATACTAATTTATTTGCTAATTTGGAATTGCTGAGTTTCATAGAACATAGAACATTACAGCACAGTACAGGCCCTTCTGCACTTGATGTTGCAGCAACCTGTGAAACCAATCTAAAGCCCATCTAACCTACACAATTCCAATATTATCCATATGTTTATCCAAGGACCATTTAAATGCCCTTAGTGTTGGTGAATCCATTGCTCTTGCAAGCACAGCTTTTTTTCCAAATGCATGCTGTGTTGCTGAACTACTGTTGTTACTGTTCTACCTCATTGCAGCTCATTATAATGAATGGAGAGCATGGATTCATGGGCTTCTTGCTGCCTTTACACACATCAAACTATTCTTCTGGAGGCTGATTAGCTTTTCATAGTATCTCTGGGGCCTTGAAATGTGCCTGATTCATTGGCAGATGGGCCATTGTTCTGTCGTGATGGGTTGAGTTGGATTTATTGATTTTCAAATCAGTGAGATATTGGATTTATGCTGAAGTAGATAAGAATAGTTCAGTGTGTTTGCACAGTGGGTAGATCCCATTCCCTGTCTCATTCTCCAACAGCTTGGATGTATTAAAAATAGTACTCAAGAACTCACTGCCCTCTTTGACATCATTAGGAGTTAATGGCTTCTCTTTCAAAATGAACCCCATCAAACTTGAGTAAATCCATAACATGAACAAAGGTACCAATAGCCAATGTCAACAGAAGCCATTATCAAGACTCATTGTAAATGTTTAGTTGTTCATGTTAAACAGGATGCAGTCTTCCCATTAGAGTAACAGAAAATAGTTAATTTTGTGGTTCACTGGTTCGAAACTAATTTATTTTTCTTCTCCTAACCCTATTGGATTATTACTTATAGCAATGTTATCTCTCTTAATATCTCCAGCTCTCTGAAGGCACATTGAACATTTAAAGGAAGACCTATGCTTTTTTCTAAAGAAAAGAGCAAAATACTGACCGAAAGATGGCTGACACTCCAAAGTGACCACATTCTGGAAAATTCCTCAATTGGTTAAGCTGACAGACTTTCCTAGAAGGACTTGAAGAGTTGTCAAGGCCTACGGGAAACAGAGATACTTGAAAGGAAAAAATGGAAAATTCAAATTGCTGGATCGATCTTCTGGGTTTGTGAGGAGAGTGGCGACTGTGTCATACCGTCTCATCAGACATCCAAAAACACCCATCTGCTGCAGATTTATTTCACAGAATGTGTAAGAAGTTCTGGGATGAATGAAAGACATGACTATTTCACCTCCTGGGAATAAACAGGGAAAATGGGTTAAAGACTGACTGGAGACCTGGAGAAACAGAAGAATAAAGAAGTAGGAAGGACTTTGCTCTCTCTCTTCCTGGAAGCAAGTTGTCTCGCAGGCACTCACAGCAAGAAACCGGACAACCTTACCAGTTAAAGAAACAGGCCAAACCATCTCACCCTCTGGAGACAAATGAACAAATGCCTGCAACAGACTGCAAAATCATCCAGGACAGCTCCACAATCGACTGGAGTTATCTAACTTCATGGCTGGCATGTACTATTAGCTGTGAGGACAAGCCAGGGACTAATTCATATAGTGTGTTTGATTTGATTTGATTTGATTTGATTTCATTTACTATTGTCACATGTATTAGCAAACAGTGAATAGTATTGTATCTTGCACATTGTGTAAATAAAACGTACCGTTCACAGAGAAGGAAACGAGAAAGTACAGAATATAGTGTTACAGTCATAGCTAAGGTATAGAGAAAGATCAACTTAATGGAAGGTAGGTCCATTCAAAAGTTTGACGGCAGCAGGGAAGGAGCTGCTTTTGAATCGGTTGGGACGTGACCTCAGACATTTTTGTACCTTTTTCCTAACGAAAGAAGGAGAAAGAGAGAATATCTGGCTTGTGTGGGGTCCTTAATTATGCTGACTGCCTTACCAAGGCACAGGGAAGTGTAGACAGAATTAATGGATGGGAGGCTTGTTGCATGATTGATAGGGCTACATTCATAATCTTTTGTAGTTTCTTGTGATTTTGGACAGAGCAGGAGCCATACCAAGCTGTGATACAATCAGAAAGAATGCTTTCTATGGTGCATCTGTAAAAGTTGGTAAGTGTTGCAGCTGACATGCCAAATTTCCTTAGTCCTCTGTGTGTGTATGTGTGTGTTGTGTGTGTGTGTATGTTGTCTGTATCATGCACAAGACATGTGACAATAATAAATCAATCAATTCAACCGTCTGCAGAAAATTATTTTTTGATAGAATTGTTGTATAGCTACAACATTTGACATAAATATCTTCACTGGATTCGCCAAACGACAGCAGGTCTAGAGGAAGAGTTCCACTTGATCCAATTCACTGGTGACTATCCTACCCACCTCCTCTAATATTTCTAAGGTGCATTTATAAAAATTGGTGAGAGTTGTTGTGGACATGCCGAATTTCCTTAGCCTCCTGAGAAAGCAGACGCGTGGGCAAAGTGACCTATCCTTGACTTGTCCTAAATGACTGGGATTCATCCAGGGCAGGACTTTCACCTTTTAGCCTCATCTCATCAAATTAGCCAAAAAGTAAAAGCCGGAGTGACCTTTGTCTGGAAACTCAATGGAACAGTATTAGTGAGAATAGCCAGAACACGTTGCATAGCAACATTGACCTCATTCTGCTACAGAACACTACTGTGTCCCCTGGCCCTGCAGCCAGCACACCAAGATCGAATATGTGTGACTAAACAACACAATGAAGATGGTGTCGGGGCACTTAGGTCCACTCCAGCACATTGGCCTCTGGTGCTGTCTCACATTGCCTTGCCTGCCAATCACCATGATATTATTGCACTCTATGAGATGGAAATTGATAATAACACTGACCTTCCCACTCACAAGGGCCAAAGAAACACCCAGAATCATGCTGGCTGTTCTAGGAAACAGTAGCTAAAGCGTGTATGGTTACAATCAACTCATGATCCAGATTTTCAGAATTGATTCAGGGCATTAGTTATTCAGCCTCTTGCTCTGCAAGTGGAGGATGAAGGGCTGACCTGAAATGCGACTGAGGGCATGAGTCCCTGTTCATGGAACATATTGCATCAACTTGTTCATTAAAAACTGTTGTAGGAGGCACATCATTTCTCTACTTGGCATTTAGTAGCCCATAAATGGACAGCCACACTAGACATACCAGTGTAAACCATCAACATCCTCGGGGTTACCATTGACCAGAAACTGAACTGGAATAGCCATATCAATAATGTGGCTGCCAGAGCAGGAATCCTGTGACGAGTAACTCATATCCTTACCCCCCAAAGCCTGTCCACCGTCTACAAGACACAGATCAGGAGTGTAATGGAATACATTCTCACTTACCTGGATTAATGTAGCTCTAATAACATTCAAGAAGATTGACACCATCCAAGACAAAGTAGCTTACTTGATTGCTACTTTTTCTACAATATTCAATCCTTTCACAAATAATGGCAGCCATGTACCATCTACAAGATGTGCTGCAGGAACTCACCAAAGTTCCTTAGGCAATATCTCCCACACCAAAGATCACTGCCATTTAGGACAAGAGTATCAGTTACTTGGGAACATCATTACCTGGAAGTTCTGCTCCAAGTCAACTTACTATTTTGACTTGGAAATAGATTGCTGGTCCTTCACTGTTGCTAGATCCAAATCCTGGATCACCCTCCCTAGCAGCACTGTAGCTATACTTATGCTTCAGGCACTGCAGCAGTTCAAGAAGACACCCACCATCACCTTCTCAAAAGCAATTAGGAATGGGTGATAAATACTGGCCAAGCCAGCGACGCCTATGTTCCATAAATGAATTTTTAAAAATGCATTCCATTACAGGAAAGAAGTAATAAATTCACTTCATTCCCATGCTTGCAAATGCCTTTTTTTTTCAACTTATTATCTCAAATCATTTCTCAAGGCCAGCTTTCTTCCTTTACTGATCATTCTTTAAAGCTGATTTAGACAACAATTTATTAATGCTGTGTAGAAGAATTCTCTGCCTGCTGCCAATGAATTTGCCAATTCTACTCCTGAGGTGTATGATGTCCAAAAGGTATTGAATGCAACAATCCCTCTTCAAATATACAATTGTGTTTTTTCAGTGTCACTCATTTGGCAAGTGTATTGTCTATTACTTAACGAAGAGGCACTGTATGATCTGAAGTTACAAATACAATTCTTGCGACCTTTCCACTAATAAGCTGCAATTCTCCAAAAGCCGTGTTCGAGATGATACTGATGAGACACTAATTGATTTCTTCTCCTAACTTCCTCTTAAAGTCTAGTATCTCTCAGAAAGTCCAACTGCTTTCATAAAAGAACAGAATCATAACCTCTGCTCGTCTCATTATTCCACTAACAGGAAGGCCTGTCCTATTACATTTACCAAAGATGGTTCATTTTTGTAATGTGATAAGGACCAAGTCTGCTGCAGGCAAATGATCTGCTGGCAACTGATTAAAAAAAAACAACCTTGATACAGAAAATAATTTTAATCTGTTCTTCTTCTCCTTCCAGTAACATCACAATTACGGTAATATGTTGGTTGCTGAATGCCCTATTCAGAAACTTTACTGAGATGAGAAACTACATGATACCAGAGGAACACAGGACTGAGGAGCAGGAGACCATAGAACATAGAACATAGAACATTACAGCACAGAACAGGCCCTTCGGCCTTCGATGTTGTGCCGACCAAAATAAAAAGCAATGCCCCTCCAAACTAAACCATTCCCTTCTCTTCCATATACTTATCAATTAACCTCTTAAACGCCACCAAACTTGGCGCATCTACAACAGCTGCAGGCAGGGCATTCCACTCCCTAATCACTCTTTGAGTAAAGAACCTACCTCTGATATCCGTCCTATAACTCATACCCCTTAATTTTAAGCTGTGTCCCCTCGTGCTAGCTTTCTCCATCCTAGGAAAAAGGCTATCACTGTCCACCCTATCTAAACCTCTAATCATTTTATATGCTTCAATAAGATCCCCTCTTAGCCGCCTCCTTTCTAACGAAAACAACCTCAAATCCTTCAACCTCTCTTCATAGGACCTGCCCTCCATACCAGGCAACATCCTGGTAAACCTCCTCTGTACCCTCTCCAATGCCTCCACATCTTTCTTATAATGTGGGGACCAGAACTGCACACAATACTCCAAGTGCGGCCGCACTAGAGTTTTGTACAGTTGCAACATGATGCTGCGGCTCCTAAATTCAATCCCCCTACCAATAAAAGCTAAGACTCCATATGCCTTCTTAACAACTTTATCCACTTGACTGCCTACTTTCAGGGATCTATTGACACATACACCAAGATCCTTCTGTTCCTCAACACTATTAAGAGCCCTACCATTAGCCCTATACTCTACACATTTATTGTTCCTGCGAAAGTGCATTACCTCACACTTTTCCACATTAAACTCCATTTGCCACCTCTCAGCCCAGCTCTGCAACTTGTCCAAGTCACTCTGTAAACTATAACACCCCTCTACACTATCAACCTCTCCACCAACTTTACCAGTTTGCTTTACGTGCTTAATCAACATGCTATCTATGTCTGTGATGACAAACATACGTCAAATGATTAATAGGTAACAAAAATGATGACCCAATATAATATTCACAAGATCATTGTTCTTTGCTCTTTCTATCTGCTGTACCCATTGGGAACTTGTAAATCTGCAACTGGAAAATTCCATCATCTCTGCAATGAGTGTCATGCATCTCAAAACCATTATAATCATCATCAGTTCTGAGATATTTCATATGATTTGATTCATTACTGTTATATGTATTGGTATACAGTGAAAAGTATTGTTTCTTGCATGCTATGTGGACAAAGCATAACGTTCATAGAGAAGGAAAGGTTGTAATGTTACAGTCATAGCTAAGGTGTCAAGAAAGATCAACTTAATATAAGGTCAGTCCATCCAAAAGTCTGATAGTAGCAGGAAAGAAGCTGTTCTTGAGTCATTTGGTACGTGACCTCAGACTTTTGTATCTTTTTCTCGACGGAAGAAGGTGAAAGAGAAAATGTCTGGAAAGCTTGACTATGTTGGCTGCTTGCTGAGGCAGTACAAAGTGTAAACAGAGTTAATGGATGGGAGGCTGGTTTATGTGATGGATTGGGCTACCTACATGATCTTTTGTAGTTTCTTGCAGTCTTGGACAGAGCAGGAGCCATATCATACAACCAGAAAGAATGTTTTCGATGGTGCATCTGTAAAAGTTGATATATGGACAATGTGCAAGGTTTTAGGGATGGATTATATGGGTTAATGCAATCCTGTCAGTATGTTAACACTTGCTTTCTTGCAGGCTGAATACAAGGCTCCACATGCTGTGTGAGATATAATCAGCAACAGTGTGAGTCCTGCCCAGAGTTTTATTGTACATATTGTAATTAAGTTTAAATGGTGTAAACCCATTATTAAATATGAAATGTGTGATACTTGGCTAGCTTTAAGGTGCTATGAAACTCATTATGTCTCTCTATGGTTATCCTTGTTTGATTCATCTCTATCTTGCTGCAATTAAATTCATTATTAGGTGCAATGTAAAATTCCTCTACCATTTATATAATTTAAATTTGTTTGGCTGTAGGGTTTTAGATTAGTGTGGACTGCTTGCAGAATTCAATGTGACATGATGGACAAAAGATTTTTAGGTTAACATAGAGTAGCAACAAAAGACCAAGAGCTAAATGGGCTGAAGAGATGACTCATGATTAGATATTCCTGAAACATCAGACATATTGAGGCAGCTTGGTGTACAATTTAATTACATATACACAATCTGCTGGCTCAGGCAGCCTGCAAAGACTATCTTCCAAAGAGAATGGGTGCAGGTAGCCAGGGCGTTAATGACCAGAGTCCAGTTTTGATGATCTGGTATCAGTTCCAGAGAAAGCTTAAGGACCTCATGCAGAGGGTCAAGGTCAATGAATGCATCTGTACATCACATCTCATACTTATAACCTTTCACACTGCACTGCACACCCATTACTAACTCATCAGCAATTCCTGGAAATCAGGACTCATGCCTATCAGTATTCCATGGATTTCAGTCGTTCGAGAAGGCATACCATCATCTTCTCAAAGACAATTAGGGCTGGCCAATAAATGCCGAGCCAGTGACACCCATGATGATTAAGAAAAAATTTATTCCAAACTTCCAGGAGCAACAGGCATAACAGACTCCTTCATGGGATGAAATAACACATGTGTTATTGACAGAAATGGCTGGGAACATGGCTATTTTAGACCTTTATGACTTCCATACACCCCCCCCCCCCCCACCCCCAGCCCACTCAGCACTACAGACTTGAATTTTACACCCTTAGTGTGATCTGGAATAGTGATGCACATGTGGCATGTTGTAAACCCTCAGATAAAGGAAATAGAATTGCAAGGTTTTTGTTTTATTCATTTATGGGACATGGGTGTTGCTGGCTGGCCAGCACTTATTACCCATCCGTGTTACTCGAGGGTAGTTGAGAGTCAGCCACATTGCTGTGGCTCTGGAGTCACTTGTAGACCAGATCACATAAGGACGATAGATTCCCTTCCCTAAACGGCGTTAGTGAACCAGAGGTGTTTTTTCCCACAATCCACAATGGTTTCATAGTCATTAGTAGGTCCTTAATTCCACGTATTTTGTACTGAATTCAAATTCCATCATCTGCTGTGGCTGGATTCAAGCCCAGGTCCCGAGAACATTAGCTGAATTTTTGGATTATCAGCCTAGCAATAATATCACTAAGCCATCGCCTCCCCAGTTGCTACCAGTTAGGAAGTTAGATTTCTGTATTTAACACCAGGAGGACTGTGTTTCTGTGTCAAAGCTCAAAATTCAATCATATTTGTTAAGTGTTTGTTCAGAAAATACCAAAGTTGATCAAATATTCTGCAGCAACATCACTAACTCTGCTTCATAATATTCAGCAGCAAGAAAATCATTGCAATATTTCAAATGCCACCACAGATAAAAGTTGTATTAATAAATCTGTCAGCCAGGCATCATGCTGGGCTCAACATCAATTGCACAAGAGAAGGGTATATATTTTTCCAGATGTATATTGTTAAATAAACAGCTGTGTCTGTCTAGGCATAAGGCAAGTAAACTCTAGCTCCTTAATCACTGACATTGTTTCCCTGTCTTTCCCCTAGCCATGCTGATTATGTAACTTCCTTCATTTGCTCTATAGATGATACTTTAACCCTCAATAGAGGCAGCGTTAATGTGTTATTAATGCACCAAAAATCACTGGCATGCTGGTAGCTCACTAACTTCTGTATTGAACTGTAACATGTTTTGAAGAGCATGTGGAGAAAGCCCTGTGTAACCAGCAGGTTTCAATATGTAAAAAGACAATTGCTATGAGTGCGGCACAGTGGCAGAGTGGTTAGCACTGCTGCCTCACACTGCCAGGGAATGGATTCAATTCAGCCTCAGGTGCCTATCTGTGTGCAATTTGCAAATTTTCCCCTTGTGTATATGGGTTTTCTCCGGATGCTCCGGTTTCTTCCCACACTCCAAAGCTGTGCAGGTGAGATGAATTGACCATGCTAAATTGATTCTTAGTGTCCAAAGGGGGATTAGCAGGTCAAATGCATGGGGTTACAAGGATAAGGTGGAAGGGTGAGTCTGGATAAGATGCTCTGTTGGACAGTCGGTGTACACTCGATGGACCGAAAGACCTCCTTTTGCGCTGTATGGATTCAATGATTCTAATTGACAGAGGATTTAAAACTGGATTCTGGTTTTGACTGGCAGCACACGGATTTCCTGGGCTGTTTAGTTAAGAGCTGAGGGAACAATGTGGATTGATGGATCTGTCAAATTGGTAGACTGGGAAGATATTAAATAGCAAAGAATGACAGCTGCTTCTTTGTTTAAGTGATAGGTTTTTGTTCACCGGCCTTGTTATGCCATCTGTTTTCGCTGTAATATAGATGATTTTCAATACATTGGAGATCATTCCTACTGTCATTATAACATAGATTAGAGAATCTCTACAGTGTAGAAGAAGATCATTCTGCCCATTGAGTCTGCACCAATCACAAAACCACTCAGACCGTATTCCCTTAACCCCATGCATTTACCCTTGCTGGTCCCCCTGACACTAAGGGGCAATTTGGCATGGCCAATCCATTTAACCAGCTCATCTTTCGAACTGTGGGAGAAAACAGAGCACCCAGTGGAAACCCTCACAGGCACAGAGAGAATGTGCAGACTCTGCACAGTGCCCCAAGCTTGGAATTGACACTCCCAGAGGGATGCGGGTGCTTTGGTGAGACTGTAAAGAAGGTTCACTAAGATGCTGCCTGGTCTTGAAGATGTCAGCTATGAGGGGAGGTTGAATAAACTATGTTTGTTTTCACTGGAAAGACCTGATGGATGTCTACAAAATTATGAGGGTGGATAGTCAGAGGCTTTTTCCAAGGATGGAATGACAATTACAAGAGGGGCACAGGTGCAAGATGAGAGGTGGAAAGTTTAAGAGAGATGTGCAGGGAAAGTTCTTTATGCAGAGAGTAATGGGTGCTTGGAAAATGCAGCCAGAAGAGGTGGTGGAAGCAGGCACATTAGCAACATTTAAGAGGCATCTGGATGGACACATGAATAGAGAGGGAATAGAGGGATATGGGCCTACTAAGGGCAGAAGATGTAGTTTAGTTCTGGCATCATAATCGGCATGGGAGAGGGCTGAAAGGCCTGTTCCTATGCTGTACTTTTCTTTATTCCTTGTTTTTTGATATTTAATCCTGGATTTCTGTGCTCTCTTCTGAAAAAAGAGAAAGAGAGGGGGAAGCGGAATGTTTGAGAGGATGGAATTGCACTATTTGTGAGGGTGGCAGTGAGGGGACGTTGTGAGATGATAATAAGATGTGTGTGGGTGTCAGTGGTGGTTGTTCAGAAAGGTATCTGAGGACATGTTGAGAGAGGAGAATGAGGGGAGCTGCATGGTAGGCTGGAGTGGGGGTTAGTATGTCACTCCTCTTTCCTACCTGGTTCACTCACGCCACTCATCTCCTCCCTGACCTCCAACCATGCCTGTTTGCTCTTCGATGTTGATCTCTTCTGCCCTTCTAGAGAGAAGAATATTTCTGAATGGACTCTCATTCACTGCAGCATTACCTCGAGGGATGCCTATTGAACAACTAGGGGAGGGTAACATCTCACTCCTTCAGTATAGAACTCCATCTCTACCCTGATAATGGCAGAATGGATCCATTCTGGACTCTGCTGGGATCTCTTTTAATAGTGAAGCTTTATCAGCTGGATGCAGGCCTTGTTCATGCCTGTTTGTTCAGACGCAGGATGCAAATGCTAGTCATACAATCCTATGATGCAGGAGGAGGCCATTCGGCCCATTGAGCCTACACCGACAACAATCCCACCCAGCCCTATCCTCATAATGCCATATATTTACCCTGCTAATCACCCTGACACTAAGGGTCAATTTAGCTTGCCCAATCCACCTAATCCAAGCATATATGGACTGTGGGAAGAAACCTGAGTACCTACAGGAAACCTATGCAAACATGGTGAGAATATGCAAACTCCAGGTAGACAATGATCTGAGGCTGGAATTGAGCTGTAAGGCAGCAGTGCTAACCATTGTGCCACTGTGCCACCCCTGTTGCTGAATTAAAAAGCCTCAATCTTCATTCAGGATCTGGGACTACTACTGATCTACCTGTTGTGAACAGATCCAAAGATCAAAACATTTCCTGTGTATGTGTGTGCATAGATGTTGGTAGAGGGTTCTGAGTTACAGAATCACTGCCATCTTTTTGTTACCGAGTACAATGTGTAATTATTGCTCATGCACATATTTTAAACCTTGCTCTAGAACATTCTGTGTTTAGAGGGCTGGTGCCATAGAGACATAATGAAGATATCCTGGATATGTATTAATTGTTTGAACAACATGCAGGAAAGAATCCTGCTTATTTAAATAAATGAATTATAAATGATTTCCTTGTTATTTGCAAAACACATTAATTTTTTAAGAAGCTGTTAGTATATTTTTAGCTCTGCACACCTCATTATTCTTGATTAATAATTTATTTTAATAGTAATACAGTGGAAGGTCAGAGTGGCTGGAAATTTGTCAGAAACTTGGACTACGTATTTGTGGTTTGTGCCGTTATTAATGCATACAAGTGCCAAGAAATAATGGAATAAGTGAATTGTGCCCTTAGTTGCATCGTGCTATAATTTTCTGGGATACTTTCACCACTCCTTTGACACCATTGTCTAAATGGATTAATGTCTGCTCTCAATCAGTCAATCCATTGTTGGTGCCAGTGTCAATCTCCAATTTCACTGCAAGATTTACTATTATTCATGCCATTGCCTGTTTGACTGTAAAGTAATGATGTGGGTGACCTGGTATTCATATGGTTTATAGACCTCACATCACCTCTACTCTGCGGGGGATCAAAAGGCATACCCTTAAAACTATAGAACCTGCAATGAGTCCTCAGAGGCAGATCCCCCTTCACCAAAATCCCTTTATTTCAAAGTCTGACAATGGCATACAAAGTGCTTTTAGTTAACAGTCTACATTAGGAGGCCCAGAGGCACTGACCACTGGTTAAATACAAAGCAAAAGGCTGCCTGATTGGCCCATCAATTTGGCCTTAATCCGGGAGTTCCTATTCTAACAGGCCAACCTCAAATTGCCTGATTAAAGTCATTACAGAACCTCATCCTTGCAGCCTGGAATTTGTTTTATTAGTTGTAATCTCAATTCTGCCAGTTTTTTCCCTTGCCATCCAGAGTCCTGTGACTGTCTGCAGCTTTGATATTCACACAGTGCAAATATTTTGGTTTGCATTGGCTGGAGTCTGACTGGCTGCATCATCTGAATGCACATATATCCATTTGTATTCATTTTACACAATACAAATATTGGTAGGTTAGTTAATCATTTATGGAACCAGTGTTTTTTCCAGCTTACATAGAATTTACAGAAAACAAAAACAGACCATTCAACTCCACCGCTGATATTTATGGTTTACATGAACCTCCTCCCACTCTTTTCATTGAATCCCACCTTCCTTTCTTACTTATTTGTTTATCTGAAGTTTTGAAAAAGGCATCAATTCTGATTGCCTCTCTGTGTTAATGAATTTTTTATTATATTTCCTCTCAGGATGAAGAAATTCCCCTGAATTCCTAATTGGATTTATTTGTGACTATCTCAAGTTTATAGACATCGAGTTTAGTCTGCTTCTCAAGGGAAATTATCTCCCTTGTATCTGCCTCATCAAATCCTTTGTTTATCAAAAGCTTGTTGAAGTTCTTTGAAATAAATTTCCTTTTCCCTTCCTTTGCTGAACCAACTGCCACAAATATCTCCACTGCCATTCTGGTTCAGTCTAAGTAGCAACAACATGCAAGATAAGGCAGCAAACTGAACAGTGCCATTGATTTTATAAGACAGCAGAATAATGATTATAGAATTCTCACTAGTTTGATGAGGATCACAAAAGAGCAGATAGGAAATCATAGGAAATCCTAGGAAATGTTGGTATGGGGCAAGTATTGGCTTGAATCAGCAATGGTAATGGAATACCTCATAGTTGTGTCATTATGATGACATTAGGGCTGGATTTTTACCACCCCGCCCATCACATGGATAAAAGAGCTGAATTCCAGACGTAAGGTGAGGGTGACAGCCCTTGACACCAAGGCAGCATTTGACCGAGAGTGACATCAAGAAGCTCTTGCAAAACTGGAGTCAGTGGGAATCAGGGGAAGAAACTGATTCTCCCCTGAATCAGTTCAGGGGGGAACCATATCAGCGGGAGTCATATCTGGCACAAAGGAAGATGGTTATTGTGATTGGACAACAATCATTTCAGACCCAGGACATTACTACAGGAGTTCCTCAGGGTAGCGTCTGAGGTCCAACCATCTCCAGCTGCTCCATCAATGACCTTTCTTCAATCATAATGTCAGCAGTCATGATGTGGAGTTGCTGGCGTGGGGCCGAGATGGACACAGTAAGTAGTCTCACAATACCAGGTTAAAGTCCAACAGATTTATTTGATAGCACAAACTTTCGGAGCATTGCTCTTTCATCTCATCTAATGAAGGAGCAGTCATCTGAAAGCTTGTGTTACCAAATAAACCTGTTGGATTTAAACCTGGTGCTGTGAGACTACTTATAGCGTCAGAAGTGGGGATATTTGCTAATGCACAATATTTAGCGTCATTCTCAACTACTCAGCTACTGAAGCAGTCCATGCCCAAAATGCAGCCAGACTTGGACAATATCCAGTCTTGGGCTGACAATTGGCAAGAACATTAGATAGGCAATGACCAGGAAGAGAGATATAGCTATTGCCCCTTGACATTCAATGGCATTACTATCACTGAATTCCCCCACTATCAAATCCTGGGGGTCACCACTGAACAGAAACTGGAACCAGCCATATAAATTCTGTGGGTATCAGAGCAGATCAAAGATTAGGAACCCTGCAGCAAGTAATTCACGTTCAGATTCCGCAAAGCCTGTCCACCATCTACAAGGCACTAGGTGGAAGAGTAATGGAATATTCTCCATTTGCCTGGATGAGGGCAGTTCCAACAACATTCAAGAAGCTTGACACCGTCCAGGATAAAACAATCCATTTGATTGTTATCCCTTCCGCAAATATTCAATCCCCCCATCATTGATGAACAGTGGTAGCTATGTGAACCATCAACAAGACGTTCTGTAGGAACTCAACAAAGTTCATTAGGCAATACCTTCTACACCCATGACCACTACCACCTAGAAGAACAAATGAAGCAGGTATCTGGGAGCACCATTGCCTTCCAAGTGATTCACCATCCTAATTTCAAAATATATCGCTGCTCCTTCACCGTTGTTAGGTCAAATTCCTGGAACTCCCTCCCTAACAGCACTGTGAATGTGCCTACACCTCAGGGACAGCAGCAGTTGTAAGATGTGGGTTTTTGAAGTATAAAACTGCTCCAATTTAAATAAATTTTAAGGTTCAAATTATTATTTTTTAATGCTAGGTCCTCAGTTGTACTTGACCTAGAAGGTACAAATAACTAGTATTTATGAATCAAGTAGAATTTATTAAACAAGCTTTCACATATACTTAACAATAGGCAGAGAAGACAACATAGAAGTTTCTCATTTTTCAAGATCCCAGGGAATCTCAGTGGTATGGTGGCACAGTTGTTACCACTGCTGCCTTAGAGTGCTAGGACCTGGGTTTAATTTCTGGCTTGGGTCAATATCTGTGCAGAGTCTCCACATTGTCCCTGTGACTGAGTGGGTTTCCTCCAGATGCTCTGGTTTCCATTCACAGTCTGCAAGATGTGCTGGTTAGGAGCATTGGCCATACTAAATTCTCTCTCAGTGTAACCTGAACAGGTGTCAGAGTGTGGCGACTAGGGGATTTTCACAGTAACTTTATTGCAGTGTTAATGAAAGCCTATTTGTGATAAATAAATAAATTTAACTTGGTGTTGTCGACACAAGCAATGTGCCTATTCTTTGTCTTTGAAGTGATTCTGAACTGTGATCAGAAGAGTCATACACCACTGTATCAACTCAGAATCATGATTTCTCAACTTTTATCCCCCAGTCTCCCATTCTTTCTTTTTTGGTCCAAATTCACTCCTGCTATTTGCTTTAGGACAGAATTCATCTCACGTTACTCCACCTTTGTAACAACCGCTGCTTTACGGTTCGCATACTCCATAAGTTTACATTCCATCACAAACAAATGCATATGTCCTTCCAGCTACAGAGAAGCCATAAAGAGTCAAATTCTCTTGTCAGTATATCTTAACCCAAGCTCCACACTTAAAAACAGCTGTCGAGACATTACTTATCACAATGTCAGGGAATAAAAGTTGCCCCTCTCTAGTACAGATCAATTAAAACATGCATTGCTTGTTGAAACAATGTCATCCTAAATTCACACTGTTTTACCCATTTCTTCGAACTGATTTAAAACCAATATTTCAGAATATTTTGGCCATTAGAACAGATCCAGCTCAACTCAAATGAACTCAGCCATAAAACAAGTTTGTTAGTTCACAAACATTTGTTTTTCCTGTTTCTCCAACCATCCTGACTGTTAATTGTCCAACAGTCTGAACCACTTAATGTTAATCTGTACTTACTTAATAAAATTCTAAGATATTACAGATGCTAAAAATTATTAGAATGCTCAAAATCTTACATGAAGGCAGCTCACCACCACCTCCTCGTTGACAGCTAGGGGTGAGCAATAATGCTGGTCTAGGTAGCAACACACACATCCAATGTATGAATAAAATTAAAAAAAAGCATTTTCACAAGGGCAGTTAGGGATAGGCAATAAATATTGGCCTTGCCAGTGATGCCAAAATCCCATGAATTAATAAAAATTAAATTCCCAAGCTTGCCCAAGGATACCATTACTGATTGTCCATTCTTAAATGCATTTAAACTGAGTTAGAGGATTTATTGGATTTTTAATTGCCTGATAGGAACAAAAAACACACTGGCAAGAGAGAGATTATCCCTGAGAAAGCAGAATATTAGACAGATATCGAGTTTTCACCGTGAATTTAATGTTTAGCAATACCCTGAGCAAATCAAAGGTCCTTTTAAAAAGACCAAATAAATAAATGACATTCAAGCTAATTCAAACTTGGCCAGTTACAATTCTATAACTCTATCTATTGTGAATACTGTATAATCTATATATCACATCTTTATGGGATGTTTGATATGGTTATGTCGATATGTGCTGGATAATAATATAACTAGTGCATGTTTCATTTAAATGTCAATGACAAAGAGAATAAGGACAGTATTTGTATTATCTCTGATATATCTCACATTGATCCAGATGCTCAATAGACATTTCTGGTAATAAATGCTGGCGCTGTGTATCCTACATCTAAATCTATTCCCTTTCCTGAATTTGGTGTCTAGGTGCATTCAAGGTCATTTCCTTAAAGCTACAACCACCTCCATGAAGGTTAGCCTTCCATTAGTTCTTGTAGACTGTGAGGATGCTGTTAGGACAGATATATTTTGGCTGTTTTTGGATACTGGACAAGACTTTCTTATCCCTGACTGTTTAACAATGACAAGAGGTGGTGGATATTCATTGGCAACAGGATCTCAAGGTCCTGCCATCATCATTCTTCTCCATTCTCACTGCTGGGAAACCTACAGTGGGCGTGCGCTTTTGGTGGGACTACAAGATCTCATTAGCATGTGCGGCAGCAAGATTCTGACTGGGTAGGATTTTCCTCTTCTCTGCGGTGGGGTTCACAGTGGTGGGAGGCAGTGCACACTCACTGTTGGTAAGTATTGTAATCTTGCCATGGTCAGTGGGGTTTTCTGTTGAGCGCATCCTTTGCCACTTGGAATCCATGCGAACCTGAGCCAGCATGAACAGCAGCGAGATTTCGGCGACTGGCTGTTAGCTATTTTGGAAAAGAGAGTTTGTGAGGAACTGAATGTTTAATTTTATTTCTTGTTCACAGTTGCTAAACTTGGATGATCTGCTGGGCTGGGCTTATGTTTGATGTTCTCAACTGAAGAAGAGCAGGAGCAGAAAAGAGGGCAGCAAGAACCTGTACAGGTTGTGAATACAGTTTCCAACTCTGTTCACAGGTAACACTGGAGGTTTGATCATGTGACATATGTGGCCACCCGATATCTGACCATGTGATGTCCTGGTCACATGACATCAAATCATTTGAACAGATGTTTATCCCATTCTCATTGAAACGTAGTTTTGATCACTACCTCAATAGATACAAAAGATACATTATCTCATGGTCATAGAGCCCTTGGGTCACCCCAATTTTAGAGACTTTCTTGATTTTAGAGACACTTGGATTTCAGAGGATCCCCTGATTTCTGAGGAATCCCTGCATTCAGAGACATTGGATTTCAGAGGACCCCTGTGACACTGCTCAGAACACAAGTTTGATCTGTATTGAGTCACTGCACATTTTCTCCATGTCTGCATGGGTTTTCTTCAGATGTTCCCGTTTCCTTCAACAATCTGAAAGACCTGCTAATTAGGTGAATTAGCCTTGTTAAATTCTCCCTCAGTTTACCCGAGCAGGTGCCAGAGTGTGGTGAATCAGGAATTTTCACAGTAACTTCATTGCAATATTAATGTAACCTTCTTGTGATACTAATAAATAAATTTTAAAGATTAGTTCCCTGTAGGTGCCACTACTGAGCAACAACTGGTGACAGACTCTGTGGAAGGGGCTGGAAATCAGTCTAAAATTAATGCAGTCAAATCTTCTCTGACTCCTGATGCTGAGCTAATAGTTCCTTCATTCTTTAATGCTGATAAAACTAGCATTTGTTACCCATCCCAAATTGCCCTCGAATTGGTTTGCTGGGCCCATTTCAGAGGGCAGTTAAGAGTCAGCCAAATTGCTGTGGGTCTGGAATCACATATAGACCAGACCAGATAAGGATGGCAGATTTCCTTCCCCAAAGAACATTAGTGAACAAGATAGGTTTTTCCATCAATCAATGAGAACTTTTTGCTCACCGTTCCTGAGATTATCTTTGTAACTACTTCAGTTGAATTTAAATTCCACTGCCTGCCAATAGTTGGTTAGCATTTGCAGAACTTCACATTTGTTCATGTGAGCAAACTGCAGTGGGATGTAAGTCGCTGATCTGTCAGTATTGCTGGATGAAGTGTTTAGCATAGTAACCCTCTAATTTCAGAAAAATCCTGCTCATTACAAGAGTGTTGCAAAACTGAGTTTCAAGAAGAGGTCAATGAAGATAATGGAGCAGCATGCAAGTCTTTATAACCCCATCATCATAGTTGGGACTAAAACAGCATCTAACAGTGCATAAAGAATTGCAACTTCTCAATGGAGTGAGACAGAGAGGAATAAACAGTGTTGGGGCCTTCCTACATTGCTGGATTTATGCAATTGCTGGAAATCATGAACTGCAAACTGTGATCTTCTCATCATGAGGCAGCTTTGCTTCTGAGTAGGAAAGGCCCTTTCAATGTGCAAGGTATTTGTGATCACAGGTTTTCTATTTCAGAAGGTGAATAATAGGACTGGAGCCAATCTTTACTCAGTCTTACATTTATTAACAGACTGAAGCATTGCAACCGTACACCTCCTAACTCAACCACGTTATGATAACAATAACTATTTCTTTAAATATGTTCAAGTGAAACTCCAATCAATGTTATCTTGGAGAGCCTTGATGAGGAAGAAGTGGAGCAGGAAGATGAAGAAGGGAACAAGTGGCCCGATACAGTAGGAGAGATGGTCCATCACCATAATGAGTGCTACAGCTATAAGGGATCAATCCTTCTGTTGTCTCCGGCACCAATAGTCCCTTGTATCATTTGACCCAGTACTCACAACTCATCAGATTAATGTCTTCAAACTGGGTGCCAGTAAGATTATGAAGATTGTCAGGTATTCCAAAACAAAATCATTTGCTTATGCTCAGGGGAGATCCTGAATGAATACTTTGCATCGGTATTCACACTGGAGACTGGCCAGATGTCTGTTACTGATTTTGACAAAGTTGAGGATGCGTTGAGGGAAATAAAGATTACGAGGGAAGAGGTGTTGGGGCTGTTAGGCAGCTTAAAGACATATAAAGCTCCGGGGCCTGATGGCATTTACCCCAGGCTGCTAAGGGAGTTGAGGGAAGACCTAGCTGGGCCTCTGACGCAAATCTTTTGTCTCTTCCTTGGACACAAGTGAGGTCCCAGAGGACTGGAGGACAGCAAATGTAGTACCGTTTTTTTAAAAAAGGTCAGAGGGATCACCCAGGGAACTATAGGCCGGTGAGCTTGACTTCAGTTATAGGTAAGCTAATGGAGAGGATCCTTAGGGACAGGATGTATGAGCAGCTGGAGCGCTGCGATCTGATCAGGGATACGCAGCATGGCTTCGTCAAGGGGAAGTCTTGTCTTACAAATCTAGTGGAATTTTTTTGAAGAAGTGACAAAAACAGTTGATGAAGGACAGGCTGTTGATGTCGTCTACATGGATTTCAGTAAGGCGTTTGACAAGGTTCCTCATGGTAGACTGATAGAGAGGGTGAAGGCGCATGGGATACAGGGCCGGGTATGTAGATGGGTCGAGAACTGGCTCGGGAGGAGGAGACAGAGGGTAGTAGTGGGAGGCTCTTTTTCCGACTGGAAGCCTGTCACTAGTGGAGTGCCACAAGGCTCAGTACTAGGTCCTCTTCTATTTGTGGTCTACATAAACGACTTGGAAGTTGGGGTAGATGGTGAGATCAGCAAATTTGCTGATGACACCAAGATGCTTGGATTGGTGGGTACAGAGGAGCAGTGTCAGGCAATACAACAGGACATAGACAGGTTGGTAGACTGGGCAGATAGATGGCAAATGGAATTTAATCCGGATAAATGCGAGGTGATGCATTTTGGCCGAAAAAATGTAGAAGAGAGTTATAGGATAAAAGGTAAAACTATACGGAGCATAGAGACGCAGAGAGACTTGGGGGTGCAGGTTCACAAGTCTCTGAAGGTGTCTTCACAGGTGGAGAAGGTGATAAAGAAAGCGTATAGTATGTTAGCTTTCAGAGAAAAGGGTATAGAATACAAGAATAGGAGTTTGATGTTGCAATTGTATAGAACATTGGTTAGGCCTCATTTGGAATACTGCGTCCAGTTCTGGTCGCCGTACTATCGGAAGGATGTGGAGTCCTTGGAGAGAGTGCAGAGGAGGTTTACCAGGATGCTGCCTGGTATGGAAGGACTGTCTTATGAGGAACGATTAGATAGACTGGGGTTGTTTTCGCTTGAAAGACGTCGGCTTAGAGGGGATCTCATAGAGGTGTATAAGATTATAAGGGGTATAGATAGAGTAAATAGAGGTAAACTTTTTCCACCTTTAGAAATGGATAGGACGAGAGGTCATGGCCATAGGGTGAGGGGGGCTATGTATAGGACGAATATTAGAGGGCAGTTTTTCACACAAAGGGTAGTGGGGTGTGGAATGCACTGCCGAGTAAGGTGGTGGGAGCAGGCACGCCAGGGCTGTTTAAGGGTCTCTTGGACAGCCACATGAGCGGTATGCAGATAGAGGGATATAGTAGGACTGTTTAACTATGACTTTTTTTTCCACAGGTAATTCGGTCCATACTTGACCAACAAGGAGCATGCATTCGGCAGGTGGTGCGAGGACAGCTCTTGGATGTTGATTCATGGGTTGCCTGGTGCTTCATGTCGTAAATGCGTGCTTTATGTGGACCATCTGAAGGGCACCATGACAGCTCAGAGACTATCGATGTGGCTGTGCAGACACTTGGAATTGGGCCGGTGTCTGCGGGAGTTTGCGCGTTCTCCCCGTGGTTTCGTGGGTTTTCTCCGGGCGCTCCGGTTTCCTCCCACATCCCAAAAATTCGCTCTTAGGCTGATTGGGAAACAAATTGACCCTATATTGAGATTCTTCCATATTAGGAATAACCTAAAATTAGAATAGGAAAATGGAATTGTCACTATAAAGTTATGACGGCAGTGCAGGCTCGTTGGGCCGAAGGGCCTGTTTCCCGTGCTGTGTTGCTCTTTGCTCTTTGCTCCCACTGACTGCATTATTGATTTGACAACTGCTTTACAATGACAGCTGTCTACCAATAAACCATCTTTGTGAAATCTCTAAGTTTCTATGGTGTGTGCTTGTGTAATAATTCTTGTTCAATAGTCAGGTAAATATCAACTGCAATACCATTGAGAGCAATGAAGTTCTGAAGCTCAGCACTTATGAAGGCTGTTCCATTATCTAACATTTTATGACTTCAGAAATTCAATGGGTGGAAAAACTATTGGCACAATTTCTCAGCTGTGGTATGCAATATTGGAGAATTCACCTCAAACATTTACACCTACTCTCAATGGGCATTGAGAGGGAGCCAAAGCATTGTGCCCTGAATGGACCAATCTAATCAATATGACCATACCCATGGCTGGCCAGATAATTCCCAAGGGTGTGATGGGTCTGCAGTAGGCAATCTTTGTTGTAGTTGTCATTACTCACTGTGCTTGATTAGACCCTCAATGTCTGCATCACCAGACGTAACTCCGGGCAAGCATCTTCATCTTATGGGCACTCTGCAGTTGTTTAGGAACAAATCCCTTCTTGGTAGAGGGATGATTATTCTTGTTCCCCAATGTATGAGGCCACCTGCAGGTTATATCATCCTTTAGTAGACAACGTGGTTGCATCTCTTCAGAAATTGGCTCACTATCCAACCTATTAGCATTCTGTGCCATACATTGGACAACAGTGGATCTCTATTGATCCAATACTTGATTTTGTGTACTGAAATTGGCAAAACGTTCAAGAAATTCAACACCTTAATAATTTCCTGCAGTATTGGAGAAGGTGCTGTACTCTCTGGTAAAGGCAGGTGACTAAGCACATCCACATTTGTGATGAATGTTCCAGGCTGATGCTTGAATATATATTTGTAAGTGAATGCAATTAATGCCCAATGCTGAACTCTTACTGATGCAATTTGTGGAATATTCCTTAAAAAGACCCAAGAGTACTTTGTGGTCGGTAGCAACAGTAAAATGCTCCTCATACACATACTGATAGAAGTTTTTTCTTCTATATACTATTAACAAGCCTGCCTTTTCAATCTGAGTGTAATATTTCCCAGCCTCTGCAAGGGTTCTCGAGACGTACCCTATAGGTCTTGCAGATCTGGCATCAATCTTGTGGGACAATACTACTCCAATGCCATATGTAGAGGCATCACAAGTTAACACTGATTCTTTAGGTGAGTCAAAATACCCTAATTACCCAGATGTATGTAACAGTTTCCATATTCTGTTAAAAGCTTCTGTCTAGGTCATCTTCCAATACCAACACTGCTTCTTCTTTTGCAGCTTATGGGAGGCATGGTGGCACAGTGATTAGCACTGCTGCCTCACAATGCCAGGGACCCAGGTTCAACTCCAGCTTCAGGTCACTGTTTGTATGGAGTTCGCACATTCCCACACAGTCTAAAAATGTGCGGGTTATGTTGATTGGCCATGCTAAATTGACCCTGGTGACGGGGATTTGTAGAGTAATTATGTGGGGTTGCGGGAATTGAGTCCAGGTGAGATTGTGGTCAGTGCAGACTCGATGGGTTGAATGACCCCCTTTTGTATCATAGGGATTCTATTGTTCTATAATTCAAATGCAAGGGGCCAATAATGTCGCTCAAGGAATATTGTAAACAGAACATACCATTAAAATGTTGAGGTCTCGCCTATCCAAACCAGCTAACATTGTATTTACAATCCCATAATCAGTGTTATAGTCATAGAATCATAGAATTTTACAGCACAGAATGAGGCCTTTTGGCCCATCGTGTCTACGCTGACTATCAAGCACCTATCTATTCTAATCTCATTTGTCAGCACTTGGTCCACAGCCTTGTATGCAATGACATTTCAAGTACTCATTTAAATGCTTCTAAATATAATGAGAATGGAAGCCAGGAAACTTGGCCCACATGCAGTGCTGGAAAGGCATTCCCTGTTGGATCGGGCTTCTCCCATTTCCTGCTCCCAGGACACCCCCTGGGGCCCCCAGGATTGCTCCCAAGGCGGCATGGAGGCACAGTGGTTAGCATTGCTGCTTCACAGGGTTCAAGTCCCGGGTTGGATCACTATCTGTGTGGAGTTTGTGCGTTCTCCCCGTGTCTATATGGGTTTCTTCCGGGTGCTCTGGTTTTGTGCCACAGTCTGAAAGATATGCTGGTTAGGTGCATTGACCCGAACAGGCGCCGGACTATGGGGACAGTAACTTCATTGCAGTGTTAATGTAAGCCTTACTTGTGACACTATTAAATAAACTTGATAAAACTTCAAAACTTTATTTCCCATCAGCTTCCAGGATTCCTGATCACTGGAAAAGCCAGATTGCGGGCATCAAATCTAAAGCATAGCTGAAATAGGGGTTTTGCACCCTCATTGAAATATTCAAATTACTGACTCACCTTTGGAAATCCAGTGGGCAGTCTGCTCACACTCCTACCCTGTACTTCCTAGTCAACTCTACTCCGTTAAAACTGAAAGCGGAGGTGAGTTGTGGGTCTGGTTTCATTCGTTTTGAGTTTTTATCTCTCATCCTTTTTTACCTGCCCTTGGGAGTTAAAATATCTCCCATTTCTCTCAAGGTGGTGATATTAAAGCTGGTGCATGCAGAGAGACTGTCATTTTGGTTCATTTCTATGACAACATTTATGTGAACATTTGTCCAAAAGAGATGAACTACTTGGTGTAGTAAACAAGAAGGCTTTGAATAATTCAAATTCTGACTAACGTCTGAGTAAATGGAGACATAAAATTTATAGCCCAAAGATAATGCCATCAGAAATGATATTGCTTTTACCCCTTCACTGCAAAGGGAAAATTAACAAAATGCTTCATTCTTTGACGCACACTGAGGAGCAATTTCACCCAGAGTTTGGAATTAATAGGTTCAAAGCTGATACCAGCAATCAGATATTACAAATTTTTTTTGAACAAACTTTACTTCCAAAGGTAGCAAAAGAATATGTACAACAGACAGATGCTTACCTAGAGACTACAAGTGTTTTCTCTGTTTGAGAAAGAGGGATTAAAATACATTCAACCATTGTCAGTAAGAGACCCAATGGCCTAAGCCAGAATTCATTGTTTGATTGCTTAGTTTCATTTCTCTCCTCCTTCTCCAGCTCCCTTCATGTATTCTGAAGTATAAAAATTGATGGGTAATGCTGTAGCTGTCAAGAACCTTAGTTAGGTCTCATTTGGAATATTGTTTACAATTCTGGTTGTTTTGGAGAGGGTACAAAAGGTTTACCAGAATGTTGCCTGATCTGAAGGATATTAGCTATGAGGAGAGGTTGGAAAAATTTGGCTTGTTCTCACTGGAATGAGGTTGAGGGGCGATAGAAGATTATAAGTGGCATGGACAGAGTGGATAGTCAGATGCTCTTTCTGAGGATATAAAAGTCAAGTACTGGAGGACATAGACTTAAAGTGCATGGGGGAAAGTTTAGAAGAGATGTGTGAGGCAAGTTTTTTTACACACTTGCTGCTGAATATTTGGAACGTGTTTCCTGGGAGGAGGTGGGAGCAGATACAATAGTGGCATTTACGAGGCATCTAGACAAATACATGAGAATGGAAGGACATGAACTCCGTAAGTGCATATGGAAGTGCATATGATAAATGCATATGTCTTAGTTCTGGCAGGCATCATGGTTGGCGCGTGGAAGGCCGAGAGGTCTGTTCCTGTGCTGTAGTCTATTTTGTTCTTTGTTCTTTTTACTGTCTAACCTCTTCACTGTTATACACGTAACTCGGTGCTGTACACAAGAACTTCTATTTCAAAACAACCTAATGCATTAGGGAATGTCCTGCTCCAGTCTTTAATAGCTATTAATTTGATAGTAATATCGTGCACTAAAATTGTAAACTGGAACATTTAAATAAAACAGGAAGAGCACAATGGGCATTAATGAACCAAATAAAAGCTTACATTCTGAAATTGCTGCAAACACTCAACAGGACAGACAGCAATAGTGCGAAGAAAAACAGAACTTTAACACACACTCCCCCACCTCTGTCGCCACTCCACATCACTGGCTAAGATGGAGGTGCTAATGCCAGTCAGATAGTCGACAGCCAAACTTCCCTGCTGTTGGCTCATCACTGGGGAATTTTTCCAGGGACAGACTGTGAAGCAGGTTGGCTATCTCCTCCACAGAGGTGGGCAACTAATTTGCTTAAATAAGGGCCCAATAATCCACCATACTTCCAGACAGTGCATTCTGTCTAAGACCATATAGAATCATAGAATCCCTACAGTGCAGAAGGAGGCCGTTTGGCGCATTGAGGCTTCACTGACCACAATCCCATCCAATCCCAATTCCCATGATCTCATACTGTGTGAAAAAATGTTTTCTCACATCACGATTGTATCTCTTGCAAAGCACATTAAATCTATGCCTTCTTGATCTTGTACCTTTTTTACAAGGAGGCCCAGTTATTCCCTATCTAGCCTGCTCATGATTTTGAACATTCTTATCAAATCTCCTTGGCCTCCAAGAGGAACAATCCAACCTCTACTTTATCCTCACAACTAAAATTTCTCATCCCTGGAATCATTCTTGTAAATGCCTTCTGCACTCTCTTCAATGTATTCACATCCTTCCTATAGTCATCATGTCCCATATCCAGGAGGGGGGAGAGGTGGTCGGGTGTTTCTGAAGGAGGAGGGAGTTTGAGAGGTCAGGGAGTTTGCAATCAGAGAGGGGAGGAGGGTTGCGTGAGAGGGACATTGTCGGTAGATTAGGACTTGCAGTAGCAAAGGTGATGGTGCTGTCAAGAATGTGTATAGTCGAGGTGTGTGGTCAAGGATGTGTCCAGGGTGGGGGTAGTGGGGGTGGAGGGAGAGAGTTGCTTGTTGCAGTCAGACAACTGAATGTAGTCCAGGGAGTATGCATTGATGGGTCCTGTGCTGGTTGGAGGGGACATAGGGGCTTCTTGTGGGAGAATTGGGGTAGTAGTCAGACAGTGAAGGGTAGTCACAGTGTTCCTTGGGGGGCATTCGGGGTAGGTCAGTACAATAGCTGCCCAGAAGTTAGAAGGGTATTTAATTCTTCTAATTTTTCTCATTTAAGTGTTGCTGTATGAAAGCAGGTACCATCCAAAGTTTGTAATTTAAATCTCATTTTGAGATGGTTCTCATTGCAGAACTTTGTGAGCAACTTCCATGCAATTCTTACCTGGGGACATCCAAGTGGGGTTACCCAGCGCATCTTTTTTTATTCATTCATGAGACATGGGCATTGATGTTTGGCCAGCATTTATTGCCCA
The DNA here is from genome assembly GCA_024679065.1 of Sphyrna mokarran. Taxonomy (NCBI): domain Eukaryota; kingdom Metazoa; phylum Chordata; class Chondrichthyes; order Carcharhiniformes; family Carcharhinidae; genus Sphyrna; species Sphyrna mokarran. The sequence continues at coordinate 25,745,865 of JAGIQG010000009.1, forward strand.
TCCCTTGTTGCCCTTGAGAACACGGTGGTGAGCTGCCCACTTGAACTACTGCAATCCAAGTGCTGTGAAACCCAGCGACTACGAAGAAATGGCAAGGTATTTTCAAGTCAAGGTGATGAGTGGCTTGGAGGGGAGCTTGCAAGAAATGGTGTTCCCATGTATCTGCTACTCTTGTCCTTCTAGATGGAATTGGTCGTGGGTTTGGAAAGTGCTGTCTAAGGTCCTTTGGTGAATTGCTGCAGTGCACCTTGTAGATAACACATGCTGTTGCTACTGAGTGTCAATGGTGGAGGGATTGAATGTTTGTAGATGTGGTGCCAATCAAGAGGCTGCTTTGTCCTGAATAGTGTCAAGCTTCTTGAGTGTTTTTGGAATCCAGACAAATGGGAAATATCCCATCACAATCTTGACTTGTGCTTTGTAGATGATGGAGAATCAGGAAGTGAGTTACTTGCCACAGTATTCCTAGCCTCTGACTGGCTCATACATCCACTGTGTTTATGTGGTGAGTTCAGCTGAGTTTATAGTCAATGGTAACCACAAGGATGCTGACTGTGGGGGATTCAGTGATGATAACACCATTGAATGTCAAGGGCGGTAGTTAGAGTGTCTCTATTGGTGATGATCATTGCCTGGCACAAATGTGGCGGGAATCTTACTTGCCACTTGTCAGCCCAAGCGTGGATATTGTCTAGATTTTGCTGCATTTGCATGTGGAATACTTCAGTCTCTGACGAGTTGCAAATAGTGCTGAACATTGTGCAATCATTGGCAAACATCCCCATTTTTGACCTTGTGACGGAGGGAGGATCATTGATGAAGTAGCTGAAGATCATTGAGCTTAGGACACTACTCTCATGCAGAGATCTCCTGGAGCTGAGATGACTGACCCTCCACAACTACAACCATCTTCGTATGTACCAGGTATGACTCCAACCAGCAGAGAGTTTGACCCCTGATATCCATAATCCCAGTTTCGCTGGGGCTCCTTGATGCCTCACTCAGTCAAATGTGGCCTTGATGTCAAGGGCTCTCACTCTCACCTCATCTCTGGAACTCAGGTCTTTTGTCCATGTTTGAACCAAGGCTGCAATGAGATCAGGAGCTGATTGACCTTGGCAAAGCCCAAACTGGGTGTCGTTCATCAGATTATTGCTGAGCAGATGCTGCTTGATGGCACTATTGATGACCCCTTCCATCGCGTTACTGATGATCAAGAATAGACCGAAGGGGCAGTAATTGGCCAGGTTAGATTTGTCCTGCTTTTTGTGTACAGGACATACCTGGGCAATTTTCCACATTGTTGAATGTATGCCAGTGTTGTAACTGTACTAGAAGAGCTTGGCTAGAGAAGCAGCAAGTTCTGGAGCACACCTCTTCAGTACTCTTGGCAGAATGTTATCAGGGCCCATTTCCTTTGCAGTATCTAGTACCTCCAACCGTTCTTTTGATATCATGTGGAATGAATTGAATTAGCTGAAAACTGCATCTAAGATGCTGGAACCACTGGAGGAGATCAAAATGGATCATCCACTCGGCACATTGACTGAACATTGCTACGAATGCTTCAGCTTTATCTTTTGCACTAATGAGCTGGACTCCACCATCATTGAGGTGGGGATATTTGTGGAACTTCCTCCTCCAGTGAGTTGTTTATTTGTCCACCTCCATTCACAATTGCAGACCTTAGATCTGATTCATTGGTGTGGGATCACTTAGCCCTGTCCACCACTGTCCTCTGTTATTTGTCATTTATATTAATGATTTTGATGAGAATATACGAGGCATGGTTAGTAAGTTTGCAGATGATACCAAGATTGATGGCATAGTGGACAGTGAAGAAGGTTATTTGGATTGCAATGGGATCTTGATCAATTTGGTCAGTGGGCTGACAATTGGCACATGGAGTTTAATTTAGATAAAGGTGAGGTGATGCGTTTTGGTAGATCAAACCAGGGGTAGGACTTAGTCAGTTAATGGTAGGGCATTGAAGAGAATTACAGAGCAAAGAGATCTCAGAGTATAAGTTCATAGCTCTTTGAAAGTGGAGACACAGATGGACAGAGTGGTGAAGAAGGCATTCAGCATGCTTAGTTTCATTGATCAAAACATTGAAAACAAGAGTTGGGATGTCTTGTTGAAGTTGTACAAGATATTGATAAGACCACACTTGAAATACTGTACACAGTTCTAATCACCCGATTAGAGAAAGAATATTATTAAACCAGAAAGAGTGCAAAAGAAATTTATTAGAATGTTCCTGGGACCTGATAGTTTGAGTTATAAGGAGATGCTGGCTAGACTGGGACATTTTTCACCGGAGTGTAGAAAAGTGAGGAGTGATCCTATGGATGTCTATAAAATAATGAGAGGCATCGATCAGCTAGATAGTTAATATCTTTTCCCAAAGATAGGAGAGTGTAAAACTAGAGGGCATAGGTTTAAGATGAGAAGGGAGAGATACAAAAGGATCAAGAGGGGCAGTTGCTTCATGCAGAGAGTGGTGAGTGCCTGGAACAAGCTGCCAGAGTGTACTATGAACCATGATGTACTAAAAAAGTTAATTCGCTGGTTAAAAGGAAAAAGGAGGCTTATGTCAGGATGAGGCTTGAAGGCTCAGTTAGTGCAATGGATAGCTATAGATTAGCCAGGAGGGAGCTAAAGAGTGAATTGAGGAGAGCTAAGAGGGGACACGAGAATACTTTGGCTGATAGGATTAAGGAGAATCCTAAAGCTTTCTTTAGATATGTTAAGAATAGAAGATTGGTTAGGGCAAGATTAGGGCCAGTCATAGACAGCAGTGGGAAGTTGTGCGTGGAGCCTGAAGAGATTGGAGAGGCACTGAACAAATATTTCTCTTCGGTATTTACGCAGGGAGATGTAAATGTAGTTGTGGAGAACACTGGGATACAGGTTTGCAAACTGGAAAGTATTGAAGTAGATAAGGAGGATGTGCTAGATATTCTTGAGGGTTTGAAGTTAGATAAGTCCCCTGGGCCGGACGGGATTTACCCTAGGATTCTCTGGAGGCGAGAGAGGAGATTGCAGAGCCTCTGGCTCTGATCTTCAGGTCGTCGTTGGTTACGGGTATAGTGCCGGAAGACTGGAGGATAGCGAATGTGGTCCATTGTTCAAGAAGGGGAATAGAGACTTTCCTGGGAATTATAGACCGGTGAGTCTTTCTTCTGTTGTGGGCAAAGTACTGGAAAGAATTATTAGGGATAGGATTTATAGTTATTTAGAGAGAAATGAATTGATTGGGGATAGTCAGCATGGTTTTGTGAAGGGTAGGTTGTGCCTTACTAACTTTATTGAGTTTTTTGAAAAAGTGACCAAAGAGGTGGATGGGGGTAAGGCAGTTGATGTGGTATATATGGACTTTAGTAAGGCGTTCGATAAGGTGGCCCATGGAAGGCTTCTGCAGAAAATGCAGATGTATGGGATTGAAGGTGATTTAGCTAATTGGATTAGGAATTGGCTAGCAGATAGAAGACAGAGGGTGGTGGTTGATGGGAGATATTCATCATGGAGTTTGGTGACAAGTGGTGTACCTCAGGGGTCTGTTTTGGGGCCCCTGCTGTTTGTAATTTTTATAAAATGATCTGGATGAGGGTATTGAAGGATGGATTAGTAAATTTGCGGATGACCCCAAAGTCGGAGGAGTGGTAGATAGTGAAGAGGGGTGTTATAGTTTGCAGAGAGACTTGGACAAGTTGCAGAGCTGGGCTGAGAGGTGGCAAATGGAGTTTAAATGTGGAAAAGTGTGAGGTAATTCACTTTGGCAGGAATAACAAATGTGTAGAGTATAGGGCTAATGGTAGGACTCTTAACAGTGTTGATGAACAGAGGGATCTTGGTGTATGTGTGCATAGATCCCTGAAAGTTGGCAATCAAGTCGATAAGGTTGTTAAGAAGGCATACGGAGTCTTAGCTTTATTGGTAGGGGGATTGAATTTCGGAGCCGCAACGTCATGTTGCAACTGTACAAAACTCTAGTGCGGCCGCACTTGGAGTATTGTGTGCAGTTCTGGTCCCCACATTATAAGAAAGATGTGGAGGCATTGGAGAGGATACAGAGGAGGTTTACCAGGATGTTGCCTGTATGGAAGGCAGGTCTTATGAAGAGAGGCTGAGGGATTTGAGGTTGTTTTTATTAGAAAGAAGGCGGCTAAGAGGAGACCTTATTGAAACATATAAGATGATTAGAGGTTTAGATAGGGTGGACAGTGATAGCTTTTTTCCTAGGATGGAGAAAGCTAGCACGAGGGGACATAGCTTTAAATTAAGGGGTGGTGGTTTTAGGACAGATGTCAGAGGTAGGTTCTTTTCCCAGAGGTTGGTAAGGATATGGAATGCCCTGCCTGCGTCAGTTGTAGATGCGCCAAGTTTGGTGGCATTTAAGAGGTTAGAAGATAAGTTTATGGATGAAAAGGGAATGGTTTAGTTAGAGGGTCATTGCTTATTCCTAATTGGTCGGTGCAACATAGAAGGCCGAAGGGCCTGTTCTGCGCTGTAATGTTCTATGTTCTATGTTCTAGAGTAATAATAGAGGCAGGTACAATTTTGTCTTTTAAAAAGAGTTTAGATAGTCACTTGGGTAAGAGGGGTATAGAGAGATATAGGCCAAATGTCAGCAATTGAGACTAGCTTAGGGGTTTAAAAAAAGGGCAGCATGAACAAGTTGGGCTGAGGGCCTGTTTCCATGCTTTAAACATCTATAACTTTATGACTTGCTGTTTATGCTGTTTGGCAGACAATTGGTCCTGTTTGGTAGCTTCCCCAGATGGAAGCCTCATTTTTAGGTATGCCTTGTTCTGTTCTTGGTATGCCCTTCTGCACTCTGCATTGAACCAGGGTTGATCCCCTGGCTTGATGGTAATGGATGGATGGAGAATATGCCAAGATATAAGGTTATAGATTGTGCTGAAGTACAATTCCTGCTGCTATTGATGTCCCACAGTGCCTCATAGATGCACTATGAGGCCTTGAGTTGGTAGACCTGTTTGAAATCTATCCCATTTAGCACGGTAATAGTGCCACCCAACACAATGGAAGTTATTCTCAATGTGAAGGCAGGACTTTGTCTCCACAAGGACTGTGTGATGGTCACTCTTATCAATACTATCAAGCACAGTTGCATCTGCAACCAGCAGATTGGTAAGGATGAGTCAAGTATGTTTTTCTCTCTTGTTGATTCCTTCACCTCCTGCTCTAGACCTAGTCTATCAGCAATATCCTTCAGGATATTCCAGCTTCCAGCTTCCAGCTCAACCAGTAGTGCTGCTGCTGAGCCACTCTTGGTGGGGGACATTAAAATTCCCCACCCAGAGTACACCTTTGGGGTATTCCTCAGATGCATTTAATCCTACCTCAGATGTTACATGTTAGTATCTCCTTTCTTGAGGGGAAGATATTGAGAAGGGTGGGAAACTATTGGTGTTCACCCAACACTATGTGTAAATATCAGTTTAAAACAGCCCCAGACACAGGAGAACACACTGTTCCAGCTTTAACAACTGTATCATTTAAATTAATATAATTTACTGCTAAAACGGTAAACAGGAACAGTTTAAGTGAGGTGGACTGAACAGACTTCTAGGAGATAATAAGCCAGCTACACAAACACACAGGGAAATCTTACATAAAAGGCGAAAAGACCCCCATGCTACTGGGGGTCTTGTGCACGAATTGCAAAAACCCAGTCTGTAAGTGCAGCAGGTGATCAAGAAGGCGAACGGAATATTGGCCTTTATAGCGAGGGGGATAGAATATAAAAGCAGGGAGGTCTTGCTGCAACTGTACAGAGTGCTGATGAGGCCACAGCTGGAGTACTGTGTGCAGTTTTGATCGCCGCATTTGCAGAAGGATGTATTGGAGGGAGTGCAGAGCAGGTTCACTAGGTTGATACTGGAGATGAGGGGGTTAGCCAGTAAGAGAGATTGAATAGACAATGGGTCTGCGTACTCATTGGAGTTTAGAAGGCTGAGAGGCGATCTTATAGAGACATATAAGATAATGAAGGGGATAGATAGGGTAAAGGTAGAGAGATTCTTCCCACTTAGAAAAAGTAGCAGGACTAGAGGGCACAACTTCAAAATAAGGTGTGGGGGGGGGGCAGTTTAGATTGGAGTTGAGGAGGAACTTCTTCACTCAAAGGGTGGTGAGTCTCTGGAATTCTCTGTCCATTGAAGTAACGGAGGCTACCTCGCTGAATATATTTAAGTCACGGGTAGATAGGTTTCTGATAGACAAGGGAATTAAGGGTTATGGGGAGAAAGTGGGGAAGTGGAACTGATCCACTTCAGATCATGCTGTGATCTTATTGAAAGGCAGGGCAGGCTCGAAGGGCTAGATAGCCTACTCCTGCTCCTATTTCTTATGTTCTTATGTTCTTACATTAATGATCACTTAGCTGCATGTTCCATGTGATATTTAGTGTGATTTGAAAAGGTACAATGGCCCCAGTATTTCTTGGGCTGAATTTCCAAATGGGAGGAAAGAGTTCTGGTCAGGAAACCACAAGTGGAAAGTTGAGGAGTTTTGACTTTACAGTATGCATGTTGTTTTTGGAACAGGATTTCTTGCTGGAAGTCCACTTGATTGATAGGCTTGTCTCCTTGTCAGACTGCCAACTTTAGAGCCAAGGAGTGGGCAATTTTATGTTGCTGGAATAGAGAAGGCAAGGGGCTGGGGCAAGGGATGCGAACAGAGAGTGGCATATAGAGTTGGTATTGATAACCAAGATTTATTATTAGTGTCACAAGTAGGCTTACATTAACACTGCAATGAGTTACTGTGAAAATCCCCTAGTCAATGCACTCTGGCATCTATTCAACACACTGAGGGAAATTTTTAGCAAGGATAATGTGCCTAACTGACATGTCTTTCAGATGTGGGAAGAAACCAGAGCATCTGGAGGAAACCCATACAGATACAGGGAGGATATGCAGATTCTGTACAGACAGTGACCCATGCTGGGAATTGAACCTGGGTCCCTGATGCTGTGAGGCAGCAGTGCTAACCACTGTTCCACCACACTGCCCATATCAGGGATTGATTCTGGGCAGAAATGGGGCTTTAAAGATTTCAGTGGGATCTATCTGCAGGGAAAAGAGTAGATTAGCCTGGGGGGGCTTGAGTAGGGTGATGGGGTTGCTGGTGGTGTTGAGGGAGGAAACCATTTCAGTTCATCCTGATTCACAAATGTTGGTTGAAAGTCATTTCCCTTTTCCATCCAGCAATCTTCATTTCTCTTAGCTGCTGGATTTCTCAAGATCCAGGAAGCCTAGTCAGCCAGGGGATAAAAGGTGAGGTATGCAGCTTCATTAAAACATTTAAATGGGTAATTTAATCAGGAGTAGGCTCAATATCTGTTATCCAATCCTTTCCTTAAAAGTAAAAGTTGATGAGTTAGAAGCAAGATGGGTTCAGGTTTGAAACTTGTAAAATGATTACATCTCACTCCTCATTGAATGTTCATTTTCCCTTAATGAGGCTGCCCAACAGACGTTATTTGATCCTTATTTCACTCATTGATTTATAGATATTTGGTTCCACACTGGTGGGCAGAATCCACCTCCCTATAGAAGTATTTGTACATATGCATGATATAAACCTAATCAATAGTTATGAGTGGATAGAGATAATTTCTATAATTTCTTATAATTTTGATATAAATGTACATCTATGATTGGTATACGCTAAAATTATTGTATTCAAATTTGGAAGTATAGCTCCATAGCTCTCTGGAGTATCATTCTCGACTCTGAGGGACTGCCAAAGAAGGAGAATTAGAAGTTTTTCACAATTGCACTGAGGGTTCTACTTACAGAATAGGCATTATCCAATTTAGATTTTTACAATGTAACCAATGATAAGATGTTGCGAGGGTCAGCTGACCAGGTAGAAAATGTAACCAATGGCAAAATGATGTGGTGGTCAGCTGACCAGCTGAACCCAGTATAAATGGAAAGCAATGAGAATTATGGAGAACTGATGTGGTCCAGGGTGTGACCTGAGTGTTGGTGTAATGAAGTTTCCTTATTCAAACTTTTTCTTTGACTTGCTTTGCACAGCTCATTCTTTTATTGCCAGATAAATAAGGTGAGGGCATCAAAAGTCCTGAGGCCTGATATATTGAAGTAGGCATTTTAGGATGAAAATTACAGTTTGAGTTTCTGTTTGAGCATCTAGAGTTACATTTTGCTGTCAATTTTATTGAATAATATGCTGTTTTTTCATTTTTATACCAAGCTTTCCTCCCATTATTTGTTGCTGTTGAGGTTACTTCAATCTGATATTTTCAAAAATGTTCATGATAAGAAATTGTTTTGTTCTCATAGTATTACATGACTGAAAAACAGAACCAAGTTCATGAGGAACAACAAATGCAGGTACAATGAAGCACTTTGTCCACGTCTACATTTAGGTGCCTTCATATTTATATGTACGTGTCAAAGGGTCAGTCTACACCATCTCCATTTTACAGGACAATTTTACCTTCTCAGTAGGGAGACTTATATCATGCAGATATACTTCCAGATTTGAATACAAATAGTTTGTGTATACCAATCTGAGATGTAAATTTATACAGAAACTATCTATATCCACTCATAACTATTGATTAGGTTTACATCATGCATGAGGTATTAATACTACTAACCAATTACCATGGGTGGGATTTTATGGTCTCGCTTGAGCGAGACTGGAAATTCCAAACTGAGGTCAACAGAGATTTCTGGTGTCAGATCCTTGCCCACTCTGATTCTGTGGTGGGTGAGGTGGTAGAGTTCTGGCCAATATATGCATGTCTACTTGATCATAACACCCAATGGAGGGGAGACAATGGCCTGGTGGTATTGCTATAGGACTAGTAATCCAGAGACCCAGCGTAATGCTCTGGGGACCCAGGTTCGAATCCAACCAAGGCAGATGGTGAAATTTTAATTCAATTAAAAATCTAATGATGACCGTGAAACCATTAACGATTGTTGTAAAAACCCATCTGGTTCATTATTGTCCTTTAGAGAAGGAAATCTTCCATCCTAATCCCGGTCTGGTCTATATATGACTCCAGAACGATAGCAATGTGGTTGACTCTTAGTTGCCCCTCTGAAATGGTTGAACAAGCTGCTCAGTTCAAGAACAATTAAGGGTCCAGCCAGTGACACCCACATTCCATGAAAGAATAAAGAAATAAATTAGTGTAAAGGCTTAAATATGCTATTTGGTCCCTAACGTAACAAAACTTGTGTCTGACTTGTAGATATCAATTATCCTCCTCATGTCCAAGGACCTGAGTGTTTGATGAATTCTCTCAGACTAGGGAGGTTTGACACAAACACAAACTCTATTTAAAGCAGTGAACATTGTTGCCTCCCGATGTTGGGGGCATTCTCCTTGGCTGGAAAACAAGTAGAGGCTGTGTAGTGGGCTCCCCACTGGGCTTTAGGCCTCTGCGCACCTCCAGCTATCAGATTTCTGGTGTCATTAGCTCTGCGCCAGAAATCGGCTGATTAAAATATGCCAATTGCCATTTCCATTCGATTAGTTGGCCCAGGACTGAAGTGTCGGGGTTGGCTAGCATCTCCCCACAGCCAGCCCCACCCTCTCCCACTCCCACTCCCACCCACCCACTATCAAGTGGGGTTCACAGCAGTTCCCTACTAACATGGAGCTGGCAGCCCGACCCCATTGGAGTGAGACAAGGCCAGGTTGTTAAGGGGCAAGGGAGTGTCCCTTGGGCAATGACAGCTTGGGCTGCTGGAATTGCCCAAGGGGCAAAGTGTCAATGTCAAGGGAGCACCTTGACACTGACCACCAGGCATGGGCAGGGCCAATCGGGGTGGGGCCTTTGGGGAAGGAGGTTGGGGCTGGACATGTCCAGGAGGCCAACCATTGGGGCATGGGGGAAATGGTCACAAGGCCAGCGACGCAGGGTCACGGAGTGGCCAGCGATCAAGAAGGAATCATTTGTCGGCTCTGAGCATTGCTAGCTGGCCAGCATTTATTGTCCATGCTTTGTTGCCCTTGAGAAGATGGTGATGAGCTGCCTGCTTGAATCGCTGAAGTCCACATGCTGTGGGTTGACAATGCAATTAGGGAAGGAATTTCAGAATTTTGACCCAACAACTGTGAAGGGACTACGGTGTATTTCTAAGTAAGGATGGTGAGTGGCTTGGAAGGGAACTTGCATGAGGTGGTGTTCACATGCCCTTGTCCTTCTAGGTGGGAGTGGTTGCAGCTTTGAAAGATGCTATCTGAGGATCTTTGGTGAATTGCTGCAGTGCATCTTGTAGATAGTGCATGCTGCTTTTGCTGGATGTTGCTGGTGGAGGGAATGTATGTTTGTAGATGTGATACTGATCGAACAGACTACTTTGTCCTGGATGGTATCGAACTCCAGATTGCCAAAGCGTTATGTTGCTGGCCTCATCAATGAGGATAGACCCCGCTGACTCATTTTCAATGGGATTTACACTAGTGCAGTCTGCAATGCATAGAATGTGGATGATTCATTTTGAAAACCCCATTCAAAATAAAATAGAGGAATTTAATCCCATTTTTATGCGAATTCAGCGCTTAGAATTTTTTTGGGCAAATTCCGGCCATTATCTTTTGACCATTTTATTTACTGAACAAATTGATTTTTACAGTCTGCGAGAGTTGACACCTGTGATGCTTCTGCCTGAGAACTAACAGTTTGTGCCCTTGGCTAATTAATATACTTCTCAGCTAGCTGTGTGTGTTCTATCTCTGCTAAACTGGATGTGTCAAGTCTTCTAATACATATGATCAATTAGTATGGCTACCCGCCCCCTGCACTTCCATACAACTGGACTCTTCCAACTAACCACTGAAGACTGCTGGAACTTCTGAAGTTCTACAGTGCACACATATAACAAAAGTTAAGCTTGTAGAGCACAATTTCTATTGCTATTGAAATTATGGTCAGCTGGACAGGATGCACTGTTTTCACCTGGCGATAATATCTCTTTAGCACAAGATGTCCAATTTGGGCACCAAGGTCTATGTGACCAGACAAGGCTTGTAGTCATATTCATTCTGCTGCTCAGGTGATACCAAGCAACAGAGCCATCCTAACTTTACTACTGGCAGTTCACATTGCCTGTTGTGTTTACCAATACATCTGTAGGTGCTGACCCTACTGAAAAACCACTGAACAGCAGGTTTAGCTAGAAATTTGAAGACTTGTTTGCTGTTCTTCAGTCATCATTTGCTTCCTGTGGAAATGGTGCGTCACCAGGCATTGATTATAATGAACAAAATGTGTACAAAGGGCAATGGTTACAACTATTTATGGCATCGTACAGAGGATGCAGGATACTGGAGGCTTGTTGAACTTCAAAAATGAAGAACATAGTTAACTTTACCTCCTTTTTAATATGAGAAATAATCTTCCACAATTGCACCTGAAGAATCTGGGTGACTACGTTGTCTCAGACAGAGTCACTATTGAAATAGTTGTTGGTTGCCTTCAGCCCAAATAAGGCTGCCTTGCTTCAGTGCACCTCTACAAACAAGACCTTCAGCTGGCCAGCACCAAAGGACTTGGGAATTAAGAGCAAAAATAGCCTGCTCAATGGTTAAAGAACTGCTCAGGGTATTAAAGATGATGAGCACCAGCACGAACATTTTTCCTGTTTGGTCTTTGTGTAAGTAATGATGAGCAGGTGTTTGCATTCATGACTAAAGTTTAGGATTTGGATAATATTTCCAAAGTTAATCAAGCTTCACTACTGACGTATTGCATCACCTAAAGTGAAGTTTATTTATTAGTCACAGATAAGGCTTACATAATATTGCAATGAAATTGCATGTGAAATTCTCCTAATCGCCACATTCTGGCGCCTGTTCAATGCACCTCACCAACATGTTTTTTGGACTTGTGGGGGGACAGCGGAGCACTCAGAGGAAGCCTACACAGTCAAGGGAAAACTTGCAGACTCCACACAGACAGTGACCCAAGCCAGGAATCGAACCCGAGTCCCTGGCCCTGTGAGTCAACAGTACAAACCACTGTGCCACTGTGCTGCCCATGTGTGTTGTGTTCTGATAACTGCAGGAACAAATCGTGAAAATAAATTATTTCATAAAGATTAGACTACTGATGATGCCTTTTTATAAAGAAGAAAGGTGGTTAATGGCAAAAAGATTTTCCGCCAGAATCAGTTTGTTCAACTATCATGTAAGTAATCACAAGAGCTGGTACAGCTTGGGTTAGTTAAATCTCATATCCCTTTTGAAGTTCACACTGGAACAAAGGAAATAACAAAGATACTACGAAAAAATGATGTAAATTATTTATATGCTTCAAAACATTGCTGCATTAGAATTATCCCTCGATATGTCAGTTGTCCCAACTGATCAGTTTTATTGCCTTCACGTGAACAAATGGAATTGTTTCTAACAATACATGTGCTTGAATTCCCGCAGACTGGTAATTCAGGGTTGAGTTGTCACTTTGCTCTTATTTCCATATCTTAATCCCATATTCAAACCAGCTTCCCATCCATTGGCTCTGTCTACACTTCTCATTGTCTCGGTGAAGCATAATTCAGGACCCAAGCACCTGGACGTACTTTCTTCCTTCTTCCATCGGGAAAAATATATGGAAGTCCAAGAACACATACCCACCGACTCAAGAACAGCTTCTTCCCTGCTGACATCAAACTTCTGAATGGACCTACCTACATTAAGTTGATCTTTCTCTACCCCCTAGCCATGACTGTAACAGTACATTGTGTACTCTCTCCTTTCCTTCTCTATGAATGGTATTCTTTGCTCTACAGCACACAAGAAACAATATTTTTCACACTAATACATGTGATGACAATGAAGCAATTCAAAGGAATATTTTTCAATCCTATCTCTCAAAACCTTTGACAGTACAGTGGCACAATGATTAGCACTGCTATGTCACAGCGCTAGGGCCCCAGATTTGATTGCTGTCTTGGCTCACTGTCTGTGTGGAGTTTGTAAGTGCCCCCTGTGCCTACGTGAGTTTCCTCCAGGTGCTTTGGTTTCCTCCAAGTCCAAAAGAGTGCTGGTTAGATACATTGGCCATGCAAAATTCTCCCTCAGTGTACAGAGTGTGATGACTAGGGGATCTTCATAGTAACTTCATTGCAGTGTTAACGTAAGCCTAGTTGTGACACTAATAAATGAACTATAAACTTTCTAACTCAATCCGGACAGGACAGTGCTCTCCTGAGACCTTCAGTTTAATGTTGCTGCTGCATCAGAGGGGAGGAGACCAAGCTCTCTTTTCTTATGACACTAGTTGCTGTAAACTAGAAAAGATCCAGCTAAGTTTAAAGGACTTTGATAGGCCAGGAAGAAATTAGATGAGGTAAGTGTTTAAGGTCAGATTTCAGGGGGGATGAGGGGCAAGATTTTGGGATTTTGAGATTTTGGGTGGTGTCAGATTGGGCCTGAGGGGAGGGTTGGATCGGGTTGCACTGAGGGTGGAATGGTTCAATTGGGACAGTCTCAGGGATGGGTCAGTCCAATTAGGAAGGGGAGGTGGGGAGGTTTGGTGGGGATGAATGTGAGTTGGATCTGGTTGGTGGAGTAATCATTGGGAGGTGAGGGCAGGTGGTGGATCAGATTAGACATCGGTGGGGGGAGAGTCCCAGGACACTCTCCCCAAGGCTGTAATTTCCACCTAAGGCAGAAATTCCCACCTGAGGTCAGTGGACATTTGCATGGCCCACTCCTGCCGCTTACAATTCCTGCAGTGGGAATATTCTGCCCCCATGGAGGGAGGGGGTGTTAGTTTCTTTGTGGGGGGGAATGCAATATTGTGAGTGAGGGTTGTTGGTATATTTGGGGAATACCCTGGGAATCAGCAAAGGGTTTAGCAATCCCTTGGTGGTTCAGGCTGTGGGGAGAATCCCAGAGAGGATCTTTACAACAGTTACCGAGAAGTCACAAGTGGTTTTAATCTTTCTAATTTTTTCTGGATAAGTGCTGATATAATACAATCAGAACTATCTGAAGCTTGTGAATAAGGTTGTATTTTTGGATAGTTCCCATTGCCTGTCATGAGTTTGCACTTCTTGGACAATTGCCTTACAATCCAAAGGCATCATGCCTGGAATCAGTGGGTGGGTGGGGGGAGGGCGGGTGTGGGTGAGGGGAAGGTGCTCGTCCAAAGATCAGGCAAAACAAAGTCCACATTTGACCGCCCGCTGGGGGGAAGGGGATGCTGGGGGAGAGAAGTGGGGAGGGCAGGTTAGGGGTGGGGTTGGTCTCTCCATGGGTAATAGGGAAAACCTCTGATTTTCAATGTGAATCCCACTCCGGCACTCTGCAGTGTTCAGTGTGGGAGATTTGCTCTGAAAATCCTGCTTAAAAAAAACCCAGCAGGAGTTCCTCCAGTTTTCACACAAATTCGGCACTTAGAATTTTTTTGGGAAGAATCTTTCAGGTCAGATGATAGCTGCAACATAAGGCTAATTTATTCGGGTGGATTTAGCATCATAGAAATTTATCAGGACTTTGGAACGCAGCTAGATTTATTGAAACAACTGAGTTTAGTCAGAAAACTGCATTGCCTTAAAAGACACAAATACATGGCTGGAATTCTCCTGTCCCGCCCTCCATGGAAATTCTAGTGGGGGTAGAGGGAGCGGAGTAGTGTGAGTGTGGTGGTGGTGGGGGGGAATGGTGTGGGTGGCGGGGGTGGTAGGGGAGAGAGGGACCATACAAAGGTTGACCCAGGGCAGAATTCTCCAATTTTGAGGTGAGCGTGGCTGGAGAATCCCGCCCAACATTTGTGAAAATTGCACTGCTTTCAACTAAGTTTGTGGTCAGTTTAGCTTAGATATGAATATTATTCTAAGCAGTCATCATTTGGTGAATCTGATTCATTAGAAGAATGTCCACAGGGTCAGTTTGCAGCTGAGATGGCATATGAACTACAGTGAAGACGGAAATATAATCTTTTTGCAGGACACTCTAAGGAATTCCTATCAGAAATATCTCTAAGCTATCATTAAGAGAATGATTATCTGCTAACTAATGTAGTGATTCACTCAGCCTGCTTTCATATTATGATATTATGATGAAATGTTACTATGTCACTGGTGTAACACAGGTACATTGACTATGAAATTTAATAGTACCCTATTGCTCAGACACTAAACAGGCATCAAACTTCCATTGTGGCAGGCAGGAAGTGTGTAGCTATTGCAAACCAATGGTCCACTGCTTGTCATATTGGAATGAATAGAAACAGGCATCTTGGTAAGCTAGTTGGCTTGAAACAAAAGGCAATTATAGTAATGGGAAATTGAACAGTTTATAATGTAAGATACTTAGCACAATTTTACACATGGAGAAGTTTTTTTATTCCTCATAATAATGGGTTCAATCTGCTTAAACAAGTTAACTGGCAAACATCACCTGTAATTTCAGAAAAATATTTGTTTGAGTTTGCACTGTCTGATAGTATTAAAACACCTTTATTGGTTGGCAAGATGTAAATAATGGGGTGCAATAGTGTTCCTTCCTCAGGCTCCGACTAATTACAATTTAATGACTTGGATATAGGGTACTATAGTCAAATTTTAGATGACACTAAAATAGGTGAGATAGTAAGTTGCAACGAGGAAAGAAGAAATTAAAAAAAGGATATCAACAGAATCAGAAGAATATAGACTTGTATATTTGTTCTTTCAGACCCTTATAAGAGAATAGGAATAAAATAGAGAATCTGGTGAGCTACTGCGGCAATAATAATCCTTTCCTCAATGTCAACAAAACAAAGGAAATTGTCATTGACATAAGGAACATAAGGGAGAACACGCCCTTGTCTACATCAATGGGAACAAAGTAGAAAGAGTCGAGAGCTCAAGTTTTTAAGTGCCCAGATCACCAACAACCTGTCCTGGTCATGCCCACCGCCCCCCATGCTGACACTATAGTTAAGAAAGCCCACCAACACCTTTACTTTCTCAGAAGCCTAAGGAAATTTGGCACGTCAGCTACAACTCTCATCAACATTTACAGATATACCATAGAAAGCATTCTTTTTCTTGTATCACAGCTTAGTATGGCTCCTGTTCTGCCCAAGATCGCAAAGAACTACAAAAGGTTATGAATGTAGCCCAATCCATTATGCAAACCAATCTCCCAGCCATTGACTCTGTCTACACTTACTGCTGTCTTGGCAAAGCAGCCAGTGTAATTAAAGACCCCACGCACCCCAGACATTCTCTTTTCCACCTTCTTCCATTGGGAAAAGTATACAAAAGTCTGAAATCATGTACCTATCAACTCGAACAGCTTCTTCCCTGCTGCCTCTAGACTTCTGAATAGACTTACATTGCATTACGTTGATCTTTCTTTACACCTTAGCTATGACTATAACACTACATTCTGCACTGTCTTGTTTCCTTCCCTGTAAATGGTATGGTTTGTCTGAACAGTGTGCAAAAAACAATACTTTTCACTGAATGTTAATACATGTGACAATAATAAATTAAATCAAATCAAATTAGCTGATAAACCATTCCTTGTTGAAGTCACAACATTTACCTTCAACTTTACTATGCTATCCATCTGTTTATAAACTTGTTGATTACTAGCAGAAGGGCTTCAAGACCTTCCTCAACTGGGTTGAGAGTATCACAGCAGGATGGTGACAAAGCTAGAGATTTCACTTTGATCTACAAAATAGGGGAACCTCATTTAGGAATGATTTTATCAACTGAGTGTAATTATCTGCTCAGAAAGATAATGGAGGAAGATAGCTTTTTGATAAAGAAGTTGTTGAGGAATCCTAATAGCTGTGCAAAATTATTTTAAATTTTGGGATTCAGCAAATGAATTGTAATGGCCATTTCCAGATCTATATGTTCACAATAGAAACATTCATATGACAATACCAGTTTAAATTAATGTTCTCTGTAATATGAGAGGTGATGGCCCAGTGGTAATATCACTAATTATTATTCCAGCAACTCAGCTACTGTTCTGGGAACCCAGGTTCGAATCCCACCGTACAAATGGTGTAATTTGAATTCAATAAAAAAATCCGGAATTACAATTTTACTGATGACCATGAAACAATTGTCAATTGTCGGAAAAATCCATCTATTCTTTAGTGAAGGAAATCTGCCATTCTTACCTGGCCTAGATGTGACTCCAGAACCACAGCAATGTAGTTGATTTCAACTTCCTCTGAAAAAAGATTCAGTTCAAGGCTAACTAGGGATGGGCAATAAATGCTGGCCAGCCAGTGACACGCGTGTCCTACAAATGAATAAACATTTTTAATATTTTTAAGCAGATTACTTTTGAAGGAAGAAGTTTAAGGAGGAAGACTTAAACTAAATGGAAACAGCAAAGTAATTTCACAAGAATAATTTAAGCACTGGTATGCAAATATTCTGAACAATAATTTGTAAGTTTATAAAATTAAGCAAAGGAACTGACTACAATTTCCTTGCTGTTACACAATAGAAAGATTTGATTGCATGTGTATTTCTGTAGTGATTTAATTGAACTTTCAGAATGAAACAACTCATTCACAAAATCAATTTGCATAATTGATATGCACACAGTATAACTGAGTTGTGAAATTCTATTAAGCTATCTGGAGAGGAATGCAATCAACAAGTTTAAATCAATCATCCTTAAATTATTGGCATTTATGTGATTAATATAAATTATTACTCAGTATCCACGTATTTCACAAGTGAGTCATACTTGTGGTTCCTTTTGTGTTCTATGTCCATCTTTCCCTCTTGCAGCACTGATGCTTGAAACCTTTCCAACTTTTTACAATCTGCTTTTCTCAATGTTTCACTATTGTGGCAAAGATTGGTGCCTGCTAACATCACAGTAAAGTCTCATACAAAATGTGATTCCATTATTGGGCAAAATGTACAGGGAATCTTCTCTTCATTCTCCTGCAAAGATAGCAGGTAAGTAGCTTATCCGGCCCTGGAATCAGTTATTAGTATTTAACATGCTGTTACACAGCTTAAACCTCCTCTAATTCTGCTCCATCCTGAGGGGAATTCACTTCAACTCTCTACAATTCTCCTATGCCCAGTTGTGTTCAGAAACATCCCTGTTGCCATATGGAAAATCCTGGGTGCTAATCCTTGTCCTATTGGAGAGGATAATTGAAATATGTGGTGGAATTCTCCTACACCCATTCCAGTGGGTTCAATAGTGGGGGTTGGGGCTCAGGGGTGGGGTGGGGAATTCAGCGGGAGGTCTCAAAATTACTTTTCTGCCGGTATAAATTTTCCATGGGATCTTTCACTGGTGGCTGCTATGGCGGAGCAGGCAAGCCGCTGGGTGTCAGCATGAAAGTGATTACCACAATGCTGCAGGTAAACACACTGGCGCAAAAGAAATCTGAGACAATGTGGCACACAGATGTCGGCACTCAGCTGAACAATGCCTCCAGAGTTCAAGATGAAGACTGCCAGCAACCCTCGACCAAGGAACGCCATAGCAGTAGGTGGGGCAGCATCTACAGATGGAGCCTCCAGCTTCAGTGTTATTGAAGAGGAGGTCCATCTTCCAGCCTCAATGTCCCTGGATGTTCAATCTCTTTCTCAGGAGGTCCATTTCAGGCCCTGGGATTCTCCCAGTGGTCAATCTTCATTTTCAGGAGGCCCAAACTCTTTCCTCAACACTGGGTTAGTGATATGGCACCTGGATTTGCATCATCAGACCTGCCATGCCCAACAATACAGCACAAAACACTCGGTTATATAATTAATGAGGTTGGGGCATAAGATGTGAGGTGGAATTTTACCATCCCGCCTGCCATGGGAATTGTAGCAGACCATGCAAAAGTCTGTTGACCTCAGGCAGGATTTTCCAACCTTGGAACAAGTGCAGCTTGGAAGATCCCGCCAATGGTGTCTTTTCTCATTGGCCTCCACAGGTGAAAAGACTCCATTTTTCCACCTCTACCACAGAACTTAGTACTTGATGGCAGAATTCTACCTATTGGCCGGGATTCTCTGATCTCATTCATCCTGTCACCACTGCCAGCAAGGCTAGAGAATTTGGCACTCAATCAAAACTCCATTCACTGCAGTGGGATTGGAGAATCCCAGCAGTTGGTGAGGTTGGAGAATTCCAGCCAATTTTTTTCTACTCCATCATGGAATGTGGATGCTGCTGTCTAAACCAGCATTTATTTCCCATCCCTAAAATTCTGCCCCATATCTAAAGGTGGCAATGAGCTACTTCCTGAAGTGATACAGCCCACAAAGGAATGACAATATATTACTGAGTCAGGATGGTGTGTGGCTTGGTGGGGAACTTGCTGGTGCTGACATTCTTGGACATCTGCCTATTTTGACCTTCTAAGAGGTAGATATCATGGGTTTGGAAGGTGCTTTTGAAGAGCCTTGGTGAGTTGCAGAGTACCTCGTGGAGGTACACATGGCTACCATTGGTTGTTGGTGGTGGAGGAAGTGATTATTAAAAGTGCACTTTTGCACAGTAGGCATTCTATGGGGCTCCATAGTTTGGAAGGTGCGATGTAAGGAACCTTGGTGAATTGCTCCAGTGCCTCCTATTGATGGCACATGTTGCTGCTCTGCGTATTGATGGTGGACGTTGTTGATGCTGAATGTGATTGATGCGGGAGCCAATCAAGCAGGCTCTTTATCTTGAATGGTGTTGACCTTCTTGAGTGTTTTAAGAGCTGAACTCATCCAGGCAAGGTTACAAGATGAAGGCATGTAAAATCGCCGGCTCCAATGCATGAGCTCAATGATGAGCTCAATGCACTCTACACCTGTTTTGAGCTAGAGGTCAGCAAGAGCATGTCCTCCACACTGAAAGCCTTGGATGAACCTGTATCCATGGTCAGCATTGCAGATGTCAGACCAACTTTCTAGAAGGTCAATCCATGGAAAGTGAGTGGCTCGGATGGGGAACCTGGATGAACACTCAGGTGTGCATGAATCAGCCAGCAGAGGTATTTGCAGACATCTTCAACTTCTTTTCACAACAATCTTTGGTCCCTATATCCCAGTACCTAGGAAAAACTAAGTAGCATGCCTTAATGACTATCAGCCGGTGGCTCTGACATCCATTATCATGAAATGCTTTGAAAGGTTAGTCATGGTACGAATCAATTCCAGCCTCCTGGGCTATTTGGATCCACTACAGTTTGCCTACTGCAGCAACAAGTCCATAGCAGATGCCATCTCCTTGACCCTGTACTCAACCCTGGAACACCTAGATAATGAAAGCACTTATATCAGACTCCTATTTATTAACTACAGCTCAACCTTCAAAACCATTATTCCCACAAAACTTACCTCTAAACTCCGTGGCCTGGGCTTTGTCTCCTGCCTCTATGATTAAATCCTGAACTTCCTAACTCACAGACCACAATCAGGCAACATTGGGAGTCTATGCAGATACAATAACGTATAATGAACAATCACCAGGCAAGACTGTTCACTTCCTGTTGAGGAACACTTCAGCAGTCATGGGCATTTGACCACTGATCTTTGGGTAAGCGATCTCCAAGGCAGTCTTCATGACACACAGCAGCGCAGAGTCGCTGAGCAGAGACTAATAGCCAAGTTCCGCACACATGAGGATGGCCTCAACTGGGATCTTGGGTTCACGTCACACTATCTGTAACCCCAACAACTTGCCTGGACTTGCAAAATCTCACTAACTTTCCTGTCTGGAAACAATACACATCTTTTTAACCTGTGCTTAATGCTCTTTCCACTCACATTGTCTGTACGTTTAAGACTTGATTTTCTGTAAAGACTCACATTCCAACCATTATTCACGTAAATTGAGTTTGTTTTTATATGCCCTGTTAGCGATGAGAACTCCCACCCACCTGATGAAGGCACAGCCAGTTCTGAAAGCTAGTGGCATTTGCTACAAATAAACCTGTTGGTCTTTAATCTGGTGTTGTGAGACTTCTTACTGTATTTACTCCAGTCCAACATTAGCATCTCCACATTCTGTCAAGAAACCTATTTTGCATCCATTTAGATACCTCACCCTGGATCCTGTGAGATTTAACCTTATGCAACAACGTCCCATACAGTACCTTGTCAAAGGCCATGCTAAAGTCCATGTAGACAACATCAACTCACTGTCCTTCAAAAAACTCAATTAAATTTGCGAGACATGATTTTGCTGACTGTCCCTAATCAGTCCTTGCATCTCTAAATGCCTGTGGATCCTGTTTCTCTAAATACCTTCCAACAATTAACCCACTACAAACATAAAACTCGCTGGCTTGTAATTCCCAAGTGGATTTCAGGAATGACAAGGACGATCTGACAAACTGGTGCAGCAACAATAATCTCTCCTGCAATGTCAACAAAATGAAGGAGATTGTTATCGACTTCAGGAAGTGCAAAGGAGACTTGACATGTATACCCGAGCCATCAGGAAGTGTGTCAACACTAGATTAATCAAAGGGGATGATGTAGAAAGGGTCAAGAGCTTCAAACTTTTAGGTGTCCAGATCACCTGCTCCTGCTCAGCCCAAGACTGCAAGAACCTGTTAAAGGTCGTAAATATAGCCCAATCCATCATGCAGACCAGCCTTTCATCTGTGGTGCATCTTGTGGTTGGTACACATAGCTGCCACTCTGTGTCCGTGATGGAGTGAATGATAATTTAAGGTGCACTTCTGCACTATAGACATTCTACACCCTATCTACATTTCCTGCTGCCTTGGAAAAGTAGCCAGCATAATTAAGGATCTCATACATCTAAACATTCACTCTCTTCTGTTGGGAAAAAGATACAAAAGTCTGAGGTCACATACCAACTGACTCAAGATCAGCTTCTTCCCTGCTAATGTCAGACTTTTGAATGGACCTCCCTCGCGCTACGTTGATCTTTCTCTACACCCTAGCTTTGACTGTAACCCTACATTTTGCACTCTGTTTCCTTCTCTATGAGCGGTATGCTTTGTCTGTATAACATGCAAGAAACAATACTTTTCACTACATGCTAATATATGTGATAATAAATCAAATCAAAAGTGGAGAGCATTCCATCACGCTCCAATTTGCACCTTGAAGATGGTTAACAGGCTTTAGGGAGTTAGGAGATGAGTTATTCTCCACAGAACCACAGAATTCCCATCCTCTGATTTGTTCTCGTAGCCACCATATTGCATAGCAAGTTCAGTTTGGTGTCTGGATAATAACCCCAAGATGCTGATAGTGGAAGATTCAGCAATGGCATTGTCATTGAATGTCAAGGATTAAATACTCTCTTGTTGAAGATGGCAATTGTCCAGCACTTATGTTACATGAATATGACCTATCACTTAGCTGTCTAAGTGATTGTTTCAGTACCTGAGGAGATGCGAATGGTGTTGAATATTCTGCTCTCATCCATGAACATCCTGATTTCTGACCTTATGATGGAGGGAGGGCCATTGAAGTAACTGAAGATGGTTGGAATTAGGACATTACTCTGAGTGCAGCAAGATGGAACAATGTCAGGGACCAGGGTTTAATTTTACCCTTGGGGTGACTCTGTGGAATTTGCACATTCTTCCCGTGTCTGCATGGGTTTCTTCCGAGTATTCCAGTTTCCTCCCACAGTCCAAAGATGTGCAGGTTAGGTAGAATGGCCACATAAATTGCTCCTTAGTGTTGAAAGACAATTAGCCATGAGGTAAATATGAGTTTAGAGGGATAAGGCAGAGGGGAGTGTATGGGTGGGATGTTCTTTCGGAGAATCGGCATAGACTCGATAGGCTAAATGGCCTCTTTCTGCACTGTAGGGATTCTGCTGTCTTATAGTTCTATGGAACATCCTAGTGATGTCCTGGGACTGCAACAACCACAACCATCTTCCCTTATTCTCGGTATGACTCTAGGTATGTAGTGAGAATTTTTCCCTGATTCCTACTGACTTCAATTTTGCTAAGGCTCCTTGGTGCCGTTCTTGATAACTTGTTGCCTTGAAGGGATTCCAAGGCTCCCCCAACAAGCCATTGAGCCACTGGTCAATATTACTACCAGGAGTGGGGGTGCTGGTCAGAGATGGGTGTGAGGAATACTCCCCCTGTAAAATTCAGCCTTTTCCTCTCACCGCAGTAATGTTTAGCTTTTGTGCAGGATGTTAGCAGCAGAGTTTTTGATGAGCTATAATGAATGGGGAATATAGAGCTGGAGGTCAGCCAGGAGAGCTTTGAGATAGCTTTTAGAAAGGCATGAATTTAGACTTAGTCATCAGAGATGTAAGAACCTTTAGAATTTTCTGTTTTGAAATTGCATTGCACTTGTGGTCAAAGCTAAATAGGATAATATGGCAGACTGGTGACTCTCTTTTGTTCATAGAGTAATACATTCCCTCTAAAATATGTATGTACCCTACAGAGTGAAAACTGAACATTTTTCACTTTCCTCAGACAGATGTTATAATCATTGTATCCCTGCTCTACAGAATGCAGACTGTCGATGAAGCATTAATACAATAAATTGAGTTTCTTTAATAAAGGATGAGACCTTGTTGCTAAACCCAAATGTATTGTTGCTTCACTGAAAATCCTATTATACGCCTGCAAGGATATTTCTTTGCAGCCACTGCCTGCTAATTATTGGGATTGCACTTATTTTTATGGAGAATAAATGTCTGTTTTTCTTGCTAAATGCTGTTGTTTGCTGCAGAAGATGCCTGTGGAAGCGAGACATGATGATATTTCATTTTGATTTTCCTCTCCAACTACACTGACTATCTACAATGTTTAGCACTTTAGTGTAAAAACAAAATAAAAGAATGTGGTAAATGATTTTTCTGTCTCTTTAGTGGTCAGAATGTTTCTCTTCCTCAATCTTCTTTTATTGCTTATGCTTTGCCAGGATAAATCCCGAATGAGATGGGCTTGATAATGGATTGCTTGCAAACTGTTTCTACCCACCTTAGAACAGTCTCCAAGGAGATGAGGCCTGAACATGACTTTCTGTGCAATTTTCTTTTCTTCCCTCTTCCAGATCAGGCGTTCGTTCTCCATTTGCAACCTTTGCAGCAGAAATTGGGAGACTCTGGGCTCAAGCTTTCAACTGGGCCTGGGATGGACCATTGTAATACAACCTGCTAAGTATGACAGATCCTGGTTACAGTGTTAATCCAATCCATGCTTTTTGTTTCACCCATTAATAGGTGGGAGCAGGTTTTAAGCTCATCCCCCTGTACCATGGAATCATGTTTTGGGATGTTCTTACCTACCCTGAACCTTACCCATCCTTTCAACACCCTCTTAGTGAATCTGAAGCCAGCTGAGAGCTAGAGTGAAATCTGTGGGGATCTATAAAGGGTTGTAAACCATTTATAAGAAAGGGAATCAGATGGAAGTAATTCCCTTCTTTAGAAGGATGGCATTTTCCTTAGGGGACAAAAGGATCAATAAGGTCACATTTTTACAGAGGCTCACTGAATTTTGTCTTCAGCCTCAGAGAGGTGTGATACTGCCCAGACATAACCTGGCAGTGACCTCCAACAATTATAGTCAATATCCTTTGTCCCTTTGCAAGAATGGCTTCTACTATGGGAGAGCTTTCCCTCGATTCCCATGACCTTAAATTTTATGAGGATTCCATGGTTCCACATTTGGTCACATGCTGCCTTGATGTCAAGCATCATCATTCTCACCTCACCTCACCTCACGCCTTGTGTTCAGCTCTTTTGTCCATGATTGGATTGAGGCTCTAATGAGGTCAGGAGTCAAGTGGCATCCCAAATTCAGCATTGGTGATCAGGTTATTGCTAAGTAAGAGGTATTCAATAGCACTGTTGATGACTGATGGTTGACAGAAGACTAGATTGGAACTGTAATTGGTCAGGTTGGATTTGTCCTGCTTTTTGTGGACAGGACATACTTGGTCAATTTTCCACTTAGTTGGGTGAATGCAGTGAAGCAGCTTAGAGAGAGGTGCATCTAGATCCAGGGCGCAGGCCTTTACTGTTACTGTGTCACTGCTAGTGGTCTTTTCCATATACAGTGCATGCAAACATTTATTGATATCATGTTGGATGAATCGAATTGGCTGAAGACAGGCTGTTGGATGGTAAATACTTCAGGAAGATGCTGAGATGGATCAGTATCTTAGTGCTTTTCTGAAGATGGTTGCAAGCTCTTCAGTCTCGGCTTCTAGAGTTATGAGCTAAGCTCCCTCATCATTGAGAGTGGGCTGTTCAAGGAATCTTCCCGCATTAGGGCTGTGATTCTCCCATCCCGATGTACTAATTGTTTAGCACTGTGAGACGGAAGAATCTTGCACCAGTCAATTCGCAGGGTTCACGTGTTTGAGTGCAATCCGCTTGCGTCTCCCAGTGCTGGATTTCCAGTAACATTTGCTCCGGAAGATGCAGAAATGATTTAAATAATCATTTCCCTACAATTCAAATGTAATTAGCAGACTTAGGACTGTAGTCTCCAGACCCACTCGCCTTTCCCAGCCCACCACAATGTGTCACTCCAATGGGGATTACACCAGTTCCCCACTTTTGGGGAACTAACAGCCTGATCCTGCTGGAGTGGAGGGGGCAATTGGAACAGTTGAGTGGAGGAGTGGGGGGTGAGTGGAGGAGTGGTGCTCCCTGATGGTACCCCAGATCTGAGAATAACCTCAAATCTGCATCCAGTTTATCCTCTAATCTATCACCCCCTTGTTTGCAAGGATCAACCCACCTCTGACTCCACTTACAGCAGAGAAACCCTACAGTGCAGAAAGAGATCCTTCAGCCCATTGAGTGTGCACCGACCACAATCCCACACAGGTCCTACCCCTATGTATTTACCCACTAATCTCTCTAACCTAAGCATCTCAGGACATTAATGGCAATATCTTACATGGCCAATCAACCTGACCTGCACATCTTTGGACTTTCGGAGGAAACCGGAGCACCCGGAGGAAACCCACACAGACACGAGGACAATGTGCAAACTCCACACAGACAGTGATCCAAGCCGGGAATTGAACACACGTCCCTGGAGCTGTGAAGCAGCAGTGCTAACCACCGTGCTAACGCACCACTCTTCTTTCCAGGAAGAGAGTTCCCAAAGCCTCCCGACATTCTGACTGAAAACATCTCACTTCATACGTGTTTTAAATAGGCGATCCCTTATTTTTAAACAGTAACCTCAAATTCCAGATTCTCTCAAGAGGAAACATTGGAGGGGGGTAGATATTCTCCAGCCGTTCACATTGGCGGGGTTCTCCTGTCCTGCTGATAGTGCACTCCCTCCCGCAGGTTTCACAGTGATATAAGATGACATCAATTGAAGTGGAGGTACTTGAGAATTCCTTCACCCAGTGAACAGTGGGCCACCTCCCACTGCCGAGAAACACGTGGATAGGAGGCTGGGGAGTCTCCCTCGTTGTCTCCACATTCTCCTTGCCAATACCTCTCAGATTCTTACATGATTCAATGAAGTTGCCTCTTATTCTTTTAAACTCCAGTTGAAGCAAACTTAGCTTGTCAAACCTTTCCCTGTAGGACAATTTGCCCATTCTATATATTCACTTGTTAAACTTTCTGTGAACTGCTTCCAACTTGTTTATGTCCTTCCTTTTATTAAGGTGACCATTACTGTGCACAGTACTCCAGATGTGACAGTGTTGCGTATAACTGAAGCATGACCTCCCTACTTGTGTATTCAATTCCCCTTGCAATAAATAATATTCTATTAGTTTTCCTAATTACTTGCTGTATCTGCTTACTTGCCTTTTGTAATTCATACATGAAGAAACACAGATCCCTCAGAGCTCTGCCATCTCTCGCTATGTAGATAAAATGCTTGTCTTTTGTCCTCCTGCCTAGATAGACAATTTCACATTTTTACAGTATGTGAAAATTTGTTAGATCTTTGCCCAGTCACTTAACTGTATGTATCTTTTTGAATGTCTTTCTGTCCTCATCACAATTTCCTTTCTTATCTACTTTTATGTCAGGGCAAATTTGGCAACCATCCTTTCAATCCCTTCACCCATTTCTGGCTAGATAAGGGGTTAAATGAATTCTTCCAAGCATATGTCTATCTGATAGCCAAAGTTTCCTAGCAGTGATTAATTAGCATGCAGAAATGCCAGCAATAACAGTTTATAATTGTAACCCGTGCAGCACCTAATTGCTGCCAAAGTGGCCTCAGCACGATAAGATAGTGATTCCAGTCATAACCTTTTTATTAAAGGAACAAATCTTCTTGCAGCTAGGCTTTCGGGCTAAAACTGGCAGCAGCATCAAAAGCAGGCTCAATGTTAATTGAAATCTGTTAAAAATGAATGCTTTAGTTGCTGCCCTCAGGTTACTATCTTCACTCATATATCTGAACTAGGGAGAGAGCCAAAACATTTCAAATTAATAAACAATTAAGTTTCTTGGAATTTATTTAAACATGGACATGGCACATGAAAAAAGTTTTGACTCTAAATCAATCCTTTTAAGCTGTTTGTTTATTGGGAAATGCATATACACAGCTTTAAATTAAAGGGTGATAGTTATAGGACGGATATCAGAGGTAGGTTCTTTACCCAGAGGGTGGTTAGGGAGTGGAATGCCCTGCCTGTGGCAGTTGTAGATGCGCCAAGTTTGGTGATGTTTAAGAGGTTAGTTGATAAGTTTATGGAAGAGAAGGGAATGGTTTAGTTTGGAGGGTCATTGCTTTTTTTTTTCATAATTGGTCAGCGCAACATCGAAGGCCGAAGGGCCTGTTCTGCGCTGTAATGTTCTATGTTCTATACACTTTATACAATACATTTCCAAATTATTATTGGTTAAAGAGAACTAACCAGATTCCAAGCTCAGGCTGTTGCCTGATTGCTTACTATTGTGGTTTGATAACAAATACCAATCACTCGTAAGGGATTGTGTAAATGCGCTGTGTATTCACTTAGCAAGACTAAGTTGATTAGCAGTACTGCCTCACAGCACCAGAGACCTGAGTTCAATCCTAGCCTCAGGTCACTGTCCAAAGGAATGTGGGTTAAGTTGATTGGTTACGCTAAATTGTGCAGATTAGGAGGATTAGAGGGGTAAACACTTGGGATAATGGAAATAGGGCCCAGGGTGGAATAATCTGGAGGAGAGTTGGTGCAGAGTTGATGGGCTGAATGGCCTCCTTCAGCGCTATAGGGATTCTATGATTCTGTGACTAGGCATATGACAACAGATATACATGGATAGAAAGTTTGAAGGCACCAGCAACAGAGCTGTGTGCTGTGTGCTTTGCTCAAAAGTGAAATTAAGGAATGGATCGCATGATACACTTTTCTTCTAGCATTGTAAGGCTGCTCTTCCTTGAAGGAATTTTACAGCAGTTATCAGAACAGTATTATCCAATAGAAATTGCTGACTAGTCATAGGTATAGTTGAAGCAATATGATCTTATCAAATGCACTAATGTTAGTAGAAAATGCCTTATAGACATATACTACAGACAAGTGTATTTCTGCTTAACAAGCATTCAGTATCTAACGTCAAAAAGGACAACAACTTGCATTTATGAAACACGTTTAAGGGACAAAGCCTAAAGTGAAGACATGAGTGATAGCAGGACTGACATATTGGGAGAGATTGAATTGGTTAAGATTTAATTCGCTGGAGTTCAGAAGAATGAGGGTATCTCCTAGAAACCTATAAAATTCCAACAGAACTCGACAGGGTAAATGCAGGAAAGATGTTCCTAATGGAGGGATAAGGATGTCCAGAACCCAGGGTCATAGTCTAAGAACATGGGGTAAACCTTTTAGGATTGGAGTGAAGAGAAATTTCTTCACCCAGAGAGTGGTAAGCCTTTAGATTTGCTACCATAGAAAGAAGTTGAAGCCAAAACATTGTGAAAGAATAGATAGAGGTCTTGAGAAAAAGGGGATCAAAGAATATGGGGGAAGGCAGGAATTTTGCCATGATCATAAAGAACGGCAGAGCAGACTTGAAGGGCTGAATGATCAACAACTCAGCGTTTGTGAATCTTATAGGATTAATTTAATTCTTTGGTTCCTGTTTATTTTATCTATATATTGAATAGAGTTTTCTTCCTTTCTGTTTGGGTAAAGCACTGCCTGGCTGAGACCTTATGAACTAGAAGGTTTCTAGTCTGCTTCTGGAATGGCATTGATAAGTCCATTTTTGAGCAAGATGGGGACATGACTGGATTATACATCAGAGAGAGGAAAAACATTTTTAAACTTGCCTTTTGTAGTATAACTGCTTTTCTTGTTTCAAAAGAAAATGTAGGAATGTAAAATAGTTTAACAAGGCTGAAACTAATAGTTTTTCCTTTCATTGCCTGATTTGAGTCATGTCTCTTGAAATGATATGTGTAGCATTCCTTTTGCCACAAGTGTGTGATTCTCCTCTTTTTGTTTATTTATTATAAGCTCCTTGTTAACCGTTCAGTGCCTTTTAATGATGGAGGGTAAGGCCACAGCCATCTTTCATCAAAAAAATGTCACCAATAACGAACCTCAGGCGTACAACTGTGGGCTTAACATAAAATCTAACAAGTGTGGCATCTGAGCTGAAGAGAAACCAATCAAAGTGATCACCTCATTCCTCTTCATCTTCATACTTTTCTTAAGGGAGAATACGGATAACTTCCCGGAATAATGAGGTAGAATTATCTCCTGAGCTGTCAGTAATTAACTTGGTTGGAGTGCTTTGTGAAGAATGTTTCATGTTAAGTTACTAGAGTAAATGTGTTCTTTGACAGTCATTAATCTCAATGCCATCCTCAAGCATAACTGGATTTGTTGCAGCATAGATGAGGCTAGTTCCGTTGCCACAGGAATCTGAACCCTGACAATGTGACCATAGCAGCCCCAGCCCTATTTCACTTTCATTTCTTAGTCACTGTTCTGTTCAATCTTGTAGGCTTCGTTGATTTGGAAAAGACTGTCCAGAGTGCATCGTAAATCAGAACATAATTCTGAATCAGCAAATGAAGATAAATGAAAATTACTTGGAACATGAAAGATGGATTCTAAGATGAGATGCTTGCTTGTCTATTGTAGCTTTAGTGGAAGAACTATGGCAACTGTGAAAAAACAGAGTAAACACCATTTTCACTAAAATTTCTGCTACTTTTCTGCTGAAGATATTGTGAATAGACAGGAAAACCATTGTGGAAAATTCAAATCCATCAATTTAAACTTTATCTGGGTTTATGCTGGAACTGTCTGGCATGTGTTTATAATAGCCCATGTAGGCACGAGTGTGAACACTCCATTTAAATGCCTAGAGGACTTCCCTTAAATGCATAGAGGGTGGTACAGTGGTTAGCACTGCTGCCTCACAGCACCAGAGACCTGAGTTTGATTCCTGGCGTGGGTCACTGTTTGTGCAGAGCCTGCACATTCTCCCCATGTCTGCTTGCAATTCCTGCAGGTGCTCCACTTTCCTCCCACAGTCTGAAAGACATGCCGGTTAAGTGCATTGGCCATGCTAAATTCTCCGTCAGTTTTCAGGTGCTGGAGTGTGGGACTAGGGAATTTTCACAGGAGCTTCATTGAAACGTAAATGTAAGCCTACTTGTGATGCTAATAAATAAACTTTAAAACTCTACTCTGATGCAAAAACTTGATGGGCTGAATGGCCTCTCCCTGTGCTGTAATGATTCAGTGGCTGACTCCAAAAGCACACTTAATGAACCAGTGCAACATTTCTATTTCCCAAGTCAGACATTTTAATGACTTTTCCTCGTGAGATTGATAGCAGCACTGTGTGGAACAGAATTATGGTCAGTTTTCTACTGTGAGGTGAGTTATAGTAGTGACAACTGGGGCTTGGTTGATACTGACAGAAATATTTGAGATGCACATGAGGGGATGAGACACCAAATTCATTTGTTTTTTTTCTGAATCTGAATGATGGGTACACTTCGAAAGGACAATGTTCTAAATCTGCCTGCCCTTCCAAAGTGTCCTCAGTGGTTTACCTGCTAGTTGGCTTGCCTTCACTACTCATTCCTTTGTTGCTACTTCTATTAGATTCTCTGTCACAGGAACTCGCTGAATCAACTCTGTTGCTAGGAAATGATCCCCTGCTGTCCTACCTCAATGGTTTTACCTTCAATTATCCACAAATATATGGTCAACATTCACAGGCAATGTAACAGCACTCAACTCCAAGGATATCTTTCAATCTGTCTGCCCGCCTATCCAAAATCAAATTTTAGAAGAGGCAAAAAATACTTTCAACTCCACGTCAGTAAAAGTAAAGCCAAGACTTTCTCTCAATCTATTCATTCCCCTTGCTATGGCCCTCATCTCCACTGCCTTAAGTACAAGGGACACAGACTTGAATGGACATTATGGAGTATTGGTTTGGCCTTTTGCTGCCAGTTTAGGCAGCATCTGATTTAAAGTACCATCAAATCCTGCTCTCATCTGTGAAAATTGTCCATTGTTGCAAAATCATCCAGGAATACAAAGATTTCTCTTCTCCATGTAAAATCCACTCCATATCTGCTCCACTTCACCTCCAACAATAAGGTGAGGCACACATGGACTTTTGTGAGCCATCTGCATTGTTCACTCTGTCCCTTTCCTCCCATTGGGACTATCTTCTTCTAAAATTTCTTCCTCGTTCTAGTCTCAACTTGTGTAATTCTCTCTGATTTCTCTCCCATCTCCCCCTCACGCTCTCCCAAGTTTGTCTATAAGACACATCACGTGATCTCTTGACCCTAATCCCACTAAGTTATTAACTGTTCAATTTCCCTTTCTAGCTTCCATGTGAGATACATTGTTCATGCTTTTCACTCCTAGTATCCTGTCCTCCTCTTCCACAAAAAAAACACTTGACCACGCCACTGATGCAATCTACTATCTAATCTCTGACTTTATTTTCCTCTCCAAGAATCTTGAACATGATGTCTTCCCCCAAATTCAAGTCCATTTAACCTGAATTGCGTGCTTGAATCCCCCTGATCAGGCTTCTGCCCGGTTGTAGTACTGAAATGGCTCTTATTAAAGTCACAGATGTCACCCTACGTGATTGTGACAAAGGCAATTTATCCTTTCTTGTCCTTCTCAACCAGTCTGCAACCGTTGACACAGTTGATCACCCCAACCTCCTCCAACACCAAGCAGCATCTTCCGATTTTGTGGGACTGCTCTCACCTGGATCGTTCTTCTCAATCTAAACATTTCCAGGGAATTTCCATAATGGCTTCTCCTCCCATTCTGCACAGTTAGCTGTGGCAGTCCCCAAGCATCCATCCTTGGCATCTTTCTTTTAGTCACCTGAATGTTACCCCTTTAGCAACATTATCTGATAGCATAGAGTTAATTTTCACTTCCATGCTGATGATACCCAGATTTACCTTAGCACCTTTGACTCTTCCACTGTCTCTAATTTGTCAGAATGTCTGCCTGTCATCCATTGCTGGATGAGTGAAAATTTCCTCCAAATGAAATATTGCTTCTGTCCCCACCACAAGTTCCTCTCCCTCACCACCAACTCCATCCCTCTGCCTGACAACTCTCTGCAGCTGAGTGGACCTTTATCTAACTCAACCTTCTGAGTGCAAAACACCACTGAGATTGCCACTGCTGCCAGCCAAAAAATGTTGTGCCTATAACACAAATGAGTAATGTGATATTTGAGTTTCAGTGCTAGTGTGATGCCAGGTATTTAGGCTGCACTAACCAACAACAGGCAGATGATATCAAACGGCACATCCCTTTGGCTATTCACAATAGAAGTACTGACCCTATTCAACCAAGACATGTTTGCAAAACTCAAACATAATGGGCGGAATTTTATGGCCTTTCTCATCCTGAAACCATAAAGTTCCGTCTGAGGTCAAAGGACATTTCCATTGACTGCCCCTCGCCCTCTCTGATTCCCGTGGCAGGAAGGATGATAAAGTTTCGGCCAATATCTAATACCACATGTGATTCTGCAATTGGACAGCATTTGCGAAAGATATCTGTGTGTGCAAAGAATTACACTAATGGCACTGTATACCGCAAAAGCTACAGACCCTAGCATTGATCCGGCAATAGTGGTGAAGAATTGTACTTCAGAACTAGCCGTACCCCTAGCCAAACTGTGCCAGTACACTGGCATCAACTTGGCAATGTGAAAAATTGCTCAAGTATGTCCTGCACACACAAAACTATACAAATCTAACCTGACCAATTACTGTCACATCAGTCTAATCTCGATTATCAATAAAGTCGTAGAAGGGGTCATTATCAGTGCAGCAAGTGACCCTTGTTCACTGATGCTTAGTTTGAGTTCTATTAGGGCCATTCAGCTCCTGACTTCATTACAGCTTTTGTTCAAACATAGACCAAAGAGTTGAACACTGGAGATGAGATATGAGGGACTGCCTATGACATCAAGGCAGCATTTGATGGTGTTTGATAGGAATCTATGGGAATCTGAGGGAAAATGGTCTATTGGTTAGGATCATACCTAACAGAAAGGAAGATGGTCATTGTGGTTGTTGGAGGTCAATCATCCAAGTTCCAGGACATTACTGCAGGAGTTCCTCAGAATAGTATGTTAGGCCCAACCATCTTCAGCTGCATCATCAATCGTTTTCCATCCATTATAAGGTCATACAAAACTGGCTCAGTCAAAGAAAGCAGAGGGTAGCAGTGGAAGGGGTGTGTTTCTGGATGTGTGTGACAAGTGGCATTCCTCAGGGATCAGTGCTGGGACCTTTGCTGTTTGTAATATATATAAATGATTTGAAGAAAAATGTAGCTGGTTTGATTAGTAAGTTTGCGGATGACACAAAGATTGGTGGATAGCGATGAGGACTAGCAGATGATATAGCAGGATACAGATCAGTTGGAGACTTAGGCGGAGAGATGGCAGGTGGAGTTTAATCTTGACAAATGTGAGGTAATGCATTTTGGCAGGTCCAATGCAGATAGGAAATATACAATAAGTGGCAGAACCCTTAAGAGTATTGATAGGCAAAGCGATCTGGGTGTACAGTTACACAGGTCACAAAGTGGCAATGCAGGTGGAGAAGGTAGTCAAGAAGGTCTATGACATGCTTGCCTTCATCAGCCGGAGCATTGAGTTTAAAAATTGGCAAGTCATGTTGCAGCTTTATAGAACCTTAGTTAGGCCACATTTGGAATATCGCTACACTACCAGAAGGATGTGGAGGCTTTGGACAGGGTACAAGAAAGTTTTACCAGGATGTTGTTGCCTGGCATGGAGAGAATTAGCTATGAGGAGTGATTGGAGAAACTTGGTTTGTTCTCACTGGAACAACGGCGATTGAAAGGTGACCTGATGGAAGTCTGCAAGATTGAGAGGCATGGACAGAGTGGATAATAAGAATTTTTTTTCCCAGGGTGGAAGAGTCAATTACTAGGGGGCATAGGTTTAAGGTGCAAAGGACAAGGTTTAAAAGAGATGTATGAGGCAGATTATTTGCACAGAGCATAGTGAGTGCCTGGAACTCATTGCCGGGGAAGGTAATAGAAGCGGATACAGTCGTGACTTTTAAGGGCTGTCTCGACAAATAGAAGAATAGGATGGGAATGGAGGGACATGGTCCCCGAAAGGGTAGGAGGCTTTAGTTAAGTCAGGTAGCATGGTTGGTGCAGGCTTGAAAGGCCGAGAACTTGTCCCTGTACTGTAATTTTCTTTGTTCTTTGTTCCATAAGTGGGGATGTTCACACATGATTGCACAATGTCCAGTATCATTCGCATCTCCTCAGATACTGAAGCAGTCCATGCCCAACTACAGGTAGAACTGGACTATATCCAAGCTTGGGCTGACAAGTGGCAAGTAACGTTTGCAACACATAAGTGCCAGATAATGGCCATCTCCAACAAGAGAGAGTCTAACCATCTCTCTTCCATATTTGCTAAGTCCCCTACTATCAACATCCTGAGGGCTATCTCTGAACAGGAGCTGAACAAAAGCAGCCCTGTAAATACTGTGGCTACAACAGCAAGTCAGAGGCAAGGAATCCTGTAGCTAGTAACTCACCAGATTCAAAACCGTCCACCATTTGCATGGCACATGTCAGGAGTGAGATGGAATATTCTCCACTTGCTGGATAAATGCAGTCCCAACAACACTCAATAAACATGACACCATGACTAAAGCAACCCATTTGATTGACACCTCACAAACACTCCCTTTGACACTGGCATACAGAAGCAACAGTATGTACCATTCACAAGATGTACTGCAGGAACTCACCAAGGCTCCTTAGGCAGCACCCTCCAAACCCACAATTGCTACTTTCTAGAAAGATGAGGGCAGTAGACGCATGGGAACACCAACACTTGCAAGCTCTCCTCCGAGTCACGTAACTTCCTGATTCAGAAATATCTTACCATTCCTTCAATGTCACTGGGTCAAAATGCTAAAACCTCCTCCTGTGTGTGTACCTACACCATTGGACCAAGCAACCAAAGCAGACAGCTAGTTGGAAGGGCAATTAGTGATGGGCAATAAATGCTGGCCTAGCCAGTGATGCCCGCATAAATGGATGAATTAAAAAAAACAAGATCAGGTGTGCTTGTAATGTCATTTACTTCTTATTATTATAAACTATATTTAATCATATACAGGCAAAGAAATTGCAGCTTTTTTGAATAAACAAAAACATGGGCATTATAGTTTCCTGGTGAATTTACCATGGCAACGTCTTGATTACTCAGATAACTTCTCAACCAATCAGCACTCTTTACCTTGCTCAGTATAATTTGTTGTTTTTGAAATTCGGCATCTTGCATCTGTCCTGATGAGTGCAAGATGAAAAGGTTCAACAGCATTTCTTTTTTTTTTCTGCAACATTAAAATCAGAGTTAGATAATGCTCAATACTAATAGAAGCAAATATCAAAGATTGTAGTTTTGGGATATTAGAGCACCAATCTGAGCTCAAAGTAAAATTGAATTTTCCAGTGTGGAGCAACTCTCTAAGTTCACAGTTAACAAGAGAAAAGTCCAAAGTCAGTTCATTTGAGGCACTCTCTCAATGTCCTGTGTACATGTGTGAGCACATGGGAAATTCAGACCCCTCAAATTGTGGACTAACTAACTCATTCCAACTTGTTCTCCCAATTTCAATAGTATTAACGAAAATTAAAGTGTTCAACAGAAATAGACAGAAAAACAAAATGTAAGAGTTAATTTTGAATTTATTATGCTAACTCTTGGTACATGGTTCCTGTGATCAGAGCCCAATCTTCAGAGTCTGTACTAATGGACTATATCTTTAGTTTAAATGTAACTTTTTAATTTTCCTGGGCAGTTTCATTTCATTGTCATTATTCAGCTTTTCTCTTTGTCACACTGAATATTTTATTAACTTATTACTCGATTGCTTAAAGTTTCAGAATGAACAGGATGAGTCATGTCCTTGTTGAGATGAGTGTGTATGTTGTTCAAGAGTACGTCAGTCAAACTGACTGTGTTCACTTCAAATGTAGGAGTTTAGCACTGAGAATTGAGCAGCATTCTGTTTTTAGCTGTGATTATGTTATCGTTCGAAAGCATTTGATCGCTTGAGAAATGAGAAAAGTCACTAGGATATTTGGAGGGAACAATGCCCTGTTCATTATTGTGGTTACTTACATACAGCAAGTTCTTGTTTATACCCTGAATATTGGGTTGAAGACTTAACAGTCTCTCTCAGGGAAACTGACATGTAATATCATCTAATTGTTTAGGAATCATCCACCTTTTCTTCCTGCTATTTCAAGCTGGTACATATTGAAATATAGAATTATAAATACTGATATTAGATGGTTTACAAACGTAAGGTTTTCCTATTTAGATATTTTCCTTTTTAAATGAAAGATTCCCTTGCTCTATATGTGCTGTGTAACTGAGTCTCTAAAATGGATTATTAGGGGCAAATATTTCCCTATGGGTATTGCAATATCACTTGAGCTATCATCTCAACACAAATAATAGTTTCCAAACACAGCCAGTTCTCCCCTTTAGCGGATCATTGATCTTATATATAGAATATTTAGGAGAACAGGCAGAGGGCCACAATGAATCTTTATATTGAATTGTTAAGGGATACCATAGTAACAGTGAAAATCAACAGCCTTCTAACAACTGCATCAACTGGAGTTGCACAGAGTCCATTGAATTACACAAGATATATGACGCAGAAACAGGCCATTTGGCCCAACCCACCAATGTTAGAACAAAGAACAAAACAGCACGGGAAACAGGCCCTTTGGCCCAAAGAGTCCACGCCACCACCCCGATGTTCCCACCTCCACAATGTTGTTGTTCATGCTCCACTCGAACCTGTTCCAATCTTTTCTCATCTAAATTTACCATCATAACCATCTATTCCCTTCTCTATCATATACTTACCTAGCTTCCTCTTAGATGCGTCCATACTATTCACTAACCACTCCCTTTGATTGTTGGTATTGATACTCCCTTTGTCATCTCCAAAAAAATTCAATAAGGTTGATCAAACAATATTTCCCCTTTTGAAGTTTATGCTGACTATTTACTATTGTATTTCTAATTTCTAGATGTTTTTTATTGTCACCTTTACAAAGGGTTCTATTATGTGATATTAGCTGCCTGATCTATAATTCCAAGAATTTGTTCTGGACGACTTCTCCATTATAATGCACAGGAACACTAGCATAAGCAAAGATATCCACAGGGCAGGCAATAAGTGGATGCATAATGGTGAATAGTTCATTTCTGTTTATATAATTGAATGTGCCTTTTGATAACAATGTTTGATGACTGATTTCAAACTCTCCATCACCAGGACTTCATAGTCAGGATGCAACATTAAAAGCTGCCAGCAGAAACAATGTGAAGGCCAGGAATGGTGGGTTCAAGGTGAAATGGGAAAGTTGTTTCCGTGAAAATGGAGCCTCACAATGCACTCATCCATTGTCCATCAATTTATACAGGTTCTCGGAGTTCATATTTTCAGTCTCTGCATATGCAACCTTCTCGCTAACCCGCATAGATCTTTGATGGATGGATTGACAGGCTCTCTTATTGGCAGACTATTGGATTTATTTGTTAAATTTAGCTTCATTGAATATTGTATTGCTTGTTAGATTAAAATATATTTGTCACCTGGACAGCATAGTGGCGTAATGCTTAGTACAGCTGCCTCACAGCGCTAAGGACCCAGGTTCAATTCTGGCCTCAGGTTACTGGCAGTGTGGAGTTTGCACATTCACACTTTGTCTGCGTGGATTTCCTCCAGGTGCTCTGGTTTCCTTCCACACCCCAAAGGTTTGTATGTTAAGTTGAGTGGCCATGCTAAATTAACTCTAATGTCAGGGAACTAGCAGGGTAAACATGAGGGGTTACGGGAAAATGACCTGGGTGGGAACATTGTAGGTGCAGATTCAATGAGCCAAACAGCCTCTGTCTATACTGTAGGGGTTCTATGAAGCATTGAATGATATTAGCTTTGCCTCCAATTCAGCAGATATTTCATTGATACCCTGTCTTGCAGTAATGGTAATTGGGCCTACCGAATAAAGCGATTGGGCCTACCAAGTAAAGCACTCTCTCCAACAACTGGAAGTCAAGAAAGATCACCAAGCCACAGAACTAAAGATCTGCAACTCTGACATAAAGTCTGTTGTTCTTTGTAGCTGTAAAGCATGGAGAACCATCAAAACGATGGTGATGAAAATCCAATCCTTCACCAACATGCCAATCCTTGTGATACATTAGTCAAATATCATCAATAATATTCAGTTACAGGAGGAGACAAAACAATGTCCAATGATCCTCCAAATCAAAAGGTGAAAGTGGAATTGGATGGAACATACTTTGATTAAGCCACTGAACATTACACAAGTTGTTACATGGATCAGCAAGGAAAGAGAAGGTAAGGCAGACCAAAAACACATGGCCGGCGAATACAAATAAGATCAGAGCCAAGGACTATATATGGCAACAACTGTAGAGTTTGGCCATAAACAGGATTAGATAGAAAGGATTTGTCCATGAATTTTGCTCTGTCAAAAGTGAAAATGCTATGAAGTAGAGAAAAAAATTAGTGCTGTTTGAACTAAATTCCTCCTTCTAATCTGTAGCAGAGAAAAAAATGTAGAAAATGGAAAAATAACAGAGTGGTTAGTGGGTTCGAAAGGGACCAGACTTATTTGATAAAATGATGAAATGATTGAAAGGACACATAAGGTAGAGCCATAACTAATGCCAGTGGAATCCGGGGACAATTAGCAGGGAGATAGCAAGCTGGCTACAACATAGGAGAGTATGTAAGAAAGGTTGTTGCTTACATTGGCAAAATGGTGAAGTGGCATTCAGCAAGGATTGGTGTTGGGAACAGTACTATTGACAATTTATATGAATAATATAGGTTTAGGAATGAGGAATACAATTCCAAAATTTGAAGATGACCAAATTGGGGTACAGTTAATAGAGGAGGACTGCGACCAAGTACAGAAAATATTTGTAATCTTGCAAAATGCACATGTAACTCCAATACGGATAGGTGTGAGATGGTATATTTTGGTCAAAGGAATAAAGAGGCCCCACACTCCTTGGAAAATACATGCCTAAATGGGTAGAGGAATAGAAAGATCTAAGGCTTACAGATATTCGAATTACTAAAATTAACAAAAAAAGGTAATATGGCCAAAAAACAAACAAAGCACTGAGGTCCATTTCCAGCAGGATAGAACTGAAATACAGAAAGTTTATGTGGATCATGTATTGAATCTTGATTAAACCACACCAGAGTTCCTGTATACACTAGTCATAATGTTGTAAAAACAGTATAGAAGTACTGAAGAAGTTGCAAAAAAAACCCAAAATTATACCAAAACAGGAGACCATATATCTACCAGGAAAAATTGAATAAGTTGAAAGGTTGAACTGGGACAGGTTGCCATGATAGAGAGTTTTAGAAGTATAAACTGGTGTGATAGAGTAGTCGCAGAGAAGGTGTATATTCCAAACCAGAACTATGCACAAAAAATGAGATAATCATTGGTAAATTTTACAGAGAATTCAGGAGAGATGTATTTATCCAGAAATTGGTTGGAATGTGCAACTTTTTTTTATTCACTTGTGGGACATGGGCATCACTGGCTGGTTAACATTTATTGCCATCCCTAGTTGCCCTTGAGAAGGCAGCGGTGACAACTGAGTAGTTTGCTAGGCCATTTCAGAGAACAATTGAGAGCCAACCATATTGCTAAGGTTCTGCAGTCACATGTAAGCCAGACCAAATAAGGATGGCAGATTTTCCTCCCGAAAGGACATGAGTGAACCGGTTGGATTTTTTCGACAATCAGCAATGGTTTCATGATCATCAAAAGAACCTTAATTCCAGATATTTTTATTGAATTCAAATTCCACCATCTGCCATGGTGGGATTCAAACACAGAACATTAGCTGAGTTTCTGGATTAATAGTGTAGCGATAATACCATCAGACCATTGCCTCTCTCACTTGCAACCACAATGAATATGTAAAGAAATCATAAAATCATAGATCATAGCTTCAATGATCATCTTTAAATATTCATTATGGTTGCAATTTCCACATAATAGCTTGAATGTATTGAAAAGGAAATTAGTTAAGCACATGAGAGAGAATGCAATGGAAGGTTATGTTGATGGAGTTAGAAAGGATTGCAAGGGAACTAATGCAGCATACAGGCTGACATGGTCCAACTAGGCTAAATGTCATGTTCCTATGCTGTAAATAATATGTAATAATTAAGCTGACATCCAGCTAAGGTCTGTTAATAATCTCAATCTTTAATATTATAGTTTTCAGCATGAGACGTTTGAATGTAATTTGAAAGCAGGTGATTTAATGGAAAATGTTTTTGCTCAAAGACAAAGTAAAAGAAGCAATTCATCCTCAAAGGTCAATGCAGTATTGTATGTGCCTTTGACTGTTGCTTAGGAAACCAACTCTTGCTAAACAAATTGAACCTTTTGTGGTCGCATGTTAAGACATTGTGTTATGACTTAGTTTCATCATTTTCATTCTATTCTTCTTCTTTACCTCCATGTCACATAAATCTTTGAATTTTTCTAAAATATATTGCATAAAGAAAGGTGGACAATAAGGTACTGAACAAGTAGGCGCAAAGCAAAGTTAGACTGATATTTATCAAATGCATTTATCAATGAAATTCAGTTCTGATACTCAGTCTGTAGAAAGTAGTTTTCTGTCCTTTGGTTCAGTAAATTTACCAGAATGGATGAATGGAGAGGAGGCATTATTGTGTGAAATATGTCTTAGACAGCTAAGATCTTGTAGATGCCTACATTTCTAAATTGATGAAATGTGCATGAGTAGGATACTTGTGTGTGATGTTACATGGCAACTGAAACCCTCCAATGGTGTTGTTGCTAAAGCCTTTGCCACCTTCCCCCCACCACCCCCCACACCCACATCCCTACCCCTGGAGCATTTAGAGAGGCAGGTGATGGTGGGAGGGGGGAACTTGTAATATCAGGTGCCATGTGGCAGCACCATGCATTGTGTATCAGTCTCTCCTGGTAATTAAGCAGCAGCGAGGGAGTAGCAGGAGATAGTGGCTTATCCATCCTTGGGCCAATTGAGGCCTTATGGCCAATTCATGGCCATTTAAGACCTTCCTCACACTTCTATTTTGCCAGTAGTAGGAGGTGTCATTGAAACATAGGAGCAGGAGTAGGCCATTCAGCCCCTCAAGCCTGCTCTGATTTGTCTTAATTTATCATTATCACGTGTATTGGGATACAGTGAAAAGTATTGTTTCTTGCACATCATACAGACAAAGCATATTGTTCATAGGGAAGGGAAGGAGAGAATACAGAATTAGTGTTATAGTCATAAGTGGGAGATAGAAAAAGATCAACTCAATATTAGGTAGGTCCATTCAAAAATCTGCTGGAAGCTGAGAAGAAGCTGTTCTCGAATCATTTCGTATGTGACCTTTTGTATCTTTTTCCCAACAGAAGAAAGTGAAATAGAGTGTGTCCAGGCTGTGTGGGATCCTCGATTATGCTGATTGCTTTTCTGAGGCAATGGGAAGTGGAGACGGATTCAATGGATGGAAGGCTGGTTCGCATGATGGATAGGGCTACATTCACAACCAATTGCCATTCTTGGACAGAGCAGGAACCATACCAAAGCTGTGATACAAACAGAAAGAATGCTTTCTATGGTGCATCTATAAAAGTTGTGAGAGTCGTAGTCAGGCATCCTGTGTCAAAGGGGAGGTTCCAATTTATTTATTTTTTGATTGGGATCTCCTTTTGCCGAGGTTCCTGGCAAGGCAGGAGCATAATGTCTTGGGACATGATTCCAAAACGATATTGTCATTGGAATTGGATGTGTATTCCATCAACATTTCCGTCAAATGCTCAAGAAAGCCTTACAGTAAAGAATATACTGAAAAGCAGAGGAACCTTGATATACCCTTGCTTCGTACCACTTGCTCTGTAAAATGAGTCAGTGTATTCACCACAGTCAGTGACTCTGGCTGTCATTTCATCACAAGACTGCTGTGTTAAGTCTACAGCCCTACCAGGACATCCAAGTTTGGCTGGGATTTTCCACAAGACACATCTCTTTACTGTGTCAAAGGATTGTCAGGTCAACAAAGGCACAAGAGTGCCCCAGATGTTGTTCTCAGCATTTGTTTTGTCCTTGCAGAAGGATGAAGATCATGTTGCAAGTGCTTCTGCACATATTTTGACCATGTTCGACTATGTGGTTTACCAGTCTGTTGAGCAGAACTTTTTGCCAGAATTCTCCAGATTCCTCTGTGGTGATCACTCACAAAGATTTGTCCTTTTCCTTTGCACAAGTGAACAATGTTAATGTGCTCTGCCTGAAGGCAGTTCCTTGGCTTATAGTAGTCTTTCCCTATCTTTCCATCCTCTGCCTATCTTTTCACTTGTCAATACCTTTCTTCTGTTTTCAAAATATCCAAAGCTTCCTTCCTCTTTTTTTCTTGAGATTTTCCCTCCATAATGTCTCTTAGCACTGCTGCCTCACAGCACCAGGGACTAGGGTTTGATTCCCAGCTCCCTGTGTGGAGTTTGCATGTTCTCCTCATGTTTGCATGGGTTTCCCCTAGGTGCTCCGATTTCTTCCCACAGCCTGAAAGATGTGCTGGTTAGGTGCATTAGCCATTAGTGTCAGGGTGATCAATGAGATAAATGCATGTGGTTATGGAGATAGGGCTTGGGTGAGATTGTTGTTGTGCTGGATCAATGGGCTGAACGCTCATAGTGATCCTATGATCCTACAAGTCTTGTGCACTCTCTTAGCACCTATGTGCTTTTGCCTGGCCGAGGGGCTCCTGTGCAGTACTACCTCAGTGATACAGTATGACTGTGAACTTTCAGTGCAGGAAACTGCAGATTGCCTTGCAGGGCACACTTGAGAATCTCTACCCTAGAAATCTTGGCTGTGAATTGCACCATTTTGATACTGGTGGCAGCAGTCTGGGCTGGCTTGCTGGCAGCCAACAGCAAGAGAAGTGGCACAGTGGCACAGTGGCATTGTTTGGGAGGATGAAAACTGACAATCTGAGAGAATTGGATTGTTTGAGCAATCCCAGTAATATGCTG
Organism: Sphyrna mokarran; assembly: GCA_024679065.1. Classification (NCBI taxonomy): domain Eukaryota; kingdom Metazoa; phylum Chordata; class Chondrichthyes; order Carcharhiniformes; family Carcharhinidae; genus Sphyrna; species Sphyrna mokarran. The sequence goes on from JAGIQG010000009.1 coordinate 25,789,421, forward strand.
GAGACAGCTTACTGGGTGACTGTGAGATTGTGGAAGCTTCTATCAGTACTGATGTCTGCAGTAATGTTGCTGGGAATCTAAGTGGCACAAAGCTATACTTATGTGCAATAAGATGACTTGGATGACTTCAGTCAGAGCTTTCACTGAGCATTCAGACACTTGGGTGATCCCTGCTAGTCCAGCAATGGAAGCTAAGATTTTGGCCATTGTATCTCGGCACAGTTGGGTCAACAAGTATTTTCATGATTTTGATCACCACTTCCATGTTGGATGGAATGGGCCACACTGTAAAACCAAGCGTTAAGTTGATTCTGGATTTTACAATGCTCTTGGATTGTCAGCACTGATTTTCAAGGAAGACTACCAATGCACCAAGCTTTTCTGTAAGATACATTCCCATCAGCCTTTTCTGACTGGGCCCTTATCAAAGTCTTCATCTGACTCCTCCCTGGGAGAATGTATCTGTGACACCGTGTTGCAGCGAGTCTGCTGTATCTGCCTAGTATCTCACCACGTGCAGATCCTGCCTCTGAGATAGATGCAGAGTCAGAATCTGAGCTGGCAGCTGAGACAGCGAGTGAGCGGTGGTGTTTCTTCATTATCAATCCAATATTCTTCTTTCACACTTTGGCCCTGTACCACCATCTGTAGCTCTTGAGTATCTGACAGAAAAAATGTGTCACAGTCAAGTTACAGTGACAGGAGATGGGAAAAGCAAGAGGCACGTACATGCACCACCTGTAATTTGTAGATCAGCAGAGACTGTGGGATATGGGAAAGAAGATTAGGTGTGAGGATACTGTCACTTTCACTGGTCTCGGCCTTGTCACTGGTCACAGTCTCTACATTGGCAGCTCCAGTGATGGAGAGTGCTGTCTCCTGCTCATGGTGAGCCTTACCTGACCCTCACTGCTTCACTCCTGCTGCTTCCAGTTCTGTGTCACCTCATCCTGCAAGAGACAGAAAATGCAGCAGTGAGTCTGGTACACATTTCCGGCCTTGCTTGGAAAGTCCCTCGCTGAAATCAATAGACTTTTCCATGGTCCACCTCTCACCCGGTCTGATTCCCGTGATGGGCGAGATGCTAAAATTCACCCACGTTTGGGTGAGGTGACTTATTTGTTGAAAAGGTGGGAGTGTGCGCAAACTGTGAGTTGTGTGTGTGGGGCTTGCAAGGAGTGTGCGGGGCTTTAAGGAGGCGGCGAAGATATGAGTGTGAGAGACAAATTGTGATTGATAGAAATTGTTGTTAGGTATGTGAAGGAGTGTGATGAATTGAGCTGTGTGTTAGGCTGAAGGTTCAGTTATAAGGATATGGCATTTGAGAATGAACCCACTGACTTTGACCACCCTGTGTGAGGTTATTACATTTCCTCTGCCTGTGAGGTAGATGCAGAGTCAGTGATGGTATCTGCTCTGCAGACCTGAGTTTTTTCTGCAGACCTCCATGCCCTTTGTGGCTAAAGAACCATCTTTTCCAGTCAGTCTCCTTTTTCAGTGCTTTCAGTGCCGAGTCACAGGATCTTGTAATACACTTTCTACCCTGGTTCATCATACTGAGTCTCCCTCCAGGTCAGACATTCCATTCCAGTCCCTTCCTGTTGTAGTTAGGTTGCATTTCTCTTGAGAGATGTAGACTGGATTTAGCAAATGCAAAGCAGCTTGAACTTGTGCTAGACTTATACAAATTTTTTGATTTTGATTTGATTTATTATTGTCATACGTATTGGCATACAGTGAAAAGTATTGTTTCTTGCTTGCTATACAGACAGAGCATACCGTTCATAGGAAAGGAAATGAGAGAGTGCAGAATGTAATATTACAGTCATAGCTAGGATATAGAGAAAGATCAACTTAATACAAGGTAGGTTCATTCAAAAGTCTGAAGGCAGCAGGAAAGAAATTGTTCTTGAGTCGGTTGGTATGTAACCTCAGACTTTTGAACCTTTTTACTGATGGAAGAAGCCTGAAGAAAGAATGTTCAGGGTGCGTGGGATCCTTACTTATGCTGGCTGCTTTTCTGAGGCAGTGGGAAGTGAAGACAGAGTCAATGGATGGGAGGCTGTGTTGTCTGATGGATTGGACTACATTCAAGACCTTTTGTAGTTTCTTGTGGCCTTGGGCACAGCAGGAGCCATACCAAATTGTGATACAACCAGACAGAATGCTTTCTAATGTACATCTGTAAAAATTGGTGAGAGTTGTAGCTGACATGCCAAATTTCCTTAGCTTTCTAAGAAAGTAGAGACATTGGTAGGCTTTCTTAATTATAGTCTTGGCATGGAGGGAGCAGGATAGGTTGTTGGTGATCTGGACACCTAAAAACCTGAAGCTCTCGACCCTTTCTACTTCATCCCCATTGATGTAGACAGGGGCACGTTCTCTTGAACGCGTCTTGAAGTCAATGACAATCTCCTTTTTTGGGGTTGTTGCTGAGGCATGCATTTGAAGATAGACTGCATGCTATTATCATTAAAGAAATGTATGCACTCTCCTGTACTGGAAGCAGTGAGTATGGGTTAATCCTGTTTCACGATGCCACATCCATCACCTAAGGCTTTCAAATTTTGTCCGCAAAATGTGAAAAACTAGTTACCGATCGTTATATTCCTCAGCAATAAATGGAAACTTCCAGTAATGTCAATCAGTTATTCAAGACTCAGATTAAGATATTGCACCAGGAAGTTGGAGTGAAGTGGCAGCAGCATTTCACTCTGGCCGCATTCAAAGCACAGAATTGTGCAAAAGTATATTACAAAATATAAATTGTGTATATTGCAGAAAAGGTGCCCTGGAGGAACTTGAAGGCTGCAATCTAATCTCTTCAAATGTAATAAGACTCAGTTTTGCTTTTCCTTTTCGAAAATAAGTCGTTTGAATCACTGGTGACCCTGAAGTAGCCAGAGAGAAAAGCAACTCAGTGACAGAATCAGGAGGATATTTTTGGCCTACCACACCCCATCTACGCAGGGAATTGGTTCATCGCTTGTAAGCAGTTTTCTGCTACCTCTCCGCCGCTGCCCCAACCCCACCATACCCCTCCCAATTCCTCCCCTCGGACTATGATTCATTCAGACCTTTAAAAGTAAAAACTTTTAAAGAAAGATATCTGAAAACTCTCAGCTGTTCACTTGTGGAGTGACACAGAAAGGAGGTCTTTCAGCCCATCATCCCTCTGTCAGCTGCCCAGTCAGTCTCTTTTTGCTCTGACGAAGAGTTATCCTAACTCGAAACATTAGTTTTATTCTCTCTCTACAGATGCTGTCAGACCTACTGAGTCTATCCATCATTTTCTGTTTTCGTTTCAGATTCCAGCATCTGCATTATTTTATCTCTTTCTGCTGTTCTCTTCCCATAGACCTACTAAAATTTTAGAAATAATTATGCAATTTTCCATTGAATTTGCCATATTTTTCAGGCAGGACTTTCCAGAGTGCTGCTCAAGCTTCTTTGTTCAAAGGTAGAAGTGCTACCATGAATGCAAGGTTCAATGAGGGATAATACCAAGGCTCCCAACATCATATTAAAGCTCCCTAGACTCAAGTAGGCTGACACAGGTAGGAATCCTGTATTTTGTTCTTAGAAGATACTCAGGAAGGAATTTTCCACAAGGTTTACCTGGCCTGTAACCATTTTCCATTAGGCAACCACTCAGGTAGTTATAACTTACCACCACTTGGGTGGGTTCTGTTAATAGATTGGATGCTCAAAATAACTGTTTAGTACAGACCTTGTTTATTAAAAAATTAGGCATAGTGATGATGACCCAAAGAACCCGGTAAAATCCCAGTGAAACAATTTTCTGTTGTCCTTTAACACTGCTGCTATTGTGTTCTCAACTGTGCAAGTCTGCAGCCAAATGAATTCACGCCACATCCATTACATCTTCACTGTTGACTCAGACATCTTTTCCTCCCAAAACCGAGGCACTGTTTCATATTTCAAGTGTATAAACACACAGGAATACCATCAGAGGCAAGTCTAAAGTATTTAAATAGGTAAATTGTGGTCAGGATTTTAACCACCCTCCCCACCCAAAGGGATGTAACGGTCCCACCAAAGTAAACGGCAAGTTAAATGGCCTGCCACATCCGCCAGAGGAAGACAAGATGTGGCGACACTATAAAATCCTGGCCCACATCTCCAGCAGTGGAAAATCATTGATGGTGAGGAGAGAGACGACTTTCCCATAGCCTTGGGTGGACAGGGCAGACAGGAAATGTGCAGCCGGACACGTATAATGCTAGCCATGACTCAGTTGCAGCGCACTCAAATCTGAGTCAGAACGTTGTGAGGTCAAGCCTCACTCCAGAGATTTAGGCTGACACACTGACGTAGTGGGGAAATGCTGCTCAGGTGAAATTGTCTTTTTTATTGGAAGAACAAAGGCCATTCAGCCTCCTGATTCCTTTCTAGTTGAAGGGAGATTTAGAAATCCAAAGAGAAAGGTCGAGGAATTGGAATAACATAGCTGAAATAACTCCTCAAATGCCAGCGTACCTCACCAAACTCCCTTTATTTGCAAACTGTTCCACTCCTAAGAGTGCTTCAGGGTCAAATTCAGAATCTGGTGTGTCAGTGTATCTGACACTCCCGTATTTATATACAAGTGAGGCCCTTTGGTTGGGCAGACAATTGTGGTCTCAGGGAGCTCATTCTCCAAGAGGCCAACTTTTGGATCTTGTTAAAGTTTTTACAATAGCGGTATGGATAAAGACAAGCAGAATAGGACAGAGTTCAATAACAACTTGCGCATCAGCGAAATAAAGTGATTGTTGGGGATAAAAATAAAACAATGAAATTAAAAGTCTTCAGCTGAATGCACACAGCATCTGCAATAAGACGGATGAGCTGATGGCATAAGAAGAGGTAAATTGATTTAAATCTAATCATTATTACAAAGACATGATTGCGAGGTGATCAAGATCAGAAAATAAATATCCCAGAGTACACAATGTTTTGGAAAGATGGACAGAATTGCAAAGGAGGTGGGGGGGACATTGATGAAAAATCAATGAAATGAAATCAGTATATGTGGAAATTAAGAATAGGAAGAGTCAGAAAACACAGATGGAGATAATTTATAGGCCTCCTAACAACAGTAGTTACTGTATTTTACAGACTATTAAGCAAAAAGAAATTGAAGCTTATACAAAACTGTATAACTATCTTGGAGGACTTTAATCTTCAGATAGACTGGGTCAAACAAAATAGCAGGAGTCGTCGTTGTAGAATGTTTTTGTGAAAGTTTCTTGGAGCAGTATGCAATGAAACAGACAAGGGATAAAGTTATCTTGGTCATTGTATTGTGTAATGAAGTATGATTAATTAATATGCCATAATAAAAGATTCACTGAACAATAGCGATCATAATACAATTGAACTCTATGCTACATTTGAAAGTGAAAGCAGGTTTATAAATACACTCCCAACACTGTAATTTCACCCTTCTTATTCCTGAGTACCATCCATGAGGCCTCAGTACAAGATCCCTATGCAGGTACAGGAAGAGAAGAAATGTAAAGCAGTAGAGACGTCAACATCAGTATTTCCAGTTGCCAAGCAGGTCGACAAACTTAAATGTTCCCTCCTACCCAAAAATACAAGTTCTGCCGACCCACCATTGCTGCACATTTCTGCCAGGTCCTTGTGAGCCTGGCTTCCTCAGAAATGAAAGCACAGCACCCATGGGGAACCTCCACTTAAATGGAGTAGAGTTGGATAAGACAGGACACACCCCATTTTATAGCACTGACTGTCATATGATAAGTTTAAATGTTATTGAATGGATGGGTAAGTAACTGGCTGAGGTTGTTGGTGGCTAAGATGAGTATCTGGGTGAGGTGGCAGATGGTTAGTTGAGAAGGAAGGGTTGGTTTTTGTGATCAGTTTGAGTCAGACGGGTAATTGGGTGGTTAGGGTGTAGTTGGTTCGTGTTGAGTGATGAGGAAATCAGTGGGAACTGGGGGGGATGTGCAATTGAGAGTCAATTGTGCAGTTATCCAGGTATTAGGCTACATTTTAAGCTATCTAACATTCTTTGGGTAACAACACAGGTAAATGGGAGAGTGGTAGCATAGTGGTATTGTCACTGAATTATAATCCAGAGACCCACAGGGTAATACTCTGGGGACTTGGGTTCAAATCCCACTATGGAAAATTTGAAATTTGAATTCAATGAAATCTGGAATTAAAAGTCTAATGATGACCATGAAAACAATGTCAATTGTCATAAATATCCATCTGGTTCATTAATATCATTTAGGGAAGGAAATCTGGTGTCCTTACCTGGCCTGGACTAGGTGTGACTCCAGAGCCACAGCAATGTAGTTGACTCTTAAAATGCTTTGAGGGATGGGCACTAAATGTTGGCCCAGCCAGCAACACCCACATCCCAGGAGCAAATAAAGAAAAGTGTTACAGAACTGTCCCAAATCTCTGATTCTATTTCACTCTGAGCAACATTTGCAGAGGATACTAGGAAGAAGGGAATTTGCTGTCATATGTTGCAATTTCACAACAGTCTCCCACTGAGGTTCGCAGGGTCCTGGCAACCATGTGGGACCTGACAATCTGATGGTCAGAAGATTTGGACCTGCTCCCATTGTGGCTGCTTTTGGTATGATCTGATTCACGGATCATGGTTTCTGAACCAAGTGCAGCTGTCTGAAGCAAAACGATATTTTTAGATTTAATACTCTCCTTAATTTCCTTGAAGATCCACGGCTGATTTTCCCTTCTCCTACAGTCCTTCTTCACCATCAGAATATATTTATGCTGAGTACCGAAAATGATCTCTTTAAAAATCCCCCACTATTCCTCAGCCGTCCTACCAACCAGCGCACTCCTCCAATCCACAGTCGCCAATTCCTCTTTCATCCTATCACAGTCCCCTCTGTTCAAGTATAGTACACAGGTCTGGGACTCCACTACCTCATCCTCCATCTGCATCATAAATTCTACCATACTATGATCACTCGTCCCTAGAGGATCCCTCACATGAATATCCCGAATTCTACCTACCTCATTACATAGTACCAGGTCTAAGATAGCACACTCTCTCGTCGGTTCCGTAACATGCTGTTCAAGGAACCCATCCCTACAGCATTCCAAAAACTCTTCCTCCAGCCCGCTGTGTCCAACTTGTGTCGCCCAGTCAATATGCAGATTGAAATCACCCATTACTAACACCGTCCCATTTTTGCACGCATCTCTTATTTGTTTGTTTATAGCCTGCCCCATCTCAAAGTTGCTATTAGGGGGCCTATAAACCACACCCACCAGCGTCTTCCTCCCCTTCTTATTTTTTATCTCCACCCACAGCGATTCTACATTTTGCTCTTTGGGGCCTATATCCTCTCTTCCCACCGCCCTCACTTTATCCTTAATCAACAGAGCCACCCCACCCCCTTTTTCCTCCTGTCTATCCTTCCTAAACACCTCATAGCCATGGACATTCAGCTCCCAGTCCTTGTCCCACTGCAACCACATTTCTGTAATGGCCACTAGATCATATCCATTTGAGTCAATTTGCGCCATCAGCTCATCCACTTTGTTCCAAATGCTTCGCGCATTCAGGTAATGTGCCTGGATACCAGTGTTTGCCTGGACCTTATTTTCTGAATCCCTACTAGTCTCTCCCATGCCCCCCCTACTCCTCTAATAGGCAGCACATCCTCAACCTTCACATGCACCTGCACCTTTTCCTTTACCTCCAGGAGTAGTAATTTCCCTTACCCTCGCACCCTCCCCCTCCCCCAACTTAATTTAAAGCCCTATCTACTGTCCTAATTATGCGATTCCCAGGACTCTGGTCCCTGCACGATTAAGATGTGGACCATCCCATCTGAAGAGATCCCATCTGCTCCAATAATGGTGCCAATGCCCCATAAACCCAAACCCATTCTTCCCACGTCAATCCTTGAGCCACAGATGCATCTCCTTAATCTTACATCCCTGGTGCCAATCTGCATGTGGTTCAAGTAGCAATCCTGAGATAATCACCTTGCCAGTTCTCCTTTTTAATTTGGCACCCAGATTTTCATATTCCCTCTGGAGATCTTTAGTTCCTATTTTGTCTAAATCATTGGCTCCCACATGAACCACAACAACTGGATTTCTCCCCTCCCACTCTAGGTTTCTCTGCAGCCCAGACACGACATCCTGGACCCTAGCACCAGGCAAGCAACACACCCTTCAGTTGTTCTTTATCCTTGTCGCAAAGGACAGTGTCTATACCTCTAACCCCAGTATCTCCAATAACCACTACATTTCGCTTTTCTTCACCTGCTCTGGCCTCTGTCTGCACCACTGAGGCATTCAGAACGGCTAAAAATAGTGGGCGATCAGAGGATTGGGAAAGTTTTAAACAACAGCAGAGAGTGACTAAAAAGGTGATTAAAAAAGGAAAGATGGAATATGAGGCTAAACTAGCTCGAAACATCAAAAAGGACAGTAAGAGTTTTTATAAGTATATAAATAATAGGATGGCCAGAGTTAACATAGGACCCTTGGACGGTGAGAAGGATGGTTTAATGGTGGATGACAGGGATATGGCGGAGACCTTGAATAAGTTTTTTGTGTCGGTCTTTACGGAGGAGGATGTAAATAGCTTGCCTGAATTCAAGGATAGAAGGGTGGTAGGAAATGAGGTCCTTGATGAGATTACAGTCACTAGAGAGGTGGTGCTTGATAGGCTAATGGGGCTGAGGGCAGATAAGTCCCCAGGACCAGATGGAATGTATCCCAGTGTCCTCAAAAAAATGGCAGAGGTGATAGGGGATGCCCTGGTAATTATCTTTCAAAATTCGCTGGACTCCGGAAAAGTGCCGGAAGATTGGAAAACAGCTAATTTTACGCTGCTGTTTAAAAAGGGTAGCAGACAGAAAGCAGGAAATTATAGGCCAGTTAGTTTAACGTCTGTAGTAGGAAAAATGCTTGAATCTGTAGTCAAAGCAGAAATAACGAGGCACCTGGATATGAACAATTTGATCAAGCAAACGCAGCATGGATTCATTAAGGGGAAGTCGTGCTTGACGAATTTATTGGAGTTCTATGAGGAAGTGACTAGTGCGGTAGATAGAGGAGAACCGGTGGATGTGGTGTTTTTGAAATTCCAGAAAGCGTTCGATAAGGTGCCTCACAAAAGATTGCTGCAGAAGGTTAAGGTGCAGGGAATCGGGGGTAGGGTGTTAGACTGGATAGAGGATTGGTTGTCTAATAGGAAGAAGAGGGTAGGTATTAATAGGTGCTATTCTGATCGGCAGCTGGTGACTTGTGGAGTGCCCCAAGGTTTGGTGCTGGGACCACAACTATTTACCATTTACATAGATGATCTGGAGGAAGGGGTAGAGTGTAGGGTGACAAAATTTGCTGATGACACGAAGATGAGTGGAAAAGCAAATTGCGTGGAAGGTGTGGAAAGCCTGCAGAGGGATCTGGATAGGTTGAGTGAGTGGGCGAGGACTTGGCAGATGGAGTATAATGTTAGCAAGTGTGAGGTTATCCACTTTGGTAAGAATAATGGTAGGAAGGATTACTATTTAAATGGAGAAAAGCTGCAGCATGCGACTGTGCAGAGGGACCTGGGGGTCCTTGTGCATGAATCGCAAAAACACAGTATGCAGGTACAGCAGGTGATTAAGAAGGTGAATGCAATGTTGGCCTTTATAGCTGGGGGGATAGAATATAAAAGTAGGGAGGTTCTGTTGCAGCTGTATAGGGTACTGGTGAGGCCGCAGCTGGAGTACTATGTGCAGTTTTGGTCGCCGCATTCGAGGAAGGATATATTGGCCTTGGAGGGGGTGCAGAGAAAGTTTACTAGGCTAATACCGGAGATGAGGGTGTTGGATTATGAGGAGAGACTGAATAGGCTAGGTTTGTACTCTTTGGAGTTTAGAAGGCCGAGAGGGGACCTTATAGAAACGTATAAGATAATGAAGGGAATGATAAGGTAGAGGTTGAGAGACTCTTCCTGCTTAACAAAGATAGCAGGACTAGAGGCACAGCCTCAAAATTGAGGGGGGGTGGAGTGTGGTTCAGATCGGAGTTGCGGAGGGGTTTCTTCACGCAGAGGGTGGTGAATCTTTGGAATTCTCTGCCTGATGAGGTGGTGGAGGCTTCCTCACTGAATATGTTCAAGTCAAGAGTGGATAGGTTTTTAATTGACAAGGGAATTAAGGGTTACGGGGAGAAAGCGGGAAAGTGGGACTGAACCACTACAGGTCAGCCATGATCTTATTGAATGGTGGGGTAGGCTCGAGGGGCTGGATGACCTACTCCTGCTCCTATTTCTTATGTTCTTATGTTCTTATGTTTTCCCACAATTAGACCTGTTAGTATTAAGAACATCAATTTGTTTAATACTGGGAATACAAGTCAACAGCTTTCAGATAAATTTCTACAAGAACTGTCAGAAAACTAAGGCATCAGATAAATTAGAAATCCTAATGTTATATTTAACAAACAAAATAACATTGCCTTTACTAGTCTAAAGCATGACTTATTAAAACAAGTGTGTGGGAGTTGTGTTTAAATTACAGCAGAAATGCAGAACTCTAATTTGTCACTCAAGAAAACGTTGAATAAATTAGGATAAAAATGTCACACATTAAGGTACACTGGCCAGAAAGGAGACACATCTGATTAAAACCATTTCAGAATTCCATTAACCTCAGTATGTATTGACAATATGATTTCTTTCTTGCCATGGATCAATAATATTACGGACTTATGTTATATCCAGAGTGCATGATAAAGGAATAATGAAATGATTTACTTTTTTTGGACTTAGAAAGATCAATGTTTCACATTTTTGATTTCCAGTGTCAGAAAAGCATGAGCCACTTGCAAAATGATGCATTGACTATTTTCCTCCAATAAAAAAAATCTTTATCTATAGCAAGTGGGCAAAAGGTAGCAGAGAAAAGGTTTTGGAATATAGAATCCATATAGTACAGAAGGAGGTCATTTGGCTCATTGAGTTTGCACCGACCACAATCCCACGCAGGCCCTCTCCCCATAACCCCACGCATTTATTCTACCTAGTCCCCTTAAGGGGTAATTTAGCACAGCCAATCCACCTAACCTGCACATCTTTGGACTGTGGGAGGAAACCAGAGCACACAGAGGTAACCCACCCAGAGATGGGGAGAATGTGCAAATGCCACACTGATAGTGACCCAAGCTGGGAATCAAACCAGAGAAAGTCATGATTGCGATCTATTAACTTTCAGAGTGGAGAGGCGATGGCCTTGTGGTATTATCACTGGACCATTAATTCGGAAATTCAGCTAATGTTCTGGGGGCTCAAGTTCACACCCCACCACGGCAGATGGTGGAATTTGAATTCAATAAAAAAATCTGGGTTTAAAAATCTACTCATTTAATTATAGAAATCTTACAGTGCAGAAAGAGGCCATTTGACCCATCGAGTCTGTACTGACTACAATCCCACTCAGGCCCTATTGCCATATCCCTACATTTACCCTCTACCCTACACATTTCAGGACTCTAATGGCCAATCAACTTAACCTACTCATCTTTGGACTGATGACAATGAAACCATTATCAATTGTCAGGAAAACCCATCTGATTCACAAACGTCCTTTAGGGAAGGAAATCTGCAGTTCTTATCTGGTCTGGTCTGTACGTGACTCCATAGCCACAGTAATGTGATTGACTCTCAACTGCCCTCTGAACAAGGCCAACTAGGGATGGGCAATAGATGCTGGCCAGCCAACAAAGACCATGTCTCATGAATGATTAAAAAAAGTAAGTAGGGGGGACTGGAGATTGTACAAGAAGTTCAACATCACAATTTAGAATCCTTATACATCAGATTTTCAAAACATACATGGCATTAAAAAAATCCCCCAGAGGTATTCATGGATTTGGCTGCACCAGTGAGGTGTGCCAGCACAGAACTTCTACTTGCCATTGCTTTAAGGTGAGTAAGGGCTCACTGTGTAGATGGCACTGTCTTCTGGTACTGAAAGGGCAGATGAAATAAGCTTCCCCAGCTCAAGTTTAACTTTTAATCAGTAAGAAAATCAAAGGCATTGAGAAAGGATTGGAAAGTGGAGCTGAGGATTACCATATCAGATCAGTCATGATCTCATTAAATTCAACCTCAATGGGCTGAATGGCCAACAACTGCTCAGGTCTTATGGTAATGGTACTCAAGTGGATTGCCTGATAGCCCCAGTTGGGAGGTGGAGGGATTAGCAAGGGAGGGGGGGGGTGATTGGAGGATCAGTAGCTAAAGGTTCTGACCAACTGGGAAGAACCTAATCACAGCCAGTTTCTAATCATGTCTAAATGCAATTCCAGCTCAGGGCCTAGTATATCTGGGGAGATTGTCTTTCCTTAGTTGGCTAATCTACATTTGACAAGTTAAATCCTCTGCTCAAATCGTAGACAATGGAATGTTGTAAGAATATAATAAGCATTATTTCGCTAATACGGCAAATACATATTAAGGTCTGCTTCAAGGTCATTATAACTCAGAGGTATGGACTAATGCTAGCCATTGAGAGGGACAATTTGATTTGATTTATTATTGTCACATGTATCAGCATACAGTGAAAACTATTGTTTCTTGTAGACAAACCGTACTGTTCATGAAGAAGGAAACGAGGGAGTGCAGAATGTAGTGTTACAGTCATAGCTAGGGTGTAGAGAAAAATCAACTTAATGCAAGATATATCCATTTAAAAGTCTGACAGCAGCAGGAAAGAAGCTGTTCTTGAGTCAGTTGGTATGTGACCTCAGACTTTTGTATCTTTCTCCTGATGGAAGAAGGTGAGAAAAAGAATGTCCGGGGTCTTGGGGTCCTTAATTATGTTGGCTGTTTTGCTGAGGCAGTGGGAGATGTAGACAGAGTCAATGGAGGGGAGGCTGGTTTGCATGATAGATTGGGCTACATTCATGACCTTTTGTGGTTCCTTGCAGTCTTGGGCAAAGTAGGAGCCATATCAAGCTGTGATACAAGCAGAAAGAATGTTTTCTATGTGCATCTGTAAAAGTTGGTGAGAGTTGTAGCTGAGATGCCAAATTTCCTTAGTCTTCTGAGAAACTAGAGGCATTCGCGGGATTATAGTGTATGCACGGAAGGGTTGTTGGTGATCTGGACACTTAAAAACCTGAAGCTCTCAACACTTCCTACTTCGTCCCTGCTGATGTAGACAGTGGCATGTCAGAGATGATCTAATTTCTCTCACAACTGTAAAATATTCTCAGTTCATCAAGGTATACAAAGTTATGAGGGAAATAGATGGATAGGAAGAAAGTTTTCCACTTAGAAGGGTCAACAAGCAGGGTAAGGTAATAAGCATTTAAGGTAAGGAGCAGGAGATTTAAACGGGATTTGAGATCAGTGGAAATCTGGAAATCACTGCTTGAAAGGATGGTAGGCATTTTAGAAGCATTTAGATGAGTACTTGAAGCACCGCAGCATACAAGGCTATGGACTAAGTGCTGGGAAAGGGATTAGATTAGTTAGGTGCTTGATGGCCAGCACGGACCTGATGGACCAAAGGGCCTATTCCTGTGCTGTAAAACTCTGACTCTGACTCCATTGCAGTTAACAGTAAAAATTTGATTCCGATCCACTGGGCATGAGTCACCAACAGCACAAAACTGACCGTAATTGGCACTTAAAAATAAATAAAACATGCAGAAATAATTAAATTAACTTTATAACAGACTTCTTTATAATGAAGACTGTGGATCATTCTGCTGGCGTTACAGAATATATTCATAGAAAGAATTGCCTAATTAGCCGACTCACTATTCCCACGCACTGGACATAAAAACATTAGAAAAATGAAAACTCTTGGCTAGATGATTCAAATTAGTCACTTTTGCATTTAAACATCCTTAAATGTCTTCCTCCTGGAAAAAAGTGGCCCCCGGAGACACCATTGAAAATGCCAGTACGTTAGGTAAGTGAAATTCAATATTTAGTAAAGGGGTGTCTTCCCGATCACAAGCTGTTCCTTCCCCACATTTGCCGCTAATAGACTCACTCGTGAATCTATTGGCAGGAAATAAGGAAGAGAATAAACTACCAGTTGTCATGAATTGCTGTTCTCTATCCATGTAAGTGAGAAATAGAAGGGGGACAAAGATACACCAGAGGTAACTAGGCAGAAATACAAGGAGAAGCCATTTTCTATAGTTGGAATTAAATCGATAGGAATGGAACCAGGTGAGAGGCCCCACCTAACTGGACAATGTTGGAGGAAAATAGTGAGATCAATTGTGTCAAAAACGGGTCAAGGAGGTTGAGGAAAGAGCGTTCACCTTTGTCACAATCATATAGCTTGTCATTTGTGAGTGTGTAAACTGTGCTGATACAATGTCAAGGAAGTAGATCTGACTGGAGGGATTTATCATGAAATTCTGGGAAAGATAAGATAGGGATTAGCTGGATGAGATGGGGATGGTTATGCTTGCGGAATTTAGCTCACAAACTTAGAATGAAGAATTAGTTTGGATGGGGCTAAGGAACAACAACCTATAGTGTACAAATCAGGAGATTAGAGGAGAATGTAACAGGAGGCAAATGTGATGTGAAAGAATACTTTTTTCACATGAGTCATTTGGGTCTGGAATGCACTGCCATAAATGTTCTGGAGGCAGGTTCAATCGAGGCATTCAAGAAGGAATTAGATGAATATCTGAATAGAAACACTGTGCAGGGGTATGCGGAAAAGGCAGGGGAATGGCATGATGTTATGACTCTTGTCTGGAGAGCTGGTGCAGACACAATGGGCCAACTGGCTACATTCTGTGCTGCAATAGTTCAGTGGTAGTGCAATAATTATGGGCGACTTTGTTGTCATATAGAGAGAATAAACCTAATTTGCAGTAACAGTTTAGTGGACAAATTCATGAAATGTGATTGTAACTAGCCGGGTCCATAAGGGGGAACCAGTAGATGTAGCAGCATGGGCATGTGTGGCAAAACACTAAAGTATCAAAGTCTTATAAGAAAAATAGGAAAAGTCTGCAAAAGCCAGAAGAAACAGTCGATTTTAAAAATTTATTCTGGGATGTCGATGTCACTGGTTGGTCCGGCATTTATTGCCCATCCCTAATTGCACTTGAATTTCAGAGGGCAGTTAACAAGTCAACCACATTGCTGGATCTGGATTCACATGTAGGCTAGACCAAGTAAAGATGAGAGATTTCCTTCCCTAAAGGATATTAGTGAATCAGGTGGGTTTTTACAATAATCGATAATGGTTTCATGGTCATCACTGAACTTGTAATTCCAGATTTTTCTTGAATTCAAGCCCCCGTCCTCAGAACATTATCCTGGATCTCTGGATTATTAGTCCAGTAAAAATACCGCTGCAGCACTGCCTCATCTCATTAATTTATTTAGTGAAATATCTTAACTTATTTTATTAAATTCCAATTCCTCCTCAATGACACACAAATAAATAAATTCTATTAACCTGAGTTATTATCTCATATAGTGAGACTAGACAATAGATTGTGAAGTCCGTTTCTCAGTTCCAAATCAGTATTGTCACAAATCTTCATTATTAGTTTAACATGAATTGATAACATTATCCCGTCATCTGTGACATTATGCTGAAGCTTGCTACTATTCTGACCACGTCAAGCATAACTTCAACAGAATAAGATCCAAACACTGTAGCACATGAAATTTTGACAACTGGGCAATCAAATAGCTCGGTGAAGTGAAAAAGGAAGCACATTTCAACAGTTACACATCATCTATATGTATTTGTTTACAGGAACAGTGATCGTTTGTGTAATAAGGCAAGACGACTGGGTGACAGCAATTTGGACAAAATCATCAATCCATGTTTTTCCTCTCATAAAACCCAGAAGTTGGGTGATGTTGCAAAAGATTGTCAGGAATGCCATGTTTTCCTGGAGATTCATTTTAATAACATCTATGCATGTTGGAATCTATGCAGTGTGGTTTGCGAAATAAAGCAATGCAATTTACATAACGTTTAAAGTGGCTATTTCCATAGTAGTGAGGAACAGCTCCTATTAATAGTTGCCAAGGTTTTCATTGGTCATTTTATATGTCAGATGAAGTTCATTCTCAGCCTATGAAATGACTTCCTCTACTTGCCCACGGTTGATTTGGTCTTTTAGTTTTTGAACATCACCTACAATTTTACATTTTGTTGATTGTTTGCTTGGTGTGCTTCCGATAATCTGCATTCTGAGGGATGGATTGCAGGACAGGAAGAATTCTGGAGTGCAAAATTCTCAAAATCTTGTGAAGATATTGGGCCACTGCAAAACCCTCCAGTTGTTTACTTCAGGATTCTGGTTTTTTTGTAGATAAGAGCTGCAACTACACTGAATTAGCAATTAATTGTGTGAGCCATAATTCTCTGGATGTTCACACCGGCAGGGTCCTTAGGTCCTGCTAGCAGTGCAAACCCATCTGTGGGTTTCCTACCAGCATGGGGTGACATCAATGGGAATGTCCATTGAAGCGGCGAGTCAGAGAATCCCACAGCAAAGATTAGCCTGCACTACTCATACACATCTCCTAATTGTGAGATGTATTATGGCTGCTGCAGCTGCTGAAACCCTTTGAAAAAAAGTCTCATGAGAAGAAAAAATATATGAAATGGCATAACAGACAAAGCGCATGTTCCAAGGTTATCTAATGCAGCATTGGAGTTCTTGGTCTATTGGGTAGACAGGAAAAAAGAGGTCCGCTAAATAATAGGGCTACACAGTGGCACAGTGGTTTGCAGTACTGCCTCATTGCACCAGGGACCCAGGTTCGATTCCCAGCTTGAGTCACTGTTGGTGCGAAGGCTGCACATTTTCCCAATGCAGCACACTTACTGCCATGCTGCCCTCTCTCGTCCATGATAGGGCAGCAACACCAATTTATTGCACCCTTATGGAAAGATATTTGTGGTAATCACTGGTGCTGCCATAATTAAGGCAGTAGCCAACAGTTGGGCTGAAACCATTGAACCTTATTGGGATCTGTTCCTACCTTGCTCAAAGAACACACTTCTCCTTTCATCCGAAAAGCACTTCCGAGTCACTAAGACTGTTTATGCATTTCTTTGTTTCTAAGGTTTCCCTCACCCTAACTCCCTCCTTGTGCCTTTAACATTTCAAATAATCGAGAACTGCCACTTCATTGGACAAGTACTGGTGCATGCGTGTAAATTCTAGAAGGAGAAGGAGAACACTGTTGAAAAGAAATACTGTCACGCAATCTCCCACTCACACCACCAACTCAGATTCTGGCACTGAGCACATGATAGCAGGCAGTACTGACATGACAAAAGCCTGGTTCACTGACTGAAAAGCTGGCGAGAGCTCCATGTCACCTCTTTTAGAGATGACCTGCTATATTGACTTCCATTCAAGGCATTTTACTGGGTACAGTACCTTCCTGAGATCAAATACCCCAGGGGTGAAAGTCCCACCAAGCAAGAGCTGCTGAGGGCCTCAATTGGCAGAGGGGCAGGAAAGCTGTCCATGGACCTTCACGCTGCCAACTTAAGTAGGATGGAAGTGGAAGGCACTGCCAATTAAATGCCACATCACACCAAACTTGCCACACAGGAGGACATTGAATTCCACCTGGTGAGTCACCATGTATGAGTAACCTGCAGCCAGAATATCAAAGTGCTAACTCGAGGCAGTGGAGCAATTACTTGTGCTTCATAATGGTCCACCTTGTGATGTTTCACATGGTAGCCTGGGTCTCACTGTGTGCACGTTAGCTATGTGTGGTTACGTTGTAGCATGGAATCTTGATTGTGTTAAGAGTTGTTGTTCTTTGTGGTGTAATAGCCTCCCTCTGGTTTGACAGCTCAAATACTGAGGAAACAGTGATAAAGAATAAAAACAACTTGAGAAATCCAAAACCAAGAAGGTTTCCATGGATCACTTTATCTTCTCCATCCAAAATGAAGGGAAAATTATAGAAGATTGCAGGGCTGTCTGACTATCAAATATATCACCCTTAAATGCAATACTTACAAAATCTCAAAAGACTTAGCCCTAAGGGAATGTAGGCTTAAGGCTGTGACCACTATTTTCCATTTTTTGCGTTTTATGTCTCTTTTGCTCTTGATTTTCAACTATGTTGAATATTTAAAGTTATTTTGTATTGAATTTTAGTTTGTAGACATTAATCTAACTCTAGCTGTTATTGCGCTTTGATTCATTAATTCATCTTAATCAGTGGTAATTTGTTTTCCTGGGATTTTGTTTTTCCATTTTGGCCATCTGGTGTTTGGCCTACATCTCTGTGTTCCTTCTCTCAGCTAGACTGCAGAAATTAAAGTTGTTTTTTTTTAAATTTTTCATTCAGAAATCCATTTTTTTTAATGGGTTTAGTGACCATTGGACTACATCCAGGACAATGACTGGCTTTACAGCGGATTGGTCAACTATGGTGCAGTCATCAGGAGATGGAGTCAGATTGATGGACGTATCACCTGATTGATGGCAGTTGGTGAGACATCATCAAAAAATACGTAAACAATTTGGATTATGAAGTCTGCAAAACTTTGCAATGCTTATGAGGAGAATCGATAAGGACTTATGTTCAGCAGAATTTATTTTGAAAAACCTCAAAGTCTGGAATAGTGCCAGAAATTTAGCTCAAAGGCAGGCTGCTTCGAGGATTCAGTGCTACAGCTAGGCTGGTATAGTTAACCACTAGAAAAGTCACGAATCCTGGATTATAGTGCCCACAAGTAATAAGGTTATTAGGAGATTTGTGATGTCTGAACCAAGGAGAATTTTATTACTTAGGTTTCTGTTGTAGAACAGAATAATTTGGGATTATCCATTTTGGGGAGCTATCTTGAACAGACCTATTTGGGATTAATATTTATAATATAGTGTAGATCTGTAATCTTGGGCGAAATCTTAACAGAAATGTCGGTTTGGACAGAGAAAATGGAGGGTTTGAAGCTGATGGTGTGTTTTTCATGTGAATCTTATGGGTCATTAGTATTAAGGCTGTACAAGGCTCAGTCCCCATTTGGAGTATTGTGAGGAATTTTTAGGCCCCATATTTAAAGAAGGATGTGCTGGCTTTGGAAAGGGCCCAGAGAAAGTTCACAAGAATGATCTTTGAAATGAAGAGCTTGTCATATGAAGAACAGTTGAGGACTCTGAGTCTGTACTTGTTGGAGTTTAAAAGAATGAGGGGAGATTTTATTGAAATTTACAGGATACTTTGAGGCTTGGATAGACTGGATGTGGACAGGACATTTTTATTAGTAAGAAAAACTAGAAGCAGAGGGTATACCTCAGATTAAAGGGATGCTCCTTTAAAACAGAGATGAGGAGGAATTTCTTCAGCCAGAGAGTGGTGAACCTGTGGAACTCTTTGCAACAATAGGCTGTGGAGGCCAGGTCATTGAGTGCCTTTAAGAAGAGATAGGTAGGTTCTTGATTAATAAAGGGATCAGGGGTTATGGGGAAAAGGCAGAAGAATGGGGATGAGAAAAATGTCAGTCATGATTCAATGGCAGGGTAGACTTAATGGGCCGAGTGGCCTAATTCTGTTCCTATGTCTTATGGTCTTAGGTCTGTGTGAGTTTCCTCTGGCTGCTCTGGTTTTCTCTCACAGTCCAAAAATGTGTGGGTTGGGTTGATTTACGTTGCTAAATTGACCTTAGTGTCAGGGGGGGGATTAGTAGGGTAAGTGTGTGGGTTTATAGGACTAGGGCTTGAGTGGGGTTGTGGTCAGTGCAGACTCAAAGGGCCAAATAGCCTTCTGCTGCAGTGTAGGGATTCTATGTTTCTTGCTACTCCAGTGATGCAATCTCCCTGCTGCATTCAGGCTACAAAAGCCTGCTGCATAATGATAAAACTGCTGTAAGCACTGGGGAGCTTCATATAAAGGGCTTTCCACATGTTCCACAATGATTGTAGGGAATAGCCATTAAGAAGACTATACTGTGCTTTCCGGCGGTGGCCCTCACATCGATGAAGTAGAACAGGGACAGGACACTCTCTACCCTTGGTCCAGGAGACAGCCTTCCAGCAAGGTCACCATTCCTGCCTGGTGTGCAGTAGCTGCCCTGATCAGAAGAGGATGGGACAGCAGTCATAAGAAGTGAAGGAACCACCCCCAGGCTCCCTCGCACATCCCTCACACACCCCTCAAACTTCCAACCTTTTCTCACACTCAGCCACATTGATCTTTGCCAACACCAGGCATCAGGGCCCTCCCTCTCTCCCATAATCACCATGTTCCTCTGTAGCTGCCATACTCCTCACACTCCAGCCCCCCCGCCCAAGCCTTACACCTGCCAGATCTCATCACCACCTTAAATGTCAACCCTCCCACCTGCACTCTTCCTCTCTATGTCATTGCAGGACAAACTCAACCACAACAGGCGTGAGTGAGCACAGCCAGCTACAGTCATGCTGGAGCACTGAACCTTCACATGCTTTGTGGAGTGGGCCCTTGAGCTAGTCACAGAGATGGAAGACTTGGCTGCACTGCTAGTGAAGTGGGGACAGCAGAGAAATGTGGGAACTCCCAAAACATAGCTGTCATATTTCAAATCACAGGTGAGTAATTAATGCTCCCTCCATATCCCCTGTAATTTACTGATGCCATGTCTCTTCCCTTGCAGGCTGACCATTGGAACAGGCTGGACTCATCAGACTCCATCAGTTCAAACAGGGACTTCTCCAACCCCACCATTGAAGACACCCAGCAGCAATGCAGATACTCACACCTCAGTGGGTCCCACACATAGACAGGCTTCTGGGACACTCACTGGTGAGCACTTCACAGCTAAGCACTTCACAGCTGTTCATCCACATCAAGTGGAGACAGAATCAGCCCAGGGAGCCAGAGAAATGTTGGAGCCCAGGTCTTTGCTGAACCCCTTGCCTATGATGTACCCCAAAGATCAATGGATCAGGTTTTAAGCGGTCTCTCTGGTGTACAATGTTATCTGTATGATATTCTAACTACAGGGTCCAATGAACAAGAACACTTGAATAAATTAGATCAACATTGGAACATCTTCAATCACATGGTCTGGATATCAAGTAAGAAAATTTTGATTTTTTCCCAGACGCCAACCCAATATTTGAATCAGATTATTGATAGCAAAAGTGTACATGAAGCACTAAAAAGATAGATGCTATTTTACAAGATCCACATTCACCAAATGTGGTGTAATTGGAGTCTTTTCTAGGATTAGTAAAATGTGGCAAATCTAATCCTAACTTAGCTATATATTGATTTGATTTGATTTATTATTGTCACATGTATTGATGTACAATGAGAAGTATTCTTTCTTGCATGCTATAGAGACAAAGCATATCGTTCATACAGTATACAAGAGGAAAAGAAAAGAAAAGGGTGCAGAGTGAGTTTATAAGAAAGAGTACAACTTCAAAAGCATAGAATGAGAGTAAAAGATAGAATTAGAGGGTATGCTGGAAGTAGCTCACAAGAAGTCATCACACTCTGATGCTATCTTGAATTGCCTACCTATTATTGAAGCCATTGCATAACTTACTATGTGCAAAACAGTCATGGGACTGGACAACAAAATGTGAGAGCATACAAGGATGTCAAAGATGTTTTTCAGAAGTCTGAAGTATTAGTTCATTTTAATCTGAAGCTACCATTGCTGCTCATGATGCTTCATCTTATGGAGTAGAGATGCCAGTGTTGGACTGGGGTAAACACAGTAAGAAGTCTGACAACATCAGGTTTAAGTCCAACCGATTTATTTGCTGGTAAACTCACAAGCTTTCGACGTTGTCCTCTTCGTCAGGTGAATGAGGTGTTCTGGTCTCAAACAGCACATATAACTGCACAGACTGTTTACAGATTACTGAATAGAATGCAAATTCTAATCAGTAGAGATGTGTCTTTAACCTGTGGTCAGTGCTCTGTCCACTTACATTGTCGGCTACTTTAAGACTTGAATAGCAGGCTAGGTGTAAAGAATAGGAGGGATCTTGTACAGATTTATAAAATCCTAACAGGATTAGACAGAGTAGGTGCAGGGAGGATGTTCCTGATGGGGAGGGTCCAGAACCAGAGGTCACAGTCTAAGAATTTGGCATAGACTATTTAGGCTGGAGATGCGGACACATTTCTTCAGCCAAAGAGCGGTGAGGCTGTGGAATTCATTATCACAGGAAGTAGTTGATACCTAAACATTGAATGTATTCAAGAGGCAGCTGGATATGGTATTTGGGGTGATTGAGATCAAAGGTTATGGGGAGAGAGCAGGATTAGGTTATTGAGTTGGATGATCGAGCATTATCATGATGAAAGGCTGAAAGGGCCAAATGGCCTCACCTAGCTCCTATCTTCTATGATTCAACGATCAAATTGTTTCAAGACTTGGTAAACTGGAACAGATTGTTAGCGAAAATGGTTCACAGTTTATTTCACAAGAGTTTGAGGATCATCTTAAAGCAAATGGTATTCAGCATTAAAAAATCCATGCTTTATCATCCATCAACCAATGGATTAAATAAAAGATTTATACAATCCTTGAAACATTCTTTAAAAGCTTCAAAAGAACAATGTTCATTATCATGTCATGTGAATAGATTTTTGGCATCTTATTGAAATATTACTCATGCAACTACCCAACGTTCCCTCGCATAATATTCTGAAGGCAAAAGATGAGAACTATATTTGATTTGTTATTACCTCCAGAAACTTCAAAGATGTGTCAACAACAATCTCAAATTGCTGGACCAGAGTGAGGGCAAAACAGCATTCTGCCAGGGAGGTGTCTGTCTCCCAGGGGGTCAGATCATGAAGTGGGGTCTGCTGGGGTAGTTAGTAGGGGGATCTGTGAAAGGTGTTCAAGGATGATGCACTTTAGAGGTTCCCCTGCAGAATAGGAATCCGCTTTGGATTTTTATTCTGCAGGTTGCTAATAGCACGGATCCGAAGACAGTAAAGTGGGATTTCGCGATAGAGTTGGGCGCGAGGTTCATTAAGCTGATTTAAATGCATGCCAATATATTTAAATCGTCAAGCTGCCTGATTGGGGTGCGGACCGGACCTGCGCCCAAATCAGGTGTCGGTAAAGGCGTGATCTGCTCAGTTTCGGGTACAGATCGTGTTACAGGCCCCATGCCTGAATTTACTGTGATTTCGGGCGCGAATTTTTGGTACAATTGGGCCCATTGTATTAATTTGTTACCATGACCATAGAAGTAAAAGGGGACTATTGTCACATATTTTAAGTGGTTGCAGATTGTTTTAAAGGCTGATCACATGATTTGGTGCTTGTACAGGCTGCTATTTTATTTTCAGTTTGTATTCTGTGCAGGGTAGAGAACATCTCTTTCAGTAAACCTTGTTATTGTTAGATTAAATCTATGTGTGCAAACCACATTCTTTTCTCTTAGATAGTTAGAACATTACAAAAGATTGCTTTCCCCTTCAATAAAATTATACTTCTTTCTTCTTTTTTCTTTCTGTTATCAATTATAATTGTACATTGTTACATAATTTTCATCATCAATATAAATGTTGTTTCAACGTATTACTTGGCATTATCATTCATTATTGTTATGTCCAGAGTATAGCTCTGAACCTAAGTGAGATTCCAAAGGGACTTTCATAACCCACTATCCCCCTCCCCCCATCCTATCTTGGAGGGAGAGACAAACAGAATCATATACTCATATACCTACTATATAGGTAATCATTCTAGCTGCAGGCAGTCAGCATTAGACAAACTGAAATGGAACACTAAATCTTCATTTGATTTGTTGGAACTTCTGCAGAATCAAATAATGAAAGGAAATTTAGCCATGTTCCTCAATAAAAGAAGTGATGGATGCAACAAGTAGCAAAGGTCACGAATGTAAGCAAAATAAACTTGTATACTTTCACTGATTTTTTTCACATATATAAGGAGGATTTGATTTCAGACAGCATTATCAGATTGATCATCCTTGTGTTACATGATCTAAGCCAGTTGCATTTCTGAGTGTTATCTTTATGCTTAGAATGTAATGAAGTAGATGGAGTGATAGGATTTGAATGCAAATTCATTTGTACTTTTCCTGTTTCACAATGGTCTTTGTAGAGAGCAATTATCACAGTGGCATCTGAAATTAGATCCATTCAATTTGGAGTAATGATTTAGAATGATTCAGAAGATAGGAGTTCCTCGGGATAAGGGTTCTAAGCACCATTATCGTTAGCTGCTTCACCAATGACCAGTAACTGGGTAAGGTGAGCCTGCTTCATTAAACCCATCTTCTTCAAATTTCATTGACAGAGCTGATGAATGTATTAAGGACAACACTGAATTGATTCTTAACTGGTTTCTGAGTGAATCCGGAGGCATTCCAATATCAACTGAATCTGTGATGTCAATTTCTCCAGTGCATAGCTTGTCAAGGCCCTCCACAAGGTTCAAGGGCTCGGATAGAGGTAAGATTTTCTCTACTCCTGTGTGTACATCTAATTGGCTGCTATGTGAGGCATCAATGATTTGGAAGTATAAATTTAAGGTAAAGAGCAGGAGGTATCATAGAATCATAGAACACCTACAGTGCAGAAGAAGGCTAATCAGCCTATCGATCCTGCACTGACAATAATTCTACCCAAGCCAATCTTCGTAACCCTGCATATTTATCCTACTAATCCCCCCGACACTAAGGAACAATTTAGCATGGCCAAACAACATAACCCGCACATTTTGCGGCAGGAAACCAGAGCACCCAGTAGAAAATCCATACAGACATGGAGAGAATGTGCAAACTCCACATAGTTACCTGAGGCTGGAATTGAACCTGGGTCCCTGGCACTGTGAAGCAGCAGTGCTTACTATTTTGCCATCATGCCACCCTAGAAGAGATGCGAGGAAAAGAGTAGCAGGAGTCTGGAACTTCCAGAGACCTTCAAAACGTTTAAGAAGTATGTAAATGTGAGGCCCAAGACAAACAAGGACATGGACAAAGTGCTGGAAAATGGGTTGGTCTTTGACTGGCACCGATGGGCAGAAGGGCCTTTTTCTGTCCTGTAGACCTCTTTGACATCACTAATGGTACACTCTAGCTTATTAGAATAATAATATGAGCTGTTAACCCTTTAATCTTCTAGATTTTCCAATTCGCAAGTGATCTTACTCAAGATATGAGAGGAAACTTCAATTAAAACAGAAAATACTGGAAATACTCAGCAGATCAGGTGGCATAGGTGGAGAGAGAATTAGAATTAACGCTTTAGGTGAATGATCATCAGAATGGGAAAGAGTTAGAAATTTAATGGGTTTAGGTAACTGAGAGTTGGGAGACGGGATAAAGAAAGAAAGGGGAGGGTGGATGACAGGCAAGGTTAAATGACAGAAGAGTTGGTGGTGCAAGACCAAAAAAGAAGATATTGTTTTTGTGTATTCCAATTCCAATTCCATACTCAGAGCAATAAAACGATTTTAATAGCAAATCCCACATCTGAAAGGAACTGTTCAGAATTTTGAAGGGAATGCAAACCTGAAACTAGAATTAGTTATAAGCAGCATTGTAGAAGCCTAGATAAGACAGATGGGCACAAATTTATTTTTATTCAAATTTAATGAGTTGCTATTTTATATCCATTAATAGGGAGGCAGAGAACTGAAAGGCAACAAGAGGCAACACTGAGAAGGAGATCAATTTAAATGTGAAGTGTAAAACATATATAAAATTTAAGAGTAAGTTGGCTGGAAGAATAAGCAGGCTACATATTCTTTCTCCCATGGTCTTGGGAACACTGATATCAGAAGCAAGCCTGAGTCCATACTGAGAGCATGCGTACTTGATATCACAATTTTATGAGAGGTATCAACATAACTGATTGCTTCAATGTTCACCGTCCTATTAAGGTGAGGTGAGAGTGGCTACCTTTGCTATCAAGACAGCACTCATGCAAGTATGGCATCAAGGAACTGTTGAAAAACTGGGGTCTATGGGAATCCTCTGCTGGTTGGAGTCATAGCTACCACAAAGCAAGATGGTTGTGGAGGTTAATCATCTCAGTTTCAGGACATCGCTGCAAGAGTTCCTTAGGATAGTGTCCTGAGCTCAACCATCTTCAGTTGCATCATCAATGACCTTCCTTCCATTATAAGATCAGAAGTTGAGATACCCAATGATGATTCCATTGTGTTCAGCACTATTCACAGCTCCTCAGATATCAAAGCAGTCCATACCCAAACGCAGAAAAGCCTGGACAATACCTAGGCTCAGCTGACAAGTGATGACTAACATTCGTGCTACACAAGTTCAAACTTTTCTGGGTGTGTTGTTGAAATTACCAGCCAGCTGTTTGGGTTGATCGCCGTTTCTGTCATGCCTTTGGAGATCATTGCTCAGTCATCCCTGAGTGCTTTAATTTCTGGGTACATTGTGACATTCAGAACCATTGCACAAAGACACCACATGATGTGGCATTTTATTTTAAATATGATCCATGGAGCTGTGCACCAACCTTCAGTGGAGTGAGTCGCCAGATAGGTTTCTCTACATTACTGTTGAGCAAGCAGTGGGTGCCCAGGTGTTGTTCTTGTATTTTTCTCTCTACAGCCTGCCCTGTGCCTTCAACTCCTCCACAAGAAGATAAACAAAGGGAAAATTCATGTTGCTATCCACTCGATGTTTAATAATTCCATCCACGTGAAAGTGGCCCAGAAATATTTGCACTTCACTGCAAAACATAAAATGTGTCATAATTTAACATTTCCTGTTGCAATTACTTTGTTATTTGTGCCTTTGGTCACTCATTTTCAGGCAATTTAGTCTTTGACCACTCTTATCCCCTGCATACTAAAATGTCCCAGCAGAAGGTTGATCAAATAAAATTGGACAGCCAGCCAGGAAAAAAGATACAGAAGTCTGAGGTCAACTCAAGAATAGCTTCTTCCCTGCTGCTGTCAGACTTTTGAATGGACTTATCTTGTATTAAGTTGATCTTTCTCTGCACTACACTCTGCGCACTCTCTCATTTTCTTCTCTATGAATGGTATGCTTTGTCAGTATAGCACGCCAGAAACAATACTTTTTACTGTATATTAATACATGACAATAATAAATCAAATCAAATCATAGAGGTCGTAGATGTTTATAGCATGGAAACAGGTCCTTCAGCCCAACTTATTCATGCCAACCTTTTTTTAAAACCTCTAAGATAAGCACAATTACCCACATTTGGCCCATATCCCTCTATACCCATTGTACCCATGTAATTACCTAAATGCTTTTTAAAAGATAAAATTGCACCTGCCTCTGACTACCTCAGGTAGCTTGTTCCAGACACTCACCATCGTCTGTGTGAAAAAGTTGCTCCTCTGAACATTTTTGTATCTCTTCCCTCTCACCTTAAACCTATGCTCTCTAGTTTTAGACTCCTCTATCTTTGGAAAAAAATATTTACTATCTGGCTAATTATGCTCCTCATTATTTTAAAGAGTCTATAAGATCACCCCACAGCCTCCTATGCTGCAGAGAAAAATGTCCCAGTCTATCCAACCTCCTTATAACTCAAACCTTAACTCCCAGTAACATCCTAGTAAATCTTTTCTGCACTCATTCTAGTTTAATAATAGCCTTTCTATAATAAGGTGACCAGAACTGTACACAGTATTCCAAGTGTGGCCTTACCAACATCCTGTACAACTTCAACAAGACATCCCAACTCCTGTATTCAGTGTTCTGACCGATAAAACTAAGCATTCTGAATGCCTTCTTCACCACTCTCTCCATCTGTAAGTCCACTTTCAAGGAGCTATGAACATGTATCCCTAGATCTCTTTGTTCAAATCAAATCAAATGTGATATTAGCAGAGATGACTGAATGCTTGATTTTTTTCAGGAAAATCTAAAAGGATGCAAAGAGATATAGGGAGGCATTTCTGGAGCTTAAAGCCCAGGTACCTGAAGGCAAGATTACCATTGGTGAAGCAATTAAAATTGAGAATGAACAAGGAGCCAAGGTTTGAGTGGTCAATGATCTCAGACAGTTACAAAGCTGGAAGAGGTGACAGAAAGAAGGAGAAGTGAGGCCATGGAAGGATTTGAAAACAAGGATGAGGATTTTTAAGATTAAACCGTGGCATCACTGGGAGAATAGACAAAATTGCTTACTGGGACTCGGACACTTGGCATTTGAAGAACTGCAATGAGATGATATTTTCCAAGCACAAAAGTAGATACCAGCTGAGCAAAGCAAATAGACTTGCTGAAAGTGAGGAGGATGTGTACATCATGAGTGTAGTAATCCAAATGAGGAGACAGAACTGGATGGTGTCCCATGCGGGCAATATAGGTGAGGGTATAACCTTCCCTGACTCCAAACACCGTATTCCTCCACAAATGTTGCCCTTTCTGTCTCTTCACTCAAACCATCTTTCCTTTCAGGAGAACTTCAGGAAGAGGCAGGAAACTGTGGCTAGGTCCTCCACTGACATGAACGCTAAGAGCCATTCGTAACGTGTGCCCACCAAGTCCACTGGGATGGAGCTCTTGATCGAGGAGGCTACTGATGTCAGCAATGATCGACCATGAAAGCCTGGGTCTCCTGATGAAGTGTAATTGCTGAGATGTGGTGCTCACACAGTTCTACTGAAAGTGCTGACTCTGCATGTAGACCCTGTTTTGGGGTCTTGCCTCCTTCCAGCAGGATCACTGTGTCCATCATCGCTGCCCTGCAGAGCACCATGTGGCTGGGGAGAAAGAGGCAGCTAGTGCTGCTGCTCCTGCCACTGGGTTTGCTCCAGTTGATGCTGCTGTTTTGTTGCTGCTGTTTTTTTTTGCTGCTGCTCCTCTTGTTTCTCAACAGAGGGTGTAAGGGAATGTATATCAACTGTTTCCCATACTATGGGGAAGGTTGACAGCTGGGAAGTACAAGTTAAGGTGATTAATGTCCAGGACAGGACAACTAACTTCCCCAGAGTCAGGAATCACCTATCAGTGGTGAAAGGAAATCTTTAGAAGAAATGCGATGAGCATTCACTATTCTTCAGTCTTCAGACTGACTGAGAGGAGTGGGTTGGAGATCTTATCATTGAGATCCAATCACGTAATGCATCTCGGGTTAATCTCTAGCCACGATGCCACTTTTAAAGACTTTATGAACTAACTCTGTTGAATATGCCCACGTTTTCCTTGACCTGTGTATCTCTTATTGATTGTTGCCTTTTGGTATATCCCAAAACCCAGATTGTTCACATCTTTTTGATTTAATTTGATTTATTCTCAATGTATTGGGATACAATGAAAAGTATTGTTTCTTGCAGACTACACAGAGCATACCATTCATAGGATACATAGAGAAGAAGGAAAGGAGAGGGTGCAGAATGTGGTGTTACAACCATAGGTAGGGCGTAGCAAAAGATCAGCTTAATATGATGTAAGTCCATTCAAAAGTCTGAAGGCAGCAGGGAAGAAGCTGTCCTTGAATTGGTTAGTATGCGATTTCAGACTTTTGGATCTTTTTCCCAATAGAAGAAGGTGAAAGAAAGTATGTCCAGGGTGCATGAGATCCTTGATTATGCTGTCTGCTTTTATGAGGCAGTGGGAAATGTGGACAGAGTAAATGGATCGAAGCTGGTTTGCGTGATGAACTGAGCTATGTTCACAACTCTTTGTAGTTTCTTATGTCTTGGTCAGAGCAGGAGCTATAACAAGCTGTGATATCTCCAGAAAAAATGCTTTCTGTGGTGCATCTATAAAAATCGGTGAGAGTCATAGTAGATGTACTGAATTTCCTTAGCCTCTTGAGAAAGTAGAGGCATTGGTGACTTGGAGGGACCAGATCAGGTGTTGGTGATCAGGATACCTAGAAAGCTGAAGCTTTTGGCCATTCCCATTTCATCCCCTTTGATGCAGACAGGGGCATGTCCTCCACTACACTTCCTCAAGTCGATGAGTATTTCTTTCATTTCACTGACATTGAATGAGAGGTTACTATTGTCGCACCAGTTTACCAGATTCTCTATCTCATTCCTGCATTCCGTCTGATTGTTGTTTAAGATCTGATTCACTACGGTGATGTCATCAGCAAACTTGAAAATGAATTTGGAGCAGAATTTGGCCACATAGTCATAGGCATATGAGGAGTATAATAAGGGGCTGAAGACACAGCCTTGTAGGGCACTGGAGTTGAGGATAATTGCGGAGGAGATGTTGTTGTCTGTCCTTGCTTATTTCGGTCTGTGAGTAAGAAAGTCAAGGATCCAGTTGCAGAGAGAGGAGCTGAGCCCCAGATTACAGAGTTTGGAGACGAGTTTTGTTGGAATAATGGTGTTGAGCTATAGTCAATAAATAGAAGTAAGTCTGAAATAGGTGTCTTTGTTATCCAGTGTTCTGGGGTTAATTGCAGGGCTATTGCCATCTGCTGTGGACCTGTTGCAGCAGTAGACAAACTGTAGTGGATCCAGGCAATCTGGGAGCTGGAATTGATTCATGCCATGACTAATCTTTTGAAGCACTTTATAATGATGGATGTCAGAGCCACCGGGAGATAGTCAATGAGGCACGCTGTCTGGCTGTTCTTTCATTGTAAGTGCAACACAGCATGAGAAAAGCTTCTCAGCAAATACTTGTCAGAAGGATTGGGGGGGCGGGTGCTGGAGGGGAGGACAACTAATGAGTGGACAATGCCTCATTACGTGCAGAGTGGAAATCATTTTACACTGAGTCAGTTTACAGTGGAGCTGAATTACATTCAGGTATTCTGTACAGGATGATGGAAACTAATCAAATAGCACTGAGGACAAAGAAGGTGGAACTACTTGTACAGAATTGGAGACTGAAGTCAACTGAAAACATATTATCAAAGAATGGCAGCCTGAATAGCGCAATCTCCTGGAGATATGGGGGGTCTCCATGTTGTAAGTAATTAGGAGGCATATTGGGTGGTTATCATGGCCATTCTCATGCTGCTGGAATACAATAACCTGATACACATTCCAGTTAAACAGCCAGATACTGGTAAAATCCAGATTACAGTAATTCAACATAATTGTTTGCATTTTAAGACTCATGACAAATACTATTTGGTCTAACAGGACAAGCCTTTGTCACCCTGAGTAACAGTTGTTGGAGAAAATAAAGGTTTTTCGAAGAAAAGGATTATTGTCTTTACATATCAAGCGATTTGGTGTTCTCCTGAGGCGCATGAAATGCAACATTGAACAGCACTTATATCCGAGAAATACTCTTTGTGAGACCTATAAATGATTAACTAGAACCAGCTCCTCCTGCAATTTTCTACAGCTTCTGGACAACCTGACTATGGGACTTTCAGAGAAGCTGATTGTCCTGACTGTTGTGTTTCCAACTAAATTTAGCATCAGGAATCTCAAGAATCAATGGGTAGATTGCCCTTTAATATTATGGGGATTAGCAGGGCAGAGATGTAGGGTTATAAGAATAGGGCCTGAATGGGTTTGCTGTCGATAAAGGCTTGATGGGCCAAATAGCCTCCTTCTGCACTGTGGGGATTTTATGATTCTAGATGGGAATTTTACAAACATCAACAATGGATTCATAGACATCATAACTTCCAAAATTCCAGATTTTTTTTAAATTCATACTTTACCATTTGCAGTGGTAGGATTCGAACCTGGGTCCCCAAAGCATTGCTCTGGGTCTTTGGATTATTAGTCTAGTGACATTGCTACATCACCACTACCACTTCTGCTGGACAAAACATCAGACACAGGCAGGGGGTTAGATTGCCTTAACTGTTCATTGCATTGCTGTGATTACTGAAGCAAGAAATGCCATGATTGCTTTCAGATATTTAAAGCAAGATCTGGCAATGGGATCTGCAGTGAAGTGATATTTACCAAATACAAGAAGAAAGGCCAACCTGCAAAAGCCAACCGACATAGAAGAATTGGCTGAGGAAGTGAGTATCACGAGTGTAGTCCCTAAAAACCTGGAGACAGGACCCCGAAGTATTCAAAAGGATGTTGAGAGGACAGGCAAAGTGAGTGGCATAACCTGGGAACCGGTGATGTCAACTCCCGCATCCCCCCTCAACAAACATGTCCTCTCTTCTCCACACAATCCATTTCTCACCCTCACCATCTTCTTTTCTCTTTACAAAAGAAGAGGATTTCATGGAGAGAGAGAAAACTGCGACATGCACGCTAAAGGCCATTGGTAACACGTGTCCACCAAGTCCACTGGGATAGAGCTCTTGATCCAGGAGGCTGCAGATGTCAGCAATGACTTGCCATGAAAGCCTGGGCCTCCTGATGAAGTGCAATCGCTGGGATATGGTGCTCACACATTTCTGCTTAAAGAGCTGACTCTGCCTGTAGACCCTGTTTTAGGGTCTCGCCTTCTCCCAGCAGGATCATTGTGTCCATCATTGCTGTCCTATGGAGCACCATGCGGTTGGGAAGAAGGAGGCAGTTGGTGCTCCAGTTGATGTTACTGGGTTTGTTCCAGTTGATGCTGCTGGGTTTGTTCCAGTTGATGCCGCTGGGTTTGCTCCAGTTGATGCTGCTGGGTTTGCTCCAGTTGATGCTGCTGGGTTTGCTCCAGTTGATGCTGCTGGGTTTGCTCAGTTGATGCTGCTGGGTTTGCTCCAGTTGAAGCTGCTGGATATTTTGCTGCTGGTCTTTATTTTCTGTTACTCCTCTTGTTTTTCAACAGAGGATGTAGGTGAATCTATATAATCTGTTCCTCATACTGTGGGGAAGGTTGGCAACTGGGAAGTACAGGTCAAGGTGAATGAAGTCCAGGACGGGAAAACTGACTTCCCCAGAGTCACCTATCGGTGGTGAAAGCACACCTTCAGAAGCAATGCGGTGAGCATCCCCCACTCTTCAGTCTTCAGACTGGCTGAAAGGAGAAGATTGGAGATCTTATCATCAAGATGCATCTGTGCGATTTGTCTCAGGGAAATCCCTTACGACTGATTTTTTTTTGAAATTTTTTTTTGTAATGACCTAACTCTGGAGAGTCTGCCCACATGTTTTCCTCAACTGGTCTGGTTCCAATTCATTGTTGACTTTCAGTATATCCTAGAGTGAGATTGTTCACATCTAAATGCAATGTAGAGTGAGAAAAAGATTCAATACTTGTCACAAGGGTGGTGGGTGGAGAAGGACAAACTGGTGAATGGAAAATGCATCATTACTTACAGAATTGTTGTGGAAAAAAGTCCTAGTAGGTTAGAGGAAATTATAAATCAGCAAGCATTTAAGACACTGGCAGAACTACCAGCATTGGGTTAAATGACTCTAAATCAGGCTTATAGGCTAACAAGGGAATAGTTTACACACGTGAATGCAATAAGAGATTTAAATGACTGATTGCAATTTTAAACACACCTTTTGATATTTGATAAATATATTAACTGTATTTTATAAAGTAATTGTATACTTTAGCCAAGAACAGGTTGCAGCAAGTTATGATGGTACAGGGACACCATTCCTTGGAAACAATGAAACTTCAGAATATGCAAGTTCTTATCATAAAATAGTTGTTAACAGCAGAGTTCTCAAGGCAGGATTGATTCACTGCCCAGATAAGACAATGCCTTTTTGGATGTGAGAATGTCCATTGTCTGGTTCGGCTGGTGACATGGTGAAAACTGATGGGAATATTAACTTTGATCTTTCTAACTCAGCATCTGAGGTTGCTAAGTATAATAATGCCAATCAGGCAATTGAAGTGGGCCTGTTAGAATATGGTGAGAGAATTTGATAACAGAAATCTTTAACTGATCTATCCTAAGCTTTGTACACAGACCTAGGACTTTTCAACTATCTCCCCCTTCGATCACTGGTCAAATAAAAGATATGTCTTTAAATTGAGATACTGGTTTTCCTGAGCCTTTGTATTGGCTGAAGTTTCAGTGATACACATTCAAGCAAAGGATTCCTTAGCAATCTCTGGCTTTTGTGGCAGGTTGCTGCTGACATCTACAGAATCTGGACAACATCTGACTTGAATGGTTCAGAGCTAATTGCATCTGGCTTCTGCTCTTGTAAGAAAGTAAGAGGATGAACTGGATAACAAATTGAATTTGTCAAACATGGCATTTCTCAGAAGGCTCAGGCTTTCATGGCAGGTCGTCATTGACATCTGCAGCATCTGGACAACATTAGCTCCTGGCAGGGGGTTAGAATGGCTGAATTGCAGAACAAATCTTGAGGCTTCAGCACTCACAGCAGTGGAAAGGAAACCTTTGAAGACAGATCACTGAATCACAGGCATTTACGTGAAGGTCCCGCTACTGGTTTTGCTCCCGCTGCTGGTTTTTCTGTTAGTTTTGCTGGTGGTTTTGCTGCTCCTCATGTTCCTCACCAGAAGTGAATTCACATAAACTGTTCCCCATGCTGTGGGGAAGGCTGGCGGCTGGGAAGCATATTGATTGAAGTCCAGGACAGGAAAACTGATTTCCCCGGTGTCGGAAATCACCTGTCAGCGGTGAAAGCACAGAAGAAAATGCAATGAGCATTCACCATTCTTCAGTCTTCAGACGGGCTGAGAGCAGCAGATTGTCGATCTTATCATCAAGATGCATCAGCACAATGTATCTCAGGGAAATCTCTTAAGGCATGATCTCACTTTCAAAGACTTTTTGAAAAAAATGTCCTAACTCTGGCGAGCATGCTCAGATGCTATATCCCAGATTGTTGGGATCTAAATGCAACCCAGAATCTGTGGGAGCTGCACACAGTGAGGAGGTTATGAGCAAATTGGAAAGCAGTTTAACTGGGGTGTAGATTCTGCCCTGTCTCTTTAACTTAGCCACAGCTATTGGCATCCAACTTCCCCATTTACCGGCCAATCTTACTGGGTGGGTTGATATTGTTGATGTGGGTATTGCTGCTGTCCTTGTTCCTCAACAGATATTCCAAATCTGCCCCCGTGCTGTGTTGAACCTCCTTCCTTTCTACCCACTTGGACTCATTGCTGAAGCTGTGTGTCTGGTTCAGTCTAATCCATATTTTGATGAAGCAGAAATATTATTATTCCACTGCCCAACCCATTCAATATCTCATTCAGTTTTGCCTACTTTTCGCGAGGTTAACTTACTGCTGTGTTCTTGGGTTTGTTCATTAATTTCCAACACCTCTACAAAACAAAATAACAAGTGTCCCCACCCTAAGAAATGCAAGCTGTGCTGGAGGAGATATCTTTCTGTTTCTGAGTTGGAAAATCACCTCAAATATTTTAATTAAACGTTTTCGTGTTGTTTGCATGAAGTAACCACCGTCCTTCTGGTGACACTTGGGCCCAGTCACAGGAAGTTTGATAAAAGCAAAATATTGCTAATGCTGGAATCTGAATCACAAACAGAAAATGCTGGAAAAAGTCAACAGGTCTGACAGCATCTGTGGAAACAGCAGGATGGCACAGAGCAAGAGGAATGAGGCTGAAGATGGTACACTGCCTTTTCAAGAGGTTCAAAATCCCACCAGTTGTAAAAACAATTTTTCAGAAGAAGTGCTGTGTGGATGGAGAAAGAACAGCTGCAACAATAATTTAACAACAACAATGACAATAGTGGCTTTAAAAAGGCTTTTCTGGCTGAGGGTTAAGCATGCTGGAATTTTTGGTCAACTCATAGATTAAAATCACATGCAGGTTGTAAAGAGGCTTTGGTCTAGAAGCTGTAATCTGAAGCTTCTGTGTTGGCCAGATAAAGGAAGTTGTTTACATTAACTGAGACATTGTGGTTCTGATTTTTATGGCTGCTATGTATGATACATGTCAAATGAACTAAGTATAATGTTGTTGTTTGCAAGTAATTTCATTGGAAGTTCGAGCCATGTGATCAGATTCTGGTTGTATGGTTGGCTGGATGGCAGAGAATCTTCCAGAGAATTGTGGATAAAGACACTGCAATCCTTTGTTTGCTAGTGATAACTCGAAGAGACCAACCATTGCAAGAAGACCAATTCTATTTATCTCTGTCTTAAAGGCACTCAATGACTTGGTCCCCACAGCCTTCTGTGGTAAAGAGTTCCACAGATTCACCATTCTCTGGCAGAAGAAATTCCTCCTCATCTCTGTTTTAAAGGATTGTCCCTTTAGCCTGAGGTTGTGCCCTCTGGTTCTGGTTTTTGCTATTAGTGGAAACATCCTTTCCACATCCACTCTATTCAGGTCTTGCAGTATCCTGTAAGTTTCAATAAGATCCCCCCGTCATCCTTCTAAACTCCAACAACAGACTCAGAGTCCTCAATCATTCCTCATACGACAGACTCTTCATTCCAGGATCATTCTTGTGGACTGCCACTGGACCCTTTCCAAGGTCAGTACATCCTTCCGTAGATTCGGGGCCCAAAACTGCTCACAATATTCTCAATGAGGTTTGACCTGGATCTTATACAGCCTCAGAAATATATCCCTGCTTTTGTATTCAAGCATTCTCAATATGAACACTAACATTGCATTTGCCTTCCTAACTGCCAACGGAACCTGCACATTAACTTAAGAGAATGTTGAACAAGGACTCCCAAATCCCTTTGTATTTCTGATTTCCTAAGCATTTTCTCACTTAGAAAATAGTCTGTGCCTCCACTCCTCCTTCCAAACTGTATAACCTCACACTTTTTCGCATTGTATTCCATCTGCCACTTCTTTGCTCTGTCTCCTAACTTATCCAAGTCATTCTGTAGCCTCCTGCTTCCTCAAACTACCTGTCCATCTGCATATTTTTGTATTATCTGCAAATTTAGCAACAGTGCCTTCATTTCCTTTTTATTTAATCATTCATTCTATCCCAAAAACCTGCACCGAATACCAATGTGTGGCCTCAATACAAAGGCTCTCAGCTGCATGTATAAACGAACCTTTTATAGTGGTAACCTTCTGACTGTCAGCTGGCTGGCCGAATAGCCTCCTTCTGCACTATAGGGATATTGCCAATGTGCTTGTATCTATAATTCCACCCAGACCCCATCCACGCAACTCCATGTATTTACTCTGCACATTCCCCTGACACTAAGGAGTAATTTTGCATGGCCAATCAATCTATTTGGACAATTTTCACACTTCCCTTCACATTGTTTGTACAGCCGCACTACTCCTAAAGGGATTAATCAGAGAGTAAGAGTCAATGCAGCCATACCATTTCCGTCACTGAAACTGGATTGTTGTGCCACCTCCAGCCTCAAATTTACTCCATTTACAAACCGATTGTAATGTCTAATCTCACTGTCATGCTCAGTGTGAAGGTGGGAGTCTCTGTGTGATCTCACAGTTAACCTCACCCAGTGTAACCTTGGCAAAAATTTTGGACTATCATTATTGATCTTTATTTTAGTCATAATGACAGAAGGAATTAAATGTAAAATCAGGTTTGCATAGAAACTAGAAGCGAGAGTAGGCCATCCAGCCCTTTGAACCTTACAAGCCAGTGAACAGACCTGAAGGCGATGGATGGTGGTGAGAATGGAGCTGCGTGCTCCTGGCCATCGATGGTGACAAGTGCCATTAATCATGACCCATTGATGCTGAGAGCTGGTATCAATAAGTTGGAGAAAGTTGATTGTGCTGGTAGGGAGTAAGCAGTATTACATGGAACTGAGTCCAATTCCAACAGCACTGTATATTTTATTAAGGTCTCCGATTTTCAGAAAGTTATCTCCCAAGAGAATGGACATGTTTCATCAACCAGTTTTGTTTAGCCTTTTTTAAAAAATCTTTCATGAGTTGTGGGAATACTAGCAAGGCTAGTATTTGTCATCCATCCCTAATTTCCTTTGACTTGTTGCTGTGGGTCTGGACTCACATATAGGTCAGGCCAGGTAAGGACAGCAGATTTCATTCTCTAAAGGACATTAGAGAACCAGATGGGTTTTTACAACAATTCAGACTAGCTTTCAATTCCAGATTTATAATTAATTGAATTCAACATCCACCGGCTGCCATGGTGAGATTTGAATCCATGTCCCAAAAGCATTTGTCTGGCCTTTGTATTACTAGTCTCGTGACATTACCACTCTGTCACTCTCTCCCTTCTATTTTGCATAGTGGTGATGGGGAGGTGGGACGGGGTGGGGGCGCTGGTGAGATGTGTCAAACAATGCCGATGATGTGAAGTAGCTGAATGTACTTACAGAACAGTGCCTGAAGTCACAGACTGACAAAGATGGTCAGTCAGGGACTTCAAGGAGGGAGCCGTGAGTGGGGATGATGATCAGCCATCAGAGATCAGGCTCCAGGCATCCAGCTACCTCTGAAGGAAATTTACGTGTGACAACAAATACAACTGTTCCATCCCACTGTACAGCAGTGCAAGTTAAACCTAACCATGTTGAGACAAACCTTTCAATATCCAGAACCATCTATTCCATCCGCTGGTTGATAATGTTATCAATGCTCACTTTTTCTTCACAAAATAACGTATTCAGTTCCTTTTGGCTGATCACGTCCAATCTGAGAGAAATCAGATACTTAATCAGTTTATCTCCACTTATTTCACTTGAACTAGTCGTGCAGCCTCCTGTCTTATATATATTAAACAAGTTTGCAAAGTCATTGTGATGTCTGATCTCACTGTGATGCTTAGTGTGTGTGCAAAACTTGTTTCTGTGATGTCGCGGTTTGACTCAATCAGCTAACTATCCCACCTTGATAAAGTGTTGGACAAACATCCTCAGGCTTCATTTCTACCACAATGACAGAATGAGTTAAGTTGTTAAAAACTGGTTTCTATATGGTTACAGCCTAGTGAACATGGCTGGCGGGCAATGAGGATGAGATTGCTTGAAATTACGATCCTTCTCTTTGTGAATGTTGATTCCCACACTTCAATATACTTTGAAACAGTGTTTGTGTCTATTAGGTTTGGAGCAGTGTATAGCTGGACACTCCAGACCATTGATGGTATCCATATCATCGATAAAGATCCACTCTGACTTGTTTCAGAGGCAGGGGAGCTGGTCACTCACTGCCAGTGTGAATCTTGATTAGGGTTGAATTAAATTCTCGCTGTGCTTTACATATTGACGTTGAGACTTCTCAAAGCTTTGGGAAAATAAACCTATTTCATTAAACTCTATTCTGTTTACCTAGGACTTTAGAGTGTGTTTGGCAAATTTTGATTATTTTAGCCAAACTTCTAGAATATCTCAATGTCAATGATGTTAAGTTGCTGAATATAGTCGCAGAACAGCCTGAGCACCGAACTGAGACTTGTTGTATGGGGGACAAAAGGGGGACTTGAGAATGTGTGATTAATGATCAGAAATCAGGCTCCAAATACCCAACTACCTACGAGGAATGACAACAGCTAGAACTATTCCATTCTAATGTGCAGCAACTTTAACTCCATCACTTACAAGATAACCAGTTGGGACAAACCTTCCGATGTCAGCAACTTCCCATTGAATCTATTGGGTGATAATGTTACCATTGTTCATGCTCCCAGTGCAACGTAAACTTGTTCAAGTCTTCAACCCAATCACATTCAGTCCCAGTGAGATCAATGAGTTATAAACGAAGCTCTATCTGTCCTCAAACTTTCCCAGCAGATGAACCTACTGCAATGTTTGTTCTCACTGTGATGCGCTTTCTAAGAGTGAGATTTACTCTGTGATATCACAATCTGATAACCAGTTGGAAGGTTCAAACTTTGATGAAATTGTTTGATAAACATTCTTAGGCTTTATTTAGGGGACAATGATTTATCGCGCTAGAACACACGTGTGCTCACATCCCGGAGATCAAGCACTTGACTACCCATGGCATAGAAGATTCACTCACAACAACAAATACAACTATTCTACTCTAATGTACAGCAGATATGAACTGAGTTTGTGATATCCTTCACAAACTACGAGATAACCAGGTTGAGATAAACCTTCTACTATTAGCAACGCTTCATTGAATCTACCAGTTCATGGCCTTACCATTGCTCACACTCCTTTCACAAAGTAAACTTGTTCAGAGCATCTAGTTTACTGCATTCAGTCACAGGGAGATCAGCCAGTAAGTATGTTAAGTTGCTGAATATATCGCAGAACAGCCTGAGCACCGAACTGAGACTGGCTGTACTGGGAGACAAAAGGGGGACCTGACAGTGTGTGTGATTAAATGATCAGAAATCAGGCTCCAAATACCTGACTATCTACGAGGAATGACAACAGCTGGGACTACTCCATTCTAATATGCAGCAACATTAACTGAGTTTGCAATGTCCTCCACCAATTACAAGATAATCATATTGGGACAAACCTTCCGATGTCAGCAACTTTCCATTGAATTTATTGGGTGATGATGTTAGCATTGTTCATGCTCCTGATGCAAGATAAACTTGTTCAGATCTTCAATCCAATCACATTCAGTCCCAGTGAGATCAATGAGTTACTAAATAAAGCTCTATCTGTCCTCAAACTTCCCAACAGATGAACCTGTATGTCTGCACTTCCTTCACTTAAATTGGTTGTATCATCTCCTGCCCCAGGTTCCGAAACCCCATTGTGATGTTTGATTTCATTGTGATGCTCATTGTGAGGGTGAGACTTGCTCTGTAATGTCATAGTTTGACTGTTCATTTAAAGGTGCCTTGATCATGATGAAATTGTGTTTGGCAAACAGATTTAGATTCCATTCTAAACAACAACGATCTAAACATTCCAAAGCAACATTTAGAAATTATTATGGATCTTGACGGCTGTTTGGTGAAATTTCATTCATCTATCCAGAGAGAGTATGCAATAAATCCCTCACTATTATTTCTCTATTTCTCAGTTTACGCTTTCATGCACCAGCAACAGTGTCAATTTCTGGGTAAACACATGTTGGCATGGTAAACACTCTCTTGCCATGCATTATGCCATTCTATATTGCTCCGGTCCATATATCCTGCCATGCTGCATTGCTCCATTTGACCCCTGTCAGCAGCAAAAACAAATCAGCAGTAAAACGGCTCAATAGCATTTGGTATGCTACTAGTAAAATTCATGTATTATACATCAACATATCATAAATCATATAATTGTGTTCTTAAGTGTTTTGCAAAAATGTTATTTTATGTGCTCATGTGGCTTTCAACCTTTCTCTCTATATTTCAACACAGAACACTCAGTGAAGATTCACTCCCCACTACATACATTGGACCAGCTTCCCCTTCTCTTCCCATCACAGTAGAATCAGCTCTCCTCCATCCCCTACCCCCCGCCCCCCGTATTGGAACCAGCTCCTGCTGCTCTACTCACACAAATCATAGCAATGTTGATCTTCAAAGTTTGTCATTATTTTACTATCACGATGTTTCGGTAGCACTCTCAATTGAGTCAGAAAGGTTGTGAGTTCAGATTCCAATGCAGAATCCAGTGTAGGAAGTGCTGCACTGTTTGCAAAGTGCTATCTTTGGGATAAGACCTTAAATCAAGTCTCCTATGCTGTCTTAAGTGAATGTAAAAAATCCCATGACACTACTTCAAAGAGATAGGAATTATGCTTGCTGAATATGTATCCCTCAATCTACATAACTTTAAAAATCTGGTCATTATCACTGCTATTTGCTGGAGCTTGCTACATTTCCTATCAGTGACCAGTGATTATATCAAAAATATTTGATTGAGTATTCTCAGGTCATGAAGACACTATTTTTAACAACATCCTAGACCAATGGCAGAACAATGTCAGGAACTCAGTAAGAATTTAGCAACACCAATTATTAATCCAACCGATTTATTTGATAGTAAAAAAGCGAGCTTTCAACACTCCCGTGTCTTCCTCAGGCAAGTGCAGTGTTCTGCACAGAAGTGCACAGTGCAAGTGCACAGAACACTGCACTTGCCTGAGGAACACACGGGAGTGTTGAAAGCTCGCTTTTTTACTATCAAATAAATCGGTTGGATTAATAATTGGTGTTGCTAAATTCTTAGAGTTCTTACCACCCCAATCCAACGCCGGCATCTTTACATCAGAACAATGTCATCCAGTGGTTAATTGTTCTCTTTGCAAACGTTAACAACTTTCAGATGTCGTATTCAAATATTAATGCAACCGTTCCCTGTCCTGTGAAAAGTAATCCTACGCACAAATTCTCTCCAGGACAATTTTTTTTATGTT
Organism: Sphyrna mokarran; assembly: GCA_024679065.1. Classification (NCBI taxonomy): domain Eukaryota; kingdom Metazoa; phylum Chordata; class Chondrichthyes; order Carcharhiniformes; family Carcharhinidae; genus Sphyrna; species Sphyrna mokarran. The sequence continues at coordinate 25,831,457 of JAGIQG010000009.1, forward strand.
AATGAAACCTTCCAAGACGTTTCGCAGGCGCATTAGTATTGCCTGCAAAATTTTGGAAAGGCTTTGATCATCCCTTCCTTTAAAAAAAACTGTAAACTCTGGAAATTCGGAATAATATAATTCATCTGAAAAAAAAACGTGTGAAGCACAAGTCTTCACTAGCCCGTTTCCCCTCGTTAGTGACTACTGCATTATAAATATATCGCTCTGTTTGCCCCGGACATGCGTATGCCACTCTTTGCCCCGCAAATGTTGCCATTCAGCGCCCCGCAATGATATCACAATAGTGCGTGAAACCTCTGACCCTGACCGTTCCAACGTCGGAGAAATCTGATTGGCTAAGAGTTCAGAGTGCCCTCCTCTGATTGGTGGACTACGCGCTGGCAGATTTGAAAGTTGCAGCGGATACAGCAAGGGACTGAATGAATGAATGAACGAGGGTCTGACTGGGGAGGCACTCACCAGCTGCCTGTCCTCCTTATACAGCCACACTGAAAGATAATCTGTAAACTCACACAAGCGTTTGCACGGAAGGAGGGGACACGCACCCAGTCCCTTAGCTGAAGACCGACCCAGGGGAAGCGAATCCACTTTAATCGAAACATCATCAGAACTGCCCAGGATTCAGAAACGTGAGACTGATTACACCCACAGTTGAATCGCTATATCTACTAACAGGATTTTTTTTTTTCAGGAGCGATTTTTCAGTGACTTGACCCAAATAAGCAAGTAAATGATGTAAAAGGTTCAGTGTAACTTAGGGATTTTGCAGGTAATTCTGCGGGACAACAAGAATGAGGAATGAAGTCAATTCAGTAATTTTTTGATGGTGTGGTAAAATTTGCAGTGACGTTGCACTAGTGGTTCGGGTCTGAGCAATGATATTTGGGGCCATGATGTGGAGATGCCAGTGGAGTGGGCACTGTAAGAAGCCTCACAGCACCAGGTTAAAATCCAATAGGTTTATTTGGTAGCACGAGCTTTCAGAGCGTTGCTCCTCCATTGGGACTTTAACCTAGTGTTGTGAGACTTCGTACTGATAGTTGGGGAGCGGAGTGGGGGGAGGAGGCTGGTAGGAGCTTCAATTCAAGCATTCAGAAGGGAACCAGATTGTCATATCTAGAAAAGAAGAATACACAAGGTTATAAGGAGTTTGATACTAGATAAGTTGCTCATTAAGAGAGCCAGTGCAGATATAATGAAATGAATGGTGACTTTCTATGCTGTACCAATTTTGTGATTCTGTGATTCATTTACTGGTTTGTCCATGGTACTTAAATATCCAGTAAGAATTTAGCAACACCAATTTGTACGGTACATACTCTTGCAACTCGGCCAACGTTGTCTACCTAATACGTTGCAAGAAAGGATGTCCCGAAGCATGGTATATTGGGGAGACCATGCAGACACTACGACAGCGGATGAATGAGCATCGCTCAGCAATCACCAGGCAAAACAGTTTCCTTCCTGTGGGCGAACACTTCAGCAGTCATGGGCATTCGGCCTCCGACCTGCGGGTAAATGTTCTTCAAGGGGGCTTTCGTGATACACGACAGCGCAGAGTCGCTGAGCAGAGACTGATAGCCAAGCTCCGCACACATGAGGACGGTCTTAACAGGGATCTTGGCTTCATGACCCACTATCTGTAACCCCCGTAACTTGCCTGGGTTAGCAAAAAACCTCACTTACTGTGCTGTCTGGAGAAAATACACAATTCTCTAACCAATGCTTAGGATTCCCTTCACACACATTGTTAGCCACTTTAACACTTGAATAGCAGGTTAGATATAAGGATTCACGTTCTAATCAGCAATCTCTGACTGTCTGTGCTGATGTGTGCTATTGCAGACCAGAACACTGCATTTGCCTGACGAAGACACAGAGTGTTGAAAGCTCGCAACTTTACTATCAAATAAATTGGTTGGATTTAAAATTGGTGTTGCTAAATTCTTACTGAGTTCTTACCACCCCAGTCCAACGCCGGCATCTTTACATCGTAATTAAATATGACAGTTGTACAGTGTTTTATTCGCTCATCCCAATCTCTCTTTTTGTACTATTTCCCCATTTACCATTTAATCACCACTATCTTCCACTTCCTTTCAAGCCTTCCCTGTCTATATACTTGGTTAAGACCTGCTACATCCCTAAAGTTTGCCATGAAAGATTAATAATCTAAAATTGTGATTTGTCACCTCACAGATGCTTCCTGACTTTTTTTAATTCTTCGATGGTATGTGGGCATCAGTATTTGTTGTCCATCCCGAATTGACCTTGAACTGAGTGTTTTGCTCAGCCATTTCAAAGGGCAGTTTAGAGTCAAATTGATTGATAGAACATAGAACAATACAGCACAAACAGGCCCTTCGGCCCACGAGTTGCACCGATCACATCTACCAATCCACAGACCTATCTATAACCCCCCATCCTATTCTTTTCCATATACTCATCCAGAAGTCTCTTAAAAGACCCCAGTGAGTTTGCCTCAACAACCTCCGACGGCAGTCAGTTCCATTCACTCACCACCCTCTGAGTGAAAAACCTACCCCTGACATCTCTTGTATTTGCTTCCCTGCACCTTAAATCTGTGTCCCCTCGTATTGACCATTTCTGCTCGGGGAAATAGTCTCTGAGAGTCCACCCTATCTATTCCTCTCAACATTTTATAAACCTCTATCAGGTCGCCTCTCAACCTACGTCTCTCCAGTGAGAAGAGTCCCATCTCCCTCAACCTATCTTCATAAGGCCTGCCTCCCAATCCAGGCAGCATCCTTGTAAATCTCCTCTGAACTCTCTCAATAGCCTCTACATCCTTCCTATAATGAGGCGACCAAAACTGCGCACAATACTCCAACTGGGGTCTGACAAGAGTCTTATAGAGCTGCATCATTACCTCCTGACTCCTAAACTCTATTCCTCGATTAATGAAGGCCAGTACACTGTACGCCTTCTTGACCACTTCCTCCACCTGCGAGGCCGATTTAAGAGTCCTATGGACCTGGACCCCGAGACCCTTCTGCTCTACAACACAGCTAAGACTCCTACCCCTTATATTGTACTCCTTCATCCCATTATTCCTGCCAATGTGTAGTTCAGATGAGGTAAGGATGGTGACCTTTCTTCATGAACCAGATAGAGGTTTTACGAGAATCGACAACAGTTGTTGTGATCACCATTGATTTCCAGCTCCATTCGCTGAATTTAAATGCTGCTTTTTGATTAGTTTTCTTATTGTCACATGTATTTGGTATACAGTGAGAAGTATTGTTTCTTGCATGCTATGAAAAACATATTGTTCACACCGAAGGAAAGAAGAGGGTGCAGAATGCAGTGTTACAATCAAAGCCAGCGTGTATAGAAAGTTCAACTTAATATAAGGTAGGTCCATTGAAAAGTCTGATGGCAGCAGGAAAGCAGCTATTCTTGAATCAGTTGGTATGTGATCTCAGACACTTGTATCTTTTTCCCAATGAAGAAGATGGAAGAGTGTATGTCCGGGGTATTTGTGATCCTGATCATCCGGCTGCTTTTCCGAGGCAGCAGGAAGTGTAGACAGAGTTGATGGATGGAAGGCTGCTTTGCGTGATGACCGTTTACAACCGTTTGTAGTTTCTTGCAGTCTTGGTCAGAGCAGCCATACCAAGCTATGATACAACCAGAGAGGATGCTTCCTATGGTGTACCTATAAAAGTTGGTGAGAGTTGTAGTAGACATGCCAAATTTCTTTAGCCTACTGAGAAGGTTGAGGCATTAGCGAGCTCTCTTAACTATAACATCAGCATGGAGGAATTAGGACAGGTTGTTGGCGATGAAACTTGAAAATCTCAACTCACTCCATGCCTGTTGGTGTAGACAGAGACATGTTGTCTATTATGCTTCAGCAGAGTTTCAGCTGTCATAGTAAGATTTGAAACCATATGCCCAAAGTATTAAAGTATTATGGCATAATGGTTAGCACAGTTGCCTCACATCACTAGGGACCTGGGTTCAATTCCAGCCTTGGAGGACTGTCTGTGTGGCGTTTGCACATTCTTCCTGTGTCTGCGTGGGTTTCCTCTGGGTGCTCTGCTTTCCTCCCACAGTCCAAAGGTGTGTGGGTTAGGTTGATTAGCTATGCTAAATTGACCCTTAGTATCGGGGGGGGTTGGTAGGGAAAATATGTGGGTTTATGGGGATAGGCATGGGTGGGATTGTTTGTGTAGGCAAATGAACCAGATGGCCTTGTTCTGCACCATAGGGATTCTATGAGTATTAGTCTGGCCTTTTTAATAGTCAGTGATATTGCGCCACTATCACCCTGCTGAGTATTTCCACTATTTTTAATGCACATGGCCGCTGCTGGTTATCTATATTAGAAGTGACTATACCTCAAAAACTACTTCATTAACTATAAAGCCCCAGTGGTCATAAAAGGTGCTTTTTAATGAAAGTTATTTTAAGTCTTCAATATTGGTTTTGGAAGCAGATCAAAAAGAAAATGAAGTTCTTCACACAGAACAAAACCAGGACCTTCCATCTACTTTAATGCTCCAATAAATCTCCGATAAATCAGCATCTATGCCAATATCCAATGGATTAGAAATAGCTGCAGGAATTTTCCCTAATTGGTGTAACTTACTATTTTCTCCATTATATGAAACATGATTAGAAATACTTAACCTGCCAATACCTGATGCAATAGTACATATCTTGCCTAGTTTTATTTGACATTTCTACAACAACACTTGTTTTCCCTTGCAGGAGTAGAATGTTATCTGCCTCTTCAGGTGCTGAGGTCCAAAGCAGTGTTACAATTGAATACCTCAACACAGCTGGCCAGGCGACCAAACGCAAAAATATTCGCAATGCCATCATCACCCTTGGGCGCAATGAATTCCGTGATATTACTCTCCGAATACATGATGGTAAACTGTCGCAAAACTTTGTCCTACGTGAAATCCAACTTTTCACGCAGTTTATTCGGGATGGAAAGAGTTCCATCAAACTGATTCCTGAAAACATTCAGATCCTAGTTTCGAACTGTCCGCCAGATAAGCTGAAAGTACTCTTCAAGACGCTCGCCATCAAATACGCTGCAGATAAGAAGATCAATAAACCCGTCAGTGACCGAACTCGGCTGCTCTCCACTCTCCCCAAGACATTTGATACTATCAGTCCCGTGCAGGCACAGGATGTAAAACGAGCTAACCAGCTTCAGTCGCAGGGCACTGTGCAAACCCCAATTTCTACCAAAGTGCTGAACAATCGAGGAGGCGTTACGGGACCAAACAGACAGATTAAACGCTCAAGAACCATCTCATCAGAAAACTGCCTGGTATGTAATCTTTTCTCAAGCTGTTTTATTTAGTGCTGGTTGCAATGCTATGTAGTATAGCTGTGGGCAGCACGGTGACACAGTGGATAGCACTGCTGCCTCACAGTTCCAGGGATCTGGGTTCGATTCCTGGCTTGGGTCACTGTCTGTGTGGAGTTTGCACATTCTCTCCGTGCTTGTGTGGATTTCCTCCGGGTGCTTCAGTTTCCTCCCACAGTCCAAAGACGTGTGGGTTACATGGAATGGCCATGCTGAATTGTCCCTTAGTGTCGCAGGATGCCTAGGTTAGAGGGATTAGTGGGGTAAATATATGGTGATAAAGCCTAAGTGGGATTATTGTCAGTGCAAACTCAATGGACTGAATGGCCTCCTTCTGCACTGTAAGGATTCTATGGTTCTAGAATGCCAATAGCAAGTTGGCATGAAGGATTTTTGTCATTTAATCAGGTCTGCATGGTGGCACAATGATTGGTACTGCCGCCACACAGTGCCAGGCACATGTTCAATTCCTGACTTAGATGGCTGTCTGTGTGGAGTTTGCATGTTCTCCCTTTGCGTGGGTTTCCTCTGGATTCCCTGGTTACCTTCTATAGCCCAAAGATGTGCAGATTAGCTGGATTGGTCATGCTAAATTGCCTCTTATTATTGGAAAGATGTGTAGGTTAGTGAGATAAATACATGGAGTCACTGGAAATTGCCTGGGTGGGATCTTCTGTCAGAGTATGGTGCAGATTTGATGGGCCGAATGGAATTCTGTGATTCTATGTGGTATTGCTGGCTGGGCCTGTATTCATTGCCCTTGAACTGCTAGGCCATTTCAGAGAGCATTTAGGAATCAATCACAGTGCTGAGGGTCTGGAGTCACATGTAGGCTAGACCAAGTAAGGGATGCAGATTTATTTTCCTAAAGGATATTAAATGGATTCTTACAACAATCAGCAGTTTATTCCATGGCCATAATTTCAATACTAGCATGCCAACACCACGCTGTGAGGTGGTAGAAATCTTTGGGGTACTGTGTTATGGATTTGTGCCCATATTTTCTCCATGCTTGGCTGGCACCAAGCAGCAAAGAAAGGCTTCTTTCAGGCTCCCCTGCCTGCCATGTATATCTATCTTCCTGAGAATTATGAATAGGCCAACTTAGAAAAAGATCTACAAGCAATCTGTCTTCCTTAATTCTCAGCTAAGGGGCCGCAGGGACATAGGGCAAAAGCTTTATAAAGTTTTAATGTGATACTTATTATTATAATCATGTCACATTGGGAAGAAACCAAAATAAAAATGCACAAGAAGTTCTATACTTGAGACTACAAACCCTCTTTCCATCCCATTCATCAACTTTTGGCTCCTGGGTTTGACCTCAGAGTAGGGTGCTAGCCTCTTTATTAGCTGTGGGAGTGAAATGAGTTTGAACAGGTCCCAGTTTTTATTACATGTGAATTCTCCATTATTTGTCATTGTAAATTCCATATCTATCATACTTATTGTGAATATTACAGGTTGAAATCCTTTGCATTTTTGTCACATTGTTACACTCACTTCTTCTTGGGGAAAGCTGGCTGCCCACTCCTGAAATTGAATAGCTGAACCGGGGGGGGGATTACGGTATCTCAAATGCCAGTGGAGTCGGTTGGTCACCACTTTCTCATCTCTGTTAAAGTGAGAGGGATTCCAAATTTCTTTTGTTAAGACTTTAATCTGCCACCTAACATAGACCCCCTGTTTTATCAATTAAAATATCCTCCTGTGTCTTTGCAGTAGAGTGGGGAGGACATTTGGATGGTTTAGAAGCTCAGAGTATGAGGGTATAATGGGGGAATTAGATTGTGACCGGTTGCCCTATAGAGAGCCGGCATGAACTCAATGGGTCGAGTGGCCTCCTTCTCTGCTATAATGACTGTCTAGACTGCATGAAAGATAATTTCTTAATGTTTGTACCTTGCCCTGATGCAGGTTACAGAGATGAAACCTGCCAAAAAACCCACCTTAACAATGCCGGTGGTAAGGAAGCTCACAAAGGAACAAGCTCACATCCTTGGCATGATTCTGAAAGGAAAGAATGTCTTCTTCACTGGAAGTGCTGGTAATTCAGTAGATACAATTAGGCTGATTAAAGAAGTAGATTGTGCAGACATTTCTTATGGAAAAATGAGGTGGTATGGTGGTTAGTACTGCTGCCTCACAGCACAAGGACCTGATATCTGGCCTTGGGTGAATGTCTATGTGGCGGTTGCACATTTTCCTTGTGTCTGCATGGGTTTTCTCCTGGTGTACTGGAGTCCTCCCACAGTGCAAAGGTAAGAAGATTTGGATGGAGTTAGCAGGGTGAATACATGGGATTATGCGGACAGGACTTGGATGGGATTGTTCTCAGTGCATGCCTGATGGGCCAAATCTTCTGCAGTGTGGTGATTTTATGATTCTAATAGTCTCTGATTCAAATTATAAATTATTTAGTATAGGGTGGTTTAGAGTATTATCCAACTGCAAAGCAGAATCTTTGCTTGGATCTATAGTACAAGATCACACAGAAGCTTATTTCTTTACAAACCAGAGCAGATTATCCTGTAAATGACAGAAATCCAGCACAGCCGAGCCTGGTTGTCTTGGGTCAATTCAGCTGGCGTTACTGATTCCTGAGGAAATTTGGGATCCTTCTATTCCCTCCTCTTCCCACTTATTCTTGTATTTTATACCAGGCCAGAGTAGTTATATTCTTTATTCATTTTGCTGAATGCTGAATGTGTGGAATGAGATGCTTGGTGGGTTTGGAAAAGAGAAAACGCTGGAAAATCTCAGCAGGTCTGGCAGCATCTGTAAGGACAGATTTACCAGCATTTTCTCTTTTGGTTTTAGATTCCAGCATCTGCATTTGCTTTCATGCTTGATGGCTTAGCATGTTATTATTCCACCTCTGCCATCTGGAATCCAGACAAACCTTTTTGCTGATGGCCAGCAATTGGCTCTATTCTCTCACCAACAGTGCTGGAAACATTGGCTCTATTCTCTCTCCTCCAATGCTGTTGGAGATTTTTCAGCATTTTGCCCCAAGTGGGATTGTTGTCTATGAAGGCTCAAAGGGCAAAATGGCCTTCTTCTGTAATGTCGAGATTCTGTGATTCTATGATTCTGTTTTCATATTCAAGCTTCCACAGTAATTTGCTTTTACCAAACTTATTCTTGCCTGGTTAGTTTTTGAAGAATGGAAGAAAAGTTAGCTGTAGGTAAATGAGCATTTTGTGATTAAATGTTCACAAGGCAGTGTTTATCATGGGTAAGCATTGACTGGAGGTAAAATGACAAGTGTTGCCTAGAGAAGGGCAAGGCTAGCATGAGGAACAGAACTATTGTACGGGGTAACTTTCTGAGATTTGATTAAGTGCACAATCTAAAGACAGAGTTGATAGATCTGTAGCTATTTCAAAGCTATGATGTTGACTGTGGTAAAGTGCCACTTTAAGCTAATTCTTCTCACAATGTGTACCAATTTGTATTTTCCTAACCATTCGCTTTCTTTTTAACTTTAATTCAAGGAACGGGAAAATCCTTCTTGCTGAAGAGGATTGTGGGAGCATTGCCTCCAAAAAATACCTATGCCACAGCGAGTACCGGGGTGGCTGCCTGTCACATTGGAGGAACAACTCTGCACGCGTTTGCAGGTCTGCTATGCCTACAGCAAATCTTCGGTGTTAACCGTGGAAAACTAGGGATATGACAAAGATCATTAAGTTGTATTTTTGCTACAGGATTGTCAAAGAGATCCAAGTCAATTTGCACTGCATCTGATGGAGTTAGAAACTTAACCATGCCTCTCATCAAACTAAAATTCACCGATACCATGCACCTGATGATCCACTTGTTTTGGACTCGAACATTTAGTTTTGTATTTTCAAGTGACCAGCAACTATTTAAGCTGTTCTCTCAAACTGTGGAGGTTCAAAACATGGCTATTCGTCCTATCAAGTTTATGCTGGCCAATGCTCGCATATATACTGCTCTTTTCTCATTGCCATCGATTTTTGATTTTTATCTACACTTTGAATGCAGTAAATAATTAAAATGTTGCCGTGAATGAATGCATAAGGTCAGACTTTGATGAGATTTGAAGTAGTGAGAGCAACAGAGTGGATACGCCTGTCTCTAAAATTTTATTTATTTTGTTGCTGTTAGGAATTGGTTCAGGAAAAGCTCCCTTGCAACAGTGCGTAGAACTGGCTCAAAGATCTGGGATTCTCAGACAGTGGCAAAGCTGCAGACACCTTATCATAGATGAAATCTCAATGATAGAAGGCGAATTCTTTGACAAACTTGAAGCAGTGGCCAGGTATGTCATAGCAGTTGCAAGACCATTAGTACAGTTATTTATTTTTCTATCTCTTTAAGCATCCCTGGCTTTTTAGTAGGAACATGTATTGTAATGTTGTCACTGCTACACCCTGTCAGTGGCTAAGCAGAGATGCTGTTCAAGGTTGACCATCAGAAGATGTGTGACCACTGTCCTTATGAGAAAGCATCTGGTTTGTGAAGATTGTTTTCGTACAGTAGAGATCTGTTTTGTAAGCTGATTGTACTTAGGCCACTAATATTCCAGTTTTTGCTGTTTTGCTGGTATTCATCACTCCACGGAGCTTATCAAATGTGCAATTTGCATCTGAGTGCAATTCCCTAAATGACGATCTTTCTGATAGCCCTATATTCTTATAAATCTGTTACGGCTGCATGATTTCTGAGAGCATAACACTGCTAACAAGCTGAAAATAATTTCCCAGTTTGCCTTCTATTTAACTATCATGATGCTGATGATATTTCTCTGACCAAGCTTCGTAAAATGCTCTAATTTGGTGCCATAATTCAAAGGCACAGCATTAGCTTTCACTTGTACGCTAAACAATACCCAACTCTACCCCACTGGCACCAATGTCTTCACTGTCAGACTGCTTGTCTTAGCTGGGTTCCAATTAGGAACAGTGAAACCATCATATTTTGTCCCCACCACAATGTCCGTACCCTTGTCACTGATTCAGCTTTGACCTTCTCAGATTGCTTGTAATCTCGGTGTTCTGTTCAACCTTGATTTGATTCTATATATCTTGCATCACAAAATCTGCTTATTTCCACCCATATTATCAGCCCACCAGTTGTTGAAATTCCCAATTGATGCCCTTTGTTACCTCCAGTCTTGACTCTACAACTGCTCTTCTAATTGGTTTTCCTATCCTGTATACGCTGTAAACTTCAATTCCACCTGCTGCCTATGTCCTGCCTTGCACCAAGCCCACCTCATTCTCACTGTTGCCTCCTGGGGAACATACATCAGCTCTCAGTCATTCAGCATTCAATATAAAATTTTCATCTGTTCGAGGCCTTTTTTGCTCCCTGAACTTTTGACTGTAGCCTCTTCCTCTCTGGCATTGAGAAAAAGGATCAGCAATGATAATACTGAATGGCAGGGCAGGCTCGAAGCACTGCTTGGCCATTTGTTATTTCCTAGTCTCTGCATTTCACTGCTCCATTGGTGGCTATGCCTTTAGAAATTCCCTCCTGCTTTCCCACATTCCTATTTTCCTTCAATACGAGCTGTAAAAGCTTTCTTCATTACCAATCTTACCTGTCGTAGTATTTCTTTCTTTGGCTTACTGTTAATTATTTTTTGTGATGCATAATAAGAGATTTTTCTAAATTAACGGTGCTGCATAAATGCAATTTGTTAACACAATAAATGGAAATGACTGTAATTATGAAGGATTTTCTAGTGTAGTGACACTGAGGTTTTCTGATGGTACTTGTCACTGTAAATCTCACTATTAGCTTGTGCTTTAAGCTCGCTCATAGAATCATAAAATCCGACAGTGCAGAAGGAAGCCATTCGACTCATCGAGTCTGCACCGATCACAATCCCACCTTGGCCCTATCATCATAACCCCAGGCATTTTCCCTTGCTAGTCCCCCTGAAATTAATGGCAATTTAGTACAGCCAATCCAGGTAACTTGCATACCTTTGAACTGTAGGAGGAAACCCGCGCAGACCTGGGGAGAACAGGTAAGCTCCGTACAGACAATGGTCCCAAGCCAGGAATTGAACTTGGGTCCCTGCCGTTGTGAGGCAGCAGTGCTAACCACTGTGCCATATCTTGATAGAGGCTGCAGTTTATTTGTGGACAACAACAGTGCAGAACATGGCATACATATTACGATCTTCGACACAAAAAACACTGACAACAATCTTTATGGATCTTAATTACAACATGATTGAATAAAGGTCTGAAAATCCCAAGTATTAGAGCAGATAAAACATCATTAAATTAATGTAAAAAGATGAAGAGTCTTTTTGTGTGTATAGATGAGTGCCCCATTCCTTTGTAGTCACTGGTTACTGAGTATCTTGAGTTGGTTCAGTGTTCCGTTTATTACAGGATTGTTCGGCAATGCAACGAGCCATTTGGTGGAATCCAGCTGATAGTTTGCGGAGATTTTCTACAGCTTCCCCCTGTATCCCAAAAGAAAGAGAAATACAAGTTTTGCTTCCAGGTAATGCAATAACTAATCCCAACATTATTTTTTTAATCAAAGGGGTTTGCAAAATAAATAGAATTGCACCACCTTTGTTTCCAAAGCAACGCTCAGCACGATGAAACCTTCTTGGGTTTTGGACATCGTTCAGAGTGCCCGCTTCTGACATACAATGAATGAAGGTGCAAGGACTATGATTTGGATTTCTTTGCACAGCTTGTGCCCACCAAACAACGATGTACTGGTTAGGTGGCCAGGATAAATTGCCCCTTAGTGACAAGGACAATTAACAGAGTAATTATGTAGAGTTACAAGGGTAGGACCTGGATGGGATTGTTTTTAGTGCAAGCTTCGTGAGCTGAATAGCCTTCTGCACTGTATGGTTTCTATGATTATGAGTCAACATGCAATCTGTTATGTATATCACTGAGAACTGCTGACTTTACTGTTTTGGAATGCATTAACATGTTAAAATGTCCAGTGATTCAGCATCAACTATTGATATGGCATCAGCTACTCCTTTGAAGTACAGGTGATGTTTTGCATATTTTTGGTCCCACTTCATCGTGTTTTGTGTTCAAATGGTTTGGTAGCCACACACAGGTCCTTGGGTAGGAGAAATAAAATGGTCAACTTGAACAAGTTGTAGAGTGTAGGATGGTGTCACCAATTTGACTAGATTTGGGAATCTTTATTCATATTAAGGTCTTGTCTAATAGAATTAAGAATGATATCAACACAGAATAAGAACATTCAGCTCATTATATCCATGCTAGATCTATCCTAGGGCAGTACTACTGCCTCACAGCACCAGGCACACGGGTTCAATCCTGACCTGGGGTATCTGTCTGGAGTCTGCACATTCTCCCTATGTCTACTTGGATTTCCTCCAGGTGAACCGTTTTCTTTCCACAGTCCAGAGATGTGCAGGTTAAATGCATAGATCATGTTAAGTGTCCCAAGATGTGTTGGTTAGGAGGATTAGTGGGGTAAATATGTGAGGTCACAGGGATAGGGCCTGGGTAAAATGCTCGGTTGGAGAATTGGGGTAGACTTAATGGGCTGAACAGCCTCCTCCTACACTGTATGGCCTCTATGATAAAAGGGATTTACTTAGTCTCAGTCCCTTGCCTTTTTCCTGTAAGCGTGCAAGTTTTGTCACTTCAGGTGTGTGTCCAGTTCTGTTTTGAAAGCCAAGATCTGCCTCTCCCACATGTAGAGACAGTGCATTTCACATCCTAACCATTCACTTAGTAAACAAAGGTTTTTCCTCACTTTGCCTCTCGTTCTTTTACCAATCACTTTAAATTAGTGTTTCTGGTTCTCAATCCTTCTGACAATGAGAACAGTTTCTATCTATCTACTCTGTCATCTCGTGATTAAATTGGATCAGATTATAATGCCAGTGGTAAACATGGTAATATGCTGCAAATTGCTAATGATTTAATTGTCCTCCATTAGATTGGAAGAACAGTGGAAAATAGTGGAGGGAATTGATGGACTGTGGAGACTACGTGTGCCACTGTGTGGACCCACAATGGTTAGCACAGCGCCAAGGACTTGGGTTCAATTCCAACCTTGGGTCATTGTGTGGAATTTGTACGTTCTCCTCGTGTCTGCGTGGGTTTCCTCTGGGTGTTCCAGTTTGCTCCCACAGTCCAAAGATGTGCAGGTTAGATTGATTGGCCATGCTAAATTGACCCTAGTTTTAGGAGGATTAGAGGGGGAATATGTGGGGTTACGGAGATAGGGCCTAGGTGGGATTGTGGTCGGTGCAGATTCGATGGGCTGAATGGCTGCCTTCTGCGCTGTAGGGATTCTATGCTACTTACACCATGAGGGATAGGAGAAGAAGTGTAATAAGGAAGGAAAACAAAAGCCAAGAATATATAATTGCATCCATTGCTGTATTTTATTTATTTTGTACATGGGGAAGAATTTACAGGTGATAATACTCTAGTCTCTTGGATTTTAGGACCCTCTGTTTAATTGCTTAGTAAAGTGAATGCACTTTATACTTTGTTTAAGGCTAAGAGTTGGCAGAAGTGTATCCACGTGAATATGGAGCTAACAGATGTGCGAAGACAAACTGATAAGAAATTCATTGCAATGTTGCAGGCCATTCGGCTTGGGAGGCAAGTATTCCGTTCCATGGCAGAGTCTTGCAAAACAAACCTTGTAACCTTGATTTTCAGTGATATGTTTAGTGATATGTGTGGGGTCAACCAGACATTTCATCAAGGTGGATGAGCTTGCTATATTTGACAAAAAGAAAATCTCTCCAAAGCATATCAGATCTAGCCGCTTATGTAGGCCATATTAACAAATTTAAGATACAATTCACTGCATAAATGGAGAAATGGGAGGGCTGAGGGATATTGTGAGTGTGATTGATTCTTCCAAAATTAAGGCTAAGGAATTCTTCCATTTCTAAAACGTTACTTTATATTCTTAATAAAACTTTTTAAATGCCAATAAATGTTTTGTAGTGATTTAAATACGTTCAATTTTGATAGCAATTGCTGAATTTACTGAGTTTGCCCGAAAAAATCTATCTCCATCTCCCACTGTATCTGTTGAAAAGAGTAGGACATTATTTTCATAGGAGAACATTGCAATGGAAGAAATTATGAGTTTTTATCCCTCTAATGAGGAGTAATTGTGCCAGCTCTGGCACTGGGAGTGGCACTCTCTCCTCGGAACCAGTTAGTTGTGGATTCATGTTGTGGGCATGGTAGCATAATGGTTAGCACTGCTGCCTCACGGGCTAGGGACACAGGTTCAATTCTGGCCTTGGGTCGCTGTCTGTGTGGAGCTTGCGTGTTCCCCCTGTGTGTCTGCGTGGATTTCCTCTGGATGCTCTGGTTTCCTCCTACAGTCCAAAGATGTGTGGGTTAGGTGGATTGGCTATGCTAAATTGATACGGGAGATTAGAAGGGGAAATATGTGGGGTTGCGGAGATAGGGCCCTCGTGGGATTGTTGTCAGTGCAGGCGTGATGGACTAAATGTCTTCCTTCTGCACTGGAGATTCTATGAAATTCCTGAAAATCTACCCCGATATTCCTGTGCAATATTGCATAGAAAAGGTGGGATTTTGAGCTAAGACATAAAACCAAGGCCTAACAACCCTTTCAGGTGGAACCCTTTCAAGATTTCAAGAAGGGCTGCAGAGTCCTCCTTGGAGTCCTGGGCGCCGTGTAACTCTGACTAAATGATTACCAAATTATCATTATCATTATTGTCATTATAATTGTCATTATCTCACTCTGTAATTTATTGAAATTGATATTAAACATGAGGAAGTGAATATGCATCAAAAGTTTGATGTGGGAAAAAAAATGCACTAATGTGGATTTGATGAGCAAAATGCCCAGTATCTGGGCTGCAGAAGTCTATGACTTGGCAATCAGTTAAGCAATGTCTAGTTGCTTCATGGGACTCAAATAATTGATACTATTTCCTTTGTCATTTTGTTCCCTGGATTTTGTTTTTTGAAGCGCATGGGCAATTTATTTAAGTGTATTGCCTCTTTGAATTTTTTTTTTGTGTGGTCTTGTGAGCAGCGTGAGTTAAAGGGGTTGACTTGTGCATAATCTGTGTGGGGACTTTCTTGTTGCTGTGTGGCTTGGAAGGAATGTTGCTGTGGGTCTATTAGTACTTAATAAGTTGGACATCTGACTGGAATACCACAGTGACTACCACTCCACTGCACCTGCAATCCAAGGACACAGTGTACTCACTTAGTGCAAAATAGTTATTCAAGGGTGACTGGTGAAATCGTGTCACAATTTATCCAGCCACCAATAAAGGATTGGAGGAGTCCAGGGCTGGTGGGGGAGTTTGGAACTACGGGTCATAGCTTGAGGATAAAGAGTAAAGAAGAAAGAAAATTATAGCACAGGAACAGCCCTTCGGCCCACCAAACCTGTACCGACCACGCTGCCCGACTTAACTAAAACCCTCTACCATTCCGGGGACCATATCCCTCTATTTCCATCCTATTCATGTACTTGTCAAGATGCCCCTTAAAAGTCACTACCGTATCCGCCTCCATTACCTCCCCCAGCAATGAGTTCCAGGCACCCACTACTCTCTGTGTAAAAAAAAAAAACTGCCTGGACATCTTAAAACCTTGCCCCTCGCACTTTAAACCTATGCCCCCTAGTAATTGACTCTTCCACCCTGTCTCGAAGAATCCTCTCCAGTAATTTCCCTACCACTGATATAAGGCTCACCGGCCTGTAATTATCTGGATTATTCTTGCTACCCTTCTTAAACAAAGAGACAAGATTGGCTATTCTCTGTTCCTCTTGGACCTCCCCTGTAGCCAGGGAGGATACAAAAATTCCTCTCAAGACCTCAGCAATTTCCTCCCTTGCCTCTCTCAGTATTCTGGAGTATATCCCATCAGGCCCTGGGACTTGTCTACCTTAATGTTTCTCAAGAACCCCAATACCACTTCCTTTTTGATCTCAACATGACTCAAACTATCTAACATCCTTTCCCAGACTCATCATCCACCAAGTCCTTCTCTTTGGTGAATACTGATGCAAAGTACTCATTTAATACCTCGCCCATTTCCTTTGTCTCCACGCATAGGTTCCCTCCCTTGTCCTTGAGTGGGCCAACCCTCTCCCTGACTACCCTCTTGCTCTTAAAGCCTCAGGATGTTTCTTAATCCTGCTGGCCAATGCTTTTTCGTCACCCCTTTTAGACCTCCTCACTCCTTGCTTAAGTATCTTTCTACTTGCCTTGTATTCCACATTTGCCTTGTGTGTTTCCAGCCTCCTCCTTTGACAAATGTTTCCTTTTCCTCTTTGACTAGGCTCACAATATCTCTTCTATCAAAGATTCTAAAAACTTGCCATACTTATCCTTCATCCTTAATGGAATGTGCTTTCTAAAAGAAACCTTTTAGAATTGAGGTGAGGAGAAATTTCTTCACCCAGGGAGTGGTAAATGTGAGGAATTCACTTCCATAGGAAGTATTTGAGGCCCAAACGTCCGATTTCAAGAAGAAATTAGATATAGCTCTTGAGACAAATGGAACAAAGGATATGAGGGGAAAGGATGGATAGTCTTGAATTTGATGATCATAATGAATGGCAGGGCAGGCTCGAAGGGCTAAATGACCCAGTCCTGTTTCTAGTTTCTGTTATTCTGCTGGCTCCTCTGGAAGCAGCATAGGTGTGGGGTGGGTGGGGGGGTCTGATTATTCTGTTGGTGTATATTGGAAATTGCTTAAGGCTGTCCCGAAAAACAAATCTGTCCTGAAATTAGATGTCCAGAAGAAGTTGCGGCCCAGTTGATGAAGACAGCCAAACAGAAGATAGATCGAGATGGCATCCTAGCAACACGGCTCTGCACGCACAAAGATGATGTGGAATTGACCAATGAGCAGAAGCTCCAGCGGTTACCAGGTAATGGGGGTAGATCCTGTTCATAGATCTGAAACTGAACCAACCAAGGCCTATTCTGTGCTGCTGACAGATTTACTTAGCGTTGGCTTTCTTGCAAACTCCTCCTGGGCCTATTTTCATCCAGATCACCTGATCAATTATGCTTTTAATCCTCATTCGGCATTATTTGTAATTCAACAGCAGCTGCTTATTAAACAAAGGGTAAACTTTGGGGACTTTGCCGCAGTAGAATTGAAATCCAAACAGTTGGTGGAAATAGGTTATGGCAGCATCTGTGAAGAGAAAATGAGTTAACATTTCAGGCCCATGAGATTCCATCAGAACTGGGAAACATTAGAAATGTAATACACCATGGGGATCTAAATGGATATAATCATCATATAATCATGGATCATCCAGTTTGCGTTTATTGAATCATGCTGAAGTATTCAGACAGCCTCTGTTATGGGTCCCAATATGTTTTCTCTTTACAATTGAGTCTGTATTTCTTCTTAATTGAATAGTTTTATATTTGTGTTCAGAGTATCCATGTCGTGAAGATTAAGAGAAATACTTGAATGTTCTGATAACGTTGCTGCTTGTTGCTCTGTGGGGAAACAGTTGTCATGGTTGGGCAGAGACTGAACTGCTCAATACGATGACTGATTGTTAGTAGGTTTTAGCTGATTTATTTATTGTCATAAGTAGGCTTGCATTAACACTGCAATTAAGTTACTGTGAAAATCCCCTAGTTGCCATAAGCTGTTCGGATAACTGAGGGAGAATTTGGCATGGCCAACGTACCTAACCAACACGTCCTTTGGACTGTGGGAGGAAACCAGAGCACCCGGAGGAAACCCATGCAGACATGGGTAGAATGTGCAGACTCTCCGTATGCAGTGGTGTAGCCAGGAATTGAATCTGTGTCCCTGGCACTGTGAGGCAGCAGTGCTAACCACTGTGCCACCATGCCACCAGATTGCAAGGTTTGTTTGTGCATATGGTCAGATTAAGATAGTTGCCATCCAAATTTGATCCAGTAGCTAATACTTGTTTTCTGACTTCAAAATCTTATTTTCGAAGTAATGGAGATCCATGGTGAATCTCAGCTACTCTCAGCGTGCAGTTTTCCCACTTACTTTTCTTCACCTCAGTGAGATCCCAATGGTAGGAAGTAGAATGCTTTCATTATCGAGATCTGGTGTGACACAAGTTATGTTCAAAGTAAAGCTTGTTTTATCTATCTTTGACCTCCACCTCGAGCACCTACTTTAATACAAGCTCTTTCAAAGGAGATTGCAAATTTAGTGCAGAATGATGGAGAGCTTTCTGTTGTTAACCAATTTGCTGTAGGAATGATATTGAGTCCAGCTTGAATGTATTTCACTTGGTTACTTCACCTTATTGGTCTGAATAGTTCCTGGTGGTGAAAGGAAGTTGTGTTAATCAACTGCACCAAGTGGGCCAAGTTTACTGTAACGATTAGAAGTAAATATACAGTTAAATTGGTTCAATGTATCTTTGTAATATTAGCAGAATGTGCATTGAATCATAGAATCTCTACAGCACAGAACAGGACATTCAGCCCCTTGTGTCTACACTGACTCTCTGACAGAGCAACTTAGCCAGGCCCGCTTCCTTGCCCTATCCCTGTAATCCCACATATTTAGCACGGCAAATCCATTTTACTACACATCTTGAAACATGAAGGAGAAATTTAACATGGCCAATCCAATTGACCAGCACATCTTTGGAGTGTGCGATGAAATTAGAGCACCCAGAGGAAACCCATGCAGACATGAGGACAATGTGCAAACTCCACACGATAGTCACCCAAGACCTGGGTCCCTGGAGCTGAGACAGTTGTGTTAACCACTGTGCTGCCCACAGAAAGAAATGCAAGAACTTTGACTAAAACCTTGCTATTATAATGTATAGGAGAAAATCTAATTAATATATTTATTATGGAGTTCAACACTATTAGAACTTTGCATCAGATATTTTGAGAAATTTTTTAAAAAGGATTGTCACTGTGATAATGTTGATTGGGGAGTAGCGGAACAGAAGAAATGTTTTGCAGCCCTAAGATTTTCATGTCTTGAGCGAAGCCCTTTGTAGCCATTTGTTTGCTCTTTATACTCATTAATTTTGTTCCTGTCTTCTCTCTACACACATTATTTCATTCTGTAGCTATGAAGATGGTCTTTTTGAATCATGACCAAATCTTACAATATAGGGATCATTCAGAGATGAGTTAAAGCAGCCTGTGCGGGCATTCGTTTTAATTTTAAAATTAAAAATATTGAGAATATTTGATAAAGGAGTTAGGCTGATAGTGGAGGGAACAACGGCAAAGAGTAAGGGGTGGACGATGAGTTAAATGGAGTCATTTTCAGGCATGTTAATACAGTGGAAGCAACATACTTATAGGCAGAGCTGAGTAGTTGCAGGAACATTAACAATACATGATAGCGATCCTCTCATGCCACTAAAGATCAATAGCTTGTTGGACAAGATGAATTAAAATAAGAAAGATGTGTTTTTTTTAAAGTTTATTCTTTCAGGGGATGTGGACACAGATGGCAAGACCGGCAGTTGTTGCTCAAATGGCTTGCTTGGCCATTTCAGAGGTAGTTAAGAGTCAACCACATGGCTGAGGGTCTGGAGTCACGTAGACTAGATCGGCCCACATTTGACTCCACATTAACTTCACTGCAGTGTTAATGTAAGCCTATTTGTGACACTAACAAATAAATTTAAACAAAAGTCTGGGCCACAGACAAATCATCTCAAAACAGCTTCTTTCCTGCTGCCATCAGACTTTTGAATGGATCTACCTTATATTAAGGTGATCTTTCTCTACACCCTAGCTATGACTGTAACACTACGTTCTGCACCCTCTCCTTTCCTTCTCCGCTATGTACTTCATGAATGGTATATTAACGTTTCATTGCAATTAGGGAAAGTTAGAGTTGTAATAGGCAGCAGGTTTCTTTCCATAAAGGAGATTAATGAAATAAGTTTTTTTTTTATGACAATCTACATGGTTTTATGGTCACTGTTACTGAAACTAACTTTAGATTCCAGATTTATTAATCAAATATAAATTCCACCAGCTGTCACGATGGGATTTGAATCCATGTCCCCAGAATTCTAATCTCGGAGTATTAGCCTCTGGATTGCGAATCATTGCCACTATACCATCAGGCGGAGAGGTAGAAATATTTGGAGAGGGAATTCCAGAGCTTAGGATTCTGAAAGCTGAAGGCATGGCGCTGTTAAAATGAAAACTGTGCTAAAATTGTTGGATGCAGAGATTTCAGAGGGCTGCAGGCTGGAGGAGCTCACAAGCGTGAGGGCATGGTGGGATTTTGAAATGAGGTTGGGAACGTTAACTGGGGAATTGCTGGAATGGAAAGCAATGGAGCACATCAGTGCTGAGCAGCCGGTGCTTTTGTTAAACACAAAGAAAGAATAAAAGCTTGTATCCAAAATAAAAACACAGAACGCTGGAAACACTCAGCAGGTCAGGCAACATCTGTGGAGAGAGTTAACATTTCAGGTGATGGCCTTTCATTGCAATTAGGAAAAGTTAGAGATGTAATAGGTTTTGAGCAAGGGGTGGATGGGACAAGGACAAAAGGAATACTTTGGGCGTATGGAGAATTAAATTGACAGGCCACATTGAGGATTTGGTTTGAGTTATTATTGTCATGTGTATTGTGTACAGACAAAACGTACCATTCATGAAATACGTTGGGGAGAAGGAAACAAGAGAACGCAGAATGTAGTGTTACAGTCATAGATAGAGTGTAGAGAAAGACTTAATGTAAAGTAGATCCTTTCAAAAGTCTGATGGCAGCTGAGAAGAAACTGTTTTTGAGTTGGTTTGTACGTGATCTCAGACTTTTGTTTGAAGTTTATTTTTAGAGTCACAAGTAGGCTTATATTAACAGTGCAATGAATTTACAGTGAAACTCCTCTAGCCGCCACACTCTGGCACCTGCTCGGATGCACTGAGGGAGTATTTAGCATGACCAATTCACCGAACCAGCACATCTTTCAGACTATATCTTTATCCCAATGGAAGTAGCTGGAAGACAGTATGTCCAGGGTGCATGGAGTCCTTGATTATGCTGGTTGCAATTCCAAGGCAGCAGGAAGTGTAGACCAAATTAGTGGATGGGAGGTTCATTTATCATAGAATCTCTATAGTGCAGAAGGAGACCATTCGGCCCATTGAGTCTGCACCACTCAATCCCACCCAGGCTCTATTCCCGTGACCCCACATATTTACCCTGCCAATCCCCTGTGTGATGTGGTGGACAGGGTTATTTTTACAACCTTTTGTAGTTTCTTGCAGTCTTGATCAGAGCAGGAGCCATACCAAGCTATGATACGTCCAGATAAGATGTTTTCTATGATGCATCTGTAAAAGTTGGAGAGTCATAGTGAACATTTCTTTAGCCTCCTGAGAAAGTAGAAATGTTGTGGTAACCACATTGTAAGTAGCGAAGCCAGATACTAAATTGAAAGAAGTAAACATAAGTTGCTGCTTCACCTGGAAGCAACATTTGGCTTTTTGGACAGTGAGGAGAGAGGAAGTAAAAGAGCAGCAGTAACATCCCCTGCATTTCCATGGATGCTCTCACCTTGTAACAGGAAGTCACATGAGCTACACATTCATTGCAATAAATGCAGTCAACTTAGTGCAACTGTTGTATTGCAGGGCAGGAGCTAGACAGCTGAGTTGACTTTAGTCCTGTGCAGTGCTCACCTGTTCATTATGATTTGTGTGTTTACAGGAGAGTTGCAAACGTTTGAAGCAGTTGACAGTGATCCCATGTTCGTACAGACATTAAATGCGCAATGCCCGGCAGCACAGACACTGCAACTGAAGAAAGGGGCACAGGTCAGTGTTTAATAACAAAGACTACTGTTCCTGTACTAGCCCCAGTCCACTCAGATATTCCTATTATCCTTGTATTGTGAGATCTCTATTAGACCTTGTGATTTGTATTTCCACTGGTTTGGTGGCCAGTCATGTAAACAATGCTAGACTATGTTGCTCAATGGTAACCAGAGGAAAACACCGGATGCCTGTGTCAACAGGGAGCCTCTTGATGCTAAGGTAGTAACTTAGGGATATTTGTACACGTCTGATCACAATGCTTTCCATCCTGAACTGCTATTCTTTGTTCACAGGTGATGCTGACTAAAAACTTGGACATAGAGCGGGGAATGGTAAACGGGGCTCGAGGAGTTATCATTGATTTTGAACCGGGAAACAAACGTATGTGCTTACTTACAGCCGTCAAAGTTAGGTTATGAGGTGTATGGATGTGGTTAATTATTTCAGAAGTAGGAGGTATAGGAATTTTTTTAAAAATTCTGATAGACTTCTATCAAACAAAACAATAAGTTCTTGCGGTGGCAAGAGATACAATGCCAATTGTAACCCCTCAAAGAACGGTTGGGTGGGATGAGAAGATAACACATTCATGGCCCTTACCTGCTTCGACTCTGCCCACTGGTTTGAACAGAGACGGAGCAGGGAGTAAGTAATCGATTTGCTCTCAGTGATGGGTCACATGATGAGGGCTGTTAAGGACATTGCGTGCCACCACCTTTTTACAGGGTTTTCATCTTTAACACATTTCAAACGCTGCAGCTTATTGAAGCCAGGAAGACCAGACCCATGAGGTAAACGTATTTTCAGCACTGCTTGTGGGCTAGGGAGAGCAGGAATGCTTTTCCTGTATTCTCTCCCAGCCGAACAATCTTACCTGCCTCCAGCTCCATAATTGAAGACGCTCGCTCACCTTTCCCCCACCCATACCCCAACTGTGATCTCTCCCTCTCTTTCTAGTCTCTGCTTGCAACTGTGGTCTGGTCATGCGGGCTTTTCCTTTTCCATTCTCGTCCATTCTCAGACTGGCTGTAGGGTGGGAAACCTGCAGAAAATATTTAAAACTTCCTTAAGTTCACACGTGCACATTATCCGGTAAATCAATACTTTTGAATCTTCTGGTTCAAGATTCCCATCCATCTGTGCCGTCTCCATAAATATAGGGGTGTAAGTGTGATTGCGTACAGCTTTGTGTGACTGTGTTGGGGTTCGTATTTATCATGAGGTGTCCATAGTGATTACATGTTACACACACATTTCTCAGTAATTGAAACAAAAGAGCTATTGAAGATTTCTTTTATTCCTGTAGCGCTGCCCCGAGTGCGGTTCTTATGTGGTGTAACAGAGACGATAAAGCCAGAACGTTGGACGATTAAAGCTTTAGGTGGGACCCACCTGACAAGACACCAGCTACCTCTGAAGTTGGCCTGGGCCATCTCCATTCACAAGAGTCAGGTATTATTTTGAACAAATCAAATTGCCTAAATAATACTAGTGAAAGAAAACTGCTGGACAAATTTCACTTTTAAACTTTTTACTGCAACAATCAAACTAAAATCAACACAATTTATGGTTAATCTAACAGACAAATGATATTCTATGGAATTCACAAACTTACACATTAGACAATGCCACAAAGACAGATCTCTCCAATTTCTTCAGCATGAAATTGTAGAATCCTTACAATGTAGAACAGGCCCTTCAGCCCATCGAGTCAGCATTGATTCTGATAGAGCATCTTACACAGGCTCTCTGCCATGCCCTATCCCTGTAAATGCACACATTTCTCTTGGCTAATCTGCCCAACCAGTACATCTTTGGACACTTAAGGAGCAATTTAGCATGGCCAATCTACTTAACTGCACAATTTTGAAGCATGGGACAAAACTGGAGCATCTGGAGGAAACCCACACAGACAATGGGAAAACGCCCAAACTCCACACAGATAGTGACCCAAGGCTGGAATTAAATCTTGATCTCTGGAGCTATGGAGCAGTTGTTCTAAGCACTGTGCCTCCGTTCTGCCCTTATTGCAGTATTTGCAACTGCCAATTCCACCTAACTTCCACTACTCCTACCCCCCAACCACCCACCATGGATGGCTCCCCACGCAGATTTACGTCATGCTGCCTGCATCATGAGCTGCTATCCATTGCTGGGTTAATACCAGTGTCAGGAGGATGATGCCCTTAAGTGTGCATGGCAATTACAAGGGCCTCAACAGGTGGGAAGACCACACACAGAGCTTCCTGTCATGGACTAAATCAAACTGGAGGCTGGAACTCCCATGGGGAAAGGGACAAGTTTCCGCCCTATACCTTGGCCGATTGATCTGTCTAGTTGTCTATCGAATGCCCTTGAAGTGGAATTCCAAGACGTCTTTTCATTTGAAGAATCTCCTCAGTAATTTTTTAAAAAAATGTATGATTATTAAACATAAAACTTTGAACTTACACACTGTGGTGAGATCTGAGATTTCACGATTCCTTCCCCATTCAGCAACTCTGTCCGCACCATGAACTGGGAGGTGCTAGTACATCCTGTTCAAAGTCATTTTAACTGGGGTGACACAATGAGGGCTGATCTGGTGTTGCCTGACCCAGAGGCACGATACACCACACGAGTTACAAACCTGTCCCTCAAATCTCTGTTTACCTTTATTTTGATGCTGAATTCTCTATTAGTTCTCCAGCGGTTAATGTACCATTTCTCTCCCTTCATGCATGCGCACAAACATCTCACCTTCATACTGAATGCACAAATTATGAAACAAAGCATTTCACAGGTAGGCTACAGCTGATATTTTTAGTCCACAGCTTCAAACCTCCTAGGTACAGATACAAATCCTTGTGGATGAGATCTTGCCAGTGAAGCTAATGCAAAGCTTAATTAAGCCATGGCTTGGGACTCTGTGATCCTTTGTTGGAGGGGCAAGTCAGTTACTGGAAGAAATTCCATTTGGTGGATATTATAAGATATTGCAGTTCCCTTGTCACCTTTCCACTAGCTGAGAGGAATTGTCTATGCGAAGAATCGGGGAAATAACAATTACACAGATCTCCTTTTTGTCAGTTTCCTACAAACAAGTGTAGACAAACTGTTGTAGTTCGTTGTACACATTTAAAATAAAAGCTAACTTGGAAATCAGATAGTGATTTCTGATAGTGAAGTAGCTGGAATTTTCAGGCTATTTGCCTCCCACCGCTGCTGCAAGTTAGGAGGGAGACTTTGGCACTTGGGCAAATTCCTGTTTACTATAGCGGGACCAGAAAGTCTGGTGGCATGAATTACTGGAAAATTCTGCCCCTTGACTTTGTACTTTAGTGTAAAAGAGGTGTTGGGAATTTGTAGGAGGGAATGAGTGAACTGAATCTTCCGAGACCATGTGGACACCACTTCCACAAAAATGGCTTTATTCAACATGCATGAGAGAGAACAGAACTCGTGGCTGTAACTACAGCGTGCTTGTGAGCTATTCTATTGAGCTCTTATGAATTCTTATATCTTTTTTTGACATTTCAAAGCATTACATTTACATCAGGTAAATTGTTACTTTGAATTGATTACAGTTTTGTTTTTGATTACATTGTATGGTTCCATTGTCTTGTATGCTTTAGTTTTAATCATTTTCTGGACATGTCCTAATCTACCTGTTTACATTATTAAAGCATCATGTTTGTCAAACTGATTTCAATGGGATGTTAATTGTCCCATCTCTTGGATATTTGATTAAGTTTTCAGAGGCACAATGGTTCCTATGGATCTTTTTGGAGCTTTGATGTGATATCAATTCTCATATTAGAGCAATATCACCTGGGGTTACCTGTTTTAGATATAGCTGTCTGAGATATAGCTATTTGTATTTTGTCCTGGAGACAGATGCTACAGTTCTGTCTGTTAACCCTTTCCATAAATTCTTCTCCTGCTGCAATCCACACTCCCTGGCTTTGCCTTACTACAGAATTCAATAGCCCATTCTGCACCACCGCCGACTTTAATTCTTTTTCCATTTGTGAGAATTTTATCTTGGTTATAATAATTCTGACTTTATATTTTGTTTGATTTGTTCCATTGTTTTCCTCCTCCCTCTGACCCAGGGTATGTCGTTAGACTGTGTGGAGATCTCACTGGCACGGGTATTTGAAAGCGGCCAGGCGTATGTAGCACTGTCTCGTGCTCGAAGCCTGGAAGGTCTTCGAGTGATGGACTTTGACAGCAGAGTGGTCCATGCGAACGCTGACGTCCTACGTTTTTATAGCAGATTAAAAAAGGAACGGATTCTGATACAGGTGTGTGGGATGGCAGAGACAATGCCAGGTTCAGATTTTAGTCCTGCGAATCTGCTGTTTTGTAGAAACCTGGAGCATTTGTTCAGAGAAAGGGGTCAGTGCCAGTATTTGTCAAGTCTGTTTTTCAGATTTGTTTTACTTTTCAATATAAAATCTGTTTTATCATTGTCTCTATGTAAAGCCTGTTTCTTTTATTTAAATACTCCAAACGAATCAAACATTTAATGTATGCTAAAACCAAAAGGGGAGATTTTAACTTACAATAGAAAGCTGACACGGGAGGATGACAATAAGTCAAAGGACTGGCAAAGTTTAATTTTGCAGCTTAACATTTATAAAAATCGTTTCATGGGTTGTGGATGTTGCTGTTTAATTGCCCTTGAGAAGTTGATGGTAAGCCACTGCCTTGAACTTCTGCTGTTAATGTGATGTAGATACACTCACAATGCTGTTAGGGAGGGAGTTCCAGGGTTTTGACCCAGAGACAGTGAAGGAGCAATATATTTCCAAGTCAGAGTGGTGTGTGACTTCAAGGGGAACTTGCAGGTTGTGGTGTCCCTCATGCATCTGCTGCTCTTGTCCTTCTTTGAATGTCACTGGCCAGCTGCTTGGCTGTTTCTGGCAATGTGTGAATTGGCTGGTGAGGAAGGATAATGATTGGGTCACCCATGTTAATCCAGTGAGTGGCAGCAAGTGGAGTGACTCTATTTTAACTGCTGCCCACTCATTTCCTACCATTTTGAGATTAAACATTCCCCTGCATGTGCTATTTCCTGACCTTTTACCAGCTTTGTTTGTTAACTTTCCAAATAGATACATCATGTGATGGCTCTAATGCGTGGTTGTAGGAGCAAAATGTGTCCGATTTCTCAGTATTGTACTGCATTTTTTTGTATTACTTGTCCACTTCTTTGCACACTACAAAAGAAGTTTTGGGGATTGGTTGGTGTAGTTGATGGGTGCACTATTTTTTCATTTCTGGGACTTTGTTTTAGCATAGGTTCAAACCAATGGGATAATAAAAGTTTCTTAGCTATTCTATCCATTTGGAGGATTACTATATGAAAAGTGCTTTTGCAAAGGCTTTAGAGAGATCCAGTTTACAGGAGAGAAAGCTGCCTATTACTGAACATAAATTTGCAGTTCTGCTCTTGCCATAAAGCTAATTTTTATAGGAAATGAAAAGGACTCCTGTTTGCACTGCGGTGAATTTGTTCAGTTTTGGACATTAAGGTAGAGATCGCATAGCAAAGTGAATTTTAAAGTTGCCTTGAGAAGGCTGGTAAATAATGACTCACTCCAAAGGAACCCTGATACAAAACATGATTACCTATCCAAAGGAGAACATTGTAGAAATTATTTTATTAATAGTATATGGCAAAAAGCCATAGGGAGTCAAGAAATGCAGAAAGATATCAAATTGCCAAGGCATTGTGATTGTGGCTGGGGTGCAGTGGAGAAGATATTTGATGATCTTGCAGATTCTCCCTCGTGATGGACTCAAACTGTCAAGTTCGAAAACCTCTATCATCTCTCTATATTCTGTACCTGAATTGCAATACGGCTGATCTGACAGCTTCTAATACTGGATGGAGAAAGGTTCCCATCCTCAACATTGACGTTCGTCATTTTTGTTTACATTCTATGTCTGCCAGTTATTCCAGAAGATCCAAGAATCTATTCTATTTATGTTTGATCGGCAGTTATTCTAATACAAATGTCTTGGCAAATTAGTGTAATTTATTTTGAGTCCTGATGTTTTTGAGTGATAGAGAAGGCTTGCAGATTATGGCAATTTATCTTGCACTAAGATCCATAATGCCAAGAGCTCTCCAAGGACCTCTTTGTGGACTGTGTAAATGAGAAACCTTATCAGCATAATATGCATAAAACAATCTGCAGGAAAGGATTGTGATTAACGGAATTTAGAAGATTATGGGATGATTTGACAGACATCTTCACAACACTAAAGTGAATAAAAATGGAGGATAGGAAATATTTTAGAGAGAAATGAATTGATTGGGGATAGTCAGCATGGTTTCGTGAAGGGTAGGTCATGCCTTACTAACCTCATTGAGTTTTTTGAGAAAGTGACCAGAGAGGTGGATGGGGGTAAGGCGGTTGATGTAGTATATATGGACTTTAGTAAGGCGTTTGATAAGGTGGCCCATGGAAGACTTCTACAGAAAATGCAGATGTGTGGAATAGAGGGTGATTTAGCTAATTGGATTAGGAATTGGCTGGCAGATAGAAGACAGAGGGTGGTGGTTGATGGGAGATATTCATCGTGGAGTTCGGTGACGAGTGGTGTGCCTCAGGGGTCTGTTTTGGGCCCCTGCTGTTTGTAATTTTTATAAATGATCTGGATGAGGGTATTGAGGGATGGATCAGTAAATTTGCAGATGATACTAAAGTTGGTGGAGTGGTAGATAGTGAAGAGGGGTGTTTTAGTTTACAGAGTGACTTGGACAAGTTGCAGAGCTGGGCCGAGAGGTGGCAAATGGAGTTTAATGTGGAAAAGTGTGAGGTAATGCACTTTGGCAGGAACAATAAATGTGTAGAGTATAGGGCTAATGGTAGGGCTCTTAATAGTGTTGAGGAACAGAAGGATCTTGGTGTATGTGTCAATAGATCCCTGAAAGTAGGCAGTCAAGTGGATAAAGTTGTTAAGAGTTATGGAGTCTTAGCTTTTATTGGTAGGGGTATTGAATTTAGGAGCCGCAGCATCATGTTGCAACTGTACAAAACTCTAGTGCGTCCGCACTTGGAGTATTGTGTGCAGTTCTGGTCGCCACATTATAAGAAAGATGTGGAGGCATTGGAGAGGGTACAGAGGAGGTTTACTAGGATGTTGCCTGGTATGGAGGGCAGGTCCTATGAAGAGAGGTTGAAGGATTTGAGGTTGTTTTCGTTAGAAAGGAGGCGGCTAAGGGGGGATCTTATTGAAACATATAAGATAATTAGAGGTTTGGATAGGGTGGACAGTGATAGCCTTTTTCCTAGGATGGAAAAAGCTAGCACGAGGGGACACAACTTTAAATTAAGGGGTATGAGTTATAGGACGGATATCAGAGGTAGGTTCTTTACTCAAAGAGTGATTAGGGAGTGGAATGCCCTGCCTGCAGCTGTTGTAGATGCGCCAAGTTTGGTGGCGTTTAAGAGGTTAGTTGATAAGTATATGGATGAGAAGGGAATGGTTTAGTTAGGAGGGGCATTGCTTTTTATTTTGGTCGGCACAACATCGAAGGCCGAAGGGCCTGTTCTGTGCTGTATTGTTCTATGTTCTATGTTCTATGTTCTATATTTCTGCTGGCTGAGAAGCCTAGGGCTAAGGGGGTTTTGGGGGGGGGGGGGCATGGTCTTTTTAAAAAAAAATACAACCAGGCTTTCCAAGAACTAAATTAAGAAACAATCCTAATACAAAGGATGGCAATTGATGCTACTTTAATCATTAAATTTAAAGCTCAAGATTTACTGATGTTGGTTTAAAAAATATAGGGCAAAGGTAGCTTAGGAGTTGGTCGCAGGTAAGCTATGATCTCATTGATTGATGGGACAAGTTCAAAGGGCTAAGCGACCCACTCCTGTTCCGATGTTCATTTTGACCCGATCATAATTTCTGCTGTTTATGGAATGTTGCTTTTTGCAAGTGATTATTGTAATTGCTGCATGACTCTCACTCACCACCGAGGTGTGCATTGAATGAAAAGCATGTAAGATACTTAGATAATAGGACACAAACACCTTCCTTCTTTGCCCCTTTCACATAAACAATTTGAATGTGACTTCTTTCATTCAAGTCGTGAGCTCAAAAATGACTCAATTCAAGGCAGCGATCTTAGTGATTCACGAACACAGCATTTTAACAAATAAAAATGTAATGAACAGAACATAAAAATTTTATCGCTGCACTCTGAATTGTAAAAGGTTTGATGATGAGATTCTGTTTTAAATATTAAAATGGAGCTACTAACTTGAAGCATGTAAGGGGTTAGAAATTTTAATCTGTGGAAAATGACAGGTTCTGCCTTCAGCTGAGTGTTGGGGTTTATCTGGATCTAAAGTAACAGGAATGTAACTGGGTTTACCAGAGCACACCAGACTGTTTGTGCCACTCACTCACTCACTTGGTTGCTTCAATGCCTCTTGAGTTATTTTCTCTTTTAATTTTCCTTGTTAATGGCTTACTGATAAGCTTGTTTATCCCTATCTCCCTTTATCTTAGTCCACCATGGATGATCACATTGAAATGGAAGATCAGGAAAACCGGATTCCTGGAAGATTGTAGAATGTCCATTGATGAAGATCCTCCTCTTCCACGTCGTCCTTGGAAAACCTCCATTTTGATCATCCTTTTTGTAACTTGCACTGTTTTTAAATGTGTATTTCAAATACGGGTCCTGCTTTCTATTTTAAACTAGCAATAAGACTAGATGGTATTTTTTGGTATTGGAGAAGAAACCGATAATATGGAATTAAGTGTCAGCGTCAATTTTCTAGTCACCAACAGTGACATTTTTCATCTCCATCACAAATGAACCTCCGATTAATAAAATTAAATGAGTAAAATTATCCTGCCTCATTGGAAATGTTTCACCCTACCCTTGTATTTTGGAATTAATACTACAGTCCTAATTAATGCCTTCCTCTACCTCCTCCCTGGGTAAAAAATACCTTCCTTCTCGCTCCTGATGATGTTGACTTTTTGCTGGATTATAGTGCTGCAGAATCCCCTCTGGTACCTCACTCAAGTTGATACCAAAGGGCAGGTGTGTGTATATTGGAACAACCCTTTGTGCAAGGTTATCATGCTATAACCCCGGAAGTGTTGTTTAATTCAGGTTGCTGGTGTGTGTGACTCATATCTAGTTTTGTGTAGCATTTAGGCCACACATTACTGCACTTCGATTTTCCAATGTGTTTATTTCAATGATTGCTATAGCAGTTGTGCCATTGGAGGTTTGTAAAACCAATTGTTGTTGCTTCCTTGTGCTGCCTTTGATGGGTCTGAAAGGATTATGTATTGGATCTGGAATTAGCCTAATCTGTTTATCTCTGTTACTTGCTGCCTGCTACAGCAAAGCCAGTATGGGAATTAAATAAATCTGGGCCAACATTTTACAAAGCCTCAGTGGATTTGCAGGTGCGGTCCATTAAAATTCTGCTACTTTCCATTTAAGGCTATTTCTTACCCAGCCCATATTTGTTCGCCCAGCAGCAGGTAGTCAGGGATTGAAGTGTGGGGAAGCTCAGCAGGTTGGTCTGCTCGGGCCTTGGTGGATGACTCCTTCATAGGCCCTCTTTCCCAATCATGGGTCCCTTCCCCAGTGTCCCACTGGGTGTCTGTACTCTGCGTGGCCTTTGCAACCTAGAGCCCATCTCCCACCTAGGGACCTTCTCTCCTGGCCCTGCTTGCATTGTTGTGTCCTGGCACTTTGCTCGGGGATGTTGCCATTGACAGGTCTAGGCAGCCACCAATTAGATGCCTCAAAGCTGATTTTGCAACCTATTTATGCTTGATGAAGTATATGGGGAGTGAGGTGCATTTCCCACTGACTTTCTGTGGTGGGGTAGGAAATCGTGCCATTTGAAAACTTCTTTCCCCTAAATAGTTTGCTGTAGTGCAGAAAAGGAAGAGAGAAAGAAGGGCTTTAAATTCCTGAAGAGACCTCCACAATAAAGAACAGCAAATATGACCCGCAACTCTGCCAATAGTGACAAAACTCCACCTTTTGCCTCCCTGCTTATCCAACAGTGGTCCAGCCGAAGTTGGGTATTGATGGGCCAGCTATCCATAAATGTCGGTAGGACTATGTAGGTGGTTTTTGCAGGAGATGGCCAATCAACTTACTGCCTCTAAGCGCCCTGTCTAATTAAGGATGGTGAATGGTCTCCCATGTCATGGGGATCAATAAGATGTCTCCCTGCAGCCATTGCCCCACTGCCTGGAGTGGGAGCTGATGAAGTGATGCAAGGCACTGTCATTCCTGGTTGCTGACCACAATATGAATAACAGAGGGTCAAAACACTTATGGTGATAAAGTTACGTTGTAGGGTAAATATTGAAAATATATTGTGGTGGAAAGCAGCAACAGTTAAGTCTTCAGACTCTGAAAACATATAAAATTGTGAACCATTCAGTCTTTGTCTTCTGATCTCTTAGAAGTTGTTTTGCACAGAGACGCCTGAGGAGTCCAACACTTCTCTCTGATAGTGAAGACCGATGTTGTTCAGTCATTCAGGAGTCATTTGCTCTTTCTACCCTGAGATTACTGATAAAACAAAATCCAGTCAGACTCCTTGTAGGAAATAATTATATTGTATAATTTCATACATCCAGGCAGGTGGAAGTCTTCTAATACTTCAACAGCATGTAGAAGATTCTCTGCAGTTTATCTAGATCTAAGTATTGAATATTTTCCAACAATATGAATTTACACTCACTGTGTTCATATGATCAATGTTCAGATCATGTTATGGAGGGGATGAAGCAGTCATCTACATAGTTATAAATGACCTTTGGGATATTTTCCTACCAAGTTAACAATAAAAAATCTGTACTCGCTGTTTGAATAGTTGCGTAGGTTATGCACACAAAGTAATTCTGCATTATCACAGAATCAACGCAGAAGATGCCTTGTATGTTGTGATGTGCCGAATGCTCATCCAGGTACTTCTTAAAGGATCTGAGGCAACCCACCTTCACCAGCCCCCTAGGCAGTGTATTCTAGCCTGTCACCATCCTCTGGGTAAAAACATTTTTCCTCACTTCCCCCTAAACCCTCTGACTCTCACCTTGAACCCACGCCCCCTCTTGGTTGACCCTTCAACTAAGGGGAACAGCTACTCCCTATCCATCCTGTCCATGCCCCTCCTATTCTTCTATACCTTGATCAGATCACCCTTCAGCCTTCTCTGCCCCAGCGAAAATAACTCGAGCCTCTCCAAACTCTCTTCATAATTTGAATGTTCTATCTCAGGCAACATTCTGGTGAATCTCCTCTGCACCCCCTCCAATGAAATCACATCTGATAATTTGGGGACCAGAACTGCATACACTGCTCTAGCTGTGGCTTCTTCAAAGTTCTATACAATATGACCTCCTTGCTTTTGTAATCCATGCCTCAATTAATAAAGGCAAGTATCCCATTTGTCTTTAGTACCACCCTATTAAAATGCCCTTCTGTCTTCAGAGATCTATGGACCAAGGTTCCTTTGTTCCTCTGAACTTCCTAGTGTCATGCTATTCCTTGGCTATTTCTTTGTCAAATTACTCCTTCCAAAGTGCATCATCTCACACATTTTCACGTTAAGTTCCACCTGCTACTTATCTGCCTGTTTGACCATTCATCTATATCTTCTTGTAGCCCAAGACACTCAGCCTTACTGTTAAGTAAGGCCAATCTTTGTGTCATCAGCAAATTTATTAATGCTACTCTCACATAGTCATCGGGGACCCAGCACAGATCTCTGTGGTATGCCACTGGAAACTGGCTTCCAGTCAATAAGAACTCAGTAAGAATTTAGCAACACCAATTTATAATCCAACCAATTTATTTGATAGTAAAAAAGCAAGCTTTCGACTCTTGTGTCTTCTTCAGGCAAATGCAGTGTTCTGGTCTGCAATAGCACACATCAGCACAGACAGTCAGAGATTGCTGATTAGAATGCGAATCCTTACATCTAACCTGCTATTCAAGTGTTAAAGTGGCGAACAATGTGTGTGAAGGGAATCCTGAGCATTGTTGGAGAATTGTGTGTTTTCTCCAGACAGCACAGTAAGTGAGGTTTTTTGCTAACCCAGGCAAGTTACGGGGGTTACAGATAGTGTGTCATGAAGCCAAGATCCCTGTTAAGACCGTCCTCATGTGTGCGGAGCTTGGCTATCAGTCTCTGCTCAGCGACTCTGCGCTGTCGTGTATCACGAAAGCCCCCTTGAAGAACATTTACCCGCAGGTTGGAGGCCGAATGCCCATGACACCCTGGAAAGTAAAATGGAATACATATTCTCAACTTGCGCTCAGGACGCAGATCAGCTGCGAAACTTTGCCAAGCAGATGAGACAAAGAAACTACACCATTTACATGCACACCGAGAACACGAAACTTGAAAAACTCTGCACCGCCACCAGCAACAACCAAGCCTCCCTTGGCACCACAGTAGAAAACAACACTACCGCAGGGAGGTCCATTGTTAACCTGTCAGACTACACACTTCAATCAGAGGAAATCAAAGTTCTCAGCCGAGGGCTCAATTTCTGTCCCACCACCAAAATGGACCCCATCAGTCTCGCAGCAGATACAGAGGAATTCATCAGGCGAATGAGGCTGCGTGAGTTCTTCCACAAACGCCAAGAGGCCAATAGTGGACTCAATGAGACAGCTAATGAACCAGAACAGCCAACAGAGGGATCCGCAGTGCAGCAACCAAAGAGGAATGAATCCAATTGGACTCCTCCGGAAGGCCGCTGCCCCCGACTGGACATGTATACCCAAGCCATCAGGAGGTGCGTGAACACCAGATTCATCAACCGCACTTACAAGACAGTCCCGAACATCACCCAAGTACAAAGCAAGGCCATCCGTGCTCTTAAGACCAACCGCAACATTGTCATCAAACCAGCAGACAAAGGAGGCGCCACCGTCATACTGAACAGAACGGACTACTGTGAAGAAGTGTACCGACAACTAAACAATGAGAAACACTACAGACAGTTACCAGCAGATCCGACCAAAGAACACACTCGTCAACTCAACACTCTGATCGAAACCTTTGATCCGGACCTTCAGAACACCCTCCGGGCTCTCATTCCACATACTCCCCGCATTGGAGATCTCTACTGCCTCCCA
The DNA here is from genome assembly GCA_024679065.1 of Sphyrna mokarran. Taxonomy (NCBI): domain Eukaryota; kingdom Metazoa; phylum Chordata; class Chondrichthyes; order Carcharhiniformes; family Carcharhinidae; genus Sphyrna; species Sphyrna mokarran. The sequence continues at coordinate 25,866,731 of JAGIQG010000009.1, forward strand.
AAGATACACAAGGCAAACATACCCGGCCGTCCCATCGTATCGGGCAATGGGACCCTGTGTGAGAACCTCTCCGGCTATATCGAGGGCATCCTGAAACCCATCGTACAAAGAACCCCCAGCTTTTGTCTTGACACTACGGACTTCCTACAGAAACTCAGCACACATGGAGCAGTTGAACCAGGGACACTCCTTGTCACAATGGATGTCTCGGCGCTCTACACCAACATCCTCCACGACGATGGTATTGCTGCAACTGCCTCAGTACTCAATGCCAACAACTGTCAGTTTCTGGATGCAATTTTACAACTCATCCGCTTCATCTTGGACCACAATGTCTTCACCTTCAACAATCAGCTTTTCATCCAGACACACGGAACAGCCATGGGGACCAAATTTGCACCTCAGTATGCCAACATCTTCATGCACAGGTTCGAACAAGACTTCTTCACCACACGAGATCTCCAACCAAGGTTATATACTAGATACACTGATGACATCTTTTTCCTTTGGACTCATGGTGAACAATCATTGAAACAACTGTATGATGATATCAACAAGTTCCATCCCACCATCAGACTCACCATGGACTATTCTCCAGAATCAGTTGCATTCTTGGACACACGCATCTCCATCAAGGACGGTCACCTCAGCACCTCACTGTACCGCAAACCGACAGACAACCTCACAATGCTCCACTTCTCCAGCTTCCACCCTAGACACGTTAAAGAAGCCATTCCCTATGGACAAGCCCTCCGTATACACAGAATTTGCTCAGATGAGGAGGATCGTGACAGACACCTCCAGACGCTGAAGGATGCCCTCGTGAGAACAGGATATGGCGCTCGACTCATCGATCGACAGTTCCGACGTGCCACAACGATAAACCGCACTGACCTCCTCAGAAGACGAACACGGGACACGGTGGACAGAGTACCCTTTGTTGTCCAGTACTTCCCCGGAGCGGAGAAGCTACGACATCTTCTCCGGAGTCTTCAACATATCATTGATGACGATGAACATCTCGCTAGGGCCATCCCCACCCCCCCACTTCTTGCTTTCAGACAACCGCACAACCTCAAACAGATCATTGTTCGCAGCAAACTACCCAACCTTCAGGAGAACAGTGACCACAATACCACACAACCCTGCCACAGCAACCTCTGCAAGACATGCCGGATCATAGACATGGACGACATCATCAAACGTGAGGATACCATTCACCAGGTACACGGTACATACACTTGCAACTCGGCCAACGTTGTCTACGTTGCAAGAAAGGATGTCCCAAAGCATGGTATATTGGGGAGACCATGCAGACACTACGACAGCGGATGAATGAGCATCGCTCAGCAATCACCAGGCAAAACAGTTCCCTTCCTGTGGGCGAACACTTCAGCAGTCATGGGCATTCGGCCTCCGACCTGCGGGTAAATGTTCTTCAAGGGGGCTTTCGTGATACACGACAGCGCAGAGTCGCTGAACAGAGACTGATAGCCAAGCTCCGCACACATGAGGACGGTCTTAACAGGGATCTTGGCTTCATGACACACTATCTGTAACCCCCGTAACTTGCCTGGGTTAGCAAAAAACCTCACTTACTGTGCTGTCTGGAGAAAATACACAATTCTCTAACCAATGCTCAGGATTCCCTTCACACACATTGTTAGCCACTTTAACACTTGAATAGCAGGTTAGATGTAAGGATTCGCATTCTAATCAGCAATCTCTGACTGTCTGTGCTGATGTGTGCTATTGCAGACCAGAACACTGCATTTGCCTGAGGAAGACACAAGAGTCGAAAGCTCGCTTTTTTACTATCAAATAAATCGGTTGGATTATAAATTGGTGTTGCTAAATTCTTACTGAGTTCTTACCACCCCAATCCAACGCCGGCATCTGTACATCATGATTCCAGTCAATAATGCAGTCTTCTGCTATTTATCTCTGAATCCTACAACTGAGCCAATTCTGAATTCACCTTATCAAATTTCCCTGTATCCCATGTGCATTTTGCCTTCTTTATAAGTCTTCCATGTGGGATCTGGTCGAAGGCTTTGTTGAAATCCAAATAGACCATATAGACAATTGTATAGACTATATCAATGTTACTCTTAATATTTACCCATTAACCCATTTGTGCAGCATGGTTGATGCAGGCTTGCAGGGCCAAAAATCCTGTTCCTGTGCTGTAATTTTCTTTGTTCTTTGACACATGCTGGATAGATTTTGGTCAATATTCAAATCCAGACTCCAATAATGGGTGAAAAGATTTTACTGGTATGTTTTTATGATTGGTGAATTGCTGCATGGGGGCGATGTTGTCATAGTGATACTGTCACTGAACTAGTACTCCAGAGAGCCAAGGTAGTGCTCTGGGGACTTAGGTTCAACTCCCACCACAATAGAAGGGAAATTTGAATTCAATTTCAAAAATCTGGAATTAAAATCTACTGATAAGTGTGAAACCATTGTCATTAAACCCTATTTGGTTCAATAATGTCCTTTAGGGAAGGAAATCTATCATCCTTACCTGTTCTGGCCTACATGTGACTCCAGAGCCACAGCAATGTAGTTGACTCTTAAATGCTCTCAGCAATGGGCAATAAATGCTGGCCCAGATAATGACGTCCCATGAATGAATAGAAAAAAATCTTGAAAGGAGGAAACTATCAGGGTGAAGTTTGGAGGTGTGGGGGACAAGGAACACAGAAAGAGAAGCATCAGGGCCCACGATTTCTCTTCCTGATCCTGCTTAAGATTTTAATTTATTTGTCCCATCTGAACCAGCTTATGAACCTTGAGATACTTTACAGCTCTTCTACGCCATCTGCTGGCGAGAAAAAAAAACTGTCAAGGTACAAGATACAGAAGAGAGCTTGAGAAGCTGAAACCCACAGCCTGGCATTGAGTGCCAGAATTTGTGGGATCGCCCAATTTAAAGAGAAATGGCATATATTATACATCATTTGAGGAAACTGACATGTTGGTTAGGCTGCTAATTATATCTCTGGGGATTGTCATGATGTGGAGATGCCAGCATTGGACTGGGATAAACACAGTAAGAAGTCTCACAACGCCAGGTTAAAGTCTCACAGGTTTATTTGGTATCAAGTGCTACTAGCTTTCGGGGCTCTGTCCCTTTGTCAGGTGAGTGGGGAGTTCTGATCACAAACAGGGCATATGAAGGCACACGCTCAGTTTACCGAATACTGATTAGAATGCGAGTCTTTACAGCTAATCAAGTCTTAAAGGTGCTGCCGATGTGAGTGGAGATAACATTAGGCATAAATTAAAAAGATGTGTATTGTTTCCAGACAGGACAGTAAGAATCAATATGTGCTCATGCCTGGAAGATATATTATGGACAGGATGGTTTTCAATATAAAAATGGAGTGCGAGCTTGGCAATGGAGCAATTGGGCCAAAGGTTTGCAACAGTGCTGTAAAAATTCACTTCCCTTTTAGTAGACATCTAACATCAGCTATTGAAACCATTACAAATTTAAAATATCCACTTACATCTCTGGATTACTACCCAGTGACGTTACCTCAATGCCAATGTCTCTGCATGATATATATACATTAATCTTTAATATTACAGGACAAGCTGTTAAAATCTCAGCTACATCAACTACAGATACTGTGGCTTTTGGAGCAGGTCAGAATCTGGTTATTCTGTAGCGGGTAACTCACCTCTACACTCCCGGAACTCTGTCCACCATCTGTAAGGCACAAGACAGGACTATGATGCAATACTCTACACTTGCCTGGATGAGTGCAGCACCAAGAACACTCGAAAGACTCAACACCAACTTGAACAAAATTTGTCTGGTACCACATCCACCACCATTTCCTCTGCTAATGACATACTATTGCAGCAGTATATTCCAATATCAGATGCACTACAGCAACTTAATAAAACTTCTTCAACAGAACCTTACCCTTACTATCTAAAAGCAAAAGGGCAGTAGGTATAAGATAGCAAGACCTGTAGGTTCCCCTCCAGTCACATACCATTTAGAGTGTTTAGAGCAACACAGCACGGGAAACGGGCCCTTCGGCCCAACGAGCCCATGCCGCCGTCATAACTATACAGTAACAATTCCATTATCCTATTCTAATTTTAGGTTATTCCTAATATGGAAGAATCTCAATGTAGGGACAATTTGTTTCCCAATCAGCCTAAGAGCGAATTTTTGGGATGTGGGAGGAAACTGGAGCGCCCGGAGAAAACCCACGCAACCACGGGGAGAACGCGCAAACTCCCGCAGACACCGGCCCAATTCCAAGTGTCTGCACAGCTACAGCGATAGTCACTGAGCTGTCATGGTGCCCTTCAGATGGTCCAGATAAAGCACTCATTTACGACATGAAGCACCAGGCAACCCATGAATCAACATCCAAGAGCTGTCCTCGCACCACCTGCCGAATGCATGCTCCTTGTTGGTCAAGTATGGACCGAATTACCTGTGGAAAAAAGCCATAGTTAAACAGTCCTACTATATCCCTCTATCTGCATACCGCTCATGTGGCTGTCCAAGAGACCCTTAAACAGCCCTAGCGTGCCTGCTCCCACCACCTTACTCGGCAGTGCATTCCACACCCCCACTACCCTTTGTGTGAAAAACTGCCCTCTAATATTCGTCTTATACATAGCCCCCCTCACCCTAAGGCCATGACCCCTCGTCCTATCCATTTCTGAAGGTGGAAAAAGTTTACCTCCATTTACTCTATCTATACCCCTTATAATCTTATACACCTCTATTAGATCCCCTCTAAGCCGACGTCTTTCAAGGGAAAACAACCCCAGTCTATTTAATCGTTCCTCATAAGACAGTCCTTCCATACCAGGCAGCATCCTGGTAAACCTCCTCTGCACTCTCTCCAAGGACTCCACATCCTTCCGATAGTACGGCGACCAGAACTGGACGCAGTATTCCAAGTGAGGCCTAACCAACGTTCTATACAATTGCAACATCAAACTCCTACTCTTGTATTCTATACCCTTTTCTATGAAAGCTAACATACTATACGCTTTCTTTATCACCTTCTCCACCTGTGAGGACACCTTCAGAGACTTGTGAACCTGCACCCCCAAGTCTCTCTGCGTCTCTATACTCCGAATAGTTTTACCTTTTATCCTATAACTCTCTTCTACATTTTTCCGGCCAAAATGCATCACCTCGCATTTATCCGGATTAAATTCCATTTGCCATCTATCTGCCCAGTCTACCAACCTGTCTATGTCCTGTTGTATTGCCTGGCACTGCTCCTCTGTACCCGCCAATCCAAGCATCTTAGTGTCATCAGCAAATTTGCTGATCTCACCACCTACCCCAACTTCCAAGTCGTTTATGTAAACCACAAATAGAAGACGACCTAGTACTGAGCCTTGTGGCACTCCAGTAGTGACAGGCCTCCAGCCGGAAAAAGAGCCTTCCACTACTACCCTCTGTCTCCTCCTCCCGAGCCAGTTCTCGACCCATCTACATACCTGGCCCTCTATCCCATGCGCCTTCACCTTCTCTATCAGTCTACCATGAGGAACCTTGTCAAACGCCTTACTGAAATCCATGTAGACGACATCAACAGCATGTCCTTCATCAACTATTTTTGTCACTTCTTCAAAAAATTCCACTAGATTTGTAAGACAAGACTTCCCCTTGACGAAGCCATGCTGCGTATCCCTGATCAGATCGCAGCGCTCCAGATGCTCATACATCCTGTCCCTAAGGATCCTCTCCATTAGCTTACCTATAACTGAAGTCAAGCTCACCGGCCTATAGTTCCCTGGGTGATCCCTCTGACCTTTTTTAAACAACGGTACTACGTTTGCTATCCTCCAGTCCTCTGGGACCTCACCTGTGTCCAAGGAAGAGACAAAGATTTGCGTCAGAGGCCCAGCTAGGTCTTCCCTCAACTCCCTTAGCAGCCTGGGGTAAATGCCATCAGGCCCCGGAGCTTTATATGTCTTTAAGCTGCCTAACAGCCCCTAACATTTAGACTTGGAAATAAATAAATCACTGTTCCTTCATTGGCATGGGCTTAAATCTTAGAACTCTCTCCTTAGCCAACTCTACACCAAATAGAATGCAATGGTTGAATATGGCCTCATTCTTAAGGGTATCTAGGGATGGTCAAATTTTGTGAGGTTCCAAAATTCTTATAAATTCCTATAAAATCCTTATAAATTCAATTCCTGCCTCTGAGACGTTTGAATTTATAAGGACATTGGAATTACTAGATGATAAAACAGCCAAGGTCTATCGAGTTCACCTTCTATGGCCTTGGGAATGGTAAGGTGTAACAACACTAAAACACCAACTTCTTATAATTAGCTTCAGTGTCATTGATTCCTGGCTAGTTTTACATCATTTTTTTCCTTATCCGGAACTTTGTTTAGTAATACAGAATGTTTTATAAGTGTATATCATCTTGGGCAAAATGCCTAGGAAACATAAATGCACAGGTTAATCAACAAACCTGTATCCTTCATTACTTTTTAATTAGGGCGATCTGGTAACCTAGTAATAAGCAACTTTATTACTATTATTGTACTATATTGTATATTATTATAGTAACTAATTAACCTAGTAATTAGTAATCCAAAGGTTTAGCCTAATACTCTGAGATCACGTGTCAAGTCCCATCATGGCAACTAGTAGAATTTAAACTCAATAAAATTGGCTTTTTAAAAACACTAATATAACCATAAAACTTTTGTAAAAACTCATCTGATTTTCAATCCCATCCCTAATTGCCCTCAAAAAGAGGGAGGTGACTTGCCTTCTTGTACACTCAGTGCAGTTAGGAAGGGAATTCCAGGACTTTGGCCAAGTGAAAATCCTTATGTACATGTGATGACAATATCTAGCTCTACTTCTCCTCAAGGTAGTAGTGGGAGCACTGAGACGTGAAGGAGGCAAGCTGGTGTTGGACAACGCTAGGTTAGCAGTGTTTTGAGGATACTTTTTACCTTTCACTGAGCAGTCAGCAGTGGGTAGTTAGTGAGCAATGGGCAGTCAGAGAGCAGTGAGTGGACGGTCAGTGAGTAGTCAGTGAGTAGTGAGTGGACGGTTAGTGAGCAGTGGGTAGTTAGTGAGCAGTGAGTGGACAGTTAGTGAGCAGTGGGCAGTCAGAGAGCAGTGAGTGGACGGTCAGTGAGTAGTCAGTGAGCAGTGAGTGGACGGTTAGTGAGCAGTGGGTAGTTAGTGAGCAGTGAGTGGACAGTTAGTGAGCAGTGGGTAGTTAGTGAGCAGTGAGTGGACAGTTAGTGAGCAGTGGATAGTTAGTGAGCAGTGAGTGGACGGTCAGTGAGCAGTGAGTGGACGGTCAGTGAGCAGTGATGGTCAGTGAGCAGTGAGTGGACGGTCAGTGAGCAGTGGACGGTCAGTGAGCAGTGAGTGGACGGTCATGAGCAGTGAGTGGACGGTCAGTGAGCAGTGAGTGGACGGTCAGTGAGCAGTGGACGGTCAGTGAGCAGTGAGTGGACGGTCAGTGAGCAGTGAGTGGTCAGTGAGCAGTCTGTAGACGGTGAATGGATAAAGTGCAATCTCGCTCTCTCTCTCTCGCTTTTTGAGCCTCAGCAGCATCCGTAGGCTGCACTGCGCAGCGGCATCACCGCTTTGGCGGCAGATTTGATCCGTAAGAGAAATAGAGAGAAAAGAATCTGAAATAAATATATAAATAGAGAGAGAAATACAGCGGGTATCTACCGGCTAATGGGTGAGGCGGTGAAGGGATTGGGGTTGGACACATTGGGCGATCTCGGCAGTGCTTGAATTAAAGAGAGAGAGAGAACTGGGGCCAGGAGCGGGAGAGAGGGCCGAAGGGACTGAGATAGCCACTGGCACAAAGAGATATAGAGACTGGTGTAGAGACAGTGAGAGGGACTGGCACAGAGAGACTGAGAGGGTCTAGCAGAGAGTGAGGTAGGGACTGGCACGGGGTCTGAGCTTTTACATATGGATTTTCACATGGAGACAACTACAATCTAAGGAATAATACAGGGACAAATCTATGAAAGAGGGGTGCAAATTACAATCCAGATACTAAGACAGAGATATGCTTTTTAAACAGTTAGTATTTGCCAGACCGTGAATATAACGCTGCTGTGTTTGGCTTAAATATGTTTAAAAATGAGGCAAGTCAAGAATTGCAGAGACTGGATTAACTACTGAGTTGTGAACTAATCATGTTTACATTTGTTAACAGATGTACTAAGATTGTGATTAACAGTATTTATTGAAGAATAAAGGGTAATTAATGTAATTAATTAAGAAATTGAGATTGTGAAAGGGAATGACACTCTTCAGATGATTTTATAAATGGAGAAAAATGAGCAAAGAATAATGTGAGGTGGGGAAAAAAATATCCAGTTCAGCATTAAGTTGAAAGGGGTTTTAAGAGCACTGGAATTGTTTAGCACTGAAGTATAAAGTACCCAAATTTATCAGAAAAGTTTAGGTTTTAAGAATGACTTCAGCCTAAAGGGAGAAACTGCATTCATGGAAACTGGAAAAGAATTCCTAAATGAAGTTAAGATTTGATCATTGGAGTCACTAAAGCATTGAATCAACTGCCCAGCAATGGAATAGAGAATGGAAGCCCCACTGTTCAGTGATTATGGATTAGAAGTTGGATGAGACAAAGGCATTCAGCTCTTCAAGTAAACTTCATCATAGGATTTTGATGCAACTTTAAAACTGATTGAATAAATAGATATTTCAGAAAATGGTAAGTAAAGTAAGAGGCTGAGTCAGCAGAGCATTTGGGACTTCCCTTTCAACTGTCCTGTATTTAATTGGGTTATTCCAATCATCTGCTGTGAAAAACACCAGCAGCACTTTCATTTAGTACTGCATTCATCCCTGAGTCAGAGGCTTGTGACAGTACAAAATCGCAGCACATAACGTAGGCTGAGCCTGCAGTGATGTGGTAAAGATTTGGTGCATTGTGACGTGTCAAAAGAGATGTTAAACTCAGGCCCTGTTGGACTTGTATGGATGAAGTAGGCATTAAAGACTGTGCTGCACCATTTGAAGAAGAACAGGCTGTTTTTCCAGTGTCATGGTCAACATTTTTTTAATCAAGCTGATAAAAAACAGAATTCCAGTTGGTGAAACCTTGCTGTGTGCAGTTAGCTATTTCACCTACATAATAGTCACAGAAGTTCGATGCACAGTAACTTCATTGTAACGTAAGCCTACTTGTGACCAATAAATAAACATTGGAACATTCTTGATGAATATGAGAAGGCAAATCTTTAAACAAGATTTCCAAACTAACAGAATCAACTGCAGATGATGCAATGTCTTTACTTAATTGAGAATCTCCTGATAGTTAAAATCTACTCATAGAACTCTCATAGAATATTAAACATTACAGCGCAGTAAGGCCCTTCAGCCCTCGATGTTGTGCCGACCAGTGGAACCAATCTAATGACCCTCTAACCTAGACTATTCCAATGTTATCCATATGCCTATCCACTGACCATTTGAATGCCTTAAAGTTGGCCCTCCCCTTCAATTGCTTTCTATTTATACAAATAAACTTCAAAAACTTTAGTTCCAAGAGCATTTTTTCTTGAAATCACACACATTTTGGCCTCAACTGTGGTAGTGAACTCCGCAGATTCACCACTCCCTGGGTAAAGGAATTTCTCCTCACCTCAGGTTTACTCCTTATCCTCAGTTCTGCACTCCCCCACCATCGGGAACATTCTTTCTGAATCTACCTTCTCTAACACTGTTAGAATTTTGTAAGTTACTATGAGGTTTCTCTCATGTGAATTTCCTCTGTGCTTCGATTTCCTCCCACAGTCTGAAAGATATGCAGGTTAGATGCACTGGCCATACTAAATTCTCCATCAATGTACAGGCGCCGGAATGTGGCGATTGTGGGATTTTCATAGTAATCATTGCAGTGTTAATGTAAGCGTACTTGTGACACTAATAAATAACCTTTAGCTCCAATAATACAATTCTAACTGACTTAGTCATGCCTTGTATGACAGATCTGCCATTCCAGGAGTCAGCATGGTAAACCTTTGCTGTACTCCCTCTATAGCAAGGACATCCTTCCTCAGATAAGGACACCAAAACTGCACCCAATACTCCAGGTGTGGCATCATCAACACTTTGTACAATTGCAGCAAAACGTCTCTATTCCTATACTCAAATACTGTTGCTATAAAAGCCAATGCTATTTGCCTTCCCTACTGCCTGCTGTACCTGTGTGCTTACTTTCAGCAACTGATCCACAAGGGTTCCAAAGGCTTGCTGAGCATCCATCTCTCTTAATTTACACCAATTCAAATAATTATCTGCCTTACTATTATTGTATCTATTAAAGTACCTCTTTTGTTTTGCGCTACAGAATGTCCTGAGGTTATCAAAAGTGCTGTAAAAATGCAAGTCTATCTTGCTAAACTTTTGTAAATGTGTTACTTTCTTTCCATAGAGAAGAAGTCTAGCTCCGAGTCAGCTTGCCAAGCGAAAGCCAGGACATATGTCTGATGCTGAGGATGCGGTATAGTAATCTAATACAAATTGGAAATTAAAGAATGATGAATGTAGTTTATTTAAGTGTTTCTGTGTGTTATTTTCCAAGTGATTGCTACTGTACCTGATGTGAATAATATTGTGAAAAAAATTGATTGTATCTTTTAAGTGTTCAAGAAGAATGAATGTGATGTCTTCTCAAATGAAATTGCAGTTCTTCAGATAAAGCCTGTTAAAATACATTGAAAATAAAATTAAATCAAAGAAAACATGTTCCATACTTTATTATATGAAAAATACTGACCTGCCTGGATCACTTTGCAATTGATCATATTTGAATTGCAATATAGTAAACTTTCCTTTTTATCTCATTTGAGCTAATGTGATAGGTTTCAGTCAGCCAATAGAGGTTTTCCTTAGTCTTAACTTTTCTCAGGAAAGTTACAGTCAAAACTTTCAAAGAGATAACATTGGAATTTCTTCCTGAAACAATGAAAATAATTGCTTAAAATATAATATGTGGTGGTGTGAAATCAAATGAGACGGAACAGGTGGAGTGAAGATTAGCTAAAATTTAAGCTTTTGATTTTACTGATTTAACTTTCAATCTAGTAGATCGAATCTTGTCTCATTTGAGACTAGGGGCTCACTGGGCTAAAATCCACATAGAATTATTTTTGTTGATGGAACTTTCAATGTACAGCACTTTTGAAATCCCAGATGATTTGGTAATGGGAATGGATGGGTGATTGATGAGACAAGTGAACTTATGAAATGTAGATGGCTTTTGTATAATTCCCTTTGAAATGGGTCTCTGCAGCCTACAGGGGGTCATTAGGGTTTCTTTAGAGATTGAGGTGTCAATTTCTGCGAAATGTGGTTTGCACAAAACCAAAAGTACAGCATTTTAAAATCTGAATTTTTATTTATAGAATCCAAAAAGACGAAAGATGCGATCTGAGCATGACATTGGTGAAAGCTTTATGTCACCATTTCGGAAACCACTAGCACAGCTGACCAATCGACCTGTGTGCCTTGACAGCAGCCAGCATGTGAGTGACCTATACCACAAGTTGTTGATCATGGGGAAGGAGCTTCTGAGTGGGCAGGTCCTGCAGATGTACTTTTGGGCTATAGCTGAAGGTGACTGAATTCTGTTGATTAAGGTTGTCAAGTTTGTTACAAATGTAGTGGAATCTAAATTAAAGCTGATATTGTGCTGAAAACTCTCCCATTCATTAGGGTGGCACAGTGGTTAGCACTGCTGCCTCACAGCGGCAGGGACCTGGATTCAATTCCGGCCTCCCGTCACTGTCTGTGAGGATTTCCTCTGGTTTCCTCCCACACTCCAAAGATATATGGCTTAGTTTGATTGGCCAAGCTAAATTGCCCCTTGGTGTCAGAGGGACTATCAGGGTAAATATAAGGTGTTATGGGGATAGGGCCTGGGTGATATTGTGGTTGGTACAGACTCAGTGGGCCAAATGGCCTCCTTCTGGACTATAGGATTCTTGATCCTAACTTGATTGAGGTGACCTATTTATCACAGAACCCACATAGCCAGTGGATAGCATTGACTTCTATCTATCTGTTTGATATAGATTTGAAGTCTGATTCAATTACACTGCCCTTCTAATTGGTTTACTTTGAAATTTTACACTCTTGTTTCCTTGTGAGGGGGCTTCCCTTTAGAACAATTTCAGATCATATTGCTAAATTTAGGAAATTGCCAAAAAAATGCTGTTTTTGACAGTTGAAGTAAATGTCAGAAGTCATTTGGTAGAACAGAACTTGACTATTACTGAAAAGAATAGACATATTGTCAAAGTATTTTATTTTGCACTCAGCAGGTAGCTCACTCAATAAACCAACAATGAAGAGAACAGCAATTTATACTGCATGAAAAGAAAGCGCTGATTGGTAATGATGTTGCTATGGAGAGTGCAGCAGAGAATTGTTAACTGCTAGTTAAAGCTTAAAATTTAACTGCCAATTTTGGTAAGCGCAAGACAAAAAACTTTGGTAGCATGTTTCTTTTTCTCAGAAATAAATCTCCAACAGAATTCCTTACAACATTTAAGAGTATCAATAGAAAAATGCAGAAATGTAAACAAGCTTGCAGTTATCTAGCCTATCTCAACAATAATATAACATTTTCAAATTGACTTATCAATGTTTTAGTAAGTTTGATTGATGTATGTGTTGATATCTCTTTCTGTTCCTCCACAGGAAGCTTTTATCCGGAGCATCTTAGCCAAACCTTTCCGAGTGCCTATTCCAAACTACACAGGTATAAGCAGTAGCCAATGTAGAAAAGTCTGCTCTTTTTCTGAAATATTATCAATAGTGTCTGGTGGAATATGTTAGTGCGACTAGATATAATGTCTAGACTTTGTGTTGTAGAGCTTTAAAGTACTAACTGTCTCAAAAGTAGGAACATTTTTAATATATTAACTCTGAAAATTGTAACTCATCACCTTGAGATAAAATGGATACATTTAAGTGAGTTCCAAGACTCGCCTTATCAATAGGCTTTGATGGTTTATCGGTACTACGTGGAACTATTAGACAGCTTTTGACAATGATTCAATAGATTGATCCCAAGGATGAGGGGTTTGTCGTATGAAGAGAGATTGAACAATTTAGGCCTATGCTCTTTGGAATTTAAAAGAATGAGTGGTGATCAAATTGAGGTATGCTTAATGACAAAAGGTATGGATAAAGTAGACATGGAGTGGATGCTTCCAGTGATTTAGGACAAGAGGTCAGAGCCTTAGGATAAGGGGTAACAAAATTAAAACAGAGTTGAGGAGAAACTACTTCTCCCAAGTGGTTGTAATTCTGTGGAATTTCCTACCCCAAACTGTGGTGGATGCTGGGACAATGAGTAAATTTAAGGAGGAGTTAGACAGATTTTTAACTGGTAATGGATTGAAGGGTTCTGGGGAGAGGCAGGAAAATGGGGATATGGAGCACATCAGCCATGTTTGAATGGCAGAGCAGACTTGATGGGCTGAATGGCCTAATTCTGGTCCTATATCTTATGAACTTATGATTACACTAATCCAACCAAAGAGACCATAAAATATAAAGGTGAAAATGGACAATTCACAAAATTGTGATTAAATTTATAACCTTGAAGTAATTACCTGACACCCAATTTAAACTCAGTCAAAACCCAGGTATTTACACAGAATTGAAATTGGGCCCCGATGTCCAATATTAAGCACTTATAGCATTTCTCATGAAAAAAGTATCAACAATATTAAAAACTATCTGTTAACCTCATTGTGATACATTTCAAATTTAATTTAAGATTATTTAAGATTTAAGATTTGGGGGATTGAATTTAGGAGCCGCAGCATCATGTTGCAACTGTACAAAACTCTAGTGCAGCCGCACTTGGAGTATTGTGTGCAGTTCTGGTCGCCACATTATAAGAAAGATGTGGAGGCATTGGAGAGGGTACAGAGGAGGTTTACCAGGATGTTGCCTGGTATGGAGGGCAGGTCCTATGAAGAGAGGTTGAAGGATTTGAGGTTGTTTTCGTTAGAAAGGAGGCGGCTAAGAGGGGATCTTATTGAAGCATATAAGATGATTAGAGGTTTAGATAGGGTGGACAGTGATAGCCTTTTTCCTAGGATGGAGAAAGCTAGCACGAGGGGACACAGCTTTAAATTAAGGGGTATGAGTTATAGGACGGATATCAGAGGTAGGTTCTTTACTCAAAGAGTGATTAGGGAGTGAAATGCCCTGCCTGCAGCTGTTGTAGATGCGCCAAGTTTGGTGGCGTTTAAGAGGTTAATTGATAAGTATATGGAAGAGAAGGGAATGGTTTAGTTTGGAGGGGCATTGCTTTTTATTTTGGTCGGCACAACATCGAAGGCCGAAGGGCCTGTTCTGTGCTGTATTGTTCTATGTTCTATGTTCTGTTATCTTCCTTCTGTTCCAAAATTTAGCTTGTAATCCTGAGTTTACATCTGTACTGGGTATAATTATCTTTCTATCATAAGTCCTTCTATTGTTTTAAAATATTTGTGTGTGCAAATTTTTATTTACCTTTTTCTATTCAGAAGTTAAGCATATGTTTATTGTGATGTACATTCTTTAACTGCTTAAGCTGTAATTAAATTAGTGATCTTTATAGAATCAGAAAAAACTGTAAATGCTCAGCAGGTGAGGCGGTATCTGTGGAGAGATAGTATTAATGACCTTTCATTAATATGTCACGTATTAGTGAAAAGTCGTATTAAATGAGCTGAATATGTGACATCTTGACATGATTTGAATAATGCAAATACTATTTCATTTTTTTAATTAACAAAGCGTCATTCTTAGTATTTTTCTGGTAATCACTGACACTTCTATAGGCTGAATCCACTATGGACACCAATTGTTGTTATTATTATAGGGCTTAAAGAGCAAAATTCCCATGGTCTACTTTACAGTGATTATAACTAATTCTTACATGCATTGTCATATTTAAGGTTCCCTTGGATTGAAGGCACTTGGGATTAAGCGTGCAGGAGCCCGACGATCTCTCCATGATCCATATGAAGAAGGTGCCCTGGTACTTTACGAACCTCCACCTCTGAGTGCACATGACCAATTAAAGGCTGACAAGTGGGTAAAATCTATTCTTAGTCAAAAGATTTATGGAATATAACCATATCCCAATAACATCATTATCACTGCACTGTCATTGAATCAAAATCCTGGAAGTCCTCTTAAGAGCACTGTGGGTGTGGACAATTCTGAAAATGGGTTGGTATAATTAAAATATTTGAGATATTGGGATAACAAAAGGACTAAAATTGCTCTGCAATGTCTTTGATGTTAGTTTTAAACATTTAAAAAGTCATCAGGAAAAGTATAAAAATATTTCCAAAAAATACGTAATGGAGAGTCTGCTAAATCAAGTGGTAAAATCAGGCATTGATTAGCCTGTTAAATGTCAAGATAAAGCAACATAAATTCTCTAATTCTCTTTGAATTTTCCCTTTTTGTCAGAGAGAAGCTTCCAGTACATGTGGTGGTCGATCCTATCTTATCCTCTGTCTTAAGACCACATCAGAGAGAGGTGAGGTCAGGAATGTTTTTGGTGCATAGTTGGGTGTTAATGTCTTTTATGGATGAGAAAATAATTCTTTATTGACTTACTGTGCATGTTAACAATTATTTCCACAATATAAAAAAATGGGCAAAGCCTCAAGTCTATGATGCCAATGTTACTGGACTAGTAATCTCGAGACCCAGAGTAATGCTCAGAGGACCTGGGTTTGAATCCCACTATAGCAAATGAAATTTGAATTCAATTTAAAAATCTGGAATTATAAATGTAACCCTGAAACCATTATTGATTGTTGTAAAAGAAATCTGCCATTTGTCACCCTTACCTGGTCTGGCCTACATGTGACTTCAGACCCATCGCAATGTGGTTGATTCTTAAATCTTCTCTGAACAAGAGCAATTAAGGATGGACAATAAATGCAGGTCTAGCCAGTGATGTTCACAAGCCACGAACATTTTTTTTTAAATGAGACTACTGTATGCAGGAGCATAAAGACTAGGTTTTGAAGTAGCCTACATGATCCCTGGAGTGAAGGAGCAGGAGTGGACCCTGACTAAGCAATGAGAATGGTGTTAAGAAGTGAGAGCAGGAAATTGAGGCACAGCGGTTGGAGTTGGAATTGGGATGAAATAGCGAGAGTGGGAACTGGGACAAAACAGAAACTGGCCTGGAGCAAGAGAGAGCAGAAATTTGGATGCCGCTGATATACATTTAAATGCTTGTTGGACACTTGATTCCTTCAGGCTTCCCTCACGTAACTGATTGGAGTTCTTTGACTGGTGATCCCACAAAATTCAGCCCTCAGTGTCTCATAGTGTAGAAGAGAGAAGTTAAAACATTCAGTATTACTGAGCTTTGGAAATGTATTGCACTGCAGTTAATCAGACCTTACGGCTGTGACTTCTCCAAAATGACAGTTGTTGATGTTGGCTGTATCGTTATAGAGAGTCCAGAGTAATAGTTCTGGCTCCCCTGCAGGGAAAAGGTAAACTAAAGGTGGATCTTGGGGATGTCCTAGCATCTATCAGCTGGTGGTCTGAGAGAATGTGTCCCATCCATCTTCTCGGTTACAGAGGTTTGGTGGCACAGACAGATGATGGATGGGGAGTAAAGGCTATGAGACACAAAGAGATTGACCAGAAACTGGATAGATCGTTCTTTTTCTTTTTTCTTAGCAGTCAATGTTGGTTGAATTGGCGTAGCTTGTAGCATCTTTATTTCTGCATCAGAAGGTAATGATGAGTAGAGTTGGTGGGCAAGGGAAGAGGAAAGAAAACATCCTAGAAACAACCCAACTTAAATCTGAATGTGCAACTCCTGTCAAACTCTGTATCAAAAATGCTCATGAGGTAATCTGCTCCTAAATCTGCTAATGCAATTCATGGCCTGACTACTGTTGAGGTTATCAGCATAGAATGGGATTGGCAGTTTATGCTTTTCCTCCCAGGACAAAGTCCTGGCTTCCACTTAGTGCCTTCCATCAAGCATCTTGACTGAGATTAGGGTCTGCTTAAGATCACTTACGTTTTAATTTTGAAGGCTGCCTAGTTTAAATGACTATGTAAATGATGTGTCTGTCTTCCAGGGAGTGAAATTCATGTGGGACTGTGTGACAGGCCGGCGTATTGTGGATGGCTTTGGCTGTATTATGGCTGATGAGATGGGATTGGGGAAAACATTGCAGTGCATTTCCCTAATGTGGACCCTCTTGCGACAAAGCCCAGATGCCAAGCCAGAGATTGAGAAAGTCATTGTTGTGACTCCATCTAGTTTGGTGAAAAACTGGTATAATGAGGTGGGGAAGTGGCTGACAGGAAAGCTACAATCAATGGCTATTGATGGAGGAACTAAGTCAGAAATTGACCAGAAACTGGGTAGGTTTTTTTTTTTGTCTCTTTTTAATCAGAGTGATTTGGCATGGCTGGTAGAATCTTTATTTCTGAGTCAGAAAGTTATAATCTCAAACCTCAGGACTTGAACACTTCATTAGCTGGCATTCAGAGTCCCATACTGAGGGTTTGCTGTCAAAGAACAAAGAAAATTACAGCTCAGGAACAGACCCTCTCGTCCTCCAAGCCTGCACTGACCATGCTGCCTGACTGAATTAAAACCCTCCTACCTTTCCGGGGATCATATCCCTATATTGCGATTCTATTCATATATTTGTCAAGATTCCCCTTACAAGTCACTATCATATCTACCACTACCACTGCTGGCAGCGCGTTTCTTGTACATCTTCTTTACACCTTGCCACTTGCATCTTAAACCTATGCCCCCTAGTAATTGACTCTTCCACCCTGGGGAAAAAACTTCTGATTATTCACTTTGTTTATACCTCTCATAATCTTCTAGACTTGTATCAGGCTGCCCCTCAATCACCATTGTTGCAATGAGAACAAACGAAGTTTCTCCAATCTCTCCTCATAGCTGATGCCCTCCATACCAGGTAACATCCTGGTAAATCTTTTCTGTACCCTCTCCAAAGCCTCCACATCCTTCTAGTAGTGTGGAGACCAGAATTGAACTCTATAGTCCAAGTGCGGCCTAACTAAGATTCTATAAAGCTGCAACATGACTTGCAATATTTAAATTCAATGCTCTGGCCAATGAAGGCAAGCATGTCCTTGAGGTGACTTGTTAAATCAAGATTCTGATTATTGTCAAAGTAATCAGACAATTCATTTTGAAAATTACAGTGATAGGGAGCTGCACTGGAAGATGAGATCAAGTGGGCTGAAGAATTAAGTTTTTTAAAGTTTATTTACTGGTGTTTCATGTAAACTTATGTTAATGCTACAGTGAAGTTACTATGAAAATCTCCTAGTCGTCACACTCTGGTGCCTGTTTGGGTACACTGAGGGAGAATTTAGCATGGTCAGTGCACTTAACCAGCACATCTTTTAGACTGTGGGAGGAAACCGGAGCATCCGGAGGAAACACACGCAGACATGGGGAGAACGTGCAGACTCGACACAGTGACCCAAGCCAGGAAATGAACCCAGGTCCCTGACGTTGTGAGGCAGCAGTGCTAATCATGTGTCACCCTGCTGTCCCAGATGTGAACAGTAACTTCACTTGGCAAAAATTTGATTGGAAGCAACGGTTTGTTAGATGGAATGAACTTGGGCTTGGTAACGACTGACCATACCACATGTTTGGCAGGAAGAATTCTTGGCAATAGTGTAGGAAAATATGCAATTGTAATTTTTTAAAAAATTAATCAAATTGCACAATTTCAGGAGTGAGTTTGCATTCTCCTGTTAATTCGCTTCTTATTCTAACTGTCAATGGGTTCAGTCTGTTTAGAGACTGATCTTGGGCGTATTTCTACTTCTTTTCAAGTTGTCTTCCGTGGCTAAGTGGTAGCACTATCAACCTGTGTCCAAAGTTTTGGGGTTCAAATTCCACTAAAGGAGACCTGACTGAAACCTAAGCTGACATTTCAGTGCAGGGAATGTTTCATTCTTGGAACTACCATCTTTCAAATGAGATGTGAACTGAACCCCTTTCAGAAATTTTGATGGAATTATCCCAATGCAGCACAAATTTCTCGCTGGTGGTCTAGCAAATATTTCTTGTTTTGTTAAGGGGAATATTTTGGTTGGTGAAGGAGTGTTCTAGTGTAGAGGAGCTTATCAAGAAAGTGAGGAGTAAGGCCATGCAGTAGTTTAAATTTTGGAATGAGAATATTAAATTTGAAGTGCCAGTAAACTAGGGGGCTGATGTAGGTCAGCAAGATTGGTAAGTGAGTTTTGGGGTAGGTTATGTGTACAATTGACAGCAAATGTAAGATGTTGACAGTGTCAGACTGCAGGAAATTACTGATAAACCTCATATTTTAAGAATTCTCAAACAGATTTCCATTGTAACTTAATGATCTAGGTAGAAATTTATAGCTGATTGATTTATTTCACATTGTCCTTTTCCTCTTGACGCAGCTACCTTCATGAGCCAGCATGGGTTACGGATTCCAACTCCAATCCTCATAATATCTTATGAAACATTCCGGCTACATGCTGATATCCTTTGCAAGGGTGCTGTTGGCTTGGTCATTTGTGATGAGGTAGGATCCTAAGTAATGTAGCTTAACCTTTCAGTTACTTTGTAATGTAACTATACTGCTGGTCTGTGTGAAATTGGATGTGTTTGGTGCTTGACCAACTACACTTGCTTCATATTTAGCCTGTAGCAACTGTGTCTCAGCAAATATATATGACAGCAGATATCAATTCACAAGGTCACAAAACAATCTCAGATAGGACACAGCTTTTTGACACATGTTAATTCATCCATCTGTGACATTCGATCCCTGATTAATTATCTCGTCATTATTACATTCAATTTAAATGATTTTGGAGTTCTTTCTTCCATTCTGTATCTGAAGTTAACTTCAGACTCTTTGAATGAATCTGCAATTCCTGATCTTGATTCTGAAATTACTGACAAAAGAGTCATCTAGTCTCGAAATGTTCGCTCTGTTCTCTCTCCTCAGATGCTGTCAGACCTGCTGAGAGTTTCCTGCATTTTTCTGTTTTTGTCACATTTGACTAGCTTGGACCCACAGGAGGATTTTCTGTTCCACCTGCCAAAGGAATTGTAGCCAGCACTAGGGGAAGCAGACCATGCAAAGGTCCATTGACTTCATGCAGGATTTTCTGGTTTTGGGATGAGCGCAGCCAGAAAATCCCACCCATACTCCCTAGTTCTACCCTTATGAATTAATTTAAAATAAGCCTTTTATACCTACAACAATCCTGTATGTCTCTATAACTTTCAGAGGCATTCTTTCTAGGTTGATTGTAGAGAAACTTTAAAAAATCTATGAAGGAGGCCATTCAACGCACAGGGGGTGATTTTACTACTTCACTCCTGCCTGTTTCTGGCGAGAGGCTGAATATATTATTTAAATATATTTATATCTTCATTTGAATAGAATTAATGAGCCTCGGATGCAATGAGTACTGGCTCGCTTGCGTTTGTGGCCTAGCCAGGAGAGGTTTTCTCTGGTGTGGATCATGTGTGGTTCTCACTAACAAGAACCTATCATGATGGCCTCACGTTATAACCAAAGGCATTAAGGACCCTTGGGAAGTCGAGGGCAAGAGAGTTCTGTCCCTTGGGCAGTGCCAGCATAAATAGGGTGTGATCAGCCCAGGGGAAGGACCTGAAGAGGCGGGCAGAGGCAGGGCATGAAGGGGCTGGGCCCATTGGATAGGAAGGTGCCCTGCTGCTACTCTGCATGACAATTGATGAGCGGAGTGAGACCCTGTGCCACTCTGCATTGTGATTGTTGAGGGACAGGGGCTGGCGATCGGTTTGGGCGGCGTGGGTGATATTTCTGAGGCCTGACAGGTCTCTTTCTTAGACCTGTCAGCTCTCTGCTGGTTGCCATCACACAGGTGCAGCTACAGGTCTGCACATGTACAATTCCTGCAGCAGCCTTGCTGGGGCAGGAGGGGCAGTTCTACCCCCTCCCTCAAGTGGCTAGAAATGGCCTAGTCCATTTTTTCCTTCTCTAAGTGCATAAGAAATGCAATTTGGATTCACTCAAAATCGGATTTGAAACTCTGCCATTTTCAGACTAGCTCAGCACTTAGAATTTTTCTCATAAGATCTTCCCCATTGTGTCTGTACAAACCGGAAAAATAAGCTGTGCAGCCTAATCCCAATTTCCAACTCTTTTGGTCAGTAACCCTGGAAGTTATTTTTATTGCATATTCAAGTATTATTTTTAAATGCATGAATACTTCTGCACCACCCCTGGTGGAAAAAAATCTTCTTAACTCCCCTTGAATCCATCTGCTAGTTACTTTAAAGTAGTCCCTTAGTTATTGAGTTTTCTGTTAAGGCAAACAGCTACTTCCTTTCCACTCTTCTAGGTCTCTGATAATTGCCTTACATCAAGTTAAATCTCTTCTCAGTTTCAAAAGTGTCTGTTTAAATAGTGCTTATTCACAATTTGCTTAAGTTCTCTTTCTTGCCTACAGATTCAGAACACACTGTGTACAAATTGATTAATTACTCATAACATATGCCTCAGTATTGGTTCTTGAATAGTGTGCAGCAAACCCTAATGTTTCATTTAGTTCTGGTGTGCTCTGAGTTGTTTGAGAGTTATGCGTATGATTACATATATAATTCTATAGATTCCATAATCTGTGTACCCACACAACAGACGAACAGATATTTGAGAAGAGCAGACAAGGTGATGTTAAGGACCTCCAAGGGATATGGTACCTCTTAATATTCTGCTTTATATGTAAGATTCAAAGGAGCACTGATAGTTGTGGTGGCAGGGAAATTAAGAGAGTTTGCTGTAGATTTTTCTAATTTTGCATGTAGCAAGGCCTCACTTGCCTGGTTTGCAGGTGCAAAGATTCACAGCTGAGACAGTAAGTGGAGTTGATGGGACAGAGTAGAGGAATAAACCTGCTGTACAATCCTGCGTGAAATACATTTTGTACCTGCTTGGGTGCAATGTGTACCGTATACTTTATGTTCTTAAACTAAATGTTTCACTTTCACCGTGTTAAATTTTTATTCAAATTTAAAAATGCTTGCGATTTTTAAGAAGTAAAAATATGTGTGTGTATAAAACCAAAACAGAATTATATAAGTGAAAGTTTTTTATTCCATTCACATCACAGGGCCACAGGTTGAAGAATTCAGACAATCAGACATACCAAGCTCTGAATAATTTAAAAGCTAAGCGCCGTGTGCTGATCTCGGGAACTCCAATCCAGAATGACCTACTCGAGTACTTCAGCCTTGTACATTTTGTCAATGCAGGAATACTTGGTAAGTATTTGTTTCCACTCTGTGGTTGACACAGACTTGTTTTGGTTAAAAATAGACCTTTGCAAGCATCTCAATTAGTTGCAGGCTTTGTTTTCCAGAATTAGTTGCTGATTGCATTCCATAGATGAAATTATCAGTTTTGGTACTTTCTGCATGCTGCAAAAATAACCTGAAGATCCACCTCATGTGGTTGTTGAGATTCAGTTTTAAAACAGTTCAAACCTTTCTTTAAGGGACTGCACAGGAATTTAAGAAGCGATTTGAATTGCCCATTTTGAAGGGCCGTGATGCAGATGCAAGTGAGAGTGAAAGACAGCATGGTGAGGAGAAACTTAAAGAGTTAATCAGCATTGTGAACAGGTAGGAGAACAGAAAATAAATAGTTAAGAGTGTAACATTTATTAATTGGTGTCACAAGTAGGCTTACATTAACACTGCAATGAAGTTACTGGGTAAATCCCTAGTCACCACATTCCAACACCTATGTGGGTACAGTGAGGGAGAATTTAGTATGGCCAATGCACCTAATCAGCATGTCTTTCGGATTGTGGGAGGAAACTGGAACACCCAGAGGGAACCCACACACACACGGGGAGAACGTGCAGACTGTGCCTAGACAATGACCCAAGCTGGGAATTGAACCTAGATCTCTGGCACTGAGAGGCAACACTGTTAACCACTGTGCTGCCCAGAAGTATTCGTATTATGCTGGAGTAACTCCTGAATTTTGTTCTCGGGATGTGGGTGACACTGGCAAAATAGTTATTGCTCATCCTTAAGGAACAGAGAGTGGGGAAGCTGCAGTTCGTTTGGTCAAAGGTCTTCCAGAATGGTGTTAGGAAGTTCCCTCATTGTGATGCAGTGCCAATGAGGAATAGCAATAACCCTCCAAATGTGATTATTGTGTGTCTTAAAAGGGAATTTGGAGTTGGTGGTGTGCTTGTGACATTGCTGCTTCTGTTTTTGTCAATGATAGAGACTGTTAGAAGATGTACATGTTTAGGATGTAAAATCTGTCCAGTTGTGTCTTATATGCTTCACCTTACAATATTCATTTTTCGTGGTTAAAAATCCCTTCCTTGCTTATGTATGAATGATCTCAAATGATAGATTTATTCTAAGTTAACAAACAGTGCTTTCACCTGCACAAGATTTATTTTATCTGACATATTGCCCAAATCCTCGCATCAGGTGTTTGATCCGAAGAACATCAGATATTCTCTCCAAATACTTGCCAGTGAAGATTGAGCAAATCGTCTGCTGCAGGTAATATCATGTTTACTGTGTATAGTTATAATATGCCTGATTCAGATCTCTTAATGTAAAATCAGTTGATCTACTTGTGTCAGTCCAAGTCCTTCACATTGATTCAGCATGTCTGAAGACTCCTTATTTTCTATTGACATGCAAGTAAACAGTATAGCGAGAAAAGAAGTAATGTGTTTTTTATTTTGTTGTGATATAGAGGGGTAGCAGATTCCTGCATACTGTCTTGGTCACTGAATCAAGAAAGTTGTACAGCACCAGGATGATCACATGTTTTACAGGGTTAAATGATGACGATAAGTTGCCTAAACTTGTCTTGTAATCCTTTGGGCTGAAGAGGTGGAGGGTGGTCTAATCAAATGGTTTAAATGATTCTGGGATTTGATTGACTAGATACAAATAAATTATTTCCCTAGTGGAGGAATCTGGAACAAGAGGGCATCATCTTAAACTGGAGCTAGGCTATAGAAGAGAGAAATCAGGAGACACTTTACCAAAATCTAGAACATTTATCCCTAAAATTGGTAGATGCTGAGACAATTGAAGTGTTTTAACATTGATAAGTTTTTGTTCGTTGAGGATATGAAACAAAAGCAGGTAAATGGAGCTGAGATACAGATTGCCATGAACTAACTGAATGGCAAAATAATTTAGAAGGGCTGAATGGCCTGCCTCAGTTTCTCACATTTGACCTGGTGCATATTGCAACCTTTATTCTTTATCGGTAAATGGGAATAGTTTTATGCTGAGTGTTGACATTTGGAAATAATATTCTAAAAGGCACAGCTGCTCCTGTGCAAATTTTTTCTGAAATCTGTCCAACACCTTCTATTCTCTGATTATAAAAGAAATACCTCTGTTGAACGAGAGGACAAAACCAAATGGATCATGAGAGGGCTGCTCTTGGATTTTTTTCGAGAGTATCCTAGTGCTTCACGTCGTTAGTTACGCTTGACCTGGACCATTTGATGGGCAACACGACAGCTCAGTGACTATCGCTGTGCTGTGCAGATACATGGATTTGGGCCTGTGTCTGTGGGAGTTTGCGCATTCTCCTCGTGCTTGCGTGGGTTTTCTCCGGGTGCTCCGGTTTCCTCCCACATCCCAAAGATGTGCTCTTAGGCTAATTGGCAAAACAAATTCTCCCTAAATTGTCTCAAATTTGGTTTTTAATCCATAGATCTGTACACATAGACAGGGATCACGGGTAGAGGTGGGAACATTGGGGTGGCGGCACGGGCTCGTTGGGCTGAAGGGCGTGTTTCCCGTGCTGTTTTGTTCTTTGTTCAAACTGAGGAAACTCAATGCTGCAAATACAATTATTGTGCTAATTAAAAAGGCTTCTGCTGTCATTTAACAATCTCATTCATTACTATTGTAATTGTATTGGTTTTGCTCTGCATGATATTTTTAAAATCAAATAATATGTAACTACTATGACTTGGGCAACTATAACTAAATTACACTTGTCAATTAACTATATTTATGTCCACTGTAAGCTGGTAGATGCTTCAGTCACTGGAGTCTTTTTTTTGATACACCCTTATCTCCTGCAGGGAATAGTAAGAAATTGAAGTGGATTTGTCCTACCCCATTCTTCTATAATTTCAGTTAAACTTCTGCCTCTTTTCTTCAGACTCACACCTCTACAGTCGGAGATGTACCAGCTTTTCTTAAAACAAGCCAAACCAGTAATAGAAATGGAGCAAGCTAACAGTGGGAAGATGAGCGTCTCTTCTTTATCTTCAATCACTTCACTGAAAAAACTTTGTAACCGTGAGTAGTAAAATGATCGGATTTGAATTCATTTGTTTTTCTGTTTATCTGAAAAGCCAGATTTCGGAAATGGAAATGTCATACTTCAGTTCATTGGTTCTTTTTAAAGAAGCCAAGGTGACACAGTGCTTAGCACTGCTGCCTCACAGCTCCAGGGACCTGGGTTCAGATTCCCAGCTTGGGTCATTGTCTGTGTGGAGTTTACACATTCTCCCCATGTCTCCGTGGGTTTTCTCCAGGCACTCCAGTTTCCTCCCACAGTCCAAAGATGTGCGGGTCGGGATGTTTGGCCATGCTAAATTGCCCTTTAGTGTCCTGGGATGCATAGGTTAGAACAATTAGCGGGGTATATATATATGGGATTATAGGAATAGGACCTGGGTGGGATTGGTGTCAGTACAGACTCAATTGACTGAATGGCTTCTTCTGCACTATAGGGTTTCTGTGATTTTTACGATAAAAGAGATTTAAGTGACTCCTAATATAATTTTAGAAGTCCAAAATTTGTAACAGGCCAAATTAAGGGAACAACAAAATAATTTAAGTTTTAAAATTCTAGGAAAAAATGAATTACGGTAGAAAATTATGCAAAGAATGTTGATTCCGGCAATGAGTTGTAGGAAAATCAGGCAGGAAGGCTTAGGAGGAATGAGGGTTCAGAGGAGCAGTGATTGTTGTGGTAGCAGGGAAATTAAGAGAGTTTGTTATGGATTTTTCTAGTTTTGCATGTAGCAAGGTCCCACTTGCCTGGTTTACAGGTGCAAAGATTCGCAGCTGAAACAGTAATTGGGGTTATGGGACAGAGTAAAGGGAGCAAACCTGCTGTATATCCTCTGGCAATCAGTGGTAACACAAAGGCCTGGGAATAGTTTATCTCAGAGGTTGCTGAAATCCAAGGAATGAGCAAAAAGTAAAACAATACAGATATTGGGCTACGGTTTTATGATGCTGTGAAGAAAGTAGAGCAAGAATGAATGATTCCTTTTTCTGTGGGGAAAGTTGCCACTTCTGTTTTTCCTAATACTCTATATCTCCTTTTCTGTCCAGACCCAACGTTGATCTATGATAAGTGTGTGGAAGGTGAAGAAGGATTTCAGGGAGCACTCGATCTCTTTCCACCAGGGTACAGCACAAAATCCGTGGAACCGCAGTTGTCTGGTAATGCTTTAAGTCAATATGTGTAAAATTTCCTTTCTTCACTCAGAAACTGGGAGAAAAGACACATAATTTTAGCAGTGTCTATCTCATATGCTTCAATAAAATCATTAAATTAAAGTATGTTTGCAGATTTGGACTTGTTCGTGAAGGATCACCACTCCAACTCATTGTCTGTGCTGTAAAATGTGTATGTAAGGGTGTGAGGTGAGAATGTTAATTGGGCTTAACTGTCAAGTCCCACAATCAAATAGATTGTTAGCAATTACTGTTTAACAGAAAGGTTGCTTGGAGCCAAGTATCTACAGGTGCCTGGAATTTCTCAAGACAATCTAAATATTTTGTGAATTCCTTCCATTAATTGACAGCAATGAAACAATAGCTGCCCTCCATGGCACAGTTGATGTTGGTAATCAACAGCTTTGTGAAAGAAGAGTCTGGAAGCAAAGTAATATGAGAGCAATCAGTCTCCTGAGTGACTCACTGATACAAGCCTGGCATAATCTATTTTTCTACATTATGGAAAAATTTTTGCTCATGAATTTTTATTCTGGGTGCTTCAGCGCAATGCCGCATCCCAATGCACTGCAGATTAGTGATATAATCATTATCTTGAAAATAAACTCCCATACTTACTTCTGTAAAAGTCGAATTTCTAAGACTAAATATTTAGCTAATAAGGACCTATGCTTACTGAAAGTAATGGGTCCCAGGGCCTGGGACGAGGGGGTTATCTTATGGTGAAAGGTTGAGCCGGAAATCTTTTGAATTTAGAAAAATAAGAAGTGATTTTATTGAAGCATATGAGATCCTGAGGGAACTTGACAGGATGGATGCTGAAAGGATGCGGAAGTGACCAGAACTAGGGGACAGAGCTTAAAAATAACGGTCTCCCATTTAATGATGTGGAACACCAGCGTTGGATTGGGGAAACACAGTAAGAACACAGCACCAGGTTAAAGCCCAACAGCATTATTTGATTGCAAAAGCCACTAGCTTTCGGAGCGCTTTAACCTGCTGTTGTGAGACTTCTTACTGTGTTCTCTCATTTAAGTCAGAAATTAAGACATTTTATTTCTCAGAGGCTCTTGAGTCTGTGGAACTCTCTTTCCCAGAGAGCAGCGGAAGCAGCATCATTGAATAGTTTTCAGGTGGAATTAGATAGTTTGTTGGTTGACAAGAGAGTAAAAGAGAATAAGGGAGTAGACAGGCAAGTAGAGTTGAGGCCATAATCAGATTGGCCATGATCTTATTGAATGGCGGAGCAGGCTTGAGTGCCTGAATGGCTTACTTGTCCTAATTCACATATTTGTATGTATGTAGGTAATAGTTTCAAGAGATTGGAATCTACCCTCTCCCGTTGTCTTGCTATTGCACAGTTGCCAGTTTGGAGATTGTTCCTAAATGGGGCACTATTTATAACATTGTCATTATTGAATTTTTACTTAGAAATAAATAATCCACTAGAGACAGACATTAATTTGTGTAAACTAAATTCATCAAATTTATCAAATTCATTAAAAATAAAAGCCATATATATATATAAATGTGTACAATGTCATTCAGTTCTTTTCGCAGTACAGAAACTTGGCAGTAGCAGCATGCACTGAACGTATATTAGAATTCAAAAAAATCATTCTCCTCCTCACCTTCATTATCAAGTAATGTGCTCAAAACTACTTCTTGAATGGTATCATCATTTGGATCA
Source organism: Sphyrna mokarran (assembly GCA_024679065.1). Taxonomy (NCBI): domain Eukaryota; kingdom Metazoa; phylum Chordata; class Chondrichthyes; order Carcharhiniformes; family Carcharhinidae; genus Sphyrna; species Sphyrna mokarran. Next base: position 25,895,006 of record JAGIQG010000009.1, read on the forward strand.
TTAGTATTATCTTCATCAGCAATCTTGTCATTACTTTTCACAAATAATTCTTGTCTAGACCATCAAATGCATAGGATAACTCATGTTTTTTTAATTATTCGATGACAATCTCTGTTCTGATTTAATCTCTACCCTCTGCAGCCCATTCACATAGGATTGCTAGCATGGAGCTTCTGAGCTGCCTTCTTTGGTGAATGTCTCTTTTCCTCCAATCATCCAGTCATTCTACCTTTCCTGATGCTATCCTTGACTAGTTTGTTTGGAGAGACATCCAATAGTTGAATGAAGCAGGGTCAACTACTAAGAATCGCTGCAATATCACTATTTTGTGATCTACCTTCAGCAAGAACATCATCGCCGAGATGTAATCCTTCTGGTCTGAAACTCCAAACTTTCCTCAGCCACGTTACCAAGCCACCTTCATTCATCCGTCCTTTGTCGTGAACCTGGACCATGATCCCTTTGGGAATTGCTATTTTGGGAAAGTCTGTTTTTTGATTATTACATTGGCATAAGCTTTGTCCCCTCAGACATACACGAGCACAGTAGTGAATCTATTATTTTCATGGCCAGCTGCCTTCACTAATGCTGTTTTCACTCCAACTTTGTTCACCTTTTCAAAAGGCTGAGATGTCAAAATACAAGTGAGTCCTAACCATGTTTCCAATATAGGCCAATCTATATCCATTCTTTTGTTGATGTTTGATTATAAACTGCTGAAATGTGATAAGCCTGTCATCATGTTCTGTTGGGAGATACTGTGAACTTCTGTTACTGCACAAAATTGATCCTCTTCATAAACCTGGTTACAGCACCCAGAGCTGGATTTGAAATCTGCAATGCCTAATTTTCTTGCCTGTTTCAGGATGAAGATTCAGATAGAGCTGAGAGTCTATTCTGTGACTTTCATTGACTTATTTAGCAACTTTGTTTTCATTGCAGTACATTCAGAGAGGGGAATGCCTGAAGCAGTGGGAATTCTGGTGGAGTTTTTTAATGATGGCCAACTTCTGAGGCAGACGAAACCTCTGCCCACCCTTGTTACCAGAGGAAATTTCCACGTCACTGTCTTCAAAGACCTGCCTTAACCAGATTTAAGCCCATTTCTAATCTGCATGCAGTTATTCCACGTTATTCCCTGAGTATAACTTTGACCTCAGGAAAATTCAGTTTTACAACCAAGCATTTTCTTAGAATAGCTTGTGGAATATTTCTTATTTCAGAATTAAACAAACCATAGGTTGGAAAATATGCTTTTAGTACAATTATTTTAATCATTCCATGTTTTACTCTTTCTTCAGGCAAGATGCTTACTCTTGATTATATCTTGGCCATGACTCGAAGTACGAGTTCTGATAAGGTGGTACTCGTATCAAACTACACCCAGACTCTTGATTTGTTTGAGAAGCTCTGCAGAGACAGGAGGTGAGTTGTGTGACATTGTGAGTAACTATGTGATGCATTGGAACATTTTGGACATCCTCCATAATATGGTTAAGAGAGAAAGAAGCTTTAAACACCAGATTATGTGAATAAATGCTACAAGATATTAGTAGAAACAACTGCAGACATTGGTTATTTGATTTGGCTGAAAATGATAGCAGTAATAATTCTTGGCTTCTGATTCAGACACGAAAGGGTTATCAATTTTCCCAGTTGTGCTTCAAAATCATTCAACAAAATCATATCAAAAATTCACTTGTGTTTCGTGATGTCAAGCTTTCAACTTCTGAGGGCTGATCCAAAACTTGGCTGCCTGAATGTTAACTCATTTAATCCCAGTCTGCTCCCAAACCCACACTGGTTCCCAGTAGAGCAACATTTTAATTCTAATTCTTCATTTCAAATCCCTACTTGGCCTCATTCCTCCCTTTCTATCTGTAACCTTTTCCAATCCTATATTTTTATTAGCTGTGTTTTTGCTGTCTAGCCCTCAAACTCTGGAATTTCCTTTCCTCCTCACGACCTCTCTCTCCTGTTTTAAGATGCTTCTTAAAACCTACTTCTTTAACCAAGCTTTTAGTTAACTGTGTATATTTTTGGAGCTCATTGTCAAACAACCAAGGGCCTTTTTTAATGTGGTTTGAATCTTCAAAATTCATTCTCAATCTCAGCAATATAAAAATAAGAAGAACAGCATTTAATCATTGTCTTGCTTCCTGAGTTGGTTCAAGTCCCACACCAGAGACTTGGGCATATAACCTAGGCTAATACTTCAATATAGTACTGAAGGACTACTGCACTGATGGAAAGACTACTGTCTCTCAGATGAGATGTTGAACCACGCACCCATTTCCCCCCTCAGGTGAATGCAAAAGTCCGAGAGATATAATTTGAAAGTTATCGTAGGTGGCTTGGCCAACAAATACACCTTGTTCATTATGGCAGCACAGTGGCACACTGGTTAGTACTGCTGCCTCAAAGCACCAGGGAACCCTGGTTCAATTCCAGCTTCTGGTCACTGTCTGTGTGGGTTTCATCTGGTTTCCTCCTACATTCCAAAGTTGTGCAGGTTAGATTGATTAGCCATGCTAAATTATCTCTTAGTGTCAGGAAGATTAGCAGGATAAATACATGGGGTTACAAGGATAAAGCCTGGGTGGGATTGTTGTCAGTGCAGAGTCAGTGGACCAAATGGTCTCCTTTTGCACTGTTGGGATTCTGTGATTCTAATATTATTAAATTATATTATCTAGTCATTACTTTTTTGTTGCTTGTATGACTTTGCTGTATGCAAATTAGCTGCAGATTCCAATAATACCACAACGACTATATCTCAGAAGTGTTTCTCAGGCAATGGGATGCCCTGAACTTGTACAAAACATTAAAAATGCAAGTCATTCATTGTTTATAAAAATGTTAGAATTTGGATTTATTATTTTAAAACAAAATCTAATCAAAATAAAGTAGTGAATGAGAGCAGAGGTAGCAAACAAGGATTTAAAAAACTAAAGAAAATACTGTTTGTTATAGCTTTTACCAAGATGAAACTACTACTTCTAGCTAAGTAGTTTTACTACATTGCCAGGAGGGCTTGTTTCAACATTGTAGTATTTGAGCTGGAACCTAATGGGGGATTCTGAAGCTGCCAAAAATCTAAGAATTATATTTAAATAATTTATTTTGAGTGTTGCAGTAGAGATGGTGAAATAAAGATGATGAAGATAACAGAACCTAAAGTTGTTTGGATAACAAGATACATTTTTGCTTCTAGATTACATCTTTAGTTACAGGGACATTTATATAATACATGTGTATTATAAGACACTGTGAGCATCCTTTGGTTGTTTAAGGCCATAGTTTTAGAGTTCATGTTGCAGAACAGTAGTTTTGCAGTTCAAGTGGCACAGTGGTTAGCCCTGCTGCCTCACAGCTCCAGGGACCTAGGTTTGATTCCCGGCTTGGATCACTGTGTGGAATTTGCATGTTCTCCCCATGTCTGTGTGGATTTCCTCCAGGTGTTCCTATTTCTTCCCACAGTCCAAAGATATGTAGGTTGGGTGAATTGACCATGTTAAATTGACCCTTAGTGTCTGGGGATGTAGAGGGATTAGCAAGGTAAATACGTGGGGTTTCAGGGATAGCGTCTGCTGGGTTTGTTGTCAGTGTAGATTCAATGAGCCGAATGGGCTCCTTCTGCATTGTAGGGATTCTATGACTATGTGGATACTGTAGCTGAATATGAGAGGCTGAATGTTTGTTTCATCATTTAATGATGAATGTTGTTCATCATTAAATATTGTTTATTTCTTCTTGAAGGAAGAATAATCTAATACGTTTTCCTTTTATCAGATACCTGTACGTTAGATTGGATGGTACCATGACGGTAAAAAAGAGGGCCAAAATTGTGGAACGTTTCAATAACCTCTCAGTAAGTAATAAGTTATGTCTTTGTACAGTCGCTTATTGCCGTAAAGTAATTTGTGATACCCCTGCACAGAGATAATGTATCACATGATTTGAACTGTGAAGCAAGTGCTGAAATGTAAATTTGCCCCTCCAACATGGTAATAAATGAATTAGTCAACCTAGATACATATCTTTCATGTTTATGGGAATATGGTGGAATATCTATCCGTTGTCAGTTGGTAAGCCCCAATAACCTTATTTGATGCTAATTTATTGAAGTTACATTCAGTTTCAGACTGGCTTCACGTTAGTGATCCAGTACTTTATCACACTAAAATGTCCATGTTAGTAAAATTAAGGGGCGGCATGGTAGCACAATGGTTAGCTGTGCTGCCTCACAGCACCAGGGACCGGGGTTTAATTCCAGCCTTGGGTCACTATATGGAGTCTGCATTTCTCCTCTGGGCTTCTGTGGGTTTTCTTTGAGTGCTCCGGTTTCTTTCCACAGTCCAAAGATGCATGAATTAGGTTGATTGGTTATGCTAAATTGACCTTTGTGTCAGGGGGATTAGCAGGATAAATATGTGGGATTACAGGAATAGGGCCTGGATGTGATTGTGGTCAGTACAGACTCGATGGGCCTCCTTCTTCACTATAGGAATTCTGTGATTCTAAGACACAGAGAGAAAATATTCCTATTCCTAAAATGAATTCAAGATGAACTATTTCCTATAGCATCCTTGCCACGTGGACATATTGAGATGGTGTGTGCTAGCTCAAATTTCCTACAGCATAGAGGCAGGCCATTCGGCCCATTAAATCTGCACTAACTCTTTGATAAAGCATCCCACCTAGACCCTATCCTTATAACTCCATATATTTATCCCATTAATCTCCTCAACCAACACATCCCGGAAGAGGCAACTTAGCATGGCCAGTTCACTTAATGTGCACAGCTTTGGACAGTGGGAGACAGTAAATCCATGTTGACATGGAGATAATGTGTAAACTCCACTCACACAGCAACCCTCGTCTGGAATTGAATCCAGGTCCCCACCACTGAGAGGCAGCACTTGCCGCTGTGCCATCCTTCTTGTTTTAATTGCGACTGAATTGGTGTTTTTTCTCTTTAATACAAAAATTAGTGTAACCTTTGCAGATTCAAAAAAGCAGAATGCTATTTTAGGTACTTTTTAGTAAGGATAGTCTTGTTTTTTTCATTGTGGCTGGTGTGTGTGATATATTACATAATTAATTTGCTAAATAATTTATCGCAGAATTCTCAAACGTGTGCTGAAAGTTTTGGAAAATCTGAATCAATGCCCTTATTTGGAATGGTCCTATTACTGCTGCAGTATTTAGTCTTCCTCATTTTCTGGACTGACCTATTACATCTATTCCAATTGCCTGCACTTGCTCCAAAAAGGGGAAGAAATATATATATAAAGCACTTTTCATATCCTGAGGATGTATCAAAGTGCTTCCCATCCATTAATTACTTTTGAAGTGCAATCACTTTTTTATAGACAAATATAGTAGGCCATTTGCAAACTGCAATATGCCTCAAACAGCAAAAATGAGATAAATTACCTAAGAATGCGATGAATGCTCTGATGGACTTGAGACATTAATTCTGTTTCTCTTTCCACCGTTGCTTCCAATCCTGCTGAGTTTTTCAGACATTTTTCTGTTTCAGACTTCCATATCCACAGTATTTCACTTTTATTTTGTAATATAAGTAACCAATCAATTTGTCTTGGCTAAGGGCAATCATCGGCCAGAAGGCAGGAAAATTCTCCTGTTATTTTAATCATGCCACCATTAGATTGTTTACATGCACCAGAACTGGTTTAACGGGGGCAGTATGGTGACACAGTTGTTAACACTGCTGCCTCACAGTGCCAGGGACCTAAATTTGATTTCCTGCTTGGGTCACTGTCTGTGTGGAGTTTGCCTGTTCTCCCCGTGTCTGTGTGGGGTTCCTCCAGGTGCTCTGGTTTCCTCCCACAGTTCAAAGATGTGCAGGTAAGGTGGATTGGCCATGCCCCTTAGTGTCAGGGTGACTAGTTCGGGTAAATACATGAATTTATGGAGATAGAGCCTGGGTGGGATTGTGGTCGGTGCAGACTCGATGGGCTGACTGGCCTCCTTCTGCACTGTAGGATTCTATCTATTCTATTACATCTCATTTAAAAGAATGCACCTCAGACAATGTTGGTACTTAGAATATGCAGCACAAAAAAGGACTACTTGTCTCATCTATGCAGGTGCTTATACTTCACTTGAGTCTTTTCCAGCTTTTGCCATTTAGCTTTAGCAATATAATTCTCAATATATATTCACTGCGCCCTCATGTGCTTATCTAGCTATCCCTTAAATGCATCTTCAGCATTTGTCTCTATCACTTGCTGTACTTCTAGCTTTCATATTCTCACTACTTCCTGAGTAAAGAACTTTCTCCTGAATTCCTTCTTGGATTTCTTTATTATTATCTTATGTTGAAGGTCTCTAAATTGTACTGCTCATAAATAGAAGCATCGTTTGTATCTCCTTTATCAAAACCCTTCTTAAGTATAAAAACTTCTATTAGATTAGCACTCTGATTTCTTGTTTTCAACCTTTCCTGATAGGTAAAATCTTTCATTTCTGGCTGTATTGTTATCATTTCTTTTTGCGTTGTCCCACTGCCTTGTAAATCTATTTTATAATTTGGTATAGCACTGCACTGAAATGTTATAGTAGTTTATGTGCTCAATTCTTGGCCTTGAATCCACGGCATATTGAATCGGAGAGACAAAAGTTCTGCCGTTGACACCAGAGAAGTTAAAGTAGGGAGAAAAAGAGTGGATGGAGGGAGAGGAAAGCGGAGAAAGAGCAGCAAGCACCAAGAAATTGAGCAGATTTTCTTGTCTGAATTCTGCCAGCGCTCTCCAGTGAGTGGGATAAAAGAGACTAAATATTTCACTGGGAGCTGGGCTGATCAACCTCTACAATACCTTGCCATTACATTTTCTAATTAAACTTCATCTAGGTGGGGGGGAGAAAAGGATGTGTAACTGTCTTCTGGAAATCTTGATTTCCTGTGGTCTTTTTCCATTTCTTATTATGTGGCAAGATGTATGAAAATTAGAAAGCTCAGTAGAAGAAAAATTATCAGAACTAAATAAGCTCAGCCAGTGTTAATTACTGGTGATATCTGCTGACATATTGAGAACATGCTGTTGTCTTAATTCCTTCTCACAACAATCATGCTCTTCCTCCCTTGTTATGATTTTTGATGATAAAGCAAATCAGAAGCACATGAACTACAATCAAACCTCTTGTAATTAAACAGTGGGTGTATACAAGATTTCCTCATATTTGATTCTGTTGGGTGGCACAGTGGTTAGCGCTTCAGCCTCACAGTGCTGGGGGCGTGGCTTTGATTCCCGGCTTGGGTCACTATCTGTGCAGAATCTGCACATTGTCTTTATGTCTACGTGAGTTTCTCCGGGTGCTCTGGTTTCCTCCCACAGTCCAAAAGATGTGCTGGAGGTTAGGTGCACTGGCCGTGTTAAATACTTCCTCAATGTGACCAAACAGGCACCAAAGTGTGGTGACTTGTGAATTTTCACAGTAACTTCATTGCAACGTTGATGTAAGCCTACTTGTGACTAATAAATAAATTTTAAAATTTTTGAAAATTCCCTCCATGTGAAATGTGCATAAATTCCAGCTGCACACAATCATTTTGTAATTCTTTTATAGAATCCAGAATTTATCTTCATGCTGAGTAGCAAAGCTGGTGGGTGTGGCTTGAATCTAATTGGTGCAAATCGATTAGTCATGTTTGATCCAGACTGGAATCCGGCTAATGATGAACAAGCAATGGCTCGTATATGGCGAGATGGACAGAAGAAAATTTGCTACATCTACAGGCTTTTGTCGGTAAGAATTTAGTTTGTTACAGATACTGTTCACAGAACCACACTCTCAAAAATCAATTTTAAAATGTAGCATTTTTATGATAAAGATCTGGAAGAAAATTGAAGGCATTATTCCAATCAAGTAATTTGTATTCTGGGGTGAGTACGAAGCAGGTTAGAATCACTGTGAGGCAGACCAGGAGCACTAAAGTGAGATTGGAAAGAAAAACAGGAAGGCCAAATGTCGATTGGCTGGCAAGTATTGTAACTTTGTTATCCTTTCTCCAAAGTTGTCCAGGGAGCTGGGAAATTGAAAATTTCACATTTATTTTGATAAGAATTAAGCATTTTAAGTAACCTTCATGTATTCAAGTGACAAGAGAAAAAGTGATTAGCTGGTGAACATTTATTTTAAGTAGTAAGTTTTATAACCTAATAGGTTGAGGAATGGCTACAACTCTTGGAGTGCACATACTCTTCCTATGGAAAATCCAGATTTCCTGTGTCCTGGATAACCGTATTTATGGGAAATGTCAATAGATATAGCAGCTCAAGGTCCAGGTTTCAGAGCTTGAGCAGATCGGGTGTCACTGTGTCACATCTGCAAGCTAAGAGCTTTGTGGATAGCATTTGTATAGACGTGATCACCCCACAGTGAGGACATGCATGAAGAGAGGGAATGGGTGACCGTCAGGCAATCAAGAAAGACCACATAGGTAGTGCAGGAGACCCTGGCTACATCTCACTCTTCTGGTATTCAGTTCTGAATACTAATGAAAGTGATAGTACATCTGGAAGTGCAGTCAGAGCCAAGCCCACAGCACCACAGCTGGAAACAGCAAAGTTTGATGTGGCTCTAGAAGATTTCACTTCAGTATCTGATAGTAGTAAAGCATCCTGTTAGATCTGTTTATTTGTGTGATGCTTGAATTTGAAAATAAATAATCTGCTATAATGGGGTCACACTGTGGAAAAGTGATTAGCACTGCTGTCTCATAGCGCCAGGGACCCAGGTTCAATTCTGCATGTTTTCTCCAAGTTTGTCATGGGTTTCCTCTGGGCGCACCAGTTTCCTCCCAGGCTCCAAAGATGTGCAGGTTAGGTTGCTTGGCCACATTAAATTGACCCTTTGTGTTGGGGATTTGCAGGGTTACATGGGGTTACGGGGATTGGGCTGAGTGGGATTGTTGTTGGTGCAGGCCAAATAGCCTTTTTCTGCACTTTAGAGATTCTATGATTCGAATAGGTATGTATTCCAATAATTCTATTTAACTTCCTGTAGAGACAAAATAATGAGTAAGTCAATACTGACTTATTATACAGGTAATATTTAAACACATAGTCCTTTTCTTGCAACCTTTTTTGACTCAGGGTGTTAGTTAATCCACCTCAAATGTTTTCCATTGAAATTTGTAATTGGGACAACTATCTTTGGGGAACTTAGCTTTATGAATTGATCTAGTCACTTAATTGGCATAGCTAATTTGAATTTTTCAAAACAAACAATATAATTTACTGTCATGTATTTAAGCAAATAAGTAATACTAAGCTTTGTTCTTTTCAGTTAGCTCTGTCTTGATCTTTCTTTAAAGTGTCAGGTTGGCTCAATTACTCACGCATTCGTGAGTTGGCAAATTGTGTGTTCAAGCCCCACTCCAGGACTGAAGTACATAATCTAACACTTCAACACTACTGAGTGATATATTGTGAATTGATGTTCTTGAAGTGAACTCGGGTTATTGCAATTGCTATTTGTGGGACTTCACTGCGTACAACTGGCAGTCGTATTTGCCCACATAACAAGTAATTGCATTTCAGAAGTGATCCATTGTTACCAAAGCACTTCACACCACTCTAAGGATGTGACGAGGTGCCATCTAATTCCATTTCTTTTCTTTAGAACATTTTGTAGGCCATGCCAATAGCAAATATGTTTTAGTACTACTTCCTGGATTCTCCTTTTTTGTAAAGCAATGTTTTTATACTATATAGAGGTGCCCCCCCCTTCCCCCCACTCGTCGCCCTGAGTAAGCTTTGAATTTTCCTAAGTAGTTTTGATAACAAACATTTTATAGCACAAATTCTAGCAAAGAAAATTATTTGAGCTGAGTTTTATTTACTTGTTTATTTTCAAGAGGTTGTTTTTGATTAATAAATGGACTGTCCTTTTCAGATATTGAGGTCTACTTCCAAATGATGAAATAGGATGGCTTGAGTCGACTCAGTACTTGAGTAAATAATTAATGGTACAAAGAGTTTTAAGAGATCATAATGCACTATGTAAATGAAAATAATGTATTAACTGGGGCCAAAGATGATTTATCACAGCAGTATCCTGTAATATTTCAGACTGGGACAATTGAGGAGAAGATTTTCCAGCGTCAGACACACAAAAAAGCCTTGAGTAGCTGTGTCGTGGATGAAGAACAAGATGTTGAACGACACTTCTCTCTTGGAGAACTTAAGGAGCTCTTTACTCTAAATGAGAGCACAGCCAGTGACACACACGATCGGTAACTATTCTCAGTTTTACAGCTAACCTGGGGAGCAGTTATTTTCAAATGAATCATTTCAAGAAAGCATGGCAGTATGAAAGGCTGGTGTGAGGTAGTGTCTTGATTGATGTTGAACCTTTTCCTTTAATGTTGGTTAAGTTCATGAAGCGTATGAAGAATAAATGCAGATGACACAAAGCTTCCCACAGGGAGAGGGGGAAATAAAAATTTGACTTATTCAAAAAGGCACTTGAGAATATGAATAAGTGCACATGAGACAAGGGCAGAAAGATGAGCTAATGGGGGAGAAAGTGTAAAGCACAGATGGGGGTTTCAATGTACTTCTTATTTTTCTTTCTTTAATATCCTTATACCACATGTTGTTTGTCAAGAATTCCACCTCCTATAGAGATATATTAGCAATCCAGAGTGATTTGTTGTTTCCCTTTCCCTATGGGGAAATGACAGAACAACCATTCTTGAAATCCTGTGTTGTGTTTATCAGCAGATCTTCAAATCATAGTTGCATCTTTAGCATTCAAGTCAAAACACTGCAGAACTGAGGACAGCTGACCAGTTAAGGTCTACACTGTGCTCTTTGTTCTAATTAGAATAATGTCATAAACTATTTGTAAATGTTTACATATTAGTGTTTGTATCTTAATCTCAACCTTTAACGTGACCAACCGTCTGCTTCCTTTCTGCAGGTTGAAGTGTCGCCGATGTGTCAATGGACGTCAGGTGCGCAGTCCTCCTGAAGGCTCAGATTGTACATCTGATCTCTCCCATTGGAATCACTGTGCAGATAAACGTGGACTACGTGATACGGTCCTTCAGTCTGCCTGGGATTCTGCTGTCTCCTTTGTGTTTCATCACCACTCCCACGAGCAACAGCGTGGAGTTATCTGAGATGGCCAGCAGTTGATGCAAAATTGTGGTGAAGAAAGACTTGTACTTTATCGACAGTGTGTGAAATGAATTTCATGTGTGCAATCTAATTGTAATAGAGACTTGACAGCACTGTGCTTTCAGTGGAATCCCTCAATTTCCATTGTGGAATATCAATGAGCATCAACAGGCTCCTCAGTCCACCTTGACCTTAGCCAATATTTACATATCAAAGCTCTCGCCTTGTATAATGTGGCTAAAATATTTATCACTGTTACTCGAAGTGCTTTTGGATATTGTATATTTTCATACAAAATATCCTGCGACTACTTCATGGAACGTGGAATGAAAAGGACTGAATAGCATATAATGCAGGGAAGATTTATGATCTATTCCATGAATGTGTTTTTTTGTATATATTGCACAAAACATTCTAATATGCAAGGGAAAATCAGGGGTACTAAAGTGTAAGTACAAAATTTCTAGTTTCCCTTTGCGAAATATGTGGCCTGAAAATTCGGACAATTTGAAGATTAATATTGTCTTTCCTGTCTGTTGTCATCTGTGATACCCTCAAAAAGCTGGTTTAAATTAATTCAAAGACCTTGCATCTTTTAGCCACTTATTTTCTATACAATTATGGTCAGTTCACGTGTGTTATTGAAAGACAGTGGTCCTCTACAAAATGTATATTTTCTTTAATATTAAATGATTTCCTCAGTTTTTTATGGAGATGCAGTTTTCATTTCTTTTGTTTCTGACTTAAAACACTATGGGTTGAATTCTCCCGGCCCTTTGGAAACGGGTTAGCAGGCACGAGAGCAGCCAGTATGAGTGGATAAAGTGTTGGAATGAGAGCCCAATGTCTTTACACCATCCAGGCATGTTGCCAGTAGCAGGTAGCTCAGCAGTGTTTAGGTGGCCAATTGAGCCATTTAAGCATTCAGTTGAAGACTACTTTCTGCATCTGCCAGCATTTTCCCCATTTTGAGAGGAATTGTCTACCATAGAAAGCTGTGGAGCCCAAGTCTCTGAATATATTTAAGAAGAAAGTAGACATTTCTAGATTCTAAAAATGTCAAGGGGTATAGGGAGAGAGTGGAAGTATAACATAGAGGTTCAGCCAAGATCATATTCAATGGCAGAGCATGTTCAAAGGGCTGAATGATCTACTTCTCCATTGTTCCATGTTTCTATTAGCTTGGGCTTCTAGATTACTAGTCCAGGGGCATTACCACTGCAGTACTATCTTCCTAAAATTGAACACCAGTCCTGGGGTAGCCTATTAATTGGGGCTACGACCAGAAAAATGTGCTGTAGAGGTCGTGCCACCCCCTGCAATATAATTAGTTGCACGACTTATGGCCCTCAGTGGAAAGTTTTTGCCACATTCATTTGTCATCTGATAGTTTCTGTCAAATTCATTTTCAGGATGTGGGCATCACTGGCTCAGTGAGCCAGTCCTAACTTCCCTTGAGAAGATGGTGGTGAGCTGCTTTGTTGAAGCACAGTGAGTACATCCACAGGGAGTTCCTGGATTTTGACCATGCAACAGTGAAGGAACGGAATATATTTACAATTCAGAATGGTGAATGACTTGGAAGGGAACATCCAGGTGGCAGTGTTCCCATGTGGCTACTGTCCTTGTCATTCCAGAAGGTCGTGATTAAAGATTTGGAAGGTGCTGTCCTAAGAGCCTTGATGAGTTCCTGCAGTGCATTTGTAGATAGTTCACGCTGCTGCCACTATATTCATCGGTAGTGGAGGGAGTGCCAATCAAGTGCGCTGCTCCGTCCTGAATGGAGTTGTTGTGCTGCATTCATCCAAGCAAGGAGAGAGTCTTGTATGTTATAGACGATGGACAGGCTGTGGGGAGTCAGGAGGCAATTACTCACCACAGGATTTCTCGCCTATGATCTGTTCTTCTACAATGTTTATATAGCTAGTCCAGTTTCCAGCCAGTGGTATCCCCGAGGATATTGATAGTGGGGGATTTGGCGATGGTAATGCCAAGAGGCAATGATTAGATTTTCTTTTATTGGAGATGGTACATGTCATGACACTTGCCATATATCAGTACAATTAAAACAAAGGTTTAAAAATGACTTTTCCTCAATTCAAAAGTAATAGCTTTCATACAGTTATTTGCTATGTTTAGAAAATGCAAAAACTGGCATTTCACACATCTGATGGTGTGTGACTAAATTGCCTCAATTTTAAATCCTGTACAAGCACAATACATACCGGGCAAAAGCAAACCTTTCACTTGTATCAAATCTTTATTTCTGTATCACGTTTTTCTTCTTGATTAAACAATGTATGGCTTATGTATTGTTATTGTGTTGCTGTTTGTGTAAAACTAGGAAGACCACAGCATGACCACTGTTCCACAAGTGATGCGATTACATTACCCTGTTCAGGCAATCAATTTATAAAGTATTACTCTAAAGTAAACAGATGTTTTGAAACATCATACAGTAAAAAAAAAATCAGCAAAGGTAGTGCCATTGAATGTCAAAGGATGATGGATTCTCTCGTTGAGATTGCCATTGCCTGGCACTTGCGTAGCTCAAATGCTATTTGTCAGCCTGAGCTGGGTATTGCCCAGATCTCATTGCATTTGAATTTGGGCCTCTTTAGTGAACGGTGCTAAACATTGTGCAATTGTCAGCGAACATCCCCACTCTGACCTGATGACCTCATCAGGAAGGAATTCATTGATGAACCAACTGAAATTGGTTGGGGCCTAGGACACTATCTTGAAAAACTTCCAGTGATGACTTAGAACTGAGATGATTACTTCAACCATCTTCCTTTGTGTCAGGTATTACTCCATTGACTCCAGTTCTGACAAGGTGCAAGTCAAAAGTGTGATGGAATACTCCCCACTTGCATAGATGGATACAGTTCAAACACTCAAGAAGCTTGACACCACATCTACAGACATTCAATCTCTCCACCACCGATGTTCAGTAGCAGCATTGTGTACTATCTATAAGATGCACTGCAACAATTCACCAAAGATTTGTAGGCAGCACCTTCCAAACCCACAACCACTTCCATCCAAAAGGGCAGGGTAGCAGATATGTGGGAACACCACCATCTGCAAATTCCCCTTCAAGCCACTCACTGTCCTAACTTGGAAGTGTATTGCCGTTCCTTCAAAGTCACTGGGTCAAAATCCTGGAATTTCCTCTTACAGCATTGTGAGTCAACACACAGCACATAGACTGCTGCATTTCAAGAAGGCAGCTCACTATCACCTTCTCGAGAGAACTAAAAATGGGTAATAAATGCTGGCCAGCAGCGACACCCATGTCCCACGAATGAATTAAAAAAACTTCAGTTTGTGATCTGTAACCTTTTAAGTTACAGTGCTTCAAGTGCACATTTAAAGATTTTCTTAAAACATGTACCACCCTCTCAGGCACTGACTGCCACATCATCATAAGAAGTTTGACATCATGCCAGATCACACGCTTGGGTGAAAATATTTTCCCTCGAATTCCCCTAAACCTATGACCCTTTACCATATATCTACGCCCCCATGTTATAGACTGTGAAACAATCTCTCTTCCTTGTAACTTTATGTACTTCAATTAGGTTTCCCTTCAGCCTCCTCTGTTCCAAACAGAAAAGTATTTCCTCAGTCCAGGCAACAATCTCAAATCCTCACCTCATTCTCTCCATCAGTTAGCCCTTCAAATCTATTCCATCATTCAAGCCCTAATGCCACATACCTGCCAAAATCTTTAATACTTTGGTTAACAAAAGTCTATGAAACTCCAATTAAAAATTAATGGTCAGTTTAACATCAATTGCTATTTGCTGGAGAGTTCCAAACTTCTCCCATCCCTTGTATGAAATGTTTTATAATTACACTGCTGAAAGCAATAGGTCTGATTTTTATACCACGCTTTTCCATCCTAGACTTGCCAACCCAGTGGAAATGGTTTCTCTCTTTCATGTCTATTTCCTTAACAATTTGAAAACTTTGATTAGATAACCAATTTCTGAAACCCAGGGAATACAGCCTTAGTTTGCCCCACCTAATTTAATCCACTGAGTCCAGCTTTCACTGGCAAATCTATATTGATTTTCCTCCAAGACTCATATATTCCAAAATGTCGTGCTCAGGACTACTCACAGTACTCCAGACAATGATACCAGGGCTTTGTATAGGTGTACATGACTTATATCCCTTTATATTTTAGACCGCTAGGTATTAGGACCTAGAACTTTTCTAATTATTTTTTACACCGTGCATGACTACTTAAGTGGTCAAGTGAGGGAACCATGGTGTACTAGGGAAGTTGAATCTCTGGTGAAGAGGAAGAAGGAGGCTTATATAATGATGAGACGTGAAGGCTCAGTTAGGGCACTGGAGAGCTATAAATCAGCCAGGAAGGAACTAAAGAGGGAGTTGAGAAGAGCTAGAAGAGGACACGAGAAGACTTTGGCAGATAGGATTAAGGAGAATCCTAAAGCTTTTAACAGGTATATAAATAATAAAAGATTGGTTAGGGCAAGATTAGGGCCAGTCAGAGATAGCAGTGGGAAGTTGTGCGTGGAGCCTGAGGAGATAGAAGAGACACTGAATGAGTATTTTTCGTCAGTATTCACGCAGGAGAAAGACAGTGTTGTCGGGGAGAATACTGCGATACCAGGTTGTAGACTGGGTAGGATTGAGGTTCATAAGGAGAAGGTGTTAGCGAATCTTGAGGGTATGAAAATTGATAAGTCCCCTGGGCCAGATGGGATTTACCCTAGGATTCTCTGGGAGGCTAGAGAGGAGATTGCAGAGCCTTTGGCTTTGATCTTCATGTCATCGTTGGCTACAGGTATAGTGCCGGAAGACTGGAGGATGGCAAATGTTGTCCCTTTGTTCAAAAAGGGGAATAGGGACCATCCTGGAAATTATAGACCGGTGAGCCTGACTTCTGTTGTGGGCAAAGTCTTGGAAAGAATTATAAGGGATAGGATTTATAAGCATCTAGAGAGAAATAAATTGATTAGGGATAGTCAGCACGGTTTTGTGAAGGGTAGGTCGTGCCTCACAAACCTTATTGAGTTTTTTGAGGAGGTGACCAAAGAGGTAGATAAGGGTAAGGCAGTTGATGTAGTGTATATGGATTTTAGCAAAGCGTTTGATAAGGTTCCCCATGGTAGGCTACTGCAGAAAGTGCAGATGCATGGGATTGAAGGTGATTTAGCAGTTTGGATTAGGAATTGGCTAGCTGACAGAAGACAGAGGGTGGTGGTTGATGGGAAATATTCAACCTTGAGTGCAGTTACAAGTGGTGTACCTCAAGGATCTGTTTTGGGGTCACTGCTGTTTGTCATTTTTATAATTGACCTAGATGAGGGTGTAGAGAGTTGGATTAGTAAATTTGCTGACGATACCAAAGTGGGGGGAGTTGTAGACAGTGAGGAGGGATGTTACAGTTTGCAGAGGGACATAGATAGGTTCCAGAGCTGGGCCGTGAGGTGGCAAATGGAATTCAATACGGATAAGTGTGAGGTGATTCACTCTGGTAGGAATAACAGGCATATGAAATATAGGGCTAATGGAAGGACCCTTAATAGTGTTGTCGAGCAGAGGGATCTTGGGGTACAAGTACATAGCTCTTTGAAAGTTGGCACCCAGGTTGGTAAAGTTGTTAAGAAGGCGTACGGTGTGTTAGCTTTTATTGGTAGAGGGATTGAATTTAGGAGCCGTGAGGTTATGTTACAACGGTACAAAACTCTGGTGCGGCCGCACTTGGAGTATTGCGTACAGTTCTGGTCGCCGCATTATAAGAAAGATGTGGAAGAATTGGAAAGGGTGCAGAGGAGGTTTACCAGGATGTTGCCTGGTATGGTGGGAAGGCCTTATGAGGAAAGGCTGAGGGACCTGAGGGTATTTTCATTAGAGAGAAGAAGGTTACGCGGTGACCTAATTGAGGCGTATAAGATGATCAAAGGACTGGATAGGGTGGATAGTGAGAGCCTTTTTACTCGGATGGTGATGACCAACACGAGGGGACATAACTTTAAATTAAGAGGTGGTAGTTATAGGACGGATGTCAGAGGCAGTTTCTTTACACAGAGGGTGGTGAGGGCATGGAATGCCCTGCCTGCAGCAGTTGTGGACTCGCCTATTTTGGGGGCATTCAAATGGTCGGTGGATAGGCATATGGATGATATTGGAATAGTTTAGGTTAGAGGGTCCATTGGCCGGTGCAACATCGAGGGCCGAAGGGCCTGTACTGCGCTGTAATGTTCTATGTTCTATTAATGCTCAATTAGATGACCTGTCCCCCTGCTTGAATTTCCACTTCCCTCTCACCAGTGTCTTTATCTTTTCACCATTTAACAAGTAATCTTTCTTCTATCCATGTTAGATGTAAAGTTACCTTACATTTACCTATACTGAAATCAAAGTTTGCCCATTAACTTAATAAATTAGTATCTTTCTTATATTATGCTTTCATCTACAGTGCTTACTGAGCCACTGGGTTCAATTCCAGCCTTGGGGTGATTGTTCAAACTCCACACATTCTCCTTATGTCTACGTGGATTTCCTCCAGGTGCTCTGGTTTTCTCCTGTAGTCCAAAGATGTGCAGATTACGTTGACTGCCCAAGCTAAAATACTCCTTCCGTATCTGAGCTGAGCAGGATAAATGCATTGGGTTCTGAGAATTGGGATTGTTGACACTGGAAGTGTGATAGGCTGAATAGCGTCTTTTTGCACTGTAGGGATTCTAGTCTATGATTTTACGTAATTATTCAACACTTCTACTATTTGCTTATTTTCAGAAATCATTTAGCAGTTTGAGGGACCCATATTGTTACTGACCACCCTATTTTCCCCTAACGGTGAAATATTATGTTGATCTGATATCCCTTGTAATTTTTTGTCACCCTCTAGTATTCTTTGTATCTGTTTCATTCACTATGATATGTTTTTCTTGCATTTTTCTTTCACTTATACAATAGCTTCCCTTTATTTGCCCCTGGAAACCCAGGAGGTTGTGCCCAATTCACCACTTAGAAGGTCTTTGCACATGCAGCCCACCATCTATTTAATGTACATTGCTGAGACAATTTCTTAGAGTGCTCCAAACCAAGAAAGATGATCCCAAATCAATTGTATAAAAGAAAAATAAACCACATTGCTAAGCCAAGAACTTTATGAAAATGACAAATCTTTACATTAATCAAAATACTAAAAAATATTAGAAACAAATATTAGGAGAGCATAAAAAAATCATATTTATTAACAGTACAGCCCAACATGCTGCGAAGGGACTGTGGATCCATCCTCAAGACTGTCTCCCCTAATTTTTAAAAAAACAGAAAAAGGAAAACAAAATACTAAGCATAAAGTGCTACATTCTATGAATTCTAACTAAAATTGAGAACCAGAGTCCAAAGGCATGGCTTATTTTGTAGCCCATCCATGAGTAATTGCTTTAAATCAGCTTGGATCCTAAACCAACTAAGCAAGAAGGAATGATAACTTTTAAAGGGCATAATTGGTGAAATATTTTCTTGGAGCTGCATTCACTCCAGTTAGAATAATCAACAGTTTTGATTATAAATAAAAGAACCAAGAAATTTGAACCTGGTAATTTATACTGGTTAACAAAGAGTAACCAGTTACTCTTTCTGGATGTGCATCACATTTTTAATGTCTACATTACACTGATGTGGTCGGCAAATGCTTGTAATGGTTCAGTAAGTGACTGTATTGTGATTACGTGACATTTGTTTTTGAAAAGTTCAAGTGCCTCCTGAGTAAGTGCAGGGTCTCTGAAGAACAGGTTCTCGCTTATGTTTAGTTCCTTTAGCTTCAGCCCACCAGACAGTTTGGATTCAGAAGTCAGAAGGAGCTTTGCAAACTTGAGTAATCCATCTCCTCGAATACAATTTGCACTTTAAAATAAATCACAGTGATTTAACTCAACTAAAAATGCACAATTAATTTGTTAGGTGTATTAAATAATAAATACCGTTATAGAATCACAGAATTGTTAGAGTGTAGGAGGCCATTTAGCCCTTTATGTCTGCAAACGAGTAATTCACCTACTGCCACTTCCTAGTTTCTTGCCATAACCCTACGCATTCTTCCCTTTCAGTTAAAAGTCCAATTCCCTTTATTTTGCTTTTTTTTGCCAATTATTTAAAAAATCTGTTAGGCTAGAAAAGATTACGCCATAAGAGATGGTTTTGCCTATAACCATCATATGGTATTTCAAGATAGTTAAATCCAAACAAAATGGTGGGGTGCCAGAGTTTTGCATAAAATACATTCACAATTGTCATCCTCCACAAGCAGGAATACTAGGCTCACCAAACTGGAAGACAGTCACTTCTCTGCTTGTGAAAGCCAATCACTTTTTTTTGAACCAGAAACAGTTACCCTGAGCTGTCCTCTACCTCTCAAAGCAATCAATTGGATATTGATTTTAGAAAGAGGGAACTATAGGAAACTTCAGACATGTGTGTGCGCATGTGTGTGTTGAAGAAAGATTAAAAAAAAATTGGTTACCTTACGTTCAGGCTAGAGATGCATGATAAAGAATCCTCAGTAAAGAGTTTTGCCAATGAGAGCAGCCCTTCGTTGCCTAGGTAAGGGTAAGAACAGCATGTGATATACAAGCTATTAATTAAGAATGGCCACAACTCCAGATGTTTTGAATGTTTTTTTCTACAAATATAGTTTGGAAACATAAATCTGCACATTGAATTTCAAAAGAATGTATATTCACTGGCTTGGAGACTGCATGGACTACATAAATCCCTGTGTTAAGTACAATAAACACAGCTGAGAAATGATGTTTGAGAGAGACTAAATACCATTTTATACAGGGACAACAATATATTTTGTTTCAGATTGATGACAATAGAGCAACACAACCAACGAGATGTGGAGTGAGAACAAAATGAGGTTTACGAACCTAATCGATTTGCTGGTAAAGATAGGAATTTGAGAGACTGATTTTGCTTCAGAGCAGTGACAATTTTAGATACAGTTTCTGCTGCTTGTCTTTCAAACAACCGACAATTATTCAATGTTAAACCTGTGAATGTAAAGTGGAAAAAGATGTTTCTTAGTCATTGCAACAAGAGCTTTTGCTATGGAATCAAACAGCAGATTGATTTTTACAATTTCCCAAAGTTAGTACACAAATGGAAGGATTTGCATTAACATAGTGCCAGTTACAACCTCAAAAAGTCCCAAATGTTTTATGGTTAATGGAATAGTTAGAAGTTAGTAAATACTGTAATGAAATATAGCAGCTAATTTACACACAGCAAGGTGCCACTAGCAGCAACGAGATAATGACTTGATGATCTATTTAGCCAAATAGATAAATGGTTCATTGAAAAATCATCATAGCAACAGGTGCTGCATTTTAACGATACAAATAAAACAAGTCATCATAATTCATGACAATTAGACAATTCAAATTTTAAAAAGTACAATGTGGTCAAAGGATTCTGCAGCTATGAACATTCTGATATAGAATTAATTACAATACTTTGCAAAATGCACGTTTCCTTAATTTACAGAATAAAACTGAAAGGTCTACTCCATCATTAAGGTCTGTACATCACATGTTGTCAGATTGAATTCCTCAAATTCTCAATCATTTGCATACTATTTATGAGCTTTATCTAGTAGGGAATTGGGCTTTTAAGTATTATATTCATTCTATATCTTATGGTGTCCTTTCTCCTCAATTCCATTGTACATTTACTTTTGCATGGTCGTGACAAGAAACTGTAATAAAGGGAGTTGGGATTCAAGATATTTGAACAAAGCTCATACATACAGCACAGAACTTTACAACACAAACAGGCCCTTTGGCCCATAAGTTGCGCTGATCATATCCCTACCTACCTGGCCTATCATAACTCTCAATCCCATTAAATCCCATGTAGTCATCCAGAAGTCTCTTAAAAAACCCCAACAAGTTTGTTTTCACCACCACCAACGGCAGCCGATTCCACTCACCCATCATCCTGAGTGAAA
The DNA here is from genome assembly GCA_024679065.1 of Sphyrna mokarran. Taxonomy (NCBI): domain Eukaryota; kingdom Metazoa; phylum Chordata; class Chondrichthyes; order Carcharhiniformes; family Carcharhinidae; genus Sphyrna; species Sphyrna mokarran. Next base: position 25,916,165 of record JAGIQG010000009.1, read on the forward strand.
AACTTACCCCTGACATCTCCTCTGTACCTACTCCCCAGCACCTTAAACCTGTGTCCTCTCATAGCAACCATTTTAGCCCTGGGAAATATTTTCTGAGAATCCACCTGATCTATATCTCTCAACATCTTTTATAAACCTCTATAAAGTCACCTTCTCATCCTTCGTCTCTCCAGGGAGAAAAGACTGAGCTCTTTCAACCTATCCTTATAAGGCATGCCACCCAATCCAGGCAACATTCTTGTAAATGTCCTCTGCACCCTTTCAATAGCTTCCACATCCTTCTTGTAACGAGGCGACCAGATCTGCGCACAGTACTCCAAGTGGGGTCTGAGAAGAGTCTTACAAAGCTAATCAGACAAAGCTTTTTGCACCTTTCAGCAAGGGAATATATATTCAGTTTTTTGCTTGTGTCAGAGTAACTTGGGTACCTAGAATCAGTTTCTAGGTACTTTTATGTTTGTTTCCATGTTCTTTGCTAAGTCTAGCATTCCAAACCTATGACGCATATTCAATGATGAGTTTTAAGTAATTGTTAAACATAGTGGTTAGAGTTAGGTTGTAATGCTTAAGTAGATAAGACTTGTGAGAGCTTCCATTTTCTCTCTGTAAACACTTCACCTCTTTTGAGAGCACTTTTGAATGTAGGTTCCTAACAGCTTTACGCACAATCTCAGCATTGTCTTAAGTTGGTGATAAGTGAATCAGCGGTTACACATGAAACAATTCCACTGTGTTGCATTTTTGGTGATGGTGGTGGGGAGTGGGGAATGATGTCACAATGTGATTTGCTGTTATCCATTGTAACAAGAGCTGGCCACCTTGTATATGCATCAATTATTACTGAAGAATGTGTAACCCTCAAACGGATTCTCAAATGGATCAACAAAATCTACATGTAATTGTTGCCATGGCATTTTAGGCCATTCCCAAAGATATAAAAGGAGGCAGTGGTAGATTCAAACTAACAGCAACAGATTTATTCTAAGTCTTGCCTATAGAGTACAAACTGAAAATGAAACAGCAATCTCTGCAAATACCCTAATGATATCACCATCAAATCATATGATCAGTTCTTAATGCAACCTGCAACCCTTTTAAATATATAGCACACATTCACTCAATGAAGTGACTGTCCCTTGCATGTGAGATGTGTCACCTTGATTACGGTCCACCAGAAGGACAAGATATTCTACCCATTTACAGTGATGTATAAGCATGGTGATACGATACAGCCATTGTTCATGATGGCTAAAAATATAACAGGACCTAGTCTGGTTCCTTGTGGGATTTCAACATGCAATGTTATCTAGCTGAAAGTATGTGATCATTGATTTAATGATGTTGGCTGAGACACTAGCTATGATATAAGAAGAAAGCCCTTACTTTTCTTAAAATAATGCTATGGATCTTTTTTTTTTTACATACACCTGAAAAGGCAGACAGTGACTTGATAAAAAACCAGGGACACAGAGAACCTAATTCCTACATTCCAGTCCTACACTTCAATTGAAGGTATGAGGAAAGATGACTGACTGACTTCTGATATACATCTTGCAGCAGAACCTGCAACTTCAAATGATTATTATTTTACACAAGTGCAGTCTTCTAAAATATCAAGACCAAGGACATGTTGGATTTTGGGTATGGCAATTCAAGCCATGGGCTGTTTGGGCAAAGCTGGATTGAATGGAGTTAAGGTTTGCTCAGAAATAGACCGGCATGGAAGTGGCAAAGCAGATAACTAAGCTGGTGCCAAACTGTGCAATCTAATGAATTCTCCAGGTAAGTTAAGATTTTTCTTTAAATTGGTGCTTGGCACATTCTAATAATGTCCAGTTTTCAGACACCTCTGATTTACGGACAACCAGATTTGAGACACTTGTGTCGCATTCATTATTGATAGTTCATACAACAATTAAAGTTCAATATAATCTATTGCTACACTATTTACTCTTCCTCACCTTTAAAAGGAGCACTACGCAAAAGATCTAGAACTTCCTTAAAGCAAACAGCAAGATTCACATCCTGTATGGTAACCCGATCTAAGGCAGAGAGAAAGTCTGGGAGACAAAATGATTTGTTACATCATTAGGTATGCAGCTTTGCAAATACAGTTAACATTTTAATATGGGATTTAATGTTGTCAGATTAACAAAGGTTTCTCTATTTGGACTGTTCCCCTACTGCACTGGAAAATATCAGAAGCATCAGAAAAATCATTGTGATCTCAAACAATAGGTCATCCAGTCAGGGAGAAAAATTAATTAACTCAGTTAATACAGAATTACTGGGAAATATTAGACACAGTGGTTAGCATTGCTGCCTCACAATGCCAGGAACTCAAATTTGATTCCAACCTTGGGTGACTGTGTGGGGTTTGCACATTTTCCCCATGTCTGAATGGGTTTCCTCCAGTTCTCTGGTTTTTTCTCACTGCCCAAAGATGTGCGGGTTCGATGGATTGGCCATGCTAAATTACCACTTACTGCCCAAAGACACGCAGATTGAGTGGATTGGCTGTACTAAATTGCCCCCTTGTGTCCAAAGATGTGTAGGTTAGAGAGATTAGCTATGATAAATGCAAGAGGCTATGGGGATGGGGTGGGGGTTGGGTCAGATGTTCTTTTGGACAACTGCTGCAGACTCGATGGGCCAAATGGCCATCTTTTGCACTGTAGTGATTCTAAGAATCAACAATTGTAAATGCATCTACAGGGTTTCTCTGGAGCCAGTATGCATTTGCTGTAAGTAAAACTGCAGATTATTTAAGGCAAGGGAATCATGCAAAATCTTATTAAAACTAAAAAATATATTTGACAAACTTATTCCTTCAGTGTACATTATCACCCACATGTAGTCGCATACAGCAGTTTGCCAAGTTCCTCTGGAGCTTCAAATGATGCCCTATGCAGACAGAGGCATCTGAGGAATTTCAATCGTTTTAAAACAGGCATCAGCAAGTCAACTTGCAGGGGTTTGTCTGTGCAACTCAGACTCAAATCCTCCAAACAGCTATCTGAGAAAACACAGCAGCAAACAATGAGAAAATTCCAAAGAGAACATCCAAATCTTAATAGAATTATCAACCATTTTTAATTAAATGTTAAAGCATAGGTGTGTAATTGCTGGGATGACTATTATCTGGGAGGCTTAACTGAAGTTCCATCATCAATCATCCACTAATTTTTTTTTTAAAAAGATTTCAACTTGGATTGCATTCTTGCTATTCCACTAGCTTTCCAGCCAATCTTCTGCAGCTTGACCAGAATACCATAGAAAGCATGTGGAACAGACATGACAGGCAATCTCTCCTGCCCAACCAAAGATGAACTAAATCAAGAGCTTTGAGAGCATGTTTCTCTTGGAATAAGGGTGATTCATTTGATGTATTTCTTTAAAAAAACAATAAAAATGCATTTCTGACCTGTTACCTCTGCAGCAGTCATCAACAACTCGTTTTCCAGGGACTCATTTTGTATTTCCAGCAGAAAACCCAAATGGAATGTATGCAGGCGGGGGAAGTTGCTGAGCAGGAATTTAATCAGCTTGATCACGGGAAAGTGCAGGATATCATCTTTTAATACAAGAGTGGAAAGACTATTGTCACGGCATCGAGACAGGACATAGAGTTCCTTGAGAATTGGAAAGATGGTGGGTCCCAGGCCTTAAAGCAGAAGCAACGAGAGAGTATAACCAGTGCTGCCCATGTAAAGCAGTAAGCATGACCATGATTTCTCAGGCAGCAAATTTAAACTTTTGTGAAGTTCTGCAGCCAAGCCAACCTTAATTGACTTGCTAGTCAGGAGAATGTTGAGAGTTACTATCAGATGACTTGCTGATCCTATCTAGACTGGGAAACGGTATAGATAGAAATTAATTTAAAGAAATAACAAAAATGTTGCAAGAGCCAATCATTAAATCATACACTGCATTATTAAAACACCAACAAGACTTGTCAACATGGATCAAAATCTCTAGCCCCAAATGTAAAATGAAAGGAGAAGAATTACAAAGAAATTAACCTGACTGTATTTCTGACAAGTGGGCAGTTTTATAATACTTTCAAGATAATTGCAAATAGTAAATGATGTTATATAAAAAAAGTCAGAGGCAAAACCTGCAGTGAAGTGCTCAAAACTTAAGTGTCTAATTTTTGATTTTCTGCTCATTGTTTAATGTTACACAAATAAGGATTAGGTGAACACTTCATTTTATGAGTTGAACATAATGCAGTTAAATAAAGTCACCTACTCATGCAAGGTTGTTTATTGCAAGCTGTTGCTTTTGGAGTAACTATAGAATCAAATTGTGCAATACTTCATATCATCTCCACAAACCTTACCAACTAACCATTATATTCCAAAACTAGTTTCTGGAGGGATACCCATGAACGGAGCAATTTGCAGAGCATCCTGCAAGACTTGAATGACAATGAGACTGATGTAATTTCCAGCACCGATACACTCCTCAGATAGAACTCAGATGAGCAAGAAAGAGGTATGTTGTCCACTTGCTCTTGGCCAAAGAAATCAGAGTTACTCAAACCCTCCAGTAGGATGTTTTCATCAGTTTCTGAGGTGCCTTGCTCAGTGTCTGATTTATTTCCACCTATCATGAAAATATAATCATAGATATCCTCTGGCTTCTCAATTGCTTCAGGTGAACCAGAAATCTTTGGTCTTTCAGCCGACTGGACATTAAACATGTCAACAAGTCTTCGCTTCTTACGTGTTCTTTGGTTTGTAGAACGCACCAGACCTTCTGAGGTCCAAATGCTTGAACTGAGAAGATATGATTCTTCCAACTTTTTATTTTGTACATTTATTGATTCAAGTTCTTCAGAAATCATTCCAGGAGATCCATGACCTTCTGAAAAACTCCTAATTGCTTTTGAGTATGTTCCTTCCTCTGCAATTGCAGCACTTATTTTTTCAGCACCATTAGTGAACTCACAATGAGACACTAGCTGTTCTGAATTTCCAGTGATTACACTGGATGATGACGGTTTGGTAAATGTTCTGCCATCAGTTTCATGGGAGTAACTTGATTTTTCTTCAGAACCATCACAATATAGATCAGTATATCTAGGCTCTTTCGCAACCCTGCTGCATGCATAAGGATACAAATGCTCCTTTAGAAGCTTCTGCTCATTACAGCAACTGCTTGATTCACAAGTCTTGCCAGTGGGCCTCTGTTCTAACTGACTGCTAGATGCACAAGAATTTTGTTTTACGAAAGCCATATTGTGAATTCCAGAAAAGGGCTGAACTTCTGAAACAGTGTGTACATCAAGACTGCTCAGTCTTCCACACGTTGTGCCATCAGATTTGCGCATTTTGGGGTAAATCCTGTGTGTTTCATAACAACTAGATCCATTCATCAAATAAAGTTCCTCACATGATATATCTTTAGAATTTACAGAACATGCAATTGGAGATATCAGGTTAGCAGAAGGCACGTTAACACTTGGAGACATGAGTTTCTTACTCTCATTGTTTTCAGAAGTAGTAAACATCCAATCAGGTAAAGTACACTCCGTAGTCTTTTCAGGCTGTTGGTGGCAGTAATCTAAAAAATCACTCTGAGCCATTGGCTCCACTGATTTAGCATTCATCATTAACTTGCCTTCATCACAACAATAAGTATTCTCATCTTCCCTCTTCCCTTCATGCCAAAGTCCTGCACATGTCCTTAGTATGTGAGATAATAATTCAGGATGGGGTTCATTCCAATGTGACAATGCCACCTCCTTCACAACTCCATGGTGAACAAGGCTATGAAGCAGCTTTAACAACGAGTGCTCTAACTGTGGATCCACAGAACGCAGATGTTGAAACACCAGCTTATGTACTGTGGAAGTCAAACTAGCACAAATGCTTGGATTTTCAGCAAGTTCTTTCACTCCTTGGAGCTTGTTGCGTATGACTAGTTTGCTTACATGTCGTGAACCAAGTACCAAGGCAGAAGAGCGAGAATTCTTTAAACGCCTGTCATTCAAGATGTCCAGTGTTCCCCATAAGACACCATGAAAAAATGTTTGTAGGAATTTTTTCCTCCAGTTAAAAGGTTCCTGTGGTATTAAAGAAAGGACAGATCAGTACAAGAGCAACTACATCCTGTGATGACAGCTTTTAAAGTTAACTGCTTAAGTTAACTTCTGCCTAAGCAGAATCTTGAACTCTGTTTTCTCTATGCTCTGGAATACTTTCCTAAGCAACTTAAGCCCTTGCTTATGCTAATACTACTACAGAACGCAACAAGTGAATATCCTTTCTTTCTATATGGAACGGAAATCACTTTAGCACCCAACCATTGGATTTGATAGGTACAGTATTTGTACTGCAAGCAAGCAGATCCTGTCAGTTAATGTCGAAGCAGCAACACTGTGGAAAATCCACAGTGCAGGATCAGCAAAGTATTGTGTCATAAGTAAAGACATAGGGGGTGTGGAATGCACTGCCGAGTAAGGTGGTGGGAGCAGGCACGGTAGGGTTGTTTAAGGGTCTCTTGGACAGCCACATGAGCGGTCTGCAGATAGAGGGATATAGTAGGACTGTTTAAATATCCTATTTGTTTCCACAGGATGTTCGGTCCAACTTGTTGACCAACAAGGGCATGCATGCGGCAGGTCGTGCGAGAGCTGCTCTTGGATGTTGCTTCGGGAGTGGCCTAGTGCTTCACGTCGTTAGTGTATGCTTAAACTGGACCATCTGATGGGCACCATGACAGCTCAGGGACTATCGCTGTTACTGTGCAGACACATGGATTTGGGCCTGTGTCTGCGGGAGTTTGTGCGTTCTCCCCGTGGTTGCGTGGGTTTTCTCCGGGTGCTCTGGTTTCCTCCCACATCCCAAAAATGTGCTCTTAGGCTTATTGGGTAACAAATTGGTCCCTATATGTCACTAAGACGTTAGGACGGCGGCGTGGGCTCGTTGGGCCAAAGGGCCTGTTTCCGGTGCTGTGTTGTTCTTTGTAAACTATAAAGCTGTTGTAAAATATTAACTTTTTTTTAGAGAACTTCTATTAATGTCAAATAAACAGGATGTCCACCACAACCCCTTCACCTTTGTTAGGACTACAGACTAAAATATTAACCCACTAATTGCTGAGTACTAAAATAATTTTACTTTATCCATTTTAAATTTCTTTTGATTTGGCAGAATGTATTGCAAAACTAAAAGCAAAGGCTAGTGCTAACCATCAATTGAATAGCAGTCTATAGCAGCTTTTGTTGCATTCTGTGTTTCCACAAAATTTGCCCGACATCACAATGCTGTGTTGAATTCCCTACTTCTAGATGTATTAATCGTCGTGTAAAAAATGGATAGCATAAAAATAAATTTACCGTTCTTACTTTCGGGTTGGTTCCAATCAAATCCTGCCAAAGCTGCAGCCAAAGTGCCTGAGTTGAAATGCCTATAAAACATATTAAGACACAAAATAAAAGCATTTCAAAGAGATTGGAAAATTGTTATAATTGATACCACAAGCTGGGTTAAACAGCTGCACTAGAGGGCTGGTTTGCATCAAATAATCAGGCAGGTTGAGAGAGAAAAGAGAAGAAAGTAAAAAGGAAGTGCATCAAGGTTCACAAGTCAATACTGCACAGACTTTATCATCACTGCAACAAGGATTATCATGTGACATTTGAACACTTTAGCTGTGGTAAAATAATTGAACTGTTTGAGATCTTACCTTATATCTTTTAAGATTAATGACTGCCATTAAAATCTATATTTTATGAGGGAAGGAGTAAATATGTTCCAAATGTATTAATGTTTACACGAAGAAATAAATGTGGCATTTTAGTAAATATACTTCCACTTACAGATTGAAATATCCCAAAGTTTAGCAATGTGTCTTGACTTGAGTCATTGTGTTAGAAACATCCCAACTAGAGATATCTTAAGAAAGAGTAAATAATTGTTTATTTTCATAATATTGCTTTAAAGAAAAAGTACTGGCCAAAACAGTGGCTAATTATCTGCTCCACTTCAAACCGTGCTATGAGTTCGCCAATGTCTATCTGACCCAGCAGAAGAGGCAGTTGGGACATTAGTTTAACAACTAGCTTAAAATTAAAATGAGAAATTACTAAATGAAAAGTTTCTTTACTTGAATATACAAGTGAAGGAGTACCAGTATTGTATCTCCTAGTTATTATTTAGCATAACAACTTATGCCACTCAACCTTCTTGTTCTTATATTTAGCTTTCAAGCTATTAATCTGATGCTGTATTGGAGCAGGTAATTGTGAATGGGTTCTGATTCGAGTAATTATTTTTAATAATTGCTTATTGGTGCAAATCTTGAGTACTGCTGAAGAAAAGACACACAGTTGATGCTTTTTGTCTTGCACTCATCAAGACAGATGCAAGAATTTCAAAAAGACCAACAACATGTATTGCATAAGAAAAAAGTTATGATTGTTGATAAATCAAATGTCATTATCCGTGGTACTGCTTGACCAATGCATCAGGGAAGTAGTGTTCCTTGCACTATGTTTCTCTGATTGAACAGCGTTTGCTGTCCAATCCCAAATATGCTAAAAATTACACTAATTTAAGATTATTGGTCATGCCCACAATGTAGCTCACTTACGCTTGTTATAAGCTACATAGATTCACACACAAGAACAGATTCACATGCAGGAACCTGTACTGTGGCAAAAACAGCATATGTAGGCATTGTTCTTTTTTTTTGAATAAAGTATGGGGGACAATAATTGGCTGGTGTATTCTCCGCAGTAACATCTCAACCAAAACAGAGCTGATCTGTCAATAAATCAATATCTGTTACTCTAGTATATAAACTTTTGCTCTCTTTGAAATTTGGCACTCTTACCTTTGTCTTGATGAACACAAGAAGAAAATCTCTGGTAGTATGTCTCTTTTTCTCCAGCAATTATTTTTTAATGCTACTTTGCTAATCATGGCATTATCCAACACAGTAAAGTTTTACAACACCAATTTTAAATCCAACCAATTTATTTGATAGTAAATTCGCGAACTTTCGACTCTATAGCCTTCGTCAGGCAAATGCAGTGTTCTGGTCTGCATCTCTACATCATGACTACTATCGACATCGCATACTGCCGGATCCAAGTGGAGAGGATCTCCAAGAGGATTGCACATATCGACACAGACATCAAGTTTCTACAGAGATGCAAGAAAGCAGACAGGATACCAAAGGGACTACAGATACACATTGTTAGCCACTTTAACACTTGAATAGCAGGTTAGATGTAAGGATTTGCATTCTAATCAGCAATCTGTAACTGTCTGTGTGCGTATGAGTGCTATTGCAGACCAGAACACTGTATTTGCCTGACGAAGGCTATAGAGTCGAAAGCTCACGAATTTACTATCAAATAAATTGGTCGGATTTAAAATTGGTGTTGTAAAACTTTACTGAGTTTACCCCAGTCCAACGACGGCATCTCTACATCATTATCCAACACAGACAGAAGAATACAAAAAAAAATTCAGATGCTTAAAAATCAGATAAGGTAATAATCCCTTCATTTGTTAAACGGTAAACCAGATGCACATTATCTGATCAGTTGTCTGGCTCTATGATTCTGATTAAAGGTGTTTGTAACTAGTTACCTTGTATGCCAGTTCAGAAGAAATTCTTTCACAACCTTTCCTTTGATGAAATCATGGCATTAACAGTTAACAATACAAAGAAAAGCACAATATTAAAATTAATAAGAGTTACAACTTTTATTGTGAAGATTTCAATGATCCAAATGAATGCCCAAACAGATAGTTTACAGGAGTTTGAATTTAGAGAGTGAAATTTCTGAAGTAATTTTACCTTTCTTTACTGCAACCACTTCCATTCTCTCCAGGTCATAAATGTTAAGGAACTTCAGCAGCTCTTGGAGAATTGCAGTTGGCAAATCTGTGTATGGGGCAGAACACCGAATAGGGACTTAGAAGGGCCTGTTACAAGGAAGTGCAAGCTTTCAGCCAAGTAACAGTTCTTGGAGAAATAGGCTGCATTAAGTACAGACTTCTGTGACCAGTGGGCACCACGCAGAGAGACACCCAGATTAAGATCTAGTGTGAGTACATCAGTTACCTTTTTTAAAATCCATTTAATTTGTTGAAAATAGGCTCTATGCTTAAATTGTCTTATTAATTTTTAATTTATTATCACACACATTGGCATACAGTAAAAAATATTGTTTTTTCCACGCTATACAGACAAAGCATACCATTCATACATCGGGGAGAAGCAAAGGTGAGGGTGCAGAATGTATTGTCATAGGGGAGAAGCAAAGATGAGGATGTAGAATGTATTGTTACAATCATAGCTGAAGTGTTGAGAAAGATAATTTTGTTAAGAGATGGAAATAAAACTGTGTGAGAGTTTAAGAGACTAAGAAGTTTTTAAAGCATAGGAGAGTAAAAGATAGAATTTGAGGGTATGCAGGGGATGGCTCACAAGAAGTTGCCATATCTAGCATGTGTTTTTCATAAAGGATAACTAGGGGTGGGCAATAAATGCTGGCCTGCCAACAACAGGCCCACAATTTTTATTTATTCATTTGTAAGATATGGGTTTGTCGGTTGGTCAGCATTTATGCCCATCCCTAGTTGCCCAAGGGCAGTTGAGCATCAACAGCATTGCTGTGATTCTGGAGTCGGACATAAGAATGGCATATTTCCTTCCCTAAAGGACATTAGTGAACCAGATGTTCTTTTTCTCTGACAATCAACAATGGCTTCATGATCATCAGTAGATTCTTAGTTCCTTTTTTTTATTGAATTCAAATTCCACCATCTGCCAATGCAGGATTCGAAGCAGGATCCCCACAATACTAGGGGAATTTCTGCAATAATCGTCTAGCGATAATACCACTAGGCTGTCATTTAATAATCCAATAAAAGATAGACAACATATGCAAATTTGTTGCTGACATTTTTCCTCACGGATCTGAGAAAGGACTTTGACCTTCTGACAGATCTTGATCTGCGACTTGCCCTCATCTCTGAGTGATCCTGACAGACAAGTGCCCGGGCCTCAGTCACCCAGAGACACAATGGAGCCTCAGCTTCGAGCCTTACCGCACACTCCCTGCTCCAGCCGAACCATATTCTCGCTAACATTCTTGGCACAAATGGTGAATAGAGTGGGCACATGGTGACAGAGGCTGTCCTCCTCCCCGGAGCTGCCCGGCTCCATCCCGTGCCACCTCCGCCGGGCTCTCACACCGTTGCTATGCCGCCATCTTGAGAAGGTCACCGTTGCCTCTCTGGGTGTCCACCATCCGAATGAGGTCCGCCAACGCGACTACATTGACACTTTGACTTTTTAAATCAGCATGTTGCATCGTGCCAGCTCAGTCCAGCGTCAGTTATAATTCTCAGCTAAATGTGAAGCACGTTCTTACTAAACATTCTATGAAACTATGGACGCATTGATTTTTGAAGCCGTGCGATTTGGAAGTTTGGGAGGGGGGAACCTTTATCCCGGTGTGCGGTTCGAGCCCGAGCCCTGTGATGTGCACGGGGGGAGCGGGTAAGATGGCGGCGGTGAGGGAGCTTTGGTCCTTTTCCAACCGGACCCTGGCTGTTAGGAACCGCTGCCTCCTCCCCCTCGGGCTTGGCGTGGTGTCCGACCAGCTCCGCACTTTCTCCCTGTCCGGCATTTTAAATCAAGCCGAGGATGAGCAGGAGCTGCAGAAAAATCCTTTCTACAGCAAATACCAAAGCAAGATCCAGCAGCTCAGGAGGTGAGGGAAAGACTTCTTATCTGCTGGTTTACATACTGTACCTTCAACCGAGAAGGGCGGCGTGGTGGCATAGTGATTAGCACTGCTGTCATACAATTCCACGGGCTTGGATTTGATTCCAGGCTTGGATCTGTGTGGAGCTTGCATATTCTTCCCGTGTCTGCATGGGTTTCCTCTGGGTGCTCAGGTTTCATCCCAGAGTACAAAAGACGCGCTGATTAGATGCATTGGCTATGCCTAAGTGTACCTGAAATGTGTGGCAACTAGTGGATTTTCACAGTAACTTCATTGCAATGTTAATGTAAACCTACTTGTGACACTAATAAGTAACCTTTAAGAAGTGCCAAGTGAATGATCCCTCTCAGCCTTCTAAGTATTAGAAACACTAGTGTTCTCGTCAAAGCCTGTCCACAATCTTCAAATCACAAGTCATGAGTGTGATGGAAGACTCTCCCCTTGCCTGGATGAATGCAGCCTCAGCAAAACTCAAGAAGCTGAATACCATCCAGGACAAAATGGCCTGTTTAGTATCCCTTCCACAAACAGTTACTCCCTCCGCCATTGACACACAACAGCAATGTGTACTCTTTATAAGATGCATTGTTGGAACTCACAAATGCTCCTTCCATACCCATTATCACTATCAACTAGAAGTATAAGGGCAGCAGATATCTAGAGGTTCCCCACCAAGCCACTCACCAATCTGGCTTGGAAATATATTGCCCTTCCTTCAGTGTTGCTGGGTGAAAGTCTTGGAACTCCTTCCCGAACAGCAGTTCAAGAAGGCAACTCACCATCACCTTTTTAACAGTAACTAGTAATGGACAATGAATGCTCGTCTACTTAATGAAGCCCATATCCCTTGACTGAATAAATTTAAAAAAAAATTCCACGTGATATCAAGAAATGACTGAAGGCACCGAATGCTGCAATGACTATGGGTCCTGACAACATTCTGGCAATAGTACTGAAAATTTATGTTTTAGAATGAGCCATAACCTAGCCAACTTGTTCTATCACAGCTACAACACTACATCCTGCCCAATCTATGAAAAATTGTCCGTATGTCTTGTCTACAAAAAAAGGACATATCTAATCTAGCCAATTACTGCCCTATTGATCTACTTTCGATCATCAACAAAGTGATGAAAGTTGTTGTCAACAGTGCAATCAGGCGACACTTGCACAGCAAAAAACTTGCTCATCAAAGCTCAGTTTCGATTCCACTAGGCCACTCAATACCTGATCTCATTCACCTTACCTAAACTTGGGTGAGGTGAGAGTAAATGCTGCAAGACAACATTTCACTGATTGTGGCATCAAGGAGCCCTAACCAAATTGGAGTCGATGGGAATTAGTGGAGTCATACCTGGCACAAAGGAAGATGATTGTGATTGGTGGTCAAACATCTCGGTCCCAGGACATCACTGCAGGAGTTCCTCAAGATACTGCTCATGTCAAACCATCTTTAGCTGCATCATCAATGACCTTTCTTCCATCGTAAGGTCAGAAAGGGGGATGTTCACTGATGACAGCATTTGTGCCCCCTCGCAGACTGAAGCAGTGACTATTGCCAATGCGTGAGAGAATCCAGCAATTTCTACTTGGCATTCAGCACCACTATGATCACTGAATTCCCCCAATGTCAACATCGGCAAGATCACCATTAACCAGAAACTGAACTTCTCAATGCTTGTCCACCATCTACAAAGCACATATCAGAAATGTGTTGGAATATTGTCCACTCATAAAGTTTGATGCAATCCAGGACAAAGCAGCCTGCTTGATTGGCACTTCATCCTCCAGCTTGAGCCTTCACTCCTTCCACCATATACACAGTGTGGCCCATCAACAAGATGTGCTGCAATAACTCAGAGGCATCCTCAGCAGCACCTTCTAAACTTGTGACGTCTATTAAGTAGAATGTCAAGGGCAGCAGATCTATGGGAACACCACCACCTCCAAATTGCTCCAAGTCCTGACCCAGGGCAATATTGCTGCCCACTCACTGTTACTGAACTAAATCCTGGAGCCCCCTTCTTGAACAATACTTGGCGCTCGTACAGTACATGGCCTGTAGCAATTCAAGAAAATGGCTCACCTACTTGAGGATGTTTAGGGGGCAATATACTTTGGCATTACCAGCAATGCTCACACCTCGTGAATGAATTTTAAAATGTTTGCATTAAACCTCTCCTTAAATGCACATATTTTTGGATTCTAGGACAAAACCAGATGAATATGAAGCTCGTATGGCAAAGAAAGAAGATGTTAAGAGGCATCCATTAGGACATTCAAAACAAGGCGAGTTTATCAGACTCATGGAGGAGAAGGCAAGAATCTGTACAATTTTCTTTATTAAAATATGTTGTATCTGAATGCATTTAAAAAGAAACTGTCCTTATGAACACTTCAGTTATATCATTAATTACAATGTTTCCTCAAATCCCTTTTTGTTATTGTGAGTTCTCTGGATTCATTTTCTTTTGAGTATAATAAAATGGTTGCTATTTAGGAACTGCCTACGTGGGATAGGATGGGGAACTCCATAGCTGTATATCACTCTAATGATAAACAACAAGTGTCTTATTAGTCATTACTCTTTCCAAGTCTTTCTTTTTATGGGTCTTATGCAACTGGACATAGTGATAGAGTGGGTAGTGGTGCAGAATGATGTAACTTAGGGCTTTATCCCATTTTAGTGCAGCAACTTCAGCAGAAACAGACTTGGAACTATGTGGAAGGTCACAGTTATATTCTAAAATGTTTCAAATATTACAATGTGATTGCAGTGAAAAATTTTTAATGACAGTTTTTTGTATATTACTTTGCAGCTGTTGTACATGATTTACATCTAATTTACATTTCCTGCTTTAGACATTGCATGTGTGTTTTTGGCTTATTACAGATATCAGTCCATTGAAGAATGAAAATCACCCCGTGCTATGTCTGGGAACTGCCAGAATTGAGTCAGGAATGCTTGTAATTATACATGTGTAATCAGTTGGAAACATGTGTTGCACTTTCTTTCACATGATCCTGATTTTATGGTCAGCAGTTAAAGTACAGGACTTACTGACAGTTGTCCAGAGTTGTACACATCTCAGTGGAAACATGTCATTGGGTGTCTAATCCAGCATATCATCCTCTATAGGAGATCTGAAACATATTTCACCGGCTGAAGGAATAGCATCATTCATCATTCATCAATCATCAGATTGAAGAATTTTCAGACCTGCATGTCAAGAGGAAAGGATAGATGAGATTAAGGATGAGATAAAATAAGTTTTTTTTTAAATTTCCAACTTTAGTTTAATTCTGAGGGAATGAAATTCCACACAGTGCCACAGAGGTTGTTGATGAAAATTTCGTCTCTCAGTGGGTTGTTAGTCATTGGAATTCTCATCCACTGCGCAGTGGCAGCCAAGTCATTGGATATACTCAAGACTACTTTTGGCAGATTTTTGACCTCCAAGAGTTATGGGGCAGACAGGAAAGTAGATGCAACCTTCCATCACTTTTGATATGACTTCCTTTTTCCTCAATCATGGATTCCCTCTCACTGTTTTTGACAAGACCCTCAACCACGTCCAACCCATTTCCTGCATCTCTTGCTTGCATCCCTTTTCCTTCCACCGAAATAGGTTTCTGCTTGATTCTCCTTCCACCCTACCAACCTCCATATTCCGTTAAAGGATCATCCTCCACCATTTCCATAATCCCACCACTGAAAACATCTTCTGTTTCTCTGTCACTATTCTAAAAGGAACTCTGTGACAACTTTGGCTATTTCTCAGTCATTCCCACATCACTTCTCATTCCCATGCAATCACAAGAGGTGTAACAACTGTCCCTTTATTCCTCTTTCCCGACCAGCCAATGTTCTAAACATTCCTAGATGTTTAGATTTAATGGACTATTCAGTGGTTACAACGTCGTCTCTTCTACATTGCAGAAACCAAAGGCAGGTTGGGTGACTGCTTTGCAGGAACACTTCTGGTCAGTCAAGCATAACCTGAGCTTACTATTGCTTGCCATTTTAATTCATCACCTTGCTGTCACGCTCATATTCCTGTTCTCGGACTCTGTATGTGTTCCAACGAAATTCACACAAGCTCAAGGAACAGCTGTTCTATTTTCTGATTAGCACAGTAGTCCAATGTCAGCATCTCCACGTTATATCTTACTATTAGGCACTTTCTGGACTGAACATTTGAGTTCACCAATTTCAAATCTCAAACTCTGTCCCCCATTTTGATTTTTTTTGCCAAGTGTCACTTTTGATTTTATGGATTTGAAGTGTTCGTTATTCTGAAATTCACACATACTTTGGACAAATGCTTTCTTTCATTACTGCAAACAATATAACACTCTCTTTGCCTTTTGTTCGATTACATCTTTGTCATTTAAATTTTCCTGTCCCTGTAGACCTTTTGTTTTCTTTTTCCGCCCCATCCCTAACTTAAAACCCATCATTTTTCTATTTTCTTTCAGTTCTGAAGAAAAGTCATAATTGAAATGTTTCCTCTCCACAGATGCTGCCAGAACTGCTGAGTGTTAGGAAGTCTTCTGTTGTTACTTTGGATTTTTGCAGCATTTCCCTTTTATTGGAATAATTTGTGTTTGACTTTGTGAACATTTTATGTTCAAATTATTTTGTAAAGCTTTTGTATTGTGCTCACTGAGTGTAAAATTATTTTTTAATGGAATCTGCCAGTAATTAGTGTGAAATTGAATCAGTCATCTGTCTCACGAATAATTTGCAAGTTCCTTTAATTAAGCAACTAGATGGCTAGATTTGAGAAATGGATTGCAATTGGGTTTTTTTTTTTAAGGACTCAGGGTTAGATGATGCTAGGTCCTGGGATGGCCAAAACTTGATTGAATTTCAGTTTTTTAAAAAATATATTTTCTTTTCAGTCAAAAAAACTCGGCGAAAGAACAACTGGAAAGCCAATTGGTCTCAAGGATAAGGTAAATTCTGCGCTTCGAGAAATTCACTCACTACTATCATCACGCTTGATAAGTTTACTTAAACCACCCATTTAATTGCTGCCTTTCTCTACTTTTTTTGATACTTTTCTTTAAATTGAGCCAAAAAACTATGACAGCTAAGATTAGCAATGCGCAAAGCTTGAAGCTGTTTTGATCTCAAGCATGCAGAACAGTGCAGGGCATCTTGGCTCATTGAGATTATTTTGCAGTTGTATTGAATTGGATTACAGTTGAATCAATATCAGTGCTGTGAGTGTTTACCTGAGTCAGAGTGTTGAGCATCTGGTGTGTACATTAGCAATGTGTAGCTTGGAATTTTCCTCATTCCAATCATAATCCCTATAAGGAGGTCATTCGGCCCATCAAGTCTGTACCAACCACAATCCCACTAGGCCCTGTTCCCGTAATCCCACATATTTACTCTACTAATTCCCCTAACATTGGGGTCAATTTAGTGTGGCCAGTCAACCAAACCACACATCTTTGGAGTGTGGGAGGAAACCAGACCGTCCGGAGGAAACTCACAAAGGCTGAAAACTTCTCAGCTCCAGTATCTGTTTATAGACCAGCAGTTGTTTTCACATGGATCGTCTTGCGAACTTTGGTATGGTATACAGTTCAGAGAGGAAAGTTAAAGAACGTGTAAAAGAGAAATAAAAAAAAGCTTTCACTACTTTTAGTCTGAGGTAATTGCTCCTGATTACTTTAACTAAATATAAATCCAATGTTTCTAACTTCAGCCATCTTCATTTTCTTTTGTTCAGCTGATTTGCTGATGTATGTTGAGTCTTTTGCTTTATTCTTGTTTTAGACGCTTCATTCCATTCTCAATGTGGATATGGTGAAAGAAAAAACTCCAGATGAAATAGCACAGGTAATTACTTCAGAAGTCAAATTTTAAAAAGGAAGCATCAGTCACTTTGTCAAAGCATCTGATTTGATTTGCCATTAATTAAGAATTTTCATGCTTTGTATTTTGATCTGAACACATGAATTACAAGTAAGCCACTCTGCCCCTCAAGCCAGCTCTGCCATTCAATAAGATTGTGATTAATCAAACTTTAATTTCAACTTCTCACTCTTGTCTATCCTGATAATGTTTCATCTCCTTGCTTCTCAACAATCGATTTATTTCTGTCTTCAAAATATTGAAAAACTCTGCCTCAACCACCTATTGAGGAAGCAAATTCTAAGCCTTTTAACCCTTAAAGATTTTTTTCCCCCCTCATCTCTGTCTTAAATTGTGACTTTTTTGTTCTAAGAACAGTGGCCTTTAGTTATAGATTCTCCACTTGTTATGAAATGTGGACAGACCAGTTTCTATATCTCAAACATTTTACCCAGGTGCATTTATTTACAAGATGAATGAAAGGACAAGACTCAGTTTGCTATTCAAGGCAATTACAGTAAGAATTCTTACAATACCAGGTTAAAGTTCAAAAGGTTTTTATGGTAGCATAAGCTTTCGGAGCGCTGCTCCTTCATCAGATGAATGAAGAGTTGGATTCGCAAACAGGTAATATATAGGTACAGACTCAACTTACAAGATAATGGTTGGAATGCAAGCCTTAACAGGTAATCAGATCTTTACAAGTACAGATAATGGCGAGTGGAGAGAGAATTAAGTACAAGCTAAAGCAATGTAAATTGTCTCAAGCCAAGACAGCTAGTGAGATTTTGCAAGCCCAGACATGTCATGGGGGTTACAGATAGTGTGACATGAGTCCAGGATCCTAGTTGAGGCCGTTCTGATGTATGCGGAACTTGGCTATCAGTTTCTGCTCAGCGATTCTGCGTGTTGTGAAGGCTGCCTTGGAGAACGCTTACCTGAAGATCAGAAGCTGAATGCCCTTGATTTGCTGAAGTGTCTCCCCAAGAGGAAAGGAACACTCCTGCCTGGTGACTGTCAAGTGGTGTCCATTCATCCATTGTCTTAGCATCTGCATGGTCTCGCCAATGTACCATGCCTCAGGACGTTCTTTTCTGCAACATATCAGGTAGACAACATTGGCTGAGTCGCAAGAGGATCAACCATGTACCTGGTGGTTCTCATGTGAAATGATGGCATCCGTGTCAATGATCCCGCATGTCTTTGCAGAGATTGCTGCAGCAGAATTTTGTGGTATCAAGGTCACTGTTCTCCTGAAGGCTGGATAATTTGCTGCAGACAGTGGTCTGTTTGAGGTTGCGTGGTTGTTTGAAGGCAAGTAGTGGCAGATCTGGGTATGGCTTTGGTGAGAAGTTTGTCTTCACCAATGACATGATGAAGGCTCTGGACGTTTCTCCGCTCCAGGGAAGTACTGGACAATGAAGGATAGTCTGTCCGCCTTGTCCTCTGTTTATCTTCTGAGGAGGTTAGCGTAGCGTTTTGCTGTAGTGTGTCAGAACTGTCAATCGATGAGTTGAGCACTGTATCCTGCTTTTATGAGGGTATCTTTCTGTAGATGTTTGTTGCGATCCTGCTCATCTGAGCAGATCTTGTGTATTTGAAGGGATTGTCTATAGGGGATGGCATTTTTAACATGTTTGGGTGGAAGCTGGAGAAGTGGAGCATCGTAAGGTTATCTGTGGTACAGTGAAGTGCTGAGGTGACCATCTTTGATGGAGATGTGTGTGTCCAAGAATGTAACCGATTCCGCAGAGTATCTGTGGTGAGTCTGTTGGTGGGATTATATTACCAAGTTTATAGATATTAACAACAGTTACTCTTCTCAAGTTATCGTAATCCTATTTATCTAAGTTTGTAATAAAACCTGTGCCAGTGAACTTGACCAAGCCATGGGTCCAATTTTCTGTGCCTCTGCCATCTCAGGGCCCTCATCCTTGAAGGTGATTCTTGCATGTCGCCTTCTATTGTCTCTGTGTTGCCACTGAGTTGTCTTCTGTAGTTGTCTTTGGTGTGGGTTGTACTGTAGCTCACTCCTAGTGACCTCTTATCTCTCTTCCTCTGCATCGTTCTGGAAGCTTCCCTGGCTTCTAGCCAGTGGGGTTACTGGGTGGAGGTCACAGCTTCCACTGAGCTTGCATATCCCTTATTTGGAGGATGTTAAATGCACCCTAAGTTTTCCTTTCGTAAAATCATGTTGATTCTACCCGATTGTTCTATTGTAACATCTATAAGAATAGCATACAACATCTCTCCCTTAAACTGAATGCAAAATTCAATTATGTTATGCTTACTGCCTTGACTATGAGGTCATTAGTTAATCCTATCTCTTTGCACAATATTAGAGAAGTATAGCCAGCTCCTTGGTTGGCTCCAGAATATGCTAACCTAAAAAATGATCCCAAAGACATCTTACGAAGTGGCATCTGCGCTACCTTTGCCCACCTTATTCTAGTCTATATGTAGATAAAAACCCTCCATGATATCTTGCACCTTTCTAACAAGCTCTTACTATTCTTCTTTGATACCCCACCCTATCATTGTTAGATGGTCTGAACACCAGTCAGGCAAGTGACTTCTTGCCTTTATCATCCTTTGTCTCCATCCACACTGCTTCTATATCCTGGTTTCCTGAATTTATCCCTTTCTGCTGCACTAATATCATCTTTAATTAGCATAACCACCTTTCCATTTTTTCAAACTTCCTGTCCTTTCTAATAATCACACATCCTTCAATATTTAGATTCTAATCTATGCAATCTTGCAACTATATCTCAGTAATGACCATTAGGTTGTACTTTATTAATTTCTATTTGCACTGTAATTTTTAGATTTCCACTTTTAACTGTGCATGTGTTCTGAATTTCTGTAAGTTCAACCTTTAATCTGGTGTTGTGAGACTTCTCACTCTAAGTTTTGCTGTTGTAATGCCGACTGTTCTGCCAATTTAAAATGACAAAATCTGGTCCTGAGCCGTTATTTGGAGAAACGTGCGTACCCTATATGCATCCTACTCAGATGGAGAAATATAGCTCTTGCAAATTAAAATATCCGATTGTCTTACCTTTTTAGACTATTTCATTGATTCACATTGTAAGGGGATTTTTTTGGGTGTCCCTCGGGGGAGGGGGTGGGGGGTGTCTTACGTTAACCTGATCTCGGCTAATACAAAGATTTGCGAGAGACAGTATACAGTTAGAGATATTCTTTATTTGATTAATACATTGGGAGAGAGATAGTGAGAGAGTTCCAGCTTCTCTCTGATGTTACATTATACAAGCACAACAGATTTACGTTTCTGAAGATACGATCCTTCCGCCTAACCTGTCATCCAACCTGGATGGTCCATTAAAATACAATTTATTTACTTTGCCA
Organism: Sphyrna mokarran; assembly: GCA_024679065.1. NCBI lineage: Eukaryota > Metazoa > Chordata > Chondrichthyes > Carcharhiniformes > Carcharhinidae > Sphyrna > Sphyrna mokarran. The sequence goes on from JAGIQG010000009.1 coordinate 25,937,164, forward strand.
ATAGCATTCTTCCTTCCAGCAAAATTAGGAATTCATTGGTCAACCAAACCTAAAGGTGTTTTCCCCCCCCACCTCCCACCAGATGCCCTGCCTTGTGCCGCCATTGCCTAGAAACCTTCCCTACATAAATTTGGTAGGTTCAAGAGTCGCTCCTACTACCTGCAGTCCTGGGAACAAGAAGGGAGTCATCTTTCTTGTCTATTTTCTGTCTCCTTTTCAAGGAGGCTGAATACATCTATAATTGCAGCTAGAAGCTGAATCCTTCTATTCATTTCCAAAATCCTAATTTTCAAAGTTACCAGGGCCTGGCCTGTCCCTGATAACATAGTAAATGCCCTATGCCTCGTTGTTCCAGAAGAATGTGGTTTGTCTAATTAAGCTTATTTCCCATTAGGCTGGAGGGGTAAATTGCTTATTGGCTAAAACTTGCAAGAAAATATAAAAATATAATTTAAATCTATAATATTTGTTCAAAAACAATCATGTATGTGTTTATATAGACAATACCTTTGTACAATATGTAAGTGAGGCACATTATGATAGCGTATATGTGGTCCCTATTTTAAACAAATCTATTTTGTTTTAATAGTCTTCAAAAAGCAGAGGTTTTTGTATCCCCTGCTACACATGTGGATAAATCATTGGGTCAGTTTCTTATACTGGAGGTGTCAGATGACCTCAATGTTAATTCTGCTTCTCTCCTTATAGATGCTGCCAAATCTACTATTTCTAGCATTTTTCTGTTTTTATTTCCGATTTCCAGCCGCTGCAATATTATGCTTTTATTCTTGTATTTGGTATATTGCTTTATTGGGGAAAGAAGTTACAAGTTTAAAGATTTGACCATTGAAAACAAACATTTGCTTGTTTCAAAAGCTGTTGAAATCTTGGAGATATTCTTGATGTGTTCCATTCATGTTTATGTATTTTTCAGATTTGGAATCAGTATTTTGCTCAGAAGGATACTATCTCTGCCGTAATTCCTGTGAGTATCGCTTTGATTTGAATAAGATGTGAAAAAATTGTTTGTCCTTGCTTTTAAATTGCATGTTTTGTAATAGTTTTTGTTTTCCTTGAAAGGGTGCAACGTTTGATCTGATGCACAGCAGGTCACAGAAGTGCCCCACTGTGAGTAAATAGTATGTTCATTGTCAACATATTGGGATCTCTCTTTTAAAATGATATGTGACTGTGAATGGTTGCATTCTGGAAAAAAATAATGTGCATTCTGCTTGCTGCTTTAGTGAAAGTTTTGTTTGTGCTTCATATATTTATGAGCTGCAAGCATGCAATTTGTCAAATTCTCACAAAAAATGAAGAAACCCATACCAAACATGAAGGCACATCAAGTATATTAAAAGTCTTGCAGTTTTAGTTTATTTCATTATGTTTCTGACATATATTTGCTAATATGCTATTTCTAATACACATGTCTGTGCTTTTTTATTACAATTAAACTTAGCCGCTACCTCCTTCAAAATAAGTGATGGTGTTGTCCCTGAAAATCCTTAGGTTTTTGTGTTGTTGTTGTTTTGTAATAATAATTTGGCATTTGGCCTGATGCTGCTGGCCTCACTGGACTGTTAGCATCTTGCCCTTTGATCGTGGGGAGATGAAGCAGATTAACTGGCTTTGCTTGCATTAGATTTAAGTGATGGTGAGGATTTCTCAAAAAGGATTTATCCAACTGTGATTGTACAAATGCATTATTTTAAGATTTTTTTTTAAATGTTGATGTAGAGTTTACAAGACCGAGATAGAGGATTTTTGTTAGGTTAAGAGTATCAAGAGCCCTTTGAGATGCAGGTCAGCCTTGATCTATTGAATAGTGGAGCTGACTTGAGGAGCACAATGGCCACTTCCTGTTCCTAAGGTCCCAAATCTTGCCCTTCTCCTTCTGGAGTTCAGGATAATGATGTAGTATAAGCTGACTTGGCAAATTCTCCCCCAGTGACTGCAAAGCAAACATTGGAAAGGGCCAAAAGAAGCTTAAGATATACATCACCCCAGTGATTCATGAACAGTGGGACAGTTGGGGAATCCTGGGGAAATACTTTTCTACACCAAGAAGGATAAAATAAATGAATTGTAGAAGGGAGGAGGGATGAGTTAAGAAGATAAAGAATTTTAAAACCTTGAGATTGTGGGAATGGAGACTATGCAGACGATGCATAGGGGGAAATTGGATAAAGGACAGTGCATAATCCAGCTGAGCAGGAACATGGTGGAATTTTTTTTAGAAAACGGACCATATTATATTGTTAATGGCTGGTTTAATACAAATGCAATTGGTTGGAGTTGAGAAGATCAAGAGAAGTTGGAAAATAGACGGGATGATTGGAATCATTTGTCAGACCAGAAACTTTTATATCTTTATGGAATAGTTTGGAAGAATCTCACCAATCATGGGAACAATATTTTAAGCCGAAGAATTATTTGGTACTGTAAAAAGAAACGGTGCTTTTTGACATCCAGCAATGGAGCCGATAGTGAGATTCAGATATTGTGTAGCAGTAAATCAGCAATCTGGGTGCACTTCCTTTTGTAATTTTTCTTGTGCATTTCTTCTCTACGTTGTAGCCCAGGTTCAAAGCCTTGCTGTGGCTGGGTTCAGAGATATGATATTTTACTCAATCTCCTTGGCATTTCAGAGAATGATTTAACAAAAATAATTTTCCAGTCTGGGTGACTAAATTCTGGAAGAGGTTCTGGTTCTCTAAATTGTGTGATTTGTCATTTACTCAAACTCATGATTTTAAGCTGTACAACATTTTCCATGCCCAGAAAGCCTCATATAATTCCTTAAGCTCATGCATTGATGATTGTCCTGTTCCTTTCCAGTTCTTGTATGCTTTACCAAGACAAGCAGGTTATGAGTTCTTTGTGGGTCAGTGGTCTGCGACTGAGCTTCACTTTTCTTCCTTAATCAATCTTCAGGTAGGTGACTGACTGGAAGAGCACCTGTAAAGTTTTTAAAAATGATGTTGGAACAAACACTTCTTTGCAGCTTGTTGGTGTGTTAACAGTTACTCTTGGTAATTGTACCTGCTTCCTTCAAATTTCCTATAACAGTTGCTCAAAAGGGGAGGTGATGGCGAGTGGTATTATCGCTAGACTATTAATCCTATTAAACACTGCTAATGTACTGTGGAACTGGGTTCAAATTCCCGGTGGTGGAATTTGAATTCAATTAAAAGTATCTTGAATTAAGAATCCACTGATGACCGTGAAACCATTGTCGATTATTGGAAAAACCGATCTGGCTCATTAATATCAGGAAAGAAATCTGCTGCCCTTACTTAGGGTGCACAATGTAAAATGACTTCTGCTGCCCTTAGCTGGTCTGGCCGATATATGACTCTAGAGCCACAGCAATGTGGTTGACTTTCAACTGCCTTTCAAGGACAACTAGGAATAGGCAGTAAATGCTGGCTAGCCAGCAACACCCATGTCCTACAAATTAATAACAAAAAGAGGGATACCGTATAGAATTTTAACACTGGCTCCCAAAGAGAAGTCATTTTACATTGTGTACTTGCATTCCCTAGTGCCCTGTAGACAGTACAAAACAATAGTGATTGGTTGTAATTTAATGAATCTGTGCAGCTGGTCAATGAAGCTTTGTGCTGGAAATAAAAAAAATTAAAATTACCCCAACAAGATTCTTGAGTAAATTCAATGATTTTTGCAATTTTTAGGCAATTAAAAACTACATGGGAAAGTGCTTCCAAGTGTGCAAATCTGAAGTTGAGTCTCACTTTTGTCTATGAATCTCTGCTGTCATTACTTTATAAATTTATTTTTTATTCACTCGTGAGCATTGCTGGATAGACCAATATTTATTGCCCACACCTAATTGCCCTTGAAGAGGCAGTTAAAAAGTCAACCACATTGCTGTGGCTCTGGAGTCACATGTAGGCCAGACCAGGTAAGGATGGCAGATTTCCTTCCCCAGAGGACATTAGTGAACTAAATGGGTTTTTACAACAATTGACAAAGATTTCATGGTCCTCAGTAGATTTTTAAATCCACAATTCTTTTACTGAATTAAAATCTCACCATGTGCCCTGGTGGGATTTGAACCCGAGATTTCAGAGCATTACCCTTGGTCTCTAGTAGTCCAGTGACAATATCACTATCACTATGCCACAGCTTTCCTAATGATCTAGTGTCTGCCTGACTATTTATGCATTGTGTAGCATAAGTAATCATAGACCTACAGACTGGGCATTAATGCTGTTCTGAAAATAACTGACTACAATAAAACCAGTATACCTTAGTGAATTTGTTCATGATTAGGTCTCCTGTGTGTTGCCTTACAACTTTTCTCTCGTCTAGACCAAAATTGTGATAATTAACTACTAAGTTTTACTGTGCCTTTAAGGCCAGTACAATTGGCTATGTTTAAAGGACTCTCCATTGGTGTTGCTAATATATTCTAGGGTTTCTTTTTCCAAAATCCAACAGATTAGTAAATGTTTTGCCATAGTTAGCTAAAAAGTGATTGTAATTATTGTATTTCATATTGATGTTTGGTCAGCATTAGTCAAATGTCAGTCTCTCTAATTCATGAGCTTACAATCCTTTTCATGCCATGTCCTCCCTAAAGAAATTTACAACTTCCCATATCGTACTTGCCACATAGCTCTGTTAACAATGAGAAAAACACTGTAAAACATGCAGAGTAGGCAGTCATGCTCCTACTCTGTAGTTCCTGCCTGCAGCTGCAGCAAGTATCTGGGGCATGCGGCAGGGGCAATCATTGTATAAAAAAAAAACATTATGGCTGCACTAAATCACTTTGGTTTTTAATCCTTAATTTGTTATAATATTTGTCTGTAAGCCAACTGTCCCACTATTCATGAATCACTGGGGTAATATATGTCTTAAGCTTCTTTTGGCCCTTTCCAATGTTTTCTTTGCTTTGCTTTGCAGTCATTGGGGGAGAATTCGCCAAGTCAGCTTATACTATATCATTATCCTGAACTCCAGAAGGAGAAGGGCATCGTACTCCTTACCGCTGAAATAGACACAACATTTCTGGTAAAACATTTTCTTTTGCTACATAATAAATATGCAATAAAACTCCATCAAAAGTGGTGACTACTGTGGCAAATAACTCCTTTCTGAATATGTAGTTGGGAGTTGAATCGAAAATTATAGGATTGGGCATAGACGGACTGTTCTAGAAATCACTTGGACTAGAATTATTTTAAACTGATATTGAAGATTTTAATTTCAGGGTTAAAGAGAAATGAACACCACTGCTCATCAAATGTTGACAGCAGTATGCACCAATGTGTAAATGCTGTCTCAAAAAGACAAACGATATAATGTTCATTAGCAGTTTTTTTAACAAGGTCTAGCCTTTATCCCCTGTACATGGGGAATATGCTGGTGATAAAGACATCCTGAAGCATGTTCTGTTCTCTTTGATTTCCCATAGATGGTGCTGTCAGCGATCTTTCAGAGTTGTACAGTACCAATTTTTATGTATATTCTTCCACATAGAAAATCACATCATTTCATATGAACACCCCAACTAAAATTGAAGAAATATCATGAAAGTTACTTTGGGAAGGACTTGTATTTGATTTTCTTTGAATGGTGACTTCAGTCACCATTTCTTGGCCACTCCAAATGCTTCTGTGCTAGCTGATACTGGGTATGCATTTCTGAGTGGAGCAGACACTAATGCAGATGTGTCTGTACCACAGCAAAATACTATTTTAAAGAATAAGCAGAACTGAATAGAAGGAAATTATAATTCAAGATTAAGAAAGATTTTGATTTGATTTATTATTGTCACATGTATTAACTTACAGTGAAAAGTGTTTGTTTCTTACACACTATACAAACAAACATACTGTTCATAGAGAAGGAAATGAGAGAGTGCAAAACTAATACTGTCATAGCTAGGGTGTAGAGTAAGATCAACTTAATGCAAGCTAAGTCCATTCAAAAGTCTGACAGCAGCAGGGAAGAAGTTGTTCTTGAGTCGGTTGGTACATTACGTGATCTCAGACTTTTGATTCTTTTCCTTGAAGGCAGAAGACGGAAGAGAGAATGTCTGGGGTGTGTGGTGTCCCTTAATTATGCTGGCTGCTTTGCCGAACAGCAGGAAGTGTAGACAGAGACAGATGAAACATGTGTTTTGTGACTTAAGCAATTTCTTGTGACAGCATTTTTAAAACTGTAAAAATTGTAAATCTATCATGTGGAGCTGTTGCCTTTATTAACAAGAACACTTTACTCTTTGCCAGTTTGAATAATGGTCATTTATAAAAAGAATAAATACAAGTAGTTTTGCAATGCTTCTTGCCCCTGTGAAAACACCTCTGTTTGAATCTTCCTTTCAGGGAGAAGAAATTATCAACTAAGTCTTAATTTTCCAACTTTAATGCAACAATATATTAAAAGGACTGGGCTATTGACAGTTGCAAAACCTAGGTTACAATGTTGGCATTTACCAAACTTTGTGTTTCTGACTTACAGAATGTACAAGAGGCACAGTGCCTAGCCAATGAAGCACAACTCTTTTACGCCACAGACTGCCAAAAGACCTACAATCTGGTGGAGACATTTAACCATAAACCCAGTGATTTCAAACATATGTCAGTTATTGCTGAGATCGAACAGTGTGGAATTGGAGGCTCGTTGATGGAAAATCAGAACGCAAAGACTTAGGAGCTGTGTAACTTGGAAGAAAAAGCTGCAATATAAATAAATCTATATGACCTTTGTTGTGGACCTATGAAGTTTGACATTTTTGCTCGCCAGTTTCTATGGATTTCCATAAACATAAACAAGAGTCATGGGTGGAAGAGGGGACTCACACCGTTAAAATGGTGGCGTGGGCTTGTTGGGCCACAGGGCCTGTTTCCCGTGCTGTGTTGTTCTTTGTTCTTTCTTTTGTTAACATTGCTTGGGACTAGATTTTTCCAGAAATTATGGATGATCCAACTAGTACTCATGACTGCCAACTGCATCCTCATCAGAATGTCTCTGAAATTCACAGCTTGAATGTGATGAAGCACTATAACACATGAACAAGAGACTCATTAAAACTAAAGAGTTTCACCTTTGAGGAAAGAAGTGTAAGAAATAGGGATAGAATTGTGTTATTTGAGTCTGCTCAGGCGTTCAATAAAATTATAACTGATGCAAAATCTCAGCTCCACTTTCCTGCCAATTCGTATGTTTGTTAACTTAAGGATTCACAGCCCTTTGATTGCAAAAAAAGTTCTCAACAGAGTCCAAAATTTTCATCCCCCTATTTTCAGACTACGTTTCTTGGTTCCAGATTCCCTTATCAGGGGAAAAAGTCTCTCAGAATCCAGTCTTTCATGTCTTTTCAGATCCTTGTATGTTCACCTCCACATTTTTCTAATTTCCAAAGTACATATCCATTTTGCTCAATTTCTTCTCATTAAACAATCCTCTCATCCCAGGAATCAACCTAGTGAATCTTCATTCCATTCCCTTTAAGGTAAGTATATATTCCCTTCATCAAAGTCATGAACATTTGCATTGAGGCTTTCTTACTTTTGTACTCCAACTCTGTTGGAATGAAAATCATTGTACAGTTTACCTTCCTGACTGCTTGCTGCACCTCATGTTAACTTTATGGGGCAGATCTTCCCAAAGATGTCACAAAACTCTGGAAACTGGAGGGTTTCCTGTTGGGTGGCAAATCAGTTGTGATGCTCCTAGCCCATTCTGCTGGCCTTAGTTAAGTTCCAGTCCAGACCGATGGGAATCCAATTAATATTCAAACCTCCTAATAAGCATATAATTATCAGGCTGGAGAGCTGATTCTCAACCAGGTAAGACCACTGGGTGGGCTTTGGTGCATCTCCTCATGCCTTGTACTCTGAGGGTAAGGGGGGAAGTAAAGCAGGTACTGTGTCCCTCTGCTGCTGCCAGGCTGCTGAGGTAGTGTGCCCAAAGGGCGTGAGAGCTGGGTAGGCTCGGGATGGATGGAGGAGTTAACCTGAGGATGGTGATCTAATGGCTGTGCTTGTCTTTGTTGCCTGGGAAAGGTGGCATTCACTTTCAGGATGCTGATGTCAGACACCATTCTGGGAAAGATTTTCATTATTTTCTCTATCTTCTAAAACCTTTGAAATGCCCTGGTCACTTTGATATCCATGCCCCATGGCCACTTGGAAGCCTTCAAAGTTACCGCAGCGCTCCATTCCACATTGGGATTTTGTCCAAATGGTTAAAAAAAAATCCTGGCTCTACCTCATATATCCTGTTGCTTTTTCTCGTAAGCAACAGCTGCTCAGAAACTCCTTTATATGCTTTGATGATCAATTTCACTGGGGAGCTCCCTTTTCACACTGAAAAGTTAGGTTTGGGGGAGGTGGTGTTTGCATCCTTTGAAGCGGTTAGATTGACAAGCTGGTGTACTTTTGACGAGGAACGAGCTATGTTTATTTTGCTGTCCCCTTTGGGTGTATAAGTTGGTCATTTTTATTCTGTTCCTCGCCTTTGTCCCTGAGTGGAATTCTTTTGCAATGCCAATGAAATCTTTTTTCAAGGGCTAAACCTAACATGACACCAGCAATTGTGTTACATAAAACAAAACATTAAAAAATCTCTAAAGTTAGAATTTCCAGATGTGATAAATTTTCTTCTGTATGTGCATTTTGATCATAGAGAAAAGATTTTTTCCTACTTTTATGGGGTACTTGTTTCCCAGTGTGCCAACATAATTCTGTTTCATTGGTATGTAAATGAGTCAGATACAGGTCCAAAATCAATGAACATTAACTTGGCAAGCAGTCAAACAAAAACATGCATCTACGCATATATATTTAATTGTGCCTGCAGGGACATAATTAAAATTTATGTTGCTGTTAGCATCTCTGTTATCTCTGGTGTGTATTGACAAATCTTTCTTAATTTTATCCAACTTTAATTAAATCACTTTTCTGTAATTAGAATTTATATTCTCAGTGGCCCTCTTATTCTAAAGGAGAGCACCACTAATAATTACTACCTTCTTGTAACTGATTGCAAACTGTCTCTCTGGAACTATTTGGAATTGCTCTCTGTTAAGATGTCGGCATTGTTGGGTTTAGATTTCTTTTCTATCACTTTCAATTGATTTTACTCATACAAAAAGGGATATCTCAGTTTCAATGAATTTTCAAATTGTTTGAAGTTCTCCTATGGTAATATATAATCTTAAAATGACCAGGCAGATAGGTCATTTCTCCTCCCTTTTAACTATTAATATTGATTTTGGGCTGGCAACTAAAAGTTGTGCAGTAATGGACCTGGGATGACTCCACCCATTAATTCATTTGTTAAACTTGTAAACATGTTTGATGAAATAGAAAGATTTATCAATACACACCAGAGATAGAGATACTAACAGCAACAAATTTTAATTATGTCTCTGCAGACACAATTAAATATATATGCGTAGATGCATGTTTTTGTTTGACTGCTTGCCAAGTTAATGTTCATTGATTTTGGACCTGTATCTGACTCATTTACATACCAATGTAACAGAATTATGTTGGCACACTGGGAAACAAGTACCCCATAAAAAGTAGGAAAAAAATCTTTTCTCTATGATCAATATGCATACAAAAGAAAATTAATCACATCTGGGAATTCTAACTTTGTAGAGGTTTTTCAATTTTTTTTACATAACACAATGGCTGATGTCATGTTAGGTTTATAGATTTCTCTGCCATATTTGAAACCAGTTAAGCCAATTATAAAATGGCCATCGGCATGGTAAGAAACACATCTCTGGTTTACTCTTTATTAAAATCCTATTATGAAAATTTACAGAGTGCCATTTTGAGTACATTTTTTTTTTTTAAAGCAACACAGCACGGGAAACAGGCCCTTCGGCCCAACGAGCCCGCGCCACCGTAATACCAAATCATTATCCTATTTTAATAGTCCTATATAATAGTATATATATTAATCCTAATTTGGAAAATTTTCACCATAGGGACAATTTGTTACCCAATCAGCCTAAGAGCGAATTTTTGGGTTGTGGGAGGAAACCGGAGTGCCCGGAGAAAACCCACGCAACCACGGGGAGAACGCGCAAACTCCCGCAGACACCGGCCCAATTCCAAGTGTCTGCACAGCCACATCGATAGTCTCTGAGCTGTCATGGTGCCCTTCAGGTGGTCCACATAAAGCACCCATATACGACATGAGGTACCAGGCAACCCATGAATCAACATCCAACATAGTGTTCTTATCAGCCTTTCTCCTATATAATCGTTTTACTGGTGTCTGTTGAGGGTTCTGAGCATGTGCGGGTTTGGCAAGCTTTTCAGTCTGTAAGCAAGACTTGTTTTACTAGTGCTCCTGATTTCATAGTTATTATTGTTATTATCTTTTGCTGAGTTACAGCTATTTGTTATTTATTTATATAAATAAACACTTTTTAAACAACATTCCCCTACCTTATTTGTGGTCTCTGCTCACCACAGAAATCTATTCATTAAAGGGCCAATTGATATGTACAGTTTTTCTGTATACTCATATTTCAACATGCACAAACATGAGTTGATATGTGATAACTGCTGGAGCTATTGATAAGCCAAATATAAAAAACTGCTATGGTCGATTCAACTAGAATACATAAATCACCATGTACTGAGACTGAATTGATAAGACCATAACACATGCAAAATATACCTGTAGCATTGCCATATATTGGACAAATGCTTTAAGGTAACTTTAGAAAATCTGATTTTCTAAATATATAAGCTGGTAGATTTTGATGGTAGCTGGAGTGCTGCCATAGCCAAACTGGTTTGGGAATTGGGTTATATGTGTGAGGGGGAAGCTTGGTGCAGGATCCGTGCCACGTTTTATAGATGGAAGCTATTTAATAAATGGACATACACCATCAAAGTAAGGTAAGACACTCCAAAGCTACCCTCATACAATCAAACATACATAAAAAATAGAAGCAGGAATAGGCTATTCGGTCCTTTGAGCCTTCTCTGCTTTTAATTATAATTATGGCTGATCATCAAATGTAATATCCTGATCCTGCTTTCCTTGCAACACCCCTTGATCCCTTTAACTCCAAGAGCTGTATCTAATTTTTTCTTGAAATCAGATACTTTGGCCTCAATTACTTTCTATGGGTGAAGAAATTTCTCATCACCTCAGTCCTAAAAGGTTTACCCTTAACCTCAAATTATGAACCCTAATTCTGGATTCCTCCATTATTGGGAACATTCTTTCTGAATCCACCCTATCTAACTGGATATGTCTTCTGTCTTGCTGAAAATTGGAAAAAAATTCTATGTGGACTTCACTGGAAAACTTACCTTACCTTTCATTGCCGTTTTCTCCTGCCACAACCATGCAAAAGTAAATGTGTGATGAGAAAAGATGTCTTTCCACAAATAAAATAGACAATGAATCGACTGTGAAACAATCCAACCTCTTACTTACTTGGCCTTCTTCAAGCATCAGATCAAGCCCAAAATGCTTTATCTTGTCAGCTTGGATCTCGTCTATCTCCTTTGTGGGGACCTTGAATTGTATTTAATTGGAATTTGAATTTGGTTTTTGGAAAAAGCAAGGAATGGATTTGGGTTTACCCAGTCAACTCTGTGCAATGCTTTGTAACTTTAAGAATGGGGTAAAAAAAATGTTTTTAAACCCCCAAATATCATATAAATGATTGAGAATTTAATGGACCCGACATGATAACATACAATCTATGGATTTTGACATGAAATGTGGAGTGGGGTAGACCGTTATTCTGTAAATTGGGTAGACCATTATTCTGTAAATTGAGGAGACCTGTTTTTTTCCAACTTAGTGTTGTGGGCATGATTGTAATAATGCCATCTGTTTGTTATTTTACACTTTATTTTTTAATTATTCTTTATAGCTGTCATGAATTTGTTTTAGTTTTATTATCATCACAATTCAGCACCAGACACTACGAAGATGACGGATAGGTTCCAGTGAGTGAGGGATCCACAGAAATCAAGAAGGAAGATGCTGGGGGCGTGGGATGTGGGATACAACAGTATTCCAAATAGTCAAACCTGGACTAAATGGACTTCAGCAAGGCATTTGACAAGGTCCCACATGCAAGACTTCTTGAGAAGGTGAGAGGCCATGGGATCCAAGGGGCTTTGGCCTTGTGGATCCAGAACTGGCTTGCCTGCAGAAGGCAGAGGGTGGTTGTGGATGGCTCTTTTTCTGCATGGAGGTCGGTCACCAGTGGAGTGCCCCAGGGATCTGTTCTAGGACCCTTGCTGTTTGTCATTTTCATAAATGACCTGGATGAGGAAGTGGAGGGATGGGTGAGTAAGTTCGCCGATGACACGAAGGTCGGTGGTGTTGTGGATGGTCTGGAGGGATGTCAGAAGTTGCAGCATGACATCGACAGGATGCAAGACTGGGCGGAGAAGTGGCAGATGGACTTCAACGCGGATAAATGTGTTGTGGTCCATTTTGGCAGATCCAACGGGATGAATGAGTACACTATCAAAGGTAGGAGTCTTAGCTGTGTGGAAGAGCAGAGGGATCTTGGGGTCCAGGTCCATAAGACTCTCAAATCGGCCTCCCAGGTGGAGGATGTGGTTAAGAAAGCTTACGGTGTACTGGCCTTCATTCATCGAGGGATTGAGTTCAGGAGTCAGGAGGTAATGCTGCAGCTTTATAGGACCCTTGTCAGACCACACTTGGAGTACTGTGCGCAGTTCTGGTCGCCTCACTATAGGAAGGACGTGGAAGCTATTGAAAGGGTGCAGAGGAGATTTACAAGGATGTTGCCTGGATTGGGAGGCATGCCTTATGAAGACAGGTTGAGGGAGCTGGGGCTGTTCTCCCTGGAGAGACGAAGGTTGAGAGGCGACCTGATAGAGGTTTACAAGATGTTGAGAGGAATAGATAGGGTGGACTCTCAGAGACTATTTCCCAGGGCTGAAATGGTCGCGACGAGAGGGCACAGATTTAAGGTGCAGGGAAGCAAGTACAGAGGGGATGCTAGGGGAAAGTTTTTCACTCAGAGGGTGGTGAGTGAATGGAATCGGCTGCCGTCGGTGGTGGTCGAGGCGAACTCGCTGGGGTCTTTTAAAAGACTTCTGGATGAGTATATGGGATCCAATGGGATTGGGGATTATAGATAGGTCTATGGCTGGGTAGGTTTTGATGTGTTCGGCACAACTTGTGGGCTGAAGGGCCTGTTTATGCTGTAGTGTTCTATGTTCTATGTTCTATGTAATTTGCAAATTGTGTAAAAGGAGCAGTTAATCAGACATAAAAATTCATAAATTTAGAAAATAGCTTTATGTTCTTCATTTTATTTTTTCTGAAGAATTCTTGCATATCAGTTATAAAAGAAAAGAACTGTAGCTCAAATGTGCAGAAGGTCTTGTAACAACAGAAATAGCTGGAAATACAGAGTAGGACAGTCTGCGTCTAGGATTGATTGTAACACAAAAAGTTTAGACTGAATATCTTTACACAGATGATGGTAAAAATTGTCTGTGGTAAGTGTGAACAATATTTAGAGAATTGGATAACCATTTGGCAGAGAAATCATCTGAGAATTAGATAAATAAACAGCAGGGCAATCAATGTTTAGTCTTTTCCAGGACTACATGACTACAACTTGTACTCTTCCAGAATTACATATCATAATTTAAACCCAGACTCCCCGTGATTTGCAGATCTCCTGTATTGCCTGTACCAAGACAACTTGTTATTCTGTTTTAGGTTTCATTCACTTCTGGACTTGACTATTCCACTGCTTCCAGCTACACTCCATAAGCTTCAGTTCATCCAAAACGTTGTATCCCAATTCACAAGAAGTCTCATTCATCTGCAGCCCCTGTCATTGATCCACACTGGCTCCTGGTCCAATCTTCAATGCTTCAATCTTACAATTGTCATCCTACTTTTCAAGTCCTCACATTACTCTCTCTAACCTTGTCCGTCCCTATAATTACATGCAAGATCTGGCATGTTGTATTCCTAGTTTCCATCACCCTGCTATAGATGGTCGTGCCTTTAGCCATCTATGGGCACTAGATCATAAGACGTTGGAACCAAAGTAGGCCATTCAGCCCACTGTGTCTGTCAGCAATTCAGTAAACTCATGACTCGTCTGATGTAATAACGCTCAGCTCCACTTTCTTGCCTTTTCCCGACAACTATTGATTCCCGCACTGAGCACTGGAAATCCCTCTTCTTTGACATTGTACTTAAAGCCTAGCTGTTTGAGGGGCATAGATAAGGTAAACAGCCATAGTCTTTTCCCCAGGATAGGGGAATTCAAAACAAGAGAGCTTAGATTTATTTTAGTTCAATCCAATTCAATTTTATTGTTATTGTATAATTGAATTGAATAGAGGGCATCAGTTTAAGGTGAGAAGGGAAAGATTTAAAAAGGAGCTGAGGGGCAACTTTTTCACAGAGGGCAGTGTGTACATAGAATGAGCTGTCAGAGGAAGTGATAGAGACAGGTACAATTATTAAAAAACAGTTAGACAGGTACATAGATAGGACAGGTTTGAAGGGATATAGGCCAAACACAGACAAATGGGAGTAGTTCACTTCAAGAAAACTGCTTTTGGCATGGTGGGCACAGTGGCACACTGATTAGCACTGCTGCTTCATAGCACTAGGGACCCAGGTTCAATTCTCGGCTCGGATCACTGTCTGTGCAGAGTTTGCATGTTCTCCCCATGTCTGCCTGAGTTTCCTCTGGTGCTCCAGTTTTCTCCCACAGTCCAAAGGTGTGGATGTTAGGTGGATTGGCCTGGTAAATTACCTCTTAGTGTCAGGGGGATTAGAAGGGTAAATGCATGGGATTGGAGATAGGGGTCTGGGTCGGGTTGTAGTCAGTGCAGGCTCAATAGGCTGAATGGCCTCCTTCTGCACCAGGGATTCTATGATGTATAGTTGGCATGGAGTTGGCATGGAGTTTGGCTGAAGGGCCCATTTCCATGTTCTATGACTAAGCTGTGACTTCTGTGAAATTTTGTCTGGTAACACCCCTGTGAAATGCTTGGGATGCTTTACTATGTTCGAGGTACTATCTAAATGCAAATTTTTTTAATAGAGCATAGAACATTACAGCGCACGGCAGGCTCTTTGGCCCTCAATGTTGCGCCGGCCTGTGAAACCAATCTTAAAGCCCATCTAACCTATACTATTCCAATATCATCCATATGTTTATCCAATGACTATTTAAATGCCCTTAATGTTCACGAATCCACGACTGTTGCATTGGGGCATTCCATGCTGTTACTACTCTCTGAATAAAGAACTTAACTCTGATATCTGTCCTATATCTATCACCCCTCAATTTAAAGCTATATCCCCACGTGCTAGTCATCTCCATCCGAGGAAAAAGGTCCTCACTGTCTACCCTATCTGATCATCTTTTATGCCTCTATTAAGTCACCTCTTAACCTTCTAGTCTCTAATAGAAACAGCCTCAAGTCCCTCAGCCTTTCCTCAGAAGACTTTCCACAATACCAGGCAACATCCTGGTAAATCTCCTCTGCAGCCTGCAATGCTGCACCTTTTCCAATGGTGCAAGAATTAATCAAAATTCTTTAATTTCAAGTCAGATTGATACATTTTGTGTCACAATTCCTCATTTTAGCACATGATGAATCTCCAAAGCCCAATCACATAGAATACATGTTAATTTTCAAAGATTCATTGAATTTAACAAGTTGATTGAGAATTCATGAAGAGGTGACTTCACACAGGAAGGAAATACATTCCAGTGGAAAGCATTCCTTTAGAGCTGTGAAACAATTCCTCTGAGCTTCCACTTAAAGAAAACTATTGCTGGTTCCAAACTGTCCAGAGTCTATGTTTAAGCCAACTTCGAAACAGAAATATTTATTACCTTCTGATCCCTTAATGCCATTTCTGGAACCCTGGGCGGAAGCAGGTGTCTCTCTAAAGAGAGTTAAAATATGGAGAGTTCTGTGAAAAATGGTGTGGATTTTAACAGACTGTCTATACTGTTAGATTAAACATCTGCTTATGATTATGAAACCTCTGCAATTCTTTAAACCTAACGTGGAGATGCCTGCACTAGACTGGGGTAAGCACAGTAAGAAGTCCCACATCTTCAATTAAAGTCCGACAGGTTTATTTGATATCACAAGCTTTTGCAGCACTGCTTCTTCAACCATTTGCCTGAACCAAATAAACCTGTTGGACTTTAATTGAAGTTGTGCGACTTCTTACTATTCTTTAAACTTATCAGGAATTTCTGATTGACTGGACTTGAAACAGCTTTTCTTCATCACTTCTTGGCCTTTTGGCTAAGATCAAGTATAAATCTGGTCTCGCATTTGGTCGTGGCCAATGAGGTTATACTGGGGCGTCACCTGAAGCAATTCTTTGCAAATCCATCTGGGCCTTTTGGCTAAGATGCAGCTCAGATCAAGCCCAGGAGGAGTTGTAATATCTCATCCTGTTAGCTTGGATTTTGTTTGATCAAGCCCAAGATGGAAGGTATGGCCTTCCTTGTCAGCTTGGATCTGTTTTGAATTGGATTTCTGATTGGGAATAAAGTACCAAAAGCTACACAAAAAGAAAGTAGCTTTTCTTTTTTGTTTTCTCATTTTCTGGGGGAAAGGGTATGGGACTAAAAGATACAAGTTGAAGGTGGAACTATTCCAGTAAACAAGCTGCAGAATTGTGCCCTTGGCTTCATATCATGGCTCCTCTTGCATCAAGTTCCCAATCAGGCCTGTTGTGTTAAGAGATGACAGAACTAAAGAGAGTCACTTTACTGAAAGGCAAAATTTTTGAGAATTAATGTTTTTGGTTCAGAAAGGGGTGGGTGGATGGTGTTCTTAACATTTTAATATTGCGAGCAATTTTAGGCCCTGTATCTAAGGAAGGATGGCCCTAAACAATGTCCAGAGGAGGTTCACGAGAATGACCATGGAAATGAAAAGCTTGAATGCACGAGGAGCATTTGAGGACTCTGGACCTGTACTCGATGGATTTAGAAAGATGAGGGAAGATCTGATTAAAATGTACAGAATTCTGAAAAATCTGGACAGAATGGATATAGGAAAGATGGCAATGTGGCACAGTGGTTAGCACCGCTGCCTCACAGTGCCAGGGACATGGGTTCAATTCCTAGCTTGGATCACTGTCTGTGTGGAGTTTCCATGTTCTCTTAATGCCAGGGTGGATTTCCTCCCACAGTCCAAAAGACATGCTGGTTAGGTGCATTGGCCATGCTAAATTCTCCTTCAGAGTACCCGAACAGGTACCAGAGTGGGGCGACTAGGAGAATTTCATGGTAACTTCATTGCAGTGTTAATATAAGCCTACTTGTGGCTAATAAATGAACTTTCAATTTTCAAAATGTTTCCATTAGTACGAAAGATTAGGATCCAAGGCACAGCCTCAGAGTAAAGGGATGGCCTTTTAGAACTAAGAAGGGGAAGAATTCCTTCAACCAGAGGGTGTTGAATGTGTAGAATTCGTTGCCATAGAAGACTGTGGAGACCAGGTCATTGAGCATATTTAAGACAAAGATAGATAGATTCTTGATTGTTAAAGGGATCAAAGGTGATATGGAGAAGGCAGGAGAATGGGGTTGAGAAATATATCAGCTTTGATTGAATGGCAAAACAGACTCAATGGGCTGAATGGCCTAATTCTGCTCTATAGTCTTATCATCCAGATATTTATTTGAAGAATAATGTCACCAGCCATCCAGGGCCTGCTTCTCCTTTCACGTAGCCAAGAAGTTATGTTTATTGAAGGGGAAGTCTAAAGAAACAGATAGTTACAGAGCGATGGGGATAGAGTGGGGAAGTGGGACTAATTGGATCATTCTTTCAAAAAGCAGACACAGGCATAATGGACTTTTTGTGCTATATATTCTATCTAAACCTATGTGTGTAGTTCTTATGTATGGTCACTTCCTGTCTTTGACTCACTTCCTGTTCTGTGAATGACTTGTTGTCTAAAAATACTTGCTCATTCTGAAAATTTCTTGAACAGCTTTGTTTTCCGCTGATCCTAATGCATTTTGACTTGTACTGGTAAATGTTCCAAAAATGGCTATTTTAATATCTGTGATTGTCAATCGCACGGTGAGCAAAGAGTTCAATGCCAAAGACCACTCTAAACAAACTCTTATTTGACATGTGCCGAGATGTGACATTACATGAAGTATATCTACCAGGCATGGTGACATAATGGGCAGCACGGTGGAATAGTGGTTTAGCATCAGGATACCAGGTTCAATTCTGACCTTGGGTGACATCGTGGAGTTTGCATATTCTCCCCATGGATTTCCTCCAGATACTCAGGTTCCCTCCCACACTCCAAGGGTATGAAGGTTAGGTTGATTGGCCATGCTAAATTGCCCCTTATCCTGCTGGATTGCCCTCAGGCAATCCAAATGGCCTCCTTCTACGTTGTAGGGAATTGATATTTCTCTGCTTAGGCAAGAAGTTATTCATAGACACTTATTTCAGAGACAACAGAGATCATTCGCAATAAATCTATCAATCACTGTTAGACGGAAAGACATAAACCGATATCTCAGAAACTTTATCCTGCCATCCATCCCCTTCTCAGAACAAAGCCTAATAGTGAGTGCTTGATGAGATTGCTTGCTCACAAAAAGTCACATAAAGTGCCAGTCTAACAACCAGCTGAATTTAAATAGATGGACAACAATAACCAGACAATTCATTGTCAGGGATTGTTCTGAGACTGCAGCAACACTAGCTGTTTTGTAATTAAAATGTGGGCATCATTTGTCTGATCGGGCAGTCAGGCCGTAGAGATAAGTGAATATGCAATCCCCAAATCCAAACTGAATTTAGTCATCGCAGCGAGTTCCTGATAATGGAGAGAAAGCCAGAAGCAGCATTACCTTGGTTGTTTGTGGGACTCCTGGGTGCATTTTACAGTGGCCAGCCAACTAATTACTGGCTATTGAAACTGCCATCCTCTGGAAGGGCAAATGCTCATCTGCAGGAGGTGCCCGGATGGTGGCCATTACATTGACTGTGATGAGAAGAAGTGGACACTAAGGAAGGAGAAAAGGTGAGTGAGGTCTGGACATGCCAAGGCCATGATGTGGACGTGTCGGCGTTGGACTGGAGTAAACACAGTCCAACATCAGACAGTCCTGACCAGGGTGGGGGGAGGAGGAGGGTTGGTGAAGGCCAGTGTGTATTTATACAGGATGGACATAGCCTCCAGGGCCCTCCCTGTAGGCAACATAGGGAGATCCCAAAATATACCAGACAGTGTCCCCAAGTGGAAGAGGGCCTATCCACATGGGTAAAATGCCAGCAGCAGTGGGAAGAGGCCCTTAACTGGCCACTTAATTGGCACAATTGGCCTTTTGATGGGAGGGAATTTGAGCACAGGACAGAATCTATTAAGACGTGAGAATATTATTATATGCTGCTATGTATTTAAATAAAGCAAACTTATCATCCATGTATCATTGAGGGCCAAAGGGTCTGTACTGCGCTGTAAGGTATCGGAAATATACAATGGGTTAGAAGGTTGAATACACGTTTCTCACGAAATTATCAAAAATATTTGTGAGAGCTAGGGATCCTGTGGCAATATTTTCTCTTTGGTCAAACATTGTGTTGTTAAAGCTGAACCCAACTATTTGAGTTGCTGAGTTCACAAACTATACAGATTCACACGATGGTTAGGTCCAGATTGTTATGATATTGTGCTGCAATGCAAATATTCATGGTTTTCTTAAGTGGAACATCGATAAATGGACTAGCAATGTCAAAAGAGCATATGGACCCACCATTGTGATCGACACCCACATCCTGTATGGTCTTCACTACAGTGAATGAATCCTTTGCCTTGTATCTGGAAAACTTGTTCAAAACTGATTGTAACAATTCACCTGACAACATGGCAAGGTACAGACCATATCCAACCAGCCCATGCATGAAAAACTCAAAACATAGCGTCCACCATTAGATGTGATTCTGCAATTCGACAACCGATGTTAAATAAATCTCAAAGTGGTCGGAATTATATTGATAACAAACTTAAGATTGATAGCTGAGCTCGCAATGTGGTGCATTTGCATGTACTGGAAGCCAATATATTGATGCACAGGATCCTGTTCTTTGCATGACAGGAAGAACATGTCCACATATTGTGACTGTTTTAGTTGAACAAAATAAGCCTTAGGCATTTGCTGGTTCATTCCTCAGGGCAATGCTTTGGTCAATTAGTATCAAGCTGCCTGATTTAAATTGATAAACAATACTTGGCAGTTAACTTTGAGTCACGATTAATTGTTGCATTTGCCATGGCACCACTATTAATAAAAGTCCACTTGCCATCCAACAGTATTTTCTTCGCATACAATGTAAAGTTGTTGTTTCCTCCTATCATTGGTAATTCTGGCAATTGTCCTGAAGAGTATGAGAAGAAAATCTTTAACAAAATGTCTTTTTTAAGCAATATTCAATTCTGTACTGCCAAGTAACTATTTAGTACACTTCCTGAAGTTTAAGGAACACAGAAATAAAGCTACCATCTATGTGTAATTGTATATTGCCATCCTTAAAATTCCATTTTGCAGAGACCACACAAACTCTCTCTGAGATATAATCAAAATGCACTTTGTCTCAGCAGAAATGTTATAAGCTGAAGAAAAATATACTTGTAAAATTTATTTAAATTCAGCACAGAGTCATAGCTCTGAATAAAAATATCTGCCTGGAACTTCCATTGAAAACTGGTAGAATTTCTGGAGTGACGATATAAATGACTAAAAGTTTATACCATTTCTCGTGGCATCTATCTCCCACTCAAATTACAGCAAGTTTGAGAAATTTCTGAGAACGTCAGTGCTATCAAGTCCAAGTTTAGACTTCAGGTAAGGTCTGAGATCTTTATATAAAAATATACATTATTAGTCACAAAATGCAATCCAATGGAAGGATTTAGTGACTGCTGTGAAAAATTTTCAAATTTAATCTAAACCCTTATTTTGAAGTGTTACCAGGTGAGGAGGGGTCGAATTACTTCTCTTTTTATCCTCACATTTGACGGTAACAGGGTTTCATTAGATTTGAAAAGCATATACTCGCCAATTGAACAAGCACTTAACTGTTTATGCACTGTGATCGTAAAATAATCAGTTGGACATGTTTACTTGAGTTTAACAAAGAAAGGGGTTGGTTTATTATATTTATTATTGATTTTAATCAAATACGCTTTGACTTTTGCATGCAGGCGCATACAGGGCGGGATTTTCTATCCATGTTCACCCAATGCCAGAAAATCCCACCTGAGGTCCACAGATCTTTGCAGAATCTGTGTCCCGCCCACTATGATTGTTGTGGGGTGCATGGTGAGAAAATTCTGCCTACACACTCTCAAAAGTTGCAAAGGCACACAAGTACATTTCAGAGTGAGGAAGGACAGGTTAGTCAAATCCGAGTCCATAAAAATATAAGGAATATACAATAGTTATGTGTCTTAGTTGGTTTCATTTGACAGTCTTGTGACTTTCTTTCAGCGGTCCTGATGCTTCTGATATTTAAAGGCGTAGATGGCTAATTTGGCTGTTCTCCTGGAGACAGTAGTGTAGGGTTGAATTCTGCACATTAATCCTTTCTACAGCAATGATGCCCTGGAGGAACATAGTCAACTAACAGGGTTCAAAGCTTGCAAGGTGGTTTAGAGAGAGAAGGGGGAAGGAGGCACCCCATTTCGGCCTTCATTTGTCAGTGTCTCAGTTGCTTGTCCCACTGCAGAGGGGACAGAAGCTTAAAACATATAAACGATGGACCTGTCACATGATCATCACGTGATTCAAATGTGGCCACACTCATGTATTGTTACAACACAGAGGTTAGTCCCCTTTACCTTTCTTTGTAATTTGTCAAAGTGTTTGGGAAAGTGATAATTGTTCTTCATTAACGTTTAGAATTCATCAACGTAAACACCTGACACTTACTTTAAAGTGAATAAATAACAAGTGATTTATTTAACCAACTGGGAACTTTAAATAAACAATGAGCACATCAATTAAAGTAAGGTTCAACTGGAGCACTATTCAAATAAATACAAGGACCATTCATTACCAGACAATAATACTAATTTAGTCACCCTAAAAAAACATGTATTAATAGGTTGTGTGGTTTTGGAAAAAAGAACTTTGGAGTTCTTCTATTGATGTTACTGTCAGTAAACTGTTACTAATTTGGTACCCTTCTGGTAGATAGATGGAGATTTCTCTTAACAGATATTTCTTTAGTTCACATTGAGTCACTCTGGCCCTCTCCAAGTGTTGGGAAGAGGCAACTTTCTAATTCAACTCCTGAACTGAACTAACTCACTAACTAACAGCAGAACTGAAGGCAGGCAGTTGAGTTCCTATTTTTGTATCCCTGATGACCTATTGATTTTCTATACCATGATTGGTCAACAACAATAAATTCTAATGGTTAAGTGTCTTCTTTCAACTGACAGGCTGTCAGAAATGCAAAAATCTGCAAAGCCTGTTACCAAAGTAAGCCTGGTGCTTGGTCCTGGTTACAAATGTTGCAATCTATGTACCTTGTATGCCTGCATTTTAAACATTCAAGCACTGAACACAAAATCAGCTTTTAAAGGGACCACACTTCACAAACTCAACTTCACAGCAGTACTCCCCCTTGCAACTTTAATCACTTCACTAATTGAACAAGCACTTAACTGTTTATGCAACGTGACCACAAAATAACCATTTGGACATGTTTACTTGAATTGAACAAAGAAAGGAGTTGGTTTATTGTATTTATTATTGATTTTAATCAAATACACTTTGATTTTGTGTGCATGTGCATACAGGGCGGGATTTTCCGGCTGTCTTCACCCCAATGCCAGAAAATCCCACCTGAGGTCCGCAGACCTTTGCGCAGTCCGTGTCCCAACCATCAGTCACTCAGCCATCAAGAATTTACTGTTGTTGGCCAATCATGGTATAAAAAATCAATAGGTCATCAGGGATACAAAAATAGGAACTTAACTGCCTGCCTTCAATTCTGCTGTTAGTTAGTGAGTTAGTGAGAGGGAATCCCTTCTCAAAGCAAGAATCTTGTTCAAGTTATTAGGGTTTAAGGCATTATAGATCAACGAGTTCATATCTGTGGACCTCCTTCTTGGCTGGGGACCTATTTTCCCAGCAATTAGGCTCTTCTCCACCAGTTGAATACCAAGGAGATTGCTTTGATGCTTTGTGAGTAGAGACAGTGGGTGGAACTTTCTGGCCGTACATGCCACAAAATCCCACTTAAGATCAAAAGACATTTGCGTGGTTCTTCCCATGCCCACTACAATCTCGTAGAATGGGAAAATTCCGCCCAGAGTGTTGTTCACTCATAGTCCCAAAGTCATTGTTCTTGATGGATCTTTGCAGGCATGCCGGCTCCTTCCCAATGGATTGGAATGTAGTGATGTAAACTGACGTAACCATCTTTAACTCTAGGCTCAAGTCACCTTTAACCTCTGTGTGGAAAAGTGTTTCTAATTTCAAAAGCTCAATCCCGGTTTCCAGTAGATGGAGTAAAAATCATTATTTGACATAAAGCACATTTTCATGACAGAAGTAGAGGAAAAAGTGGTAGTAAGATTTTTAGAACACGTTTTAAACAATTGGTGGAAACCTGGTATCCAGACTACTCAACTTCACTGAGGAGTTTAAATAAACATGTCATGGAAGTGGACTTACTACCAGCAAAAAACCTAATATAAAAATTACTTTAAAAAATGTCAATGGGAAAAGATCTTGTGCAGACATAAAGTGCATGCGGATCTTCGACTTTTTAATAATTTTGATTTGATTTGATTTATTATTGTCATATGCATTAACATACAGTGAAATGTATTGTTTCTTGCAGACAAAAACACACTGTTCATAGAGACGGAAATGAGATCATGCAGAATGTAGTGTTACAGTCATAGCTTGGGTGTAGAGAAAGATCAACTTAGTGCGAGGTGCGTCATTCAAAGGTCTGATAACAGCAAGGAAGAAATTGTTCTTGAGTCAGTTGGCACGTGTCCTCAGACTTTTGTATCCTTTTCTCGAGAGAAGAAGGTGGAAAAAAGAATGTCTGGGGTGCGTGGTATTAATTATGCTGGCTGCTTTGCCGAGGCAGCAGGGAGTGTAGACAGAGTCAATGGACAGGAGGTTGGTTTGTGTGATGGATTGGGCTACATGCACAATCTCTTGTAGTTCCTTGCAGTCTTGGCCAGAGCAGGAACCATCCAAGCTGTGATACAACCAGAAATAATAAGGTGAGTTGTGGATTTTTCTTGTGTTTCAGTGAATGCACTGAGAGGGAGGCTTGCAGACACCACAAGTGCTGCCTTGATGGGTGCACTTCCTCTTATCACAGATTTCAGTTTAAAATTTCCATGCGTTTTTAAGTCGCTGAGCGTTTTCTAAAACCCGTGACAAGAAGCAGATTGCTCTGGGTGTGGCTCCTTGTCCTCTTGTTGCCCTGACACGTCTGTTCTGAAGCTCAGCAGTTAAAGAGGAGGAAAGTGAAGAAGCCTCAAAAAGTGACAGTTTTATCTAACTGTTATCAAAAAGGTCCTTGAGCTGAAGTGGTTGAATGAAAAGTGCACCGCCTTTTTTATTGTTAACTTCTTTGTCACTTGCGGTGGAGCCAAACAAAATGAGGGAACTGTCTCTTTAAGCATTTTCTTAAAAAAAGTCTAAAAAAGATAAACAGATGGGATCGGGGAGGGGGGATGTCTCAGGATGTGACATCATAAACAGGAAAACAGGAGAATAGCCCAGCCAGTTCTTATGTAACCCTCTCGTATCCCAGTTCTGTGTTAAACGCTGGCTTGTGTCGGCAGAGGAAAACACAAATAATGGCTGTGTTAAATTGAGCCTATAACAATGTAAATCCCCCACAGCTGCTGCTTCCTGTGACAACTGTGCAGATTCTTTATGCAGAAGAAAGAGAAGCAACTCTTACAGTGTGTGGGGTAAGTGATAGAAGTTTCTTTTCAGATAGTCTTCGTACTAAATTTTTATTCTCTGTTTTTTATTTGTTTGAAACTTTTATGTAATAACTTTATTTTTCTCCCTCAACAAATTCCCTCACAGTTCAACTCTTTAAGCATCAGAGTTGGAATCGACTGTCCAGTGATCTGTGGTATGCAGCATAAACTAAAAGACAGCTGTTACAGTGCATTCACATACCACTGCAACGGAATTTAAACAACTTCTTTTTGTGCTGCAGAGAAAAAGATTGGGGCAAGAGTCACAACTGCTTTAAAATGGTGACAGGCTAGGAGTCTATTTTTTGCCCGATTTGTTTTTTAAATGAGGTACTTCTCTAAGATATATACATACTGTTGAAATGAGATTTTTGCCCAAGGACAACTCTAGACAAAACACATTAGAGGAGACTGGATAGATAAGCATTCAAACTCAGGGACGCTAAGCAATTCCTGACCTTCCACACTTGTTCAATGGTACTTACTTTTAAAAAGTGCAGAAAGTATTTTGTAGGTTGCATTTTATATGCCCCCACTTGATATGTTTTTGTCAGGGGCAGGCAACATGGGTGCTCACTGCGTACCTTCCCACCCACCCCTCAGCTCCCTCATAATAGTGGAAGTGAGGATGGGAAGGTGACAAACTACTTGCCATATTTAAATAAGACCATAAGATATAGGAGCAGAATTAAGCCACTCAACCCATCCAGTCTGTTTCATCATTCAATCATGGCTGATTTTTTTCTCATCCCCATTCTCCTGTCTTTTCCCCATAACCCTGATCCCCATATCAGTCAAGAACCTTTGTACCTCTGTTTTAATGACACTCAATGATTTGGCCTCCACAGCCTTCTGCGGCAATTAATTCCACAGATTCGCCACTCTCTGCCTAAAATAAATCCTTCCTCATCTCTGTTTTAAAGGATCATCCTTTTAGCCTGTGGTTGTGCCCTCTGGTTCTAGTTTTTCTGATTTGTGGAAACATCCTCTCTACAACCAGTCTATCCAAGCCTCGCAGTATCCCTCCTCATCCTTCTAAATTCCAATGAATACAGATCCAGAGTCCTCAACCATTCCTTGTATGACAAGCTCTTCATTCCAGGGATTATTCTTGTGAACCTTCTCTGGACACTTTCCAAGTCCAGCACATCCTTCTTTAGATATGGGGCCCAAAACTGCTCACAATTCTCCAAATGGGGTCTGACTATTCAGAAGTACATCCCTGCTTTTATATTTTAGCCCTCTTGATATGAATGCTAATATTGTATTTGTCTTCCTAACTGCTGACTGAACCTGCATGTTAATGTTAAGAGAATCTTGAACAATGACACCCAAGTCTCTTTGTGTTTCTGATTTCCTAAGCATTTTCCCATTTAGAAAATAGTCTATGCCTCCATTCCTCCTTCCAAAGTGCATAACCTCACACTTTTAGATAATCAAGGATTAATTAGACTTGTTGTCAAGCCAATTGACCCTGATCATAGAATCCCTGCAGTGGATTCTGGAGGCTATTTGGCCTGTCAAGTCTACACCAACAACAATCCCCCCCCAGGTCCTATCCCTATAACCCCACATATTTACCGTGCTCATCTCCCTGACACTATTGGACAATTTTACACAGTCAATCAACCTAACCTGCACATCTTTGGAGCGTGAGAGGAAATCGGAGCACCCAGAGGAAACCCATGCAGGCACAGGGAGAATCTGCAAACTCATTCACAGATAGTTACCCGAGGCTGGAATTGAACCCGAGTCCCAGGCACTGTGAGGCAGCAGTGCTAACCATTCTGCCACTAAGTACTGACCTGATGATACGCTGCCTTCTCCCTTCTTAGGGTTAGGTGGGCAGCTTGATTTTTAAAATAATCTTTCCAAAAGGTAAAGACAGGGAAGGAGTTTCTATCTTTGGGTGCTGCCTTTTGTGTATGGCGGGTTTGGGGGAGTTGTGGTGACCATTTCTAAAGTAGAAACCTCCACTTTCTTCCTACTCATTGCCCTCCCTGCCCAAGACTCTGGATTTCCTTGTTTCTAAGGATCCGTAGGACTTTTGCCTCCTTGTCCTGCTATCCCAGCACTCATGGCATTACCAGGATTGAGGGAACTGCTGTTGGTTTGGATCATCCAGCAGCTCCTAAGGATGGGACTTCGTCCCCAGCGATGGGCAGAAGTCCCTCTCATCACTTGTTTAGCCCACTTGCAGTGCATTATGTCAATGTTGACTTTGCATCTATGGTGGGATTGGTTATGGGGGAAAGAGTTTGCAAGCCATTCCTGCTCCACGTCCCCTGAATATTCAGCCTTCTGAATCATGTTAGACAAGAACTGTGATGGTGCTGTAAAAATGAAAGTGAAAATTGACAGAATGCATTGGTGTTTTAATATGATGTGTCATGCTTCTTACTAACATAGTTAATCTAAATTCAAATCTAAAATACCTGCACAGATTGCCACACTCCGTGTTAGACACTAAGCAAGAATTAGTCAGAGCAATTAGGTTTAATCAAAGAGTTTGGTTTGAAGAGATTTTTAAAGGTGGAGAGAAATGTAGGAAGCTGGTTTTAAAGTTTAAGATTATTTATTAACATCACAAGTAGATTTACTGCAATGAAATTACAGTGAGGGCTGGTAGGATCAATAAATATGCCTAATAAATACACTCTGGTGCCTATTCGGATACACTGAGGGAGAATTTAGCATGACCAACACACCTAACCAGCATGTCTTTTGGATTGTGGGAGGAAACCTGAGACTGGGGAAAATCCATGCAGACCTGGGGAAAATGTGCAGACACCACACAGATAATGACCCAAGTGGGAATTGAACCCAGGCCCCTGGTGTTGTGGGGTAGCAGTGCTAACCACTGTGCCACCCTGCTACCCCATAACCTTAAGCAAAGAGCTCCAGAGACCAGGGCCAAGATGGCTGAAGTCTTTGCTGTCAATGGCAGTTTTGGGAGAAAGGCTGTGCATCCTCAACCCGGGATGGAGAAATGATTAATTTTAATATGAACTGAAACAACAGAATGGGAAAATGGAAACTGAGGATGAAAATAAGGATTTAGAAATAGTGGTGTTGATAGCTAGGCAGCTAATGAAGATGGGAGAGAATAGAATGACATTACTGAGAGTGAGGTAAGTACCATTGATTCTCCCAGCCTGTGATACCATGTGTACAATATATACTCAGTATATACGAATATATAAAAAACTTCCTCAGAGTGGCAATCAACATCAGATTGCTATGCCATACTCACCTATCTGCACTAAAATTCTAAAGTGCCTGGTGTAATGACTTCCACAAGGGCCATAAGTTGGCCTCTTGGAGTATAAGCCCCCTGACTGAGGCCACAAGTGCTGCTGGTTTGGCCCTCGTTTTTTGCAGAAAGCCAATAAATTGGGAGAGAAAATCAGAATTTATTGTAAAGAAAAGCTGCACTGTCCTGATGTAAATTAAACGCAACAACTTCAAGTCATTTGAGTATGAAATGGTTGGGTGAAAATGGCAACAAGAAAAATCCCGGAAGGTTCTCCACTGAAGCATCAAAGGCTATAATTGCTTGCCCAATCAGGGACTTCTTCTATATGTGAAACTGGAAATGTCAGGTCTGGATTCTGACTGAAGCACTTTATGTGTAAAATACAGTTTATAAACAAAGCAAATCTGGTGAAAGGGCATTGGCCTCTGAAGAGATGTCTGAGTCGAGCTTCCTGACTCAGGCTGGGTGAGATTCAGGCCAAGAAGGAGAAACCTAGCTCCAGTGTCAAGGTGTAAAAGGTCACAGCACTAGCTGCTATAAAGCAGATAAATTCAAATGTTCCATTAAAAATAACAGGCCAGGGAGAAGGAAAGTGAATAGGCCATTGGGGGGGAGGAGTGGAAAGAAGGGGGGGAGGTCTGATATCAGGAAGTGGGAGGAGGACAGGACAGTCTGGTATGGATGCGGGGGTCTGTCATCAGTGGGAAGGAGGAAAGTTGGAAGGGAGGGAGGGGGGGATCTGAAATCTACTTACCATTGTTCCTCCTCCAATCATTTACCCCTTTTCCTTTCTTCGTGCCCACTCACCCCACACCCCTCACAGCCCTTGCCCAACCTTCCTTCACCGTTTACACCTCCCCACCGCCATATTTGTCATCCCTAACTTCCTTCATAGCACACACATACCTCCAACCCCACTGAGAACTGCTCATTTCTGGAGAAGAAGTTCTGCCTGAGTACCCAGAGTCACTCCACATCTGGAACATCAGGGAGATTGTTTCGAAGAATGTTCTCTTTCACAGAATTTAATATTTTCACTTGAACCTCAGGATTACACATACATCCTGATATAATGGAAGCTTTAATGCGAGATGGTGTAACAATTGATCAAATATCTTGATAAAATTACTGGAACCTGCCTTGCTTCTTCTGTCTTGCAGAGTACCCAGATTGCTGCAGTATATTGCAGAGAACAAGTTATCAAATACTGCCAACTCAAATCAAGAAAAATAGCCCTTTTTTTATATTGAATCGTGTTTAAAGGGGAGACAGTCGCAACTCAGTAATTTTTAAAAGATGGCCCTTTGCCTGAAGCAAGTCTTTAATAAAGACAGGACTTTCCGACCCCGAAAGAAGTTTGAGCCTGGAACACAGCGCTTCGAGCTGTACAAAAAAGCGCAGGCCTCACTTAAATCTGGCGTTGATCTCAAGACTGTGGTTCAGCTTCCCGCAGGGGAGAACCTTAACGATTGGATTGCAGTCAACACGGTTGATTTCTTCAACCGCATCAACCTCATCTACGGTACCATTTGTGAATATTGCACTGAAAGGAGCTGTCCCATCATGTCAGGTGGGCTGAAGTATGAATACAGGTGGCAGGACGAACACAAGTACAAGAAGCCCACCAAAGTAACCGCTCCACAGTACATGAATTTGCTCATGGACTGGATCGAGGCCCTGATCAATAATGAGGACAACTTTCCCACTCGAGTTGGTAAGATCTCTGAGATCAAAATAAGAATTTATAATTGAAGAGATTAAATTAACATTTGGAGAATTGGCCAAATGGCAAAAATAAGTATAATGTGGAATGTTTTAAAGGCTTTGAAATAGGAAAGTTATTCAATGTTACTGTTTAGAATGTGAACATGGTGAGAGTAACACTTTTTGCCTAAGGTTCTTGCACTTTTTAAAATTTCAGTCATTGTGCACAAGTAAAAGCCTGCCTTGATTTTGAAAAAGGGGTAGTTTTTTTAAAAAGGGGTAGCCTTTCAGTAGATTTTACTGTTTCTTGTCTGATGAACATTTGACCAGCTGATTACTGCCTGTGGGACCTCTTGCGCTCATTCAAGTTTCAAATAGGTCTCTAAATAGACATATGGTATCTCTATACCCAAAATAATCAGAAGGACAGAAGCAAACTTGGTTTCTTTTAGGTGTTAATGTTGGGTCCTGGCTGTAAATCTTAGGGAGAAATGCAGGAAGCATATCACTTCATCCTAACCTTTAGATGCTTGAGCGCTGGTCTTCTAGGACAGCCTCTCACAGCAGGTAAGCTTTTGTCTTTTACTAATGATATTTTGTGGGGTCAGGAGAAGCAAGAGGTGGTCAAGCTGCTATATTTTAATTACCCCTTCTGAATACCGTTGATGTGTTCTGCTTGACTAAATAGTGGGTGCCAATTTTTGTTGTAGTCACATCACAGTTTGGGCTTTTATAGAACATAGAACAATACAGCACAGAACAGGCCCTTCGGCCTTCGATGTTGTGCCGACCAAAATAAAAAGCAATGCCCCTCCAAACTAAACCATTCCCTTCTCTTCCATATACTTATCAATTAACCTCTTAAACGCCACCAAACTTGGCGCATCTACAACAGCTGCAGGCAGGGCATTCCACTCCCTAATCACTCTTTGAGTAAAGAACCTACCTCTGATATCCGTCCTATAACTCATACCCCTTAATTTAAAGCTGTGTCCCCTCGTGCTAGCTTTCTCCATCCTAGGAAAAAGGCTATCACTGTCCACCCTATCTAAACCTCTAATCATCTTATATGTTTCGATAAGGTCCCCTCTTAGCCGCCTCCTTTCTAACGAAAACAACCTCAAATCCCTCAGCCTCTCTTCATAAGACCTGCCCTCCATACCAGGCAACATCCTGGTAAACCTCCTCTGTACCCTCTCCAATGCCTCCACATCTTTCTTATAATGTGGGGACCAGAACTGCACACAATACTCCAAGTGCGGCCGCACTAGAGTTTTGTACAGTTGCAACATGACGTTGCGGCTCCGAAATTCAATCCCCCTACCAATAAAAGCTAAGACTCCATATGCCTTCTTAACAACTTTATCCACTTGACTGCCTACTTTCAGGGATCTATTGACACATACACCAAGATCCTTCTGTTCCTCAACACTATTAAGAGCCCTACCATTAGCCCTATACTCTACACATTTATTGTTCCTGCCAAAGTGCATTACCTCACACTTTTCCACATTAAACTCCATTTGCCACCTCTCGGCCCAGCTCTGCAACTTGTCCAAGTCACTCTGTAAACTAAAACACCCCTCTTCACTATCTACCACTCCACCAACTTTAGTGGTGGAGTGGTAGATAAATGCCAATTAATTTCTAAGCTTGATTACTTTTATTAAATAGTGGCAGGTAATTCAAAATTTAAAATGGGTTACTTCAACTCCACAAAACTCACTGATGAAGGCACTTACAATATTAATTTTGTGTATCAACTAAATTTCAGGTAGTTTCAAAGCAGATTGTTTCAATGTGCAAATATGGGTCCCAGACCCTGATCACAAGTTTGAGGAGAAGTGGATGAAAAATCATACAAACCCTGTCTTCTCCAAGAATCGAAAGGGAAGGTATGATCTTCAAAAGGACGACTGGAAGCCTCTTTGTAAACAGTGGCCTAATTTTTTTATTATGTGGAGTCAGAAGTAGGGATGTCGTTTCCAGCTCCCTCAAATATTCCAGTCCACTGCCAATCTTTTCTCATTCCTTGGCACCTCTGTCCTTCCAACAGCTCTTATCTGGCAGCCAACTATATGCAGCAGCCAAATGATTTACAACGGCAATAGCATTGCTTTGCACCCATGGCTTGCTGAGAAATTGTTGCTGAAGCTAAAACAATTGTGCTTTGGACTTCCACAGGCGCTCCACCACTCAACCAAGGGCAATTCTCAATGATAAAACTGTCTGTAGAATATGGTCAGAGTGAATAGCATGGTTTGCAATTTGACATTAACATTTTAGCATTTCATTTCATTTTTTGCTATGGATAATGTGGGAATCTTATCTTTGATCATTCAGAAATTTGTTGCATGGACAAATAAGCCTGTTACTTGACTTACCTTTGCTTGTTCCATACCTAACTCTTATACCAATATACAGATATCGTATGTTTGTTATCAGGCATGTCCCAACTGACCCAGCAGTAGATGCAGAATAACCAGATTAAAAAACATTTATAAACAGTTTTTCTTAAAAAAAAATTCTCTTATAAAAGGGAACAACCACACTTAATTGCAATGCCCAGCAACCAACTCCTCTTCGTCTGGCTCCCCTCACCATAGCTCTAGACCGAGTTGCACTATCTCAGCCAGGCAAAACAAAGCTGCTGCAATAGCAGGAACACTAGATGTACCTTTAATGAGATGGTTGTCTACTATGTTGGAGTATTGAGCTCTTTGGAACTCAGTAGGTTATTCATTCAAATAACACTCCAGAGAGTTGAGCATGAGGGTTTATAGTCCAAGCGCAGTCCTGAGAGAGTGCTAAACTGTCTGTGGTGCCAGTGTTCAGGTGAGATATTAATCTGAAATGCATCATCCCTCTCAGATGGATGTAAAAGTTCCAACATGGTTGTCTATGGGAGTTCGCTGTGTGCAAATTGGCATATTTTCCATATTATAGTAGCGACTGCACTCTGGAATGTTCCGATCTCATGAAAGGGACTGGGGAAATGCCAATTCATTATTTTATTTTGCTTCACTGATGTAAGTAGACAAAGGAAACTCCTTCCCACAGCATCCCTCACTGCTGCTAGGTTGGATCAAGACACATGCTGGGCAGGACCTGCAGAGTTAAGACATATTTCAGAGCTACTGCCTGCAAATACATTGAGTCAGTGAAGGTTTTAGTCAGGATCAGTTCATAACTGAAAAGCTGCAGCATTAACATCCAATTCGTTGAATAACGTATATGTTCCTCCACTGCCATCCTTTCGCCTCTTTTACTCTCTCTCTCACCTCCTCCTACTTTGCAGTATCAACAGGTGCATTCCACAATAGATGGGCGTTAATTTGCATCTGGCATGTTATCATATCTTGACAGCGATTTTAGACAGAAGTGGGTTCCACACTTGATCTCATTCATCTAGCACGTGTGTCCAGCACCCAATAAACTCAGCCTATAAATCCCAGAAGCAGAATTCCAGAATCAAGGTTTTTTTTTTGAAGTATCTGTAAATAAATCTATTAAATGGCCAGAATATCTTCCTCTGCATCTGGTTGTTTATTGAATCACTGTATTTAACAGAGAGACTAAAGTCATCTGCATTGTTTAAATGGGGTCAGTGAGGATTTCAATAAAGCAAGTAGATAGCCAAATAGATTGAATATGTGGAATTACAGCATCCAAAATTTGGGGCAACACAGTGCTTAGCACTGATGCCTCACAACGCTAGGGAACCAGGTTCAATTCCGGCCTTCGGTGATAGTCTGTGTAGAGTTTGCACATCTTCCCCCTGCCCGCACGGGTTTCCTCCGGGTTCTCTGGTTTCCTTCCACACTTCAAATGATGTGCTGGTTAGATTGGTTGGTTATGCTAAATTGCTCCTTAATGTCACAGGGATGATCAAGGTAAATGTGTGGGCTCTATGGGATTATTGTCGGTGCAGGATTGATGGGCCGAATGGTCTCTTTTGCACTGCAGGGATTCTATGAGTCTATGAACGTTGTGTTTATTTGATGTGTCCTTTGCCATGACACTGCATTCAGTAAGTGGGGTGGTATCTTGCTCCCTGGCCATTACAACAATGAATTCCAAAGAATAGGTGTGTGTAAGAGAAGCTTAAAGTGAATGAATGGTCTTGCATCATGTTTTTCCTTTCCTGCAATGAAATGCTTTTCCTTTGCTCAACTCTTTCCAAGATTATCAGCTTCACATGATATATGGATGACAATATAATCACTGCATCCTATCAATCTCCTCCACAGTGTATCGCACTGTATCAGCTAGCACAAGTTCTTAATTCTTGTTTATATTGCTAGGTAAACTTGCCCTACAAACACTATTGTTTTCAGCTGAACTCCAGCTCTGTGCACTTACCCCTGGGATTGAACCCTAGCTTGTTGTTCATACGCTTCTTGGAATAATTTTTTTCAAGCCATGGAATTCCAGTAATGGGTTTGGCAGGAACTATTTCATGTGCCTAATTCTAATTACAACACAAATTTCCACTGCTCAATAGATTAATAAAGCTATGCGAACCACATATTAATTATTTTGTCACTGAGATTTGAGACAAATTGTTTGTCTGACAGAAAATGACATCTGTAATTTTGTAGGCAGTTCATCTTTTTGATTTCAAAGCAGAATCAAATTAAATCTAATACTGTGGAGCTACTCACTTCCCTCAGGCAATTTAAATAAATTAGGCAGATTCCATAATGATATAAAATTAAACATGTTTCATTGAATGGGCAGCTAGATGGCTTGAGTGGCCTTTATTCAATTTTAGAAGCAAAATGTTAACTTTGACCCCTCCCCCCATTGGACCATCTGCCACTTATTCTTTAATTTTGCTTTCACTGAATATTGAACCTTTGTTTTCCCATTAACAAGATCTGATATCCTGCCTATTTGCCAATCCATCACGTTTAGCCCTCTCTTTAGCTCTGAAGAAGAGTCATGCAGACTCAAAACGTTAACTCTGGGATGAGGAGGGGGGATGGGAGGGTGCGAAGCGAGTGTGGGGTGGTGCAATTAGCTGGCAGCGGGTGCAGAGGAGATTTACCAGCATGTTGCCTGGTATGGTGGGAAGGTCTTATGAGGAAAGGCTAGAGAGAAGAAGGTTAAGAGGTGAGTTAATTGAGGCATACAAGATGATCAAAGGATTAGATAGGGTGGACAGTGAGAGCCTTTATCCTTGGATGGTGATGGCTAACATGAGGGGACATAGCTTTAAATTGAAGGGTGATAAATATAGGACAGATGTCAGAGGTAGGTTCCTTAATCAGAGGGAGTAAAGGCGTGGAATGCCCTGCCTGCAGTAGCAGTGGGCTCGCCAACTTTAAGGGCATTCAAATGGTCATTGGATCGACATATAGATAATATTGGAATAGTTTAGGTTAGAGGGTCATTAGATTGGTTCCACTGGTTGGTGCAACATCAAGGTCTAAAGGGCCTGTACTGCACTATAATGTTCTATGTTCTAGATTCCACTGGTGTGAACAGCTGGAGAATTCTGGCCTCCGCATTTCCCTTTCCAGAGAAGCTGCCAGACCTGCTGAGCTTTTCCAGCATTTTCTGTTTTTATTTCAGATTTCCAGCATCTGTGGTATTTTGCTTTTATTTTAGGGATTCTGTCTCATTTGGCTTAAGTATTAATTGGCCATTGAGAGATCATCAACCAAGACATTATACTTTAGGTGGGGAAAAAAAAGCCCTCATCCAATATAAGCCACTGTTTTTATGAAGTAGCCCTTTATCAGAATCTTTTCAAAAGGCATATCACTATACAACTACCAGCTTACCATTCATCTGCAATCCCTTATCATTACCCCACCACTATTAACTGCTCTTGAAACTGGCTTCTGCAAACTTGAACTGCTGCCATGTAAACTGTATGCTACAGTTGCTTTTTCCATCAAGTTAATATTCAGGTATTTAAAGAAAAGGGAAGCAGTGTAATCAGCTGGGAGAACTCTGACACTTGCGTTCAAGAGAAGGAGCATTGGAAACATTCTTTTAAAATTATATATTGGTTAAATATATTTGCTCTGATCTAATAAAGCATTAAATGATTTATAATTATTCTAATTACTTCCCATATAATAAGTGGTAAGAACTTGTGGTTCCTAGTGCTACCCACATTATTGCATATTTATTGGGCATGATTTTACCAGCTCTCCATGCTGGTTGATTAGCCTGGTGAGCCAGGAAGATGGCATGCAAGGGTAAAAAAGAATGGCTCTATTGAAAATACAGACAGGGAAGCTTATCACCAATTAAAGTGGAGACAAGTGGAATGCCACCTTGAGTTGTACTTTCGAGCTAGCTCTAAGATCCCATTGAAAGTCATGGAAGAGCTGGATATTGAGTCCACAGCAGAGGAGCTTAGCAAACCTATTGATTTGTATGCTAAGTATAAAATTCCTGGTGCTGAAGCTATACCATGGGAACTCATCAAGCATGGGAACTTGCCTATCTTACATCTTCTGCATGATGTTCTCCATCTATGCTGGTGAAAGGGGGTGTTGCCGCAGTATTGAGTGGTACAAATGTTGTAACCTTGCATAAGAACAAGAGCAACTGTACTGATTTCAACAGGCAACTCCCTACTGAACATTATGGAGAAAGGATTTACCATTTTTGTCATTCTTGCTAGACTGCAGATCCTGGCAGAATGCATCTGTCCCAAATTCCACTGGGGCTTCAGATCTACAACTGGCATATCTCAGTCTAGCAGCAAGGGAATTGCTTTGGACAAAGGAGACTACTTTCCATTGCCTTCAATGACGTTGTCAACGTATTTGACCATGTGAACAGGGGTGGCTTATTTAAAATGTTGGCAAAAATTGGTCTCCAAGTTGCCCAATGTGATGTCCCTTTTCCACAGTAACATGATATGCAAGGTCCACTATAACTGATAACATCTGAACGCTGTGAGACCCACAATGTGGTCAAACAAGGTTGTGTTCTGGCATTAACATGTTTTGTCATATTCCTCACTTTGCTGCTGTCAGGATTGTGTAGGCTGGAAACCTTACAACCTTTAAAAAGTATTAAGGTGAACACTTGAAAACATTCAAGGGTATGGGACAAGTGCTGAAAAATGGAATTAGCTGCCATTTGTGTTAGTTATAGGCGGTGCAGACTCTGGGCCAAAGGGCCTTTTTTGCACTCATAATTTTGTGCCTTCAGGTACAGAAGTGTTTACTTATTATACTAGAACTGATGGAAAGCTTTTCAACAATTATTGCCTGATATTCAAGACAAAGGTGCAAAAGTACTCATCAGAGAGTTGCTTTTCATTGACGGTACCACACTAGTATTCTGTACTGAGGAGCACTTTCAGCCACGAATGCCATATAGAACTACAATAGGTTCAAAACCAATGGTTTGCTGAGTTTATGTTGCATGTCTACATAAACTCCTTTTCAGTTGCTCATTGTATACTTTCCTGTTAAACTATTTAAGGAAGGGTTGTTTTCTACTCAAAGCGAGTAGGTATTCCAGAGCAAGGATGGGCTTGATGGGCTGAGTGGCCTCCTTCTGTAGCACAATGATTATATGACTCTACTTATTATCTATTAACTTATGATGGAGTTACAGAAACATACAGGGTGCAATTTAAACCCAATAAAATGGATAGTTTGGGATTAAGTATGATGTTTAAAATTTTAAGTGTCACATACCCAAATCTAATCCATCTCAAACCTAGCCAGCCCTTGTACTAATGGAGGTGAGGAGGGGGTGCGTGCGCCTTTTCTGCTTTTAGGAGGCAAGCACATTATTAAAATATTTTAATGAAAGTTGCCGCATGAAAGAGCTAAGCACTTTTCCAGCACTGCTTGTGGGCTTAGCAGCAGGACATCTCCTTCCCTTCTAGAGCTACCTACTTCCCTGATGGTGTTTGGATTCTACAGGCTCTGCATTCTGCAGTGATCAGAATACCAACTGCTTGATCACTTAATCTCTCGCAGTCACAATCACCAATCTCTCTTCCTGACCTCCATCTCTAACCACTATCTCTCCAAACCTTATCAACTGTAATAGTCTTGGTTAAAGGACACCCGAAGCACTGTGAGCAATTTCCTCCCAAAGTCCGAAAGATATGCTAGTTAGGTGTGTTGGTCATGCTAAATTCTCCCTCAGTGTACCTGATCAGGTGCCGGAGTCTGATGACTAAGGGATTTTCACAGTAACTTCATTGCAGTATTAATGTAAGCTTACTTGTGACATTAATAAAAAAGTAGACTTTAGATTTGGAGACTGCAGTGAGTGACAATACC
The DNA here is from genome assembly GCA_024679065.1 of Sphyrna mokarran. Classification (NCBI taxonomy): domain Eukaryota; kingdom Metazoa; phylum Chordata; class Chondrichthyes; order Carcharhiniformes; family Carcharhinidae; genus Sphyrna; species Sphyrna mokarran. The sequence goes on from JAGIQG010000009.1 coordinate 25,975,408, forward strand.
TTAAAGCAAAACAATCCAGACCATAGAGCCATTGGGCAGTAGACTGCGCAATGGGAATAACAAAGCATAGAAATGCAACCATTCTAAGGGATTTTGTAATTGGGAGATAAGTCTCCAAAGTGGAAAGTACACATCTAACTGTGTGTCTTTTCTGATTATACATTACTCAGTATCTGACAATATCTAATACCTCAAATGGGTCTATTCACCCAGAGAGAGAGAGATTCTAATGAATACTAAAGACTTCAATTATAACAGGATACTCATAGGTGTCGGGCCAGAGGCAGTGTCGGGATAATTTTATCCTCATTGCCAGATGTAAAGATTCCTGAATGGCCTGAGAAAATTCTATTTTTAAATTAAACTCCAAAGTGGCTGAGAGAGCACTTTCTTGTTGAAGATCTCTCCGTGTTACTTACCTTTTAATGCATCCAGGAGCTTCTCTGAAGCTGGATTGGACCTTACAACTTGTCTACTATGTGCCTGCAATTCTATATACATTGGGCAAGGCCTAGCACAAAGGGAGGAGTTCAGGGACAGTGGGGAAACCTGGCAGACATTCCTGGTTCTGACAAACTGTCCTCTCCTGTTGCACTTGCTATCATGGCTCCCATTCCTCTCTTCTATCCTTCTGTTCCCGCAGTGAGACTCTGCACCTATCTGGTCCAGTATGCTTCTGAGACTGCTTATAGTTCCAGCAGTGTCCCCCACTCCAGGGTGAAGATTGATCAGCAGTGCTTGGAGAAAAGGCTTCGTCCTGCATGAGAGACAGATGTCCATGCAGTGTTAAGTGGCTGCTGGACTGATGTGATTGATAGAGATGCTCTTCCAGATGACTCATCAAGTGGGAAATCCCACTGTCCAAAAATCCTGCCCTATGACTCTGTTCCAAAGAAAGCAATTTGAAAGTATCAAATACAAGCATAGATAATAATCTAGATTTTATACTATAGTATTATGTGTAACTCCCTGATTAATACTATGGGAATGCAATGGCACTTTTTCCTAAGAACTTCTAAATGCTCACCCCTACCATTTCCATAATCTTCGATTAGAAGTGACATTGGCTGTCTAATACACCCACCCAATAATTTAAGTGCAAATGATTGGAAAACACTTAGAATATCTTTACTATAATTTACAACTTGGCAATACAGAGTGTAAACAAATGTCTTTCTGACCACCAGTATTATGAGGGAAGGCAAATGGGAGCAGAGTATTTAAAATCAGTTGCATCAATGTGTAGATCAATAAGGCGATAACAAAATAAACCAAACAGATTTATTTCCAGAGGGATAGAATTTAAAAATAGAGAAGATATGCTGAACTTGTATTGAACCTTGGTTGGATGACTTTCTGAGCACTATGTGCAGTTCTGTCACTATTTGATAAAATGGAGAATACAAAAAGAATTTTTAAGGATGGTACAGGACTATGAGGATGCACCTACAAAGAAACAAAGGACAGATTGAATTTCTTTTTCTTCAAAAAGAGATGGTTGAGGAGTAACTTAAAAGAGGTCTTTAAAATGAATAGAGGCTTTATTCATAGACACGGGGCTGAATGCGACGGGAATCAGAATTTGGATTCCAAGCCCACCTCTGGTGGGAATCTAATTGAAGTTAACATTTTCACATGGGTGAGATTTTAAATGACATGGAGACAGATTCTCTGTCCAATTAAGGGTGGCATGCGGACACTTGAAGTTGAAGACCCAATCCAGCTTCAGAGGAGCTCCTGGCTGCATTAAAAATTAAGTAATATGGAGAGACATTCAACAAGAAGGTGCCCTCTCAGCCAGTTTAGAGTTTAATTTAAAAATAGAATTTTCTTAGGCCATCACTGGGGGGAATGGGGGAGAAGGAATGGGGAGAAGGAATGGTGGGGTAGGTGTGGATGGTGGGAGGAGCCTTTCTATAGGATACCTTATGGTTCTATCTCCAGCCAGGCAAGCAACAAGGGCTGCATTAGGACCTGCCAGGAGAGCTGGAACCCCAGCTTGCTGCCCACTTCCAGGCAGTTGATCTGCCCCCTATTGGAAGGCAGACTGGAAAATCCCAGTCAACCTCCACTATCCACCTGTAAAACGTACAAACTTACCCGTCCTTCTAATGAGGGAAGTCAGCTTTGCATGACTTCGAACCTGGCAAAAATGTCTGGTGACAGAACAAGCTCAGGCACCTTCCACACACTTTTTATTGTTGGGACCTATTGCCCCCATTCTTAGAGTCAGGTGGCAGAGGGGGCTAGAAGTTCAGCACAGAGTGTTTTCACTTGTGGGGAAGAACAAAACTAGTGGCCACCAGTATAATCACCTGCAGGAAATAAGATAGGGAATTCCCTTATCCAGGGAGTGGGGAGAATGTACAACTTGCTACCGCAGGAAGTAGCTGAGGTCAGTGCATCTAAGGGGAAGCTATGTAAGCATATGTGGAAGGATGAAAAAGAGAGTTATGCTAGTGTAACAAGGAAGCAAGTTCAAGTGAAATAAAGCCTGGACAGGTTACGCTGAATGACTGATGTAATCAATATTTAATGATTAAAAGCAGGAGCTAACCTTTCCTTCCTTCCCACAGACATCCTGGGCAGAGCCTGAAGAACTTATCAAAAATTGGCTCTGAGCCTGGAATATTGTCTGGGTCAGTGACAGGCCTGAGAAAGTTAGCAGAACATTCTGTATATGTTTGTGAGTGAGGGAAAGATGATGAATGCTATTTTAGGCTGCAGTTGTCAAACGGTAATGGACTTGCTCAAAACTCCCTCCCCCCTCCTACTATATTCAGTCATGTGTCTATTCCAAAAAAGCCTCTATTCATTTTAAAGATGCTTTTTAAGTTACTCCTCAACCTTCGCTTCTTGAAGGAAAAGAAATCCAACCTGATCTATGTACTCTCATAGTACTGTGTCATCCTTGAAAACCTCTTTTGCACACTCTCCCCCATTTTATTAAATAAAGACAGAACTGCACACAATACTCCATGGTTCAACGCAAGTTTAGCATATGCTCCAAAGGAAACTCAGCTGTTTTCTCACAGCAGTAAGAAAGGTGCTAAATCTGTACCTTTATTCATGTTACACTTGTATACACCATTGCCAAACAGTAACTCTGTAGGTCTCAGCCCACTCAGTGTGCCCATGAGTTTATTGTTAGGTCTTCCTACCTCACCTTGCCACTTCTAGCATTTAGCGTTTGTTTATATATTTTCACTACTTCCATTCCCTTGCCTCCTCTTTGGTAAGAATCAGGAATTTTCATCTATGTTTAACTCATGTTGTGGGACAGGATAGCACGTACAAAGTCTGCAAGTACAACCCAGCTTGTCTGTTGGGAAACAAGCAAGATTGGCTGCAATGATGAAAGCAAAACACTGCAGATGCTGGACGTGTGCAATGAAAACAAAGTGCTGGAAAACGAAGTGCAGGTTTTGAGCATTTGTGGATAGAATCTGATAAGCGTCCTTTTTGGAACCCTTCTTCTGAAGAGTAGTTGCAATGTTGTTTTTTTCACTCTGCCTGATTATATCTTCTGTTGAATTTAGTGGATGTTAACACTGCTTGTATGATAATAAAACAGCATTCCACCCAGCCTTTGTTTCCCACCTGGTGAGTTAGATCAAAATGATCCCATTAGCATATTAATTAAAAATGTCTTGTTCCCTTTACAGTCACGGTTTGTCGATGCACCAAACTACCTAATAGTGTTACATTTAATTTAGGATATGACTAATTTGAAATAGTTTAACCTCTGTAGGGACATGTTAAATTCCTGGAAAGAATAGCATGTGGGACACTTCGTGATAGCCCAGTGTTCATTGTTATCCTTTTATAGTTTGCTCACTGGATGTGGGCATAGCTATCAAAGCCAAAATGTGCTGCCCATCCTTAACTTCCCTTGAAGCGGTGATCTGTCTTTGTGAACTACTGTCTATCTTATGATCAGAAGGTAGACTTGGTGGCAGTAGTTAGCACTACTGCCTCATAGAAACCCAGGTTTGATTCCTGTCTTTGCTCACTGTCTGTACTGAGCCTGCATGTTCTCCCCCTCTCTGTGTGGGTTTCATAGAACATAGAACATTACAGTGCAGAACAGGCCCTTTGGCCTTCGATGTTGCGCCGACCAATTAGGAACAAGCAGTGACCCTCTAACCTAGACCATTCCCTTTTCATCCATAAACTTATCTACTAACCTCTTAAACGCCACCAAACTTGGCGCATCTACAACTGCCGCAGGCAGGGCATTCCACTCCCTAACCACCCTTTGGGGAAAGAACCTACCTCTGATATCCGTCCTATAACTATCACCCCTTAATTTAAAGCTGTGTCCCCTCGTGCTAGCTTTCTCCATCCTAGGAAAAAGGCTATCACTGTCCACCCCATCTAAACCTCTAATCATCTTATATGTTTCGATTAGGTCCCCTCTTAGCCGCCTCCTTTCTAACGAAAACAACCTCAAATCCCTCAGCCTCTCTCATAAGACCTGCCCTCCATACCAGGCAACATCCTGGTAAACCTCCTCTGTACCCTCTCCAAAGCCTCCACATCTTTCTTATAATGCGGGGACCAGAACTGCACACAATACTCCAAGTGCGGCCGCACTAGAGTTTTGTACAGTTGCAACATGACGTTGCGGCTCCGAAAGTCAATCCCCCTACCAATAAAAGCTAAGACTCCATATGCCTTCTTAACAACCTTATCGACTTGATTGCCAACTTTCAGGGATCTATGCACATATACACCAAGATCCCTCTGTTCATCAACACTATTGAGAATCCTACCATTAGCCCTATACTCTACACATTTATTATTCCTGCCATAGTGCATTACATCACACTTTTCCACATTAAACTCCATTTGCCACCTCTCAGCCCAGCTCTGCAACTTGTCCAAGTCTCTCTGCAAACTATAACACCCCTCTTCACTATCTACCACTCCACCGACTTTAGTGTCATCTGCAAATTTACTAATCCATCCTTCAATACCCTCATCCAGATCATTTATAAAAATTACAAAACAGCAGGGGCCCCAAAACAGACCCCTGAGGTACACCACTTGTCACCGAACTCCAAGATGAATATCTCCCATCAACCACCAACCTCTGTCTTCTATCTGCTAGCCAATTCCTAACCCAATTAGCTAAATCACCCTCTATCCCATACATCTGCATTTTCTGCAGAAGTCTTCCATGGGCCACCTTATCAAACGCCTTACTAAAGGCCATATATACCACATCAACCGCCTTACCCCCATCCACCTCTTTGGTCACTTTTTCAAAAAACTCAATAAGGTTAGTAAGGCACGACCTACCCTTCACAAAAACCATGCTGACTATCCCCAATCAATTCATTTCTCTCTAAATAACTATAAATCCTATCCCTAATAATTCTCTCCAATACTTTGCCCACAACAGAAGTACGACTCACTGGCCTATAATTCCCTGGAAGGTCTCTCTTCCCCTTCTTGAACAATGGGACCACATTCGCTATCCTCCAGTCCTCCGGAACCACACCCTTAACCAACGACGACCTGAAGATCAGAGCCAGAGGCTCTGCAATCGCCTCTCTTGCCTCCCAGAGAATCCTAGGGTAAATCCCGTCCGGCCCAGGGACTTATCTAACTTCAAACCCTCAAGAATATCTAGCACATCCTCCCTATCTACTTCAATACTTTCCAGTTTGCAACCCTGTACCTCAGTGTTCTCCACAACTACATTTACATCTCTCTGCATGAATACCGAAGAGAAATATTTATTCAGTGCCTCTCCAATCTCTTCAGGCTCCACGCACAACTTCCCACTGCTGTCTCTGACTGGCCCTAATCTTGCCCTAACCAATCTTCTATTCTTAACATATCTAAAGAAAGCTTTTGGATTCTCCTTGATCCTATCAGCCAAAGTCTTCTCGTGTCCCCTTTTAGCTCTCCTCAACTCACTCTTTAGCTCACTCCTGGCTAATCTATAGCTATCCATTGCACTAACTGAGCCTTCAAGCCTCATCCTCCTTTTTCCTTTTAACCAGCGAATTAACTTTCTCCCACAATCCAAAAGATGTGCTGGTTAGGCGCATTGGCCATGCTAAATTCTCTCTGTGTACCCAAACAAGTGTTAGAGTATGGTGACTAAGGGATTTTCATAGTAACTTCATTGCAGTATTAACGTAAACCTACTTATGACACTGCTAAATACTTTAAAGAATTTATCATCAATTTACCCTTTTTACTTAGTGTCTGGTATATATTCTGAATTGTCCATTTTTGTGGAGATCTATTTTAATGCAACGAATGAGGCACAGAAGAAGTGCTGTCAACATCAGGAAAATTCGAGATGGAGAATTTTTCATCATGAGGCATTGCAAAATCTGTGATTCTTTAGCAACAAGATGGTTAAAACCAGCAAACTTTATCCATTGTGTGTTAAAGAACAGATGCTGTCATCTGAGTTTGCTGGTCCGATATTGCAATGCGGATGCTTCATGCAACTGACTTTCAAGATAAATTGATGATAAATTCTTTAAAGTGTTTAGTAGTGTCATAAGTAGATTTACATTAACACTGCAATCAAGTTACTGTGAAATTCCCTTAGTCACCATACTCCAGCACCTGTTCAGGTACACTGAGGGAGAATTTAGCACAGCCTATGAATGCTGTGGAGAATTCTTTCATTGTGCAATGGTTCTGTTCTCTGCCGCTCTCTATTTAAAGAAAATGATGAAACTGGTGTTTACTAACATAATGAAGGCATGAGTATTGGGGGTGAGACTTTTGCAAAACATTAGTATGAAATTTCCCCAGTTTCAGTGCCAGCCATTCTGAGTAAGACTGCCAATGTACATGGCTTTTGGATTTCCATTTCTAAAGAAAAGCCAACTGAATTATAGAATGTGATCACAAAACACTATTAAAGATTCTGTAAATCAGTGTAATGAAAAGGACCTTAATTTATTATAACCTTGAAGCCTGGTCAGGGGACTTTAGTGAAGCCCTTTCTTCAGTTGTAAGTTGTTTGTTGAGGGCTGTACTAGTTTTTGAAACTATGAATTATGTTTGGTATTAACAAACGTATACATTATACTAACAGCTCTGTCAGCTAGATAAAATAAGTGACATTCATTCCTCGGGGCAAAGCCTTAACCCATCAAAATCAAGCTGCCTGTTTTAATTTCAAACCCTGTTTGGCAGTTAATTGTCAGTCACCATCAACTAGTGCATTATCTATGGGAAAGCCTATATCAATTAGAGTCCACTTGCCAATGAATCAGAACTCTCTATTCATGCGGTATAAATTTATTGTTCCCTCTGACATTAGTATTCTTGTGACCTATCCTGAATAGTGCAAGATGAAAAGCTTTGACAAAAACTGTCTCATTTTTCAGCAATATGTACTGAAGTTTGTGTGCTACTGTTCTACCTAAGTGGTTAAAGGGGAAGGAGTACATTAAAATGATGATATCATTAAAAAATGTCTGAGGGTTTTTTCCAAAAACATTTTTTTAAACTTTGTTGTCTCTTTTTTCCTAGGTGTTCCTTTCCCTAAGAATTTTATGCAGCTCTGTAAGAAGATTCTCACTAGACTTTTCCGAGTCTTTGTTCATGTTTACATCCACCATTTTGATCGGATTACCACTATGGGAGCTGAAGCCCATGTCAATACTTGCTACAAGCATTTTTACTACTTTGTGACGGAATTTGACTTGATTGATGAACGAGAGCTCGAGCCACTGGTATGTTTGTTTACATACATGATTGTAAATCTGTCTCAACTTGTATTTTTGATGACTTTAATGTAAAGTAGTAATCTTGCAATTTAGCCATTTGTGAACCATAGATGGCATAGAATTTCTCAACTGTAGTGAATGTGGCTATTTCTCAGTTAGAATATAGTGTAATCTGCAACAATGGACTATTAGAGCAGAACTGTCCACAAATTTCTCCCATCCGACTAATATTTTTATTGAGAGAGGGCCCACTCCTGATTTGCCCACAATTTTGCAGGGTGGTGCTAGACTAGTCTCTATCAAAGGGCCTCCCTTTCCATATCAGCACCACCACCCCATCTCCCCCCATCCCCCAACCCCTCAGGCCTGCAAACAAAGTTACCACCCATCCTTCCACTGGGCTTGTCCTCCCATCCCCCCTGCGATATCTGCACCTACCTGGTCCTGCACTCCTAGGACTTACTATCAGTGGTGTCTCTGGTACTACAGAGCCAGGACCCCATTCCAAGTGATGTCTTGCCTCCAATTAACTTACACAACAGAGAGCATTAAATGTCTGCCGGATTGCCTTGATTGACAACAACATTGTTCCCCCCCCCTCCAACACTTCGAGTGGTACTGTGGATACTGTCTGAAAAAGCTTGCGCTATGGGTTTGAGCTCACAGGATATTTGTGGGGCTGCCCTGACAGGGCAGCTGTGCAAATCAAATGGCAGCATTCAATCCAATTACACGGTTGTATTAACTGGAATTCAACATAAAAAAATCCAAAAAAAAACCCTAGCAGAATTTCTACACTCTGAACTGTCGTCATGGGAGAAATTATTCAACCCATTCCTTGGTGCACTCTTTTAACATCGTCGTTAACCTATTTACAACAAATGGAGTAACGATAGGACACAAGTGAACCCTACATGAATAATTAAAGATTGCCTGATCAAAGGAAGCTTATCCCTTTGTAGTGATTCCCGTCCACTCTGCATGTAAACTATCATCGAAGAAGGAACATCTTTAACAACAGTACTGAAGTTAATCCAGAATGCTTCTGGAATTCCGAAATGTAAAGCAGGCCTCAGCTTCTGTTCTCAACAGCAAATTTTCCTCGGCTCGGACTTTCCATTTTGAATCAGGACACAGAATCGTAATCCCTTCCGTGTCAGAGAAGCCAATTTACAGTGATTTTGCCTGAAGTTGCCAATTAGTGGCAAGAGAGTGTGCTTACCCTTCAATAAAGGACAGCGTGTGGGCAAATTGGAGGCTTTCCAGAGCCGAGCTGTGTAGCATGCAAATAAGGAAAAGAGCAACTTTAAAAAACTTTAATTGTATAAAACAGCTGCAGTTGTTGGGTCAGCATTGTGAAGGGCAGGCTTTTACCACAGTTGTGACCAGAAGGATCTCCCCTGTTCTCTCTCCCCATCAAGTCTGCCACCTTTTAGGCAGCTGGCATATTTAAAATGTGTCCTGCACAGATCGGCTGGATATTTCACTGAACCTCCAATAATTGGCTTTAATTTTCTCTAAGAAATTTCCTGCCACTTGTGGGCAGATGGTGCTATCACCCTCTGATCCTGCTTGCAAAAAGATATGAGTAATGTAAAATTACACACCCACCGTCATTCTCACCCACACACAGGGCAAAGATCCTGCCCCCACCTCATCTCGAATAAGTGCATGGAGTTAATGGATTGCTTTGTCACTAAGGTTGAATCTCAGCACCTTGTGCCATCCCCTTTCCTTCCTCTAGACCACTGAGTGAAGCTTCCCCTTGAGATTTATTCCTACACAAGTGCAGAGCTCACAACTTTTTTTATTCATTCATGAGACATTGGCGAGGGCTGTTGAATGCCTGCCACATTGCTGTGGCTCTGGATCCACATGTAGGTAAGACCAGGCAGATTTCCTTCTCTAAAGGACATTACTGACCCAGATGGGCTTTTCTGACAATGGTTTTATAGTCACCACTAGATTCGTAACTTTTTTTTAGAGATTTCAAATTCCACCATCTTCTGTAGCAGGATTCAAACCCAGAGCTCCAGGACCTTACTTGACATTCTAGATTAATATTCTAGCATTAATACCAATGGGCTATTGCCAACCACCTCTCCCCCACAACCCCTCTAGTTTCTCTCTTATCTGCCCTCCTGCTCTCTGAGTCAGCTTATCCACAAAATCTACCTCTTCCTCCTCTAACCCTTTTCCCATTATGAGACCAGAAGACCATAAGACATAGGAGCAGAATTAAGCCAGTTGGCCCATCGAGTCTGCTCCACCATTTTTCTCATCCCCATTCTCCTGACATTTTTGACACCAAGATGAGAGCCATCCAATTACTACCTCGTTACCATCGCCTGTCTCCATTTTTGCCTCAAATTCTTCCATAGTTCTGATGCCCTAGATTTGACTATTCCAATTCATTCCTGGCCAGGCTCCCACATTCTGTAAACTTGAGGCCATCTAAAACTCTGGTCCCAGATGGAAACAAAAAGGGTAAATAAAAATATAGGTCCAAAAAATTCACTTCATCCAACTCTGCTATGCTCCCTGATCAATATTGTCTCCAGTTAAGTCACGTTTCAAAGATAAAGTTCTGAGGTCACATACTAACCGACTCAAAATCAGCTTTTCCTTATTGCTGTCAGACTTTTGAATGGGTCTACCTCACCCTAAGCTGATCTTTCTCTACACCCTAGCTATGACTGTAACACGACATTCTGCATTCTCCTTTCCCTCTCTTCTATATACTCTCTGAACAGTTTGCTTTGTTTATTTAGCTAGCAAGAAACAATACTAGCAAAAAACAAGAAATCAATATATACCAATACGTGTGACAATAATAAATCAAATGACAACAGAGAGATGGAGAGGATCAAGGCTTGTGAGCTGAAGGTACAACTGCCATAGGTGGAGCAATAAGAATTGGAGATGCTGAAGGGGCAAAAATTGGTGCAGACACTGCCAGAGAGTTGTGAACTGCTGAAGATTACATGGAGAAGGACAGGCAGACAGTGGAGGGATTAAAATTGTTTTGTGACATGCCAAAGAGAAGACCCACCATGTGGATTCACTGTGGGCAGCCAATATTGAACTAGTATATTTACATATCCCCAATAGAGAGGGCAGCTCTGATCATATACTACAGTCCCTTCCTTATTTTAAGACACTGCTCCAAACCTCTTTTGGTAATCTGCCCTAAGTTCTTATGTGGTTCCATATCAAATTTTATTTGATAGTACCCTTGTGAAGTACCTTTTACTCTATTAATGGTGCTATATAAATCCAAATTACTATTGTGAAAGATCAAATCCATCAAACATCGAAATAAAAGCACTGTAAAGTAAGAAATAAAAGGGTAGAAAAATGAATTTGAAAAATCCAGTACCAGATGCCTGGAATGTGATCATAATGATTTCAGACAGTTTTATTTCCAATGGTACTTGTATGACGTTCAGAAATTTAATTCTGTTTGGGGAAAGAAAAAGAATTGAAGATTGACTTCAAATCAATTACTCAGAATATCAGTGGTCTTAAAGCTGGTGATATTAAAGTATGGTGAGAAAGGTCAGTGGGTGCCAAGAAAAGGTTTATACAGGCAAAGAAATGAATCTGAATTTATAAAGCAGTGCTGTTGCCAGTAAACTGGACTGGGGCATGGGGGAGGGTGATTATGAGATGGAGTATTAGAGTACATAGCAATACGTTTAACTGCAAGTGTGGGCCTTCTTTCTAAGATTGAAGATAAATGTTCTGTTTTAATAAGCAATGCCATTTAGACACTAAAGTTTGTTACTGAATGTAGATTTCCGATTACCACTAAATAATGACACCATTAGACAGTCCTCATTACTTTCATCAAGTTAGGGCAGGATTTTCTGGCAGCATTCATTCAAAAGCTGGAAAATTCTTACCAAAAGCGTTCTTTCTGGTTGTATCACAGCTTGGCATGTCTCCTGCTCTTCCCAAGACCCCAAGAGACTGCAAAAGACCATGAATGTAACCCAATTCATCATGCAAATCAGACTCCCATCCATTGACTCTGTCCATATTTTCTGCTGCCTCCATGAGGCAACCAGCATAATTAAGGATGCTACACACCTCAGGCATTCTCTGTTCCACTTCTTCCTTCAGAAAAAAGATACAAAAGTCTGAGGTCATGTACCAACTGACTCAAGAACAGCTTCTTCTCTGCTACGTCAGACTTTTGAATGGACTTGCCTTGCATTAAGTTGATCTTTCTCTACACCTTAACTATGACTGTAGCACTACATTTTGCATTCTCTCATTTCCTTCTCTATGAATGGTACACTCTGTCTGTATAGCGTGGAAGAAACAATACTTTTCACTGTATGTTAATATATGTGACAATAATAAACAAAATCAAATCAACAGACCTTTGCATGGTCCGTGCCCTGCCCACTGCAGTTCCCTTGGCCAGTGGGATGGGAAAATTCTGCTCTTAATCTTCATTTGCTCAGGTAATAACATGAATTATCTTTGGCGGGGACAATGGAAAAGTTTAATTTTGTGTCAGACGCTGTGGCCGGATTTTCATTAAGTCAAAGTGACTCAGGAGCCTTTTAAAATGGTGGGCGATTCCTGACTCTGGGATTCTTGCCTGTTATTCCAGCATTTTTATCAGCATGAGATAGGAGTACAGATAGTCATTCTGCACATAGCTGTCCTGTGCTTGCCAGATCCATTGCAGGGTTAAGCAGTTTAAATCCATCCTGCAGTTTCAGTGTGTTCAAGCTCCATCAGTATCATGTTCAAGGTTTTTAAGAGCAGGTTTGAGCCAAAGAGAATTCCAATCCCTAGTGGGGAACTAAGAACCAGTAACCCAAATCTGGAATTCTTTTATTGACAGGCTTTGAAATGAACACAAAAGAATTCTTTTGGTTTCACTTGTGAGATGCTGTATTGTAAGTTAGCTCTGGACTTTTAAATCTCTTCAGATTATTAACCAGATGTTAGACCCTCTAATCCTCATCCTTTGGTTAATAATCTGAAGAGATTTAAAAGTACAGTATCATTTTAAAATGAAAAAAATCTTCAGCAGCCTTCACTTGGAAAAAGAAAATGCCTGCAGTTGCACCTGCTTGGCTTTGATTGACAGGACATCTGATGTAGCTTAGAAAAAATGGATTTCAGTTTCAATAGACTCCATTGTTTACATTTCCCAGGCTTTGAGCTTATTATAAATGCTTACCTGAGTTTCATATGGTTCAGAGCCTCTTAACAAGGAGCTGAGTTCACATTTTGACTGACGGTTTTTAAATGTGTGATGTGGTTCATGAAATTAAGATCTGTTTATTTTCATAACAAATTAACCACTTGAGTGGATTTAAATTTCTTTAATGGATTTCATGACTGGGTTTTTCTTTCAGTAACAACTGTGTTTGAATGAGATCTCTCTTAGATTATTCATTTCATTTGCAATATGGCTCCTGAAGTCTGCCAAAGTGAAAGTTGGGTGAGTGGCTAAACATAGGAGGGCATGGAGGACATAAGGAGACATGGAGGTAGTATGAGGGACATAGAGCACCATGGAGTGAAGGAGGATGAGGATTAGGGAGTCTAATGTCCTTTATGCAAGTGGATTGATTTCCCAGAGAACTGATGTGGGTCTTCTAACCAGCCCACCATTGCACTTGCCCACTTTCCTGGTTGCCTGTAGTGAAGGGCATCCCAACTCTATCCCATCCCCACTGTCCTGGAATGAATATATTGGAGATGAGTCTGCAGGATATTTCCTAACTTGATCTTCACACCTTCCTCACAAAGGTTCAACCTCATGTATTGCTGGTATAAAACAGGTAGAAAATGTGCCGTCGAGGCCACAGTACATCCGTGCTTCTGTCCAGAATTTTTTCTTTAAAATGCCAAGACTTAGTTCACATGATTGTACTGCATGGTGGCACAGTGATTAGCACTGCTGCTTCATAGAATCAGGGAGCCGGGTTTGATCCCCGCTTTGGGTGACTGTCTGCCTAGGTTTCCTTGGGGTGCTCCGGTTTCCTCCCATAGTCCAAAAGATGAGCTATGCTAAATTCTTCCTTAGTGCACCTGTATAGGTGCTGGAGACTGTGGCAACTAGGAGATTTTCACAATAACTTCATTGCAGTGTTGATGTAAGTCTACTTGTGAAAAATAAAAGAAATGTATTGTATATGATATGTTTTAAAACTAGTATGTGATTTTTACAGGATCATCAGATTTCTGTCCACATCGTATATTTTATTTTAATCAAATTCAATCCAATCAAGTCAATTCAGAGTCTCAACAAGTTGGGACGTTCTCGATCCAAGCTAACAGGACAGGGTTCTCACCTCCTGTCTTGGGCCTGATCTACATGATCCAAGCTGACTGGAGTAGGTATAGCTCCTCCTCAAAGTCTTGATCTCATTTGCATCTTAGCCAAAAGGCTGAGATGCCGCTTAAAAATTGGTTCAAATGAAGCTAAATTTTACCTAATGACTTCAATCAAGCACAGCATGTCGATATTATACTTGATCTTAGCGAAAAGGCTAAAATTTCTAGTAGGAATTTCTGTTGTTTAAGAGATGTTACAATTGGTTCTCAGATGATGTTCTCTAAATCTGTTAACCTACGCAAGACTGCTCTGTTTGTTAGGAGCCTCCTTCCCCCTCCATAGTAATTACCTTCGTACAAGCCCCAATTTGTTAACATCCGCCTGGAATACCACCATGTTGTTACACAGCTGGGTGAGGAGGGATAAAATGGCTCTCCGTCTCTATTCAGCTCCCAAGGTTGGTCACAACAAGATTAATATTTAAACATCCCTCCCTTTGCAGATGCCTTTTCCCAGCCCAATATTTCTGTTTTAAAAGGAGTCAATTTAACCAGGCTTTCTGGAATTAAAGAAAGAATGAGTTTATTTACTGCTAAATGCAAGAAAATGATCAAACACTGGCATATACATTCATACAGCTCAGAAATGAGAATTGAGTCCAAAGTAAGAAAATAATATGAAACAGATGTTGACTTGTCTGTGAGGAGTAGATGATGCAATCTGTGATACCAGTAGTGCAGATTTCAGCAGGTGAATAATTGGTTTCAATATTCCAATGTTCTGTAGTTTGGATGAGAAGCTGCTCTATTTTGTTTTCAGCTGTAGTTTTACCTCCATGCTGCTTCATATTCCCTGTACTATCTCCGTGTCCCCATTCTCGATATATGCCCTGCATGTGTAACTGCTCAAACAACATTCATTTTGGCAGATCTCAGAAATTAGGGATGAAAACAATAATCTAAAAGAGGTCTCACTTGCACACACTTGATACTAACTTGCTTCAACAAACAGAAGGAGAACGACACCTGAGAAAAAGACTTTTTCAAGGGTGTTTGCCACCGGCTGGCTTTTAACTTCAGTGTCGCACCCATACTTGGACACACCCAGCACTAGTTCACACTTGACCAAGCTTTATGGCTGGCCTGTATCCCAGTCATTAGCTACTGCTACTGTATGTCTTGATTTTTTTTTAGCTTGAGATAAGTAACCTTGTCTGGAAACACGTTGTGGCTCCATTGTCTCTCTTAATACCTGCAACCAGCCAGTGACTGAATTTACATCCTCAACCATCTTTGGGCTTGTGTGTCCATTTCTTTTAAACTCACAGGTTATTATTTGAAGTCCATCTTTTTCTGCACGAAATTTGGTGTTTTTCCTCCATTATCGTGACAAAAAACATTATTGTAAGTTTTTAGGAGATCAAAATTCTTTCATGGATAATTTTACTGGAGTACAAAATTCCACTTTATCCTGGCTGTCTCTTTTTTTGCAAAACGGATGACTGGAATGTTACCTGTCTTCGTGTGTCACCACAAAAACAGCTTGCCATCAGCTTCTGAGCAATGGTGCAAGTATATCCTTAGACAGAAGGGCAGCTCAGTGGCACAGTGGTTAGCACTGCTGTTTCACAGTGTCAGAGACCCAGGCTCAATTCCTGCCTCGGATCACCATGTGGGATTTGCACATTCTCCCATGGGTTTCCTCAGGATGCTCCGGTTTCCTCCCACATTCCAAAGATGTGCGGGTTAGGTTGTTTGTCGATGTTAAATTGCCCCTTAAGTGTCAGAGGGACTACCTAGGATAAATGCATGGTGTTAGGAGGATAGAGCCTGAGTGAGATTGTGGTTCGTGAGGACTTGATGAGCTGAATGGCTCCTTCTGCAGGAAGGGATTCTAGGGCACTTATGAGAATTCAATGATTGTGAAAACGATAACAGAGTTCACACAAGAGCTTCTCTTCCTGCTTGTCCTTCACAAATTTCAATTGCGGTGTTATTTACAATTATCACTATTTCCCGAAGGCAAACTCCTTACTGTGCACACTTAAAAAACTTTCCACACCAATGTCGTATCCACTCATTGGCTCATTAATATTCACATTTCCTCACTGATTTCTCAATCTGCTGCTCAAATTCCTTTCATGCGTGGGAGTTGTATGGCCACTGGGGACAAATTAGTACTAGTGGTAAACATTTTCACAGACAGCATACTTTAGAGTTAATAAAGTAGAAATTGTACATGCTACTATAAATGGTAATGTTGCCATTGGAGATAGACAAAGTGTTCAAAGAAACAATAAAGGCACATCTTTAACTTTTTAATATCCTATCTAATTTGTTTTATGATGCTTTTTAGAAAAAATATTCTTTCATGAGATGCACCTGTCATCCATTCCCAAATAGCCGTTTTATAGGGCATTTCAAAGTCAAGCACTTATCTGTGGGTCTGGAGCCACGTGTAGGCCAGACAAGGTAAAAACGACAGATTTCCTTCCCTAAAGGACAGCAGTGAATTAGATGGGTTTTTACAACAATCAATAGTTTCATGGTTACTTAAACAAACTTTCCGTTCCAGAATTGTATTGATATAACTGTTGTGGTGAGATTTGAACCGATGTCACAATTTTAGACATTATCAGCCTGGATTGTTAGTCCAATGATGTGACCACTGCATCACTATCCATTGGATCAAGTTAAACCAACATGCCTCACAGTTCAATAAAAATTCTAGTAAGCTTACAGTAAATTTTTTAACCCCTTTACGCTATCACTCAAAGTACCTGTCAACTCCTTTCAGGTCCTGTTTTGTAGTAAGATATTTGTTTTCTGATTTGAAAATGCAGCTTGAGTTGCAAGAAATGGTGTTAACAAGCAAAAAGCACTAATTGTCACTAATCCATATTGATACATTTGAAAATAAAGACACCCTCAAAGCTTTTTAAATTCAAATAAATGGTCCTTTATTGCATGTTAGCTGTTCTACCACTTATTCACATTGACCTTCTGTGATATGGTGGTTAGCACTGCTGCCTCACAGTGCCAGGGACACAGGTTTGATTCCTGGCTTGGGTGGCCTGTGTGGAGTTTGCATATTCTTCCTATGTTGCATAGGTTTCCATCGACAGTTTGAGCTGATTAAGTGCATGGTCATGGCAAATTCTCCCTCGGTGTACCTGAACAAGCACCAGAGTGCAACTACTAGGGGATTTTCACAGTAACTACATTGCAGTATTAATGTAAGCCCACTTGTGACACTAATAAATAAAAACTTTAAACTGTGTGCTAAAATAAGCAGGAGAGGAGGATATGAGCCAGAATGGTAAGAATGAGAATTCTGTCTCCTATTTTTGACAGTGTGTATTCCATCTCGGCAATCCTTTTCTTCATGTACTGTTACCGTTGATGTGTCTAAAGTATCTATCCTTGATCCCTTCTATTTCTGATCTGTATGCTGCCCACTGCAACATCGAAAACTCCTAGATCGATTTTCACATGGACACTGACAACGTCCAGCTCTACCTTGCCACCATCTCTGGATTGTCACTAAATTATCAGACTGCTTACCAATCCTGTGTTGAAAGAGCAGAAATTTTCTGCAATTAAATACTGGGAAGGCTGAAGCTATTGTTCAACAATGCCTTGATTTCAAGACAATCATCTTTGTTTTCAAATCCCTCCGTGTCCACACCCGGAGGTTACTCACCGATGTCAATGATTTTCTATTCAATTATGTAAGCCAAATCATCTAGTAATTGGCAACAAGATGTACAACATCATTTTAACAATACCTTCTGCTGAACACAAAGGTCCTTTATTGTTAATAAGACATCCTTTGACTGACAATGAAAGGGAAGATCTGCATTGAATAAGACTATCTGGTGAGATCAAAAGTTGGCCACAAAATCCCAAATCAAGTCAGTAATGTATGAAAGGTTTTATAGAACATAGAACATAGAACATTACAGCACAGAACAGGCCCTTCGGCCCTCGATGTTGTGCCGACCAAAATAAAAAGCAATGCCCCTCCAAACTAAACCATTCCCTTCTCATCCATATACTTATCAATTAACCTCTTAAACTCCACCAAACTTGGCGCATCTACAACAGCTGCAGGCAGGGCATTCCACTCCCTAATCACTCTTTGAGTAAAGAACCTACCTCTGATATCCGTCCTATAACTCATATCCCTTAATTTAAAGCTGTGTCCCCTCGTGCTAGCTTTCTCCATCCTAGGAAAAAGGCTATCACTGTCCACCCTATCTAAACCTCTAATCATCTTATACGCTTCAATAAGATCCCCTCTTAGCCGCCTCCTTTCTAATGAAAACAACCTCAAATCCTTCAACCTCAAATCCTTTATTGATTGTGGATAATGAGACGTAAATGGCAAAGGGACTCAATCAATGAATCCCTCTCAAATAAAACAATAAGGAGACATTCTTCAAACAGTGGCGGAAAAAAGGCCACTATTGGTGCAAAATCTCTGATTCCAGAGATGAGCGGTTTGTCGTATGAAGAGAGCTTGGAACAGTTTAGGCTTATACTCTCTGGAATTTAGAAGAATGAGGGGAGATGAATGAGGCGAAATCAAATTGAGGTATACAGGATGATTAAAAGTGTGGATGAAGTAAATGTGGAGCAGATGCTTCCTCTTGTGAGGCATTCTAGGATGAGAGGTTGTAGTCTTAGGATAAAGGGTAGCAAATTTAAAACAGAGTTGAGGAGAAACTACTTCCCCCAAAAGGTTGTGAATCTGTGGAATTCACTATCCCAAAGTGCAGTGAATGCTGAGAACATGAGTAAATTTAAGGAGGAGGTAGACAGATATTTTTAGTTGGTAATGGGTAGAAGGGTTATGGGATGAAGGAAAATGAGGATGAGGAGCACATCAGCCATGATCGAATGGCAGAGAGGACTTGATGGGCCGAATGGCCTAATTCTGCTCTATATCTTATGAATTTATGAAAAACAATATCATAAAATGGAAACCTAGCAAAATTAATTATGGGGCTGACTTTGAGCCTGCGCTCTTCATCCATGGGAAAGGCAGCACATGCTGAAATTCGGGGACACTTCCAGAACATTTCCCCCTCAGTTATTCAGCAGGTGCTGGTGTGATGTCATGCTAGAACCAGTTACAACAGGTTCACCCAAATCTGAACCTGTTATGGATCCTCCCGGGGATGTAAAGATAAATATAGCCCCCAAGGAAGAGGGTCACGGCCAGACAGTGGCCTGACAATGATCCTGGCACTGTCTCATGGCACAGGTTGGCACCATATCTATGTCAATATGGCAGTGCCAACCTGTGCCAAGGAGTGGGCCATGGTTGGAGCCTCATGGGGGAGGGGGGATTCATTCAGATTTGGAACAGCTGAAGAGCACGGAATGCTGGTGATGGCCACGGGGAGGAGGGGCGGTCTTGGTGTCGGTTCTGACTTTGGGTGGGGGAGGGGCTGATAATCAGGGGGAAATGGGGTGAGAAGAGTAGTGCCAACTGTGATTGGCAGTGGGGATGGTAAGATTCCATCCTGCCCCATAAATCCATTACCTGTGTTGAGCACCTGCATATTTATAGTTGAGACCTTCTGCGTCCAGTATTAATTAATATTACGTAAAAGAAAAAGAAGAAATTGATATATTTATACAGCTGCTTTCACAACCATTGGTCATCCCAAAGTATTTTATAGTCAAGAAGTATCTTGTGATTCAGTGGATGTCATCGTAACAAAAGTAGCCAAAAAAAACTGAATAGTTGACTGCTATGTGCGGCTTAATGGAACAGTTCCGTTTAGGACAATGTTGTAATTTATTTGCAATCATGTTATAAATTTTGAAATTTGTTTCACTTTAAAATTGTCTGATGGGTCTTTTAAACTGGGGAGTATTTTGTACAACTTATTCGAGTGCATTGGACAACCAAAACGTAACCAGTTGACCACATCGCAAATGCTATAAAAATCTCTTGGATACAATTTTTGGCCCCACATGCAAATGAGTATGGAAGCAGAGGGGTGCAAAAATTCACTCCATCAACTGGTCTGTTCATTTGTCAGCAGGATCCGGCCCAGAGCTATCACTGCCGGATGACTGTTACCCACACAGTGCAGAGTCAACTCCACCATATGATGCTATGATGGGTTTCGACCCAAAACAGCGGTTCCAGTGAACTCCTTTTAATCCACGTTCCTGTGTGGCAGTGGTATAATCATATTGTAGCTGTTAATCATATTAAGTGCATTGGGATGTTTTGTTACATTACAAATGCAAACTGTGTTTTGGTTGTATTCAAAAATTGATAACATCCACCAAAATGCAGACTTTCCCAAAGGCTTGGCTGTTCCAGAAACTGAATGGCTGGAATTTTCTTGCCATTCATGCCAGCGGGATCTTCCAGTTCCACCGACTTGCCCCTGCTGGTGGTGAGAGGTGTATTCAATGGGAAACCCCATTGACAATACTGGGGACCAGGTGATCTCGGTGCCGGTCTATGGCTGGCCATCTCCCACTGCCACGAAATGTAGAAGGTTGCACAGAGATTCATGCGCAATATGCTTGAAAAAAACCCTTATCTGTAAAGTGTCCTCTTTTAAGAGGGAGATAAAAACTTATTTCATTTTTCTTTTTCTCCCTAACAGAAAGTGATGACAGAGAAAATTTGCCACTGATTCCAGTTTGAGAGAGACCACAAGCGACTCTCCCCAGTGATACAAACCCAACAACTGAGCCACGTACTTTCTGGTGCAAAGAAGGTTACCAGAAAGTGAAAATTTACAATCTGAGTCCTTGCAAAAGTTTACCAAGAGAAGTCATTTTGAAGCCTAAATCAAGAATTCATAAAATGCCTTCAGAGGATCACATTTATAGTGATAGAATAAACTCTGCTATCAAAATACCTTCATTAGGAAGACCATTGCCTATCTCGCCCGCTCAAGATGGATTTAACCAGTCAACTAAAGTCAGTTCAGCAACTCCTGCACAATTTGATTCATCTAACAAAATACACTTGCTCAAAACAAAGGATCTGATGTCGTTCCATCAAGACTATCTGTTCCAAAACTATTTGGTTCATAAAGCACTCTTTTGTTTATTCAGAGGCATGTGTGACGGTGAACTTGGAGTCTAAATGGCCACCACCAGTCATTCTCTATAGTCTTAGTGCCAAGTCACATTGGCAGTGAATCTACAGTTCATCACAATAATCCCTGGTCCACTCAGCTATTGTACAGAAAGCAAATGCTGCTCTAGAACCAAGGTACCAAGAATCAGAAAACACACACCACAAACTAATAGATATCAGGCATATTGGGTATGTTCTGCCCCAGCACTAAAATAGACAAATAGCAACAGAATCAAACCTGAACCACCTCAGTGTTGGACCACCAGGTATCAAGCATGTATCACATCCTCCTTAGCATCACATACCAGCAGCACTGTACCATCATTAACTGGATAGATTAGTTTTAAATCAAATGTTTAAATGACTCAAAACATTTATTATTTTTCAGTTTATAAATTGATTTTAATTGTCTTCCAATGAATAGGGTAATATAATAGCATCACTAATGGTGCAGTGGTCAAACTGTGGCCTTCCTTGATTTACAAGAACAATAAGATAGTAAAGTCAGAGATATACACAAGACATATAGTTTTTGACCAAGAAGACGAATCACTCATCTCTGATAAGTCAAGACATGAGGGGATAAATACAGAAATAATAAGATTTGACTCAAGTGAAAGCTTGCTTTAGTCCAGTATGTATTGTATTTGTACAGGATTTAAAACTGAGGCAATTTAGTCACACACCACCAGATGAGAGTGAAATGTCAGTTTTTGTATTTTCTAAATCTAGCAAATACTGCATGAAAGCACTTAGCATGAAACTTAAAATACCTAAACCAATTTTGAATTGGATCCAAGTCATTTTTTTGAAGCCATTGTTTTAAATGTACTGATAAATGGTAAGTAACATACATGCCACGCAGTGCTAGCAATGACCATTCCCAACAAGAGAGAATCTCCCCTTGACATTCAATGTCATCACTGAAGCCCCCACTATTGACATCCTCTGGGGGTTACCATTGACTGGAAGCTGAACTAGACTAGCCATATAAATACTATAAGAGCAGTTTAAAAGCAAGGAATCCCATGTCGAATAATTCACCTCCTGACTTTCCAAAAGCTGTCTATCACTTACATGGCACAAGTCAGAAATGTGATGGAATACTCTCCACTTGCCTGGATAAATGCAGTATCAATGACCTCAAGAAGCTCAACACCATGGACGTGCTTGATAAAGGAACGTGCTTGACTGGCTCTTTATGTACAAACGTCCAGTCCCTTCTCCAAGTACATGTTGTGTACAATCAACAAGGTGCTCTGCAGGAACTCCTCCTTAGACAGCATTTTTCAAACCCAAAACCACTACTATCTAAAAGGATAAGAGCAGCAGGTACATGGGAACATCACCACTTGGAGATTCTCCTCTAAATTACCATCCTGTCTTGGAAATAGATTGCCATTCTTTCACTTTTGCTGATCAAAATCCTGGAATTCCCTCCTAACAGCACTATGGGTGTACCTACAACATGGACTATAATGATTCAAGAAGATAGCTCAACACCACCTTCTCAAGGGCAATTAGGGATGGGCAAAAAATGTTGGCCTAGCCAACGATACTATGTCTCATGAATATTAAAAAATGAGCTTCAGAACACCCGGAGACTGGATTCAAAGTAGCAATAGGACGTTGTGAAAACTGGCAACAATTGTATCGGAATCATGTCTTTCTATACACGTTAGCCAATAGACTCCAATATTTTAAAGGAAAAGAAAACTATTGTTAATGTTTTTATCTTGGACTCTTTTATGGTGGTTTACCTAAAAAATTTCAGTTCTTTAAAATGCCATTTAATCAAATTGCCAAATGCTTTGAAATGTTTTTCTACACAATGGATTGAATGGGTAAAATAAGTAGGAGCAAGATTAGAGCATAGGGCTCTTGAGCTTACTCTATCATTCAGTAGATCATTGGTGATCTGTCTTCATCTTCACTTTTCTGCTTGCTCCCCAAATACCTTGATTCCTTGAGAAAATAAAAAAGCTGTCTAGTTCCGCTCAAACACACTCAATACTGAAGCATCCACAACCCTTTAAGTTAGACAACTCCAAGGATTCTCTTCATATCAGTTTGAAATGATTGACCTCTTACCCTGAAACTGTGCCCAGATACTCCAGCCAGCAGAAACAAGGTTTCAGTGTCTACTCTTTCGTATTGTACTTGTTTGAATCAGATCACCCTTCACACTTATAAAATCCTCAGCCTCTCATCATTGGTCAATCTTTTATCCCAGAAACATTCACTATACTACCAGATAAGCATGTTACTTTTAACTAAGATCATGCACAACATATAATACACCATCCATTCACTGAAAATGAAATATAATCAGATTGCTGTAAAGTCTGTCACTTAAACTGACTGGGAGGAAAGATATACACATTCCTTTACAGGGCTGGCCTCCAAGTTGCTCCATTTTTTTGATATTCGCTGCATCAAATTATTCAGTTTACCCAAGAAACAAATCCAGGAAAGTCTCCCTTAATATTTTCTTGGTCAAACATGAAATAACTTTTTTTTAAATTTAATTTCATTGTGCAGTGTCATTTATTTGACTCAAAAATGTTTTGTCAAAATATGTTTTCTGCATCATTGTAAATAATGCATCATCAAAACAAAATTCCTTGCCTTGCTTCCTTTTATTTTTGGCTGAGAAATATATATTGCCCAGGACAATGGGAGGATGCAATATACTTTTTCATATCATGCTGTGGGATCTTTTATGCCTACCTGAGCAGCTAGGTGGAGCCTCGGATTAATATCTAATTTCAGAGATTGCACCTCTGACAAAGAAACTCTCCACTACATCAGTACTTCATAGAAATCTCAGTCGAGATTATGTGGTCAAGTCCTGTAGTGTTTATTAAATCAACAATCTTTGACTTAAAGATGAGAGTAATATAACTGAGCCATATTGAAAAGAAAATATTTATCCAGTCTGCTATGTAGAATTATCAATGAGACCAGGTTTGGCAAAGTGTTAGATGCGTCAGTGTTTGCATATGCCAAGCTATTAGTGATTTCATCATCTTCTGTGGGTCGTGACATGACCAAGGAATGTAATGTAGGATTAGCATTTCCGTTGTAAGATTATAGATAGGATATGGATGGCAGTAGATTGTTGAAAAGTAGTTTGGCCAGAATTCCACACACAAAAATGAAATACTTACATTTCAAAGATCCTTTTGACATGTACCAATCACACCCCAATTAGTGTTGTGGGTGCATTGGTGAAGAACCAATTAGATTGTCAGCTAATAATGTTTCATCTTATTAGCCATTTACATTTTTGAGTTCAGCTCAAGAGAACTGCAAACTGTATACCCAGTCACTGACTTAGATGTATGGAGCCTGAGCAAGGCTCCAATTTGTGATGACTGAGCCATAACTAAATTAGTTTCATAGTTTAAAATATGTCAATTTATCTTGGGACTTCATGCAGACATTCAACAAATTGCATTTAAAAAAAAAAATATAGCTTTATTTTTTACTTGTGTTTTATAATTTTATATAAGTGTTTAGGAATAATTAGTATTTGAAAGATTTCTTTAATTTCAATGTTCTTATGATGGGATTACTATGACAAAATTTGTTTGGTAACTTTTAAAGTTGTTTTTACTCACCAGTTTAGTCTCTCTTCTAAAGTTCTTGATTCCTTGATGGATGGTAGTTGTCCACTGATAATTCACTTATGTAGTCAATATTCAAATGCAAGCCTTGATGCTGAGTGTAAGTTCATTGCTCAAGAATGGGGGAGTCACTGCCAAAACTGATATTGTCCGTTCTGAACAACTACATACGTTCACTTCCAGCAGAGGTCATTGTATTGCAATCAAGAGCACATACTAAAAGTAGTTTCCCCTCTCCAAATGAACATCACCAAAGCTAATTGTAATATGCCTACTGCCATTCTGTCTGAACCCAACTAAAATCAGTACAGATTTAGGAAATCAAACTTGGAGCCTTCCTGTTGTGAATTACTTTGATAACTTTGTACATGAAGTTGTTCAGCTGTTAGTCAAATTTCATTGCCTTAGTTTCAATTGCTAATTTCATGTTAAATGTTTCAAAGGGCAATGAGGGATGGGCAATAAATGCCGGCCTAGCCAGTGATGCCCACATCTCACAGACAAATATAAAAGAAGTTTATTTTCTTTGATTTAAAGACTGACATAATCCATTGTGAAATCTTCTGCTTCCCATGTAGACATGCAAACTCTCCATTCCTTTGGCAAATGCCTGTAAATTAAAATCATGCAAAGCAGCATTTATTTTTGTACAGAATATTCATCCTTAGAAATCTATTAATCACAAAAGTACAAGTTTATTTTTTTAATTTAATATGAGAAAGATGATATTCTCCAGAAGTGTCACTTTTGACATCATTGGTGGTGGAAGCAAGAGCTCTGAAACAGTAAACATCATCTTCGAAAAGTGAATGGTCTGGACAGATTGTGAATAACTTTTCTACAAGATCTTACGATGAATTGGAGGTGAATAGAAATTGCAGCATGTTGTGGAGAGCTTAGATTTTGTAATGGACAAAGATGTATGGACCAAAAATCCACCATTATAAGAATAATTAAGACATTCTCATTATGTTCCTCTTACATGTAATTTTAATACTTCTTGCTATTGAGTTTTATTATTCTATTTGTTTGAAAATAAAGTTATTGGTAACTACTTTGTAAATCATTGCTTCTCTCTGTCACTTTGAAAGGAAATGTTTAAAATTCTGTTTTGTCCAAGTTTGTTGCAAGTAGAATAATATTTAGCCCTTAGGTGTGACTCTCTGTGAGGGAAGGCCATGGAATAGCTATAATTCTCAAATCATATGTGCTTATGAGTATAATTGTTGGACCGTTGTAGGTTTCATAGAATCCCTACAGTGCCAAATAATCTGATTTGGCACATCCAGTCTGCACCAACTCTTCAACTGAGAATTCCACCCAGGTCCTATCCCACTAATCCCCCTAACTATACATCTTGGGACACTAAGGACCAATTTCACTTGGCCAACCTACCTAACCTGCAAATCTTTGGACTGTGGGAGGAAACAGGAACACCTTGTGGAAATGCACACAGACACGTGGAGGGGATTAAGACCTCTGAATTGCATTTAGACTTAGTTGTCCAATTTATCACAGTGTAATTATCAACTCCTCAGGTGAAATATTAAATCCCAGGAAGACATGACTGAGTGTATTGTAGTCTGCTAGCACAACTTGATTGCTGTGTCTAGTCCTGATTGCTAAGAAATAAAGGGGACATTAAATGGAGACAGTTCAATGAAGAGCTACAAGGCTGGTCCCTAGTGGTGGGTCAAAATGTTGTGAGGAAAGATTAGGGAGATGTGGAAGAATTGTGGCAGGCGGGGGATGGATCACGCAAAGGTCCATTGACCACGGATGGGATTCTCTGGTTTTTTTGGGCAAGTGTGGCCAGAGAATCCTATCCATGGCTTTTCAGTTTGGAAAGCAGGAACTCAAGAAATGGCCTCATAAATGGGTGTAAAGTAGTGAATGGCAATGAAAATAATTTATCAGGACACTATAAAGTATAATTAAAGAGCAAGGGACATGCCATAAGTGTACCTTTAAGAGACTTTTTTTAATATCATGATCTCTGCAGCTCTCACAGTCAGTGATTCTCAGCTCACAGCCTTAGCTGGTGTCATTATGTTATTGAGCTGACTATGATGAGTCCGCTTATTGCTATTTAAGTGGTTTAAATGGGATTTTTTTATTTTTACTCTGGGGTTAGTTTTACGACCCTACATTGTTAGGAAGATGTTATGTGTTTTTAGACAGATTTTTTTCCCAGTGAGTTAAAGGTTCAGAATTTTCTGAGCTGAAGTTGTGTTTTAACAGAGATAGCAAGCTGAACAGAAGTCTCTATCTCCCTATTTTAGTTGGAAATTCTGCTGGTGATCTTAATACAAGGTTTTGCTTTCCTGAAGAATGGAATCTGCTGTTTGTGGTTTGTTTAAAGTCCCTGATGTTCTGGGAAGCAGTTCTGACTTCAACTTGTCCTTAGTGGACCAAGGCTGAGAGTTTTCAATTCTCCAATGAAAGGACTAAATTTCCAATATCATGTGAGTCTTGGTCCATGCTGTGTTAAACCTGTGAAAAGGCCTTTGTTGTTTATGGGATTGAGTTGATTGGAACATTGCAGACATCTTTATTAAGGTTTATACATTATCATGATTGTTTCTTGTTTGTAATTGATAACAATTCTTGTTAATTTTCTTACTATACTTGTTAATTATATTCTTAAATAAACTTTGTTTGATAAAAGCTCCCTAGTGGGTCGGTTCAATCATACCTGAAGTAAAGCATAGCATCCTAGCCAAATACAAATCGCAAAACTTATGATTCAGGCAGTCTCCATTGAACACTTTGGAGTTTCTAACCTGACCATTGCAGGAGACATAGACCAAAAGTAACAAAAACTAACTTTAGGATAATAGCAGAAGTTTTTTTTTTCCCCACAGAAAGTGATCCACATGTGCAATGAATTTCCAGACAAAGGTTGATGCAGAAACTTGGAATCGTTGAAGCGTGTAGATATTTATTTTTCCTGGATAAATTAAAAGAAATTGAACGGGATTCCTCATCTGCAAATATCTTCAGTTGAGTTTTTATAATGATATAAAAGGCATGAATAAGAGATTGGGTAAAAATGTTGTGGGGTCATTTACTAAGACTAGGCATGTGTAAACAGCTATATAAGGTATAAAGCTTGAAGACACTTCAGCTTCAGAGCAGAGATTATGTGCTTTGCTTAAAAACAAAACTGAAAGTAAAGCTGGATCACTCGACACATTTCTTCTATGAAGCCAGGCCCCTTGTGCTGTGAGGCAGCAGTGTGCACCATGAGGTCTCTTCAGTTTGAATCCCTATATCAGATTTGCCTAATTGGACAGGTGGTCCGGCCAAACATAATGGTTCTTACCATTATAAAAACTCAACAGCAGATATTTGCAGATGAGGAATCCCATTCAATTTCTTTTAATTCATCCAGGAAAAGAAACATCTACACACTTCAACCTTTGTCTGGAAGTTCATTGCACATGTGGACCACTTTTTGTGTGAAAAAAAAGCTTTTGCTTTTGGTCTTAAAGTTTGTTTTTATCATGATGCAATCTCTTAAAAGCATGTTACAGCATTTGCAATCTTTTGAACTTACATAGGATTGAACAATAGACATTTCATTTCTTAATAACTGAGAGATGTTCATACGTGCACATTTTTCTCCAAATTATTCCACCAAAAACAAATGAGAGAAATAATTTCAGCTCCTTTGTTTTCCCTTTTAATGAAGAAATTTGCTCCAATAGTTGCTTTCGGCTGCAGTTTAAGAAGTTAAATAATTTGAAAGAGCATTTATTGAGGAGATGGTGCAAATTAATCAACAAAACAGTGAGAGTTCTAAAATAATATCTCACAATCACTTACATTTTGCTGCCTGAAACAGGTATCTCACTTACTCAGCTGCTCAATTTCATTAATAGTTGCTGCTGTTTACAATGAAGAATCTGCAGAAAGAAGCTTGTGCTCAAAAATGTTTAGTGAAAGAACAAATTCTTGACTTAGTGATTGTCTAGTGGTGAATTCCAAATTACATTTGAGCTAATAGGGAATGTATTCAGTCATTACCAAAACTTTATTTACGGAAGAAACAATATAACAGGTCCATACAGCCAGCAGTGATATTTGGCTGGACCACACGCCCAATTAGGCAAATTTGGTGTCCAGATTCAAACTGAAGGGGTGGCCTAGTGCACACTGCTGCTTCACAGCACAAGGAACCTAGGGTTCAATTCTCGGGCTCGGGTCACTGTTGTGGTGGAGTTTGCATATTCTCCCCATTTCAGTGTGGCTTTCCTCTGGGTGATCCAGTTTCCTTCCACAATCTAATGATGTGCAGGTTAGGGTAATTCGCCATGCTAAATTGACCCTAGTGGCAGGGGCTTAGCAGGATAGATATATGGGGTTGCAGGTATAGGGCCTGGGTAGGATTGTAGTCAGTGCAGACTCAATAGACCGAAAAGCCTCCTTCTGCACTGTAAGGATTCTATGATTCCAATAGGAACACATAGGCTGCGATTCTCAGTACCGGTTCGTCGCAGGCACAAATCCCGCAATGACTGCAAACTCTCACAAGAGGACTACAATGGGATTTGCAGTAGAGAGATCTCAGTTTGAGATTTTCCCTGTTCCCCACCAGTGATGTAATCAATTTAAATACATTAAAATATGATTTAATGGTTTAATGCCGATGCTTCCGAGGGCGTTAATTGTTCTGCCCCGTCAGCATAATGTCACTCTGGGGGAGCCACTACTGGTTTTCAGAAATTAAAAACCAGTTTTGCTGACCATGCTGGGAGCACAGAAATAAGGGTAGCCCTTGGATGGTGAAGGACATGGCAAGACAGTGCCCTTTCACCATTCTGTGCTGCATGTCACACTCAACATTGCTTGTGGGATGCCACAGTGTAATAAACAGTCATTGTCAAGTATCAATCCTGGATTCAGCCACCAGGAACCCAATAACCAACCCCAGAGGTATCAAAATGATGAGTAACATTCTGCAAATTAAACAAATGACCTTTCCAAAGTATTTGTAATATTTATCTGCATTCGTTCACATGATCCTTTTGGTCTGGGTTAGTGTGACATATGGACTTTGATCAGTCTGTGAGTTGTGTTGAGTAGGCATTGCTGACAACATTTGGCTACAACTCTCCTCACTTCCTGCCAGCACATCATCCTTCCTAACGTGGCTTCTCTCCTATGGTGAGATCTGCAATGGTATATTTTCATAAGATTCTAGTAAATGGGGAGGGTGGGTTGGGGGGCCCTGTGGGGTCTAGTTTCTCGACCAGCATGGCTTTGACTGACTTACCCACTTGCAGTGTCCAGGGGTCTGACGTAACTGTGTTGCAGTTTTGGCTGCATGAACTTGTTATATTGTTTTTTCCATAAATAAAGTTTTGACCATGACTGAATACTTTCCCTATTAGCTCAAACGTAATTTGGAACTAACCACTGGACAATCATTAAGACAAGAATCTGCCTTCTCTCCTTGGTGTCTCCTATCCTTTGGCCTCTTTTAATTGTTTGGACACTCAGCTGGACTATACTCAGGCTGGTTTATTGCACTATCCAAGGATGGTAGATAAATACACTCACCTCTTAGTAGCTCTGTCCTGATGATCTGATATCAATATCCTGTTGACTGTGCCAAATTGTTGTGGTGCACCTTTACAAACTTAACAAACAAATTATTGATCACTTATTCAAGTGAGTGTGAGGTGAGAGAGCTGCCTTAGCCATTCTAAGACAGAATTTTGCTACTTCCAAAGATTTACTTTTTTCATTGCATCTTCAGTCATGTGAACCCCTCATTACTCAGTTACAGACTTTTCATAGGCTGACTAGGTGTTCTCCTGTTTGTCCATTTCTGCTGACTGTGCAGTCTAGTTTATCTCTTATCCTTAGCCGTCTGCCTGTAGAGCCTGTTTGTCTTTACCATTATCCAGACAGAACATCTGCTTATAACCTCAGTTTTGCTTCAGTCTTCTCCTTTACAAGTCACTTAATAACCTGATTTCTGCTGACGCGACCATGTTTCTAATCCAACAGAACTCTTGATTAACATTCCCTTCTTAGCTAACAAAATTTTCCATATAATCCTCCCACTACTCTATTAGTTACAATCCCAAAAAAAACTCAAATAAACTTTGTCAAATATTTTTTCCCTTTTGAAAAATGTTGATCGTACTGAGATTTTCCAACTATGTTGTTAAGACTTCCTTAATAATAGATTCCAGCACTTTGCTAATACCTGATGTCACGTGAACAGACCTATTCTTCCCTTTTCACTCCCTCTCTTTGTTTTTTTGAATAGCGGTGTCGCATCTGTTAACTTCCAAATTGGCAAGACCATTCCACAACCTAGGAAATTTTAGAAAGTTACAGCCAGAATATCCACATCTCTGCAGCTCATTTAGAACCTTAGGCTGAAGGTAATCGGGTCCTGGGGAATTTGTCAAATTTTAGTCCCTTGTGTCTCTCCAGTACTTTTCTCTGTAATATTAATTACCTTAATTTCCGCACTCTTTTTAACATCTAGGTTTCCCTTATGCAACTTGTATTTTTGTGTGGATACTAAATAGTTATTTCTTTACTTTCTTTATGTGCAGTTTATGTTAATCTTGCTTTTTGTGCATGACTATACTGAAAGCAGTTTAAAAAAAAAGCTCAGCATATTACCATTTTAAACTAGTGCAAGCACTGGACCTGCTCTTTGATCCCATTAGCAATAGCAGCATAAATTAATTCCCCTTGTGATTGCTGATGAAGAATGCACAGATTGAAATATATGTCCCATCAGTATGTGATTAATATTCGCAGCAGTGAGGCTGAGTGGATAACACACAACTGAATAGGTTGCAGGTGGCTTCTTGTGAGTTTGAACAGGGACCTGTGTTATTGGCTTTCTCAAATGTCTATAACCCACTTGCTTGTACATTTTTAAAAAAAAATGTGAATAGGCACCACAGAGGCTCAGTGGGTAGCACTGTTGTCTCATATTTCTGGGAACCTGGGTTCAGTTCCAGCCTTGGATAACTGTCTGTATGGAGTTTGCACCTTCTTCCCGTGTTTGTGTGTGTTTCCTTCAGGTGCTCTGGCTTTTACCCATAGTCCAAAGATGTGCAGTTAAGTACATTGACCATGTTAATTGCTCCTTAGTGTCTTAAGGTCAGAAGGATCAACCATGGTGAATGTGTGGGGTTACAGGGTTAGGGCAGGGAAGAGGGCCCGGTTAAGATACTCTGTTAGAGTTGGTGCAGACTCAATAACCCGAATGGCCTCCTCTGCACTGTAGGAATTCTATGGCTCTGTGAATCACAGTGAAGGATTTCAATATTACGAAATTGGTGACATCTATATTTTGATCAACAGTATGAACAACAAACATTCCTACGTAAGGTTAGCTGATGGTTAAAATTTTCTCTAGAGAAAAGACTCACACTAATGGCAGCAATGAACATAAGATTTTAATCTTACATTTCTAGGATAATTATGAAACAGTGCTTTAAAATGATGCTGTCTGTGAGCTGAGCAGAAGTGCGAGGACTATACAATACATTATCAATAGCCTGCAGCTCCTCCCAGTAAAATCTACCATGATTTATTTTTCTACTATACAAAGCTGCACGTAATAGATTCCATTGTAACAAACAGACAACTCAGCTTTATAGCAGTTTTCTAATATTAAAAGCCATAAAAGATTAATATATTTTATTCCAGAGATGAGTTAATTTATTTCCTCAAAGGCGATGGAAGCAAGGTAATAGGAAGCCATTGATTTTGATTACTGCAAGTTGTTGAGAAGAATAATCTCCAACAGAGAAATAGGTTAATTATTGGGTGGTGTTTTTGTCATTACTGGCAGGAATCAGATTGCTTTCTTCATTTCTTTGGTTAAAAAGAAATGACTCAGAAAAAATGCTTCAACAGTAACTATAGATTAGGGAGTTAAATAACGAAATCAGGAAATGCCAGCAGCACTCAGCATGTTTTTATTAGTGACTATTTATTAGTGTCACAAGTAGGCCTACATTAACACCTAGTCATCACACTGGCAGCTGTTCGGGTTCAGTGAGGGACAATTTAGCATGGTCAATGCACTGAACCAACACATCTTTTGGACTGTGAAAGGAAACCAGAACACCCGGAGGAAACCCGCAGACAGTGGCTCAAGACTGGAATTGAATCCAGGTCCCTGGCGTTGTTAGGCATCAGTGCTGCCCATTTGTGCCACTTGCTGCCCTATGGAGACAGAAACAAAGTTAACAGGTGGAATTTTCTGGCTCCGTTTGTTACAGGTGGAAGAGCAAAATTGCACCATAGGGCCATAAGACATAGAAGCAGATTTAGAACCATTCAGCCCATCGAGTCTGCTCTGCCATTCAGTTAAGGGTGATATTTTCCTCATTCCCATTCCCCTGCCCTGAAGCACAAGGTCAGATATCTACCAGTGGGAAGACGAGTTGGAATTTTATCCTGTGGACTTTCAAAGCAACCTAATGGCAGCTCATGTTTTCTGCAGATCCATATGGGGAGTACATTTGTATGTACTTAGTGGTAATCCAGAGTGGTTTCATAATTTCTTAACTTTACCATCATATCTAGGTGCAATCCTGAAATCCATAGAGATGAAGGCATCTTGCTTTCTGATATCTCATATGGTCAGGGGTGCCTTCAGCAGGTGTCTTCTGGAGGCCCCAGTCCTGGAGATCCCTGGCCTGTTTTGGGGCTCCTGCTGTGTGTGGACAAGTACATCCTGCTTGGCCTGTGCAGCAAGAGCTGATGTGGTCACAAATGGTCTGGACCTTCTTGGGAGTATCCTGGGTGAAAGTCCCTGGAATGTCTAGCACATGCTCCTCCTCCCTCTTGGATGTCTGAGTGCCCCCTCCCAGACTGCCTGAGGAGAAGAAGCTCCTAGAGAGAGGTACAGCTACCTCATACCAGGCCTCCTCTCGCCAAGCCACTCATCAAGCCTAGAATGAAGGGATGCAGGTCAGAGTGTAAATCACACTGAAACTGCTGAGTCACAGTCTCCAAGAAGGCTACCACCCTTCCCAAGGTGACCTTGAGGTGCTCACATGCTTGAGCGATGATATTAGAGAGAACGTGGGCAAAGTCCTCCATCCTTCATTCTCACCTTCAACAACTCTGCTTGATGCTCCATGTCTTTGCATCTCCAGCATATATGTGCAATGGCTCATTGTTGGCTCTGTACTCAGCAAAGCCTTTTCTCCAGCAGTCCTCTGGGTGCTAGAGATTTGGGTTGTCATTGCCTCCGACTATTCTGAAGCGATATCCAGTTTGTGATCCTAATCAAGATGTATCTCACCAAAATGTGTGTATCTGAGCTGATGGAGAGTACAGGGAATGCAGTGATGATCCACAACTACTAGGTCTACTGCATCATATGCTGAGGTGTGTTGGAGCTGGGGCTTAGGGGCTGGCTGGAAATTTCTTGGCCTGTTTCTGCTGGTGCTTGAATTAGTCCCTGAGTAGGCAGAATTAACATTAGGCGTAACTCACTGTAAAGGTCATGACATTTTAAACTAATGAAAGCGTCATCTAGATTGGTTGCTGGAAGATCTTGTCTTGAACACAGGAACGTTTCCCCTGCCAACTCAGCTGCCTCCTTCTCGAGTAGACTCAGTTCCTGGACCTTGGGAGTCCTACCACTGATCAGGGATCACACCCCCTTGTTGCAGGTTAGCATGAACACAGACAGAATGGAATGGGATGAGAATGCATGGAAAGGAAGTTGGTAACAAAGCACACTTGCTGTGCCCTTCCCAGTATGGGCAGAGGATGTGCAGGATGACAGATGAGATGGTGGTGATATTAAAGTGTGTGTGAAATGATTATGAGTGCAGTTGTCCAATCTGCTATTAGCATGTGAAATCCCTGTGGAATATAATGCTTAGAGTATCTGATGCCTGTGTGAGAGTCTACAATGGAAGTTGGATTCACCTTGGAGGAGCAGATGAGATCGGCCATCCTCTCTGCACTGCAGAGCATTTTTTTGTGCCATGGACACATACCAACTTGGTGACCTCCTCTGGTAGCCACCAAAGACAAATTGGTCAATCTCCTGCTGTCAGCCCTGGGGAAGAAAACATGTTGGCATGCTCAGATTTTTTTTGCAAAAATATATTTTATTTATAAAATCTCTGCAGAAACATTTCAAAGTGTTATAACAGAAAAGTACAATGATATTCACATTTTCACCAGTCAAGATGACTCTGAGGAGCTTCAAGTCCATCATGTGAACATCACATACATTTCAATATTTCTGATATATAAAGTACAATTCTTTTCAAACTATATACATTGGTCCTATTGTCATGTCACTCTGCTTTATGTACAGTTAGGATTAGGTACATAGTCTGAGGGATTTTGCATGTTTACCAGTTCATTGAGGTGTTCTCAGATGACCTAGAGGAGAATTAGTGGGGAATCAAGGCTGATCATGGTACAGAGGACTTGTTTCTCTGGGAGAACAGTTCTTTACCAGCAGAGAGTGGGCCTGCAGAGTGTATGTGTGTTTGTTGCTGCAGGAATTCACATCCATGAAGGAGTAGCAAGTGGACAAATCAGTACCCCACCACATGATTCAGCAATCATGGACATTAGCAAATGTGAGGTTATCCACTTTGGTAGAAATAATAGTAAGAGGGATTATTATTTAAAGGGTGAAAAGCTACAGTGCAGAGGGACCTGGGGATCCTTGTGCACAAATTGCAAAAACTCAGTCTGCAGATGCAATAGGTGATCAAGAAGGTGAATGGAATGTTGGCCTTTATAGCTAGGGGGATAGAATATAAAAGCAGGGGGGTACAAGTCACTGGTGAGGCCGCAACTGGAGTACTGTGTGCAGTTTTGGTCCCCTTATTTGTGAAAAGATATATTGGCCTTGGAGGGAGTACAGAGAAGATTTACCAGGCTGATACTGGAGATGAAGGGATTAGCCTCTGAAGAAAGATTGAATAGACTGCGTCTGTACTCGTTAGAGTTTAGAAGGCTGAGGGGGGATCGTATAGAGACTTACAAGATAATGAAGGGGCTAGATAGGGTAGAGATAGAGAGATTCTTCCCGCTTAGAAAGGAAAGCAAAACTAGAGGGCACAGCCTCTAAATAAGACGGGGGGGGGGGCAGTTTAAAACAGAGTTGAGGAGGAACTTCTTCACTCAAAGGGTGGTGAATCTCTGGAATTCTCTGCCCATTGAAGTGGTGGAAACTACCTCGTTGAATATGTTTAAGTCACGGGTAGACAGATTGGTGTGGAATGCACTGCCGAGTAAGGTGGTGGGAGCAGGCACGCTAGGGTTGTTTAAGGGTCTCTTGGACAGCCACATGAGCAGTCTGCAGATAGAGGGATATAGCAGGACTGTTTGAATATCGGGAGGACCAAATAGTAGTAGACTATCCTTTAGTTTCGTCTCGGGAATGTCTTAGTTTTTTTTTAGCATGTTTAATTAAGTCTTATTTGTTTCCGCAGGCAATTCGGTCCACCTTGTTGACCAACAAGGGGCATGCATGCGGCATGTCGTGTGAGAGCTGCTCTTGGAGGTTGCTTCAGGAGTTGTCTAGTGCTTCACGTCGTCAGTGTATGTTTAAACTGGACCATCTGATGGGCAACATGACAGCTCAGAGACTATCGCTGTTGCTGTGCTGACACATGGATTTGGGCCTGTGTCTGCGGGAGTTTGCGCGTTCTCCCCATGGTTGCATGGGTTTCCTCTGGGTGCTCCGGTTTCCTCCCACATCCCAAAAATGTGCTCTTAGGCTGATTGGGTAACAAATTGTCCCTATATTGGTCCCTATATGGCAATCTTCAACAATAGGCATAGCCTAAAGTCAAGGATATGTCATTAAGACGTTAGGACGGCAGCGTGGGCTCGTTGGGCCGAAGGGCCTGTTTCCCGTGCTGTGTTGCTCTTTGTTCTTTGTTCTATTTCTGATAGACAAGGGAATTAAGGGTTATGGGGAAAAAGCAGGAAAGTGGAACTGATCCACTTCAGATCAGCCATGATCTTATTGAATGGCGGGGCAGGCTCAAAGGGCTAGATGGCTTACTCCTGCTCCTATTTCTTATGTTCTTATATTCTTATGCAAGCAGCTCCCTGATACATATTTAATGAGCTGACAAACAGGAGACTCTGTCCCATCCGCTGCCATACTTAGTCTGAAAAACTGAAACATTCCACCCAACATTTCTGCATTAGGGCAAAACTCAGAGAATGTGAGCTGCAGCAGCAGAGGAATATATGGAAAGGGTTAAACAGACAGGACTGGAGCATCCACACTCTCTGAAAGCAGATAGGGCAAAATACAAATAATTACATCTCAAATGGCAGTAAAGTTCACACCCCAGGTGGTATCAGTTCAAGGTTCCAACAACCCATATGAGAATTGATATCATTTATCAAGGCTCCTAAAGGTCCAAAGAAACACTGTGCCTCTGAAAACTTAATGAAATATCCAGGAAATGGGACGAATAACACCCCATCAAAATCAGTTTGACAAACACAACGCTTTGATATTGTAAACAGGTAGACAGATATCCAGAAAATGATTAAAAACTAAAGCACACAAGACAATGGAACCATTTAATGTAATCAAAGAAAGAATTGTAACCAATTCAAAGCAACAATGTGGCGACCTGATGTGAATGTAACACTTTGTAATGTAAATAAAAGGGTATAAGAATATGTAAGAGCCAGTGCTCAATAGAAGCAAGTTGTATTTACAGCCACGAGTTCCGCTTTCCTGCATGCATGTTGAATAAAGCTGTTTTTGTTGAAGTTCTGCATGGTCTCGGAAGACCCAATTCATTCATTCCTTCCTACAGTTTCTGATTATGATCAGCATCCAGACTGTTTTGTTCATGGAGCTTAAATGTTGGTCACTGGGGAAATAATGTTGTATACTTCATAAATCAGCCTGTGCCATTCACATGTAATGTGATATTGCATAATTAGCCAGAAGATAATTTCCTATAAAGGATTATAGCCAGTCTTAGTGATTAGATTTGTTGCTGTTGAGCAAACAGTGATGTGGAACGTTTAGCACTGGGGAAATGTTTCACTGACATTTATAACCAACAACAGTGACTCAGATTGCAGATCCTTTAATCATCAATTACAGCTATTATTTTAAAGCTCCACGCAATGCCCTGACAATTCTTTTTGAATGCTTCTTTGAAAATCAGGTGCAGGCAACACATTTCATATTTTCAGAAATTAGATAAATCTGAAAAGTTCCAACTTGAATATTTATAAAGCTGAAGATGCAAGCAGCCAAGTAGAAAGAGTGAAGGGGGTAGTATATGTAACATAGAGTCTCTGATCTTAGTAGCAACGATTAAAAAACTAATGGGACAAGTAGCATTGATGGATTATTTAGATTGACTTTA
The DNA here is from genome assembly GCA_024679065.1 of Sphyrna mokarran. NCBI lineage: Eukaryota > Metazoa > Chordata > Chondrichthyes > Carcharhiniformes > Carcharhinidae > Sphyrna > Sphyrna mokarran. The sequence goes on from JAGIQG010000009.1 coordinate 26,013,551, forward strand.
CAATGTGAGATCTAACGCGCGTCTCCCCTTGTCACCCCCCCACCCCGGATTGTTGTCCGATACAGCTAACCTTCACAACATGGCACTGAAGAGCGGTCCATTGCTGCTGACTGACCTCCCCAACATGGCGGTGCTACGGCGGCCGACCGGCGCGAGTCGCCCAGTTCGCCCAGTCCAGAATTTCGAAAAGCTCTCAGGGATCGGCCCCCGGACTGGAGACAGTAGGGAAAGAAGATGGTGGAAGCTTTGAAAGCGGAGCTTAGTCCTGATGGCCGGAGTTTTAAGGTAATGATAGAAGAGAGTTAGGAATCTGCTGTCCGATTCGCTAAGGAGGCTGTTAAGCGGGAAGGAGTAGCTTTTGGTTTGCGTGTGAGGGGAATGGAGGGGGAACTCTTTCCCTCACAGAGCGGGAGAGAGAGCCCAGGCAAGAATTAAATTTAATTCTGAGAGGAACTTTTAGACTTTCTTTCCTAACTTAGGTTTCTTCGTCTGATTTAATGGTTGTTTACCCCTCTTCTTTCACTGATTTGTGCTCAGTGTTTATAGCAGGGGAAGATTTTTTATGCTGAGTCCCTGAGAGAAAGCAAACTCCACTTCACATATAAGCTGTTCATCAGGCAGCTAAACTGCTGAGTAGAGGAAAGATTCAGCACCATCATAATACTCCCTCATTTATAAATCCCACCCCTTTGATTTATAAATCATCTCCTCTCATTTACAAATCATCTCTCATTTACAAATTCATTCTGATTTACAAATCCTCCTCTCTGATTTACAAATTCCCCCTATGATTTATAAATTCCCCCTCTGATTTCTATCCCCCTCCTCTGATTTACATATTCCTCCTCTAATTTACAAATTTCTCCTCTAATTTACATCCCCCCCTCTGATTTATAAATCCCCCCTTCTCAGTGTAGCCCATTCTATGTTGACCTGAAGCTGACACAGGATCTACTCTCTAAGTCTTTCATGTCTGTATGTTTATTTTTAAATACTCCTTAAAACAAACATACTCAGGCCAGTAGACAGTGATGCTGACCCATGCGGTGCTTCTTTAGGAAACAGTTAACATTTCAAATCAAACCGGGAAATCGGGAGGTTTTATTTAGTCTGTTCAAATGACTCCCGTGTGATGCAACTCACTGGGGCTGTTTCAACATCCAGTAAAGGAATGCTGTCACTTGGCCACAGCCGAGTTGTTACTTCCTAGTCAAGGTTATTATAATCGGCGCAGTCACTCGCAATGCCGCTTTTCAAGTTTCACCCAGCCCAAAGCGCCTCTTCACAATGGAGCTGCCAGTGAGTGTAATCTCATTTTTCATGGGAGTGCGTTACGGTATTTTAATTGGGTTTGTTTGAAACCTGTTTCAGTACTGGATCTGCCAGTGATAAAGTCCAAGGCGTGTGAAACTTTGTACCGCACCCAGAGGTAAGTGGTTTGTAAATAACGTTTCGAGAACGTAAGTTTTGTTAAGTGGGATGTTAAGCCAACAAAAAAACCCCAGGACCGTGGTGCTGGAACCATTGAATCCCTACAGTGGAGGCATTGAAATACTTAACATGAAACAAACTGTGTCAGGACGCCGATCAAATATGTAATCCAACGAAAAGTGAACATAATTTTAAAGACAGCTAATTCGAAGGACGATAAAATATCTTGAACAATCTCTGAAGCGATGTAGTCGAGATGAAGAAAGGGGGGTGAAGGGGGAATGTTGAAAATATCCAAGGTTTATTTCTACTTCAACGCGCGACTCTGAGCTGCAGTTCAAGTTTCAGCCTGACAGTACCATGCCTGTACTTGGCTTTTACTTGAACTCGTGTTGTCTTGCCCACAAAAGAAGCCGGCGCCTGCAAGGATGCGCGATTATGCAAAGATCCCTTTTAAAAGTTAACTGTCGCAATATTCAGTCAAGTTGCTTAAAAATTTGTGTTCTGCTGTGCTCGTTCAGTGCATCTGGAACTGGGTTTATGCCGCAGTGCATAACGCTTCTTGGAAATTTCGTCACCATTTAATTCCAGAATAAGCCTGAGCCTTATTTCTGACGCTAAATTTAGCTTCCTGCAAGATACAAATCACAATGCAGACAACAAGCTTATGTTATAGGGAGGGAGTACTTTTTGATTTCATTTATTATTGTCAGGTGTATTAATACACAGCGAAAAATATTGCTTTTTGCATGCTATGCAAATAAAGCTTACCGTTCATAGAGAAGAAAACGAGAGAATGCAGAATATAGTATTATAATCATAGCTAAGATGTAGAGAAAGATTAACTTAATGCATTCAAAAGTCTGATGGCATCACGGAAGAAGGTGTTCTTGAGTCAGTTGATACATGACTTCAGACTTCTGTATCTTTTTTCCACGGGAAGAAGATGGAAGAAAGAATACCCGGGGTGTGTGGGGTGCTTAATTATGCTGGTTGTTTTGCCAAGGCAGTGGGAATAGTAGACAGAGTCAATGGATGGGAGGCTGGTTTATGTTGCAGTGGTGAGCTTCTTGGGTCAAATGTCATTTTCTTCTGAGTGGCACAATGATTAGCACTACTGTCTCACAGCGCCAGGGACTCAGGTTCAAAAATGGCCTTGGGTCACTGTCTGTGTGGAGTTTGCATTATTCTCCCTGTGTCTGCGTGGTTTCTCTCTGTGTCTGCGTGGTTTCCTCAGAGTACCAGGTTTCCTCCCACACTCCAAAGTTTTGGTTGATTGGCTATGCTAAATTGCCACATAGTATCAGGGGGACCAGCAGGGTAAATGCATGTGGTTATGGAGATTATTGTTTGTGGAGGCTCGATGGGCGAAATGACCTACTTCTGCGCAGTAGAGACATGGAAATTTTGTATACTGCATTTTGAATGCTTGCAACTCTGTATTTTATTGCCCAATTAACAATTGAAACTTGTTGAGAGTCTTGTTTTTTGCATTGTGCTAATAAAAATATAGGATAGATGTCTAATATATGAAAGGAGACATATTTATATGGACATTGAAACTGTTGTGCTTTGAATACAGAATACCTACAGTTCAGGAGGCCATTTGGCCCATTGAGTCTGCACTGACCACAACAACATCCAACCCTATCCCTGTAACCTCTCACATTAACCCTGTTAAACCCCTTGACACTAGGGTCAATTTAACATAGCCAATCAACCTAACCTGCTCATTATTTTGGACTGTGGGAGGTAACTGGACTACCCGGAAGAAACCCAAGCAGACATGGAGAAAATATGTCTGCTAATAGGCACAGTTGTTTCTCACTCATGAGCAGCAGCTAGCTAAGTAGGAAAATGTTCTGTTCCAACTCCCTCCACCCCCCAACTCATCAGCAGTGGGTTCGTGGAATTGTCAGCAATGCCAGGGAAATTTCTGTTCCAAAATCTAACACTCAAGTCAGATTTTCTTTCAAACCATTATGGATTTACATATCCTACTTCTGAGTGATTTTTAAGTCAATGGTACTCTCTGGGGGTAAGTTTATTTTGGAGTTTGATAAGGTGCCTTACAAAAGGTTGCTGCAAAAAGTTAGGGTGCTAGGAGTTGGGGGTAAGGTGTTAGCTCGGATAGAGGATTGGTTGTCTAATAGGAAGCAGAGAATAGGAATCAACGGGTGCTATTCTGGTTGGCGATTGGTGACTAGTGGAGTGCCGCAGGGATCAGTGCTGGGGCCTCAACTGTTTACCATTTACGTAGATGATCTGGAGGAGGGGACCGAGTATAGGGTAACAAAATTTGCTGATGACACGAAGATGAGTGGAAAAGCAAATTGCGTGGATGGTGCGGAATCTGGATAGGCTGAGTGAGTGGGCGAGGACCTGGCAGATGGAGTATAATGTTAGCAAATGTGAGATTATCCACTTTAGTAGAAATAATAGGAGGGATTATTATTTAAAGGGCAAAAAACTGCAGCATGCTATAGTGCAGAGGAACCTGGGGGAATTTGTGCACAAATTGCAAAAACCCAGTCTGCAGGTGATCAAGAAGGCAAATGGAATGTTGGCCTTTATAGCGAGGGGGATAGAATATAAAAGCAGGGAGGTCTTGTTGCAACTGTACAGGGCACTGGTGAGGCTGCAGCTGGAGTACTGTGTGCAGTTTTCGTCACTGCATTTGCGAAAGGATATATTGGTTTTGGAGGAAGTGCAGAGAAGGTTCACCAGGCTGATACCATGGATGAGGGGGTTAGCCTATGAGGAAAGATTGAATAGACTGGGTCTGTACTTGTTAGGGTTTAGAAGGCTGAGGGGGGATCTTATACAGATGTACAAGATAATGGAGGGGATAGATAGGGTAGAGGTAGAGAGATTCTTCCCGCTTAGAAAGGATAACAGAACTAGAGGGCACTGCCTCAAAATAAGGGGGGAGCAGTTTAGATTGGAGTTAAAGAGCAACTTTTTCACTCAAAGGATGGTGAGTGTCTGGAATTTCTGGCCACTGAAGTGGTGGAGGCTACCTTGCTGAATATATTTAAGTCATGGGTAGATAGATTTCTGATAGACAAGGGAATTAAAGGTTATGGGGGAGAAAGTGGGAAAGTGGAACTATCCACTTCAGATCAGCCATGATCTTGTTGAATGGCGGGGCAGGCTCGAAGGGCTAGATGGCATACTCCTGCTCCTATTTCTTATGTTCTTCTGGTGGGGGGAGGCGGGGGGGGGGGGGGGGGGGGGGGGGAGGTGGTTGGTTTTTCCCCATTGGCATAATAGCTGTACCGTATGTACTGGTGTTAGAGGCAATTTCTTATAGAATTGCGTATGATCTCCTCAGTCTTCGGACACTAGACAGTATAGGATGTAGACTACTTAAATATTGCAACAGTCATTTTCTGATAGAACAAAACTACAATTTACAGTTCCATCTAGTTCTGAATGTTAAACTTGTGGCAGTACATTTGTATGTCTGTGGGGAGAACATCAGGGTTCAAATTATCCATTCCTAGGATCAAACCTGTCTGAAATATATTATTTTCCAACATGTAATAGAGCATGAGATGATGCATGTGTATGATTTGAGGGAGGACGTTTCCTCCCATTAATTTTCTTCCCTTTTCTCTTGAAAACCAAAGGCTTTTTACTCTTATGTTAAGAATAAAAGGGTGGTTAGAGGAAAAATCGGAACTCTTAGGGACAGAGGAGGGGAGGTGTGTTTAGAGCCCGAGGGAATGGCAGAGATCCTGAATGAATACTTTGCATCAGTATTCACGAAGAAGAGGGGCTTGTTGACAGCTCTTGTCTCTGAGGGAGCCGTGGACCAGTTGAGGGAAATATCCATACTGTGGGAGGAAGTGTTAGAGCTTCTAGGTAGCATTAAAACTGATAAATCTCCGGGGCCTGATGGCATTTATCCCAGGCTGCTTAGGGAGGTGCGAGGTGAAATTGCTGGGCCTCTTTGTCTCTTCTTTATCTCTTCTTTGGACACAGGTGAGGTCCCAGAGGACTGGAGAATAGCTAATGTTGTACCGTTGTTTAAAAAGGATAGTAGGAAATCACAGACCGGTGAGTTTGACGTCAGTGGTAGGGAAGATGTTGGAGGGGATTCTTAGAGATAGGACGTATAGACACTTAGAGCATTGCAATTTGATTAGGGATACGCAGCATGGCTGTAAGGGGAGGTCATGCCTTACGAATCTGGTAGAATTTTTTGAGGAAGTGACGAAAACGGTCAAGGAAGGGCGAGCCGTTGATGTCTTCGATATGGATTTCAGTAGGGCGTTTGACAAAGTTAGTTAACCATGGGAGGTTAGTTGAGAAGTCAAGGCTCATGGGATACAAGGACAGGTAGCTAGATGGATAAGTAACTGGCTTAGTAATAGGAGACAGAGGGTAATAATGGAAGGGTATTTTTCTAGCTGGAGGTCGGTCACTTGTGGTGTGCCGCAGGCCTCGGTACTGTGACCTCCTCTATTTGTAATATATATATAAATGATTTGGAAGAGGGAGTAAGTGGAGTGATCAGCAAGTTTGCAAATGATAAAAAGATGGCTGGACTTGCGGATAGTGAGGAGCATTGTCAGGCGATGCAGCAGGACATAGATAGGCTGGTAGCTTGGGCAAATAGATGGCAGATGGAATTCAATCCTGATAAATGCGAGGTGATGCATTTTGGGAGAAAGAATTTAGGGGGGAGGTATATGATAAAGGGTAGACCTATTAGGAGTGTAGAAATGCAGAGGGACCTGGGGGTGTAGGTGCACAAGTCTCTGAAGGTGGCAGAGCAGGTGGAGAAGGTTGTGAAGAAAGCATATGGTATGCTAGCTTTTGTAGGAAGAGGTATAGAGTACAAGAGCTGGCCTTTAATGTTGCAGTTGTATAAAACATTGGTTAGACCTCATTTGGAATACTGTGTCCAGTTCTGGTTGCCTTACTACTGGAAGGACGTGGAGAGAGTGCAGAGGAGGGTTACCAGGATGCTGCCTGGTATGGAAGGTCTGAGTTACAACGAGAGATTAGGCAAATTGGGACTGTTTTCCTTAGAAAGACGTAGACTTAGAGAAGATCTAATAGAGGTGTACAAGATTGAGGAGTATAGATAGAGTAAACAGGGTTAGGCTTTTTCCTAGGATGGACTCGAATAGCATGACGGGTCACGGGCTTAGGGTGAGGGGGGTAAGATATAATTTGGATGCTAGAGGGAGTTTTTTCACACAGAGGATAGTGGGGGTATGGAATGCGCTGCCAAGTAAAGTGGTGGAGGCAGGCACTCTGGAGTTATTTAAGAAATACTTAGATGGGCACGTGAACAGAATGGGAATGGAGGGGTATAGAAAACTGATCTAAAATAAGGATCATGAGCTTTGGGGGTCCCTGTATGTAAATAGACGATAATATTGATGTACTTGTCTTTATCCTACAGGTGCTTTGGTCCGCCTTGTTGTCTAACGAGGGGCATACACATGATGGGTTGTGAGAGGGCTGCTCTTGGATTTTTTTTTTGAGAGTATCCTAGTGCTTCACGCTGTTAGTGTACGCTTGACCTGGACCATTTGATGGGCAACACGACAGCTCAGTGACTATCGCTGTGCTGTGCAGATACATGGATTTGGGCCTGTGTCTGTGGGAGTTTGCGCATTCTCCCCATGCTTGCGTGGGTTTTCTGCAGGTGCTCCGGTTTCCTCCCACATCCCAAAGATGTGCTCTTAGGCTAATTGGCAAAACAAATTCTCCCTAAATTGTCTCAAATTTTGTTTTTAATCCATAGATCTATAAACATAGAGAGGGATCACGGGTAGAGGTGGGAACATCGGGGTGGTGGCGCGGGCTCGTTGGGTCAAAGGGCCTGTTTCCCGTGCTGTTTTGTTCTTTGTTCTTTGAAACTGTTAATGCTCCTTGCAGATGTGTGTGAGTCTTGATGGTGAGTGCAGGCAGGCTATTTGATGTTGGGAAATCGCTGCTGAGCCTAACGTTAACCTCACCAGTCAGCAGGAGTTATTGGTGTCCAATCAGGAATGAGGAAAATCCTTGAGTATTATTCTCCCCACCCCCAACTGATTGCTATCAGCTACCTCAACACAGAATGGGGTTGAAATATGGAACATTACTGGGTGAGGTTTAACGGACCCATTTGCTGTAGGTGCAAACATGGCTATGGCTGCTAAATCTTGTGAGAGGGTCATAATAGGATTTGCGCTGGCAAGATCTCAGTTTGAGATCTTCCCACCTTCCTGTCAGCGACATTAAGAGGTTTATACCCTGAAGGAAATCAACCTGACTAGCTAGAATTTAAATCTCATTATAAGTCTTTATGCCATTATGTCCAGCCCCATGTTGAATGCTACCCGCCCCCTCCCCCGCACTTGCCAAAGTGATGTCACGCCAGTGGGAATCACTACTGGTTTTCAAGATGAAGACCAGTCATGATAACCATGCTGGGGCACGGAGGTGAGTGTAGCTCCTGAGGGACATGGCTGGGCAATGGCACCTTGGAGATAGACAGATTGATATTGCCAGGGACCCCATTTGGGAAGGCTGTCCTTATCTGTAGAATGAGGCCTGATGGTATAACCTTTCCATCAAACCTACATTAGATTGAGAAAACAGAATTTGTAAATGGAGGATGGATGCAGAGACCGAGGTGTGGGTTTGCCCTGATGCAGTAGAGTGGGCAGTTGGTCACCCTGATTCTTGCATGGTGTTGGGGAGAGTGGGATTGCACGGGATGCCCTGATCTTTGAGTGGTGAGGGGTTGCCTTCTGTTTGTGAAGGTTGGAGGTGTTTCTTTTACGTGTTGGAGACCCATTGTCTATGGGAGTGGGTTGGGGGAGCCTTCAACTTAACTTTGAGATCGGTGCATCCTTTAAAATTGATGCCGTGATCTCTATGGAGCCCAGCCTTGCTGGCTCTATCAGGCCCTGCCTCATTAGAGTAACAGCGCAAACTGTGCTGCCTGATTTTTGATGGACAGTGTCTAAAGATCTGATGATAAAACCTGACTGTGTTTCTGGATGAAACACGCCAGCTTTCTGTCAGAACCTGACACCTTTTTGAAAATTCTACACACTGTCATGTTTGGCCACTCTCCTGTATTGAGTTCTTGAGTGTAGCCGTGGATGTGCCTTAATAATAGCAGTTTGGCACCAAGCTGATAAAGAAGGCTTTAGCACTGTGAATTTATGAAAAAGTCAGTTTACTGGTTGTTGTTGAGTCTTACAGTGGACAAAAATCTCCTTGCAAGCTGATATTCTTTCATCTCTCGCCACCAACCTCCCTACCTAATCTTCTGAATCAGCTCATCACATAATGAGCACAATGTGAGAAAATGTCACAAAATAGATTAAGGGTAAGGTTGTCTTGTGACTCAGTATGCTGTTCACACCTGTTTACTTGTTTAAGAGATGCTTCTATTGAAGGATTACGACCATTTCTCAGTATTATATGAGTCAACCTCCCCTGCCTTTTTTTAAAATTTGGATATCTTATTTGTACTGACTAGGGTAAAAAATAATAAGTTTCACAAGGGTGCAACAAGTTGAATTCCTTTTGTATAGCTCAAATGGCCGAAGTTGAGTGGACGGCTCAGGATGGCACGCTTGGAAGAACTGAGACTGTGTATTTAATAAAGGACTGAGAAATGTCAATTTCTAAAGCCGTTTTGTGTAATGAAATGCATTGTGACTTAAGTAGTTACAGCGATGTTACCGCAAGGGAAAAAAAATTAATATTGCACGGTAAACTACAGGATTGTTGTAAATTTTAAGGCATTAGGTTCAGGTAACAATCCTACAAGTCTTATGTTTATCTGATTGGATTTTTCATCAATTAGATTTGTTTAGTGATTTTTCTTTGCTATTATTTCATAATCTATCCAAACATTTGTTCAGGGTAAAAATATCACTAAGCATCCATCACTATTCTCTATAACAGCTGTTTGAAGTCCCTCGGTAGAATGAGTGCTGGTAATTCCCTAACAGTATCATTATCCTATTACATAATTGAAATCTCGTTATTTTCTTTGTGAGGCTATTGATGACTTGGGAAATATCAGTAATTAGAACACAAAACTGTACAGACTGCTGGTGATATGAGTGTTTACTGTGTAGCTGATTTAATATTTTAAAAATTCTTTGGAGGAAGGAGTAAAGAAGCAAACTAAAAATATCCTTGTTGAAATATTAACAATTGTTGATAGTCTGTGCCTGGGGGTATACAGAGAATTCTTGCTTCTGCTGTGAATAATGGTTTGCAGTAACATATATTCAGTACTGTTCCTTCTTTTTTGATTAGTTCCACTAAAACGCAGCTAATTTTACTTTGTCGTTCAGTTGGCAGATATGGTGAGGCAGAGCAAGATAATAGAACTGAATAGCTTTCATTGCTCCCTTAAGGTAAGCATCACAAAGGCAAATATTAATTTCCTTAGACAGAAACAGCTGATGGGGACATATTATTCAGAAGATTTATGCTATTGCCTAAGAATCAGGGAGTCACTAAAATGGTTGTGTGTCTGATATTTTGTGTAATTTGAAAGAAGAGCCAGTTGAGTGCTGTAGAAAGGAAGTGATTAGGTACATGCTCTGAATGCAGGGGTATATTGTTAGGCATTCACAATTTGTGATCTTGCAGTCATGGGATTATGTTATTTTTGTTTATGCCTAAACTAAATGAATAAAAGGAACCAGGGATAAGCATAGGGAAATAATTAGATTTGAATTTCAATAGTGTTCATCCTTAACAATTCTGATTGTTTTGAAGTTAATTAGGCAACACTATGCACCATGAAAAGTATGTCCATCACTCAATAATGTGTCGGATATCAAACAACGAGATGGAGTACAGAAAAGAGATAGAAAATCTCATAAATTGACGTGATGACAATAATCTCTCCCTCAATGTCAGTAAAACGAAGGAGATTATCATTGATTTCAGGCAGCAGGGGAGGCCATACCCCTGTCTATGTCAACCGGGGTGAGGTCGAAATGATCGAAAGCTTCAAACTTCTAGATGTCCAGATCACCAACAACCTTACTATGCCTCCATGTTGACACTGTAGTTAAAAAAAAGCCTCTACTTTCTCAGGAGGTTAAAGAAATTTAGATGAAATTACGACTCTCTCCAACTTTTACACATGCACCATAGAAAGCATTCTTTCTGGGTGTATCACAGCTTGGTATGGTTCTGGCACTGATCAAGACTGCAAGAACCCACAAAGGATTGTGAACAAAGCTCAGTCTATCATGCACACCAGCCACCCATCTATTGACTCTATCTACTCTTTCCGTTGCCTTAGAAAAGCAGTCAGCATAATCAAGGATCTCACGCACTGTAGACCTACCACCTCTTTCACCTTTGTCCAACTGAGGCCTCGTACCAATCAAACCAAGAACAGCCTTTTTCCCTGCTGTCATCAGGTTTTTAAATGGACCTGTCTTTCTTAAGTTGATCTTTCTTTATACCCTGGCTATGACTGTAACACTACGTTCTGCATCATCTCCCTCTCTTCTCTTTGAACAGTATGCTTGGTCTGTGTAGCATGCAAGAAACAATACTTTTTACTGTATCCCAATACATACATACATAAAGTGGCATGGTGGCACAGTAGTTAGCACTGCTGCCTCACAGCGCCAGTAACTCAGGTTCAATCTGAGCTTGGGTCACTGTCTGTGCAGTGTTTGCATGTTCTCCCCATGTCTGAATAGGTTCCCTCCAGTTTCCCCCACAGTCCAAAAGACGTGCTGGTTAAGTGCATCGGCCATGCTAAATTTTCTCTCAGTGCACCCGAACAGGCACCAAAGTGTAGCAACTATGGGATTTTCACAGTAATTTCATTGAAGTGTTAATGCAAGCTTACCTGTGACACTAATAAACTTAAATCATCTGTTCTGTATACTCTTACAGGATCAACCAGGATTCTGAGAAATGTGGAGGAACAGAGGGATCCTGGGGTTCATATCCACAGATCTTTGAAGGTAGCCACTCAAGTGAATTGAGCCGTGAAGAAGTCTTATAGTGTGTTAGCGTTTATTAACAGGAGGTTTGAGTTTAAGAGCTGTGGGGTTATGCTGCAACTATACCAGATGTTGATGAGAACACATTTGGAATATTGTGTTCAGTTCTGGTCACTTCACTAAAAGAAGCATTGGAGAGAGTGCAGAGGAGATTTACCAGAATGCTGCCTGGCTTAGAGGGTAGGTCTTATGAGGAAAGGTTGAAAGAGCTGGGGCTTTTCTGTTTAGAACGGAGGAGGATGAGAGGCGACTTAATAGAGATTTATAAAGTTATGAGAAGGATAGATAGAGTTCATAGACTATTTCCTCGGCTGGATGTAGTTGATATTATGGGGCGTAAATATAAGGTTCATGGTGGGAGATATAGGAGGGATGTCTGAGGTAGATTCTTCACTGAGTGGTTGGGGTGTGGAGTACAATGCCTGCTGTTATAGTGGAGTCGGACACTAGGAACTTGCAAGCAGCTATTGGATAGGCGTATGAAGCACACCAGAATGATAGGGAGTGGGATAGCTTGATCTTGTGTTTGGACGTAGCTCGGCACAACATTGAGGGCCGAAGGGCCTGTACTGTGCTGTATGTTCTATGTTTTCTATGTGATAATAATAAATCAAGTCATTTCACCAAGGACAATTCCCTCTGCAGTGTGAGGAAAGTTGCAAACTGCAAAACACAATCATTGTACTCAACAATAGTTGTGATGATGATGTGATAGTACAGGACTTTGTTCTTTGATTGGGAAAGGGTTTTGAATAAACATAACAGAGATTGTTTGCTTGACTTTTCAACCAGATAGAAAAGCGCTGAAAAATTAATGTCTCATATAAGCGTGCACTTTCTTTAACATAATGAATGCAGGAGTCAAATTCTAAGAAATATGTACTTTTTTAAGAGAAAATTTTATCTTAAGATATGAGTATAGAGAGTAAAATGACTCAGAATCTCAGAGTCAATCTACAGGGGGCAGTGCATATCCAGGGGCACTGCCTCCTCCCGCTATCAGAGACTGAGAAGTTCGTACAGGTGCTGCAAGAAAGCTGATTTCCTGTGCTTCATGAATTCAGTATCAGCAGCAAGAACTTTGTCAATGGCAAACGAGTCAGTAGCTTTGCTGAGCTTCCATAGTTGGTTAAATATCCAGCTCTTCCATGATTTGTCTCTCGAGCTTTCTCAATTACACCATTCTCTCTAAAGTACAACTTGAGGTAGTATGTCACCCAACTCACCCATCTGTTTGCTGCAACCAATGATGATCTTCTCCACCTTTGTTTCTTGTTGATGAACCCATTGCCTTTTTGATTCCTTCATATAAACCGCGATAGTTCCTGAATTGAAGAACACTTCGGAAATGCTGGTAAAGTTTAACGCGTAGTCATTGGCGCACTGCCCGTAGTCAGACTTTACTTCAAGCAACGCTCAGTGCATTCACGGTCTTTTCAGTTGGACCTCTATTGTAATTAATTGAAAATGAACTGCTTGACTTCAATGACAGATTCCATCACTCTGGTATTAGCCCTGAGCCAGTCAGCATTTTCCTGTTCTTGTAAGATGTTGTGAGTGCAGTGTTGTAGACAGTGCCACAAAGTACGTTCCATTTTCTACCTGAGAGTGCCTGTTCAATTGATATGTAGAACTGTTGTTCATTGTCTGGGTAGACTGTATTGATGGCATCGAGGACAGAATTTTTGCTTAGAATGAAAAAACTTTAGACATACTTCCTAACCCTGGCGCACATCTGGGAGAGATCTGTGTCACAGTCAGCATTGTGGTAGCTGCATATATTGAGAATGCTGTTCAGAGAGTCACATCTGGTGATGATCAGATCCAGCTAGCACTAATGGCTTGATCCATTGTGGCATGATTTGTTCTGCAAGAAGGAATTCATTTCATAATGTTTGTGATAGCATCAAAAGTAAAATAGTCTCTGTCTGTTCTCATTTATCTTTTGATGTCTGCGATATAACAGGGCTATGCCTCCTGGTCTGCACACGCTTGAAATTCCTCCAATAAATAAAGATGTTCTGTTTTGGGGATTCTGCTGAAAACAGGGTCCAGCTCTTCACAGAACTGGTTTTTCACCCTGTCGTGGAGCACAGTGTTAGAGCATAAATGTTAGTAAGTTAACTGGACTTGCTTGAATTGGGAGGCAAATGGAGAGAAAATGTCCTGAATCATTTGAATGGTTCTATCATCAGCTAAAGAGTTCTTTACAGAGAAGCCTGCATCTTTCTTGTACATTTCCTTTGAATGTTATAATTGAAACATAGGAAATAGGAACACGTGAAGATCAATCAACCCATGAAGATTGCTATGACTGATTCTTTATCTCAATGCCAACAACCATCCTCCCCCAGGTAGCATCTGGGTGAATGATTCCAGCTATCATGGGAAAAAAACAATCTAGAATAGGACAAAAGTGCCTCTCAAACCTAACCTTGAATTGAACAAATAGTGGCTGAGCAAGAAGAAAAGGGCACAAGGGGAGGCCATTCTCTCTGTCCAACCCCAAAAATCTAACTTTGATTTCACTTGGGAGAATTACAATTTTTTGTTGCAGAGCAGATACCATATGTGTCAGTATTTTAGTAGATTTCAACAATACTCCAGTAGATAGATCTGAGACCACTGGAGATACATTTTCCTGCTATTTGTAGATACCATTTATTTGTCTGACACGTTCTAGTTTTTTCGCTCTAGAATACTCATCTCCCATTATGGCCGTGTTGTATCTCAAGTGTGTTTTGTTCTCCGCTTCTCTCTATTGAACTACAGAAAAGTTTCAGCACAAAAGAGGCCATTCGGCCCACCTTGTTCGTACCAGCCTGCGGACACTCAGGTGTCCTTTCTAATCCCATCTTCCTGCACCTGGCCCATAGCCCTGTGATCTGGGTAATTTTGAACAGTACCTCCAATACCAACTCGGGCAACAAACTTCAGGCACTTACGACCTTCTCTGTATAAAAAAAAATCTTCCTCATATCCCCTCTACAACTTCTGTCACTTATCTTGAATCTGTATTCCCTGTTTCTAGAATTCCCCACCAAGGAAACAATTTTATCCTGTCCATTCTATATTTTTTCCCCTCATTATTTTGTACCTCTCATTCAAGTCACCACCCAGCTGCCTTTGTTCCAAGTAAAGTAAGCCCGATCTATCTATCCTTGTAGCTACACTTTCCTTGTAAACCTTCTCTGCATTCTCTCCAGAACAATTAGGCCTTTCCTGTAATGTGATGACGAGAAGCACATGCAATTTTCCAGTTGTGGCCTTACCAGCGTTTAGCTTCCTCCCTGAGAAGGTTTGTTCAACTTGACAAAAATGCAACCTTGGCAACTCCTTGATGTGAATGGAATTGTAATTGTACAAAACCTTTATGATACCAATTAGTGTGCAAATAAAAACTGAATTACTTGAGTTTGAAAAGAAAACTGCTATAAATTCAGCTAACTCTGAAAGAAGGTTACACATATGGATTTGTTATTGTCACATGTATTATATACAGTGAAAAGTCTGGTTTCTTGCGCACTATACAGACAATGCATACCGTTCATAGAGAAGAGGAGACAGTGCACACTGTAATGTTATAGTCATAGCTGGAATGTAGAGAAAGATCAATTTAACGTGAGGTATGTCTATTCAAAAGTCTGACGATAGCCGGGAAGAAACTGTTCTTGAGTCAGTTGGTATGTGTCCTCAGACAATTGTATCTTTTTCCTGACGGAAGAAGGTGGAAGAGAGAATGTCTAGGGTGTGGTTCCTTAATTATGCTGGCTGCTTTTCTGTGGCAACAGGAAATGCAGACAGTATCAATGGGTGAAGACTGGTTTAAGTGATGGACAGGCCTCTGTTCACGATCCTTTGTAGTTTATTGTGGCCTTGGGCAGAGCAGGAGCCATACCAGCCAGAAAGAATGCTTTCTATGGTACATCGGTAAAAGTTGGTGAGATTTGTAATGGACATACCAAATTTCCTTAGTCTTCTGAGAAACTAGTATGGAATTAGTCATTTAAAAAGATATGTGCTTGATGGTACTCACTGTCTCCTGTGGTGCACCCTCGATAATTATTTGGCCTTCCCTAACTGTTTGTCATTTTGAGAAACAAGATTATTTATAGTCTTCAGGGGTGTATACTGTAAATGCTACATTAACTGAGATAGAGGAGGAGAGCACAGAGTGGAGTTGCTGGTTGGTAACAGGTGATGTCAAATGATTAGTCCTTGGTTTAGGTATTCAATATTGTCAGTACTAAATAGATGGTGGCATGATCCTGTTACAGTAAATGAGTGAAATGAAAATATTTTTTTAAAAATTAGCCTGTACTGATATTGCAAAATTAATTTCATTCCTTTCCCTACACTTCCTTGCCTACCCTGGGTAAATGGGTGATTTATGCTGAGCCAGACAGTCCAAGAAATCTTCAGCGTTAGTCATAGGTTGATGACCTAATTGAGACAGTATTATTAACTCAAATTATTATTGTGGCTGTTTGGGAAATTGGCCTAGATTCCCATGACTGACTTTGCCAGTGACTCCCACTGAAAGAATTTCTGTCGATGTTGGACAGGAACAGGTTGACCTGGTTGTGATGTATCCATGTCAGTTGGTCTTCCATCATGTGCTATACAAGTTCACTTATATAGCTACAGTGCTTGTAGAAGGTATCTGGGAGAGAGGTGAAGGACGGAGTAATGGATGCAGTCAGCTTTGACAGGAAATCTTTGTTGCTTTAAAATGACTAAAGTTACAGATATCCAGTTTTCAGTTCTATCCAAACTGTTTAATTCCATTGCAAAGTGGTAAATACTTTTGTAAAGATTGTATGTAGAAATAGGACCATCTTATTGAATTTTCTGTTGGTCTATTTGGGCTTAATGAACTTTATCAGTGAACAGCAGATGATTTTGTGATAAATCTCAATCTCTGCAGAGGCAGCTAGGACATTACTCAGCAGTGCAAGTGGCTTCAATTCTGTGAGAAAGGAGAGAGAAAATTGGTCAGGGACTAGCTGGGTAGATATGTGACCATTAAGGGAATGGGGGCTGGATGGGATTGCGACCGGTGCCAATTCGATGAACCAAATGGCCTCCTTCTGCATTGTAGGAATTCTATGATTCTATTCTATGATCCTCCTATTGCCTTTGCAAGCAAGGAGTGTGAGTAGACATGGGTGAGAGTAGGCTTTTATTGCAATACTCTCAATCAAATGGCCACTTGGGCAAGAGACCAAACAGTAATTCTTGCAGATGGAACCATATTCCAGAAAATAATGATTTCCCAGGGGAGGGTCAATGGATAGAAAATAAATGGGAAAAAAATAATTTTAGGAAGCTGCTATACAATAATTTATGAGTAATTTAGATTGTGAATAAAATGATGAGCATAAGGAATAGGAGAGAATTTGGAATGATTTTATAATATGTATTTACACACACACACAAAAAAAAATATTCCATATAAGTGTAGCCATAAACAATTATGGGTGAGAAACAGCAGATAGCCAATTCTAACAAACCCTACTGGGAAATGATTTTATCTGCAGTTTCCCATATGGTGGGTTTTTGATTTTTTTTTAGCATTACAAAGATGGTAAAATGAGCATTCCCTACAAAGGAGAAAAGGAAAAGAGTCAAATGGGTGAGCCAACATGAATTTCTTCTTATGCTGATTAGTGTTAATGCAAAAGACTGAGGAATTAGCTACCTGAATGGGATTTTGGGGATCTTAACAATCTTTCAAGCGAAAGAAGGCAGTGTTTGAATGGAAAAACTTGTGCTAAAGTTATATTTTTCCCTTTAAATGTTATTGGGCAGGAAAACTTCTTTGGCTGGTCATATATAGAACATTACAACATCCTTTGGCCCTCGACGTTGCACTGACATGTGAAACCAATCTAACCTATATTTTTTTCCAATATCCTCTATGTATATCTAATCACCCTTTAAATGCCCTTAATGTGGGCGAGTCCACTACTGTTGCATGCCCTTACTATTCTCTGAGTAGTGTTGTGGGAAAATTACCACTTCAGAATCAGACTGGAGGTGCAACAGTACAGTTTTATTTAATGAAGCTTTGTGGAGAAAAGGCTCTAGCACTCCGCAAAACTGGGCAGCTACCTTCTCTCAATGATACAATAGGAGCGGTCCATCTTTATATCCTTTACACAATAGATAGACACTACTAACACATTGTTGTAATCAAATAAGTGAACCTTGTTTAACACATCATTATGAACAGGTACAGACATGAACATTTCAATATCGCATTGTTCCAGGAATGGGATACATTTCCTCTTTACCAATGACTTAGCTTTGGTCTATTCATACAGTAATTGGTTTTCCTGCATTTATGCATTCCTGTTCCTACTTATGGCTGATCTCCCTATCAGACCTCATTGTCCCAGGGCTATCTATCTTTTAAGGTGCCTGGCTTTGTTCCCTGTATGTTTAATTCAAATAACTGTCTGTCCTGTGGTTTAAATTTCAAATAGTTGTCTGCATTGGAAGTCAGTGCCTGCTTAATGTCTACTAACCCTTCATGTGCCAGGCAGCTATTTTTATGCCAGGTATCCAGCCTTATGATTTTTTTTCCCCACTGCAGTAATAATATGGAGGAATATTTGAGCTGAACTCTCAATTTAAGCCTTTCTATTTTGGACACTATATCAATTTTTGCAGTTCAATGTTCACAGACAGCATTATTGAAATTGCTGTCTATGCTTGTTAGAGCAGGGAGACCCCCACCCCCAGCCCACCCAAAAAATACCATGTTGCAGTCCTGTTTGCTGCTTGAGATATAACTCAGTTATTAAAATCAATTTTTTTGTGCTTTAATTCATTGCTGCTTACAGTTGCAGAGCATTCAACTCTCCCCAATTCCTCTGAGTGGTTTCAGCAACACCTGCAGTTCTATTCATCCAGTGACCAACTACCCTGAAGAAATTATTCAGAATTCACAGGTATCAAATACATTTTTCCTTTTAGACGGCTTTTTCAATAATTGGAAATTTGAGCTAAAACTAGCAAATGCTGGAAACATTTAGCGGATCAGGAAGCATCTGTGCAGAGAAAAGTACGAGTTGATGTTTCATGAGAAGCGTATTTCTATGTTTAATATTTTCCTGTGTCTGTGTTAGTTATTTCAATATCTTACTATTGGCTCAAAATATTACCTTGAGCCCAAATAAACTCATAAGATAAAAATATAACAGCAAGCATTTCAAATGCTTTTCAACCTGTTATGTATTTCTGTAAAATATGTGTTGTCAGTGCTTTTATTTTTAACCAGCATTTTAAAATAATCTTCTTAAGTGTACTTGGGTCTTCCCCACATTCTGTAATGGTGATGCACAGAATACTTTAATTTTCATCATCTCATGTTCAGTGATCCTTCCAGCGTATGCACCTTGCTGTCCAGTTATCCTGCTCTCATATGCAGAGCTCTACACATTGTCTTGTTATTACAAACCATGAAACACTCATGACTACATGGGACCCTGGTATGGATCTGAATCTGTGCCCATGCAGCGTTGATGAGCATTGATGAAACTTGGCCATATAGAGTGGCTAGTTAAGAGCTTTAATTGAGTTGCAGATTCTGAATCAGAGTTATCAGATGGCTATTTGTCACTTGTTCAAGTGACACAATGATAATTATATGCCATGTTATATTACATGAACTGATGCTCATGCATGAATATATTACTGAAAGACATATCCATTCCCATATGACTGCTTGAATTTTCCAAAATATGATTGGAAAATTATTTTAAAATTTTGCCTATTTTACATAATTTCTCTGCAATGTTATCAGGACTTCCAGAGATTTCAGACTGAAAATAACATGATTTATTTTTCACTGCATTAATGGTTTAATTAAAATAATTTCCCTTCTTGGGCATGATGGCACTGTGGTTTAGAATAGTATAGCATTGGTTCCTGTATACATTCCCTCTGCAGCTAACTCCTGATTTTGTGGCAGTGTTGCAATGAAGTTGTGAAGTAAAGCTGAACATTTCCTTTTTCTTAAGGAGAATGTGAGTCAAATTTTACTGTGACATACTTCCATTTCTATCACTGTCTTACGACAGGGAAATACGACACTTATCTTCTGAGTAATGAAGCAGCAGTATCACAAATAGCAGTGAGATAAGGGATGAAACAATTTATGCTTGGTTGAGGGACAGATATTGGATAGGACTTCAGAAAAGTTTCTGGCACTTCTTCAGATTGTGCTGTGGATCTTTTATGTTCAGCTGACAGAGAAGACATTTTAATGTGTTATCTGTAAAAATGTCTCTGACAGTGCAACATTTTCCCAGTATTACACTGAAATGTCAACCTAAGTTATACATCCAAATCTTTGGAGTGGATCTTAAACCTACTACTGTCTGAATCAGGGACCTTCACACTGAAAATCAACCCCACTGCAGTTAATTCCTTGATGCTCCTATTGCAGCAAGAACTATATAAAATAATTCATAGGATGCTGCTTCTGGGTTGTTGAAATAACAGCAGTTTACATTTATATAGAACCTTTAATGTGGTAAAATATTCCAAAGCATTTCACAAAATTTGACAAAGATCATATTGGGAGATATTAAGGTCAAAGTTTTGGTCTAAGAGGTAGGCTTTAATGAGGAGAGAGATTAGAGAATTGGAAAGAGAATTCTAGAGGGGGATCAAAATTGTTTTTCCTACCCTTCCACTAGCGATTCTATCTTTGCTCTTCTTTCCTTCTGTCTCACAGAAGTGTGGCTTTATCTGACTTGTGAACTCTTTTAAAAACAAGTTGCTAAGATATACAATGAGATTAAATCTTCCGATGATTGGAGAGTTAAAAGGCAAAGAACAAAATTAGAAATAGCAAAAACTAGACTGGGGCCACCTTCATGTTATTTGTTGGCACTTTATAAATTGTAATGGATAAGTGAGCTTATTGTCAGCTAGTAATTAAAAAAAGAGGATGAAAGTAAGAACTTATGAAATTGTGTTGTATATAAGAGAGACAGAGACTTTACTTTGCGACTTAATTTAGAGATCTGATTGTTTTTGAAATTCTGAATTTGTTGCCACTTCTAGCATAAAGCATTTCACTAGAGAAAGAGAAATAAGACAGTGGAAGTTGTGTTAACAGATGTTAAATGTGAGAGTATTTCAAATCTTGGAAGGGAAACTTGGAATATCGGTTCTTGATTGTTTATTTTGCAGTTTGGTGTAATGTGAGGAAAGAGATGAAACCTAGTGAAGAAAGCTCCAGTCTTCTTGTAATCAATCAAATAAAGCACATTTATTAAACTATAGTTTATATTTACAAAAATTGCGCTTAATTGCAATAATGGCTACACACGCCATTCAAAATTTCTCTATCTCCCTAAAATCCAAGAATATATCCCTCTCAAACAGCATCCCATAGTTTTTAACACTGAGTCAAATCCAACAATAAATACTGTACAGGTTGTGTCCTTCCTTTGGGAAATTTTCTTCATAGTGGCAATAGCTAGGGTTAAACTGCAATCTCCAGGCCACAGCTTGTTTTGGGAAAGAGCTCAGCTTCCAACTGGATGTGGCTATGGTTTTTTTCCCTACCAGTTCTTCTTTTACAAGTCCAATGTATTGATGTACTATTTAATGCTTTTAATCTCGTCTTATCTGAACAACTTGTCTTAGAAGCCCCTCCTTCTAACATTTCTTACATGAGCTTCCTCCTTTTAGCATTTAAGTTTTTTTTTAAATTTGTCGCTCACCAGCCAGCATTTATTGCCAACCTCTAATTGCCTGAGGGCAGTTGAAAGTCAACCACCTTGCAGTGGCTCTGAAGTCACATGTAGGCCAGACTGGGTAAGGATGGCAGATTTCCTTCCCTAAACAAACAATTATTAGTGAACCAGATTGAGTTTTCCAACAATCAGCAATAGTTTTACAGTCATCAGTAGATTCTTAATTCAAATTCCATCATCCACTACAGTGGGATATGAACCTGGATCTCCAGAACATTAGCTGAATTTTGGATTAATAATCTAGTGATAAACCATCTGGCTATTGCCTTTCCATACAACATTAATTCTTAGTTCTCCATTTGAAGTTCTACTCTCTGCCTCTTTAACTCCTGTTATTCTATGCCGTATTATTCTCCACTTCACTTGGGTAAGTATCTATTTACCATGTTATGAGACTTTTATCAAAAGCCCTCACTGCAGCTGAATCCTTATCAATTTCCTCTTATCCAATTCTTTAATTTTCATTTTATCCTAGCTTCTTGAGATTTGTTTTAATTAAAACAAGGTAGAAAGTTAATTTATTCCTTCGGTTAATTTCAACAAAAAACACTACATCTTCTTTTTCTTTGGAATGTAAGATGGAGGGCTAAGGTATATTGTGCCGAACAGCACCAAAGTTGAGAACAAAATTTGAAGAGATGAGGATTTGAAGTCTAAAGGGGGAAAACAAAAGATTTAAAATACAATAGTGTCTTCATTTCAACATAATGGAAAAGGATTAGGAGTAAAAGAAGGGAATTCAGAGTGAATGCGGTGTGACAAACATCTGTAAGCACCACCTCCATGGCTTATAGATCATAAAAATGCACATTAAAGTATCACACAGAATCATGTGTTAAATTAGATAGTCCCCAAACATTGGTATGGAGGATCTTGATGTACAAACAATTAACTCTCACTTGTTGTGCAATGCAAATAGCATACCAACTTTGATCAGCCAAGCTAACTATCCTGTTTATTAGCTATGTGTATCAGCAGAAGCCACAAATGTATATGACTTGCTAGCACCAGTTCAAACCAGTCTGTATTTCTTAAAGAGGATGTGCATTTTGGCTGGAACTTGTCATGGCACTCGTTTTGGAAGTAAATCTGACCTGGAAAATAATAAAGGCATAAGAGAGAACGGATTCCCAGATTTTCAAATACTGCACTGGAGGCTGAATTGAAAGAGCTGGAAACTGGAAGACATGACTGAACTGCTTCTAATCCATTTCCATAATTCCTCAAGTAAGAAGCCAAATTCTGTCCACAATATTCCAGGTATGGTCTCACCAATACCCTGAAGCATTAACCTCCCTATATTTGTAATCAATCCCCCAGAAGCAGGCCAATAGTTAGAGCTCATTAACCTGATTACTCCATACTTTCTGCTTCCTATGAGCTCACCAATCCTTTAACTGTGCTAAAATCCCATGTGCTCTTATCTTGTGTGCTAACCTTTAATGTGGCACCTTATCAGATGCCTTTTGGAAATCCAAGTGTATTACATCTACAAATTTTCCTTTACACACCCTACTCATTACTTCCCAAACAACCTTTACTGAATTAGTTAAACACAATTTCCCTTTCATAAAGCTATGTTGGCTCTACTTGATCACAATATGATTTTCTGAGCATCCTGTTGTAACCTCCTGGATAAAGCATTTTAATAATTTCCTCACAACAGATGTTCGACTCATTGGCTTTTAGTATCCAGCTTTCTGTCTCCCTCCTTTCTCAAATAAAGTTATTACATTACTTATTTTCCTAACCAATGGAAGACTTCCAGAATATAAAAAAAAAATTCGAAGTTTATAACCAATACATCTACTACCTCTGCAGCTACTTTTTTTAAAGACCCTAAGGTGCTGGCCATCTGGCCCTGGGAACTTGTCAGCCTTTGTCTAATAGCTTTCCCAGTATCTTTTCCCTTTAATGTTATTTTCTTCCCTCTGCTCACCTTTTGACTTTTTCGGACTTTTGGGAAGTTTCAGTCTTCTAGATAAAGACTAAACACAACATACCTGATTGATGTTTCCCTTGTTCCTTTGTTTTCCATTATCAATTCCCCAGCTCACTCTAGAAGATTAACTTACATAGAACATAGAACATAGAACATAGAACAATACAGCACAGAACAGGCCCTTCGGCCTTCGATGTTGTGCCGACCAAATAAAAAGCAATGCCCCTCCTAACTAAACCATTCCCTTCTCATCCATATACTTATCAACTAACCTCTTAAACGCCACCAAACTTGGCGCATCTACCACAGCTGCAGGCAGGGCATTCCACTCCCTAATCACTCTTTGAGTAAAGAACCTACCTCTGATATCCGTCCTATAACTCATACCCCTTAATTTAAAGCTGTGTCCCCTCGTGCTAGCATTCTCCATCCTAGGAAAAAGGCTATCACTGTCTACCCTATCTAAACCTCTAATCATCTTATATGCTTCAATAAGATCCCCTCTTAGCCGCCTCCTTTCTAACGAAAACAACTCAAATCCTTCAACCTCTCTTCATAGGACCTGCCCTCCATACCAGGCAACATCCTGGTAACCTCCTCTGTACCCTCTCCAATGCCTCCACATCTTTCTTATAATGTGGGGACCAGAACTGCACACAATACTCCAAGTGCGGCCGCACTAGAGTTTTGTACAGTTGCAACATGATGCTGCGGCTCCGAAATTCAATCCCCCTACCAATAAAAGCTAAGACTCCATATGCATTCTTAACAACTTTATCCACTTGACTGCCTACTTTCAGTGATCTATTGACACATACACCAAGATCCTTCTGTTCCTCAACACTATTAAGAGCCCTACCATTAGCCCTCTACTCTACACATTTATTGTTCCTGCCAAAGTGCATTACCTCACACTTTTCCACATTAAACTCCATTTGCCACCTCTCGGCCCAGCTCTGCAACTTTCCAAGTCACTCTGTAAACTAAAACACCCCTCTTCACTATCTACCACTCCACCAACTTTAGTATCATCTGCAAATTTACTGATCCCTCCCTCAATACCCTCATCCAGATCATTTATAAAAATTACAAACAGCAGGGGCCCCAAAACAGACCTCTGAGGTACACCACTTGTAACCGAACTCCACTATGAATATCTCCCATCAACCACCACCCTCTGTCTTCTATCTGCTAGCCAATTCCTAATCCAATTATCTAAATCACCCTCTATCCCATACATCTGCATTTTCTGCAGAAGTCTTCCATGGGCCACCTTATCAAACGCCTTACGAAAGTCCATATATACCACATCAACCGCCTTACCCCCATCCACCTCTTTAGTCACTTTTTCAAAAAACTCAATGAGGTTAGTAAGGCATGACCTACCCTTCACAAAACCATGCTGACTGTCCCCAATCAATTCATTTCTCTCTAAATAACTATAAATCCTATCCCTAATAATTCTCTCCAATACCTTGCCCACAACAGAAGTAAGACTCACTGGCCTATAATTCCCTGGAAGTCTCTCTTCCCCTTCTTAAACAATGGGACCACATTCGCTATCCTCCAGTCCTCCGGAACCACACCCGTAACCAACGAGGACCTGAAGATCAGAGCCAGAGGCTCGGCAATCTCCTCTCTTGCCTCCCAGAGAATCCTAGGGTAAATCCCGTCCGGCCCAGGGGACTTATCCAACTTCAAACCCTCGAGATTTTCTAACACATCCTCCCTATCTACTACAATACTTCCCAATTTGCAACCCTGTACCTCAGTGTTCTCCATAGCTACATTTCCAGCACTCTGCGTGAATACCGAAGAGAAATCTTTATTCAGTGCCTCACCAATCTCTTCAGGCTCCACGCACAACTTCCCACTGCTGTCTATGACTGGCCCTAATCTTGCCCTAACCAATCTTCTATTCTTAACATATCGAAAGAAAGCTTTAGGATTCTCCTTAATCCTATCAGCCAACATCTTCTCGTGTCCCCTCTTAGCTCTCCTCAATTCACTTTTTAACCTCCTTCCTAGCTAATCTATAGCTATCCATTGCACTACCTGAGCCTTCAAGCCTCATCCTGACATAAGCCTCCTTTTCCCTTTTAACCAGCAAATCAACTCTTTTCGTACACCAAGGCTCTCTTACTCGTCCATTTCCTCCTTGCCTGACAGGGACATACTTATCAAGGACTCGCAGCAGCTGCTCCTTGAATAAGCACCACATTCCAGATGTTCCCAGTCCCTGTAGTTCCCTAGTCCAATCTACGCACCCTAATTCTCTCCTGATTGCCTCATAATTACCCTTCCCCCAGCTATAACTACAGCCCCCAGCTTCATGCCTATCCCTGTCCATCACTAAGGTTAACGTAACCGAATTGTGGTCACTATCACCAAAATGTTCACTAACTTCCAAGCCTAACACCTGGTCTGGCTCATTGCCAGCACCAAATCCAATGT
Organism: Sphyrna mokarran; assembly: GCA_024679065.1. NCBI lineage: Eukaryota > Metazoa > Chordata > Chondrichthyes > Carcharhiniformes > Carcharhinidae > Sphyrna > Sphyrna mokarran. The sequence goes on from JAGIQG010000009.1 coordinate 26,039,161, forward strand.
AGCCTCACCTCTAGTTGGCCTATCTACATACTGAGTCAAAAAACCTTCCTGCACACTCTGTACGAAAACTGACCCCTCTAACGAGCTAGAGCTATAGCTATTCCCATCAATATTAGCAAAGTTAAAGTCCCCCATCACAATTACCCTACTACTTTCACTCCTAATCAGAATTGACTTTGCAATCCTTTCCTCAACCTCTCTAGAACTATTAGGAGGTCTGTAAAAGACTCCCAACAGGGTGACCTCTCCTCTCCTGTTTCTAATCTCAGCCCATACTACCTCACCAGACAAGTCCTCATCAAACTTCTTTTCGATCACCGTGATACAGTCTTTGACCAGTAACGCCACTCCTCCCCCCCTTCTACCCCCTTCTCTACTCCGACTAAAGCATTTGTACCCCGGAACCTGCAACATCCATTCCTGTCCCTGCTCTAACCAAGTCTCTGAAATGGCCACAACATCGAAGTTCCAGGTACTGGTCCAAGCTGCAAGTTCCTCCCCCTTATTGCGAATACTCCTTGCATTAAAGTATACGCATCTCAAACCATGCCCCACCCCACCCGTACGCCGCTGTGTTTTACATCTCTCTTCTATAACCCCCTTACTCTCATCCCTCTCAGCACCCCAACTACTTAGGATCCCACCCCCCCCCGAATCAGTTTAAAGCCCCCATCATAGCCTTAGCAAATTTTCCCCCCAAGATATTAGTCCCCCTCTGGTTCAGGTGTAGACCATCTCTCTTGAAGAGGTCCCACCTATCCTAGAATGAGTTCCAATTGTTAAGGAACCTGAACCCCTCCCTCCTGCACCATCCACGCAGCCATGAGTTCAAACTATCCCTTTCTCTGTTCATCTCTAAGCTATCTCTTGGCACAGGCAAGAGTCCAGAGATAACCACTCTGCCTGTTATGGACCTAAGCTTCCACCCTAACTCCATAAATTTCTGTTTAATGTCCCCTTCCCTTGTCCTACCTACATCATGTGTCCCCACATGAACTATGACTTGGGGCTGACTCCCCTCACCCTTAAGAATCTTAAAAACCCGATCTGCAACCTCCTGGACCCCAGCCCCTGGGAGGCAACACACCAGCCCTGAGTCCTGTTTATTACTATTTACCCTCCTATCTGTCCCTCTAACTATGGAGTCTCCTATAACTAGGCCTAATCTCTTATTCCCCCCACCCCCCTTAGCATTCTCAGCAGACTCACCCCCAGAGACCTGCTCCCTTTGGTCAGCTCCAGTTGATTCTTCCTCAACTGTAGCCTCCAACACAGAAAATTTATTTTGGAGGGGAACAGCCCCAGGGGATTGTCTCCCCGATTGCTTCTTACCCCTCTTCCTAATAGTTACCCAATTATCACTTTTAGGAGTTACAATCTCTTTGTTACTCCTGCCTATATCCTCCTCAACCTCTCGAATTACTTGTTAATAATTCTTTAATTACTCTTCTTCTTCTGCTCATACTTGTAGAAAGTCTAGCTGTTTGTTTTTATATTATTAGCTAGTTTTCCCTCTCACTCAGCTTTTTTTTTTCTTGATTATTGTTTAGTAATTTTGCAAGTTCTTATAATCTGACCAATCTCCTGATCTACCATTAACCTTTGCACATTTGTACAGTATTTCTTTCAATTTGGTGCAATCTCTATAACCTTTTTATTGGTTACTGTATTAACAGTAACTGTTAGTTACTGAGAAGGATGCATTGTAATTACAGCGCATCCTTCTCAGTCTTTTGTTTTTACTGGGATAAGTCTTTGCTGGGAGCTATTAAAAATTTCCTTAAAAGACTGCCACTACTCTTCTTTTTTCTCCCTTTTGAACTGACTTCCCAACCAGCTTGCTTGAGGATGATGTACCTGGGCAAAGATGACCTGTGACTAAGTGATGTGCATGCAGCTGATGACACCTAAACTATGGGAAAACCTGAAATCTGTGAGAAGCAAATTTCACTTGACTGTCTCTGGTGGCAGAGTGAGAAATATAATTAGCTGTCATTTGATAGGGAGCCTCAATGATTTCCTTTATTTTACATTGGATGGCATGCCGCAGGATATAGTAAATATATCCAGCTCCAGCTAAATTAATGTTGCCATAAAATGTGATCCTTGTCGCTTTGAGATGGTAGCTGTGGCAGATTTCAGTGAGAATGTCCTTGGAAAAGAAAACACTAGGGCAACTTAATACTTGATTATGGCAGAGCAATGCTAATTGAATGTTAGGAGTACACTGCCCAACCTTTGGTCACAGATGTGGGCTGCAAAAATCTCCAAGAGGAGATAATGGAGACAGTGATAAAATTTGTCATTGTATTTAATGGCAAATGATAGAACAAAGAAATGTCCACTGAAAGCAACCTTTCTAAGAAATGTAGTACAATTTGTACTTGTGTATCATCTATAACATACTTAAGAATATATAGAGATATGACTGATGACAGATAAAGCTTTTGATGACGCGCGTTTCTCCTCGAGCCTCAAGAATAATTGATTGTCAATCGTCTGTGACTTCCTCATTTCCATAAATTATATTCCTATGTTTCAGCAAAATAGTGTTTTTTTTTTTCTTGATATCCCTCAGTCTTTTGTACTAGTAACATTTATTACTTTTCCAGCACTTTGCAGTGTGAAGGGTTTGGTGGTTGGAGGGGTGATAAAAGAGGAAATTCACTACATCTAATTAATCATTACAACAATGAATGTGCATTTGAGTGTTTTTCTTTTTTGTTTTGGATCCTTGTAGAAATTATGTCCAGTCACCCAGTTGGTATTATTGATAATGGCAAACGCAACAAGAAGAAAAAGAGGGCAAGGGCCACGGACAGCTTTACTGGGAAGTTTGAAGGTCAGTGACTTTATTTTGATGACTTCCCTTATCTGTTGGTGTGACATTTCAAAGTTTAACCTGCAGCATTTCCTTGAAGATAATACCACAAACCACTTCCCTGCGTGATATTAGGTCACTGAGAATTCCTGTATGATGTGTCATACACAGCTATAATGTGCTATCTGAAATAATCTATTTGCTGAGGGGCAGACTCAACTTTTGTGTCACAGTCCTAAAAAAAGATATATAACATTGGAAAAGCTGTCAGCTGGATGTAAGTAGAATCCATTACTGTCAAATCTCACCTTAGACTTGCCAAATGTTTAAACCTCACTGAAAAAATGACAAATTATTCAGACAGGAAAAGATGAATACTCATCAAGTAATTTATTCTCGCTCCATTTGTGAAAAGTTTAAAAAGAAACTTCATGTGGTTAGCTAATGGAATGTTACATACAGTAAATAATATTTAATATTTAGTGATGTCTTGGCCATAAGAAGATCTTAGGTTAGTCTGACCAACCCTCTCAAGCCTCCGATTAGGATTCTGGAGTTAACAGCCTTAAGCAAAAATTCATCTGGTCCTTATCTTAAAATCTGTAAGTTTTCTCCGCCATCATTTCTAATGATATCCTGTTCCATATCTTTATCAGTGTCTTGTTATAAAAGGTTGTCTAAATTTCTTATTCTCCTTTGACTTTTTTTAACTAAAAGGTTTTATTCTTTCCTTGAAATTCTATGCCTAATGATCTGCCCTGCATTCAATCTTTTTCATGTCTTTGAAAATCTTCCTTTTTATTAATTTTATCCTTGTGCCGTTTTTCGAATGGCATTGCCCACAGTCCTGTGCAGAGAATCAAGTATCAGGATGGGTGATCCTTTAATCTTCTGATTTGGGGTGTCTCTTGCAACGTAGGGACTAAAACAGAGCAAATTGTGTTTCCCTTGAGTTTGATATCATTATAACATCATCTTCTCTGATTTGATCATGTTCTTAGCTATACACTTCAATGGTTCACATCATCAACATCCCCCAATTCTTTTTTGCTTTATGGGTTTGATCCCGACTTGGATCACTGTCTGTGTGGAGTTTGCACATTCTGTTCTTGTCTACATGGGTTTCCTCTGGGTGCTCTGGTTTCCTCCCACAGTCCAAAGATGTGGATTGGCCATGCTAAATTTCTCCTTCATGTCAGAGTCTAGTAGGATAAATGCATGGGGCTATGTGGATGGGACTGTGGTCGGTGCAGACTTGACAGGCCAGATGGCCTCCTTCACTGTAGGATTCTATGATTAATATCTCGGTACTCTGCAACATGCAGTCCCCCCTCTGCAAATCAGCTCATTTGATCCAGATCTCTAAGGATAGTAGTCTCTCCACTGTGTTAGTTTGATACCATCTTCAGTTCTTGAACAACATTGTATTCTATAAATCATTGATCAGAATGCTAAACAGCTGCCTCAGTGATCGTCCCAAGATACTCTACTTGCAAATGGTTCCCAGCCTGTAATATTGTTTACTTTTCAGCCATACTGCAATTCATCCCAATTTTGTCTCTTCTCTCAGTCAAGTGCACTTTGAGTAGTCTGTTTTTTGAAATACCAAGTAACTCCTGCAATCCAAGTAGATAATTCCTCCATCTTCCCTTCATGTATTAGATCTGTAAACGTAAAAAGACCTAGTCCTGCTGCTTTTATGTCCATGTTAACTTTCTCTAATCAGATCTTGTCTGTCCAGATAATTCACTATCTCTCTTTAAGGCCTTTGAATATTTCCCCACTGGGAAGACTTCTAAGCGAGCTCATTTCTTGCATCTCCACTCTCCTTTTTGTATGGAAAATAAATAGAAATGGGATACATTTGGCCACATTCCAATTGTACTGACCAGATTACAAGACATGCAAGTGCTTTGTGAAACTCAACCACTAAGTGCCCTTTTACTGAAATGTGAAAGCACTGGAGATTTTGTATTACCTTTAACATCCAAATCTTTGTATTATTTCTTGTAATACCAAAGGTTGACAGCCTCTCTCTTTCTCTCACATGCTCCCCTCAGACTCTTTCTTTCCCTTGTCCCCGTAGTAAAACAGATACAATGAAGATTTCATACTCCTGCCATTTACTTGTCCTCAGACATTACCTCCTCATTGCCACTAGTAAAACGACCCAATGTACTTCTGCAAACTCGCTTTACTTTCAGCATATTGTTATTGCCATTTTATATGCATCCAATATATTCTTACCATATTCCCTCCTGTAACTCAACAGTTTCAGATGTTCTGATGAAAGATCATTGACTTAAAATGCTAACTTGTATTTTTTCTCACCACAAATAGTACCTATCCTATTGAGAGTTTAACAGCAAGTTGTTTTTACTTCAGATTTCCAGCATCCACAGTATTTCATGTTCCTTGTTTCTGATGTTTTATTACACACTATCGTATGATTTTATCCTTGTCTTTAATTTGAGAAAAACTGGCTCACTAATGTAATGGGCCAAATAGTTGCCTAGTTGCCTCCTGTAGTATAGGGATTCTATGGTTGCAATGCAGCACTTTGTGTCAGGGGAAGACGAGACGCATCTTTTTACAGTACTAGCTGCAGTATTGTAATTTTAAATTGCAGTGTGAATGTTCATAATAGGTAGGATGGTACAGTGGGTCAGAAGGTGAAGTGGCAGGTGGGTAAGATGGCAGGGCAGTACCTGGTCAGGAGACCGCAAGCAGTCGTCAAGTTGGAGATTAGTCAGATCAATGAGGGAATGTTGGGGGGTGGAGGCGGTGATTAGTTGAGTCAGGTTGAGGAATTCGACTAGGACTTTTTCATCCAATGTTTACTGGGTGCTGTTCAGGTAAGTCCCTCGGAACTGTCTGAAATCTCCAACTCTAGTTTGGAGTCAGAGACGTTCGTGACAGGTCCCAGTGAGCAGGGGAATTGTTCGTCAGCATTCCCTCAGAATTGCCTTGGAAGATCAATGTATACCTCGGGTTGTACGTTCAGTGTTCCAGGACCCAATAGCTCTTATTAGTTTTTCTTAGATCTCCCAGAATTTTATTTGCTCCATCATTCTAGCCAACCTGTATTTATGCTTGCCCTGTCAGTCTCAGCCTCTAGTTTATCCCTTTCACAACATAGGATCATATTCTCCCTTTCAGTTCCATTCTGATCTTGGAAGCAATGTATCATCCTGGCCTCTTGCAACAGAACATTGTATCAATGCAACTTACTATAGAGTTCTCGAGGTTAGAGTGTTGTCTTTAGACCTACCTGTTCCTTGATCCCCTTCAAAACAACTATTAGCTGCCCACAATAATTCCATTCTCTTCCATCATCTATCTGAAAATGCATTCTACTACTTGCACAGGACCGCACTGTTCCTGTTTATTTTTTATATGCAAACAAGAATTTGGATCACAAAGTTTCAGAAATGTTGGATTGGCTTTATTGCCATTGATGCTGATATTTTTATCCATTTACCTGAACATTCCCACTGATTCATCAAACATTGAAAACAAAGAAAAAACTTAGAAAATAAGTTCAAGCTGAGTGTGCAGATACAGATTGAAAAACTACGGGCAGAATTCTCGCAAAAAGTATTGAAGTGTTGTCCTCAGCTTGAAACCATCAGATTCCTGCTGGGTGGTTTGGTGCAATTCAGTTTGCAATTCCAACCTTTGGAGCATGGGGAGATTCTCACTGGTCTCACTCACACTTAGAATTGTTTCTGGGGTGAGATCCTAATGAAATTAGCAAGGCTGGCACCTTCAGAGATGCATCCAAGCACCCCTCCTCCCACCCCCCCCCCCCCCCCCCCCCCCCCCCCCCCCCCGCCCGCCCCCCAAAAATTGCTAGTATTAAAAACCCCTCCCCTCACCCACTTTTTAACTGAGTGACACCTTGCTATGGGGTCACCAAAGGCCACTTCCCCACTACCCTTCAGAAGCACCCGGATGGCTGGCACTCCCACATTGGCAGTACTAGGGCACTACTCAGCCATCTCTCAACTTGCTGAGGGCTTCAATTTCCTTAGAGTCTCTCTGGTGTGTCTGTTATGACTGTTTCCATTGGTGGAGACTGGTAGTGATTCGAGCCAGGTTCCAGCTATGCTGAAGGATTGGGAGATTTGCAGAAACCAGGAGAATCTGCCTCCGAACTGACAGTCTGTATTTAAACGATTGCTTAAATATGCAAGGGTGTGAACTGGATTATATTGGCCCACAGGGGTTCTGGGAGAATCCCAAAAGGTGTTCTCACCAGTGCTAGCCATGCTATGACCCCTTCCCCAGGATTATCCATCTCTAGTGCGATTAGCGCATGAGTGTGGGGGTGGTGGGGGGGGCGGGGGTTGTGGTTGTAGGAGGTGGTGTGTGGAAAATAGAGCCATATATGATTCTGGAGTTAATGGCCTTTCATCTCAGCTGCTCTCTGTCCTATTTCTCAATCTAGCTAAAGGATGTTGAATTTGGTCAGGAAGTGGAGACATCACAATCCATGCTGAATCACAAGGCACGGCACACAACAAAAGTTAAAATTACTCAATCAAATCTCATTCAAACTACTAATTTACTATGTATTTATTTTCAATATTTGAGATGTTATTTTTGCTACTTTATTTAACTTCTACCAAGTGTAGCAATATTAAACTGAATTTGAAGCAATGATTTGTAAAATGGTGGACATTTGGGTGAATACAAGGCAGCAATCCAGTCCTGGGATTTGGATAACCACTGATTTTACGAGTGATGTAGAGATGCCGGCGTTGGACTGGGGTAAACTCAGTAAAGTTTGTTTGTTTGTTAAAGTTTGTTTTTACAACACCAATTTTAAATCCAACCAATTTATTTGATAGTAAATCAGCGAGCTTTCGACTTTTCGTCTTCGTCAGGCAAATGCAGTGTTCTGGTCTGCAATAGCACACATCAGCACAGACAGTCAGAGATTGCTGATTAGAATGCGAATCCTTGCATCTAACCTGCTATTCAAGTGTTAAAGTGGCTAACAATGTGTGTGAAGGGAATCCTGAGCGTTGGTTAGAGAATTGTGTATTTTCTCCAGACAGCACAGTAAGTGAGGTTTTTTGCTAACCCAGGCAAGTCACACTATCTGTAACTTCCATGACTTGCCTGGGTTAGCAAAAAACCTCACTTACTGTGCTGTCTGGAGAAAATACACATTTCTCTAACCAATGCTCAGGATTCCCTTCACACACATTGTTAGCCACTTTAACACTTGAATAGCAGGTTAGATGTAAGGATTCGCATTCTGATCAGCAATCTGTGACTGCCTGTGCTGATGTGTGCTATTGCAGACCGGAACACTGCATTTGCCTGACAAAGACGAAAAGTCGAAAGCTCGCTGATTTACTATCAAATAAATTGGTTGGATTTAAAATTGGTGTTGTAAAACTACACTCATTTTACGAGATCAGGAGATAAACGCAGGTAAGGCTATTTGACCCATCTAGTGCTTTGGTGTAAAATCAATTTAGTTTTCCATCCTCCATTTTAGCATTAGCTATGTTCCAGGAATTTTTACTTCTTTCTAAGAAGACGAGTAAAGTTTGAAACCTGTGTAAAGAACTTAACCTACACAGACTGACCCTGTTGTCAGAGTTTTAACCTCAAGTACTGTTTCAAGTTAACCTTTCCTATCTTGTAAATGTCTGAGTTCCAAGACTGCAAAGCTAATTTTGTCCAGGTTTTATTCATAACTCAAATCCCCTGATACTAGGAATTGGCTATTTAAATTTGATTGCATTCCTTTAACTGAATGACAAAAATTGGATGCAGCACTTGGTAGATGCTGATTAGAGCACAGTAATTTCAGTGACTTACACTCTCCGGGTTTATCTGTTAAGATTCAGTATTCTGCATGCTTTGTGAGTTGCTGCTCTGCTAGCATAAACACATCTTTAATTGCCAAACAAGTTCAGTCATGTGTCTTCCCTTTTCCAGTTCTTACAATGAAAACGTTAACCTCTTTTTAAATCAATGTTGATGGGTCTACTGTACTTTCCTGGTACTTTGAATTTTTCAGTTGCTTATATTTTCCTAAGCTGGCATTCGGAGCACGTATCCTGTCTCTCCTTCTGTTTTCCCATGGCATTATTCTCCAGGCTCTTGCTCACTCTTATTGCTTGCTGATTTCTTTTATTTTATTCTCTCAGCTTTGAGAAAGCACTTAACCTTGTTCATTGTGGAACTGAAAAGGGAACAAATAAGTAACAGGACTAGCCATATGAATACTCTGGTTACAAGAGCAGGTCAAAGGCTAGGAATCCTGTGGAGAGTAAATCACCTTCTGATTTCCCCAAACCCAGTTCATCATTTAGAAAGCGCAAATTCAAATGCGATGGAATACTCTCCACTTGCCTGGATTAGTGCAGCTCCAGCAATACTCCAGAAGCTTAATACCACCCAGGACAAAGCAGCCTTCCACAAATATTCACTCAAGTCACTATTGACACACAGTGACAGCTGTGTGTACCATTTACAAGATGCACTACAGGAACTCACCAAGACTCTTTAAGCAACACTTTTCAAACTCATGATCATTACCATGTAGAAGGTCAAGGGCAACAGACACATGGTAGTGTTTCCTTCTAAATCATTCACCATTCTGACTTGGAAATATATCACCATTCCTTCACTATCACTGGATCAATATCCTGGAACTCCCTCCCTAACAACTCTTGGGTGTGCCTACACCACATGAACTACAGTGGTTCAAGAAGGTAGGTCATCACCAACTTCTGAAGGGCAACTAAGGATGTCAACAAATGCTGGCCAGACTTGCAACTCCTGCATCCTATAAATGACTTTTTTTAAAAAATCACATCAATATGAGCTAAGGCTGAGGGCCAAAAAGGATGCTTGTGCCTCAGCCTCATTCCATGGAAAATGGCTTTCCATTTTGATGGGCATATTTCCAATGCGTTGTGATGTTTTCATAATATTTGTACTTAAGAAAAGGTTGGGATCAGAAAAGACTCACTTGGCCTATCAATTTTTTGAAAGTTTAGACTGGCCAATGAGCAGACCAATTCCTGAATGTTCGGGTTGTTATTCTAAGTAATTATTTGTGGTTGATTATATTCTGATCTCATTTTAACCTGTTCACTTTGATTTTTCAATATAATGTCTTGTTAAAAACACTGACAATATTGTGACTACTCTGAAATAATTGTGTATATTAAATAATTTATTGCATTGGCAGATTTGTATAAGTTGACTGATGAACAACTAGGAGTAGGAGCCTATGCCAAGGTCCAAGGCTGTGTCAATTTGCACAGTGGAAAAGAATGTGCTGTAAAGGTAAGGAACAAAATTACATCATTGCTTCTGATACATCACGAGCAATAGAGGATGTGGCTCCTGAAGAATAGCCTGTCAATGTATACTGTCATCTTTCTAACTGTGCTTTAAATTGCTCTGGTTTTTTTTTTGACACTTGAAAAAAAATTACATTTGAAACAAATCTAACCACCTGCTCTGATACATTGATTGACAAGCACTCTATTTTCAAATCAGCAACTTCTGTTCTTTCCTTCCCAGAAAGAGGTCTGTTGTTTGGACAGCTGTGATCATTCTGAATACTTGGTTGAATTTCAAGTACTTAATGGTTTCCAGTACAGTTGCTGCCCCACTGTTGAGCAGTCTGAAACAGCTCGGCTGGCAGGCCGGTAGATTGGGTGGCATGAGGTTTAGGGACTCTTTAAAGACTGTTTGGAGGTGGGATATTACGTGGGAGAATTGAGATGGGCTTTTTCATTTGACCCACTTCCACAACAACATTGCTCATGCACTCCTGTGCCGTTTGTAAACTGTACGGGGTGCTACAGAGATATAGTGGTTTGCACTGTGTGCCTCACAGCGCCAGGGACCTTGGTTCAATTCGTGACTTGGGTCACTGTGTGAAGTTTGCATATTCTCCCTGTATCTGCGTGGGCTTCCTTCGGATGCTCTGGTTTCCTCCCACAATCCAAAGATGTGCAGGTTAGGTGCATTGGTCATACTGAATTGTTCCTTCGTGTAAACACATGGGGTTATGGGGATACAGCCTGGGTAGGATTGTTTTTGATGCAGGCTTGATAGGCCAAATGGCCTCCTTCTGCATTGTATTTCAATCCCAACCCCAAAAATGGTATGAAAAGTGTATATTTGCAAGCTGTGAAAATGCATAGGTTGGATTTCCCTGAGTCCACTGTAGGATTTGGTCCTGGGTATTTATAATACAAACTGGAAGCTTCCATCATCTCGCTTCTTCTCTCTTGGGTTATGCTTTCCATACTCTGTGGCAGATGTGTGTTTTGCCATAGTTAAAATCGTAAGGGTTATAAGAACGATTTTAGCCTGTCTGTCAAGGTAAGAATATATCTCTGCATCATGGTCTAAGTTTGAGGCCGAAACCCTACCATCTCGCCCACTCCTGAACTGGGGCAGGCAAGGTTCCCAGAACAGAAATCCCCATTGGCCTTGGGCAAGATGTTATGATCTTGTCCGAGCGAGGCCGTAAACTCGTGTCCTGAGTGTCTGATGTGGCTCAATGCGTAACACTGTGTCCCCTCCTAAGTTAGAAGATTGTGGATTAAAGTCACACTTCACAGAATTGAGCACACAAGACTTTTTTTTATTAGTCACAAGTAAGCCTTACATTAACACTGCAATGAAGTTACTGTGAAATTCCCCTAGTCTCCACAGTCAGCACCTGTTTGGGTCAATGCACTTAACCACCATGTTAGCGAAGGGGTAAACATTGTAGAACTATGGGCAAAAGAGTTGGTCCAATTGGATAGGCTTTTCAAAAAGTTGACATCAGCACAGTGGATCTGTTGGTATGATTGGAAATTCTACAGAAAGGCGAACCTCCTCTATATTTGCAAAACCTGTAGAATCACTGTTAACATTACGGGGCAAAATTCAAGCATCAATAAAGTTTCCTCAATGGCAAAATAGAAATTTACAAACCCAAGAATCCTGCATTTTCTAATAAAGGCTTCAAAGAAAGTTCCCCCACTGATTAGAAGATTACCAAAGAGAAGAAAAAGCTGACAATGCAGTTCTTGAGAGTAAACTGTTAGACTGCTTTTTGTTTTCTAATTTGTTTAGTTAATTTAAAACTGGAGCACATATGTGTTGGACAAAAGCACGCTTAATCAGCTCTTTATTGTGACATGACATTTCAGGATTTCATTGTGAGTAAATGAGTCTTTTTTGAACTGTTAGTCTGAATACCACATCAAGGGTTCTCTCAAATCTCTTATATTAATTCTGCCATTGATTTTTTTTTACTTCGAAGGTGGTATGCATGTATATAATAGATATGTAAAAGTGTCATGAGCATGGAGTTAACAAAATGAACATAGCTGTAAGCATTCTATTGGTATGGTTACATGGCCCACTTAACCATTTTGTTGCTATAAACCAGATAGAGTGGCATTATGGTTAGCACTGCTGCCTCACAGTGCTAGAGACCAGGGTTTGATTGCAGCCTTGGGTGACTATCTGTGTTTGCATGTTCTCCCTGTGTCCTTCAGGTGCTCTGGTTTCCTTCCACAGTCCAAATATGTGCAGGTTAGGTGGATTGGCCATGCTAATTTGCCACTTAGTGTTAAAATAGTGCAGGTTAAGTGAATTAGCCATGATAAATGTGCTGGGTTACAGGGATTGGATGAGGGGTGGGCTTGGGTAATAGGCTGTTTTGGTGCAGATTCAAATTGGCTGAATGGCCTCCTGCTGCACTGTAGACATTCTATGATTCTTTGAACAATCTCACCTAAACCAACAGGGCATGGATGAATGAGTTTCATACCTTCCATCAGCTTCTCATCCTTGCCTTAAGCTAACTTTACACAATGTAACCCAAGCTCAGGAGAAAGCTGTTTTCCCTTAGTGTGCATTGATTCTATATACAGCCTAGGACATCAAGTTATTTAGGCAGTACGAACTCTCAATCATGCAGGTTGCACTGTCAGAGATGCATTAAAGCCAATCCACTTTGTGTGAGTGTGAAAGATTCCATAATAATTTGAAAGCGATCGCAGTAGCTATCCAGTTCATATGGACCAATATTTATCCCTAACACCCGAAATCAGATTGTTTGACCATTATTAATTACATTGCTGTTTGTGGGACTAGCTGTCTGAAAAGGAGCTATCAGTGTAGCTGACTACACTTCATCATGTCGTTAATTGGTTGGAAAGTCCTTTGGGATGTGCTGAGGTTATGAAAGATCTGTACAAGTAAAGTCTGTCTGCCTTTCTGCATTCTGTACACTGCTTTTTGTCATGCTTTATATCATTATTGTATAATAAATTAGGTAGAATGTGTCAAACTGTGGATAATTACCATGAATTAAGTAAACATTAATCTTGAAGTTCATCCTAAGATTTATGTTTCTGTTCAATTAGGCTTGTATTTTCTCTGCTTATCTAAAAGGTGCAAAGCAGTCTTGTGTTTAGCTAATATGATTTTCTGAGTAAAGATTGTGGTAAATAAGATTGTTACCTAATACCATCCAGACCTAGGCAAGAATGTATCCATTGAGACTTGATATGTGCTTACTGTGACACTTGGATCTTCCAAAATCAAGTGTTAGTCCTTTCCAACATATTATTGTGATCCCAGCTGATGTTACTACTGACAATTAGGTGCCAGAATGTAACTCTGGCTCAATATACCATAACCTTTTTTGTTTAGTCGTAGATGAACAGTATCACAGGACTGCTAATTAACTTTTACTTAAAATGCATTAAACATGAAAAGATTGATTATAATTCAAGCTCCTTCACCACATCTATATCTTCACAGATGTACACAGATTTTTAAGGGTAACACAAGTTACAAAATATATCTTTCACTATAATGTCCTCAGGAAGTATGCTGTCCATATAAATTAACAAGCTGACAGTGGTCAGATGCACCACACTCTGAAACCAAATTGCAGATGCCACTCAATATAACTTTTGTGGATACTATGAGAGCCAACTGGTCTCGCTTATTTCCACATGAGTATTTCTAAACTCCACTCTTAAAAAAAACTATGCCTCAGATTCTTCCATTAAACAATGCTTTTTCTCGGATGATTTTGCCAAGGATCTCAGTCCCTCCTTTCAGTATCCCTCTGCCTTGGAATGTGTGTGCATTCAAGCTCTTACAATCCAGCCTCCCATAAAAACACCACTGCTTCACAGGCTCTATTAAGATGTCACTAAACTTTTGATTTATCTCTGATGTCTGGTTTTTGCAGCTCACTGTTTAGTACAGAACACTTTTTCTCTGCTTTTTACTTCACCCAAGAGGAACTTCATAAAAATCATAAGAATTAGGAGCTAGAATAGACAATTTATCCCTCAGGAACATAAGAATTAGGAGTAGAAGTAGGGAAATTTAGCCCTTCCAATCTGCTCCAGCATTAAGTCAGATCATGGCTGATCCGTTCCTGGTCTCAAATTCATCTTCCCATTTGTTTTCCATATCCCTTTATTCCTTTTCTTCTTTGAGCCTGCAAGAGCATGCTCCACCAATTAATATGTCCATGACTGCTCTCATCTCGGCTTCACTTTCTTGCCCATTGCCCTTCAAATCCTTACTAATTAAAAATCTGTCACCCCTTCCTTAAATTTACTCTAGGCCCTGGCATCCACCGCACTCCACAGACACATGACTTTTGGGAGAAATAATTTCTCCTCATCTCTGTTTTTAATCGGTCCTCCTTTTTATCCTAAAACCCTGACCTGTTCTAGATTGCTCCACAAGAGGAAACTCCTCTCCACATTTACTTTGTCAGTGTTTCTTGTGCACCTCCATTAGAGCTACTCTCATTCTCCTAAACTCCTATAAGTATTAGCTTAAACTGCTAATCACTCTTTTTAAGACAGGCTTTTCATTGAATCCAGAAATCTGGTGAACCCCTCTTAACTATCTCTAATGCAACTACATCCTTGCTCAAGTGAGGGAAGAAAAACTGTGCACAACATCCTAAGTGCAATCTCACTAATGCTTTGTCCAGTAGCAGCAACACTTCACTACATTTATGTTCAATCCTTTCGCAATAAGTACTAAAATCTGTTTGCCTTACATATTAGTTGCTGTACCTGAGTACTAATTACCAGCAACTCGTGCAGAAGGACACCCAGGTCCCTCTGCACTGAAGCACTCAGAAGTTTTTTTCCACTTTAATAATAATTTACCAATTTGCCTTTGTATTCTTCCTGCCAAGATGGATAACTCACACTTATCCATGTTAAACTCCATCTGCCAAATTTTGCCCCACATTAACACATTCATTTGCAAATTTCTTATTTTATATCGCACCTTACAATTCCATCTATTTTAGTCTCATCTGCAAATTTGGCTGTGGTCCTACTATCCTTGTGTCCAAATAATACAGAGCTTGTTCAACTTGTTGTTTATTCCTTCAACTTAACCGCTTTCCTGAGACATATTTTTTGTCCAACTCTCTGGTTTCTGGACTTATTTCTGTTGTTATGGGAAGCCTGTTTCTCTGTGTCCTCTCAGCTGTTTTTGGGTCTAGCTTAAAACTAAATTCAAAAATTATTTCTAACCTAGATGGCACCTGTTTGCTAAACAATCATCCAACCTTTCTTTAAACTGTTTGTTTTTACATTGTAAATCTTTTAATTACAATGCAAGTACAGTTTAAAGTGGCCAAAACCCACAGACGTGCAGACATCTTTGGTTAATATGAAGCTAACTAAATTTTCAATCCTTTCTTGCATAGAAACACAGAATTAAACTTAAAGCCATAGCTTATTTCTAATATTCTCAAATACAAATGTAGATGACTGAAAACCGCCTTTGTTTCCTGACAGTACACAAGATTCAGATTCAGAAAAAATGTTCTCGATAATGGGAGCATCCAGAGCCAGGGGTCATACTTTGGGAATTAGGGGTAAATCTTTTAGAAATAAGGTGAGGAGAAATTTCCTCACCCACAGACTGGTGAATTATGGAATTCACTGCCGCAGAAAATAGTTGAGGCCAAAATGTTGTCTGATTTCAAGAAAGAAGTCTCACAACACCAGGTTTCTTTGGTAGCAAACACCACTACCTTTCAGAGTGCTGCCTCTTCGTCAGATGAGTGGGGAGTTCTGATCACAATCGGGGCATATAAAGGCACACACTCAGGTTCCAGAATACTGGTTAGAATGCAAGTCTTTACAGCTAATCACGTCTTAAAGGTGCAGCCAATGTGAGTGGAAATAGCATTAAGCTTAGGTTAAAGAGATGTGTATTGTCTCCAGACAGGGCAGTAAGTGCAATGTTGCAAGCCCAGTCAAGTCATGGGGGTTACAAATAGTGTGACACGAACCCAAGATCCTGGTTGAGGCCGTCCTTGTGTGGAGCAGTTGGCTATCAGTTTCTGTTCAATGACTCTGTGCTGCTGAGTGTCGTGAAAGCTGTCTTGGAGAACGTTTACCCAAAGGTCAGAGGCTGAATGTCTGTGAACACTGAACTGCTCACCAACAGGAAGAGAACAGTCTTGCCTGATGATTGTCGAGCAGTGTTCATTCATCCGTTGTCGTAGCGTCTGCATGGTCTTCCCAATGTACACATGCCTCGGGACATCCTTTACTGCAGTGTATCAGGTAGACAGCATTGGCCGAGTTGCAAGAGTTTGTACTGTGTACCAGGTGGTGTTCTCACGTGAGATCATGTCAATGATCTGGCATGCCTTGCAGAGATTGCTGTGGCAGGGTTGTGTGGTGTCATGGTTACTGTTCTCCTGAAGGCTGGGTAGTTTGCTGTGGACAGTGGTCTGTTTGAGGTTGTTCGAAGGCAAGAAATGGGGGTGTGGGGTTGGCTTTGGCGAGATGTTTGTCTTCAATGTCTTTTTTTAGCATGTTTAATTAAGTCTTATTTGTTTCCACAGGCAATTCGGTCCACCTTGTTGACCAACAAGGGGCATGCATGCGGCATGTCGTGCGAGAGCTGCTCTTGGAGGTTGCTTCATGAGTTGCCTAGTGCTTCACGTTGTCAGTGTATGCTTAAACTGGACCATCTGATGGGCAACATGACAGCTCAGAGACTATCACTGTTGCTGTGCTGACACATGGATTTGGGCCTGTGTCTGCGGGGGTTTGTGTGTTCTCCCCGTGGTTGCGTGGGTTTCCTCCGAGTGCTCCGGTTTCCTCCCACATCCCAAAAATGTGCTCTTAGGCTGATTGGGTAACAAATTGTCCCTATATTGGTCCCTATATGGAAATCTTCAACAATAGGCATAGCCTAAAGACAAGGATATGTCATTAAGACGTTAGGACGGCGGCGTGGGCTTGTTGGGCCGAAGGGCCTGTTTCCCGTGCTGTGTTGCTCTTTGCTCTTTGCTCTTTGCTCATCTATGATGTGTTGAAGACTCCAGAGAAGATGTCATAACTTCTCCGTTCTGGGGAAGTACTGGACAATGAAGTCCCATGTTTGTCTTCTGAGGAGGTCGGTGCAGTTTTTTGCTGTGTTGCTTCAGAACTATTCATATTCATGTCACACTATTTGTAACCCCCATGACTCGCCTGGGCTTGTAACATCTTACTACTGCCCTGCCTGGAGACAATACACATCTCTTCAATCTAAGCTTAATGCTATCTTCACTCACACTGGCTGCACCTTTAAGACTTGATTAGCTGTAAAGTCTCGCATTCTAATCAGTATTCTGTAAACTGAGTGTGTGCCTTTATATGCCCTGATTGTGATCAGAACTCCCTACCCACTGGCAAAGAAGCAGTGCTTTGAAAACTCGTGGCATTTGCTATCAAAGAAACCTGTTGGACTTTAACCTGGTGTTATGAGACTTCTTACTGTGTTTATCCCAGTCCAACACCGGCATCTCCACATCATGATTTCAAGAAGACAGATATCACTTTTATGGCTAAAGTGATCAAGGGATGGGGAAGAAAGTGGGATCAAGACATTAAATTTGATCAGTCATGATTGGCGAAGCAGGCTCGAGGGGCTGAATGGCCTGCTTCTAGTTACTGTGTTTCCATGCAGAACAAGAATATTTTTGTTTTTCTTATTTTATCACGATAGAACAGTAATTGAAAGCACTTTGTCTTCTCTCCTGCAGGTTATTGAGAAGAAGGCAGATTTGAGCCGAAGTAGGGTCTTCCGTGAAGTTGAGACTTTATATCAGTGTCAGGGAAACCAGTAAGTTTCAAATCATGAAATATGGGAGGTGTGAACAATGGTATTTTATGGAACTTATATCCTACTACACCTGACAAACATTAATACAATCTTAAGTAATATTAGCGTTACCCCTTTATTATAGATATTTCTCTATCCTTCCTTGTCCTTTAACTTTATCTTTCCTTTTCTGGTTCAGTCTTTTCTCATTAACTTATTTTCTTGCTTTCCTATTTTATGTTCCTACCTCTCTTCTGTTTATTTATTTGCAAGGTAGGAAGAAACAGGTCTGATGGCACTAGGCCAGTCCAGAGGGTTGTAGGCTAGAGCTGCTCCATCAGTGGGAGGGTTTAAACTGGAATCAAGATAGCTAGTAACCAAAACGATCGTAGAGTTGTCAGAGTGAGTGCATTGGGATTATTGCCGTAGGAAAATCTTATGAAATTTCCATCGGAACAGGAAGGAATACCAATTATGTATAGCTGCCCAGACAGGAGGAGATGGTTGCAGTCTGAGTTGATCAGAAGGAACCTAGATAAGCTCCTCCCCAGTACTAGATTCAAGTTCAGCTTGGAGATTTTTCCAATCCTCACCATATCACAGATTTGTATTTCAAAATGACAGTTGTCACAAAAAGGTGTTCAACTAGGAGCAGCACGGTGGCACAGTGGCAAGCCCTGCTGCTTCACAGCGCCAGGGACCCATGTTCGATTCCTAGCTTGGGTCATTGTCTGTGCGGAATTTGCATATTCTTCCCATATCTGAGTGGGATTCCCCTCGCCCAGAGTCCGAAAGACATGCTGGTTAGGTGCATTGGCCATGCTACATTCTCCCTCAGTGTACCTGAACAGGTGTCAGAGTATAGTGACTTGGGGATTTTCACAGTAGCTTCATTGCAGTGTTAGTTTAAGCCTATTTATGATGCTAATAAACAAAATAAATAAACTTTTGTGGTGCTGTCCTGCATGCTTTTAGTAACTCTATACTTCTTGCGTTGCTGCTGCGTTGACGTTTCTTAGTGTTTGGTCATGTCACACACCATTCTATCATTGCTGTCCTCTACATTTTGAAGGATACATAATTAAATAATTCTCCGTTTTACCTTACAAAGATGAGATGCTATTTATCTTGACTACAGTAAGACATCGAGGAAGTATATCAACTTTCTGAAAGCTAAGATTTATAATATTCGCAAGTTTTTATCAAACCAAACCTGATGAATATGCCATCATATTATTTCCTGCTGAAAATGTGTGGCTGTGTTCACGTGCCTTTACAGCAGTAATGGAACTTGAGCAAGTACCCCACAACAGTACTGAGGGGAAGAAAGAGAGCCTTGCATGATCTTATTTGTGAATATGGGCTGGGCCTTCATAATGGTGATTGTTTTTATAAAACTTAGAGCTTGCACATCTGTCACACTTACTAATCGGTAAGCAGAAAATGGACGTAACTGTTGTTGGAATCTCATTGTGCTTCCAAGCTTTAGCCTGCGTCCCAGCAAAATCAATTTTAATTAAATCTGCATTATAACTTTTCTAATAGAAATGTATTGAGGGAGTTTGAAATTGGGAAATGGTTTGTAGCTAATGAGATAGAAAAAGTAATATAGGCTGTTTCTTGATTGTCTAAACCTCTTATACAGGCCACACAAGAATGAAATGTATGTGGAAAGAGCCAGTTATATTTTCAAATATTATCATAGAAACTCCTTAGAGAAATATATACTGTATGAAGAAAGGAAATCAATACATGATAAAATGTTTTCATTTATTTCCTATTCAATTGGAACAAGAAGCATTTTTTTCCTGGTTTTATCATCTGTGATAAGAGCCCTTGAGATTTACATTTATTTCTTTTTCTGTAGGAACATTTTAGAACTGATTGAATTTTTTGAGGATGAAGCACAGTTTTACCTGGTGTTTGAAAAAATGCGTGGAGGTAGGTCATATCCATTATTACTTCAGCAACAAATAATGTGCTGCAAAATGTTGTTGCTTTTTGCTTGGTAGCAAAGCATGTGAGTGAGCTAATGCATTATTGAACAGTAGGGCAAAATGAGGCTTTGTGACCTTTATTTTGCTTACTCCCTTCCAGTTGTGAACCCCTTTTAAAAAGAAAGCATAAACCCAAGTTAGGGATGGGGTGTTTTCTTACAAGAATGGTGAGAAGTACAAGAATGGGCAAATCATTCTCCTTTGTATCTCATCCACCTCTTCAGGTGGATAATAAATCATAATGTACTAATTGAAGATGAACAAGGAGTTTTCTTGGCGTTCTGACTAATATTCCTCCGTGACCAACACTACAAGGTCCTCATCTTTCCATTTGGTGCGGTTCTTTCTGTGCACAGAATTTCCAACATTACAGGCACCACAATTCACAAAATTCTTCACATATAGTGAACTACTTCGAAGTTTTAAGTGTCTCTGTTAAATAAATGCAAATCTTACATCCATCCACCTCTCTCTCTGCCCCTCTGGCCTTCCACCCTGCCATAATTATTTGGCACAAAAGTTTGGAAACACAGCAACTGGTTGTGTTTTTGTTACTGATTCTGGTTTGGAGCCTGGCAGATGGAGAAGAGGAGGATACAAATAATTGTTGAGTAAAGCTGAAAAGAGATCATTTGACTCCTCCAACTCATCTTTCAACAAAAATATGTTCTCTACCTCTGCCCATCACTGCTTCTTATGATTGAATAGTTCCAGAGATCTTGCCTCCATTAGCTAATCTGAAATATCTAAAGCAGTATTTATCATTTTGATAGGCAAATTAGTAGCAGAAATTAGTTCCAAAGGTTTGTTTTTGACTGGACACCTTTTTATTTCCTTTTCCTACAGTATGTTTCAATCGAAACAATGTTCTTTTTTTCTCTAGTCCACTTAATCTTGTAGACAAGGCATGGCAACATAGAGATTATGTCACTGTCTCAGTATTTTAGAGGTCAGCACTAATGAACTAGAGATGAGTGTCCAAATCTCACCATACAAACTGACAAATTTAAATTTGGTTAATGAAATAAATGAATTACTGGGTTCTTGAAAGAACCCATCTGGTCCACTGTTGTGTTCTTTAGAAAAAGAAATTTGCTAGCTTTACCTAGCCTGGCCAATACGGCTTCAGATCCACAGCAATGTGGTTGACTTTTTAACTACCCAATGAAATGACTTAAAAAGCTCCTCAGTTTGATTTGATTTATTATTGTCAAATGTATTAGCATACAATGAAAGGTATTGTTTCTTGTGCTCTATACAGATAAAACATCTCAATAATAGAGGAGAAGAGAGAGTGCAGAACATTGTGTTGCAGTCATAGCTAGGGTGTGGAGAAAGATCAACTTAATGCAAGATAGGTCCATTCAAAAGTCTAATGGCAGCAAGGAAGAAGCTGTTCTTGAGTTGGTTGGTATGCGATCTCAGTCTTTTGTATCTTTTTCCATCAAACCATGAGGAATTGCATACAGTTCTGGTCACCACATTATAAGAAAGATGTGGAAGCATTGGAAAGGGTGCAGAGGAGGTTTACCAGGATGTTGCCTGGTATGGTGGGAAGGCCTTATGAGGAAAGGCTGAGAGACCTGAGGTTATTTTCATTAGAGAGAAGAAGGTTACGCGGTGACCTAATTGAGGCGTATAAGATGATCAAGGGATTGGATAGGGTGGATAGTGAGAGCCTTTTTCCTCGGATGGTGATGACCAACACGAGGAGACATAACTTTAAATTAAGAGGTGGTAGTTATAGGACGGATGTCAGAGGCAGGTTCTTTACACAGAGGGTGGTGAGAGCGTGGAATGCCCTGCCTGCAGCAGTTGTGGACTCGCCTACTTTGGGGGCATTCAAATGTTCGGTGGATAGGCATATGGTTGATATTGGAATAGTTTAGGTTAGAGGGTCCACTGGCCAGCGCAACATCGAGGGCCGAAGGGCCTGTACTGCGCTGTAATGTTCTATGTTCTATGAATGCCAGTGAAAATAAAACCAGACTTGCCAACTGGTATTACCCCAGGGATTAGATACCACAAACAACCTAATCAACCCTGCAAAGTTCTTCTCACTAACATTGCACTTGAATCAAATTGGGAGAGCTGCCCCAAACCTGGTTAAGCAACAGCCTGGCATAGTCATAAACTCAGGTAATGCAGCAAACCCCTCCGTCACCATCCCGGGCTGTATCTTTGCCCAATGGTGTATATTTATACACGCATGGAAGAGGAAGAGAGTGGCCCTAGAAGTCCTCAATATTTGATTCTGGATCCTATGAAATCTCATGACATCAGATCAAATTTTGGCAAGGAAACCTCTTGCTAATCTAATGGCCTCCTTCTGGTATTGAATCAATTCTCCACTTTGTTGAGCACGTTTGACTACTAAAAGTAGCAAAGACACAGAATTACTTTGGGTGGGAGACTTAGAAGTCTGTCGTTAGGAGTGGCTCATAGCATCACTTCTGACCAAGCTGTAAAAGTTCAGGAGGACGTATCTGCCAAACTGGGCCTACTGCAGTTGGTGAGAAAACCAAAAAATGAGAAAACATATTTGACCTCATCATCACCAACTTCCCATAAGGTGCAGGAGCAGAATTAGGCCACTTGGCCCAACGATTCTGCTGATCCTCATTCTCCTGCCTTTTCCCTATAGCCTCTGACCCCCTTATTAATCAAGAACCTATCTATCTCTGTCTTAAAGACACTCAACGACCTGGCCCCCACAGCCTTCTGTGGCAAAGAATTTCCCTATACAGATGCTTCTATCCATGTCAGTATCAGTATTGGTAGGAGAAACTATGTTGTGTGCGTTATCATTTTTTTAAAAATGGAATAAATTTAGAATAGATGTAGCAACTCAAAACAGAGCATCTATGGGGCAGTATGGTATGTGAGTGGTATCATACACCATGACAATCTGTAACCTCCGGACTTATCATGTTATTTCCTCTACCATTACCAGAAAATTGGGGAATCAACTCTAGTTAAAGGAATGCAGAAAAACATGCCAGGAACAGCACTAGGCATATCTAACAGTGAGGTGCCAACCAGGTTTCTCTTGTCATATTCTGTAATCACCAAACCAAATAACAGCTTCTGCTGTTGAGACCTCCACAGGAGACAGTCTGCAGTGATGTGATGTGAGTCATTGATTGAGATACATCACAATCGAGTGAAGCTATAATGCGGAAGTAAATTATGCCACCTGTCTACATAGAGCTAAGCGATCCCACAAACAACCGATTGGATTAAAGTTCTGTTGTCCTGCCACAACCAATTGTGAATAATGGTGGCTAATTAAACAACTAATGGAGGCACCATGAACATTGCCAACTTCAATGATGCTGGAGCCCAAAACGTAAGTACTAAAAATAAGGCTGAAGCCTTTGTGTTCTCCCCTACCAGAAGTGCTAAATGGCAGATCCATCTTGGCCTCCCCCTGAGTTGATGCAACTGAACTGGTTCAGGTTGATTCTATCTGCTTTCAGGAAACAGCTGAATGCAGTGGCTACAGCAAAGGCAACAGACCGTAACAACCACTCAGTGGTACTGAAGATTTGTTCTTCAGAACTAGCTGGGACTTTCACCAAGCTATTCCAGTATAATTACCACACTGGCACCTCTGTAACAAAATGAAAAATTGTTCAGGTATGTCTTACCCATTAAAAAAAACAACTCGAGAAGCTGGGAGTTGCTCTCCTTGGAGTTAGGGAGATTTGATGGAGGAGTACAAGATTATGAAAGGTTTAGAAAAGATAGACAAAGAATAACTTAGCGTTAGCTGATTGTACTCTCTAGTTTCTGTATTAATTTAGGTGTTTGAACAAGCTGGATTTAATTTCTGTAGAAAAGAGGAGACTAAGTGGTAACCTGATAGAAGCAATTAAGCTAATGGAAAAGTTTGATAGGGTAGACATGGAGAAGATATTTCCACAGTTGGGCAAAACTAGTGTCACAAATATAAGATGGTCTCTCATAAATCCACTAGAAAATTTAGGAGAAAGTACTTTACCCAGAGAATGGTAAGAATTGGAACTCTCTATCATAAGATAATTGAAGCAAGGACCACAGATGTGTTTAATAGAAACTGGATAAGCACATGGGAGAAAGGAATAGAAGGTTATGATGAATAAAGAAGCTTATGTGAAGCATAAAGAGTGGCATGGACTTATGGGCCAAATGGCCCATTTCTGTACTTGAAATAATTGGTACAACGTCAACACATTTGTCTTCATGAACATGTAACTTTTAGTAGTCTGTATAAATTTGCACTTGTAATTTTTTTTCTCTCCTGCTTTGAGAGCTTCTGTAACTGAAGAGTGAATGCTGCTAACATTATGAATTATGAATCATTTTGCTCAATAATTGAAAATATAGAATATACAGATGGGCTCCCAGTTCAAAAGTTAACCAAATACAATAACTTATCCATATTAAATTTAGGCCATACATATGGGAAATAATGAGATCAGCAACTGATCTCTGTTTAATTTCAGGCTTTGGGTGAATAACTGCTCAGCTGTGCTATCATGGTTTGTCACATCATTCAGATCCTCAAGTAGAGTAGAGCTTAATGGACCGTGCTTTGTTACACTGTGCATAACAGATTCATTGGTCCCTTATCTAAACTGTAGCTTTTGTAATTATTACAATTTCTTTCAGCCTCAAGTAATGTCTTGCAGTGGCAGTTACGATCTGTCCCTGCTTGCCTCATGCAGCAGCTTATGTGGTATTAGAATATATGATTGGGAAGCATCATCTGTATGATGATGTCGCAGACTAAATGAGTTTATGATTACATATTGGACACAAATTAACAGTTCCACAAGCAAGATGTAAATAAAAGATTTGATGCCACGCCCGACATTTGAGTATTATTCAAAAGAACAATTGAGGCAACTGGTGGCAATTGACGAATATCAGCTCCACAAATTATTTTGCTGAATCTTGTATTACTTGTGACTAATTCTGTTGTAAATTAATTAGCTTAAGTAGCTGAAAGAAGAGGCTGCATTTATTCTCTCCTACATTAAAATCCAATTTTATTTCTGTACTATATTTTCTCCTTGTTTTTAATGATTGATGAAAAATAGAATTGGCATAATTTCCATACTTGGAAGCAGTATCATATAAACCCATTTTTTTTTTTCCCTTGTCAGCAATTAATGAAGTTGTATGCAATTTCTATCACCCAACATATCAGCAACACTGAGTACTCGGGTCTCTTGTGTTTCTTCCAGTTAACAATTAATCATACTGATGAGAAAAGTTACACTGGGCAGCTGGTGTAATCAGATGAAACAAAATGCAGATTGATGTTTTAATGACAATCTCTCGTTAAGCACTTTAAACCGTTAAATAAAGTGTCTTGTCTTAACAAAAAGCAGTCTAATCCTGGTTGCTTTGCCAAGGTTTTAATTAAGATTATTTGTAGATCAAGGTTTTTATTAACTAGGGATTACAGAAGGATATGATTAGTTTCCGGAAGGATCTGTGTTGGGGCTTCAACTATTTTACTGTATTTGTTTGCGTAGAAAGCCATATGTCCAAATTTGCCTATAAACACAAAGATAGGCATCACTGCAAGCAGTGTAGATGGAAGCTTCAAATTATAAAATGATGTTGATAGATTAAGTGGAAAGGCAAAACTCTGGAAATTGGATTTCAATATAGGCAAATGTGAGGGAGAAAACAGGGCACATTCTAAATGGTGAAAAGCCAGAAGCTGGTGCAAAGAAACTTAGAGGGCCAAGTACATGGATCATTAAAATGTCATTAACAGGCACACAAAATAATTAAAAAGGCTAATGGATTGCCAACCTTTAGATCTAGAGAGCTTAAATACAAGGGAGTAGAAGCTGTGCTTCAGTATGCAAAGCCCTGGTTAGAACCAGGCCTGGAATATTGTGAGCAGTGCTGGACACTACGTTTAGAATTTGGAGGGAGTGCAGTGCAGATTCATCAGAATGGATCCCCAAAGGTTAAATTGTGAGGAGGGGGAGGATTATATAAATTAGGGTTGCATTTCCTGAAATTCAGAAGGTTTGTTGGTCATTTAATCAAAGTTTTCATGATATTAAAAAGAAGAGATGAAAATTATTTCCCTATGTTAGAGAGCTGAGGAATGCAGAGCACTATAAAGTTAAAGATGGGGGTCCTATGATATGAACACTACTCTTCTTTTAATCCTTCTATTTATCTTGAAACACAGCCCATAAGTGCCTAACCCTGGAGAGAAAATTCCATATTACATTGCTGGAAGATTTTTGATTAAGCTTTGGGACAAAATGCCAAGTCAAGTCAGGAAAATCCTCAGCTGAAAGAAACAGTGGGCGATTCTCTCAGCCCAATGCAGCACAGCAGGCTGGAAGACTTGAGCGGAAGCTGTGTAGTAGCCTTTCCTCAAGACACCATGGCCTCTGTGTGTCTCTGACTGCTGGAAATCTGGTGTCATCAACTCCGCATCAGAAATTGCCGTGGAACTGAATAAATTATGTTAACCCTAAGTTAAATATCATTAGCAAGCCTGAAGTCTCTGGCCTGCTAGTGTTTTCTGCTCCCCACCACCCCCACCAAAACCAGTGTTGTTTTACTCCAGTGGGGTTCACAACAGCTCCCCACTAGTGGGAAGCTGGTGACCCAGCCTTGTTGGAATGAAGTGGGGGCCATGGAGGCCCCCACCCAGAAGGTTGGGGGTAAAGACTATACCCTCTGGGCATTACCAGCTTGGCAGTGCCAGCCTAGCCCCCAGCACATTGGGCAGTGCCAAGGGGGTGGGGCCTATAATGGCAATTGGTGGGGGTAGAGGTGGGAGGATTCCTCTGCTACTCCACACTAGGGATCAATGAGAAAAGGAGGGAGGCTATCGACCGGGGCTGGCTGTCAGGGTGGAGACACAGTCTGCTGCCTTCTCTGGTAGGAATAGACCCCATCCATATATTTTTAATGAGATTCACATTAGGACTGCTGTGATGCAGAGTGCAAGAGAGAGATTCATTTTGAAAATCCCAATGAAAAAATCAGCGGATTTACTCCAGTTTTCACATGAATTCGGCTCTTAGATTTCTTTTGGGGAATCCCACCCGCAGTTGGAGTTTTACCCGCTCACTTAATCTGTCTACATCTTTTTATAGCCACGTTACACCCCTTCACAATATATTTTCCTACATATCTTTGTGTGGTCAGCAAATTTCACACCCGTTCCCCTCAGTCCCTTCATGCAAGTCATTACATAAAATTGTAAGAAGTTAAGGTCCCAACACTTATCCCTGTGGCACACCAATTGGCACATCCTGCCAGCTCCAAAGAAATGACCAAGGGGTGGTGGGGGAAGGATCACAGGACATACGTGTGTGAGCGGCTGTGTTTTCATGAGCTCTGGTGCTACTCATCTTTTAATCCATTGTTTATCCTGATGCACAACCCACAATTTTATCCACTGCTGATGTATATAATCTGTGTTATGACCATGGAAGATCAGGCTGAATTTTAATAAAGGGAAACCAAGTTAAATCAAGATAATCCTTGTTTGATTGAGATGACCGGATTGGGGCCCAGATTGCAGTGACGATTTAGCTGGTGAGCAGGCCTGTGCTTCGGTGATGCTGTTGGCATTGAGATAATGGCTGCCATTAGGAGTGAAGGGATGGACGATGGTCTCGGCTCCCCAGCATATGTGTTTGGTGCTCATTTTGATAAACTGCAAGGTGTGATTAAGGAAATGGAAAAGAGAATCCTGTCAGAGGAAAGGATGGTTTGGGGTCAGTTGAAGACTGTGGCTGCTGGACTTGTGTTGCCATATCCTCTCTGTTCATCGTAAAGGGTCAGAGGCGGCTGGACGTGTTGGGTCTTGCCTCTCACCAGGGTCTAGGCTTCTCTTTGGGGTTTAGGGAGGTGCTGCAGCTTCTGTGAAACTTTGGATGGATCCTGGATGTTGCTCACTGATCCCATTATGATTTTGGTCTTTTCAACCTGCATGGATGGTTACGTTATCCTGCCATTCGTCATTAATCCCAAACCACGTTCCTTTGAGATTATAATTCTGATTTTGTGATTCTGACTTCTACTCTGACAAGGATATATATCAGCACAGACACATTTATCACCAGTTGGTTTTGCAAAGATCAGATTTTTATGACTATATTCATCCACTGGCAAGCTCTAATGGAGGAACAAGAGAGGCAGTAGTTTAATTGTTTGTGAATCTCCTCTCCATTATGGTGGAGCATACTAATTACAATTTCGTATCAGATAAGTGTTAACTGCATTTACTTTTATGGTCGTTAATTGATTCTGTCATAGTTTATAATTTATTTAATTAAATAGAAGAAAATTTAAAAGCTTGCGAAGTGCACTTAGACTGCTTGACTTCTTGTCCTGTGACGTCGCTTTGTGATGTATCACCCCCTCTCCTGCTGTGATTTGCTGCTCCGTCACTGCCTTTGTTTCTGTGTCGGTTTTTCTCTCCCACTGTTCTTTACTGTTCAACTGCCAGTTAAATGGCCTTCTGTTCTTGCGCTCCTAAAAATAGAAAGATCGGGAAATCTTTATCATGAAACTGTTTAATTCTCTGGTCAGCAATTGAATAGATATTGAAATATTTATCTGGTTCTGCAGTGAGAGCTGCATTGATTTTGCTGCTGCAAAGCTGCGTGCCATCTTCTTATACCGCGTCTGGGCCTGCTGCATGGTTCTTTTTGAGTGTTGGTCATAAACTTTCCAGTAATTTAAAAACTAACATCCCTATGGGAATTTTGACTAAAAGAAATTACATTTTGAAAACAAAGTGCTGGAAATATTCAGCAATCTGGCAACACCAGTGGAGAAAGAAACAGAAGTAATGTTTTGACTCCTATATGACAGTTCTTCTAATGAAAATGTATTTCTTTTCCTATTTACAAGCACTTGCAGCATTCTATGCGAGTATTGTTAAGATCAATAGCTTTCCCTGTGGGGGATGCAGACACAAAACCATTTCATTACTCACATACAACCCTTCTGATGCTTGGGTTAGAGCTGCATACACTACCAAAAATTGTATCCTGGAAACACAAACATAGAAAACAGGAGCAGGAGGAGGCCCTTCGGTCCTTCAGCCTCTTCTGCCAGTCAGTATGATCGCGGCTGATCTATTTCAAACAGTCTCCCATGCTCTCCGCTATATCCTATAACACTTTCAGAATCTATAAATCTCTCTCTTCTTAAATATATTCAGTGACTTGGCCTCCACAGCCTTCTCTCATAGACAATTCCACAGGTTCATCATTCTCTGAGTGAAGAAGTTTCTCCTCAACTCCATCCTTTAGTCTACCTTGTATTCTGAAACTGTGATTCCTTGTTCTAGATCCCTGAACAAGAGGAAACATCGTCTCTGCATCCAATCTGTCCAACCCTGTCAGAAATGTATACCTTTCAATTAGGTCTCTTATTTTTCTAAATTTCAGTAAATACTGGCCCAATTGACCCAATCCCTCCTCATATGACAATCCTGCCATTCTAGGATTCAATCTGACAAACATTTGTTGCACTGTCTCTATAGCAAAGTATATCTTTTTTTTGCTAAGGAAAACAAATCTTCACACAATACTCTGAGGTCTTACCAAGGCCCTCTCTACAAGTGTAATAAGATGTCCTTGCTCTTGTAATCAAGTCGTCTTGCAATAAAGGCCAACATACCATTTACCCTCCTAATTGCTTGCTGTACCTGCATGATTGCTTTCAGTGACTGTTGTACTGAGACACCCAAGTCCCACTGCAAGTCATCATTTCCCAATCTATCACCATTTAAATAATGTGCTGCCATTCTGTATTTAATAGAACATAGAACATAGAACAATACAGCACAGAACAGGCCCTTCGGCTTCGATGTTGTGCCGACCAAAATAAAAAGCAATGCCCCTCCAAACTAAACCATTCCCTTCTCTTCCATATACTTATCAATTAACCTCTTAAACGCCACCAAACTTGGCGCATCTACAACAGCTGTAGGCAGGGCATCCACTCCCTAATCACTCTTTGAGTAAAGAACCTACCTCTGATATCCGTCCTATAACTCATACCCCTTAATTTAAAGCTGTGTCCCCTCGTGCTAGCTTTCTCCATCCTAGGAAAAAGGCTATCAACTGTCCACCCTATCTAAACATCTAATCATCTTATATGCTTCAATAAGATCCCCTCTTAGCCGCCTCCTTTCTAACGAAAACAACCTCAAATCCTTCAACCTCTCTTCATAGGACCTGCCCTCCATACCATGCAACATCCTAGTAAACCTCCTCTGTACCCTCTCCAATGCCTCCACATCTTTCTTATAATGTGGCGACCAGAACTGCACACAATACTCCAAGTGCGGCCTCACTAGAGTTTTGTACAGTTGCAACATGATGCTGCGGCTCCTAAATTCAATCCCCCTACCAATAAAAGCTAAGACTCCATATGCCTTCTTAACAACTTATCCACTTGACTGCCTACTTTCAGGGATCTATTGACACATACACCAAGATCCTTCTGTTCCTCAACACTATTAAGAGCCCTACCATTAGCCCTATACTCTACACATTTAGTGTTCCTGCCAAAGTGCATTACCTCACACTTTTCCACATTAAACTCCATTTGCCACCTCTCGGCCCAGCTCTGCAACTTGTCCAAGTCACTCTGTAAACTAAAACACCCTCTTCACTATCTACCACACCACCAACTTTAGTATCATCTGCAAATTTACTGATCCATCCCTCAATACCCTCATCCAGATAATTTATAAAAATTACAAACAGCAGGGGCCCCAAAACAGACCCCTGAGGCACACCACTCGTCACCGAACTCCATGATGAAAATCTCCCATCAACCACCACCCTCTGTCTTCTATCTGCCAGCCAATTTCTAATCCAATTAGTTAAATCACCCTCTATTCCACACATCTGCATTTTCTGTAGAAGTCTTCCATGGGCCACCTTATCAAAAGCCTTACTAAAGTCCATATATACTACATCAACCGCCTTACCCCCATCCACCTCTCTGGTCACTTTCTCAAAAAACTCTTGTAATCAAGTCGTCTTGCAATAAAGGCCAACATACCATTTACCCTCCTAATTGCTTGCTGTACCTGCATGATTGCTTTCAGTGACTGTTGTACTGAGACACCCAAGTCCCACTGCAAGTCATCATTTCCCAATCTATCACCATTTAAATAATGTGCTGCCATTCTGTATTTAATAGAACATAGAACATAGAACAATACAGCACAGAACAGGCCCTCTCTGGTCACTTCTTTCTGAAATGGATGAATAAATGTGAAGTTATGTTATACTGCATTTGTTATGCACTTACCCACTCACTCAACTTGTCTAAATCACCTTGAAGCATCTTAACATTCTCCTCATCACTCATGTTCTTCTCAAGCTTTGAGTTGTCACCAAACCTGGAAATATTAATTTTGGTTCCCTCATCCAAACCATTGATGTCTTTTGTGAATAGATGGGGCCCCAAGCACTCATTCCTTTGAGACCATATAGTCCCTGCCTACCATTTCAAAAAAGACCACTCATTCTTCCCAAGACCTATTTATTTCTACTTTGTTTCCTATCTGCTAAGCAGTCTGTAACCTATGCCAGTATTTTACCCCAATCCCACATGTTTTAATTTTGCAATATTAACTACTTATGTGAGACTTGATCAAAGGTTTTTTGAAAATCAAATATCATTAGACTCTTGGATTTTTAACATTTCTGAAAAGTTATTTGTGCCTTCCTCACTCAAAATAGAATTAAAGTAGTGTAATTGCATTACAATTTCCTTGTTCTCTATTATGCTAAGGACCCAATCAGAAACTTTATGGTAGATTAGCCGAGATCTTAACTTTTACATTTGATTTTGGCATTAAGGTGAGCATAAGATGGTTCACTCCAGGTACGATTCAAGTGACCTACGTAGAAGGTTTCATCAAATTTTATTTAAGAACACAGTTAGAATATAACAAAATTAGCGTTTTTTTAACAACTAAAATACTAAACATGACGACGTATAATTCTTAAGAACCAAATATCTCTATTGTTCCAATTTAGAATATCTCCCATAGATGTAAGTCTCTTTAGAACTAGTTAGTCCAGGAAACCAAAAATTCAAACATGCTGCTAGATTTCCAGCCTTTTGATACTTCTGGAGAGTGATCTGGACAGACATTAGTCTTCTAATTGTTACGCAGCAACTTCCAGAGAAAGCTCTACTCCAGACTATAGAATCATAGAGAAAGAGACTTATTTCTTAGCAGATTCCTGTCTCCACATCAGAGAGAGCAAGAGATACAGAGAAAGCAACCTTTCTGTAAAAACCCATAAAACAGACTGCCATGAGTTTTCTATGAAAGCCTAGCCTCAGCTGATCGTATGACTTTACCTGTTAATCAATGTAATAAAGCCCACACTGAAATATTCCAGGAGCAAACAAAATAACAAAACCCTGCATTACTTTTGATTAAAATATTGTAGAAATTAAGATCAAGTATGCTGCAGTAGGAATAATATAATGTTGCTGAATCCAGATAAAGTGGCTCTGAGTGCATAGAAAAGATCCTGCACAAATGACATGACTAAAATATATTTCTTAAAGACACTATCATCAAAATTCTTCTGGTTGGAACTTAAGGGACCTACATTTGTCTTTAATATTTTTTTCTGTTTATATACTTATCAAAACTTTTATAGTCAGCTTTTATGTAACTTGCATTTTTTCTACATTCCTGCTCTTTTTATCCCCGCTTAATTGATTTCTTGATCCTCCTTTGTTGAACTGCTTCCAAATGCACAACAAAATGATCAACTAATCCCTTCTTGTTGCATTGTGCCAAATCTGGAATAGCATGCTCCCTAGTTGATTCTTCAACATTCTGGTCTAAAAAGCATCATGTGCACTAGAAATTTGGTTTGCCCAGCCTATTTGTAGACTAAAGTCACTAATGGTTATTGTCATACTCTTGTTATACGCATCTCGAATTTCCTGTTTACTGCCCCTTGTCTTCTCACTACTGTTTGAAGATCTATGGTCAACTTCTACTATTGTTTTCTGCCCATTGTTGCTTCTTAGTTCCACCCAGACTGATTCTACATCTAGATTTTCTTTGAGTTAATACACTCTCTCTGATTTGCATTGGTTTCCTCCTTAACTTACCAACATCACATCACTTCATTTCCCTTTCTGCCTGTCTTCCTAAATATTGAATACTATTGCACATTAAGTTCCCAGCCTTGGTCACCCCACAGTCATGTCTCTAATCAAATCATGTTGTACTAGTGTATACCAATTTGTACTGTTAAATCAGCAACCAATTGTGAATGCACTGTGTGTTCAGATACAATACTTGTCTTTCGAAAAGCTTTTACACTTTTTCTGTACTATGGCCCAATTTGCTGCTAATCCTTGTTTTGTCTGCCTTCCACTTTTCCTTTCTATTTTTCTACTTTTTCATAGGATCCCTACAGTGCAGAGAGAGGTCATTTGGCCCATTGAGCCTGTACCAACAACAATCCCACCCAAGTCTGATCCCCCATAACCCCACTTAATAACCCTGTTAATCCCCCTGCCACTGAGGGACAATATAGCATAGCCAATCCACCTCAACTGCGATCTTTGGACTTTGGGAAGAAACTGGAGCACCCGGAGGAAACCAACACAGACATGAAGAGAATATACAAATTTCACACAGTCAGCCAGGCCAGAATTGAACCTCGATCCATGGCACTGTGGGACAGCATGGCAGTACTGTGACACCATGCTGCCCTTATTTCTAGCTTTGTTTTCCTATCCCCACTCAGGTTCCCATCTCTATCACTCTAGTTTAAATCCTCCCCAGCAACACTAGCAGATACCCTTGTGAGAATATTGGTCACGGTCCTGTTTGGATGCAACCCATCCAGCTTGTACAGATCCCATCTCCCTCCTGAGTCAGTCCCTGTGCTTCAGGCATTCAAATCCCTTCTATATTACTCTTTGAAAATTCTGTTAACATAATACTAGCATTTTTAAATAAACTCTGCATTCTAGGTTCCATCTTGACCCACATCCAGAGAAGAAAGCACTTTAATGAGAGGGAAGCAAGTATTGTTGTGAAAGACATTGCATCTGCCTTGGATTTTCTGCACACCAAAGGTAAGGTTAGTTAGTGCCAAAAGAATTAATCAAATAT
Organism: Sphyrna mokarran; assembly: GCA_024679065.1. Lineage (NCBI taxonomy): Eukaryota > Metazoa > Chordata > Chondrichthyes > Carcharhiniformes > Carcharhinidae > Sphyrna > Sphyrna mokarran. The sequence goes on from JAGIQG010000009.1 coordinate 26,073,287, forward strand.
GTTCTGAGAGCAGAATGATTTTAACGGTTGAAGTGGGGTAATGAAGGTCTGTACTTCAGGGTATCTATTGAATTGTGCAGTAGATTGTGGGAGACAGCAGAGTAATGATAATGTAATCAGAGATCTAAGCTCTGGGGTCTTGGGTTTAAATCCACAATAGCAGCTAGTCAGTAACAAATTTGGGATTGAAAACTAGTTACAGTGAAGATTGTAAGATTCTGATTTTTGTAAAATTCCATCTGATTCACAGATTCCCTTTTGGGAGGGAAATCTGCCATTCTTACCTGTTTTAGCCTACATTTGACTTCAGATCATCAGTAATGTGATTTAATTTCAACTGCCCTCTGCAGCCAGTTAGGGATGGGCAACAGATGTTTTTATTCTTTCTTGGAACTAAAAACAACGACTTGATCTGCAGGAATATTATAGGCCTGTTACTATTTTTGCAATAATCGGCATAAACTGCCTACACTGCAGGACTAGACAATTGCCTATAACAGGCAGTAAAAACTGCATATTATTAGTGTTATTGGTGAAAATGAGGTTGAAAAAAACAAAGTGCTGTCAAACAAAGTACTGGAAGGTATCGAAGTAGATAGGGAGGATGTGCTAGATATTCTCGAGGGTTTGAAGTTGGATAAGTCCCCTGGGCCGGACGGGATTTACCCTAGGATTCTCTGGGAGGCAAGAGAGGAGATTGCAGAGCCTCTGGCTCTGATCTTCAGGTCGTCGTTGGTTACGGGTGTGGTTCCGGAGGACTGGAGGATAGCGAATGTGGTCCCATTGTTCAAGAAGGGGAAGAGAGACCTTCCAGGGAATTATAGGCCAGTGAGTCTTACTTCTGTGGTGGGCAAAGTATTGGAGAGAATAATTAGGGATAGGATTTATAGTTATTTAGAGAGTAATGAATTGATTGGAAATAGTCAGCATGGTTTTGTGAAGGGTAGGTCGTGCCTTACTAACCTCATTGAGTTTTTTTGAAAAAGTGACCAAAGAGGTGGATGGGGGTAAGGCGGTTGATGTGGTATATATGGACTTTAGTAAGGCGTTTGATAAGGTGGCCCATGGAAGACTTCTGCAGAAAATGCAGATGTATGGGATAGAGGGTGATTTAGCTAATTGGGTTAGGAATTGGCTAGCAGATAGAAGACAGAGGGTGGTGGTTGATGGGAGATATTCATCGTGGAGTTCGGTGACAAGTGGTGTGCCTCAGGGGTCTGTTTTGGGGCCCCTGCTGTTTGTAATTTTTATAAATGATCTGGATGAGGGTATTGAAGGATGGATTAGTAAATTTGCAGATGACACTAAAGTCGGTGGAGTGGTAGATAGTGAAGAGGGGTGTTATAATTTGCAGAGGGACTCGGACAAGTTGCAGAGCCGGGCCGAGAGGTGGCAAATGGAGTTTAATGTGGAAAAGTGTGAGGTAATGCACTATGGCAGAAATAATAAATGTGTAGAGTATAGGGCAAATGGTAGGATTCTTAGTAGTCTAGATGAACAGAGGGATCTTGGTGTGTATGTGCATAGATCCCTGAAAGTAGGCAGTCAAGTCGAGAAGGTTGTTAAGAAGGCATATGGAGTCTTAGCTTTTATTGGTAGGGGGATTGAATTTCGGAGCCGCAACGTCATGTTGCAACTGTACAAAACTCTAGTGCGGCCGCACTTGGAGTATTGTGTGCAGTTCTGGTCCCCACATTATAAGAAAGATGTGGAGGCATTGGAGAGGGTACAGAGGAGGTTTACCAGGATGTTGCCTGGTATGGAGGGCAGGTCTTATGAAGAGAGGCTGAGGGATTTGAGGTTGTTTTCGTTAGAAAGGAGGCGGCTAAGAGGGGACCTAATCGAAACATATAAGATGATTAGAGGTTTAGATAGGGTGGACAGTGATAGCCTTTTTCCTAGGATGGAGAAAGCTAGCACGAGGGGACACAGCTTTAAATTAAGGGGTGATAGTTATAGGACGGATATCAGAGGCAGGTTCTTTACCCAAAGGGTGGTTCGGGAGTGGAATGCCCTGCCTGCAGCAGTTGTAGATGCGCCAAGTTTGGTGGCGTTTAAGAGGTTAGTTGATAAGTATATGGAAGAGAAGGGAATGGTTTAGTTTGGAGGGGCATTGCTTTTTATATTGGTCAGCGCAACATCGAAGGCCGAAGGGCCTGTTCTGTGCTGTAATGTTCTATGTTCTATATGACAAAGGAATAAAGTTGGGAACAGCCTAAGTGGATCAAACAAGTCAGCAAATATTATGCTTGGTTCAGAGGTCACAAATCACAGGGAATGTTCAGAAAAGTCAAGAACTGCACTGCCTTACAATACTGGCACTGAAAGATGTATTTGGAAGGATAGGGAAAATAGGTGTTTGTTGGAAGCTGTGATTGACAGATCTAAACACCTGAGAAAGAAGGAAACAAAAATGTTGCAAGTCATTAGCTAACTAATTGGTCAGCTGGATTGTAAAGGGAGTAAGAGTTTTTTTTTAAAAAGGAAACTAATGCTTTTTCCATAGAGCAAGGGAGAAAGGAGACCATCTTGGTGAGACCCACATGTTGAGAGAAAGGAAAGATTGAAAGATCAAAAGAGGGAAGTGACTAAAGAATTGAATAGGAATTCCAATATGATACGTGAGCAGCAAATACTGGGCAACATTCCAGCAGGATTGCGCACTTTGCAATTTAAAAAGACAACATGTGACAGCAATAGGACATGCTGAAAATGAAATGTTCTAACAGAAAAGCAGTTCAGAATTTTAGTTTGGTAAAAGGGAGGGGTTGAGGAATATAATGAAAGGTGGCTAGATAAGGGTTGATTTGTCAAAAAGTGACAAGCCTTTTGGCCTCACTGTCCTTTTACTGTTTCTATTAACCCCAAGTATCTACCGTTTGTAAAATGAGCAAGTGCACGTGTCCAAATACGTATTTGGTTCATGACAAAAATTCAAATTTTTGTGATTGCTTTCTTAACTTGAGACTGTTTGCCTTCTTAAGGCACCCACAAACTATTCTTGTTTATAATATATCCATGTTGGGTTTGGGACTGTTATTCTTCTAAGTGGTGGGTGGCAGTTCTGCAGTTAAAGCAGCTTGATGGTACTGCAATACTTTTTCATTTACTGTGTGTTGTAGATGAGTAGCATAACTTTAATTATTCTAGCCCCAAGAATGGTCATTATTTATTCCCCTGACTGTTGATGGGGCTAATCAGCTCCATGTTAAAGCTACAAAGTTTGATTTTTAACTGTGAGCAGCAAGTAGTTAAACACATGCATATAGCACATACATAGATATTGATGGTGGGCAGCACAAATGCTGCCAGATATTCGGTGTTAACATGACCCCCATCCCCCATTCACATTCTGGTCAGCAACACCTGACTATATTGTAACAATCTGCCCACTCTATTCTTGCTGTTTGGATAGAATTATTTTCTGCCTTATGATTCTTGAATACATTCAGTGGGATTTCTTGTTGCTAAGTCTTGTCCCACCTGACTTTAAAACTTCCACACTTGCTGAGCTTGCAGACTATAACTGGAAAGCTTCTCTGATTCCTACTGAGCTGTTCCTGTAAATTTGGTGTCAGAGTGTGGAATTCCAGAACTGTGGGAAAAGTTTCACCTGAACTTTCCCAAGCTGCTATCCATCTGCCAGAGACTCTGTCCATTCAGATGAGCTTTGCCTCCTGCTTGTCCCTCTTGTGCCTCTCTTTTCTAACATACCCTCATTTTTAAATTTGATCATTTTCTTTACTGCCAGTGATCTGGAAGTAAAACACTGACTGAAAAGATGTTACAAAGGACTGCTGCTGCTATTTAATTGATAATATTGAAATGGTAATGCTATTCCATTGTTCGTGCAAGATTCTTTTTAAGAATGGCAGCAATATCTTGATATAGCAGTTAGTTCTTACATCTCCCCATTTCATTGAGAGCCACCTTGCGATTTTAGATATGAGGTACAGAAAATCTGCAGGTTCTGAGTCAAGTCCATGAGGAGGACTCAGTGCAGAAAATCTGTGATGGATGTGGGTGCTGGTCACAAAGCAGGATAAAAGAAACAAGGCTCAGAGGGACTCGTGCTTTGGGACAGAATGATCATCACATGAGCAGAGCACTTCAAATGTATAATCTGCAAGTGTTGGGGAAATAAAGGGGGAGTTTTGGCATGGCGTAGAAAGTAGAAGTAGGCCTTTGAGCCTGCTCCACCATTCATTATGATCATGGCTGACCATCATATCCAATATCCTGATCTCTCTCTCTCTCTCCTCCCCCCACAGCTATTTCTAATTTTTTTTTTATATCTTGTGTTTTGGTCTCAATTACATTCTCTAGTAATGAATTCCACTCACTCATTCACCACTCTTTGCATGAAGAATTTCAATGAGATCCCTTCTCACTTTTCTAAACTCCAGTAAATATAATCCTAACCACCTAGTCGCTCTTCAGATAACAGACCTGCCATTCCAGTAATCAGCCTGGTAAACCTTTGCTGATGTCCCTCTCTAGCAAGGATATCCTTCCTCAGATGACACTAAAACTGCATGCAATACTCATGGTGTGGCCTCACCATGCTCTGTGTATAATTGCAGTAAACCATCTCAATTCCTATAATCAAATCCTCTCACTATGAAAGCTAACATACCATTTGCCTTCTTTACTGTCTGCTGTATCTGCATGCTTACTTTCAATAACTGATGCATGAGGACTCCAAGGCGCAGTAAGTATTCACCTCTTTCAATTTACACCCAAATAATAATCTATCTTCCTATTATTGCTGCCAAAGTGGATAACTTCATATTTATCTACATTTATGCAGCATTTGCTGTGCGTATGCCCACACATTCAGGCTGTCCAAATCACACAAGCATCCATACATCCTCCTCACAGCTCACCCTTCCACCCAGCTTTGTATCATCTGCAAGCTTGGAAATAATGCATTTAGTTCTCTCTTCTAAATCATTAATGTATAATGTGAATAGTTGGGGTCCTAGCACAGATCCCCGTCGTACCCTTCTTGCCAATCAGCAAAAGGCTCATTTATGTAATTGATAGAGGATGGCAGGAAGATTCAGACAGGTGTGATAGAGAATCTGACTGTGCAATGCCATATTTGGAAATGGGGACTTGATACTACAAATTGGGAAGCAACAAAGTCAATACCCTCCCCATGAGATTTAGCTTCCTAAAAATATCAGCGCTACAGGTGGCAGCGTCTATCCAGACTGTTGATTCCAGCCTGTTTATGCCCTCACTGAGTGTCAGCAGAGACTTCTCTGCTCTTGTGAACGTGCCTTACCGTTAGCTATTAAGTCATGGTGTTGCCGAGCTTCTTTGCACATGGTTTGATTCCCAAGGATTGTCAGACTTAACTGGTATTTCTCAATTGATTGCCCATCATTGCATCAGGTTGTTCAGCTGTTCATCGGGATAGAGGATTACATTGTGTTCCATATTGATGGAGCCGCAGAGAGAGCAGTGCAATTTGTCCCCTTGAGATTCCCTCAGATGCAGGAAGGTCATCGATTGTACCAATGTGACCATCAAGGCACTGACTGAATAGCGAGGGAAAATTGCTTAACAGGAGAGAATTCTACTCCAATAATGGACAATTAAAGCTGTTAGCAAGAGCTTCATGCAGGTGTGTGTTCACAATGTCTTGGCAGCTGCAATGATTCCTTCATTCTTATCCAGTTGAAGATGCCAGAGCTTCTCATGGGCCAACAGAAACTTTGTTGCATATTGTTTGGAGATAAGGGTATCTATTGAGGAAATTGCTACCAAGGTGCTAGAACTGATATAGTCTCATCACAAGGACTATCTGAAGGTATGCTTCCAATTGCTGGCACTCTGTCCCTTCGGGGGGTTTCTCAAATTTGGTGCTGTGCTGCACTCTGTATAACATGGCCATCCGGAGAGGTGTGGACCTTGAGAGGGACAGTTACAAGAGAGGCACAGTACTTTGGAGGAGAGTGCTAAGTGGGGCAAAGTGCTCCACAAGTCTAGCTGAGGAGTCAAAGGCCTGATTGGAATGTTAGGGATCTCCCTGCTCTCTGAATGTCCCTGATTCTAGAAGTAAGCTTGAAACTCAACTTGTTCTGAACAAAAGGTCACATTCAGGATGAAAACAATGCAGATTATTTGCCTAGTCCGATACAGTGAGTGAAACAAAAGTGTCTAATGTCCACACATCAAACTTGGATAAAAACATTCCAATTTTTTTCCCTTCTGTTGCCTTAATATCAAAGATTTGAAACACAAATCTGGGGCCATTCAGAAACTTCCTTGCTGGATTGCGATCGTATCGCATTATGTTACCGTAACTAAATATTACCTCAGTGCAACTGTGGATGCAGCACTATGCTTTCATGGCTGTTCCTATGGCACGTTCTCCCTGCCTTTGAGGCAGAAGTAAAAGCAGTCTGCTTGTTTCTGTCTCCACCCACCTGGGATGTCTGTGTTTTCTCTCTCTTTTGCTCTTACTTTCTGAGTGATGCTTCATTCATTGGAGTTAAGGTGGCAGGTGGTGATGGTGCCCCTTGCAAAGTGGTCTTGTCAACACGAACTGTGACTGTCTCAGCCCTTTCATGATTGTCAGAGAGAGCCACCAGCAAAGAGGTGCAACTGACAGCCACTCCATTCTTTTGTGATCATCAGTGTCTGTTCTCTGAAGGGTACTACCAACAGCTACATCTGGCTTTGTCACTTCCCACTCGTGTGAAGTGCTGATCACTGTGACCACTCATTCTAAACATAAATGAAGCCCCACCGAGGGGAGTATGCTCAACTAATGTGCAAGTGTAGATCCTTCCTCCAGTATGAACACCAATTACTTCTGCATGAGTTGCCTCCAAATCTGGTCTGTGGCAAACTGAACAAACTGCTTAGAAAGGCTTGCCTCTGTCAGCAGCTGTTTCTGCACAAATGTCACAGGATATTAAAACTTTTGCTTTGCATGAAAAAAAAACTGGAGAGGAAAGAATTCCACATCCAGAGCATTTCACACCATGGATTCTCATCTCACCATCATCCACTGCTGGATGTCTGGTCACCCTGGCTATGTCTCCTCTGTGGATATTAATGTAATATGGGACAATCTGTCCGCCACCTGAACAAGCACTTTTTTTCTGAATCTGTGTGCTCCTTTTACTCTGCAAGATCAAGGATGAGTTAAGACGATTGTGGCCTCCTTTACTATTTCCAGCTGTGTTAGCACATTGCTGTCTTCAGTTTTGATTCCATTATAATTGCAGTCATTTTCCACTTTCAGGAATACTATATTGCTTCAGGCCACGCGGCTTATGGGTCTCTCGTCTGGTTAATGGTGCTGCATTGAAGTCACTGAAGTCTGTTTGGCACTGCATCAATCTCCTCTTAACAATGCTTTAGAACTGACTTCACTGGAACATCCAGCCTTGCCTTCTTGTTCTGGCTAACTAGCCTCCTGCTGATCTCCAGGAACAGGGCACATATCTGTGATGCCAGTGCCTCCAAGAGCACCACAGTGGAGGCATCTGTGAATTAAGGGCAGGCCTCCTATGAGTGCCTGACCTGCTGACCCACATCTCTCAATTCTGTTCCACTATGAGATAAATATGCAACTACATCAGTAGCTACTGGTCTCCCTTTAAATTGGGTCCAGTTCCAGCCTCCTCCCTGTCATTATCTCTGTTAATTCCACAGCAATTAGATCACTGATTGGTCTGTTTGTTTTTTAAAAATCTGTCAGGTAAGAAAAGATAAGAAAAAGGAAAAAAAAATGTCAATTGTCTGACACTGGGAGGAGTAAGGTCAAGATTTGGAAATGCTGCTGCTGCCAGGATCCTGACCCTGAATCATATAAAACATGATGAAGAAATATAGCTCTCCTGGGCTTGCAACAAGCAGACTGCCTCTAATTTAAACTATCAACATTTCATGTTAGTCGTAACTAATTATAGATGAATGCCATCTGTAACCCATCTGGTTAGGACTGTTGACCTTTATGCTTGTCAAAGAAAACAACCTGAAGTATCCCAGTGCGTATGAGGTGACCATCATCTGTCTGGAGGGTATTTTCTAACTCTTGAATTAGGTGTATCAAGGATTATGTTGCATCAGAAAGGGTTCGGAAGTGAATGGGAGAAATAATGTCCGCGATTCTCCCGAATTGTGACTGAACAAGTGGCACAGTTAGCTGGTTAGCACAGCTGCCTCACAGTGCCAGGGACCTGGTTCGATTCCTGGCTTAGGTCATTGTGCGGAAGTCTGCACGTTCTCCCCACGTCTGCTTGGGTTTCCTCTGGGTGCTCTGGTTTCCCCCCTCAATCCGAAAGACATGCTGGTCATATGCATTGACTGTGCTAAATTCTCCCTCAATGTACCCAAACAGGCATCAGTGTGTGGTGAGTACGGGATTTTCACAGTGACTCAATTGCAATGTTAATTTAAGCCAACTTAGGAAACAAATTAAACTTTGGCTTTCTTACTGGCATGGGAACTTAGAGGTTTCCTGCTAGCGCTACCAACAACTTGCACTCATGATTCAACATATGTTAATGGACCAGTTCTCACCCCTGCATGTTTTATGCAGACTTTCTGAAGCCTGGTACCTGATTCACTGCAGTCAGGATTCAGCTGTCAGCCCTCTGCAAATGGGAGAAGTATGTCTGCGCTCCCTTCAGCAACACTCTCTCTTCAGCCAGCAATATGCCTGGGAAAAGGCCTGCTCCCCAATTTCTAGTGTTAGAGGTGGAGAGGACGCTGGAAACTGTGAAGGAGAGGAGTCCACCCTCTTTCCGTGAGCTGGCAGGAGTCTGCCTTCAGCCAAATGGGTGGAGGCATGGTGGGAAGCAGTGATCATGGCAGTGAGCGCCATGAGCTTTACAAAGAGGCGGGCATGTAGTCCTGGAAGATGAGCAATCTGCTGTGGTCTGCAAGGGTGAGGGGGCCACTTCCCCCTCACCCCCACCCCGCCCACCAATGTAGCAGCAAAGCCGAAAATGATAGTAGTATTGACCAGGATAAAATAAAGAGGAAGTATTGGGAAGGTTGGAAGCCCAGCAAATCGGGTATGTCAAACTTAGACAGTAAAGTCATTAGGGCAATCAATTCCACGCAGTGTTAAATTTTAAGGTACTCTGAGAACCATGGTGCTTGGTGTTCTCTTATGTAATTGACTGTTTGTTCTTGTCAAGGTATAGCACACAGAGATCTGAAGCCAGAGAATATCCTTTGTGAATATGCAGAACAGGTAAATGTCTATTGCACCAATTTAACCTGTATAACATGAATGCCTTTGAATAAAAGCTTATGCTGCTTGTCTGTGTCACCGAGAGATTCTGAGCAGTTCAGCTCATTGCTTCCATTCCATGCACTCCATAATGGAGGGCAATTCCCTGTTTTTTTTTAATGACTGTAATAGAGTCTCAGAGGTTTGCAGCATGGAAACAGGCCTTTCGGCCCAATTTGTCCATGCCACCCTTGTTTTTAAAACCCCTAAACTAATCCCAGCTGCCCGAATTTGCCTCATATCCCTCTGTACCCATTTAACTATCTAAATGCTTTTTAAAAGACAAAATTGTTCCCGCCTCTACTACTACCACCTCTGGCAGCTTGTTCCAGACACTCTACTCTCTGTGTGAAAAATTTGCCCCTCTAAACATTTGTGTATCTCTCCCCGCTTACCTTTAAACCTCTACCCTCTAGTTTTAGAATTTCCTATCTTTGGGAAAAGATATTGACTGTCTAGCTGATCTGTGCTCCTCATTATTTTATAGACCTCTATACGCAAGTCCCAATCTATCCAGCCTCTCCTTATAACTCAAACCATCAAGTCCCGGTAGCATTCTAGTAAATCTTTTCTACACTCTTTCTGGTTTAATAATATCTTTTCTATAATAGGGTGACCAGAATTGCACACAGTATTCCAAGTGTTGCCTTACAAATATCTTGTACAACTTCAACAAGTCATCCCAACCCCTGTATTCAATGTTCTGACCAATGAAACCAAGCATGCCAAATGCCTTCTTCACCAATCTGTCCACCTGTGACTCCATTTTCAAGGAATTATGAACATGTACCCCGAGATGTTCTGTAACTCTCCCCAATGTCCTGAGCTGCTGTTGTGGTGAGCTGTCTTGATTGTTAAAATATGACTGCTCATTTATTAGGTTATAATGTTTTTTTTAACTTTCAAAATATTTTATTTCACAGATTTCAGACCATTTATTAGTTCGAGCTAGTAAATGGAAAATGCTGAGATGAACAATAGTGGGGGTAGGAAATATGAAGTAAAGGTAGATTCAAGAGAACAGATTGCAAATGGGGGTGGCTTATGCAATGCCCAGTGACAATGGGCTTGATGCCAATTTGTTGTCAATTTCTTTGACCTGTGATTTCAAAGTAAGCCAAAATGTTGTTTAAACTTTGAAGTTTATTTATTAGTATTAGAAGTAGGCTTGCATTAACACTGCAATGAAGTTACAGTAAGAATTGCCATATCCAGCACCTGTTCGGGTACACTGAAGGAGAATTTAGCATGGCTAGTGCACCTAGCCAGCACATCTTTTGGATTGTAGAAGGAAACCATAGCACCTGGAGGAAACCCATGCAGTCATGGAGAATGTGCAAACTTTGCACAGAGACTCAAGCCCTGATGCTGTGAGGCAACAGTGCTAACCATTGTGCATTGTTGTGCATCCAGGAGAATTAGATTAAATATTGACATGTTTCTTACCCATTTTACTGTGTGGTACTGTAAACCTGATGGTTGGGTCTATTTGTATGGAATTGTGATATGATATCAAGATGGGACAGAGCATCCCCTCACATCTATACTATCATCTGTTACAAGCTGGTAAAGCTTTGTGTACTGAGCAATGCTCTTAACTGTCTTTCCACAATGAAATTATATTTTTTTTCCCCCTATTTGTGTTTCCACCATTGGTTAAATGAAACTATGTTCAGAAAGATGTTTGTGATATTCCCGATGAAGTTGTCTCCTTTTGCACATTTCATTAGTTTGCTTTGAAACCAGCTATGCTTGTAGATGTGCAGGAACATGCAGCTACACGTGGTTCACTCACCTGCTTACTGTTTTGTGGCTGTAGTATTTTAAGATCTTATTTGCATTTTTTTATACCATGGAAGACTCTTGAACGCTGCTTTACTGGTTTCAGTGACTGGTACCACAATATGGTTTTAGATTTGTTTAAGGCCTTGTCCTACTTGCTGGAATAAGTTGGTTCCTTCCTTGGTCCCAAAAGGTTACTCGTTTGGCTAAGTTTTAGTTTAATTAAAATGGAAGAGTGAAAACATTGTATGATTTCAAAATAAAATTAGATATAGCTGTTGGGACCGAAGGGATCTAGGGAGAAGCTGGGATCAGGATATTGATTTGAATGATCAGCCATGATTGTAATGAAGGGTGGAATATGCTTAAAGGGCCGAATGGCCTACTCCTTCTATTTTCTACGTTTCTATGAAAAGGAAACAGATTGAATGAATCACTGCAGGCTTTTCATCTTATTCTTAATTTCTTTCATCTGCAATGCAGTAAAGATTTTTTTAAGAAATCCTGTCTTTTTGATTAAATACAATAAACTGTGATAACTTGCTCAAGACTGGAAATTACACTTTGTTAAAAATAGGGAGAAATGAAACACATCAAATAAATTCTGTTGTCCTGCTAAATTAAGATTCACCAGATGTGCTGGACAGGTGCATTGACCGTGCTAAATTCTCTCTGTGTACCCAAACAGGCACTGGAGCGTCGTGACTAGGGAATTTTCACAGTAACTTCATTGCAGTGTTATATAAGCCTTCTTGTGACACTAATAAGTACCTTAAACTTAATTAATCCTCGTTAAAATGATACTGCATTTTGGTGAAATATGCATTAGTTATTTTGTGTTGTAGGATATTAACAACTGGATGAATGCATTTCCACTTGGCTAGTCATTTGTCAGCTCCAGTAAAATTTGTACTTTTGTCTCAAAACATTTGGCGTCAATTAGCTCAATGGCTAATGTGGTGCAGAATGACACCAGTGGCACAGGTTCAAACCCCATACTAGCTGTGCTAGTTCATGCCTCCTTGTCCCCATGCTTGATGTGGCATGGTGCCATGCAAACTATATGCCCATGATCCCTCGTGGACTGTAGCTAATTATCTTAAAGATGTAAAGTGAATTGCTTTTGGGGCAACTTTTTTTGAGGAGATTTTTAAATTTTTGCAAATCAAGAGGGCTTCTTCGACCCCCATCATATTGTTTCTGTAGGTTATAAAGGAACAAGTGCCTGAGTCCCTTTCCAGTTGAGTTGAGCAAGAATATACATCCTTGCTGTTTTTGAATGCTGTTTTATGAGCTGGCTTGTAAATGTCATTCTCAGTTCCTGCTGGGACAGCTTGATACTAAATAAAAATTGCTATCTCTTTCTCTCCCCTCTCTCTGTCTGCCCATTTCTCTCTCTCTCTCTCTCTATTGCGCTCTCTCTCTTTCTTTCTCTCTCTCTCTCTCTCTCTCTATCGCGCTCGCTCGCTCTCTCTCGCGCTCGCTCTCTCTCTCTCTCTTTTTCTATTGCTCTCTGTGTTCTTCTTGCCCTCCCTCGGTGTTGCCCTCTCCCCCTCTCCGACCTGCCCTTTTTCCACACTTCCATCTCTAGATATCCCCAGTGAAGATTTGTGACTTTGACCTTGGTAGTGGGGTGAAGTTGAGCAGTGCCTGTACTCCAATAACAACTCCTGAGTTGATGACTCCGGTAAGTAAATGTGATTACAGTTTCTGTTTTTAATCTATGTTGCATTTCCTGAACTAAATTACTGCAATTATTTCTGACATTCAGTGTAGTAAATTTCCAAAGGTAATAATGACATGTTTTCCATATCCCTAACTGTGACTTGCCTGCCTGTTTTATAAGTACACCTTGCTTGAAATGCTTTATCGTCAAAACTCTTGAGCTCTGATTTTTGCTCCTGGTTGTGCAGAGTTGTGAGTATTCCTGGCTTTGCATACCTGACCTTTAAAGATGGTTACCTGCAGTCCTGTTTTTGCTGCTTGAGGGAGTGGGTTGGATTGGAAGTTGTGTCCACCACTCCTGGGTGCAGAGGTGGGCCAGCAAAAAGGCCCCAAGCCACCCGTTGTGGCAAAAGTCATAGAGGTTTGTAACATGGGAACAGGCCCTTCAGCCCAACCTGTCCATGCTGCCTGTTTGTTTTAACCACTATGCTACTCCCAACTGCCTGCATTTGGCCCATATCCCTCTATAGCCATCTTATCCATGTAACTGTCTAAACACTTTTTTTTTAAAAGACAAAATTGTACCTACCTCAACTACTACCTTTGGCAGCTTGTTCCAGCCACTCACCACTCTGAGTGGGTATTGAGTGGTATTTTGACATTGATGTTTGTATCACTTTTAAAAACTGAACAACTCTGTATGTGATGATTTTGGATGGGTCAATCAGTGCTCAAGAATAATGAGTCCATCATTAGATAGAACATGTAGAAAATACCATTGCACAGGTGTCAGAAATAGAACATTAGGCCATCTTTTAGCATATAACTAATGGTGAAGATGTTGACACATTATTAAAGAATATCTCAGGCGCACCTGCACAATTAAATGTAGAAACCTGTCCACATTGCAATGCTGCTCCAGAGGTTTTGCTATAATGGTATCTCACCAAGTTACTCAGCATTGAAACACATTGAGAAGCGCATTAAAATGTAGTGCTTCCAGAAAAAGTTAGTTAGTCCAGTTAAGTGTAAGTGAATGTTAATTGAGCGCTGACTCCCAATAATTGCCTAACAACCCCTCTGGCACTAACATTAAACTTTTACAAATGAATATTCTCATTGCTTCCAATCTTAATTATTTTAATTCTTGTTGGACATTTTTCCAAAAAAAATTACTCTTAAAGTTATTTGTTAGTCACAAGTAAAGCTTGCATTAACATTTCAATGAAATTACTGTGAAAATACCGTAGTCGCCACACTCCAGCGCCTGTTCAGGTACACTGAAGGAGAATATAGCATGACCAATTCATCTAATGAGCATGTCTTTGGACTGTGGGAGGAAACCAGATCACCCAGAGGAAACCATGCAGACACAAGGAGAACATGCAAACTCCTCACAGACAGTGGCCCAAGCTGGGAATTGAATCCAGGGTCCCTGGCACTGAGGCAGCAGTGCTAATCACTGTGCCACCGTACCACCCCATTTTCTTGCTGCCTCTTACCTGTTCGTCTTACTCTCTTCATTCATTTCCTCCTTTACTTTCTGCACATGATTTGACTTTGAGTTAACTATTTAAATTTATAATTCCTGATTTGCATTCTGCATATCACAGGATCGAGTCTTCATTCTGGCTAGGGATTCGCATCATTGCTGCCCTGTTCACACAGCTTTCAGATACTCCTGAGGACAGATTGCAAAAGCCCCATAGCCAATGAACAACTAGCACCATTTTCACAGCTGACATCAAAAGCCAGGAGATTGGCTGAGATTTTCCAGTCTCACCCCCAGCTGAAATCGTCATAGGTGGGATTGGAAAATTTAGCGAGCAACCAAAAGTCTCTTCCAGAAAATCCCTTTCACTATTTTTTCCCTAGCAACTTCATTGGTATGTTTTTTTTTACTGAGGGTTTTCAGTGGAGGAATCTGCTACTGGAGCACAGCATTGTTTGGTAGACCCATTTAAAATTGGTGCTGATAGAGCTGTCTTTACACAGTCCGGTTTAACATAGAATAGTCAGAGGAAGTAAAGCTATCAAGATGCCCTGTGGTGGTCACTTGTGCATGACTAAATCACATTTTATATTTATAGACATCAGTTGTGTTCCTGACAAATTGAATTTGGTGCATTTAGTTTTTTTTTTTACTGCCTGTTTTTATTTCATAAATTTAGATTTATTGTAAAATAGTGAGCTGCGCAAAACATAATCATCACCATCAATATGATGGGTTTGTTGGGGAAAAGTTATTTTTGAGCAAGGCAGATTTTCTGTCTCTGGCTTCAAACCTCCAGAATGCTACCGGGGAGGTAATAGCTTACTGGTGTTATCAGTAGACTTTTAGTCCAGAAACTTAGCTAATGTTCTGGGGACCTGGATTCAAATTCTGCCACGGCAGATAGTGGAATTTGAATTCAGTAAAAAATATCTGTAATTAACCTACTGATGACCACGAAACCATTGTTAGAAAAACCCATCTGGTTCACTTAAATCCTCCCCCAGTCTGGCCTACAAGTGACTTCAGAGCGACAGTAATGTGGTTGACTTAACTGCTTCCCAGGGCGACTTAGGATGCGCAATAAATGCTGGCCCAACCAGCAATGTCCACGTCTCTCAAATGAATAAAAAAAAAAGCCTAGATTATTGGCATTCTCAAACCCAGTCTTAATGCTGGGTTTGAAATTAATGCTGAATTATTTTGATTTTTATTTTCTAATAATTGCATTAATATTCTTAGTGTGGTTCTGCAGAATACATGGCTCCTGAAGTGGTAGAGACGTTCACAGAGGATGCATCATTTTATGATAAGCGTTGCGATTTGTGGAGCCTTGGAGTAATTCTGTACATCATGCTGAGTGGCAACCCACCCTTTGTAGGGAATTGTGGAACAGACTGTGGCTGGGACAGAGGAGAGGCCTGCTCAGCGTGTCGGGTAAGGCAATGTAACATATCTACAGGTGATGATTTATCAAATCATAGAAAATCATGCCTTATCGAGAGAAATAATAATATCGTTCTTCAGGGGAGGTGGTGGCGTTGTGGTATTATGATTGGAATAGTAATCCAGATCCCCAGGGTAATACTCTGGGGACTCAGATTTGAATCCCACTGTGGCACATAGTGAAATTTGAATTTGAAAAGTCTAATGATGATCGTGAAACCATAGTTGATTGTCATATTAAAAAAAAATCTGATTCTCTAATGTCCTTTAGGGAAGGAAACCTGCCGTCCTTGCTTGAAGACAAAATGCTGGAAAATCTCAGCAGGTCTGATAGCATCTGGGAGGAGAGAAAAGAGCTTTGACAAAAGGTCACCTGGATTTGAAAATTCAGCTGTTTTCTCTCCTTATGGATGTTGCAAGACCTGCTGAGATTTTACAGCATTTTGTCTTTTGGTTTCAGATTCCAGCATCCACAGTAATTTGCTTTTTTGCTATCCTTACCTGGTTTGGCACGTGATCCCAGATTCGCAGCAATGTGGTTGACTCTCAAATGCCCTCTGAAATGGAGAGCAGTTGGGGCTGGGCAATAAATATTGGCTTGGCTAGTGACACCCACATCCCGCAAAATTGAATTTTTGAAAAAAATAAATTCTGTGTTTATTAGGGTGGAGGATGTTAGAGTTACAGAAATATGATGCTCCGTTTGACATGAGTATTCTCAGTGGTTTTTAATGGTACAAGTATCATTGTATTCCACAAAACAGCTTCGCATGCACATTGATCAGATTAATACCACACATTATTGCAGTTTTTTCGTTTCCGTGGAAACTGGTATTGCTGCCAATGTCCAAAGCTAAGTTACATCTTGATTGAAGAGATTGAAATATCCAATCTCCTCATCTTTAGCTAAGATCCAACCTCATTTCTAAGCACTCATGGAGCTTTCTCGCATCACCTGTAGTGCAGATTTCAATGCTACTTTGTCTCTCAATTCTTTGCTAACTTGGCTCGTGCTGTAGTATCCCCTTTCTCCTCATGATGAGTCACCTTTGCTTGTGTAGAATTACAAAATATTTCTTACTGTGTAAATTTGCCTCTTCCATTTGGCCATCTAGGGTTTATGGTCAGTGCTTGCTGTTTCTGGAGTATTCTTTCTTGCATTTCCCTTGGTGAATGTATTTTTTAAGAACGTTGCCATATTAATAATAACACTGATATTGTGAATTGGAATCCCAATGAGAACTTTTAAATACCATGCATTTGAGGAGATTTGTTATTCATTGACAAGTGCCCTTTTTTTAAAAACCTTTAACCTGATCAAACAGTTCTCAACTCCAGTAGCAAACAGACAATCTGTTTACAGGTCTTTGATACTCTTATAAGAGCTACACAAAGGCTTTGAAAATTAACTCAGTTCCTTTCCCTTTGCTGTTTGTGACTTGGACATCCACCAGGTCCATAGGACTCTGAGTTCTCAACTCAGTTCCTTTGCAATCTTTTTTTAATATTTTTTGAGAATGTTAATATTGTCACATTTTCTTTACTGCATTTGGTTAATATGTTTTCATTATTTTAGGATCTTTCTTTTTTATTTCTTCTGAGTTAATTTGCAAAGCTGGGTGCTGGATCGAGTGAGTGCAGCAGATTTCCTTTCCTAATGGACATTAGTGAACTACTTGGATTTTTAATGACAATCTTTTAGTTCCATGGTTGCCATTATAGATACCATCTTTATATTCAAGGTTTCTCCCCAACTGTCAGGATTGGGATTTGAATTCCAGTCTCCAGATTATTGTTATGAGTTACAAATCCACTGAAATAATCACCAAGCTGCCATATCAGGTAAGACGATGGTTCCATTAGTGCTACCTTTACATTGTTCAACTGGTCATTTTCTACGTAAGCACCTAAACAGCGAGAGTTGGCATTGTCTTTTCAATGCAGGGTCTCACAGCCAAGCCATATCGTGATGTTCAAACAGATGAACATAGAATTGGGCAATGGGGTGGTCAGAAGATATTGACTGATGTTTTCTTTTACTACCTTGAAGCTCCTATTACCCCAAGGGATAGCAATGACAAAAATTTGATCTGATTTTTGTGATTCGGCTACTCAACGAAGCAAGCAATTGGAAAAGCTTATATCTTGTTCAAGGAACATCACTCAATTCAAATACAATGAAATAAAAATAGAGAATGCTGAAAAACTTAACAGGTCTGGCAGCATCCATGGTGAGAGAAGTGGAGTTAATGTTTTGACTGTGTGACTCTGTTCCCCCTGCTGTGAGTCCACTTAACACTACACAGATTGTAGCTGTTCAAGTGGTTCACTTTGTCACATGCGTATTAGGGATGGGCAATGATTCCTGTTTTTTTTCCATTGAAACTGACATACTGGGAAGGAATTTCTCCATGGATGCTGTCAGACCAGCATTTTTTTGTTTTGTTTTCATTTCGGATTTCCAACCTTCTCAGTATTTTGCTTTTGAAATATAATGGATGTTTATTTGCTCGCAGAACATACTATTTGAGAGCATACAGGAAGGCAAATATGAGTTCCCCGAAAAGGACTGGGCTCACATCTCTGATGGGGCCAAGGATTTGATTCGCAAGTTATTGGTGCGTGATGCAAAGGATAGGCTCAGTGCTGCACAAGTTCTTCAACATCCTTGGGTGCAGGGGGTGAGTGTGCATAGCTGAAATGTGATTATTTGATGGGATGGTTTAATGCATTGCCATTTCATTTCTAGATTGTGATCAGGAACATAAAGGACTGAATTGTGCATCATCCAGTGGGATTGTTTTCCGTGGGGGTGGGGCATGTAAAATGGAGTGTGAGCCTTTTCCACCAGCTTCCTGCCCATCCCTGAGCACATCCCCCTGTAATACAGGGGCACAGGTGGCTGCAGAACTGTCATTTTAAATGAATATTAAGGGTTAATTAATTCAATTATCAAGCTAGTTGAGCCTATAAATATGCTCCCAATGTCATAAAATGTTTGGCGTGAATAGCAGGGTGGGAGTGAGAAGTCCAATTTTTAAACTTAAATATTTAAAGGGCAGGATGGAAGTTGGGGAAGTGAGGATCACTCTTCAGAACCTTTCCTTTGCTGATCACAGAGTGGCCCCATTCCTTAGATTGAATCCCCTCCCCTCCTTCCTTCCTTACCAGCTCAATCTCTTAAACTGACTCCTCCTTCCCCACTGTGCCTCTCCCTAACCTACCAAAACCCTCCTAGCCCAAGACCCCAGCCTTACCAGCTTTGGGGGTGCAAGGCCTTGGGATCCGCTCTTCATAGTCGCCTTAGCCTGCCACTGACACTGCCTTTCTGGCCTTGTCAGGAGTGATGTAGCTTCTGCTGATGGCCAGTTCAATTGGCCTACAGCTCCAGAAGGCAGGACTTCAACCCCAACGAGGGGCAGAAATCCCATTTGGCTCTCATGAATTAGTCCTGTGTGGTGTACTTGGTTGCATAATGTGGGGTGTGTCAGCTCCACACTAATATGTGATATCCTTGATGTAGAATGGAAACAGAGGAGTTCACACATCCCCCCTCTACCCTGGCACCATATTATTCAGCCCAGTGTGGCGAGTGGGTAAGTGGAGCTGAGTTCTCAAAAAGATCAGCCACGATCTTACTGAATGGCAGAGCAGGCTCGAGGGGCCAGATAGCCTACGAGTGCTTCTAGTTCCTAATACACTTTTTAATTGTTTTATTTGTGATTTCTGGCGCAGGCACATTAAAAACAATTAAAAGGCTAATGATGTGTGAAAACTGAGTCTTCACATTTACGCATGCAGCATTTCCTATCTTACTGTCCGTCAACATGTAAATCATTGTGTGCTATAGCACAAACATCCACCTCCACAAAATGAATACTTCTGTCTGTTATTCTGTAACTGGTCCAAAAAAATTCAATTCCGTTGCAACATCTTCACCCATGCTTTTCAGTTTGAACCTTCGTGAGTTCATGTTTACCGAAGGATTGAAGTTGGTTATTTTAGAATCCTTAGTACAGAAGGAGGCCGTTTGGCCCATTGGGCCTGCACCAATCACAATCCCACCCAAGCCCTATCCCCATAACACCACATATTTACCCTGCTAATCCCCCGACGTTAAGGGCATTTAGCATGGCCAATCCACCTAACCCCACACATCTTTGACTTATTGTTATGATGAAAAGAAAGGCAAGAGGTGCTCAATGCAATATTGTTAAACAGCTTCATTATTTAGTATTAAAGTATACTGAGAATAATCCAAGGTGCATTTAATTTGAATGAAAACTATTCTGCTATAAAATACCCCTATAATTTTGGATTCGTCAATTCCAAGTGTTACTTTATTGGCTTTAATTATTTTTTGTGTTGCATACAAATGTGCAGTAATTCTAAAATGCATGCTCCTTCGTGAACATTAATCACCTAGCAAAATATATTTTAAAAAATAAATTATATATTCCAGTGATAATTCTCTTTCTTTGTAGAATGCGCCAGAAAGACGCCTGCCCACACCACAACTACTACAAAGGTAAGGAAGCTTGCTAATCCTTCCAGTTTATCAGATTCTAAGAATTAGCCTTGTGGTCCTTTGTATTATTTCCATGACTTGACTGTACCTTGCGAACCAGAAATAGATGTGGTATTCTTGATGTGGTTTGATCAGGGAACTATATAGTTTCATTATGACTTTCCCTGACTTATACTGTATGGGTTCTATAATTGCTCCTTCTATTGGCTTTGTTATTTCAACTTAGCCTTGTGCTATTTTAATGCCATTCATAAAGTCAGTGTTGCTCGTTTGACCTTTTTACATGCAGTCCTTCGCATTTGCTCACTTACATATTTTGTCATTTCCTAGCTACCTCAACCAATTTTACTGCCCCTACCATTTTAGTATAATCTGCTAATTTGACCAGCTTGCAGTCAGTGTCTGAATCCCAGGTCATTTCCTTCAGAAGATTGTAGTTGCCAGTGTTTGTTTTGTCAGCTTGTGAATAAGGGCACAAAGTGAGACTGTGCAGGTGCAGTGTTTGGTGATTTCCCCTTGATATCAGTCATCAGTGCTAAAAAGGCTTTTTTCTAGTCTCTCTCAGCCTCCTGGGAAAATGATCGTGTTTTATTGGAGATTTATTTTATTTGGGAGCTCTTCTAGTCTGTTTAAGACTTCAATCTATCTCATCTATGTCAAACTCATTAATTCTGTTTAGTTTCTCTGCTCAGAGAAAGCATATTGTTCATTACTTCCTCCAAGTATTCACAAGGGAAGCTATCATTCAGAATATTAATGATCTCGTGTACATCTTTTTTCAAGCCTGTTTACATCTTTTGTGGTTCTTACATCTTCTCTAGCTGTCCTTCCATATGCGCAAACATACAGGCTGCTTGTAATTTACTGCTTGACCTGACAAGTTTGTAATGGCAGATATCAAATCACATGGTTAAGTTAAAACTCAGGTTGAATAATAACTGGACAATGTCTTAACTTCTATTACATTCCATAGTAATAACTCTTGGCTTTCTTTGCATTTTGAGGTTATATTATGCAGTGCTGCTTATCAGTGTGTAGACGTATTTAAAATGTTGACTTGTCCTTCTCCAGAAAGAGCAGCACAAAGGACTTGACGGATTTCGCTGCAGAAGCCATTGCCTTCAACAGGCAGCTTTCGCAGCAGGATGAGGAGATGCAAGGGGAACAGGAAGCTATCATCAAGACTGTTTGTTCCATGCGACTTTCGCCTCCTTCCAATTCTAGGCTTGCTAAGCGCAGGGCCAAGGCACAGGCTGAAAGAACCCCACAGCGGCAGTTATCTACTCCTACGATGAGCATCAGTGATGGGACTTTTTGATACATGGCTAATAGATTTCATCCAATGCAGAGATGTTCTGATGTAACACATTAAATGGAATGGAGCAGAACTTCAATCTGTGAACGTTTTATCTTAAAATGGAACATGATCTTGGTGCTCAGCCTATAGCAGCTTGCAGATAGCTCTGTTATTTTTGTATTAGGAGAGGTAATGGGCTAATATTTTTAAAATAGTACACTGTTACAGATATATTTATTTTTTATCTTAACACATGTCCATTGTTTGAAATACTTTGTACGTTGAACTTGGTTGAAAGATATAAATAAACATAAGTTGACTCAGGGATTCATCTGGAAGAAGGCATTAACTCTAGGTTAGTGTGAAGCAATTTCTTCATGGCTGCTTGATATCAATCAGAATAGAGTATCCACCCTGCCCATTATGTATAAAAATGCACTTTTCCAAGTTACACAAAGTTAAAAGTTTAAAGTTTATTTCTTAGTGACAAGAAAGGTTTACATTAGCACTGCAATGAAGTTACCCTCGTAGCCACAGTCTGGTGCCTGTTTGGGTCAATGGATCTAATCAGCACGTCTTTCAGAATGTGGGAGGAAACTGGAGCACCCAGAGAAAACCCACACAGGTACGAGGGGAACGTACAAACTCCAAACCGGGATTTGAATACGGGTTCCTAACACTGTGAAGCAGCAGTGCTAACCACTGTACTTTCATGCTATCCTAATCACTTGCCAGTCAAGGCCCAAATCTCTCAATATATCAAGGCCCACCTGGCACAGGCAAGCATTGTCCACCATCCTAACACTTGCACAGATCTGGGCTCAGTTGCAAATCTGCAGGTTGTGTCCCTGAGCAGCTACCTCCAAGATCATAAATGAAAATTAAATGTGTTATCCACTTTGAGAGGTTTAGTGGTGTAATAATTTCAGCAGAGGGAATCCCTAAAAGTCACATTGTATTGCAGTGTAGATATTCTTACCCTACTGGGACTGAAAGCTTCAAACACCTTTATATTAAAACAATCAAAGACAGTTTTTTAAGATGTACATTCATGCCAAATTTAATTCAGTACATCTGGCACTTGAATTGCTCCCAGTCCCTGCACTTATCTGTAGTATTATAGTCTCTTTTAAACAGCGATGGACATGTGGTGAGTAAGCTCTTGTTGACTGAGGAAATATGAAGATAGAGCTTTTTGGCAAACTTTATTTTGCAATAGATATTCTTGTAATGCAAAAGTTTTAATACTTTCTTTAGAAAACCATGTTTGTTTGATGGAAGGATGCAATATTTCAAGTGATACTGTTTCCAGAGCCTCAGTACATTCAACAAATTATTTAACTTTTGTATATTTCAATGATGTACATCATTGGACATTATACAAACAATGTGTATGCAGTGTGATTAATACCTTGTTGCCATTCTTGAAACACTTCCAGTGTAAGTTGTTCAGTAGTGTGTGCCACTTCTCAATTGCTTTCCCTTGTGCTACTGAACAGATTTGGTAATATTTTCAAAAACTAGGTGCGATCATCAAGTTCTTCCGCCTCGGGCTGTTAGTATTTGTTGGCACTGGGACTTTGTCCAAAGTGTTGGATTGTCTACAGTGTTCTTTCCAGATTTAATACTACAATATAAAGACATGATTAGATTTCCATCACGAAATTAGAATCTGTATAGCAGAATACTGGAACTGTCAAGTTTTTCTTCTTCCTCACGCTCTGAAAGAAAAATGCTCAATTTCATGACTTAAAAATGTCTGGGAAAAGATAATGAGCGCAAAGATGTTCTCGAGGTATTCAGTAGGGTAACGGAGCAGGGTGAGTAAAACGCAACCTGTTTAAACACTCATTGCAGTTCCTGCATAGAAGTGTTTAGCAATGTGAGAATACTTTTCTTTAAAACATAAGATTCTATTCAAATTAAAAATAAAGGCTTTTGAAGAAATAATTCCTGTTCCAGTGCTATTAAAGCTTGCATATTACTCCCTGCACTGCATTTTCTAATTTTTTTCTTTGGCGATCGTTTAACGGGATGTTGGCATTGCTGGCTAGAACAACATTTTTTTTATTGCCCATCCCTAATTATCCTTAAAAAGATGATAGTGAGCTGCCTTGTTGAACTGCTGCAGTCCATGTGGTACACTCACTGTGCAATTAGCTGGAATTTAAAGGGAAAATAATTTCAGTGGTTTCTGTGATTTAGGGTTGAAATGAAAACATTGCTGGAGGATGGATAAGTGGTGAATGTTCTTCAGGTTTTCCAATTTCCTGCCTTAACTTTGTTGAAAGTTACTTTCAATTATTAATGGCCATAGCCACCACATCACAATTAAGAGGAACAAGCTATACTGAGATTATGAATTTTTTTCCAAAGTAAAAAATTGGCAAGAGTATGTTTTCCTCCATGCTAAACACAGATATAATATCTTAAAAAATTTGATTGTTATATCAAATCAGGTTAACAAACAACAACTGTGAAGGGATATGGGTGTAACTGGCTAAGCCAGCATTCATTACCCATCTCTAATTGTCCTGGAAAAAGTCATGGTGAGCTGCCTTCTTAAGCTACAGTTCATGTGCTGTAGGTACACTCATAACACTATTAGGAAGAGTGTTCCAAGATTTTCACTTAGCTATAGTGAAGGAACACTGATATATTTCCATGTCAGGATGGTGAGTAGCTTGGAGGGGAATTTCCAGGTGGCAGTTTCTTGAGTATCTGCTGATCTTGTCAGTCTAGAAGGTGGTGGGTTTGGAAAGTGCTGCCTAAGGAACTTCGGTGAGTTCCTGCAGTGCATCGGGTAGGTGGCACAAAGCTGCTACTGTGTGTCAGTGAGAGAGGGAGTGAATGTTTGTGTAAGGGATACCAATCAAGTGGGCTATTTTGCTGTGGATGGGTGTAAAGGTTCCAGTGTTGATGAAGCTGCATTCATCCAGGCAAATGGAGAGTATTCCATTACACTTGTGACTTGTGCCATGTAAATAGTGGACAGGTTTTGGAGAGTCCAGTGGTAAGTTACTCACCTCAGTAATCTGAGCCTCTGACTTATACCTGCTGCATCTTTATGGCTGGTGCAGTTCAGTCTCTGGTCAATGGTAACCCAGAATGTTGATTTCACCCATACACCATACACCCATTCTCAGTATCATGTTTATTTTATACATGGGATTGGAATGTCAGGCCCAGTCAACAGGTACATATTATCAGAGAAAAAAGTTGACATTTTTATTTACATTTCATGAAGGTGCCAATAAGTCTCCTTATTTGTTTGGAGTCCTATTTAAAATGGTGATATCCATCTAAAACATAGAACGTAGAACATTACAGCGCAGTACAGGCCCTTTGGCTCTCGATGTTGCACTGACCAATGGAACCAATTTTATGACCCTCTATCCTAAACTATTCCAATGCTATCCATATGCCTATCCACTGACCATTTGAACACCCTTAAACTTGACAAGTCCACAACTGCTGCAGGCAGGGCATTCCATGCCCTTACTACCCTCTGAATAAAGAACCCATCTCTAGCATCTGTCCCTATAACTACCACCCCTTAATTTGAAGCTATGTACCCTCGTGTTATCCATCTCCATCTGAGGAAAAAGGCTCTCACTATCCATTCACCCTATCTAACCCTCTGATCATCTTATATGTCTCAATTAAGTCACCTCTTAGCCGCCTTCTCTAATGAAAATAACTTCAAGTCCCTTAGCCTTTCTTCATAAGACCTACCCATCATACCAGGCAACATCCAGGTAAACCTCTTCTGCACCCTTTCCAATGCCTCCACATCTTTCTTATAATGTGGTGACCAAAACTGTACACGATACTCCAAGTGCAGCTGTACCAGAGTTTTGTACAGTTGCAACATGACATCTCGGCTCCGAAATTCAATCCCTCTACCAATAAATGCTAACACATATATGCCGCCTTAACAACCTTATCAACTTAAGTACCAACTTTCAGAGATCTATGCACCTATACACTGAGATCTCTCTGCTCTACACTACTAAAAGGTTGAGTTATTTTTCAATATTGTACAGTACAAAATAGAAACACGAGTTCACGTAGTTGGAATCAAGCTAAGCTGTATAATGTGGACCCCAGGTAATAAAACAAAAGGAAGGATCATTCTTTGCCTTTTTTCACCATTTGATGGATGTAGGCTTCACTGGCAATTGGCCATTCTTAATTGACCTGAGATACAATTGAGGACATTTATGCACTAGATTTTACCTCAATCCATTGCTGATGTTATCTTTTTATTCCAGATTACTTAGATAAGTTCAGTGTTTCCAACTGCTGTGCTGTGATTTGATTTCACTCCTCTACGTTAATAGTCTAAACTGCTGGATTATTAGTCCAATGATATAACCATCGTGTTACCATACCTTTATGTCTTCCAGTTACTGGTTGAAGTTGCACTGAAAGAGGAAGGGGACAAGTTGTCTGCCTGTGCACTCACTCAAAGTCCAGAGTCTACCAAAGAAAACCGGGGAGTAGTAAAATGATTATAAGGCCATTTAGGCACATCAGCCTCTCATTAGATGATATAGTTTTGAAATTTTATTTCATTAAGCTGCCCAGGGGAGAGTGGAAATAAATGTGTTTAATAATCTAATGATTCTGCTTTGATTGTAATACACTTTTCCCAATAAACTGAAATTACTTGTTCAATAGTGTCCTTTAGTAAAATACAATTGCACCATATTGGCTATTCAAGGACAAATTTTCCTTAAAAGTGCAATTTTTTTTAACAGCTTCTCATTTTTCAGGCACTGGATAACCTGAGACCTTGAACAGTGATTTTATTAATCTGGAAGAAGGAAGAGTTAAGGGATGTGTGCATTGTTATGATTCCAGCAGATACAATTGGACAAGTCAAATACCAACCTGGCTTGACACATCCTAACTTTATCCTTTGTCTTGAAACATGGAGGACGACTACTGAATAGAGTCACAGGAGTCTGCTGATGAACTTAGAAAAGATTTGCTCCTAGCTCATCCTTAGATTAACTCCTCCTACTACTACTCTACCCTATTTAACTTTTACAGATATATACAGGTTTATATCTTGTATTCTACTGTCTGCAATAAGTATACTGTCCAGAATAGTGATTGGTCACACCCTAATCCAAAACCCAGGATGGGATTCTCTCAAAATATGGCAAAGGGACAGGTTCTGGTTGAAAATCAGAGATTTCTGTCCAGAGAAACAGGTAGGTTTTCTTGCCAGATCTTGTAATATTTTAAAGATGAGTGTGTGGTTTGCATTGTCATTGTGAGGAACAGCTCTAAAGACGCTGGCACATCCAGCTCCAAAAATTAACGTTAAAGACCTCCCTACAATTTGGTTCTCCCCCAGTTGCTGGCAGTGGCGCCTCTCCTTCCCTGACCCATGAAGTGAATCCCCTCTATGGGAGCAACTCTGATAGACAGTGCCAACTTGGCACTGCCAGGGTGCAAGGCCATGTCCCTCACAACCTGTGGTCTACATTGACTTCTGTTTTTGGAAACCATTAGTGATTCTTGCTGACAACATCACATCAGTGGGAGGAAATGGCAAAATCAGAAGCAACAGTGTAAAGTCACCATTGAATATTTAAATGTATGTCAATCCATGTTAATCAAGTTCATGCAACTGGTGTGTGTGAATCTGATAATGTCATCAATGGGGGGTATGAGGAATGATCTCATCTGAGATCTCTCTGGTGCAAACAGGATTGGAAAATTACCCCCCCATTCCTGAATGATAGATGCCACAATATCAACTTCTATGGATCTAACATTAACTCTCCACAGGCGCTTGTTATACTGAAGCAACTGGTCTCATGGAAACTCTGTCCTTCACAGGAGAGTTTCCAATCTTTGCTCTTAAAGTACTTGCCTTGGAATCTTCCCTCAAATGACACTTCCATTTGGATATCTTCATCAAGGATCATTCTCCAGGTTTTGATCTTCCTTTGTGATGTACCTTTCGCCTTAAATGCCATGTACATTCAAGTTTCACCATCCAGGTACACTCTCAGGTACTCAGACAGACAAACACAATAACACTACTCCACAAGCCCACAGTATGGAGTTGCCAACCTTTCGCTCTCCCTGGATCTTCTGACTTTTCGTAAGTCCACAGAATAGGCTTTCTGCTCTTCTGTCTACCTAATTTGGAGCCTTTTCTCTGCTCCTTACTTTAACATCACTGAACAGGATCTGTTTTTGATCTCTGTCCTTGTCCTTTGACTTAGCTATTGGGACTTCCTTTTGTCTCCATTCCCCTGGTATCTGTGACTTTCTTCTGTTGTTTTGGGAAATCTGTTTTGTGCAGTTTTGTGTCCAGCTTCTCCTGACGCCTATTTACAAATAGACTAAAATTGCTTTGTGTCTCTTTCAGGCTCTGTAGATCTCCAGTTGCCAGGCAGCAGGCCAGTTTTTCTGCTTTGTTTTAACTTCTCTAAGCCACTTAAATTCATTAAACCTTATTAAAAATAAAGGTATATCAACAGAGTTTTAGACTTGCTGGCTCCATCTCACAGATGGATGAGTTCCGATGCATCACAGCAAGAAACCAGACTGACCTCCTCAGAAGACAAACACGGGACACGGTGGACAGAGTACCCTTTGTTGTCCAGTACTTCCCCGGAGTGGAGAAGCTACGACATCTTCTCCGCAGTCTTCAACATATCATTGATGATGATGATGACCATCTCGCCAGGGCCATCCCACACCCCCACTTCTTGCTTCAGACAACTGCGCAACCTCCAACAGACCATTGTTGGCAGCAAACTACCCAGCCTTCAGGAGAACAGTGACTACAACACCACACAACCCTGCCCACAGCAACCTCTGTAAGACATGCCGGATCATCGACGTGGATGACATCATCATATGTGAGAATACCATCTACCAGATATGCGGTTTATACCCTTGCAACTTGGCCAACATTGTCTACCTAATACGCTGCAGGAAAGGATGCCCCAAAGCATGCACTGGGGAGACTATGCAGATGCTACAATAATGATGAATGAACATTGCTGGACAATTACCAGGCACAACTGTTCCCTTCCTGTTGGCAAACACTTCAGTAGTCACTGGCCACCGCCTTGGACCTTCGGGTAAGCATTCTCCAAGGTGGTCTTCACGACATACGACAGCGCAGAGTCACTGAGCAGAGATTGATAGCCAAGTTCCACACACATGACGACAGTCTCAATAGGGATCTTGGGTTCATGTCACACTATCTGTAACCCCCATGACTTGCCTGGGTTTGCAAAACCTCACTTACTGTGCTGTCTGAAGACAATACACATTTCTTTAACGTAGGCTTAATGCTCTTTGCACTCACATTGTTAGCCACTTTAAGACTTGAATAGCAGGTCAGGTGTAAAAATTCACATTCTAATCAGTAATCTGTAAACCGTCTCTGCTGTTATATGCTCTGCCTGAGGCCGGAATTCTGCATTTGGCTGATGAAGGGGCATAACCCAAAAGCTTGCGAGTTTTCTATCAAATAAGTCAGTTGGACTTAAACCTGGTGTTGTCAGAATACTTACTGTGTCCATCTCATAGGGACAAACTCAAAATGAAACTAAATCTCGGTTTCACTCTTTAAACCCACAAATAAAAATTTTAAGTTAAACTTAAAGCTGCAACTTGTTCCTAACACCCACAAGTACATATTACTTAAAACTGTCTCTTGCCTACATAAACTTGTACAACTCCTGCTCTTGATAGATTTTTTATGATTAGTTGTGTGAAGATGGTTGAATCTCCCAACTAAAATAAGACAGAATCACACAAGTTGAGTCTTCATTTACCTAATCATGTATAATTATCGCCCCATGGGAACACATGGCCAGAAAATATTAGATTAAAGATACAGATTAACAAGGATTGAGATTTAGGAAACTCATAATGCATAAAAATACAGCTGGTGAGCTTAAAAGAGCTAAAATCAACTAGAACATAGAACATTACAGCACAGTACAGGCCCTTTGGCCCTCAATGTTGTGCCGACCAATGGAACCAATCTAATGACCCTCTAACCTAAACCATTCCAATGTTATCCATATGCCTGTCCACTGACCATTTGAACACCCTTAAAGTTGGCACATAACTAGGTTATGAGCATAAAGAATTGGTGAGTTCCCTATTCCTCCTTTAAAAAACACTCTATGAAGGATAACTGCAAGCTATATGGAATTTTTGGGAAAAATCCCAGGTCTTAGTCTGCCACTTAACAGTCCTTTAGTGTATCAGTTTCGCTGACATCTGGAGTATTGTGCATCTCCCTGTTTTGAAATCTTGATTACACAGACTAGAGGATCAAAACCATTCAAACGTCCCATTGCAAAGTATATTTTGGAGTCAGCTTAATCCCAAAGGCATCAGGCCTCCTTCTCCTTTTCCTCTAACATTCACTAGACACCTGAAGACCCCTCATTAAGCAGACAGCAAGAATTTCTGAATTTTAACACAACCAAACATGAGAACAGTAGCACACTAACTAGTACATTGCAGGGTCACATCATTGACACACTTATTATGTTACATTTGTAAATGATTAGCAGCAATTGCCTTTATTTCTTCAATATAGGTTGGCACTGTACCATGGAAAAACAAGATACATTCATTTATGTGGTAAAGTCATTCCAGTAGCTAGAATCCTAAAGCTGATGATGTCGCTATTTAATTTCTTTTTGGTGAGGATTCTATATTTCATTTTTAGGAGATAGTCTCTTTAAGGAGTACATTACTCTAAGAGTTGACTTCTGATCAAGCTCCTGATTTCCAATAAATGATCATATGACCAAGTTACCCAGGAGATAAACAATAGAAAGCAAAGAATCAACAAAAAGTTAATTATATGGTGAGTAGATTGTGAGTGTGGCTTTTGGTCTCATGATGTACTTTTAGTTTTAGAAAATCTGGCTGTGGAGCAACGAACATATCTTTCCAGCAGGATTCTTTTGAAATTTGCTGTGCCTGCTAAAAGTGGTTAAAGCTCTTGTTAACTGAAGAACTCTTAATCGTGAGTTAGACTTCTGGAATAGCCAAGCTAAGAAGGGAGAGAGACGGGTCTAGATATAAGACTCCAGAGTTAAAGAGTATTAGAACCAGAAGAATTCTGACCTGATGTCGCTATGCTTAAGCTGCTAACTATACCTGTGTTGAACTTGAAGTTGAAAACCATGGGATGGTTGGAGGAGATTTGAAGGGAAATATTGCCGGTAGTAAGCTAAAGACCCAGGAACTCTCAACTTTTGTACGAATCTTGCAATGTTCCAGCGAAGCTCAATGCAGACTGGAAGTACAGCATCTCATATTCCAACATGGTACTTTACAGCCTTCTTGGTCTCAACATCGAATTCAACAACTTCAGATAATTTGTTCTACCCCACTTTAGCCCCCTTTGTGTTTTCATTCTATTTCATTTAGTTTTTTTACTGTTCTCTACCTTTCATTTCTATGTTGTCTTTCTTAATTTTTCTTCCTCCCCACAACTCTTTCCCCCACTTCATCCCCCTTCCCTTAATTTTTTCCCCTTCCGTCTGCCTTGTTGACCAACAAGGGGCATACGCATGGTGTGTCATGCGAGGGCTGCTCTTAGATGTTGCTTCAAGAGTTGCCTAGTGCTTCACGTCATTAGTGTATGCTTAAACTGGACCATCTGACGGGCAACATGACAGCTCAGTGACTATCACTGTTTGCTGTGTGCAGATACATGGATTGGGCCGGTATCTGCAGGAGTTTGCACATTCTCCCTGTGATTGCAAGGGTTTTCTCCTGATGCTGTGGTTTTCTCCCACACCCCAAAAACATGCTCTTAGGCTGATTGGTGTAACAAATTGTCCCTAAATTAGTCTTCCCTCAATCTTCCCCAATAGGTATAGACAAAGAGAGGAGGACACTCGTAATGTTAAAATGGCAGCATGGGTTCATTGGGCTGAAGGGCCTGTTTCCCTTGCTGATTTGTTCTTTGTTCTCTATATTCTAACTCTGTCCCATCATCCCCGCCAACATCTTCATCTGTCACAGTTTACAGCTTCTCTGCCATTCAGACCCTTTATTCTCTTTGTGGATTGCCATTAGAATCTTTTGCCCTGGTTTCTATGACTCCTACTCATCTTCCATTCCCTCGCCCTGCAGTATAAATGTTCCCAGTTTTTATGCCTTTTAGCTTTGGCAAAGGGTCACCTGGACTCGAAATATCAGGTTTTTTCTCTCCTTACAGATGCTGCCAGACCTGCTGAGATTTTCCAGCCTTTTCTCTTTTGGGTGTAAATGTAAATTTGAGTTAATAATTTTGGATTTGAGAATGTGAGAATGAAGTCTGTTCATTGTACTTTTAATATTTCTAACTTATCTGACCAATTAAGACAGAGCAGTTGCTAGAATTCATGTTTTTGATTTTTGTTTAGTAAAATTCCTTTGACTTACATTGTGAATCTTGTGGCTACGTTAGTTTAATAAATATTGAGGATGTACTTATTAAACTAGATAAAGTAGATGTTCTATACCTGGATTTCCAAAAGGTATTTGATAAGGTAGCATACAAAGAGTTAGAACATAAAACATAGAAAAACTACAGCACAAATAGAGCCTTCGACCCACAAGTTGTTCCTAACTACTAGGCTTACCTATATCCCTCTATCTTACTAAGCCCCATGTACTTATCCAAAAGTCTCTTGAAAGATCCTATGGAATCCTCCTCCACTACCACTGAACCTTGGCGACCAGAACTGTGCTCCAAGTGGGGTCTGACCAGGGTCTTATACAACTGCAGCATTATCTCCCGACTCCTAAACTCAATTCTTCAATCGATGAAAGCACTGTTGAAGTTAATGGGCAAGATATTGGTTCATGTTTTGGAGGTAATAGCATGAATGGAGGGGATTGATTAATAAGTGGGAAACAAACATAAATGTGACTTTTTCTCATATTGGCATGAGGCTGATGGAATGCTGCAAGGGTCAATGCTGGAGGCTCAGTTATTTACAATCTATATTAATGATTTGGATAAAGATTCAGGAAGTATTATATCAAAGATTGGTAGTGGCACAAATGTGTCAGATAAAAGTGTCTGTTATGAGGAGGATATAGGGAGATGGCAAATAGATACAAACAGCTCAAATGGAATGTTCTCCTTCATTGGTAGAAGTATAGAATATAAAAGTAAGGATATAATGTCAGAATTGTATAAAATACCAGTCAGACCACACCTTGAATATTGTGTGTGATTCTGGTCACCATGTTACAGGAAAGATGTAATTGTTCTGGAGAGCGTGCAGAGCAGGATTAGAATAATTTTGCCATGGTTAGAAGTGTGTAATTGTGAGGAGATATTGGATAGGCTGGTGTTATTTTCCTTGGAACAAAGAAGGCTGGAAGTGACTTGATTGAGGTGTACAAAATCATGAGAGACAGAGATAGAATGGACAAGATCAAATTGTTTCCCTTGGTGGAGAACTTTAGAACTGAGGGGCATAGATTCAAAATAAGTGGCAGTAGGTATAGAGGAAGGACATGAGGAAGAACTTTTTTATGCAAAGGGTGGTGGGTGCCTGGAATTCACAATGCAAGTTATTGGTGGAGGCAGAGACCCTAAACTCATTTGAGAAGTATCTGGATCTGTACCTTACTGTAGGCTACAAGACTATGGGCCTTGTGCAGGAAGATGGGATTAGAAAGGGCATCTCGATGTCTTCGGACTGGCATGGACAAAATGGGCTGATTGGCATCCTTCTGTGGTGTAGCTTTTCTATTGTTCCAAGTGAGTGGGCAATATGTTGGTACAGTAAGAAGGCTCACAACACCAGGTTTAAGTCCAACCAATTTACTTGATGGTAATCCCACAAGATTTCGGAAATGGTGTTCCTTCGTCTGGTGTGTGGAACCTTCCAAGCAAGGGAAGTAATAAGGGAACTGGCATATTGCCCGCTGTTGGAAAATGGGAATAAAGTCTTGCTAAAATTATACAGGGATTTGATGAGGTCATACCTGGAGTACTTTGTGCAGTTTTGGTATCCATATTTAAGAAAGAGTTTACCTGCTTTAGAAGTACTATAGCAAAGATTCACTTGATTGGTCCCTGGACTAGTGAGTTGTCCTGTGATGACAGATAGAGTAAATTGCGCTTATGTTTTCTTGAGTTTTGAAAAATGAGAAGTGAACAAGAGGCTTAGAAAGTGTATACATGAGTATACATATTTCTCCAGCTGGGAATCTAGAATATGGAAACACTGCCTCAGAATAAGGGGCTGATCATTTAGGACTGAGAAAAGGAGACACAGTAGTTAGCACTGCTACTTTACAGTGCCATGGACCCAGGTTAGATCCTAGCCTTGGTGACTGTGTGGAGTTTGCACATTTTCTCTGTATCTACATGGCTTTTCTCAGGATACTCTGGTTTCCTCCCATACTCTAAAGGTGTGCAGGTTAGGTGGATTGGCCATGCTAAAAGGCCCCTTAGTGTCAAAAGATGTCAGGTTAGGTGGACTGGTCATGCTAAATTGTACCTTAGCGTACAAACATATGGAGGTTAGGTGAGTTGGCCGTGCCAAATGCATGACATTACAGGGATAGGCGGAGGTGTGTGCTTGGGTAAGATGTTCTGTCAGAGAATTGATACAGACTCGATTCTATCTCTTTCTGCACTGCAGAGATTTGATGGTTCTGTGATGTTTCACTCAAAGAGCTGTGAATCTTTGGAATTCTCTAACCCAGAAGGTTGTGAAAGCTCCATCATTGACTACATTTAAAGTTCTGAATAGACAGATTTTTGGTTTCTCAGGGAATTGAGCGATCTGGGGAGTAGGCAGGAAAGTGGAGTTGAAGCTCAAGACCAATCATGATCATATTGAACGCTGGAGCAGATTTGTGGGCTGAATGGTCTACTCTTCTTGCGTTCCAGACTTTCCCTACTGATCAACATAGGCCCAGGAAACATAATCTGGAATTTTGTTCATGCTGCCGGGATCATCCAGTCCTGCTGATGGAACACGCCATTGCAGGTTTCCTGGCAGTGAAAAGTGGATTCAATGGGTTAACATCAGTGAGAACAGTGGGACCAGAAGATCCCGCTGTTGGTCAATGGTGGCTGCTTCCCATCACCGTGAAGCTTTTTTTAGTAAATCCCAATTCACTATCTTTGCTACTATATTCTTCTTTATGCCCAAAAGTTCATAGTTTTATCCTTGATCATGCAGATGCACTGAAGGCAATACATTTTTTTGTCTGATCAGGATGTAGGAACCATGCAGAATAACTACTTGGTTATGGAATTGTAGAAGGCATCAGTTACACTGAAGTTGCATCCCTTGCCATTGTCCTTTTGTTCACTTACAGCAGTGCATTTGCCGTACATGTAGCATATTAAAGAGAAAGTTACTAATTTGGAAAGTGCCATGGGCTATTGGATGGTCTGGAAACATCCACGCAAGGATAGACAAGAAGACAGCATTATTTTAAAAATAGACTGCTGTTTTAAGCACTTTTTCCACAAATCACAAACATGCTTCCCAAAAGGCCATGGAAACTGGGTCAATTTCAATTTTCATGACTGAGATTGATAGATTTTGTTAGATATAAGCATCATGGGACATGGAACCAAGGCAGGCAGATGGAATAGAAGTACAGATAATAATTGGCAAGATATATTTGAGAGGCTAAATGGACTCCTTCTGTTCTTATGTTTCTCCTATGCAGGTTGAAGGTAGAATCTAGTTCTTAGATCTAGAAATGCATCTTACAAAGTTCAATGAGATGGTGATCAATGGCATTGTGAAAACACCTCATCAGAGTAACATGTTACATGGCTCATAGACTGGTAGAATGAATTAATCCTGTTCTAATCTATTTATAGTCCCAATTGGACGAAGGAAGCAATGCCTTCAGTCCATGTGCATGACTAAGAATGAAAATGAGAAGTGGGTTTCCAGGAAGAGAGGAGAATATGGTTGCAAATGCAGTGTTCTCTGGCCTACATTGATGAGTGATGTAGAGACCACAAGATTTTGCAGCTGTAAACCATTCGACCCATCAATCCTGCTCTGCCATCATGGTTGACCCTGGGCTTCAACTTCACTTTCATATCTGTTCCCCTTAGCCCTTGATTCTCTGAGAGACCATATATCTGATTTGATTTGACTTGATCTTAATTATTACTGTCACATCTATTAACATACAGTGAAATGTTTCTTGCAGATCTGTTGTATACAGGTAAAGCATACCATTCATAGAGAAGGAAACAGGAGAGTGTAGAATAGTGTTATAGTCATAGCTAGGGTGTAGAGAAAGATCAACATAATGCAAGGTAAGTCCTTTCAAAAGTCTGACAGCAGCAGGGAAGAAGCTGTTCTTGAGTCAGCTGGTACGTGACCTCATATACTTTATCACAAAGGAAGAAAGTGGAATAGAGAATATCCGGATGCGTGCATTTCTTAATTACGCTGGCTGCTCTGCTGAGGCAGTGGGAAGTGTAGACAGAGTCAAAGTCAATGGATGGGAGACTGATTTGCGTGATGAGTTGAACTACATTCATGACCTTTTGTAGTTCCTTGTGGTCTTGGGCAGAGAAGGAGCCATGCCAAGCTGTAATGCAACCAGAAAGAATGATTTCTCTGATGCATCTATAAAAGTTGGCGAGATTCGTAGCTGACATGCCAAATTTCCTTTATCTTCTGAGAAAGTAGAGATGTTGGTGGGCTTTTAAAACTATAGCATTGGCATTGGGAAACCAGGGCAGGTTGTTGGTAATCTGGACACGTAAAAACTTGAAGCTTTCAACCCTTTCTATATTGTCCCTGATGATGTAGACAGGGTTATGTTCTCCTTTATGCTTCCTGAAGTGGATGACAATCTCCTTTATTTTACTGACATTGAGGGAGAGATTACTGTTACAGCATCAATTCACCCGATTCTCTATCCTGTTCCTATACTTTGTCTCATCATTGTTTGAGATCCCACCCACTACAGTGGTATCGTCAGCAAACTTGAAAATCAAATTGGAGGGGAATTTGGCCACACAGTCATAGGTATATAAGGATTATAATAGGGGGCTGAGGACACAATCTTGTGGAGCACAGATGTTGAGGATATCGTGGAAGAGATGTTGTTGTTTATCCTTACTGATTGTGGTTTGAGAGTTTGGAAGTTCAGGATTCAGTCACAGTGGAAGATACTGAGGCCCAGATCATGCAGTTTGGAGATGAGTTTCGTGG
The DNA here is from genome assembly GCA_024679065.1 of Sphyrna mokarran. Lineage (NCBI taxonomy): Eukaryota > Metazoa > Chordata > Chondrichthyes > Carcharhiniformes > Carcharhinidae > Sphyrna > Sphyrna mokarran. Next base: position 26,109,980 of record JAGIQG010000009.1, read on the forward strand.
GAATAATGGTGTTGAAGACTGAGCTGTAGACAATAAATAGAAGTCAGACATAGATGTCCTTATTGACTAGGTGTTTCAGAGTTGTGTGCAGGGCCAGGGAGATGGCATATGCTGTGGACCTGTTGCGACAAACTGTAGTGGATCTAGGTAGTCCGGAAGGCTGGAACTGATTTGTGCCTTTTGATGGATCTACGAGCCATTGATCAATAGTCATTAAGACACTCTGCTTCGTTTTTCTTAGGTACTGGGATAATGGTCATCTTCTTGAAACAGAGACAGACTTCAGATTGTTATAAAGAGAGGCTGAAGATGTCTGTGAATATTCCCACCAACTTATCTATGCAGATGTGAATGCTCGTCATGGGACTCCACCTGGGTCAGTCACTTTCTGTGGGTTGACCTGCGAGAAAGCTGTTCTGACATCTGCAATGGTGACCCCAGATACAGTTCTACCCCAACCTTAAATCTTGAAGAAGATGAATCTTTTACAACCTTGGGAACAGAGAATTGCAAAGAATCACAACCCACTGAATTATAATATAATTCTAATATAAGTTATATTATACTCTAAAGCATCATTATAAGATGAAAATTGAAAACCTGGTAGAGGTAAAGATGTGGTCAGATAAAAGATGTATTTCAGGAACAAATAGGCAACCGTCATTGTGAGAATGAAGACTATAAAAATGTACTGATGCATGCTGTGCTGGAGATTAGAATTACATTTTATTTTCTCACTGTAATAATTCACAACACTTCCTTTGGTACAGCTTGCTTGTATGATGAAGGACTGTTAAAGTTAAAATGCCCAGCATAATTCTTACCTTGAATAATGTATATTTTCAATTTTCACAGGAACTAAGATTCAGCATTGACACATGCAGTTTTGTCAGCAAATTAAATGGTCAAGAACGATATATGAAAATGATTACATTGGTAATAAGGATCTTTTCATGTTGCATTTTTTCAAAATGTGAAATCTCTTTTCTGCCTGGTCTCAATTTTTGATTGCACATTTTCCTTATTTTTGAAAAAATGTTCCTTGACTTCACAGAATTCTGTGGCAAATGGCCAGGAGTGTGTATTGTAACGACTCAGATTGGTTCTCCCTGTATTTTATTTTTCAGTTTATTTTCCAATCCTTTATGCCACAGTCGAGACTGTGACATCACAGAGTTTCAGAACAAAAGAATTGCACCTGCAATTCCTCATTCATAAATTGAGATTTATAGGTTTAGAGATTCAAGGAAAAGGCAGCTAGAAGTTGGGGTGTAGACTTACCTTTATTTAATAATTGACAAGATGAGCTTGAGAGGCTGAATGGTTACTGCTGTGCTTATATTTTTATTCTGCAGGTTGAGGTAGAAACCAACATAAACTGCTCCTTGTCAAGCATAACTAAGTATAGACGTCCTACTGCATTTTATACAGGGCCTTGGAAAGACCACATCTGGAGTATTGTGTGCCCCGACCTAGGAAAGGATATACTTGCTATGAGGAATGTGCAGTAGCGGCTCACTAGGCTGATATTGGGCTTGGTGGAACTGTCCTATGAAGAGAGATTGATTTGACTGAGTCTAAACTCATTAGAGTTCAGAAGCTTGAGAGGAGACCTGATTGAAATATATAAAATTCTAACAGGGCTGGACAGACTAGATACAAGGATGATGTTTGCCCTGGTTCTGGAACCTAGAACTGGATGCAAGATTTCAGGATACCACATAGGCTACTTTGAACTGAGATGATGAAAAAAAATTCACTCAATAGGTAGTGAACCTGTGGAATTCTCTGGATAAAAACAAATTTGAAACCAAAAGAAAAACTGCTGGAAAACCTCAGCAGGTCTGGCAGCATCAGTGAGGAGAGAAAAGAGCTGATTGGAGTCCAGATGATCCTTTGTCAAAGCTAAAAGGCCTAGAAAGTGGGAGATATTTATACTACAGGGTGAGGGAATGAAAGATGAGTCATAGCCAAGGGGAAAGATTGCTAATGGCAGTCCACAGAGAGAATAGAAGGTGTGAATGGCCAAACAGCAAAGAAGCTGAAATCAGAAGGTAAGTTGTGGCAGGTGAAGGTGTGGGAGAAAGGGGTAGATGAGTGGAAAAGAGGAAGAATTGTGAAAATGGAGGAAAGGAGAAGGAAAAGGGGGGTAAAATAGAGGGAAAGAAAAATGAAGACAATAAAGAAATTAAAGGTAGAGAACAATTAAAATTAAAATGAAGTGAAAACAAAGGCATCGAAGTGGAGTAGAGCTAATCATCTGAAGTTGTTGAATTCAGTGTTGAGACCGGAAAGCTGTAACGTGCCCAGCCAGAAGATGAGATGCTGTTCCTCCAGTTTGTGATGAGCTTCACTGGAACATTGCAGCAGACCAAGGACAGACATGTGGGCATGGGAGCAGGGTCATGTGTTAAAATGGCAAGCAACCAGAAAGTTAGGGTCTTGATTGAACACAGACTGAAGGTGCTCAGCAAAGTGATCACCCAATCAACGCTTGGTCCCTCCGATATAGAGGAGACCACATTGGGAGAAGCGAGTGCAATAGAACAAAATGAAAAAGGTATAAGTGAAACACTGCTTAACCTGGAATGAGTGCTTTGGACGTTGGATGGTGAGCATAGAGAAGTAAAGGGGTACATTATTATACCAGCCAAAAAAAAATGCCACAAGCCCAATCCTATTTTCCAGCATTTGGTCCATAGCCCTGCAAGTAATGGCATTTGAGTGTCTAAAGAAGACTAGAAGATTATCATGAATGCCTCTACAATTCCCACTCTCTCTTCCCTTACATCCTTGGACGCATTTCATTCAGTCCTGGTAGCCTATCTGTTTTAACTAAATATTGCCTTTCTAATATCTTCTTTTGCTTAATTGTGAAATATTTTAGTGTACCCGTTACCGCCACTCACAACTCAGCGTGGATAAAAGCAAATTTCTGCAGATGCTAGAATCTGAAACCAAAAGGAAAAAACGTTGGAAAGTCTCAGCAGGTCTGGCAGCATCTGTAAGGAGAGAAAAGAGCTGAGGTTTCAAATCGAGAAGATTCTTTGTCAAAGCCTGGGTAGCATCTTCTTCCTTTGTAAAGGCAGATGAACAATGCTTATTTAATACATCTGCTATTTTTATTGCTTTCATGTGCAAAGTCCTTTTTTTTATCCCTAATCAGCCAAACTCTTTCTTTTCCCTTTCTTTTATTGTTCATATGCTTGTTGGAGACCTTGGGATTGCCTTTTATATTAGCTGCCAATATCTTTTCATGCTCTCTCCTTGCTTCTCTCATTAGTTTTTTCACTTCTCCTCTGATCTTTATATTCAGCCTAATTCTCCATTGTATTTTCCACCTGACATTTGTCATGCACACATTTCTTCCTTTTCATTTCACCTTTTTCTCTCTGGTCATCCAGGGTGCTCTGAATTTATTTGTTCTACCTTTCCCTTTCAAGAGAATTTAGATTGACATTGCTTGAAATACTTTCTCTTTCATGGTAACCAATTGTTTAGTCACTGTCTTATCTGCTAACATTTGATTCCAACTCATTCAACTCAGATACATTGTCGTTACATTGAAGTACACTTTCCCCAATTATCTCTGCTCTGGATTGCTCCTTGTCCTTTTCCATGGCCAACCTAAACCTTATGATACAATGGTCATTGTCCCTAAAAGTTCTCTCATTGCTATTTGATCCCACTTGCGTCAACTCATTCCCTACAACCAGATCCAACAGACTAGAAACATATTGCTGTAGGAAGTTATCCCCAATATATTCCAAGAACTCTCAGTCCCCCTTGTCCTTTTGCACAATTCCTATCCCAATCTAAATTTAGATAATTGAAATCTCCATTATAAATACTCCATATTTCTTGCACTGCCCCCCTGTAATTTGTTTGCAAGTATGTTTCTTTATGCCCCCTCCACTAGTTGGTGGTCTATATACCTCACAAATTAATATTATTGCACCTTTTTTATTCCTCACCCTTAACCAGAAAGATTCTTTCCTTAGATAAAAGCAAATTACTGCAGATGCTGGAATCTGAAACCAAAAGAGAAAATGCTGCAAAATCTCAGCAGGTCTAGCAGCATCTGCAGGGACAGAAAAAAACTGACATTTCGAGTCCAGATATTGCCAGACCTGCTGAGATTTTCCAGCATTTTCCCCATTTTCCTTCCTTAGTCCTAACTGGAATGTCCTTTCCCACCAGAATCTTTAATCAATACCACCACTCCACACCCTTTTCTCTTTTCCTGTCTCTCCTAAACACCTCAACAAGGGCTAATTAACACCCAATCCTTCTTTGAACCAGGTCTCTGTTACAGCGGTATCATAATTCCATTTGTCAACCTGTATCTGTAGTTCACCAACCATATTAACCACACTCTAGATGCACATACATCTGTGATATAAGCTTTTTGGCTTTTCTCTCATTGACCTCAGCTTACTGACTTACAATTCCCACTCCAGTTCTCTTCCCACATCTAGTGGTGCAGGAAGGCAGATCCTCAGAACAGATTGTTCTTCAGGGGTGCCACTCCACATAAATTGTGACTAGTCTAGAGTTTGTCCACTCTTACCATCAACTGGTGACGTGTTTGGAAAGATTTTGCTGGTTGATGCACTCTCCCTGTTTGGCTGTGCTATGAACGCACCTTCCTTGACCCTTCACACTTCTCTAATTCCTACTACCAGTTTTCTCTTCTCCCTGAATTTTCCCTCAGGTTCCCATCACCATGACAATCTTGTTTAAATCCTCCCCAGGAACATGAGCATTGTCCCTGCAAGGATATTATTCCCGTTCCTATTCTTCTTGTACACGTCCCATTTGCCCCAGAACTGGTCCCAGTGGGGATAATTGAGGTACAGTCTAATGCATTCATTAAGAAAAAAATACAGAAATGTAAAAAGAAATTAACTCAGAGCAAATTAGTGAGATTACTTTTGGATTGTTGTAGCAAAAAATCCAGCACAACCTGTGAATGGTCTCCATGGTTTCAGGATTTCCCTCCCTCTGCGATAAATCCACAGCACAGAAGTTCTTGTTGGCAGTAACAGTGTTAACAACATGGGAATATTTGTAGCTCTGAAAATTCTGGGTTTTCTTTATGATTAATATTATATTTAAATCAAGTAAAGTTATGAGGTTGAATTTCTGGAAGGATTTTGCCCATCTGTCATAATTGGAAACCCTGAGACAATGCTTTTGGGCTTTCCAGGATTCTGCAGCTCTTCTGCTGGAGGCAATTAAGGCAGAGAAGCTTTATGGAAATTTACCTCCATTAAAACAGCAACTTATGCTCTTTTAATAAAATCAAATGTACACAGTATATTAAACATGTGCTGTGCACTGATCAAGGCCAATCTATCTAACTTGCACATCTTTGGACTGTGGGAGGTAATCACAGGGGGGAGTGTGGGTGGTAGCGACAGTCCCTGGTGTGGTACTGTAATTGAAACAAACATCGAAGGGAAACTTAACCAATTCAAATTAAAATGTCATTCCAGGGTTGACAATGCATCCTGCCTTGCAATGCCCACTGTGTACAGAAGGCCTGGAACGTAAATGGCAGCTGATATTTCCAAAAAAGCATTTTACAGACTTCTGGCCAAAAGGCCCAAAGCTTTATGCATCTCAGGTTAAACCTTGGGATTAGTCAAGAAATTGGCTAAAGGTCAGAAAACAGCAGGGTCATGTTGACAGGAAGAGGAGCACAGAATGAAGCGCTCAAAGGATTGATGTTTGGATACTTACTTTAATGAACATAAATGATTGACTCAAACCCAATTTGCAACTGGTCCTGAACAAGAAGAGCCTGTTCAATTCAATTAATTGATTCAATTAAATAAATGAGGAATAAGAAGGTAATCCCATTCCGTGCAGGCAGGTCCGAGACTCTTCGTTGATGTTTTCTTGGCATTTTCTGTTTCTGTTACTCTTAGGGGAAGGGTAAGGAGGCACATCCCAAATCTACCTCAGCCCGGACAGGAATTAAACCTGTTCTGTTGAGATTATTCTGAGCCACATACTCTCTGACTGAAATTATTGGCCTATGCACTATCAGTAATAGTGACCATGCAAGCAATGGACTGTCATAAAGCCTTTCGGACTCAACATTGAGTTCAACAACTTCAAAATATGAATTCCCTCCTAAATGTTGAACAACCTCCCCATCTTTTAAATCCCTATTTGTTGACCAAACACTATCCACTCTGTTCCCAACCTTCCCCATAGGGCCATCTGTCACTTGTTCGTATGTTTTGCTTTCGCAAAATGCTGACCTTTGTCCTGCTATTAACACATTCTACTATCTTACCTTTATGCTTCACCAGCATCTATTATTAGTCTTTAAGACTATCACTAATACTCCCTTTGAGTTGTGCCCTTAACATCCTCGGGGTGGCACGGTGGCATAGTGGTTGGCACTGTTGCCTCACAGTGCCAGGGATCCAGGTTCAATCCCAGCCTCAGGTCACTATCTCTGTGGAATTTGCATGAGTTTCCTCTGGGTGCTCTGGATTCCTCCCACAATCCAAATGTATGGGGGTTAGGTTGATTGACCATGATAAATTGCCCCTTACTGTCATGAGGATTAGGAGGGTAAATATGTGGGGTTACGGAGATAGGGCAGGACCTGGGTGGGATTATTGTCGGTGCCGGTTCAATGGGCCAAAATGGCCTCCTTCTCCATTGTAGGTTCAATGAATCTATAAATCTCTTCCAGTTCCCACCTAATCCTGATCTTTTACTCTGATCCACCTGCTCCACCCTCTCATATACAGTATAAAATCCATGACATCTCTCTCTATCTTTTGTTCTGAAGTATAGTCCCTGCACTTGAAATGTTAATTCAGTTTCTCTCTGCACAGATGCTACCAAACATGTTGAATTTTTCCAGCATTTTATAAATAACCTGAATGACGAAGAGAAGGGACTAGTTGGTAAGTTTGCCGATGACGCAAAGGTTGGAGGTGTTGTGGATAGTTTGAAGGGATGTCAGAAGTTGCAATAAGACATAAATAAGATGCAAGACAGGGCGGAGAAGTGGCAGATGGACTTCAACCCAGTTAAGTGTGTAGTGATTCATTCTGGCAGGTCAAATAGGATGACAGAATACAACATTAAGAATAAGACTCTTAGCAGTCATGGGATCCGAGTTCATAGGATGCTCAAATCAGCTTCGCAGGTAGAGGATGTGGTTAAGAAGGTATATGGTGTACTGGTCTTCATCAATCGAGAAATTGAGTTTAGGAGTCGTGAGATAATGCTGCAGCTGTATAAGACCCTGGTCAGACCCCACTTGGAGTACTGTACTCAGCTCTGGTCGCCTCATTACAGGAAGGATGTGAAAGCTACAGAAACAGTGCAGAGGAGATTTACAAGGATGTTGCCTGGATTAGGTGGCATGCCTTATGAGGATAGGTTGAAGGAGCTTGGTCTTTTCTCTTTGGAGAGATGAAGGATGAGGGTGACCTGATATAAGTGTATAAGATGCTGTCAGGTATTGATCAAGTGGATTCTCAGAGGCTTTTTCCCAGGGCTGAAAGGGTTGCCACAAGAGCACACAGGTTTAGGGTGCTGGGGAGTCGGGACAGAGGAAATGTCAGGGGTAAATTTTTCACTTACACGGTGGTGATGCATGAAATCGGCTGCAGGCGGTGGTGGTGGAGATGGATTCGATAGGATCTTTTAAGAGACTTTTGGATAAGAACATTGGACTTAGTAAGATAGAGGATTATAGATAAGCCTAATAGGTATGGACATGTTTGGCACAACTTGTGGCCCAAAGGGCCTGTTTGTGCTGTAATTTTTCTATGTTCTATTTCAACTTTCCAGTATCTGCAGTATTTTGCTTTTATATTATCATCATAAAAACCCATCTGGTTCATTAATGTCCTATAATAAAAAAAAAGTCTGTTGCTTACCTGTCTGGCCAACATGTGACTCCAGGTCTATAGCAAATGCGGGCAGGAAGATGGAGATAAGGCTGAAATGAGATTGGCCATGGTTATATTGAATGGCAGGGCAGGCTTGAAGGGCTGAATTGCTTACTTTTCATTCTTCTTTTCTTATGTAGTTTATTCTAACCGGCCCTCTGCAAAGTCACTCATTATATTGAAGGGCAATGAGAAACACCAATACGAATAAAATTGGAAGAAGCATCAACAAAGCACCAGATAGGATAAAAGCACACTTCCCTAATGACTCTGCAAAGCCTTGTACACAATCGTTCCCTAAACTCTTGTTTATTCTGAAGGTGAGGTAATACTGAATTTAGCATATGGATTTTGGGTGAGTCAGGGAGAGCTACCAGCTGGAAAAAAAACAGCTAGTAAATGTTCAGAAGCAGACTTGCAAAATTTTTTATTAGAAGGGTTAGATCTTTTGCTAGCCTTCTCTGGTATGCACCAAAAAACTGAAAGCCGTTTTGTATTTCTTTCTCTGTGTCTTGCATGCTTACTACGAGGCCACAAAAATTTTTTCCCTACATTATCAACAGAGGCTTGGTGGGTCAAAGGGCCTGTTCTGGTGCTGTACTTCTCTAATTCCAGAAGCAAGGTATTCTATGGTGAGTGACTTCTTAACTCCCCAAAGTCTTCCCGCCATGTACAAGACACAAACATTACAGCGCAGTACAGGCCCTTCGGCCCTCGATGGAGTCGAGTGTGATGGAATCCTCTCCTGTTGCCTGGATGAGTGCAGCTGTAACATGCAGGAAGTTCAACATTGTCTCAGATAAAACAGCCAACTAAATTGTTGTGCCAGTTTGAGCATTCCTGGCAGCAACCTTGCCCGAAATGGGTGAATATTGGCAACAGCTGTTGACTTAGCAGTGGTGAGTAGTCAATAATATTAGATTAAGGCATGAATGACAGGTAAGTGCAAAACTTTACAAAGATCCTCCCAGCATTAGAGTGGACTCCCACTAAATGCTGAGCCCCAGATCTCTATAAAGGTGGCCTCTAGATGGCAGGCTGAATGGGACTGCATGTTTCAATGATGGGACCGATGTCATCCTGATAATCTAAGCAATTCCTCCTGAGGGTTTTCCCCTCTACTTTGACAACCCCACTGCAGTGGGAGCACTTTATTTTTGAAATGATATGCATGCTTCAAAGGGTATCTTCATTTTGAGGCATGCTTACAAGCTCCTTTCTGCCTGAGCAACACCTTACCCTCCTGATGGGACTGCAGCCTCAGGAACCCCATCTCCCCCAACACAATCCTCTTTAATTGGATGGAAGACATGGAGTTGGTCAATTAGGAGGTTGTCTACCAGATGATCATGTTGGAGCGTGTATAGTCATTCCATGCATCTGGATCTGGAATATATTCCATTACAAGATTCTGACACACCCCCACCCCAACATTAACTCCAGACAGCATCTCAAAGGTGAGACCCCACCACTAACTGTGCAGCATGACAGCAAAATATAATATCCACAAGATTTGTGATGTTAGTGTACCTTTAAGATTTTTTAAAAGCCATGTTATCTGCAGCTATAATAGCTTTGGATTCTTTTATTGTTGCTGGGCTGTCTGGAGAAGTCATTTTATTGCTGCTTCAATGGTTTAAATGGGGTTTTGTTTATTTTTACTCTGGGATCTTTTATGACCTTGTATTGTGAGGGGGGAGATTGGTTGGCAAGTCGATGCTAGGTTGTTTCCATCTCATTCCCCCACTTCCCAGGAGAATTCAGGGACTTGCTTTCAATTTTAGTTTAGAATGGGATGGATATCAAGCTGTAAAGAATTGTTTTTCTCTCTCTCTGCCTGTTTTTTGGAAATTCTGCTGTTAGTTGGAAGCAAGATTTCTGCCTCCTTGGAATGGAAAATCTGGTGTTGATGGTTGGCTTGCCTGGGGTTTTCCTCTCCCTGGTATTTTGGGAAGCTGTTCTGACTCCAAGCTTGCTTGTGTGTGCACCAAGAGAGAACAGCAGCATTCAACCAAAGAACTAGATTTCAGCATTACATGAGCATTTGTATTTTCTGTGCTAAACCTGTGGCAAGGATTTTGTTCATGGAATTTAGTTGGTTGGAACAGTATCTAGCTGTTAAGACTTATACAATATTATGGGGTTTTTTTGTAATTGGTAAAATCTATTGCCAATTTTCTTTATATACATACTAACTGTGTACTTAATAAACCTTATTTGATAAAAGCCCCTTAGTGGGTTAGTTGAATCATACTGAAATGAAGTACTTCATGCTCACTCTAGCCAAATTCAAATTGCAAAACTTATAATCCAGGTGGACTTCATAAACACTTTAGAGTTTCTTACCTGAATTATAACAAGTTGCAATGAACCAACTGGGAAACCTTCTTTAAAATCACCTCCCAGACTCTTGGTTGCAACTGTTGCTGCTTAGAACGACAAGGGAGCAGGAATACGGGAAAACTCAAAATTCTTCTCAAAGTCACTCACCATCTTAAAATACATATATGTTGTCATTTCTTCACCATTGCTGGTTTAAAACCCTAACACTATCTACCCAAGAATACTACAGGGAGGAATTTGGATCACATTGACTGCAAACGTTCAAGAAGGCAGCTCACCACAGCTTTCCTATGGGCAATTAGAGATGGGCATTGAATGGCGCTATTTTGTCTTGCAGGGTGTTAGACATTTTGAGGATTCTTGGAGTTGTATTCATGCAGGGAAGTGGAGTGAATTCCACCTGACTGGTTTCTTGTAAGTGATGGGAAAAATTTGGGAAGTTTGGGAAAGTACTGCTGAAGAAAACGTGACAGGTTGCTGCAGTGCATCTTGTGGATGGTACATTTTTCTGCCATGCTACATAGTTGGTGGAGGAGCACACTTTCAAGATGATGAGAGTGTATATGTGTTGGGGGTGGGGGGAGGTATGTGTGGGGGTTCCAAATCTCCTGCTGATGGAATATTTTCAGGAGTTGAATTGATTCCAGATCCTGCCACACAATATCCAACTTCTGACTTGCTCTTATTGCCAGTAAAGCTCACTATATGAGTGCCTTCTTTTTAAAGCCCCCCTCTTTCAAAGCATTCAATTAAAAACGCTTATTCTCCTGCTTTTTTCTTTATTGCTTTGTCTTTCTCTATCTTATTAACTACTCCAACCCTACAGCAGCCCAGCCCCAAGAGCAGGTATCCCAGTAATCTCCATTCTTTAACCGTGCTCCTCCTCCTCCCTTTGCCCACCATTGGCTGCCAAGCCTTCAGTCGTTTTAACTCCAAGCTGTGGGATGTCCTGTTTAAACCTCCCAATTTCTCATTCTTCTTTTACAATGCTCCTTAACAACCCACTTTTTTTTTATTCAAGATTTTAGTGATCCTTTCTAATATCTCCTCCTTTGACATGACACCTGGCGTGGAAAGATAGTACCTAAATATCATGGCCATTCATGCCTGTGAGATTTTCCCATTCTGCTGCAGTGAATGGAGATTTGGTTAGGCGTCACTGCAGCTGAAGCGTGGTGTGAACAGCCAGTAAGTCGATAAATAGTTGAAGGAACTTGGTGAAGAAATATCATAGAATTGTTACCGTGCAGGACGAGGCCATTTGGTCCATCATGACTGCATTGACTCTCCAAATGAGTCCCATGGGATAGCACCATCTTTTCTCTGTACCCCTGCACATCATTTCTCTTCAAATAATCATCTAATTCCCTCTTGAATGCCTCGATTGATCCCATCTTCACCTCGCTTCGAGGCAGAACATTCCACATCACTTGCTGTGTGAAAAATATGCTTGAGATGTGCGACTGAGGGGCAACATATTTCTTCAGTCACCTTCACGTTGTTGCGACTTCAGATTTTTAGAAGATTGAAGCACTGAGTGAATAATGTGGAAGCTGCATTGCAGATGTGAATTGTGGGCTGAGCGCTGAGTGTGTGCATTGTCCATTATGTGCTCCCATCTCAAGGCCCTTCTCAAGGATACTTAGGGATGAGCAACAAATGCTGGCCTTGCCGGCAATACTCATATCCCATGAAAGAAGATGTATTTAAAGAAGTATACTGAAGGGAGCTCATTAATTTGTGCTGTATTCTGGCTCTCAAAGATTAACAATTTGCTCACGTCTTCCTTTGCCAGTAAAACCTCAAGCCTCTTTTCATCAAACGAGACAGTTCTGGGAGCTCCTCAAGTCACACTGCCTGCTAACACAGCCTCCACATATTGCTTGTTTTTGTTAAGAATACAGTGGCCTTTCCAAAAGGTCTGCAATCCTGATTCTTTACCTGAGAGAAGGTGATGGCTTAGTGGTGTTATTGCCAGACTACTAATCCAGAAACTCAGCTAATGGGGACCCAGGTTCAAATCCTGCCACGGTAGATGGTGTAATTTGAATTTTATAAAAAAAATTTGGAATTAAGAATCTACTAGTGATCATTAAACCACTGTCAGAAAAACCCTTCTGATTCACTAATGTCTTTTAGAGAAGAAAATTTGCCCTCCTTTCCTGGTCTAGCCTACATGTAATTCCATAGCCACAGCAATGTGGTTGACTCTCAATTGCTTTCCAAGAGCAACTAGGAATGGGTGATAAATGCTGACCAACCAATGACACCCATGTCCCATGAACGAATAAAAGAAAGTTAGTGATATAACATTCTCTGTGCATGAGAAAACCATGTAGGGAGTTTATTTAAATTATATAAAGGGATGAGTCCTGTGGACTCCGAGGTGATCTGACTATTACCTCATGGCACAGGAATAGACTCCATTACATCACAAAATATATACAGTTTTCACATTTGAAACGGTGCAGGAAAAGGTAAGAAGACCAGTTTTGAAATATGACAGGGTTAGTAACGTTGGCAGAGTATATGGATGAGTTGATGAGTATATGGATGAGAAGGGAATGGTTTAGTTAGGAGGGGCATTGCTTTTTATTTTGGTCGGCACAACATCGAAGGCCGAAGGGCCTGTTCTGTGCTGTATTGTTCTATGTTCTATGTTCTATGTTCTATATCTGACAAGATTGCTGTTGTGTATGACATTGTTTTACAGAGCCGTGAAGATTAGGAAGGCTGTTGCTTTAAATCAGCAAAGGATTTCCTTGCTCAGAGAGGAGAAGTGTAACTTCCTGACAAGTGTAGCATATGGTTTGAACCTCAGAGCTCAAGCTATATGAAAATAATAATCCATTGTGAATAAAATATTTCTTTGCATCTACAGCTCAGGAGAGAATAGCTGATTCATTGCAGAAAAAAAATTACAAAGACTCACTGATCCAACCAAATTCCACTGCAAAATGGAACTACATCCTCAGATGTAATCAGATCACAATAGGCTCTTCAAATAAAACACTCTGCCAACATTTCACCATTCAGCATTCCCTAACCATCGATTATATAACTCCAAGTAAATGTGGGTGGCATAGTGGCACAGTGGTTAGCACTGCTGCCTCACAGCTTCTAGGTTCAATTCCGGTCTCGGGTGACTGCCTGTGTGGAGTTTGCGTGTTCTTCCCTCGTCTGCGTGGACTTCCTCTCGGTGCTTTGGTTTCCCCCCACAGTCCAAAGGTGTGCAGGTTAGATACATTGGACGTGGTAAATTGTCCCTTAGTGTCCAAAGATGTGTAGGTTAGGGGAATTAGTGGGGCAAGTATTTAGGGTTACAGGGATAAGGCCTGGGGAAGATACTCTATCAGAGTGTCAGTGTGGGCTCAATGAGTCAAATGGCCTCCTTCTGCACTGTAGAGATTCTATGATTCTAAACTTTAAAAAAATGCTATCACATCTATATTCTGTTGTTCTTAGGGTTGATATAAAGTTCACAAACAACTGATCTAAATGTTGGTTAAAAAAAAACTTTGGAAGAAATCATCAGCCCTTTGAAGATTCAGAGTGGAAGCTATTTAAATCTGTGGCATTTGGAACTTGCTGACAAAAGATCACGCAGATGAAGCCAATTATTCTGCTCAGCGTATTCTGTATTGAGAGTTACACACAGTTTTCTTCAAAGTAAAACTAAGGTAACAGAGTGAAAGACTTGGGTGGGAACTACTTTCTCATTTCTAATTTTCCTTTCCTCTCCAAAGTTTGAAATGTTTCAATTAGATTTTGTCTTGAACTGAAATGACTCCAATCAAATTCACAAATATCATCCTCAGTAAAATGCATGATCCCTCTTTATCCTTCTAAATTTCTCTCCTGCCTTTAGCATTTTCCACCAGACTTTCCTTTCCCATTCACCATTTCCAGAAATGGTTCCTCCCACTAAGCTTGTAATGTTAACTCTGGAATCCTCCAAGATCTATGTTTGGCCCCCTGCTTTCTAAGAACAAGAACAAAGAAAAGCACAGCACAGGAACCGGCCTTTCAGCTCTCCAATCCTATGCTGATCATGATGCACTAAATAAACTGAAGCCTTATCAAAAGGCTTTTGATAAGGTGGCCCATGGAAGACTTCTACAGAAAATGCAGATGTGTGGAATAGAGGGTGATTTAGCAAATTGGATTAGAAATTGGCTGGCAGATAGAAGACAGAGGGTGGTGGTTGATGGGAGATATTCATCGTGGAGTTCGGTGACGAGTGGTGTGCCTCAGGGGTCTGTTTTGGGGCCCGTGCTGTTTGTAATTTTTATAAATGATCTGGATGAGGGTATTGAGGGATGGATCAGTAACTTTGCAGATGATACTAAAGTTGGTGGTGTGGTAGATAGTGAAGAGGGGTGTTTTAGTTTACAGAGTGACTTGGACAAGTTGCAGAGCTGGGCCGAGAGGTGGCAAATGGAGTTTAATGTGGGAAAGTGTGAGGTAATGCACTTTGGCAGGAACAATAAATGTGTAGAGTATAGGGCTAATGGTATGGCTCTTAATAGTGTTGAGGAACAGAAGGATCTTGGTGTATGTGTCAATAGATCCCTGAAAGTAGGCAGTCAAGTGGATAAAGTTGTTAAGAAGGCTTTTGGAGTCTTAGCTTTTATTGGTAGGGGGATTGAATTTAGGAGCCGCAGCATCATGTTGCAGCTGTACAAAACTCTAGTGCGGCCGCACTTGGAGTATTGTGTGCAGTTCTGGTCGCCACATTATAAGAAAGATGTGGAGGCATTGGAGAGGGTACAGAGGAGGTTTACTAGGATGTTGCCTGTTATGGAGGGCAGGTCCTATGAAGAGAGGTTGAAGGATTTGAGGGTGTTTTCGTTAGAAAGGAGGCGGCTAAGAGGGGATCTTATTGAAGCATATAAGATGATTAGAGGTTTAGATAGGGTGGACAGTGATAGCCTTTTTCCTAGGATGGAGAAAGCTAGCACAAGGGGACACAGCTTTAAATTAAGGGGTATGCGTTATAGGACGGATATCAGAGGTAGGTTCTTTACTCAAAGAGTGATTAGGGAGTGGAAGGCCCTGCCTGCAGCTGTTGTAGATGCGCCAAGTTTGGTGGCGTTTAAGAGGTTAGTTGATAAGTATATGGAAGAGAAGGGAATGATTTAGTTAGGAGGGGCATTGCTTTTTTATTTTGGTCGGCACAACATCGAAGGCCGAAGGGCCTGTTCTGTGCTGTATTGTTCTATGTTCTATGTTCTATGTTCTATGAACAAAAAAAACCTGCTTTCTTGGTCCATATCTCTCTCTTCCCTCCCTACTCATGTACCCACCCAAACAACTTTTAAATGTTGTTAATGTGCTTGCTTCCAACACCTCCTCTGGCAATGCGCTCCGGGCATCCACCATTCTCTGCATGAAAAATATCCCCCACACTTCTCCCTTAAATTTTCCCCCTCTCACCTTGAATCTGTGCCCTCTTTTAAGTGACACTTCTACCATTGGGAAAAAGCCTTTGACTATCCACCCTGTCTATGCCTCCCATAATTTTGTAGACCTCTATCAGGTTTCCTCTCAGCCTCCATCTTTCCAGTGAAAACAATCCTTATTTATTTAACCTCTTCTCAAAGCCGACATTCTCACATCCAGGCAACATACTGGTGAATCTTCTTTGCACTCTCTCAAAAGCTTCCACATCTTTCTGGTAGTGTGGTGACCAGAACTGCACACAATACTCCAAATGTGACTTAACCAAGGTTTTATATAGCTGCAACATGATTTTCCAACTCTTCTGTTCAATGCATTGGCTGATGAAGTTAAGCATGCCATATGCCTTTTTAATCACCTTGGCCACCTGTGTTGTCACTTTTTGGGAATTGTAGACCTGCCATGCTCAGATCTCTCTGCCATTTACAGTGTAATTCACACTCAAATTTGATTCTCCAAAATGCGTCCCCTTCATTTGTCTGGATTAAACTCTGTCTGCCGTTTCTGTGCCCAAGTCTCCAATCTATCTATATCCTCTTATATTTTCTGTCAATTCCTGGCACTTTCCATCTCCTTTATCTACATGACCTCCCTTGGTAACATCTTCCAAAGATAGAATGTTATCATCCATGTATATGCAGATGACTCTACACTCTACCTGACCACCTCCTCCCTTAACTGCTCCATTGCCTTGTTCAATCCTCGGTTAACTGGAGTATGCTTCATTTAATCATTCCAGTGACCAAAGCCATTGTCTTTGTCCCATTCACAGAAGCCATACCTTGCCACAGATTCCATCCCTTCTCTAGCACATGGCTGAACTGTTTGATTTGATGTCATAATTTTCCTCATGTTATCTTCTGTCCCTGCGTCTGCTCCATCGCAAGATTGTCTTTGCAAGAAGATTCTGCAGATAGCCAACTGCGAGATGCCTCCTGCCACTATGAAACGAGCAATCAGTTGCACATTAATTCCCTTTCTGCCCTCTACCCTCTGTATTTCAGAGACTTTCTCCAGCCTAACACTCCTCCAAGAGTTCTGTGTTCAAATCTGGCCTTGTGCATTCTTCATTCACTTCACCCTATCATTAGAAGTAGTGTTCAAGATTAGATTGATTTATTAGTGTCACAGGTAGGCTTACATTAACACAGCAATGAAGTTACTGTTAAAATCTCCAAGTTGCCACATTCCAGTGCCTCTGCAGGTACACCACGGGAGAATGCACCTAACTAGCATGTTTTTTGGACTGTGGAGAAAACCGGAGCATCCAGAGGAAACCCATGCAGACACAGAGAGGATGTGCAGACTCTGCACAGACAATCACTCAAGCTGGAAATTGAATCTTAGTCCCTGGCACTGTGAGGCAGCAGTGCTAATGATTTGTGCCATCGTGCTGCCCAGCGTCTTTAGTTGCCTAGGATCTGAGTGCTGCAATTCCATCCCTAAACCTCTCTGCTTTGCCATCACGTGGTTCCTTTAGACACATTCCATTGTATCACCTTCAAAATCACATTTGGAATATAGATAAATAAAAACAATTTTAAACTTGGCCTTAAACTTTTCTTCATGATCTTACAACTACATGAGGAGGTGTGAAATGTCTTTCTTATTCTACCACTCCAATTCTTTTGTGAATATTATGAGGATAAATAATTTATTTGAATGTCTGTGCTGATTTACATGCTGATTTCAAAGAAACCAGTTTGACAGGTATCTTTGAGTTTAAAACACAAGGACATGAGCTTTTTTATTGAAATGAAAAAACCCACTTAGGTGAAGATATAAAGCTGTTTAAATGGTAAATCCCATGTCCCATCCTTTGCAACACACACACACCACATGCACTCAAGTTATGCAGTATGAGATTACTTTTTAGCCAAATTAAAATTCAATGGTAGATGGCAAAAGTAGGGAGTTCACTGTTTTTGAGATCTTTGCTTCTATCTGTGGCAAAAGTTTCCACAGTGTTCCAGGCCTTGAGTGGAGTTGAAGCCAAAGTAAACCACAATTTCTGGAGATGGTCTTTTTTGTCTGTCTTTTCTAAAAATGATTTTTGCACTTCATTTTCCTTGAGATGGAAATACTCTATCTTTGTGCTAGATTCCAAACAGTAACAGAGGTTAGTCTTGAAATATAGAGGGGCAAGAGAGAAAAGGTTAATACTCCATTGGCAAATTTCTTCCAGACTTATCCTATCAATAAAAATAGTTCAAAATGGCTGTTCTGGTCACATGATCTCTTTCCTCAAAATGGTTTTAGAAAGTAATTGATCGGCTTATATCTGCACAGACTTGGGTATCATGTCCTAAGTTCTAATATTCTGCAATATCCCAACCTTTAACTCCTGAATGATCCATCCCCCAACTTGATGGGACAGAAGGATCGCTTCCAGATAGCTATTGCCCATAGAGACATTCTGCTTCTGCTTGAAAGGTAGCATTATAGAAATGCAAATTGAGAAGAACAGTATGGTTTCTGTTCATCTTTTAAAGCAATTCTTGACATCAGAAGTTGTTTTGTCTTAATTGTAATTTACTTTGGAACCTTCCTGAAACACATCAGTTTATAATACTAGACATCCAGTGACTTGTGGCAGCTATCTTCACTCAATATCTTTACTTGTTTCTATAATCCCTTTTAAAGCTGACAAACATGTATTTGACTAGCCAATGGAATTAAAGATTAATATTGGACTTGAGTCGAGAAAGTTCAGTGAGACAGGCATGGAAGAAATGTGGCAGGTAAATCTGATATGATTGTCCTCCAAGGAAGTTACTGCCTGATAAAACACTAGGTTCAGATGGCATGTGCATTCTCAAGGAAACTATGGAGGAAATAGCAAAGGGACTAGTTTCTGTATATAAAAGTTCTGTAGAATAGGGAACTGTTGGAGAGCTATGTACAAAAAAGGAGATAGAACAAAAACATGAAATCATAAACCCATCAGCATAATGTCAATGATAGGAAAGATGCTGGAATTTAAACTAAAGGAAGTAACAAAAGACCAGAGGCAGGTATTGTGATAAAACAAAACGGTGAACATGGAATCTGAAAGGCCATGGTATACTTAATTACCTCACAGAATTATTTGAAGGATAATATAGTAGATGCTATATAGCAGGATTTCAAAAGGCTAAGGTAGTGCACAGTAGGCTCCTTTCAAAGATAATGGCATGTGAAATTTGGGGAAAAATAACTAAATAAATAGTAAACCGGCTAATAAATAAAACAAAAAGAGTGGAGCTAAATGGCAGTTAATTAGATTGGTGGAAAGTAAAAGTGGTACTTCACCAGAATCAATGCTGGGACCATTGTCATTCAGAATTCACGTTAATGATAGTGCTTTAGAAATAAGAAGCCCAATGTCAAAATTTGCAAATGATACTAAGTTGGGAGGTAGAGCTAGCACTGAGGTAAAATGCAACATCATATCAGAAGGCTTATGAAAATGTAGATTGGACAAGTAAGTGATAAATCTACTTTGATATAAATAAATATGAAATCATGCACATTGATAGCAAAAAAATTGAAATATTACTTGCATTTTTTTTTAAAGAGCAACACAGCACGGGAAACAGGCCCTTCGGCCCAACGAGCCCGCGCCGCCGTCATAACTATATAGTAGCAAATCCATTATCCTATTATGTTATTCCTATATAATAATATATATATTATTCCTAATATGGAAAATTCTCACTATAGGGACAATTTGTTTTCCAATCAGCCTAAGAGCGAATTTTTGGGTTGTGGGAGGAAACCGGAGTGCCCGGAGAAAACCCACGCAACCACGGGGAGAACGCGCAAACTCCCGCAGACACCGGCCCCATTCCAAGTGTCTGCACAGCCACATCGATAGTCTCTGAGCTGTCATGGTGCCCTTCAGATGGTCCACATAAAGCACTCATTTACGACATGAGGTACCAGGCAACCCATGAATCAACATCCAAGAGCTGTGCCCGCACCACCTGCTGAATGCATGCTCAATGTTGGTCAAGTATGGACCGAATTACCTGTGGTAGTTTAGAGCATAAGAAACAAGAAACTGAATGCTGTATATTCTGTGTAATTTTATGTAACTTCTTCTTGAACTTCTTCAGTTTTGGGGCGGCATGGAGGTACAATGGTTAGCACTGCTGCCTCACAGCACTAAGGACCCAGGTTTGATTCCCAATTTGGTTTACTATTCATCTGCACATTCTCCCTGTGTCTCCCAGGGTTTCCTCTGGGAGCTCTGGTTTTCTCCCACATTTCAAAAGATGTACTTGTTAGATGCATTGGCCATGCTAAATTCTCCCTCAGTGTACCCAAGCAGGTGCTGGAGTGTGGTGACTCACGGATTTTCACAGTAACTTCATTGCAGTGTTAATGTAAGCTTACTTATGACACTAACAAATAAACTAAACATTTCTGGTGAAGGTGCTCCCATAGTGCCATTAGAAAGGGAAGTCCAATATTTTGATCCACTGACAAGATGAATTCCGATATGTGTCGAAGTCTTCTTGTTATGCAGGAACATTTTAGATTGACTGTGTTAATCAGTTGGGGACCCCTCTGAAGGAATTTCTTCAGCCAATTTCCTGTTCCTTCAAGCCAATAGGTGGATATAGAATATTATTTTCAAAACAACAGAGAAAATGTCTTAGCTTCAGTGAACTGTGGGCAAGTATATATTTTCCATTCCTATCCAGTTTGTTTCCAGGTTTCAGAAGTACAATTTTCCATGAATTTTCTGCTGGTCAGGATTGGCTGATGGAGGATAAGATTTTTTTCTGGCACATAAAAGATGATTTTATGAGTGCATTTTCCCAAAGAGACAAAAATCTGAGACCAAGCACCAACTGACTCAAGAACAGCTTCTTCCCTATTGCCATCAGACTTTTGGATGGATCTACCTTATATGACATTGACTTTTTTCTACACCCTAGCTATGATTGTAGCACAGTGGCACAGTGCTTCGCAGTGTCAAAGATCCAGATTCAATTCTGGCCTTGGGTCATTGTCTGTGTGGAGTTTACACTTTGTTTGTGTGGGTTTCCTCCTGATGGTCTGGTTTTGCCCCACAGTCCAAAGATGTGCAGATTAAGTGGGTTGGCCATGCTAAATTGATTCTTGTGTCAGGAGGATTAGCAGGGTAAATATGTGGCATTATAGGAATAAGATCTGGGTGGGATTGTGGTTGGGCCAAATGACCTCCTTTTGGACTGTAGGGATCTATGATTTTATGACTACAATCTGCACCCCCTGCTTTCCTTCTTCACTATGTACCCTATGAACAGTGTGTTTTGTTTGCGCAGTGCATGAGAAACAATATTTTTAACTGTATCCCAATAATAAATCAAATCAAATTGAAATTATACTGGATGAAAAAAATCACATTGAGCATAAGCATGGTTTCTTAATATGCACTACAAGTGCCCACCGAGAACATAATTTCTTAAATTTATCCTAAAGTGCTAATATTAAAGTACTCGCAGCTTTGGTGCAGCATGAGTTATATAAAAAACGGAAACTTCTATTGTGCCTTTTACAATCTTGGGGAATCACGGTCAGTTCAGTATTTTTTGAAATAGTGAACTGACACAGTTCAATCATTTTGGAATGAGATGAGGAAAAATTCCTTCGCTCAAAGGGTTGTGAACCTTTGGAATTCTGTACCAAGAGGTTTCCAAATGCTGAAACATTGATTATATTAAAAGCCAAGATTTTTTTTTTTCAGATATCAAGAGATTATCTGGGGATACACCAAGAGGCTGGAGTTGAGATCATGATCGTATTGAATGATGCAGTAGGCTCACCAGCCAAATGGCACGCTCTGGATCCTATTTCTTCTCTTATATTAACTGCAACTGAGCAAAACTGAACAGAGTGGAAAGCCAATGTTGCATGCACTCCTGTTATTTCCCAGCTGACAAGAAAAAATAAATTTGGTCCCAAACGTAAGTTTATGGACACTTTTCCTTGTTGCACAGTTTTAGAGTTTTTTTTATAATTAAATATTGATATTTAAAGCTCTAAATCTTTAATTCATTTTTGTTTTCTTTTGGAATTTTCTCACTTTCTCTCTTCCCCTGAGTTCTGCTGGGCTAAAGCTCGACAAGTTTTCTTTGTGATGAAAAGGATGTGTGCAACTAATTTGTGCACAGTAAGCTCTCCTAAATTTGGATAAATGATTAAATAGTCATTTTATTTGCTTGAAAGATAAATATGTACCAGGACATCTTTGCTCTTGTTTGAATAGTACCATGGGATCTTTTGCACTTCCACACAAGAATGATTACCTATACATTGGAAGGTGGGTTGAGGCAGCCCAAATTCAGTTACATAGAATTCTTAAAGCAAGTGGACAGAGAATCTCAAATGTGTCACCAGTGCAGTCCAGATTTAATTCCAAGCTCGAATGATGAGAAGCCAGTTTTTCACACTATCATGTCTTCCAGTGCCCATTATTGTCAAAATTACGTAAAACTACAAAATGCATCATCAGCAAATGTCAAGGTTGTAAAACAATTCAGGTTTTTAATAACATACCCCTAATTGTAAGGACTTTTCGATCTGCAGTCAGCATGTTTGTTTTTAATGAGCAAGTGCAAATGTGCAATCAGTTGTTGAACAAGACTTACATTCTCAACGCAGGGTTCCGGCAATACCGCTCATTAACCACTTAGCATTTTTCACGGTAAAAGCCTGATAAGAATTTCTTCCATTTTATTATGGCATCCCTTGTGATGGATAACATTTTAAATGGACAGAATCACAGTATTTGCATTTCCCTTCTCCAACAGAACCTTTGGAGGAGATTGTTGAAATGGTCAGAGAGCCATGGTAACATTAAACTCTGCCGTGTTTATTTGATGGACAACACCATTACATCCTGCATGAATGGGCTGCAAAGTTGATTGCCATGGCAACCCGTTACTGTAGCAACCACTGCAGTAACTCGGTGCTCCTTTAGCAGCAGTGTGCAAAGAATACAGTATCTGCCTCAGAGTTCTTACTTCAGCCAATGAAGGGTAAATCAAACGTATTATAGATTTTTAAACATTTTGATCCATTACAATCATATAGATTCTTTAAAAACAAGAGAAACTGCATACACCATTGGATAGTCCTGCTATCAGTGTTTTCTCAAGTACAATCACAAAGGAGAGGTCATTGCTCATTTTTTTGTGCCCCGTTAAGTTAAAACCTAGTAGTTGAGAGTGAATTTTCTTCAATTTTTATGGAAAAAATTGAAATAAGCTTGAAAGCCAGAAATGAGGAAATAAGTTGGCTTCTTTGCACAGATGGGGCTGTGACCTTTCCATAAAGTTTCCCCATACAGATCAATGCTCAGCCTGTGACGACTTTCACTTTGCCTGACACACATGTGAACATGGTCGATCGAAGTTCAAAGGAGGCGATGAACAGAAAATGCTGGAAAATCTCACCAGATCTGACACATCTGTGGAGAGAGAATAGAGCCGAAGTTTCGAGTCAGGATGACCCTTTGGCAGAACTGAAATGGGATGTCAAGCTAAGCCCAATGATTGGATGGCATGATAGCACATGGTTAGCACTGCTGCCTCACATTACCAGGGAACCAGGTTCAATTCTGACCTCAGACCACTGTCTGTGTGGAGTTTGCACATTTTCCTCATCGGTTTCCTCTGTAAGTTTATTTATTAATCACAAATAGG
Organism: Sphyrna mokarran; assembly: GCA_024679065.1. Taxonomy (NCBI): domain Eukaryota; kingdom Metazoa; phylum Chordata; class Chondrichthyes; order Carcharhiniformes; family Carcharhinidae; genus Sphyrna; species Sphyrna mokarran. The sequence continues at coordinate 26,133,387 of JAGIQG010000009.1, forward strand.
TTTACATTAACATTACAATGAAATTACTGTGAAAATCCCCTAGTCACCACACTCTAGAGCCTGATTGGGTACACTGAGGGAGAATTTAATGTGGCCAATTCACTTAATCTGCGCATCTTTGAATTGTGGGAGGAAACCAGAGCATCTGGAGGAAACCCATTGAGAGAATGTACAAACTCCACACAGACAGTGACCCAAGTCAGGAATCAAAACTGGGTGCTCCAAACGTGTGCGGGTTAGGTTGATTGGCCATGGTAAATTAACCCTAGTGTTGGGGGATTAGCAGGGTAAATATGAGGGGTTATCTGAACAGGGTCTGCATGGGATTGTGGTTGGGGCAGATTCGATAGGCTGATCAGCCTCTTTCTGCATCGTAAAGATTGTATGATTCTTCAAAGATGTGAATTGTTGAAATTGTTCCTTTAGAAATCGTTAAAATATTAAACTATCATTTTGGAGCAATTTTATGATGGTGTTTTTGTGGGAAGGTAAGATAGACAGATTAGATCAGTTGGCTAGGCTGCTCATGGGTGGCTCAGATTAATGCCAACAACATGGGGTTCAATCCGTCTACCTCTTCACTCTACCCATAGTAAAAAAAATCACAGCACTTTACTGTGACACCCTAAATAATTTCCATGGACTTGCTTTGAAACAGAGAGCTCGAGAAGAAGATGAGGAAATTGCATATGGTAGACTTCAAAAGCCCAGAAAAGACCTTCAGCAGCAGAATAACAAGAATAACTTGCACTTATACTGTAGTAAAACACCACTAAATGCTTCCCTAGGGCATTAATAGACATTAATGGGGTAATAATATTTGATACTGGACAAAACAATTTGGTTTTAAGGAGTTTCTTAAAGGAAAACATTGAAGTGGAAAGGCAGAAAGGTTTGAGGGGGAGAGGGGATTTCAGGGCCTCAGCCTCTGAAGGAACTGATGTCAATGATTGTACCTTTCCTTTATTAAATTGAAGGTATGAACAAGGCCAAAATTTTAGGTTTGCAAAGAGCTGGGATGATTAAATACTGGAGGAATTCCCTGAGTTAGAAAGGGTGTGAGCTCATTAAGGAGATTTGAAAACACGGATGAGATTTTTAAAACCTCAAACATTGCTCGACTGGAAGTGATTGATTTGATTTACTATTGTCACATGTATTAATGTACAACGAAAAGTATTGTTTCTTGCGTGCTCTACAGACATACCGTGCATAGAGAAGGAAACGAGAGAGTGCAGAATGTAGTATTAAAGTCATAGCTAGGGTGGAGAGAAAGATCAATTTAATGCAAGGTCAAAAATAAAAAATCTGACAGCAGCAGGGAAGAAGCTGTTCTTGAGTCAATTAGTATGTGAACTCAGACTTTTGTATCTTTTTTCCTGAAGGAATAAGATTGAAGAGAGAATGTCTGGGGTGTGTGAATTGGTGAATCGCATTTGGTGTAAGCAGCAGAATTTTGGATGTGTTCATGTTAAGCAGGGTGGAAGATGGGAGGTCGGTCAGAGTGCACTGGAATCTAGAAGTATCATTTGATTTCAAATAACAATGGCACAAAGAAAGGTTTCAGTAGCAGCTGGTTTGAGGCAGGAGTTGAGTCCGGGGATATTATAGAGGGAGAATTAGATAGTCTTAGTGATGGAATGGATATGTTGGAAGTACATCTCGGGGTCAAATATTAAATCTTGGTTGCCAAATAATTTAATACTGTGAGAAATTACATGTTAGAAATGCACTTTGCACAAGTTTGATGCTTAATTCTAGAATACATAGGCTCATAGCTTAATACAGTATTGAGGGAATGCTGCACCTTTGTGAGATCTTTTGTCAAATTGTTAAATCACAGTAAGCAGCCATGAGATTAACATTCCTCTGCTCCATCCAAAAGTACTTTTTTAAATCAGTTCACAGGATATGGACATTACTGGCTAGGTCAACATTTATTGCCCATCTATAATTGTCTCGAAAAGGTGATGGTGAGCTGCCTTTCTTAACTACTGCAGTTCATGTGGCGTAAGTACACCTATTGCACTGTTAGGGAGGGAGTTTGAGCGACAGTGAAGGAGCTGCAATATTTTTCCATGTCAGGATTGATGTATGGCTAGGAGGGGAATTGCTACCCTTGTCCTCACAGGTGACAGGTTTGGAAGGTGCTGTCAAAGGAGTCTTGGTAAGTTGCTGCAGTGCACATAGTCGATGGTACACACTGTTGTCACTGTGCATTTGTGGTGGAGGAAGTGAAGGTGCTGGATTGAATGCCAATCAAGTGGGCTGCTTTGTCCTAGATCATATCAAGCTTCTTGAGTATTGTTGGAACTGCACTCATCCAAGCAAATGGTGAGTTTTCTATCACACTCGTGACTTGTGCCTAGTAGGTGGTCAACCTTTGGGGAATCAGGAAGTAAGTTCCTTGACACAGAATTTCCAGCCTCTGATCTGTTCTTGTAGCCACAGTATTTACATGGCTAGTCCAGCTTCTGATCAACAGTACCTTCTAGCATGTTGATGTTGAGGAATCCAGCGATGGTAATGCCATTGAAAGTCAAGGGACAATAGATAGATTCTCTCTTTTGGAGATGGTAATTGTCTGACACGTGTGGCATGAAAATTACTTACCACTTGTCAGCCCAGGCTTGAATGTTGTCCAAGTTTTGTTGCATTTGGGCAACAATTGTTTCAGTATCTGATGAATCCTGTATAGTGCTGAAAATAGTTCATCATCAATGAACGTTCCCACTTTTGACATAATGATGGAAGTAAGGCCATTGATGCAGCATTTGAATATAGTTGGGCCTAGGACACCATCGAGAGAAACTCCTTCAGCGTTATGCTGGGACTGACATGATTGATCTCCAAACAACATAACCACCTTCCTTTGTCCTAGGCATCACTCTAACCAGCGATGAGTTTTCCTCATTGACTCAGTTTAGCTAGGCTGCCTTGATGCCACACTCAATCAAATGCTGCCTTGAAGTCATCTCACCATTTGACTTCAGCTCTTTTGTCTAGAATGAGGGCAGCAGCCAAGTGGCCCTGCTGCAACTCAAACTAAGTGTTAGGGAGTAAATCATTCCTAAGCAAGCATCACTTCATCGCACTATCGGTGACCCACTTCTATCGCTTTGCTGATGATCGACAGTAGACTGATCAGATGTTAATTGGCTGGGTTAGATTCATCCTATTTTTTGTGGACAGGTCAAATCCTGGCAACTTACTATATAGCCACAATGTTGTAGCTATACTGGAATAGCTTAGTTAGAAATACTGGTACTATTCAGTACTATTGCCAGAATGTTGACAGGGCTCAGAGCAGTATCCAATGTCTTCAGCCTTTCTTAATATCATATGAAGGGAATTGAACACTTTGAAATGATGTCCTGGCAGTGACCCTCTGAGTTTCTACTTTGCAGTTTATTAATGGACCTTTCAGGAGTAGAACAAAGGTTCTAATAAGCTCCTAATTGTGTTAATCAATTAAGTTATGAAAAGTTAATGGAGAGGAAAATTAGGTGAGACATTTTCAATCCTGTCAATTTTATGTTATGTTGAAAGTCTTGCCTTCAGACCTGTTGTATTAGCTGCTTGGGAATGAATGGGAACATAGATTTAAACTTTAGATATTGTCCTTGGTTCTTATTACTATGCATCTTCTTGACTCACAGAGCCAAAAGACTTGGGTGTTCCATATAAAAAGTAACCTGTATTATATCTTTATTACGTAAATAAAACTACAAATGCACATTCCTGTGATTTGCTAAGTGAATTCCTACATCATTTGTGTAGATCGCTTTACAGTTATGTTGCCCAAGGCTAGTCAGTACATTTGTAAATTACAGTGAATAAGAGATTCTTCCGTTTGAATGTTTCCATTACATGTTAGACTCATAATCAAGTATATAATGTCCTCATTCAAAACTTGCAAATTCATTGGCTGATGATTTCTTTGCATGCTCCTATACCCATAATATTACAAAAAGTGTGACAGAAATCCTACATACATGTAGAAGCAGCCTCAAGGAAATTCTTACCCAACTATTTCTCTTGCTAGTCAATTGCACAGCTAAAGATTTGCAAATTAGAGTGAGCATTACATTTCAAGTGTTTTTCACTGATCCCACGTGAGGTAGACAATCTGGTGAACTGGTGCGACGACAATAATCTCTCCCTCAATATCAGTAAAACAAAGTCATCGACTTCAAGAAGTGGAATGGAGGACATGTCTCTGTCTACATCAAAGGGATGAAGTGGAAATGGTCAAGAGCTTCAAGTTTCTAAGTGCCTAGATCACCAACAATCTGTCCTAGAACATAGAACATTACAGCGCAGTACAGGCCCTTTGGCCCTCGCTGTTGCGCCGACCAATGGAACCAATTTTATGACTCTCTAACCTAAACTATTCCAATACTATCCATATGCCTATCCACTGACTATTTGAACACCCTTAAACTTGGCGAGTCCACAACTGCTGCAGGAAGGGCATTCCACGCCCTTACTACCCTCTGAGTAAGTCCTGGTTCCTCCATGCTGATGCTATAGTTAAGAAAGCCCACCAATACCTCTACTTTCTCAAGAGGCTAAGGAAATTTGGCAGTTTCCAGAAACCTTCCTGAGTCAGCCCACAGTTACTCAAGATCAAATATTCCATGCAGCAATATATGCAACAAAGAACATTCTCCACAGAAGTTACTCATGCAACAATTCAGGAAGGGAAAATTCTGTTAGTAACAACTGAAGTATCAGGGGAGGGGGGGTGGTGGTGATGGGTGGTGAGAGGATGCCTGAATTTCATGGTTGGCATGAAGGCACTGCAAGTGTATGTAATGTCTGCTCTTGCCCAATCATGCACTGAATAGCCAATTAAAGATGAAAGTGGGAAAGGTGTTCCACGAGAGGCCCGGGCTGGTTTGCGAGGGGAGGACTGCTTGCATATCCTTTGTCAGGCTGTGAGTGAGTGATGAGAGATACTGTTTCAAAAGATGGGAATGGGGAGACCACCCCCCCCTCCCCCGCCCCCCCCACCCCGCACCTGTCCCCGCACCTCATGAAGAAAATCTGGAATTAGGTGGTAGAGCGAGTCAACAGACAAACAGCCATACACAGGGACTGGCTGCGGTGTCAGGAGAGGGTCCTTCTCTGCTCTGGAAGGGTGTGCAAAGAAGCCAACTGGCGTTTGGAATGAATGGTATGCATTTGATGTGGCTGGGAGGTGGTACCTGAGCAACTCTGGCAGCAGTGGAACTCTGTGCCCAGCAAGGCTGTTTGGCACTGGGTGGTGCTGAAGGGCTCAGAGAGGAAAAGTGCTACAATGTGTTTGGTCAAAGATGTTAGGAGCAGCAAGTGCATCTTCACAGGAGAAGAGAATGAACAATTGTCGAGAAAGGAACCCAACAGATGGTGGAGCTGCCATATGTTAATGGGGGAGCATATACTAGCGATGGTACGCAAGCAGGATGCGAGATATGTTGGCTAAGGAGACGCAGTAGTTTGTAATGAAGAAGGTGAGAGCGAAGGGAGTGCATGTTTAACAAAAGGCATTGTGATATGCTGGGCTGAGGGTCAGGGAATGCAAGTTTATGGTACTCATTTAATATCCTGTCTTCTTGGATTTGTGCCATTCTGCCTCTGTAATGTTCCTGCCTATCCAGCACTGTTTTCCATCTCATCTCTCAGCTGGCTCATTGTTCAGGCTAGTGAAAGATCCAGACAGTCCCTCATTGACCGAGAAGGAGGAGGACTGACCCTCAGGTGGTGGGTGCATCATCATATTCTTGTCTTGCAACTTGTACTACCTACACTACAGGCAGTTTATTGGTGGTGTGCCCATCCTTCCAGATGCTAATCAGGCTGGGTGCAGATGGCACAATTTACAGGGCAGCTCCCAGAGGCTGCAACTGCATCCTGGTGATTTGAGACGAGCTCAGGAGCCTTGCCAGCTCAGAATTTCACCTTAAATTCCCTTTAGCTGCAAACTGAGAATCCAGCAATCACATGGGCTAAGAATTCACTGCATAAGAGATTAAAAAAAAATGAAGTTAACTTTTTTTCTGATGGAGCAAATAATTGAATTGATAATTCATCTCCATTCTCTCCTTTCAAAGAAACAAAGAACAAAGAATAATACAGACAGGAATAGGCCCTTTAGCCCTCCAAGCCTGCACTGATCATGTGTTCCTAACTAGACCATCTGTTTGTATCCCTCTATATCCAGTCTGTTCATGTGGCTATCTAGATAAGTCTTAAATGATCCTAGCGTGTCTGCCTCAACCACCTTGCTTGGTAATGCATTCCAGACCCCCAATACCTTCTGTGTAAAATATTGCATACCTATATTGAACCTTGCTCCCCCTTACTTTGAACTTGTGACCCCTCGTGTTTGCCGTTTCTAACCTGGGGAAAAGTTTCCAACTGTTCACCTTATCAAACCCTTCATAATGTTATAAACTTCTGTTAGGTCGCTCATCAGCCTCTGTCTTTCCAGGGAGAACAATTCCAGTTTACACCATCTCACCTCATATCTAAGATTCTCCATAATAGGCAATATCTTGGTAAACCTTTTCTGCACTCTCTCCAAAGCCTCCACGTCCTTCTGGCAGTATTCCAAATGTGGCCTAACCAATGTTCTATATAACTGCAACATCATATGCCAACTTTTATACTCTATGCCTCGTGCAATAAAGACAAGCATACCATATGCCTTTTTCATCGCCTTTTCCACCTGTGCTGCCACCTTTAAGGATCTGTGGACTTGCACACCCACATCCCTCTATATGTCTATACTTCTGATAGTTCTGCCATTTATTGAATAGCTCCCCCCACGCATTAGAAGTACCAAAATGCATCACTTTGCATTTACCTGGATTAAATTCCATCAGTCATTTCTCCGCCCAATTTTCCAGCCTATTTATATCCTGCTGTATTCTCTGACAATGTTCATTACTATCCAGCAATCTTTGCGTTGTCCGCAAACTTATTAATCAGACCATCTATATCGCCTTCCAAATCATTTATATGTATCACAAACAGCAGAGGTCCCAGAACAGAGCTCTGCAGAACACCACTGGTCACAGACCTCCCATCAGAAAAAGACCCTCCACTATTACCCTCTGTCTTCTATGGTCAAGCCAGTTCTGTATCTATCTAGCTAGTTCACCTTTGATCCTGTGAGATTTAACCTTTTGCACCAGCCTGCCATAAGGGACCTTGTCAAACGCTTTACTAAAATCTATGTATATGACATCCATGGTCCTTCCATTGTCAATCATTTTTGTCACCTCCTCAAAAAATTCAACCAAATTTGTGAGGCATGACCTCCCTCATACAAAACCACGTTGTCTATCGCTAATGAGACTATTCAGCTCTAAATGTGTAAAGATCAGATCTCTAAGAATCTTCTCCAACAATTTCTCCAACCACGGACATCAAGCTCACCGGCCTATAATTACCCGGATTATCCTTGCTACCCTTCTTAAATGACGTGACCACGTTTGCTATCCTCCAATCCTCTGGGACCTCACCCGTGTCTAATCACAAAGATTTCTTTAGAGGCCCAACAATTTCATCTCTCATCTCCCTCGGTAACCTAGGACAAATGCATCTGGCCCTGGGGATTTGTCTACCTTAATGCTTCCTAAAACATCTAACACTTTCTCCCTTGTTACTGCGATTTGTTCAAATGGGTCTACACATCCCTCTGAGACACTACCAATCAACGTGTCCCTCTCCGTTGTGAATACTGATGCAAAGTATTCATTTAGGATCTCACCTACTTCTTTGGGCTCTAAGCATAATTCCCCTTTGTTCTTGAGAGGCCCGACTTTTTCTCTGACAACCCTCTTGTTTCTAATATATGTATAAAATGACATGAGATTCTCCTTAATCCTGCCTGCCAAGGACATTTTGTGATCCCTTTTTGCCCGTCTAACTCTCTGTCTCTCTGTTTGAGTTCTTTTCTATTTCCCTGTATTCCTCCAGTGCTTCATCTGTTTTTATCTGCCTGGACCTTGTGTATTCCTCTTTTTTCTTTTTGATTACATCCACAATTTCTCTGGTTATCCACGGCTCTCGAATTCTATCTTTCCTGTCCTTTTTCACAGGCACATGCCTGTCCTACACTCCTATCAACTGCTCCTTAACATGCCAGATGTGGATTTATCCTCGAACAGCCTCTCTCAATCAACAGTCACCAAATCCTGCCTAATCCAGCTGTAGTTAGTCTTCCCCCAATTCAGCATCTCACCCATAGGACAATACTCATCCATTTCCATGACTATCCAAAGGTTTACAGAATTGTGATCATTGTTCATCACACGTTCCCCGATTGAAACTTTAATGACCTGAGCGGGCTCATTTCTCAGTACTAGGTCGAGTATAGCCCTTTCTCTAGTTGGACTATCAACATATTGTTCCAAAGGAACTTCCTGGATATATTTTACAAATTCCTGCCCATCCAGACCTCCAGCCCTAAAGGATTTCCAGTCCATATGAGGGAAATTAAAATTTCCCATTACAACAACGTTATTTTTTCTACACCTGTCCAGAATCTCCTTACATATTTTTCATTTCCTTCATTGCCTTTATTTTCTTCGCATACGATACATTAATTATATGCTCACCAAGCTTACTGAATAATTTTCTTTCATGTGATGAAACCCTCTGTACTTTTGAAATAATATTGCTTCTGAAATAAGTTTATCAGCAGTGCAATGAAAACAGAAAATGCAGGAAGCTCAGGCAATTTCTATGGAGAGATACAGAGTTAATGGTCTGGATTTTTATCATCAAAGTGGGTAGGAGAGAATCAGAAGAAAATTACTCAGCTCAGCCGACTCCCCTCAGAAGAAAGTGCCTGGGATTGTCCTGGGTACGGGCTGGGGTTGGGCCAACTGACCCGGGAAGAATTGTAGGGACAGCCATGGGGTACTAGGAATCCAGACAGCCTGTTTAAAAGGCCAACCTCACTGCCATGGTTCCAGTTAAAAACAAAACACAAAGACCCTCCATCTCTCAGCCATTATAATCCTTTCATCTCCCAAACAATCCCCAGGCCTCCATGCCACCTCATGCTTCCCGCCCACTCACGGGGCAGGGGGTGGGGGGTGAGAGAAGTCACAAGGTCCCCTGGTCGTCGTGCCTGCTATTATCTGTCAGAGCAAGAAGTCTTACGACACTAGGTTAAAGTCCAACAGGTTTATTTGGTAGCACAAGATACAAGCTTTTGGAGCACTTCTTCTTCATCAGGTGACTCAGCTGATGAAGGAGCAGTGCTCCAAAAGCTTGTGGCTTGTACTACCAAATAAACTGTTGGACTTTAACCTGGTGTTGTGAGACTTTTAACTGTGTTTACCCCAACCCAATGCCAAAATTTCCACATCATGACTCTCAGGCAGAAAGACAGAAATCCCAGGTAGCTATTTCAATATGGGAGCAGTTCACGCTCTCTGAACTCTGCTGTCACATTCACAGTGTTTGCGAAGTAGTTGCAAGCTCTGAGGTTTTTTTTGGAACTTAAAGGTCCTGGATGATTGACACTTTTATTAGCTTGCAGTGGAGCCTGCCTTTGCAAGCACAGGGAAAATTTATCAATAGATTACAGCCAAAATTCTCCCATCTCACTCACCATGGGAATCATAGTGGGCGAAACAGGAAATTTAGTGGAACATTTGAAGGTGCAACGGGTTTGGGTGGGAACTTCTGGTCTTGGGATGCGCTCGGCTGGAAAATTCCACCTGTCTTTTCTCAAAGCTTTTTTGATTTGATTTGATTTGCATTGGTATACAGTGAAAAGTATTGTTTCTTGCACACTATACACAGCATACCGTTCATAGAGAAGGAAATGAGAGAGTGTAGAATATAGTGTTACAGTCATAGCGAGGATATAAAGAAAGATCAATTTATTTCAAGGTGAGTCCATTCAAAAGTCTGACAGCAGCAGGGAAGAAGCTGTTCTTGAGTTGATTGGTACATGACCTCAGACTTTTGTATTTTTTTCCTGATGGAAGAAAGTGAAAGAGAATGCCTGGGGTGCATGGGATCCTTAATTATGCTGGCTGCTTTGCCAAGGAAGCGGCAAGTGTGGACACAGTCAATGGACGGGAGATTGGTTTAGTGATGGATTAGGCTACATTCATGACCTCTTTTTTGTGTATTCCACTATAAACAATAGATTTGTTAGTTCTCGAGAGGAAAGTGTGTAATGGGTCAAATGGACAAGGGAATGCCAGAGATGACATGAGGGGCCATAAAGATTGAGGACACTCCCAAAAATTAAACAGCCTGGAAAAGTGGTAGGCAATTCTGGAATAGGGATCCTCTCTGAAATTGTTAAATGGCATCCAATTCAACTTGATGAAAATCCGGCCTATGTTTCAAGCTGATGACCCATAGTCAAAATGTTCTCAGGGTCATTGACTTGAAAGAGTTAACTCTGTTTCTCTCTCTCCAGAGAGGCTGCCCAACCTGCTGAGAATTTCCAGCATTTTCTGTCTTTGCTTCAGATTTCCAGCTTCTTCACTATGTTTGAACATCTTTGTAACGCTGCTTGATTTTCTGCTCCAGGCTAAACTTTTGCTTTTCATGCTACCTGCTGATGCAAAGCTAACTATCATCATAGTGAGTTGTCTGCCTCTAGTTGTTTGAATCAGGTCATTTGAATAATTATTCATAGTTCCTTGTACAGCTTTGGTCTTGTGTAAAGGGCAAGTCTAATGGAGGGATAGAGGGTGAAACATCTAGCTAGTGGATTAAATTTAAAGTGATAGGTGCAATTCAGGTGATGTTGCCCATATGTGGGCAAATGTTAGAGCTGCTAACCTACTGGGGAGAACAAGCAGCTGCAACTTGTAACTCAATCCCAGTGCAATCCACATTACAGGTATGCGGGGAGGGGAAGAGCAAGATTTTTGACAGTGCTTGTAATTTATATAAAAATGGTTATGTTCCCAATATTGCCGAGAAATAGGAGCAGGAGTAGGCCATCTAGCCCCTAAAGTGGCCCACTTACTGGGAATGTAAGGGTGGGGGTGAGGGAATGTGAACCAGGGGGTTAAGTATACAGACTCAGCTCCTCAGAAAAGGCACTTGTGATTTTCTTGCCCCCCCTCCCCCTTCTGCATTACTTATTTTGAAAGAGGAGACACTGGCTACAATTAGCCAGAGAGGAGGGAGAATGGCCTCACTTTGGGACAGAGCTTTGGAAATTACTCTGAGCAAATGACAGCATTGCTTCTCAGCCTTTTGGCTAAAACATAAATGAAATCAAGCCTTAGAGGAGGTGCAATGCCTGCTCCAATCAGTTTGGATTATGTAGATCAAGTCAAAGATGCCTTTCCTATCAGCTTGGATCTAGAACGTCTCACTTGCCGAGATTTTGGATTGGATTGAATTGGATATATATGAAAAAAATGACAGTGTGGCTAAGATCAAGAGTAGCTTTGCCCTGTACTTGATACAAGTCAATGAGGTTACACTGACTTCATTTGAAGCATTTTTTAAAAAATTCCATTTATTGCTTTTGGCTCAGATGGAGCTCGGATCAAGCACTGGAGGGGCTGTAATGCCTGCTCCTATCGGTTGGGATCTGGGTTGATTGAGGCCAGGACAGGAAATGGGCAGCCTGTTTTGTCAGCTTGTATCAGGAATGTCTCTCCTGCAGGGACTTTAATTTGACTTTGGATATAACACGAGTCTAACGGAGACTGGGCATTGATGGCTCAGGGATCATACTCCTAACACAGAAATCCGTCAGGAGAAGGGGTGGCAAAATCAGTCAAGATGTGGAGATGCCAGCGTTGGACTGGGGTAAACACAATAAGAAGTCTCTCAACACCAGGTTAAAATCCAACAGGTTTATTTGGTAGCAAACACCACTAGCTTTTGGGGCTTTGACCCTTCATCAGTTGAGTGGGGAGTTCTGATCACAAACAGGGCTAATTCAGTCAATGCAGTGTTTGTTGCCTTCCTCTCACTGAGGAGAAATTCAATAGTTTTAAGCTTTTTTGTTGGTTTTATCAGTGCTCTTTTCTCCCGTTCACACATATATCAATTTAGCTCCATCGACTGCATAGAACATAGAACATAGAACAATACAGCACAAACAGGCCCTTCAGCCCACGAGTTGCGCCGATCACATCTACCAATCCACAGACCTATCTATAACCCCTTATCCTATTCTTTTCCATATACTCATCCAGAAGTCTCTTAAAAGACCCCAGTGAGTTTACCTCAACAACCTCCGACAGCAGTCGGTTCCATTCACTCACCACCCTCTGAGTGAAAAACCTACCCCTGACATCTCCTTTGTATTTGCTTCCCTGCACCTTAAATCTGTGTCCTCTCGTAGTGACCATTTCCGCTCGGGGAAATAGTCTCTGAGCGTCCACCCTATCTATTCCTCTCAACATTTTATAAACCTCTATCAGGTCGCCTCTCAACCTACGTCTCTCCAGTGAGAAGAGTCCCAGCTCCCTCAACCTATCTTCATAAGGCTTGCCTCCCAATCCAGGCAGCATCCTTGTAAATCTCCTCTGAACCTTCTCAATAGCCTCTACATCCTTCCTATAATAAGGCGACCAGAACTGCGCACAATACTCCAACTGGGGTCTGACAAGAGTCTTATAGTGCTGCATCATTACCTCCTGACTCCTAAACTCTATTCCTCGATTGATGAAGGCCAGTACACCGTACGCCTTCTTGACCACTTCCTCCACCTGCGAGGCCGATTTAAGAGTCCTATGGACCCGGACTCCGAGATCCTTCTGCTCTACAACACAGCTAAGACTCCTACCCTTATATTGTACTCCTTCATCCCATTATTCCTGCCAAAATGGACCACTACACATTTATCTGCATTGAAGTCCATCTGCCACTTCTCCGCCCAGTCTTGCATCCTGTCTATGTCCCGCTGCAACTTTTGGCATCCCTCCAGACCATCCACAACACCACCGATCTTTGTATCGTCGGCAAACTTGCTAACCCATCTCTCCACTTCCTCATCCAGGTCATTTATGGAAATGACAAACAGCAGGGGTCCCAGAACAGTTCCCTGAGGCACTCCACTGGTTACCGACCTCCATGCAGAACAAGACCCATCCACAATCACTCTCTGCCTTCTGCTGGCAAGCCAGTTCTGGATCCACGAGGCCAAAGCCCCTTGGATCCCATGCCCTCTCACCTTCTCCAGGAGCCTTGCGTGTGGGACCTTATCAAACGCCTTACTAAAGTCCATATACACTACGTCCACCGCTCTTCCTTCATCAATGTGTTCAGTCACATTTTCGAAGAACTCAACTAGGCTCATAAGGCATGACCTGCCCTTGACAAAACCATGCTGACTATTTCTAATCAGTCCAAACTTCTCCAAATGTTCATATATCTTAACCCTCAGAAGCCTCTCCATCAGCTTAATGCTCAAACTGCATGCTCAAGTACAATGGTTCCTCATTTGCATGGATGTCTAGCACAAGAATAAGACTATGTTCATGAATGATACATCTTTCACCTACTTGGAAAACCTGGATTTATAAGGTTCTCCCCAGCATGCATTAACATTCTGCAGCAGTGGCTCATTGCAGTAAATGCCTGGTAAGATTTTGCAGCACATTACACATGTCAGGTAGAGCATTAGGATCAATTACACAAACAGCATTTTGCCAAATCTTCTTGATTGCATGAAATGAAGACCCACAACTCCGCATTGGGTGCCATTATTTTTGGGCAGCACGTGGCACAGTAGTTGGCACAGCTGCCTCACAGTGCCAGGGACCCGGTCCAATTCTTGTCTCGGGTCGCCATCCGTGTGGAGTTTGAATATTCTGTGTCAGTTTCCTCTCGGTGCCCCAGTTTCCTCCCATAGTCCAAAAATGTGCGAGTTAGGTTGACTGGATATGCTAAATTAACACTAGTGTTAGGGGGATTAGCAAAGTAAATATGAAGAATTATGGGAATAGGGCCTGGGTGAGATTGTGATCGGTGCAAACTTGATGGGCCGAATGGCTGCCTTCTGCACTATAAAGATTCTATGATTCTATCAGAACGAAGGCTGTCCATTCTCAGGCAGGTACCATAGTTTCTAAAATAGTAGGAGGCACCGACTATGTGGGCGGAATTTTACTGGCATGTCCACCCAAGGTTTGTACGATCCCACTCCCCAATGCCAAAAGAGAATGATGTTCCCCAATCCTCGCCCGCCCCTGGAATCGGACTTGCTGGTAAAATTCTGGCCTGCATATAGAAGATTAGCATGCTGTGCAGACCATTGAAATGGGGATATGCAAACACTTGACCTGTATGTGCAGGCTAGTACTCGTTCTTATTGCACTTACATTCCCTAATAAGTTTAACATTCACTCAGGCATTCTATTGCAAAGGAACTTACTGCAAGTACCACAACGCCTGACATGTTTAATATTCTGCAATATCTTACCAGGGGTCTGCTGCAGATTGAAATATACCTTTTGTGTTTCCACTGGGATAGTTGTGGAGAAGAATTTTGCAAAGACTGAGGCTGTATGGCAACACAGCAATCAATCCATTAATTCCAGGAATTGAGTTAGAGCAAAAGGAACAGACACACAGCATGAACGACGAGGAGAATGTGGAGGAGGCAGCTAAGAAGCAGGCAAAACATCAAGGACCACTTCAGGCTACACTACAGATACAGATTTTTGGATTTGTGCCACCTAAAAGCTGTTTACCAAAAGCAAAAGAATTGATTTCTGAGTGCCATCATTTCTGAGTGCAAGGAAGTCTACAATGTGTGTCAGCTAATATGCAACACCCCATTACCTATATCATGCAGTGAGATTTAGCTATTGCATAGAACTTTAGGTGGTACATACTGTGTCATCTGGAAGGGAATCACCTCCAATGAGGGAAGAAATCTTCTCTCAGGAACAGGGTAGCTTTCAAGTCCTCAGACTTTGATTTTTGTGATATATTTCTGATTGAATTGACCACACGGGGGGATCATCTTGACTGGACTCTGATACAATATTTTGTTGCAGCTCTGCATTCTGCCCTTGCAAAACTGGCAAAACGTGCTGACACAATGCCCAATAGTAGGGATTACTGCAATAGACATGGATGTAGGAACTGTCTCTCAGAGCACTATTCATGCCAACCATTAGGATCACTCACGTGGTCATAGAATCACTGACCTTACGCTTCAGAAGGAGGCCAATCGGCCGATCGAATCTGCACTGACAACAATCCCACCTAGGCCTTATCCCCACTACATCACACATTTACTCACTAATCCCTCTCATCTACACATTCTAGGGCACTAAGAGTTAATTTAGTGTGGCCAATCAACCTAACCCGCACATCTTTGGAACGTGGGAGGAAACTGGAGCACCCGAAGGAAACATATGCAGGCAAGTGGAGAATGTGCAAACTCCACATAGACAGTGACCCAAGCTGGGAATTGAAGCCAGGTCCTTGGAGCTTGGTTTTGCAAAGACTGATAGTAAGTTGGCTGTAACAGATAATGATGTGAAGATACTGGTGTTGGACTGAGGTGAGCACAGTAAGAAGTCTCACAGCACCATGTTAAAGTCCAACAATTTATTTGGTAGCACAAGCCACAAGCTTTCGGAGCACTGCTCCTTCATCAGGTGAGCCACCTGATGAAGAAGAAGCACTTCAAAAACTTGTAGTTTGTGCTACCAAAAAAACCTGTTGGACTTTATCGTGGTATTGCGAGACTTATTACTCTGACAGATAATAGTAGGCATCATGACCAGGGGATCTTGTGACTTCATTAGAAGAGGAATTGAGCTACCTCCTTCCAATTTATTTTCTCTTAGATGGTTGTGAGGGTTTGGAATTCTTGCCTCAGAAGGGATTGGGAGCAGAATTGTTGAGTATATTTAAGAGAGAGGTACATTGATTCTTGTGAGGCAAGGGCACTAAAGATTATTGGGGGGAAAGGGGGATTGAGGTGGGAATGTGAAGTTCAGGACACAAGCAGATCAGACATAGTCTTATTAAATGGCAGACTAGGCTCAAGGGGTTTAATGGCCCACTTGTGTTCTTGTTTTGTTTGCTTGTATTTCACATCTGAAAACCCAACTTCTCCAGAACTGTAGCCCAGATGGGTGAAGAACTCCCTGACCCGCAAATTCAATTCTTACACACTGAGATGTGCTAATTAATGTACTGCTCATTATCAACAGCAACCTAACAATTTCATTCCACTTCTGTTAGCTCAAATGTGTTCATGTCAAATTAGTAAGAATCTTCCAGATTGTCAGCAATAATACTCTCAATTTTTTTCTTCCCTTTGCATGTGTTTATCCAGTAAAGTAGGAAGCTCACAGAACTCATGCAATTGAATAAACATAGAATCAAAGCATCATAGAATTCCTACAGGGCAGGAGGAGGCCATTCAGCCCATCAAGCTTGCGCTAACAACAATCCCACACAGGCTGTATCCTGTATTTTCCCTGCTAGTTCCCCTGAACTAAAGGGTAATTTAGCAGGGCCAATCCACCTAACCTGCGCATCTTTGGACCGTGGGAAGAAACCGGAGCACCCGGAGGAAACCCATGCAGACACAGGGAGAACGTGCAGACTCCACACAGACAATGACCCAAGGCTGGAATCGAATTTAGGTCCCTGGTGCTAACCATTGTGTCACCGTGGAAAGGATATGATGCAAAATGCAGCCATGATCTACCCTATCTGTTTGCAGCTCTGTATGAAAGCTTGCTTTCAACCTACAGCTACTCAGAATGGGATGAAGAATTGCAAGTCTGATTCTGTTGGCTAACTTTCCCTTATTTACATCATTTTCCCAATATGAGACAAATCAACGCTGTCTATTAACAGAATAAAAAGATTAGCACTTTCATTAAAAGCAGACAGAGAATATCATATAAATTCAATAAGCAATCATCTGTTAAAATCACCCAGCAGTTCCCCTGACAATATTCTCAGTGCCTGCAACCAGAGTGCAGTGGAATGTTGCATTGATTTCTTGAATAAAAACTAGAGGGTCACAGTTAAAAAAAAGAGTAAATTGCAGACTCTAGAGCAATTGTAGGAAGTACTTTGATAGCCTGAATTACAGGTTTGTATCCGGACTGTGCAGAGTATTAAGCAGATATAAATGGAGAATATTGTATCCTCAGATGTAAACAGTTGATTTGTTATATGTGGAGATTGTACTTGCAGACATGAATAGTATTTCATTGTTATAGATGGGAAGCATGTCACTGAATTGGTACACTGCATATATTTCTGTTGACTCTTGGGGTGTGACTGACACTCACAAGGACAGCATTTATTGTCCAACCCCAGTTGCAGTAGAACAGGTGGTGTGAGTTCTGTTCCCTCTCTTTAGTTCTGAAGAAGAGTCATCTAAGACTTGAAATAATAACTCTGTTTCTCTCTCCACAGGTGCTGCCAGACCCACTGAGTTTATCCAGCATTCTCTGTTTTTATAACAATTCAAACAATAAGAGAAGAGAATGCTGAATTATTGGCAAGTGAACTCTGTTTGCAGAAGTGATGCCATAGACAATGCAGCAGAGGGTAGTTAACTGCCAAGTTTTTGGATGGCACTGTGACATAGTGGTTAGCACTGCTGTCTCACTGTGCCAGGGACTTGGGTTCAATTCTGGCCTTGGTTAGAACCCACACTGTTTGTGTTGAGTTTGCACATTCTCCCTGTATCTATGTGGGTTTCCTCTGCGTACTTTGGTTTTCTCCCACTATCCAAAAATGTGCAGGTTAGGTTGAATGGCCATGCTAAATTGCCCCTTAGTGTTGGGGCGTTAGCAAGGTAAATGTGTGGAGATATGCGGATAGCGCCTGGGTGGGATTGTGGTTGGTGCTGACATGGTGGCTTCAACTTTTGTTGAACTGAAAAAAAATGCATGCTCTGCAAAGAACAGATCCTTGTGTGCATTCATAAATGAGCCACAACGAGCCTGACTGATAATCTGAACGCACTTTGCATGACGGGAGATGGTGTTGGAATTGTTTGTCGCTGGACTGGTAATCCAGAAACCAAGGGTAATCCTCTGGGGACACAGTTCGAATCTCACCATGGCAGATGGTAATGTTTAAATTCAGTAAAAATCTGGAATTAAAATTCTAATGATAACCATGAAACCATTACTGATTGTTTTAAAAACCCATCTGTTCACAAATGTCCTCTGGGGAAAGAAATGTGCCATCGTTACCTGGTCTGGCCTGCACGTGACTCCAGATCCACAACAGTCTGGATGACCCTCAGGTGCCCTCTGAAATGGGTTAGGGATGGGCAATAAATGCTAGTCCAGCCAACGATGCTCACAATAACTAAAGGGGACTTGGCAGTTAACTGTTCTCAGTTGCATTTTCCATGGCGAGGCCTCGACCAATCAGGATGCACTTGCCAACCAGACAGCCCTCTGTTCTCACACAGTATAAATTGTTGCCCTCTTTACTGTTGCTTTACCTTGCGAACTGGCCTCATGAGTGCAAAATGAAATATTTCAATGGCATGTCTGTTTTTTTCAGAGACAAGTTCTGTTTCCAACAAATAACTATTCATGTTTTGAATTGATTTACATGCATTGAGCCATTAAAATATGAAGAACAGAGGTTGCTGGCAAGCAGAATTGCAAGGCTTTAATGGATTTCAGAGGCACCATCAATATAACCTGGAAATATAGAATTGAAATGAATGATTCAATTGACATTTCAGAGATTGAACAAATATCAACAATCCATTCCTAGACATCTAATATTTCTTGTGTTATGTGGGGATTTCATTTGCTGTGGCTGTTAGAACTAATGAATATACTAATTTATTAATAGAGAGAGGGTACTAACTACCAAAAAAAAAGCAAGCAGCACAAAGGTTTAATGCATAGAAATGCATTGACCTCGTCATTGGCAAAAGTGAGGATTTTAGTCTTTTTTTTAACATATTATTTTTGTTTTAGATATTTTGAAGAAAGATCTTCAAATGGATACTGTACCTCCAAGGAAGCAAAATAAAAAGCTTCTCTTTTAGTTCTGGATAAACAATATAAACAACAAGACACAGTTGATTAAATAACTGATACAAATGTCTGAGCAAAGAGACAGCACACTTGAGTGCAAGAATTAATAACATGCAACACTGGACCACTAACTAATCACATGATCTGATCAGGAAAGCGCATACATACTAGAGCCTAAACATGTAATTGTGTCTGAAAACAAGCACGCAAAGCAGCAAGGTACACATTACAAGATGGACTATATGGAATTGATGCAGACAGCTGATTGTACTGAGACAGGCATGCAGCCAGGGTTACTGTGCTGCTGCTGATTGCATGCCTATTTGGATGGTTGAAAAGTTAATGGAGTCTTTTCCACTTAAAGGCAGTCTGTCCTTCTTATCAGGATTGGATGCTTTAATTGTGGACAGGATTCCAAAGTGGGAAAACTGCTTCAAAGGATTGGTCCCTTAGATTCTCTTTGTTGCTTTGGAGACACTGCTCCAAATGGACCTGAAGAGGGCGATCTTCTCAGTGTGGGGAATGGAGTGTTGGGGCAGACAACATACAAAGCAACACCTAGGCCACCAGTGACCATCCCCTGCTCTACCTGCAAACTAGCTTTCTATGATTCATATACCAGGACACCTCTTTGGTAACCTCTGTACCCTAGAGTTCTGCAATCTCTCTCCAATTATATAATATGCTGTAATTCTATTCTTCTTGCCAAAGAAAACATGTTAACGTTTTTCCACATTGTACTCCATCTGTCAAATTTTTTGTCCACTCATTTTGCAGACCCCTTACATCCTCTTCACAACTACTCTCCTACCTATCTTTGCGTCATCAGCAAATTCAGCAACCATAGATTTGTTCCTATCATCCAAGTCATTGAATAGTTGAAGCCCCTTTATTGATCTCTGCGGCATTCCAGTTATATGTTGACAAACTGAAAATCACTCATTTATACATACTCTGAGCTAAATGGGTTGTCATTTATGAGGACAGATCAGAGTCAGCCATGTCACTATGAGTATGGAATCATGCCTAGGTCCCAGGTTCGAATCCCACCATAGCAGATGGTGAAGAATTCAATAAAAATCTGGAATTTAAAGTCTAATGATGACAATGAAATCATTGTTGATTATTGTAAAAACCCATTTGGTTCACTAGTGTCTAATTAAGGATGGCATATTTTCTTCCCTAAAGAACATTAATGCACCAGTTGCGTTTTTATGACAATCATTTCATGGTCAGCATTACTGAGACCAACATTCAATCCCAGCTTCTGATTAATTCAATGAATTGAAATTCTATGGCTACCCTGGTTGAATTTGAACCCCTACCCATGGAGGATCAACTCAGGCCTCTGGATTAATGGGGTGGCATGGTAGCACAGTGGTCAGCTCTGCTGCTTCACAGCTCCAGCCACCTGAGTTCGATTCCTGGCTTGGGTCACTGTCCGTGTGGAGTTTGCACATTCTCCTCGTGTCTGTGTGGGTTTCCTCCGGGTGCTCCAATTTCCTCACGCAGTCCAAAGATGCGTGGATTAAGTTGATTGGCCCCACTAAGATTGTCCCTTAGTGTTCTGTGATGCTTAGGTTAGAGGGAGTGGTGGGTAAAATATGTAGGGATATGGGGGTAGAGCCTGGGTGGGATTATGATGAGTGCAGATGGGACGAATGGTCTCTTTGTGTACTGTAGGGTTTCTATGATTCTATTGTCTGTCCCAGTGGAATACATTATGCCACCATCTCTCTCTCCTCATGAACTCAAATGTCAAAGAAGACTGATGGGTTTATTCGGTGCTCAGTGAAGTGAGACTTCAATCTTCAGAGCGTCAGACAGCTTGGAGAAGACCAGCTCCAACTTGTGTTAACGGACTTCATGCAAAGTATTAAGATCCTTCTGTTAGGCCTGCTGTGAGTGGTCAGCTTGTTAAACTTTGAAATAGGGCCAACCAGGATGGGGTCTGATAACGTTTCTGATGATCATGGGGAAGTAGTGGTGTAATGGTGTTGTCTCTGGTATTCTAGAGACCCAGAGTAATGCTGGATTTGAATCCCACCAGGGCAGATGGTGAAATATGAATTCAATAAAAATCTGGAATTAAAGTTTAACGATGACCTTGAAATCATTGTTGTAAAAAAACCCATCTGGTTCAGTCATGTTCTGTAGGGAAGGAAATCTGCTGTTGACTGTCACCCTCTCAAGGTCAATTAGAGATGGACAATAAATAATGGCAGTGCTAGTGATGGCAACGCCCCACGATTAAAACAAAGTTGACAACCAAGTGTTGGCAGGAACTGGTGGCCACTCCATCCCATTGTTTTCATGCAGGGCAGTAGACCTGCAGAAGTGCAGCCCACGAGGAGAGCCCTTAGTGCTGTGGGACAGGCATCTGCAATCATTTCTCAGGGTGCTTATTCCCCTGCCATCCACTTTGCCTTGTCAGTATCATACAAGCTTGGTCAGATGACCCTGATCAAAGCCACGATGTTACAACCTGCAACTGGACGCTCAAAACCTAAAGCCATAAGAGATTATTCACCATGGTATCATGGTCAAAAGCTTCAAGCTTTTAGGTGCCCAGATCATCAACAACCTGTCCTGATTCCCCCATGCTGATGCAATAGTTAAGAAAGCCCACCAACGTCTCCACTTTCTCAGAAGACTGTGGAAATTTGGTTTGTCATCCACTACTCTGACCAAATTTTACAGGTGCACCATAGAAAATATTTTTTCTTGTTATGTCACAGCTTGGTACAGCTCCTGCTCTGCCCGAGATGGCAAGAAACTACAAAAGATCTTGAATGTAGCCCAATCTATCAATCAAACCAGCCTCCCACCCATTGACTCTGTGTACACTTCCTGCTGCCTTGGCAAAGCAGCCAGCATAATTAAGAACCCATGCACCCTGGATATTCTTTCTTTCACCTTCTCTCATCAGGAAAAGGATACAGAAGTCTGAAGTCATGTACCAATCAACTCAAGAACAGCTTCTTCCCTACTGTTGTTAGACTTTTGAATGGAGCTACCTTGCATTACCTTGATCTTTCTCTACGCCCTAGCTATGACTGTAACACTACATCCTGCACTCTCTCCTTTTCTTTTCCATGAACGGTGTGCTTCGTCTGTATAGCGCAAGAAACAATCCTTTTCACTGAATGTTAATACATGTGACAAAACCAAATCAAATCAAATCTCAGAATCATTACTCGCAATGGAAGCTGACTGGCCTTGTAGTCATTTTAAACTTAATTCCAATTCTCAAATTACCATTGTGTTATATAACTTCTCTGAATTAATAGTCCAGTAATATAATCACCCAACTAACGTACCCTGTGCCATTGCCGAGACCGGGGAAATTACTTTCCACTGTGTAAGTGTATTAAAGTTCCAGTCATTCATTCGAGTGCTTGGGCGTTTGAATCTCAGCCTTCACATTTCAAGCATTTCTTTTTTTTTGTTGTTGGTGCAGCAGAGATTTATTTGGTATGTATGCCAATCTGGTGCACTCCTAATTACAATCAATTAAAAAACCTGGCACAAATGCACAAACGTATGGCAAGGATACAGTTGATGCATGGTGTTTAATTACCTTCAATAACAGCCCATGTTCGAACATAAAGTTGCAACTCAAGGCTTTTCTACAATGTTCCATAAAATAAAACAATGACAGTTTATGTGGTTAAAAGGATGATTGGCAGCAGATATGGTCTAACAACGATCTTTAACTCTTATATTCCATATTATATTAGAAATAACAGCCTTGCCTGCAGTTCATATTCATTTGCAGATCCAAGAATTGCAATTGGGGTTTGAATGCAGAGATAATGCTTGACTGTAGATGGCATAGAATCATAGAATCCCTACAGTGCAGAAAGAGGCTATTCGGCCCATCGAGAATATGGCCGACCATGATCCCACCTAGACTCTATTCCCATAACCCCACATATTTGCCCTTCTAATCCCCTGTCAGTAGGGTCAATTTAGCATAGCCAATCAACCTAACCTGCACATTTTTGGACTATGGGAGAAAACTGAACTACCCAGAGAAAACGCTTGCAGACACAAAGAGAATGTGCAAAAACTCCACACAGTCACCCAAGTCCAGAATCAAACCCGGATCCTTGGTGCAGCAGTACTGCTAACCACAGTGCTATCCAATGTAATTTATTTTAAAATAATAATACTTCAATTAAAATAAAAGTTTAACAGTAAGAGATCAATGAAGGGTTAGGAGAAATGTCTTTGTGCAGATATTAATTGGAGCACAGGATGTCTTGTCACAGGGAATGGCTGCAACAGAGGCCAGTAAAGCTTTTGATGGATGGATGAATATCTGAAACAACACATTTATTTAGCATCTTTTGATGCAGTCAAACATTCCATAGTGCTTCACTGTAGCATCGGCAAACAAAGTCTGGCACACAAGAAAATATTAACACAAATGAGCAATAGTTGGGCGAGACATGTTTTTAGGAGCAGAGAGAGATGTAGAGAGGAATTCTTACCTTACTTTCCACCTCAGCATCCTTCAATTCAATGGACCATTTTCTACCATTTCTACTATCTCCGATGTAAAGTCACTACAAAATCTTTCTTTCGTTCCTCTCAGGGTTTTCAATGTTCTCTCCATGATACCCTGGTCTGCTCTTCAATAACCCCCTAATCCCTGCTTACCTTCCCACTACCTTCCTGTGCAGGAGCTTTAGATGCAGCACTTGCCCTATCACCCTGACCACTACGCCACCACTGTGCAACCATTGCCAACCAGCCACCACACCAGCAATCCTTTCAGAAATGTATTTGTGTTTCTTTCACTTTGATCTAATGTATTTGCTGCCCACTATTTGCCCTCCTGTCTATTGGGAACACTAAACACAGATTTGATAATTGTGCTGAACATCTTTGTTCAGCATCCCTCCACATAATCCCAGCCGTGTTTTGATCTTTCTATCCTTGGCCTCCACATTTTTACAAAGAAGCTCTATAAAAGCTCACTGAACAGTGCCTATCATTCGATTAGGTTTTATACAACCTCCCAAACTCAACGCCTCCCAACTTCATGTCACAACTTCTGGCCCTATTTTCTTAGACAGCACTTGTTGGTAGAGTTTCTGCTGTTGCCATTTACACCTCCTTTAGATTCATGTTTTGTTTCTTTACAGGCAATTGATAAGCCAGAGGTGGACCTTCTTCCAGGATCAAAGACCCAGGGATGAAAGTCCCACCTGCCGAAAGCTGCCAGCCAATCAGAGGCCTGTAGTTCAGTTGAATGATGGCATCTCTGAGGGGAGTGATTGCTGCTGCTGGCCTAGGAGCATCGCTAGATACCAAGCCAGAGGTGGCAGTGCGTTCACAGAGTGGCACTAACACCAGAAGTGGGAGGAAATTCATAACTGGGTATTAAATGGATATTCCTTTTTCCCTCCCCCAAAATTGACAGGGCCCTTGGCCCCTTAAATCATGGATGTGCCCCAACTTGACTGTGCCTATTACATTTCCTGCAGATTTGATTTCACTCCTTCCAGAACCATAATAAGGTTCCCTTTAACCTAACTTTCCATCCTTTACATTCAATGGACCATCTTCCATCAACTCCATCATCTCCAGCATACTGCTATTACAAATCATAACTTCCCATCAACTTTCAACATTCTTATGGAAACATTCCCTCCATGGAAGCCTGATTTGTCCACTTAAGGGGCGGGGAGGGGGGTGGGAAGTCCATCCAGAGCCTTCCCATCATTCACTCTGTTGAACTGGAGGCATCCACCAACCACCCACCTGATTAAATCCCCCACTACTCCCATCATCAAACCTGCCACAGGCAAGGGTACAAGATATTGCCTATTGTATCATGGCTTTTTGAAATGGCTGCAGCAGTTTGGGAAAATGGTTTGGAAATCTGCATAATAGCAGGTTAATGCAGTGTAAGAAATGTATCTACTGAGTTTTATTCAACAAATAGAATGGCAGAATTTTGGATGCACTGGATCGGACCCACCAAATGTGACTGGTAGAAGACATGTGAAAATAGCTCCTCTGCATCTATCCTATTGAATCATTTTATTGTCTTAAACACTTCAATTCAATCTACCCCCCTCCAACATCCATTCAAAATCCAAACAAACCATGTGATATTTCCTTTGCATTTTGATAAATATAAAAATAAAAAATAAATAATAAGTATAAATAATAATAATAAATAATAATATAAATAATAATATTAATAAATAAATAATACATTCTGATAGAATTATCTCACAGTCAAATCTGACAGAAAATGTCTGCAGCTAAATTTTTTTATTAGCAAAAATATACATATAAAATATCTGAAACAAACTTTACAAAACATCTCAAATTGTCATTTCAGTAAAGCTGCAATGATATTCACGTTTTCTATAGAGATCATAAAATTGTAGAATCACTACAATACAGAAGGAGGCCATTTGACCCATCGAGTATGCACCAACTAAATGCCACCCATGCCCCACCCCCACAACCCTGCACATCCACTCCACCATCCCCCCGACATCAGAGTCAACTCAGCATAGCCACACATTCCCGAACAATGGGAAGAATCCTACGCAGACATGGGGAGAAAGCACAAACCCCATGCTTATAGCAACCCGACCCCAGAGCTGAACCCAGGTCCCTGACACTATGAGACAGCAGCGCCAACTATTTTTCTTGTAAGTGTAGTTCTGAGGAACTGTAGATAGAGAAACATATGAAGCAAAATTTACCCCAGGTTCAATTCTGAGGAAGAGTCACAATCAAGATGTCCTCTGAGATGCTTTAAAGCAGGAATGAAAACATTACAGTACTTTAATGGAAAACATAAAAACATGAAAATAGGATCAGGAGGAGGCCATTTGCGTCTGCTCTGCCATTCATTATGATCATGGCTTATTATCCAACTCAAAAGTCTAATCCTGTATTTTCTTCATAACCTTTTATCCCATTTGCCCCAAGTGTTATATTCAGCCACCTCTTGAATGCATTCAGTGTTTTGAAATGAACTATTTCCTGTGGTAGTGAATTCCACTCTTTGGGTGAAGAAATTTCTCCTCACCTCTGCCTTAAATGGTCTGCCCTGAATCCTGACTTTGTTGCAGAAGATGCAATGCTCTTCAAATTATATGCATTGATATGATGTACTCTGAAATGTTTCAACACAGTTACATTTAATCAAGATAAAGCTGACAGTCCTAGAGCTGTTACATGGTTACTAGCTCCTTGATGTACATGGTCTGCAAGCTAGGTTTTTTTTTCTAAAAATATTCTTTGACCAAAATATTCCATTCTCGTTCTTTGCTGGGATTTTCTGGTAATGCTGAAAGTGAATAGGGCTTTTGCTGGAACACCAAATTTTAGGCCAGTGCAGTGGCACAGTGATTAGCACTGCTGCCTCACAGCGCCAGGGATCTGGGTTCGTTTCTCGGCTTGGGTCACCGTCTCTGCGGAATTTGCACGTTCTCCCTTTGTCTGTACGGGAATGCTCCAGCTTCCTCCCACAGTCCGAAAGACATGCTAGTTAGGTGCATTGGTCATGATAAATTCTCCCTCAGTGCACCCGAACAGGTACCAGAATGTGATGACTTGAGGATTTTCACAGTAACTTCATATCGTGTTGATGCAAGCCTACTTGTGACACTAATAGCTAAACTTTTTCCATTCTCGCTTGCAACAAGTCCTGCCATGGACAATGTTGGAAAATTCCATCCATTGTTGGTAAAATATCTGAAAGAACGTTATAGACATTTCAAAATGGCCATCACACACAACCTATACAGGTTTCTACACACGTCATGTTGCAGTATAAGAAACTCCATAGACATTTCAAAATGGCCATTATAAATGCTACAAAAATATTTAAAAATTATACATAGATCAGATTACACTCTGAAATGCTTCAATATAACTATGATACATATAATATTTGCTGTATACATTCAATTGATATTCTACAAGTCAAGTTTTAAAAAAAAATCATTTCCCAAAGTTACCAAGCCAATGCTCAGAGTGGACAGGGCAAGACCCAATCCCTCTCCTTCCTTGTTCCAAAAATCAATTCACATTCAAACTGAATCCAATTTGTGCCCCCCCCCCACCGCCCCCCCCCCCCCCCCCCCCCGCCCCCGGCCCCCGCCCCGCAAGAGAGACATTTTAGATTCAAAACCAGAAAATTCTGCCTGAGGTCAATACACCCTTGCGTGGTCTGTCGCCAGTTGCCCACTACGGTTCTCACGGTGAGCAGGATGGGAAAATTCTGGTCTACGTATATTTAAATGTTTTAATTACAGAGAGTAAAATTCTTTACAAACTACATCCATCAGTTATGTTACAGTCCAAGGTGCTTCAATAAAGTTGCCCATAAACAACATGCTTAAGGAATTAAATAGAGGACAAGGAAACAAGGAGGGACACCAGCAACCACCTTTCAGGTGAGCACAGTCTTTTCTTTAAGTATTTCAGTTTGTGACAGACTGGTTTACTGATTGCTGATCAGCAAAGATCATCTTTCATCTCCTTGTGGTTTCTTTAGATGACTTATAAATATTTAACTGGCTACAGTCCATATACCTGAACATGATCATCTACTTTTAATTAATGAGTTGGGCAGCCCATGTTTATTTTGTACTTTTGTTTGCAACTTCTCCTCTGGAACAACATGTGGATAAGTCAGAAAACGAGCAGTTGGAAGACATTAAGAACAAATGAATGATATTGTGAGGGTGGCACAACAGCAGTGCTCATTTATGCAGTAAAGTCCTGTGGAGTAAAGCTGAATGTGTGCTCTTGCATTTCCTACACACACACTGAATTCCTTATCCTGAATCTGATTGAGTAATTTCTTTGTTTCAAGTGCACAGTGGTGTTCCACAGGGATCAATGCTGGCACTCCTGTTGCTTGTAATGCATATAAATGATTTGGAGGAGAATGTAGATAGTCTGATTAGTAAATCTGCGGATGACACAAAGATTAGGGGAGCTGTGGATAGTGAGGAGCATTGTCAGAGGACACAGCAGGATGTAGATAGGCTGGAGACTTGGGCGGAGAAATGGCAGATAGAATTTAATCTGCGAGGTGATGCATTTTAGAAGGTCTAATGCAGGAGAGAAGTATACAATAAATTGCAGAACTCTTAGGAACATTAACATACAGAGGGATCTAGGCATACAGATCCATAGTTCCCTGGAAGCGGCAATACAAGTGGATAAGGTGATCATGAAGCCACCTGGCATGTTAGATTTCATCAGTTGGGGCACAGAATATAAAAATTGGCAAGTCATATTGCAACTGTATAGAACTTTAGTTAGGCCACTTCACAAGTGGATAAGGTAATCATGAAGGCACATGGCATGCTAGATTTCATCAGTTGGGGCACAGAGTATAAAAATTGGTAAGTCATGTTGCAACTGTATAGAACTTTAGTTGGGCCACTTCTGGAATATTGCATATTGTTCTGGTTGCCACACTACCAGAAGGATGTGAAGACTTTGGAGAGAATACAGAAAAGGTTTACTAGGGTGTTGCCTGATTTGGAGGGTATTAGCTATGAGGAAAGATTGGACAAAATTGGTTTCTTTTCACTTGAACATTGGAGGCTGATGAGGTAACCTGAAAGAAGTTTACGAAATTATGAGGGGATGGATAAAATGAATAGTAGGAGTTTCTACCCGACAGGGATCATGGGTAGAGGTGGGAACATCGGGGTGGCGGCGCGGGCTTGTTGGGCCGAAGGCCCTGTTTCCAGTGCTGTTTTGTTCTTTGTTCTTCGTTCTTCCCAGGATAGAAATGTCAATATTTAGGGGACATAGATTTAACATAAAAGGGAAAAGGTCTAAAGAAGATGTGAAAGGCAAGTTTTTTCTATAGAAACTGTTAAGTGCCTGGAATGTGCTGCCAGGGGAGATGGTAGAAGCAGATACAACAGCAATGTTTAAGAGACATTTTGACAGATATATGAGAAGGCAGGGAATAGTGGGATCCAACTGCATAGCGGCAAAAGGTCTTTAGAAAGGCTTGGAGGGGCCGAAGGGCCTGTGCAGTATTATCAACATAAGAACATAAAAAATAGGAGCAAGAGTAGGCCATCTAGCTCTTCAAGCCTGCCCTGCCATTCAACAAGTTCATGGCTAATCTGAAGTGGATCAGTTCCACTTTCCTGCTTTCTCCTCATAAACCTTAATTCCCTTGTCTATCAGAAATCTATCTACCCGTGACTTAAATATATTCAGCGAGGTAGCTTCCACCACTTCAATGGGCAGAGAATTCCAGAGACTCACCACCCTTTGAGTGAAGAAGTTCCTCCTCAACTCTGATCTAAACTGCCTCCCTCTTATTTTGAGGCTGTGCCCTCTAGTTATGCTATCCTTTCTAAGCTGGAAGAATCTCTCTACCTCTATTCTGTCTAGCCCCTTTGTTACCTTATTTTCTATAAGACCCCCCTCAGCCTTCTAAACTCTAATGAGTACAGACTCAGTCCATTCAATCTCTCCTCATAGGCTAATCCCCTCATCTCCAGTATCAGTATAGTGAACCTTCTCTGCACTCCCTCCAAGGCCAATATATCCTTTCTCAAATGCGGTGACCTAAACTGCACATAGTACTCCAGTTGCGGCCTCACTAGTATCCTGTACAGTTGCAGCAAGACCTCCCTGCTTTTATATTCTATCTCCCTCGCTCTAAAGACCAACATTCCATTCGCCTTCTTGATCATCTGCTGCACCCGCAGACTGGGTTTTTGCAATTTGTGCACAAGGACCTCCAGGTCCCTCTGCACTGTAGCATGCTGCAGCTTTTTGCCCTTTAAATAAAAATCTCTCCTACTATTATTTCTACCAAAGTGGATAACCTCATATTTGCTAACATTATACTCCATCTGCCAGATTCTTGCCCACTCACTCAGCCTATCCAGATCTCTCTGCAGACTTTCTGTGCCTTCCATGCAATTTGCTTTTCCACTCATCTTCGTGATCAGCAAATTTCGTTACCCTACACTCAGTCCCCTCCTCCAGATCGTCTCTGTAAATGGTAAACAGTAGAGGCCCCAGCACCAATCCCACCGGCACTCCACTAGTCACCAACTGCCAACCAGAATAGCATCCATTGATTCCAACTCTCTGCTTCCTATTAGACAACCAATCCTCTATCCACACTAATACCTTACCCTCAACTCCATGTGCTCTAATCTTTTGCAGCAACCTTTTGTGAGGCACCTTATCAAACGCCTTCTGGAAATCTAAAAACACCACAGCCACTGGTTCCCCTCTGCCTACCGCACTAGTCACATCCTCATAGAAATCCAATAAATTTGTTAAACATGACTTCCTCTTCACAAATCAGTGCTGCATCTGCTTGATCAAACCGTTTTCTTCCAGGTGCCTCGCTATTTCTTCTTTGATGATGGATTCTAGCATTTTTCCAACTACGGACATTAAACTAACTGGCCCATAATTCCCTGCTTTTTGTCTACTACCTTTTTTAAACAGCGGCGTAACATTTTCCAATCTTCCGGCACTTCCCCAGACTTTAGCGAATTTTGATAAATAATTACTAAGGCATCTGCTATCTCCTCTGCCATTTTTTTCAGAATCCTGGGATGCATTCCATCTGGTCCCGGGGACTTGTCTACCTTCATTCCCGTTAGTCAATCAAGCACCACCTCTCTAGTGACAGTAATCGCATTAAGGACCTCATCTCCTACCATCCTTCTATCTTTAATACTTGGCAAGCCATTTGTGTCCTCCTCTGTGAAGACCGACACAAAAATCTTATTTAAAGCCTCAGCCATTTTCTCGTTACCCACTGCTAAATTCTCCCTCTCGTCCTCCAAGGGTCCAACATTCACTCTAGCCAGTCTTTTCTTCTTTATATATTTGTAAAAACTTTTATTGTTTGTTTTTATTTCCAAATACATCAAAGTTTTGCATTTTGCTGGTGGGGAAACCTTTAAGCTGGCCAAAAACTGAGTAGAAGTGGACTTTACCCTACATTCTACTTTGAGTGGGCAACACACCCACTATTTACCCACCCTGGCCTCAGGAATTAAATTGTTTTTATCTTTCATTAGTAGGGGCAAGATTGATATTATGCTAACGAAGCCATTTCCAACCCCTGAATACTACAAAAGACGGTGATGTTATACATTCCTTTAGTGTCTGCAATGTATAGATTAAAAAAAGCAGTCTGAATTAATTGCCTGGAATTCTGTCGAACTATCAGTGGACCAAAGGCAAGGTTATATCTGTGAGGTGGGGGTCAATGCAAACGATGTTGTAGGGTACTGATTGCCCCCAAACAATTTTCCAAAGTAATGCTGGAAACTGAGAGACAATTAGAGACAACTCTATGAAAATAATTGTAAGCTCTCGTTGCTGTCAATACAGAAGAAACAAGTAAAATCATTACTGGTTATTGAGTAATTTGCAGTCAAGGGATATGACATTGTAAGGGATATGTGCCTTTAAATATAAAACCTTGATGGTTGACAGATCAGTTTCCATTTTAAACTTGAGCATATATTGAAGGAACCTAATTGTGAACTCTTAAGTGGTAAGGGAATACTTACTCAACACATGCTAAAACTTTAATAAGGATCAGGATCTCTCATGGTGCAACAGTCTATGCACCAAAACTAAGCAGGAAACATGCAACTGAAGACATTTGAAAGAAATTTAGATGCTCAATGCTTATAGAGATTTGAACGGAGGAGTGAATGAACGGCATTAGTCTCAACCAGTTATACTGCCTGCGGGTATCTTGCTCTGTCACATCCATCGTGGCGGGATGCATCATCCTAGGGGTCTCCAGCTATTGTGGAGCCGATGCCGTGGGTGGCATCTTCCTCGGTGCAGGTGCATTAGGTAGGTACAATAATCTGCATTCAGACTCCATTGTTTTTTTAAGACTATGGCAACTCATTGGAACTGTATCAATCCACGATATCAATCCAATTGAGAGCAGACCTAAGATTAATACCTTTCTTTTTAATATAGTATTTTTTGATCATCCTTTTTGAAGGGAGAGAGGAGTGTCCAATATGCAGCATTTTCTTTGTCTTCCACTTTAGTCTCAAAGCCCTACTCATTATGAAAGATTTGCATTTATATAGGTTTTGCATGATCACATAACATACAAGGCTACTGACCAAGTGCTGGAAAATGGGATTAGCATAGATAGGTGTTTGATGGCCAGTACAAACATGATGAGATGAAGGTTATCTTTTTGTGAAGTGAAATTCTATCACATATGACATCAGGACCTGATGTCTCATGAAGTGTTTTACAGACAAGGAAGTACTTATGACCTGTCATCACTGTTGTAATTTGGGAAATGTAGCAACCAATTTGTAAAAAGCAAAATTCCACAAAAAACAATGTAATAGTAACCCAATAATCTATTTTTATGTTGACTGGGGGATAAGTATTGGCCAACATATCAGGAATAACTACTCTCTTCCTCAAAGTAATGCCATGGAATCTTTTACATCCATCCAAGCAGGCAAATTCTCATCCAAAACACGGTACCTCTGACTGTGCAGCACTCCTTCAGTACCACCCTGGATAGTCAGCTTTGATTTTTGCGCTCAAGCCATGGATCCATAAAACCGTAGAATCCCTACAATGCAAGAGTCTGCATCCAGAGCATTCCAACTAGGGCCACTGCCTTGCTCTATCCCTGAAACCCTGCCATGGCTAATCCTCCCAATCCACACACCCCCCCCAGATCCAGATTCTTAAGGGCAATTTAACACGACCAATGCACGTAACAGTAAGGCTTTTGCACTGTAAGGAGAAACCAGAGCATCCAGAGGAAACCCATGTAGACATGGAGACAATGTTCAATCTCCATGCAGACAGTCCCTGGTGCTGCGAGTCTTCATGCCAACTTCTGTGCCACTGTACAGTGAAACGTACACTTCAAACCTTACTCTCAGAAGAGAGAGTGCCGCGCCAACTGGGCCATGATTAAGAGAAATCCCAACATAGTTAATATTTATTTTTGGGGTAAAAACAAATTTGAGCAATGGACTCAGTGAGCCATTCCCTGCAACAATAGAAGAGAATGGGTTCTGACCAAAGTTCACATACATGAAACACTAACACTGTTTCTTTTCCCATAGATGCTGCCTGACCTGCTGATTATTTGCAGCATCTTCTGCTTATATGTGATTGAATAAGGATTGTCAACTGCTCTATTCTAATCATGGGTCTCAACTGATGATAAAAAACGGCATGGTAGCTAGTGACTAGCGCTGTTACCTTACAGTGCCAAGGACCTGGGTTCAATTCCGGCCTCAGGTCACTGTCTATGTGGAGTTTGCACATTCTCCTTGTGTCTGTGCGGGTTTCCTTCAGGTTCTCTGTTTTCTCCCAGATTTCATCCAACCCTCACATCTTTAGACTAAGATTTCCTAATCTTTGTCAAAGATGTGAGGGTTAGGTGAATTGGCCATGCTAAGTTTCATCTTAGTGTTGGGAGACTAGCTGGATAAATGCATGGGTTTGGGGGAATAGGGCCTGCGTGGGATTGTGGTCAGTCTCGATGGGCCACATGGCCTCCTTCTACACTGTAGGATTCTACGATTCTCTGAAAAGAGAAATGCTTTGGAAACAAATTGCATGAGACAAGCGATTCCTCTCAATTTGGAGATTTGCATTCCATATGCATTATAAGTAGCAACAAATTCCAATAACCTGATTCTGCTGTTGCCTGCTTAAATACAGATTTATATTTAGCTGCTGTGCTTGGAATTGTATTACTTTATCCGATTTACTGAGCAATGTAAACTGTCTCACATGGTTTGCTATCAATTCTTAGGAATAAGTTCAATCACATTGAGATTTATTAATCACTTCTGATATTAATCTTGTTCCTAGGATTTCTAATCCTTGGAACAATACTGTGTGTAGGGTTTGCATGTTCTCCCATGTCTCCGTGGGTTTCCTTCCATAGTTCAAAGATTAATAGGTTACGTTGTTTGGCCGTGCTAGATTGATACTTGTGTTAGGGGAATTAGCAGGGTAAGTATGTTGGGTTACAGGGATAGGGCCTGAGTGAGATTGTGGTCAGTGCAGATGAGATGGCCTCTTTCTGCACTGTAGGGATCCTAGGACTATCCCAAACTCATCTTGCTGAGCAGACATCAGTGATTGGATCTCTGATTTCTTTGGCTGGATGATTCAGATCTGTGGCACCATTGAAGATAGTATTGCTGAAGCTGGAAGACCTCTGCATGGAGTGTGCCAAATCAAATAGCAGCACCACTTCATTGCTGCACTGTTGTCTTTTCTTTACTGCCTGGGCATATAGCAGCTGAGCGGATGGCAAGGTCTGTGTGAGGGAACGGGCATGGGAAAGGAAATGACAGGTCGATGGTCACACCTTTCACACTTGTCATCACGCCAGACAGTAGGATTAGCATCTTACTGCCTAATAAGACAGTAACATGCCATTATGTTCTCAGTGGCAGTCAATGCCAAGGGCTCTGCTACAGCCATTTTCCTGATGCAGAGAAGCCTCCCCTCTTAAAGGACTCAGGAAATGTTGACATCATTGTTCCCCACTATTTCTAATCTATTTATTTTAGTTGGGTGCCACCTTGTTCTACAGGAGAGCATTTGTAGCAGTATGGCATGTATTTGGGTGATGTGTCCACAGAGATAAATAGCTAGAGATACATTGACAAAGTAAGAGCTGGGTGTGAGCCTAGCATCTTGAAATTGGGATGATGAGTTGGAGGATCTGAATGCTGTAGGGGGTGTGATGGACGTGCATTAGGCTGTATGAGATGTTGGTGATGGGGTGGGTGGGAGATTTCATGTCAAAGTGCATTTGCTGACGGCCCGTGACGGATCATTACACTTCTTGTGGCACTGTTGCCACGTCCTCAGGACCAGACTCTGGGCCCCTTGGTCTTCTACTGCCACTCCCATCTGGCAACATTCTTTGAGGCTTCCTGGCTGTTCCTTAGAATCAAGGTGGCTTTTCTCTTTTCCTTCTAGTTCATAAATTCATGAGATATAGGAACAGAATTAGGCCATTTGGCCTATTGAGTCGGATCCGCCATTTGATCATGACCGATATGGTCCATCTCTACCAGTAAGGCTCCTAGTACTACACTTTCTAATACTTTCTCTTCCGTGGTTGTCCATGTTTGAGGCTTGTATGTCTAGCCAGTGTCACTGAGGCAGTCAGTACATTGGAGTTTATTTAAATGAACAAGTCGCCCTATTAATACATTTGACACACCTGAACAGCGCTTCAGGTGCTCGACTACAAGAAAGCCTTCGCCCTTGAAGTTAAAGAATCCAATCTATTGGAATGACTCTGGCAGTAGCTACTATGTTTCTTTACACCGATTTCAACACCAACAATTTACATTGATAATATTTCAATCTAGAAACACATTCAAAGGTGCTGCAAGAGGCACGAAGAAAACACGGATAGAATACAACATTCCTCTGCCTGCTACTTTATTGGAACCATTAACCATTAAAAGCAGGCAGAAAAATGTCATTTGAATTTATGAAGCAATCTCGCCTTTAAAGTGCCTCCACTTGTTCCCCTCTGTATTTCATTTACACGACAGTAATTGTATGACTCACATTCAATGGGCCAGATTTTCTAGTTGTAGCATTGTTAAGGAACATTATTTTGAATGGGGAAAGGGCGGGAGTTGCTGATCGGTGTAGGTTTGAGCTGCGGTTGTTGATTAGTTATAGAGAAGACTGGGGGCCTCTAAATAATGCATGCTGGAGCTGGATTTGTAATTTGGGAACTGCTTTAAGTGAGTGCAGTGAGATGCCTATTTAGAGAGGATAAACTATGGGCAAACAGATGAGAGTGGGTGCGTAGATTGGGGAGCCTGATTAACAAGAGTGGACTGTGTTATTGATCAGAGAGGATGAAAACAGGTTGTTATTTATGAAGTGTTTCTCCTTTAACCATTCACCTCATTGACACAAAAATATACCACTATATTAGACATGATTGACATGCTCACATTTTCTGAAAAGCTAAATCTGACCTACAGCCAGTCTGATGATGCTTCACAACATTTAAATGGTTAACTATGTGTTCTCTTATTTGTCTGTTTAGACATTTTATAACAAAGAGCAATATAGCAGAGGAACAGGCCCTTTGGCCCACAAAGCCTGCCATTTCTATCCTTTGTTTGCTTCCCACTTGTGTCTGTCGAGATACACTCGAACATTGCTAAACACGTCTGCTTCCAGCATCTCCACTGGCAGTGAGTTCCAGGCACCCATCATCCTTTGTATGAAAAGCTTTTCTGGCATGTCTCCCCTAAACATACAATCTTTCACCTTAAACCAGTGCCCTCTTGCAGTCAACCTTTGTACCCTGGGAAAAGCCTCTGACTCGCCACCCTATCTGTGCCTCTCATAATTTTGTAGACTGCTATCAGATTATCTGTCAGCCTCTGTCTTTCCAGTAAAAACAATCCGAGTTTATCCAATCTCTTCTCATATGAGAAACCTTCCAGACCGGGCAACATTCTGGTAAACCTATTTTGCACCCTGTCCAAAGCATTCAGGTCCTTCTGGTATTGACCAGAACTGCATGCAATACTCTAAACGCAGCTTCAATCCAATTTGTTCCCTGGAAATAATAAAATTCTAAGCTGTGGCTTCTCACAAACTCTTAATTCTTATTTCCATCCCATTTCATCAGGATTATTCATTAGAGAAAGAGGACAGATTCTACAGGAATTCTGCACTTTGAAATAAAGCTTCATCAAATCTTCTGACCTCAATCTTTCTCAATTAGAGAAAATGCAATGATACGCCCAGTGGGAAATCAAGGCACAGAGATGGTGTAACAAGGAGTTTGAGAGAATAAGAGAACAGAGAGAAGGAAAAATTTACACTGCGCCAAAGTGCTTTGCAGCCAATGATGCACTTGAAGTGGAGTCATTGTTGTAATAGAACATAGAACATAGGAAAACCACAGCACAAACAGGCCCTTCGGCCCACAAGTTGCGCTGATCATATCCATACCTACTAGGCTTACCTATAACCCTCAATCCTATTTAGTCCCATGTACTCATCTAGAAGTCTCTTAAAAGACCCTATCAAATTTGCCTCCTTCACCACCGACGGCAGCTGATTCCACTCACCCACCAATGTAGGAAATATGTTCTCCAATTAGCACACAGAAAACTCAAACACACAACAAAATCATAATGGCTATATAATTCGCTTTTCAATGATGCTGACTAAGGGATAAACGTGGGCCAGGGCAATTTGAAATAGTACTCTGAGATCTATCACATCCCACTGTCAGGCCCTGATTTAACATCCCATTTGAGAGGGTAGGAGGAAGGTGGATTTTATGTTGCATTTGTTCAATAAAGTTCCGATCTCTCTGTGCCTTCAACTAAAATTAAACTCTGTTTCTAGCAATGCCCTTTGCCCAATCTTGCCCCAAATTAAAATAAATAGAATTCTGACGCTAATCAGCGGCATGGAGGATTAATACTAAGAAGGGATGAAGTTTCAGAAACACCATGTGTTAGCTGACCTGACTTGTTGATGAATATCATCAGGTTAATTTCAAAATGACACTGTTTAAATGAGCTAACTCGGTATAACACAGTCTTTATTCTACAGGTCTGATCATTTCCATATTCCCCTTCATCCGGACATGGCTGCAATACAATCAAATTCTACCATTTCTGGGTAAGATGAAACTTTAATGTATAGAACAGCTGCAGCAACACATTTTCATTTCCCTTTTAATTATAATGCTTTCTCATGCTGACACGAGATGAATGGTAATAGGAATTTAGGTTTATTTTGTTTGAGGTTGTTCTGCCTCATAATATTTTATACAGGATTCTCTAACAGGTTTCAAAACAACCAAAATTGCAACCATCACATACCCAAACTATTTATTTTTAAATTGTTTTCAATAATGTATTTGATTCACAGATACACAGAAGATAGGAGAAGGAGGAGACATTTGGCCCTTTGAGCCTGCTCCGCCATTCATTACAATTATGGCTGATCATCCAACTCAATAGTTTAATCCTGCTTTTTCCCCATAACCTTTGATCCCATTCGCCCCAAATGCTACATCCAACAGCCTCTTGAATACATTCAATGTTTTGGCATCAACTATTTCCCGTGGTAATGAATTCCAGAGTCTCACCATTCTATGGGTGAAAAAATATCTCCTCATCTCCATCCTAAATAGTCCACCCCGAATCCACAGACCTCTGGTTCTGCTCTCCCCCACCATTGGGAATATCCTCCCTGCATCTATCTATTCAAAGGAATTCACTTAATACAGTTAGTTCTACGCACCTGGATATAAGGTGCAAATGATGGAGGTGTAGCGAACTAATAACTCAGTGACCCAGTGTAATGGTCTGGGGTCACAGGGTTCAAATCCATGGCAGATGGCGAAATTTAAATTCAACACATATCTGGAATTAAAATATTAATGATGACCATGAAATCATTGTCGATTGTTGTAAAAATGCATCTGGTTCACTAATGTCTTTCAGGGAAAGAAATCTGCCATCCTTACTTGGTCTGGCCTACATATGACTCCAGGTCCACTGTGGTTGCTTCTTAAAAATGCCCTCTGAAATGGCCTAAAAAGCCATTCTGTTCAAGAGCAATTAGGAGCGGGCAACAAATGCTGGTCCTGTGCTTGATGGTATGCTGGAATTAAAAAAAAAATCAATGGCATAGGATTCAATTGTAAATGAACTACTTAAAATGGATGTAATTCTACTTTAATTGATAAAGTATTGGCTATTGCAGTATCAGAATTACCAAGTTCTTCACCATCAACCTCTGAGGGATCAGCATTTTGAACAGAAATTTAACTGCACCAACCATATCAACACTACAGCCTCAGAAGTAGCGCACTGGCTCAATTTCAAAGCATTATCCACCAACTATCTGCAACACACATGGATTACTCACTGCTTGCCCAAATGGATGCAACTCAAAAAACTCAACACCATCTGGGTATGGTGATTTGCTTGATTCGCATCCCTGTTGCCAGACTCAATATCCACCCTTCCATCACGGGCAGTGTGTACAGGGAATCCTCACTCAACATTGTACTCATGGTTCTGAAAAGTTCTACTTTTTGTGAAACAACATTACGTGGTTAACAAATGTAAAACATGTGGTTAGGTTCTTTTGGATTCTTTCTCCAAATACAGAAGACAAGTAAGATAAGTCTAAATTCAACTGCTTCAGCGATATCATCATCAAACAAATTAATGACGAGAACATAAGAAAAAGGAGCAGGAATAGGCCATCTAGCCCCTCAAGCCTGCTCCACATCTTTAAAGAACAGTATCTTTAAACAAAGGGGCTGGTAAACAGAATGCAGGATGTTGGATAAAGCATCATGAGAAAGAGATTGCAAAGGGTGAATATTACAGATAAAATGAGAAGGTGATTGAGACAGGGAGAGAAAGAGAGAGTGAAAAGCAGCAGCGTGAGTAATTCATGAGGATAAACCACTGATGTGTCCAGAACAATTAATAAGAAACTGGTGAGTGGAGGTTGTTAATAAGTTGTTGTCAGTTTGATCTGAGTTTTATTGTTGGTCTCGCTGCCTATGTGTTTATCCCTGTCAGATCCTCAGTTTGTTTCAAAGAACGTTGCTTTTCTTTACTTGCAAGCTGAATAAATAAACACCATAATGTCAGTTATTCACTGATGGTAATTTGTTATTTCAATACTGTGCTTTAAAGTATCTGTAACTGGTGAATTCAGTCAAGAGTGAGGCTGAATTCATTAATATATTTAAAAACCCACTGGTTGACGATAGTATAACAACTATTGCAACATTATAATAAAACGATGTTGGCCAATAATCAGGAATCACTGGGTGGGATTTTTCAGATGCGCTCACCCCAAACCAGAACCCACCAAGGAAACAGACCTTTGCCCACTATGATTCCTGTGGTGGGCAGGACGGGAAAACTGAACCCCCCCCGCCACCACCACCTCACTGTGTCTACAGAATGTATTGCAGGAATTCACACTGACCGCATCTCTCTATGCTATGAGCTCTATCACTGGATAGAACAAAAGCAGCAATGCTGTGGACCTCTAACTTACCCTCTAAATCATGCACCATCCTAACTTGACCTTAGTTCACCATTCCCTGATTGTTAAGGATTAAGATCCTGGAATTCTATGCCTAACATCAAAACTAATGTGTAGGCTGAGGGTGACTCAATGTGGCTCAAAGTAACAAAGGCCCTATTTCCAGCCTAACACCTTTGTAATGACAACATCACTACCCAGATGACAGCAGAGTAGGGATGCAGCTCATTAGCATCTTCCAAAGGCAATTGAATAATTGTATCATTGCTATTGTCACCCATATCTGAGAACAAACTAAATACAATTGAGAATTCAAATTAATGTCCCTGCATTTGAGGGAACTGTGGCAACATGGAAACAAAACTGGTAAAGGAACAGTGTGAATGATGAGAGATTTTTTTTTAGATTGAAGGGACGTATGTAGTGGTCTTCGTCAAGATCATCTGCAGATTTAGCTGGTTCGATGGC
The DNA here is from genome assembly GCA_024679065.1 of Sphyrna mokarran. NCBI lineage: Eukaryota > Metazoa > Chordata > Chondrichthyes > Carcharhiniformes > Carcharhinidae > Sphyrna > Sphyrna mokarran. The sequence goes on from JAGIQG010000009.1 coordinate 26,173,940, forward strand.
TGATGTTTTTTGCCAGATGTTTATGTTTGACAGAGGTCAACTTTCTCAGTGGTAATGTTTATTTTGTGGTTGAGGCACTTGTGCCAGTTAAGAAATAAAGCCTCAGGCCTACACGGAAATTGGGGCCCTATGATGTACACAGGTCATGAAAGCTATTGTAGAGGCCTTGTGAGTCCACTCAATAAAACGGCTTAACCATGCAGAAATGTTCTTTATGGCTAGATATAAAAATTAGTTTGGTGACACTAAGAGAAGAGGATCACTTTCATGAATCAAGGAAATAATGCTTCCAAATTATTTAAAACAAGGCCACACACTTTCCATTTAAACTGCAAAAGGTAATCACAATTCTCAGCTGAAATTTAATTAGAATAAATTGCTGTGAAAAGTTTAAATGGATACTATAGCAACTGTAGCTTCAAAGCTGTATCTTACCCTTATGCAAAATTTCATAGTTGCTCAAGCAAGCATTAGTTATCGTAAAATCACACCAGCAATCTTTCATTTAACATTCAATTTGAAGTTCTTGAATGCAGAATCTTAAATTGAAATGAACATACTCAACAACCATATTCACATTTCATGCAACTTGGAAATATAAATTAGAGGCTCAAGTTGCCAATATTTTCTGTGATGTTCCCAGGTCACGAGACGAAAGAGAACTCCCATAGCTTAAATCAATTCAAAACCATGACACAAAATATCTCAAAAATAATACAAATGCGCATAGATACACTGAATAATTACAATAATTAAACAGCACATATTAATAGAAAAGATATTAAAGTGCTTAAAATACTTGCGACATCAAGATTACCTTGAGTTAAACTGCCTAACAAAACAGAGGTTGACACTGACAATGTCAATAAATATCAAGCAAATGTTCCAAACAAAAATTGGAGTCTGTTAACCCTTTTGAGCCAAAATCCTCCAAATATTCTCCGATTTCTTTATTTTTTTTTGTAGGTTAATACATTACAGCCACAACAACTGATCGAGGTTTAGACCGAGGGTGATTCGATGTGGCTCAAAGTAGCAAAGGCCTTATTGCCAGCGATAAAAAAGTATCTACAACAAAAAAGTCAGACAGAATAAACTATACCACTATACCGCACTCTTCCCTGTCTACAACCTAGGATCCTTCTTGATTCGAGGTCCACAACTTTGCAGCCAATTAGCTCAAATTCCAGCCTTAACACTCCATACCGTTTGGCCCTATCGTGTAGCCCTCAGGCAACATCCTCTTAAAGGGACCAAGCTACTACATTTAGCCTAGGAGAGATTCTGGAAGCAGCATATTGCACTGCATTAATGGAATATTTGTGCTTTTGTAATGCAAGGTTATTACTGTCCTCCAATCCAAAATCACTACAGACATTTTCAGAAAGTAGCTGTTCAATTTGCTAACAAATCCTGAGACAGGTATACACTTGATTTATAGAATTGTATAATCCCTACACTGCAGAAGGAAGCCATTCGAACCTGCTCTAACAACGATCCCACTCAGACTCTGTCCCACAACTCCACATATTCAACCTGTTAACCTCCAAAATTAAGGGACAATTTAGCATGGGTAATCCACTTAACCTGCACATCTTTGGACTGTGGGGGGGAAACTGAAGTATCCAGAGATCTGGGAAACCGGACACATGCAGACACGAGGACAATGTTCAAACTGCATACAGAGGCCAGAATTTTCCCAGCACGCCCACCCCAGTTCTGGGGACGGGCATAGCTCAGAGGACAGCATTCTCTGTGACCTCAGGTGGAAAGATACAAACCTCATGCTGACGCACCGTAAAATTCCACCCAGTCACCCAAGGCCAGAATTGAACCCAGGTTTCTGCTGCCCACTTCTGAGTCTACCCCATTCTTTTAACCAGATGCTTTGAAGACAGTAATAGCTATAATGTATTGAAAAGTTTTGAGTTTTAACTTGTTCAGTTCAGGGATTAATTTACAAATACTCTGCACAGTAATCTGTGAGTACTTTTCAAAGCATCCTTTCACTTAGATAATTGAGTACCCTAGCTTTAAATTATATCCAAGAGCCCTATCTAACTAATTACATGCTGTTCAAAGATTCAAACATTTTATTGATAAAAATTATGAATAGAGTTTTTTTTTATTATTGCAGGAAACATGAGAATCCAGCCACAGCAACGAAGCATTAATCCAGAATTAGCATCTGTCTGTTATACAAGAGAAGGTAATTTATTGTTGATCATCTCCATGATATTATTCTTAATAGACTCTATTATTTACAGATATAATGGCAATAGTAGGTTGCTAGTGCCATCATGATTAAAAAGGTGATTTCCTCTGTTCAGTATTTTTACTGTAATCTTAAATATGTTTTGAGTATATTTTGTTTTATTAGAAATAGCATTCAGAGGATATCTTCACAAGTCAATTCATGGTGCTGTAATTTGGTGGTGTATGATACTTTTGAACTAAGCTTTAAAAGTTTAGTGTGGTAACAAATTTGGTGAAGTGAAGCTTACAAATGATTTTCAGAAGATCACATTGGGGGCTGCTTTGTTAACATTGCTGCCTCACAGCGTCAGGGAATCCCGTTTGATTCCCGGCTTGGGTTACTGCCCGTGTGGGTTTCCTCTGGACGCTCGGATTTCCTCCCACAATCTGAAAGATGTGCTGGTTAGATGCATTGGCCATGCTAAACTCTCCCTCAGTGTATCTGAACTCTGCTGGAGTAAGGCAACTGGGGGATTTTCACAGTGACTTCATTGCAGTAAGCCTATTTGTGACAGTACTAAATAAATTCAAAACTTTAGGTGCAAATGTCCTGAAATTATATCCTGTGGACAAAACCTGAAAGTAGAAAGTAAAGTTTTCATTGAATGTTAACAAATATGTCACATCTGTTTCTTAACTTTAATGATATAATTGTAAAGGGAATGCAAGAGGCGTAAGAATTAGGGGTGCTCGTGCAAAAACCTGGAGGCAGCAAGACACGTTAATGAAGCAATGGATAAACTATTTGATGCTTTATTATTAGAGGCACCAAGTACAAAAGCCAGAAAATACCAACTGAATTGAGGTTTTTGATCAAGTAAAGGGAAGGTTGATGTGGTATGTATGGGTAGGATTTTCCAGCCGCTCTCACACCAAAACTGGAAAATCTCACCTTATATCAACGGGCCTTTGCATGTTCTACCCCCGCCTGCTTTGATTCCCGTGGTGGGAGGGATGGGAAAATTTCCCCCATGGTCTTCCAAAGGCATTTGGTAAAGTGCCACATGATATCATACCAATGTTAAAGCCCAAAGGATCAATGGAACAGTGGCAGCAGGAATAAAGATTACCTAAGTGACAAGAAACAGAGAGTAATTTTGAACAGTTAGTTGCTTTTTCAGACTTGAGAAAGGTACATAATAGTATCCCCAGGGCATAGAACATATTAATGACTTAACTTGAGTGTATTTACATAATCATAGAATCCCTACAGTGCAAAAATGCACCAAACACAAACCCACTCAAGCCCTATTCCTGTAATCTCAATATTTATTCTGTTAATTCCTGACACTAGGGACAATTTAGCATGGCCAATAAACCTAACCCACACATCTTTTGGCTCTGGGAGGAACCCGGAGCATGTAAAGAAAACCCATGCATACATGGGGAGAATGTGCAAACTTCACACAGACAGTGACCCGAGGCTGGGATTGAACCCGGGTCCTTGGCACTGTGAGACAGCAGTGCTAACCATTGTGCCACCCTATATAAATAATACAAAATGTGAAAGCATGTCAAACAATGACGGTGCTAATGATATACTTTAACACAGTCTGATGGAATGGCAGAATGTAGCATAGTTAGCTTACTGCAGAGAAGTGTGAGCTGATTTTGACCAGAAATAAATCTATATGAATAAATAAGCCAGTCAGATCTTTTGAGTTAACAAAAAAGGAATTTTAAGACTCATTCAGGTAAAAATATAAGAGTTATTAAAAGGGTAAAAAAGCATCCTGGGCCCCATACCAGTAAGTCCATAAGAACAAAAACGCATATTACAATGTCCCTTTAGTGATCTTGAAATTCCATTTGTTGCAGCTTATTAAAATTTGTTAATTTCCTAAGTACAGTCTCTTTTAAACAGTAATCCATTTTTTTCCGTAGGGAATGTTATGGCCTTTGATATCCCTTGTTACTGAAATGATCTACAATGCAACAGAGACATGACACCAGATTGAATTGCCATTTTACAGTGGGGAAGGGAAACCTTGTGTTATTACATTTCTTCACCAATGTCACAGAATTTTCTGCCTGATGCTTGGAAATGGACCTTCTCTTCCTCCATTAGCTCAAAGGAGGAAGCTGGCACAATGCAACAAGAAGCATTTAGGAAAGGGAATCTGCTGTCCTTACCAGGTCTGGCTTGATGTGACTTCAGAGTCACAGCAATGCAGTTGATGCTCAACTATCCTCCAAAGGCAACTAATGGTGGGCAATAAATGCTGGCCAGGCAGCAATGCCTATTTCCCACAAATGAATAAAAATTAAATTAACACTACTTGTGGATTCCAAGCCCAAACTGTGATGCCAATGAGCTGAAAATCCTCCAACTGATTGAAACATGGTCAGAGAGGACAAAAGCAATAATAACACCTCACTATCTCCAAGAGATACAGAAATGGGTTTAATGACAGTAAACTGAGTAGTCATGTGATAATGTGGCTACTAAAAGAATCATATGATAGGAGCATGGAAGTTCTTCCTGAAGTGCAGGTAGAACACAAGCATAGACTAGTTATGCAGCTGGTAATAAAGTATTGTGTGTTACAAGTCCCTGTTGTCAGTGTTTGGGAACTCAGCACTTCTACAATGATCTTACGAGGATAGACAGGAAAGGTTTACTGTAAAGTTAGTGCATGTGGAATTCTATGTCTAGAACTGAATGTTAGTAAGAGTACCAGAGAACTTTAGAAGGTTGGTGCCAGGCATGATTCCCATGAAATTAGAACTTCTACATATCTCCAAACAGGTTTACTGGATTGATAATAATGGACATTCTTTCCCCAGAACCACCAAAACAAAACCCAACGAAAAACATAAACCTTCCAGACAAAAAGACTGCCAACGCCAATTCATCAGAGGAAGGGTAATCAAATAATGATTTTAATCAACGTGAATAATGTAGGAACAGTAACGTTTTGAGCATCATTGGGTTTAATCATTCAAACTCCCCATCAGGCTCCATATTATGCTTCTAGAACCAATGGGCAGGATTTCTAATACCCAGACAATTTGGTGAGTGGCTGGCTTGTTGGGCAATGCATCCTGAAGGCACACTTGATTTTAACAGCCAGGTTCTATTCACATGTTACGTTCTGACTTCCTGGTATTGGTAGAATGAAGTTGCCAGGCTGTGAAGACAGAGCTGTTCAGAAACTTTTGGATGGGCTCAAAACATATGTAAGAGTGGCGAAGAGGACTGTGGGAACAGGATGGTCAGTGGTTTGAGAAGGGAAGTTTGTTAGTCGGGATACACCTGGGACAGGCAAAGCCTATCTATTGCCTGATGAGCTTAGAGGAATAATCATACTCTTCCAGACCTAAAAGGGAAGAAATAATACTTACCCTGGGGTACTAATTTGACTGATTATCTCCCCAGTCTGCTTTAGCCCAGCAGGAAAGTTAGAGCTCTGTTCATTCTTTGGCCAATAGTAAAAAACAGGTTGGGTCTAACTGGCATCATTGGGACGCACTTGGTGAATGACCCTGTGATCTTGACTGGTGTCCTTAATACCTGCATTTAAAATTATAGTGAACTCTCTTCAGACTGGAAGCAATGAGTAAATCTCCTGCTTCAGTTTAATTTGCACTCCACCCAGTTTCTGTCAGTGAGGGGAATTAATCTTCTCACTTCTTAGTAATTTCATCTACTTCCTTTCCAAATGTTGCTATAATTTTATGCTTCACCAGCTCCTCTCCTCTCCTGGTGGGCTTTCTTAACTATAGCATCAGTGTGGAAAGACCATGACAGGTTGGTGATGATCTGGACACCTAGAAACATGAAGCTCTCAACCATTTCCACTTCATTCCTATTGATATAGACAGAGGCATATCCTCCACCAAGCTTCCTGAGGTTGATGACAGTCTCCTTCATTTCACTGACATTGAGGGAGAGATTATTGTCATTGCACCAGTTCACCAGATTCTCTTTCCTGTAGACTGTCTCATCATTGTTTGAGATCCGAGTCAATATAGTGATGTCATCAGCAAACTTGAATATGTATGCTCAAACGATTGCTACATAGATGGATCATACATACCTTGTGAAGTACTATTCAAAAAAAAATCAGAACTGAAAATCTTAGCAGTTAACCATTACTGCAAACGGCCCAGTTCATCTTACTGCAAACAGGTTGATTGACCATTATTGCAGACAGATTGATTGACTATTATTGCAGACAGACTGACTTATTATTACTGCAGACAGACTGATTGACTATTATTGCAGACAGACTGATTGACTATTATTGCTGACAGACTGATTTATTATTACTGCAGACAGACTGGTTGACCAATACTGTAGACAGACTGAGTGACTATTACTGCAAACAGACTGATTGACTATTACTGCACATAGGCCGGTTGGCTGTTATTGCAGACAGGCCATGTGACCATTACTGTAGACAGACTAATTGGCCATTACTACAGATAGGCTGATTGACTATTACTGCAGACAGGCCAGTTGGTCATTGCTGCAGACTGGAATGCACTGCCAAACAAGGTGATTGAGGCGGACACGCTGGAATCGTTTAAGACTTAAGAACAGACTGGGAATAGAAGGATACAAACGAATGGTCTAATTGGGCTTATGAGCGGGGCAGGCTGGGAAGGCCGAAGAAGGGCCTGTTCCTGTGCTGTATTGTTCTTTTTGTTTGTTTGTTGACAGGCTGTTTGGTCATTACTGCAGAGGGCCCAGTTGACTATTATTGCAGACAGGCCAATTGGCCATTACTGCAAGACAGGCTGGTTAACCTGTACTGCAGACAACCCAGTATCATTACTGCAGACAGGCTGTTTGATCATTCTAACAGAGAGCCCAGTTGACCATTACTGCAGACAACCCAGTTGACTATTAATGCAGACAATGCAGCTGTAATTTTGTGCCAAGTAATCTAATGTTCTGGATGGGAAATTGTAACTGGTTCACTTTGGGATTAGTTCAGACTTTCACACACAATTTGCACTTCATTACTGTTGGCTTGAACCTGAAACCATCCTGCCCAACACTTTACTTATGGAGTGTGAATGTGCCATTTGATGCCTATTATAAGGGAGATAGTAATCGAGAAATTATAGGTGGCAGCACGAGGAATCTAAAGAACGTCTTTACTAGATAGCAGGTAAATGTGTAAAAAGGCAAGAAATATTATAACAGATTAAGAATAACAGAGGTATTAAATTATTTCAATTATAAACGTCTATTTACCCTTTTTGCTTCTTGCAGCACATCAGCTGAGGCTCAACAACCAGACGTCATTCAAAAAGGGAAATTTATTCAGCCATCTGGAGAGTAGACTGAATACAGAACATATCAGATACAAAGGACAATTAGCACAGAATGTTTGTGTTTATGTGTACACTGATGTGACTGTGCAAATGCATGTACACATATGCTGCTGTGTATTTGGGTCTACAGGTCTGTAAGTGTGCACAATTTCCATCCATATAAATCTGGAAATGCCAAAGTGCAGATTGTTGCTAATTTTTTATCTGTTTGAGTTATTGTACGATCTGTGAGCAAATTAATATCCTGCCACATGGAACCAAACTGTTATGGGAACCTGAAAGTCATTTTTGAAAGCATTACGCACTCTTGCTGCAACTATATCAGACTATGTTGAGACTACACCTGAACTACTGTGTACTGTTTTGTTCTCCTTAACCAAGGAAGGATAGCCTTCAAAGGGTGCAACAAAAATTTATTAAATTGATTCTGAGGATTAGCAGGTTGTTAAGTGTGGTAAGATTGAGCAGACCGGACCTCTGTTCTCTGGGGTTTTGAAGAATGAAAGAGGATCTCACTGAAGCTTATAAAATGACAGGGTAAATGCTGAAAAGCTGATTTCCCTCACTGGGCAGATTTAAAGGTCACAGGACAGAATGAAGTGTTGACTTTTATGATGAGGATTGTGATGAGGCAGAATTCCTTCACTCAAAGCCTTGTGATTCTCTGGAATTCTCTATCCCAGGGAGCTGTGGATACTCAATTATGTTTGGTATATGGAAATGTGTTTGTGATGATGACCAGAGTTGAACTGCAAGATCTGGTTACTTTCTATGTCATGTAGTTAGTTTTTATATGAAGGATTAATACTTTTATATGAAGGATTAACTCCATGCTGTGGAGTGGCAATCGGAGTTGGATTGCCAATCTGCTCCATGTTGCTTACCCCTAAATAATGTTGCTCCTTCATCACCCAATCTTGCGACTGGGGCCAGCTGAGGAAAGTGTTGTACAGCAGGATCTTGAGACCTTATGTTGAAGGCAGCTGAGCCAAAGATAAAGGTAAGGAAGGTGTTCCTGTCCCCTTTTTTTCGCAGTACTAATAGCTGTAAAGCAGGTAACTGAAAAAAGTCCAGGCACTTTCAGAAGCTAAGGGGGAAGGTGAGTCTGTAAGGTAAGTGAATCAGATTAGTAGGGTGGGGGAAGAGGTTGGTTATAGGAAGATCAGGTGATTAAGAGGGCAGGAGTGAATGGTTGAGGACATGAGAATCATGGGGTTAGTCAGGATTGGGGAGTGCATTTGGGTGGCAGGGTGAGCAATTGTGGAGCTGGGAAGGATAGTCAGGGGGTGTTGGGAAGGAAACTGGGGATGTCAAGGCTAAAGTCCGATGGGGAAATCTGCAGAGATGGGTTTCTTCCTCAATGTATTGTAAGGCTGTAGGTACAAAAGTCATTAATGGTCCAGATCTTCCTGGCTGTTGCACCTGCTTGGGGGTGTGGGGGAGGAGGAGGAGGAGGAGGAGGGAGGGAGTGCCCCTCCGCAGGTGCAACACTTTGATTACCGGGAAGTTAGGAATTGTTTTAATTCTTCCAACTTTGTCTTGTAACTATTGATGTAAAATAGTCAGAACCATCCAAAGTTTGCAATTTCAATTTTATTTTGGGATGGTTTCCAGTGCAGGGTAATTGTCCAACAGAAGTTTGAATCTTCTTGGCAAATGCCATGTAATGCTTACCTGGGGACTTCTGGGGATGGGGATTCCCAGTGTGTTTTTGGGATACCCCCCTCTTCAGATGCAACATGCTGCAAGATTTGGACCATTGATGATTTTTGTACCTACAGCCTTACAATATACTGAAGAAGAAACCTATCTCTGCAGATTTCTCCATTGGAGTTTAGTCTTGGCAATCTGAGAAATCCCTAAAATTTCTTTAAACTTCAGTACAGCAACCAAGATTTGCATGAATATGACAGATGAATGGCATGTGTTGAAACAGGACATAAGAGTTATGTTGCAGTATAAAAACGTTATCGGCAATGCAGCAGTGAGTCATAAGGCCACAGGGAACAAACCTGTGTTTCAGGAACAAAACACTAGAGGCACTGCAACATCAAGTTCCCGAACAGCAATAAGTCATACACAGGGCCAACAAAAAGCATTCATACTAACCCTGAGGTAACAAATATCTGAATGTGTCCCCATAGCCATTATGTTACTGTAATCTTCTTGTTAGACCAACTGATATTGTAACCCATTCCCTGTTTAATTAGAGTGAGTATTGGAATTGAGACATGAAGAAGGTGAAAGTGTTATGGTGTCTGTTTTTGACTGACTCAGTGTGCGGTCAAGTAAAACATAGCTTTAGTATCATGTGTGATAAATACGTTTTATCCTATCAAAGGATAACAAACCGCATAGCAACACATCTGAAAGCACCAAACATAGTCTAAAGCTCCTTCTGTCTCCAGGCTGCCTGCAAGCCATGTTAAGAGTCACTCTGTGCTGTGGATATTGTACCTTGTAGAGTATGATTAATTTGAGAAATTGAAAGACCTGGGGCTCTGGCATTATTGAACAACTGTGCATATACAGGGGCCATCCTGAATTACTGTATTTAAAGCAAACATTCTAAGTAAAAACAAATGCAAGCGTTTTGTCCCCTAGAATTTCTACAAGCTCTTTGATTGGAATTAAAACTGATACAAGGTGTAATAGCTCATGTGTTTAAATTCAGTTGCTTTGTGCACACTCAGACAACTGCTGGGTAAAGATCTAGAAAAATTGTCTCAAATGCTGTGTTGGTGTCCTTATTGTGCAGATATTTAGGCAGAAATTACTGTGTCTTGCTATTCCCTGTCTCTGAATCGCAAAGCTATTAAAAACCCAAATAAAATTTAAATTAACAATGTCATAACAGAATTATATTGCCATCACGCTGTTAATTGAGTTTGTCACAGGTTATCACTTTGGTCTGCTATTGAAAATGTTCCTGGAAAGAAATATAGTGTCTTTTACAACTTCAGGGTGCCATAAAATGCTTCACAGTCATTTCAGTATTTCTGATCAGCATGGCTAGGATCTAGAATACACTGCCTAATAGTGTGGTGGAGGCAGATGCAATCTTGGCTTTCAAAAGGGAAATGAATAAACACACTAAGGGCCACAAGAAAAGGACCAGGGTGTGAAACTTGCTAAGCTTTCCTTGTGGAGATTCAGTGCTGGCTTGATGGGCAAAATGGCCTCATTCTGTGGATTGGCTGCACATTGTGATCACTGTAAACTGGGTGGCATTTTAGAGGGTACAGTCAATCACATTGCTGTCTGTAGGCTTCGCCAGACCAGCTAAGGATGGTAGATTCCCTTCTCTTCCAGTGGCTTTTTACAACAAGTAACAATCGTTTCATTGTCATTGGACTGTTTACTCCAGATTTTTATTGAATTCAAATTTTACCATCTGTTTGTGGTGGGATTCGAACATACATTCGAACATAAGTATAACCCCATACATTTATTCTAGCTGGAATAGGGTAGGATTATTGTCAGTGCAGACTAGATAGCCTGAATGGCCTCCTTCTACATTGTAGGTTTCTATGATTCTATCCCTGCTAATCCCTCTGAAATTAAGGTCAAGTTGATCAGCCAAAATGCCTCCTTCTGTACTGAAGGGACTCTATGATTCTATAAATGTTGACTAGGATACTAGATACCAGATACCACTTACTATTAATAGTGCAACAAAATCTTTTACATTCACCTGAGAGAGAAGACAGGGCCTGATTTATTGCCTCATCTACAGAGGATGCCTAAGACAGTGCATCCCCTCTCATTAACTGTTTAATGTAATGAGCAGGTCTCTGGAGTGGGATTTGAAACTACAGCCATTAGACTTAGAAGCAAAGGTGTTACAAATGAGGTACATCTGACACTGCAAATTTAAGATTCCTATGTACCGTCTAGGTCCATGGATATTTAAATTGTAGAACACAAGAACTAGGAGTCACAGTTTAAAAATGAGGGGTCATTTATTTGATTCAGAGATGACAGGAACTTTTTTCTCTCAGATGATCATGAGTCTCTGGAACACTTTTCTTCAATAGTCAGAGTTTTTTGTCCGGACCCCTCATGATTTTAAATATCTCTATCAAATGGCCTATCACTTTCCTCTTCTTGAAAGAGAACCCCAGCATATCTAACCTAAATGCTATCATCTCCGGAACTATTCTCGTTAATCTTTTTGCACTCTCTTTAAAGCCTAACGTGTGTGCCCAGAATTGGACATAGTACCGCAGTTGAGGCCAAATCAATGTTTTCTAGAAGTTCACTGCAATATTCTTATTCATTATTATACCTTGGCTTATACAGTCTAGGATTCCATCAGGTTTATTAACCACTCCCTTAACTTGCCCAGCCACTTTCAATGCTTTACGCACAAATACCCCCAGATCCTTGCTCCTGTAACCTCTTCATAATAATATCTTTAGTTTCTATTATCTCTTAAATGTCCTCCCAAAATATATCACTTCACAATTCTCTATGTTAAATTTTATCTGCTGTGTATCCATCCATTCTGATGGATGGAACAGTGACCACGACATTACACAAACCTGCCACAGCAACCTCTGCAAGATGTGCTGGATCATCGACGCAGATGTCATCATCTCAAATGGCAATACTATTCAAGAAGTACATAATACATATTCTTGTGATTCAGCCAACATTGTCTGCCTTTAATGCTGCAGGAAAGAATATCCCAAGGCATGGTATGTTAGGGAGACCATGCAAACGCTACAACAATGGATGAATGAGCACCGCTCGACAATCACCAGGCAAGAGTATTCTCTTCCTATCGAGGAACACTTCGGCAATCAAGGGTATTCAGTCTCTGATCTTCAGGTAAGCATTCTCCAAGGCTGCCTTCACAACATACAACAAAGAAGAATCACTGAGCAGAAACTGATAGCCAAGTTCCACACATATGAGGATGCCAAAACTGGAAGCTTGGATTCACGTCACACTATCTCTAATCCCCGTGACTTGCCTGGACTTACAAAATCTCAATAACTATCCTGGCTGGAGACAATACGTGTGCTTAACCCTCTCTCCACTCACGTTGTCAGTACCTTTAAGAGTTGATTGCCTGGAAAGACTCACATTCCAACCATTATCTTGTAAATTGAATTTGTGTTTATAAACGCCCTGTTTTTGATTCCAACTCCCACTCACAATTTTTTTAGAGAGTATGTCTTAAAGGCCCTCTAGTTCCCTATAGAAACAGTACCTCTCCTCTTCATGATCTCCTGTCCTGAGGTCTTCAACATACAATCTGCACTCTCTCATTTCCTTCTCTATGAATGGCATGCTTTGTCTGTATCGCATACAAGAAACAATACTTTTCACCGTATGTCAATACATGTGACATTAATAAATCAAATCAAATCAAACATTAGAGAAGCTGAGATCCTTTTCTGGCTAGCTGCTTCTTGATGTGGAGATGCCAGAATTGGACTGGGGGAAGCACAGTGAGAAGTCTCACAACACCAAGTGAAAGTCCAACAGGTTTATTTGATAGCACAAGCCACAAGCTTTCAGAGTACTGCCCCTTCATCAGAACTCCCACTCACCTGACGAAGGGCATTCCTCTGAATGCTTGTGGCTTGTGCTACCAAATAAATCTATTGGACTTTAACCTGGGGCTGTGGGACTTCTAGCTGCTCTATTGCAGTCTTCTTGCTTCCATCAAAGACTTTCTGAACAATTGATGTAGCCTGGATGTACCTTTCCTTTAAGAGAGAGGCTTTTAAGAGGATTTGGCTAGCTGTATGCTCACTAACCACTCATATTCCTGGGCCCCCTGCTGAACATGCAACAAGACAACAGCTTAATTCTTGCTGGGCTTCAGGCTGTAGTCATGGTTATAATCAGCCAACATATTTGTCCCTGTCTTAACTTGACTGGTGTAAGTCGTTGATCATTATGATACCTGTATCGGGAAAAAAGTATGATCCAATTGTTATCTCTGCCCCAAACTGGGTTAGAGCAGACTTTCTGTATGCTACAATGATGCAACATTCCCTTCTATTGACCTTTAGGAGCATGGAAACAGGAGTAGGCCATTGAGTCCTGCAAGCATTCCTAATAGATCATGGCTAATCCATTTTTCCATTTTCATAGTATCATAGAATCTCTACAGTGCAGAAGGAGGCCATTTGGTCTATCGAGTCTAGACTGTCTCTCTGACAGAGTATCATACCCTGGCTCTCTCCCCCACCGTATCCCCATTACCCCAGACTATGGTAAATCCACCTAACCTGCAAATCTTTGGACAATGGGAGGAAATCAGAGCACCCGGGGGAAACCCACACAGATATGGGGAAAATATACTGCAATTGAACCCCAGGTCCTGGAGCTGTGAGGCAGTAACCACTGTGCCACTGTGCCACCCACTTGGTTCCACAACTTTTACGATCCTTATTTAATAAGGATCATAAAAGGCAGAATGTAATGATGGAAGGGTGCTTGTCAAAATGGAAATGTAGCTGGTGGTGTTCCATAGGGATCAATGTTGGGGCCTGTGTTGCTTGTAATTATATAAATGATCTGGAGGAAAATGTGGAGGGTCTGTAAGTTTGTGGATGACACAAAGATTAGTTGAGTGGCTGATAGTGCCGGGGATTGTCAGGGGATACAACAGGATATAGATAGATTGGAGAGTTGGGCACAAAAATGACAGATGGAGTTTATTCCAGACAAATGCAAGGTGGTGTATTTTTGACGGTCAAATTTAGGTGTGAATTATACTATAAATTGCAGAACCCTTAGGAACATTACCATACAAAGGGATCTAGGCATGCAGGCCCACAGTTGTCTAAAAGTGGCAACACATGTGGCCAAGGTGATAAAGAAAGCACATGGCATTCTTGCCTTCATCAACCTGGGCACTGAGTACGAGAGTTGGGAAATTATGTTGCAGCTATATAAAACCTTGATTAGGTTGCATTTGGAGTATTGCATGCAGTTCTGGTCACTGTGCTACCAGAAGGAAAATTGGAGAGAGTGCAATGAAGATTCACCAGGAGATTGCCTGATCTGGAGGATGTTGGCAATGAGAAGAGATTGAATAAACTAGGATTGTTTTCACTGTAAAGACGGGGACTGAGGGGACACCTGACAGAGGTCTACAAAATTATGAGAGATATAGAAGGATTGGATAGTCAGAGGCTTTTTCCCAGGGTGGAAGTGTCAATTACAAGGAAGCATGGTTCAAGGTGAAAGGGGGGGAGTTTAAGGGAGAAGTGCAGGAGAAGTACTTTACGCAGAGAGTGATGGATGCCTGGAACGTGCTGCCAAACATGGTGGTGGAAGCACTCACATTAACAACATTTAAGAGGCATTTGATGGGTGTAGGAATAGGGAGGGAATGGAGGGATATGGCCTCAGTAAGGGCAGTTTTTTTTAACTTTTGTTATGGCGCCATAATTGACACAGTCTTGGAGGGCCGAAGAGCCTGTTCCTGTGCTGTATTTCTCTTTGTTCTTTGTTAACTAATCTGTTTTGGTATTTTCAATTGACCCAGCCTCAAGAACTTTATTTATATTGTACACACATAATACAACGCCTAGCCTGAATCAGGGTGCATTTGCAAGCATTTTCTGCTGGTTTGTATCAGTAGTACCTACGTATGGTTGGGAAAAATTGCTAATCTATCAAAGAGGCTTTGTACCTAACATGCACTGAGATCAACCTGCCATTTCTTTTTGTAGGTAACTACAACGTGCTGAAAGGAGGCTAATAGTTAAATATGTGTTAAATGCTGTTACTTATGCTGGGAATGTCTAGCCCAATATTTTAACAAAAGGCAGATGCATATGCATCAGAGATTATCTGACCCATTGCACTGTTACTAAGGAGGCACGCTTGTCTCTTTCCATCATGTTTCATCTCATCCCATCGGCACATTTCTTTCCCTGTCATGTGTTTTATCTTGTTACCCCTTAGATACTCTAATTCTCAGCTACTCCGTGTAGCTACTCCGCATT
This sequence comes from Sphyrna mokarran, assembly GCA_024679065.1. Taxonomy (NCBI): domain Eukaryota; kingdom Metazoa; phylum Chordata; class Chondrichthyes; order Carcharhiniformes; family Carcharhinidae; genus Sphyrna; species Sphyrna mokarran. The sequence goes on from JAGIQG010000009.1 coordinate 26,189,458, forward strand.
TGATTCCTTATTGGTGACTATTTCATATTTGTAAATCTCAGTTTTGACCGATTTCTTCCTGTCAAAATCTTTCACTGGGCCACATCAAGGTGTTCCATCTTTGTTGCTTCACCAGAGAAACCGTGGCAGAGTTTTGCTGATTCTTGCAAGTCGACCTGAAAGCTGTGTCTATAAAGGAAGTGACTCGGCAGAGAATCAATATTTCCATCAACTGCTACATAATGGGTTTTGTTTAGCCCGCCTATGCTGACTTTTGCCAGGGCAGTTAATCTGCAATGCATACTGCAGATTTCATTTTCAGAGGTAAGAGTTCTATCTCATTTTAAAAAGGAAGCAGCTAATATGTCCCTAAACATGTTGAATTCAAAACTCTTTTCTGTTTTTTGCAGGTTTCTTTAAGACCATTACCCACCTTCATCTGAAAACTCCTCTCAACCCATGATTTTCAGTCCTCTGATGTTCGCTTGTTACTTGCCCACCTTTTCTCGTTTCAATGAGTCCCCAACTTTTTTAGGCCAAGTGATTGGAACATCCTTCCAAAATTCTTCTGATTTCACCCTTACAAAGCTCCTCAAAACCCCATATTTTCAAATGAGTTGACATATTTTAAATCTGTTCATCAATTTATGTGTAATATATTTAAGTGGTTGCACAATTTCTTTAAGAGCCAGTCACATGATTTGAACTACTGAATCTCAACCATTGTTTAATATCATTACTCATAAAGGCTTTTCTCATAAAAACATTCATGTCAGCCCTGTTCCAAAGATCAATGAATCAGGGACTTTCTGCTGTACAATGTTACCTGGATGTCAAGCACATAGTCTACACATCAAGAAAGAAAAGTGTGACTTTTTACAGATATCAGTCCAGTATTTTGATCATATTATTGATAGTAAAGACTTACACAAAACATCTAAAAAGATTTTAGAAGAACTATATCCAACAAGTGTGATGCAATTGAGGCCCTTTCTAGGACTGTTAAATTATTATAGCAATTTGTTCCCAATTTAGCTACATTATTGAAGCCATTGTATAATTTACTATGTGTGAAACAGTTATGGTACTGGGCAACAGGTTGTGAGAAAGCATACAAGGATGTCAAAGATACTTTGCAGAAGTTTGAAGTATTCATTCATTTTAACCCAAAGTTATTATTACTGATTGCTTGCGATGCTTCATCTTATGGAGTAGAGGCAGTCATTTTACATATTAGGTATTTACAAGAAGAAAGACTAACAGCTTTTTTTTCGTGTACTCTGACAAATGCTGAATCTAACTATGCTCATCTAGAAAAAGAAACATTGAGTATAATTTTTGATGTACAAAGGTTTCAACATTATATGGTCATCTTTTCACATTATTGATTGATCATCACTCTTTAATTATTATTTAGGGGCCATTTAAAGGCCATTTAAAGGCCATGTATGTGTTTGCTCTCAGCTGATTGTAAATATGGTCACTGATCCTACCTGCACATTCCTATGGTATAAAGTATTGTCTGTCTGAGTGCCATGCTAATGCTTATGCATTATCATGCTTACTTTATCTATTGAGCAGATACAAACAACTAATTTTGCTAATATGTTTTTTTTTGTGAGTAGATCATTTGCCTGTGACAGTTTCTCAGGTTCAGAGACATACCAGAAATAATCCTGTGATGGGGAAGGTGATGGTATGGTACTGAAAGGATTGACAGCAGGGACACATTATATACCTCCTGATTTGATATCATTGCTGCAGTTATCCCATTGTGACCCACAACTTTCCTGTTGGGTCGCGGTGGGAGATGTGCATCTGCGGCCTTGAACAGGGATTTGTGCATGCACTGGGTACAAATGTGCATCTCCCAGAGCTGGTGAACAGTCATTGTTCAGACCACACTGGAAACCGGCAGGGAGGCAGGTAAGTCATTTAAATCTGTTTTTAATCCATTGAACCCTCACTTCAGTTTGGAGATCGAGTGTCATTGTATAATTATGCCACAAGTCAGAAATGGATACCAGCCTCATTTTAGCAAAAACAGGTCCAATTCCTTACATGGTTCATACTGAAGATTAACTAGTTCGGCAATGCCATGCTGACCAATTGTTGTCATCACAAAACAGGTTCTCTGAATCATCTCCAGAAGTACCAAATTCTTTAGTTTCTGGTATTATGAATACCACTATAGAGGACCTGGTTGAATCTGAGTTGCCTGATGATTGTGTTGTGCCATGTGAGAATGACATAGAAATAATTCTAAGAGAAATTCCAAATCACACTTCTAGAATGTGTATACAATCAAAAAGGAATAGACATCCTCCTGATTGATTTTCTTATTGATGTTGTGTAATGATTAATGAAGTCTGGAGTATTTTTATCCTATATATAATATCATAGTAATTTGTTATCATGACTACGGAAGTAAGGGGAGGGGTGGTATATATTTAAATGGTTGCATGATTGTTTTAAGAGCCAGACACGAGTTGATGATGCTATCATTGGGATGGTTCAAAGCTTCTGCTTTAATTTCATTTTCTACTCTGTATAGGCTTTGTTGTTGATCCTTTTCATAATTCATTTGAAAACTTTCTGCTAATAATACTTGCAATATGCACTTAATATGCTTATTGTCATGCTCACACTGCACAGGCATGTGAAAGTATGAAGAATAAACCTGAAATGGACACTTTCCAATAAAATAAAAGAGGTCAGGTTTTGTCATACATGGAATTTCAGAGACTCAGATATAATCTCTGGCCAAGTCTTAACAAAGCCTTTGAAATACAAATAACCTTTCTGGACACATCTTCGAAAGTTATCTAACTGTAAATAATTTCTCCTGTTTGTTAATGGCTGCATTTCTAACTAAGCGAAATCTGATTTTGTAACGCTATTTGAAACCTCTTTTTCATTTTGAAATCCAGAAAATGGTCTGAGTAGCTCTATTTTATCAAGTTTCTACTTGGATGGGTGACGCCCAATTCCACTGTTGGACAATGGCCCCAATTAGAAACTATTTTTAGGGACAGTACAAAGCGATGGTCTGGTACATGATAGAGACTAGACATCTGATAAGGGTTTTTAATACAACATATTCTTCTCAGGCAAAAACAGAATCATTAAGAGCAGCGAAGGAAAAGAACCTGCCTCAGAAGCACCAGTTGATCTTGACCTCTCTAACTGAGGAAAGGATGACACAGTGGCTTAGTAGTTAGCTCTGCTGTATCACAGCACCAGGGACGGGGTTCAATTCCAGCCTTGGGTAACTCTGTGCAGTCTGCACATTCTCCCAGTGTCTGTGTGGGTTTCCTCCGGATGCTCTGGTTTCCTCCCACACTCCAAAGGTACGTGCGTTAGGTCGAGTGGCATGCTAAATTGTCCCTTAATCTCCTTAGATGTATATGTTAGGGTAATTAGCAGCGTAAATATGTGTGGTTATGAAGTTGGAACTGGGTGGGGTGCCCTGTTGGAGAGTCAGTGGGCACTAGAAGGGCTGAATGGCTTCCTTCTGTACTGTAGGAGTTCAATAATTCTATGAACTGTATCAGGGCTTTGCTATGGGATTTTATAACTGCAGCCTGACTGGAGGGGAACATGAGAAATCTGCTACTGAGAAAATAACATAAGAAAATCAGTCTTCCTAAACCCCCAGTAGACAAAACCTTCAGTAGACAAAAAAATGCATAGGCTTGAATCATTTCAAGTTTTCTCCCCAGAGAAAAGCAGATGTATCTGAGAATTCTAAGACCTAAATGCATACTGCTTCTGCAACAACACTCATTTCTTGAGTTTGTGTGTATCTGTATGAGTGCCAGAGTGGGTGTAGTCATATATACATTTCAGTGTTGAAAAATAAACATTTATCTTTCTTATAATTTGAGAAAACCTGTCATGTGTCTGACAGTTATGGCATTCAGGAATTAAAACTGTAATGGGGAGGAGGAGGTTTGAATTAAGCAACTCCTCTCACAACCCATATGTATACAGAAAGGTGCTCTGATTTTGATTTCCCCCTATATAAACAGCAGTGTATTTCTCAACCTTCCAGTTTTTGTATTTCCAACCTCTGTTAATAACCCTATATAGTAACTCCAGATAGGATAAGCTCAGAGTGATTGTTTAGTTGCATTCTCTCAAACATAGGGGTCATAACATAGCCTCCTATATCACTCATAGAATAAAATAGGAGGGGATAAAATAAAGAAACTTTACAGGACAAAAACAGAATAAATAATAGTTCAGAGTCCAGAATCAGAGTCCAATGGTATTCCTTCATTGAGATTAGTATGTTGAAAATTGATGCTGGATAGTTCACTTTTCCAGTAGGTGACTCCCACAATTGGATAGACACATAGAGGTGAATTAATCTTGTAGGCCATAGTACAGAAGTTCAGAAGTTTCAGTGGAAATAGTATAGTTGGGAGGTGGGAGGTTGTGCTGGTATTTAAACCTGCACAGAATCCTTTTCCTGAGCTGCTGCTTGCTAAATGGAAAATTACGAACTGCTTGACAATATAACAAGGTAGTTTTACAGCTTCCTCCAGCTAGGGTGGTCATGGTACATAAGTCACACTTGTCCTGTCCACATTGGTTTTGACAAAAAAAGATCTGTAGTCTTGAAATTGTTAATGTTCCAACCATTATTATTTTTAAAGGCAGTTTCAGGATCCTTTGTCCTAGCAGACTATGCAATGATGTGGTGATGCTGATGTTGGACTAGGGTGGGCACAATAAGAAGATTCATGACACTAGGTTGTGAGACTTCTTTCTTGTGAAATGTAGATGGCCTTTGTAGAATTCCCCTTGACTTTGATCTCTGCAGCCACATGGATTGTTAGAGCATCTTAAGAGGTAACAAAATGTCAACTCATTTGAACTGCCAGAAAAATTCCCTATGGTAGGAGTTACAGACAGACTATAATTTTATAAAAATATTGTATGAGATTTTAGCTCCTTTACAAAACACCTCTCACAAAAAACATGCTGCCTTTGGTCACTTAAAAGGTAGAAAATAAGAAAACCATTCCTATTATCCCTACCTTGTCTGTAACATTATAACTGGATATTTTGTAGCCAAATAATATCAGTTCTAAGTTGCCTTACACCAATCAATTCACATCGTGAAGGAATTTCTCCTCATGTATGTTATTTAATGCTTTCCTGTCACATCAATACGACATTCTGCAGCAGAATCCCATTATAATTATAAACGCTTAACCTTAAAAGCAAGGCACTAAGAGATTGTAAGTCTGAAAAACAGCCACAGGGCAAAATGAAGGAAACTATTTTAACACATGTCCACATTACGTTTGCATTAGTTTTTTAAAATTCATTTGTGGGACTTGAGTATCGCAGGCTGGCCAACATTTATTGTCCTTGAGAAGGTGGTGCTGAGCTGCATTCTTGACAGGCTATTTCAGAGGGCAGTTGAGAGTCAATCACATTGCTGTAGATCTGGAGTGACATGTAGGCAGACCAGATAAGGACAGCAGATTTCCTTCCCTAAAGGACATTAGTAAACCAGATGGGATTTTCTGACAATCGACAATGGTTTCATGGTTATCAATAGATCCTTAATTCCAGATTTTTTTTTATTGAATTCAATTTCCACCAGCTGCCATGGTAGAATTTGAACCCAGGTTTCCAGAACATTAGCTGAGCTTTATGGAATGATAGTATAACAATAATATTATTCAGCCATTGCCTTTCCAAAATGTTTCGATGTGTGACTATAGGATGTCCATAATTCTTGTTCACATTCAGAAAGTTATTAATGTACATGGAAATTAGTAATAAGGGAGGGACAATTCTTCAAACTCTTTTCATCATGCAATTAGATTATTGCTTATCAGTACCATTTACACATTTAATCCAAATCTTTCACCAAATAAAACTTTATTTATTAGTATCACATTAGGCTTACATTAATACTGCAATAAAGTAACTATGAAAATTCTCCCTCAGGCACCTTTCAGGTACACTGAGGGAGAATTTAGCATGGCCAATGCACCTAACTAGCACTTCTTTTGGACTGTGGGAGGAAACTGGAGCACTCAGAGGAAACCCAGATAGACACAGAGAGAATGTGCAGACTCAACACAGTCATTACATTTACAAAGAACAAGAACAAAGAACAACACAGCACGGAAAACAGGCCCTTCGGCCCAACGAGCCCGTGCCACCGTCTTAACGTCTTTATGACATAACCATGACCTTAGGCTATGCCTATTGTGGAAGATTCCCATATAGGGACCAATATAGGGACAATTTGTTACTCAATCAGCCTAAGAGCACATTTTTGGGATGTGGGAGGAAACCGGAGCACCCGGAGAAAACCCACGCAACCACGGGGAGAACGCGCAAACTCCCTCAGACACAGGCCCAAATCCATGTGTCTGCACAGCAACAGCGATAGTCTCTGAGCTGTCATGTTGCCCATCAGATGGTCCAGTTTAAGCATACACTAACGACGTGAAGCACTAGGCAACTCCTGAAGCAACATCCAAGAGCAGCCCTCGCATGACCTGCTGAATGCATGCACCTTGTTGGTCAAGGTGGACCGAATTGCCTGTGGAAACAAATAAGACAGTAAACATGAGAAAAGCTCAGGGATAGACATCCCTGAGACAAAACTAAAAGATATTCCAATACTATTTGGTCGTCCCAAAGCTCCCGATATTTAGACAGTCCTACTATATCCCTCTATCCGCAGACCACTCATGTGGCTGTCCAAGAGACCCTTAAACAACCCTAGCGTGTCTGCTCCCACCACCTTACTCAGCAGTGCATTCCACACCCCCACTACCCTTTGTGTGAAAAACTGCCCTCTAATATTCGTCTTATACATAGCCCCCCTCACCCTAAGCCCATGACCCCTCGTTCTATCCATTTCTAATGGTGGAAAACGCTTACCACCATTTACTCTATCTATACCCGTCTTAATCTTATATACCTCTAATAGAGCCCCTCTTAGCCGACGTCTTTCAAGGGAAAACAACCCCAGTGTGTTTAATCTTTCCTCATAAGACAGCCCTTCCATACCAGGCAGCATCCTGGTAAATCTCCTCTGCACTCTCTCCAGGGCCTCTACATCCTTCCGGTAGTACGGCGACCAGAACTGGATGGAGTACTCCAAGTGAGGCCTAACCAACGTTCTATACACCTGCAACATCAGACCCCTACTCTTGTATTCTATACCCCTTCCTATAAAGGCTAACATACCACAGGCTTTCTTTATCACATTCTCCACCTGTACTGACACCTTCAGAGACTTGTGAACCTGCACGCCCAGGTCTCTCTGCATCTCTATACTCCGGATAGTTTTACCTTTTATCCTATAACTCCCCTCTACATTATTCCGGCCAAAATGCATCACCTCGCATTTATCCGGATTAAATTCCATTTGCCATCTATCTGCCCAATCTACCAGCCTATCTATGTCCTGTTGTATTGCCTGGCACTGCTCCTCCGTACCCGCCAATCCAAGCATCTTAGTGTCATCAGCAAATTTGCTGATCACACCACCTACCCCCTCTTCCAAGTCATTTATATAAACCACAAATAGAAGAGGTCCTAGTATTGAGCCCTGTGGCACAGCACTAGTGACAGACCTCCAGTTGGAAAAAGAGCCTTCCACTACTACCCGCTGTCTCCTCCTCCCAAGCCAGTTCTCAACCCATCTACATACCTGGCCCTGTATCCCATGCGCCTTCACCTTTTCTATCAACCTACCATGAGGAACCTTGTCAAACGCCTTACTGAAATCCATGTAGATGACATCAACAGCCTGTCCTTCATCAACTGTTTTTGTCACTTCTTCAAAAAATTCCACTAGATTCGTAAGACAAGACTTCCCCTTGACGAAGCCATGCTGCGTATCCCTGATCAGATCGCAGCGCTCCAGATGCTCATACATCCTGTCCCTTAGGATCCTCTCCATTAGCTTACCTATAACTGAAGTCAAGCTCACCGGCCTACAGTTCCCTGGGTTATCCCTCTGACCCTTTTTAAACAACGGTACTACATTTGCTATCCTCCAGTCCTCTGGGACCTCACCTGTGTCCAAAGAAGAGACAAAGATTTGCGTCAGAGGCCCAGCAATGTCTTCTCTCACCTCCCTTAGCAGCCTGGGGTAAATGCCATCAGGCCCCGGAGCTTTATAAGTCTTTATGCTGCCTAAAAGCTCCAACACCTCTTCCCTCGTAATGATTATTTTGAACGGACCCACTGTGTTTTACATAATAACATAGAAACTAGAAGCAGGATTAGGGCATCCAGCCCTTTTAGCCTATTTTGCATTCAATGTGACCATGGCTGATCAGCAAATTCAATATCCTGATCCCCTTTTCTCACATATTGCTTAACCCTTTAGCCCCTAGAGCTATATCTAATTTCTTCTCAAAATAAGAAAACATTTTGGCCTCAACTACTTTCTCCAATAGTGAATTCCACACATTCACCACTCTCTGGGTGAAGAAATTTCTCCTCACTTCAGGTCTAAAAGTTTTACCCCTTCTCCTCAAACTATGACTCTAAGTTCTGGACTTCCCGACAAGTGGGATCATTTTTTCTGAATCTACCCTGTCTAACCGTGTCAGAATTTTATAAGTTTCTATGAGTTCTTGGAGATAAAGTTCTTGATTTCCATTCCCTTTGCATGTGGGACCTGCTTTATGATTTCATCCCTAAATCTCTTTGTTTCATCTTAAGATTTATTGTGTTGCTCTGGATTTTTTCATCGGGGAAGTAGTTTCCCTGTATTTTCCATATTGAAACACTTTGTCATTTTAAACATCCGTGCCTCCAAGTAAACTATTGGAAATAAGGGAAAGGAGAGCCACTGATCATCAGACTGTGATCCATAATATTCAAAAATATCAGTCACATGAAATGCAGTGCAAGATACAAAACCAAAAACACTTTATAAAACATTTTAAAAAACAGGATTGACTGCAGAGCCCTGAAGGTTTCATGGCTGAGGGATAGCATTAGTTTCTAATCAATATTAGCTTTATTCACACACATTTCCCCTGTCATATACATTACGGCTTGAGTGAGCTTTATTGCCCCATTTGTTTCCAGATAAACATCACATTCATTAAATGGTGTAATGTTTCATGTTACTTTCTAATCTGATGTCATGCTAAGTTAATGCAGATGCAAAGTGAAAAATAGTTTTCCAATGATTGAATGGTTTTCACATGTAATCATGGTTACAATGAAAAACTTCATAATTAGTCCTGTTTTATGAAAATCTCCAATTTTCTTACAAGGCTTCGGTATCAATATCCTGTCATTAAGTATTTCATTAAATTGACCTTTTACTATGATTAAGGTATTTGTAAGAAGCCTCACAACACCAGGTTAAAGTCCAACAGGTTTATTTGGTAGCACAAGCCACAAGCTTTCAGAGTGCTGCCCCTTCATCAGGTGAGTGGGAATTCTTAAACCTGGTCTGAGTTCTGGTAGAACTCCCATTCACCTGATGAAAGAATAACACTCTGAAAGCTAGTGGCTTGTGCTACCAAATAAACCTGTTGGACTTTAACTTGGTATTGTGAGGTTTCGTATTGTGCTTACCACAGTCCAATGGTGGCATTTCCACATCATAAGATATTTGTAACAAGATAATGCAAGACAAGCCAGCCTCCCATCAATTGATTCTGTCTACACTTACTGCCGTCTTGGCAAAGCAGCCAGCAAAATTAAGCACCCCACGCACACCGAACATTCTCTTTTCCACCTTCTTCCACTCAGAAAAAGATACTAATGTCTGAGGTCATATACCAACTAACTCAAGACTCCCTGATGCTGTCAGACTTTTGAATGGACTGACTCTGCATTAAGTTGATTGTTCTCTACACCCTAGTTACGACTGTAATGCTACATTTTGCAATCTCTCATTTCCTTCTCTATGAATGGAATGCTTTGTATGTATAGTGTGCAAGAAGCAATGCTTTCCACTGTATGTTAATACATTTGACAATACTAAATCAAATCAAATCAAAATGAGATTCTGACCTTGGGTGGCAATTTGTGTGGACTTCAAACCTTCTCGTATCGTCATATATTTTCTCCAAGGGCTTGGTTTTGTTTCAAAATTTATTTGTGGAATGTGGGTGTCGTTGGCTGGTTCAACATGTATTACCCATCCCTGAGGGCATTTGAGAGTCAACCATATGTAGGTCAGGTCAGATAAGGACAGCAGGTTTTCATTCCTTAAGGACATTGGTGAACCAAATGGGTTTTTTTCAATGACAATTAACAACAATTGTTATCATCATAAAAGTCATCATTAGACTTTTAATTCCAAATCTTTACTGAATCCAAATTGCACTCTCTGCCATGGTGGGTTTCAAACCTAGGTCTGTCCCCCTGAGTCTCTGATTCCCCCTCGTCTAGTGACAATACCATTGTGCTTTCTTCCCTTTTCTTCCCCTTTCTTCCCAAAGTCTAAAGATGTACAGGTTGAGTGAGTTAGCCATGCTGAATTGTCCCTTAGTGTCACAAGTATGCAGATTAGTTGGATTGGTCATGCTGAATTGCCCCTTCACGTTTAAAAATGTATAGGTTAGTTGGATTAGCCATAGTAAATGCATGGGGTTACAGGGAGAGAGCAGGAGTGGACCTGAGTAAGATTCTCTCTTGGGGTGTCAGTGCAGATCCGATGGGCACAATGGCTTCCCTCTGCACTGCGGGAATTCGATGACTGTGTTAAACCAACAGACATTCAAATAGTAACTTTTGTCCATTTACAGATATGCTAGCTTCATCTCATCCCTATTTGCTGAAACGCGTTCAGCAAATTGAAACAATGGAAATCCAGCTTTCATAAACAGAAAAATTGACCACTTTCTAAAATGATTCTTCCATATTTATCTGCTTTCTAGTTACCACCACTGCAACATCTTCCCCCTCCCCCCACCTGCCACTGAAGCTAAGCCAACCTTCCTGACTGTGAATGGAGACACTATTTAAAAGCAGATACTTCTGTTTTGCTCAATTTTGATTAGAATGCCACAATCTGATATTCTGCAGATTTTTTTTTTGCAGAGCTCTTTCTGCCTGAAATTTATGATGTGCATGCATTAACTAAGCAGCATGAACTTACATCTGCGTCGCAAGCTGCCTGAGGGAATGCTTGTGCAGCTGACATGAATTCTAAAACATAGCAGCGCTCTTTAAAGTGGAGGGGAATTGAAGCTGTATTATTCGCTGAATCCTGCATTCTCTTCTTCCCTCCCTTGCCACTGCTACGTAAGATCAATCTGAAACATCTGGCAAGGAAAAGCTGGAAAGGTGAATATTGTCAGCAATACTCAGAGGACTGACTCCAAATACAGAAGGTGGTAGACTTTGGGACGGCTACAAAGGTATTGCAACCCAACAGTTTTCAATAACCACCTCAAATATGTATGCAAGACAGGTTTCCTTGCTCTTTAAGTGTTGCCCATACAAAATACACAGTATTACAACAGCTGTTGAAATGTTTATCATATGTGTCTATTGCAGCATGACTGCAACTTAGAACGGTTTTCATGCTAGTGTCTCAAAAGGCTTTCTGACAGCAAGTCCTTCCAACTCCATGTACTCATGCAGGCCTGCAGGATGAACTCTGATCCACCAGTCTATGCTCCCTTGAAGATCTCAAAACTATCAATTTACAAGACCATAGGCACATAATGCAACAAAATAGATGCAAAATGGACCCCAAAATATAAAACTCCTGATTGCTTTTGAAGAATTATGTCAATAAGAGAAAGACTAGCTCAGAATCAGTACCATTCTATTCTTACATTGTTCTATCACTCTCTTGCTTTCTCTATCTCCCTACACTCTAGGCCCAAAACACCATCCCAAAACACCTGCCCCCAAACATAAGCATGCACACATCTGTACGCACACACACAGACATACACGCATACAAATAGATATAGTTGGACAGGCTTACATTCAATCATGTTGTTTAAAGGACTCTCTTTACAGGCAGCATTATGATGTGGAGATGCTGACATTGGACTGGGGTGGGCACAGTAAGAAGTCTCACAAACCAGGTTAAAGTTCAACAGGTTTATTTGGAATCACGAGCTTTCAGAGCACTGCTCCTTCATCAGGTGAGACTTCCAATCAGTTCATGCAGGAGCAGTGCTCCCAAAGCTCATGATTCCAAATAAACCTGCTGGGCTTTAAGCGGAAGTTGCGAAACATCTTACTGGGCAGTGTTATAACATATATCCCTTTTGTTTTTGGTTTGCCAGCACCTTATCTTTTACTGCATCATTCTCATTCATTGATACAAACTCCAGCACATATTCTTCAGATTGTAGATTGTTAACAGCTAACATAGACAGGGACATCCATAAGGAATGTAAATAGTTGTGAAGTGGAAGCAACAGATTGACAACTCATTCTTAATTTGGGCATTAGAACCTCATTATCCACAACAGTCAATTGGTTGCATTCAACATACCCAACTAAGCCTGACTAGGAGTCTGTGTGCATTAGCTACATACATACAGTGCTTAAAAATAAGGGCAGAAGAATCTTCAAGCTTGCTCTTTAATTCAATATGATCAAGACTGATCCTCAACTTCATCTTGATCTTTTTTCAGGAAGGCCTTGATTCAATGCTTCTTCAGCTAGGCCTCTAAGGCTTACCCTCCACTCCAGTATAAGGTTGTTGCCATCTTCTTCCCACGCATTTCTGAGAAGATAATGCCATGACCTCAATGTCACCTCTAATCCCTGTCCTGACAATTGTTGTCCTGCCGTCTATGGAAAGCCATTAATGAGGCCTATCTATACCTGTGGAAAATATGAAGAACACTAAGGGGCACAGAAACAAAATTTTATTTTGCCAGAGGTGAAAGCAAGGATCAAAACATAAAATGGTCACCAATGTAACTCAAAAACAATATATAACACTATGCTATAATAGCCCTTTAAAGAACTGATTCAGTATTAAACTCGCGAACAGTTGAAAATTTCAATATTGAGGTTTTTAGCTATGCTTCTGCTGTTCTGAGAATATGATTTGAGCAACTTTTAACACAAGTTATTTTTTTTATAATTGACTTGCAGAAACTTTCAGAGCAAAGATAATCATTTACATAAAGGATGGCACATCAATTTATTGTGGCATATTTCCCTTAATCATGGTAGCAACTTCAATAATAAACTGCTTAATATAAAGTGCACAAGTTTGCTCTGAAAAATTATCTTGTACAGAATATTTAATTTTGTTGGCGGTTTTGTGGCTGTAACAAACCTATAATTTAATTTTTGCTTTATAATAGAGATTGCTAGTTGGGAAGGAATGAGCCATGGTAATAGTGAATACAAGGGAAAATGGGCTGCCTTATTCCGATATGCTGTCCCAGTCCAGCATATGTATTTTTTCAACAATTTGTCCTTGTGATTTTAACAGGGACAGAAATGTTGTTGATATAATCACCAGTCTTGAATAATGAGATTAAACTATCAAAAATAAAATATTTCACATCAGGATTGTTGGATTAAATTTGCATTTCCCTCATTAATTTGAGAAATCTTTATAAGTTCCAAACCCCGATTATTTCAGTATTCCTCATGCTAAAACGTGAAATTTTAAAAGTCTGTTATTTAAGTAAAAGGAATCAAATTAAATAAGGGCTGATGAGTATATGCACTATGCAGCAAACACCTCTAACCAATAGTGTTCTTCAGTTTCACAGTTTTAGAATGTAATTTTTAGCCTTAGTTTAAAGCTTTAACATTTATTGTTTCGTCCTGGATAGTTTTGAATTTCTTGAGTGTTGTTGGAGCTGCATTCATCCAGGCAAGTGAAGCATATTCTATCACATGTCTGTCTTTTACCTTGCAGATATTGAACAGGCCTTGGGGAGTCAATAAGCGAGTTACTCATTACAGAATTCCCAATCTCTGATCTGTTCTTCCAGCCACCGTATTTATTTGGCTGGCCTAGTTCAATGTCTTTGCAATAGTCACCCATCAAATCGTTCATATTAGGGCATTCAGTGATAGTGACTTTATTGAAGGCTGGGGAGGATGATTAGATCTTGTTGGAGACGGTCATTTTATGCCGCTTTTGTGGACAAATATTATTTATCAGTCCATGCCAGAATGTTATCCAGGTCTTGCTTTATATTGGTATGTACTACTTCAGTATCTGGGAAATAGTGAATGGTACTAAACATTGTGCTACCATCAGCAAACATCCCCACTTCAGACCTTATGATGAAATAAAGTAGCTGTGCAAAAAATGTTGAAGCTGCTGAAGGTAGTTGGGCTGAGGAACTCCTGCAGGGATGTTGTGGGACTGAGGTGATCAGCTTCCAACAAACACAATGATCTTCCTTCTTACGCTGCATGACTCCAACCATTGAGAGTTTTCCGCTCTTGACCATTCTTTGAATAAAGAAATGTTATCTAATTAGTCTTCAGCAGCTTATACTCTGCCTCCTCTGTTCAGTCATGACTTAAATTGAACCAATGCTCCATAAGAATCTTTCTGAATAACTGAGTGTATTTTATAACAGCCCTTCTCACTTATTTTTCTTCCAGGCAGAGGAGTCAATGATTTACAGACAATTTCCTTTCATAACTCAGTCCTCTAATACCAAGGATCAGCTTTGGAGGTCTTCCTTGCAACATAACCTTAATCCTTTACTTTGTGCCTAAGGATCTGGAAAGAAATACAGTGTGTAGAAGTACAGCTTTGGCTGTATATGATATAACCCTAGTATGATGGCCTTAAGGTTATGAATCACAATGGCTTGTGGAGCTCCAAAGTTGATGAGTGTTAGTTGGCAATAGTACTAGCAGTTTTGAGTAGCTCAGGCACAGTTATCATGATAGGGTCTGCTGTTTATGAGGCACAATTGTCACTTACCAATCCACACCAGAAAGTTGTATTTCCATTATTTTCTGGGGATTCGTGTAAATAGCCATGAATTCACCATATGCATCATGGTGTGCTGTATTTGTAGATGTGCATTGCTGAAACTGTTATACAATCTTCCATAAGTTTTGCAAAGTGATCCAAACATTATTTAAAAAACCAGAAAACCTCCAACTCATTGCTCACCTTTCTTCTCAAAGCATGAAGTGGATTATAATCCTTGTCCCGTTTTCAGACTATTTTGGATCAGATGTGCTCCATGCATGACCCAGTTGCACTTACATTTGAGAAAGACAGGCATTAAATGGATGTGAGGAATTCACTTAAAAATATTATTGATGGGATATGAAGATCGCTGTCTAGGTCAGTATTTATTGTCCATCCCTAATGGTCTTTGAGAAGGTGGTGATGAGCTGCCTTCTTAAACTGCTGCTGTCAATATTGTATAGGTGCAACTACAATGCTGTTAGGGAGTTCTTCAGGCATCTCATATCATGCAGTTGCACAGACTGAGGATCCTCCAGAAGATCAACATCACTTGGTCTCACTGTTACAAGCACTGGTTCAAGAATCGACAATACTCATGGCATAGATAGAGCGTTGGAGGGAATGATTCACTAAGACCAAGTGATTCAGTTGGGAAGGAACCTCTGGAGACGAGTTCACTGATAACGTGGACATCACTGGCTGGCCAGCATTTATTGTCATCATAATAGCCCTTGAACTAGTGGCTTGCTGAGCTATTTCATAGAACACAGAACATTACAGCGCAGAACAGGCCCTTCGGCCTTCGATGTTGCGCCGACCAATTATGAAAAAAGCAATGACCCTCCAAACTAAACCATTCCCTTCTCTTCCATAAACTTATCAACTAACCTCTTAAACGCCACCAAACTTGGCGCATCTACAACTGCCGCAGGCAGGGCATTCCACTCCCTAACCACCCTCTGGGTAAAGAACCTACCTCTGATATCCGTCCTATAACTATCACCCCTTAATTTAAAGCTGTGTCCCCTCGTGCTAGCTTTCTCCATCCTAGGAAAAAGGCTATCACTGTCCACCCTATCTAAACCTCTAATCATCTTATATGTTTCGATAAGGTCCCCTCTTAGCCGCCTCCTTTCTAACGAAAACAACCTCAAATCCCTCAGCCTCTCTTCATAAGACCTGCCCTCCATACCAGGCAACATCCTGGTAAACCTCCTCTGTACCCTCTCCAATGCCTCCACATCTTTCTTATAATGCGGGGACCAGAACTGCACACAATACTCCAAGTGCGGCCGCACTAGAGTTTTGTACAGTTGCAACATGACGTTGCGGCTCCGAAATTCAATCCCCCTACCAATAAAAGCTAAGACTCCGTATGCCTTCTTAACAACTTTATCGACTTGACTGCCTACTTTCAGGGATCTATGCACAAATACACCAAGATCCCTCTGTTCATCAACACTATTAAGAATCCTACCATTAGCCCTATACTCTACACATTTATTATTCCTGCCAAAGTGCATTACCTCACACTTTTCCACATTAAACTCCATTTGCCACCTCTCAGCCCAGCTCTGCAGCTTGTCCAAGTCTCTCTGCAAACTATAACACCCCTCTTCACTATCTACCACTCCACCTACTTTAGTGTCATCCACAAATTTACTAATCCAACCTTCAATACCCTCATCCAGATCATTTATAAAAATTACAAACAGCAGGGGCCCCAAAACGTTCCCCTGAAGTACACCACTTGTAACCGAACTCCATGATGAATATCTCCCATCAACCACCACCCTCTGTCTTCTATCTGCTAGCCAATTCCTAATCCAATTAGCTAAATCACCCTCTAAGAGGGCATGTAAGAGTTAACCACATTGGTTTTAGTCACATGTAGGAGAGACCACATAAGAACAGTAGATTCTTAAAGAGCACTACTGAATCAGATGGTTCTTACAATAGTCAACAATGGTCACCATTAGACTTTTCCAGCTTTTATTTGATCCAAATGTCACCATCTACCAAGGTGGGATTCAAACCTCAGTCCCCAGGACATTACCCTGATATCTGGGTTACTAATCCGATGCTAATATCATGACGCCATCACCTCCCTCTGCTGTGTAAGACAAAGTAAAACATTAGAGGCTCGCACTTCAAAAGAAAACTCTTTTCAGTGCACAAGCAATTGCTGAAATTATGGAGCTGTCCACATAGCAGTGTTCCTGAAATGTCAGAGATTGTGCAGGAGTTCATTACCAACTTGTGTGGGGTTTTTCCGCATACTATAGACAGCCCCCTATCAACAACAGAATGTGTGGTTACCTCAATGGGAATTGCTCAGCCCTTCTTGAAGGAAGAAGGGGTGCCAGCAGTTAAATTCCTTAGGGGTTCTCCTACTGTGGTCATGTAGGCGCTAGAATTTGCCATCTCCTCCACCTTGCACAGGCTGGAAGGCTGAATGGAAAGGGGCAACATTTGTACTATAGGTGCCCTGCAGAGCAATGGAAGCGCTGAACCACATCCCAATAGCTGGAGAATTATGCAATGAGAACAGAGCATGTTTCTCTTTCTTTTGCCTCACAAAGTCAATGCCAACTCTAATGCCAGAAATCAAGCTGGACCAGACTGTCCAAGCAGCTGCTGAATTACTTGTATCATAAAAGTGACACTTGGGGCTCATGCCAGGGAGATATGTATTATGGTAGTCATTTACATAAGTGAGTGAAATTAAAACCTTATCAAATTGGTGCGCTGAGACTATTGTTTAATAGCTCATGATTTGGCAGTGTTGGTTGACATAAATAACAATGTTCATTTTCAAACTGATGGGTTTTATTTGAGACTAAAAGGACGAGAGAGAGGTTAGACGTAGCTGTCAATAAAGTGGAGCAAAGATTATTTTGATTGCGCCATTCAAACAGTTGTTGGAGGAGCTCTGATTCCAGGCAGATTTTGGAGACCTAATCCTTTGTCATATTAAAGAGACTAGCTACACATTTTAGAATGCTTACCAAGTTAAGAAAGATGTGCCTTTATATTGTAACTTTCACAATCTCAGAACATTTCAGAGCACTTGACAGCCAATGAATTACTTTTGAAGTGTCGGCGTTGTAGGAAATGTGGCCAACTTACACACAGTGAGGCCTCACAAACACCAATGTGATAATAACCAGCTCATCTGGTTTTTGAAATGTTGAGCGATGGATAAATATTGACCAGGGTACCAGGGATAATTCCCTTGCTCTTCTTTGACATAGTGCCATGGGATCTTTTATACCAGACATTGGGGTGGATGAGTCACAGCCCATCGGAGGACATCCCAATATCCAGCAAGATTATCATAAGTACTTCCTTTCTCATTATGATCTGGCAACTTGGGTTCTCCGACATTAAGAAGAGATCAAGAAGTTTCAAAACGTTGAAAGGATTTGACAGGTAGATATGAAGAAGTGCTTTCCTTCAGAGGGTGTGGAGATGGGGGGAGGTATGCAGAATGAGATGACACAATTTTAGGCTGGGATTCCCCATCCTCATGCACCGTGGTGTATTTTCTGGTGTGGGATGTGATTCATCACTGCTTCTGTGAGATCTTCCAGTCCATCTAAAAATTTAATTTTAGACAGTGCATCATTCCCTCAGTGCTGCACTGGGTTTCTGGCTGCTCATACCTATGAGATAAAGAGAAAGTGGTATAGAGTAAGTGACAGTCACAGATGGAGAGGCAGTGAGAAGGGGTAATGTTTCATCTTCACCATCTACATTGGAATCAATGGAAGGACATTTAAGTAGGTTGTGCAATCTATTTTGTTAGATTAATGCCCAGGCAATGAAGATACTCTATTGCACAGTGCATTTCCTTACTCTGATTTTACTTTTTTAAAGAAGCAATAGATTGAATTTTGGAAACAAACAAAACCATTTTGAGGAAATGGAGAAGGATTGAGGGTTGAAGGAGGGGTAGAGGCAACACACCGAAGGTGATGAAATCTTAGACTCTTTTCAGTGAATGACAATGATAAAGCAATGGATGGAGGCTACAGATTAAAATGAGCTACCGCAGAGGGGAGGATGTTACAGAAGTGAATGGACCAGACCAGACAAAGTGACATTTCAATGGAATGAGGTGGGTAGTGATGAAACAAGAGATTGATAGGAAGTGAAGACATTAGTGTGAAGGTGAAGGAATGTATAGCATGTGTTGGAATTACTAACTTGAGTCTTCTGTATGCCTACCTTTTTAACCAAACAATCTTTTCCTTTCTGACTCCTGCCCTGCGTGCCGTCCTTGCTCTATTCACCGTCAGAGCAGCCATGGATTTGCTGTTCTTGGAAACAAGCCAGTACTTCAGTCAGACATGCGACATACTTCTACTTATGGTGGCCTTGCTGGAAGCCGGTCTGTCCTCTAATGGGCTGTGACTCACTATACATTTTCACATTTAATGCTCAAATGAATTTCAGGTCCAACTCTCAATAGTTACAAGTGGCAGAAAGAGTAGGTTTCACTCATTCCATCAGCAGGGCTGCAATAATGACAACAAATTAGTGATGACGTAATGGAGACATTTCAGATTAAATGCCATCTGGTATACACACACAAGGTTGATCTTATATGCAGAAAATGCTGGAAAATCTCAGCAGGTCTGACAGTATCTGGGGGGAGAGAATAGAGCCAACATTTTGAGTCCAGGTGACCCTTCGTCAGGGCCTGCTAAGATAAAGGCGAAATACTGCAAATGCTGAAATCAGAAACAAAAACAGAAAATGCTGGAAAATCTGACCGCATCTGTGCTGTTTTTGCAGCATTTTCTGTTATTGTTACAGATTCCAGCATCTGCAGCATTTTGCCTTTATATTAGCCTGATTTTTAAATGAGTGGTCATAGTTTAAATTTGCAGTGCCAATTCTGACACAGGACTGCCCGTTGCTATTTTAACCAGGGCCCTTGTAAAAGCATCTCGAGTCTCTGTCTCAATCAGGTCAAAGCTTCGCTAACCTATGCAAAATGGGATCCAAAGGGAGTGTGCACCATACATAACTTCACCTGCTGGTAACTACTTAAAGCGACAAGCAGCTCACAAAATGGAGAACAAAAATATTTTTTCAAAAAAAACATAGGTGGAAATCTGAAAAATAGAGATGCTGGAAATATTCAAGCAGTATGTGTAGAGAGAAGATTCTGAAGAAAGACCACATCTTTATCCTTTTATGTAATGTCTCCATCTATCCGTTGTGTGTGTGGGTGTGTACATATACAGAGCAAACCTTGGGATCTCGGAAGGACAATTTGTAAACTCATTTACAGAGGTCAGGACAAAAGCAAAATACTGTGAATGCTGGAATCTGAAATAAAAACAGAAACTGCAGGAAAATCTTAGCAGGTCTGACAGCAACTACTGAGAGAGAATAGTGTCAATGTTTTGAGTCTGGATGACCCCTTGTCTGAACTAAGAGCAAAAAAAATCAGAAAAGATTTATACTATAAATTTACAGGGGCGAGGAATGGAAGCAAAATAAATCCTGGGGACAAAGTGTCCAGATGTGCCAGGCATGTGATTGAAAACTGAATAGAAATGGATATTTCACACAGACTGATGGGGTTTCTGTCTGGGGAAAGGTTGGAAGTACAGTAGATGACGTGCTTTTGTACGAAAGAGCAGTTCACCTTGTTAACAAAAACTACTGATGAGACCCACTTACACATCCAGGTAAGAAACATAGAAACTAGAAGCAGGTATAGGCCATTTGATCCTTTGCGTCTGCTCAGACATTCATTTTGATCATGGCTGATCATCGAATTCAATGATCTTCCCTTCCCCCCCATGTCCCTTGATTCCTTTAGCCCAAAGAGTGGCACAGTGGCACATGGGCAGCGTGGTGGCACAGTGGTTAGCACTGCTGCCTCACAGCGCCAGGGACCCAAGCTCAATTCCAGCCTTGGTCACTGCCTGTGTGGAGTTTGCACCTTCTCCTTGTGTCTGCATAGTTTTCCTCTGGGTGCTCCGGTTTCCTCTCACAGTCCAAAAATGTGCCAGCTAAGTTGATTGGCCAAACTAAATTGATCCTAGTGCGTGTGTGTGGGGGGGGGGGATTAATAAGCTGTTACTGGAACAAGGGCTTGGGTGGGATTGTGGTCAGTGCAGACTCAATGGGCCTTCTTTTGTACTGGAAATTTATGGATTCTACGACAGCTCTATCTAACTTCTTCTTAAAATCAGACAACGTTTTGGCCTCAACTACATTCTGTGGCAGTGAATTCCACACATTCACCACCCATCCGGGTGCAGAATTTTCTCTCTCTCTCTCTCAGTTCTAAATGTTTCAATAGAAATCTAGTCGGTAGCGATGTGTAAGATACTGGAAAGGTGGGTCTGTGACCCAGTCTGGATTGATTCCTCAGTTCCAACAGGTACAAGAGTATCGCGCAATATCCCCGGGAGCACTGGGAGGAAAGGGAGAGTTAGCTAACGTAGCTGGGAAATGGGGCATGGAGTCAATCTTGCCTGTGACCCATCCATCGCATCTGGAGGGCGGTGGGGAGCAGCTTGTGTACAATCAGCATGTCAGTCTGTGGCAGCGGCTGCAATCTTGCTCAATGGCTGAGGAGGAGCTGCCTGCAGCAGCGAATTCGTCTCACGTCTGGTGATCTGTGCATAGAGCAGTGGCCAGCAGGAGGGAGAGGGGGACTGTTTGCATAGAAGGCGCAGCTCCCCTAGCCTGGGAGGGAGAGGGAGGGTAGTGGAGAACTCGCGTGTAGCGTTATTCCCTGTCTGACAGGAGGTAAACCCTGAGGATTATTCAAGGAAGACACTGTCCCGGAAGGCAATATGTGTATTTAACTTGAGTTTCAGTGCAGAATAGACACACACACACACACACACTGTCAGAGGACGAAGTGCTGAATCTTGATAAAGACCTTGATATCTTTGTGGACTGTGTCTCTTTTGGCATTTGGTGCTCTGTCTTATTGACTTCACTGGTTTAAAAGAGTGTTGCTTAACTTCTGGGTAAAGCGACACCCACAAGCAAGGCTGTTCACATTCCACTCCTGGGGTTGCAGCCGGTGAATCTCATCCTGGGAGAATCTGACTAATTGGATTAACTCCCCCCCCCCAAAAAAACTGGGTGGTGTTGTGGGGGGTGGGATGAGGGATGGGTTTTGTAATGGGAACCCAGAGAGGAGGAGCAGTTGTGAGTGGGGGCTCGGAGTGAACTGCTCCCACTGCGGTGTGTGATCTCAGGGCAATAAGGAGGATTCGCGATAGCAAGGTGAGAATTGACTTTATCATCCAAAGGCTACCGACTGCATGGAGACAGATCCATTCCCGGTGGCCATTATGTGACCAAAATCTGTATCTTATGTTTTGTGTGTTGTAAAGATTGTTGTTAAATGGATACTTTTTGTTTCATCAGTGCTCCATTCAGTGAACAGATACACAGCGATCCTCTATGTTAACACCCCTCCACCCCCTGTCAATTATCCAACACCCCCCTCCCCCAGCACGATAAAGCAGAGAGCCTAAAGAAGAGAGAGGGCAAAGCAATCTTGGTTGCAGTTCACAGGCTGTGGCAGGAGGATAATGACACTGCGGTGTTTTATCTGCTGCTGTGATCGGGATGGATGTTGACTGGAGGTGGTCGCAGGAAACCCGGGTCCAGAGCTGCTTTGGGTGAGAGAGCCCGGCTACTTGACCGGAGGTGGATGGAAAGTAAGGAATGTGTAAAACGGCGCTGTGGCTGAATCGCATCTTTAGGTTGTTTACATGTGCTATTCTCATTTCGGTCTCTCGAAGCTCCTTCCAGAGCTTCCAAAGATCTATCAAGCCTTGGAAAGGACAGTGGACTGCCCCGTTCATGAGAATAGCCTCAATATCTTTCTAAATCACTGTTTAACAGAGTGCTGCCGGGGGTTGCGTGTTTATTCATGAGATTGTCCCGAACGCAGTTAATAATAAAATAGAAATTCTTTTCTCCTTTCCCCCTCCACTAATACCCCAGCCAGTTATTTTCTGTTTCACTTTTATCTTCTCTGCCCCTAATATATTGCGTTCTCCTTTCATTTCTTTCCCCAACCTGTCTTTCCTCTGATTCCTTTTTATCTTCCCGATCTTGTTTACCTCTTCCCTTGTATTTTTTTTTTGATTCCCTTCAATTTTCAGTCCCCTGTCATTCCTTCTGCCGCTTTCCTATCTGCCAGTGACAGTCGCTGTCCAGGGGTTGATGGAATGGTGATGGAGTTGAAGGGTTTCCCTAGGAGTATAAGACGTGGTCAGGATCCCAGGGAAAGAAAGCTCCATCTCCTCACCTTGATCGCTGCCCCTACAGGTGATATGCATGCTGATTTGGAAATGGAAATTACTGCATTCAACCGCCTGCAATTGATCTGCCTTTGTGCCCGTTCGGCAATGATTTCAATTTTTAACTTCTTCCAAAATGATGAATTCTCCTTGTGGTGGTAGGTTTTGCAAAGGACTCTCGTTAAGTTGGTCGCAGTCCTCAGGCAGGTTGCAATATCACCAAGATAATCATATTGGGGGTCTGTATACCACAGTGAAGGAATGCATGTGGTTGTTTTTTTACCCCTACTGTTTGATACCATTGGTGAAGGAATGGTTTTTAATTTGTCTTCATCATTTCCGAGGCTTCGTGGAACGCTGGAACCTAGTTAAGTTGACGTTAATGTTTCTTAATTGATGTCGCCTTTTGGGGTCAAGAGGGTAATTTGGCAAAACTTGCTTTCATAGCTTTGCGGCAATGTAGCATATGGTGCACTTTCAATTGAAATATATCAGAGTAGTGATCACATTGCTAACCGTCTTATATTGTGGTTTGAACCTCATCAACTTTTGCATGCTTCACGACGCTCTGAAATACAATCACTGGTGGGATGGGGAAGACGGAGCGGTCGGTTTCCCACAAACAGTATGATTAATGATCGGATCATTAGTTTTTAGTGATGTTGACTCAGGGATAAATATTGGCCAGGACCTCATGGATAATTGTCCTGCTCTTCTTCAGAATAGCGCCAAAGAATCTAATACATGTACTCAATACATGTACTGGCCTCAATGTTAACTGCTTATCCAAAAGCTTGGACCCTTTATATCATAGAATTCCTACAAGTGCCTTTCAGCCCATCAAGTCTGCATCGACAGTAATCCCACACAGGCTCTATCCCTGTAAGCCCAAATATTTACCCTGTTAATATTTCTGACACAAAGGAATAATTCAGCATGGCCAATCCACCGAGCCTCTTTGAACTGTGGGAGGAAACCAGAGTGCCTGGACGAAAACGTGGGGAGAATGTGCAAACTTCACGCAGTCACCTGAGATCGGAATCAAACCCAGGTCCCTGGCACTGTGAGGCAGCAATGCTATTCACTGTACCACAATGCAGGTATGCAGTGTAGTGCACTATTCCCTCAGTACTGACCTGAGCAATAATCTCACAGTTAAGGATCCTCTCTGAAAATGCAATCACAGTACGGTTGAATTTAAAATACAGGGGGTGTGTAAGAAAGTAAAATCCAAAACCAGTGTCTGTGCTTAAAGGAGATTGCAATAGGATGAGGGAGGAGTTGAATAAGATAGACTGAGAGCAAAAACTTTATGCTGGGACAATTGAAGAACAGTGGAGGACTTCCAAAGCAATTTTCTCCAGTGCTCAGCAAAAATATATAGCAGTGATAATGAAGGACTATAGGAAAAGAGATAATCAGCCATGGATATCTATGGAAGTAAAGGAGAGTATCAATAGAAAGCCACCGAGAAAGTTATAATGAAATGTAAGATAGATTATGAGAGTAAACTAGCTCAAATCAAAAACCAGATAGCAAAAGTCTCTACAAATATATAAAACGAAAAAGAGTGGCTAAGATAAACATTGGTCCTTTAGAGGATGAGAAAGCAGATTTAAAACGGGAAATGAGGAAATGGCCGTGGCATTCGACAGGTATTTTATGCCAATCTTCACAGTGGATGATATAAATAACATATCAAAAAAAGATGACAAGAAGACTGTGGCAAATGAGGACTTGAAAACAATCATTATCAATAAAGAAGCAGGTGGAATGCATCCCACGATACTAAAAGAGATGATGGGGAAAATAGCAAATGTACTCATGGTAATTTATCAAAATTTGCTGGACTCTGGTGTGGTTTCAACAAGTGGAAAACAGCAAATGTTTTGCCATTGTTTAAAAAAGGAGGTAGACAAGAGACAGGTAGCTATAGGCCAGTTAGCTTAACTTCTGTACTGGGGAAAATGCTTGAGTCTATCATCAAAGAAGAAATAGCAAGATATCTGGATAGAAATTGTCCCATTGGGAAAACACAGCATAGGTTCATGAATGGCAGATCATGTTTAATAAGTTTAGTGAAATTCTTTGAGGATATTATGAGCACAGTGGACAATGGGGAACTGGTGGATGTGGTGTACCTGGATTTCCAGAAGGCATTTAACAAAGTGCTGCACAAAAGACTGCTGCAGAAGATAAAGGTGCATGGGATTACGTGTAATATATTAGCATGGATAAAGGATTGGTTAACTAAATGAGTGTTTTTCTGGTTGGCGATCAGTGACTAATGGTGTGTCTCAGGGATCAGTGTTGGAACCTCAGTTGTTTACAATTTACATAGATGATTTGGAGTTGGAGACCAAATGTAGTGAGTCAAAATTCACAGATGACACTAAGTGTTAGAGCAAACTGTGTAGCGGACATTGAACATCTGCAAAGGGATATAGATAGATTAAGTGAGTGGGCAAAGGTCTGGCAGATGGAATACAATGTCGGCAAATATGAGGTCATCCATTTTGGTAGGAATAACAGCAAAATAGTCTATTATTTAAATTGCAGCACGCTGCTGTGCAGAGGCACCTGGGTGTCCTTGTGCATGAATCACAAAAAGTTGGTTTGCAGATGCAGCAGGCAATTAAGAAGGCAAACAGAATTTTGTCCTTAATTGCTAGAGGGATGGAATTTAAAAACAGAGAAAATTATGGAGTCATAAAATCCCTACTGTGCAAATGGATGCAATTCGGCCCATTGAGCCTGCACCAACAACAACCCTACCCTATCCCCTTCACCCATGTATTTACCCCACTAATCTCTTTAACTATGCATTCCTGGACACCAGGGGCAATTTAGGGAAGCTGATCAACCTAACCCCTATATTTCTGGAGTACGGGAAGAAACTGGACTACCTGGAGGAAACCCACACGTACATGGGGAGAATGTACAAACTCCGCACAGACAGTGACCCAAGCTAAGAATCGAACCAGATCTTTGGAGCTTTGAGGCAGCAGTGCTAACCACTGTGCCACCGTACCACCCGTGGAGGTAATGTTGCAACTGTTTAAGGTGCTGGTGAGGCCACACCTGGAGTACTGTGTACAGTTTTGATCTCCTTACTTAAGAAAGAATATACTGACAGTGGAGGGAGAGCAGAGGAGATTCACTAGATTTATTCTGGAGTTGACAGGGTTGGCTTATGAGTAGAGATTAAGTAGTCTGGGACTATACTCATTGGAATTTAGAAGAATGAGAAGGGATCTTGTTGAAACATATACAACTGCGAAGAGAATAGATAACTCTGAAGCAGGGAGGTTGTTTTCACTGGTGGGTGAAACTAGAATTAGGGGGCATGGCCTCAAAATAAGTGGAAATAGATTAGGACTAAGCTGATGAGGAACTTCTTCAACCAAAGGATTGTGAATCTGTAAAATTCCTTGCCCAGTGAAGCAGTTGAGGCTGCCTCATTGAATGTTTTTAAGACAAAGATAGATAAATTTTTGAATAGTAAAAGAATGAAGGGTTGTGATGTGCGGATGGATAAGTGGAGCTGAGTCTACAAAAAGATCAGCCATGAGCTTATTGAATGGTGGAGCAGATTTGAGGAACCAAATGGCCTACTTCTTATGTTCTTATGAGTGTCAGCCTAGATTTTGTACTTAAGTTTCTGGAATGGAACTTGAACAATAACCTCTGATTCAGAAGCAAAATTATTAATACTGACTCGCAGTTGACACAAATGTAAAACTCTCCATCGGTTGGAATCATACTCAGCACAACTGAAACATATTGTGGTTGTTGGAGGTCAGTCATTTTAGTTCCAGGACATCACTGCCTCAGGGTTGTGTCCTAGATACAACCATCTCCAACTGTTTCATCAATGTCCTTCCTTCCATCATGAGGCCAGAGGTGGGGATGTTCGCTGATGACTGCACAACGAAGGAGTCCATGCTCAAATGCAGCAAGACTTGGACAATATCCAGGCTTGGGCTGACAAGTGATAAGTAACATTTGCATCAGGGCAATGACTCTCCCCAACAAGGGAGAATCTAACCATCATCCCATGACACTATTGTGGGAGTTACTGAACAGAGCTAGCCATATAAATACTGTAGTGATAGGAACAGTAGAGATAAGAAATCCTATGGTGAGCAACTCACCTCCTAACTTCCCAATGCCTATCCAGAATCTACAAAGCCCAGGACAGAAGTATGATGGAGTACTCTCCACTTGCCTGGCATTCCAACAGTACTCAAGAAGTGTGATACCATACAGGGCAAACGAGCCCACTTAATCAGCATCACATCCACAAACATTCACTTCCTCCATCATTGGCACAGAGTAGCATCTACAAAATACACTGCAGGAACAAGCATCCTCAGCACCTTCAAAACCTGCAACCACTACCATCCAGAAGGACAAAAGCAGCAGATACCTGGGAATACCATCCCCTGAAAGTTTTTCACCCGGACACATACCATCCTGACTCGGAAATATTTCACTACCATTCCTTTGCTGCTGCTGGGTCAAAACCCTGGAATGTTCTCCCCAACAACACTGTACCTATATCAAATGGAAAGCATTTTTTAAAAAAGGCAGTTCACCTTCACTTTCTCAAGAGCAAATAGTGATGGGTAATAAACACTGGCCTAGCCAGCAAATCCTACCTCAATTGAATAAATTTAAAAAATAGTCAATTGTGGAATTTTAAATTCTTCACAAACCATCTTGATGCCTGCCTGGATGAAATAAACAGTTAAGTTATATGCAACTACTAATTCACTCAAGATGGCATTTAACTCATTTTACTTAAGGTATTTACAGCCATAGGAAAAAAGACATTCAACCTATTTGCTTGGACTTGAATAATATCCAACACTGTCTTTATTCACCAATGCTGCGTGGATTTTTTTTATTCTTACAAACCTGATTTGATTCATAATTTTTCTCCATTCTTGCATTGAACTCAATGTCTCTACCTACATTGAAAAAAAATATTTGAAGCACTTTTTTTTAGTACTGAAACATTTTTGCATATTGTAATCCATGTGATTTCTGAAGTGGCTTCATCTAAAAACTGTATTTTTTTTCTAAAATTGATTCAACTGCCTGTCTGTGTGGGAGTATTGATGGTGAGAATTCACCTCACAAATAAAATGGTTTTGTTTTTTTTATGAACCATTACTGACAATGTCACAGCAAGACACAAGAGCTTTGAAACCAATAAAAATCAACCCTGCATCAAGTCAAAGTATCTAAGCATCTGAAGGAAGATTGAGACATCATCTGAACACATTCAGTCATCATTGCATCCCAACATATTCTTGAATCTAGTCATTCTATCCTGCTCACAGTCTGTCAACTTAAACTATAC
Organism: Sphyrna mokarran; assembly: GCA_024679065.1. Taxonomy (NCBI): domain Eukaryota; kingdom Metazoa; phylum Chordata; class Chondrichthyes; order Carcharhiniformes; family Carcharhinidae; genus Sphyrna; species Sphyrna mokarran. The sequence goes on from JAGIQG010000009.1 coordinate 26,217,992, forward strand.
ATGCTAAAAACAAATACCAATTAAGGTCAATTAGTATCTAACAACTGACCATGCCAGCAATTAGACCAGGAGCCATGATTCTCTTTAAAGAGCATTTTAGCTTTAAAAATAGGAACTTGAGAATTGCGTAGGTAAAGAATTTATGTAAGATTGGGTGAGGTAATTTCTTTTTACCCAAAATATGTTTTATTCATAAAATTTGCAAATGCAGTTTATAAAACATTGAATATTACAGAAAGGGTGATAAATTTCAATCATGTTCTATATAGCCTCCTCTGAGATGCTCAATAAAATTCCAATACTCCTGATATTTATAATTTATGACAGGCATATGGCCCAAGGGCAAAACATTTCAAATTGAATATACAGAAGCTGCAACAGAATTCAAGTTTTCTTCACACAGCAATTCTGTGATTCCTAAATACAGTTTCAATATTCTTGATGTTCACAATATTAATTCCATATCAGGCATACAGTTGAGGTGTTCTACACAGTTTCTAGCCCTTCAGTAAATGAAAGCTGACAGGTCTTCAAACAACAGCCTTTTTTGCTACGCATTTTGCCACTGCAATGCTGCACCAAGCTTCAGTACATCACTCAGCACGTAGTCCTGGACCTTGGAATGTGCCAGTCTTTAATACTTGGTTGAGGCCAACTTTTTGTATCAAAAGAGCAACAAATATTAGGCAGATCAAAGTGGGTTTCTCACCAAATTGATGGTCCTCCAATTGCAGCTGATGTTCGCCTCAGCCCATGGATCGCAAGTTCTTATATCATGGACCTGCTTAGAACAAACGTTAGCAAACACCACAGCACCTCTCTCCAGACTTTTTTACAAAGGTACATTCCACAAGGAGGTCTACAATTGTCCCATGCCCACCACAACCACTTCGAGGGCAATGTGCACAAGGACTGAGACAGTGGGCATGTAGAAAGGGCATGATGGGAAAGACCTTTCTCATCACCAGCCAAGCTACAGCTTGGTCCTTGTTTGAAAGTTCCAGCCTTGAGTCATTCTGTAGAGTGACTTTGACAGCCTGATCAGGGAACTATCTGACAGAGCCTTTTCCCACAGGGCCTCTTGGACATTACACGTAAATCACTGCCTGATGACCTTGTGGTCAAAGATGTTTTTCTGAATTAGATTTTCCACCAGGGATAGGAGATATGGCAAGGGGCAACTGTTGGAACATTCCATGGCAATGTATTCTTTGAGGACAAGTAGATTCTCAGTACATGGTGACACTTGATGTTTGCAGGTAAGTGTTGAAGCGAAAAGGTTATGCGATTGCCAGTGTGTCAAATGATCAAAAGGAACAACTAATTTGGAAAATGATAAAACACCCCTGGGTGAGACAAAACTCACACATCTTTAACTGAGCACTGTAATTTTGTTTTATTAAAAAGCTCTCCAAAATCAAATGATGAGCCATAACAAGATCTTAACAGAAAGAGCCCTTCTGTTTTTAATTCTGGTCTCTTCAGCATCTCAACTTTAATTAGTCCACCACTGGTGACCCTCAGTTGCCAAAGCTGTAAGCTCTGGAATTCCATTTGTAAACCTGTCTAATCCTTTGCTTTTCTTTCTTTCTTTAAAATTTAGCTCTTTAACAAAGTTTTTGGCTACCTAATATTTCCTAGTTTGGATTGGTTTTGTTAGATAATGCATGTGTGAAATACTTTGGAATGTTGGCATGTTAAAAGTGCTATGCAAGTACAAGATGACGTTGTTCAAGATAAGTAAGATGCAGTCAGCATACAACATCTAATTTATCCCTGTATTTTGCAGAAGTTTCTAAAAACAGGTTCTCATTGCATGTTTAAATTGATTAAATATATAGGCGAAGAAAATAAATAATTAAAATTAACTGAACGGTTTTCATTAAATAGTGGACTGTCTTGAAATTGGAATTCAATCCGTTTAAAAAAAAGCACTGATAAAAATCCTGGGATACCACCTAACAGAAATTGAGTTAGCTTTATTTTGTCAATGCAATTCTCCAATGTTATTCCCTACATGACATCAAATTTTGATGAAGTAAGACAGTGTGTAGTCTTATTCACCCTGTACAAAGTCACAGGAGATCTTCATAGAATCACACACTTGGGTCCAATATAGCACGAGGCCATTCAGCCCCTGAATCATTTATAAAATATTTTAACTCACGCTCAACTGGGCCCGAAATGTTAACTCTGTTTCTTTTTCCATGGTTCCTTCTGATCTGCGAGTATTTCCAGCAATTTTCCATTTTTTATTTCAGTCGCAGAATAGTTTGGCTTTTCTGTCAGCCAGCTTTTTGCTTGTTCCCTAATGATACCCTGGATCTTGAGAGGCCAAAGCAGGGCCCCGGGCAGTCTCTGTTTTAAAACAAAAATAGATCTGTCTACATTGTGCTTCCTGCATGCATTAACGTTACTTATTAAAGCATTTCCAACTGAATAAAATATGGTATCGGTACCATTGTCTGATTCCAAATGTTAGAAGCCAAGAGCTACATTGACAGGACTTTTCTAACAGCATTGCAGTGAAAATCACTAATAATCCAGAGATAACTACAGTCGCAGTTTCATTAATCATTTATAAAGTATTCATACATAGCGAAGAGAAAAAACATCCCAGAATGTGTGAAATGGATCATAATGGGTAACTGGTGTCAAATCATGGAACGACTGCAGCACAGAATGAGGCTTATCATGCCTTAAAGAGCTATCCAACTCATTGCATTCTGCTGTCTTTTCCCTGCAGAAATGTTCTTTTCAGTTAATCGTCAAATTCCCATTTGAAAGCCATGATTAAATCTGTCTCCATCAGAGTCTCAGGCTGTGCATTCCTCATTCTAACCACTCGCTGCCTCTGATTCTTTTTGTCCTCTGGTTCACTACCAAACGGAACAGTTTTTCCCTATCTATTCTATCCAAATCTTTCATGATTTTGAACCCCTCTAACGAAGCTCCTCTCAGAATTCTGTCTAAGGAGAACAACCATACCTACTCCAATCATTAAACCTGACTAAAGTCTTCATTCTCACCTATCAGATTATTGTGTTTACATACTTTATGCAAATAAATAAGACTGCAGCCTTATCACAAGTTTCAGGTGGCTTATTTAGGGCATATTCCATATTACATACTTGTGAGCTAGTATTTAACATAAAATGGGCAGCACGGTGGCACAGTGGTTAGCACTGTGGAGAGAGAAACACAGCTAACATTTCAAGTCTGCTTGACTGTTCTGCTTTTCTTTAAAATAGTGCTGGAGATCTTTTACATCCAACTAAGCAAATGAGGCCTCGCGTTCGACAAATGGCACCTCCAACAGTGCAGCACTCCCTTAGAACTACAATGGAGTGTCAGCCTTGGTTTTTGTCCTCATATCTCGGAGTGGGGGCTCAAACCTGGAGACTGAAGAGGAGAGAGTGTTTCCAACTGAGTCATGGCTGACGCTCATGGGAGACCTTAAGAGATAAAAGTGGATATGAGAAAGATAAATGAAAAAGATAATTGGAAATAGGCCAGAGCAATGAATGAAGAACAGAGGGAGACAGGTGATTTCAGTAGAATTGAAAACCAGGCCATTTAACGGGCAACAGCTACAAGATCAGTTTTCTCTTCCAGTTGAATGTTACCTTCTTTGAGTCACTTCATTTGTGTGCAAGCAAGTTGATAATGGTGCATCCCCAAGCTTCAGATCAGTGTCAGATTGAATGATTGTCCAATTGTTTCATTAGACTGCATATGAAATCTGTCAGTGCCAACATAATAGAAATTCAAAGCGTAGTGTTGATGTTCTGTCAGAAATATCACTTACATGTTTCGTGTAGTCTATATTCACTCTGGTTCTCCCAAGGTAAGAGCTACCTGATGGCAGAGCCTCATATTGCTTGTATATTCCCCCTTTTGACAATATAGTATTCAAGGGGCGGCACAATGGCACAGTGGTTAACACTGCTGCCTCACAGCACTAGGTACCCAGGTTCAAATCCTGGCTTGGGTCACTATCGGTGTGAAGTTTGCACATTCTCCCCATGTCTGTGTGGGTTTCCTCCGGGTTCTCCGATTTCCTCCCACAGTCCAAAGAAGTGTGGCTTAGGCGGATTGGCCATGTTAAATTAACTTAGTGTTAGAGGGATTAGCAGGGTGAATATAAAGGATTACAGGAATAGGGCCTGGGTGGATTTATGGTTGATGTAGACTTGATGGGTCAAATGGCCTCCATCTGTGTTGTAGGGATTCTATGAATCTCAATGGAATCTAGCTTTTTAGTATCTAGATTTAATTATGGATCATACATCACTGATTGAGCCTATAATGTCGAGTTCATGCAACAAAGATAACCCTGTGTTGGTGAGTGTACTTGTTGCAGTAATACCACATTGCTAGCCTTAAGGAGCCTTAGCAGCAAATAAACAACAATGTGTTTTATGGGCAAGAGCAAAGGAGTGGGATTGATTGGACAGATCTAACAAATAGTCAGCCCAGACACAATGGGTCGAATAGCCTCCTTTATGTACGATACCATTTTATGAGCTTTTTGGCAGGATTTTCCTGACAGGCTTCTGAACCATGGCGTAAGTCTGAAATGTGAGTGAGAAGCCCGCGCTCTATATGAAACAGTCACTCATTATAATTTTTCCAGGCGCAGCCAATTAATGGCCAGAAGATGGGTTAGCTGTCTCATTAAGATTGGTAACCAGGCCCTTGAAGCTTAAGAGCCACTCAGAGGTCTTTCAAATCTCTATAACAATTTAAATTTGAAAGAATGGGTTTTGGACCCAAATTGCCACAAGGGGAGGATATTGGGTTGTTGCATGGGCCATCTCTCTACAAGGTGGTCACCTGGATTGCTGTCTCCCCTCATCATTTGCTAGCGCAAGGCTAACTCCAAGCAGCTGGACTGGCCCTGCTATCTCCAGTTATCTAGAGGACAACTGGGAAATCCCACTCCTCCGGTTTCCTCTCACAGTCCGAAGGACATTCAGGTTAGGTGCATTGGCCATGCTAAATTTTCACTCAGCGTACCCGAACAAGCACCAGAGTGTGATGACTAGGGGATTTTCACAGTAACTTCATTGCAGCATTAATGTAAGCCTACTTATGACACTATTAAGTAAAGAAACCTAATAATGTCTACCCTTTAAAATTACCCCATTGGCTGTAAAGCATTTTGCTTTATGGGGAAGAGCAAAGGAATAGGATTGATTGGATGGTGATTGGATGGGATTTTATAGGCTCACTTATTCCGAAACTGTAAAATCTCAACCGAGGACAAGGGACTTTCCCATACTCTGCCCCTTGCCTGTTGCGATTCCTATGGTGGACGGGCCGGTAAAATTCCAGCCCATATGGTGGTTGTGAAAGTGCTACACAAATGGAAGTCTTTCTTTCTCTTACTTCTTCTTGCATCTTCTTTCACTTTTCAATGCACAGCAGTGATAAAAGAACAAGAAAATATACAGAAATATACTTTAAGGGAAGTCTATGGCCTCGTGGTATTATCACTAAACTATTAATCCAGAAACTCTACTAATGTTCTGGGGACCTGAGTTCAAATCCTCTCATGGCAGATGATGGAATTTGAATTCAATAAAGAATATCTGGAATTAGGAATCTACTGATGACCATGAGACCAATGCCAATTGTTGGAAAACCCCCTCTGGTTCACTAATGTTCTTAAGGAAGGAAATCTGCCATACTTATCTGGACTAGCCCACACGTAACTCCAGAGCCACTGAAACTGGTTGACTTTCAACTGCCCTCTGAACAAGGGCAACTAAGGATGGGCAATAAATGCTAGCCAGCTAGTGATGCCCATGTCCCACAAATAAATAAAAAAAGCAGCACCAAATCCTTTAATTAGCGTTAAATGCCCATTAACTAGTTTAATCAGCTACCCCATTCCATCTTAATGAAAATGGCCCAGGAAGTATTAGGGAAATAGCTGGCAGGCTGGTGATGCTAATTTTAACATCCACCTGCTTCTAATTCCAACCCCAACAGGGCCTAAAAATCAATTCCTATGTTTATATGAACTTGCATTTATATTGTGTCTTTTAATATAAAAGTATTTCAAAGATAAATGTGAGGAAAAACATATGCTGAACAATGTAATCTAAATCTCGCTCAAAAGAGTTGGGTTTTGAGAAGATTTTTAATGGATGCTGATAAAGGAAATTGGGAAGGTAATTCCAGAGAGTCCATTCCAGACTTTTGAAGGTGGTTCAATGAATGGTGAGATGAAGACTAGAATGGATGAAATAAAGACAGAGGAGGGAAATGTTGGAGAGATTACAAAGATAGAATGAGTTCAGTCCATCGAGCAATTTGAAGAAGTGGTGAGAATTTAAAATTTAATGCCTGGATGAGACTGGGGGCCTATCAAAGGTAAGGATGAAGAGTAAATGGGGTTTAATCTGGTTGAGAATGTGTATAGCAGTGTTAGCCATTTTGAAGTTTATGGACCCTAAACAGTTGAAAGTCCTCAAATACCAAATAATTCCTGTCAGGAGATGATGAAAGCCTGTTTGAGAGTCTTAGTGAATGGCCAAAACAGGACAAGAACAGGCATTGTTGCTGAGGGTGGTCTTTATGACAGAGAGAGTCTGCAATTATAGTCAGAGTCAAATAGCATGTCAAATATAAGTTCAAACAGAGGGCAAAGGCAAATTAGTGGTAAGGGGGCTGAATTTGTGATGTGATCCTAAACCAATGGGTTCAATCAACCTAATATCAAGAAGGAGGAAATTCCCAGGAAAACAGAACTCATTTTGGGATAATCCCAATAATTGAACTTCCTTTATCCTACCTAATTCAAGACATTTTTTTTCACGTGCACTCTAGAGTCTGATTTAGCAATCATCATTCAGACGTTCTATCAGTCCACACAAATGTAGTGTTAGAATCTATTCACACTGATTGTCCGTGTGTTTGGGTTAAGTTCTACCATCAGTGATATGCCAGTATTTTCCCTATCACCGGTAATAGATGTTTCAGGGCTTACCGGTTTGAACCCTACACCAAAAAGGAATCATGACTTTTTATTTTCGTAATAAATCCATAAGAGCACCAACATGTATTTATTGAATGTTTTAATATATCCCAAGGCACTTTACAAAAATACAATAATCAAAAAATTGACATAGAACAAAGAAGGAGCTATTAGGACAGGTAATCAAAAGTATGGTCATAGAGGTAAATATTAAACAGCCTGTCAAGGGAGATGAAAGTGAGTGAAGGATTTAAAGAGGGAATTAAAGAGCTTACAGTATAAAAAATAACCTTTAGTCTCCTTTACTGTAGGTATCTGATAACTGCAAAATGCTTCCTTAATATCTCTTTCCCTCAAGCTTGGAACCAATAAATTACAATGAATACTACCTGAGAATCATTGAATTGATTTTCATGCTTGAAATATACAGGAGAAAAATGAGTTTGTAGGGCAGTTCCACTTAGCAGCGACACTTAGATTTACCTTCAATGGCCCAACAGGCAGTGGGGTGGGTTACTATTTTTATGACCAGTGTAGCATTTTTCAATGCTCAGCCTTGGAGAATCAATGTAAATCTGTGTAGTAGAAGTGGTACTATGCAAACAAATGTCCCTTAATGTGCTGTGAAGCTTTTTCCTGCAAGAATTTAATCCATAGAACATTGCTTAACTCATCCATCTTATTTCTTTCAAAGACTTTTAAGCTGTTGTGGGTCAGCCTTGCTACCCTCAAATGACATTTTTCAATGGATGCAAATGCTTGCTAAACAATAGCATCAAAATCAGACATGGTAAAATATGATCCTCCATTTCACATTTCCATCAAGTCAGGATTGGAAACTTGCAAAAAATGCTACTCAATTTTAAACAAGAGGAGCTGGGGGCAGCACTATGGCACAGTGGTTAGCACTGCTGCCTAACAGCACTGAGGACCTGGGTTCAATTTCGGCCTTGGGTCCTGTCTGTGTGGAATTTTACGTTCTCCCCATGTCTGCATGGATTTCCTCTGGGTGCTCCTGTTTCCTCTCACAATCCAAAAAACATGCTGGTTAGGTGCATTGGCCATGTTAAATTCTCCCTCAGAGTCCCCGAACAGGCACTGGAGTGTGGTAATTAGGGGATTTTCTCAGTAATTTCATTGCAGTCTTGATGTAAACCTACTTGTGACACTAATAAATAAATTAAAAATACATAACAGTGGATGATTTTGTTTTGTGGTTTCAGAATGCCAAGAAACTGGATTTGGACAAGTTGATTTGATTGAAGATTTTTGTGACTGTCAGTAAGCACAAGATACTTTTCTATCATCTTTCTGAATTATGACTTTGCCTCAGTTAGTTTATAGTCCTGAGACATAGGTCTTTGAAGTGGTCTGGTTCACATCAATTAGAATTCAATCTTGTGGATACCAATATTTCAAAAGCTACATCCTTTTAAAAATCAATTATCATTTTGCATTCTGAATGTTTCTGACCAGGCGGGAGAGGGAAGCCACATGTTTCCCTATTTGCCGAGTGGTCTAATTTGACTGATGTCACATCCTTTCTCATAGTGCAATATTTCTTCTTTCTCTTTGATGGCATGGCTGGAATGCGGAATTCACCGTGTGGTATCCCGGCTGTGAGACTCAAACTGTATATTGAATTCCAAGATCAACAGCAAAGTGTCAGCACTCTCTGTTGATCTCAATGAAAGTTATTCACAAAGATCTAGCGATCTCTGTGGCATGAATTTCTCTTTTCTCTTTGTCAGCCTAAATCTGACACCAAGCCAGGGATTTCCAGGTGTCCATCAGCAATGATGTCATCAATCAGAATGAATAGCCAATCACATTGAAGTACTCCCACAGACTGAAAACCAGGAATAAAAATTACTGCATCATTCCAATTTAATTTAAATTTCACAGAAAATGAAATAAACATTTGTGGCATGTTAGAAACGGAAATAGCATAAATTGACTAGTTTCTAAAAAATATATTCTTACCAATAATTTTTGTTTAATAATTTAAATTATTTTTTGAAATCATAATTAAGACCTTGGACACATTGCACAAATATAAAATTAGTTTTTCAGGGACAGAGAGGTTTTTCATCAGTAATTATGTTAAAAAGCTGCTTGATGGCATTGCAACAGCAGAAGGTACACTTCACTCTCATGTAGCTCCACTGCCTGTGATGCTAATTGAAGAGTTCAGATTGTCAAAATATAACAGATTTATGAAAAAGCTGAAGCATGTTTGTGAAACTCTGGAATAAAGTGCCACTCTAACCCCAATAGGAACAAACCAAATGGCAGTGTGTAAACTCAACTGCACATTATTTCCCAGACTGCACATAAAATAAATGCCCACATCTTCCCACCTACCTCTGAGCTCACCCCTCCAAAAACAGGGAAGGCATCAAAATCGGCATCCCTTCCATCATTTCAAATAGATATTGAAGGGTTGATTGAGATGTTACCAATTGACACTAATAATTTGCTGCCCATACCATGAAATGTTTGGAGAGGGCAGTGGGGCAGACAGGGACTTTTTATTTTCTTCTTCGAAGGGGATGAAGAAAGGATGTATTGAATCTTTAGGGACTGTCCTTTGTGAATAAAAGGCAGCCCTCCACTAAGATTGAACATTCCTTTTCTTTTTAGCCACCCCTTGCCTTAGAACCAACCCCTCCATCTCTCAACCCCTCCCTGATCATCTGAATTCCTCCCTTTCCAATACCTTGGACCTTTCAGTTCTGTGATCTCTGGGCCTTCTTACTCCTTCTCTCGTAGTCCGGGCTAACTCGCTCTTGGCACTGCCTGGACTGATGGAGCTGCTGGCCACTTGAATTGGTTAGCAACTCCGGAGAATAGATCTTCCTCTCTAGTGAAAGGTGGAGGTTCCCCCAACACTGACCTTGTTAAACCCACTCAGAGTGCATTATGACTATGGGACAGGCCACTTCATGCCGGCTTTACATCTGCGGGGGTGGGATGGGTGGTTGGAGGAGGATGTAAGCTGTCATCCATATCACGCTATTAGTAGTGGAGAAACCACATATACATCAGCGAATGCAATGTGAGCCAAGTGTGAGAACACAACTTGTTCCTGGCATCTGGATATGAGAGTTACAGTGCTGTTAAAAACACAGATACTCATTCAGTGGCATGGTGCTTAGCACTGCTGCTACACTATGCCAGGGACCTGGGTTCAGTTCCTGGCTTGGATCACTCGCTGTATGGAGTCTGCACATTCTTCCCATGTCTGTGTGGGTTTCCTCTGGGTACTTCGGTTTCCTCCCACAGTCCAAAAGACATGCTCGTTAAGTGCATTGGTCATGCTAAATTCTCCTTAAGTGTACCCAAACAGGCGGCCAAGTGTGGCAAGTAGGTAACTTCATTGCAGTGTGAATGTAAATCTAATTGTGATAATAATAAATAAACTTTAACAAAGGTTTATCTTTTGATATTGAGGCAGTAGCATAAAAATAAAAGTTTCTTGTTAGTTCGTTGTTTGGGGCTGGCTTGAACAAAGCATCCTCTAGAGCAGTATAGAATCACTGACAACTATTTGAGATTTTCATTTAAATGTGCAAATATGGACTCCAGAAGTTGCTGTTAATTTTACAGAGTAATGATGGCAAACAGTGACAATTTGGCTCTTAGTACTTTGCAAAATCCATGCTGTTATGTTCCAAAATATCACAGGGTGAATAAAGAGCCAAAATGGACAAACTCACACACCTGAGCTTAAGTTTATTTATTAGTGTCACAAGTAGGCTTACATTAACACTGCAATGAAGTTACTATGAAAATCCCCTAGTCACCATACTCTGGCACCTGTTTGGGTACACTGAGGGAGAATTTAGCATGGCCATGACACTTAAGCAGCACATTTTTCAGACTGTGTGAGGAAACCAGAGCACCTAGAGGAAACCCATGCAGATACAGCGAGAATGTGCAGACTCTGCACAGACAGTGACCCAAGCTGGGAATTGAATGTGGTTCCCTGGTGCTGTGAGGCGACAGTGTTAACTATTGTGCCACTGTTCCACTGACCTGTAAAATGTTTAGTTTGAATTTCTCTGGCAAGATATAAACTGATAACCAAGATAAACAGGATAGGACTGTAATGACTGATGTACAGAAGAGGAAGATGTATTAAATGTAACAGGTCATGTCAAAGTAGAATCTAACATTTAAAAGCATAGAGAAAATGCTGGAAAATGTCAGCAGGTCTGGCAGCATCTGTCAGGAGAATAAAGAGCTGATGTTTCAAGTCCAGATGATCCTTTGTCAAAGCTAAAAGGTATAAAAAGTGGGAAATATTTGTACTTCTTCATCTGTCACAGTTTACCCTCTGATTTCAGCTTCTCTGCCAGTTGGCCATTCATACTTTCTATTCTCTCTATGGAACTACTATTAGCACCTCTTAGCCTTTCCCCTTGATTTTATGGCAATGACTCATCTTTCCTTCCACTTCCTATGCCTTTTAGCTTTGACAAAGGGTCTTTTGGACTTGAAATGTCAGTTCTTTTCTCTCCTACAGATGCTGCCAGACCTACAGAGATTTTCCAGCATTTTCTCTTTTGGTTTTAGATTCCAGCAACCGCAGTAATTTGCTTTTGTTTAAAATCTTATGTTGAATCTCAAAGCACAGTTATGGAAAGTGACTCACAAACAATCTGATTCAGAATTTCAATCCATTCCACTAATCATGTAAAGAAATGATTAACATTAGCAACATTGAAGTGTTGTGAATACTTCACAATAAATTAATTACTTGCAAATATAGTTATCCTTGTCATGTAAATGAATATGGTGAACATGATTGAGAAATTTAATGACCCCATTCCTGCATACAGTGAAAAGGTGATGAATCAATCTCAGGTAACCTGACATTCCCTACAAACCCAGATCCTTTTATTTGTTAGAGTCATCAGAACATTGAATACGGGAGCTGGGACATCTTGTTGAAGTTGTACAAGACATTGGTAAGGCCACACTTGGAATACTGTGTATAATTCTGGTCCCCCAATTATAAAAAGGATATTATTAAATTAGAAAGAGTGCAGAAAAAATGTTACCTGGACTTGATGGATTGAGTTATAAGGAGAGGCTGAATAGACTGGGACTTTTTTCTCTGAAGCGTAGGAGGCTGGGGGGGGTGATCTTATAGATGTCTATAAAATAATGAGGGGCATAGATAAGGTAGATAGTCAATATCTTTTCCCAAAGGTAGGGGAGTCTAAAATGAGAGAGCATAGTTTAAGGTGAGAGGGGAGAGATACAAAAGTGTCCAGAAGGGCAATTTTTTCACACTAAAGGTGGTGAGTGCCTCGATCGAGCGGCCAGAAGTAGTAGTAGAGGCAGGTACAATTTTATCTTTTAAAAAGCATTTAGATAATTGCATGGATATGATAGGTATAGAGGGATATGGATGTGGGTAATTAGGTTTAGCTCAGGGGTTTAAAAAGAAGGCGGCATGGACAAGTTGGGCCGAAGGACCTGTTTCCATGCTGTAAACCTCTATGACTCTAAATATATCTATCTCCTTCTTGAAACTATTCAGCGATTTAGACTCCACCATGCTATTGGTAGAGTCCTCAAATTCACCATCTCTACTAGAAATAGTTCTTCCTCATCTCAGTGTTAAATCTACCATCCATTGACTCTGTCTACGTTTCCTGCTGCCTCACCAAAGAAGCCACCATAATTAAGGACATACCTTGCATTAAGTTGATCTTTCTCTACACCCTATTTATAACTGTAACACTACATTCTGTAGTCTCTCTTTTCCTTCTCTATGAACAGTATGTTTTGTGTGTATAGTGCTCAAGAAATGATACTTTTCACTGTATATAATACAATAGTACATTATATTGAAAAAAAATTAAATCAATCCATACCTGTGACTTCTCGTTTGAGATTACTGAATAAGAGGAAACACTTGGTCAATATTTACTTTATTAATCTCTTTTAAAATGTTATATATCTCAATCAGATCCCTGCATTGAAGATATGACTGACGGCATTGTGTATACCTGAAAACAGCACACTAAGCAGGAAACAGGCCAGAATTTTATGTTATATCCCTTGACTGGTTCTGAGGCAGGGGGGAGTGTAAAATTGTAAGAATGGGATTCCTTCCGGGATTCTGCCTGGCCAGACCTGACCATGATTGCAGGGTCTCTGAATATAAGCCTGCTTTTGCTCCAGCTAAGGCCCTTAAGTGGCCACTTAAAGGCCTTCTCCTGCCCGGTCTCAATATTTAAATTGGCAGATGGATGGTAGATCTCGCACAGTATACCCAAAATTGAACTAAGTTCACTCTCAGCTGGGAATTATGGGGGTGGGTGGCACCATTGCCATCAGAAGCACCCTGATGATATTCTGAGCTGCCTCTCTGCCAGCCAACCTGCCTGCTGCCAACCATGCTCCTTAAAGCATGAAATGGTATTGAGCCTGAGTATTTGTATTCCCTGCCAGCTTTCCGAGCTCCCACCATCCTGAAAGTTCTGGTCAGAGAGATTTTTCCAGAGCTAAACCATCCTTTTACAATACAGAGCACTGGTCTTTTGCGAGGTCAGATTATTGTGGGATATGAGCAATTTTGATAAAGATCTTTTCATTTCTTTACTGTGTTTTCATTTAATATTTGAATTTGTTGTCTTTAATGTAGACTGAGTTTCTAGGCACATGGGAAAATGCATTCTTGTGGGGGCATAATCCTTGGCTATTATGAGTTTGGAGGTGACATCTTGGCACTGAACTCATTGAGATTTTTTTGTATCTGCATGCAAATAGTTATCCACCCAATATGGTAAGTGGATAAGATAATGCCAGCCAATGATGTCAGCACCGATCTTCCTTGATGTTGTAAGGGTCAATGCAACAGCATCTCATTCGCTACAGCTGGAAGTACCTCTTTGGCATCCTCCTGCTGTGCCTAAAAACCTGGGTACCTACTTCATAGAACCCCTATAGTGTACAAGTAGGCCATTCAGCCCATCGACTCTGCACTGATTCTCCAACAGAGCATTTTACCCAGGCCCACCCCCTGCACCCTATCCTATAACTCCATGCATTTAGCCTGTTAATCCCCCTGACTGTAATATCATGGGATACTGGGGGCAATTTCGGATGGCCAATCCACCTAAGCTGCACATTTTTCGACTGTGGGAGGAAACCTAAACACCCTGACGAAACCCACACAGCCATGAGGAAAATATGCAAACTCCACACAGTCACCCAAGGCTGGAATTGAACCCAGGTCCCTGGTACTGTGAGGCAGTGGTGCTAACCACTACACCATAGCCCCAGCACTTTGGTGATGCAACTTTTCTCCCAAAACTCTGCTTGAACAGGAGGGGCTGATCCAGGAGAACAGGTTTTTCAACTGTATTGTTTACTGGTCCAGGGTCCTTGGCCAATCCTGGACCTCAGTGATGGATCCCAGATGGAAGTAACTGGATCTCTTATTTCCAGTTCCAGTTTCCTCATTGGAGGATCAACAGAAGGTGATCAGTGGGCCATCTATCACCTTTCCTACTGCCACAATTCCCCTTTAGAGTTTTGGGGCCTTATTATATCATGCAAACCCACAAGTTGTATGAATGCTTTGCAATAGAAGTGCAACTTGACCGTAGTCAGTCCCTGTAAGTAAATTCAAAACAAAAGAAAATCCTCTTAATCAGTAAAGATCTGTTAGTAAATCTTCTTGATTTGCAAAATCTGCTGAGTATACAATTCAGTACACACAATCTGTTGGTCAAATCTGTGCTTGCATTTCAGACTTTAATGCATGACTTTGGAGATGTAGTCTTTTATCACAACTGCCTTGAGTAAATATCTGCTCTTTCCATGTTATACTAGTGTTCATTAGTATAACAAGTAGGATTTCATTAACACTACAATGAAGTTACTGTGAAAATCCCCTAATTGCCCACCTCCGACATCTGTTTGGGTACATTGAGGGAGAATTTAGCATGGCCGTTGCACCTAACTATCATGTCTTTTGAACTGTGGGAGGAAACCGGAGCACCTGGAGGAAACCCATGCAGACACAGGGAGAATGTGCAGACTCTGCACAGACCATGACTCCAAGCCCAGAATCAAACTCAGGTCCCTGGCACTGTGAGGCAGTTAATCACTATGCCACCGTGAGGCAGAAACCAAAAGCGGCAGGAACCTTAATTCAACCAGTCACTGACAACAGCTCAACAAAATTGCACTAATAATTAAGAATAACTCTGTTATCACTCAGATCCCCTTTATGAAGTTGGCAGTATTAGGTGTAATATCCCAGGATCCTATCAATAATTGGTAATAATTGTATATCTTTTGCCAGTATCCCTCGGTTACATTTTTTTAAAAAATCCTTTTTTTCCTTCTGCATCAAAGAACAACAAAGAACAGAGAAAAGTACAGCACAGGAACAGGCTCTGCAAGCCTGAGCCGATCATGATGCCTGTCTAAACTAAAACAGTATGCATTTATGGAATCCATATCTTTCCATTCCCACCATATTCATGTATTAGTCTAATTACCACTATTGTACCTGCTTCCGCCATCTCCCTGGGCAGCATTATCCAGACATGCAGCATTCTCTGTAAAAGACTTGCCTCGCATATCTAAACTTTCTCCAAAACACCTTAAACCTATGTCACCTAGTACTTGACTTTTCCACCTTAGGAAAGAGTATCTAACTATCCGCTCTATCCATGCCACTCATAATCTTGTAAACCTCTACCACCCCGCAACCTTTATCAATCCAGTGAGAACAAATCGAGTTTATCTAACCTCTCCTCACAGCTAATATCCTCAGACCAGGCAACATTCTGGTAAACCTCTTCTGTACACTCTCCGAAGCAGCCACATCTTTCTGATAGTATGGCGACCAGAATTGTACACTATATTCTAAATGAGGTCCAACTAAGGTTCTCTATAGCATAACCAATTTTTATATACTCAATGTCTCAACTGATGAAGGCAAGTATGCCATATGCTTGCTTGAAAACTTTATATCTTTACATCATAGAACCTTTTTTTAGTTTTTTTATGGAACACTGAATAAATGTGGATTAACAAGTTGTACCCTCTATGCAATAATTGCAAATTGAACTGTACTTCATCCACATGTGCCTGAATTTGTTAATTAGCTGATGAATACACTTTTGTTTTCACAGCTAAGGCAATTAAATGCCCTTCTAACGTGTGACTTGGAGTGGGAATGCTTTAGTACGTCCCTCTAATCGAAAGCATCATGTTCACCGACAAAACTAACACTGCGGTACCTCAAAAGCCTGGGCAGAAGAAGACCAGGCCTCAGGGCCTTCCATCTCCAGCTCTTTGTTGTGCCTGTGGACTCTGTATCATGTTGGCAGGGATCAACATAACTCTCGTGGGAGCCTTTGCCTTTGGTACTTTCTTGCCGGTGAACAATCCTCCCATCATCATTGGACCCATCTTGCTGGTGGTTGCCTTCACTTTCTTTGCAGCCTGCTGCATCTGCAGTCGGAGACCTCCAGCCCACGGCCAAAGGAAGTCCAAACCTGGCTCCAACATTGGCATTATCAAACCGGGTCACGCCACTTTTGAGATTGAGACTAGTGAGCACACAGTGCAAGATACGACTGCAGTCCAGCTCAGTCCCACAAACTCACCGGTGTCTTCTAAGAAATCCACCCCAGTCCATGAAAACTCAAAGACGTGCAAACTCTTTACAATGGATGGCAACAACCCTGGAGCCAAGTATACAGCTGGCGCTGAGGCGATACAACTGAACCTACCCCGGGATGTGGGCTCATCATCATAGAACTGGCCTGAGCTCTAAGTTCAAAACTACCCTTTCTGTACAATGTCATGGCTAAGTCTCTTGAACCTTCCACCAGCAGAAACTTGTGTTTAAGTTTGAACAACCTACGCTGCAGACCACATCAACCTACCTTTCTGTGTGAACTGCAGTCACCTTCATGTTTACAATTTATTTTATTTGGACAGTGACATTTTAAAGTCTCCTGCTGTCTTCTGAACATGGAACGTACGCGGGCCAGAAGTGATTCAGTGAAAATGCTTCTTTTTAAGCAGAAATTTGACCTATGGAAACAAAAGCACTGTCTGACTGTAACTTCACCGAGCCCCAAATTGTGAGACTGTCGCAAGCATCTGTGCAAATTACCAGTGACCTGACGATAAGGTCTAATTGATTGCTTGAGCAGTATATGGACCATAAACTACGTATGCCAAAAGTACAGATTTTTGTCACCAGATGTGCATTTTTCTATCCTTTACCCTCAAAAAGAAATTTGGGACAAGTTTATTTTAATTCAGATGTAACTAATTTAATAAAATATTGTGAGAAGATTAACTTTGTAGACAGAGATACATATTTTGGCAAAACCCCTTTCCTCCCTGTATGCTTCAGTACTCATTTTGAACCCTTCCATTGGTTTATGCAACGTATAAATGCTCCCCTCTATTGATTAAACCACTGGAGCAAGGAAGCAAATATTCAGGGCAGGAGTAAGGTGACAATGTATTTGCTTCATCCATCTCTCCTCCTTGTTAGCCTCATGGAATTATTAACGCTGTTGGAGGTCTTTAAAGGAGGCATTCTGAGTGAATGGGAACTCTGTATTTGATTGTTCACAGTAACGCTGTGCTACAGTAAACAATGCTACAAAGTAATTGGAAAGGGAGAGAAGTATCAAGCTTTAGCAATCGCCAACCCAAAGATGTCTGGGTTAGGTTGATTGGTCCATGCTAAATTACCGTGTAATGTCATGAGGAGTCAAGCAGGGCAAATACATGGAGTTATGGGGATAGGGCCTTAGTGGGATTGTTGTTGGTGCAAGCTCGATGGGTCAAATGGCCTCTTTCTGCACTGTAAGGATTCTATGATTCAATTTAGTTTATGATTATGAATCACATATTTATTATTGAAGGGATGGGGATAGTTGTGAAGGTGCTGGGGAGTTTTGTTTCATTTAGTTAACTACTTCTGTGAACAATCTTTCCAGTCTTGTCATTGTATAAGGCACATCTATCCACTGTATCATCAACACAGAAACAATTTCAAATAAATGTTTTCTTGTATCTGTAAAGTACATCCAGACATGCATTGTTTTTGTAAAAGGTGGGCTGCATGTTGGGACTCCATTATGGTGACAGTATGAATTATGGTGACAGTACTACTTTGGGAAAAAGCTGTTTATAATGGAAAAAATCCAAAAGGCTGGTCGTGTTGTCTTGTCATCACAATAACCAAGCAAAGCTACTGTTCAACACTCACTTACCAACAATGGGAACATCAGAAACCCAGAGATACTGGGACATAAGTTGAAGAAAGTGGTCATGATAGGTTGTGAGATGCAGCCCATTGCAACACATGCAAACCTCCAATAGCAATGTGAGTGTGAGAGGTGGTCTAAGAATGTATAATCCAGGGCTGTAGGAAATTGCAATTTCTTGCCTGAGGAACGTTAAAAATAGCAAAGAAAGATAAAATACAGACATACGTATTAATATTGTAATAGTTGAGAGACCGAAGGAAATATAATACGTCAGGATAAAGAACAAAGAAAATTACAGCACAGGAATAGGCCCTTCGCCCTTCCAAGCCTGCACCGACCATGCTGTCAACTGAATTAAAACCTGCTACCCTTTTGTGGACCATATACCTCTATTCCCATTCTCTTCATGAATTTGTCCAGACAGTCCTCGAAAGTTACTACCGTACCTGTTTCCACCACCTTTCCCGGCAGTGATATCCAGGTACCTACCATCCTCTTTGTAAAAAACCTGCCCCGTACAGCTCCCTCAAATCTTGCCCCTCACACCTTAAACTCATGCCCCCTAATAATTGACTCTTCCACCCTAGGAAAAAGCTTCTCACCATCCACTCTGTCCATACCCCTCATAATCTTGTAGACTTCTTTCAGATCACCCCTCAACCTTTGTTGCTCCAGTGAGAACAAAGTTGCTCCAACCTCTCCTCATAGCTAATGCCCTCTATACCAGGCAACATCCTGATAAATATTTTCCATACTCTCTCCAAAGCCTCCACATCTTTCTAATGGTGTTGGGACCAGAATTGAACACCATATTCTAAATGCTGCCGAACTAAGATTCTATAAAGCTGCAACATGACTTGCCAATTTTTAAGCTCTATGTCCTGGCTGATGAAGGCAAGCATGCCTTAGTAATAGACATTACTATTCATAGAAGAGTGAAAATTAATTTGCATTGTAATAAGCTGAAGCTTGCAAGAAAAATAAAATAGAAACAAGCTCCACAACTTCAAGATCAAAATAAGGAATTAGGTTAGATAATCAAAACAACACTGATCCTAACATGGTAGGGATTTTGAGAGGGAGAGAATGATGGATAGAGTATTTGGAACTTGGAAGGAACAACAGCCTATTAACTATAATGATACTGATATTGAAAAAAAGTTTATAATTGAGAGATGGTGGAGGCTGCAGGTAACTGAGACATAGGTAAGGTAAAGATAGATTTTCCTTTATATTCAGTTCAGCACTGATAATTTCCACAAGGGATATCCTGTACAACAAAGAACAGTACAGCATAGGGATAGACCCTTCAGCCCATCTGTGCTGACACAGATGCCCCTCTAATATTTTCTTGCCTCTACATGGTCCAAATCCTGTATTCCTGTATTTATGTATCTATCCAGATGCCTCTTGAACATTGTTATAGATTCTGCTTCCACCACTTCCTCTGACAATGCATTCCAAGCATTCACCACCCTCTGTGTGAGAAACTTGCCCCTTACATCACTTTTAAACTTTTCCCTCTCACTTTCAACCTGTGCCCTCATGTAATTGATCCTTCTACCTAAGGAAGAATACTCTGACTATTCACTCTATCCAAGTCTATCATGATCTTGTTAACCAGTATAAATTAAATATCCTTCCACTGACCCTAAGTAGGATCAGCACTGAAGGGAACTGGTGGCTGCAATTCCACTTTAACTATTGGGATTATTTCTTGAGGAATTTCAGTCCCAAGAATTTCATTGCTCTGGACAGAGAGGGCATGAGGGTGGGTAGTCTCAGAGAATCGAGCAGGAATGCCCATTTCAGATTCCCAGCAATAGGAAAACTGTGCCTGGTTAAGTTGGGGGTAGGAATGGGAATCCTGGCTGCTCATGTTTTTGCAATAGCCAGGCAAACTAAACCAAATGAACTGAGGGGCAATTTATAAAAGAGCAGTTCCTTAAAGGAGCCCTGCACCAAACAAAAAACAAATCACAAAGAAAACTTAAAACATCAAACCAAAATGCGATTACAATAAGGCACCCAATCTTCGTGGTGCTCATTGGGCACGGAAGGCTTAGTGGGACACATGCGCTCTCTCTCTCTAGAGACACCTGACTGTGAATATAGCCATAATATAAGTTTACAGAATAGTTTATTTATTAAGATGACAAGTAGGCTTACACTAACACTGCAAAAGAGGTGGCTCTGGCGGGTAGGATTAAAGAAAATCCAAAGGCATTTTACACCTATGTAAGGAGCAAAAGGATGGTTAGAGGCAAGATTGGACCTCTTAGGGACAGTGGAGGGGATCTATGCTTAGAGCCTGAGGGAATGGGGGAGATCCTGAATGAATACTTTGCGTCGGTATTCACGCAGGAGACTGGACAGATGTCTGTGCCTGATGTTGACAAAGTTGAGGATCGGTTGAGGGAAATAAGGATTACGAGGAAAGAGGTGTTGGGGCTGTTAGGCAGCTTAAAGACATATAAAGCTCCGGGGCCTGATGGCATTTACCCCAGGCTGCTAAGGGAGTTGAGGGAAGACTTGGCTGGGCCTCTGACGCAAATCTTTGTCTCTTCCTTGGACACAGGTGAGGTCCCAGAGGACTGGAGGATAGCAAACGTAGTACCGTTGTTTAAAAAAGGTCAGAGGGATCACCCAGGGAACTATAGGCCGGTGAGCTTGACTTCAGTTATAGGTAAGCTAATGGAGAGGATCCTTAGGGACAGGATGTATGAGCATCTGGAGCGCTGCGATCTGATCAGGGATACGCAGCATGGCTTCGTCAAGGGGAAGTCTTGTCTTACGAATCTGGTGGAATTTTTTGAAGAAGTGACAAAAACAGTTGATGAAGGACAGGCTGTTGATGTCGTCTACATGGATTTCAGTAAGGCGTTTGACAAGGTTCCTCATGGTAGACTGATAGAGAAGGTGAAGGCGCATGGGATACAGGGTCGGGTATGTAGATGGGTCGAAAACTGGCTCGGAAGGAGGAGACAGAGGGTAGTAGTGGAAGGCTCTTTTTCCAGCTGGAAGCCTGTCACTAGTGGAGTGCCACAAGGCTCAGTACTAGGTCCTCTTCTATTTGTGGTCTACATAAACGACTTGGAAGTAGGGGTAGGTGGTGAGATCAGCAAATTTGCTGATGACACCAAGATGCTTGGATTGGCGGGTACAGAAGAGCAGTGTCAGGCAATACAACAGGACATAGACAGGTTGGTAGATTGGGCAGATAGATGGCAAATGGAATTTAATCCGGAAAAATGCGAGGTGATGCATTTTGGCCGGAAAAATGTAGAAGAGAATTATAGGATAAAAGGTAAAACTATAAGGAGCATAGAGACGCAGAGAGACTTGGGGGTGCAGGTTCACAAGTCTCTGAAGGTGTCCTCACAGGTGGAGAAGGTGACAAAGAAGGCGTATAGTATGTTAGCTTTCATAGAAAAGGGTATAGAATATAAGAGTAGGAGTTTGATGTTGCAGTTGTATACAACTTTGGTTAGGCCTCACTTGGAATACTGCGCCCAGTTCTGGTCTCCGTACTATCGGAAGGATGTGGAGTCCTTGGAGAGAGTGCAGAGGAGGTTTACCAGGATGCTGCCTGGTATGGAAGGACTGTCTTATGAGGAACGATTAAATAGACTGGGGTTGTTTTCCCTTGAAAGACGTCGGCTTAGAGGGGATCTCATAGAGGTGTATAAGATTATAAGGGGTATAGATAGAGTAAATGGAGGTAAACTTTTTCCACCTTTAGAAATGGATAGGACGAGAGGTCATGGCCATAGGGTGAGGGGGGCTATGTATAGGACGAATATTAGAGGGCAGTTTTTCACACAAAGGGTAGTGGGGGTGTGGAATGCACTGCCGAGTAAGGTGGTGGGAGCAGGCACGCTGGGGCTGTTTAAGGGTCTCTTGGACAGCCACATGAGCGGTATGCAGATAGAGGGATATATTAGGACTGTTTAACTACGGCTTTTTTCCACAGGTAATTCGGTCCATAATTTGAGCACGCATTCGGCAGGTGGTGCGGGTACAGCTCTTGGATGTTGATTCATGGGTTGCCTGGTACCTCATGTCGTATATGAGTGCTTTATGTGGACCACCTGAAGGGCACCATGACAGCTCAGAGACTATCGATGTGGCTGTGCAGACACTTGGAATTGGGCCGGTGTCTGCGGGAGTTTGCGCGTTCTCCCCGTGGTTGCGTGGGTTTTCTCCGGGCACTCCGGTTTCCTCCCACAACCCAAAAATTCGCTCTTAGGCTGATTGGGTAACAAATTGTCCCTATGGTGAAAATTTTCCAAATTAGGATTAATATATATATTATTATATAGGAATATTAAAATAGGATAATGATTTGGTATTACGGTGGCGCGGGCTCGTTGGGCCGAAGGGCCTGTTTCCCGTGCTGTGTTGCTTAATTAAAAAAAAATTAAGTTTAACCTGAAAGTCCTCTAGTTGCCATACTTTGGGCCTTTTTCAGTACACTGAGGGAGAATTTAGCATAGCCAATGCATTTAACCAGCCCATCTTTTGGGACTGTGGGAAGAAACCAGAGCAAATGCACATGGATACGGGGAAAACATGCAGATTCTGCACAGACTGTGACCCAGGCCGGGAATTAAACCTAGGTTCCTGGCGCTGTGAGGCAGCAGTGCTAACCACTGTGCCACCATGCCACTCATAGGTGTTCAGCAGACAGTCAGACTTGTTTATTGCAAATTCAGCAAGGCCCTGGAATAGGTTCACAAAGAAGTCCTCCTCGTTCCCTGCTCTCTGTCTGCACTGGGTGCCCATGGAACAAGATTTGGGGATGAAGTGCAAACAAAACTGCAACAGAAGGTTTTTTTTAAGAAACTGAAAAGGAGGAGCAGTCTGTTATAACTTATATACATATGGTACACAAAGTCTTCAAGGCTGTAGAAAAGATGGATATCTTGGGAGTTTGTAAATCAATGCAACTGATGGTTATATGGGAGATTGCTGCATGAAACTCCAGGTCCTTGACGTTACGAGGAGAACTCCTCTGTAAAGGGACCATCATCAGGTTGGTTATCACCAGATGGCAACAAGGCACGCCAAGGATGGCAGACGAGGCAAAGAAGTGGAAGGTATGCAGCAGCAGCTCATACAGGAAATCCTCTCAATGCAGGATGAAAGGGCATAGAGGGCATTTCCATGAGGAGGCCCAAACTATGGGCACCAGCTCCTGTGGGGTGGGTATGTTTGGGGTTTAGGACCAATCTGAAATTCTGCCCAAGCAGAGGTGCACTCAGGCAATAGGTCACTGCATACCTGGGCATCCTCATGTCCCAGTATGCCACTGGGACTTTACAGTGAATCCTGCTTGCAAAGATGTCAATTAGGTTCATTAATGATTGGTGAGACTAATTATCCACCAAAAATTTGGTGTTAGCCTGGGATTGTAATGGAACTTGTGTCACTGTCATGTGCCTCCCCAAGGTTAGATGGATTGGCCATGGCAAATGTGTAGAGTTGTGGGGAGAGGGCATGGGTAAAATGTTCTTTCAGAGTGTTGGTGGAAACTCGATGGGCCAAATGGTCTTCTTCTGCACTGTAGGGATCCTATGGACACTATTGAAGAAGATAGAAAAGATCAAAATATTTAAACTCAGCCATTGCACTGCGGGAATATTTGTTATTCAGCATCCTTTGTGGCCGAAGCACTTTGCTACATTTAGCCTCATTTATGGTGGTTGAACATAGAACATAGAACATAGAACATAGAACATTACAGCGCAGTACAGGCCCTTCGGCCCTCGATGTTGCGCCGGCCAGTGGACCCTCTAACCTAAACTATTCCAATATCATCCATATGCTTATCCACCGAACATTTGAATGCCCCCAAAGTAGGCGAGTCCACAACTGCTGCAGGCAGGGCATTCCATGCTCTCACCACCCTCTGTGTAAAGAACCTGCCTCTGACATCTGTCCTAAGGTTGACATCCGTTGAAGACGGGTGTTGGTTTATGGAAGTAAAAGTTTCTCTATCATTTGTCAAAAATTGACTCAGACATACCCACTAACAGGAGAAATATGGGAGTGTAGCAACCCCCTCTTGTAACATGTCCACAACAAATTGCTATTCTTTATAAAATACTTCCTTTACATCTCACTTAGTCTGATTTTTAAAACGTCAAAATGTATCAAAGATTGTTAAGTAAAGAATTCCAAATAAATAATGGGAAAGAGCATGTGTGGTTTCAAAAAAGGGTTTCAAATATACATTTGTTCATGCCATGTTTTCAGGAGAATATGACTTTAAATCTTCCTCCAATCCATAACACATTTAATAATGCTTCTTAACAAATCAAAACATCCCAGCAGTTTAATACAAAATGGCTAAAATGTGTCACTTTTTCGCAATGTGCACTTTATGTTGTGTAAGTGAACCAAAGCTGACTCATCAGATGATACAAATTAATATGTTAATAAGAAGATAATAATAGATCACACCAAGCCACTAAGAGAAATAAGATAAGAAAAATAATGACAAAATGATATGATAAGGCAATTAACAATTACATTTTAAATTATGGTTCATGACAGAGGATCATTTTCTGCAATAAAATGGTAAAAAGCTCATATTTAGCACGTAACACTTCGAAATGCTCTACTTAAAAAAGTTACTGGGGAGGATCTTGGCATTATACATTGGTTTCGAATGGGTAATAGCGTTTAACAGCTTTCAGATCTCCATTTGAAATAGTGTATAAAAGGCTGGTCACTCACTACCACTCGTGTTTACACCAAGTCAAGGTATGTCCCACTGGTTAAAAACAGATTGAAAAAGAAGCAAAATGAACACTCGAGTTGACAGAATTGGGAAAGACCATTGCAGTATGTAACCAGGCAGATTCCTGGATAATTTGTTATGTGAGGAGAAATTAAATCGATTAGGATTATGTTCACTGGAATTTAGAAGAGTGAGAGGGGATCTCAGAGAAACTTATAAAATTCTAACAGTTTAATACGGTAGATTCAGAAAGAATGTTTCCGATGGTGGGCAAATCCAGAACTAAGGGTCATAGTTTGAGGATAAGGGATGAACTTTTAGAACTGAGGTGAGGAGAAAAACCCAGAGAGTGCTAAATGTATGGAATTCACTACCACTGAATGTACTTGAGGCCAAAACATTATCTGATTTCAAGAAGAAATTAGATGTAGCTCAAACGGATCAAGAGATATGAGGGAAAGAGGGATCAGGATATTGAATTCGATGATCAGCCATGAGCATAATGAATGGCATAGCTAACCTGAAGGTCCGTCCAGCGACTCTTGCTTCTAGTTTCTATATTTCTATGTAATGTAGGGTATGACAAATGAATGACAACAAATCAAAGGCCTCTGTACACAACTAAACTTGTGTCAGCAGTTCAATGACAACAACAGGTGTTGATTGATTCTAATGTTCCTGGAAGTCCTTTGGAGTTGAGAAAAAAGGGGATTGACATTGTGGGAGTGAGTAGGGATAGATCTGGAATTGAATTCTGTCTGCTCAGTATTAAGATGTCTGGCCTTATCCATTACAAGTCCACTGATTCCAACAGCCATCTTGACTACAACTCTTCACATGTCACTTCCTTAAAGGGCTCCATCGCCTGCTGCCTCTGTTCCAATGATGTCACTTTCCAAAATGGCACTGCTAATATGTCTTTATTCTTTCTTAACCATGGCTTTCCACTCATTGTGACTGACAAGTTCTCAACTATGTCTGTCCATCTCATGAACACTGCTCTCACCTCTCTCCCCTCCCTCCCTAGTTTGCAATTTTCACCCCATTAGCCTCCACATTCAAAGGATCATCCTTTGCCACTTCTGCAATGATGCCACTACTCAACATATCTTCCTCGCATCCCCTCTGTCAGCATTCCACACCCAACACCTCACCCTCTGCCCACAGCACCTTCCCATGCTATCATAGAAGGTGCAATACCTGCCCCTTTACCTCTTCCCTGCTCACCATCCCAGGACCTAGACTCCCCTTTCAGGTGAAGCAGTGCCTCACGTTGCATTCACTGCTCCCAATGTGGTCTATTCTACCACGATTTGTCGGCAAGCAGATCTTCCTGTTGTTCGCCGCTTCCAACACCACCCTGCTCTCCTATCCATATGTCAGTCTTTGACATTTTTTTGCCATGTTCCAGTGAACCCCAATGTAACTTGGGGAACAGCACCTCATCTTCCTATTGAGCACTTTACAATCTTCCAGACTGAACAATAAATTCAACAATTTCAGAGTATGAACTCTATCCTTCATCTCCATTTAGTTTATTTATTTTTTCTTTTCATCTTATTAATCTATTTTTATTATTTTGTATTGTTACTTTCATTTTTCCACTGTTAAAATCTCACTTTCCATTTTGTTTTGCAACACCTTTCCACTCCCCACCCACTAGTCCATCTCCTGCATCTCTATCCTCTGCACCTTTGTTCTGCCATTTCCACATTTTGATCTCTTATCGGACACTGTTAGCATCATTCCTACCTTTATCATCATCATTTACATTTCCTTTCTCTTTTTGCCTATGCCATTCCTGTCAGTTACCAGCCTGTAAGAAGTCTCACAACATCAGGTTAAAGTCTAACAGGCTTATTTGGTAGCAAATGCCACTAGCTTTTGGGGCTTTGCCCCTTTGTCAGGTGAGCCTCAAAAGATAGTGGCATTTGCTACCAAATAGACCTGTTGGACTTTAACCTGGTGTTGTGAGGCTTCTTACTGTGTTTACCCAGTCCAACACCAGCATCTCCACATCATAGTTACCACCCTCACAGTATAAATCCTGTCCAATTTTCCTTGCCTTTAGCTCTGACATAGCTTCATCTAGACTTGAAATGTTGGCTCTATTCTCCCTGCACAAGTGCTCTCAGACATGCTGAGATTCTCCAGCATCTTCTGTTTTTGTTTCAGATTCCAGCATCCAAAGTATTTTGCCTTCATCTCCAGCCTGACACTGTCCAATATCCAAAGGATCAGGCAACTAACACCTTAAATGAAATTTGAGCTATTTCTAACACAACTAACTGCTTGTCGGACCAGTGATGGGAGCAGGAGAATTATCTCTGTAGCCTGATAACTATTGTATAAATTAAATGTATAAATTCTAGCAGAGTCAGTGTGATGTCTCAATGAGGGGATGAAATCCCAGCCGCCTGACAGTATTTCTTTCTCCTTAAAGGCTCTGAGGAAATCTGTGGCCTGATTTGATTTCCACGTAATGGAACCAATTTCCTTCAAAGTAAAAATTGCAAACTAACATCAGCAATATTCCAACCATTATAAAAGATCCTTGCAATGATCCCTCGTATCAAAATATGACTGTGGTTGGTTAACAAAGCTGTTCATTTACATTAAATTAATAATATTAGTTGGGCAGCACAGTAGTACAGTGGTAAGAACTGCTGCTTCACAGCTCCATGAACCTGGGTTCAATTCCCGACTTGGGGTCATTGTCTGTGTCGAATTGGCACATTCTCCTCATGTCTGTGTGGGTTTCCACTGTGTACTCCTCTCACAGTCCAAAGGTTTGTAGGTTAGGTTGATTGGCCATGCTAAAAATTGCCCCTTAGAGTCCTGAGATGCAAAAGTTAGAGGGATTAGCTGGTAAATATGTAGGAATATGGGGTTAGGGTCTGGGTGGGATTGTGATCGGTGCAGACTCAATGCGCCAAATGGCCTTTTTCTGCACCGTAGGGTGTCTTGGATTCTATGAATATTTCCTTTACATTATATCAATGGAATTTTGACGAGAAGATTGAAAGGTGAGCACCTTGAAGTTTTTGAAACATTTATTCAATAAGAAAAGTATTTCTTCTGTGAAGAAAATGAACAAAGAGAGGAAATAATTTTAAAATAAAGCCAATTAATTCATGAGGGGAAAAAAAGCAAAACGTCATGGATGCTGGAATCTGAAAGAAAAAGAAAAAATGCTGAAAAATCTCAGCATGTCTGACAGCATCTGTGAAGCAAGAATACAGCCAATATTTCGAGTTTGAATGATCCTTCGTCAAAGCTCAGGGCAAAGAGAATCAAAAAAGATTATACCATGGGGTGGGGCATGGTGGTGTGAAATTGGACAAAGTGAATGTAAATAAGGATACAGAAAGTTTGGAAAGTGCTAAGAGTGTCCATTAAATAATCAGAATATGAGAATGGCAGTACAGTGATACAAATTATTAAAGAACTGCCTGAGGAATGTGACAGTTGCTTTGAAGGGAGAGGGTGTGGAAAAAAGGAGAGCTGGAATGGGGAAAATGGATAAATCAAAGTGAAAAAGATGATAACATGGATAAATGAGATGACATGAAATGGAATAAAATAAGTGGAAATGGAGTAAAGATAGAAGAGACAACTTCAGAGAACGAAGTGTTTCCTCCACCCTTACCCCCATTTCCAATTATTTCATTCCATTTCATGTCATCTCATTCCTCTCATTCGCCCATTTTATCATCCTTCTCTTTCACTTCGAATTTTCCACTTCATTCCAGCTCTCCTTCTTTCCACACCCTCCCCCTTCAGTGCGACTGTCACATTCCTCAGGCAGCCCTTTAATAATGTGTACCTCTGTTCTGTCATTCTCACATTCTGGTCACTTAATGGACTCTCTTAGCATCTAGTTGCTCTAGCTCGTTAGAGGGGTCAGTTTTCGTACAGAGTGTGCAGGAAGGTTTTTTGACTCAGTATGTAGATAGGCCAACTAGAGGTGAGGCTACATTGGATTTGGTGCTGGGCAATGAGCCAGACCAGGTGTTAGGCTTGGAAGTTAGTGAACATTTTGGTGATAGTGACCACAATTCGGTTACGTTCACCTTAGTGATGGACAGGGATAGGCATGAAGCTGGGGGCTGTAGTTATAGCTGGGGGAAGGGTAATTATGAGGCCATCAGGAGAGAATTAGGGTGCATAGATTGGACTAGGAAACTACAGGGACTGGGAACATCTGGAATGTGGTGCTTATTCAAGGAGCAGCTGCTGCGAGTCCTTGATAAGTATGTCCCTGTCAGGCAGGGAGGAAATGGACGAGTAAGAGAGCATTGGTGTACGAAAAGAGTTGATTTGCTGGTTAAGAAGAAAAAGGAGGCTTATGTCAGGATGAGGCTTGAAGGCTCAGGTAGTGCAATGGATAGCTATAGATTAGCTAGGAAGGAGGTAAAAAGTGAATTGAGGAGAGCTAAGAGGGGACACGAGAAGATGTTGGCTGATAGGATTAAGGAGAATCCTAAAGCTTTCTTTCGATATGTTAAGAATAGAAGATTGGTTAGGGCAAGATTAGGGCCAGTCATAGACAGCAGTGGGAAGTTGTGCGTGGAGCCTGAAGAGATTGGTGAGGCACTGAATAAATATTTCTCTTCGGTATTCAC
The DNA here is from genome assembly GCA_024679065.1 of Sphyrna mokarran. Classification (NCBI taxonomy): domain Eukaryota; kingdom Metazoa; phylum Chordata; class Chondrichthyes; order Carcharhiniformes; family Carcharhinidae; genus Sphyrna; species Sphyrna mokarran. Next base: position 26,247,620 of record JAGIQG010000009.1, read on the forward strand.
GCAGAGTGCTGGAAATGTAGCTGTGGAGAGCACTGAGGTACAGGGTTGCAAATTGGGGAGTATTGTAGTAGATAGGGAGGATGTGTTAGAAATTCTCGAGGGTTTGAAGTTGGATAAGTCCCCTGGGCCGGACGGGATTTACCCTAGGATTCTCTGGGAGGCAAGAGAGGAGATTGCAGAGCCTCTGGCTCTGATCTTCAGGTCCTCGTTGGTTACGGGTGTGGTTCCGGAGGACTGGAGGATGGCGAATGTGGTCCCATTGTTTAAGAAGGGGAAGAGAGACCTTCCGGGAATTATAGGCCAGTGAGTCTTACTTCTGTGGTGGGCAAGGTATTGGAGAGAATTATTAGGGATAGGATTTATAGTTATTTAGAGAGAAATGAATTGATTGGGGATAGTCAGCATGGTTTTGTGAAGGGTAGGTCATGCCTTACTAACCTCATTGAGTTTTTTGAGAAAGTGACCAAAGAGGTGGATGGGGGTAAGGCGGTTGATGTAGTATATATGGACTTTAGTAAGGCGTTTGATAAGGTGGCCCATGGAAGACTTCTACAGAAAATGCAGATGTGTGGGATAGAGGGTGATTTAGCTAATTGGATTAGGAATTGGCTGGCAGATAGAAGACAGAGGGTGGTGGTTGATGGGAGATATTCATCGTGGAGTTCGGTGACAAGTGGTGTGCCTCAGGGGTCTGTTTTGGGGCCCCTGCTGTTTGTAATTTTTTTAAATGATCTGGATGAGGGTATTGAGGGATGGATCAGTAAATTTGCAGATGATACTAAAGTTGGTGGTGTGGTAGATAGTGAAGAGGGGTGTTTTAGTTTACAGAGTGACTTGGACAAGTTGCAGAGCTGGGCCGAGAGGTGGCAAATGGAGTTTAATGTGGAAAAGTGTGAGGTAATGCACTTTGGCAGGAACAATAAATGTGTAGAGTATAGGGCTAATGGTAGGGCTCTTAATAGTGTTGAGGAACAGAAGGATCTTGGTGTATGTGTCAATAGATCCCTGAAAGTAGGCAGTCAAGTGGATAAAGTTGTTAAGAAGGCTTATGGAGTCTTAGCTTTTATTGGTAGGGGGATTGAATTTAGGAGCCGCAGCATCATGTTGCAGCTGTACAAAACTCTAGTGCGGCCGCACTTGGAGTATTGTGTGCAGTTCTGGTCGCCACATTATAAGAAAGATGTGGAGGCATTGGAGAGGGTACAGAGGAGGTTTACTAGGATGTTGCCTGGTATGGAGGGCAGGTCCTATGAAGAGAGGTTGAAGGATTTGAGGTTGTTTTCGTTAGAAAGGAGGCGGCTAAGAGGGGATCTTATTGAAGCATATAAGTTGATTAGAGGTTTAGATAGGGTGGACAGTGATAGCCTTTTTCCTAGGATGGAGAAAGCTAGCACGAGGGGACACAGCTTTAAATTAAGGGGTATGAGTTATAGGACGGATATCAGAGGTAGGTTCTTTACTCAAAGAGTGATTAGGGAGTGGAATGCCCTGCCTGCAGCTGTTGTAGATGCGCCAAGTTTGGTGGCGTTTAAGAGGTTAGTTGATAAGTATATGGAAGAGAAGGGAATGGTTTAGTTTGGAGGGGCATTGCTTTTTATTTTGGTCGGCACAACATCGAAGGCCGAAGGGCCTGTTCTGTGCTGTATTGTTCTATGTTCTATGTTCTATCTTCCAAACCTTCTGTATCCTCACTTACATTCCTTTTGTTCATTTCCACACTCCCTTGCTCTCCCCTCACCCTCATCTCAATGGTGTAAATCTCTGATGATTCTCTTTGCCCTTAGCTCTGATGAAGGGTCATCCAGACTCAAAACATTGGTTCTATTCTTATCCCACAGAGGCTAACAGATCTGCTGAGATTTTCCAGCATTTTCTCTTTTTGTGTGTAATTTATGAGGGGAATCGGGGGGGCACTTTGTCACACAATGCTTTGGAAGTTTTAGGTTGATGAGATAATTGGAGCTTTAAGACATCGATATTATATTCAGGGAATTAAGAGATTTGGTGTTAAGATGAATAAATGGAGATGAGCTTTGGTCCGCTATCACTTGAATTATTTTAACTACAACACATTATTTTGCACTCGATCCTTTCCTTTATGTACTTTATGTTTTGCCTGTATAGCACGCAAGAAACAATGCTTTTCACTGTATCCCAACACCTATGACAACAATAAATTAAATCAGATCAATTGAATCAAATTAAATCAAATCAAGGCAAATCAATAATGACTTCCCCAATCCATTCATTCAGTTCATCGAGAGACATCACCCATTTAAAACATATCCTATCCTTGCTACTCTCTCCTCCTCTACTCTCACTAGTGTTCTCATATTCATACTGGTTCTCTGATCTTTCGCCACTACTATCCTTCACACCTGTCCTTCAACCCATTAGAATGGGAATCCCTCTGCCCCTTAGTTTAATCTTGTTCTCTTCCTCCAACCTTGTTCAAGCTGCTACTTCTCTCATTCCCTTTCCATTAACCTTGGCACTCTTCCTTCATCTACCTCTTCTTTACCAGACATTTCAATTTCCCAACCAATTTCATGGACAGGAATAATAAGTTGGTTCCACAATAAATATTTGATTTGGCATGTCTCACTTTGCAATGCCTGCCAAGGTTGGATTTTATCCACAATATGTTCAAAATATTTTTAAGAGAGTGATAAAAATGATTGTTTGATGAAGTTATTCACCATGACGGAATGGTTTCAATGATAAAATGCTTCAGATTAACTATGGATAATTTAAACTTTTATGTTTATCTGACAAAAAGGTGACAATAGTTGACTTCAATGGGAAACCACACTGTGTAAACTGTAGAACAAGCTGCCCAGCAATAAAATTTAATGTTACTCTCGCTGTCTTTGTGTGTAATAGAATGGAAGGATTTAATTATATCCCAGCATTATTCATTATCCCAGCAGGAAGAGTGAGGTAATATTTTTCTGTGACAAGCATTTGGTCACTCCTCCAATTACATCATCACGAGCAGAGCTGGACAGCATTGAAGAAAAGGCCCTTTGGCCCATTGCGTTTGCGCTGGTCAAAAATTACCACCTAACTATTCTAATCCCATTTACCAACACTTGTACCATAGCCTCAAATGCCTTGGCATCACAAGTGCACATCTAAGTACTTCTTAAATGTTATGAGGGTCCCTGGCTCCACCACCCTTTCATGCAGTGAGTTTCAGACTTCTGCGACCCTCTGGTGAAAATAATTTTCCTCACATCCTCTCTAGACATCCTACTCCTTATGTTAAATTCATGCCCTTTGTCATTAATCACTCCACTAAGGAGAAAAAAGTTTTTTCCAACTATTCTCTCTATGCACCTCATAATTTTATACATCTCAATCATGTCCCCTAAGAATCTCCTCTGCTCCAAGGAAAACAACCTCTACCCAATTTCTTTTCATAACTAAAATTCTCCAACTCAGGCAACATCCTGGGAAATCTCCTCTGTATCCTTTCAAGTGCTATCAGATACCTTCTATTATGTGGATTCCAGAACTGTGCGCAATATTCTACCTGTGGAATAACCAACATTTTATACAATTTCAGCATAAACTTCTTGCTCTTAAATTCTATACCTCAGCTAATAAAGGCAAGTAAACTGTATGCCTTCTTAACCACTTTATCCATTTGTCCTGCTATCTTAAGGGACTGGTGTACACGCTCCTCAGTGCTTCCCAGGATCCTGCCATTCATGTATTCCCTCGTCTTATTTGCCCTGCCCAAGTGCACCAACTCACACTTATCCGGATCTCACCAGCTCATCTACGTATTCCTGTAATCTAAAGGACATTCTCTTCACTATTTCCCACCCCTCCAGTTTTTGTATTATCCGTGAACTTACTGCTCAATCCTCCCACTTCAAATCTAAATCATTTATATAAATTGCAAGAACCCCAATACTGATCCCTGCAGGACCCCATGGGCACAGGTTTCCAGTCAGAAAACCTCCTCTCAAGCATCACCATCCACTTCCTGCTACTCAGCAATTCTGAATCTAATTTGCCAAATTCCGTTGGATCCCCTGGACTTTACCTTCACTATCAGCTTCCCATGTGGGACTTTGTCAAAAGCTTTGCTGAAATCCAGGGAGACTATTTCAAATCCATTGCTCTCATCTACACATCTGGTCACCTCTTTGAAAAGTTAAATCAAGTTGGAATGGAGGGATGCAGGAGAATGGTCTGGTTGGACCAAAGGCCTGTTTCCTGTGCTGTATTGTTCTTTGTTCTTTGGTCAGACATGACCTCCCCTTCATGGAACCATACTGACTGTTCTTGACCTCGTCAAATGCAGATTAATTTTGTCTCTCAGAACTGCTTCCAATAGTTTCCCCATGACTGAGGTTACACTGACTGGCCTGTAGTTTCTGGGGTTATCCTTTCCTCCCTTCTTGTTCTCCAATCCTCCGGCATCTCACCTGTGTCCAGGGAGGAATTGAACATTATTGCCAGCACCCCTGTTATTTCCTTCCTTGCCTCATTCAACTATTGGGATATATTTCTGGCCTGGGGATTTATCTACTTTTAAATACCACTCAGAACCCCTCTCTGTGTTAATTTATTTAATTGTTTCAGAGTCCTTCTCCCTGATTTCAATACTCACATTGCCCCTGTCACTAATGAACACTGACACAAAGAGTGGAGCTTTCCGGTTGTTACATGCCTCTAGACCAGAAATTGCCATCCTAGGTCAACGGATCTTTGCATGGTCTACTGAATTTTCTGTCCAGCCTGCTGCGTTTTCCATGATGGGTAGGACAGGAAAATTCTGCCAAAATTTTCATTTAGGACTCCCACCTATGTCCTCTGGCTCCACACTCTAATTGTCACTTTGATCTACTCTTTTGCTAGTTATCCTTTTACTCTTAATGCACTTGTAAAACAATTTAGGATTTCCCTTTGTTTTGCCTGCCAGTATCCTTTCATGTTCCCTTTTCCTAATTTCCTTTTTAAGTTCCCTCTTGCACATTCCAAACTCCACTGGGGCTTCTGTTGTTCTGAGACCTTAATATCTGCCTTAAGCCTCCCTTTTTCTCTTTATCCAATGCTGTATATCTTTCGACATCCAGGATTCACTGGATTTGTTGGTCCTACCCTTTTTTTTATTGGAACATGCTGGGCCTGTACATTCTTCTTGAATGCATCTCATCGTTTGGTCACTGACCTACCTAAAAGTATTTGTTCCAGGTCCACTTTGGCCAAATCATATCTGATCTTATTAAAAGCTACCTTCCCCAGTGTAAAACTTTGATTTCAGGCCTATCCTTCTTCTTTTCCAAAATAATGTTGAATCTAACAGAGTTATGATCGGTGCCTGCAAAATGTTCCCCCACCATTTTTTATTTGACACAGTGTTAGCATTTGGCTGCTGTAATCCCACTGTTTGACTCCAAACCTTCTCACTTTGATTTTGTAGTTACAATGTACTTTTGTGATAAAATTTGAAGCAAATTTATTCAAATTTGTCTTTCATGTGTGTGTGTGATTCATCAGAAGGTTGACTAATCCCTAAGAGGATTGCAGAGGAATAAGTCAAGCAGACTGTGCGCCGCAGCGGAAAGCAGTGCTACTGTTATTTCTATTCAAAGAAGCCTTGAAGAAAAGCAATATTCTTTGAATTTCTGTTTGCAAACAAGATTTGAGACAGAAGAATGACTGAATGGCTTAGTCAATTTTCATCTTTGCAGTGGCTTTCAAAGTTCAGAACACATGGAACATATCTCTCTTCCTGCCATTGGATTGTACAGTGTGTCAAAATATTGGTCCTTCATCCCTGGGGCTGCATTTTGAATATAAACTAGACTGTCATAAATTGTCTCCAACACTAGCATTCTTTATTATGTCCCTTATGGGCATGAAGTGCAGCATTAGACCAGTAAAATGAATACTTCTCTCATTCTTTGCAAAACAGTCCCAGAAATGTCTGGTTCCTGTGCGAACCATTAACATAACAACACAGCAGGGGATGCTTTTCTAAGGTTGGGATTAATTTATGAATGAAGGATTGCTTTGAGGAATGAACTAGTGAATGGCTATGGTTCATTTCTTGCTCATGAACCACCTAAAGCTGTCACTTCTGGCCCTGAAAAGTGTCTGGTCTACCTCAGATTTCAGGCTTGTCCTTCTTCTTTTCCAAAATAATCTTGATTCTAACAGAATTATATCTAACAAGGTGTCACAAAAGATTTGAGCAACAGGTGGAACTAGGTGTTTCACACTGCTCTCCTGCAGTAGCAAGATGAGCAGTATCCGTCATGAACTGAGTCTTGCCATGAAGTCAAAAAGACATTCTGCCTAACAGACAAATGAATAATGTCGTATACGAATTTAAGTGCCTGTGTGATGTTAGTTACGTAGGCCATACATCACAAAGACTGGCGGTTTGTACAAAACAGCATGTCCCAGCTGTTCTTTGCATACCAGACCATACCCCTACCAGCCCATGCTTGCAAAACTCAAATCACTGGGAGCAAGCTTGAGCCCATGCTTGCTGTTCATGTGAATGTTGGAGGGGCTTAGGATCCGGAAGTCACAGATCTTGCTGAAAGTTCACAATTTTGGATCTTCCGGGTCCTTCACTAGCGAGGTTCATGTTCATAATGGGTGTGAACCTACTTTACATGAATTTGAATGGATTTAAATGTTATTGACCTTCCTTCTCATCAGATGGTGACCTCCCCCCAACTATATATTGACACCTTTTACAACAGGTTCACACAGATGTGAATCTGTTATGGGGGTCACCCCGGTTCCCTGGGAATGCAAAGATATGTATAGCCTTTAAGGTTGAGGGACAAGGCTAGACAGTGGCCTGACAATGCCCCTTGGCAGTGCTCCTTGATACAGATTGATGCTGCTAGGTTGACACCACCATCCTGGCACTGCCAATGGGAAGACCCCAGTGGGCAGCTCATGATAGGGGAGTGAGCATTCATTTCAATGTGGTGGTGGCCAAGAGTGGACAGAGGGGCTGGGGATGCCAGCAATGGGCATTGTCAGGGGGGTGCGTGGTGGAGATGGGTGCCACCTCAAACTCTGGGGCTAGGAAGAGAAGTAGCCAATGATAGGGGGGCAAAGGGCTGATAATATTGGGGTAAATGTGCCAATTATCAGAGAGGAAAGGATTGATTAGTTGATGTGGTGCATGGGGGGCTGATGTATGCACTCCCCCCGACAGGCGAAAGCAAGCAGCTGATGATTAAGTCAAAATGGGGGAAATGTGGCCAATGACTGGGGGGAGCACTGATGATCTGGGTGATAAAAGACCATGATTGGGAGAGAGAAGGGGTTGATGACAGTAGGGGGAGATGGACCAATGATCACGGGAGTGGGTGAAGGAGTGGTCATTGGTGAGGGAAGCAGCCAATGATTGGGAGTGGTGATAGGAGAAGGATCTGGTGATTGGGGTGGGCAGGGGCAAAGGGCCGATGATGATGGAGATGTGAAAGGAAGGGGGCGGTGGATATAGAGAAGTGCTGACTCTGGACAGGCATTGGGAAGGGAATCCCTGTGACCTGTGGGCTGGGGAGAGGTTTACTCAGATTATGATTAGGACACCCTTTTAGAGCATTGTGAGCAATTTTGGGCTCCATATCTAAGGAAGGATGTGCTGGCCTTTGGAAAGGGTCCAGAGGTAGTTCACAAGAATGATCCCTGGAATGAACAGCTTGTTGTATGAGGAATGGTTGAGGATTCTGGGTCTGTACTTGTTTAAGTTTAGAAGGATGAGGGGGAAATCTTATTGAAACTTACAGCATATTGCAAGGCCTGGATAGAATGGACATGAAGAGGATGCTTCCACTAGTAGGAAAAACTACAACCATAAAGCACAACCTCAGACTAAAGGGACAATCCTTTAAAATAGAAATGAGGAGGAGTTACTTCAGCCAGAGGTGAATCTGCGGAGCTCAATGACTCTGGAGACCAGGTCATTGAGTGTCTTTAAGACAGAGATAGATAGGTTCTTGATTCATAATGGGATCAGGGGCTATGGGAAAAAGGCAGGAGAGTGGGAATAAATAAAATATCAACCATGATTGAATGGTGGAGCAGACTCAATGGGCTGAGTGATCTAATTCTGCTCCTATGTCTTATTGTCTTATGATCTTATAAAGATGGAGCCCTGATTCCTGTACAGCTGGGTTTTGCTCGTGTGAATAGGCTCTGTCCCCTGTATGATGGCATGAATCATGCCCCTTTGATATTTTTCAGAGTGTCATAACATCTGAAGGGAAATGTGACCTGTTTCTCCAGAGAGAAACCCACTGTCATTTCTTGGTAAGATTTAGCCCACAGTATCCAAAATAAGGTGTGATTCTGGGATTAGACAACATTTGTCAAATGACTCTCAGTATATTAAGAATTATACTGATAGTTTAAGATTTAAGGTTGTCAGTCAGGCTCACAGAGTGGGGCATTTTCATGTCCTGTAAGCAACATATACCAATACACACTTTGCAATCAGAAAGAACATATACGCATTGTGCCTCTTTCAGCAAAAATAGTGTTTGTCATTCAGTGATTCATTACTCAGAGCAATGCCTTGACCAATCAGAACCAAGCTGCCTGGTTAAAATTTTGGCAGTTAACTGTTCATCACCATTAATTAGTGCACTTTTAGCAACACCTTTAGCAATCAGAGTCCCCTTGTCAATGAAACAGCATCCTTTGCTGATATAGTATAAAGTTGTTGCCTCCACTGACATTAGTATTTTTGCGATTGTCCTGTTGGGCATAAAATGAAAAGCTTTAACAAAAGCAGCATGGTGGCACAGGGGTCCACTCCCTATTTGGAGTTTGCATGCTCTCCCCATGTGTGTGTGGGTTTCCTCTGGATGCTCCGGTTTCATTGCACAGTCCAAAGATTGCAAGTTAAGTTGATTGGCAATGCTAAATTGCTCCTTAGTATCAGGGGGACAAGCTAGGGTAAATATATGGGGATAGGATCTGGGTGGGATTGTGGTCGGTACAGACTTGATGGACAAAATGGCTACTTCTGCACGATAGGATTCTGTAACTCTAAAATGTTTTTTCCCGAAATACTCATGTTCTATGCTATTGAATAAAAATAAATTTATTTTTATTCAGGGGTAAGTTTTTCACTCAGACGGTGGTGAGTGAGTGGAATCGGCTGTTGTCGGTGGTGGTAGAGACGAACTGGCTGAGGTCTTTTCAGAGACTTCTGGATGAATACATGGGATTTAATGGGATTGAGAGTTATAGATAGGCCTGGTACGTATGGATAGGATCGGCACAACTGATGGGCCAAAGGGCCTGTTTGTGCAGTAATGTTCTATGTTCTAAATCAGGCACTAAAACTATAAATGATTAGTCATAAAAATTCCTACGTGAAAACAAATGGATCGATGACACTCTTCACATGAATTCTATCTATGTTACTAAAGTAGCTGTGATTTTCAAAATGTCAGCCAGGCTCTGTATGTGGCAATAGGCCAAACTATTTATATATAAAGAGGAATGAAACAAAAGCAATAAACAGATAGCCAAACTATACCTTGGAGAAATCTCATATTGTGCTCAATCAGTTTACAAACAAATTCTAAAGGCTCAGGCTTGTTTTTCATCAGATGAGTTTTCCAACAATGTATGAATCCTGATCCTAATCCGGAGTCAATGCTTCCAGACACAACCAGCTGTTTGTCTGTCTATGTTCGTGCATAAAGGGTAATTCTGTAAGGCTTTAGGTCAGACTACAAGACTATTATAATATGACACTATATCTAACCTATGCTTTCATTATGGCTTGTTGAAATAATTTACAGTACTGACTGAGTAAATAAGAATAACTCACTTCCATCTGGAACTGTATGCTTCTGAATCTCTGTGCAAATCTTATTCATGTAGACTGTGAACTAATTGTAAAATAGGAAATAATAATTGAGCAGAAGCGTGGGCGATGGATTAACATTTAGACAACTGTCGTCTTGGTTCAAATGGTATATAATGCCATGTTTGTGATTTCCAAATGGGACACGTCCTGTGTCAGATTTTTAAGTAGTATTGTAAATGGTCTATATGTTCTTTCTCTTCCAACACATGGTGGTGTATAAGGCAAACTTTCATCTTTTCCCATAGCAATGGTTTTACTGGGACAGGCAGAGACTTAGAAGTTGGGAGGGGGGCACCACTCCAACATCCTTGGCTGACCAGGAGTTTCTCCCACTCTTACCACCTACCATTGGGAAGGATTTTGCAGATCGACGTTCAACATTATGAAAGCACCTTCCTTGGCCATCAACTCCAGGGAGGAACTTGAACCCAGAACTTCTGGTTCAGGGGCAGTGATACTATCCATTGCATCACAAAACCTCCTGATTTGGGGAATACTGAATGTGAAATATATAGTAGACAGATGGTTCTTTGCAGTGGCTTTTTATTGGCAAATAATAAATAGAATGCTTGTTGTTATCATAATTTATAATGGCATTATGTTTCACCTTCTCTAAACTTCCTTATTTATTAGTTTCTGCATTTCTTTGGTGTTTGAATCTTAAAATTAGCTGTGTTACACATCATTTTTCAAAACTCTCCAATGCTGTATTGAATTACTAGTGCTCAATGTGATGACCCATATCGAATCTTTGAAATCTTTTATGAAGCTTTGCAGCAAAAGGAACTGTATTATGAGGTGAGAGGTTCAGAGACTATTAGAAAGCTTGGCAGGAGATATTGGTTGAGACAGAGACTGTGTCATCATTTAAAGGAAAATGGACAAATATTTGAAGTAGAAAATGGTGGGCAATAGGATTAGATGGGCAACACAGTAGCACAGAGGTTAGCATTGCTGCCTCACAGAGCCCGAGATCCGGGTTTGATTCCCGGCTTGGGTCACTATCTATGAGGAATCTGCACATTCTCCCTGTGTCTGCGTGGGATTTCTCCGGGTGCTCCGGTTTTCTCTTACAGTCCAAAAGATGTGCTGGTTAGGTGCATTGGCCGTGCTAAATTCTCTCTTAATGTAACCCAAACAGGCGCTGGGATATGGTGACTAGGGAATTTTCACAGTAACTTCATTGCAGCGTTAATATAAGCCTACTTGTGACACTAATAAATAAACATAAACTTTAAATCAATACATCAAACAGCCTGCTCCTGTGCTGCGAATTTCTACAGTTCCGTGTCGTAACACACTCCCTTCTAATTGGGTAAAGGCACATTTTCAGTCAACCTGGATGATTATATTTCAATTCTGAAAATATTTTCCATTCTTCTTTTCCAGGTCCAAACAAGTCATAGATCAATTAATGACTAATATGGTAGTCTGTGGAATTTTCCTAGATTTCTGCTGAGTCTTTCTCCTGAAATTTCCATCACAGATTATCTCCATTTGTAACGTCTTTGCCGTTCCTTTTTAGGGAACTTTCTTATTCCAAATAGGATGAAAGTAACAAAACTACAATTTACCACATCACAGGGCAGCTATTTCATTAATCCAAGAACGGGTCTTCCTTATTGTTCCGATAATAACAACTCTATTTTACTTTCTGCAGGCTCAGTGTTAATCAGAATTACTGATTCCAACTGATAGTTATTTGTTATGAAACTTGATAAAAGACTTCATTTGTTCCTTAGAAGTTAAGTTTAATGTTTGCTCTGAATAAGCAGACAGTCACATTATAGATATAATGACTTAATTGGAAAGCAGAAGATTAGTTTAGTATTCGCATTTATTGTCCATCCCTAGTTGCCCACTGTACTGAGTGGCTTGCTAGCCTTTCACAGGGCAAGTAACAGTCAACTGCATTGCTGTGGCTCTGGAGTCACACGTAGGCTAAACCAGGTAAGGATGGCAGGTTTCCTTCCCTAAAGGACATTGCGGGTGCATAGTGGCACAGTAGTTAGCACTGCTGCTTTATAGCTCCAGGGACCTGGGTGGGTGACTGTCTGTGTGGGGTCTGCATGTTTTCTCTGTGTCTGCATGGGTTTCCTCTCACATTCCAAAAATGTGCAAGTTAGATTGATTGACCATGCTAAATTGCTCTTTAGTTTTAGGGGGATGTCAGGGAGATTAGTAGGACAAATATGTTGGGTTACAGGGATAGGTCTGGGTGGGATTGCTGTCGATGGGCCAAATGGCCTCCTTCTACACTGCAGGTGTTTTATGATTCTCATGAACCAGATGGGTTCTTGTGACAATTGATAGTGGTTTTGTGGTCATCACAAAATTTTGTGTTCAAATTAGACCATCCACCACGGCAAGGTTGGAACTCATATTCCTGGAGTGTTACCCTCTGTCTCTGTTACTGGTCTAGTGACAGTACCGCTACACCACTGCTTCCCTATAATTAGTTGCAATGTCCTTACTGCAATTTAGAAATGGAGGCTGATGCCAATTAAAAGAGAGAAAGGGAGGGGCAGGGCTGAAAACATGATTAAGCCTGACAGATTTTTCTAGGTGCCCCCCATTGTAATGGCTGCGCTCCGTAGATGATGATGCTGTAATTATAATTATAGCATTAATGGAATATCAAGTTCTGGAGCTGGAATGACAGCAAGACTCCTTGAACACAGGAGTCTCACTTCACTCTGCTCGGGATTCAGAGCCTCACGGTAGTGTATCATGTATGCAAAACTGCTGGGCACTGATGCCAAAGTTTGTAAGCCGGGATATTCTTCTGGAGGGCCTTTCAGTTGGTGAAGGCAGATGAGGTGAAATGTAAATATATGTAGAATATATCAAATCTAAAATGGGTAGGTATATTCAAAAGATACACAGATAAAATGTCACACAATTTTTTCCCCTGCTGTTTGTATTGTATCAACAGAGATACCAGAAATGTAATAATGTTTCTGACACCTAGAATTCCTTTGGAGATGGAAGGAAAGCTTGTATTTAAGAGGGCCCTATTGTTTAATATAATGAATCAATGGGTGATTAACTACACAGGTCAAGGTAGAATTCCTAAAACTTAAAAAAAATTCTTTTGGGCCATGCCACTTTTCAATAGGCACCAGAATCTCATTGCAGCCATTTCTAGATGCTAATCTTGCCTTGCCACCATGTTTTATGGTGATTCTATCTGAGCTGGGAATCCTACCAAGATCCAGCTGAAGAAGTTCAAGTCAGTTGGTCCCCAAGCAACTGGATGGACAGCATGTTGATGTGGTGGTTAGCACTGCTGCCTCACAACAGATGGTGGTTCACCACCAGTTTCTCAATGACTAATACAGATGGCCAACAAACGCTGGTCTAGTCAGTGATGCCCATGTTCCATGAAAGAATAAAAATATGTACTTATGGTGACATGGTCATTGACAAATGCTGCAATCTCTCTGGGCTACAACAGTTTGGCAGTCAGTACCTGACTTTCCTTGTGTGCAGGAGGAAATATTTACGAGTTTAAGGATGAAAATAATAGCAATCAGAGACATTCATTTCTCTGACTGTTCTGGGCTGGGATGTTATGAGCTATCTGTTTCCTTGACCGATTAGATTAAAGAGTAAAGGTTTTTCTGAGTCTGATGCCTATATTTTCCTGATAGAATGGAATAGGAATCTAGGGATAGATCTTAGTCACCTGTCAATGATTCTCTTCCTTTTGTACTGTTAAAAACGGCAGGTATGGGATGAGGTTTCAATTAATTTAAAACCCACCCACTTGCACGCAGTTAAAATTAGGCCTATGATACTATACTGGTAATATTTTATATAAAGAAGGTACATGGGAAAAGTCAGCCACAATGAGCTTTCCTCATAAGAGGATATTCAACTAGGTACAAACAATGCAAGATATAAAACAATAGAATTACGGAAGAATGAGATTTTATTTTGGGAGCCTTCAAGGATGTTTGTGACATCAAAGGACGTAAATCATCAACAGTGTTATATAATCAAAAGAAATGCTGTATTAGTAAATTGGTTACTGTAGCAACAAACAAGATTTGAGGCCCACACTTTCTGAGTTCATTTCAAAAAACCATTTGTTGGCGATTTTATCCAATCGCGATCTGAGATAAAAGATATTGCCTAATGCCCATCAAAGTTCTAAATCTTTCCAAATTTTTCCCAACCCCATTAACTGAGATCCTAAAGTGCTTTAATAAAACAAATAACCAAAAAGAGACAAAATACTGGAAGAAGCGAGAAAGAAACTTGGCAAAAAGAGATGAAGACAAACTGAACAATAATTATCTTAATTAGATCTTCTATCTTGCTTAGTGACAAAGGTGGCATGGTTCCTCACAGCTCCAGGGATGTCGTCCGACCTCCAGTGGAGTTTACACAGGGATTTCCTTGTGTCTGCGTAGGTTTCCTTCAGGTGCTTTGGTTTCCTCCCACAATCTGAAGATGTTTGGGTTAGGTGGATTGACCATGCTAAATTGACTTTTAGTCTCAGGGTGATTAGCAGGGTAAATACATGGGGTTACAGGGATAGGGCCTGGGTGGGATTGTTTCGGTGCAGGTTCAATGGGCCGAATGGCTGTCTTCTGCATTGTAGGAATTCATTGTCACAAACAGCTTCAAATTAAGTTCATCACAGCATTGCAATGCTAAAACACGTATGAAACATTTTATTCCTGTGGTCTTTTCCCCTATCATCAAGCTGTTTGGGATCATTTCATTCTTATTTATTTAACCATAGCCACAGAACCACTTTCAGTGGCTGCTCTTTGAACTTCCATACATTGGAATCGCCCAAGGATCTATTCCGGTCTCCTCTTATTTCTCAACACTATGCTGCCTCTTGACAATATCATTCAAAACATGATAGGCTCTAAGTGCATCTGCATCACTACCTTCCACTATCTCTAAATAATCAGACTGAAGACCCAGAATTTTGCTGTGATGGCTGAAAACAACGGCAATGCCAGCATTGCAGTATTTTACAGAAATGGGGATGATGATGATCACATTTTGCCAGCGCACAGTCTATGCCGGCTGTTTGAATCATCAGTTGCTTCCACTGGTGTGGGATTTTTGAAGGTCTGAAATTATGAAACCCAGAGTGTGTGTATTACTCCACATAAAAACTGGTTTGAAATTGATAGATCTATTTAGATAGCTAGGGTATGCATTTGGAGAGTGAGGGGACCCATTTGAATCTGGTCCCAGGATACTTTTGAGGAATGTAAGATGCCCTTTCAAGTAGCTCAATTACCCTCTGGAATTGTTAAAATTAGTGTTATATTCCAGGTCAGAAACTCCAAAGTGTTTTTATGAAGTCTGCATGGATCATAGATTTTGCCCTTTGAATTTGGTTAGGATGAGCAAGAGATATTTCACTTCAGGTATGATTCAAATGACCAAGTAGGGAGCTTTTATCAAACACAGTTTATTTAAGAATATATTTAACATTGTTAAAAGAAAATTAGCAATACATTTTACCAATTGCAAACATGGAAAAAACAATCATGTTATATATCAATCTTATCATCTAAACACAGTTGTAATGAAACCAATCCCATAAATAAAACTTTGCCACAGATTTAATACAGGAAAGACTAATGCTCACATGATACTGGAATTTAGCCTTTTGGTTGAATGCTATAATTCTCTTGAGACACACAGAGAGAAGCTTGGAGTCAGCTTCAGTCACTTGTTGGAGAATTGAAACCTTGGCTTCTCAGCCTTGTAACTTCTAGCAGCCCTCTGGATACACCCAGTTTAAAGTCAGAACAGCTTCTCAGAACACCAGAAAGAGATAGATTCTAGGCAAGCTAACTACCAACAGCAGACTTGCCACTCCAGGAAGGCATGAAACCTTGCTTTCAGATAACCAGCAGAATTCCCAATGTCAGGAAGAGAGAGAGAAACACTGCTTTCAGTCTGGTGTCCATTCCCTTCTAAACTAAAACTGCAGCCAGCAACTAAACAGAAAATGAAACCTCAAAATCATTTGGAAGAAAAAAAAACTGTCCAAAACACATAACCTGCCAACCAGTCTTTCTACTAACAGGGCAGGTCATAACAATCCTAGAAAGTACCTGAGGCCCATAGTAAAAATAAACAGAATATCATTTAAACCATTGACGTAGCGATAAAAGGACTTCTTGCAAACTGTCCAGCAGCAATGAGAAAAAAAAAATCTGAAAAGGTCTGTTTACAACTGCAGAGAACATGATTTTAAAAAATTCTTAAAACTGCACTAATGTCACATTAGGCATAAATATGTGTAAAAAGTACATAAACTTATTATTGGCAAGCTCATTGGAACCTCATATACCTGTCAAAATCAGCATTAAAACTATCAGAAATACCTGTCAAAGGGAGCTGTCATAGAGATTGTTATGATGTCAAGGAACTTAAAGGTCAAACCATTCAAAACTTAAAAAGTAATGTTTGGAGTATATAAAAACAAATGATTGTTTGCTTTTTCACTCTGACTGGTGATATTAACACGAGGGCTTCCATTATTAGATCAGTGCTGCATAACTGATTTTACAATCAACCGTTATCACAGTGGGATGTCTGTTGTTTCACAATTTGACTGATAGTTCAAAGTGGTTACAAACTCTTTGAAATGGAACCATGAATCCCAATGTTAGTGTAAGGAATTATGCACCTGAATGAAATATTTGTCATTAATAAGGCATTATTTAGCTAAATAAATGCAAATATAGTATATCTTTTATTCATATTGTTTCTCAATGTAGTGAAGTCTGTAATAGACACTTACAACTTTATTCTATAGAATTTTATCTTATTGCACCTTTTGTTGCATGAATCATGATATCTGCCCATAGGTAAAGATACTAGATGAATCTGTATAGGTTAGATGGTGGCACTGCCTATAGTTTTGCCCACAGGTTATAATGGGTAATGGGGTTTAGTGGCGTATTTTGGCACAGGGGCTATAAAATGTCATGAATGGCATGGAGGGTATGAGGACCAGGGGAGTTGGGTACAAAACATGAAGTGGCAGTGGTTGGCTTTGATGGGGCATGGGAAGTGCCTGGGGAATTCATCGTGTGAAGGTTGAGGACTGGGGGAGTTTGAGCCTTTGTTTTTAATATATGGACAGAGTACACATCCCTGAGGCATGCCTTCTTCCAATCTCCACACCTGGCATCCTGTTTAGTTCTTCCAGGGTACCCACCCCAACTTCTATTCTAGAAAATCCATGTCTGGGCATTTATTTTTGAAGATTGCATTCATGGAGCTGAGAATTCTCCCAATTTGACCTGGAAGTGAAGACCTAGTCTTACTTGTCTGACAACCAGAATTGGGTGAGCAGAATTTTCTTCCAACTAAATGCTAGGAAGGATACAATCATTGTCTTCAATCCCACCATGAACTCTACTCCCTCACCACCAACTCCACGAACATGTCTGGCAACTATCTGAGATCGTTCGCAACATTGCCATCATATTTGATCTCAGTATGAACTTCCAACCATTGAACTATGCTGTCACTGAGTCTACCTACTTCTGCCTATCTCATCTCCTCTCATTCTGTTCCATCCTATTAGCTGATAAGAGCCTCATCCATGCTGTTAGCACTCTAAACTTGACTATTTTCATGCACTCTTGGCTGGTTTCTCATTTTCCACCCACATAAATTTGAGGTGATCCAAAATTCTGCTGACAATATCCTGACTTGCACCAAATTCTGTACACCTATCACCCCTGTAATTTCTTACCTACAGTGGCTCAAAGGGGATGATAATATCAGCTGGTCTGGGGTGGGGAGCATTAGTGAGGTGATATTTCTCAGTGCCCTGTGTACACTGTATGTAGAAAGTCTCACAAAACCAGGTTAAAGTCCAACCAGTTTATTTGGTAGTAAACACCCACTAGCTTTTGGGGTTGCCCTTCATATGCTCTGTTTGTGATCAGAATTCCCACTCACGTGATGAAGGGGCAAACCCCGAAAGCTAATAGTGTTTACTACCAAATAAATCTGTTGGACTTTAACCTGGTGTTTTGAGACTTCTTACTATGTTTAACCCAGTCCAATGCCAGCATCTCCACATCATGACACCGCATGTACACTGCGTGAATTGAGAGATTGGGGTGCCTGAGAAATGGCATCCCGAGAGCTCAGCTAGGCTCCTTGGTATGAATAGCCTCTGCTCACTCCCCATGATGGCAGGAATCACATTTGGGTTCTTTTTTTTCTAAGTGTCATACGATTGCATGTGGGATCTCATCCAGAAATGGACACAAATCCCTCTCATTTTTACACTTGTTCAACACTTTTAATTTTTTTTGGTAAGATCATCCCCAAAATTAAGTTTTGATTTTAAAATCCTCAGCTTTGTTTTCAAATCCCTCTATGATCTGGCCCCTTCCTACCTCTAATCTGCATTTACACTTTTATGATTTTGACTACTTGAGCATGCCAATTTTAATCACTGCCCAATGGTGGATATGCCTTCAGCTGTCTGATCCTTAAACTCTTAAATTCCCTCCCACATCGCTCTATCTCTCGCTCCACTTTTAAGGCACTCCTTAAAACCTACCTCTTTGATCAAGCTTTTGGCCACCTGCCTTAATAATCTCCTCATTTCTCTCTGTCACCAGATGTGTGGCAAATTGTGAGTTATATTGAAACAACAATCTAACGTTAATGCTGATAAATTTTATTTCTTCACTTTCTTTCCATGTGTTGTTAATAGGGTAACTACCGGTTGCATATCATCAACCAAAAGGATATGAAATGTCTGCTGTTGTTGTGGCAGGACTCCTTGAGAAGGGGAGCTATCTGGGCTATGGGAATGAGGATTCAAGACATGCATCAGTTTGGAGAAATTACTCACAATCAATCGACCTGCGATTATACTTGTATGGAGACTTCACTGGTTTGACTCCGGTTTCGTGCATTGAAACTACTTGATGTGTTGTGCCTCATTTAACAATGCTCAATGAGTAATTATATACAGATGGTGAACATTAATTGGGGATTCAATTGTGTTCCTATAAATACGAACAAACAAACTGTGATTGGGAGGTGTTTGTATGATTAATCTCTGTGAATAAATGCCTATAAAAGTATGTAAAGATTAACTGTAAAGAATGGTTCCAATTCTATCCTTCGCCCAGCTGGCTTTCTCGAAGTTAGATCATTGCCTGTAATAATTCGGTATTTCCCAACATCCAGGTTGCTTGGATGAAAATGATGGATGATGCAAAGTCAATCAATCATTATCCCACTATCTAATGCATCTATGCAAAAGTGGCTAGGTGCTTGCAACAACTGTTATCCTTTGCAGCAGAAGATCAAACAAGCACAATAGTGAATCCAGAACCATCATTTCTGGCTCATTTCCTGCTGTTGCCTAGCCTATGAGAGTACTGGCGAAAAGGCAAAGGAGATTATAGTCTTTTATCTGTCTATTACTGCTCGCAATATTTCTAATGATAATGTATGCAACAAATCCTAGGCCACAATAGTTATAGTAAAAGCTTGACAAATCCTGACTGAAACATGGATATATAGGCACAATTTTCCCAAAAAAAGAACAACGTACACAATGGGCTAGAAAATGGGAGATTTTCCCATCTGTTTTTTGGGTGAGCTTAGTTAAATGAATTTCTGGCATGCTATGCAAGGATCAAGGGATTTATACCCGAGAAGCTGGCAGCAGAGTACTGAGGATATCACTGTGTATACGCCGATCTCTCAGTGTACTGGCCTCCTGATCGCTGGCACCAACCCACCCACCTCCTCCCCAAACATTCTCAGCCCCAACCACCCATTCCACCTCTGGTCATCATCAGCCCTGACCTCCCCACCCCCAATTTCCAGCCACAATCTCTCCCCTCTAGGTATCACTGGCTTTGACACACCCCCAACCCCGAATGCTGGTCCCAACTCCCACCACATTTTTGGCCACTCGCTGACATTTTCCAGCTCACTACGCTACTCAACCAGTGCAGCAGTCTGTGAATATCACACCTATATAGTTCTCCTTCTCGGTATGTATACACATATCTCTCACAGGAAGTCCAAACATTGGTGCTTAAAGCATCTGTGATTGGCATCAGCAGAGCATTCATATATTGAGTGTACCATCATTGCAGAAAGTTAATGTTGTGGGATCAACTTCATTGCCTCTTCAAGGTGGGGAATGTGTCGGCCAGCACGGAATTATTTATTTGGAAAATTTTGAGAAGCTAGAAGTGAATTTTAAGTAAGGTTCCAACATATGGGGAAACAGTAGAAGGAAAATGTTGAGCTGTTGTGACAGCTTATGCCTGGGAATATTCTAGCTGATTGAACACACATATGCATTTTGTCTGCTGGCCTGAGCAACTGGACAATTGCTAAAGACAAGGAATTGTGCAATATTAATCAGGTTGCTAAAGGGTCTCCTGTTTAATAAACATGAATATTATGCATAAGGGACATGCAAGTTAACAATAATGAACAATAATTACATAATGGTAAACTCATTGGATCAATAGTGAAATAATGATAAACTAATCAGATTGGCTAAAATGAGATTTTACCCTGTTCAAGTACAAACTAATCAGTCACCTAATATGGCACAAGGCTAAACCCTAGAAGATGAATCTAGAGACCTTTGGCTCATAACCAAGAGAAAGAAGATGGACTATGGTCAACAACAAGAACAAAGCAAAAGACCCAATCAACTGGAATGTGACCACTATCTTGTTATGTACCATTTTATTATATTGCAATTCTGCTTAAGCTGCTTATATCAAATGCCTCATACCCAGACAATGACTAATTGAAACTAAAGATCCTAAACATTGACTTAAACTTACAATGAATCTATTCTTTAATTCATAATACTCTCCTCCTTTTGCTGCTTTATTGTAAATCTTCTGGTAATGCATTGACAGGTCTTTGTCATATTTTGTGCAGATATGACAGTGAGTAAAGTTAAAGAGAAGTTAGGCAGATTTTTGATTGGCAATGGGTTGAAGGGTTATGGGGAGAAAGCAGGAAAATGGGGATGAGAAGCATATCAACCATGACCAAATGAGACAATTGGTGTAATTCTGCTCCTATATTTTATGAACTTATGAATAAACTACCTTTGTTTGAAGCCCTTGTTGTCAGTGATTTGGGGAACCCACAACTTTCTACACACAATGCCTTCTGTGCACTCGGTGACAGACTGTAGCATCTGAAAACCCAGAAATTACAAATCAACTATTCCCATTGGATTGAGTAAAAGATAACAAATAATTAAACTTTGTCCCTAACTATTAGAGTTCGTAGGCAACAACAGACCAACTGTCCAGCTATTGAAAGTTGCCGTTATGTCAGAAATTCAATTCTAAATGGTAGGCAAAAGTCTCATAGCATCCATAATGCACCACGTTATATACCAAATACGGTTTATTCCTATTTTTTAAATATTATTTTTCAAATTAAATTATGTTCATATTTTTGTTTGTCTGTTTAAGATGAGGTTGATTTCCCAATTAACTGAGAGACTGGTCCTGGATAAATACATGTTGCAGCATGTAACACCAGGTTTGAGGACTGTTGGGGGTAATCATAGAATTCTTTCAGGCAGAAGGAGGCTATTCAGCCCATCGAGCCTGCACCAACAACAATCTCACCTTGGTCTTATTCCCTTAACCCCCACATATTTATTTTGCCAGTGCTCCTGATGCTAAGGGGCAATTTAGCAATTGCCAATCAATATCTCTGCATCTCTGCCAATCAACAGCCTGCACGTCTCTGGAGTGTTAGAGGAAACCAAAGCACCCAGAGGAAACCCACTTAGACACAAGGAGAATGTACAAACTCAACAATAAGAAGTCTTACAACACTAGATTAAAGTCCAACAGATTTATTTGGTAGCACAAGCTTTCAAAGTGGTTTGATAGCTTGTGCTACCAAATAAACCTGTTAGACTTTAACCTTGTGTTGTGAGATTTCAAACTGTGCTTACACCAGTCCAACACCAGCATTTCCACATCAAAACTCCACACAGAAGGCACCCAAGGCTGGAATTGAACCCAGTCCTTGACACTGTGAGGCATCAGTGCTAACCACTGTGCCACCACACTACCCTGTAATCACATATTTTTGAAATAGAGGATGTCAATATTAACAAGGGAATATTTTTCTTGATATTAAGATCAAGCAAATGCATGGAGTAAAGTGCAGATATGGAGTAAAGTCTTTTTATTTTATGCTGCACTGTAACATCAGTGTTTACACCTAACAGCGTGAGCCTAACATTCCCGCTCCAGACATCCCTGTAGTCTCAGAGTCGGATTAAAATAAGAGGTGAATTACAGTTAGATTGTACTGTCACTTTATCTGCTTTTACTTAGGACTATTATAACTGTAGAGGGGAAGATTTTCATTCAATCATTCTAATTGTGATTGAAAAACTCATGCTGCCCCCAATGACACAGGTTCAATTTGTTTCTTATCTTCACATTCCAATCAATTGTTAAACTTGATGATAAGGGTATTTGTTCTGGACATTCTATAGCTTTGTGCACATTTTGCATCATAAAATGGGTGCTCGAACATCCAATGCTGGCAGCTCACATATAATTATACATTGGAAACATGCTGCCTACTATATCAATAAGGATTAAAGTACTGTGGTGTCACAGTGGCACAGCAGCTAGCACTACTGCCTCACAATGCCAGGGACCAGCATTCAATTCCAACTTTGGATCACTGTCTGTGTGTTGTTTGTATTTTCTCCCCGTGTCTGCATCGGTTTCCTCTGGATGCTCCCACCATCCGAAGATGGGCAGGTTAGGCTGATTGGGTGTTGTAAATTGCCCTTAATATGTAGGGCAAGGGGATTAGTGTGGTAAATGTGTGAGATTAAGAGGATGGGAAGTGGCGTGGGCATGAGTAAAATGCTCTTTCAGAGAGTCAGTGCAGACTCAATGGGCCAAATGGCCTCCTTTTTCATGTAGGGATTCTATGGTTCTATAATCATTCAGGGCCCACATGTCTGCAACAGCCATTAAACCTCATCCACAGGAACCTAACACAAGCTTTAAATCCCCAGCAAGAAGCCAGTGAAAGACCAACTACATTCAGCATAACCAAGCTGCCAGAGTCATGATGCTACCAAAAAGATAAGTTTTATAAAAATATTTAGCTGAATAGGAAATTAGGAGAAGTGTCATTCTGAAGAATGCTACTGGCCCATGCTGAGTTCCCTCCTGACTACTTCCCATAGGAATGACCTGAGTGTTGATGCCAGCATTGCAACAGCCTGAAGCTGAGATCTGTTTTGTCAGTGACCTCCCCAGTGACCTGCCATTTCTGGTCTAATGTACGTGAGCTCAGCAGTCCAATTTTGCTTGGGCCTCTGGTCTACCTGTTTCAGTGTGTGAATTGTTTTTGCTTTCCTGTGTCCAGTTTTCACTAGCGGAAAAGGTCTAGCAGGAGAAAGAAAACCAAATTTAATGAATGTTCAAAAAATAGAAGGAAAAATAACATGGATTAAATACACCAGGATTAAGGAAGATAAACACAAGTAGAAGATAAAGATAAGGTGAGAAAGAAAAAGTTGGTGAAAATTTGAAGACACAGCAGCAGGATTGGAATGGGAAGATAAGAAATAAAATGAGGCTGTTCCATTGCTAGACCTATTTCTTTAAGCTTCCTGCAGAAATAACTTCTCTTCAACTAAATATTTTGATGAGAAAATAACACACTTTTGGTGAGATTACATCATGTCGTCTTTAACCTATGAGGATAGAAATTGTGAGGTGTTGGGTATGGTTTGGGAGGTCTTATTAAGGCATTTCTAGTCTTTGGTAGGTCATCAGTAATTATTTACAGGCAGTCTTCGGATTCACAGCATACCTGAAAACCAAGGCTGGAAATCACTCATCATTGCCTGACTGTGTTAAATGCTCAAAATTCTTGCTCTGTCAAGTTGCTGAGGCGACAGTTAATGTCTGAATGCTATAGCACAAATTCCTCAGTTAGCATGAGGAATATAATGAAGTCATCGATCACTGTCAGTTGCCTATTTAACCTTATGAGTCTGAGAGCATATTAGCATATCAGGTGATGCATTAAGCACTCTCATGATGAGTGTGCCAAAAGAAAAACTGGTCATTGGCTTACAGTTGGATTAACAGAATAAAACACACGCTTCAAGCCTAATAAAAGTATTTTGACCTAATGAAAGTGGCACAATGGCTGGATTTACAATGTCCAATCACATAAACGAACAGCACAGAACATTGATGCACACACATTGAACATGCTGGCTGGCATTTTAAAGTCAAAACTGAGTTGTAAAGTCAAAATGAGATGTTAACTTATGAATGACTTAGTACTTAGCCTAAAGTTTTACCCACTCCTGATATATCCTTGTAGTACTAGGAGTAATGGATGGATTGAGGGATCTACTCATCCCATTTTTGGCCATGTGTCTGATTTACTACCCTTAAAGAGCTTGAAAAGTTATCCTGATATTTGCAGTACAGAAATGTGTCCTTTGATTATGGTTTGGCGGTGAGTCTCCTTCATTTTATTGGGGAGCACGCTGGAAAGGCTAGGTGTCACTAGAGCTGTGTGTGATACTTGTCTGCCTTTTTGTTTCTTAATCCTTGTTTTTACAATGGTGGGATATAATATATGGCATCCTTTACTTTAATCATAGATAATATGAGTAGCATCACAGCAGGGAGTGGTTTGGCATCTACTATGATTCTCACCAATCTTTGCCTATGCACCATAGAAAGCATTCTTTCTGATGTATCACAGCTCAGTATGGCTCCTGCTCTGCCCAAGACTGGAGGAAATTACAAAGGATCATGAATGAAGCCCCGTCTATCATACAAACCAGCTTCCCGATCATTGATTATCTACACTTCCCGTTGCCTTGGAAAAGCAGCCAGCATAATTAAGGACCCTGTACTCTCTTCCACCTTCTTCCAATGGGAAAAAGATACAAATGTCGGGGGTCATGTGCCAACTGACTTGAGAACAACTTCTTTCCTGCTACCATCAGATTTTTTAATGGATCTACATTGCACTAAGTTGATCTCTCTACATCCTAGCTGTGACTATAACATGACATTCTGCACTCTCTCCTCCTTCTCTACAAAAGGGCTGTTTTGTCCGTGTAATGCACAAAAAACAATATTTTTCATTGTATACTAATAAATGTGACAATGATAAATCAAATCAAATCAGTGTAGAGGCTGTGGGTATGGCCTTCAAGCACTCACAGTAAGTGAGGAAAAACCTCCTTAGAACTAATGGGTTGCGTATTCTTTTTGTATTTTTGTTATTTTGGGGTTAGAGAATCTCTGATGGTCTCCTGTAAAGATACAAACAGATCACAGATCTTGGGGAAAAATATTGTTTTATATCATTGATGTGCCTGATATAGCTGGTGTTGGGGGAGCATATTCTGGTGCACCCTAACCATGATGTGAGAATGTCTGGCTGACCAGCCATTCTTTTGTTTGTATCAATATTTCATTTCCTCCCTGGCTCTATGAGCAATGGCAGTAGTTACTTTGAAAATTTGTTATTGGAATCTGTTGTCCCATTAAAAGAAAGAAGAGTTTGTCCTCCCCCCATAATTTCTTTTTTATGGATATCTAGATGACTCCTCTCCCTATGATTAAGGTCTCCCCAATGGGAAAGATTCCCGTTATCTGCAGAGCCTAAGTATGAGATCTGAGGACTATTTGGACGTATGCCAACAAATTAATGTATTAAGAGATTAAAGGAGACTTATCCTGAGATATTTTACCACCCACCTTAGGTCTACGTTAAGACACAGATATGTCTTCTCGTGCCTAGCATGCAGGGTTGATATAGGGAGCAATGACTGTTTATATTAATGACTAGAAACTATATATACACAGTAAAGATCCAAGTTAGGAGCTGTCTCCATGCTTGCTTCTACACATAACTTTGTTCAATTGACCCTCATCATGGAAAAGGTTTCTTACTGCAATTGACCCTCCCCAGGTGTGGATCATGTGTTTTATTGCATCATTGAATGGCCTATACTGCGCTCAGTCCCATGTTAATCATTTATGTTCCAAGCGCTTATACCACACCTCTCTCCAATTCTTTATCCAATGTATTCATGAGTTATCCCACGTATAAACATTATTACTACCCTATCTTGTCCCCTCAAGTCTCTGAGTTCACAGGTTAAGGTGGTCTGGAAGCCTTATGACCCTTACAAATCTTTCTCTTACTACTGTCAGAGGAATGATAGAATCTGTCACTATAGGTAAACTATGTTGTCTTGGAGGTTGTTCTGGTATCTGGGTGTCTTTTCATCTTTTTCTATTCTTTGGCACTGAATCACTCTTTCATCAATTCCTCAATTATAGTGAAAGATGGCAGTTGGTTTATCCCATTCTATGAAGTGGACAAACCCTGGGCTCATCTCTTATCATGTTTTTAATTCTTCCTCCTTCTTATGGCTTGACAAGAAGCACAGGTGGATAGAAGATGGATCTCCTTACATGAAGGTGTGACTTAGTAGCACACTCATCTTTGCTTTTGGCTGAGTAGTGTGCTGTCATCAATGGATGGCAACGACTTGGTTTCAGCATCATCAGTGGCACTGTCATGCTGGATGAGGGTTACAGAGTCTGCTCTGTGCTCTCAGCTTTTGCCTCTTCAGATGGGGTCAGAGTCAGTGATCGAGGTACTTCCCATTTCGGGTTCCTTTCTTGACTGTCATCCACTGGAGGTGTTATAGTGACCATCTGAGTGGCTAGCTGGTCTGGCCAGCAAGGAGCCAGTAACATGAAAGTGGACAAACCTGCTCTGAAAAGAAAGGAGACAGTTTCAAGTTGAAGTTGCAGACAGGATACTCTTTCTTGCTGGAACTCTTGAAGCTTACATTCTGAATAATTAAAACACTTATTGTCTTGACATTTTCTGCATTTTGAGGAAAAGCAGGTACCTTAGCTCAAGAGAGAAAAAGGACTGGTTACGGATGACATGCATCAGTTTAAAGATTTGTTTGTCAATGTACCTTAGTGGTTCCAGAATCATGTCTACGCCAAGAAGTGGGATTCTTCTCGAACATACACCGTTGTTCAAAGCCAGAGGTCTCTTGACCTCTGTGTTTATTTGTCCAGTAGGATGGTAACATTAGCTGCTATGTCCAACTTAAAATTTGTGAGGTGGTTATTAAAGGAAATGTCCTCATTCAATTATAAAAATCCAGGATCTTTCACCTCACATGAAAGAAGAATGGTTGTGTCCTCTTGGTGTGCTGAATTATCCTCACGAATCATTTTGGGATGTTCTGTGTGTTTTGATGTTCAGACCTTGCACAAATTCCCAAATTTGGTTACAATTAAAATATTAAAATACAAGACATTAATCTTGCTTGTGGGGACATTTTGCTCCACAGCACTGGCATGGTCATTCTCCTTTATGGTTAGGGTATTGCTTCCCTTGGTCTGAAGTGTCCCTGTTTCTGTGTTGTTTTACTCACTGGGTAGTAGGCTTTCCTTTGCATATGGCTTGATTTTGCCTCTCAATAGGGATCTGCGCAGCAATGACATTTCAGATTGCCTGACAATCTGGATAGCCTTGCCAAGAGTTAGATCTTCATTCCCTTGAAGTATGTCTGAGAGTGCATTATTCACCACTCCTACAAATATTCTATCCCCAATTAGCTCAGATTTCAAAATGCCAACCTTTTTTGATTTGATTTAATTTGATTTATTACTGTCATATGTATTAACATACAGTGAAAAATATTGTATTTTGTGCACTACACAAACAAAACATATTGTTCATAGAAAAGGAAATGAGAGAGTGCAGAATATAGTGATACAGTTATAGCTGGGGTAGAAAGAAAGATCAACTTCATGCAATGTAAATCCATTCAGAAGCTTGATAGTAGCAGGTAAGGAGCAATTCTTGAGTCGGTTGTATGTGACCTCAGACTCTTATATCTTTTTCCAGATGGAAGAAGGTGGAAGACAAAATGTCCGGGGAGCCTGGGGTCCTTAATTATGCTTGTTGCTTTGCTGAGGCAGCAGAAAGAGAGTCAATGGCTGAGAGGCTGGTTCGCATGATGGATTGGGCTACACTCATAACCTTTAGTATTTCCTTGCAGTCTTGGACAGAACAGGAGCCATACCAAGCTTTGATACAACCAGAAAAAATACTTTCTATGGTGCATTTATAAAAGTTAGTGAGTGTCGTAGCTGACATGCCAAATTTCCTTTGTCTTCTAAGAAAGTAGGGGCATGGTTGAGCTTTCTTAACTATAATGTCAGCATGGGGAGACCAGGACAGGTTGTTGGTGATCTGGACACCTAAAAACTTGAAGCTCTCAACTCTTTCTACTTCTACCCCATTGATGTGGACAGGAACATGTTCTCCTTCACACTTTGTGAAGTTCATGACAATCTCCTTCGTTTTGTTGACATTGAAGGAGAGATTATTGTTGTCACACAAGTTCACCAGATTCTCTATCTCACTCTGTCTCGTTATTGTTTGAGATCCAACCCATTATGGTAGAGTCGTCAATCAACTTGAAAATTGAATTGGAGGAGAGTTTGGCCCCACAGTTATAGGTGTATAAAGAGTATAGCAGGGGGGCTGAGAACACAGCCTTGTGGGGCACTGGTGTTGAGGATGATTGTGGAGCAAGTGTTGTTGCCTATCCTTACTGATTGTGGTCAGTGGGTTAGGAAGTTTAGGATCCAGTCACAGAGGGAGGTGCCGAGTTTGGAGATGAGTTTCGTGGGAACAATGGTATTCAAGGCTGAACTGTAGTCAATAAATAGGAGGGTGGCATAGATGTCCTTGTTACTGAGGAGTAGAGCCATTCTGTACAGCTCATTAATGAAGGAGTTGACAAGTCCTCCTGATGGCTGGATGGGTTTGGTAAATTTAGTACTTAAGGATTTTGTTGTTTCTGAGGTTACAATAAGTGTCAAAGGTGTTGGAAGCTTCAAATTTTGTGGATGATTCATTGATTCCTTGGCCAGAATCGCTGAGCAAAAACTGATAGCCAAGTTCCGCACACATGAGGACAGTCTTAACCAGGATCTTGGGTTCATGCCACACTATGTCACACATGGCTTGCTGGGCTTGCAAATCTCACTAACTGTCCTGGTTGGAGACAATTCACACCTGTTTAACTGTACTTAACCCTCTGTCCACTCACAATGTATCTGTAAAGACATGATTACCTGTAAAGATTTGATTTCCAACCATCAACTTGTAAATTGATTTTCTGTCTATATATGCTTTGTTTGTGACCAAACTCTTCACTTACCTGAAGGAGCAAGCTTGTGCTACCAAATAAACCTGTTGGACTTTAATCTGGTGTTGTGAGACTTCTCATGGAACTTTTAAGCCAGCAAGAAACATTTCTGTCCTCTCAGAATAGATGCTTTTGGAAACTATCCTTAAAGTAGTACAGCCATCAAACCGTCTCAGTAATCTGCCTTTTCAAACCTTCTGAACCTGCAGCATTTCACCTGTCCTTGAATCTGCAACAAGTCTTTTCCTCCCACTCTGTTGGTGATGATGAATTTTGCTGGTGTGTAGTACCGCTAAACCTTTTGAAAGAAACTCAACAGTTGTGGATGCTTTCACTTGCAGGAATAATCTTGTCAAATGTGAGTACAACTTTTCTCTTTTAGACTGCAGAATTAATGAAGCCATCACTGTATTGATTTACCTGAACTATGATTGTCCAATTAATGTCTGGTGCTGTTTAATTCTGACATTTTTATGTTGCAACATCTTGGTTTCGAAATGAATCATATTTCTAAGCAGCTATGTTACTTGCAGCAACCAAAATAGATAGGGTTGTAATTTCATTAGAAGATACAAACTATTCTGTATCTTCATATACATCTTCCTTCTTCCCCGCTCCTTTGGGAAATTGTGGGAAAGTGTTGGAAGGATTAGCAGGTTGGTTATTAATCTGTTGAACCATATCATGAACAACTACTTCTGTGGCCAGCAAGTCTTGAACTGGGGCTTGAAACCAGGATTAAGGACACTTCTTACTGAGTCACAGGAATCCAAGTGGCTCTTCTAGGTTTGAAAGAAGCAAAGCAGAAAGGCAAACATATCCTTTATGTATTTATCCATCCTAACCTGAAGATCCATTTTTATTAGTAGAATCATAGAATCCCTACAGAGCAGAAGGAGGCCATTCAGCCCATCGAGTGCACCAATGACAATCCCACTCAGGCCTTATTCCTGCAACCTGATGTATTTACCCTGCTAGTCTCCTTGACACTAAGGGCCAATTTAGCGTGACTGATCAACTTAACCTACAAGTCTTTGGAATGTGGGAAGAAACCGGAGCAGCCGAGGAAACCCATGCAGATATGGGGAGAAAATACAAACTCTATACAGACAGTGGTCCGAGGCCAGAATTGAACCTGGATCCCTGGAGCTGTGGGGCAGCAGTGCAAACCATTATGCTACTATGCTGCCCCAATATAGATTTCTTCTTTGGCACACTCACTTCAGTAAATGTGTTACCATATTCAGCAATCTTTCACAAACTGACTTGTAGGCAATTTTTATCATGGGGATGCTTCGCTCTATGACTAAACTGGATCATTCTGAGTCCCAACTGTTGATCATTCAGTCAGTTGTCCACAAATGCATCAAGCAAATGACCAAATCCTTTATGTAAATTTTTTGAGTGCACGTTAGCAACAAAGTACTGCTAACACCTTTCAGAGAAGCTCAGAATATGACTGTCCAATGTGTGCTAAAGTTGGGCAAAACTTCTTACTTTTGGAAAATTACAACTTCTGTTTTATGAGTTGTTCCATAGTTTCATTATACTCCCTGCAAAAAGAGGTATCAGCTTGATGGGACACCAAGAACTTTGCAGTTACAAGGGTTCTCAGTGCATAACAAATGGCACTCGTGGACAGCACAGGCTATTGAGATCAGTGCCATCTTTTTGATAAACAATGTATTGTCTTCTGGGAAATTGAACTGAAATTTCTGGTACGTAAATCTTCTCGCACCCTTTACAAACAGTGATGTGGCTCCTTTGAATTGCATAAAATATACTCTGCAGCCTTAGTAAAGGTTAACATATATTTAAAATTCATTCTCAAGCTTGACAAAGGCTGAAAGTATTTGAAATCTTCTAAGTTGCGACATCCTTTTAAATTTGAGCTGTGGGCCATCCCCTGTTAGGCTTGCTGCCATCACAAGAACAACATTTTCCTGTCAGTTTTTGCCAATTACTCAAATGAGCTAAAACTAGGCACAGTTACCTCAATGCAGTGAGTGCCAGGATAGAATCAGCCAGCATTTCCTGCCAGGTCTCACAAATGTAGAATTCTGCTATAAACATGAAGGCAAAAAACGTAATCGACAAAATTTGTAACATAATTAATCTGTTAATTTATTTATCAACTGGCTATAGGTCCAAAAACATGATAAATGAAGGGCAGGATACCTCGGGATGATGGGGCAACTCAGTGGGAAATGCATGCCTGTTGCTTATGACAGCCTCATAGCCATTTAATGCCCTCGCTCTGGCATAAATCCCACCTCTCAGAGTTGCCAGCCATTCTGATTGGCTGACAGATGTGTAGTCCCGGCCACACTAGTGGTAACAGTGACCTGAACTGCAATTACAAATAGTCCCAGATTTTTGGAGTTCAGGACAATGGGTATGCAGGAATTCTTATGGCAGAGAAGGGAGATGAATCTCAGGATGGGGGGAGAGACCTCTGTTGTTGTTAAGATTGTTTTAGAAAATATTGAGTGTTTCATTTTTAGCAAGATATCTAGCTGGAGGCAAAGATCATTCTCTTCTGTCTAACATTATTACATAGCTCCTTAACCACATGTTCAGTAGCTATTGTTTGAACAGTATTGTCGTTAATCTTTCACTTTACATCTTCCCTGTCTTCCTATATTATGTACAGAACCTTCTACACCTCCCCACAGAGTCTTGTAGGGGTAACATTTTTGTTGGGTTCACCAATCTCCCAGACTGGCACAGATCCCAACACAGTAAGAATTCTCACAACACCAGGTTAAAGTCCAATCAATTTATTTGATAATAAACCCACAAGCTTTAAGAAACGCTGTTCCTTTGTCAGGTGCATGGAAAATTGCCACATCCTGACCCCAACTATCAAGAGGGTGGGGGACTTCAATGGCTTCTGTTCCACTGATGAAGCTATCACATCTGGTCACCATTGATGGAGACCATCTGCAATCCACACCACTGAGGACTTCTCCAGTAAGGCGGGAAAGATGAGTGCGGCCAGACTACTGCATCACAGGCTCATTAATGACATGCTTAGCATGTTATTGATACTTAAATCAGGCCTTTCCTGGGCACCAGGCTGATTTTGCTCGCAAAATGTGGCCAACAATAGGCGAGTAATCAGATGCAAATCCAACTTTTTGCCTCTTGCTCATTTTTCTCACCCAGTTACGCTATTCAACCACATCAGTGGGGTGGAAGAATTGCGCCTGACCATGTCTGAATCCTCCTTGTGTTCACACCCGAAAGTGGGAAGGCCAATTGAGAAACTTTGCCAGCCTCCATATTGGTAAACCCATTGGCAGGTGAATGTAAAATTCTACCCAAAACATTTTTTTATCAATAAATTAATAATCAGCTACATTGCTGACAAAGTATTAGTCACTGTCAGCAAACGCAATGCCTTGCATACTCAATAGTACATAACACTGAGTTTTTCTTCTCATAGAATAATTAACAGGTTCAAAAATCAACATTAACTTAGTCACTCCAGACTTTGTTCTTGTAAATTTGTTCTTTAATTTGAACAGATGTAAAAGGGAGTTAATGGTTAATATAATGGCAAAAGCTGTTTGATTAAAGTTTGATTAGAGCAGCTTTGATAAAAAGCTATATCTTTGGAGGTAGCATCCAGGGGTCTGATAAGATTTCTGCATTACTTGCATTTGAACGTGTTCTCCTGATCTTCTGTTATATTTGTTCCCTGCCCTCATTTCCTGAAAGCATTAACTATCTGATTGGGACACAGTTGCAGAGATGTCCTTCAGTAACTTACCCATTTTGATGGGTAGCAGCCAAGGCATTGGAGGAACTTCTATCTGAGGACTTAATCAGATCCTCCCTCGACAACCAGATTTTTGCATTGCTCATAGGGGGAGGAGGTGGGGGTGCGCTGTATTAAGTTTGGGTAGGAATCCACAGTTGATTTTGCTCACCCTAATCTAGAAGCACTCAGGCTAACTATAGCACTTAAACTGCTGCACCAGTAGAACTGAATTAATTGAAGGACTGAACCTGAGGCCTTGATGAGGAGTGGATACTTTTAACCCCCAAAGAATACAAAGGTCAACCTCACATGGAACTAACAAACAAGAGGTCTCAAGGTGCTACTTCTTTGGCTGTCTGCACTCCTGCCTATGTGTCGCAGTGTTGAAGGGAAAGTGACAGGTATTATCCTCTCATCGGAGGTCAACATGTCAGCTCTATGTAAAGCATGGCCACAGTTAGAGTTTTGCATGCAGTTCTGGTCATCAAATTACCAAAAGGATGTGGAAGCTTTGGAGAGGATGCAAAGAACATTCACCAGTTTATTGCCTGATCCTGGGGGTGTTGACTATGAGGATAGGGTGAATAAACTGGGATTATTTTTACTGGAAAGACAGAGGCTGAGGGGAGACCTGAGAGATGTGCACAAAAGATAA
Organism: Sphyrna mokarran; assembly: GCA_024679065.1. Lineage (NCBI taxonomy): Eukaryota > Metazoa > Chordata > Chondrichthyes > Carcharhiniformes > Carcharhinidae > Sphyrna > Sphyrna mokarran. The sequence goes on from JAGIQG010000009.1 coordinate 26,281,206, forward strand.
GTTTTTCACTCAGAGGGCGGTGAGTAAACGACTGTCATCAGTGGTGGTAGAGGCGAACTCGCTAGGGTCTTTTAAGAGACTTCTGGATGAATACATGGGATTTAATGGGATTGGGAGTTACAGCTGGTTCTATGGCCTGGTAGGTACTGGTATGATTAGCACAACTTGTGGGCTGAAGGGCCTGTTTGTGCTGTAGTGTTCTATGTTCTAAAATTATGAGAAGCATAAACAGAGTGAATAGTCAGAGGCTTTTACCTCGGGTGGAAGTGTCAATTACAAGGGTGCACAGGTTTAAGGTGAGGGGGGAAAGTTTAAATGAATGTGCATGGGAAATTTTTCACAAGAGAGTGGTGCGTGCCTGAATAGTGCTGCCAAGGAAATGGTAGAAGCAGGCACATTAGCAACATTTAAGAAGCATCCAGATGGGTAAGGGACCCAGTTTCGATTCCCAGTTTAGATCATTGTCTACAAATTCTATATGTTCTCCCTGTGTCAGTGTGGGTTTCCTCTGGGTGCTCCGGTTTTCTCCCACAGTCCAAAAGATGTGCTGCTTAGATGTATGTTCACTTTTCCCTCATTATACTTGAACAGGCGCTGGAGTATGGTGACTAATGGATTTTCTCAGTACCTTCTTTACAGTGTTAACGCAAGCCTATTTGCGACACTAATAAATACACTTTAAAACCGAAAAGGGTGGGAATAGTGGGATGTGGACTGAGTAATGGTAGAAGTTTTTTTTCTGTTTAGTTAGGGCATCATGATCGGCACAGCTTAGAGAGTTGAAGGTTCTGTTCCTGTGCTGTATTCTTCTTTGTTCTTCTTTCTTTTTTGTTTTCTCTGACCACCCCTTCAATACAAAGTTCTTTGTCAGAAAGCCAGCTGAATCATCCTGCCATGGCAGCAACTGATGTTCTGCAGCCTGCAGCTGACCCCTGAGAGGCTCAGGAGATTATCCTGTATGAGCGTGGTCCTTGTATGTGCAGCAGTAACAATTATAGTAGCTCTTCTGAAAGCAAGGGAGCACTTGCATGACAAGAGGTTTTACTTCAATATCGTGTTTGGAATTAAAATCAACACCTTTATTATGTTTGCAACTTCAGTCTTGCATTGTTTTTTGTTTACATTGTTGAGAAATTAAACTATTAGACCATAAGACATAGGAACAGAATTAGACCACTCAGCCCAACTAGTCTGTTCCACCATTCAATCCTGGCTGATATTTTTCTCATCTCCACTCCACTACCTTTTCCCCATAACCCCGATCTCATTATTAATCAAGAACCTATCTATCTCTGTCTTAAAGACACTCAATGACCTCCACAGCCTTCTGCAGCAAAACATTTCACAGATTCACCACTCTCTGGCTGAAAAAATTCCTTCTCATCTTTGTCCCTTTAATCTGAGGTTGTGCCCTCTGGTTGTACTTTTTACTACTAATGGAAACAACCTCTCCAAGTCCACTTTATCCAGGCCTTGCAGCATTCTGTAAGCTTCAATAACACCCTCCTCATCCTTTTAAACTCCAACAAGCACAGACCCAGAGTCCTCAACTGGTCCTCATACGACAAGCTTTTCATTGCAGGGATAATTCTTATGAATCTCTTCTGGACCTTTTCCAAGGTCAGCACATCCTTCCCCAGATATGGGGCCCAAAACTGTTCACATTACTCCAAACGAGGTCTAACCAGAGCCTTATTCAGCCTCAGAAGTACATCCCTGCTTTTATATTCTAGCCCTCTCGAAATGAATGCTAACACTGCATTTGCCTTCCTAACTGCTGATTAAACCTACACATTAACCTTAAGAGAATCTTGAACAATGACTCCCAAGTCTCTTTGTGTTTTTGATTTCCTAAGCATTTTCCCACTTAGAAAATAGTCTATGCCTCCATTCTTCCTTCCAAAGTGCACAACCTCACACTTTTCCACATTGTATTCCATCTGCCACTTCTTTGCCCACTCTCCTAATCTGTCCAAGTCCTTCTGCTGCCCCCCTGCTTCCTCAATACTAACTGTCCCTTACATATCTTTGTATCATCTGCAAATAGCAACAGTGACTGTAGTTCCTTCTTCCAAATCATTAATGTATATTGTGAAAAGTTGTAGTCCTAGCAATGATCCCTGAGGCACAGCACTAGTCACCATCTGCCATCCTGAAAAAACCCTTTATGCCCACTCTCTGCCTTCTGACAGGCAGCAAATCCTCTATCCATGCCAGTATCTTACCCTTAACATCATGGGCACTCAACATATTTAACAGTCTCTGATGTGGCACCTTTTCAAAGACCACATCCACCAATTCTCCTCTATCTAACTTCCTTGTTACCTCTTCAAAGAACTCGAACAGATTTGTCACACATGACCTCCCTTTGATGAATTAATGCTGAATCAGAACTAGTTTATCATGCACTTCCAAGTACTTTGTCATTTCATCTTTGATAATGTACTCTAAAATCTTGCCAATGACCGAAGTCAGGCTAACCAGTCTATAATTTCCCATCACATGCCTCTGTTCCTTTTTAAAATAGCGGTGTTACATTAGCTACTTTCCAATCCTCTGGTAATCTTCCTGCCTCCAGTGATTCCTGAAAGATCACCAGCCATGCCTCCACAATTTCCTCAGCTATCTCTTTTAGAACCCTGGGGTGTAGTCCATCCAGATCTTTATCTACCTTCAGATCTTTCAGTTTCCCCAGAACTTCTTCTTAGTAATGGCCATTACACTTCCTATGCCCCCTGACTCTCCTGGAGCTCTGGCATCCCACTGGTGTCTTCCACCATGAAGACTGATGCAAAGTAACTATTCAGTTCCTCTGCTATTTCTTTGTTTTCTATTATTACTTCTCTAGCCTCATTTTCCAATGGTCCAATGGCTATTTTTATCTCTGTCTTATTTTTCATATATTGAAAAAAGCCCTCCCTATCTTCTTTTATGTTACAAGTTACTTAAACTCTTACTCATCTTCTCCTTCCTTATTGTCCTCTGCTCGCTTTTAAAAGCTTCCCAATTCTTTGACTTCCCATTAATACTTGCCACTTGGTGTGCTTTTTCTTTTGTTTTTATGCTGTTCTTGACTCGCCTCGTCCTCCCCTTAGCATGTTTCCTCCTCCTTGGGATGAATTTCTATTTTGCTTCCTGAATAGCTTTCAAAAACTCCTGTCATTGCTGTCCCACTATCTTCCCTGCTAGGCTCTCTTTCCAATCAGCTCTGGCCAACTCTTCCCTCATGCTGTTGTAGTTACCTTTATTTAATTGTGAAACCATTACATCTGATTCCAGCTTCTCCTTCTCAAACTGCAGTGTAAATTCCATCATATTGTGGTCACTGCTCCCTAAGGTGTTTCACTAATTCCAGGGGAGCTCCCTCCCAATTATGTACCACTGTGTAATGTGTTTGACTCTCTGAAATGACCCAGCAAACCATTCAGTTGTACTTAATCACTGGAAAATTAGTAAGGAATTAAACTGGATGGACCACTCGGCGCTGACCTAGGCACTGGGAAGGAAAATGATAAACCCAGTCCTGTCAACCTTGCAAAGTCTTCCTGACTAACATCTGGGATCTTGTGCCAAAATTGGGAGAGCTGTCCAACAGATTAGTCAGATAACTTGACATAGTCATTCTCATGGAATCATTCCTTAAAGATAATGTCTCAGATATCACCATCTCCAGGGTATGTCCTGTCCCACTAGCAGGAGAAGCCAGCAAAGGTGGAGGTGTAAAGGTATACGGTTGGGAGAGAGTTGCTCTGGGAGTCCTCAACATCTGGATTCCATGAAGTCTCATGGATCAGATCAAACATGATAACACCCTATTAATTACCATGCGCTTACCCCACTCAGCTCACGAGTCAGTGCTCCTTCTCTAATCCATGTTGGGGAGACAGTGGTATAGTGGTATTGTCAATGGAGGTTAATGCTCTGGGGACTTGGATTTGAATCCCACCATGGTAGATGTTGGAATATGAATTAAACAAAAAATCTGATGAAATTATCCTCTAAAAAAAAACTCCATCTGGTTAACAAATTCCCTTTAGGGAAGGAAATCTATCATCTATACTTGGTCTGGCCTACATATGACCCTAGATCCACAACAATGTGGTTGACCTTTGAATGCCTTCTGAAATGTGCGACAAACCACTCATTTCAAGAGCAATAAGAGTTGGGCATTTAATACTTGCCCAATGAGCAAAGCCCACATGAATTCATAAAGAGAAAACACAATTTAGATGAAGTACTGAGGGTGACAAGAGCACAGTTTATACTCTGGGTGGAGACTTCAACGTGTCACTACAGGCCAAATAGTCAACCCCTAAAGGACATTACTACTAGACTGGGTCTGCGGCCAATGGTGAAAACACCAAAAAGCAGGAAAAACTCTACCTGACTTCATCCTCACCAATCTGCCAGTTACAGTTTGCATCTGTGCATGATAGAATTGGTAAGAGTGATCATTTTAAGCGTTTTGGATTAATGGCCCCAAATACCTAAAATAGGCAGTTGATTATTCATAGATACTTTTAAGATATTTTATTCAGTTAATTCAAAAAATAACAGTTTGAATACAATACATTAATTAATTTAGACAGAAAACATACATGAATTATGAGTTGAGAATGGTTTACTGATTCCAGAGAATGAACAGATGGTCGGCACAGAGTATCTTGAGCTTACTAGCTTGTGATAATAGCATTCTGCTCCCCACTCAAAGTGGCAGAAATTCTTCCCTCAATCCTCCTCCTCCTTTTCTTCTTCTTCCAGCTGAAGAAGGTGGCTGTTTGATAAATACTGCCACCTCCCCAGGACTGCTCTTGTCCTGAGCACTTTTTAATATCCCCTTTTATTGGGAGCTGGAGCTTACCCATTGCCCATCCTTGAGGGCATTTGAGAGTCAACTGCATTTCTGTGGATCTGTTGTCAGTTGTAGGCCAGATAAGATAAGGATGGCAGATTTATTTTTCTCAGGGTAATTAGAAGTGACTAAGTGGCTTGGTCTCAGAGTGGGGTTTTGTCTGACCACAGTTAACTGTTGGGTTGCAGGGACTGTGTTTATTGAGAAAATGATTGCATAAGACATATTGTGTGACCTGTGTTATCCTTAAAAATCCATGTACATTTGTGAAGATAAGGGGAAAATGAAGGAATATTGTAATATAGTGAAACGTTTTATATCCACTAAATAGCTTTTTTGTTATTGAAAGCTAATTGGCAGTCCTGTTCCTCCAGGATTTCTAAAAATAATGAAAGTTATGACGTTTTAAGCCAGGATTCCATTCTGAGAGCTTCCCATTTGATAGTAACATCAATTAGGATTTAACACCAGACCTTAAGATGGTGAAATTGACAATAAGAAATCCATTAATGAGAGTAAAGATGCTAGGAGAAAGAAAATAATTGCTATAAAGGATCATAAATGCCACCTAAGATGGAACAGAACCATAAATGAAAGCAACCAGTAAAAGGCTAAAATATAACTATCACAACATTACTGTCTTTAAGTTAACCTTTTATATTTAACGTTACTTTGCAAATGTTGATACACAATTTATGATGGATGGATTAGAAACGTACGTACTGTACGCTAGAAACTTCATAGAAACCCAGAAACATAGAAGGAGGCCATTTGGCCAATCGAGTCTGTACCGACCGCAGTCCAACCCAGGCCCTATTCCATAACTCAATTTATTTGCCCTGCTAGTCTCCCTAATAATAAGAGGCAATTTACCATGGCCAATCAAATTGATCCACACATCTTTGGAGTGTGGGAGAAACCCAGAGCACCTGAAGGAAAGCCCCACAGACACAGAGAGGATATGCAAACTCCACGCAGGCGGTGATCCAAGGTCAGAATTGAAAACGGTCTCTGGTGCTGTGAGGCAGCAGTGCCTTGCTGTGCCACCGTGCTGTCCTGGACACCATTATTGTGCTAATTCATACTTGAATCAGTATTTTGCAACTGAGTACTTTCTCAATACGTTTTCTGTGTCACTGGTTATTATAGGGTACTCAATATGGGTAGAGATCTTGAATAATGGATCTCGGGCAATTCTTCTGCTTGTGCAGGACTAATTAAAAATTCCAGGCTCACAAATAGTTTTGCAAATAGTTTTAGATTTCTTTGAGGTAAAAATGTTTTCTTGTTGATTACTGGAAATCGAGTAAGATCAATTTATGCAATCTATCATCCAACTGTCTCTAGTGAAAGAAATGGAACAATTATTAGAGTTCATATCCTTACAGAGCACCAGAATGTAAAAATTTCAGTTTCTGAAACATTTTTTATTCATTCCAGACTTTTGTTTTTTTTATCTGATAGTTTCCTGTTTTCCCGATGTATTTTCTCCCTAATTAATCTTGTGTTTTTCCAGCTCAGTCATCTACCCCAGTTTAAAGGAATTCCAGGTAGTCTTTTCACAGGGATTCCACCAATCCTAATCCAAAGGAACCTGTAACAGTTTTCCCTCTCCTCACAATATAGCACCTCATTTTTGGCATGTGCCTCCATGAAGTAAAAAATTTTGGGCTTGGGAAAATGATGGCATAAACAAAAATGAAACCACCAAAATAAAAAAAAGGGGAAAATTAATCAGCTCTACAGGATAAATTTCGTTCAAAGTCTAGGCAAAAATGCTTCTGAAGATGACAAATATTGCAAAAGATTTTGATCACTCAATCAAGGGATTGCTGAAGTAAGAATATTTCTACTTCCACCAGATGCATCAAGTATGAATGCTGTTACCATCGAATACAGATAAGGGTAGATCTCCAATTGCTGACACCTGAATAATGAGCTTGAAGTGGACAGATATTCATTATGCCAGATTTCAGTCTATTTAATGTACCATCTAATTTTCCAATTGAGTTTTGCATTAATGCTAAGAGCACTCACCAGCTTGCTGTTAATTGCATTGAAGTTATTTAATAGTTAATCAATTAAATAAAAGATGGACATTCAACGCTGCTACAATGAGGAATATAGGAGTAGTGTTAGAAAATAAAATTGATTGAGTGACTCATGTGCAATCATACAACCTTAGCAGGTTGACATAAGAAAGTACTATAAAATAGTTTACATTTAAAAATTGGATTACAAAGTCTCAATGCACTCCTTATAAAGTGCAATTAGTTCTGATGTGCAGACAAGTATCACACAAATTCTGTCATAAATGTCCTTCAAATGAATGCTCCATTGATAGGACTATTGGTTGTTGCCAAGACATCTGAATCTCCCTTTGCATCTTCATATCATTCCATATTTGTTAATATCCACATGAACTATTGTAATAGAACTGCAGTTTATGCCGTATCTGGAAACAGTACGCCGATTGTGCAAAATTCCCTGCACTGGAGGTTATGCTGCTCAAATCCTAATCTTACCAAAGAGTTCAGATCCACATCAAACTGGGTCAAGCCAACACTTGAGTACAAACCCATCTTCTTGCCCCTTTCTCCTGAGTACAATTTTGTTTTGCTGTGCATACTAATCCAGTCATTGTTAAGAATAGAAAAAAAAGTACTTCAACCAATCTAGTATTCTGCACATCAACCCAGTTGTTAAATGGGTGTGATGCACACTGGCTGGAATTAGGATGGGAAAGATAAAGTAAACTGGGAAAACAGAGGAAGAGTTGAGCATTCCCAGAATGATACATGTAAGCATATAGAAACTACAGCCTTTATAAACATGTATAAGAACTGGGCTCTGTAATCATTATATCCTGTCAGGCTTAATGATTTACTGGTTCGTAAAAATATGATATGACAACTAAGTATTGACCAATTGACCAGTTTCCAGCCAGAATTGATTTCCTATCTTACAAACAAGACTCTGAGGAGTGTCTTTTAATGAAACACTAACGATTGCTTCTCATTTGGCCCAGCTTAGTTTATGCATTTCTCATAGCCAAGGTTTATACTTACTGCACACTCTGGATCAATGCAATAACTTGCTCCCATCTGCTGCTCAATATTTGTAGATGAAGAACTCAAATTGCCTAAGAGGTAATGATCACAGGGATAATTTTGAGTATATTTGGTTGTAAAAGTGTTTTAAAAATGTTTACACTGCCCCTCAGCTTCCTCTCTGTTATAATGTATTAATTGTTTTGTCTGTTGTGCTCAGTGTGTCTCATTTCTGCTTCTCACAGTTCCCCTTCCTCAAAATGCTGATTCTCATTGCAAGCAGGATCAAGTTCAGGATCAAACTGAGGCCAGTCTCATGTCCAGTTAACCAACACCACTGCTACAGTTTATTGATCAGCACAGTGGCACAGCAGTTACCACTGCTGCCTCACTCAGCCAGGGACCTGGGTTTGATCATTGGTGTGGGTCACAGTCTGTGCGGAGTCTGTATGTTTTCTCCGTGTCTCCCTGGGTTTCATCTGGTGCTCTGGTGTCCTCCCACAGTTTGAAAGACATGCTGGTTATGTGTACTGATCATGCTAAATTCTCCCTCAGTGACTATCGCTGTGCTGTGCAGATACATGGATTTGGGCCTGTGTCTGTGGGAGTTTGCGCATTCTCCCTGTGCTTGCATGGGTTTTCTCCGGGGGCTCCTGTTTCCTCCCACATCCCAAAGATGTGCTCTTAGGCTAATTGGCAAAACAAATTCTCCCTAAATTGTCTCGAATTTGGTTTTTAACCCATAGATCTATAAACATAGACAGGGATCACGGGTAGAGGTAGGAACATCGGGGTGGCGGCACGGGCTCATTGGGCCGAAGGGCCTGTTTCCCGTGCTGTTTTGTTCTTTGTTCTTTGTATCTGAGCAGGTGTAGGAGTGTGGTGACTCAGGGAATTTCACAGTAACCTCATTGCAGTATTAATGTAAACCTACTTGTGACACTAATAAATAAACTTTAAAACTTGACGTACCTACAACACATGTACTGCAGAGATTCAAGCAGACAGCTCACCACCATCTCAAGGGCAATACATTCTGGCTTAGCCAGCAACACCCACATCCCATGAAAGAATTTTTTAAAAAATCTGCCTTTTAAAATAAACCATACCGATTGCTTATCAGAAGCAATCAGAAAGGAAGGGAAGTTGGATTGTCAGTTTTTCTCTGCTCCCCTGTCTATAGCACTTATATGACGGGGAAATTTGCCAATAGAATTTGCACGCCCAAACAATTCATCAAGAGTCAACAGGCTGTTGCTGTTCTTGTTTTTGTTATTGCTTACTGCTATTGTGGAATCAATATGTCTGGTTCTGCTTGTCACCTTGTGCTGTTTGTATCGATACACAGTTGAAATTGTACTTCTACATTTTATATGTTCTTACACATCTTTTGTTGCCCACCTACATTGTTTCACTTCAAAGGATCTGTTTTCATAGAATCATAGAATCAATACAGAAGGAGCCATTCAGCCCATCGAGGCTGCACTGAACACAATCCCACTCCTATTCCCATCACCCCAAATAGATTGAACATAAGAAGACAGCCATCATTCAGATCATGCTGATAGAATGCAGCTGCATCTGTCAACATATTTGTCAACAATCTGTCAACAGATTGTCTCCCCTCAATCTGGTTTCCAATGTGGATTTCTATTAGCATAGACAAAGGTCATGAGTGGAAGAGGGAACTCATACTGTTAAAATGGCGGCGCAGGCTCATTGGGCCGAAGGGCCTGTTTCCTGTGCTGTGTTGCTCTTTGTTCTTTATATTTCATTCACACTGAAGATTATAGACTACAGCTGTAAGAAATACTATTCCCTCTGATGCTAAGGTTAATTTATCATGGCTAATCAACTTAACCTGCACATCTTTGGACTGTGTGAGGAAACTGGAGCACCCGGAGTAAACCCAACCAGACACAGGGAGAATTTGCAAACTCCATGCAGACAATCACCTAAGGCCAGAATTAACCTTAGGTCCCTGGCGCTGTAAGATAGCAGTGCTAACCATATGTTGCCCAAAGATGTTTATACAACAATTAATGATAGTTTTGTGGTCACCATTACTGAGACTAGCTTTCAATTCCAGTCTTTATTAGTTGAAATTAAATTTCATCAGCTGTAGTCTGTAATCTTCAGTGTGAATGAAATATGTTGACAAGTGCAGCTGCATTCTATCAGCATGATCTGAATGATGGCAGTCTTGTTACGTTCAATCTTTTGGCAGTGGTGTTCCATGGTGGAAGTGGATGGTTGATGCGATGCATCAAATGCATTAGCACTGTCAGTGAAGCATTGTGGTTAGTCTGCTTGTCACATCTTCCTTTCAGTTCTGGTAACTATTAGCCAGTACAACCATTGAAAAAAGAGAACCAAGTGCATATGGCTTTCCTGCCTGTACGTAGCCTCTTCACCAGCAAGCCCCATGTAGTGCCTCACCGTGGCAACATACATCAACAGGTTACCTTTCTGACCCCGGTCATACTACAAGGGACTCAGAGGAGGCCTGAACCTCAAATGTGTGGCATTTTGGACCACCGGTATGTCTTTAAACCCTGATGCCTACTAAGTGGACCTCCAGCTATTGATATGTAGCTTTTATGCTCTGGGTGCTTGGGAGAAAAACAGGAGTAAACTTGACAGAAAATCCAGAGTGGAGTCCTGAAGACAGTAATCTGTTATCTCTCAGGCAGCTTTTCTGGCACCTCCTTCAGTTAAGCTGGCACCAATACTAAGGGGAGGTGGTGGGCAGGGGGACGGGTCTTCCTAACTGGGAAACTCAGGGGGCAGGATTTTCTAGGCATGCTCGCTCCAAAACTGGAAAATCCTGCCCAAAGTCAACTCACCTTTTTACCGTCCGCCCCTGCCCACCACAACTCCTGTAGTGAGTAGGGTGGGAAAGTTCCCAGAGTGTCCATACTATTTGTCAAGGTCTGCATTCTGGGGTGGACACTCCATTTTGTGAATATTTATTTTATTTAAGAATATAGTTAACATGTATGGAAAGAAAATTAGCAATAACTTTTAACAATTACAAACAAAAACAAAAACAAAACGTCCATAATGTATAACCCTTCCTGAATATATATAAGCTGTTCCAATTAGTTTTGTGTGTGATATTAGTGTACATTTAAGAAATGATTTTTTTTTAAATCATGTACTCTGCAGTTGTAAGCAAACTTTTTCAATGTGTTTTTCTCATTGCTGCCAGGCTGGCTAGAGATGCTATTCACTATTCACAGTGAAGAATGTTATTGGACAGTGAAGAAAGCTATCTCCAATTGCAATGGGATTTTAATCAATTGGACCAGTGGGCTGATGAATGGCAAATGGAGCTTAAATTAGACAAATGCAAGGTGATGCATTTTGGTAGATTGAACCAGGGCAGGACTTACTCAGTTAATGGTAGGGCATTGGGGAGAGTTACAGAATGAAGACATCTAGGGCTACATCTTGATTTATCCTTGAAGATGGAGTCACAGGTGGACAGAATAGTGAAAAAGACATTCAGTATGCTTAGTTCCATTGGTCAGAACTTTGAATACAGGAGTTGGGAGGTCTTGTTAAAGTTGTACAAGACATTGGTAAGCCCACACTTGGAACACTGTGTGCAATTCTGGTCACTCTATTATAGAAAGGATATTACTAAACTAGAAAGAGTACAGAAAAGATTTACTAGGATGCTACTGGGATTTATGGATTAAGTTATAAGGAGAGGCTGAATACACTGGGACTTTTTCTCTTGGAGGCTGAGGAGTGACCTTATAGCGGTCTATAAAATAATAAGAGACTATCAGCTTGATAGTCAATATCTTTTCCCAAAGGGAGGGGAATCTAAACTAGAAGGCATAGGTTTAAGGTGAGAGGGGAGAGTTACATAAGTTTCCAGAGGGGCAATTTTTTCACACAGAAGGTGGTGAGTGTCTGGAACAAGCTGCCAGAGATAGTAGGGGAGGCAGGTACAATTTTATTTTTTAAAAAGCATTTAGATAGTTACATGGGTACAATGGGTATACAAAGATATGGACTAAATGCAAGCAATTGGGTTTAGCTTCTGGGTTTAAAAAAAAGGGTGGCATGAACAAGTTGGATCGAAGGGCCTGTTTCCATGCAGCTGTAATCAACAAAGAGCCTACAAGACTCAATGTGGCAATTGCTGCACTGCAGGAAACTAGACTCACTCAAAGTGGATTCCTTAAAGAGAAACATGATTACACATTCTCCCTGGCAGGGGAAAACCCAAGTGGCAACAGGGTAAACACAGAGTATGTTTTGCAGTAAAAAAAGACACCCTACTAGCAATGATTGAAACCCAACAGAAGGCTCACAGACACAAAATTGAAGTGAGTGGGAATTGGAAGACAAAGTCTCCACATAAAACTAGGAAGATGGTTATGTTTGTTGGATGCCAATCAAATCAATCCCAGGTTATCACCACAGAGTTCCTCAGGGTAATATCACAGGCCCAACCATCTTCAGCAACTTTATCAATGGCCTTCCTTCCAACATATGGTCAAAAGTGGGAATGTTTACTGATGACTGTACAATGTTCAGGGCTATTGGTAATTCCTCAGATACTTAAACAATCTATGCCAATATGCAACAAGACCTGGATAACAGTCAGGTTTGGACTGATAAAGAATTAGGCTGATTAGGAATACCCACAGTGCTGTTAGGAAGGGAGCTTCAGGATTTTGATCCCGTGACAATGAAGGATCAGCATACAGTTCCAAGTCAGAGTCATTCACATGGCACTTAGAGCTGTAGATGATTGCAAGATCTATACCTTTGTCTTTTGCACTGATATGCTGGGGTACCCAATCTTTGAGAATCAGGATATTTGTGGAACCATATACCATATAGGTATTGCAGGCCAGTGGGATTAACTGATTTGCTCTCTCAAAGAACTGGCATGCACACAATAAGCTCGTTGGCCTCCTTCTGTGACATGTGCTTACAATGGTTTGATGGTTAAGGCACCCATAAACTACTCCAACCAGAGATCTCCTTCTTTGCTATTTATTATCTCCACCCAAACTGCCCTTTCTAGCTAAGATCCCTTCTCACTATTGTACTGATCTCATCCTTTATTAAAGAGTGACCTATCTCCTTTGTAGTGCCTCCTGTCTTTTGAAATGTCAAATTTCCTTGAATATTCAGATCTCAGTCTTTGTCACCTCTCAACCATGTGTTTTTAATTGTTATCGTATCCTCATTTGTTTCTATATATGCTATCAATTCCCCCATCTTGTTACAACTGTTACATATGACTGTTCCCTAGCTGGTTAGCTCAGTTGGCTGGGTGGCTGATTCATAATGCAGATCAATGCCTACAGTATGAGGTTCAATTCCTGTACTGGCTCAAGTTTTTCATGAATGTCCGCCTTCTCAATCTTGCCCCTTCCCTGAAATCTGGTGATCCTCAGATTAAATCACCACAAGTCAGTTCTCCTCCTCAAAGGGGAGGAGCTGCCTATGGTTATCTGGGACTACGGCAATTTTATCTTTACATGTGACTTCAGCTCCACAGCAATGTAGATGGCTTTTAAAATGCCTCCTGAAATGCACTCAGTTCAGAGTCAAAGAGGGATAAGTAATTAATGGTGGCCCAGACAGTGCCACCCACATCTCATAAATGAATAGAAAACCAAGATCAGATGAAGAGCCTTTATTCCTATCTCTTCCCTAGATTGACTTATGTATGACTTTAGGTAGCTATAGGCTTGTGACAAAGGTTGTTTGCCATCATAGACAACTGGTCATTAAATGATTGAATTGAATATAATTCCTATTTACTGTTACTGCTATAATGAAATTCTGTCTTAACTTTTTACCCTGCCCGCCTCTGAAATAATGCCATGGAATATTTTACCATCCACTTGAGAGAGAAAAATATGTGACCAGTTCCTGTGATGCGCATGATGCTTTCCCACAATATTCTAACTCAAAGCGTGAGTACTAACAACTGAATCAAGCTGACATTAGTTTGCTGTACTGAATGTATCTGTAAATTCTCTGCTTCCTATTGCTGCTGTACTAAATGTATTTGTAATCTCCTAGCTTCCTGTTACTGGCACAATTCCTATTCCTGTGGGGGTAAGGTGGCACAATGATTAACACTGCTGCCTCATAGTGCCAGAGTCCCAAGTGCGATTCCAGTTTGCATGTTCTCTCTGTGACTGTATGACTTCCCTCTGGATGTTCTGGCTTCCTCACAAAGATGTGTAGGTCAGGTGGATTGGCCATATTAAATTGTTTCTTGGGTCCAAGGATGTCTCAGTTGGGTGGATTAGCCATTGTAAATGCATGGGTGTATAAATTATGTGATTAGTCATGGTAAAAGCATATGGTTAAGGAGATAGGGTGAAAGTAGTGGTATGGTGCTCTTTTGGAGAGCTGGTGCAGACTTGATGGGCTGAATAGCCTCCTTTTGCACTATAGGAATTCTATGGATACCTTACAGAACTTGAGAATGTCATTTAGAGAAGTTGCAATTATTCATTCTAAGCATATACAAAATTAGTAGAACTAGTTATCCATCCCCTACATGTCTTGTGTTAATTCAGAAGGCACACTGCATGTTTGGATAGGATATCCAATGAGCTGGAAATAATTAAAAAATGTGGCTTGCAATTAGAGGGAAGTTACTGAAGGATTCTTAACAATTTCTTGGTGATCAAGTTGTTGAAGGACTGCTGTTTGGGCAGTTTCATACCTGGTGCTAGTATGTGAGGCATATGTAACACACGCTCTGACCATCTATATCTGAAAATTCTGCAGGGGTCTAACACCTAGATTGGATTTTGACTTTAAAATTCCAATCAAGTTCCTGCCACTAACTTGAAAATTGGGTGAGGTTAGTTTTTTTGAATGTACAAATATGATCTCAGCTGATGGTACTACCAAATAGACAGATTCCTGAGCAGAACCCTGGCTCAATAATTTATTTTGTTTAGAGATGTGGATGCACAGAGTCACAGGACTACCGAATAACTTTTCACAAAAGAATCAAATCAAACCTTAATTAAACATGAAAAGATTGACTATAGTATACTGCTCTTTCAGCCACCTATATCATTACACATATGTACAGATTTGTAAGGATAACACAAGTTACAAAACGTTCTATATGCTAATGTTCTCAGTAAGTACGAGTCCATATACACTATGGCGGCACTTGGTCGTAACATCAGCTGATGTGATAATCCTCAACTCCACTTTTCCTCCCTATCCCCATAACCCTTGATTACCTTACTGATTAAAAATCTGTCTATCCCAGACCTGAACATAATTAATGATCCAGCTCTCTGCGGTAAATAATTCCACAGTTTCATTATCCTTTGAGAAGAGAAATTCCTCCTCATCTCTGTTAGAAATGGGTGACCCCTTAATCTGTGATTATGCCCTCCAGTTCTGGACTCAACAACTTCTCAGCATCTACCCTGTCAAGCCCACTGAGGATCCTATATATCTCCATTAGGTCACATCTCATTCTTCTATAATCCAATAAGCGTAGATTCAACCTATTCAATCTCTACACATAAGAAAATCCCTCCATACTGGGATCAACTCAGTGAACCTTCTCCAGACTGTCTCCCAGGCCAGTATATTTTTCCTTAAATAAGGCGACCAAACCTGTTTACAGTATTCTAGGTGTGGTCTAACTAGTGCTTTGTACAGTTTAGCAAGACTTTCCTTCTTTGTACTAAATTCCAACATTCCATTTTTGATTTTGATTTGATTATTATTGTCTCACATATTAACATACAGTGAAAAGTATTATTTCTTGCGCACTATACAAACAAAACGTACTGTTCGTAGAGAAGGAAATGAGACAGTGCAGAATTAATGTTACAGTCATAGTTAGGGTGTAGAGAAAGATCAACTTAATGCAAGGTATGTCCATTCAAAAGCCTCACAGCAGCAGGTAAGAAGTTGTTTTTGATTCAGTTGCCACGTGAACTTAAACTTTTATATATTTTTCTTGAAGGAAGAGGGTGGAAGAAAGAGAGTGCCTGGGATGTGTAGGGTCCTTAGTTATGCTGGCTGCTTTGTTGAGACAGCGGCAAGTGTAACCAGAGTCAATAGATGGAAGGCTGGGTTGCATGATGGATTGGGATACATTCATGACTTTTTGTAGTTCCTTGCATTCTTGGGCAGAGCAGGAGCCATACTAAGCTGTGATACAACCAGAAAGAATGCTTTCTATGATGCATCTGTAAAAGATAGTGAGAGTGATAGCTGACATGCCAAATTTCCCTCATTTTCTGAGAAAGCAGAAGCATTGGTGGGCTTTCTTAAATATAGTGTCGGCCTGGGGGAACCAGAACAGGTTGCTGGTGATCGAGCACCTAAAAACTTGAAGCTCTCGACACTTTCTTCTTCGTTCCCATTGATGTAAACAGGGGCATGGTCTCCTTTATGCTTCCCGAAGTCGATGACAATTTCCTTTATTTCGTTGACATTGAGTGAGAGATTATTGTCGCTGCACCAGTTCACCAGATTCTCTATCTCATTCCTGTACACTGTTCCATCATTGTTTAGATCCGAGCCACTACGGTGGTGTCATCAGTAAACTCAAAAATCGAATTGGAGGAGAATTTGGCCACATAGCCATAAGGTATATAAGGAGTACAGTTGCAGGCTGAGAACACAGCCTTGTGGGGTACCTGTCCTGAAGATAATCGTGGAGGAGGTGTTGTAGCATAACCTTATTGATTGTGGTCTATGAGTTAGGAAGTTCAGAATCCAGTCATAGAGGGAGATGCCAAAGCCTAGACCATGGAGTTTGGAGATGAATTTCGTGCGAATAATGGTATTGAAGGCTGAGCTGTACTCAATAAATAGCAATCTGATAAAGGTCTGTTTGTTATCTAGATGTTCCAGGATTGAGTGGAGGGTCAGGGAAATAGCATTTGCTATGAACATGTTGCGGTGGTAGGCAAACTATAGTGGATCCAGGTAGTCCAGGAGGCTGGAATTGATTCATGCCATGACTAACATTTCATAATGATGGATGTCAGAGCCACCGGCCAACAGTCATTAAGACATGCTATATGGTTTTTCATAGGTATTGGGATGATTGTCATCTTCTTGATGCAGATAGGGACTTCAGGCTGTTGTAAAGAGAGGCTGAAGATGTCTGTGACTATCCTCACCATTTCCCTTCCCTATTATCTGCTGGACTTCCATGTGATTTGTGCATGGGGACCCCAAATCCCTCTGCATTGCAGCTTTCACTCTTTAAATAATATTCAATTCCTTTATTCTTCCTGCCAAAGTGCATGACTTTGCATTTTCCCACATTATATTTCATCTGTTAAATTTTTGCCCACTCACTTAACCTGTCCATATCCATCTGTATACTTATTGCGTCACTGGAACTCTGACTTTCACACAAGTGTTTCCAAACTCCACTCTTGGAGAAACATGCCTTAGGATATTCTCTCAGTTTCTGTCAGTTGCCTTCACCAAGGATCCACTTCCAGGATATCAATCTCTCCTTTCAGTGTTCCTCTGCATTGAATTGCCATGTGCATTCAACCTTCCACACAACCTCTCAGGTATCCAGCCATGCCAGCAGAACACAATTGCTTACAGGCTGTATTAAAACGTCACCAAACTTCTAATTTACCTCTGCTGCTGGCTTCTAACTTTAAATCTGGTTCTTGCAGCTGTCTCTACCTCTTAGCACTTTTTCTTTAACATTACATATCAGGGCCTTATTTGACTTTTTTTTTCTTTATTCCTTTCACTTAACTGTCCTCCTGAGAAATTATTTTGTTCTTCAACTCCTTGTTTCTGAAGTTTCTTTTGTTCTTTTAGGAAGTCTGCTTTTCCCCAAGCTCCTGTCCTATCCAGCTTCTCTAGGATCCAGCTTAAAACTAAAGAATAAAGAACAAAGAAAAAAGAAAAAAGAACAATACAGCACAGGATCAGGCCCTTCAGCCCACAAAGCGTGTGCTAATACATAGTTTCTATCTCTCTATTTGCCTCCTGTTCATGTGTCTATCAGGACTCAAAAGCTCTTTCTAAGCTAGGTTGGCCTTGGGTTGCTAAGCAACAACCTAATTTTTTTATATAGGCAAAGACTAATTGCATGATAATGGTTGGAATACAAAGGTAATCCCCACCATTTGGCCTGTGCTTGCAAAATCCTACTAACTGTTCCGGCTTGAGACAACTCATAGCTCTTTAACCTGTGATTATACCTCTCTCCACTCTCAATGTCTGTACTGGTGAAGGCTCACATTGCGACCATTATCTTGCAATTGACTTTTGGTCTATATATGCCTGTTTGCGAACCCAATTCTCCACTTACCTGATGAAGGAGCAGCGCTCCAAAAGCTTGTGATACTAAATAAACCTGTTGGACTTTAATCTGGTGTTGTGAGACTTCTAACTGTGACCACCCAGGGCAATGCCAGCATCTCCACATCATAATTTTTATGGGGAAACTGATAAAAAGGTTTTCTCTGCCTGTTTTACGTATCAGTGTAATACTGATTGAGGAGTTCAGTTTGTATCCTCTGCAATCACTTGTAAAAATCCAGAGGCATAACAGTTCAAGGTAATGGTTTCCATATCAAGTAGTGACTGAATCATTATTGTGGAAGTTGGTTTAACTCAGTAGAACATTGACTCAAATGTATGGCATTAAGATTTTCTTTCTATTGTAGCATAAGATGATGAAGGCAAATCACTTTGATCTGTGCTCTAGATGGTTGAATCATAGACTCCCTACAATGCAGAAGCAGGCCACATGGCCCACTGAGTCTGCACCGAACAGAGTATCCCATCCAGGCCTTATCCCCATAATCCCATGTATGTACCCTGCTAGTCTACGCATCATGGAATACACAAACAGAGGGAGAACATTCAAACTCTACACAGTCACCCAAGGCTGGAATCGAACCTGGCTCCTTGCTGCTGTGAAGTTGCAATGTTAGACACTGTTGCACTGTACCACCTTGATTAAGGACGGGAGTGAACAATCCATCTTGGCTCAAATCACAGTTCTACATTGCATTTAAATTTGCTTTTTGGAACTAAAATCAGCATCTTTTAAACTGCCATTCCCTAAATGACTGGGCGCACTTTCAACACAGACTTGCCTTCAAATGCTGTTCAATTAGTTGTGAGTCTGTGGTAGAAAACCCAGGAAGTAGCAGTGGCAGAAATAAGTGAAAAATTCTTATGACTTAAGGAGGATTTTCCATGAAATGTGTGATAGCATTCTGTAAAAGTTGGTGAGAAAATGCTATTTTCTGCAAATCTGGGTGAGAAACAGCCTGTTCCTCTTAATATGGCGCAAACACTGCATATCACCTGCATATCATTTCCAAAAAAACTTGCACTTTAAAAAAAAGTCTACCCAAATCACTATTTATTTCCCACTGGTCACGTCCGCTCACATAGACCAAGAGCGGGGTTTAGCATCAAGCACAATAATCGATCCGCTGTGTTGATGCTGTTGCCTAGGTAACAAGGTCAGACCGCTTTTTTTGCATCAGGCATGAAAGGGATTTAGAACAGTTGTTGATTGATATTTTTATTCAATGCGACAGACCTGTCTAAGATGACAAAGTCATTTTTGCACCCATTCCATTAGCACCTAGGAAAAAATTTCAATGCTGCAACAAATTAGAAGAATGCTGTAGCAGTTTAACAGCAAAGATTTTTGAAGCCAGGTTAGTCACATACTCTTGAGTTTTTTTCTTTCAAATTAGGCACATTGGGTGCATTGTGTGCTGGTCCTTATGATTTTAACAGTCGAAAATGTCAAATTATTCGTCATCTTCATATCTAGCACAACTGCGTCAGGTATGACATGGGTTAGACACAGGGAGGGTGCCTTTTTTTGTTTTGCTAATTATTACATCTTAATCTTAAAGGAACATCCAATGTAACATTTCAATTTCAAATCCACTCCTGTAACAGAATGACATTCTCAATGCAGTGTCAGTTTGTGGCAACTTTGGAAGGAACATCGAACGACAGAACCCGATTTAAAATTTGGAACTTTCCTATTGTTAAAGAGGACAAATGTCCTCTCTTAGATTCTGGCAAACTACCAGCAGCTGATTTTTTGATATGATTTGATTTGATCTATTATTGTCATGTGTATTAACAAAAGCACTATTTCTTGCATGATATACAAAACATACCATTTATAGAGAAGAAAACAAGACAGTGCAGAATGTAATGTTACAGTCATAGCTAGCATGCAGAGAAAGATCAACCTAATGCAAGATAGCTCATTCAAAAGTCTGACAGCAGCAGGAAGAAGCTGTTTTTGAGTCAATTGGTAGGTGACCTCAGAATTTTGTATCTTTTTCCCAATGGAAGAAGATGGAAGAGAGAATGTCTGGGGTGCGTGGGGTCCTTAATTATGCTGGCTGCTTTGATTTTTAATTTCATCTGTAAAGAATAATGAATGCCTGCAGATTAAATGGCCAAATGATTTTACTGCCCTTTTTATGTGAGTCATTTCATTGAATAATGCTGTGTGTTCAACAGATGATAATTGGAGTTGCACTGCTGAAATTCCAGTCAAAATTATTTTATTATATTCGTTCATGTGATTTGAGCATTGCTGGCAAGGCCAGTATTTGTTGCCCATCCCCAATTGCACTTGAAAAGGTGATAGCGAGCTGCCATCTAGAACTGCTGCAGTCAATCTGGTGAAGGTGCACCCACACTGCCCAGTAATATCTACCAATAAAGGCACACTAATCCCATAGTCAGTAGTGTTCTCATATGCCTATTGTCCTTCCAGGCGGTAGAGATCATATGTTTGGAAGGCTTAGAAAGAACCTCAAGGAGTTACTACAATAAATCTTGTAAATGGTACACGCTCTTGTCAGTCTGCACCAGTGGTGAAAGCATTGAATATTTAGGTTGCTGAATGGGCTGCTTTGTCCTGTTTAGTGCCAAGCTTCTTGAGCATTGTTGGAGCCGTATTCATCCATGTAAGTAAAGGGTGTTCCATCACACTCCTGACTTGCGGCTCACAATTGGTGAAAAGACTGCAGGGACACAGGTTTTATATAACTGATCCAGCACAGTTTCTGGATAATGGTAAAGCCTAGGATGTCAAAACTAGAGGATTCGGTGAGGGTAATGCCATTGAATGTCAAATGGAGATGGTTTATTCTCCTTTGTTAGAAATAGTTATTGCCTGGAACTTGCACACAGAAGCAGGAAAAGGTCGTAACCTCTTTGTAATCTCTGAAATACTCCAATTTCCATGTTCTGTCCCCACAAATAATTCCAAGCAAAAGGATCAAATTGCCCTCACATTATTTGCACAATAAGTAAATTGTTTATGTTCATGGCTAAATATTGAAACCCATAAAATCTGAGATCTCAGGATCCATGACCAAGAAATAGAGGATTTGAAATGAAAATCAATTATTTTCAAGTCAGACTAAATTTTCTACTGAGTGCTGCAACATGTAATAAAACAGTTACAGTTTTGAAATCAAATTAGGTGGTACCAGTTACCAATGATTTTAAGGTGCGGAATGAATTTTGCATTGCTAAAGAAATTCCACTGAATGTTCCCAAAGTTAACACTACAAATTTTGTTGGGAAGTACTGTTAATTGCATTCTTCAGAGAAAGAGTGCAGTTCCTGGCCTTAAATACTCTATTTGTTCAGCAAATGTACAGAACCAAGGTGAATGGTAGCACATGTCTGATCACAATGGCACTCTGTGACAAATGAGTTCATAAGAGCACTCTGGCAATACTCTGGTAACCTTGAAGATAATGTGGATGGCAGTTTTGTTATTGTGCCACAGCTGAAATAACTGTGAGACCGGGAGCTGTAATGGAATTCAGTCTCTTGAAACTCGAAGGACAGTTAAGAATGACTTCTCCATGGATAACATTTTAATTATAAGATAGACAAGCTTCAAAAGCTCTGGCTGCAGGCTTGCAGCCAGGTGTCAAGAGAGGTGAACAATTAATCAGGAGATGCAAAAATAGCTTGTAGGTAGTTATTCTGAAGAAGGATGGATGTCCAAAATGTCCTGATTGTATAACACATTTGCACATACATCAATACCTTGAGTCTCTCTTTCTGTTGACAGCAGCTCTGGAGTGAGATGGCTTATATTACTTTCAACCCAGAGATTAAAAGAGTATTGCACTTACAGAGCATTGTAGGAAAGCACAGTGAATCACTGTGATGCCCTGAGATTATTAAATTATGTCTAGATGTGCATGAGTAATCCACAGGGTTTGTTTAAATGAATAACCAGAAACAAACTTTGAGAACAGATTTATAGGGAATGGGATACATTAGGCAAGATATTAAGCACTTCTTGGTGTTTCTGTACAGATGCCTTGTTGACAAAACTCTGGAAAGGACCATCTTTACAGTAAGTCAACATCTAATTGACAAAAAAAGTTCATATTTTGGGGAGATCATCTTCATCAGTCACATTCCAGTTCCATCCTCCACTTAGCGGCTGCTGTTTGGATGTAATTGACATAGTGTAACAATTATTGTGTCTGTGACTGTAGAATTGACAATGCTAATTTCTACTTTTTAATTTTTCTTTATTAGACCCTTTGGACACTATGAAGCACACGCTGCTATGACAACATAGTTCTGTACATTGATATGGTTGCTCTTGATGTCTATAAAATCACATTGCAAAATTAATTATTCAAAGGCCACATTTACTGTCGTGAGGTTGAGTCAGGGGAAGGGACAGTGAAGCCTTTTCTATCTGAAGTATTTATTCTCTTCTGATTCATTCATTAACTCAGCTCTCCTGCCATTAACCTTTTGGTAAATTGCTCTTTCGCAGTGCCGCCTGAGCAGACTGATAATGCGTGGCTGAAGAATGTCTTTTATCTGATGGCATCTATGGAGAATACTCTTCAGATGAATCTGCTTTGAGAGGGAATGAAAATAATTCCCATTCATGAAGCCAATCATATGGTGAACAGTCAGCACAGCAGACTTAGAATCATAGAAGATAGGAGCAGGAGGAGACCATTTAGCCATTTGAGCCTGCTCCATCATTCATTACAATCATGGCTGATCATCCAACTCAATAGTCTAACCCTGCTTTTTCCCTATAACCTTTGATCCCATTCACCCCAAGTGCTATATCTAGAAGCCTCTTGAATATATTCAATGTTTTGGCATCAACAATTTCCTCTGATAATGCATTTCATAGGCTCATCATTTTTTGGGTGAAGAGATGTCTCCTCATCTCTGTCCTAAATGGTCTACCCTGAATATTCAGACTGTGACCCCTGATTCTGGACTTCCCCGCCATTGGCAACATTCTGTCCACATCTAAGCTGTCTAGTCCTGTTAGAATTTTTTAAGTTTCTGTGATATCCTCCTTCATTCGGCTGAACTCCCACGAAAACAATCCTAAAACAATGGACAAGCATTGGAAAATGGGAGTAAAATGAGCGGCTAGTTTCTTTTTTTTTGGCCGGTGCAGACACAGTGGGCTGAATGGTCTCTTTCAGCACCATAACTTTTCTCTTGTTTTGTAAAGTGGAATTCATAAACAGTTGCATCAGTTGAGTTGCAAACTATATAAAACAATCAGTTCTTCAGATGAATCAAATACTCGAAGATTACCAACAAATCCAAATGTGTGTAGAGACATGAGAAAATAAATATCTTCACACTGAAGGAATTCAGATGAACACTTGATCTCTTCTTTCATTGTGAAGGGTCTTGGATAGTTACTATACACAACCACACCAGCACGCACACCATCAGAAAAAAAAACTTCTGTTAGGTTTTCTCTATATATAAACTCAATAAACAGGAAGATATTCAGAAAGAATGAAAGACGTTGGAGTCTTATGTCTACAGGTCCTGGACAGGTGGACAAGGTAGTCAAGAAATCGTATGGAATACTTTCCTTTACTGGGTGAGGTATTGAATACAAAAGCAGGGGTGTAATGTGCAAAACGCTGGTGAGGCCGCAGTTGGAGTTTTGTGTACTGTTCTTGTCACCACATTAAGGAAGGATATAATTGCACTGGAGAGAGAATGCAGAGTGCAGAAGAGATTTACAAGAACGTTGCCAGGGCTTGAAAGTTGCAGCTATATGGAGGGATTAGGTAGGCGAGGAGTGCAGATAGACATTTATGTGGACGTGAAAGAGTCTCCAGGGTGGTATGGTGCCAGGGTGTAGGATGTCTCTGAACGGATAGAAAGCATTCTGAAAGGAGAGGGTGAACAGCCAGAGGTCATGGTACATATTGGTACTAACAACATAGGTAGGAGGAGTGATGAGATTTTGCATCAGCAGTTTGGGAGGTTAGACAGAGAGTTAAAAAGCAGGACCTCTAGGGTTGTAATCTCAGGATTACTCCCTGTGCCACGTGTTAGTGAGGATAGGAATAGGAAGATTGTGCAGCATAACATGTGCCTAAACAACTGGTGTAGGAGGAACGGTTTCAGAAATTTGGGTCATGAAGGTCTCTTCCAGAGCAAATGGATCTGTAAAAGAAGGATGGGATGCATCTAAACTAGAAGAGCGGAAATATTCTGACTGGGAGATTTGCTAGTGTCACACAGGAGGATTTAAACTGGTTAGGCAGTGGGGTGGGAACCAAAGCAAAGATGAATTAGCTGAAGGGGTACCAGAGAGCAAGGCCAGTAAGATTTAGAGAAACAGCAGACAGGGTGGGATTGCTAAACAGAGAGGTCTGATGGACTGAAGTGCACCTGTTTCAATGCGAGAAGTGTAACAGGTAACGCAGATGAATTTAGAACTTCGGTTAGCACTAGGAACTATGATGTTTTGCCATTAAAGAGACTTAGTTAAGGAAAGGGTAGGATTGGCAGCTTAACATTCCAGGACACAGATATTTCAGTCAGAATAGAGGGGGATGTAAAAGGGGTGGGGGAGTTGCACTACTGGTTAAGGAGACTATCACAGCTGTATTCTGGGAGGACACCTCAGGGGGCTCATACAGCGAGTCAATATAGGCAGAGCTCTGGAATAGGAAAGGTGTAGTCACAATGTTGGGTGTTTACTACAGGCCACTCAACTGCCAGGAAGAGATGCAGGAAAAGATATATAGGCAAATATAGGCAAGATGTAAAAGTAACAAGGTAGTTGTGGGACATTTTAACTTCCTCTCTATTCACTTAGTGCTGGGGTGTGGATGGGGCAGAGTTTGTAAGGGGCATCCAGGAGGGTGTCTTGAAACAGTATGTAAATAGTCCAATTAGGGAAGGGGCCGTACTGGACCTGGTATTGAGGACTGAGCCCAGGCAGGTTGTCGATGTTTCAGCAAGGGAGCAGTTTGGGAACAGTGATCACAATTCGGTAAGCTTTAGGTGCTAAATTGGGGGAATGCTAATTACAACAATATTAGGCAGGAACTGAAGAATGCAGATTGGGGACAGATGTTTGAGGGCAAATCAACATCTGGCATGTGGGAGGCTTTCAAATGAAAGTTGATAGGATTTCAGGACCGGCACAGTCTTATAAGAATGAAGGCTAACAATGGCAAGTTTTTGCAGTCAGTCTTGGATAATGAGAGATATCATGAGCCTAGTCAAAGAGAAAAAAAGAAGCATTTGTCAAAGCTGAGAAACGTGAAGCAAGTGTGAAATACAAGAAATGTAGAAAAAAACTTAAGCAAGGGGTAAGATGAGCTGAAAGGGGTCATGAAAAAGTATTGACCAGCAGAATTAAGGAAAATCCCAAGGCATTTTGTACATATGTAAAGAGTAAGAGGGTAGCCAGGAGAAAGTTGGCCCACTTAAGGACACGGGAGGGAATCTATGCCTGGAGCCAGAGAAAATGGACAAAGTATTAAATAAGTATTTTGCACCAATATTCATCAAAAAGAAGGATCTGGTGGATGATGAGTCTGGGAAAGGATGCATAGATAGTTTGAGTTATGTTGAGATCAAAAAGGAGGTATTGAGGTTCTTGAGGAACATTAAGGTAGACAAGACACCACGGCCTGATGGGATATATTCCAGAATACTGAGAGAGGCAAGGGAGGAAATTGCTGGGAAATTGCTGGGACCTTGAGAGAAATCTTTGCAAGCTTACTGGTTACAAGGGAGGTCCCAGAGGATTGCAGAATAGTCAATGTTGTTCCTTGTTTAAGAAGTGTAGCAAGAATAATCTAGGTAATTACAAGCTGGTGAGCCTTACATCAGTAGTAGGGAAATTATTGGAGAGGACTCTCCGAGACAGGATTTATTCCCACTTGGAAATAAGTGGACATAAG
The DNA here is from genome assembly GCA_024679065.1 of Sphyrna mokarran. Lineage (NCBI taxonomy): Eukaryota > Metazoa > Chordata > Chondrichthyes > Carcharhiniformes > Carcharhinidae > Sphyrna > Sphyrna mokarran. The sequence continues at coordinate 26,307,350 of JAGIQG010000009.1, forward strand.
TGAGAGGTAACTTGAATTTGTGAGGGGGAGGTCATGTCTCACAATCTTGATTGAGTTTTTTGACGAAGTGATTGATGACTGTAAGGCAGTGAATGTTGTCTACATGGACTTCAGTAAGGTCTTTGACAAGGCTCCTCATGGCAGACTGGTGCAGAAGGTGAAGTTGCATGGGATCAGAGGTGAGCTAGTAAATTGGATACAAAACCGGCTTGGTCAAAGAAGGTAGCAGTTGAAGTGGATCAGCGCTGGGATCTTTGTTGTTTGTAATATATATAAATGATTTGGAGAAAAATGTAACTGGTTTGATTTGTAATTTTTTGCATGACACAAAGATTTGCAGATGGTGATGACAACCATCAGAGGATACAGCAGGATATAGATCAGTTGGAGACTTGGACAGAGAGATGGCAGATGGAGTTTAATCCAGACAAATGTGAGGTAATACATTTTGGAAGGTCTCTCGATAAATGTGAGGTAATGCATTTTGGAAGGTCTAATACAGCGAGGAAATATACAATAAATAGCAAAACCCTTAACAGGATTGATAGAGGGATCTGGGTGTACACAGGTCACTGAAAGTGGCAACGCAGGTGGAGAAAGTAGTTAAGAAGGCCTACGGCATGCTTGCCTTTATCGGCCGGAGCATTGAGTTTAAAAATTGGCAAGTCATGTTGCAGCTTTATATAACCTTAATTAGGCCATTCTTGGAATATCGTGTTCAATTCTGGTTGCCATACTGCCAGAAGGATGTGAAGGCTTTGGAGAGGATACAAAATAGATTCACCAGGATGTTGCCTCGTATGGAGGGCATTACCTGTGTGGAAGGATTGGAGAAACTTGGTTTGTTCTCACTGGAACAACAGAGGTTGAGAGGCGATCTGATAGAAGTCTACAAGATTATAAGAGGCACGGAAAAAGTGGATAGTCAGAAGCTTTTTCCCAGGATGGAAGAGTCAATTATTAGGGGGTACAGGTTTAAGATGCAAGGGCAAGGTTTAAAGGAGATGTATGAGGAGATTTTAAACACAAAGAGTAATGGATGCCTGGAACTTGTTATGGCAGAGGTAGTTGAAGCGGATATGGCAGTGACTTCTAAGGGGCATCTCGACAAAGACATGAATAGGATGGGAATGGAGGGATATGGTCCCCAGGAGAATACGGGGTTTTAGTTCAGTCAGCCAGCATGGTCGATGCAGGCTTGAAAGGTCGAAGGGCCTGTTCCTGTGCTGTAATTTTCTTTATTCTTTGTTCTTTGCTTTCCTCAGAATACAGGAGACTAGGGAGTGACCTAATCGAGGTATGTAAAATTATGAGGGGCCTGACAAGATAGACAGGAAAGACTTGTTTCCCCTTGCTGAGAGGTCAATTAGCAGGGGCACAGATTTAAGGTGATTGACGGAAGGGTGAGAAGGAACATGAGGAAAACTTTTTTCACCCAGAGGGCAATGGGCATCAGGAATTCACTGCCGAGTTTGGTAGTTGAGGCTGAAATGCTCGACTCATTAAAAAGATAATTGAATCTGCATCTGAAGTGCTGTAACCTGCAAGGCCACGGATCAACTGTTAGAACATGGGAGCAAAATGAGCAGTTAGTTTTAATTATTGTGGCCAGCAGAGACACAGTGGGCTGAACGGTCTCTTTCTGCACCATTATTTTTCTGTTTCTATCAAGTGTAATTCAGAATAGCTGCATTATTTGAGTTTCAAACTCCATAAAATAATATATTATGTGCATATATAACCTGTGGATATGCAGACATTACATGCGGGCAACTCGATTCAGCGATTTTATGTGAGAAGAGTGTTCTCATACAATGTTATTATGCTCAAATTGTCACATATGTCTGCATATTTGCCAGTCAGTGTATGACTGCCCATGTATGCATTTATTTGGGAAAATAATTTTGTTTTATTGTAAACAGAAGATAGCAACATTTTGTAAGCCAAAATGAAAGGTAATTTGCACAAAATTCTGCACTGTGAACTTTGAAAACAAGGCCTTGATCTTAATAATACACACTAATTGGATATCCATCTAAAGGCAGACATAAAGAAGAAAAGGAAATAAGAACTTGCATTTTCATAATGCCTTTTTCATCCTCAGAATATCCTAGAATGATATACATCCATTGATGAGCAGTGTCAGTTGTAATGTCAGAAACACAGCAGCCAATTTATATACAGCCAGTTTCTAGAAATAACAATGACCAAATAATCTGGTAGCTGTGATGTTGATTGAGCGACAAGTATTGGCCAGGCCACCAGGGATTCTACTCTTTGAAATAGTGTTGTGGGTTCTTTTACATCGTAAGAAGTCTCGCAACACCAGGTTAAAGTCCAGTAGGTTTACTTGGTAGTACAAAGAGTGCTATCCCTTTATCAGATAAGTGGGAGTTTTTTTCATAACATATAAAGACATGAGTTAAATTTACAAAATAATGATTGGAATGTGAGTCTTGACAGGTAATCAAGTCTTAAAGGTACAGGCAATGTGAGTGGAGAAAGGGTTAAGCACAGGTTAAAGAGATATGTATTGTCTCCAGCCAGGACAGTTGTGAGATTTTGCAAGCCCAGGCAAGTCGTGGGGGTTACAGATAGTATGAAATGAACCCAAGATTCCGGGTGAGGCTGTTCCTTGTGTGTGGAACTTGGCTATCAGTCTCTGCTCAGCAGCTCTGCGTTGTGTGTTGTGAAGGCCGCCTTGGAGAACACTTACCCGAAGATCAGAGACCGAACGCCCATGATCACTGAAGTGTTCCCCAACAGGAAGAGAACACTCTTGCCTGGTGATTGTCCAGCAGTGTTCATTCATCTGTTGTTGTAGCATCTGCATGATTTTCCCAATGTACCATGCCTCGGGACATCCTTTCCTCAGGGTTTACAACCACCTAAGAGAGCAGACTGAGCCTTGTTTGAATTTATGATAGCACATCCAACAGTTCAGCATTCCCGCAGTGCGGCACTGAAATGTTAGGCTAGATTTTTGTACTCAGGCCTTGGAGTGTGATCTGAATCCCCAATCTCTCTGACTCAGAAGCAAGTGTGCTGCCAACTGTGCCTGAATTGACACCTCATGGGTGAGCACAATCTGTGCCTCATGTAGCAGGGACACTTCTCTATTTAGTGCCATCTCCATTTGGCTGTAATTCCCCCTTCTCTCTTAGCTCCTGCTTCAACCCCTCCCCAAAAGGACTCCTTCCAGGATGCCAATGTCCTCAAAGGACCATGTTACGGAGAGTGCAACAGACCATCATAATTAGTTGCATGCAACCTGGCAGCAGGTATTGGAGGGCACCATCCAACTAGCCCAGGCACATGAACTGGAATTTTCAGAATCCCAGTGGCCTTTTCAATGATTGTCTTGCAGAGAAAGTGCCATTTGGTTGTATCACCACTGTGCTTTTCTCTGGGACTTCATATAGGGGTGAGTGGCTACTTCTTCTGGGGATTTTTTTTATCCCTGTAGATACATCTGAGGCTGCATACTGAGGGGAAGTTCTTGTTGTAATTACAGACCTGTTGCATTTTGAAGGAGTTGAAATTCTTCTTGTTGATTGATTCCACTAATTGGTCACTGTGTGTCTTGTTGGCTACTTGGGGGGATTTTTTTTATTCATTCACAGGACACCAGCATTGCTGGCTGGCCAGCATTTATTACCCATTCCCAGTTACCCTCGGAGTGAAGTTGAGAGTCAACAACATTGCTGAGGCTCTGGAATCACAAGTAAACCAGACCAGGTAAGGACAGCGGATTTCCTTCCCTATGGGACAATAGATGATGCCTTGCATCTGAGGGAATCCTTTGAAGGATGCCCAGTGGCACAATCATTAGCACTGCTGCCTCACAGTGCCAGTGACTAGGTTTCAATTCCAGCCTCAGGTAACTGTGTGAAGTTTGTACATTTTCCTCGTGTCTACATGGGTTTCCTCTGCTCCTCTGCTTTCCTCACACAGTCCAAAGATGTGCAGGTTATGTTGATTGGCTGTATTAGCTTTGCTCTTAGTGCCCAATAATACGCAGGTTTGGTAGATTGACCATGGTAAATTCCCTTTTGCATCCAAGGATGTATAGTTTAAGTACATTAGTCGTGATAAATGCATGGGGTTATGGGGTTAGGGTCGAAGGCTTGGGTGGCATCTTATTTTGGAGAGTCGGTTCTGAGGCAAAACATCTGGCAAAAGTTTTAAGGCTCTTTGTTCCTGTAAAGTGTGTCTGGTGTTACATGAATGTGCTACCTAGTTTACACAGAGAGGGCAGCAATGAGCAGTCAGATGCAGCATTGCGTAGCTGTTTTTAAGATGCTATGAAGGTCCACAGCTGATCCTTAAAGAAGCCAAAAATTAAGAAGTTAATAGTCCAGTTATTTTGAGGGCCACTGGCAGGGCATGGTGTGCAGAGCAATGAAATGCAAGGTCTTTGTGATAAGGGCACAGATCACAAATCTTAGAATTGTAACTGTGCCAGAATTTGCCTCATTGATCTGCATTGACTCTCTGACAGAATATCTTACCCATTCCCCATCCCTGTAAACCCACATATTTATCTCGCTAATTCTCCTAACCTAGACATCTTGGGACATCAAGGCTCAATTTAGCATGGCCAGTCCACTTAACCTTCGTAACTCCAGACTGGGGAAAAAAAAACCTGGAGAAAACTCACACATTCAGGGGAAAATATACAAACTCCATACAGGTGTCTGTGACTTTCTCCCTGGATAGCTGCAATCTCTTGCAGCGCTGGTTTCCAATCAGCTACAGGTAGCTCCACCTTTGGTGATGAATCCCTTGTTGAGGGTTTGGTCTCCATTGTGTTCCTGACTTTCTCTTCTCAGCTATATCCCCTTGATATCATGAGTTTTTTCCTTCTTGGAATATGTAGCTCCTTCTCAACACTGGATATAAAATCTGACAGTCATTCCCCCATTGCCATCTATAACTTTCCTTCTGGTAAGACATCCACCCAAATATCCTTGGCAGCCTTACCCCTAAAATGCAAGGATGCCAATCCTGTTCAAAGACAAGCACTGAATGCACACTCTCTCTGCCAACTACACACTATCAAAGGCACTCTGTTACTAGTTGTCCAGTTCCCCCCCTCCCCACAACTTTTCCGGACAGACCCTCTTTTGGGCTTGGACTGATGCCTTGATGAAACCATGATGCGCCTGCCACTCTTTTTTCACCTACTGACATATCCCAAAGATTGACGGTAACCCTTGAGTTTTGATGAGTAGAAGTAGACACATTACCAAAGATGTGATTAGATATTCAATGGGTATTTTGTAGGGGAACGGAATTTAATGTGAAAAAAAGCAACTGATGAACACATGTACAATGATAATCATGCAAAATGCTGAATAATTGCGTATACGGTCGGCTGTGGATCATCTCATGTCTTGTAATTCTTTTTATTCATTCATGGGACATGGGCATTGTTAGCTGCCCGGCAACCTGGTTGCGAAAGGTCAGTTGAGAGTCAACTACGTTTCTGTGGCTCTGGAATCACATGTAGTCCAGACTAAACAAGGTTTCCCTAAAGGACATTAGTCAACCAGATGGGTTTTTCCAACAATCAACCATGGTCTCATGGCCATCAATAGATTCTTAATTTCAGGTATTTTTATTCAATTCAAATTCTACTACCTGAAATGGCAGGATTTGACTGCGAGCCAATGTACCCTAAAACTCATCACTGCTTGGATGAGCTGGCAATGGCAGCAAAGTAAGAAGTTTCACAACACCAAGTTTGCTGTTATTAGTTGTAAAGACTCACATTCTAATCAGTATTCTGTAAATTGAGTGTGTGACTTTATATGCCGTTCTTGTGATCAGAACTCCCCATTCATCTGATGAAGGAGCAGTGCTCCAAAAGCTAGTGGCATTTGCTATCAAATAAACCTGTTGGACTTTAACCTGGTGTTGTGAGACTTTTTACTATGTTTACCCTAGTCCAACGCTGACATCTCCACATCATGAATAGCAACAAAGTCAGGATTGAAAGCTCAAGGCAAGAGTGAAAGTGAAGGTGACCAGACAACAGAGCAGGCAACGGAGTGAGATAGGTCGCAACCATGGAATGGTAGGAATGGTTTTAGTCACTGGGAGATGGGGGAAGGCTTCAATTGCTGAGGGTTTCTCCAAAACGAAATGAACATTGACATTTTGTAGCAGCAATTAAGTTTCAGAGAGCAGTTGAATAGACCATGTTTGCCATTCAAAAAATCATGGGTATTTAAAGAGGCCTCACAGTATCAGAAATCAGTTTCAGCTCCATGCTGGTTACATTTTAACCAGTTCCATTCCCAGCCACTGTGAAAATGTACTTTGCATTTAAGAGATGCATGCTGGCTTTAAGTACAGCAGGCTAGCTTGAGGTGGCATTAGACATGCACAAAGCTGGGCTCCCTGTGTTATGCAGTCATTCCACAGCACCTACAGAGCCAGTCTGCACAAGGCAATCAGTATAATTAACAAGCAACACACAGTTTGTGCGCTGCCTGAGTCTCTTTGAAACGATACGAGTCCATCATACATCACAATTCCCATGTCTAACTTCAGACTCTGTGCTCTGAATGTTTCCACTTATATCATGAAGTAGACAGGCTTGCGAAGGCAATTCTCTGTAACCCCATATCCCCTCTCTCTTTAACATGACAAACAGATATTCATAACCATTGCTCAGAGGAAATGCAGTAGCAGTTGGCTTATGTGTTGCCACTGCTGCCTCATAGCTCCAGGGATCCAATTCCAGTCTTGGGTGGCTGTCTGCATAGAATTTGCATGTTCTCCCCATACCTGAGTGGGTTTCCTCCAGGTGCTCCAGTTTCTTCCAATGTTGCAAAGATTTTTTAGTAAGTTTATTTATTAATTATAAGTAGGTTTACATTAACACTTCAATGACGTTTTTGTGAAAATCACTTAGTCGCCACACTCCAATGCCTGTTTGGGTATACTGAGGGAGAATTTGGCATGGCCAATCCTACCTAACCAGCACATCTTTCAAACTGTGGGAGGAAACTGGAGTACCTGGAAGAAACCCATGCAGACTCCACACAGACAGTGACTCTAGCCAGGAATCAAACCCAGGTCCCTGGTGCTGTGAGACAGCAGTACTAATCACTGTGCCACCGTACCACCCCAAACATGTGCAGATCTGCCATGCCATATTAAAGTCTATTTATTAGTGTCATACATAGGTTTACATTAACATTGCAATGAAGGTTCTGTGAAAATCCCCTAGTTGCCACACTCTGGTACTTAAAGAAAACAGAGCCAGGATTCTATAAGCACAGGTAATTGCAACTGGCCAGTACAAGGATTGAACCCACGACCTTGGCATTATTACAACCACACTCTAGTCAACTGGCCAACATTGCCTCTTAGTGTCCCAAGGTTTGCAGGTTAGGTGGATTAGCCAGGGTAAATGTGAGGGATTAAATGGACAGGGCTGGGGTGAGAGAGCCTGGGTAAGATACTCCGTCAGAGATTCTATGATTCTATGAAAAACAGCAGTGCATTGGGCCATTTTTGCTGCTGTTATTTTTACTGAGTTTTTGCATTGACGTGCCTGGTGACCACCTGTGTCAAGTATTCTGGGTGCTGAGTTAAAAATATCAATCAGATAAGATACGTCTGGTGAGGAAACTGACTACCATTTGTTGCTCCTTGATATGTGTTCATGAAGTCAGCAACACATTGGAAAGGTAGAGATTATTTTCAATCTGAAAATGTCAAACTTTGTATCTCATTTACAGCCCAGTGAGATGGAGGTGGAGTGTGATGCAGACAGGGTGACAAATGACAACTTTCATCCAATCTTCTGAATTTCCCTTTACAATGATTTTTTATTCACTCGTCAAATACTAGCTGAGACACGCGATTATAAATCTGCCACAAGGACATCATCAAACACTAATTCTTCTGCTGCAATAGGAATCCAAGTCACCCAGTTCACATCATGCTCAAGCTAAGCTGTGCCAACTAAGAGTGAATTGTTTTATTTTAACTGGTGTACATGTCTAGCAGTTCACATCAGCATTCATATGTGTGCAAACCAAGTTTCTTTTTCATTGGTCCTCTCTGATAGTAGATATCAGTACGTTCACTGTGCTCAAAAATTATAGAATCGTAGAATTCCGGCAGTGTAGAAAGAGGCCATTTGGCCCATCAAGCCCGCACCGATAGCAGGACTAGAGGGCACAGCCTCAAGATTAGTGGGGAGGGTGGGTGGAGGCGGGTGGGGGCAGTTCAGATCAGAGTTGCGGAGGAGTTTCTTCACGCAAAGGGTGGTGAATCTTTGGAATTCTCTGCCTGATGAGGTGGTGGAGGCTTCCTCGCTGAATATGTTCAAGTCAAGAGTGGATAGGTTTTTGATTGACAAGGGAATTAAGGGTTATGGGGAGAAAGCAGGAAAGTGGTACTGAACCACTACAGATCAGCCATGATCCTATCGAATGATGGGGCAGGCTCGAGGGGCTGGATGGCCTACTCCTGCTCCTATTTCTTATGTTCTTATGATAGCAATTTCACCTAGGCTCTATCCCCGTAACCCTGAAGTACTTTGAAAGGTTAATCATGGTGTAAATCATTTCTGGCCTGCATTCCCTACTGCATGTTTACTGCCACAAAAGATCCACAGCAGATGCCATCTCCCTGGTCCTCCAGTCAACCCTGGAATACCTAGGTAACAAAGACACCTATGTCAGACTCTTATTTATGGGCTACAGCTCAGCCTTCAACAACACTATTGCTACAAAACTCATCTCCAAACTCTGTGGCCTCGGGCTCCTCTTTCTGCAGCTGGATCCCAGATTTTGTAATCCACAGACTACAGTCAGTAAGGATAGGCAACAACATCCACTCCACCTGTCCAAGACTGCAAAAAAACTATAAAGGGCTGTGAACGAAGCCCAGTCCATCACACGAACCAACCTCCCAACCATTGGCTCTATCTACACTTCCTGCTGCCTTGGAAAAGCAGCCAGCATAACCAAGGACCCCACACATCCCAGATTTTCCCTCTTCCACTTCTTCCATCGGGAAAAAGATACAAAGGCGTGTGTGTGGGGTGGGGGGTGAGGAGTGGGGTAGGAGGTGGTGGAAGGTAGAGATGGGGCATTTATCAGGTGGAACTTTTAGATTCATTGTCACCGAGAGGGTCCATCCTTCAGCTTCAGAGTGTTTCTGAGGAATCCATCTCCTCTCTTCAGGGGATACACCTTTTTTTGACAATGGGTCAGTAATGTTGTAAATAAGACAGGAGGACATTCAAAATCAAGCCCCTTATTTATCATTGATGAATACCTTGACACCATTAGTCATTTTGAGGCTGGTTGCGGTGTGTCCAAAGATGATTGATCAGGCCAATTCGGGCACAGAATGTCCTGACACATATTGGACGGACTTGTGTAGACACTGTAGTTGTTGCGTTGGTGGCTCTAGACTTGTGCAGCTCGCACTTAAGTTGTGCTTCAGCTATAGAACTTGCTTCATAAGCTTGACAACGCTTGTGGATGAGACAGCGCCAGCTAGGGCTGGCATTCATAATTATACCCCTCATAATCTTGTAGACTTCTATCAGACTGCCTCTCAACTTCTATTGTTCCAATGAGAACAAATCAAGTTTCTTCAAACTGTCCTCATAACTAATGCTCTCCATACCAGGCAACATCCCAGTAAATCTTTTCTGTACTCTCTCCAAAGCCTCCACATCTTTCTGGTAGTGTAGCAACCAGAATTGAATACCATATTCCAACTGCAGCCTAACTAAGATTCTATAAATTTGCAACATGACTTGCCAATTTTTAAACTTAATGTCTCAGCTGATGAAGGCAAGCATGCCGTACGCCTTCTTGGCTACCTTCTCCACCTATGTTGCCACTTTTAGTGACCTGTGCACCTAGATACCTCTGCCTATCGATACTCTTGAAGGTTCTGCCATTTGCTGTATTTTCCTATCTGTGTTAGACCTTCCAAAAGGCATTACCTCTCATTCTTCCAGATTAAACTCCATCTGCCATCTCTCCACCCAAGCCTCCAACTGCTCTGTATTCTACTGTATCCTCTGACGATCCTCATCACTATCTGCAAATCCATCAACCTTTGTGTTGTGCTCAAACTTACTAATCAAACCAGTTACATTTTCCTCCAAATCACTTATTTATTTTACAAATCACAGCAAACAAACTTTTTTTTATTCATTCATGGGACATGGGTGTTGCTGACTGGCCAATATTTATTGCCAACCCTAGCTTCTCTTGAGAGCAGTTAAGAGCCAACTACTTTGCTGTGGTTCTCGAGTCACATGTTGGCCAGACCTGGTAAAGACGATAGATTTCTTTCCCTAAAGGACATTAGTGAACCAGATGTGTTTTTTTTTGACAATTGACAATGGTTTCACGGTGATTAGTAGATTTTTAATTCCAGATATTTTTTATTGAATTCAAATTCCATTATCTGCCCTGGCAGGATTCGAACCCAAGTCCCCAGAACATTAATGATACTACCACTAGGCCATTGCCTCCCTTAACAGTAATTGTACAACATTCATTTAAAAAAACGACAAGCTTTTCCAAATAATACAGCAGCACTGTCTGGAATTCTCTGTCTCATATGCTCTGCTGCCATCGAGAATGGGGAATTTGGCACTCAGCTGAATCTTTGTTCATAACAGCAGGCTGGAGAATCCTAGCCATGGGCAACATGATGGCACAGTGGTTAGCACTGCTGCCTCACAGCGGCAGGGACCTGTATTCGATTCCTGGCTTGTGTCACTGTCTGTGAGAAGTTTGCACATTCTCCCCATGTCTGCATGGGTTTCCTCTGGGTGCTCCAATTTCCTTCTGCATTCCTAAAGACAAGATGTGCTGGTTAGGCACATCAGCCATACTAAGTTCTCCCTGGTATACCTGAACAGAGTGTGGCGACTAGGGAATTTTCATAGTAACTTCATTGCAGCGTTAATGTAAGCCTACTTGTGACAATAATAAATAAATTTAAACTTAGATTGCAGAATTCAGGCCACTATCTCCAAGAAAGAAATTTATCATAAATGTCAGTGTATAAATAAGCCTTGAAAAATCCCTCTAAAAATGGGGCTTGACTTACATGTCGAGCACACAAGTGAATTGTCAGTGTGTGTGGGGATTGCTTTCTTTGCTGCTTACTACCTGAGGTCTGTTCTGTGTGGGCATTTTTTTCAACCCATGTGCATTTTTGCAAAACATCCGATAACAATTGCTAAATCCCTTGCACTAGTTCCAACCTACCAATAATTAAAACATTGATTAGTGAGATGGAAAATTGAGGATAACTGTAATGTGAATTCAACATGTTGTAGCTGTAAACAGGGGCGGGGAGCAGTGAAATCACATGCAAGTATATGCAAAGACACGATTTTGTTAATAATCTTTCTTTTTTTATTACTCAGTAATGAGATGTGAGAATTGCTGGTTTGTCCATTGGCATGGCACAGTGGTTAGCATTGCTGCCTCACTGCCCCAGGAACCTGAGTTCAATTCCTAGCCTTGGGTCACTGTTTGTGCAATGTCTGCATGTTCTCCCTGCATCTGTGTGAGTTTCCTCCAGGTGCTCCGGTTTCCTCCCACAGTCAAAGATGTGCTGATAGAGTGGATTGACCATGCTAAATTCTCCCTCAATGTATCTGAATAGGTGCCAGAGCATGGTGACTAGAGGATTTTCATAGTGATTTCATTGCAATGTTAATATCAGCCTATTTGTAACACTAATACTTAAACTTAATTGTCCTTGAACTGAACTGCTCAGTAGGTCACTTCAGTTAAGAGTCAGCCACATTACTGTGGATCATTATTGTGATTTTGAATTCCCATGCCAGATAAGGTAAAGATGTCAGGTTTCTTTCCCTAAAGGGCATTAATGAACCAGATGGGTCGTTACATGGTCATCATTAGACTTCTTTTAAATTCCACCATCTGCTGTGGTGGGATTCGAAACCTGGCCCTCAGAGCATCACCCTGGCTCTCTAGATTACGAGCTGAGTGATAATACCACTATGGCAGCATCTCCCTGTTAATGATTATAGAACCGCAAGCACATCGTCACTTCATTTCTAACATACAGCAATTGTATGAAGTTATTTACAATTTTGATGGTATCAGGCAGGAACTGTCAACAGTTAATTAGGGAAATCTATGGGAAGGCAAAGAAATCTTTGTGGTAAATGGGAAGCTTTCAAAAGTGTATTATTAACCAGCATTCAGGGGAAGCACATTCTTCTTAGAAAAGGCAAAGCTGGTAGAAGTAGAGGACCTTGGATGACACGGAATATTGAGGCCCTGGTCAAGAAGAAGAAAGAGGCACATGACATGCATAGACAGCTGGAGTCAAGTGAATCCTTTGAAGAGTATGGGGATGTAGAAGTAGAACTAAGAAAAAAATCAGGAGGCAAAAAGGGACACAAGGCTGTTTTGGCAGATAAGGCAAAGGAGAATCCAAAGAGTTCTACAAATCTATAAAGATCAAAAGAGTAACTAGGGAGAGACTGGGGCCTCTTAAGGATTAACAAAGTCATCTATGTGTAGATCCAAAAGAGATGGGTGAGATCTTAAATGAATATTTCTCATCAGTATTTACTATTGAGAAAAGAATGGATGTTAGAAAACTTTGGGAAATAAATAGTGATGTATTGAGGAATATACGTATTACAGAGAAGGAAGTGCTGGAAGTCTTAACGCATCAAGATAGATAAATCCCCGGGACCTGATGAAGTGTATCCCAGGACACTGTGGGAAGATAGGGAGGAAATTGTGGGCCCCCTAGCAGAGATATTTGAATCATCGATAGTCATAAATTAGGTGCCTGAAGATTGGAGGGTGGCAAATGTTTAAGAAGGACTGCAGGGAAAAGTCTGGGAACTACAGGCCAGTAAGCCTTATATCTGTGATGGGTAAGTTGTTAGAAGATATTTTGAGAGACAGGATCTACAGGCATTTAGAGATACAAGGACTGATTAGGGACAGTCAGCATGGCCTTGTGAGTGGAAAATCATGTCTCACAAATTTAATTGCATGTTTTGAAGATATAACCGAAAAAGTAGATGAGGGCAGTGCAGTTGATGTTGTCTACATGGACTTTAGCAAAGTCTTTGACAAGGTACTGCATGGCAGCTTGTTGCATAAAGTTAAATCTCACGGCATCCAAGATGAGGTAGCTAAATGATACAATATTGGCTTGATGACAGAAGTCAGAGGGTGGTTGCAGAGGGTTGCTTTTCAAACTGGCAACCTGTGACCAGCGGTGTACCTCAGGGATCAATGCTGAGTCCACTGTTATTTGTCATTTATATTCATGATTTGGATGAGAATATAGGACACATGGTTAGTAAGTTTGCAGATGACATTAAGATTGATGGCATAGTGGACAGTGAAGAAGGTTATCTCGGATTGTCACAAGATCTTGATCAATTGGAGCAATGGGCTGACAAATGGCAGATGGAGTTTTATTTAGATAAGTACAAGGTGATACATTTTGGTAGATTGAACCAGGGCACAACTTACTCTGTTAACAGTAGGATGTTGGGGAGAGTTACAGAACAAAGATGTCTAGGGAACCAGTTTCATAGCTCCTTGAAAGTGGAATCACAAGAGGACAGGCTAGTGAAGAAGGCATTCAGTGTGCTTAGTTTCACTGGTCAGAATATTGAATAGAGGAGTTGGGGCACCTTGTTGAAGTTGTACAAGATATTGGTAAGGCCATATTTGTGCAATGTGCAATTCTGGTCACCCTATCATAGGAAGGATATTATCAAACTGAAAAGAGTGCACAAGAGATTTATTAGGGTGCTACCGGGACATGATTGCTTGAATTACAATCAAAGTCCTGTCAAAATCGCCCAGGACTCTTCTGCAGAAGGAGATCACAAGGGGCAGGAGAGAGGAAATGAACATTTCATAGTTGTAACTGGGACATAGTGATGTTTCAAGCAGACAGAAATGATATTTGAATTGCTACTGAACCGTGGAATGAATCAATTGCTCCTCAATGCGGTAGGAATGTAGCAATGTGCAGGTTATGAGAAGATGCTTCAGTTCACCTGACTGGCACCAAAGATACAATTGGACCAATATCTTGTTCATTCAGTCAAATACGTGACCAATTTCCCCGTACATTTCTCTGCAATCTCATACAATCAATGCCATCAAATAAAGCAGTTAAATCTGAAGTATTTGTAATCTTCCCTTCTTTCTGGCCAGATTTTCTTTTGCGATCCCTCAGGAGAAGCTCGGTAAAAACCGTGGAAAAATGGGGCACTGAAATCCAATGCTGTTTTCCTGGCATGAGCTGGTAATGCCACTCCTAATTCCCATAACAACTGCCCTGTCTCACCTCTTGCTGTAAGGGCTGTAAGGGGTATGTTTGATGCATTTACCTATCATATGCCCACTCAGGCTGCTCCTTGGGGCCACCTGGTGCAAAATAGGGTAGGTGATGGCCAAGTCATATTATCGCATGACGATTAAACGAGAAGATCAACTGATGTTCCAGGGACCGGGATTCGAATCCCACCTCGGCAGATGGTGGAATTTGAATTCAATAAAAAAAATTTGAAATGAGGAATCTATTGATGACCATGAAATTATCAATTGTCAGAAAAAAACCATCTGGTTTATTAATGTCCTTTAGGGAAGGAAATCTGCCATCCTTACCTGGTCTGGCTTACATGTGACTCCAAAGCCACAGCACAACAGCCCTCAGGCAACTATGGATGGGCAATAAATGCTGATCAGCCAGTGACGCCCATGTCCTATGAATGAATAAAAATGTGACAGACAGCTCAATGTAGTGGTGGGAATGGACTTAACTTCTCCTGAAAGGGGTAGAGGACAGGGTAGGATCTCCCTTTGGTTCCATTCTGAATGAGTGGCCTTTCTAAGTCTCAGTTTCAGCTAAGGCAATGGGGATTTTCTGCTGGACACCTCCTCCGGTGAAGTGGCAACAATCACAGGTATTGTTTTGTTTCTTAATCAAGATACCTACCTTGACAGGCAGCTCACCAAATGCCTACTTTGCATTCGTAGTAAGTCATGACTTAAGGAAGTGGTGGGATGAGGGGAACGGGGGGGGGGTGTTGTAGGGGGGCTGTTGCAATCAGAGGCACAGATGGAAATCCCACCCCACTGAAACCTCAGGGTTGAAGGAAAATTCAACCTCGTTTCTCCTCGTTTGTGCCATCTCAATCATATTAGTGTGAATGAATTTATCCATGGCATTAGGAAGCTTGATGATTTGAATAATATCTGTCCTGAACCATTTCCCCTGGAAACATGAACAATCCCAAGATCTCCACTGTCTCATCAAGGCTCAGATAATATGAACCAAGTGTTAGTTTGGTTACCCTATTTCACATTACTTCCCATCCCTGAATAAATGCTGTAGCACTGTAGCCAAAACTGGAAAAAATCAGACTTCCATTTGGTCGTTGGATATACATAACGCTCGATGTTTTACTATCTCAACTGAGGCTCATAATATCCTGTCCGATGCCAGAGGAGAAAAGTATTCCACGATCCGTACCCATCCCAATGGATAGGTGAGACAGTAAAATTCTGCTAATGTGTATGATCAGGATGAGGGGATATTCTGTTGTATTATGTACTATTTCATAATTGACGAATTGCTACTATGCGACTCAATTTCTGAAGTGTTATGTTAGTAACAGCTTGATTTGTGTCTGTGTCATTTGTGAATTACTCTTTATTGTTGCATTATGGCGAATTGAGTTGATAATCTTGTTGTGAGTGATCTGGTTGACCACACTATCTTCTTCCAATACCTATCTTCATCATCAAATTGGTTGGGAATGCCCTACCTAGTTCCATTTTTACTTATCCAGTTGTAGTCAAATCATCACCTGCAATAGATTCTCTTCCAGCTTCTGTCCCATTTTCGCTAGTATCTGCAAAGGATCTATCTCCTTCTATTTATAGGTGAGGGCAGCACGGTAACACAATGGTTAGCACTGCTGACATCACAGTGCCAGAGGCCCAGTTTCTATTCCCAGCTTGGGTCACTCTGTGTGTAGAGTTTGCACATTCTCCCCGTGTCTTTGTGGGTTTCGTCTGGGTGCTCCTGTTTCCTCCCACATTCTGAAAGACGTGCTGCTTGGATCTATTGGCCACATTATGTTTTCCCTCAGTGTACCTGAACAAGTGCCAGAGTGTAGCAACTAAGGTATTTTCACAGTAACTTAACTGCAGTGTTAATGTAAGGCTACTTGTGACACTAATAAATAAACATTAAAAATGTTTTCATTATCCACATGGTTCCCCTTGGCAATATTATCCTAAGGGGCACATGAAGAGACAGATGACCGCAGAGACGGAGACAGAATGCGTAGCGAATTAGGTTCATGTGGGAATTTGGTGCATGGGGGTAAAAACAAGTTCATTGATTGTGTAGAACTTAGATCATAGAACATTGTAGCACAGTTGAGGCCCTTCAGCCCTCGATGTTATGCCAACCAGTGGAACCAATCTAGTGACTCTCTAACCTAAACTATATCAATATTATCCATATGCCCATTCAATGACTATTTGAATGCTCTTAAAGTTAGCGAGTTGGGTAAGAACCTGTTGTTAGAGAGTATCATTAAATACCTTTAAATTAGAAAAGTGTATTATTTTTTAAAAAATAGTCACTTGGATTTGAGTAAGAAACATTCAGAATAAGGAGTATGAAAAGAAGCATTATAAGTAAACCAAAGTTCTGATGCCATAACATTTTGAGCACGTGGAGAAAATAATGAGTTGGATTGTGAAATAATTATTTTGTGAAATAATGATGATACTTGTCAAACACTGAAGTTATAATCTGCCTTCACAATGGGAAATTCAAGATTCAAGCACTGACCAGGCAAGCTGCAGTACTGCTGCTACAGCCACATTTAAGCAGGATTTACTGTACATTTAAAATTATACCTTCTAATTCTTACCTCTACCACTAATAAAGTACATGTAACTTGAATTGTATCAGGTAACACTAAGCTTTCCCTCCACATTCAAAGTCCTCACATTGGCTGTGTCATCATCTGAGAGGTCCTCATTGTCATACCACCTTCCACAGAATGTGCATTATAAACAGAATATCTTGAGTTTCTTCAAACAGGATCGCAGAACATCCCACATTTTTTTTAACAGGAACACGGAATATCCAGCATTTCTTTTTACACAATCACACAATATCCCGTATTTTTTTGAACAGGATCAGTTGATAGGGCAGCGAGAATTTACCCCGCAACCCATTTTCAACATCCCATGACCCACCTCTGGGTCATGGTCCCCACTTTGAAAAAACCTGACTGAAAGTGACACCTTCAATCAAGTTTGACATTTCAAAATGATAGCCTTGACTTTCCAATTTGGTACATAAATCATTTCAAAGAACACATTTTCACTACCATTTAATGCTGATATTTTGCTCATGAAAAGGACATTTGACTTTACTTCATGGGGCAGAAGTACAGTGATCAGTGCCATTAATAGGAACATGGCTTATTCTACAATGAACCCCAGTTCTGATCTAAAATCTATTAGACAGTGTCAAAGCTATTTTAATAAAAAACGATGGCCTTTATTTCAAGCAAGCTGAATGAAATGTGAAGATTATGTTACAATTAGATAAAAATTTACAGTGACCCTACTTAGAATGCTGCACAAATTGTGAGAGTTGTAACTCATGATGGCTATATTGGACTTTGAGAAGGTGCAATGCAGTTTACCAGAATGATATCAGGGCTAAAAGCATTCAGGTTCTGATGAATGGTTGCATTGATTAAGGAAGGGGGGACTTTCTGACATCCCACAGTGTATTTTCTGCTAGTGGCCTGCCATTGACAGTCAATGGGATTTTCAATCCTGCTGATGCCTATGTCATTTTTTGTGGCTTGCCTGTGCCAATGTCACTGGGGGGAGGGGGGAGGGGTGTTGCCTTCAGTGGGATTGGAAAATCCCGCCCGCAGGAAAGGCCAGAAAAGCCCACCAGAGGTTTGTATTGTCTTGAGTATAGAAGGGTTAATTCCATTGAGGTTTATAAAAGAATTAAAAATTAGTCTAAATGGAGATCCATTTAGTGGCACATTGGTGAACACTGCTGCCTCACAGTGCCTGGGACCTGGGTTCAATCCCCAGCTTGGGTCATTGTCTGTGTGCAGTCTGCACATTCTCCCCATATCTGTGTGGGTTTCCTCTGGGTGCTCCAGTTCCCTCCACAGTCTAAAGATGTGCTGGTTAGGTGTATTGGCTGTGCTAAATTCTCCCGGAGGGTGGCGACTCGGGGGTTTTCACAGTAATTTCATTGCAGCGTCAATGTAGGCTGACTTGTGACACTAATGAATAGACTTAAACTTAATTATCGCCTCTGCCAGAGAAGAACAAAGGGAAGCAGCTTAAAATTAGAACCAGGCCATTTAGAGGTGGTATCAAGAACTACCCCTTCACACAAAAGAAATTTGGAATTCTCACTCCCAAAAAGCTGTCGATCCTGTGAGTAAAATTGTGATGGGTAAATTTTTGTTAGGCATTGATATGAAAGATTATAGAACCAAGGGGGGGGGGAGATGGAATTAAGATATAATCATGATCTAATTAAAATTTGGAACAAGTTCGAGACGCTGCCCTAATGTTCCAATGTTCTCTTCCATGTCCTATAGTCAAGGACTTGGAACAGCAAGGGAAATGTTAGAAAGATAAGAAATTGAATCCACTACAATGGTTGTCATCCGTCAGTTTGTGGCTAGTTTCATTAGACACTACTTAACTTTTAAAAGTGTGTCCCACAGTCCTATAAACTGAATCAGTCGAAAATAAATTTGCAAAGTAAAACTTGTAACCAGCAGGTGGTGCTGTTACTCTCTTCAACAGTCTCTATATAGACAATTGTTATAGAATTTTATTGATTCTGATGAGGCATTTTTCTTATTTTTGCAGCTACCTTTAATATTTTCATCACTCAAGGTATCACATCAGTTCTGAAATGAATATAATTGCACAGAAATCTGTTGTGAATTATTTTAACTCTTTGAAAATAAAGTTAACCATCAAACAGGTGAACAAATCTTGCAAGGTGGCATGTAAAAATTCTGACCAGTCATTTGTTGAGGGGAAAGGGTGAATGCTGGTGCAAGCAATCAATTCACGTGGATTTCTTAAGGATGATCTGTGTAGTCAGGTACCAGGATGCAAATGCCCAATAAATGCATATGGGTAATGCCTTTGGCAGAAATTATAGAATATCTGCAGTGCAGAAGACGCCATTCAGCCCATCAAGTCTGCCAAGTCTCTGATAGAGGATCTCACCCAGGCACTGTCCCATGCTCTATCCTTGTAACTCCACACTTTGCCCATGGCTAATCCGTTTAATCTACACATCCTAAGACAGTAAGGGACAATTTAACATGTCCAATCCACCTAACCTACACATCTTGGCACACTAAGGGGCAATTTAGCATTGCCAATCCAGCAAATCCACACATCTTTGGGAGGAAACTGGAGCACCCAAAGGAACCCCCATGCATTCATGGGGAGAACATGCAGACTTGACACAGACAGTCAGCCAAGGTTGGAATCAAACCTGGATCCCTGGTGATGTGAGAAAGTAGTGCTAACCACTGTGCCAATGTGCCAAACAAGATATCTCCATCTTTCTGATAAAGTTCTGCATGTGAGCATCCCTTAATGGCCCAAGTGAGACTAGGTGGAGCAATTGAAGGAATAGTTCCTGCTGTATTTGCAGCTACAATGGATTGGGATAAATCCCTTCGAGATGATTGGAGGTTAGGGTGGGGTGGGGTGGGGTGGGATGAGAGAGTGTGGATGAAGATTAAAAATGAAAAATCAGTGAATCTGCATCCAGGACCACCAGTAGCAGCACCAACGCCCACCCCCCAACAACTCTGGTAGCTTGTGAGACATGTGTTTTCTCTTCTGGAGAGGTTGGACATCTCATTTTAATTAAATCAGGTTCCCATAAAAAAAATTGCAGACGTTGGCAATCTGAAACAAAAACAGAAAAAAATACTCAATAGATCAGACAGCATCTCTGGAGAGAGACACATGCTTCAGGACTGTGAGGGTTCATCAGGATTACAGTATGCCTGATAATGCAGCTGACAGCACAGTTTAATTTTAACAGTTGTGTTTTTCAGGGGTCTCTGCTGTTAGCTCCATTGGCGTTAGTGCTTTTTAAAGCACTCTTTATGGGCCAGAATGACCAGGAATGCTCCATCCCCCACTCCCACTTCCAATCCCTAAAACACATGGCCCCTTGAAGAGGTCTTCACCTCCCCTCTACCAGTTGCTGTCCCCCCGAAGTGTACAATTTCCATCTGCCTAGCAAGCTTCAATCCCAAACTTCCTACCTGGCTCTGAACCCCTGCCTTTCGTTACACCCTGATCCCAAGTCCTAAGAACTCCCAATTTCCCAGGATGGTTTCCAAACATGTCTGAATACGGCCTCCCATCTTTGGTTTCCCTATTTGGTAATCCGGCCAACCACGAGACAAGGGACCAAAGAAAGAAATGGTAATGAGATCCTGCAATTAATGTCATTGGAATCTTTGCAATCCTGAACTGCCTGGGCTTTCGATCATTACTGTACTCCCTGCAGCTTCTCCAATTCCCTGTAACTATCAGAGTCCATCTCTCTTCTTTTTCTCTCCAATTCCCTCCCCTAATTCTTTTCACAAATTACTTTCCAGAAGGTATTGGTGGCATATTTCCACTGGCACTATGTCCCGCAATGCCTCTATTCTTGTGTGAGTCCTGAGGCTGGTAACCAATAGCTTATTCAATAGCTTAGAATGATTTTGTCCTTACCCAGTGACACTCATATGTAACATTGAGTAGATCAAAACCCTGGACAGCTCCCTCTCTTAACCTAGAAGTGCTGCAGGAGTTTCAGGAGCCTGACTTCACAGAAAAGGGACAGAGCCTGTCTAAGCTCAGCTAATCTATTAGGGATGAGGGATCTGCCCATATGGTTTGGAATTGGAGGCTTTGCTATGAGCCACTTGGATGACTTTAGAATTTTGCAAAAAATATTCCTGATTACAGGCATGAAACATAGAAACTTAGAAACTAGATGCAGGAGTCGGCCATTTGGCCCTTCAAGCCTTCTCTATCATTCAATATGATCATGGTGGATCCTCAATGCTATATTCCCACTCTTTCTCCATACCTCTTTGTTAAGGACCAGGTCAAAAACTTCAAGATATATTATGAAGTTAGCCTAGACCCAAAGTTTTACTTTTGATTTTGGCATTAGGATGAGCATAAGGTATTTTAGTCTAGGTGTGATTCCAGTGACCTACCAGGAAGCTTTTATCAAGATAAACTTTATTTAAGAACACAGTTAGAATATAACAAACAGAATTAACAGATTTTCCCAATTAAAATATTTAATTATGACAAAGTGCAATTCTTAAAAGCTAGCTATAGCTATTGTTTCAACTTAGCAATATCTTCCACAGACATAAATCCCTTCTTTAGAATCACTAGCACCAAAAGCATATATGTTGATGCAGATGCTAGATTTCTAGACTTTTAACGCCTCTGAACAAATATCTGGACAGCAGTTTCCAGAGAAGGTTATAACCTCAAACAACAGAACTTCAGAGAAGTAAACCTAGTCTTTAGCAACTCCCAGTCTCCAGGCTTCAGAAACAGAAAGGGTTACCTTCCTCTACAGCTTCCAAACAGCAGCATCTCAGATAAAGAATCTTATTTCCTGGCAGATTCCAATCTCTAATCTCAGAGGGGGGAAAAAAAGAAGTGTTGCTATGCAACAACTCCAAGCAGCATCTGGCTTGGATATCCTGTGTAATCCTAGCTCCACTATTTATTCCCTGTAAATAAACCTTATCAAATCCTACTCTGCAAAGTCCCAGGAGAAATCCTTGAAAACAACACAAACATTCTAGCAATTAAGAACAATTACGATGCTGCATTAATAATACAGGGCTGCTAGGTAGACATAACAGCATTGCTAATTTTAAATAGTGCTAATACAGATCTTGCACAAGAAATGTGAAAATACATTTTTAAAGGCACAGTATCACTTTGATACCACCAAAATCTAAAAAATGATCTGCCTCTTTCTCGAATGAAGGAGCCACATTTCCTATGATTTCTGAATGTGGCTATCATAGAAAGAAAGATTTGCAATTATATATCACCTTTCACAAGTTCACAATGTCACCACCTGCTTTACTTTTGAAGTGTAGTCTTACAACATAACACAGAAAGACGGCAGCCAAATCGTGAACAATTAAGTCCCTCCTAACAGCAGTATGATTATGACCAGATACTTATATTTTTCTTTAGTGGAGTTAGTTAAGGGATAAAAGTTGGTCTGTGCAATCAGCAAATCTTTCTAACCCTCTTCAAAACAGTCCTCTCATGCACACCTGAGAAGGCAAACAGATTTTTGATAACTTCTGAATTGAAAGACAGGTTAGCATTCCCTCATTATCAGTGCAGGAATATCAGCACAGGATTTTGTGTTTAAATCTGTGGGTATGGGACTGATTCAGTGTGCTACTGCAGCTGACACTGACTAGAAGAAATCAAAATTGTTCAGATTATGGCAGCACTAGCACAATAGCATTACCCTCATCCACCATCAACATCCTGGGGGTTACCATTGAAGAGAAACTGAATTAGCCATATACATACTGTTACTACAAGAGCAGGCAAGAGGCTAGAAATCCCGTGGTGAGTAACTCACCTTTTGACTGCTGAAACCCTGTCTAACATTTACAAGCACACATCAGGAGTGAGATGGAATTTGCACTTGCATGGATGGATGTAGCTCCAACAATTCTCAAGAAGGTTGACACCATCCAGGTTAAAGCAGCTCACTTAACTGGCATCCCATTCACTACTTAAATATCCATCCCCCCTACCACTAATACAGTGGCAGCAGCGGTCACCTTTTACAAGGTGTACTGCAGTAACTCTTGGCCTTTGACAGCATCTTTCAAACCCACAAACTCTATCACTCAGAAGGAAAGGACAACAGATTCATGGGAATACCACCCCTTGTGAGTTCCCCTCCAAGTTAATCACCACCCTGACTTGGAACTATGTCATTCTTTCACTGACGCTGGGTCAAAATCTGGAACTCCCTTCCTAACAGCTCTGTGTGTCTTCTCATAACACACGGACCACAGCAGTTCAAGAAGTGGCTCATCACCACCTCCTTAAAAGCAATAAATACTGGTCTAGCCAGGGATGCTCTCATCACACAAACAAATAAAAATACTCTAACCTAATCTTAGCCCCTTACAAATTGTCAAATTATAATCTAATTTTTGTTAATGTTCACATAACAGGATAAAAGATCAATGTATTGATGCATATTGTTGCTTTGTAAATGGTGTTTCCTCTTCAATTCCGACAAAGTAACAGTCAAGAAAAAGAAAGTCAGAAAACAGTCAGAAAGAAAAAGTCGCCTTGAAAAACCCCAGACTACTTACTATATAAAGACTATTCAGGTAGCAGCAGCCAGGCATCACTAGGTGGTGACAAAGAGTTGCTAATGCAAGTTCCATTTCAAGATCAGTTTTTAACCATAAATTGCTGTCCATTTCTCTGGATGTTCATTTGTTATAACTATACTTTTAGTTATGCTTTGCTGAACTTCAGATGCCCATCTCTCTTTCTCGAATACATCTTATTTTAGCCTGTGCTCCACAGGATCTGGGGGTCAAAATCGCATTGTCACTCTGTTCAATTTTATCCATTCGGGAGGTGCACATTTCTCATCGAAGCTTCTAACCAGGGCCTGGTGAGAAATGTGCAGTGTGGCTGGTTCCCGAGTTCTCCTAGTACAGAGCAGCAGCATCGGGGGAAGTGAAGCATTGCTCCTTTTTAATAGCTCTAGTTGCTTATAGATTCCAGCTACTTCGAGAAGCTGGAGAAAGCATAAGTGTGCGAGGGAAGTGGTGAAGGGTACAGTGGTTATTGGTGAGTTTGCTTGGTGGGGGGAAGGGCAAAGGTGGTGGTGGTAGGTTGGGATGGCGGGATGGATGGGTCAAGGGTTAATATGGGTCAAGGGGATGGGATGGGTCAGAGGGTAGGATGGATCAGGAGGGGTAAAATGTGTTGAGGGCAAGATGAGTTGGGGATAAGATAGATGGCGGGTAAGATGTGTTTCAGAGGGTAAGATGGGTCGATGGGTGTAGGATGTAGCCAAAAGCCATGTGTAGCTTTGAATAAAAACAGAAGATGCTGGATAAACTCAGCAGGTCTCGCGGCATCTGCGACAAGAGACAAAAGATTAACATTTCAGATCTATATGATCCTTTTGAGAACTTTACAGCCTTTGCTGACCATGGAAAGATTACAGTGTAGGAGGAGACCATTCGGCCCATTGAGTCTGCACCGACCACAATCACAGCCAGGCTCTATTCCTGTAACCCCACATATTTACCCTGCTAACCACCCTGACACTAAGGTCAATTTAGCATGGTCAATCAACCTAACCCGCACATTTTTGGTGAAATACTCCATAACCAATACACAGATCAATGCTCAATCAGAACTTTAGAACTTCTATTATGTGAGCTGTGTCCCTGTGTACATTCATCTTTCTCCTGGAGCACTTTTGTCGCCTCATCTGCTTCCTGCCAATTTTCTCTGGAGTGTTTATCTTTTCTTTTTCCTTCATAGGATTTGGGAATCTCTAGCAAGGCTAGCATTTGTGCTCCATTCCCTTAGTTGGGCACAACTTCAGGCTAAAGGAACGATCCTTTAAAACAGAGATGAGGAGGAATTTCTTCAGCCAGAGGCTGGTGAATCTGTGGAAGTGTTTGCTGCAGAATATTGTAGAGACCAGCTCATTGAGTGTCTTTAAGACAGAGATAGATTGGTTCTTGATTAATAAGGGGGTCAGGGGTTATGGGGAAAAGGCAGGAGAGTGGAGATGAGGAAAACATTAGCCATGATTGAATGGTAGATCAGACTCGATGGGCCAAGTGCCTAATTCTGCTTCTATATCTTACAGTCTTACGAACTATGGGTTTGGAGTCACATGTAGGTAAAACCAAGTAAGATGGCAGCTTTCTTCAAAAAGGTATCACTGAATCAGATGAGTTTTCACAACAATCAAAAATAGCTTCATTTCTGAGACTAACTTTCACTTCTAGGTTGATGTGATGGGATTTGGAACATGTTAGTCAGGGCTTTGGGATTCGTGATCCTGTGGTATTACATTTCTGGCACCACCTCTCCCTAGTTCTATGACTGGCTGCCACGTTCAGCCATTAAAATTAATTTCAGGAAACTAACTACACCACAAAACCTTTATGCTTATTCAGTCTAACAGTGATCAAGAAATGACGATGCACATCCAAGTCACAATGGTGTGAGACTGGGAGGAAAACTGGAAAGTGACAGTATTCTCACAGGATTGTTCTTCCTAATGATGACTGGGACCACCATCGTGGCTATTAAATTAAGCTCTGCATATCTCCCAGCAATTCTAAGTTCACTTTTCATATTTCTATGTCATGTCACTCCTAGACAATATATTGTAATTTCTCTTTATTGAAGGTTGAAGATGCATACATTGTAATACACACATTCTGCAATATGCACACTCACTATACAATGAACACATTCTGCAATGTACACACTCATTCTGCAATATACACACTCATTTGGCAACGTACATACTCGGTCTGCAGTATGCACACTCTGCAATGTACACACTCTGCTTATATACAAACCTACGCTGCAATATACACACTCACTCTGCAATATACACACTCTGCAACATACAGACTTTGCAATGTACACATTCACTCTGCAATGTATTCATTCTGCAATGTACACACTTTGCAATGTGCACATTCTGCAATGTACACACTGCAATATACACACTCACTATGCAATATACACATTTTACAATGTACACACTCTCTGCAATACACACACTCCGCAATGTAAACACTCACGCTGCAATGTACTCACTCTTCAATGTGCACACTCTGCAATGTACACATTCTGTAATATACACACTCTGCAATATACACATTCTGCAATATACAAAATCACTCTAAATTGTACACACTTTGCAATGTACACACTCTACAATATAAACCCTGCAATACACTAACTGCAAGATACACTGCAATATACACACACTGCATTATACCAAGGGCAAGATACACTACAATATGCACACTGCTATGTGCAAACTCTGCAACACACTAGCTGCAGTGTGCAATCTCTGCAATACACACACGGCAATGTGCAAACTCTGCAATATGTACATTTGACATCCCAACATTTTCAGTCAAACAGCTGAATAGCACTCTTGATGAAAAATATTTTCTGAAGTATTCCCGTCATCACAAGCATTTTCCTCCAAATGCCATTTCAGAAACTGACTATTACTAAATGAAAACAGGAGATATTGAGATTAAAGAGTGATTAAAATATTCAGAGGAATGATTGCTCTTGTTTGATTTTCCACCAATAGGTGGTGCAAGTCCTCTTTCTATTTCTTCCTATGCGCTGTCAATGGTGAAAGAATTGCTCAGGTTGTCAAGTGCAGCAATATTACAATATACCAAAAATAATCCCCCATTGATCACAGCGAAAGGAGATTGAAATATAATCCCTATTTGAGCCAAACCCTGAAACATATAGAACTATTTGCCAAAAACAAATATGAAGATTGCAATGGACTGCAGACCCAAGTAAGTTATTTGCATTTTTTTAAAAAAAACTTTAATTCAGAGGACATGGTGTGTCTCTATCTAATTGCCCTTGAGAAGGTGAAGGTGAGCCACCTTACTGAGTCACTGGAGCTCATTTGGTGTAGATACATTCATTGTGCTGTTAGAGAAGGAGATCCAAGATGTTGACTCAGTGATGGTGAAGGAATGGTGATACAGTTCCAAGCCAGGATGGTGTGTAGCTTGGTGGGGAACTTGGAGGTGGTATTGCTCTCATGGGTCTGCCCTTTACCCTTTCAGGGGGTGGCAGGTGCAGGATGAAAGGTACTATAAGCAGTCTTGGTAAATTGCTGCAATATATCTTGCAGATGGCACGCACTGCATTCATTGTGCATTGGTAGTGAAGGACATGAATATACAAAGTAGTGATTAGGGTGTCAGTCAATGGGTTGTTTTGTCCTGAATGGCATCATGCTTAAGTGTTGAAACTACATTCACCCAGACAAGTTCCATCATATGCTGGTTTGGCCTTTGGACACTCAGGAGATGAGTTACTCAGTTCAGAGTTCCCAATCTCCAACCTGGTCTTGCAGATGTTGTATTTACGTGCCTGGTCTAGTTAGGTTTCTCGTCCAGTTGAGTTTCTGGTTAATAGTGACAACCAAGATACTGATAGTAGGAGTTTCCACTGAATGGCAAAATGAGCTGTTAGACTTTCTCTTGCTGGCGATGGTCATTGCCTGGCACTGACGTAGCGCAAGTATTACTTGTCATTTATCAACCAAATCTCAGAATATTGTTCTTGCAACCTTCATTATCTGAGGAGTTCTGAATGGAAATGAATGCTGTGCAATCATCAGTGATCATGCACAGTTCTGACCTTACGATGGAGGAAGATCACTAATGAAGCAGTTAATGAAGGTTTGGCCTAGGACACTTCCCTGAAGAACTCCTGGGACTGACACAAAAGGGCTTCCAACAATTTCGACCATCTTTCTTTGTGCTAGTATAACTACAACCAGTGGGGGAAGGTTTCCCCGAATTCTTTTGGATTTAATTTTGCTCGGGTTCGTAGATGTCACACTCAGTCAAATGCAGTCTTGATGTCAAGGGCAGTCACTGTCACCACTTGTCAGAAATTTATGCTGGGACCAAGGCTGTAATGAGGCCTGGGGCTGAGTAGCCCTGGTGGACCCTAAATTGAGCATTGGTGAGCTGATTGCTGGGAAGTAATTGCCACTTGGTAGCACACTCGATGACCTCTTCCATCACTTTGCTGATGATTGAGAGTCAACTGACGAGGTGGGACTGGATTTTTCCTCCTTTTTGTGGATAGAACACACCTGCGCAATTTTCCACATTGTAGCCCCGTCCCTAACATATTTACTGAGTAATTCAACCTAAGCTGAAAGAACAAAAAAAATTGATCATAAAACAAGCACTTTGCACAAAAATACTTTGATTTCTAAAATCTCGAAGGTCATACAGTTAGTGAAATGACTATATTTAGTATTGCTGAGCAATGATGCTATATAATTGGATGGTCATTTTTGCTTGCACCAGAGATCTGAATTGCTGAGCATGACTGAGCAGTGAATAAACCTGTAAGCACTATTATACACCAGGGTCTGAATAATTATGGAACAACATCTATTTAAAGTTAACTCTGTATACAGCAGATGTACACAACTATCCGGATATATATGCCTTTTGCTCACAGGATGGTTCTTAAGGAAGACAATGCCATTCATCATGGCTGGAAAGGATGTATTCAACAGCTCCTCAGTGGCAGCCGATACTCTCCAACCTATCTCTTGGTAACCTGTGACACAATGCATGAGGGAACCACCGTCGATGGGAGTGTGGCAATAAACAACAAAGCCTGGGTTTCAATGGTATTCCAGCCAAGGCCTTCAAAAGTGGTGAGCTTTTGCTCATATCAAGACTCCATGCTTTCATCGTATGGATTTATAGGGAGAAGAGCTTGCCCTACTTCTCCATCCCCCTCATCACCAACTTCAGTAATTGTAACAATTTCAAAGAAGGGAACTAAATCAAGGTGTGGAAATGATCAAGGTATTTTCCTCTTGTCCGTAGGGGTGGGACGGTGGCACAGTAGTTAGCACTACTGCATCAGAGACTCATTTCAATTCCCAGCTTGAGTCACGGTCTACACTTTTCCCCTATATCTGCGTGGGTTTCCTCCGAATGCTCCAGTTTCTTCCCACAGTACAAATGACGTGCTGGTTAGGTGCAGTGACCATGGTAAATTCTCCCGAATGGGTGCCAGAGTGTGGTGACTAGGAGGTTTTCACAGTAACCTCATTGCAGTGTTAATGTAAGTCTACTTGTGATACTAATAAATAAACTTTAAAGCATGGAAAAATCCTGACACCCGTTCTACTTCCCATGTCTAAGGGAATTCTGCCAGAGATCAATGTGGCTCTAGCCTAATGGAGGAACTTGGCCTTTTTGGCCAAAAAAAGCTAAGGAAATGTTGGGAAAAAACCAGGAACTCTCCACTGCTTTCATCGCCTTCAGCAAAGCATTTGACATGGTAAATTGTGAAGCACTGTGGATTTTGCGTAAATGATTTGGATGTCCAAGAATCATCATAGAGTCTCAGTGAGGATGCAGAGCAGCAGCAGAGAAGGAAAGAAAAGCAAATCAGGCACTCTGAATCCCAACACCTTATGGGTTGTCCTGCCCGAAGTCTTCAACGATCTGCAGGATCAGGAATCGGCCTATTCAGTTACATTGAGCCTTTTGGCCGAAACTTAGGACCAAGTGGACATCGTTTTTGAATCAATAGATAGCTGCTGCCGTTGGCCACAATCTGCAGCTCGTTACATATTTGGCAAATGTTTATTTGGACTGGACTGCATAAACATTATGGCTGGAATTCTCTAGTCATTCATGCCAACAGATTCTCCAGTCCTACAGACAGTACTTGTGGGTTTCACGGTAGAGTGCGGTGACATCAATGGGAGATCCCATTGATAGTGGCAGGACCAGAGTATCGCACTACCAGAGAATAGTGCACCGCCTTCTACCGCAGGGGAACACACAGCTGAGATGTCGGAAAATCTCATCCCATAGTCTTTTTCAGGAGTTTACTGTGTACGTATATGTATATCTATAGTATCCTATATAAATGCATTGAAACCTGCCATCCTTACCTGGTCTGGCCTACATATGAATCTAGAACCCCACAGTAACATGGTTGACTCTCAACTACCCTCAGGCAGCTAGGGATGGGCAATAAATGCTGGCCAGCCAGCAACACCCATGCCCCACAAATGAATAAAAATATCTTTGGACAGGACTGTGTGACTTGCAGTTATCTGGAATAGCCACATACACATCAAGAGGATGATATTGGAATTCAATGGTCTGTTAAAACAGGTACAATAAGCTCCAGTTTTAGGAACTTACTATCTGCATCCATAGGATGCCCACCTGTGTTGGGCCAGGTCACTCTATATGTATCGCTGTTGGCCACCTAAATCAGCTATTAGCCTCCTCATATTACTCATTTTCAAAGAATGGAGTTCAGACAATCAATCTTTCTGCATGATAACTTTGGTGAATGAAAGTCTTATATTTTTCAGAATCAATTTCCACAGATTGTGCATCCCTAATGAATCAGGTCGGCCATCTTGATCTTTGAGATGGACTTCTTGAACTGGCTTTTACAACATCTTCAGATTTAGACAAATATCTGCCTCACTTCTCTCTTAACTGTTTTATCTGGAGTTCTCTGTCAACTGAATCTGTCTTAACCTAGATTTGATCATTCCGGTCCATCATGCAAACCAAACTCCCATCCATTGATTCTGTCTACACTTCCCACTGCCTCGGAAAAGCAGCCATCATAATTCAGGACTGCACACATCTGGACATACTCTCCTTCACTTTCACCTTCTTCCATCAGAAAAGATATAGAAGTCTGAGATCATGTACCAATGGACTGAAGAACTGCTTCTTCCTTGCTGCCATCTGACTAAGTTGATCTTTCTCTGCACCCTATCTATGACTGTAATATTATGTTATGCATTCTCTCTTTTCCTTCTCTATGAACAGTGATTTGTCTGTGTAGCACTCAAGAAACAATACTTTTCACTGTAAACCAATACATATGACAATAGTAAATCAAATCAAGTCAAAATCACGAGTTGAATAATTTTCATTTTGGGCGTTACTATGAAATCAGTAATGTCAGACACGGCCAAAACTGCAGTCCTCATCTTACCAAACTATCCTTACCAAACAGAAAGAAAAATTGGGAGAGATGTTGAACACTCAGCCAATCTGATATTGCCCATAAGCAAAAGTTAAAATGGCTGCCTTGCGTTTACCTGGAGTTCATAGTGTGGCCTAGTTGAAATAATTTACAGGGTAGAGTGCCAACAGTTATGCTGCATTGTACCTGTGACTAAGCTCTGTCACAGATCTGGTCAAAATTCTCAGGTTCATACTAAAGCGCTTCCAGGATCAGGTTTTTGACAGCTTGAGCGAAATCCATAGCAATGACCCTCCTGACCGTACCACAGTGTTGGCAGAGACTTGAGGTAGAGTGGTGAGAGGTGAGGGAAGAGGATTGTGCCAAGTTCACTTACCAGAGAAAGTTGCTGAGTGCTGTGTGAGCTGGTCATTGCGATTGGCAAGTATTTTGAAACCTGCAAGGAAAAATTTTCCTGCTACCCTTACTGCAATTTTCGAGAATCCAGGCCCAACACTTGATCAACCTCACCTCCTTTCTGTCAGAAAAGTAGGCCAGGTGAGACCTGGGGCCAGGTTTTCACTCTGGAGGTTGGAAACAGGATTCGGTCTGTGTTCGTATCAGAAACTTGTCTCCAGTGGGAAACTGACTGAAGTTCTGATTTTTTATTACTATGGAGAAAGTTCCCTGACTAATTAAAGCTAGTGAAGGCAGGAATGAAAGCTGATTTCAGATACCCATCGGCTGCTGAGGGAAGGAGTTTGTGCCAAAGCCTCCCACTTTGGAAGTGGAAACTATATGTCTCAGGGGAGTCAGAGGGTTGGCACCTCAACAACTAGCAGATCCATTTTTTAGGAAGTGGCAGGAAGAGACAATCTTGTCATACAGTTAGGAATGCCAATTTATCCAGATTTTATGCCTCAGGCTGTTGTAGAGGGCAAAGCTTTGACTGAAGACAGAGAAGGTCAAAAGCTCAAAGCTCATGGTTGGATTTTAACATTCAAGTGAGGCTGTTCACATTAGGAGCGTGGCTGATGATACTCCCACAAGTTTTGTTTCATAAAATCAGGAGCACGCCAAAATGGGTAGAAAAGGTTAAATACCAAATTGTACTGCCTGCTGTATATTTTAATGATGCCCCTTGTATCATTCCTTACATTATGTACGTTAAATAATCTTTGGTACCTACTCAATAGGATTGGCGAAACTATCTACACATCATGGCGGGGAAAATTAAAAAGTTCACTGAGGCTAGATTAATATGTATCAATGAGAGAAAAAAATAATATCTTGCAAGATCCCTGTTGCTACCAGAGAAGAATTGCTTTCATTAATTTTTAAAGACCAGATGCATTTTACTAAGGAAAGACTGCCTATTGGTAACAATTTATTGACTTGATAGCAACATGCAACCACAGCCAAGATGATTTCATTTCAGACAGAAAAACCCTTTGATCGGTTAGAGTGACAATAAGTACTTTACACTCTGATGTTCTCGTTTGGAGACATCTTCTTAATGTATACTTAAGCCCTATATTCAAATCCGTGGCATTAGTGGGAAGCTGCCTCATTTTATTTCTGCCTCTCAGTGTGAATCCCAAATAGGCTAATGTGCTTTCCCACATTCTGGAATTATCGGTTGCAATGATTGGAGAAAAAACAGTGAGATACAATATCGGGAAAGGTTTTTGTTTATAAAAGAGGGCAGTACCTGCATTTTTATTTCTCAACTCTTTATTTTTACATTCAATTCATACTGAACTTCTTAATTTTCTAACTATTAATGCATTTTCAGGAGCTTTGCTATGTGAAATCCAGGCAGTCACCAGGTCGCTGAACCTGAACCTTATGCATATACACATGTTGGGTGAGATTTTAATACAAGAAGCTCTTTTGAAAACAGGCCAAAATGCCAATTTAGTATGTCAATTAACTTGCAATAAATTGTAATGGGTGGATATGCAATTTAATTGTTTTCATACTGGAAATGTGCTCAATGTTGATCACCACGTTCCAGAATGGTTACTCAGGCAGTTCATGTAGAAAGCAATGAGAATTTAAAGGGAACAGATGAAATTGGATGAATACTTTTGAAGCTTGTACAAGAGGCTGGTTTTAATGGTGATGAAGAGTGGAGTTTTGAATTTTTTTGAGCCTATTACATTT
This sequence comes from Sphyrna mokarran, assembly GCA_024679065.1. Taxonomy (NCBI): domain Eukaryota; kingdom Metazoa; phylum Chordata; class Chondrichthyes; order Carcharhiniformes; family Carcharhinidae; genus Sphyrna; species Sphyrna mokarran. Next base: position 26,340,454 of record JAGIQG010000009.1, read on the forward strand.
TAAATGTTTGTGCCCAAGCATTCAACTTTAAACCAATTGAAATTCAGACCATGGATGTACCAATGGCAAATGCTCCAAGGTGAGGAAAGAAGAGGAGTAACATAATGAGCAGCACGATTGCACAGTGCTTAGCAGTGTTACCTCACAGAGCAAGGGATCCAGGTTCAATTCCACCTTGAATAACTGTGTGGAATTAATATGTTCTCCCCATGTCTGTGTGGGCTTCTTCTGCATGCCCAGGTTTGCTCCTACAGTCCAAGGATGTGAAGGTTATTGAATTGGCCATGCTAAATTGCCCCTTACTGTCCCAAGATGTCCAGGTATGGTGGATTAGCCATGGTAAATGTAAAACAAAAAAAAATGGGAGTAGAGGCTATGATCTCAGAATATTGACCTTAATATTGAGTGCCGAATGTTATAAAGTGAAAGATTAGTTGCTGCTCCTTGTGCTTTCATTGAGGTTCTTGGAACAATGTAGATGGTTAAGGATTGGAAGGTCATAGTGGGAATTGGGCAGATAATGAAATTGCCAGGTGATTGGAAACCTGGGGTTACTCTTGCTGATTGAACAGATATATTCAGCAAAGTGGTCACCTGATCTGCACTGTGGAGGAGATGCCATTGTGTGCAGGGAATACAGCTTAATCTCATACCAGGAAAATAGTGTGAAAATTTTACAGAAATCCAAGAAATTGGAATATGTTCTGCTGATTATATATTTTAAAAACTGTGGGAAAATGTCGGTTAATTAAAGCAGGGAAAGGAAAGCACAGCTGTGTTAATAGAACTTGTGTCTTTGAAATGTTGATGAGCTTAGCAATACTGAAAACCAATGTTTACCTCAGACAAGTTAGGAACAATGGGGGAACAGAACAAGAACGGATTTAGAAGTTTCAAAGAAAGTGACATAAAGTGTACAATAAAAAGTGTGAAGAAAGGATTCATAAAGTGAGTGTAATTCAAATTTACTTTGTAAAAGCTAAAATGAAGAAATGACAGCAATTAGGTCTGAGTTCTAAATGAAGTTAGGTCAAATGAGGAAAGATCAAAGGCATTTAAGGAGATGATTAAACTTATGCAGGGGAACTTTTTTTAGACCTCAGCCAACAACGGAAATTGTTGGTTAACTCCCAGCATGCAGTGTCTATGAAGAAAGCCTGTTTTGAAAACCAAGCTTCTTGTTTCACCTCAGAAGTAATCCCAAATAGATGTAACTGCCTGGTGTGGTATCTTTTACTGGATTTTCACAATCAACATGCAGATTCCAGGTCAACCGTAATGAATTTCTTTTTCCAAACAATCCACCATGTCCAATTGCTTCAGCCAGCAAAGGAAAGGTTAAATCCTGGGAAATCACGTGCTGGCTCACTGCATCACTGCAACATCTGCCAACAATGAGGTGCATGCAGCTAGTTGAACCTTTATTAGCTATATGGAAGCAACACCTCAGAAAGTGAAATTTGAGTGACTGTTTTCTGCAGTCACTGAAGTGGGTTGGCAGCAAGATGCACATCCAGAGAGATGACAACATCTTCTTTTGGGCATTTCAGTCATGTGCCATTGCTGAGCAGTACCTCAGTGTATCCACGGATCGAAGTGCAGCATAAATATTGGCAACAGTGAAATCAGTGAGTCATACTTCCTGGCCTCTGCAGTAAAAGTCTGTAAGAAGTTCTATAAGTGAAGGATAACTTTAATCTTTGGCAGTGGCTGTAAACTGTGTTATACATCCCCCTGGATTATCTTTCCCATTCATTACACTTATATTGAGTCTTTCAGGTGCTCAAAGCATTTAACAGCCAATGAAATACTTCTTGAAGTAATGTCACTTTTTGTAAAGTAGGCAAACGTGGCAGTCAATTTGCACACCAACAGCGTTAAGATAAATGAGCAGATAATCTGTTTTAATGGCATTAATTGAGGGGTAAATGTTGGACAGGACACTGGGGAAAATACCCAATTACCATATTCTTGGTCTATTTAGACTAATGCAAAATACTTAATGAGTCTGCAGAGGTACGTGAAACAGGAGCTTTATTGGAACACACCTTGCTGCTCCGACTTACATCTGAGGCTGTAGGAGAGACCAGATCACATGATATTCCATCACTTCCGGTGACAATGTATAAAGTATATGATTAGCATATTAAACAATTAGAATTAACTCATTACCAACCAATATCCAATATAAAACACTATACTACACCATCTCTTCCATTGAATAGTTTCCCAGGATCATTTTTGTCCACTTGTGAGAACAGGATGGAGCCTCAGTTTAACATCTCAGTCTAAAGACAGGGTGGGACTTACTGCCCAATCCATCGTATGCTCCACCGTGGCATGAGGTGAGCCGGCAATAATCTTCCTATGCCACCAGTGTCAATGGGGTTTTCCACTGAATACACCTCTCACCACCCTGAAACTGCTGTAAGGTGAAGCATTGGTGAGACTAGAAGGTCCCACTGGCATGAACGGTTAGAAAGCTTTGGTCAGCGTCTCTGATAATGCAGTGCGACTGTGAAATGCCAGCCTAGATTATGTGCTTCAGTCTGGATTAAGGCTTGAGAACACAATTTGACTGAGAAGTAAGAGTGCCACTACTGAGCAAAGCTGGCAAGAATTGTACTTTGCTTATTTTTATAACATAACGTAGAAGCCAAATGATATTCTCTTTACTGAAGATATAACTCTGCAGAGCTGTAAATCAGCTGATGGTCAATGATAAATTAATATAGGTGCATATGGACAAGATTAACAGAAGGAGAAATGTAGCATGTAACAGAGTAGTTCAGTGCCAAATTCCCTGTTTGATGGTAAAGTGAAGCAAGTTTTGCACTAAAAGTTTATTAGAGGGGTGGACCTCTCTATCTTTCCACTTGGCCATTCTCAGTCTGCCTTTTGACATAGTTTAACTATAACAATCTCTACCAATATAATGCCTTACGAGCTTGGTTGAGTTCTTTGAAAATGTGACTAAATACATTGATGAAGAAAGAGCATTAGATGTCACTTATATGGACTTCAGCAAGGTGATCGATAAGGTCTCCCATGCCAGATTTCTTGAGAAAGTGAGAGAGCATGGGGTCCAAGGGGCTGTTGCCTTGGGAATCCAGAATGGGCTTGCCCGCAGAAGGCAGAGAGTGGCTGTAGATGGGTATTTTTCTGCATGGAGGTTGATCACTAGTGGAATGCCCCAGGGATCTGTTCTGGGACCCTTGCTGTTTGTAATTTTCATACTAACTGGATGAGGAGTGAAGGGGTGAGTTGGTAAGTTTGCTGACGACACGAAGGTTGGTGATGTTGTAGATAGTTTGGAGGGATGTCAGGAGTTGCAGCGTGACATAGATAGGGTGCAAGGTTGGGCGAAGAAGTGGCAGATGGACTTCAACCCGGATAAATGTGTAGTGGTCCATTTTGGCAGATCAAATGGGATGAAGGAGTGTAATATCAAGAGTAAGATCTTAGCAATGTGGAGGATCAGAAGGACCTTGGGATCCAGGTCCTTAGGACTCTTAAATCACCCTCGCAAATACAGGATGTGGTTTAGAAGGCGTATGGTGCACTGGCCTTCATCAGTCAAGGGATTGAGTTTAGAAATCAGGAGATAATGTTGCAGCTTTATAAGACCCTAGTCAGACCTGTCTTGAAATACTGTGCTGAGTTCTGGCTGCCTCATTACAGGAAGGATGTGGAAGCTATTGAGAGGGTACAGAGGAGATTTACAAGGATGTTGCCTGGATTGGGTGGCATGTCTTATGAGGATAGGTTGAGGGAGCTCGGTGTTTTCTCCCCTGGAGAGATGAAAGATAAGAGGTGACCTGATAGAGGTTTATAAGATGTTGAGAGATATAGATCAGATGGATTCTCAGAGGCTTTTTCCAAGGGCTGGAATGGTTGGTACGAGAGGACACAGGTTTAAGGTGCTGGGGAATAGGTACAGTGGAGATGTCAAGGGTAAGTTTTTCACTGAGAGGGTGGTGGGTGAGTGGATTCGGCTGCTGTCGGTAGTGGTGAAGGCATATTCAATATGGTCTTTCAAGAGGCTTTTGGATGAGTACATGGGATTTAATAGAATTGAAAGTTATAGGAAAGTCTAGTAGGTTGAGATATCATCGGTGCAACTTGTGGGCTGATCGGCCTGTTTGTGCTGTACTTTTTTTATGTTTTAATATCCCTTCATTGTTTATCTCAGTGGGATTGCCCTTGTGTGTTTCCATTCTTACTTATCCAGTCATAGCAGGACTCATGAAGTAACGTTTTTAATTTCTCACTGATCCCAAATCTTCCCTGTCAAGCTTCCCTTCTTCCATTCTGCATAAATTGGAGCTTTTCCAAAATCCTGCCATCAATATCCTAATTCACCCAAGTCCAAGTCACCCGTTGCCTCTGTGCTCACTGATCTACTTTGACTCTTGCTCCATCAACACCTTGGATGGAAAATCACACGATCGATTCCATTAGTGTTAGCTCATACACCAGTGTAACTAATAGTTTCCTTAAGTTCATAATTGTAACAAGTTTCAACTCAATGCTTTTGACATTTTCATACTTAACTCTCAATAAAATAAATTGAAACATTTCGTATCCTAATTCATACTGCAAAATCAGGTAATTATTTTTATTAACTACTAATTCTAGATCAACTAAATCAAATATCACCCGAATACACCAACATAGTATTAATTAAACAGTGAGCAATGTATTAAATCCTATATTAAGTATGAGTTAGTACAGATATTAAGCACAGATGAAACTGCAGAAAATGGCAGCTTGGCATACTTTTGTCAACTTTGCTATTTCAAAATTGGCTTAACCCTTACCAACTGACAGCTCTTGGGAATTCCTGTCTCCTTGGGCTAAAAAGTAAGTTTGTATTTCACACACTACAAAAATAATGTTTGCATTCCACTAGCAAGTATGCATTAACATTATATGAAGTATTAAACAGTTGTAAATGAAATAGAAGATGTTAACATCTTAAATCTGTTCACTCTGCCATCCCTTTTTCTCCTATGCTTTTTTATTTCAACTTTAATTTGTTTCCAATAGTAGGAATGATCTATTTTTAAATTAGTTCCACCTTTGTTGATACTTCAAATGTTTATTTTTTTCTAGCCTTGCTCTATTTTTATTTCTTGATGAAATGTGTGCATTGCTGGTACGGCCAGCATTTATTCCCCTCCCAAATTGATTTGATTTGAGTTATTATTGTCACATGTATTAGTATACACTATACAGTGAAAAGTATTGTTTCTTGTGCACTAAACAAACAAAACAGACTCTTTGTAGAGGAGAAGGCGAGTAGAGGGTGCAGCATATAATGTTACAATCATAGTCAGAGTGCAAAGAGACATCAGTTTAATTGCCCTTGAAATGTGATGCTAGCAAGTGAAATGTTGCAACACTTGTGGTTTCGGTAAACTCACAACACCTTTAGGTAGGGAGCTTCAGGATTTTGACCCAGTGACATTAATGGAGTGGCAAGATTCCAAATCAGGATGTTGTGTCACTTGTAGGAACTTGCAAGTGGTGATGTTCCCTATGCACTTTTTACCTTGTCTTTCTTTGTTGGAGTGTATTTAGAAGCTGTCAAAGGATCCTTGGTGCATTGCTGCAATTTTCTGCAGTTTCATCTGTGCTCAATATGTCTGCACTAACTCAAACTTAATATAGGATTTAATACATTGCTCACTTTAATTAATACTATGTTGGTGTATTCGGGTGATATTTGATTTAGTTAATGCTAGAATTAGTAGTTAATAAAAATAATTACCTGATTTTGCAAAAGATAGGTACAGCAGAATAAGCATGCTAGCGGTCGAGAAAGTGAGTATTTAAGCTGTTGAATGGAATGCTGATCCAGTCCTGGATGGTGTTGAATTCTTGACCTACATTTATCCAAGCAAGCAGGGGGTATGCGATCATGTTCCTGACTTGTGCCTTACGGTTGGTGGAAAGGCTTTAGTGAGTCAGAGTTAACTTAATTGCTACAGAATACTCAGCCTCTGGCCTGCTTTTGTACCCACAATATTTATGTCACTTACCCAGTTATGATATTAATAGCGGGAGGTTCAGTGATGGTAATGCTGCTGAATGTCAAAGGAAGGTAATTAAACTGTCTATTGCTGGAGACTGTCTGGCATAATGGCATGTAGGGAAGAATATTATTGTCATTTATCAGCCCAAGTCTGAAAGTTGTCCAGGACTTGTTGCACATGGACATGGACTGCAAAAAACAATACTTCTTACTGTATACTGTCACTAACATGTGTGACAATAATAAACCAGTAAGAAGTCCCACAACACCAGGTTAAAGTCTAACAGGTTTATTTGGTGGAATCATGAGCTTTTGGAGCGCTGCTCCTTCATCGCTCACCTGATGAAGGAGCAGTGCTCCAAAAGCTCGTGTTTCCAAATAAACCTGTTAGATTTATATTAGATAAAGGTGTTTGCATGTGTGGGGATTTTGTCAGTTCAAACAGTGTTGCTACTGTGCTGAGAAAGAGTTACAGGCTTGGAGAAATAAAAAAAAATCATTGCTAAGCAACCAGGAATACCTTTACTGTATGTTTTTGTTTATGTTTTTGGGATTTTTTTTCTGAATCATGGCAGTTGATTATAGAAAGCTATAATCAACTATCCCTCTCAACCTTGCCAGATGAAAAGCCATACCATGAAGTAATGGTTAAGAAAATAAGTGCAGAAGTCTAAAGGATGGTGGTTAATAAAACTAAAGAAACAAAGAGAGGTTTCTAAGAAGTTTAAGGAACAGAGGAAACAGGGATTAGAACAGAATATTGTTCAGTAAAGTTACAGAAAACTGAAAATGAATTGAATTGTGAGAGACCAAAAAGATAGTTGATGAAATGTTAAGGTTTGTGAGATTGTATTACAGTTTGTGAGGCATTATTTAAAATAATAGTGGAAATCAGTAATTGAATTTTGGAGGTTTGTGTAAAAACATTTAAGACAAAGAAAGCCTGAAAGGAGAAGTGGAAAACCTTGAGCTGGATTTTTTGTCTAAAGAGTGGAGTAGAACCTTGGAAACCCTGGAGTTGGATTCTCAATGAAACAGTTGATGGAAAGCATTGTTTGAAAGAAGATTTTAAAGGATATCTATTTGAGAGTGGAATTTGGAAACACTCATGTGACAATCATCTGGGGAGAGTTTAAAGTGAAATCCTTGTAAGATCAATTGAGTTTCTTTGGCCATTTGGTTTCAGAGTGGGGTGTTATCCTTGAAAACTGTATACATTTGTGAAGGTAAGGGGGGAGTGAAGGAAAATTGCATGATAATCAAACTTTTCATGTGGAATAAATGTTTTTCTTTGTTGTCAAAAGCTAATTAGCTGTCCTGTGATTCTGTTCCTTCACATTTCCCAAAAACAATTGTTACAACCTTTTGAGTCAGGGTTCCATGCAGAAAATAACAATACTGTTTTTAACAATTTTACAGGTGAATTTAACTTGTTTAGTCCAGTGGTTCATAACTTTACTACACCTTTACTACAAAAGATTTTGAGGCACATTTCCTATTTTCTCTGAACTGTCTTCAAGCAAAAGACTTGCTTCGGCAATTTTAAGCCCACATTCTCCCAAATTCCTTCGCTAAAGGTCTGCTCTCTGCAGCACATTCTCTAATTGGAGGCTGTTTCTTCTCCTCTTAATTTGATTGATACTTGTTTTGCACTTCCATTTTATTTTCCTCATCAGAAATTTAGCTTTTATCTTCTCCCTGTCTTTTCTCCTGTTTTTTCAACCTCTCTCTGTCTCTTCCAGGATTTTTCCACCCTTTTTGAACTTTCACCCTTTGTTTGGACACATAGGACCTTTGTCTTCAGCTCCAAGCCTCGTCGGTCACGTGCATGGGCCTGATCAACGTAAAGAATCTAAACCACGGACATGTGGCTCTTTCTCATTCGGCTCATGTATAGGAGGTTGGATGTTCATGGGGTCTTGGAGGTGCTGACCACAGTGCTGAAGATGAAGCATCAGTTTGAATTATTTAAGACCACTGAGGTGTGCTGTGGCACACCAACTGGAAACCACTGGTTTAAACTCCAGTGGGTAGGTGAAGAATTTCCTAATTATAGCAACTTATTTATGTAGTCCTGTTAAGACAGTAAACCATCACAAGCCTTTCACAAGGGAAAATGTAACAGAACACTGAGTTTAAGGGCAAGTGACAAGATGCAGGGCTAAATTTTTTGATGAAGTGTTAGGAGATGAGGCTAAGAATTTAAGGAGAGTTTTCCAGATTTTATGGCCAAGGAACTTTGAAATCTCTGCCACTGGAGGTGCAGTTGAGGAATGGATGGACACAACTGGGCAAATATAAAGGAGGGTAGAATTGTGGAATGAAGGATAAATGCTGGAATTTAGAGCTGAATTAAGTTTTAGATAAGGCATGGACAGACTCACTGAGGACAAGGATGGTTGGCAATTCGGGTTTGGTGTTAAATAGGATTGACTGGATTAACTTTAAATGAGTTGCAATTTGTGAAGAGTGGAGTGAGGAGGTTGACTCGATGTGATTGAGGATGTAGGTGAGAAAGGCATAGATGAAATGAGAGATGAATATAATGGTGGAGGCAAGTGACGTGGAGGTGAAAATTCCAATCTTTGTGGTAACAAAAAAATGTGAATTGGATCTCAGATTAGGTTCAAACAGGACACAAATTCTGTGTGGCAGGATTCAGTGGAAATAAATTTCCATAAATAGAATGGAAACAGGGATCAGATGCAGAGTGATGGTTATTGGTCAACATCTATTTAAGAAGGATAGAGCTTGCTTGACTAATCAAAAAAATCATACAGCGCAAAAGAGGCCCTTCAGCCCATCAAGTCCACACCGACACATTAGAAGCACCTGAATGATCACCCAATCCAATTTGACAGTACGTGGCCCATAGCCGTGAATGTTATGATGTGTCAAGTGCTCACCCAGATACTTTTTGAGGGATGTGAGGCAATCCGTTTCTACCACCCTCCCAGGCAGCATATTCCAGACCATCACCAACCTTGGGGTAAAGAAGATTTTCCTTCCCCCCAAAGCCTCCTGCCCCTCACCTTGAATCTATGTCCCCTTATGACTGACCCTTCAATAAAGGGAAACAGCTGCTCCTTATTCACTCTGTCCATGTCTCTCACAATCTTATACATCTCAATCAGGTTGCCCTTCAGCTTTTCTTCTCCAACGTAAACAACTAAAGCCTATGTGACATCTCACCATAAATTAAATGTTCCAAGCCAGGCAGCATCTTGGTGAACCTCCTCTGCATCCCCTCCAGTGGTGGGAGTATGACTTGATATTTTTAACTTTATTTTATTTTACTCTTTAAATTTTTAAAAGTTTTCTACTTGGTATTTTTTCAGCTGATCACTAGCATATCTGATAGAAAATGAGTGGGATTTTCAATGATCCTCCCCCCCACAGCATGTTTTCCAGTGGCAGAGGCAACTTGCCTTTGATCGCCAGTGGGTTCTACCAATCCTGCCAATGTCGATGGCATTTTGTGTGGCTCACTTGCCTCGATGCTGGAAAACATGCCGCAGGAATGGGCTGGAAAATCTTACCCAATGTCTGTATGAAAATTCAGAATACTTTTCACAAGTTTTATACAAGTAATTATCAATAATGACAGCACACAACGTTGGATGTAATCTTGCAATGTGAATTGGTAAATCATTGGTAGGTGGGATCCAATGGGTAAGGATAGCGGTATTAATGTCTTATTAATTACTTTGTTCAGATTTAATGACAACTATATTGTTAAACAGCTGAGGGGTATTTTATACCTACAAATGGGGATAGCAGGAACACTGGAGGTTGTAATAATGTTGACTGAACTAAGGTAATAAACTCTCTTGCCAGCAAAGAAAGCTGGTTTAACTTCAAATTTGATGTTTTAACTTCAACATTTGATGTGGATCCAATTAACAACAGTGTTCATTCTCCGAATGACAAGGTGTAGTAAATTTTCAACGTACATATTAATGACTTGAACAAAAAAATAAAGACTTGTAAATCTATGTTTGCAGATGACACTGTGTTAAGAAGAACTGTCAGTTATGTGTATGGAAGCAAAAAGTTGCAAAGGGACATAGATGGAAACTGCAGATGAACTTCATTGCGAGAAAGCATGTGGTCATCCACTTTGAAATTGTAAAAGACAAATAAGAATATTTTCATTTTTTAAAAATTATTAGTATCACAAATATGTTTACATTAACATTGCAATGAAGTTACTGTGAAAATCCTCTAGTCGCACCCTCTAGCACCTGTTCTAGTACTGTGAGGAAGAGTTTAGCACGGCCAATGCAAAAACAACATGTCTTTCAAAGTGTGAGAGAGAACCAGGGCACCCGGAGGAAATCCATGTTGACATGGGGAGAAGGTGCAAACTCTGGATAGACAGTGATTCAAGGCGGGAATTGAATCCTGGTCCCTGAACTGTGAGATAGCAATGCTAACTCACATGGGGAATGGTGGAAAACAAGAAATTCCAAAGGACCAAAGCACAACTTATTAAAAGCAATGTACCAGTTCGATAAGGAAACAACAATGAAATGTTGGTTTTTATTTCAAGAAAATTGAATCCAAAAATGGAGGAAGAAAGTTTCAGTTGTACAGAGCCTTGGTCAGTTATGCAGTGATGCATTCAGTTTTGGGCATCGGATCCCAGGAATGATTGGTAAGATTCTCTGGCCTCCCAGCCTTCTCACCAGTGGGAGATGGCGCATTGTTTGCTAGCAGCAGGATTCTCTGGTCCTGCTGCTGTCAATGGGAATTCCCAATGATGTATCCCCAAACTGGTGGGAAATGCACAGCTGGGAGGGGCTGCTCTGCCAACGGGACTGGAAAATCCCACTGCCGTGAAGGGCCAGAAAATTCCAGTCGATTTACAACCTTGAATGTCAAATAACAGAGACTCATCAGAATGATGCTGGGGCTTAAAAGTTTAAATTATGAAGATATATTGCATAAAATAGTCCTTGGAGTTTAAAAAGTTGCAGTATCATCTCATCAAGTGTTTAAAATTGTTTATGGAGTCAGTAGGATAGATACAGAGAGCCTGTTTCCTCTGCTGAGGTATCTAGAACAAGGGATAACAATCTTAAATTCAGTGTGAGGGCATTTATGTGTAAAATCAAGAAGCACAGTGGAATCATGGAGCTCACTCCCCCCTAAGACTGAGAATGTTGAGTTAATTTAAATTTTAAAAACTGGGATTGATAAATAGGTAAATGTATCAAGGAATATGGAACAATGTAAAATACCTGTGGCTATGGTACAGATCACTAGCCTAATTGTATGTCAGAACAGGGTCAAGAGGCTAAGTGCCTACTCCTGTTCCCATATTCATATGGGATAAAGAGAGAAAATGCACTATGATCACAGTCACCAAGGATATTACAAGTCTTTCTTGTTGCTGAGGGCAGATGGAAATTGAAAGTATTTGAAGGGAAAATATGGAAGAAGTGGGCATGGAACTGGGTGGTGATACTACCTTCAGGGAAATTGGGAGTGAAAAGGAAGGCTGATGTGAAGTGTTGATGTTAGTCTTGAAAGGTGGAGACAAAATGCTTACAGATGTAACCATAGGAAAGAAGGGAACAAGAGTAGGCAATTTCTTCCGTCAAGCCAAATAGATCCCCATACAATCAGATCTTGGGTAGTGTGTAACTTGGCTTCATATCCTTTATATCCTTGGCTGGCAAATAGGTAGTCTTGGTGCTGACATGAATATAAGGTCAGATGTTTACTGGAGCATGGGACTTAGAAGCATGAATAGATCATTCAGACATTTGAATCTCCTTAGCAATTCAATATGATCATGGCTGATCAGGTTGTGGTCTCAAATCCACTCTCCTATCTACCTCCCATAACCCTCCACTCCCTTATCCATCAAAATCCACTTGACTCTGCCTTGAATACATTCAATGGCCTAACTTTTACTGCTGTCCACTAATGCAGCATTCTATCAACCCTATAAAAATTAATTCTCCTCACCACAGCCTTAAAAGACTTTCCATTGCCTCAGTAAAGCAGCCAGCATAATCATGGACCCCATGCACCCCAGACATTCTCTTTTCCACCTTCTTCCATCGGGGAGAAGATACAAAACTGAGTTCACATACCACCAAGAACTGCTTTTTCCCTCCTGCCTTCAAATTTTTGAATGGACCTACTTCATATTGAGTTGATGTTTCTTTACACCTTAGCTATGGCTGTTTCATTACATTCTGTAGCCTCTCCCCTTCTCTCAATGCACGATATGCTTTGTCTGAAAAGCACGCAAGAAACAATACATTTCACTGTATCCCAATACGTGTGCCAACAATAAATCAAAATCAAAATCAGCTTCCCCTTCTCCTCAAGGAATCAACCACTTGGACATCCACAAGGACAAGGGCCGGTAAAAGGACACCCTGGGGCCAACCACTCAAGTGACTCCAGGAGTGTTCAGCCGATTCCATCCCCTTTTCCTATGACTCCATCACTTCCAACTCCACAGGCTAAGAAGGGTGCAACTACCCCACATCAGAAGATCCAAAGCAGGCAAGTGCCCTCCAAGTCTCAGCACTCCAGATGATGCCTACAAAAATCCTCACAGATATCAGGGCGTGGTATTCAGCAAGCTACCTCCAACTCTGCTGTTGATGTTGTGGATTCACCTAAATCCAGCAGTAGGGTTAAGATAGAAAAACTTAGGAGTGGTGTTGATGTTTACTACATTTAAACTAAGTTCACAAATGTGAATAGAATTGCACCCATTGCACATCTCTTGTGTATGCCTCCATTTTATGTTGCTGTCAATCAACTGTGATCCATGGTTCCTCCCATTTCTTATCATCCATGTCACTAAGATGGATCTCTCCTCGATGTAGTGTGCTTCCATTTCACCACAGTGTGTGCCCCTTCTATGGATAATTCTCAACATCAGTGTTGTCTCGATCTTAATGTTGAGTTTTTGGGATGAATCTTGTTCACATGCTTTGAAGGATCATGACATGCTTATTCTTGGCTGTGTAAGATTAAGACTTACAGAGCTTATCCAGTTGCCCTATTTCTCTGGGGTTTGGTATCGTTCTGAGGGATTTCCATGCTATGAACAAAGGATTAAAACAAGGAGGTTGGGCTTAATGTCACATTAATAGACATAATTGCATTATTTTCCTGATTTCCTGCATTGTCATTGAAAGGCTCCTAAAGTGTCTCAGCTACACCTCCATCCTCATTTGAAAATGCACAATTTAGTTAGGCAGCACTTTAATCGGCCTCCACTGCAAGCATCTGCTCTCCAATTCACTCTCAGAGTCCTCAGCAGCAGAGCTTCTCCTTAGTTTAACTTTGTACTATGCCATTGCCAGAGGTTGCAAGATGGTGGTACAGTACATTTACTGCCAGATCAGCTTGGTCATTCACCGTATGAATATAGAAACCCCTGCCATTATCACAGTGGAGCTTAATATTCAGCTTTCCATCCCTCACACACCTCTCAATCCACTCCTGTATTCCTTCATCCCATTTTGTACGTGCTGCATGTCCATTTATTGGCCCTGGAATAATTTGAAGTGAATATACCTTCATCCCATTTGGATCCAATTCTCTCCAACTTGAGGCCACTTACACAGTTAAATAAATCATTCAAATATTTTCCATCTGTGCTGCCACTTTTAAGGACCATGGATCGCAGTTGATTGACAGATCCCTCCATGTGTCTATTCTCCTGATGGTTCTGCCATTTATTTTATAACTCCCACCTGAATTGGATCTATCAAAATACATCATCTCACCTGTATTAAGTTCCTCCTTTAGAAACCTAACATTGAATTTGATGATACAATGACTACGGGCAAATAGGGGGATAACTATACAATGAAGAATTTAATTGGGAGAGGTTGGGGATGATGGAACTCATGGAAGAGTAGCGCCTGGTGAAGACTGGGAGAGAGCTAGAGAGAGACATGGACTCAAAACAAGGATTTTAGGATAGGATGAGTAAGTCCAAGTTGAAGGAAAATGGAAAGAAATTTGGCAATGCAGTTGAGTGGATGGCCTCAATCATTGAGATGAAAGAATCTAGATACCTTTGGATCTCATATCCAAAGATATGTGGGTTACGTGGATCGGCTGTGCTAAATTGTCCATTACTGTCAGGGGGGTTAGCAGGGTAAATATGTGCGCTTGCGGGAGTGGAGCCTGAGTGGGACTATTGTTGGTAAGGACTCAATGGGTCAAATGGTGTCCTTCAGCACTGTAGTGATTCTATGATTTACATTTAATACATAAAGTTAGAGAACAGATGAAATGGGTCAAATAACATACTTGCCTTTGAAAAAAGTAACCTGGGATTTTTTTAATAATTTATAGAATGTGGGCATCACTAACTAAACCAGGGTTTATTACCCAATCCTGATTGCCCTTCTGAACATGATGGTGCCTTCTTGAACTGTTACAGTCCCTGAGGTTTAGATACACTCACAGTGCTATTAGGGAGAAAGTTCCAGGATTTTGACCCTGTGACAGTGAAGAAGCAGCAATATATTTCCAAGTCAGGATTGTGAGTGACTTGGAGGGGAACCTCTAAATGGTGGTGTTCCCACTGCGTTTGTCTTTCTAGATAGTAGTAGTCATGGGTTTGGAAGGTGCTGCCTAAGGAACTTTGGTGAATTCTGATCTAGTGGATTAATGCTGGATTATTGAGAGGGTATCATATTGAGAAGATATGGTAGAAGGAAGGAGTCATGGTGCTACCAATCCAGACCTACAGGAAAACAAACTGGTCAGTCATATTCACATTCAGAATCTGAAATATAGGAATGTCCTTTTGATCAGGATTTTAACTTTTTGGTAGGAATAAATATGCATCTTCTATTAGCTGCCCAGGAACCAACAACAGCTTGTATATAGCCAAGAATATACCATCAATGTGAACATGTATTTAACGGAAGTTATGTTAACAGCTACACAGTTAACAACTATACATTTCATTTAATAGATAAAGATTAAAGAGGTGAGTTTTCAACAGGAATACATTTACCTAATATATATTTAATATGCAGATAGATTCAAAAAGCATGCAAGTATGAGGAAGAATATACACTCTGGTTAATTATACATCACAGATAAGAATGGGGTTGATATATTGTCCATGTATTTAAATGAAGGACATTACATTAGTTAAGTTAAATAGTTTAGAATCTTTTGAAGAGAAGCCATGAGCTTAGATAGTATTACGTTCCTTCCACGAGTGTTTTACTGAGGTTAAGCTCAAGGTGCACATCCACAAACCTCAACTGACTAAGTTGGGGAATCAAATTCATGCTGTCACTATGTGCATGATGGAAAAATCCCCCTTCTCCACCTGTCACTTTGACAAACATAAAATAAAAATAAAAAGAGTGGCCTAGGCATGCGCGCTAATATTTCAGCGAGAAAGAATTTCTCTTCTGTGCCATATCCCAGTAATCCTGATCTGTTTTAACTGACAAAAACTACACGAAAACTGAAGTTGCCTTGATAAATGGGAAAACCTTTACAGAAAAAAAAGGCTGCTCCAACATACATTTTTAATGGCCCGATTGTTCGATTTAATTCCTGTGCAGGTTTTTCTTTTTAATGTGAAAATAGTCATATTTTGTCCCAGATTAGTACAGATAACAGCTGACAGACTCTCCTGCTCAAGGTATTTGCTGGACATAATTCATTCATAAACCAGTAATGCAGCCATTTATCATCTGAATTTTTTCTCGCCCTCTCTGTCTCTGCTCCCGGCTCTCCTGAGTCTCTGAGCTCTGATGTATTAGCCGGCATATGCAAGCTATGAATTATCTGCTGAACAGAGTCAATTATCCACTACAGAAATGAGAGCCTGGGTGCCAATAGCCTGGAGGGGTCCTGCTGTATTTATGGTATGAAGGCAGAGAGAGAAAGAAAGGGGAGGGGGTGGGTGGCGGCGGTGGGGGGGTGTGTGGAAAATGATCACCTCCCCCCAAAGTACCTTCTATCAGCTACAGCTAAAGGAACTGTTGGAACTTTTAATGCAATAATCCATTTTTCTATACCATTTTTATGACCACTTTAATGGCAACATGTTTTATCATAAACCCTTCAGTCTACTAACATATTTTCTGGTGTAGTCTTTCTTTCACTTTTATTTTTCTGGTCTCTCCTCAGCCTTCACTCAAAGGTTTCAGATTGACTGAAGTGACTAATGGTGTAGATAGCTAATGGAGTATTGGATAGTTTTTTTTTCCCCCAGTCCCCAGCTACAGGCCTGTGTGCCTTTGTCGTGTAAAGGTGCTATTGATTTTTCTCTCTCTCTCTCTCTGTCTTCTCTGCAAACAGTGCCAAGCCCTGGCTCGGTGCTGCACACCAAATCAGCACAAGCTCGCTGAGTGACATGAGTGACACTTAGGGAAATGAGGCCATTAGACAGAATTACAGGGGTGTTTGATGGATCAGTAATAGGCTCTGATGATGGAATTTAACACAGACCCCCACTAGGGACAGATCTAATATACACTTCAACAGATCCCTTAATAAACCTCCTCTCAACATTTTGAGCTGTGAAGTTTTAAGAGCAATAAGCTATACTAAAAATAAAATCCTCTTTCATAGCCCCAATATTTTACATTTTGAGTTGTCTGCGTGTGTGTATATGTGTGTGTGTGTGCATGTGTCTGTCTGATGGTGTGTGTATCTGTCAAATAGTGAATGTATGTGATGTGCATGTGTAGAAGTGTGTTTATATGACAATACTGTACCTGAGACTGTATATTGTCTCATTTGTTCTTCAGATAGCGAGAATCTTTTTAAGGGTTTGCAGAATAGCTCACATTTTTTTTCCCAAAGTACCACCGGCAGACAAAGAAGGTAAATTTGCTAAGCTGTAAATTGTTTGAAAGATTAAGTCAGCACTCTTTTTATTCTTAATGTTTATTCAAGACAAGAAAATTACATGTTAAGTGGAGACGTATGTTTTTCGCCCCTTTTTTTTCCACTCTCTTTGCAAGACAGTACTGGCTTCTGTAAATCCTCTTTTTGGCTTTAATCTGAATATAAAGATGCGGAAAGGATTAAATTCTCCTGGTGAATAAACCGTTTGTTCATGCCAGGATCCATTAGTCTGCTTTTAAGGTGGTTTACATTACTTTCATTTGTTTGCCTCAAGCAGGTAGGAGGCACAAATATATTTCCAAACAATGAAAGCTCTTAGCTGTGTTTGTTGGAACCAAAAAAAGAAAGATGCCATTGCTTTTATCACCTTGCTGCAGTTTTGGGCTGGCTGCCGGGAAAAGATTAGATTCACAATAAATTGGGAGCCTTAAGAATAAACTGCTCTCACATTGTTGACACTACTGTAGAAATCGGTTATGGATCTATAAAAGAATAGCAGTCATGAATTATGTGGCTTTTTTGACAAGGCAAAAATATGAGTTTTTTTTTTGTAATCTACCATGATTTGGACTGTGTGGCGTCATGTCGGAATAGTGCTTTGATCTCCAAAATCTGCTTTTGGACCAAGCTCAGAAGATTGTGTGGAGCCTGATGGAGGACTTGGGTGGCACAGCAAGGTTCCCTTTGAGCACCAGAAATGTGAAGCCAACTTGGAAGCGGCATGAAGCGACATAGCAGCACAATGGTTAGCACCTGCCGTTTCACAGTGCCAGGGAGCCGGGTTCAATTCTGGCCTTGGGTCATTGTCTGTGTGGAGTTTGCACATTCTGCCCATGTCAGTGTGGGTTTCCTCCGGATACTCCGGTCTCCTCCCACACTTCAAAGATATGCAAGTTGGGTTGATTGGCCATATTCAATTGCCCCGCAGTATCAGAGAGATTAGCAGAGTAAATACGTGGGATTAAAGGGATTGGGCCTGGGTGGGATTGTTGTGGGTGCAGGCTTGATGGGTCAAATGGCTTCTTTCTGCATTGTAAGAAATCTATGATTCTATAGAGCAATGAAGATTCCATGAGATTCAATGGTGCTCTTATATACCAAGCCCATTTGCTTGCACTCTAGATTTTGCTTTTGAATCTAGACCTGAGGATGTCCTGTTCAATTCTGAATAGGACTTACTTGCAAGTACTGTATCCTTGCATGAGTTTAAAACTGCCTGAAGCTTATTACTTGTTGGGAAGTATGCCTTTAAGACACCACAGAAAGTGTATGAAGCAGAAATAAAGCCTCACTGTTCTTTAAGGGAGCAAAAGAGCAGGAATAGACTCATTTGTCTTTTCAGACTTGTTCCACCATTCAATAAGTTCATGGCTGATCAGTTTGTGGTCTCAATTTGCCTTTCATAAGTCTTGTCTATCAAAAATCCACCTAATTTGCCTTGAATAAACTCAATGCCCCTCCCTCCACTGCTTTCTGAGGAAGAGAATTCCACATGAGTGAGACTGTGGGAGAAAAAAAATACTCTTTTCATCCCTGTTTTAAAAATGAATTTTCTTATTTTAAAACCATGTTTCACCGGATCAAATCCTCTCAAGATCTTAGGTTTTCAAGAAGATTAGTAAATATGTGATTGTATACTATATTCAGAGTCAATAAGTATGCACCTTCATTGTTATGAATCCGCAGAATCACAGAATACTACAGTGTGGAAGAGGCCCTTCGGCCCATCGAGTCTGTACTGACAGATGCCCACCTAATCCCACTTGCTAGTACTTGGTTTATAGCCTTGAATATTTTGGCATGCCAAGTACTCATCCAAGTACTATTTAAAGGATATGAGGCATCCTGCTTCTACTACTCTCCCAGACAGTGCACTCCAGACCATCCTGCACTGACAGGGAAGTAAAAACTGATAACTTCATGTAAAAATGTTGAAAGTAATTGTTGATGTTGTCTAAGCTGCTTTCTTCGTGATGGCCGTTGTTCAAATTTATCATAAATGTATACCCTCAAACTCCATGGGTGGGATTTTACAGCCTTGCTCATCAGCCATGTTGAAGACAAGCAGGTGGCAGAAAAAGCAACATGTAATATTACAGGCCCTACCCCTTGTAAAGCCACCCCCAGGAACTGAAAAATTCTACTCATGGTGTTAGGCTGAAGTCATTCACAATGTTGGAGCAAGAGCATCATTGATAGGTACCTCAATTCTATTTATTCACCTCAGAGCCATAACCTTTCATAGATTTCTGTATAACTGATGTTGAATTCCAACTCCTTTTAAATAAAGGCATGCGATCCATTCATGTTTTTGTTCACACTGTTGACTAGCTTTCACTGTGGTGTTTGTAGTGACTCCTTTGTTCCTCCACAGCTCCTAGTCTTGCTATTAACAAGCTAATGACATCTGGTGTGTCTGACAGTATTGAGAATAATGGCATGTTCCCACTTCATGCTCTGTCTCACACTCTTGCTAATCCTCATTCTGTTATTTGGCAAGCTGATGATCATGCCACCATGGACCTCTTGCTTCCCACCCCACACCCCTTCCCTCACCCCAACTTTCCCCTCCTGAGCTCCTGCCTTCATAGAATCATAGAATCCCTATAGTGCAGAAAGAGGCCATTCAGAACATTGAGTCTACACAGACCATTTTCTCACTTATCCCCTATTCTTGTAACCGCATTTATTCACCTTACTAAACCCCCTGACACTAAGTGGCATGGCCAATCAATCTGACTACACAGCTTTGAACTGTGGGAGGAAGCTGGAGCACATGGAACAAACCCATGCAGACACGGGGAGAATGTGCAAACTCCACACAGACACTGAACCAAGCCGATAATCGAACATGGGTCCCTGATGTTGTGAGGCTGCAGTGTTAACCACTGTGCCACCGTGCTGCCCCAGAAACCCAAGGACTGTTGCCTGCTCAACTACAGGAACTACAGCAGCCCTAGGAGGAGGAAAGAGAGCATCATTTCACCACTGGCCTCTTCACGTGATCAAGCATTCACAACTGGGTACCCGATATGGTTACAAACAAACCAGGGGTAAATGATTGTTCCTTTGCCCATTCACCAGATGATGAGGTCACAAATCCATTCCTACTACAGGGTCCTTAGATGAGGGTGGCATACAGGAGATCACTGATGTATATTTATACTGAATTGCTGGGTGCTTTGCCAGGCCTGCCAGTTGGCCATCTGACACTGTTAAAGAGCTGGGAGGAGTATGACTCCAACATAGGCTTGTTGTGAAAACTTGCCCTCTTTGCAGCCTTTGTTCAATCCCTGTTATGTTGCAGATCCAGAGGTACTGCCATAAAGGCCCCCTTACTTATGGCAACCTTTATGTGGCTGCATTAGACCACCTATTACTCTGCATTTACCGTGAGAATGCACTAAAGCTCCCTACCAAAATCAGGAATTCACTACAACACCATCCTTCCAGACACTTTGCAGTTGCAGAAGTTGTTAAAAATCATCCTCCCTGCAAGTTGGGTGCCTGCTCTTTTGAGTAATACTCATGCTGGACTCTTCTCACAGCTGAATACCTGTCCCTTGTAAACAATGTAGGAATTTGCATAACGGGTGTGAATGGTACAAATTTGGACAATAGTCATCACATCAACATTAGGATAACAGCAGGATGTTTCCAGCTCTTACAGGGGTTGCCAGTCTCAGGTGCCGTATTGTGCAGGCAGTGCCAGAAGCACATTCTGGTATAGTGTGCAATGTCCAAAAGGGGATCAGTTGCTCTAGAGCTGCCTGCAATGGTGTTACAGAGATGAAATTGGTGACCTTTGTCTCCAGCCTCTCAAATATTTGGCAATCCAATTCACAATATCACCTCTAAGTCCATATACTTTTATTTTAGATAATAATTGTTTATGTGAAATGGATGCCTTCTGGCAGTTCCCATAGATAATATTCATTGACACTCCCCTATCCACCTTTGGGGTCGTTTAATTATTTGCCTGGCATATTTCACTCTTCATGTATCCAAGCTGACTCTGATTAGCTTGCATTAGTTCAAGTGCTCAGTTATTCTATCCCCAATGTTAGGTCCCAGTAACTTCCCCATATGTTAAATTGACAAGTCTCTCATTTACTGGGTTCATAGAATAGAATTCCTACAGTGCAGAAGGAGGCCATTTGGTCCATTGAGTCTGCGCCGACAAGAATCCCACCCAGGTCCGATCCCCAATACTGCACATATTTACTCTGCTAATTCTCCTGATACTAAAGGGTAATTTAACAAGGCCAATCAACCTAACCCGCACATCTTTGCAGTGTTGAAGGAAACTGCAGTATGTGGAGGAAACCTATGCAGACACAGGGAGAATGTGCAAACTCCACATACACAGTCATCCGAGACCAGAATTCAATCCGGGTTCCTAGCGTTCTGAAGCAGCAGTGCTAACCAGTGTGCCAACGTGTCACTCATTTCTTTCCTTTGCTTCTTGAATGATGCATTTGGGGGGAAGGAGGCTCAAGTCTGGGCCAAGGAACCTGCTTTGTGCCATAGATTTTATGTAATGCAAATTATTTTAGACTCAGTCATCAGCTGTGCCACATGGGAGCTATTCCATTAATAATATTACAATGCCAATCTCCTAAGATGTCTTATCATCCAAAATCCTAAGAAAAGCCTACAAGGCAAACGTTCCCGTTTGACTTTAAAGATGAAGTTAGCTGAGCCATTAGACCCCAACAGTAAGTGCTAAAATCTAAGTTTCTTTTAGTGTCTTAGAGCTACAGATTCCCCTACCTTTGTCCCAAGTCCTACTACAAACTAAATGAGTAAAATCTAGGTAATTATTTGCTGCTTTTAACCAGAGCTCCACAAGTTGTTAGTTAAGTAGAAGTATAGTGACATTCAGTGTTGAAGCTTCAATGCACAGAAGGGCAGGCATGGATCTGTCAATTAGTTGCCTAAACTGTGAGTTACTGATCTCCATTAAGCTGACCAATTGTGAACTCCTGTAACCTCTGCTTGGCAGTATTTTGAGCAGTACATGGCCCTTCTACTTTTTATTTTGACATCTGGTGAAATACTATTCTTGCAGGTGGAATTGACAGATGGGGAAGAGACCACCAGGTTTCCAACCCAAGACCCTTATCTGATATTACCAGGTTTCTCAGTGGAATCTACAATTGTAGAAGTAAAGGATAGACAGGTTCTCCTAAAAACTATCTAAACTGATGGCTGGACAGGTGACCAAGTGGTTTATGTGCCAGTGTCCCAAATGGATTCTTCCATTTTGAATTATAACATGTTCTTCTCAGAAGCAGGAAAATAGCATCTGATACCATCAGGGTCTTTCTTTAAATATGCAGACCAGAGTCGTGTTTCTAAAGTCTGGCCTGACTGGAAAAAAAAACACTAGTGCTTTCTTACCATGTGAAGATAGGAAAAGATGATTCAGCACCAGAAAAGGCCATGTAAAGATCATTTTATTACTTTCTTTGCGAGGCCAAGAGTATTTTATTTATTACTATCACAAGTAGGCTTACACTAACTCTGCAATTAAGTTACAGAAAATACCCTAATCGCCGCATTCTTGCGCCTATTTGGGTACACTGAGAAAAATATTTAGCATGCCCAATGCACCTAACCATGAGTCTTCCCAATTTCCCTCAATTTCCAAAAATACCTTTGTTACTGCTTACCTTCTTGCTGGCAAACATTTCTTTGATTCTAACATTGAGTAACAAGTGCTGTGGATAAAAGGGAACCGGTGACTGTACTGTACTTAGCTTTCCAGAAGGCATTTGATAAAGCAGCATACCAAAGTTTATAGCAGAAAATAAAAGTTCATGGTCTAGAGCATAACATATTGACTTGAACAGAAGATTGGCTGGTGGACATGAAGTAGAGAGTAGGCATTGATGGGTCTTTTTCAGGTTGGCAAGATGTAGTGGTGTGACACAAGAATCAGTGCTGGGACTTAAACTGTTTACAATTTACATAAATGACTTGGATGGAGATAAATGGGATGGTTGCCAAATTTGCTGATGACATAAAGGTAGGTAGGAAAATAAGTTGTGAACAAGACATAAGGCAGCTACAAAAATATATAGATAGGTTAACTGAATGGAGCAAATAGAGTATGATGTGGGAAAATGTGAAATCATCCATTTTGGCAGGATGAATAAAAGAGAAGCATATTATCTAAATGGTGAGAGATTGCAAAACTCTGAAATTCAGCAGGATCTGGATGTCTTTGCATGAATCACAACATGCTAGGATTATAGCAAGTAACTAGGAATGCTAATGGAAGGTTAGCATTTATTGCAAGGGAATTGAATACAAAAGTGGAAAGGTTATGCGTTGGTTATGTAGAACACTCTTGTGATTGCATCTGGAGTGCAGAGTAAAGTATTGACCTCCTTATTTTAGGAAAGATGTAAATGCATTGAAAGTAGTACAGAGAAGATGTAACAACCTAATACCAAGGTTGGGCAGGTTGTCTTATGAGGAAAAGTTAGACAGGCTAGGCTTGTATCTGCTGACGTTTAGAAGAGTAAGAGGCAACTTGACTGAAACATTCAAGATACTGAGGAGTCTTGATGAGATGGATTGGAGAAGATATTTGCTTTTGTGGGAAAATCTAGAATTAGGGGTCAATGTTTAAAAATTAAGAGGTTATCCACTTAAAATAGAGGCGAGGTAATTTTCTTTCCCTGACATTTGTGAGTGTTTGGAAATTTTTCCTGAAAAGATGGTGGGAGCGGAGTCTTTGAATATTTTTAAGGCGGAGGTGAACAGGTTCTTGGTAAGCAAAGGAGTGGTGATGGGTTATCTAAAATGAGCAGGAGACAGATTTGAGGTTGCCATTAGATTAGCCAAGATCTTATTAACTGGCAAAGCAGTTCAAATGGCCCACCCCTGTCCCTAGTTCATATAGTATATGTTCGTAGCCAGGGTCTTATGTTGCCCAAATGTTTGTTTCCCGATTGTTTTGTACAAGGAGCTGGCGGGTGGCATGCAGCTGTGGCATGTTAATTAAAATTACCCAGGTATCAAGGATAATTAACGTTCCACCCAACAACCTGAATTCCGCTCTCAGGTTAAATCAAAGCTTCAATTCTTCTTCTGTGTCAAATAATGTGGGCACAGCGGGGCATCACACAATGGGAACATCATGGTAGCTTCTTGGAGAATGGTCACTGACATCACTTTGGTCATTTTCTCCCTTCATGAAAGCCATGTGACTGATGAAGAGTGCTCTGACTCACGTGTGGTATTTTCTTTGCACTCAAGGACACTGAGCAAGCCACTGAAAGCTGTGCATCTTGTCCAGTTCATGCTTCTTCAGAAAAATGAATGCCCCTCGCAATGATAACAAGTGTTAATATGGCAGGTGACTCTTGAAGGGCCCTTGATTTATCATATAGCAAGGTGGAGATTGGGCATGCCCAAGTCAGTGGCATCCACAAACTTGATGTGAATGTACTATTGCCAAGTTGGCAGGTGACACAAAAATAGGTAGGAATGCAAGTGGTGAGGATGACAAGTCTACAGAGGGATATAAACAGGTTAGGTGAATTGGGTAGATGGAATATACTATAGGAAAATGTGAAGTTATGCACTTTGGTAGGAAGAATAAAGGAACTGAATATTATTTAAATGGAGAAAAACTGCAAAAAAGTGCAGCACAAAGAGATTTGTGGGTCAAAGTACAAAGAACAAAGAAAATTACAACACAGGAACAGGCTCTTCGGCCCTCCAAGCCTGCACCAACCATGCTGCCCAACTTAACTAAAACCCCTACTCTTCCAGAAACCATATCCCTTTATTCCCATTTCATTCAAGATGCCCCTTAAAAGTCACTATCATATCGGCTTCCATCACTCCCCGGGCAACGAGTTCTAGGCACCCACCACTGTTTGTGTAAAAAAAATCTGCCTCATATATCTCTTTTAAACCTTGCCACTCGCACCTTAACCTATGCCCCTAGTAATTGACACTTCCACCCTAGGAAAAAGCTTCTGGCTATGCACCCTGTCTATATCTCTCATAATCTTGCAGAATTCTATCAGATCTCCCCTCAATCTCCATTACTCCAGTGAGAACAACCAAGTTTCTTCTCATAGCTAATGCCCTCCATACCAGGCAACATCCTGGTAAATCTTTTCTGTACCATCTCCAAAATCTCTACATCCCTCTGGTGGCGACTAGAATTAAACACTATATTCCAAGTGCGGCTTAACTAAGGTTATATAAAGCTGCAAGCATACCATATGCCTTCTTGATCACCTTCTCTACCTGCATTACCACTTTCAGTGACCTGTGTACCTGTACACCAAGATCACTTTGCCTCTCAATATTCTTAAGTGTCTTTGTGCATAAATCACAAAATAGCTAGCAACCAAGTTCAGAAAATAATTGGGAAGGCAAATGGAATGTTGACCTTTACTTCAAAAGGAATGGAATATAAATACAGGGAAGTCTTGCTAAAACTATACAAGGCACTAGTGGAACAATATCTGGTATAATTTGTACAGTTTTGGTCCCCTTATTAAGGAAAGATATATTGGTATTGGAAGCAGTCCAGAGAAGGTTCACTAGGTTGATCCCAGACATTGAGGGATTTGGTTATGAGGAGAGGTTGAATAGGTTAAACCTGCACTCATTAAAGTTTATAGTTTATTAAAGAGAATATGATCTTATTGAGGCACATCAGATTCTCAGGGGCCTTGACAAGGTAGATGCCGAAAGGTTGTTTCCCCATACGAGAGAATCTAGGACCAGAGGACATTATCTCAGAGTAAAGCATCACCCATTTAAAACAAGGATGAGGAGGAATTTCTTCTGTCAAAAGGTAGTGAGTCTGAACTCCTTACTGGTGAGCGCTGTAGAGGCTGCGTCATTTAATATGTCCAAGGGCAAGATAGACATATTTTTAATTAATAAACAAATCGAGGGTTATGGGTATAAGGCAGGAAAGTGGAGTTGAGGATTATCACATTGGATCAATCATGATTCCATTGAATGACAGAGCAGACTCAGTGGGACAAGTTGCCTACTTCCGCTTCTATGTCTTACGGTCTTATTAATGTGCATGTACGAATTGCAGGGCTCTCAAAGACAGACAATCTACATCATGCAATCCTCCTTCTCCATTCGCTCCAACATAAGCAATGGCTCCATTTCCTTTGCAGGTTTTCTGACATGACCCATCCCCCACATGCTCCTCTTCAAAGCACATAACAGCCACTTCACTACACGCTACTAAACATGTTGTTATAACGATTAAGCACTAGGGATATGAAGCAAGCAGACTAAACCACTGGCTCATATGTGAAAAAACACATATTTACTTTAAGATGCTCCTCAGCCAGGCTGTTAAATGATACTCAATGGACACTAGCGATGCATATTGTGTCCAGTGTTGTCTACAGCATTAGTCAGGGCCAATGTATATATGGCCATGATTTACATTTTAAGTTATCCCATAATTACTTTGCATCCACGGAGTTGCTGAAGCCACTGAGAAGTACACCGTGGTCAAGCATTGCTACAGCCTCAGCAATGGTGGTTTTGTGCCTTGCTGCACAGTATGTTTTTAACCCTTATATGGTGGACTGCAGGTGACTTCTTATTAATGGAATAATATTTATTCATGCACACAATTACTACTAGTTACGGTGGTCCATTTGGCCACAATGGAAACTGATGCCAAGTCAACCTCAATGTTTAATCTCGTGAGTATAACATCCCTTAGGACACCTCGTCTTTCTTCTAAAGTACTAAGAACTATGGAACTGCAAAAGCGCATAATGCAAGCAAGCAACTCTGCCGGGAAATTGGCTCTGATTTGAGATGTGGCTATAAGTGAAGTATGGAGCACAAGAGTAAGATTTCTCACTTTGACTACGCAGCATCTCAACGCGTTCTGACAGAAGCTCTGGAGGGACACATGGATTCGTATTTTCATTCTGATAAGTATATAAAATGTTCCAGCGAAATGGTTTATGACCCTTACAGGAATTGACTGTATTAGAGAGTGCTGCTTACACTTGTCAGTACATAGTAGTTAATGGCTAGGCTGGCTGAAAAGCGCCATCTAATACCTTAAACAGGCCCAGCTATATTTTATCATGTATCGATCTGCCCCCTGCATGTGTTTTCACATGTCTCTGATCCTGTTTGCAAAGCTGTAAAGTAATAACAGTACTCATGTCAAGAGGGTAATTATCATTGATTTAACCCACTGTGACAAATTTTTCAGTCATGCTGCCTAATTCATACTCAAGGTTTGAGCCCTGTAACTGCCTTTGGAAGGTGATACAAGTGAAGCAGATTGAAGGCTCTTTTCAGCAGGCAAACATTTAGAGACCTTGTCCAGTTGGTTGTGTGAAGGAGCGAGGGGGAAGTGTGGTTAATCTTAACTACATGATAGTTTGCTGCCACAAACTACCCTCGCCTGTAGTCATCATTGGGATGTCCAGATCACCTTTTGGGTTTGAGTCACAATCAAACAGAGAATCAGAGAATCCCTACACTGCAGAAGAGGCTATTCAGCCCAAGTCCACACTAACTCCCTGACATAGTATCTTAGCCAGGCCCAATCCCCCACTCTATCCCCATAATTCTGCAGAATTCCCATGGCTAATCCGTCTAACCTACTCACCTTGGAACACTACAGGGTAATTTAGCACAGCCAATCCACCTAACCCACACATCTTTGGACTATGGGAGAAAACCGCAGCACCTGGAGAACGTGCAGACACAGGGAGAACATGCAGATTCCAAACAAATACTCACCCAAAGCCTAACGTAGTTGGTAAACTGCAGGTGTCAGACAGGCACTTGGCTGCAGTTTGTCAAGTGGGGGAGGGTAGACAAGATGCTGGTTTGCACACTGAGGCAGTGGCCTAGTGATACTAATGCTGGACTATTAATCCAGAAACTCAGTTAATGCTCTGGAGAACTGGATTCAAACCCCACCACAGCAGATGGTAAAATTTGAATTCAACAAAAGAAATCTCAAATTAAGAATCTAGTGATGACCATGAAACCATTGTTGATTGTTGGAAAAATCCATCTAGTTCACTCATGCCCTTTAGGTAAGGAAATCAGGCGTTCTCACTTAATTTGGCCAACATATGACTCCAGAGCCACAGCAATATAGTTGACTCTCAACTGCCCTGGGGCAATTAGGAATGGGCAATGAATGCTGGGCAGCCACAATGCCCATGAATGAATAAAAAATAAATAAAAGCTAAATGCTGCAGATGTTGGTATAAAACTGAAATAAAAACAGAAACTGCATAAATACAAGATAGATAGAGTGAACCTTTTACGCTGATGGCTTTCTATTGGGACATCATTAGTTTAGTTTATTTATATTAACACTGCAATTTAATTATTGTGAAAATCTCCTAGTGCAAATGGAGCTCACTCCATCCCTTTGTACTTCAAAATTGCAATACCCCAATGACCGAAGTTCTCAATTTGTAAACAGTTTCCAAAGCTGTGATTCTTGAGTATATAAGGGGTGGTCAATGTGCCTTCTTTCCCCAGGATTTTCACCCCGGGCGAGAAATGGGTGGCCTGCATGTGAGAACTGCTCTTGTACACAAGGGGGTACAGGTATGCATTTATCACTCCTAGTGATTTTTAGAAGTCTATTATGGGACACAGGCATTGTTGGCTAGACCAGTATTTATTGCCTATCCCTAAATTGACCTTTGAGACAGTAGTAGTGAGCTGCCTTCTTGAATCACCCCTGTGGATGAATGTGCTTTTATGTGGCTATACTTGTCAATGTATTGACACGTACACATGTCCATGAAGATATCAGAACTCACTACACACACTTTACAGTATCCATATGAAGAAAATGACATGGTTCAGCTGTCTTGTAAACCTTGCTGGATCTTTCTCAGCAAAAGCATTTGTGTGTGTTTGTCTTTATTTCAACGGGATATATTTGCTCTGTTATTGAGAATGAAAAGCAAATCTCCTTATTTTATAGGAAATAGCTCAGGAAAATGAAGGTGGTAGCAATCTGAATCTATTAGGATAGAAATATGAAAATTATCCCATCATGATGCTCCTGTAATAAACCACCTGTATTAATGCTTATTTCACACTTCCCCAACACCTAAATTGCCAGTTAAACAGTGAATCCTGAATAATTCATAATTTTCCACTCTGGCATCTACAACTATTAATGAAAACATGATGAGGAATTCATAAAGTCTATTTTACAGATGTTGTATTTTTCTGAATATTTTGATGCAAAGGGTATATTATGTATTGGTTCGGCCTCAGAAAGCCTGGCAATAAATGACCAACTAGATGAACCTGGAAAAAATGCAGAAGAAATTCCGTGACTTTACAAAGACCTAATAGGTAAGGCAAGAGTTACTACCCTGATTTAATCTGGATTTCTGAAGAGAATGATTATGCTGCAGGGGGAAGATAGCAGCAGGTGGCCTTTAGCAACATTCATGACCAGGTCTCCCAAGTATTTTTGTTTAACACAATCAGCTTTGTGCCAGAAATGGGCACAGATTAGCAGGCCCAGGATAGTTTTCTCCGGGCCTGTGAGTGACTTCCCTCCTTCTGGGAATGGTTCCCTCCAGCGGGGTTTACAATTGCTCCCCAGTAACAAGGAATAGCTGTCCTGACCCCACTGGTGGAGACAGAGGCCATTGAGGCCTGCCTGGAAGGTCAGAGACAAGGAGGGGTGGCACTTGGGCATTGGCAGTGCCCACCGACATGAGGGCAGTGGCAAGAGAGTAGGGTGAGAGTGAGTAGGGCTGTGGGGTGGGGTCTATGGGGGGGGTGATTGGTAGACAGGATAATCATTGCCAGTCTGCAATCAGGGCTGGCCATGGAGTGGGCAGGGTGGGTGAAAGGAGCAGGGGGATTTCGGGGCTGACTGGGATTGGGGTGGAAACTGGGGCTAGAGGGGGGAAAGATCATAGCTGGTCTGGGAGGCTCAGTAGGCCAGCAATTGGGGGTCAGGAAGGTTAATGTTCAGTGAGGGAGGCCAGCAACCAGAGGCCAGTGACCGGGAGGCCGGCAATGAAGGGACAGTGCACATGCGTTGATCTCCGCTCTGACAGATCAGCGCATGCACAGTGGTCCACTCAGCACTATGCTGCCGGCCTCTCGGGCAAAATGAAGCCTGCTGTCTATTTACCAGAATGAATCACACTGTGGCTTTCTGCAATGCTCAGTGTTAGAGATTCTGTCTTGTAAGTACGGTCAAAAAAGAGGGTGAGAAAAAAGGGTACTCCTATTTTCCCACCCATTAGGCACTTAATTTTGTTTTGGTAGACTCTCCAAGCCGATATATTAATTCCCATATATTACAGGTGTGTACAGTAATGGATACTTTCTGTCCAATATTCAAGAAGCAGTCAAAGTGGACTGCTGCCATGTACTGACAATGTAAGCAGCACCAACTGAAACTCACTTTCTGTTAGAATTGTCCAGACAAGCCACTGAACTTTGTAATTCTATTTCTACCATTGGAATAATATGCAGACAGCTAAAAATGACACACATGCAGAAACATTGAGGCAAGAAATGACATAGGAATAAACAGACATGTAGATGCTTTGAGACACGTGCACATAATCAAATATGTACACACGTGTGTACACATATACATGTACATACACTTGTACACGTACATATATGTGAATATGTAAGCTTAAACGAATATTTGCACATAGACTTAGATGCACACAAAGGCATTGTATGCCATACACAGGCATTCACACACACCCAAGCATTTAGATGCACAGTAACATATGCATGCATATGTACACATGCACGCTGACACACACATGCATGCCATCATACAGACTTGTACATGATAAGATTTATGAACATTTCCCAATCAAAATGATCTTCAACATTTTGAACTTGAGCAGTTTTTGGAAATAACTTTTTGGGGAAGATCCCAAGATATCATAAATATCTGTTTAAATAAATAGATTCCAGTAGTGGAGAAGTGCCAGAGCTATTCAATGACAGCAAATTTACTGTTTGTTCTGTCGCTGCTTAACATAGCAATGAGTTCCAAGGAACTTTGGCTTCATTACAGATGCATGTTAGATCCAAATGCAAGTATACATACTTCTGAATTTCAGGCAGGTAGTTAAGTTGGCTGAGCAGCCAACCATTACAGTTATTTATTTAGCTAGTGACTGTTAGTGAGTAGTCCATATAAGATTAGGATTTAAACAGTTTATTCCACTTTTTAACACACACAGACACCTCAGCAACATGTGCATGATAACTGGCATGCATGGGGAACACATTTGTTTGTGACACTACACATTACAATTGTCATCATATTAAGTAGAGTCATACTGAATGTAGCCTCGTGCAAGTAATGTTACAATGCATGTGGTGTGGCAATATACATGGTGCTGCAGCATATGCAGTAATAATGCACAGCATCTCAGAGCGCATGTAGTGTTTCTTACATATACTGTGGCACTACATATATTGTGCCATGAATGCTCTGGCACTTGTTTGAACTATGACACCACATATATTCTGACACTAAAAGTGAGTTCTTTGCTCTTTTACACAATTGATCTACGTACCATCCAAAATGGCAGACACTTAATTTGGGAACTTTCATTGAGATATCATTTAAAGCACAGGAGACATGAGGCAGCAAACAGATACTCAGCTGGGCTTCCAGCCCAGGCTATCCTGTGCTGTTAAGGAATTTCTCCAAAATGATAGAAGCTGAAATTAGTCTTGATCTTCCAATGACTATTCAACAGTGCTTCTCCCCTTGCAGGAAGACAGATTTGTAGATGGCTGCATTATGAAGGCATACTTAGAGAATACTCATTAAACTCATTGGTGGCATGGTAACACAGTGGTTAGCACTGCTGCTTCACAGCTCCAGGGACCTGGGTTCGATTCCCAGCTCGGGTCACTGTCTGTGTAGAGTTTGCACATTCTCCTCATGTCTGAATGGGTTTCATCCCACGGTCCAAAGATGTGTGGGTTAGGTTGATTGGCTATGCTATTATTGCCCCTTAGTGTCCTGGGATGTGTAGGTTAGAGGGATTAGTGGGTAAATGTGTAGGAACATGGGGTTAGGGCCTGGGTGGGATTGTGGTTGGTGCAGACTCAATGGACCAATGCACTGTAGAGTTCTATGTTCTAACGGACTGAGACCTTTAATTAATTGTGTGCAAACCTTTAGTGTTCAGGTGGGTTATAGGTTACTGTGAGGAGACCTGATTCCCACCTTAATGTCATTTCTGAAACCTTGCAACTGAGTGCAATTTCAACCTCTCAAACTGATTTATTTAATTTTTGATCAGGATGCAGTTGACACTGGCAAGGCCACATTTACTGCCCGCCTCTTATTCTCCTGAGGAAGTGGTGGCCAACATTCTCCTTCAACATTGGCTTTGCCATTATAGTGGTTTATCGGCCTGATTGTAAATGTTTTACCCTTGTCTCTCTGATACATAAATGTACAATATTTGATGATAGGGATGTTTATGGAGCTTCCCTCTTCAGTTAATTGACTAATGACATGCCATGTACAACAACATGTGACAGAGTGACAAAGTTTGCTGTATTCATTGGCTGAGAGATATCTCTGTTTAGTGTATTGTTCTTGGCTTTTCGAATCCAGATAGCTCTGTAAGGTCGTTTCACTAGATTGGTGTCTCATTCTGTCCAAGGTATGACTGGTTCTGCTCCTGATGCAATCTTACATAACTCTTACTGAATCTGGGCTGATCTCCAGAGGATGGTAGTAGAGAAATGTGGGAGGTTATGGATTCTGCAGGTATACAACTTAGCTGCTGACAATGGCCTATTCTAGTTCTTAGATCTTTGGCTTCATACTGCTAGTCTTCCACGAGCATATTCTATTTAAAATGGTTCTATTCAGAAATAGTTCAATATGAATCAAGATAACTTGAAGCTTAGGAGTTTTTATGTGTGGTTAGGAAACAGCCATGATTTTATTAAATGATGGAGCAGGTACAGGGCTGAATGGCCTCCTCTTGTTCTTAATTCTTATGGTCTTACGGTTTTAGGTATTTGGGACATTAGTATCGTCCCCAAAACTCTTTCCAGCATCAATCAGGATTTGATCAGGATGTTTTAGGAGCATTAGCTTGATAGCAAAAAAGACCTGCGAGCAAGAGTCATAGTCATAGAGTTGTACAGTGCAGAAAGGACCCTTCGTCCCATTGAATGTTCCTAAGGACCCAGAATTCAACATGAATTGAAAATTTCACATTGAACAAACTTCTATTAAACTCACAGGGTGTCTGTGTATCTCCACTTTTGAGTGAGGTAAATGTGTCATAGTGGGCAACTATTAAACTGGCATTAGTTTTTGCATTCAGTTGTAATACGCAATGCAGCATTAAGCTGTATAACTGAGGATTAAAGGCAACCTGTCTAGATCCGTGCTGATGATTCGGCAGTCATGTGTATGAGGGATAGCAGGCCTGTTTGGAGAGGTTCTCTTTTACAGTTTCATGAACAGTGCTTGGAAGTATTAACTGTAGCCAACACTGCCATTACCAATTGGTTTTGGAGACCTGTAGACTGAACCAGCACCAAAATGTGAGTAGGATTTCTCTAAAAAGAACTGCATTGCAAAAGATGAAGGCAAGATACGCCATATATGAGAAGACTGTGCTTTAGGTCGCTGCAATGGTAAGGCCATAGGCCTGAACTTTGATTCCTTAGTATAGAGTACCGACTGCATCATGCACAGGGACATGCCATGGTTACTATTTTCATGCACTTGGCAGCCAAATCGTCAACGTTTAAAGGAATTGCTGAGACTACCACCTGAATGATAAGTATTTAACATTGTCATACCTAATTGTGGAGTCAGAGTGCACTGGAGATTTCCATCCAGCTTCACATTTAATTTCTGGATCACAGCTAGTCACTGCTCATCCACACCTACCACTATTCATTATGTCTCACCACTTCTCCCACACAGTCCCCCCCACCTCCCACCCTCCCAGCTAACTATCTCACTTATGTCCAAGCCAGCCAATAGTTGTTCCTGCTGTAACTGACCTGCTGCCAATGAGGCAGCAATAACAAAGTGAGACCCGGGGGGACTGATCTGTGAGATTCTGCCATTGATTCAAGCCACAGTAGGATGATGGTCAAATTTGGGGGCAATGCAATGTCCAGGCTCTCAGGTGTAATAGCAGTTTGCTGGTGGCTCCAAAAATCATCCTTGTAGGCCAAATCCTCAAGCTCACTACTTCATACTGTGTGAAGCAATTACAGCCTAAACCAAGAATAATGAAGGAAATGATTGGCAAATGGCAAAAATGAAAATGTATTCACACTAACCAGAAAACAAACAAGCAATTTGCAGAGAAAAATGCAATGAAAATTTAGGCAATTTCTGGGTGGAAAACAGAGTAAAATGGAGCAGGGAGAGGTATACCAAAAGAACACTGACCTCAAGACATGCCATCGAAATTTTGTTCTACAAGAGAGGGACCACAACATCCAACACTAGTTTGTCCTGCAACATGTAGATATTGGTGAATGGGTTAGGTATGTAATATATCATTTCTGTTAGTCAGTGAGTGTCATTGAAAGATACAGGGATCTTTGCCCATGACAAGTCACAAAGTCTACAGAAGGGAAAGTTAAAGGGAGTTACAGCTGGTTTCAGGGGGCTGGTGCGTCCCTCCTTCAGAGCCATAGGTACAATTTTCCAATAATTTGAAAAGTTTTCAAAAGTTTTTAAGTTTTAAAAAAGTTTAAGATTACCCACTGGATCTCAGAAACTACTGAGGCTTTTCTTAAGCTTCCCTCATTTTGCAGCTATAACAAGGAAGAAGATGGTCACAAATAGCACTGCAGAGATAGATGCAAAACTGAACAAGCATTGCAGCTGAACTTTGTCCCTCCATCCTGATAGCCACACCTCTCTGTTTGCACATCTCAATGGGACTACTGCATTGTGAATCCTCCCACTGTTTGGAAGTGTGACCTATTCTCACAAGACAATAATAGAGATGGGTCATCTGCCTGACAGCGACAGAATGCTGATGAAAAGTCACAGGCCTGAAAAGCTAACTGTTTTTCCAGACCAGGCTGCCAGGCCAGTCAAGTATTTTCAACATTGTCTCTTTTTATTTCTGTAATTAAAAAGCTGCTTATTAATATACACTGTTACAAGATATGGTTATCTGCTTTTGCCCACCAGGTTTCACTGACTCACTACTGAAGCCATATCCATACATCTGGCCTAGGTCATACCCTCTATGAAGAGTCCTTCTTGTGTGACCAAAAATTGAAGCCCTCCTTTACAGAAATACAGGCTGTATTACCACAAATGATTTGGTGCCCTGAGGCAGCATCAGGTTTACAAATACCAATGAGTTACGTTACTATTGCCTTGGCCTATTCTGTTGCTGGAGTAGTACTTGGTTTTCCTGCACTGACAGGTGGCTTCACTATCAATGGAAATAACAGAAGTGCCTGCATTTCACTGTAGTTCTAATGATATACTAGCCAGGGATGCAAAGCTAGACCAAAGACTTTTACTAGTAAGTGAGACTGTCCTCTTCCTTCCCCTTTCTCAGCTTCCAGCTCTATAATGGATGGCATTGTGGCACAGTGGTTAGCACGGCTCTCTCACAGTGCAAGGGACTCTGGATCAATTCTGGCTTCAGGTGACTGACTGTGTGAAATTTGCACATTCTCTTCATGTCTGTGTGTTTCCTCTGGGTGCTCCAGTTTCCTCCAACAGTCCAAAGATGTGCAGGTTAGGTTGATTGGCCATAGTAAGTTGCACCTTAGTATCAAGAGGATTAACAGGGTGAATACATGGAGCTATTGAGATAAAACCTGGGTATGATTGTTGTCAGTGCAGGCTTGATGGGCTGCCTGGCCTCCTTCTGCAATGTAAGGATTCTATAATTTTTATTGCCTCTATCATGAAGACCACCAATGTAATATTGTCACCTTTGCCCTTAGGCCAATCATGCTGTTGAAGTCATCGTCCATGAATTGGTTCCCTTTCTTCCAGGTCATATATCCTAGTAAATCACCTATGGCATTGCAGATGTGGCTTCAAAAGACTTTAGACCAACAAGGTTTAGAGAAATGGTCACTGGTTGAAGCAGGGTGTTTAAAAGAAATTCAGTATCCATTTCAAAATAATTCATTTGGTTCTTATATGTACTTAAATAGCAAAAGTTGCAGTAATTTGGAAAGTCAAGAAGTTTACTGGATTGAAGCTTTGGGTTTGTTTTTAATACTGGCCAAAGAGTTGGGAGACGCAAATTGAAGGTGCTGCAGTATCACTGCTGGTGTGGCAGTATTTGTTGTATACAAAATTTACATGAGCATTTTATAGGAATATATAATGGCATAAACTGACAGTAAAGTGGTGTTGAGCAGAAAGTGGTTTAGCAGACAGTACCATGCTGAGCTGCACTTTCTAATATGTGCTAAGCAATCTATGTCCTCATGACCTCTTCATGTTTGCCACAACCCTTAACTTAATATCATCAAAAAAAATTCAAGAGCATTCATCTGTGTCGAAATAATTTATATAAACAGATAACAAATCCAGATTCCTGCTTCAAGTTTGAAAAATCCATTTACCATTATAATCTACATTCTTGTCCCAAGCCAATGTTTCAACCATGTGACTACAATTCCTTTTTCCGACACAAATCTCTTATGAGGCACATTACTAAACAGCTTTTAAAATGTTATCAAATCTACTCACTTTATATTTACAAACTGATTCCATTAGAAAATTCAATTAAAATTCATACAACATGCCCTTTATAAATCCACACTGACTGCCTCATATGTCTGAGTGTTTCCTAATTTCAGTCTGTACTATAGACTCTAGAGGGCATATTTTTAAAACTAACACAGGCAATGATCAAGATTTCTTGTCTGAGTCACTTGATTTGATTTTATTATTATCACATGTATTTGTGTACAGTGAAAAGTATTGTTTCCTGTGTGCTATACAAAGTATACACAGAAGGAAAGGAAATGGTGCAGAATGTAGTGTTATAGCTGGGATGTAGAGAAAGATCAACTTAATATGAGATAGGTCCATTCAAAAGTCTGATGGGAACAGGAAAGAATCTGTTCTTAAATCGGTCAGTACGTGATCTCAACTTTTGTACATTTTTCCCGAAGGCGGAAGTAAGTATGTCTGAGGTGCATAAGGTCCTTGATTACGCTGGCTGTTTTTCTGAGGCAGTGCGAAGTGTAGAGATGCCAGCGTTGGACTGGGGTAAACTCAATAAGAGGTCTGACAACACCAATTTTAAATCCAACCGATTTATTTCATAGTAAACTTGCAACTTTTTGGCCTTTGTAGCCTTCGTCGTAAGGCTACAAAGGCCGAAAGCTTGCAAGTTTACTATCAAATAGTAATGAGTGAGAGACCGGTTTGCTTGATGAATTGGGCTTCGTTCATGACCCTTTATAATTTCTTGCAGTCTTGGTCAGAGAAGGAGCCATATCAAGCTGTGATCCAACCAGAAAGGATGCTTTCTATGATGCATCTATAAAGGTTGGTAAGAGTCATCGTGGACATGTTCTATTTCCTAAGACAGTCAAACATTTAAGATTTGTCCACAATCAGGGACTGCTTACTAGCTCTATAAAACTTCCAAGTTGATCACCGACCCCTTTCTGAACAGGGTTGTAACAATTGTCATTCTTCATTCCTTTCTCACAGCTCTCATTTCCAAAGATATTCAAAAAGTTTCAATTGGTGCCTCCTCACCAGCCGCTTTCAGTGTTGCGTAATGTACACCATCTGAATCTGCTTGTGTTGATTCTCTAAGTTTCATTGACCATTTTAATACAGCTTCCTTTTAGATTATTATTTTCAGTAGTAGTTCTTCTCCATCCTTCCTTGGAAGTTTTACAGTCTCTTTCTCACTTTCCCCTGTTAAGACAGAGACAAAATGCTTTTTAAATGCCCCCGCTATTGTCTCAGTTTGAAGTGCAAGATGGCAAACCATTTCTGAACAACCACCAAAATAAATGGTGAGGTTACCAGCTGAGCACCCACAGTGGTTTTCACTGCGGAGATAGCCGATCGAAAATTGCTGCAGTTTTATTAGTTCTGATTTCATTTCTGTTCCTTTGTAAGCCAGTATCCTCATGTGGATTTGAACTCAAGCTCCAGAATTCCTCCCTCACCCTGTTTTTATTTCTCTCTCTCTGGCCAACAGATGATCCTTATATCCTTATGTCTGGAGTGAGTTCAAATCCAGGGTCCCAGAGGCAAAAGGAGAGACCACCCAGTTCTGTGCCCTGGGCTGTAACCATCATTCAGCCTTAATGACCACAGAAGAAGTGAATATTTATTAATGAGATTTTAAAAACGCTGAGAGGTTAACGAAAAAAGTGTTGAAATGCACAGAAATCGGTGTCAGTCAGAAACCCTTAGTAGTGCTTAAAAGAAAATCAAACATATTTTCAAAATGCACTTAACCTGATTTCTTTTGGCACTGACGGGAGAGTAAGAGAACGGGATAGTTGGTCTACCCAGAAGCAAAGGTATAGTGAGCATTTCAGTGGCTAAAATGTGTCTTAAAAATCTCCCGTTCATACACGATTGTCTTTGCCCTTGACCTATACGTTTCTCCTTTTGTTCCAGCAGCGTTCTCCTTTTTGTCATTTTTACTCCTGTTCAAACATGACAGTTTTTCCCCCCCTCGCTTACATCTCCTCACTGTTATTTGAATTTAACAAGTAAGCTCAAATGCATGGCTGTGTCACAGCGGGTGAGAAAAAGGCTCACTGGGGAGTCTTTGTTAAAACTGTTAAGTATTAATTTCTTCTGACGAATTTCCGCTGTCATTTCCTTAATATTGTGCACATGAAATAATCATGTCTTAAACCCACCAGTAATTGAAGATGATTTTCATTACACTGGCATCATGGGAGCCATAATTTTCAACATATGAGATTTAAACCTCTTAGCAGTATGTTTTATACCTCATTCACTTACACACAGTCTTTAACTCACACACTCAGGCTCTCAGTCTCCGTTTCTCCCTCAGTTTCTCGCTCTTTCTAGCTTGTTCTCCGTAATCCTTCAGTCTCCATCCCTTCATATTTTATTCTCTCTCCATCAGCTTTATTCGGTTTTCTTGTTTATGCTTCTTTTACCAATTTTTTTGTTTAATTTTTATTTCTCTCCTTTTCTCAGCCTCTTTTAGCAAACAAAATGCCCAATTTTCCACACATTTCTTGCAAAGTATTTTCTCATGTTCTTAAAGTCAAAACAGCTAATCTGAGTGCTCCCGGAAAGCCCTCCCGTCTCTCCCCCACCCCCCTCTAACACTCTTTTTCGTGGTCTGCAACCTCCTCCATTGTAGCTGACAGAGTTATTGCAGGGTCACTGTGTAGGTGAAGTGGTTTCTACAGGATTAAATGGGCAATTCCCATTTTTTTCTCCACCCCTGATCCAGCTGTCTAAAATGCCGTCTCTCTGAGCTCCCTGCTCTGTGCAGTGACCTGGAATGGACTCATCCCCAGCCAGGTAAATTGGAGTAACAAGTGCAGTCCCCAGTCTTTCATCTCACACCGCTCCATCATTGAATTGAGGACTGTGTGCTTCTTGCATTTAACTCAGAAGCCCGCATTTCTGAACTGCCGCATCATTTACTCTTCCCTTTCCTCTATTTGTTTTCTTCCTTGCATTTTCTGTACCTCTTTTGCTTTCATCTGTTCATCCTCTGTGTCCACCCCCTACGGCGGCACAGTGGCTAGCACTGCACCCTCACAGCACCCGGCTTGGATCACTGTCATTGCGGAGTCTGTATGTTCTCCCGGTGTGAGTTCCCTCCGAGTGCTTCGGTTTCATCCCACAGTCTGAAAGATTTGGTTACGTGCATTAGCCATGCTAAATTCTCCCTTAGTGTACCCAAACAGGTTATGGAGAGTAGAGGATTTTCACCTTCATTGCAGTGTTACTATAAGCCTAATTGTGACAATAATAAATAAACTTTAACTGATTGTCCTGTCCCTGTTCTCTTGTTACTATTTGCTCTCTGCCACTCCCCTTAACTATCTCTGCTTATTATTTTAACACCTCACATTCGCCCCATTTCCCTCTTCCACCTTCCAATTTCCTCCTCTGTGTTCTCTTTCAGTTCTCTTCCATCCATCCACCCACCCCTTCTTTCTTTCTCTCTCACCCCGCTATACCTAACTGATGGCTGT
Source organism: Sphyrna mokarran (assembly GCA_024679065.1). Lineage (NCBI taxonomy): Eukaryota > Metazoa > Chordata > Chondrichthyes > Carcharhiniformes > Carcharhinidae > Sphyrna > Sphyrna mokarran. The sequence continues at coordinate 26,380,580 of JAGIQG010000009.1, forward strand.
TAGGAGTGCTGAGATTTATTAGTGTTTATACTGCAAGTAGCGGGCAGCCCGCTGCTGAGCTGCGTGAACCCAGCAGGCCGCAGATTGGGATTTGTCCGCCTTCTATCTGGGAAGCGATTTATCAGGCGAGTGGGAGCCAGAGGCGGCGGCTGCCACCTTCTCCTGCCTTTCACAGGGGCCACTGGGGTACAAGCGCGCTGATCACAAAATCTATGTGTGCAATCATATTTCTCTTTAGGTGCGATGAAGCAGTAATACTTGTCACCGCCTGATGAAAGTCATTATTCTGATTAAGTCCCTAAAATATTTCATTTGTCAGTGACACTGCTTAAGTACTTCCCCACTTGCGAGCAGCCAACTGTGTCTATTGACTATGTAGAGACGTCAATTTACATCGCCAGCGACAACATTATTGTCGCTAATGTGCCCCAACAATGCGCACCTATCAAGCACTCCTTATTTCTCCTCGGCTTGCCCTCGTATTTGAAGGTTGTCTGCTTTTAAAAAAAAACAAATGTATTTTTTTTTCGGATGTTCATTTTCAATGTCATAAATTTCAATTTACGGCTGCAAATTCAGCCATTATCACCTGCGAGAAACTTTGCACTCATTCTCCCAAATAGAATGCAATTTGCTGCCAATGACTAGCAAATGAAACCTGGATGTGAATTCATTTATGTGTGTGTGTGTATTTTGCAACCCTCCCCCCCCCTACTTTCTCAGGAATTATCCCTCACCCAGAGTCTCCTCGCCTGCATTAGGGAAAGTTCTATTATTTTGCAACTGCTCCTACCCCCTTTGCCCTGCCAAAGATTTCTTTTTTAAACATTTAAATGGCGAGGAGAATTGAATGATCTGTCAAGGGCTTCTTAAGTGCACAAGACAGAGTGACAACATTAAAATAGCCGGGGAATGCACTCTGAACAAATAAGTTGAGATGCAACATAATAATGTTTCTTTTTTCTCCCCCGAGTTCCTGACAAATTTATTGAATAAAAAGAAGCACTCAACCCTATCCACACTACAGATTGTATTGCCGATCCTCCTTTTCTCTCTCTCTCTATTTTGCAACGCAGCACAACTTTTCTTGCTTCTCCTTGTGGCTGGACTCGGGAACACAAACCCAGGTCCAGTACCTGCTCCCCGGGTGGAAGAGAAGTCCAATCTCATTGATTTTCTTTTCTCTCCCTGTGAGTCTCGACTGTTTTGGGAGTGACAGTCCTCACATTCTCACTCGGTGGGGGTAATCCACAAACGTGGCTGATTATTCCATTTAAACCTAATTGAATTATTACTTTTTAAAAGCAGTCTTTAAAGCTTTGTGGAGAACAGTGGGTTATCCACCAGACGCAAATCAAACAGCCTCGGAACTTCTCTCTCGCTCTTTATCGAATTTCCAGACGACCCCGCTCCCCCCTTCCACAACTCCGTTAAGCTCTTGAATGCTGACAAATAATTCACATCATGGGGAGGGGGGGAGGGGAACACATTTATAGTTTGAGGGCTTGATTTTAGCATTGGCCTTCGGCCAGTGCTCCAAGTCATTGTTGTGCAGGGAGGCTTGAAGAATTAACAACTGTAACCGGATTATTATTAAGAAATAATTTGTAGCTGATTCCCAGCAAAGTCTCTGGCTAATAGATAAAAGCAAATTATTGCAGATGTTGAAAAAGAGAAAATGCTGGAAAATCTCAGCAGGTCTGGTAGATTTTGTAAGGAGAGAAAATAGCTGACGTTTCGAGTCCCGATGATCCTTTGACAGAGCTTTGTTAAAGAGTCATCTAGCCTCGAAACGTCAGCTCTTTTTTCCTGACAGATGATGCCAGACCTGCTGAGATTTTCCAGCATCTTCTCCTCTGGCCAACAGATGTTATCACTTCACACTTTCTGTATTGAATATAAGCAGTTGATATATAAAAGCCGAGAAAGTCACAGCCAAAAGGCTCCCCATTCCTTAAATAATTTAAAATAGTTAGCATTTACTGCACTCATCCTGGGGGGCAAGATTAAATAGCCAATTTTCTTCCAGAAATGATCCTCAAGATTACAGAATTTCATGATTTTTTTTAGAAAACTTGATTATTAGAGAAATATTGTCACTGCCCTGTTAGATTATTACAAAAACATTTTGCTTATTTGATAAACATATGTAAAAGTAATATAACGCATATCACAATTATATCACACGTGCAAGAATCAGGGTGATAGGTACTTTGTGCCATTTGTGCATGATTCCATTAATGGTTAGTACTGCTGTCTCACAGTGTCAGGGACATGCTTTTGAATCCTGGCTGAATCACTATCAGTGCAGAGTCTGCATGTTCTCCCCATACCTGCAGGGGTTTCCTCTGGGTACTCAGCTTTCCTCCCACAGCCCAAAGGACATACTACTTAGCTGCATTGGCCATGCAAAATTCTCCCTCAGTGTATCCGAACAGACAGAGGGAGTCTGGCAACTAGGGGATTTTCATGGTAAATTCATAGCGATTGTTACTGTTAGCCTACTTGTAACACTAATATATAGCCTTAAACTTAAAATATGTGTCTGATATAGGCTCTTTCTCCCACCAAATTGTCAACCTACTCTCCAAAAAAAAAACAAACAGCAAAAATAATCATTTTATTGTGATAGGAAACATTCGTTCCTTCCAAGTACCAAAAGAAAAATGTCAATTTCCCTTAAACCTCAATTTCTTCATTATGAACTCCCCCAAAGTCAACATTGTTCCCCCTTTTTGTCATCTGATTTATTCTTTCATTTTATGCCCCAATAAATTTTAAACTTATCAAGATGTCAATATTATTTTTAAATTAGTTCATGCACAAAAGTTAGTTACTTTCCAAAATATCAGTGATTCATTTTCCCATGTTGCACAGTTTGCCATGTTACTGTGCACAAAATATAATCATTTTTTAGAATAAATATTTTCTAAAAGGTTAGATCTTCAAATAGATAATGTCCCTCCAAGAAATAACTGTTTTTTTTGGCGAGAGGACAAATCACATGATTCTGTAAGGTAACAATTGAGGCAATAGAACTGAGCAATGTCTTTCATTCTGTTCAATCAAACCATGTTAATAGACACCAATCTCTGTATTTATGTGTTTGAATCTTTAACATTTCAGAATTGATTTAATTTGGCAGCATGGTGGCACAGTGGTAAACACTGCTTCCTCAGAGTGCCAAGGACCCAGGTTTGATTCCAGCTTGTGTCATTGTCTGCAAAGAGTCTGCACATTCTCCCCATGGCTACATGGGTTTCCTCTGGGTGCTCTTGTGATCTCCCACAGTCCAAAGATGTGCTGGTTAGGTGGATTGATAATGCTAAATTGCCCCTTTGTATCAGGGAGACTAGCTAGGGTAAATTCAAGGAGATAGGGCCTGTGTGGGATTGTGGTCAGTGCAAATTAGATGGGCTGAATGGTTTCCTTCTGCACTGTAGAATTCTGTGATTCTTCATCCTGCTTTCCCATATTGGATTATTTCCTGGGAGTGGAATGGTTTAATGGGGTCCAAAGTCAACATTGTTCCATTGTTTTTGTAGGTGCAAAATGGGTGCAATAATAACCCAGGGAGAAGGACAGAGGCTCTGAGCAATCGAGTCACTGCTGGATTGGTTGAACTCTATTTTTAGCCACACAGATTTTAAACAAAGGCCTAATTTCCCTAATCAAATAGAGCACTTGGATTTGTTTTAGGCCCAGACAATGGTCTGGGTCTAAAGTAAGACACTGCTGCCTCACAGCACCAGGGGTCTGGTTCAATTCTGCCCTTGAGAGACTGTGCAGAGTTTACACGTTCTCTGCATGTCTGCGCGTGTTTCCTCTGGTTGCTTTGGTTTCCTCCCACAGTCCAAAGATGTGCAGTTAGAGTTGGATTGGCAATGCTAAACTGCCCCTTAGTGTCAGGAGGACTAGCAGGGTAAATATGCTTGTAATCCACAACCCTCAAGGCTTTAAAACCATTTTCTCATTTCATCAACTGAAATTTCCACAATTTATGACTTTTGACTGCTGTCTTACTCTCACACTATTCGCCATCACAAGTGTTAGTTCAGCTGTTACATAAGACTTGTTGCAGCTTGAGAAGTATGGGATGTATCAGGTATTTATGAGTTTTCAACTACCTAACCAGTAGTATGTATAGCACTTCTCAAGGCCATTCAAAGTAAGGGCCATACCATCAACATTTTATTATTTGTTGAATTGAAAAATAAAACTTGCACAAGGTTAAAATGGTTAAAGGGAACTGTTTATTTTTAGAGGATGTGAAAACAGGGAATGAAATGAAAATGCAGGAGTTCTTGCGAAACGGTTCCAGAGGAGAAGGATGCATAACTACTAATGGCAGATTGGAAAACATGGCAAACAGAATGGACCTGGAAGTCAAAGCACAGGGGGGAATGTGCAGTGACAGTGTTGTGTACCTAAGGGAGTCAGTGGGATCAGTTGGAGAAAAAGTTTAGCATCTGAACGTCAAATATATGGATCAGGAATTCTGCACATTGGATTGAATGATACCGTTGCAATGCAATACTTTGATTGAACACTGACACGTGCATTTTAAAAAGTGCAACTCTGTAACCCTCAAGGCTTTAAAACCATTTTCTCGTTTCATCAAGTGAAATTTCCACAATTTATGACTTTTGACTGCTCTCTCACTTTCACCGTATTAGCCATCACAAATGTTAGTTCAGCTGTTACATAATACAAGGCATTGATGCTCTAATTATGTGAGTCTAGAAAGATTCAGTTATCATCAGTGCCATATTAATACTGAGGCAGCTATCTTGATATGGGACAGACATCGAGTGCCAGCATGGCTTTCTCACATCAGGAACTACCATAATCTTTCAACATGAAGCGATATTTATAGGCACATTTATTAAATCATTTATAGGTACCTAGGGAGTCAATTAGCTTCATATATCTAGCAGAGAGAAATATATACATGAGCAGAGTTCTTGACATTCAACTCAATCCTGATACTAATCCATGAAAGATGCCAAATGACAAAATAATGTTGTTTTGTGCAAAACAAAAGCAATATCCCTGAGTAACATCCTAAGGGAAAAAGATGGTCAAAATATTCCCATTAGTCGTCACTGAACTCAGCAGGGTTTCATTGTAACTACAGCATATTCTTGTGTACACAGTAGCAGACGTGCACAGATGGAGTCTCATCGTAGTTTGTGAAGCTGTTGCCATAGGAACAAATAGCACATACTTAAGTGGTGTTTGTCCCTATTGATGATCAATTGTAATATTTCCGATCACAATATCTGGGGAAGGGAGGCCAATGAGACCAAAATCAACCTTGATATGTAATTAAATAGAAAATATCTTTAGAAGGAGATGCTATCATGAATGCTGTACCCCCCATTTTGAGATTTTTTTAAAATATAGAATTCCTACAGTACAGAAGGAGACTATTTGGTCCATCGAACCTGCAATGACAACAATCCCACTCAGGCTCTGTCCCCGTAATACCACATATTTACGCTGCTAGTTCCCCTGACACTAAGGGCAGTTTAGCATTGCCAATCCAATTCTGAACTGCATGTCTTTGGACTGTGGGAGGAAACCAGAGCACCCAGAGGTAACCCATGCAGGCATGGAGAGAATGTGTAAATTCCACACAAACAGTCACTGGAGGCCAGAATTGAAGCAGATCCCTAGTGCTGTGAGGCAGCAGTGCTAACTGTCGTGTCATCATGTCCAAGTAATTCAGAGAGGCTGTCTGTGAATATTCACATAAAAAGTACGCACGAAAAAGAAAGTAATTTTAAAAGCCAGGAATTTATTGCTAAAATTCAAAAAATTATTGGAAATGTACAGGCAAATGTAGAAGAAATAGAGGAGTGAAACTTATTGCAGTATGCTGTTAAGTTATTATGAACAGGCTACAGTGATTTTAAGACTGGACATTGATGTGTGAACTGCGAATGGGCAATGGGAACTTCCAGTCCTGCTGGACTGATTAGCTTGCACATTTTTGCAATGAAATAAACACAAGTATCACTATAATAGTGCCAGACAGGTGTTAATAGTAGCTTTACTATATTAATATCAATGCATTAACATAAATTGAGTACTAAAAGTACAATCTCGAAACAAAAGTTGGGGCGGCAAGGTGGTAGAGTTGTTAGAGGGTTCAATTCAGTCCTCAGGTGACTGTCTCTGTGGAGTTTGCACATTCCTCCCCATGTCTGCATGGGTTTCTTCTGGGTGCTCTTGTTTCCTCCCACAGTCCGAAGATGTGCACATTAGGTTGATCAGCCATGCGAAATTGATCCAAGTGTCAGGGGGATTAGCAGGGTAAATGTGTGGGATTCTAGGAATAGGGCTTGGATGGGATTGTTGTAGGGATCCTATGATTCTATGAAAAATACTTTACCTCCTTTTTCTATTCTCACTTTCCCATTTTTATATTACTATCATTGAACATAATTCAACCATTATTGAAGTTGTACAAGCTTGAAGCTAAGAAAAACTTCAAATTGGCTGAAAACTGGGTTGCAGGGTTGGAGTTGGTTAAGTTTTTAGTGCACCTAGTTGTGAAGCTGACAGTGCAATTCCATTCTGATAACTTTTGCAAAGGACAGAAGTGGTTAAAGGGTGCATGAAACAGAATAGACAGAAAATGTAAATCCTCCATGGGGATCTAACCAACCATTACCAAACCAGTAATTTCCACTGCATCATTCCACCCTGGATGCAGCACTTACAAATTCATGAGAAACGCTGATGTCAACCAGGTGTAACTATTGTATTTCTTTTACTATTTAGTAAATTATCATCACCTCATTGTTTCCACGTATGTTCTCACTCTCATCAGCACATTGGTAAAAAATTGCAGGAAAATCATCAAGGGAATAGGGGAGCGGGGGTGGGGGGGGGGGGGGAAAACAAATGTGTGACCTAGCCACAGAGATTCGACAGGAACAAAATTTTATCAGGATCCGCAAACACTGCATGCCTGTATGAGGTAAGCAAGAGTGGGCATGTGGGTGCCAGGACTGTAAGTGAGTGATTAATGTGTGAATATAGCTAAGATGTTTATGTGTTTATATGAAAGAGTTGGGCGAATTTGTGGATTATTGTCAGTGGAGGTTATGTTGACCCATTCTTGTTCAACATTAACACAACACAATGATCCATAGAACTTAACATTCATTGAGCAATACATTTTGAAATGTAATTATTCAGATTAAATTTGTGTTTCAGGTAAGCGCATCTGAAATTTCTAAGTGTTTTCAATTAGTTGCATGTTTCTACTGATTCACTGTTTTCAAAAATCTATTAACTTCATTATCAACTGCATTTTTAATAAGAAGTTACAGATAGCAGCAGGAATGCATGGGGCACTGAAGCAGATGTAGAAATTTAAAGTGCAGCATTAATATGAACCTGACCAAGATTAGCAACTGAAAAAAGTTATAAGAGTGATGCTGAGCCACTGTCTTAGTAAGTATTACTTAGTTCATAGGTCACCAAAAAATACTCAACTTGGCATTTAAAGCCATCCACACAGAATAGCCTCCAATGACATTGTCTAAAAATAGTGTTCAATGGATAGGAGTGAAAAGAAGTGGTGTATGAGTGTTGTTCTTGAATTCTATGCAGAGTTTTGTATTCATTAATAAACTTTCAGATACTGGGCCCTATTTCACCATTTTGATTCTAAGTGCTGGGCGGATTTGAAATTGGGAGTGTTTCAGGTCTGACTTCTAGACCCATTTTCAGATGCCCCTATAGGCACTCTGCCTGAAAAAATAGCAGCAATTCCAAATTGTGCTGGAGAAGCATATGGGCGGGGCTTAAAAGTCCAAAACCTTGCAGCTCCAATTGTGTGCCTCCAACTGCGCATGCATAGAAAAGTGATAGAATACTGTTCCCCTAGGAGAGAGTTGCAGCTTTTTAATAGCGATTAACATTGCAGTGCTACGGTGTCAGGCAGGGGAAGGGTATGGTGCAATGTCAATACATGGCCCTTTTGCATAACACTAGCTGCTGTATGGTAAATTTAAATATTTAGTGTGAATGTTATTAAATGGGGTAGGGAAGTGGGGTGGATAGGTGGGTGAGGTAAGTGGGTAGGGTGGCAGGTAAATGTTGTATTTAAATGGAGCACAAACCAATTTGGGTCGGGGATGTCGAGGGAGGTAGTCAGGGGTGGTAAGTGTGATGATGTTGGTGGTGGGGCTGAGAGTGGGGGAGGGGGTCACCAGCATGAGTTACTGGGAAAGTCGGTTATCAAGTTACCCAAGATTTAGACTAAGATATTTCAGTTTAAAGTTTTCCTGGGTAACTATTCAGCTAAGTCCCACTGAACTGTCCAAAGTCTCAGACACTAGCACAATGTCGGGAACATTCGGGGAGAGTTTTAGGCAACAGGAGAATGACCTCTTACAAGTTCAGACATCCAGAGAAATTCTCACAGAAGGCTGTGAGTCAGGACTTTTACAGGATTCTGATATTCATCCTGGTCTAAAAATACGGAGACCAGAAGCTCTACTGGGTGGGATTTTATGATCTTGCTTGTCCTGAAACCATAAAATTCTGCCTAAGGACAACAGACCTTTCTATTGTCTGCCCCTCGCCTGCTCTGATTCCCCTGGTGAATAGGACGGTAAAATTCCAGCCACTATATGCATCATTATTATTTGTTGAGGGGAGGGGAGTTGGGAATATTCCCTTCATTGTTGAAGAAACAATGTTGTGTTTTTTTATTCACTCTTCATTGAATATTTATGTTCAGCATCCACTCACTATCCTGTGAGACATAACTGAACTTATAAGTTCAGCCATTCCATCTACGCATTGTAAAACATCACTCTCAATGACAATAGTTGGAATGTTGCAAATGAACTCAAAGCTTTGTTAAGGACTCTGTCAGCCAACACCCTGGGATGGACACATGGAACAGACGCCACTCATTAGGATACTCATTTTCTTACCTTGACTGACTGTTCCCCCACTCCTCCTCCCGAGCACACTCAGAATGCAGGTCCTTCCATCCATGCTCCTGACCTCACCCTTTGTCTTCCAATGGACACTTTTTCCATTCCTCTGTGCCTATGACCCCACTTCAAAACCCCTTTCAGCACTGATTCATCCTTTCTGGACCCGTGCCTCCATGCAGGCTGCCATTGTCCTGCTCCTTTCCTGTGCATGTAGAATTAAAGAAAAAAAAATACACACAGTTGCACAAAGCTTACTGATGCTAGCCACCTATAAATGATGATGCATTGTGTGCCTCAAGATTTCAATGCGCCACTGACTTTATCACAATGGCAGGACTTTATTAAAAACTGCCTTACACTAAAGAGAACTCATAGGAGGCATGAAGCCTCCACATGTGGTCACAATGTCCGACAGGTCACAAATATGCTGCCAACTTTATCTCTGCATCTTTGCTGATGATACCACTGTAGTGGGTTGAATCTCAAACAATGATGAGACAGAGTACAAGAATGAGATAGAGAATCTGGTGAATTGGTGCAGCAACAATCATCTCTCCCTCAATGTCAACAAAATGAAGGAAATTGTCATCAACTTCAGGAAGCATAGTGGAGAACATGCCCCTGTCTACATCAATGAGAATGAAGTGGAATGGGCCCAGGTCACCAATAACCCGTCCTGCAGGACCAGGACATTATAGTTAAGAAAGCCACCAATGCTTCTACTTCTCAGACGACCCAGGAAATTTGCCATATCAGCTAAGACTCTCACCAACTTTTACAGATGCATTATAGAAAGCATTGTTTTTTGTTTCATCACAGCTTAGCATGGCTTCTGCTCTGCCAATACAGCAAGAAACTACGAAAGGGCATGAATGTAGCCCAATCCATCACACAGCTTTCCATTCATTGACTCTGTCTACACTTCCCACTGACTTGGAAAAGCAGCCAACATAGTTAAGGATCCCACGCACCCCAGACATACATTCTTCCACCTTCTTCCATTGGGAAAATAATGCAAAATTCTGAGATGATGTACCACCTGACTCAAGAACAGCTACTTTTCTGCTGCCATCAGACTTTTGAATGGATCTACCTCACACTAAATTTATCTTTCTTTACATCCTATCTATGGCCATAACACTGCATTCTGCACTCTCTCCTTTCCTTTTCCATGAACGGTATGCTTTGTCTGTATAGCATGCAAGAAACAATATTTATCATTGTATATTAATACATGTGACAATAATAAAACAAAATCAAATCAGGAAATTAAAACTTTACATCCCAGGTTTCCCACTGGTGGGCTCCATTAAATCTCCCTCAGTGACTCCGTCAATGCAGTTCAATCACCCTCTGTACCAAAGTGACATTATGTGTTCAAGTCTTTTGACCCAAAGATGAAAATGCTCCTAGTGAATCAAACAAAAGTCAATTCAAATAAATCCATTCAAAAAATTTTGAATTCCTTTGGTTTGGTTAAGGAAGGCAAAAATAAAATTCCAATTAAAACAGAAGCTGAGGGTGGTTTGTGTTTTTTTAAAACATTCTGAGAATAAGCAGATAAATTATAAAATCTTATAAAATTACATATTTGGAAAATATGTCATTTTGTCTTTGTTTCTGACATTTTTAAATTTTTAAAAAATCTGAAAAAAATTAGGTGAATATACAAATTTTAAGGCTCTGTACCATCTAGAAATGGATCCTAGCATTGGAATATGGCACAGTGGTTAGGGTTGATGCCTCACAGTGCCAGGGACGCAAGTTCGATTCCAGCCTCTGGCCAGTGTCTGGAGTTTGCGTATATCTCCCTATGTCTGCGTGGATTTCCTCCCGGTGCTTCGGTTTCCTCTCATGGTCCAAAGATGTACGGGTTAGGTTGATTCACCATGCTAAATTGATCCTAGTGTCCAAGGGATTAATAGGGTAAAAATGTGAGATTACGGGAATGAGGCCTGGGTGGGATTGTGCTCAGTGAAGATTGATAGGCTGAATGGCCTCCTACTGCACTGAAGGGATTCTATGATTCTACATTGAGAAATCTAGCTCTGATATTCACGTGTTGTAATGATTTGTGGTTCCATTATGAGGATTGGAAGATAAAAGACTGAGAGAGCTAACAGTTAGACCCAAAATTCATTCCTGATAAGTAGTTACTGAGGCAGAGTGAAACTAGTGACAAGCAGCAAGGAATAATCAGTCAGCAACATGGGGAGTAATTAATCCCTCGCTGAAAATAAAGAGGGGAATAACAGCAGACCAGGAAAGCATATTACCCAAGTTGTACTTCAAAGCAGAACTAAGTAGAGAGGGTAGATTCTACTGCAACAGAGAAACCATGATAGATGTGGGAGATTCCTTATGCATCCAACCATTTATGGTCAGTTGGAAAGGCAAACTATCAGTCACTGCTAAGAAGCATCCAAGGAAAATTTAGTGGTCAGTGATATTTCAAAATGTGCTTGGAGAAATGGGAATGATCTTTCCTGAGCATGACTGGAAGGAAAGCAGAAAACCGCAAATAGTGTAACTAGCCAAACTCTTTAAGTTTGGCACAGGGGAACCTATCATGCAGCTAGTTGATTCTGAATGAAAGCAAAACAAAGTGGAACCACCACAAAATAACCAAAAAGGTTTATGGTATACAGGAGGCCATTTGGTCGATCATATTCCACCTCTTTACTAGTGCAATCCATTACTAATTTCACTATCGTATGCTTTTCCTGTAACCTTGTGTTGTCCTTGCTTCAAATACTTCTCTAATTTTCCTGTGTAAGGCTGCAATGGCCTCTATCTTGATCACTTCCTTGGAAAAGCATCCCATATTCTGACACCTCTCTGTATTATAAAAAGCTCTGTTAAACTCTTGTCTCTATTTTTCACTTTTAATTTTAATTAAAAACTCTCCCCATCCAGAGAGACTGGGGTAATTTTTTTTTTGTTTTCTCTACCATGTGGAAAAAATGGTGATAGTGGATTGATTGCTTGCTTTATGCTGCTGTGTTTATGGTTTCCATTGACTCCTCACCGTCCATCACTGGCCCCTGCTGCCTGGATCCTGCACAAAACTTTAAGGAATTTATCTTCTTTTCCAGTGCTCTCTCCTTTGTTCTGCAGTATCAGCGGTGCCTACCTTCAAGAACGGTGCTGCTGAGGCTGTCGAACCATTGGCCTGGTGATTGGAAAGCAATGCTGGAATGCATTCTTCAATTGGCTAATTAATATTACCAGTAGTGATGTCAATCCATAGGCTACCACTCTAAAATGCCACTCAAGGTTCCCACAGCTGACTGGAGCAGGGGTAGGGTCCACCATAGGTCACAACGACAGGAATTATTACCTCCTCAGAAGATTCTACTCAATGTTTTCCTCATGTCGCTTTGAAATGAAATTGGAACTGGCCTATTTGAAATGAAAGGGTAAATATATTTCCCAATTGTTATAATAGGAAATAAATTGATTATTAGCCTCAAGCAGTGACAATCTGCAGGGATAATGTTATAAATTGATGTCATTTCCAAAAACCTTCAGAAAATGGGAGCACATATTGGGAATTTGGGCTGTAGAAGATAGGATTGAAAGTTTAATGGCTAGGGTGCTATTCATCTTCAATTGCTGTACTGTCAGACTAGACCCAGTTCTTGACATGTGTTTCTGTTGGGCCAAGCTCTGCAACAGGAACGCAAACTTATAGAATTACTTTGATGAAGTACTATATCAAAGAATCCCATCATAGAATCATAGAATCCTACAGAGTACAAGGAGGCAATTCTTCCCATCAAGCCTGCACCAATAACAATCCCACACAAGCCATATCCCCGTAATCCAACGTATTTAATCTGCTAATTCCACTGATACTAAGGGACAATTTAGCATGGCCAATCAAACTAACCCTCAAATCTTTGGATTGTGAGGAAACTGGAGCACTTGGAGAAAACCCACACAGACACAGGGAGAATGTGCAAACTCCACATAGACAGTGCCCAGTGTCCCTGGCACTGTGAGGCAGCAGTCCTAACTATTGTGCCACCATGCTGCCTCCTAGGACAAATGCAGGATTTCCAAATTTCAGACAATCAAAACAATTAGGAGAAATAGATCTGATTGGCCAGTCGATTAAGGGGTGTAACAGAGAAATCAACAAAACCTGCATTTATGTTTTGTAATGAATCAGGCTATACTGTTAACAAACAAGCAACGGCCCAGCAGAATTGTTAATGGAAAAATGACTAAGAACAATAATACTCTAAAAGTGCTCTAACAACAAGAACCAATGATGCAGGCAAATCTCTCTGCTCAATGGCAATAATTAGCAAGATTCAGGAAGAAAGTAAAATATAAGCACAACCAGATGAAAAATGACAAGGGATCTAAAATTCCAAAAAAAGGGATATTGGAGTAGTACCTACAATTGCCCCTTACAAGGCTATCACAACAGAAGGAATTTGACCATGGCTGGAATTCTAAGTTTCTCCTGGCAAACTCCTGCCATAATTCCAATGGCAATGTAGTGGAAAGGCTGGAATATAGATAGAGATCCAAAAGCACTGAGCCTTGCTTAGTGCTGTCTGTAAAGGAATCACTCTCCATCTGCTCTATGCAAAGGCACCCAATGCAGATTGAGTAGTCAGGGGTAGAGGCATCATGTTAGAACTTCTTCAGACTTCCCTCTCAGCAACTTGGTGACAAAGCAACAAACAATATGATCTGTGAGAAAAGACATATCCTGATGGTCCAGGCTTGTTTTGTTGCCTAGTACCGCATAAAGATAAACCCATATAAACATGAGTGTCTAAATGATGGGACTTCCCTGTAACTTGACAGATTCAATGGAGTTCAGCACTGGACATTCCTTCTTGGTGCAAGCCTGAAGTAAATGCAAGATTGCTTCTCAAACATTTTTGGATCCAGTTCATGACGATAATGAACCAAATCTAAGTGAACAATTAACAGTTCAATAAGAAGCCTCATCACCTCAAACAACATGGGTTGGTGTTCTGGGAGGAGGAACTAACATAATTTTGTTGCTGTCTCAAAACCTAGAGGAATGAAACACTGTTCAATTCCTCAGCCCAACTGTAATGGCTGAGTGCTTTGGAACATCCTGCACTAATGAATGAAAGCAAATCTTTTATTTTGGACACAAAACAGATACATAACCTTCTAAACAAGTGAACATCATGCCTCCCCCCCCCACCCCCCCACTCCTCACCAAAAGGAAATTTCCAGACTGTTTTGGGAGTAGTCTCCAGCAGTCCCTTAATGATCTGCTGGTTAGGCCATTCTGTGCCTGATGCAGTTGACTTAGGTGGTGCATGGTGAATGATCCATCACCCATTTAGCATCAAAATGGTAATTGGGGTCGTGTTGAATCCTAATCTGTTTATTTAAACAACTTTCCTTCTGGTATAGGTGGCAGTGTTAGATGCCCATTTAAAGGCCTACTTGGAAGTTTGGTCAAGCAAGCCTTAGGTGGCATAGATATCAACCTGATTTTTATCTGCCAGCCAGCATTACTAGAATCAGAACTAGACTTAGACCAGAAACAGGCAAGTAACAGTTAATAATCAACCCAAAATCTCTCTGGGTTTGACAAAGGATGGGGAAGACAACACAGGACAAGATTAAAGAGACTATTCAGATATTCAATAACACTTGTTGATGATAGAAGTGAAGTTTATTTATTAGTCACAAGTAGACTTACATTCACATTGCAATGTGAAAATCCCCTTGTTGCCACACTCCAGAGTCTGTTCAAATACACTAAGAGAGAATTTAGCATGGCCAATTCACCTAACCTGCACATCTTTGGACTGTAGGAGGAAACAGGAACACCCTGAGGAAACCCATGCAGACATGGGGAGAATATGCAAGCTCCACATGGACAGTGACACAAGCCAAGAATCGAACCCAGCTCCAGGAGCTGTGAGGCAGTGCCACCGTGCCGCTATATGATAACTGTAACCCTGGGAGAGTTGGAAGCCATAAATGTGTAACTTTTCTGAGCATGTGTTATTGAAACAATGTATTGGGCTATTACATGAGAAAGTTAGAAAGTATTGAAGTATAATGCAACAAAAGGCTAGCAGGGGAGTGCTCAGTACATCTAAATATGGGCTGAGCCGTTGTTGAGTGGTGGCAACAGACTTATAGGGAAAGTAAGGTTAGGAAAAGAGATGGAAAATTTGGAAAAGCATCTCAGAAAAATCCTGAGTCTGAGTCAATTCTGATAGGACTCTAATACTGACACCACCACAAAAGATGATATATAGTTCACAGCACATTGCTGCAGAGTTTGTGTCTCGATTTATATATCTCTATTGGTATACTTTCACTTAGAATGTATCCCATGTCAAAGTCCTGAATCTCACATGACTTTGATTTATTGTGACTTTTAATGTGGCACCAACTGATTGGTAATTTCATTTAAAAAAGAAATACTCGTAACCATTATCTATTACTTTTGACGTTAAACATCTTAAAACATAGCACACAAAACCTACGTTAAAGATAAGCCCGCTAACCATCCATAATATGTTTAAGCAAATAAAATAAGGGAAATGTAGCAAATCTTTTTTTTTCCGAGCAGACTCCAGCAAACATATTTGGCAATAAAAAAAATTATACACAATTTTTGCAAACTACCCATTTCTATGTAAACTGGAATTCACAGCTGGCAGTCGATGTAGTCACTGTTAAACCAACCATTTCACTCAGCAAGTCCCTCTTAATTTGCTTCATAAAAAAACTTTAACCATTTGGCTCAGGGTGCTGGTAATTTGCATTACATTTGCATGTGATTAGCATCATTGCCTCCTGGAACTTCTCCCACCGCCGGAGAGCTGATTAGGTCTAAAGACGAAATAAAATAAAAATAAGTCTGTCGGCAATTTTTTTGTGTGTTGAAAGGGGAAAAAAAAACATAAATGGAACTGTCATTGCCCTGTTGTTTTAAAGTCGAGATTGCTTTGAGGTATACTTCAATCTGCATGCAGCGAGGGAATGATGGAATTTCAATCTTCCCATCATTTTCAGAATCATTAATCCTAACCAGTCCATTTTCCATGCTTGCCCGCCCAAGCCCCTACAGTGAATGGCACTTGAAGTGACAGTTATACATCATCTTGCACTGAACGCCATGAAGGCTATAATATAATATTAGTATTGTGTTGTCAACCAGCCTGTTCAAGCCATGCAGCCAGGACATTAGATGCGATAAATCGATCACCTGTGACATTTTTTATTTGGTGTCACTTTCCTCATTTCTGCCATTTGTTTTGGCAGTTAATAGGTAATCGTGCAACATTAGCAGGAAACAGGACGGCTTCTGCATTTATTCATTTTGTAATTTTATTCCTGGTCCCATAAGGGATGTGTCTTCAGCAATGCAACCCTAGGAAGATGATGTGTCATTTTCACCGTCTCAGATGCCTCTTTATTTCTCCAGCTCGTTTCTCGTGATTAAGAATGAGTGAATCCCTGCAAACTGGGGCAAACTTCATTAAATGGCATGCAGGTGGATTGTCGAAAAAGAAGTATCCCATATCTACAACTTGTGTTTGCCTTTGGATACTGATGTTTTGTCTTCATATTGAACACATTGGATTCCGAACACTCGAAAATCCTCTGTGTCCAAGTCTGTGGGGCACATTAACTTCGAGGTCTTTGCTATTGAACAAGCCTGTCCAAGACCTTGTCTCATCCTTGCTGAATATTCTTCTCCAGTTTCTGTGTCAGGCAGTACCTCAGATTCCTAACTATTCCATTTGCTGTATCCTGACTATGCCGTTCACTGTAGGGGCTTGGGAGGACAGGGGTTAACACTGTGCCTCACAGCATCAGAGACCTGGGTTTGGCTTGGGTCATTGTCTGTGTGGAGTCTGCATATTCTCCCAACATCTGCGTGAGTTTCCTCCGAGTGATCCGGGTTCCCCCCACAGTCTGAGAGACACAGTAGTTAGGTGCATTGGCCATGCTAAATTCTCCCTCAGTGTACTTGAACTGCTAAAATTATGGAATTTTCACAATAATTTCATTGCAGTGTTAATGTAAGCCTACTTGTGATGCTAATAAATAAACTTTATGGGCAGAACTTTCTGAACCCTGTGCTGCAGGGTGAAGGCAGGAAAATGGGAGTGTGGAGGGGGAGGGGGAGGGAAAGAGGGAAGGTGTTGGGTGTGTGCATCCGCACAAGTTTCTCTGGACAGGCAGGATGGTAGATTGGCCTTCCGATACCATGAAGGTGAATAGCCAATTTAAATCATTAATGCTCTGTTTAGAGGCAATCTTCCAGATATCTTGGCATTTATCCAGTGTACAGTGGGTCTTACTTCACATGGGCAACTACATGGAAGCTGCCAGCAATGTGAGGCAGTCTCCTGTGGCAGTCTGAGGGTGCAATGGGAGCCAGATGCTGTCCCCCAAAGAAGGAGGACATAGAGCAACTGGGGAAGTCACCCCTCCAATTTGAGGGGGCTGTGAGGTGCAACCACTGTAAATATTTATTTATTCTCAGAGGACACCCACTCTCTAGGTTTCCTACCTGCAACTGGGGAGCCCAACAGCCATCCTGAATTGGCTGGCCAGTTCACAGGTGACCATCGGGTGAGGTGTTGGTGTAGTGATCAAATCACTGGGCTATTAATCCAGAGGCTCAGGCTAATGCTATGGATTCAAATCCCATCATGGTAGATGGCTAGAATTAAAACTTAATTAATAAATCTGGAATATAAAGCTAGTCTCAGTAATAGTGACTATGACAACTATCATCGATTGTTGTAAAAACAATCTGCTCACGCGTATGAATTTCATTCTGGGATAAAATCTGCCATCCTTACCTGGTGTGGCCTACATGTGACTTCAGTCATGTGATCTCAACTGTCCTTTGAAAAGACCTAGCAAACCGATCAGTTCAAGGGCAGTTAGAAACAAGCACTGGCCATGCCAGTGAAGCCCATATCCCATGAAAGAGTTTAAGAAAATAAGGTTTTCTTTGGAAAATAGCTCTCCTGGACAGACTTGTGGCAGGGTGCAAACACATTTTGCCTATGATTCAGCATTAATGATCCCACCCTCTCATCTTCTCCACCAAAGCTATGTCTTTTGTTGACTCCAACACCTTAGTGATGCTTTATTTAGCTGTGTAACTCACCGTATACCCCCCAAACATTCCTTCACTTTCTTTTTATAGTGCATCTCTTGCCATGTAAAATATTCTGCTCTGTGAAGAATTTGGGCAAGGTATTATAAATTGCCGAAACTGGAGATGCCATCCTTTAGGAATCAAAGCAGAGCTTGCAAAATTAAAGATGGGAACTGTCTGGCCAACAGTCATTCTTGTTACAGTTTTGAATTCTCTTTTTTTTTGACCACATATTTTTGGTTTTAGGCCAACGTCATAGGTGAGTCTTCATTCCTGTCATCCTCGAGAGTCTTTTCACTTGTTCTAATATCTTGATGCAAAGACAGACAGTGGAATTCTCCATGGTCTGCTGGATAGATGGCGAAGGCAGAGCTTCAACTGTCAATCTGCTCTGTCATTAACCCCAGTGTGAGGTCATTATCATAAAAGAGGAAAGCACGTTCA
Source organism: Sphyrna mokarran (assembly GCA_024679065.1). Classification (NCBI taxonomy): domain Eukaryota; kingdom Metazoa; phylum Chordata; class Chondrichthyes; order Carcharhiniformes; family Carcharhinidae; genus Sphyrna; species Sphyrna mokarran. Next base: position 26,399,132 of record JAGIQG010000009.1, read on the forward strand.
TTATTAGTGATGCTTCCTGACCATTTGCTTTGTTGGCAAAGTCCAGAAATTTGGTCTAGTAACATGTGGCTTTACAAGGCTAATAATCAAATCTGGCTATCAGAAGCTTTTTTTTATTGCCTTGAAATGCTCATTGGTGTTCCTGCTGTTTTTCCAATGCCAATCTCTCTTATGTAAATTGAAAAATGGTATTCAGTGCCTCACTTTTTTTGGGGAGCAGATGGTAGAGTTAGGGTTAAGGTTAGGATCCTGTCCAAATTCTGCATCAAGAGCGATAGAGGGACTGATGCTCTCATAATCCTGAAAGTCCTCTCCTGCTCAAAAAGCAAAAAGTCTCCTCACCAAAAAGTCTCCCATTTTCATGCGCGTTCGGCTCTTGGCATGTTTTTTTGGTAAGATTGGCCCATAGGAGCTAACTGGTTGGACTACAGTCATCCTAGAAATGCCGTGATGGACACTGCCCTGATTGCAGGGTAAGTGAGCCCGGGGCACTGACATTGACATGAGTAATGCGGGCCCTGGTGAGGAGGGTGTTGGTAACAGATGAGGGTGAGAGGATGTTGCTGCGGGGTGACTATTGTCATTTGGTGAGCTCTCTGTGGACCATGCAATGCTTGTGGTTGATTTGGAGGCCTCTCTCTCTCTCTCCCCAATCTGTGACGAGACCATAACTATTCACCAGACAGTCACCCCATGCAATAGAGGTTCCACTTTAATTAGCACAGTTGGTTTCTGGACACAAGGGCTATCCTCCACCTTTTTCACAGCTGGCAGAACGCCATGGTGGCCAGTCACCTCCTGTCCCCTGCAGGCTCCATATAATTCAACCCCATGTTTGCAATTCTAGCACAAGCAAACAGATTTAAGTTCAGGTAGATTCAGAAAGAATGTTCTCAATGGTGGGGGAATCCAGAACTGGGGGTCATAGTTTGAGGATAAGGGATGAACCTTTTAGAACTGAGGTGAGGAAAAATTTCTTCACCCAGAGAGTGATAAATCTATGGAATTCACTAACACAGGAAATAATTGAGGTCAAAATGCTGTCTGATTTCAGTAAGAAATTAGATTTAGTCTTGGGGCTAAAGGAATTAAGGGATATAGGAGGGAGAGGAGGTATCAGGATATTGAATTTGATGATCCGCCATGAATGGATGAGAAGCTCGAAGGGCCGAAAGGGCAACTCCTGCTTCTAGTTTCTTTGTTTCTATGTCCAATTGGATGACCATCGCAGTAATATATTGAGTAAAGCCTCAATAAAAATGATATATAATGTAAAGTGAAATGGCTCAGTTTGCCACACTTCTCTCAATCAACGCCAATAAAATAAAAGATAGCACAATGGTACAGTGGTTAGCACTCACAGTGCCAGGCATCTGGGTTTGATTCCCAGATTACATCACTGTCGGGGATCTGGGTTCAATTCCTGGATTATGTCACTGTCTGTGTGGAATTTACGCATTCCCCCCATGTTTGCATAGGTTTCCTCTCCGGTTTACTCCCAGTCTAAAGATGTGCTGGTTAGGTGGATTGGCCATGCTAAACTCTCCCTCAATGTATCCGAACAGGCAGCAGAGGGAAACGACTGGGGGATTTTCAGAGTAACTTTCATTCAGTGTGAATGTAAGCCTACTTGTAGCTAATAAATAAACTTTACTTTAGAAGTGAATGAATGAAAAAAAAAGTGACTGAATGGAACCAACTGCCATCGGAGGTTATTGAGGCAAACTCACTGGGGTCTTTTAAAAGACTTCTGAATGAGTATATGGAAAAGAATAGGATAGGGGGTTATAGATAGGTCTGTGGATTGGTAGATGTGATTGGCGCAACTCGTGGGCCGAAGGGCCTGTTTGTGCTGTATTGTTCTATGTGAGGTTGATTCTTTCACAGCCTTTCAAACCTGGTCTTTCTCATCCTCCTATTCCCTTTTTGTAAAATGTTCTCAGTCTATTCCTTCAAAAACTGTCCTCAATATTCGATGGAACAGTGGTGTGGATGGCACGATGGCACAATGGTTAGCACTGCTGCCTCACAGCACCAGGGACCCAGGTTCAATTCCTAGCTTGGGTCACTGTCTGTGTGGAGTTTGCATATTCTCCCTATGTCTACGTCTTGCTCCAGGTGGTTCAGTTTCCTTCTGCAGTCCAAAGGCATGCTGGCTTGGTGCACTGGCCATGCTATATTCTCTTTTAGTGTAACTTCAATACAGTGTTAATGTAAGTCTACTTGTGGCATTAATAAATAAACTTTAAATTATTTGTAATAGATCAGCTTCTCCTGATTATTTAATGTGATTATTTAATCTCCTGATTATTTTAAATGATTATTTAATCATTGGAGATTTCCTGACCTGCTTTGCACAAAGGGAAAAGACAATGCGTTAAAAACTGTCTGAACTGGCAATATTTAAATAGTTTGATTTCATGCTGGTGCATGTAGAATGTAAAGGTCATTATCATCTTGGTGCTCCTTATGTTGTCATGTAAATGAGTTGATTGCAGAAGAAGCAACAACAGTGAAGATATAAATCATCCACACTGTACTTGCACCGTTATAGGATAATGGTGGTTCTGAGGTCAGTTCCACAGTAATTAGCACCTATATGCCATTGAAAATTATAGGGAAAATGGACTTAGTGTCCAATAACAGGGGAAGTTTTCACAAGCAATTGAAATGGAGTAGACGATAATAGGACAAAAACATTAATCTTATAAGGAAATAAAAAACGTTCTGGAACAGTCACTAATTCCATAAATCAGCCACATGGCAGTACAGTGGTTAGCACTGCTGCCTCATGGCACCAGGGATCGGTTTTGATTCCTGGTTTGGGTCACTGTTTGTACAGAGTCTGCATGTTCTCCCAGTGCCTGCATGGGTTTCCTCTGGGTACTCCAGTTGCCTCCCACAGTCTGAAAGACATGCTGGTTAGGTGCATTGGCTATGCTAAATTCTCCCTCACTGTACATAGAGTTTCACAGCAATTTCATTAATATAAACTTGCCACAAGGCTCAGTACTAGGTCCTCTTCTATTTGTGGTCTACATAAACGACTTGGAAGTAGGGGTAGGTGGTGAGATCAGCAAATTTGCTGATGACACCAAGATGCTTGGATTGGCGGGTACAGAAGAGCAGTGTCAGGCAATACAACAGGACATAGACAGGTTGGTAGATTGGGCAGATAGATGGCAAATGGAATTTAATCCGGAAAAATGCGAGGTGATGCATTTTGGCCGGAAAAATGTAGAAGAGAATTATAGGATAAAAGGTAAAACTATAAGGAGCATAGAGACGCAGAGAGACTTGGGGGTGCAGGTTCACAAGTCTCTGAAGGTGTCCTCACAGGTGGAGAAGGTGACAAAGAAGGCGTATAGTATGTTAGCTTTCATAGAAAAGGGTATAGAATATAAGAGTAGGAGTTTGATGTTGCAGTTGTATACAACTTTGGTTAGGCCTCACTTGGAATACTGCGCCCAGTTCTGGTCTCCGTACTATCGGAAGGATGTGGAGTCCTTGGAGAGAGTGCAGAGGAGGTTTACCAGGATGCTGCCTGGTATGGAAGGACTGTCCTATGAGGAACGATTAGATAGACTGGGGTTGTTTTCCCTTGAAAGACGTCGGCTTAGAGGGGATCTCATAGAGGTGTATAAGATTATAAGGGGTATAGATAGAGTAAATGGAGGTAAACTTTTTCCACCTTTAGAAATGGATAGGACGAGAGGTCATGGCCATAGGGTGAGGGGGGCTATGTATAGGACGAATATTAGAGGGCAGTTTTTCACACAAAGGGTAGTGGGGGTGTGGAATGCACTGCCGAGTAAGGTGGTGGGAGCAGGCACGCTGGGGCTGTTTAAGGGTCTCTTGGACAGCCACATGAGCGGTATGCAGATAGAGGGATATATTAGGACTGTTTAACTACGGCTTTTTTCCACAGGTAATTCGGTCCATAATTTGAGCACGCATTCGGCAGGTGGTGCGGGTACAGCTCTTGGATGTTGATTCATGGGTTGCCTGGTACCTCATGTCGTAAATGAGTGCTTTATGTGGACCATCTGAAGGGCACCATGACAGCTCAGAGACTATCGATGTGGCTGTGCAGACACTTGGAATTGGGCCGGTGTCTGCGGGAGTTTGCGCGTTCTCCCCGTGGTTGCGTGGGTTTTCTCCGGGCACTCCGGTTTCCTCCCACAACCCAAAAATTCGCTCTTAGGCTGATTGGGTAACAAATTGTCCCTATGGTGAAAATTTTCCAAATTAGGATTAATATATATATTATTATATAGGAATATTAAAATAGGATAATGTATTTGGTATTACGGTGGCGCGGGCTCGTTGGGCCGAAGGGCCTGTTTCCCGTGCTGTGTTGCTTAATAATTAAAAAAACTTACTTGAAACACTGATAAATAAATTAATAAACTATGCAATTTAGCCTGTTAACAAAGCGGAAGTTAGTTTATTTATTAGTGCCATTAAAGGCTTACATTCATATTGCAATGAAGTTACTGTGAAAATCCCCTAGTCACCACACTCCAGCGCCTGTTCGATTACACTGAGGGAGAATTTAGCGTGGCCAATCCACCTAACCAGTACGTTTTTCAGAGAAAAAAGGAGGAAATCAGAGCACTGGAGGAAACCCACACAGACAAGGAAAGAACGTGCAGACTCTCTGCACAGGAACTCAAGCCAGGAATCAAACCCAGGTCCCTGGCACTGTGAGGCAGCACTGCGAACCACTGCACCACCATACTGTCCAGTTTCTTCAGAGTTTAACTGCAGTGGCCCTTTACTGAAATTGTAAGTCCCTAATGCATAACAAGCTGTGATATAGTTACTCAATGATATCAGGAAAGCATATGAACTGTGAAAGTAATAAAATGTGTTTCACAAGGAAAATTGACTATCAACCAGGAATCATTATCAATGACTAATAGGTGACTCAATCTCAAGAGACTTCAGGAAAATTGAGTATCAAACATGTTTTCAGCTTTCTTCACTGGAGCTGAGAATCTATTTCAGCATCATCAAAATTCCTTCTGGTCTGTACTGCCCGTAGTTTATTGGTGTGTAGCACCTTAATTAACATGAAAGTAGCTTTGGAGGGTCTAAACAACGTCAATTCTTCACAACAGAAATGGAATTCTTGGAAAATCTTGGAGTCTTTGTGGATAGAGAAAATAGAGTTAAAAGTCCAGACGACTGATCTTCCAAGTTAAAGAGAGGAAGGTGTGATGGATTACATACTATATAAGAGAGGGTGGGGCAACCGGAGCAGATTAGAAGCTCAATGATTGGTGGGAGTTGGTAACGAGTGTGACAGGAGTGTGCAGGATATGTGACAGTGGAAACATTAATGGCCGGAAAAGGTATGAATAGTTGCTTAAAGGTAAGACATATGAATGTGTTCATAGGAGAATGAAATTCAGTGCTCAGTGGAAGCAAAACGTGAGAGCAAGTGATTGATGGGTCTGTGGGGGACGGGGAGAAATTGTTGTTTTGGGACAAAAAAAAATTCTGGATATTAAAAAAATGGGGGAGAAAGGTCACATCCTAAATTGGTTGAGCTCAATGTTGAGCATTGAGGACCTAATCGGAAGATGAGGTCTCGTTCTTTCAATTTGGGTTGGGCTTCCCTGGAGCATTGCAACAGGCTGGGGATGCAAATGTGGGTATGAGATGCTGAAATAAAATGACAAGCGGCTGGAAGGTTGTGATCATGCTCATGGACTGAGTGATGGTGTTTTTTAAAGCGGTCACCCAGCCTGCGTTTTAGTTTCCCCAATGCGGAGGCCACATTAGGAACAGCAAGACACCAAATTGAAGAATCTCATAATCCCACTACCCCACACAGTTCATTTCTACCTCCTGTGCCAAAAAGAGCCACTCACTCAAGGTGATTCCCTCCACCCTGCCATGCTTTATCAATCCCATTTCCAATGCCTACCAGACTGGCTACCTTGAGTTTATCTTCATTCAGCTTCCATACACCATTCTTTTTCATTTACTACCTGCAGTCCCACCTATGGCCACCACTTCCACTGGTACTCTGGGAACAAAAGAGCTGCTGGCCATTTAATCAGTAGGCAGTTTTTGGAGAGGAGACTTCCTCGCCGTTTTGGCAGTAATTAACAGCCAAATGACTGTAAAATGGCTGTGGGGAAACCAGAGCAGCAGGGTGAGGGAGAGGGCAGGAATGGGTGGGTTGGGAATGGAGGGAGTGGCAAAACTCCCTGCATAAATTTCAGCCCAATTTTTCTGGCCAATTACCTTTCATAGGAACTGCCCAGTTGCGATGGAAGCCTGAAATATTAATTCTGTTTCTCTTTCTATGGATGCTGCCAGACCTGCTGAGTATTTCCAACATATTCTGCTTTTATTTTAGATTTCCAGAATCCGCAATATTTTATTCTGATCAGTGGAATCTGCATGCAGTTTTTGACTCTGGCCAATGAGTGTCACTGTTGAGCAGCCTTATGAGCTTTGGCTAAGAGGATAATTATTTAGCTCTGTGGTTCATCTTGCTGGACACATTTGTACTGTTAGGTGCTCACAAAATTTCCGCAGATCTGAAAACTTCTCGGTCTGACAGAGAACACTTTTTGAAGTGTTCTGGGTCACCTGCCAAGTAAAAAAGTTTCACAACATCAGATTGAAATCCAACACCGGCATCTCCATATTATCATCTGCCAAGTGCACAATGTGAATAGATTGTGTGTTATCTGCATCTTTTCTGCCTGATCATACCAGTCCCATCATCCCTGAGACTTCTGCACTGCCTCTCCTCATTGACTAACACATTCCCCTCTCCTCTCCTACTGAACAGCATCTCAACCATCCTCATTAGCTTGAGCAGGCTTTCAACTCCTCATCAACACCATTTATCCCCTTTTTATCACTGCCCAGCTTCCCTTTTCCACTATTCCATTGGGCCACTATTCCACCTGTCAAAATATTCCCTCACGCCTGGAACTGTTCATTCCTCCATGGTCCCCTGTTCCCCCTCTTCCATGAAGCATCAACGTTGTAGAGATGCCAGCATCGGATCCTCTTCATGTTCTCAGATGAGGATCACAACATATACCTACAGATGCTGAAAGATGCCCTCATAAGAACAGGATATGACGCTCGACTCATTGATTGACAGTTCTGACGTGCCACAGCAAAAAAAAATGCACCAACCTCCTTAGAAGACAAACACGGGACACCGCAGACAGAGTACTCTTCATCATCCAATACTTCTCCAGAGTGGAGAAACTACAACATCTCCAGAACCTTCAACATGTCATCAATCAAGATGAACATCTCGCCAAGACCATCCCCACACCTCCATTACTTGTCTTCAAACAACAGCACAACCTCAAACAGATCATTGTACACAGCAAACTACCCAGCCTTCTGGAGGACAATGACCGTGACCCCACACAATCCTGCCACAGCAACCTCTGCAAGACATGCCAAAGCATCGACACATGCCATCATCACATGTGAGAACACCATCCACTAGGGACATGCTACATACGCTTGCAACTTGGCTTACATTGTCTACCTGATACGTTGCAGGAAAGGATGCCCCGAAGTATAGTACACTGGGGAGACCATGCAGACGCTACGACAATGGCAGAACGGACACTGCTCGACGATCATCAGGCGGGAATGTTCCTTTCCTATCGGAGAACACTTCAGCAGTCAAAGGCATTTAGCCTCTAATCTCTGGGTAAGCATTCTCCAAGGCGGCCTTCAAGACATACGACAGCACAGATTTGCCAAACAGAAACTGATGGCCGAGTTCTGCACACATGAGGACAGCCTCAACCGGGACCTTGAGTTCATGTCACAATATATGTAATCCCCATGACTTGCCTGGGCTTGCAAAATCTCACTAACTGCCCTGGCTTGAGACAATTCACACCTCTTTAACCTGTGCTTAATCCTCTCTTCACTAGTATTGTCTGTACCTGTAAAGACTTGAATACCTGTTAAGATTTGCAGTCCAACATTTATCTTGTAATTGAGTTTGTGTCTTTATGTGCCCTGTTTGTGAACCCAACTCCCACTCACCTGATGAAGGAACAGTTCTTTGAAAGCTCTTGCTACCAAATAAACCTGTTAGACTTTAACCTGGTGTTGTGAGATTTCTTAATGAAGCATCAAAGCAATCTCTCAGAAATGTTTTCCTTCCCCCAACATTAATCATCCAAACAGGCTCCACCTCCTCTTCCACTTCCTGCACAAAGATTGGTAAATGCAAAATTAATTTTCAGGTATCTAAATGGTTAAAACACCATCCTCCGAGCTTCTCTCATGCACTTCCATCCTGGGCAAAATTCCCACAATTTTAGCAGCTTTCTTCTCATTTCTGAGATTGACAAGGATGAATGTCAGGGGCAACGGACAAGAAATTCAAAAGTTCAGATCCTTTTAACCTGTTTGTACAGTGACACTAGAAATCCAGCAGAGAACCATGTTTCAAGTCTCAGAGGAGAGAAGCCATTCTGATATGTAGCAGCAATGGACATAACAGGAAGCAAGATACCACAGCTGTATCATGAATGGGGAAGGTCCACTTTAAGGCCATTTTTCACTACCGTTCCATAGCAGTAGCAGGACAATAATGGCTGCAAAATGTTGAGAAGACACCCTTGTATTAACATTAGTGATCTGGCTGGCTACATTTTGAAAGGGGCCTAACTGATAGATGTCTAAAGTGCCTGCCTGTTTCAGTCGATGGCCAGTGGAAATGGGAGTTCCTACAACAAAAATAGTACCCTAATTGCCAGTTTTGGTCAGAACCTGCAACACACGAGGCCTGCCCGATATTTTATCGCAAGAGATTATTTTTGCGCTTCACAGAGGGGCAGGATTACTCCTTCAACTTGTGGGTTATTGAACGCATCTGCCAGGAAAGGGCTGCTTACAAAAACATAGTTAGTACATAAAACTGATTGTGCATATATTGCTGACAAGAGTATTTTACAAACAGAACTACTGAAATATACTACTGGACCTTACAATAAAGCCACATTAGCACCTGAGGAGGAATGCTTTGTTTCCAAACAAGTCTTAATAAGTTAGAACATCAATTGTCTGCTCAATGCTGATGGATTAACATTTCTGCCCACATAATGCGTAATTTATTTCATTTATTTGATTATTAATTGATTATGTCACGTGCTGAAGTCACATGACCATTTCCAATAGCCATTTTGAAAATATGTTAAGAGGAGAAATGACCCCTGGGAGGAGAGAATAGTGTTACCCTTTCCTGACAAAGCTATCTTTTTCTTCAATGAACACAGCTTTGCAGTTCTTCTATTGGAGGACAGAGAGGAAAGAATTGGATTGTTCTTCCTTGATAAGAATCTATTTGACTCATTATTGGGACGTTGCTTTCATCTTTTCTGGGAGCCTCACTGCTTTTCACCAAGAAAAATTGTACAGTAGAAAGAGGTATACTGCTTTTCCCTAAAAAGTACTCTATCGTTGAGTGCTGTGCTACTGTATGTTGGTGTAGCATCTCATTTTGGGGAGGTGGTTCTCTATGCACAGAGAAAAACATCTTCATTGTGGAAGTAAGGAAACCCCTCACTGCAAGGCTGGTTCCTTTTACAGTAAAATTTCTCCACAGGAGGAGTGCGTTTTGCTGTTGATTAAGAGCATGTTAACATATGTTGTTTTTTTTCCCCAAAAGGGATGTTCTGCTGCTCTTTGGCATGTCTGATACCATCTTTACAGATGCCCTACACTTTCCATTTTATCAGGGCTTGGTATGGATCCTGCTCTGTCCAAGACTGCAAGGAGCTACAAAGGGTTGTGAATGAAGCTCAGTCCATCACGCAAACCAGCCTCCCATTCATTGACTCCACCTACACTTCCTGCTGCCTCGAGAAAGTAGCCAGCAGAATCGAGGATCCCACACAAGCCGGACATACTCTCACCTTCTTTTGTTGAGAAAAAGGATATAAGAGCTTGAGGTTACATATCAACTGACTCAAGAACAGTTTCTTCCCTGTTGCCATCAGACTTTTGAATGGACCTACTTACATAAAGTTGATCTTTCTCTAAACCCTATTGCAAAACTATATTCTGCACTCTCTCCTATCCCCTATGTATTCTATGAATAGTATGCTTTTTCTGTATAGCACAGAAGAAACAATACTTTTCGCTGTATACCGATACTTGTGACAATAATAAATCAAATCAATTCTTCATTAGGGAAGTCACATTTTGCTACTGGAAAAACAGAATTGTTTAATTGGTGATGTTAATGGGAGGGCTTCATTATTTTTCACTTGTGGTTCTTCATGAAGTGGAGAACTGGTTAATTATAATGGTGAGAATAAAGCTACTTGGTTGCTGGGAAAACTGTAGAAAAGTTGTCCTTTGCTCTGTCGAATGGCCCAGTTTTTCATGTTGGGTTTGGAGATTTGATTATCTTTTTACTCGAGAGAGAGAGAGACATCCTGTTCTTCACTGAAAGAGTTTTGCTGGTCCTCATCAGCAAAGACTAAGCCATATAGCTTTTTTACATCAAAGAAAATTAGCATACTGGAAAAATACATGGTGGCATTGTGAGTCAAGGAAATTTTACCACAGGATAAAACAGACACAATATACAACAAGCATAAAACTCCAAACAGGTGTGGGTTACGTTGATTGGCCATGCTCAATTGTTCCTTAGTGTCAGGGGGATTAGCAGGGTAAATGTGTGGGGTTACGGGATAGGCCCTGGGCAGGAAAGTGTAAGTTTGATGCGCTGAATGTCCTCCTTCTGCCATGAAGAGATTCTATCACTCTATGAATTACTTGCCATATGCTTTTGTTGAAGATAGAATCTAATAATTAATCAGCAAGAGGAAAATCCCAAGCCAACTGACTCTGGAAACATAGGAATTAATAGAAATGTTTGTGGCTAATCAGACTGTAACAATCCTTTCAACGCATTGCATAAGAATAATTTTCTTCTGTGTCAGTTATGTCAATTTAAGTCTTTCTCTTTCTAAAGACTATCTTTGTTCCACTGCCATGTTGTTAAGTCATTTCCAGCAGTCATCCAACTAGGGTTGTACAATTCCGAAATGTCTTTCCATCAAATATGAGAAATAGAAGGCATCAAAAAGGAAAAGAAATATATAGAACAAAGAAGAACAAAGAAAATTGCAGCACGGGAACAGGTCCTTCAGCCCTCCAAGCCTGCAAGGACCATGCTGCCTGACTAAACTAAAACCTTCTACCTTTCCGGGGACCAGATACCTCTGTTCCCATCCTATTCCTGTATTTGTCAACATGCGTACAAGTTACTATTGTATTGCTTCGACTATCTCCACCAGCCGCAAGTTCCAGGCACCCACCACCCACTGTGTAAAATGCTTGCCTCGTATATCTCCTTTAAACTTCATTCCTCGCACCTTAAACCTCCTAGTAATTGATATTTCCACTCTGGAGGATAAAAGCTTCTGGCTGTCGACTCTACCCATGTCCCTCATAATTTTGTAGACTTCAAATCAGCCCCCCCCCCTCCCCCGACCTATACCCCCATCCCCTCACTCCCTTCCTCATAATCTTGTAGATTTCAAATCAGGGCATCCCCTTCAACTACCCATTCCCCCATCTGCTCCCCCCACCCCCATCAACCTCTGTTGTTCCAGTGAGAACGAACCAAGTTTCTCCAACCTCTCCTTGTAGCTAATGCCCTCCATACCAGGCAATATCCTGGTAAATCTTTTCTGTACCTTCTCCAAGGCTTCCAATCCTTCTGGTAGTGCGGTGACAGAATTGAACACTATAATCCAAGTGCAGCCTAAATAAAGTTCTATAAAGCTACAAAATCCTTGCCGATTTTTAAACTCAATGCCCCAGCCGATGAAAGCAAGCATGCCATGTGCTTTTTTGACTATCTTCTCCACCTGCAAAGTGTGGATTTACCAATATCTACTTTTTGATATATTCGTTGAATCGGGTCATTTTGGTCTCTTCCAAAATTATCTGAAATGTTCTGAGATCAAACTGATTTTCTTTCCCCGAAAGTACAACTTTTAGTTTGTACAAAACCGAAGTTTTTGTTAACACTGAGTTTTTTTTTCCCCAGGTAATATACATTTATTCCAACTTAATTTACTGTATTACTTGGGTTGGTGGAGGAGGAAATGTCAGATTTAATTAGCTTGAATTCTTAAAACTCATGCCCCTTAATATACTCGACTACTTAGTTTAAATTAAAACCAACAAAATCAAGCAGCCTAATGAGGCAATAGTTAAGGTGACAGATAATTAGTGATTCTGGTACAAACTCATTGATTTTCCAGTAATGGTCAGACACTGACCACACTGATCTAAGTGATGAACCCAGACCCTCCTAATCAGTTATTGAACATCATAAATTGTTAAAAGGAGTTAATAGGTTTTGCAGAGTGAGCGAGCGGCTGGGACTGACAGCTGTGTAAGCAGTGAAATTATCCTTGTTAGAGAAGTCATTGGGATGCTTTAGTGGCTCATTTTACCTTGTAATTAGCTTCACCAGATTATCAAACACAAATCTTTACTTTGTTTCTGCTGCCCAGGCAGAAGAATTTCTGCCTTGTGTCTACACCCACAAAACCCAATCACTCACTAATCACCCACAGAGTGATGCATGGGTAAATACGCCAGTCTGTCTAAAACACAGAATATTAACTTAGATCAACAGAAAGAGATCACTTCTTCTTGCAAGGCGTTGAAAATTAATCTCACTTTTAAGCTCGATGGCAATCAAAAGGTAAACTTTTTAAATTCTGACAATTTTTTTTTAAAAAGTACTTGGGAACGGCACAATGGTTAGCAATCCTGCCTCACAGCACCAGGGATTCGGGTTTAATTCCTTATCTGTGTGGAGGTTTACACGTTCTCTTTGTGTCTGGGTGGATTTCCTCTGGGTGCTCCAGTCTCCTCCCACAGTCCAAAAGACATGCTGCTTAGGGGCATTGGCCATGCTAAATTCTCTCTCAGTGTACCCAAACGAGCATCGGAGTGTGGCAACTAGAGGATTTTCACAGTAACTTCATTGCAGTGTCAATGTAAGCCTACTTGTAACACTGATCAATAAATGGAGCTATTGCTCAGGAAATCACTCCTCCACCAATTCCATTTCTGATGGCTGATGGAGGGACAGGCTATAGATGCTGGGTGACCAGGATCAGGGATGTGCTGGATGGCAGAGGAATGGGCTAGATGACACCCCACATGCTTGCTGAGTTCACAGCAGTGGGCATCCAGCTCATGACCGATGTCATGTGTGGCCTCAGGGCTATGCTCAGACTCAACATTATACACAAAATCGACCAGGTGCGATGGAATCTCAACTAAATATATCCCTGCTCAGACAGATTTTCACTTTGGCCCAAGTCCAAACTCCACTTCTCTGGGGATTGAGCCTCACAGTTTGAGCCACAACATGGAAATGCCCTCCATGCCCTTTCCCATATAGGATTTCCTATATGGGCTGTTGCTGCACACCTTCCATTATCTCACCGTTTGCCTGGGTACACCTTGCCGGGCCTTGTTGACAGCAGAGCTCTGCAATGGAGATCCCTCAATGGAGGAATCCTCCCCCATTAATCGGGGACCTGGAGTGGAGGGTGTCGCATGCAGCAGTTCCATACAACCGTACATTCTACCAGTCCACGAGTTCCCAAGAAACCTGCCCTTTTGGTGATCTAGGGTAATCTGTGGACCATGTCTATCTTTTACATCATAGGCTGCACTCCCTTTTTAATCATCTCAAAATCCTTTTATTGATGTTTTGCTTGCACTTCAGTCCCACAATCCTAATCTATGGACACCCGGTGCAGAAGGGACAGAGAATGCAGAGGACTTACTTACTTGTGTATTCAGCCTTGGGCCTAACCAAACAAACTATTGATAGTTGAGGCAGCAAGGAACTGAGGGTGTCACCCAGCCCAACAGTCTGCCTTTCTGCCACAATGACATTAATGGCTAGGTGTCCCTGGAGAGAGAGAGCATGTGGTATCCAAGGGAACTGTAAGGCCTTCCATGCTTGTTGGGCACTGCAGGACTAAGGTGTATTATTGATCTCTTTAATCACATTTTGATCTTTTTTTGTCGAGCAGTTCCCTTCTTTTTGGGGGGGCTAATTTGGCCTTCAGTTTATCTGATTTTGTTTACTCAATTTGCCAAAAAGAATGGCAGAAATATATCATTGGGTCACTTTGCGAGCTGTTAAAAATTAAACTCACTTTTAAGCTAGATAACAACCAGAAGATAAACTTCTTAAGTTCTGACAATTGATGTATCCTTTTTAAAGTATACTCAACGGTGACACTGTGGCACAGTGTTCGCACTGCTGCTTCACAGCGCTAGGGACCTGGGTTCGATTCCTGACTTGGGTCACTGTTTGGAATCTGCAAGTTCTCCCCATATCTGCATGGGCTTCCTCCAGTGCTCTGGTTTCCTCTCACAGTCCAAAATGTGCAGGTTAGGTTGACTGGCTGTGCTAACTTGCCCCTTAGCACTTCAATATGTGTAGTACAGGTATTAGCAGGGTAAATAGGTGGGTAAATACATAGGGTTACGGGAAATAGGGCCTGAATAAGATGCCCTGTCAGAGAGTCAGTGCAGACTGGATTGGTTGAATGTCCTGCTTCTACACTGTAGGGATTCTATGAATTTGAAGTTTTAATATTCTGAAGAGTTTTGTCATATTTTTGTTCCAATCTGTTATGTTCACTAATTGTTCTGTCGATGATGTCAGGTGAAACTATGGCCAGAATTTTGCCAGCTCACTCACCCTGATTCTGGGTGGGCAAGGCTCGCAGGACAGAAATCTCCGATGCCCTCATGCATGGTTTTACAAGCTCACTTGAGTGAGGTCATAAAATCCCATTTTACGACTTTCATCCAATTCCTATAAAGAGAAAAAGGCACACCATTTTTAGCATGAATCTCCCACCCTGCTAGGAGGGGTTCATTCCGGTGGGGTTCAGACTAGCTCCCCACATTCAGGGAGTTAGTTAGAGATCCTGCTGGAATGAAGGGGGGACAATTGGGGCCTGCAGAGGGGTGGGCTGTGGGGGCGATGGTGCACCGTGGGCATAGGAACCATGGCAGTGCCAGCCTGTGCCTCCGGCACTGTCCAAGGGGCAAAGTGCTCATGCTCATGAAGTGAACATTTCTTTGAACAAGGGATTTCATTACAAATAATACTCATTAACTAAAAGAAATAATTGCAAAATACATGTTCATGTGGGATTCAATTTAATGGTTATGTATGATTTAGTCGGGAAGTATTCAGAGTTCAAAGCTTTCACGCTTTCATGATCCTCACCCTGTCTCTTGGATCAGGAGTCATTAGTTATTCGGAACAGTGAGCAAACATTAGTCCACAAATTGCTGACCAGGTTGAAATTCTCATCATTGTTTTCAAATCCCTCCATGGTTTGATCTCTGCTCATCTCTGTAACCTCCTATAGCCATGATATAGAGATGCCGGCATTAGACTGGGGTAAACTCAGTAATTTTAAATCTGACCGATTTATTTGATAGTAAATCCGCTAGCTTTCGGCGTTTGTGCCTTCGTCAGGTGAATGAGGTGTTCTGATCTCCAAAAGAGACCAATCTGTGCTGATATGTGTGCTTTTGGAGACCAGAACACCTCATTCGCCTGATGAAGGCACAAACGCCGAAAGCTAGCAGATTTACTATCAAATAAATCGGTTGGATTTAAAATTGCTGTTGCCAGACCTCTTACTGAGTTTTCCTCCTATAGCCCTAGAACCCTTCAAAATATCTGCCGTTCTTCCAATTCAGGTCTGTTGAGAATCCGTGATTTTTATAATTCCACCATTGGAAAACATTTCCTCAGCTTTGATTTGATTTACTATTGTCACATGTATTGGGATGCAGTGAGAAGTATTGTTTCTTGCATGTGTGATGTTAGTGTATCTTAATGAGTTTTTTTGAAATCATTGGGACAATTCTGCCAAAAGTGCTGAATTGGCAGGAAAACTATTCTAAATACCCACCGTTCTGACAGTTCAGCTTCTCGCCTGAATCTCCGCACTCTGTGCACTGAAGAGGTCCCAGTCATGAACCTCATTAAAAACCCGTGAGAGACAGATCCTTTTCTTGCTGGAGTTTGACAGTTCTGGAGCTGTTAGTTGGCTGGCCCAATCGCTGGTCAGCCTGGAACCCTCGCAGTGCTGCCCCTCCAGCACCTCCATGACCAATCATGGCCCCCACAGCAATTCACAGGCCAGCCCTGACTAACTGGCCCTGAGCACCCCATTGTCTCGATGTCCAGTCCACCCCCAGCAGTGGCGATCCCCCAACGCCCCCTTCATCCCAGCAGGCCCTCCCCTGCTGCTGACCCCACTAGGTCCAGACACCCCCAGAGGCAGGCTCCCCCACACCCCATAGACCACCACCCTTGCAGCCCACCCCAGCCGTTGCCCTTCCTCCATCTCAGGCTGATCCCAACGCAGAAAGCAGCGAGAATCCCCCCCCCATCACACTTAGACCCCACCAACAATCACCCCACTCTCTTGGCATCGCTCGATGCCTGATGGGCAGTGCCAAGGTGCCCCTGGGCACAGGCACTTTTCCCCTTGGGGAGTGCCAGGTGCACAGGCTGGCATTGCCAGGCTGCCCATGCCTGAGGGCACCACTGCCCCCACTGCCCACCCCCTTGGGAGTCCCAATTGCCCCCTCCGTCATTCTGGCAGAGTCTCAAGGCAGCTCCCTGAACGTGGGGCGCTAGTCTGAATCCCGCCAGAATAAAGTACTGCTAACAGGTTGGGAGATTCAATTAGGACCCGAAAGATCCAGATAATTAACAAATATATATATTTAAAATAGATTAAAAACAAACTTAAACCTGCCTTCCCACCAGTTTCCAGTGTGCTTTGGCAGGCGACTGCTGACCTGCTCTGGGAGATGTGCAGGCATTCCTGGTGTATGTGCAAATCCCTGTTCAAGACCACAGATGTGCGTCTCCCAGGCAGACCTGCCAGAAAAGTGTAGACAGAGTCCATCGAGCAGAAGCTGGTTTGCATGATGGGCTGGGCTATGTTCACAACACTTTGTTTCGCCAGCTCCCAGCTTTCAATGTGGCACTGAGTTGCCTGTAGGAATCCTTTAATTGCTCCATCAGAGGTTTAGATGGGCTTTGTTTATTTTTACTCTGGGTTGTTTTACAACCCTGCAGTGTTAGGAGGAAAACTGGTTGGCAGGTCAGGTGACAAGAGCTTTTTCATTTTCGGTTCTGAACTGCAGGTTTTAGTTTTAGAAGGAACATCAAACTGGGAAGAAGTGTCTCTCTCTCTCTTTCTCTCTCCCTGGTTTTGGGAAATTCTGCTAGCTAGCTGAAAGCCTTCCTGGAGCAGAAAATCTGCTGTTGGTGGTTTAACCAAAGTCTAACTAGCGTTCTGGGAAGCTGTTCTGACATTCAAGCATTTCTGAGTTTATCAGGACAACTGTAACATTTATCCAAAGGACTCAGTCCCAGTGTCATGTGAGCATTAGTTTTTACTGTTTTAAACCTGTTTTTATTTATGGGGTTTGTTTGATTGAAACATCTTGATATGTTTATCAATGGTCATACATTATTGGGATAAACTTGGGAATTCCCTCTCTCAATCTTGCCTCATCTCTAACTCGGTTTCCTCTTTTAAACCCACTTCTTCTGCCAAGATTTTGATTATTTGCACTGGAATCTTCTTAGTTACTTGGTGTCAAATTATGTTTGATGATACTCCTGTAAAATGCCTTAATAGATTAAGCTGTGTTATAGACAATATATATATATAGCAAGTTACCATTGAGGATTAGCTAGGGTCAGAGTTGCCAGCACCTTCTTAGATTGTTTCAGAATCAAGAAGAGTATTAGACATATTTATTCATCATCCTTGATGAAGTATTATGAGAGAAATACTTGATGGATATAAAGGTAGGCTGCTGATTGGTGCAGATATGAGCTTTGATATGCTGATGATATTATGATCATCTTGATTGAGTTAATGGAAAAAGAATCACCTGATCAATGTTGACAAGGTGAAGAGAATGGGTGAAAAGACCCGCAAAAGTTCAGCTTGAACAGGTTGATATCTTTGTTATCTTGAGTCATTCTCGCGGAAGAAGTAGCGTCTACCAAAGAAAGTTGGGCTAAAATTGACAAGGCTCATTATATTGTGAACATGTTTAAAAGGTCAGATACTATTCCAGAGGCAAGCACTTACTACCATCCCGCAGTGACATGTTAAAATCACATAGCCTCACACTGCCGGAAATTCCCAAGCACTTAAAATTTCACTCCTCCTCTGCTTCCTATCCCATCTGGCTTCTTACAAGTAATCAGGATGGCATACATATTTGCAAAATAACAGAACCTCTGGAGATGATTGATAATAACAAAATGAAATTTGAGATTATGTAGCAATCAGTGCCAATGAGGACCTGGAAATATGAGATCCTGCAGTCCCACAATGAAGTCAAGGTTGAGAAAAATGGCCACTGAGCAGCAATGGGGAGGGTCTGTCTCGGTTTCCACATTCAGCCATTTTCAGCTACACAGGAAAGGAGTGAGGTCATTAACCTGACATATTCTATTGGGAAGCTGAAATGGGCATCCTATAACTCCTGGAATTTTCAGGGGTGGCTATGATTTGGAATCTGAGTTGAGGCATGAACCATATATTGGAGACAGTAAGTATATGAAAGTCGTATAAAAATGATGTTGCTTCCATCATCATTAAGACCTGTCACCTGAGTTGTATCTGTGCCATGTAAAGTAAAGGATGATAGTGTTGTAATTGGAAAATACAACTGACCAATAATAATGTGGCTTCTAATAATTCTTATTACTTCTAATAAGCTGTCAAGTGAAAGATCAGCATTGTAAATGTGGGAAATTCTTTAAATGCATTAAAACAGATCATCCATTATATAAGGTACTGCAGTGCATTGCATGATATCTAAAGTACAGCCCAGTGTGAATTCAAAATCTAATAGTTAAACCATTTCCCATTTGTTTCATTGATTTCATTGATGGTTGAGGTCAACTCAGCTGTCTGTCTGGCTGTTCATAAACTTTGACAGATGTGTGAGCTTTGGGCTGGCTTCCAAAGCATTAATTTGTTTCAAAGTGCTATAAGTGTTCATTTGGCTGTTGCTAGAAATACAGGTTTGATGGCTTTGACAGGTTTATGACTTTTGCAAAGGCTAGTGGTTTTTTTAAGTATCTGTTCAAGTGATGTTAGTTTATTTTGACAGATTTATGAGGTTTGCAATGATTTCCAAGTTTCACTGTAGGGCTTGTGAGTTCTATTTAAAAAGTGAATACTGGGTAGTGTGACTGAGGTTGAGGTAGGCTAAGGGAATGGAGGCAAAGGGGCAGTAAGAGGATAGATGAGGGGGCATTTACATTGATCTATAGATTTAACTTTATGTGGTGGGCTACTGATGCCATTGAAAATCGAGGGCAATGTTTTAACCTGGTCTTCAGCATCAGCCCACTTCCATTTCTATCTTGGGTACAGAATCCTGTGGCAGGTTGTCCTTAATCCATCTGCCAACTGTCCAGGACGTGAAGATCCTGCCTACTGGCACTGCCAGGATGGAAGTGGGATTGAGACATCAAACTTAACTCTGACCACCCCTCTTCCCCCAACTCCCCAATTTCTGCTCCTAATGAGAGAGTTCTGGCCTTCATCTCAGGGGCTGAGTTTCAATTAAAAAAAATCCAAAGGAAATTAAATGGGTTATATTCTTATAATCACAGTTGAATAAAGATGGGAAATGTTTAAAGCTGTAATATTAAATATTAAAGACAAGAATATTACTCAGAGAAGAGAAAAGCCTGTAGGCTAATGAATAAACAAGGCAATTAAAGTGAAAGAGAAAAAAGAAATCCAGTCAAAATTTTCAAGGTGAAGAGGAGGAGAGAACTTTACGGAGGGTTATAAGAAACTGTTCTGAATTTTCAACAGGGAAGCAAATACTGGTAATGCAAACAGAAATAAAGAAGAGAGATATGAACCAGACAAGCTCATTAACTTAACATTAATGATAGCTAAAATAATGGATATGATTCTAATGAGGAGGCTTCAGGCTTACCTAAAAAGGAAATGATTAATAAGAAACAGCCAGCAATGGTTGAAAGACAATCCTTGTTGATTTATTTCTAGTAGAGGAAAAAGCAGGCTACATTCCTGAAACAGAATTTTGAAAATTGAGGTGTCTCATCAATAGTGTGGGATAGCCATATACGACAACATTACAAAATAAACATCCAGAAAGGAAGCAAAGATAGATGAAGGAGCTTAGATTTTAATTTAAATTTGTATTATGGCTTAAAGAAAATAGGATGCATTCTTCAAAGAGCATTGTACTAAAATGTGCTTTTTTCAAAAAAAAACTGCACTACAAAAGGGTTACGTCATTTATCAATCCAAATACGGATACTTAAGGGGATGGGAATCGGTGTTTGAGGCACTGGCCAATGAAAAGAGATTCTCTGACTCTGTATCTGGATAATACTGTGCTGAGAATGTGCATTAAGAAGAAGGGCAGTGAGAGGATTATGTGAGGTTTACAGTGCCTGTTTGGCCTGTGCAATATCTTACCGACTAATAACACAAGTAGTTCTGAGCCCTCACTCACTGTGCACCATGAGCTAGTAATGGCATCGTCAGCAAATTGGGAGCAGGAAGTGCTGCAAAAGAAAAGCAACATTTCTGATGCATTTAAGCTGAGCCTTAGCAATTGAATTTTTGTTATCAACGGAGCACTTTGAAGAAAAAGTATCACTTTAAGGTTCCGGCCCTTCTTTAATATTGTTGCCTTATGATGTCTCATCCATCAACCTTTCATTGTTACAAGGTGGTTAGCACTGATGATTTTGGAGTTTCAATATGCTATGCTACAAATGAGTGCGCATAAATTTGCAGGCTATAATTCTCACATACACAATAGTTTCCCATTCTCGGCCCTGCTGCCAGCAGGCACTACATAATGCTGGTGGAAGCATTACTGTGCCCATATTCATATTAAGTGTCAGCCTCAGCTGAATAGTAACAAGTCCTGTCCTATGATTCAGAAAGTCATATGTTCAGCCCTTACTCCAGGATCTAAGCACATTTTCTGAGCTGACATTCCAATGTAGTAGTTTTGGAAATGCTGTACACTCAAAGATGCCAAGTAACCATGGGCCAGCCAGTTTCCTAGTAATTACAGGCCGGTCAGTTTAACATCACTGGTGGATAAGGTTTTAGAGAAACATTAGTCAGGGAAGAATATCATCAGGCACTTGAAAACATTTGAGTTAATGAAGGAAAGGCAGCCTGGCTTTGTTAAAGGCAGGGCATGCTTAACCAATATGAATGAATTTTTCACTGAGGTAACAGGAAAAGTTGGTGATGGGAATGCAGTGGATATGGATTATGCAGTTGGCCATATGGATTAAATAAAAGCGTTTGACAAAATACCACATAAAGGGCAATTTTAAAAAATTGAGAATCACAGCATAGCAATGTTACAGAATATTTATAGTACAGAAGGAGGCCATTCAGTCCATCAACTCTGCACTAGCTCTGAAAGATCACTGTACCTAATTCCGTTCCCTTGCCTTATCCCCATGTCAGATAGCAATGCAATTCCCTTTTGAATTCTCCAATCAAACCTGTCTCCACCATCCTCTCAGGAAGCTCATTCCAGACTCCATCCACCCTCTGGATGATAGAGGATAGATATTTTCTCCACATCACTTTTACTCCTTTTGTCAATTAATTTGAATCTGTGCTCTCTGGATCTTGGTGCTCTCTTAGATAGGAACAGTTTCTCACTATTTACACAATCCTTACCCCTCAGGATCTTGAATACCTCTATCAGATTTTCTCTTAGCCTTCTTTTCTCCAATGAAACCAGATCCACTCTCTCCAATCTATCCTCATAGCTACAGCTGTTTATTTTTGGAATCATTCTTGTGAATCTCCTCTGCAATCTCTCCAACCTCTTCACATCCTTCCTCAAGTATGACACCCAGAAATGGACACAGTACTGCAGATGAGGCCTAACTAGCTATAGTGTCAGCTTGGATAAAAATAGGCTTACGGACAGAAAACAGCAAGTTGTGCTCAATGGTGTTTTCTTCTGTCAGTAGTTTTCCCCAAGAGTCAGTGCTACAATCATGGTTTTTTGATGATTGTATGTATATGTGGAGGCATGGTGACACAGTGGTTAGCAGTGTTGCCAGACAGTGCCAGGGACCAGGGTTCAATTCCAGCCTGTCTGTGGAGTCTGCACATTCTCCTTGTGTCCGTGTGGGTTTTCATCGAGTTCTCTGGTTTCTCCCCAAAGTCCAAAGACTCTGTCTGTATGTGTGTCATATATATGTATGCATAGCCTGAATATTAGAATACAGAAGACAATTTCATGGGCAGCATTGTTATCAATGTTATCAAACTTGGAGGTTTGTCAAGCAGTGAGGATGATATTCATTGACTGAATCATGACATAGGCAAGTAGCAGATGAATTGTAGTTAGAAAAGTGTGAGGTGATGCATATTGGCAGGAGTGGTAGAGAGAAGCAATGTAGGGCTGAATTCTACATGCTCTTGTGAGTGTGTTTTCTGTGGGGGCATCTAAAATTTGTGGGCAACTAACCCACCCAGCAGTGAGGAAGGAAACATCTTGATTCGATAAAAGTGTACACTGCAGAAAAGGAGTGTGATGGATTGCAGGATACATTGGTAATTTAAGTACTATTGAGAAAAGACTCTATATGTCATCGGCCTGGATTTTGCTGTTTGAATTGACAACGTTCACCATTTTTGCTCTTCTGAAATTGAATGCAAGAACAACAATTCATATTTATATAGCACTTTTAATGCCCAAAGGTCTTTTACAAGACCATCATAAAGCAAACTAAGACACCAAGCCAAAGAAGGAGAGTTTAGGTCAGATGACCAATAGCTCACTCCAAGAGGCAAGTTTTAAGGAGTGTTTTGAAAGAACGAAGTGAGATAGAAAGACAAAGATGGAGGGAGAATATTACAAAATTTGGGGCCTAGGCAACCAATGGTGGGGCAATTTAAATTGGGGTCGCTTAAGAGAACAAAAGTAGCTAAGCAGATATCTCACAGAGTTCTGGATGACGAGAAGATACATAGAGAAGATCATAAAAGGAGTTGAAAATAAGGATGAGAATTTTAAGATTAAGATATTTCCTAACTGGAAATTAATATAGATCAGTGAGCACTGGGTGAACAGAACCCTGTGCATGCTGTAGAGTTTTGGATGATCTTGAGTTTATGGAGATACAATATAGGAGGCCACTCAGGAGTGCCTTGAAATCGTGAAGATTAGCAGTAATGAAGTCATAAGTGAGGGGGATTCAGGAGTTGGGACATGACTTCTGTGTAGGAATTCTGAATAACGCACAATTGAAAATACATCCCCTGATCAAATGTGACACGAAGGCTGCAAGCAGACTAGTTTAATCTCAGGCTGCTGGCAGACAGAGGGATGAAGTCAGTAGCTATAGAAGGGTGTCAGGAGGCATTGAACAGAGTTTGCAGTGAGGTCCAAAAACAATGACTTAGTTTTCCCAAAAGTTAATTGGGAGAGATTTCTGCTCAATGTGTAATGTATGCCAGAGCAGCTGTCTAATAATATAACAGCAGTGAAAAGAGTTGGTTGTGAGGATGTTGTCACTGTGCATGTGAAAACTAGCACTCCGTTTTCAAATGATGTTAGCGAGGGGCAGCAGGTAGATGAGATATTGAGGTGGCCAATGCTAGATCCTTGGGGGCTATCAGAGGTAATAATGCAGCAGCAGCAATAGAAGCCATTGTAAGTGATACTTTGGCTATGATTAGATAAATGAGAATGAGACGAGGATAGTCCTATCCTGCTAAATGATAATAGGGAGACATCCAAGGAAAATGGTATGGTCAACTGTGTCAAAGGCTGCAGACTGGTTGAGAAAGTTAAGGTCACATAGAATATCGCTTGAAATTTCATTAGAGCAGTTTTGATATTGTGGCAGAGGCAAAAACCTGAAGGAATTGAAACATGGAGTTTGGCGAAAGATGGGATTTTGATTTGGGAGGCCACGGCATATTGGAGGATGTTGCAGAAGAAAAAGTGCTTAAGAGAGAACGATAGTTTACAAGGGCTCTGGGGTCCAGATTTTTTTTAGGAGAGGACTTGTTGCAAAGAGGGATAGGAGAGAGCTGAATCACTTTTACCCTTTCCCTTATTGTCTATAATCAGTATGTTTTGGAAAGGAAGGTGTGTACATTTCTGAATCCCTGCAGTGTGCTCAATTTTTACTAAACGGCAGCATGCTTTTGTGGTTTTAAGTAAAGAGGTTTGTTTATTCACACATCCACTCCAAAAGTCTAATGTTACATCAATCTCACACACACACACACACCACACACACACACACACACACACACACACACACACACACACACACACACACACACACTGCAAACTAAAGAATAGGCCTTAGTTCACATAGTAGCTCATCTTATGAAAAAGGAATCGCTACAGGCCTTTTGAAAAAGTGTTTTCATTTCTGAAGGATTAATCTAGGTTCAAATTTAGAATCATATCTCAGAATTGTAGCTTCAGAGAGACGGGCTTTTGCAGCATTGCTTACCTGTGGGTTTCTTACCAGGAAGTCAAGATTCTGTACAGATAGGCTTGGAATAGGAACCAGGCTAGGAGATTTTTAAGATGTTGTAGTGTGCAGATTTAAAAGGGGATGGGACTTTTCTATGTGCTGATGTCCCATTGCTGGAATTCTGCATACGCTGAGTGATTTCCCTCTGGTTCTTAGGATAAAAGATTTCTGATTTGAAATCAGTTTTAGCCACATGATCAACTGCCATTGTCCATTCAGAATGATTTGGAAGTTTAAAGCCATTCCTATCCAATGGGATATAGATGATGGCCATTCACACCTCCCTGGGAGGTCTCAGTGGCCTCTGGTTTGACCAACGACATCAACCTGACTGCTGCCCATTCATGGGGAGCATGTCTATTCCTCGCTGCTGAGAATCTTTCCTGGAGAGATCATAAAGACAGGCAAGCCCGCCCAATTGAGCGCCAGGCTCGCTTAAGGGCATATAAACACTTATTTAAATAAATTTCAATAAATTAACCTGCTTCTTGCCCATTTACAATGAGAGGTTGATGATGCTGGAAATCCTGCAGTCGTAAAATGACATCAGCCGCAAAAACCGGCTGATGTCGCTTTTCGCCCCATTTTACAACTGTTTCACACAAGAAAATGGGCACAATGCAATGGTAAACTCCTGGACAGTGGGTCCAGAAGTCTATACGTTTTGAGTTCCCAGTAAATGATAAACATGAGCAGGTATAAATCCTAGACATGTGTTTTCTCTTGTACTGTCCATTCAAAGGGGAGACTCCCCACCTATAGCTAGTCAATAATTTTTTTTCAGAGGCTTGGGCAGAAGTTGCAAAAGTCACATGATCTTCCGCATGGCAACGTTAGTCACCTATTAACATCAATTTCTGTAAAGGAAAGTTAATTCCGAAAGATTCCAAACTAATTACAGTCAGTGTTTTAAAGTTACACACAGGAATTGTCTTTATCTGACAGGGATAATAACAACAGATTTAAAGAAGAGAGAATGAGAGAACAGCTGAAGAGCTAAGTTTCCCACACACTACTTGCATGGCATTCTGAGGGAAAAGACCAATGCCTGGTTTAAAGACGTTCAGACAATCAACAATTCATGCAGATTCTTGCCAAATGTCATCATTTGATTGTGGCATAAGTCCGTTTGCCTACTTAGCAGCAGGATAACTGTTCTATTAGTTCATATCGGTGGCACGGTGGTATTGTTGCTAGACTAGTGATCCAGGGTAATTCTCTGGAGACCTGCGTTCAAATCCCACCATGGCAGATATTGAAATTTAAATTCAATAAAAACTGGTAATAATGATTGTAAAAACCTATCTGGTTCACTTATGTTCTTTAGCGAAGGAAATCTACTGTCCTTACCTGATCTGGCCTACATGTGATTCTAGATCTACAGCAATGTGGTTGGTTCTTAAATGCCCTTACGGATGGGCAATAAATGCTGGCCTAGCCAGCAAAGACCACATCCCATGAATGATTACTAAAAAAATCAAATCCTAAAAATCCCAACAGCATCCCAGGCCCAGTGGTACAAAAGTCTTTCCCCCATTGCCACTTTGGCAGCAGTCTGTATTTCTGTAGAGGAAGGACAATTTCTTGGCCCTGAACCACTTGGAAGGTGGAGAACTGTCATAGGTTCTGATGTGATTGCCATATGCTCCAAGCATTCAAGTTTATTTATTTGTCACAAATAAGGCTTATATTAAGACTGCAATGAAGTTACTGTGAAATTCCCCTACTTGCCACAGTCCAGCACTGTTTGGGTCAATCACCTAACCAACACGTTTTTCGGAGTGTGGGAGGAAGCCAGAGCAGCTGGGAGAAGCCCCCACAGACAGGGAGAACATGCAAACTCCATGCAGACAGTCACCCAAGCTGGGAATTGAATCCATGTTCCTTCACTGTGAAGCAGCAGTGCTAACACTGTGCTATTGTGCTGTGCACATTCTGGGAGACTGACCTCAGTACCAGTTTGTAGGTGAGATTATGGACCTTAAGGTCATTTAGGCCATTATTGGGTCAATTATTAACACCTTGAAGATGAACTGCCACATAGCTTCAGTTTCATGTTTGAAGGCAACTTTTTTGCTGCAAAAAAGAAGAAAATCAGAACAATTTTAGACATTTTTCAGCTCCGTCTTCCTTGGTTTCCTTCACCTGGGTCAGCTGGGGTAGATTCTAGTCATATTGCTTTTTCCTGTGTTCCAGCTGTCGGTTTAGATCAACTTGAATTTGAATTAAGTAACCTTAAAATTACTTTGGCATTTGGGGGTAGAGTCTGCCTTTGTAGAAATTAATCAGTGTATTTTATTCATAATTATTCTAAGTCGGCACTTTTCTTTTAGATCTGATGCCTTCCTGATACAGTTTTACTGAGTGACTTGCACGGCAGCAGACTCCTATGCCTACTTTACCATCTCACTGTTAGCGGGGCTTCCTTCCTTACAGAGACCACTTTGCCATGACCTCATGCCATTCATGAGCTACACATGTGACCAGTGAATTGGGAGCTCACTATGCTGCACCGGAAAATAGTGAGATTGGTCCACAGTGCACTACTTATACCAGCTTAGTTTCCTCTAAGCTGATTAAGCAGTATTCTTATCAGTGCTTTTATAGGGCACCCTATTTTAGGATGGATTCACACAGCAAGCTATAGTGAGTGAATCTCATTTTACTTCACTTCAGAGAAGGTTCAAACCTTCAAAAGAAAACTTGCACTCAAATTTAATGTCCATACAAAGTTGAAATATCTACATGCAGATGTTGAACATATGCACTGTAAGTGCACACCAATGCATTCAAGATTGGATATTCTCAGTTGCACTTTAGAAATGTGTGAAAGTTTAATTTTCATTTAACACATTGCATTAAGAGCAATCTTGCCCCAATGATGATTAAGGATGCATATATTCTAAATAAAAACACAGATGGGATTCATTTCTTATATTAAAATAAGGGCTTATCTGGAGTGATGCTCAATATTTTAGTTAAAACATTCTACGTTCTAATTTTCTACGCAAATCAAAAATAATTATTTTTAATCACAATCATCTCATTTCTTAATACCTACCCCAAGCTTTGCTGTCACTAATTCTGCAGTTATTCAAACCCTTCCATGCGTTACTCGCTTGGAACAAACTCTCCTAGTGATGCATGCTCCTATCTGTTGATGACGCTGTCTGCCGATACTCAGCGCTAGTTTGCTTCTCAACGCCATCAATGTATCAACATTTAGCAACTCTGAGAAAGCAGCGAGCGGCACCGCGAAAGGATGCTTTACTAACTATCTACTCACAATAAAAAGCATAAGGAAAAGTATTTACTTAGCTGCGATAAAATGATAAATCCCAACAAATCTGTGCGGATTAGGGAGTCAAGCGATTTAAGTGAGCTGTCATATTTCCCCATTGTATGCAGAGTGCTACGGGCTGAGGGACTGATAATCCTTCTGAGGCAACAGAGGACGGCCCAGCTGCTCCAGCAAACAGAGCTTAGGGACGGCGAGTGTGCTATAGACATGAAAGTCTCTGCAATAGCTTCCCACATTTTTTCATCTTAAAGAGTAAGCCCTTTTTCTAAAGGATACTTTGATAAACAAACACTCGAAATCCATGGAGATTTGGAAATCCGGACTTATCAGAAAAAGTCTGAATCCAGGGACCAGTTCAATAAAAGCAGATTAGAGCAGTCTAAGTAAGTTTAACAATGCTATGCTAAGTTAGTGCTAGTTTCTAAACCATGGAATGACTCCCAGTGGATGAGAAGCATGCGTCCTATAGGAATCTGTATTAGTAAACTGCTGAGCTTGTAAATTACAATTTGTGTGCAAACAACAAACATCTGAAGCCATGTGTGGTACTTCTCACACATCTGGGCCTGTGATCTTCTCATTTTCTGCTTGTGCAATAGTTGGTGTATTTGAAAAATGCACGGCAGAATAGCCATAACAGACAGTGATTACAATTGCTGTTTAACCAGCATTTAATTGGTCAGATCAAGCATTTAAGGTACTGTAGTTTAAAATAGCAGTGCAAGTTTAAAGCTTGAATGTGATCAGCAGTATCAAAGTGTACATGCATCACAGAAGATATGAGACCCTCGCTAATGATTCTGAGATGTCTTCTCTGTTTGAAATATTGTTTTATTAAGAATATAATCCAGCAACTATTTTGGCTATCCTCTTATCTGATGCACTTGTCATCCTGCTGCTGTTTTTCCTTAACTTATTGTAATCTCTTCTCAGTGGCTGGTTAAGTGTTTAGTAATGAGCAAAGCATATATATTTCCACTTCCTCAATAACATTTAAATCGTCCTGTTTGATATCTTCCACTGGTATTCTTGATAAAGAATCTGCTGTCTTTTGGTACTCTCCTTCAATATACTGAGTAACTGAATCATATTTCATGAACCTTAATCTAAAAGATTGAATTTTTACAATTCCCTTCAAATAACTAAAGGTTTGTGGTTGGTTTCAATTTTAAATCTTAATCCCATGATATAATCAAAGAACTTCTTGCAGGCTTATATGGCTGCTAATGTTTTTATCTGAATGGTTACATAACTCTTTTTGTCTGTGAGAGATCTTGAGTCATAATAAACTGGTCATCTTTGTCCATCTTTTTGAATTTAAAACTATACCGTATCCAAGCTGTAGATAATGAGTCTGCTGGTATAATTGTTGGAGATTCTGGATTGTAGTGTGCTAGAAGTTTTGGTGAAATTAGGAGATTTTTGATCTTATCAAAAGCATTTTGCTGTGCCACATCTCATCACCACAGTTTACCTTGCGTCAAGCTATTGTAATAGCTCATTGCTTTCCAACAAACTTTGCAGAAACTCGGCCAGTTGGTTGACCATACAAAGGAGTCCTCATTAATCTGTGATGTTTTTAGGCTTTGGGAACACTCTAATGCTGTTGATTGTCTGTGGCAACAGAGGACATAATTCCTGAAGTTTGCACAATATGGGCTAAGAATTATATTGCAGGTTTTGCAAATTCACATTTGTTGTTTAATATCAAACCTGCTCCTTGTAGGATTTTGAAGACTGCTCTCTCGCGACAGTCATGTTCTTCGCTTGATGAACAAGAAAGTCATTCATATGGTGTATTACTCCTTCCATTCCTTACAAGTTCAGTATCATTGTTCTTTGGAATATCCATTCTTGACTCCATGCTTCCCCTAAACTCTGGATCTTTTACTATAGAATCATGGAATTCCTACAGAACAGAAGGACACTATTCAGCCCATCAATTTGCTGACTATTCAAAAGAGCAACATACCCAGGTTCTACTCCCATATTCCACACATTTATCCTGCTAATCTCCCGAACCTACATATATAAGGGGCAGTTTAGCATGATCAATCTACCTAACCTGCACATCTTTGGATTGTGGGAGGAAACTAGAGCATCCGGAGCTAAGTCATGCAGACATTGGGAGAATGTACAGAAGCAATTCTGAATGGTAAACTATGAAAACAATAATGACCAAATGGGGTAATAAATGGAGTTAGCAATCTGGATTCTTTGTCAGAGACAACTGCCAAAAACCACTCTTTGCATCTAATTTTATGAAGAGGTTGCGTCTTGCTATATTGGTGAAACTTCCATCCACTGATTTTATTTGGTGGATCTCAGGCTTTACTGACTTGTTTCATTGAGTCAAGTCCTCACAAATTCTAATTGAACCATCAGACTTTGGTGCTGTGACATTTCCAGACACCGCTTCATCAGCATGGTTGTTAAAGAGAGATGACTACTTGTTGTAACATGTGTTCAATCTCACTTCAGACTTTGCCTAAGAGTGGATGAAGGACCTACCTCAAAGTGAAAAGGCATATAGGTTTAACATGTTCTCCTAGAGTTGATGATATTCTGTTTTCAGCTTTCTTAGCTGTAAAATTTGAGACACACATTCATTCCTGAATATCTCACTAGATTACTCATCAGTAATTTAATCAACCATGTAATAGGCTAAAATTCTAAATTGGAGCAAAGCCAATTTTGATGGTATCAGGCAGAAGCTTTCAACAGTTAATTGGGGGAGTCTGTGGGAAGGCAAAGGGACATCTGGTAACTGGGAGGCTTTCAAAAGTGAGTTAACCAGGGTTCAGGGTAAGCACATTCTTCTTAGAGTGAAGGGCAAGGCTGGTAAAAGTAGGGAATTCTGGGTGACACAGGATATTGAGGCTCTAGTCAAGAAGAAGACACATGACATGCATAGGCACCTGGGATCAAGTGGATTCCTTGAACAATACACAGGGTGTAGGAGTAGAGTTAAGAGAGAAATCAGGAGGGCAAAAAGGGGATATGAGATTGTTTTGGCAGATAAGGAAAGGAGAATCCAAATAACTTCTATAAATATATAAAGGACAAAATAACATTTAGGGAGAGAGAAGGACCTCTTAAGGATCAATAAGATCATCTATGTGCAGATCCACAAGAGATGGGTGAGATCCTAAATGAATATTTCTCATCAGTATTCACTGTTGAGAAAAGCATTGATGTTAGGGAACTCGGGGAAATAAATAGTGATGTCTTGAGGAGTATACATATTACAGAGAAGGAGATGCTAGAAGTTTTAAAGCACATCAAGGTGGATAAATCCCCAGGACCTGATGCAACATATTCCAGATACTGTGGGAGGATAGGGAGGAACTTGTGGATCTCCTAGTAGAGATATTTGAATCATCGATAGTCACAGTAAGATGCTTGAAGATTGGAGAGTGGCAAATATTGTGCCTTTGTTTAAGAAGAGCTGCAGGGAAAAGCCTGGGAATACAGCCAGTAAGCTTCACATCTGTAGTGAGTTAGAAAGTATTTTGAAAGACAGGATCTACCGGCATTTAGAGACGCAAGGACTGATTAGAGACAGCAAGGCTTTGTCAATGGAAAATCATGACTCACAAATTTGATTGCGTTTTTTTGAAGGGGAACCAAGAAGGTAGATGAGGGCAGTGCATTTGATGTCTACATGGACTTTAGCAAGGCCTTTGACAGGGTACCACTAAGTAGGCTGTTGCATAAGATTAAATCTCATGGAATCTAGGGTGAGATAGCCAGATGGATACAAAATTAGCTTGATGATAAAAGACAAAGGGTGGTTGTAGAGGGTTGTTTTTCAAACTGGAGGCCTGTGACCAGTGATGTGCGTCAGGGATTGGTGCTGGGTCCACTATTGTTTGTCATATATTTTAATGTTTTGGATGAGAATTTAATAGGCATGGTTAGAAATTTTGCAGATGATACCAAGATTGGTGGCACAGTGGACAGTGAAGAATATTATATAGAATTGCAACAGGATCTTCATCAAGTGGGCTGACGAATGGTAGATATGGTCTAATTCAGATAAATCCGAGGTGATGCATTTTGGTCGATTGAACCAGGACAGGACTTACTCAGGTAAGGCATTGGGGAGAGTTATAGAACGAAGAGATCAAGAGGTACAGGTTCGTAGCTACTTGAAAGTGGAGTCACAGGTGGGCAGAGTAGTGAAGAAGGCATTCGGCATGCTTGTTTTCCTTGGTCAGAACATTGAATACAAGAGCTAGAACGTCTTGTTGAAGTTCTACAAGCTATTGATAAGGCCACACTTGGAATACTATGCACAGTTCTGGTTACCCTATTTTAAAAAGGATTATTAAAGTAGAAAGAGTGTAGAAAAGACTTACTAGGATGCTACTGGGATTTTAATGGTTTGAATTATAAGGAGAGGTTGGATAGACTGGGACTTTTTGTCTGGAGCCTAGGAGGCTTAGGGGTGATCTTATAGAGGTCTATAAAATAATGAGAGGCATATATCAGCTAGATAGTCAATATCCTTTGTCAAAATTAGGGGAGTCTAAAACCAGGGGGCATAGGTTTCAGGTGAGGGGGGGAGAGATTCATCAGGTGAAAAGTGTCCAGAGGGGCAATCATTTCACACAGAGTGATGAGTGTCTGGAACAACCTGCCAGAAGTAATAGTAGAGGAGGGTACAATTTGGCTTTTAAAAAGTATTTAGACAGTTACATGGGTAGGATGAGAATGAAGGGGCATGGGCCAAATGCGGGATATTAGGACTATCTGGAGGTTTAAAAAAGGGCGGCATGGATAAGTTGGGCTGAAGGGCTTGTTTCCATGCTGTAAACCTCTAAGTTTCTATGACTCTGAGCCTCGAGTGCAAACATCTCTTACTACTCAGGAATGATGACTCCTGGTTCTTTTTCACATTAAGTGGTTCCATGATTTCTTTATCCTTGTATCTTAATCTTGACAAGTGATGGCTTATGACTTTAAGTGTTGTCCCATTGGACTTTGCAACTCTATAGCAGATGACTGTCATGATATTTTTAAGCCATGTTGCTTCATTGGATAACACTGAAACACCTGCACCAGTATCAAATCTGAATTCTGTTGGGTACCATCAACTTCTTTATTTGATGCTTCAATAGTTATTTTCTGTTTCATTAACTCCTAAGAAGGTTATCTGCTGTTTTTTTTTCTGTGGCTCTTACAGTTCTTGAATTTTACTTAGTTTGTTGTTCTCTCTTTCTTCCTATGAGCTATGAGCACAGCAAGAAGTCTCACAATATCAGATTAAAGTCCAATAGATTGATTTGCTAGCACAAGCTTTTGGAGTGTTGCTCCTTTATCATGTGATGAGGGTCACTCACCTGATGAAGGAGCAGTGCTCCAAAAGCTAATGCCATTAAATAAAGCTATTGGACTTGGTGTTGTGATACTTTATACTGTGCCCACCCCAGTCCAACACCGGCATCTCCACTTTATGAGCTGAAGATAATTTTTAAATGTCCTAATTTTCCACAGTTATGGCACACAGCTGCTCCTGCTGGTCATTCTTTCTCTTTAGTAGGATTTTCCCACCTAACTAAGAGTATCACAAGAGGATGGTTGGCATGCTTTTCCTTTGTTCGATTTTGCGGGCTTTTACTTTATTGTCTTTCTCTTTTACTACAACATATTTAATGGTTTCGCTCATTTTTATTTCAAGAGGCATCACTTCCCCACAAATAACCATTCTCTTTAGCTTCCAAAGTTTTGTCTCTTATGCTCTTGTACTGTCTTCTGAGAGTTAAATCTTCCTTTGTTTGCAAAGCGTTGATAGCATTTCATCCAAGACCACAACAATTATATTATCACGTATTAAGTCACCTCTGAGGATTCCCACAATCACAAATTTCCATGGATCTGTTCAGATCATTTTTAAATGAATTTATGGATTCACCCAGTTTTTGCTTAGCATAGTAAATTTTGTTTGCTCAATTAGTTTTCAAACATTGAAATATGAATTAAATGCCTGGAGGACATCCTTATGAGTTTGAAGCCTCCTTGATATCCTGTCTTGCAGTAAAATCTTTTTCATGGCCCGTACTGCATAGAGAAAGTACTGACTTAAGTTGCATGCAAACTTGAAGCTGCTCTGTATTCAGAGATTCTTCTTTTCCAATTGTCCCCGTGTGGAGCCTGTAACAAGATTCTGATCTTTAAAATGGTTATGAGAATAGCAATGTTGTCCCCTAAACTCTGGATCTGTTGCCAATAATCATAGAATTCCTACAATATAGAAGGCTTCCACTGAATCCATCAACTCACTGACTGTCCAAAAGAGCATCTTACCCAGTTCCATCCTCGGTCCTATTCCCATAATCCCACACAGTTACCCTGCTAATCCCCCTAACCTACACATTTTGGGACACTAAGGGGCAATTAGCATGGCCAATCCACCATACGCGCACACCTATGGACTGTGGGAAGAAACCGGATCATTCAGAGGGAACCCACACAGACATTGGGAGAGGTGCAAATTCCACACAGTCACACAAGATTGGGATCGAACCTGGGTCCCTGATGCTGTGAGGCAACTGTGCTATCCACTGTGCCACCATGTTGCCTAAGCACACCACTAAGTGTGGGAAGAAAATTGGAATATTTCTTACCCACCTGGAACTAACATTGATTCCAATTTTGTAAAGATGAACGGTTCACTCTTAATAACAAAATTGTGTCCCTGATAACACTGATCACTAATGATGCAAGGACGGTGAAACGCAGATTTCCCTGTTACTATTGCAGCTTTATTCGATAAGTATAGCGTAAAATAAAATTATTTCATATTTCTTTTCATGAATTCAGAAGGAATTGTTAATATGATCTGCCTTTAGTATATTGTTTCTACACTTCTCACCACATCACTTTAATTTGAGATAGCAAATTTCCAACATTATCGGTGACTGGGATTCTTCAGTGCTGCTGGAATGCCAAATTTTCCATTCTCACTTGCAGTGGGGTGGCCATGGACAAGATCGGAGAATCCTGCCCAGCATGTAGAAACCTCTGGCTCAAATGATTCTGGTGATAAAGGGAGATGGATAATGGCATCTCCACCATGGAAGTCAATCTCAAACAATAACCAAATGAAGATACTCTTATTGCTGAAGATATCACTCTGTCTGCTTTTTCAGTCTATATCTTAGTGTTACAAATCAATGAAGGTGCTGAATGATCGGATTTCTAATGAAGCTATGTAGATTAGTTTATCAATAACATTTAAATACTTTTCTCGCATCTGCTGTTTACTGAATTATTAATTCAGCCCCAATCAATTGTACAGTATTATATCATTACCTGCAAAATGGTATTGAAAAGGCTTTACCAAAAAAAATTCAGTAGAAAGCCCAATATTATCAGTGATTTTTACACATCAAATAAGAAATTCTTGATTAGGACAACCTGTAATTTGTCAATTTTAACTAGAATGAAGACCAAGCGATGCTACTGCAATGGCATTTATTAATGGTGCAGCATTCTGCTACATACATTGCAGTGGTACAATACCCCATTCCACCCATTCCTAATACCAACCATGCAATCACTTAAAATTGGTGTCCGCTGGTTCTTGATGTTTCTGCCAGCTGTAACAGTTTCTGTCCAGACCCTTTTGATTTTGAACACCTCTATCAAATCTTTCCTTCATCTATGATCTTTCCTTCATTCTATGATAGGGTGGACAGTGATAGCCTTTTTCCTAGGATGGAAAAAGCTAGCACAAGGGGACACAGCTTTAAATTAAGGGGTGATAGTTATAGGACGGATATCAGAGGCAGGTTCTTTACCCAAAGGGTGGTTCGGGAGTGGAATGCCCTGCCTGCAGCAGCTGTAGATGCGCCAAGTTTGGTGGCGTTTAAGAGGTTAGTTGATAAGTATATGGAAGAGAAGGGAATGGTTTAGTTTGGAGGGGCATTGCTTTTTATATTGGTCGGCGCAACATCGAAGGCCGAAGGGCCTGTTCTGTGCTGTAATGTTCTATGTTCATTGATTTTTTGAGATTGAGTCCCACATAATGCCATATCCCATCTCCCTTTATCACCAGGCTCAATCCAGCAAGGGAGGAAACGTGTGGCAGGGAACTCTGGCCTCCGTAAAAGGAGGTTGTGTGCCACTGCTGGTCCCACTGCTGTCAATGGGATTTCCCATTGATTCCATCCCATGTGCCAGGGAAACCTGCAGCGGAGGGATGTGCCATCCAGGGGACTGGGCATAACATAATGACATCATATTGCACAAGTGATTGGAGTGGCACTGAATTCTGGCCAGTATGTGTTTGGGTATTAGGGAAGCATTTCTGCAGCAATTAAAAGACCATGCAGGTGGTGAATGAAGACGAGATAATCTTACCCTCCCCCCCCCACCCCCAAAAAGAAAAAATTAATATAAAGGGATGAGAGAACGGGAAATCGAGCTTAAGTAAAAGCAAACTACTGCAGATGCTGGAATCTGAAACCAAAAGAGAAAACACTGGTAAATCTCCGCAGGTCGAGCAACGTCTGTAAGGAGAGAAAAGAGCTGATGTTTTGAGTCCAGATGACCCTTTGTCAAAGTTACTTAAAGTTTCTTAAAGGTAAAAAAACTGTATGATGCATAGTGGAAACCACTTTTCTGGGACAACAGGAAGCATGACTTCAACTTTAGCAAGACATCTGATTTTCTCATGCAGTAGCGGACGTGCTTATAGATCAAGTCAGCAACAGACATGAGAGCCTTCTTCCTCCTACTGGTAAATGAGAATTAGACTTACCTTACTTTGGCAACAGTCATTAGAGAGAAGCAGAGAATCTTGAAGACCAAGCAATAAAAATATCCCAGGCAATGCATCAAGTACACTAACTTGTGTGATCTGCTGAAAATATGTGAAGACCTTTGTGCATGTGGGGTTATTAAGCAATGTCAATGTGTGCATAATGTTAGAAATGTATTGGAGGGTTCTGCATTAGGCCAGAGACTAGCATGGAAGGCAATGTCACCTTCAGTTTGATGAGAAGAGTGTATAAAATTTGGAGTTTTTCTTCTTTGTTTGACAAAAGAAGGAATATTGCCATATTCAGATACTGCCAGACTTGCTGAGATTTCCCTGTGTTTTCTCTTTTGGTTTCAGATTCCAGCATCCGCAGTGATTTGCTGAAACTAAACCAACCGTGAACTGATTTGTATGCTGAAATTAAAGATTAAAATGATTAAAATGAGGTTGTCTGAAGGCAAGAAATGGGGACGTGGGGATAGCCCTAGCGAGATGTTCATCATCCTGAGAAGACGTTGTAGCTTCTCCGCTCCGGGGAAGTACTGGACAACAAAGTGTACTCTGTCCACCGTGTCCCGTGTTCGTCTTCTGAGGAGGTCAGAACCTCAAACAGATCATTGTTCGCAGCAAACTATCCAGCCTTCAGGAGAACAGTGACCACAATACCACACAACCCTGCCACAGCAACCTCTGCAAGACATGCCGGATCATCGACATGGATGACATCATCAAACATGAGAATACCATTCACCAGGTACACAGTACATACTCTTGCAACTCGGCCAACGTTGTCTACCTAATACGTTGCAAGAAAGGATGTCCCGAAGCATGGTACATTGGGGAGACCATACAGACACTATGACAGCAGATGAATGAACATCACTCGACAATCACCAGGCAAAACTGTTCCCTTCCTGTGGGCGAACACTTCAGCAGTCACGGGCATTCGGCTTCAAACCTTCGGGTAAACGTTCTTCAAGGGGGCCTTCACGACACATGACAGCGCAGAGCCGCTGAGCAGAGACTGATAGCCAAGTTCTACACACATGAGGACGGTATTAACAGGGATCTTGGCTTCATGTCACACTATCTGTAATCCCCATGACTTGCCTGATTAGCAAAAAACCTCACTTACTGTGCTGTCTGGAGACAATACATATCTCTCTAACCTGTACACAGTGCTCCTTCCACTCACATTGTTAGCCACTTTAAGACTTGAATAGCAGGTTAGGTGTAAAGATTCGCATTCTAATCAGTAATCTGTAACAGTCTGTGCTGGTATGTGTGCTGTTGGAGACCAGAACACCTCATTGGCCTGATGAAGGCCATAGAGTCGAAAGCTTGCAAGTTTACTATAAAATAAATTGATTGGATTTAAAACTGATGTTGTCAGACTTCTTTCTGTGGTGAATTAAGCCCAGCCCACTGGGCTGCAGCAGCTACAAACAATCTACTTAATTTTTATGCACTATAGGCACAAGACATAAAAACTCACAGATCTGTAACTCTCTATTTTCGCACTAGCTGTACACCTAGAATCATTCCACCCTACATTTTGGCCTTTATTTCAAAGGGAGCTATAAGCAACTAGTTCTGGTTTGATACAAAATGACCAAGCAAAGAAAAGACACTATTCTGGCCTGATGATCAGAACCAAGAGGCTTTAACTTTAGACTGTGAGTAGTGATCTGCAAGAGAAAGTGATCTATGTTTACTTGCAACAAATATCTTATAAATTCAGCAGGATACTGGATAATAGATATCTTCAAGGAAGAGGCTAAATTCGCAGGATGGAAAACAACGCATATTCCTGATAATAAATTCATCCTAATTAGTCAAATAGACAGGAGCCACATTTGAAATGGAGTTAGAAGACTGATTTTGATACTAAGATAAATAAGGACAACTGGCCCTAAAGTCAGGAGGCCTACAATAAACTAATTTGAACAATATCCCGAGAGTCAGTGTTTACATATGGAAATGCATTTTTTACAGATGTGCTCAGAGGATAAATATTGAAGTCTTGAAAGCAAAATTGGAAGAAAGACCACAGAAGCAAGAGAAAGAAATTTCAAGCTCTAAGCTTGACAAAGTCTGATCCCTTTCTGTGCCTGTTCAGCAGGAGTGGATAGATATAGAACATAGAACATAGAACATTACAGCGCAGTACAGGCACTTCGGCCCTCGATGTTGCGCCGGCCAGTGGACCCTCTAACCTAAACTATTCCAATAACATCCATATGCCTATCCACCGAACATTTGAATGCCCCCAAAGTAGGTGAGTCCACAACTGCTGCAGGCAGGGCATTCCACGCTCTCACCACTCTCTGTGTAAAGAACCTGCCTCTGACATCCGTCCTATAACTACCACCTCTTAATTTAAAGTTATGTCCCCTCGTGTTGGTCATCACCATCCGAGGAAAAAGGCTCTCACTATCCACCCTATCCAATCCCTTGATCATCTTATACGCCTCAATTAGGTCACCGTGTAACCTTCTTCTCTCTAATGAAAATAACCTCAGGTCCCTCAGCCTTTCCTCATAAGGCCTTCCCACCATACCAGGCAACATCCTGGTAAACCTC
Organism: Sphyrna mokarran; assembly: GCA_024679065.1. Classification (NCBI taxonomy): domain Eukaryota; kingdom Metazoa; phylum Chordata; class Chondrichthyes; order Carcharhiniformes; family Carcharhinidae; genus Sphyrna; species Sphyrna mokarran. Next base: position 26,438,450 of record JAGIQG010000009.1, read on the forward strand.
CTCTGCACCCTTTCCAATGCTTCCACATCTTTCTTATAATGCGGCGACCAGAACTGTACGCAATACTCCAAGTGCGGCCGCACCAGAGTTTTGTACAGTTGTAACATAACCTCACGGCTCCTAAATTCAATCCCTCTACCAATAAAAGCTAACACACCGTACGCCTTCTTAACAACTTTATCAACCTGGGTGCCAACTTTCAAAGAGCTATGTACTTGTACCCCAAGATCCCTCTGCTCGACAACGCTATTAAGGGTCCTTCCATTAACCCTATATTTCATATGCCTGTTATTCCTACCAAAGTGAATCACCTCACACTTATCCGTGTTATGCCCCTACAATATGCCCCTACAAAACCATAAGTTACATACTAGCAGTTGAAAATCTCTGCTTCCAAGTATATTATAGTGGAGTTTTAGCAGAATAAAAACATTTTATTGTAATACTGTGTAAGCATGTTGCAGCAATCATAATTATTTAAGGTTCTTTTACATTTTCCTAATGAAGCTGAAATTTGATTTAAAGATAAAGTTATTGCGTCTATCAATTAACTGGAACAAGGATCTCAGTTAATAGAATGGACTATAAGAATAGAGAAATCTAGCAAAAGCTGTACAAGGCACTAGTTAAATCACACCTGGAACGCTGTGAACCCGTTTTGGTTACCATGTCAAAGAAAATATATCTAGCATTAGATACAGTACAGCGAAGGTTGAATAGTTGATGGTGTGGAGGGATTTCTTAGGAGAAGTGGTTGAGTAGGTTGGACCTGTATTCACTGGAGTTTAGAAGATTGAGAGACATATTGGATTCTCGGAGGATCTGACAGGGTAGATGCTGAAAGATTATTTCTCCATTTGGGAAAGACTAGGATGAGAGGGCATCATCTCATTGTAAGGGGCTATCCGTTTAATACAGACATAAGGAGAAATTTCTTCTCCCAAGAGGCTAGTGAATCTTGGAATTCTTTATTGCAGAGGGCTGTAGTGGCTGGGTGGTTAGGTATGTTCAAAGCACAGATAGACAAAACTGAAATCAGTAACAGGTTGAGATGGGACAGTGGAATTGAGAATTATCACATCTGATCAGTTATGATAGAGGAACAGACATGATGGGCTGAATGGCCTACTTCAGCTCCCATCCCTTATAGTCTTATGGAGCATGACATGCATGAGTAAAGAAGCACCATGCATTAAAGGGACAGTAGTAACTTGAATATATACAGCACTTGGGATAAGTAGTGGTGATGAATAGATACTTGTTCTCTAATTAGAGGGATGTTTGCATTGAAGATGTCCAGAGACCAGATGATTAAGGACTACTACTTTTCTTGCTATATATAAATGAATATAGGAAATGCAATTTAGATCTCGGGAGTTTGTGAAAACTTGTCAATTCAGTGAAGTCAAGAGGAAAGTAGCAGCTATCAAGAGGATTTAGATAAGTAGGCAGTTAGGTGGCAAGCGTAAATTGACGCAAAGATGTGAAGTTATGCAGTTTGAGTTGAACAACATAGAGAGACAATATAATCTAACTAATACTACTTTAATGGTGGGCAGAAAGAGGAAATGAACCTGTGGGCAGATTTTCACATATCTGTCATGGTGTTAAATTGATAAGTTGTTTAGGAAAATGTACACAATATTTGGCTTTCTAAATAGGGTATTGAAGTGTAGAATTCATGTTAAACCTTTACTAATCACTGACTAATCATCAGATAAAATATTGTCTAAAATTCTGGGGAAGAATCATGTCAAATTCTTGATGATGATGGGAAGAAGGTTTACAAAGATGATAACAGAGACTTCAGTTACATGGAGATATGAAAGAAACTGAGTTGCTCTCCTGAGAGCAGAGTAGATTGATGGAAGATCTAAGAGAGTTGTTCAAAATTATGGGAAAGTCATGGAATGATCGTTATCTCTGAAGACTCCCAAATTTTCCAAATTCTGCCTTTGGAATGGCCCTTCAAACACTCAAGTTGAGATCATAATATGAACATCAGTGCCATGCCATACATTCATCGTAATGACAGGAACTAAAGTTGTAATGAGCTGGCTGGGTTAAATGCCACATCACAACATGCTGAAATTCCAGGTTCCCCACATGATATTCAAACTCCCCACACCCATCCTTGGACATGCCCCGAATTAATATGAGGACCTATGACCCTGTTAGCTTCTGGAGAGAATCCTGTGCAGTGGAGCTGGTTACAGTTCTGAGCAATGGGATCCTGGTGATTTTATATACTCACCCATCTAGTTACCATCAGGTTGATAGGATTAAAATCTACCTCTTAGTTTTGCTAAACTATTACAGATAATCTACTGATGCATTATGCTAATTATATTAAACTTTCATATCAAACTGATGAAACAACAGATCTTTTCAATATCTGAAGACTGATAAGCATCTTAAAAAAGATATAACAAAGTAAATTACAGAGAATACATTTGTCTAATTATGCTGATTGGGGTCTGAGTGGGGTCTGGTTCTAAGTTTCCTGGAGCTTTATAACAATCAAGGTGACACCAGTTGTTATTCTGAACAGGAGAGGATTATTAAATTGAAACCATTAATTCCTTTCCCTTCTGTTTATATCAATGGGTTTTGTTTTGGAAAGGTAGATGTGTATGTTTCTAAGCCACTTTTTCTCATAGTCAATTAAGAATTCCAGCAGCAGTCTCCTATGAGTTTAAATGAAGAGGATTATTATTCATGTATTCACCCTGAAAAATCTAAACAAAATGTCAGTCATGCCGCACACATTCAAGAAAGATACGATTAAAAAAGATAGTGCGCTTTTACAAGTGATAAACCAAAAGAGTAGTTAACAGTACGTGGGCAGGATTTTCTAGCCGCACTTGCTGCAAAACTGAAAAATCCTGCCAAAGGTCAATGGATCTTTGCATGGTCTGCCCCCCACCCCCCCCCACCCCACCCCCCACCCCTGTCCTCTACAATTCCCATTGCAGGCAGGAAAAATTCTCCCACATGTGTCTGGCTCCATGAAGGAAAACTATCCTTTCAGATCAGGTAACAAAGGAAGGATGGGATTTTCTGCTCCCTTTGTAACATGTTTCACTGTACAGAAATGGCAGTGTCATCTTTGCCATTTAAGAATCAGCTTGATTCCAAAATTCCACTTGCTGGCAGCGGGATTTCATGGTCTCGCCCTTGACAATGGGAATGCCATTGCCCCACACCTGGTCACCTGGTAACCCTTAATGGGAGTGTGCCATTGGCGGGACAATAAGGTCCTGCTGGTGTAAACAGCAGCAAGATTTTGGATGAAGTCTTTTCTGAGTTGTAGTTTTCGATAGGTTGAAATAAAATCAAATGTCTGGATTGTTGTAGGATTCCCCTCAAAGAGATGAATGTTCAGCAGGTCATGAAGTTAGGCATTGTGTCTTTCATATCAGGAGGTCAAATTTCTTTATAGATGGGCTTGGAATTTTAGTATCAGACTGGGAGGCTCTTAAAAGACTTTAAAGCTTTCTGATGAAATGACAAAGATGACACTGCCTTTTCTGTAGCCACTGTCTCTTCAGTGCTTTTCCCCAGACTGACCTGGTCACTTTGAGCTTTTAGATTTATTTATTTAGTGAATACAAAGTCCCTAAGCCAAGTAGTTTCTTCCAGTCCTGCAATGGATTAGTATTCATTCATGACCTCTTGATATGAAAGCACAATGCCTAACCTCATGACCTGCTGAACATTCATTTCCGAGCCAGTATCTGGGCTTGCCTGGGGAAGCTAATGAGCCTGCTAAAAGACTAAATCACAAAGGAGAGAAGCTCTACACAATGAATCCTAGTCAAAGTCTCAAAGCTGAAAGTCTTTAGATAAAACTCGTTATCTCAAGGTGGGTTTGGTCACATGATCAATATTGGTATCATCCAGCCAGAACGGTTTGGACATCCAAATTATTACATTGCAGTTGTCGATGGGAAACCATACCATATCATCCAACCCCAATGCCATTAATTATGCAAGTGACAGATTAGTGCTGTATTCCATGGTATGGCAAAATTAAGCGTGCACATCCCATCATCATCTCTGGCTGCTGTACTTAAAATATGCCTGACATCACTGACTCACTGCTGAAGAAAGAGGTTGAACCTTTTGAAGAGAGAGGATGGATATCCAGGAATGCACTTAGGTTGGAAGATGCACCTCCTAGATGACTCTGAAGCTGGAAGATCCACCTGATGGATGCTCCTCCCATCCTGTATTGTGATGTACCCAGGATTATTGGCAGCTTCCATCTGGACTTCTGGAGGTAGCCTCAGGCATTCTTCAGATGAGTCCCAATTTCTGCTCACCACCTTGTTCCAGATGTGCCCTGGACCAATTGTTGGCATCATAGAGCATCTGGTGTGGGGGAAAGATTCAGTTGAGCCTTTCTCTGTGTCCTATTAGCAAGATGCAAATCCGATTGATGTCGACCTCTAACTGGTTTTCCAAACTATCATGGTGGGTATCAGAAAATCCTGTGCGAAATTCGCACCAGTGTAAATCCAATTTTTTGGCCTCTAAGTGAATTCTTCTCCCCAAACCCTTCCAAGTCCACAACTGAACCTGCTGGCAAGGGCATGGAAGAATTCTGCCCATCCTTCAAACAATGGCAGATGTGAATTCCACTACAGGCTGCTGGTCTGGATATGCTCATTCCAGGGTGAGGTCCCCACAACCAGGGTAATTCAGTTCGAACCTTCCAGAAGCTTGAGATAATCTGTTGAATAAGCAAAAACCACTTGACGTCTAGGCAGCCATCTTTATCATGTGTGTAGTGTCCATTTAAAATAAAAAAGATAGTTCCAGAAGCTTCCACAGGAAGGCGGTCCAGGTTCAAAAGTTATGAACAGGACATGCCTTCACTGGACGTGATGTTGTGCAACCAGTGGCATTTGAATGGAAGGGGGTTTCAGTTACGTGCACACGCTGCGGACAAATGACACAAATACTGACTGACAGCGAGCACACAAGCGCACACACACACACGTGAGCGTGCGCACACACATACTCACACACACACACTCGTACATACGCATAAACACACACACACAAAGGGGGTAGATGTAATGACTTCAATCAGGCCATTGAGGTTGGCCTATTGGAGTATGAACTCTCTGAAAAAATCCAATTGATGGACAAGTCAGGAAGTCCTTGTCTTGTACTTAACCGGAAGAGTCAGCGGAGATAGATCGCTAACTGCTAGCACTCTATGTACTGCTGTTAGAGTTTGTAAATAAAGGGACTTCGGTGAAGGGACTTCTGCCTCCAAAGCCATATTACATTGCATGTGGCATCACACATATTGGGGCAATCTGCTCAGCTGCTATTGACTTTTTCAGGAATTAAACCTGTACGAAATATTCTGGATTAAACAGCACCAGATTTCCAACATCCCAGGTTGGAAAGGACATTCTTGACTTCAAATTACGTGTATCTCAGTGTGGATGAGAAGCTAAATGACTGGCATTTTATTTTACCTGTTCTATTGACAGGATATCGATGCATTTTTAAACTTCCAAGTATAAAGCTGTCACTTGTAATGAACTGTTTGAGAGGAAAATGGTTTCCAGAACATTCTTTCACAGAACATTATTTTGACTTATTAAATAAATAAAGGTCACAGTACTAGCTTGTGGTTACTGTGGTCACGCCAAGTAGATTTTTTTGGATAATTACCCATCAGAAATGGCAGCCACTACTATGATTAAAAAGGTTAGTGAAGAATAAACAAGAGTGAAACAAATCGTTCCTAGTTTTACAAATGCTGTTGCCTTCCTTACAGTTCTTCTGCGGCCACAGGCGTGACATACCATCTTCCAGGTCCTGTCGCTAAAACTACAGCCCCCAGTGTTTATTTTGCCTTTAGAAAGAAAGCTTTTAAATAGCATAACCGTCCTGCCAGGACCCTGAGGAATCTGGTCCACCTGTTAGGCCCAAGAACAATGTAGGCCAAATTGTTTGTCACTCAAGAGAATATCAGACATCTGTGTAGTGAGAAGCGGGTCTTGCCTGTACAAACAGCCATCTCCCCCACACACACACCCCTCAGGCTAGTGTTTACAGTCTTTCCCCCTCCCCCCTGCACCCACCCCCCTCTCTCTTTTCTCTGCCAATCACGTGATCAACTCCTCATCAGGGCAATTACTAAAACAAATCAATCTTCTTCTGACACTTCATTTACCCTGAATTAATTTGGAATTAGAAGTCATCATGGCAATTGGCAGCTGTTAATATTCCCAATTCAATAGAGCCATCAGTTTGTATATCAGTTAGGGGTGGGGGTGGGGAGGGGGGGTGTTAGGGTGTTGGAAGGGGAGACAGTATGCCGATTGAGACATTCAGCTGAATCAGTGCATTTTCTCACATTGTCATCACCACTGTACAGAAACACAATTGCTTTGTATAGATTTGGTTTCCAATTGATAGTTACTGCTGTGGTCAGTGAAAGTCAGGGGAGTTCCTTACACCTCTCAAAAAAATTGCTGCTAATCATATTTTTATTCTTGTCTTCGATTTGTTATTTTCTTTCATAGAAGATAATTTTATCGAATCCCTACAGTACACAAGGAGACCACTGGCCCATCAAGTCTGGACCGACCACAATCCTACATAGACCCTATTCCCGTAACCCTGCACATTTACCCTAGCTAATTTCTCTGACGCGAAGGTCAATTTCGCATGGCCCATTGGGTCTGCACCAACCACAATCCCACCCAATCCCTATTCCCATAACCATACATATTTACCCCACTAATCCTGCTAACCCATGCATCCCAGGACACTAAGTGGCAATTTAGCATGGCCAGTCCCGCACATCTTCGGACTGTGGGAGGAAATTGGAACACGCAGAGAAAACCCACACAGACATGGGGAGAACCTGAAAATTCCACACAAACAATGACCCAAGCCGGGAATCGAACCAAGGTCCCTAGAGCTGTGAGGCAACAGTGCTAACCACTGTGCCACCTTGCCATCCATTCTAGAAACCAAAATCAGTTCAGTGTTTTCCATGAAATCTAATGATGTTTCTTCATGGTTCTTCCATCTTCTAGATGCACTTTGATGAAAGCCAGCTCTGTTTCCACGTATGCCCAGTGTGCACAAGGGAGGGAGCAAGGGAGTGCAGTCAGAGAAAACCCAGACATCCTAGATATCTAGAATTTAATGGCAGGACCTCATCGACATTTTTCAATTCTACTTCCTGCCTGGCAAGGTGGGCCAGTGGCTGAAAGAGGAAGCCTCTACTAAAGGCCCATAACTAGGGAGCATTTGGTAAGGGTTCCCCAACAGATGGGAGAAATCATTAGGCAGAAAGGGAGGGCCAGACTGGGAATGTAGGTGAGATAATGGAAGGAGCAAGGAATTGGTGGTTTGTACAAGGGAAGTAGCAAGAAGCAGTCACCGTATTAAGGAGCAGCAATAAGGATAGGCCACAAATGGCAGGTGTGCTAGCTGAGCCAGCAGGCTGACACTGTCAGACTGGCATTATTCAAGGAGCATTCTCTTCTGCTTCCCACCTCCTGGGGGGCCTCAATGGCTTCTGGGCCTATCGGTGAGGCCATCCCATCGGGTCCCTGTGGATGGTGTCCACACGTGTTCCTCATAGGAGAAACCTTCACCAGGGACCAAAGAGATAAATGAGCTGTAATGATTCCATCCAGGGCTCACTTGAAATATACAAATCCACATTACCATTGGATTTAAATATCACGCTGGATTTCCAAGGCTGGGAAGATCACAAGAGAGGCAAAGAATCTAAAGTTCCCAGTCCTTTCATGAACTTATGGCCAATGAGAAATGGTAAGATGGCAGCCTATAGGTTTGCCAAACACAATGTCTCTTTCAGTGACACCATGTTGACTCTGCTTGATTTTATTATGATTTTGGAAAATCTTTACTTCCTTAATACCAGTTGCAAGCACTTTCTCAATGACAGATATCAGGCTAAATAGTCTATAATTTCCAGATTTCTGTCTCCCTCTTTCGAATAGAGGTATTACAATCACAGTTTTCTAATCCATGGGCCCTCAAGGGTTGGATTTTCTGGCCCTTTCCACTGATGAGATCTTCCGGTCCTGTCAAAGTGACCACCACCAACCACTCCCCCCCATCTCACCCCCCACCCCCTGCACCTTGTGGCGGGTTTCGCATTGGTGGGGTGAGTGAGCCATGTAAAAGCCCATTGGCAGAATGTGAAGCCAAAGGCTCACTACAATCGCTGCTGAAAAACCTGCCACTGGGGAGATGGAAAATCCAGGCCTTCGTCAGTGCAACGATAAATACTGGTCAAAGGAGTTTCTCCAACCAGACATTGTAAATTTTGTTATACTTTGCCTTTAATAGATAGAAGCGTGTCAACACTAGAAGGGAAATGTCTTAGTTTCACTTTTTGTTTGAGCAGACCACACACCCACAGCTCTGTAGTCTTCAAGATTTATACTATGTTGTAGCTGCTCTCATGTGCTGAGTCTTAATAAATGAACCCCTAACATTTTTGTCCAATTCATTGGGAGTAAATTGAGAGAGTTGGATACTCAGCAAGATCTCGGTGTTCTTGTGCATCAGTCGCTGAAAATTAGCACACAGGTATGGCAGGCAGTAGATAAGGCAAATGGTTTGCCTTTATAGCGAGAGGATTTGACTAAAGGGAAAGAGATGTTTTGCTGCAATTGTATAGTGCATTGGTGAGGCCACAACTGGAATATCATGTGCAGTTTGGAGGAAGGATGTCTTTGCTATAGAGGAAGTTCACTGAAGGTTTACCAGGCTGATTCCTGGGATGGCAGATCTGTCATATGAAGAGAGAGATTAAGTTAGGATTATATTCGCTGGAGTTTAAAAGAATGAGAGGGGTTCTCATAAAAATTTATAAAATTCTAACAAGGCTAGACAGAGTAGATTCAGAAAGAATATTCCAAATGGTGGGGTAGTCCAGAACTGGGGATCATAATGTGAAGACAAGGGTAAACGTTTTAGAACTGAGGTGAGGAGAAATTTCTTCCTCCAAAGGATGGTGAATATGTGGAATTTACTAAAACAGCAAGTAGTTGAAGCCAAAATGTCTGATTTCAAGAAGAAATTAAATATAGCTCTTGGGGCTAAAGGGATCAAAAGGGAGAAGGAGGATCAGGATATTGAATTTGACCATGAATGGCGGAGCATGAAAGGCAAAATGGCCTACTGTTGCTTCCAGTTTCTATGTTCCATTGTCACAGGTGACTAGATACCATCATTGCATTAACATGACAGGTGTCACCAAACTAGAGAAAGAAAATTCTACTTTAAAAAGCAGCAGTAGTGCAAATGTCTCAGACTTTTGGAATATTTCAGGGACTGGGTAATAGTCAGAAGTACTTCGCTTTATGAAGTTTTGGCTAAAGAAGCTTAATTCTCAAAATTTACAGTTAATCTTTCTTTACCATCAAAGCAAAGACTTTGTAAAACCAGGAAGAAACAAGGGAAGAGTGATGAGTAACTGAAGGGAAAATAGAAAGGATACGGGGCAGCCAAAGGGTCTGATTAAACTTATAAATTATGTATTTCAAGTTGTTATTCCCAAACTTTTCATCTCATTTAAAGTAATCCCAGATGGCTTTAAATGTGTCCTAGTATAGTCTAAAAAAAACAAGTTCACTGGCCGATGCCAGAGCAGGAAGAAGGCCACCTGTAGGGTTTGATATCAAACCAGCCTCTCCGACTCAATCCACTCTCCTTTCTGCCGATATCCTCTGTCTAACTAAAAAGAACTTTCTTTTTCATTTTTATTTTGCAGCAATCAAGCTTTTGAGGATTAAGTGGTCAGCTTCTTCTAAAGGACGTCTCGCAAGCAGATTTTTTTTAGGATGGGGGAAGGGTGTTTATCTGGGAAATTCCTCCTTTTGAGGAGTTTGTATGCCTGTCACAGGCAGTCACGTTTGCAAGCATTAGGCCATTCTTACATTAATCTGTGAGGAAAGCTGAGCTACAAAGATCACTTAACAATTTTTAGATTTGAGAAGATGAGAGAAGAAAGGCTAGCTAACTGGTCTCACCCAAGGTTAAGTCTCATTTGAATCCAGCAATGCTGTCACCATACAGGCATCAATGATGCCAGGATTAATTAATACACACCATTCCTTTTAACTGTGTTATTTACCATGGAATTTATTTCCATATTCATCTATTGCAACCAAAATACAAATGTTCAAAATAGTGTTTTTGCATTTTGTTCACAGGAATCTCTTTTTTTTGCCAGAATTTGCAAATACAAGCCTGTGTGCTGCAATACTTTTCAACCTGAGATTTAGTAATTCTGAGCTATTCAATGGCATTTGAACTTGGGCATTTGAAGAAATGATGCACAAGCAATCAAGTATAATGTCACCATAAATCTTCACTAAGATGCACCATCTGAATCCCTTCGTTCCCAGAAGAAGCGCAAAGCAGCTGAAATTAGTAGTAAATGCACTCTCCATACCGTTTTTGTACATAAACAGTCATATTTTATTAATCTATGCAGTGTTTATAAGTGCGTAATTGCTTTCATTGCCTGTCAGTTATTGTGTGTGTGTGCGCGTGTGTGTGCGTGCATGCATGTGTGTATGTGCATATGTGTGTGTGTGTGTTTGATTGAAGTCAATGGTTGTCTTGAATATATTTGTGCAACTGTGCCTGTTATTTTGCAGCTCTGACCATGCAAGTGCTGTTGCTTTGACTGTTATATTTTAGCAGGTGAGTAATTGAGTGGCAGCTTTGAGCATGTTCGTATCTTTGCAATCCTATTTTCATTGCAGTTTTTTTATCTGAGAGTGGCTGTTATTTTGAAGCTAACTATGAAGGTGTTTTTGAATGTGTGTTCCTGACTTTGTGAATATTAGCTTCAATTTAAATGTATGTTGTGTGGGAATATATTTGAGATGATCTTGTTATTTGTTCCTTAGTCTGTTTTGTATAAATTTCACCTTTAGCTTATTTGGCATCTTATTACAATCATACAATGCCACACATATGTACAGTCAAGAAACATTTACAATTACCCTCCTTGCATGCATGCACACCACATTGTATTTAAACCACCTTTTAACTCTTCGGTAGTAGTTGAGTATGCTTGTCAGCTTGGGTATCACGTGTCAATCCGTCCTTTCAGTCCTGGATGCTGATCCTGGCATCGTTATTGACAATTAGCATTTTCAAATTGTTCAGAGTCACCGATAGGTAACCAGTGTTCTTCTATTAAAGCCATCGAGGGATAAGAGGAAAATGTAAGAATTTCACCAAAATGATTCCACATTCAGACCCTTCTAAATAGATACTTTATTTTAATTTGAAAACTACATTTGTTCTATGTTAAAATAACTTAAAAGCTAAATTGTTCATAGACCATACATTGCTACAGTACAGAAAGAGGCCACTTGGCCCATCGAGTCTGCACTGGCCACAATCCCACCCAGGCCCTGTCCCCATAACTACTTGCATTTATCCTAGCTAGACCCCTTGACACTAAGGGGCAATTTAGCATGGTCAATTCACCTATCTCACACATCTTTGGATTATGTTTAAAAATAGCACAATTGATGTTTTTATGCTTTTTAAAATAAGACAACTGGCACTTTTTTGGGGGGTTTATACTTCAGTGTTTTCTCACATTAGCCCACAAATATAGGCCGGAATTCTCAGACAATTCACGCTGGAATGATTCTCCGGCCCCCTCCGCTGGTTTCGGGTAATGACAATGGAAATTCTCATTGAGGGCAACAGAATCAGAGAATCCCGCCACTAGCAAATAACACACCATCTCCTATCAACAGGAAACATGCTCACTGGAAGCTGAGATTCTCACCCATAGTACCTGTTCAGCAAATATATTAAAGCTTAGCTGACAGTGTATTTACCTGCATGTAATAATGATCAAAGGAGGATATGACTCAAAATAAATGATTGAACATTTCTCTTCCTGTTAGGAAAAATCTCTACTTTTGCCCTTATTGAAGATTGGAAGGCTGTTGAAGATCTCTCGTGTCAGATGAAACAACCTGGTCCTGATTAATGAACTCAGGAAAATGCATTCATTCAGATAACTGGTAACTGGAGTTGAGATACAGGTCAGCCATGATCTAAATAAAATGATGAAATGATCAATCCTTCCGCTCCTGTGTTCCATGACCAGGAAAGGCACCGATCCAATTGCTTAATACAGGCATATGTGCAGGAATTAAGGGCCGATTTTAATTCTGAATGAATGCATTTTCCTGAGTTCATTAATCAGGACCAGGTTGTTTCATCTGACACGAGAGATCTTCAACAGCCTTCCAATCTTCAATAAGGGCAAAAGTAGAGATTTTTCCTAACAGGAAGAGAAATGTTCAATCATTTATTTTGAGTCATATCCTCCTTTGATCATTATTACATGCAGGTAAATACACTGTCAGCTAAGCTTTAATATATTTGCTGAACAGGTACTATGGGTGAGAATCTCAGCTTCCAGTGAGCATGTTTCCTGTTGATAGGAGATGGTGTGTTATTTGCTAGTGGCGGGATTCTCTGATTCTGTTGCCCTCAATGAGAATTTCCATTGTCATTACCCGAAACCAGCGGAGGGGGCCGGAGAATCATTCCAGCGTGAATTGTCTGAGAATTCCGGCCTATATTTGTGGGCTAATGTGAGAAAACACTGAAGTATAAACCCCCCAAAAAAGTGCCAGTTGTCTTATTTTAAAAAGCATAAAAACATCAATTGTGCTATTTTTAAACATAATCCAAAGATGTGTGAGATAGGTGAATTGACCATGCTAAATTGCCCCTTAGTGTCAAGGGGTCTAGCTAGGATAAATGCAAGTAGTTATGGGGACAGGGCCTGGGTGGGATTGTGGCCAGTGCAGACTCGATGGGCCAAGTGGCCTCTTTCTGTACTGTAGCAATGTATGGTCTATGAACAATTTAGCTTTTAAGTTATTTTAACATAGAACAAATGTAGTTTTCAAATTAAAATAAAGTATCTATTTAGAAGGGTCTGAATGTGGAATCATTTTGGTGAAATTCTTACTACGAGAGTCCTTATGATTGGGCATATTCCTAAATATTTTCCTGATGGTGGAACACACTATTTAATAACAAATACAATTTTTAAATAAGTTTTTATTCTTCAGAAATTTATATAAGTCCTGCATTTTGCACCATTGCCCAGATCCTTATTTTGTTGGTTAGTGTAAAGGGTTGATGTGAGAGTCTTCTGGAAAATAATGATGTGACTGTCACCTCACTGTCCCATTTCCATAAAACACAAGGGATTTTTTGCTAGATTTGATTTTTCTTTGACTGTTACTAAATGTAGTCTGCAGAGGCCACATTCTTTAATACGATGTACAAAGTAATCACGCTTTCAGAAAGGTTTCATATATTCCAAGTTTTTATATTAACATTTTGCCACTGATATAATGTGTGGATATCTTTTTTAATGCAGTGAATGGGATAATGCTGCAAGTTCAGAGATGCACTCGCTCAATTGAAGGGCATTGAAAACATTTGTGATATGCAATTGTTACAGCAAGAATCTCATCACCAAGACTCTTTTGTGATGGAGGGGGGAGTTGCAAATCCAGGTCCTCTTAAAGGACAAACTTTATGTACTGCCATTAAATAGGGAGTCACCACCCAGTACTTGGGACAGCACAGTGGTTAACACTGCTACTCACAGCACCAGGGACCTGGGTTCAATTCTTGGCTTGGGTCACTATCTGTGCAGAGTCTGCCATGTCTGCATGGGTTTTCTCTTGGTGCTCCAGTTTCCTTCCACAATCCAAAAGATGTACAGGTTAGGTATATTGGCCATGTTAAGTTCTCCCTCAGTGTGCCCAAACAGGTGCCAGAATGTGACAACTAGGGGATTTTCACAGTAACTTCATTGCTCTGTTAATGTAAGCCTTCTTGTGACATTAAAAACTAAACGTGAGAAATTTTAAACAACTCTATGAGGATCTCTTATCACAAGCAAGTGGTTCAATTAAAATCTCCTTGATAGATTACATAGTGCCATCATAACATCTGTAAAGGGGAAGTTGCGATCATTTTGTAAGGAAAGTTTCAATACCAATTTACTTTTGAAAGTAGTTATGTTATCTTGATTCCATGCAGATGAAAACCATCTTAGTCTGATAACTGCAGAGAAAGATTCTGTCCTCACCAAACTAAAATGGGTCACATTAAAGAAAGAGTCCTCCCTTCACAACCCACCAGTTTTGTTGGCAGCACCATTTGTAATTTGCAACAACCTTTTTGCGCCACCGACATCTCATAAAAATCCAATAGGTGATGAACCAGTTCATCTGTTGGATGACATTTTGAGAAATTAAAATTAAAAATTATTGCAACTTTTACTTCCAACTGTCCTAGATAGTGTTGTTTGCATGTTGATGACTTCATTTAGCGGGTAGGCATGGAAGAGTCAGAAATCTAACTTGGGCCAGGTGTATTAGCATACACTGGGCTGATAGAATATTTTCAGGAATTATGATTGTATCTAGATTCCAACACCACATGGGGCGGCGGACCCAACCACTACCACAATTGTCCAAAGGTGGCTTTCTAATTGTCTACCTCTATTATAGGTCATCCAATGAAGGTTGGCAAAGTGGTTCCTGAGGCTTCAGGCCCGACCAGATGACCTGCAGAGATTAGCACTGCTGCCTCACGTGCCAGGGATCCGGATCTGATTTTTGGCTCGGTCTCTGTCTGTGTGGAGTTTGCACATTCTCCCCATATCTGTGTGGGTTTCTTTTGGATGCTCTGGTTTCCCCCCACAATCTAAAGATGTGCGGATTAGGTGGATTGGCCATGCTAAATTTCCCCTTAGTGTCAGGGAGACTAGCTAGGGTAAGTGCTTAGGGTTATGGGGTATTGTGGTTGGGGCAGACTCAATGGGCCAAATGGCCTCCCTCTGCATTGTAGGATGCTATGATTCTACCAAATGAAATGAATGCTGCTGACACAGGAAGGTGACTGTGATAATGCCTATCGTAGATGCACCGTTTGAAGTGTGATTAAAATTACAAAATTAAAAAAGCCCGAAGCCAGTCAGGACATCAGAGTGGAGGAGAAATGCCTGTAGAGAATTCATTGCTGCTACTTGCAACTTTTCATCCTTGTAGACTGGCTCTGCGGCACAATTGCACCAGCTCTGATGGCCCTCTGGCCTACCACTGGAAGATTCATGGAGCTGAGAGTCTCCACACCAACAGGTGTCCACTCTGATACTCAGACAATCCTTGCGCAGAACTTGTCACCCATTCATTAGTTGATTAATTAGCCTAGGTGACTTCTCACCACTTCAGAGCAAATAATATCCAGCTGCTGTTCATGTGCCTCTGACAAGATTGCCCAAAGGTGGGAATGCTCGAACCACCAACCCAGTGCTGATGCTCCAATTTTGCTCCTGGTTGCATATTGAAAGCCACATCTGCGGAATGAGGAAAGTTCCATTCACTGTTACCATTTACCAAATTTCTCAACTGACCTGGGTAGCACTGTGGTTAGCACTTTTGGCCCACAACGTCGGTGACCTGGGTTCGCTTCCTGGCTTGGGTCACTGTTACTGTCTGTGCAGATTCTGCACATTCTCCTCTTTTCTGTATGGGTACTTGGTTTTCTTCCACAGTCTGGAAGGCTTGCTAGTTGGGTGCATTGGCCACGCTAAATTCTCCCTCAGCGCACCCGAACAGACGCTGGAATGTGGTGACAAGAGAATTTTCACAGTAACTTCATTGCAGTGTTAAAGAAACCTCTGGTGACACTAATAAAAAAGGTTAGCATAATATTACTAAAGCTGTCTATTTGAAAACAAGAGCAGCACCACAAGTTCCTTTCCAAGCTTCCTACATTACAACAGTGACTGCATTGCAAAACTACTTCAATGGTTACAAAGCATTTTGAGACATCTCGCTCGAGCGAAATCAGAAAATCCTGCCCGAGGTCAATGGACATTACCATTGTCTGCCCCTCACCCACTCCGATTCCGTGGCAGGCAAGACAGTAGAATTCCGACGATCCAGTGGTCATGCAATGTACGATATAAATGTCTTTCTATTTTTTCTATTGAGTTACAGAGCACGAAGACACTTCACCTTCACCTTCTCAAGGGCAATTTGGAATGGACAATAAATGCCAGCCTTGCCATCACGCTTACATCTCACTGGAAGAATAAAGGAAATTCAAAGGTCAATGGAAAGACTGAAGTCGGTGAGAGGATATTAATTTTTGAGTTAAATAACAGTCACTCTATAAAACCACAACGTTATTTATATTCCTGACAGATAAGAAATTATACCTTATATACATTTAATATACACATATGTATACATAAAATACATAGGAACCATGTCTATGGCATCTCAACCTTTCACCAACCTTGAAGATGTATCACAGTCATTTTGTGTGCATATTTATTTCCAGTAATTATTTTGGGCATGGGGGTGAGGCAGTGGGAAGACACTTACAACTCTGTTCTAGACGGAAGACTGCTATTGACTTGAAAAGAAAATTGGACAGGATATGCTTAAAAGAACAAAGAAGGATACAGCATAGGAACTGACCTTTTGGCCCACCAAACCTGCACCAACACACGACGTCTTTCTAAGCTGAAGACCTTTTGCCTCTATGTGGTGTGTATCTCTCTATTTCCTGCTTTTTCATGCATCAAGTAATCAATTAGCAAACACCAGTTTGTTTTGTCCATGGCAAAAGTGGAAGTTACTTCCGTGTTTGCATGATGGTAACAAACCACAACAGAACAGGTAAAGAATGGGGAGGTGACAGCCAAGTGGAGTCATCACTAGATTATTAATACAGAAACTCAACTAATATTCTGGGGACCTGGATTCAAATCCCACCATGGCAGATGGTGGAATTTGAATTCAATAAAAAATTCTGGAATTAAGAAGTTACTGATGACCATGAGCCACTGTTGGTTGTCGGAAAAACCTATCTGGGTTCATTAATGTCCTTCAGGGAAAGAAATCTGCCATCCTTATCTGGTCTGGTCTGGTCTGGTCTAAATTTTACTCCAAAACCACAACAATGTGATTGACTCTCAACTGGCCTCTTAGGGCAAGTAGGAAAGGGCAATAATTGCTGGCCAGCCAGCAACATCCATATCCCATGAATGAAAAAAATATAACGAGAGCCTCAAAAAAAAAATTTTTGTACATTCACAATATACATTCTGGAAGTTAATTTCTGAGATTTTTATTCCTGTTTTTCCAAGGTTTCCAAGAGTAATGGCTGAGAAGAAGGAGAAGCCAGAGCAAAATCCACTTCCTGCATGTTAAATAGTCAGTTAGTTAATTCCGCAGCTTCAAAACAACTAACCGTCTCCCTTGCTGCCTCTAGGCTAAAATCGAGCCCAAATGTTGTATAAATACACACGTGTCAAGAAAAGCCAAAGAATAGCCAGTCTGCTTCATCCAGTTAACTCTACAACCATGCAAAGTGCTCACTTCCCAAACACACATTTTCTGGAAGAAGTAGCATGTAATAGAATAGATTCATAGAATCCCTACAGTGCAGAGGGAGGCCATCCAGCCCCTCAAACACAAACCAATAACCCCACATATGTACCCTGTTAATCCCCCTGACGCTAAGGGGCAATTTAGCATAGCAATCCACTTAACCTGTACATCTTTGGACTGTGGAAGGAAACCAGAGCACTGGAGGAAATAGACAAGGGGAGAAAATGCAAACCGCACACAGACAATCATCCAAGGCCGGAATTGAACCCAGGTCCCTGACACCGTGGGGTAGCAGTGCTAACCACTTTGCCACCCTGACAGAATGAAACCTGTGACAAACTCAAGGAAAACTCTGGGAAACCGCCTAACTCCTCAAAGCGATCAAGTAATCTGTAGGAGACCCGAGCTGTTCCTGACTAATCACAATCATGAATAACTACAATTTACTGCCTGTAAATGGAAATGTGCTCTTCTCCCTTAACGGTCTATAATAAAGGTCAGAGGTCGTAAGGTCAGTCATTTGGAGGTTGACAGGTGTGCCTGTCATATATAATTGGGTAGCAATGAAAGTATTCTTTAAGAATTTAATTCATATTACTGGCTTCTATAGCTTCTCAATTACACTAGATTACAACGGCCTTGCAGAAATCTGGGGACTTATTAATTTTTCTGAAATTCAATAACAAGCTTGTGCCAATGCTTGTCTCAGTAGGGGCATTTGTAATTGTGTGCAATATGTAAAGTGGATGATGGCGAATCAGTAAACCATTTTACATCATAACCAATCTGTGTTTCCATTAACTTCAATGGAAATAAAAGTCAGATGCAAAACAGGCTGCTGGCTTTCTATCATCCAGTTTCACTATTGCACAAAGTCAAAATTATCCCCCTGTCTACTCAGTGCAGCCAGCTTGTAATAACTTCAGCCTCCCTCATTCATACATCAGGTCACATCTTCTGTAATAGCATTTTGACTTGATATGAGTTTGGAAGATTAAGGGAATGCAACAGTGCAATAGCTGAACATACACAGTATGAGTAAGCAGAAGCATTCCACAAGCCATTCCTGATTCCCTTCATAGTAGCACAGCTAGGGACCAAAACATCTGGCACAGAGTGGAAGGGCAAATGAGTGTCAAGTCACCTCCGCTTTATTTACTTTCCTGTTCAAGATCAACACTGCGGAAACCTAGAGGGCAGTTTATCTTCCTAGGTATTGCTAAAGAAATGAGACAGAATGAGCTAAAATAAGGGATGAACTCCACAAAATGAAATGAGAATTTTATTTTAAGGATTTGATTGAGATCTCCAATGAATAGAACCATATGCTGGAATTCTACTGCCTTGTCTTCCATGGAAACAGAGCCTGAGAATGGCAGACAATGGAAGTGTCCATTGACTTCAGATGGGCTTTTCCAGTCTTAGGTCAAGCAAAGCTGTAAAATCCCACCCATTGAATGATAGCATTCCTACAGTGCAGAAAGAAGCTATTTAGTCCATCGGGTCTGCACCAACAATTCCAGTAAAGTTTGACAACACCAATTTTAAATCCAACTGATTTATTTGATAGTAAATCTGCGAGCTTTCAGCCTTTGTGGCCTTCGTCAGGCAAATGAGGTGTTCTGGTCTCCAAAAGCATACATATCAGCACAGACAGCTTACAGATTGCTGATAAGAATGCGAATCCTTACACCTAACCTGCAATTCAAGTCTTAAAGTGGCTAATAATAGAGGTTAGAGAGATGTGTATTGTCTCCAGACAGCACAGTAAGTGAGGTTTTTTGCCAACCCAGGCAAGTCATGGGGGTTACAGATAGTGTGACATGAAGCCAAGATCCCTGTTAAGACCGTCCTCGTGTGCGGAACTTGGCTATCAGTCTCTGCTCAGCGACTCTGCGCTGTCGTGTGTCATGAAGGCCCCCTTGAAGAATATTTACCTGAAGGTCGGAGGCCGAATGCCCGTGACTGCTGAAGTGTTCGCCTACAGGAAGGGAACTGTTTTGCCTGGTGATTGCAGAGCGATGTTCATTCATCCGCTGTTGTAGTGTCTGCATGGTCTCCCCAATGTACCATGCTTCGGGACATCCTTTCTTGCAACGTATTAGGTAGACAACGTTGGCTGAGTTGCAAGAGTATGTACCGTGTACCTGGTGAATGGTATTCTCACGTTTGACGATGTCGTCCATGTCAATGATCTGGCATGTCTTGCAGAGGTTGCTGTGGCAGGGTTGTGTGGTATTGTGGTCACTGTTCTCCTGAAGGTTGGGTAGTTTGCTGCGAACAATGATCTGTTTGAGGTTGCGTGGTTGTCTGAAAGCAAGAAGTGGGGGGGTGGGAATGGCCCTAGCGAGATGTTCATCATCATCAATGATATATTGAAGACTCTGGAGAAGATGTCATAGCTTCTCCGCTCCGGGGAAGTACTGGACAATAAAGGGTACTCTGTCCACCGTGTCCCGTGTTCGTCTTCTGAGGAGGTCAGTGCGGTTTATCGCTGTGGCATGTCGGAACTGTTGATCGATCAGTCGAGCGGCATATCCTGTTTTCATGAGGGCATCTTTCAGTGTCTGGAGGTGTCTGTCATGATCCTCCAATCCCAAGATCCAACAATCCCACCCAGGCCCTATTCCTGTAACCCAATGTATTCACCCTACCAATCTCCCTGACATTAAGGAGCAACTTCGCATGGCCAATCCACTTAACCTGCACATCTTTGGACTGTGGGATGAAACCAGAGCACTCAGAGGAAACCTATGCAGGTAAGGGAAGAACATGCAAATTTCACACAGACAGTCATCTGAGGGCAGAATTGAACCTGGGTCCCTGGCACTGAGAGGCAGCAGTGCTAACCACTGTGCTACCATGCAACTCACAGAGTCAGAAAGCTAGATCAGCCTGTGCGGCAAGAGTTAAACTTCAGCCATCACATTACTTCAGAATCAGGTATAATTGTAGACTTACAGTAATGCATTTACAGATATAAGACTTGACTCAGCTGATATATTTCAAATCCAGGCCATGTCACCATCAGTCCACATAAGGCTTCATATAGGATAAGAATTAGGATGATTTCTTCTTTGCAGAACTTGATAAAATCTCCTCATCCTCTTAACCTGTCTAGGGAGCCCACTTTGCCAACAGCATACTGGAGTAAGAGACTCATTCATTGCGGATTTCATTGGTTTCCTCTTAACAAGTATTGCCAGCATACACTCATGAAAAGGGAATCGGGATATTTGTCAAGACCTGGGCTCTTTTCTGTTTACCTTTTGATAAATCTGTGAAACCGTAAACTGTTCTTTCTCCCTCCCCCTCTCTCTCTATGCTGTGTGTGTGTTTTTAAGAGTCTAAAGTCAGAGAAGTTTACACCAAGTATTTATGCAGATGGTGCTGAATTCTGCCACTGTGTGATAATGGCAATAACATGATGAACACAAGCTTAAAAGAAGAATGATGTATATGAGGAATTTCAAGGAAAGAAAAGCAGAAGCAAAATGGGGGCCCTCTGCGACAGCTGCTGTTGCATGAAGCTTACAGTTCGGCAGATAATTGCACTGACAGAACAACGTTGTAAAATTCCACCCACCGTGGCCTGAGAAACTATCATTTCTTATGCAGTGTCACAAAATGTTAATTTTATTATTTATTTTTATCACAAGTAGGCTTGCATTAAAAATGCAATGAAGTGACTGTAAAAATTCCCTAGTTGCCACACTCCAGTGCCTGTTCAGGTACACTGAGGGAGAATTTAGCATGGCCAGTGCATCTAACCAGCGCGTCTTTTGGACTGTGGGAAAAAACTGGAGCACCTGCAGGAAACACATGAAGAAACAGAGAGAATGTGCAGTTTCCGCACTGACAGTAACTCCAGCCAGAAATTAAACCTGGGTCCTTGGCTCTGTGAGACAGCAGTGCTAACCACTGTGCCACCATGTCACATATGTGAATGAGTATTCATAATTTTCTTTTAAATATGTAGGTTTATAACCTGTTTTTGCCTCAGTGAGCTGGGATTGTTGCTATGGCATCACCACTATGTTCAAGTGCGAATTCATTGAGTCAGTTGGGTCAGGCATCTCTGATGATGTATTTAAATCATTGATCTTAAAATTGGAGCAAATTGTCACATTGTTGCTTAATGGCTACATGTTAGTCTATTTTCCAGCCATTTTTGTTTGCCTGTACAGATTAAAAGCCAAAACATTATGGGAGTAATTTTAGAGTATGTGCTGGAGCAAGGGCACCCCTTAGAATCATGTAGCATTGAACCATTTCACTGTTCCTTTACAGTCACTGGGTCAGAAGCCTGGAACACCCTCCCTAGCAGCAATGTACGTGTACCTGTATCAAATACACAGCAGCAATTAATGAAGGTAGCTCACCGACATCTTGTCGAAAGCAATTAGAGATGGGCAGTAAATGTTGGCCCTCACATCCCATGAACAAATTAAACTAAGGGAAGTCATTCAGCCCTTTCTGTTTGTGTTGGTCCTTTGAATGTGCTATCCAATTAGTCTCAGTTCCCTCATGCTTTCCTCAGCCTAGCACTTTTTTCACCCTTTTTTTCAAGTATATGTCTTGCAATGTCCTAACTATGCTGCAGGTTTTATACAAAAAGAGAAGATGTGGGAGGCGATCTTACCTTCTCACCCTGCCAGTTGATGGCTGTGGAAAGCCAGTAAGATCACAAAAGAGCTGAAATATCGGGTTCACGCCCTGGTTTCTTGTCTTTTGCGATCTTATTAGCACTGATCTCGGGCAAGATCAGCTTCGCACCCGAAAAACTCATGAGGCTGATTATATTTAATTTCCATGGTATATAGAGTTTAAATATTACAAGTGAGCCCAAGATGGAATCATCCGGGCTCACTTGCCTTCGCGGCCTCACTGACGAAGTTTATCACCAGTGATGATCATGTATAATCCCCATCAATGGAGACCTGTCATGATGGCCTCTCCATTCTGGCCCTGCTGGGAGGTTGAGTGCATGGGAGGATGCCTCTTGGCCAATGCTAAACTGACACTGCCAGTCTGACACCCTGGCAGTGCCCACTGGTTACTAAGAAGTGTCAAGTGGTGGGGCCTGAGGGGGCAGGGCCTGAAGGGGTGGGGTCTAAGCAGAAGTGGGCAAGGGACACTGTGCACTCTGCAAATGGATATTTGTTGGGGGGGAATACTGTCCACTCTGCCATCGGCAATCGCTCAGGACTGGGTGTAATCAGTTGGTCCATGTGGGGGAGGGGTGTGATCAGCTGGCCCGAATTGGGGGGGAAGCATGATAAGTTGTGGAGTCCAGAAATAGTGGAGTGGTGGACATTTGTGTGCAGAGCCCAATTATAGCTTGGGGGAGGCCAATCTCCCTATTTTGTGCTGTTGCACAGAAAGAAAGTTCTGTGCGTGCGCAATGGCGCCCTCCAATACAATCTGCTGGCTTTGGGTGAGCTGAAGCCTGGCCACCTCCCCTGCTGCTGGGAGACAGATCTTGCCTCATTTTCTTTTCCTCAGAATGTGGTAAGACTGGATTTTTAAGTTGCCCAAAAAAAGCAGTGCAATTCTCTCCCCTTTTCATGTTCGTTTGGCATTATTTTAGTAAGATTGCCCCATGGTTTGCACAGGTAAATTCAAATTAACAATAACAGATCTATTGAAAAAGATGTTGCCTATACAGAATACAAACTGAAATTAAAAGCAGTAGCCTCTGAAACACTGCAATGACATTACCAACTAATCATGTCACCTGCTTTTGAAACAATTGTGCAACTAATTAAATAAATAACATACCTAATCCTCAACCAATGTTGCTGTGGAATCTGCTTTCACCACTCTTTCTAGGAGCGCATTTAAGATTATAACATATAGCGTAAAAATTTTCTACTATCTTTTCTCTCGTTTTGCCAATTGTTTTACATCTGTTTGCTTTACTTACTGATTCATCTGCAGTGGAAAATATTTCTCTTACTCACTCAAAGAAAACCCTAGTAATCTCAGTTAACCAACTATGCTCTAAGAAGGACAATCTTAGCTTCTCAAGTCCTTTTACATAGCTGTTTTGTCCCTGATTTTCTGATGGGTATTAACTCCAGGCGAAAGACCAGCTATCAAATCATACTCAGAAAATTGGCCCCAGTATGTAGCTTAAGTTTGAGGAAAAAAGAAATTGAAAGTACATTGTGCATGCTACATTATTAATTCCCAGCACAAATGCAACAGTCAGGTATGTCTAGGGAAATAGAACGGAGTCTAGTGTCTCTTAATTTACTACTAACTGTTTCAGTTACATCAACAGCAGCCAGACACTGAATTATTCCAAAGTTTTATTCTGCAGGGAATGAATGAGGAATATGTCAGATGGAAATCTAAAGGAATTTTTCAACATAATAAGGAGCACAAAAGCATTCCACTTAAAAGTCGTCCTCGATAAATGAGGAACTATGAAGTGCATATTGGTCTTCAAACCTATTATAGGAAGGACATAAATTAAATGGTGATGTTGCAGGATAGATGTTACCATGATGATGAGTTACAATTCGGAAAAGACTTGAAATGTGAGGATTGAGAAAGTCAATTTGAGACTTAAATGAGGGCTTCAAAATTATGGTAGGTAAGTAGTGATAGCTTTTTTTTTAATATGATTGGCAAGATAATAACAAAAGGCACAAATTTAAGATAATCTTGGAAGGGGGAATTTAACATAATCTCAAAAGAAGGAGGCTTGAAAAAAATCCTTACACGGAAGATGGTTAGAATGTAGAATTTGATGTCACTAACCATAGTTGAAGCAGGTTCCATAAGTACATGCAGAAGCGACATAGAGTCGATATGGGTGGAGGAGGTGGGACTGTGTTGGGGGGGGGAGTTGAAAACATTTACGTTTAAGAATATATAGAACATAGAACATAGAACATTACAGCACAGAACAGGCCCTTCGGCCTTCGATGTTGCGCCGACCAATATAAAAAGCAATGCCCCTCCAAACTAAACCATTCCCTTCTCTTCCATATACTTATCAACTAACCTCTTAAACGCCACCAAACTTGGCGCATCTACAACTGCTGCAGGCAGGGCATTCCACTCCCGAACCACCCTTTGGGTAAAGAACCTACCTCTGATATCCGTCCTATAACTATCACCCCTTAATTTAAAGCTGTGTCCCCTCGTGCTAGCTTTAAAAATAGGGAAAAAACAGGAAAGTGGAATCAGACTGGAAAACTCATACTGGAAAAAAAGGTACATACAGGTTTGAGGAATGACCCAATTTTATGCTATAACATTCTATCTGACTTTGAACCTTGTTCAGATGAGTAAAAGAAAAAGATCCTCCAATTGTTGGCTGCAATAATCCCATTTAAAAGTAGTTTGGGAAACATCAACTATTAATTCTGAAGACTAATCTTAAATTGACAGTAATATGATAATCTCACTTTGAGAACTGGCCGTCGCCATTGTGAGTGGGCTCTAATATTGCACTGGTATAGCAGAAGGGTCTTGCTGAGGTTGAAGGTGAAATATATTGATAAAACAGCTGAATTCACTTGATGATGACATTGGGCACCTATGCCAGAAGAGCAAGTCTCATGGCAACATCCCTACTCCAAGCATTGGCATCTAATAGACTATGTCATTGTTTGAGCAAGGCATCACAAAGATATCCACAGAAGCCATGCCATAACTGGAGATGATGATTTTGAACTGATAATTCGCTCTACCATCTCCATCAACCTGGCCTCAAACCGACTAAGACAGAAAAACACTTTGCCACAGAAGTACCAATATCACTGGACTCAGGGACCTTGAGAAAAAAGATTTACTCAACTTATGCCTCACAATTAACTGGCAATGACCAATGAGCCAGAGTCACAGAGTGTCCTCAGTACCTGGTCTGCCCTAAAAGCTGCCATAACCAGCATTTGCACGCTCTGGCTCTCCAGCAGGAAATATCAAAAATTGTTTATTTCCAGGAGATCCAGGATCTTTTAGACTGCAAATACAAACCTTTCCTGAACTGGCAACTCCATCAAATCCTGATCAGGAGAAGTTAGTGAAGGCCAAAGTGCTACAAAGAATCCATGGCCTAAAGGATAGATGGTAGGTGGAAAGATCACAGGTCACTCAGCAACCTGCCAACCACCACAACATGTATGGCTAATTCAACACAATTAAAACCACCTACAGTCTGAGCACCCCACCTCCCAACCCCACTGAGATCCAAAACCTGAGAGGTGTTCAGAGAGACAGTGAATGTCTGCTAGAGAAACCACTTTGAGGACTTCCTCTACCAAGATGCAGTCTTTGAAGCAAGTTTCCCTGACACCATCTCACAACATGCCGTCTGCCACCATCTCAGCACAACCACAGCTCACCATGAGGTCAAAAAGCCACCCGACAAGTGAAAAACAACAAGGCCTCCAGCATAAATGGAATCTCCACTGAAATATTAAAATATGGCAGAGAGACACACCTGACTCAAATCCAAGATTTCATTTTCATTATCTGGAAGGAAGAGATTACACCGAGAGATCTCAGAGACACAGTAATTGTGAAACCAAAAGAGAAAATGCTGGAAAATCTCAGCAGTCTGGCAGCATCTATAAGGAGAGAAAAGAGTTGACGTTTCGAGTCCAGATGACCCTTTGTCAAAACTCAAAGTGCTTTGACAAAGAGTCATTTGGACTTTAGACATCAGCTCTTTTTTCTGCGTACAGATGTTGCGAGACCTGCTGAGGTTTTCCAGCATTTTCTCTTTTGGTTTCTGATTCCAATATCAGCCGTAATTCGCTTTTATCCACTATAATTGCAACCATCTTCAAGAAAGGGGATAGATCTGACTGTGGAAATGACAGAGGGATTTCCTT
This sequence comes from Sphyrna mokarran, assembly GCA_024679065.1. NCBI lineage: Eukaryota > Metazoa > Chordata > Chondrichthyes > Carcharhiniformes > Carcharhinidae > Sphyrna > Sphyrna mokarran. The sequence goes on from JAGIQG010000009.1 coordinate 26,464,797, forward strand.
ACTCTCTGCCGCAGGAAGGTCATTATGAAAATCCTCCTCCACTGTCTCATTCCAGTAGCTGAAGTGCTCCTCCCTCAGTCTCAGTGCGACTTTATCCATCAAGAGTCACAATGGACATGATCTTCAGCTTGTGACAATTCCAGGGAAAGGATAGGGGGCAGCATCGTCCTCTGTACATGGCCTTCTTCGATCTCACAAAAGCCTTCCACTTTGTCAACCATGAGAGATTGTGGAATACCCTCCTCACATTTGGCTGCCCACAAAAGTTTTTCACCATCCTCCACATGATCTACAACAGCAAGCAAGCCATGATCCTCACCAACAGAACCATCACAGACCAAATGCGAGAGTCATTCGGGGCCAAACAGAATACATCTTGGCACCAAAATTCTTCTCCATTTTCCTCTCCACTCCATCACCTTGAAGCTCCCTGTTGGAGTTCAGTTTATTTACAGGTCTAGCAGGAAGCTGTTCAACCTCAAATGCTTCCTGGCTAGAACCCAGACCATCTCAACTTCTGTCATCAAGCTGCAGTATGCAGACAATGCCTGCATCTGTGCACAGTCAGACGCTGAGCTACAAATCATCATTGACATGTTCAAAATCAATATTTTGCCTCAGTTTTCATGGCAGAGACATAAGTAGCAATCCAATAGTAACAGAAAATGCAAAGGTTATGGAAAGGGATGGAACTTAGAATTATCATCATCATTCGGGAAAAAGTACTGAACACACTATAGGCATTGAAGACAGACAAGTCCACAGGGCTTGGTGGCTTATATCCTTCAGTGTTAAAGGAAGTGGCATTGGGGTTTACTGCATCCAAAATTCCAATATCCCAAAATTTCCTGGGTCAAGGAATGATTCTGATGGGATAGAACATTGCTTACATAATGCCCTTATTCAAAAAGAGGCAAAATGTAGGAAATTATGGATCAATTAGAATATTGGAATATTTGTTAGAATCTATTATGCAGAAAGTCAATATGCAATTCACCACTGCCAGCATAGCTTTATGAAGGGTAAATCATGTTTGGCTAGTTTGTTTGAGTTCTTTGAAGATGTAACAAGAAAGGTCGATAATGGTGATCTTGTAGACTTAGTGTATCTGAACTTCCAGAAGATTAATGCACAAGTTTAGTATACATGGGATTAGAGGTAACTTATTAGCTTGGATAGAGGATTGGCTAATCAACAGATAGCAAAGTTGGGGATAAATGAGTCTTTTTCAGATTGGCAAGATGTAATTAGTGAGGTGCCATAGGCTTCGGGCTGATATACAAATATTTTTTACGACACGGATGCAGGATAAATAGATATTATAGCCAAATTTGCAGATGACACTAAATTAAGTGGGATTACAGAAGTGAAATAGGAAATTTACAAAATGGATCAATGGATTAGGTGAATGGAGCATGAGTTTAGCGCAGATAAATGTGAGATTATCCATTTTGGAAGAATACAAAGGCAAATTACCTAAATGGAGATAAACTTCAGAGTGCTTTGGTGCAGGGAATGATTATCTATAGATTCAGTATGTCAATGTGATACAGTTGATGCATGTCTGAATATTCTCTTTTTCCCTTTCTTGAGAAAAGACTTTAACTTATATAGTTCTTTTCATAACACCAGGATACCCTGAAACACTTTACTTATTCACTGTTAGACATTTCCATTCTCTTAACTGTCACCATTTTTTCAAGCATTCTTTCTTGATTGAATGAAAATATCATTAGAATCATTCATTCTGTTTACTCTGAATCTATCAAACTGACAGTACTTTAACATTTGTCTCTGCCTCCCTGTTTTCCTCTTACCAGGGTAGCTATCATTGGCTCCATGGTTAATATGGGTTTTGTTAATGTGTTGACTCAGCCCATGTGAATCTTGAAAGAGCCCGGCTTGGATAGAATTTCACTCTGCTTCTCTCATTTCCTTGTCACTTTAACAAGCCTGAGGTGTTGACTTTCACACTTTGCTGAGGACTGTGATCCTACAAAGAATGTTCTTCCTTTCAGAACAACTTCAAGAGATGTCAGGACTTGACTGCTGCCCTGCCAAAAGGCTTCGCATCTCCCTGATAATACACTGTCATGGCTCAACCGACTTAACACAAGATTTATTCCCTTCATCCAAAAGACATACTGATCTATGTGAAGGCAAACTGTACTCTGCTTAAATCCTCAGAATGACATCAGTTTTTATGGGAATGTTGTCTTGGGATCAGGATTAGTCAACATTCTTATGCCTTTTTTAGATTTTTTTAAAGTAGAAACATGTAGAAGATGTCTTTTCTGCCCCCTATGGAGTTGGCAAACTGCCATGGTGGGTTCTCCTATAGTAGGATGGGTAAGCCATGCCAACTGCCATGGACATTGAGGAGACCAGAAAACTTGCAGCCAAGGGTGAGCCACCTTCTCCATTGGAAAACATGCTGCAGAGTCTGGAAAATCCCACCTCAATTGCTGTTCTGTTCCTTTCCTTTTGAGCTGAAAATTAATTCTTAGAAGCATCCTGCTTCTCTCAACAAACATTAGGATGATTCCATCCCCAAGCATGGAGTGACACCCTCTCTCCCCCTACCTCTCCCACTCCAAGTATTAGGGTGGCAATCCCTCAACCTCAAAAGCATTGGACATTCCCAATCCTGGCCCCACCCGAAGGCATCGAACATTTCTCCTCATGCCAGAGGCAACAAGGCATTCCTTCATATCCCCCATACCCATCACTCATAAAGGAAATCCCCTCAACAGGACTCAGAGCAGGATCGCCCTGACACTGCTACAGGATTGCCCTGACACTACTTTTAATGATATTAAAATGGATGGTCTTACATAATGATATTATAATGAATGGTCTTACATATTATAATGGATGGTCTTACATCCGTTATAATGGATGGTCCTACATGGTGCCCTTCCTAGGCATGAACCTGATTGCATCTTTAGAAGGATGCAAGGCAGATACCAAACTGAAATTTTACGGTGCAAATCCCATTTTCAGACTCTCAAGAGATTTAGAGACCACTGTTGCCCTCTCCTCAGATTCTGTCAGACTTTCTGAGCTATTCCAAAACTTAACATTTTTATTTTTGCCATGCCTTTCTCTCTGCTTGTATCTTACTAGAGCAGCTGTCCCTCACTATGGAATGGTCTGATAACTGTCATTCGATTTTAATAGACTACTGTTTGAGTTTGACCCCCATGGCAACTAGACTACATAGATATATCTCTGAGCTGGAATGCTTCCAAAATTCCCAACCTTTCCTTAAACTAAAGGAGATATTTTACAATATAACTATCTTGTAAAGTCTGGCATTCATAATACCTCCCTGATTTTAAGGACTGCCCATCCTGAACACTTCTAAGAATACGGTACCTTTCACAAGCTCAGCCTAAGCAGAAGTTAGCCAAAGGGTTCAATATACTTCTAGCGACGAATCAATGAACGCAAAATATTAGGGTCTGAATGTACGGTGAAGATTATCTGTACGTAGTTGACAATGTTAAGCTGCTTTTATCCCCATTTTACTATCCAAGATCAGCATAAGTTTCACCCCTTCAAGTCAGACGGGCCATCCCTTCCCCATGCAAAAGTAGAATAGGACGTGATGATATTGGCCGACAACATAATGTTATCATATCAGTTTGAACTTGCACAAGAGGAGCAGGCATGGAAATGGCGATTTTGAAATTAATAATTGATAAGTTATTGAGTTTCTTAACAACCCAATCATCTCAAATATTTTGTTGTCCCCTGCATTTTTCCACTGGCTGTGAGAAGGTTTGGGGGTGTTTACAGCAACAAGGTCATGGCAGCATGGTAGAGAATGCCTGTCAATGTGAGCATGGACTATATTGTACTGGTGATGAAGGGAGTGTCTGCATGGCTTTTTGTTAAACATGTTTAAATCTTGCCCAATCTAATCAGTAAAAATGGATGTAAAAGCAGTTTGGCATTGTCAATTATGTGCAGATAACCTCTGGAGGCTGGGGAAGGAGTGGGAATGGGGGATAGTCTCTGTATCTATAGGGTATGTTCTTTGTTTCTGTTGTTAAAAATATCCCCTCGAACTTTGGAGAGCCAATGTTGCCGAAGGCACGGGCTTGAAAGTATGGCAAGGAAAACCAGCTGTGCAACTAACATATTGCTCATTGCTTTTCTCGGCTGAGTCAGCACTTTGTAAAATAATTTCACCCATCGAGACAGCAAGGGGCCTTTAAACTTGTAACCATGACCAAAGTCCCATTCACAGCTTTATCTACCCCTCGGCTAAACAATGTAACTCCATACCATTTTGATTGGAGATAGACCCCCCCCCCCACCCTGCTTTACACCTCTAATTGGCCTCCTTTCCACCGACAACTACTAATAGGCCAACCAATGAGCTTGGGCGAGTTCTGATAGCGAAGGTGGGCATGAATGAGCATCAGTGGCTGAATTCTCCAGCCTCCCCCCAGGACTGAGATTCTGTGGTCCCACTGCTGTGAACGGAGATTTGGCTGAGCGGCAAATTCTCCCATTCTCACTGGCAATGGGAGCTGGGCATCTTAGCCTAAGTTTCTAATCCACCTCAGTCACCAATGCTGAGAAACATAAAAATCCAGCCCATTGTTTGAGTTGACAATTCTGTCTTCTGAATATATCACACGTAACAAGATCCCAATTTATTTGGAGAGATGTTCCAAGGCCCAGATATTACACAAGAAAGCTCAGCTCAAATTAACTGAGTGCTGAGAGAGAGAGAGAAAGAAACAGCAAGGAAAATTACATATATACCATACTGCGCTGAGATTGATAGAATAATAATAACATCATTTCTTCCCGGCATTATGGTCATTACCAGCCCTAAGGGTCTCATTACCATCTCTCACTTCACTCAGGCCTGTAATGACCACCTCAGGGTTGGTAATGACCGTAATACCTGAAGCAACCTCATTGTTTTCTCGTACCATGTCTGCTTCCAACAAAGCAGTCATAGAAAATTTCCACGTGTAAACAAGATGGAGGTATTTACATTGGAAACCGCACCTCCAGGGAATCAAACTCAGTTTTGTTTCATTTCCAATTGGCTGGTTTCCTCATGGAATATTAATCTTCCAGTATCTAACAGACAATCATTCAAAATACTCTTGTTTTAAACTATGTTTGATATGGGTTCATTAAACTGTTAGTAACGATGCCTTATAACAGAGCATCCAAGTATTGGAGTTGGTTGACTTAAAATGAAAAATATAAGTTTAATTTTATTTGAAGTAATGTAGAAATGTGTAGGATGCCTGAATATTTTCAGAACCCCATCTCCAGTCAAAGTAACATGAGCAATCTGTTTGTATTACTGTTTTTGGTGGATTTCAGATGAACGAAGGGGGAGATCTCACAGAGACTTATAAAATTCTATCAGGACCAGACAGGGTAGGTGTAGGAAGAATGTTCTAGATGGTGTTGCTGTCCAGAACCAGGGGTCACAGTCTGACGATATACAGTAGACCATTTAGGTTGGAAATAAGAAGGCAGTTCTTCACCCAAAGAGTGATGAATCTGAGGAATTCATTACCACAGGAAACATTGAATGTATTCAAGAGGTGGTGAGATATAGCACTTGGGATAAACAGATCAAAGGTTATGGGGAGAAAGCAGGATTAGGCTATTGAGTTGGATGATCACCCATTATTGTGATGAATGGTGACACAGGGGTTAGCACTGCTGCTTCAGTGCCAAGAACCCGGGTTCGATTCCCAGCTTCCCAGCTGTTTCAGGTCCCCTGTATCTAGCCTATGTTTCTGGCCCCCATGTTCCTGGCCTCCTGTTTATGGCCCACTGTTTCTGGCGCCTTGTTTCTGGCCCCCTGTTTCTTGCCCCCTGTTTCTTGCCCACTGTCTCTGGCCCACTGTTTCTAGCCCCCATTACAGCCCCCCTGTTTCTCGCCCCATGTTTCTGGCCCCCTGTTTCTGCCCCCCTTTTCTCGATTGCTCGTTTTTCCCATATTGCGTGAGTTTCCTCCAGGTGCTCCAGTTTCCTCCCGTTGACCCGAACAGATGCCAGACTGTGGCAACTAGGAGAATTTCACAGTAACTTTGTTGCAGTGTTAATGTAAGCCTTACTTGTGACTAATAAATAAACTTTACTTTAAATAATGGTGGAGCAGACTCAAAGGGCTGAATGGCCTCCTTCTGTTCCTATCTTCTATGTTTCTATGCTATGGCATTTATACAGTGATAATTGCAGCATGTCAAACTAATCGTCTGGTTACTTATAGAGGAATCATTGCTTACAACACAGAGAGAGGTTATTCAGCCCATTGAGTCTATGTCAGCAAGAGCATATTAGCTTGTCTCAATCCCCACCCGTCTCCTGTAGTCCTGCAATGTTTTTTCCCTTAAAGTGTTTACCTAATTCTCTTCTGAAAGTCACGCTTGAATTTGCTTCCACCTGCCTATCAGTTTGTGCATTCCAGATCAAAACCCACTGTCTGCATTAAAAAAAAAGTTTCTCCTCATATCGCTTTAGGCTCTTTTGCCAATCACACAAAAGTTTCTGTCCTCCAGTTCCTGGCAGTTCACCAATGGAGATAGTTTTGCTCCACCTATCTTGATAAGAATCCTCATGATTTTGAGTGTCACTATGAAATCTTTCCACAAACCTCTCTTCTCTAAGGGAAACAACATTAACTTTTCCAATTATCTTTGTAACTACAGTCCCTCAGGCCTCAGTTTCATGCTGGCCTTCATGAGTCAGGGAATTGGGTGTAGAAGTCGGGAGGTTGTGTTGCAGTTCTACAGGACATTGGTGAGTTCTACAGGACTGGAGTATTGTGTTCAGTTCTGGTCGCCTTGCTATAGGAAAGATGTTATTAAACTGGAGAGAATGCAGAAGACGTTTACAAGAATGTTGCCAGGATTCAAGGGACTGAATTATAAGGAGGGATTGGACAGGCTAGGACTTTTTACTCTGAAGCGTAGGAGAGTGACAGGTGATCTTATAGAGGTGTGCAAGATCATGAAAGGTATAGATAGAGTGAATGCACTCCGTCTTTTTCCCAGAGTTGGAGAATTGAGAACTAGAGGGCATAGGTTTAAGTTAAGAGGGGAAAGAATTAATGTGAACCTGAGGGGTGACTTTTTTACAGAGAGGGTAGTACATATGTGGAATGAGCTGCCAGAGAAAGCATATAAGGCAAGGACATTGACAACATTTAATGGCATTTGGACAGGTGCAGGGACAGGAAAAGTTTAGAGAGTAATGGGACAAATTCAGGCAAATGCAGTTATCTTAATGGGCTTTTTATTCAGCATGTATCAGTTTGGGCCAAAAGGCCTGTCTCCGTGCCACAGATTCCATGATTCTATGATTGAATTGAGGATACTAAACAGTATTCTGAAGAAGAGAAGGGTGGGTTCTTCCTGCTGTGCTAAATAATATTTATTCTTCAACCCCCATTATTAAAAATGTATGATCTGTTCCTGAACAAGTGTGGGATCATATCGTACAAAGATTGGTTGCTCTGCAGAAGTTATCTGGATTTGCTTGCAGCTTAGCCAATGAGTCTCTCTGTCTTATCCACTCAGAACCATTTTGCTGTTAGTGGGATCTCACCATTGGTATTTCTGTCTGCCATCTTTCCTACATTTCAACAATGACAGCTTATTGACTGTAATGCACTTTGCAACATCCTGAGATTGAGAAAGACACCATACAAATGCAAGTCTTCTGGGCCATATTCTCTTGACCTCACCCACAGCTGGGATTCTCCAGTCCCGCTATAGTGAACAGAGATTTTTTTGAGTGCTAAGTTCTCCATTCTCACTGGCAGTGGCAGTGCAGTGTGAATGGCTGCAGAATTCTGGCCTTTATCTTTTTGCATGTGGACCTCTATCATAAGTCAGCATCATCCCTTAAATGAGGCAGCACAGAGCAGAGAACTGGAACGGATACGATGGAATATGCAGTTGGTGGAAGAAGTGGGGGAGCATGTCATTAGAACTGTCGTATGAACAAATAGCTTGTCAAATGCTCTGTTGAGTGCATTGACCTGGGATTCAAAAGTTGTAATGATTTTTGAGTCGCGTCTTAACTGAAAAAGAAACTTGCTGGAGGAGATTCTCTGGCCTTCCAGCCACATGTTTCCCACCATCGGGAGTTGTCACGTTGTTTGTTAGTGGCGGGATTCTCTAGTCCCACCATTGTCAGTGGGAATTCCCATTGATGTCACCCCACACTGGGGGAAATCCATGGACAGGTGTGCATTGCCGGTGGGACTGGAGAATCTCACTGGCATGAAAGGCCAGAGAATTCCGGATGATTTTTCTGAAGAAACCAAAATTGGTTGAAACTAGACAAAAGATGCGGAGCCATCTAAGCTCACCCAGCAGAACAGGCAACTGATGCTGGATCGGGAAGCTGACTACAAACAAATGCAAATAGTTGAAGCTGCATCTGTTATTTAAAGTTACTGACTGATCAAAACAGGCCATACTATACATAGTGATATCACTGAGGATTCAGGTAAAGGTAATACTGGTGGATTCACATCATCTAGGCTGTTATGAGTGGAGCTGAGGAGGTTCTAGAAAACAGCACAATTTTGGGGAACAGCATGCTCATAAAATTTAGGTTATTTTCAATGGCTAAGTCCTTGAAGAAAAGGAGAGTTCTATCTGAGGAAGATCAGTATTTTGTGGCTGAATGCTGAGTGGGTTGCCTCATAAATCTGTGAGATTAATCTTTGGCGTATCTGCCAATTAAGGTTTATATTAATCATAATTCACGCTTTTGTTTGATTGTCAAAGTGAAATCATATCCATTGTTTTTCTTCCTGGGAGTCGTTCAGTAAATTTGGTTCTTTTGAGATTATAACACAGAAGAAAATATATTGTGGTTGCTTCTTTCCATTGGTTTCTGAAATATATCACTTGCAGGTTGACCTCCATACACTACATGCTTTATTAATAGTCATAGAAAGCCCTGCGTCCCATCTTTGTGGAGAGTCATTTTAAGAAGTGGGATATTTTCGAAAATCCATGGAAATTGCATGCAAAGTAGGTTCCTGATTTAAATCTTATCATCGTGAAAGAAGATCAAGTAATGTCTCAGGAGGAAATTCATATTGGTCAGGTGCATCACTAAATAAAGAAGTGAAGAAATCATTGAATCATGAAGGGAAGCCATTTGGCTCATCGAGCTTATGTAGACTATTTGAAAGAGTTATCCACTTACACCCACTGCTCTGCTCTTTCCCATAGGTCTCCAAATTTTTGAGTTTCAGGTATTCAATTCCCTTTTGAAAATTACTATTGAATCCACTTCCCTCACACATTCTAATAGAGCATTCCGTACCATAATTATAACGAGTCGCTGTGTAAGTAAGGGCACTAACGGTGCTGTTGTCAAGTACAGATCTTCTGGTCCAGTGGCACAGAACAGACTGAGGAGAAGATAAGATGAAGACTGTTACAAAATTAATTGGACATGTGCAAGGAGGTAATTGGAATTGGAAGGGATGTAAAAACAGGATTCCTTTCAGTAGGATCATGGAACCTCTGCAGTGCAGAAGAAGGTCATTTGGCCCATCAAGTCTGCACAGGATACAACTCCATCTTACTCCTTTCCCAATAGACCCACACACTCACTCCGTTAGTCCTTCTGACACCAAAGGGGCAATTTACCATAGGCAATCAACTTAACCCGCACATTTTTGAACCGCGGGAGGAAACCAGATTACCCAGAGGGGATCCACACAGACACGGGAAGAATATGCAAACTCCACACAGACAGTGACCCAAGGCAAGAATTGAATCCACGTCCCTGGCACTGTGAGACAGCAATGCTAACCGCTGTACCACTGTGTCACCCCAAGTACAAGGACAGTAATTATAGACATAGTTGAATCTGTTGGAGGCAATGAAGGGAGATGGTATAAAGCTAGCAGGAAGTCCAAACATTTTCTCTCTATGAATATTTGTAAAAGATGTTACAGATTCTCTCAAAGAAGGAGAGCTTCATTTTCTGAGAAATCAGGAATCAAATTTAAGGATGGTAGAAATTATTGATGAAAAAATATTGAATGCAATGCAAGTGGATTTGACCTTGAGGCCAGACCATTTATATACACGAATAGTTAAAAGAAATGGTAGATAGGGATATGAAAAGATAATAGAAAATGCAAGAAATCCTTACAGAGTCAGGCAGCATCAGAGGAGAGAGAAGTCGAGTTAATGATCTTCCAGACTCACCAAAAACCAATGGACTTTTGACAGGCCCACTGCATCTGTCGAGGAAAGTTCCATCGAACTGGGTCAGAAAATCTGAGCCAATGTTTCAGATTACTCAGAACCTCTGCAATTGTCTGCCTTCAATATTACTTGCCACTTATCAAACTGAATGTTGTCCAGGTTTCGCTACATTTGGGCACAGAGTGCTTCATTACTTGGGCAGTTGTATATTGAACTGTACACCATACAATAGTGAACAACCTCACTTCTTAAGGATGTCTTCAGATGAACATGGAACATCTTCTCCACAAGGACTGTACAATGGCCAATCTTGTCAGTACTGTCATGGGTAGATGCATCTTCAACTGAAAGATTGGTGAGAGTGAGGCCCAGTCAACTTTTTTCTCATGTTTCTTTCTCTCACCAATTGCCAAGGTCCAGTCTGGCAGACACAGCCAGGTTTATTAGTGCTGTTACCAAGCTAGAATGATCTATTAGTGATGGGTATTGAAGCCCTACACTCAGAGCACGTTCAGTCCCCATATGACCATCTCCCGAGTGGTTCTCAACATGGAGAAGTACTGAGGGAGGACAGCAGATGATAACAAATAAGTGGGATCCTTGCCCATGTTTGACCAGATTCATATGAGACTGAATGAACTCTGGGGTCAATGTTTATTACTCTGAGGAAATTGCATATCACTGCATTGCTACCTCTAGTGGGATTGTCCTGCCAGTGGGACAGGACATATCCAGAGATGGTACTAGAGGAATTTGTGATATTACCTGAAAGGTATAATTCTGTGAGCAATGTCAGGCTATTGTTTTACCAGACTAGGGAACACCTCTCCCATTTTGGCACTATTCTCACAGGTTATGAAGAGGACCTTGAAAGGTTGATTAGGCTTTTGTTATGTCCGGTGCCCAGGTCATTGCAGAGTCATCCATTGGTTTTTATCTCATTGCTTGGTGATTTGATATAACTGAATGTCCTATTGGACATTTTTGAGGACAGTTAAGTTTCAGTGTTGTTGGTCTGGAAGTTGTTATCACACAAAATGGGTTTTTTATGACAACCCAGTAGCTTTGTGAGTACCTTTATTGATGCTTTAGCTTCTGTTTATATTCTTGATTTATTTAGCATACTGAATTTAAATTACCTAGTTGCCCTTGTGGGATTCGAACTCCTTGTCCACCACAGGAATAAAAGCAGATGTGGAGCGGACCATGCAAAGGTCTGTTGACCTCTGGCAGGATTTTCCAGTTTTAGAACATAGAAGAACATAGAACATTACAGCACAGGTGATTAACATTACAGGCCCTACGGCCCTCAATGTTGCGCTGACCAGTGGAACCAATCTAATGACCCTTTAACCTAAACTATTCCAATATTATCCGTATGCCAATAAATGCAGCTGTAAAATCCCTTATCTCAGGATTGTTAGTCCAGTAACATAACGATATAACATACTGCACCCGACATGTTACACCAGCCATTGAGGAGCTAAAAAGACTAAAAAGCTAAAGACAATGTCTTTAAAAGGATTGCTGAATGTATCTCACAAAACAGCCCAGAAAATTATCATTGTTGTTTAAAAGCTATTGTTATATTAATATCATAAGGATGTTGGGGGAGCAGTTATCAAGAAAATTAACTGAGTAGGTCATGAACTATATATTCTGTGTTTTCTGCATTCTCTTACCTGTTTTCTTAAGAAATTTTTGCAACTCTTGAAGGAAGCTATTTTGTGGTTTGTGATCAGGATGGGGATCTCTACGATGACAATTATATCTAGGGTCAATGTTTATTACTCTCAAGACCACTCCATTGTTACCTTTAGTGGGTCCGTCTTGCCGGTCAGACAGTACGTATCCAGGGATGGTGCTGGAGGAATGGCAATAACAATGACAATTAAGAGATAGGAATCTCTACAATCTCTTATTAGTGTGGCACAGTGGCACAATGGTGAGCACTGCTGCCTCATAGTGTCAGGGACCCAGGTTCAATTTTGGCCTTGGGCAACTGTCAGTGTGGAATTTTGCATGTTCTCCCCATGTCTGTGTGTGGTTTCCTTCAGATGCTTCGATCCCAGCGCCCCTCCCTTCCTCCCCCCACACCGTCCAAAGATGTGTGGGTTAGGTTAATTGGCTTTGCTAAATTGCCCCTTAGTGTCAGGGGGATTAGTAGGGTAAATATATGGGGTTGCATCTGGGTGGGATTGTGTTTGGTGCAGACTCAATGAGCTGAATGGCCTCCTTCTGTTCTGAAAGGACTCTATGACCTATGAATGAAGGCAAGAAATAGGAGAGAAATTGAAAAAAGAGGTTGAGCTTTGAAATAAAGTGCCGTACTGTTTCTGAAAAACAGAGGTACTGACCTGATGGCTCACAGAAACAAAAGTGCACATAGCATATTCAATAAATAAATGAAGGACATTTCATTTCAATAAATAAATGAACTCTTTCTTCCCACTGCTATCCTTTCTTCAATGTGTTTATGCAGAGTCCGTTTCCATATCTTTCCTGCTTCCTGAACAGCTGTGCAGCTACTGTCAAAGAACGCAAAAATCTGTTTCTTTATTTAGACAGTGATTTGTCAAATTCTTTCCATAAATGCCTTCAGAGCGCTGCTGGTTGCGCTAAACCTCACAGAAAGATGTGAAAATCCCTGTGCTTACATAATAAAGAAATAATTTATGATCATCCTGGGAATAGGAGTTAATCTGCCCACCTCCCTCCTCCCCCCCGCCCCACATATACACACACACACGCCCCCTAACCCGAGAGGTTTGCCTTCATGAAACCTGTACTTGTTGGAGCTCCCTGGGCCCAAAAGGCAACTGAATGACATCAGACCACAGAGACCCGTTCCAGAAACAGATGCTAATTTAATGCAAGAATGACTGCCTTTGACAGACTCTAACTAGCACCAACTGTCGCCAAACACAATTGATCAGCTCAGTTCCATTGGGTTGTTTGACAGTTCTAACAATTTACTGACAGCCTCATTTCTGAAGACTGTGGTGACATCAGTGGCTGAATTGCAGTTTGTTAAAGTACCTAAATTTGTAAATCTAATGTAGTTTGCCATCTTTCCATTTGAATCATTTTTATGAGAAACTTTCCATTCATTTACCAGCCTGCGTCCTGTGTACAGTTCTGCTGAAAGGTCATTAACCTGAAAAGTTAACCCTGTTTCCATATCCAGAGATGCTGCCTGACCTGCTGATTACCTGCAGCATTTTCTGCCTGTAACCATTGTGCTGTAGAGGGAGTGCAGCAAAGGTTCATCCTCTTTTCCAGGTCCACCTTCTTTCTCCAGCTGGTGATGTCATTGACGATCGGACTTGTGAACAATCAGGCTTCCAATTCCATCATCCTTCGAAATGCACTGTCCTTCAGCTGGCTTTTGCCGGAATGATGACTTCTCTCTGTTTTTGCAGCAGTGGTCGGTTTTTACAGAGTGAGGATGCCTGCTCCAGGTTCAAATCTCCTCCTTTTCTAACCTCACAGCTTCAGGGAATCAGATTTGATTCCAACCATGAGTGTGAAGTTTGCACATTCTCCCTGTGTCTGCATGAGTTTCCTCCAGGTGCTCCGGTTTCCTCCTACAATCCAAAGATGTGCAGGTTAGGTGAGGTTTGTGGGCATAGGGCCTGGGGAAAATGCTGTGTCAGAGATCAGTGCAGGTTTGATGGACCAAATTACTTCACTATAGGGATTCTATGAGATCAGCCATGATCTTATTCAATAGCAGACCAAGCTCATGGAGCTACATTGTTTACTCCTGTTCTTAAGTTCTTATGTTCCCACCGCTGAACCTACATCTGTTCCTTCATAACCACTAAGATTAATTTTTGCTCCTGCTGTCACCATTCATCTTCCAGTCTTCAACAAAAAAACTCCAACTTATTCAGATTGTTACCACTTGTATTATGTTCCATTCTAAGCACCAGTGACTTATCACACATCCACTGGCCTTCCTCACTTTCACAGAATCATAAAATCATCATATCAGGGGATCCCTACAGTGCAGAAGTAGGCCTTTTGGTCCATTGGCTCTGCAATGACTCAGCATGTAAGCACTGCCCGCCTGATCTCTGTAACTCCTAATCTACACAAACTTGTAATACTAAGGGGCATTTTAGCAAGGTCAATCCAATTAACTTGCACATCTTTGGACTCCCATTGGCTCCCAAATCCCTCAGTAGATATTTCCAAAATCATTATCCATCCAGGACCTTTGCCACTTCCTCGGCTATTCACTCCTGAAACACGAGCAGATTCTGGAAATCTGAAATAAAAGCAGAATAAGTTTGAAAAACTGGGGATTCAAGAAGGATCAGTGGACAGACATGGAGTTAAGGTTTCCCATGATGGTGACCTTTCATTATCTGTATCTGCTTGCTTGCTGATTTACTGGCTCTAGTTGGGTGTGCCACTTTTGCCAATCAATTGTGCAAAGTTCTTTCCCTTTCACTCTGAAATTGTCTTCCCGAATCCCTCTTTCTGTCTCACTTTCAACTCTTTCTCTAAACTTAGCTCTGCAACCATAAGGTTTGCCTTTTCCTTCAACCCTGTTGGATCAATCCCCAACTTTTGAAGTATCTTACAATGTTTAGTATGGAAGTTTATATTACATAAGAAAACCATGTGGCCTATCTTTTTTTTAATTCATTCATGATCACAAATCCGAATAAACGTTTGAGCCATGAGGTGTCCACTTTTTCCTTATTCTTCTGTGAAACACTCTGGGCCATTTTTCCATGTGAAAAACTGTGCTAATATTATTGCTTCTAAAGTATGCAGTAGTCAGACATCTTGTTACTGTATGACATAAATTTTTGACTCTGTTAGGGTACAGTGTCAATCTCTGATATTGAGATGTATTCTGAATTACTGGTGTTGATTGTACTAATGCACAGTCTGAAGCACTGACACTGTATTAACATAGCAGGCAGGAAACTCCCACTCAACCCATAACAGGAACAGAGAATCTGGTGGGAGCTAAAAATTTGGAAACTGGCCATCATAAAAATCACATTGCAATTCTCCCAATGCTGGGTTAATGGCGAGTTGGCCTTCCAGCTGCCAGGTGGCATGAAGGCAATTCACATTTATTTGCATCTCATGAACGGTCATTAAAGCAGCATCCCGACAGGCCTTCAAAACTCGTGTCATGCTAGTACGATATTAAGTTTGTTTGAATGGGCAAGAGCCGTGATCTTCAAAGAAACATGTGCAGAAATGTCCTCCAGTCAACATTCCTGGGCTTGACGGGTTCTGTCCTTGCTGCAAGAAAAATAGTGATGGTCATAGAAGTTATGACTAATGATTTACAAGTGTTGATTAAAGTTATATTATGCATAAAATACAAATGTTAAAAGTCAATCACTGTACATATATGTCTTCTTAATTATAACAACCAATCAGTGTAAAGGTTTGAACATGCTAGCTGACCTAATTTATTATCATTGCAAGTTGTCCTTAACATCCTAGCTTGTGGCCTAGGTTTGTAGATATCAATTATCTCTCCCATGTCCATATGTCTGACTTAATAAATTCTCTCAGAGTAAGATTGGAATTTTATCATCCCATCTGCCTCAGGAATTGGAGCAGGCAAGGGGTGAACAATGGGAAGGTCTGCTGACTTCGGGCGAGATTTTACGGTTTCGAGACAAGCAAGGCTGTAAAATCTGACCTTAAGAGTCTTTGTTAAATAAACAAACTTATATTCTGGGATTTCCTTCTTTATACTTAGCCTTGACACTTATCTGAGTCTGCTTTAAGAAAGACTTGCAGATTTTCACATAGCAGCTGCTGTGATTTTTGAACTTACGTGATTATGAACCCTTTCAGAGGTGAAGGAGATGAAACCTACTAGATGGTTTGACAGGGCCCACTAGAGAATGTGGCCCTGGAGTGCAGAGCCAAGCACAGATCCCTGCAAAACGTATTGAACCAAAGTCTCCATGACGTTTGCCAACTTCCTCATAGTTTCTGCAGGACACTCACTTGTTGGAGCCAAATAGATAGAATACAGACAGGCTCCTCCATCATGTGCACTAGACTATTGAGAAACTCTCAAAGGTCTGCCGATGTTCTGCTGTCTCCATTTGCATCCCACCAATGAGCTGGCAACTGCTTCCAGAGTCTCATGGTCTGACTAACACTGAGGTGGCTGATCTCCAGCAGCCCTCTGAGTGCCAGAGAGCTGGCCTGTCCCTGCCTCTGACTGCTGCGGGGACATGTCTGCGACGTGCTCTCCAGAAAGTGAGACAGAGTCTAATCTAGAGCTGTGCCCCTCGGAAGTGTGTGTCTCTATGCTGGTGGAGGGTGTGGATTTGAGGTGTGACTGCTCTCCCTGAGCCCGCTTATCCTCAGATGTGCTCTGGGGACTAAGAGTGCTGCTGGGCTGGCTAGCTGGCTGTGACCTGAAGAATACTAAAGGACAGTTTTAGTGGGTGAGCTGAAGCTATTTCTGTATACATGGCACTCAGAGTGAATTGGAGGAATCTGTGAAGTGATGGAGCTGGCATTAGGCTACTGCCAGAGGCCAAGCTCTGGATCATCACAGGAATGACCTCTCTCCTCGCTGGTGAACACTGCAGCAACTTTGTTGAATTCAGTGTGAGTGATGATTCTGCCATCCTTTCCCATATCTGGACTCACTGTCACTTTTTTATTCATTCATGGGATATGACTAGCCAACATTTATTGCCCATCCCTGCTTGTCCTTGGAGGACTGTTGAGAGTCAACCACATTGCTGTGGCTCTGGAGTAATGTGTAAACCAGATCAGGTGAGGATGGCAGATTTCCTTCCCTAAAGGATATTAGTGAACCAGATTGGTTTTTCTGACAATCAACAATGGTTTCATACTCATTAGTCATGGAAACCTACAGTGTAGAAAGAGGCCCTTCGGCCCATCGAGTCTGCACTAAACACAATCCCACCCAAACCCTACTCCAATATCTCCACATATTATACCCACTAATCCCTCTAACCTACACATCCCTGGACACTAAGGGGCAATTTCTTAGCATGGCCAATCAACCTTTGGACTGTGGGAGGAAACCGGAGTACCTGGAGGAAACCCACGCAGACATGAGGAGAATGTGCAAACTCCATCCAGACAGTGACCCAAGCTGGGAATCATACCCAGGACCCTGCAGCTGTGAAGCAGCAGTGCTAACCACTGTGCTACCATGCCACCCATTCTTAATTCTTAATTCCAGATATTTTTTATTGAAAGCAAATTCCACCATTTGCCATGCAGGATTTGAATCTGGGTGCCTGAAACATTAGCTGAGTTTCTAGATTCATAGTCTAGCGAGATTACCACTAGGCTATCTCTCTTGTTGTGTGCATATTTGGCTTGTATGGAGACAAAGGAAAGAGATGTGATGAGAAGGAATGGAGCGTAGGTTGGCGGAATTGCATGGCAGAGAATGGAATGTGGGCAATAAGACAGATAGGACGGTGATGTTGTGAAAATCCTGTTGAGAGAGTGAGTGTTGAAATGTGTCTTCATAGAACATAGAACATAGAACATTACAGCGCAGAACAGGCCCTTCGGCCTTCGATGTTGCGCCGACCAATTATGAAAAAAGCAATGACCCTCCAAACTAAACCATCCCCTTCTCTTCTATGACTGGCCCTAATCTTGCCCTAACCAATCTCCTATTCTTAACATATCTGAAGAAAGCTTTAGGATTCTCCGTGATCCTATCGGCCAAAGTCTTCTCGTGTCCCCTCTTAGATTTCCTCAACTCACTCTTTAGCTCCCTCCTGGCTAATCTATAGCTATCCATTGCACTAACTGAGCCTTCAAGCCTCATCCTGACATAAGCCTCCTTTTTCCTTTTAACCAGCGAATTAACTTTTCTAGTACACCACGGTTCCCTTACTCGACCATTTCCTCCTTGCCTGACAGGGACATACTTATCAAGGACTCGCAGCAGCTGCTCCTTGAATAAGCTCCACATTTCAGATGTTCCCAGTCCCTGTAGTTTCCTAGTCCAACCTATGCACCTAAATTCTCTCCTTATGGCATCATAATTACCATTCCCCCAGCTATAATTAATGCCCCCAGCTTCATGCCTATCCCTATCCATCAGTAAGGTGAACGTAACTGAATTGTGGTCACTGTCATCAAAATGTTCACCAACTTCCAAGCCTAACACCTGGTCTGGCTCTTCAGTGACTGAATGTGTAAGTTCCATGAAGTGAGTAGCTGTTTAAGTATATGATAAGAAGTCTCAAAACACCAGGTTAAAGTCCAACAAGTTTATTTGATAGTAAAGCCACAAACTTTCAGAACACTGTTCTTTTGTCAGATCACTTGTTGAAGAAACAGCATTCTGAAAGCTTGTGGGTTTGCTACCAAATAAATTTGTTTGACTTTAACCTGGTGTTGTGAGACTTCTTACTGTGTTCACGCCAGGCCAATGCTGCCATCTCCACATTATGAGTATATGATGCCATGCTGAGATTTTTACAGTGCAGGAGGATGTGTAGGTTTGGTTGATTAGCTGTGTTAAATTTCCCCTTAGTGTCAAATGGATGTGCAGAGCAAATACATGGAGTTACAGCGATAAGACCTGGGTGGGATTGTTGTCAATGCTGACTCAATAGACCAAATAACCTCCTTCCACAATGTAGGGATTATATTCTGTGATTCTCAGAGCTGAGAGAAGACTTAGCCTACCAAAGCTGATAAAATCATTCATCCATTTCCAAAATTGGATGGCACATTGTGGGTGGATGGTAGTTGCCAGGGCAGAGAATAGACGTTTATGTGCTTTCCCGAGCCATCCTTTGGACAGAGCACATGCCAGTGGGTCTGGATTCCTCAAATAAGGGTCTTGGCGGTGAAAGCTGATGTTGTCTGCTTCTTGAGGTTCCTCACCTTTTGCTTCTGGGTTGCTGACATCCTGTGCAGTCTGGTGAAGTGGTTGGAGAGAGTGCTGGACTGGTATTTAAATATGGTGCCAGAACTTCAAATCCCCCAGCTAACAGTGGGCTGTTAGAATTAGCTGCCAGGCAACCAGTGATTCGTTTGTGCATAATTAATGAGGTTCCAAGTGCAGAATCTGGCATGGGATCCTGCTATTCTGGCCTGCAGGAGACGCGTCACTGGAGCCACCCTCCATTGCACTTAGTCTCATAAACAGAGAATTCCAGCCACATTCTAGAATTGCTGATGCTCAGCAGTGAATGGCACTGGCCCATGGACTATGTCTGGGATTTGTCGCTGGAGCTTACTGTGATTGAAGAGTCATATTGGGCCATTATCCTGTATAGGAATCTGTGAGAGTGGGGCAAATGTCTGCATATCTCCTTATCCATTCAAATTGAAGATTTATCAATGAGGAACATGAAGTCTGAAACAGGAAATGCCAATTAGAATATTTAATTCCAAGTCAAATCTCTTGCAGAAAATCAAAGGAATGAGATGAAGTGAGTCTTTGGTAAATAAATAAAAAGGATACATGCCCCAAGTCTATTATACATCAGTGGTTTAGCCAGATGCTGTTAGCTGCCAATTTTGGAGTTTTTAAGTCCAATAATGTAGTTATTTTTATACTGTGCAATAGTGATAAATAACAAATATGTGAAAGTATCAATATCTCAGCATGAGAGGGCGTAAACAGATTAAAGAACTCCAGCTCTGAAGAAGAATAAATGTCCCTCATGATAAACATATTCAATCAATTAATGGACAATGATAATCCTCTTTAAATATTAATGAATCAATGTCTCTGTGCTACATGTTTAAAATATTGGTCATTTAACAGGAAAAAAATCAGTTTGAGACTCTCCTAAAGTGATAGAAAGTGAATAATCAAATGAAATGAAGCAAATTTGGAAAAAAGATTATGCAGATTAGTGTCACTGGAAGCGTTTTGAGAAATGCCTGACTGATCCATCATACTGTGGAAAGAGATTAAATTTGATCTCTCATTAAATTCATCAATAACATGGGAAACCGAGCCAATGAAGAAGAGAGAGTAATTCCTGTCGGCATTTGACATGGTTTGATGTGATTAGTGGGTGGTAAAGGTGGGGGCAGGGTGTACATATTGGGGAGAGTTGGGGGGGGTGGTGGGTGGGTGACAGCTTGGGCTGTATGCAGCTGTTTAGACTTCAGAGTACTTCCAGTCATTCAAAAAGCTTGCTGTCAACGTTTCGCTTCAAATTTAATATTATTTGACACAAGTTTTATACCTGAGCCTTTGTTTTCGGTTCTTGCCCAATGCATTTATTTTCAAAATTCAGTTCCATTAGAAAGAAGATGACAACTTTTTTTTTGAAAAAGGGGGAACATCATAGCCATCAGGAGACATGGGCCATCTGGGAAATTTGAGAATGAACATTTGTTTGGTTGTGTTTTCAGTCCTGGTAGCTTACAGGATCAAGTACACAGGTACACGCATGAGGTGATTAACATTGCTGTCAATCCAACTAATGAAAAAACATGGATCTTGTGATCCCACAATGCAAATTATGGCAAGCCAGACAAAACATACAATACATATTTCTCCCTAATTTTTATACTCACTGTTAGCCTGACACAGTCAGCTCAGATGCAACATGTGTTATATAGCTCCAAAAATGTGTGGAAGAATTTGGTCTAGTCAGATTCCACACATAAACTGATGATGTCCAACTCTAATGCACCCTACCTTTTTCATTCAAACCCTCCACTGCATCTGAGTAATCATCAATAGATTCTTAATTCCAGATATATTTTATTGAATTCAAATTCCACCATCTGCCATGGCAGGATTTGAATCCAGGTCCCCAAAACATTAGCTGAGTTGCTAGATTAATAGTCCAGTGAGAATACCACTAGGCCATCTTATTTGTTGTATGCACATTTGGTTTATATGGAGACAAAGGAAAGAGATGTGATGAGAAGGGATGGAGCAGAGGTTGGCAGAAATGCATGTCCCCTGTCTTACCCAGAAGGGGCAGAGAATGGAATGTGGGCAGTAAGACAGATAGGATGATGGTGTTATGAAAATCTTGTTGAGAGAGTGAGTGTTGAAATGTGTCCTCAGTGACTGAATGTGTCAGTTTATAAAGTGAGTAGCTGTTTGAGTATATGATGCCAGGCTGAGAGTTTTATATTATGTTATATATTATATTAAAACGTCATGCTTCTCCAACACGGGTAATATTTGATTAAATATTGGAAAGCCAAAGGCCATTGTCTCCAGCCCCATCAAAAATGTTGTTTCATTGTCATGGATTCTGTCTCCCTCCCTAAAATCAGACAGCTTACAGATTAATTGTCCTATTTAACCCCAAGCCTTGTTAAACTCCAACCCCATATCCTCACCATCACCAAGACCATCTAATTCTGTCAGTATGATAATCAAATATCTCCTACTCTACCACAGATTAAATGCTGGTGTAACTCTTATCAAAATCTTTGTTATCTCCAGATCAGACTATTCTAATGGTCTCCTAGTCATAAATTTGCCCTTGCATTCTCTGGAAATTTTAACTCATCCAAAATTTTGTTGCCCCCTATTCTAGCTTGGTGCAAGTCTGTATCATCCATCACCTGTACTGCCTGTCAGTCTGGCAATGTGTCAAACTAAAAATTCCCATCTTTGTGATCAAATCCCACCAAAGCTTCACTGTTCCCTATTTCTGTAATTTTTTCTAGCCTTATAATGTTCAAAAAGATTTCCCATTTTGCCTTTTGTGTACTCACAATTCTCTTTGATTCATCAAAAACATATCTTCAGCTTTGTAGATCTTAACCTCTGGAATGCCTTCTTCAAACTGCATCATCTTTCTTTTTTTTCAGTATGCTCCTGAAAACCTACACCTTTAATCAAATGTTTGGTGACCTGTTCCATTATTACCTCATATGGCTAAGTGTTAAATTTTGTTGATAATGTTGACTAAGTTGTCTCTTTGACCAAGCTTTTTGACATCTTGTTCTATTATCTCCTTAAGCGGCATGATATTAAAATGTATCTGATAAGACTCCTATGAAGCATCTTTTGATGATTTATTACATTAAAGGAATGATATAAATAGATTTTATTGTTAATTTTCCAGTGATGTAATGAACACATTCAAAAATAACAGCTTCATATTAATACAATGCTTTCAGTAGGTGGCCAGTGTTCATGACCAAATTATTTTCCTTTTATATCTTTGAAAATGGATAACTGTTCATTATATATATGGCATAACTTCACTTTATCTTTATTAAAATCTATATCTTGTTGCTTAATCCATTCACTGTTTCACTAATTGTTCTCAGGATATGGGTGGTGCTGGAAAGGCACCCTTTATTGCCCGTTCCCAGTTGCCCTGAAAGTTATATGGGTCTTTTTCATTTTGAACCATTGTCGGCATTGTGGTGATGGGTTCATTTTGTAGCAGCTGTTATATGCAGCTAACCCATTCCAGAGGGCATTAAGAATCATCACACATCAATCTTAAGTTGCTCCAGATCCATTTGGATGTTACCAATCTCTTAACTTCAGCAATATCATCAGCAAATGTTATAATATATAACGTTAATATAAGTAGGAAGCCAGTGCAATTCTTCGCCTCATGTACCTTAATATGACCCTCATTAGACTCCCCATATTGCATCAATGTGGCTTTTCATTTTCTCATATTATTCATTATTGTGTTTTATTTTTCTGAGTGAAACTGACAGCTGAATGGCAACTGGGGAAAAATTACTTACATGATGTAGTTTTCATCCATTAAAATCTGGGCTGAGACTGCCCCAGAATCTTTTCACTTTGTACCCCTGATGCTGAGAAAAGTGACAGATTCACAATAAATGTCAGACCAGGATGTGGGAGGAAACTTTTCTGACCATTCTCCTCTTTCAATTCAATCGCTGTGTAACCTCCTGGTGTGATTCATCTCTTGTCTCCCGTGTGGTTTCACCCTTGACCATAGCTTATTTTCTGGGTTCAATACATTGAACATCATGTTGCCTGGCACTGAAAGTGTTCCCACCATCAACACCTCTATTTGGTGAGGTGTAGAGAGAAATGGTGATGATATCTGCTGCAATGTCACATGAC
This sequence comes from Sphyrna mokarran, assembly GCA_024679065.1. NCBI lineage: Eukaryota > Metazoa > Chordata > Chondrichthyes > Carcharhiniformes > Carcharhinidae > Sphyrna > Sphyrna mokarran. Next base: position 26,488,080 of record JAGIQG010000009.1, read on the forward strand.
AAGCACCTTTGGCAGAGAACCAAAAACATAAACTTCTCTGTTTATTCCTTCCAAGGTTTTGTTAGTTGTCCTATTGGGACAGATTGCTGGACTGCTGTGGCACCCTGGAAACCCCTTCGAGCATCAGTATTCAGAACCATTTCAGCATTAGCCTGAACTTCCAATGTTGCATTCCGACATTGAGTGGCTGCTGTTTGTAATGGAAGACGAGGCTTTGGTCATCAGATGTTGCATCAAGGTTGGTTCAACAAGTGCTGATGGAGTTGAATATCAATTCCATATGGAAAGCTCTGCATAAATCCCTGTGTCACTGGACTCCTATGTTCTCCTATTTTGAATGCATGTTTTCTGATTAGCTTCAGTTTCACCAACCATTTTGATCTACACACACAAGAACATTTTCCCTCAGGCTTTCCCATCAGTGTCCTTACCTGAATCCTATACAATTGTGCATGACTTTACCCTCTGGCATCAGTGTTATCATTGTCCCCTACTTTTGATGCAATGTACATGCATCTGGTGTTTCCATATCAACAAATTCCACTTCTATGCTAAACTCTAAAATATGCCCAGTTTCTGTATCCCAAACTGGAAGCTGCAACTGTGAAATCAAGTAGTGGTTTTCATTATTATTACCTTCCTGTTCCTTTACCATTTCCTGGATAGGTTGCAGGGAATAAAGCTTGGGTTGAAATGAAAAAGGGACAGGGTTTGAATGTGGCAAGCTGAGAGGAGACAGTAAGAAATAAATCATAAGAGAGTAAGAGATGAGGGTGATGTGGGATATGAGATGGAAGATTATGCTGAAGGACATTGTCATTTTCAATGGCTTCAACCCTTCTACTGGCCCTGCCTCAGTAATGGTCCTTTCCATAATGGCTGATCATGGGAGTTGGAACATGTTGCCAAGCCTCACCCCACTCCAACACATCCCCCCATGCCTTACACTCCAGTTATTTCCTGCTGCTTGGGGTTCTGCACCACCTTCTCCTGCAGAAGAGAGAGAAGTGTGTCACTGAGTGACATGGAATGTATATGGATGAAGCGAGTAAGCCGTGAGCTGTGGGTAAGAGGTTTGTGTGGGAGTAAAGAGAAGTATATGCTTGTTAGGTCTGAGTCCTCTATGAGAGATATGTGTTCACAAGTGACTGATCCAGGTGTGGTGAATTGAGAAGTGTGAGAGGCTGGTGATACAACTGGGATGGAATGGCACATGAAGCTGATGTCAATGATCTTGGCTGCTCCTGGGAATTCCTTGTAGCACTGCATACAGGCTCTTGAGCATATACTGATCACCTGGACCATCTGTTCCCATTGTGTGCCTGCCTCCCCTGAGGATCCAGGGTATCTATTCTCCTTTCCATTTCCTCCAGCATGATGTCTGGCAACCTGACCACTCATGGTTAGTCATTCTTTACTCTGTCCTAGGTCAGATTCAATTGCAAAAGAATTCCTAGCACTTGCTTCAGTTATAATGTAGCACCTCTTTAAAAGGTGCAGGCTGACTTTGAAATAGTGCACAATGACTTTGAGTCATTCAGGTTACTAATGACATTAGGCATCTTGCTGATCCACAAATAATGCACAGGTAAAAAACACACAGTTCAGGCTGTCTGTAGAAAACATTATAAGGAACTGGCAGCTCTAAGTTGGAGGGCTGTCTGCATCACACTTAATAAATACAGCTTACTCCAACATCACCATCCCTACGGCCATTTTTACCATCTATCCCTTCAATGTTTCAACCTCTCCCACTTTTTAGCAGCCCTGGACACAAGAAATACATTGGCATTCCTAGCAATTCTGGCATAAATTACAGGAATTCAAGGAATCAATGTAACTGTGGAGGGGAATCTTCCCTTTCATTACTCTAATATCTAATATCTTTACTCTGCTGTACTTTATAAATTAAGTATTTCTCTCAATAATCATCATTATTGCTCCCATTCCCATCCCTTCTATCCAATCTTGCTCTGCTAATTCTGTAACATCAGTGGATAGTAAAGTTTTTCATCCAACCAAGTTTAACATCCACATGATTATTAAAGTGCTCTTGATCTCATCCTTTCATTCATCCCCAACCTAAACAGATTAATAATTGCATGAGTAATTAAACCCAAGGACGCAACCTTTATAGAGATTATTTCCTTTACAATGTACAAGTTTTCAAAGAATTTATATTTGGATAACATCTTTTGCATCCTCAAGACACCCCAAAGCATTTCACAGTCAATTTTAAAGAGTATTGCGAGAATGTAACCGGTGCCAACTTTGTATTGGATGTAATGTGACTAATGGTAACAAGATGTAAAGGTCAGCTGACCCAATAAACCATGGAACCAATTACAGGATGATGTAATAGTCAGCTGACCATCTGAATGGAATTGTGGAGAGCTTGGATTGGTCCAGGGCAAGGCCTCATGTTTGGAGTAATGTTTCTTTACTAAAACCCTTTCTTTGATTTATAAGTTGGAGTAATTTTTTTTCTATCTTTATTGTCTGCATTTGAAGAGTTACTTCTAGTGAAACAGTAATCACTCAGCAATATAGGGAAATGCAGTCATTAAAGCTTATAAAGTTTTTAAAGTTTTTTTTATTAATGTCACAAGTCATGTTTACATTAACACTTCAGTGAAGTTACTGTGAAGTTCACGATCAATAGGAAATAGATGAGAAGATAATTGACACCAGTGATGTTTGTTGAGGCATAAATGTTGGTGAAGACACCAAAGAACTCTCTATGCTCAACTCGCCACCTGGTGCAGTTTTGTTCTGACATTCATTTCCCATTGCTTACCCAGTTCCTAGCTTTCTCTGAGAACTTTGAGAAATCTTGGGGCCTGTATGCGCATAGACTGAAGGGGAAAGAAATCTTTAGAATGCATCACTTACTCTCATCTATCCAAGCACCAGCACAAAAATTGGAACCATGCAATATTTCTGCCATTTTTAGGTGAAAAATTGAGTCTTCCCAATGATCTAGCTCTAATGCTAAGACAATATGGGTGGAATTGTCCCATCCTGGGACTAAGCCCCGTGATAAGGTAGGAAGGTGGACCGTTTTTCTGGCTTCAGAGGCCGGCAGGAAAACATGGCAAACCTTCTGGCCTTGATCTTATTAATCATGCACCCATAGGTTTCACACAGTATTCTGTGTTGGGGCAGGCCTGATGATACAAAGTTCTCCATCCTATCTGGGTGCCACATTGAAAAGATGCCTAATATCACTAGTGAAGGAAGAAGATGAGCCTTCTGAGAAAGAGGAAGGATCTCCACAAACATTCTGAGTCTGGAAGATGACCTCTCCAACCATCACTGCCATCACCTCCCCCCCACCCCTCCACCACCACCCCCCACCCCCCACCCCCCTCCATTCCCACCAGCTCATTCCAGGACAACAAATGTGGAAGGTCCACTTGAAGATACTCACCCTGCTGTGGTGTTTCAGCATTCAGGGTTTCAGGAGGCCTCCACCCTGAACTCCAGAGGCAGCCCCAAGCATTGTTCAGGTGAGTTCCAACATCTGCACACCACATTTCCAAACAAGTTCTGCACCAGAGTGTTTACCCACTGGCACCGTGGAGAATCAGGTTTGGATAGTCAGGCCTTCACTGGGATGAAAGGATGCTAATGATTTTCAAGCCAGCTTCCAGTGACTTTCCTCATCCACCATTGTGAGCACCAGCCAAAGCTCCCCAGTGAAATTCAGGCCAGACAAAACCAATTTTTGAGCCTCTTGCTAAAATCTCCCCCCACCATTGAATCTGCTGATGGGAGCTTGGGTGAATTCTCCCTTATATCTTTTCATTGTCTTCCTACCAAAGGAAATGGTTTTTCTTTATCCACCATATTGAACCTCTTTGATATTTTAAACCTCAATTCAAATCAACCCTAATTCTCCTAAATGCAGAAAAAAGCAAATCGAGTTTGCAAACAAATGAAGGGCTCTTGTTGCGGAAGGCCGCAGCATCAGTATTAACGGAGATTTTTACCACAGCTGTATTAGGATGAAAAAGTGGGAACAGCATTGAAGAAATTCTTGGTGTAAAGATAAATGCTGTCCATCTGTTTCTATATCCCAGTGGCACAAACAGCACTCATTCCACCACTATCACTCTGGCTGCAATATGCACAATATGTAGGATGCTATGCAGAAAGTTACTTCAACAGATCCTTCCCTCCCCAGCAATCTGTGCCACTGAGTATAAAAACAGCAATATGACGGGATCAGCTTTGCCTCCAAGTTGTGCATCATCCCAATTTGGACAAAAATTGCCATTCTTTATCATTGGGTCATATAGAAAAGTCCATTCAGTCCCTCAAACCTGTAATACCATTCAAATAGATCATGGCTGATCTCTCTCTTATTTCCTTCTACCTGACTTGTTTCCAATAATCTTGATAACCTTTGCATAAAATAATCCATCAACTGGGAAAGGAACCAGTGGAAAGATGAGGAGAATAATTTTGGGCCTGAATGCAAGACTGAAAGGGTTGATGGAAGAAAATTGAATAACAATTTTTAAAGGGAATTGGGTAAATACTTAGGAATAACAGTTTTCTTTTTCATGCAGGGATGTGGCTGTCGCTGGCTGGGCGAGCACTTATTGCCCATCCTGAATTGCTCTTGAACTGAATAGTTTGCGAAGGTATTTTAGAGAGAGCATTTAAGAGTCAACCACATTGCTGTAGGCCAGACTGATAAGGATGACAGATTTGAGGTAATGCATGGACAAATGTGAGGTAATGCATTTTGGAAGGTCTAATACAGATAGGAAATATACAGTAAATGGCAGAACCCTTAAGAGCATTGATAGGCAGAGGAATCTGTGGGTACAGGTACATGGGTCACTGAAAGTGGCAATGCAGATGGAGAAGTAGTCAAGAAGGCATACTGCATGCTTGCCTTCATTGGCTAGAGCATTGAGTTTAAAAATTGGCAAGTTTGAGCAATGTTTGAGCTTTCTTGGTTAGGCTGCACTTGGAATACAGATTTCAATTTTGTTCGCCACACTACCAGAAGGATGTGGAGTCTTTGGAGACGGTACAGAAAAGATTTACCAGGCTGTTGCCTGGTATGGAGGACAGTAGCTATAAGGAGAGAGTGGAGAAACTTGATTTGTTTTCACTGGAATGACAGAAGCTGAAGAGTGACCTGATAGGAGTCTACAAGATTATGAGGGGTATCGGCAGAGTGGATAGTCAGAAGCTTTTTCCCAGGGTGGAAAAGTCAATTATTAGGAAGCATAAGTTTAATATGTGAGAGGCAAGAAGGAGATGTACAAGGCAAGTTGCATGATGGATGCCTGGAACTCACTGCCGGGGGAAACAATGCATTTTATTGAACTTAAAAGAAGTTTTTAATAGTTAATTAATGTTTATAAAAACTGTAAATCATGTAAAACAAAGTACTCTCATTTTTCTCTGTGAATAATGCCACAGGTAATCAAATAATACGAAATAGCTTGTTAGATCTGCCCTGTATCATACTTACTACTTTATTGCATTGGATATAAAAGCAGAAATTGCCAGAAATTTGCATTAGATTAGACAGTATCTGAAAAGATAGTTTCCCTTTTCAAGTTGAAGAAAACAAACAAAAATTACTTGCACTTGAAAGAAGAAAAATTAAATTGCATTTATATGAATGCCTTTCACAACCTCAGGACATTGCTAACCACTTTACAGTGCAGTACTTCTGAGGTTTAGAACAAAGAAGAAAGGAAAGTATAGCACAGGAACAGGGCCTCTGACCCTCCAAGCCTGCGTCGATCATGATACCCTAACTAAACTAAAAAAGACCTTCTGTTCTTACTAGGTCCATATCCCTCATTTCCCTCCCTTTTCATGAAATCATCCAGATGCCTCTTAAATATTGCTAATATACCTGTTTCCACCACCTTCTCTGGCAGCATGTTCCAACTCTTGTCACACTCTGCATGAAAAGCTTTCCCCGCACGTCATCTTTAAACTTTCCTTTCTCACCTTCAATTTGTGCGCCTTATAATTGACACTTCCACTCTTGGTAAAAGCCTCTGATTATCCATCCTGTCTATGCCTCTCACAATTTTGTAAATCTCTATCAGGCCTCCCTTCAGCCTGTGACTTTCCAGTAAAAATAGTCCTAGTTTATTTAATCTTTTTTCTCATAATCAACAACCTCGAGTCCTTCGGATAGTATGATGAACAGAACTGCATGCAATATTCCAAATGTGGCCTAACCGAGGTTTCATATAGCTGCAACATGATTTCTCAATTCTTGTACTCAATGCTTCAGCTGATGAAGACAAGCATGACATATGCCTTCTTAATCATCTTGGCCACCTGTGCTGCTACTTTAGTCACAGTTGCAAATGTTGGAAATACCACGGCCAACTTAAGTGCAACAAGGCCTCACAAATAGCTCTGTGGTCATGAGCATATTTGTTTTAGCAATGTTGGTTAAGGAATAGATATGGGTCAGGATATACTTTCTCTTCTTTGAGTAATGCTATGGGATCTTTTCTATCAGCTGCAAGGGCAAGTAAAGCCACTTTTTTACATTAGTGTCTGCAAGACAGCACCTCTGGCAATATAGCATTCTCTTAGTACCATACTGAAGAGTGAACTTGCAGTTTATGCTCAAGCCCTTGTTCTGGAATTTGAAGCCTTAACCTTCTGTCTTAAAGGGGAGAATACTGCAACTTACTCCCAAATTCACCATCAGTGTAAATGTACATAAGGCATTGAAGATGGCAGGAAGATTGAGAATGTAGTTAATAAAGCATAAGTATCCTTGGCTTTATTAATAGGGATGTTGAGTGCAAGAGCAAAAAGGTTAAGTTGAACTTGTCTGAGGCATCAGTTCAGCCTCAGCTAGTGCATGTGTTCCAGCCACGTACTTTAAAAAGAATGTGAAGGAATTGGAGAGAATGCAGTAAATGAGAATAGTGCTAGGGACAATGAGCTTCAGATTTGAAGATAGATTGTAAATGTGGTAGATTGTAAAAGTTAGGACTATTTCCTTAAAGAAAGGAAGGTTCAGAGGAGATTTGACATTCAAAATCATGAGGGATCTAAATAGAGTAGAAAGAGAGAAACCATTCCCATTGGTGAAAGGATTAAGAATGAGAGGGCACAAACTTAAAGTCATTGACAGAAACATATAAGAAGAATTTTTTCACACAGCAAGTTGTTAAGGTCTGAAATGCCCTGATATTGTGGTGGAAGCAGGTAAATCAAAGCATTCAAAGGGAATTAGACTGTTATCTGAAGAATATGAAAGGTTAGAGGGAGAAGGAGGGGATTGACATTGGGTAAATTGCTCACACAGAGAGTTGGTGCTGACATGATGGGCCAAATGGCCTCTCCTTCTACACTACAATAATTCTGTTATTCAATAGAATTTCTAATTCTGCCTATCTGAGTTTATCTGGGGACAAATGCATTTTATAATTCTCAGTTTAAGTTACACAAGTGCTTAGCGAAAATAAAAAGCAGGAAACCTGAACCTGCAGTACTACTGATTCTTCACGTAGCTGGAAAGCCAGTTGAGTTGAAGCTCTGTTATGATGTTCTTCAAGGAAGTGCAATTGTTAAATTATTTGGTTGTTCCTATGGACCAATCATAGTTGTCAGTAAAATTCCAATGTTGACAGTAAGACTCAGGAAAGACGTGATTTTGGAATTCAAGATAGTAAGTTAATAAAAGTGGCCAATAATGCATGAACTACCAGCACCAATGGTCAAGTCTTGGGCGTTTTCACATCAGATTAATGCATCTTATCCTCAAATTTGATTGATTTGATTTATTATTGTCATATGTATTAATGTACAATGAAAAAATTGTTTCTTGCATGCTATATAAAGCATACCAATAACAGAGGAAAACAAGAGAGTGCAGAATGTAGTGTTACAGGGTGTAGAGAAAGGTCAATTTAATGCAAGATAGGTCCGTTCAAAAGTCTGACAGCAGCAGGAAAGAAATTGTTCATGAGTCAGTTGGTACATGATGTCAGACTTTTGTGTCTTTTTTCCGACAGACGAAGGTGGAAGAGAGAATGTCCAGGATGTGTGGGGTCCTTAATTACACTGGCTGTTTTGCAGGCAGCGGGAATTGTAGACAAAGTCAATGGATGGGAGGCTGGTTTATATAATCAGATGGGCTACATTCACGATCTTTGGTAGCTTTTTGCGGTCTTGGGTAATGCAGGAGCCATACCAAGCTATGACACAACCAGAAAAAATGCTTTCTATGCTGCATCTGTAAAAGTTGGTGAGAGTCATAGTTGACACGTTATTATTTTTTATGGTTTCAATTTAAATATTATTATTTGGAAAATATGATAATGCCATTAAGATAACTTAGATATTAGTTACTATATTAAATTGCATCCATCATGTTAATAATATGCTAACCATGATTACATAACCACAGGTAATGGTTTATCAGAATTTGATGTTGCTACACATCATTTCTGTCTTCTCAAGTGAAAATATAGTACATGACAGTGACCTAAATGATGGCTTTGACATCAACATTAGCACAGAGAGAGACAACTAGGTTGCTTGAAAAATATTACTCTTTGCCAATGGTATTGCCTTTCACAGAGGGAATAGAACAGGAAGGGGAGACCAGAAGACAAATCATTGCTGAGCGATTTTCCATTGGTCTGATATGTGCTCAGGATATCCTATCCCTAATGCTGATAGTAATTCTTCTGTAGTCAATAGAGATTACTGAATTGCTTGCTTTGCCTTTACATGTGACAGTTAATCACTTCAGTATGGTGCAGAGGTGAAATGAAACTCAGACTGGGTAAAGTCAATGGGTATTGTTCTCTACTGACATTACTGAACTAAATGGACTCCTACTGATTCCAGATTTATATACAGATTCCTTCTTAAATTTCATTCCATTTCTCAAACTGCTGTGATGGGATCATGAATTTACCAATGTCTGTGTTATTGACCTAGGTGTCTGGATTGCTAATTCAGTTATATAATCACTGTACTACCATACCCCCGTGTTATACTTAGTGACATTGGCAATGGTTTGAAAGATTTTGTGTAAAATCTTAACATTATTTATAATTACAGGTTAGGACAATTTTCAAATCTCAGTACCCTCCTCCCCGCCACCCTGGCCCCAGGTCTAGTGTACCACTGGAAAGATTTTACAATAGGCAGCTCATTAAGAAACCTCTCTGCATTTTCTATCTAACTAAGGAGAACATGTGGATTTCTGAGATAGATGGTCCAACTGGAGAGTGTGCCATATTAGAAAACAGTAGCTTCATTGGGAGAAGTCGGTACTGCTCAAGCAGCTTAAGACCACCTCAAAATGAAGGTGCTCTTGGATGCCTGCTTAAATACAAAAATAAGGAAGCCCTGTAGTTCTCAGGGTGATCTTTGTGGAGAGCAGACGCATCCACAGAAGAGATTGTGACCAAGACTGCAGCTATTTTATTCATGTTGCTCGTTCATTCAACAAGTGGAAGATGGTATTGATGGTCCTTTGGTCAGCTTCTACACAACCATTTTCAAGGTGCAGCCTTAGTCTCCAGACTGATTAGAGGCCAGTTTGACAACAGTAAGAGTTATTTAATCTCTGAAACTTGATTCTATGTCAGGTCTTAAGCTGTGATTTGATTATTTTTTGTTTTATTTATTAATTCATCGATGCGTATTGTTGGTTAGATAGGCATTTCTTGCCCATCCCTAATTTCCCTTCAGGAACTGGTGGTGAGCTGCCTTCTTGAACTGTTGCAGCTCCTATGTTGTAGGAACACTCACAATGCTGTTATGGAGGCAGTTCCAGGACTTTATCCCAGTGGCAGTGAATGAACAGTGATATAATTCCAAGTCAAGATGGTGCATAGCTTGGAGAGAAACTTGACAATCCACTTTGGCAGAAATAATAGTAGGAGGGATTATTATTTAAAGAGCAAAAAGCTGCAGCATGCTACGGTGCAGAGGGACCTGGGGGTCCATGTGCACAAATTACCAAAAGCCAGTTTGCAGCTACAGCAGGTGATCAAGAAGGCAGATGGAATGTTGGCCTTTATAGCGAGGGGGATAGAATATAAAAGCAAGGAGGTATTGCTGCAACTGTACAGGACACTGGTAAGGCCGCAACTGGAGTACTGCGTGCAGTTTTGGTCACCACATTTGTGAAAGGATATTTTGGCCTTGGAGGGAGTGCAGAGAAGGTTCACCAGGCTGATACCAGAGATGAGGGGGTTAGCCTATGAGGAGAGATTGAATGGACTGGATCTGTACTCATTGGAGTTTAGAATGCTGAGGGGGGATCTTATAGCAACATATAAGATAATGAAAGGGCTAGGTAGGGTAGAGGTAGAGAGATTCTTCCAACTTAGAAAGGATAGCAGAACTAGAGGGCACAGCCTCAAAATAAGGATGGGGGGGAGGTCAGTTTAGAACGGAGTTGAGGAGGAATTTCTTCACTCAAAGAGTGGTGAGTTTCTGGAAATCTCTGCCCATTGAAGTGGAGGAGGCTACCTCGCTGAATATATTTAAGTCACGGGTAGGTCCGTTTCTGATAGACAAGGGAAGTAAGGGTTATGGGGAGAAAGAAGGAAAATGGAACTGATCCGCTTCAGATCAGCCATGATCTTGTTGAATGGTGGGGCAAGCTCAAAGAGCTAGATGGCCTACTCCTGCTCCTATTTCTTATGTTCTTATGTTCTTACGTTCAATGATGGTGTTTCCATGCATCTTCTGCACTTGTCCTTCTGTGATATGAAAATTGGACTAGGGTGGGCACAGTAAGAAGTCTTACAACATTAGATTAAACTCCAATAGGGTTATTTAGAATCATGAGTTTTCAGAGCCCTGTATCTTCATCACTTACCTGATAAGGAGCAGCGCTTCAAAAACTCATGATTCCAAATAAAGCTGTTAACTTTAATCTAATGTTGTGAAGCTTCTTACTCACCTTTCTAGGTGGTAAGGGTTGTGGGTTTGGAAGACAGTGTAAGGGAGGCTTGGTGAATTGATTCAATGCATCTTGTAGATTGTACACATTGCTGCTAGTGTTTATCGGTGGTGGAAAGAGGGAGTGTTGAAGGTGATGAATGGGATGCCAATCTCAAAGGTTTCTTTGTTGTGGATGGTGTCAAGCTTCATGAGGGTTGTTGGAGCTGCACTTATCCAAGCAAGTGGAGAGTATTTTATCACAATCCTGACTCCTGCCTTGAAGGTGGACAAGATAAAAGGAGTCAGGAGATATGTTACTCACTGCAGGATTCCTAGCCTCTGACTTGCCCTTGTATGGTTATATGGCAAGTCCATTTCAGTTTCTGGCCATTGGCAATTCCCAGCATGTTGATGATGGGGAATTCAGTGATGGTAATGCCGTTGAATGTCAAGTGAAGATGGTTGGATTATTTCTTGTTGGATACGGGCATTGCCTGGCATTATGTGACATGAATTCCTCTATTTGTAATATATATAAATGACTTGGAAGAGGGAGTAAGTGGAGTGATCAGCAAGTTTGCAGATGATGCAAAGATGGCTGGACTGACAGATAGTGAGGAGCATTGTCAGGCGATACAGCAGGATATAGATAGGTTGGTAGCTTGGGCAGATAGATGGCAGATGGCATTCAATCCTGATAAATGCGAGGTGATGCCTTTCAGGAGAAAGAATGTAGTGGGGAAGTATATGATAAAGGATAAACCTATTAAGAGTATAGAAATGCAGAGGGACCTGGGGGTGCAGGTGCACAAATCTCTGAAGGTGGCAGAGCAGGTGGAGAAGGTTGTGAAGAAAGCATATAGTATGCTAGCCTTTATGGAAGAGGTATAGAGTACAAGAGCTGGCCTTTAATGTTGCCATTGTATAGAACGTTGGTTAGACCTCATTTGGAACATTGCGTCCAGTTCTGGTCACCTTATTACCGGAAGAACTCTGGAGAGAGTGCAGAGGAGGTTTACCAGGATGCTGCCTGGTATGGAAGGTCTGAGTTACAAGGAAAGGTTAGGCAAATTGGGGCTGTTATCCTTAGAAAGACGTAGACTTAGAGGAGATCTAATAGAGGTGTACAAGATTATGAGAGGTATAGATAAACAGTGTTAAGCTTTTTCCTAGGATAGACTCAAATATCATGAAGAGTCACAAGTTTAGGGTGAGGGGGATAAGGTATAATTTGGATGCTAGAGAGAGTTTTTTCACACAGAGAGTGGTGGGGGTATGGAATGCGCTGCCAAGTAAAGTGGTGGAGGCAGGTACTCTGGAGTTATTTAAGAGATACTTAGATGGGCACATGAACAGAATGGGAATGGAGGGATATAGAAGACTGGTTTAAAATAAGGATCATGAGCCTTGGGAGTTCCCTGGGAAGTGTGTAAGTTGTCAATGATATTGATGTATTTCTGTTTTATCCTCAGGTACTTCAGTCCGCCTTGTTGTCTAATAAGGGGCATACACGTGATGGGTCGTGAAAGGGCTGCTCTTGGAGTATCCTAGTGCTTCATGTCATTAGTGTATGCTTGAACTGGACCATTTGATGGGCAACACGACAGCTCAGTGACTGTCACTGTGCTGTGCAGATACATGGATTTGGGCCTGTGTCTGCGGGAGTTTGCACGTTCTCCCCGTGCTTGCGTGGGTTTTCTCTGGGTGCTCTGGTTTCCTTCCAGACCCCAAAGATGTGCTCTTAGGCTAATTGCCAAAACAAATTCTCCGTAAATTGTCTCGCAGATTTGGTTCCAATGCATAGATCTATAAACATAGACAAGGATCATGGGTAGAAGTGGGAACATCGAGGTGGCAGCGTGGGCTCGTTGGGCCAAAGAGCCTGTTTCTCGTGCTGTTTTGTTCTTTGAATGCTAATTGCCACTTATCAACCCAAGCCTGACTGTTGTCCAAATCTTGCTGCATATGGGTTTGAATTGCTTCAGTATTTGAGGAGTTGTGAATGGTGCAATCATTTTGCAAACATCAACAAACACCTCCACTTCTGTCCTTATGATGGAAGCAACGTCATTGATGAAGCAACTGAAGATGGTTGTGCCTAGCACACTACCCTGAGGGACTCCTGTGGTGATGTCCTGAAACTGAGATGCCAATGACTTGTATAGTAATATAGTTTCCAGGTACTTGTTGGAAAGGACAGAGAGCTCACCCAAAATTCTCGTCACAGAATCAAAATCTGTGCAGTTGATAAAACTCCACTCATTATCTGGAATGTGCTGCAGGAAGACCTAAAGAGAAAACAAAATATATATCAAGGTGGAAATGGTTAAATAAACAAGTTCAAACAAGTACATTAACAAATAAAGCAAGTGCCTCGCCTATTCACTTTTTTTTGCAATTTTCGTTGGGGAACTATATTTATTTCTATATATTTAGTTTATATGTGTCCATTCTAAACGCACTCACGTATTCACAACAAGTTCTTCAATGAGTTACTTATGTTCTTTTTGGATTTAACCACCTACAGAACTAGACCTCATGACGAGGAGAGGTCAGTACAATCTATCTTTCTGATAATGTTAACATGAACACCGGATCGGCACTCAGAACACAAAGTTCCAGCAAGAATAATTTATTCAATACCCAGCCTGCTAAGAATTATTTTTGCGATTGGAATGTTAATGGGGTAGTGCGATGTATATTTTCCACTATAATTGTCATTTTTAAGAGCATGTGGAGTGTAAATTAAAATGAAAATTTATTTGGAACGACTTTATTTCAGTTTTCTTAAAGACTACAAAATACATCTTTTAAGATATTTGGTAAACGGGAAGTATTTTAAACTGCATCAATGATGGAGCATAATTTCATCTTCCATCTGCCTCACCTGGCTATTCTTGATGATCCCACGTCCGCCGGCATTAATACAAAAAAGGTCATTGCCCTTTTAAGAAATCCTTCCACACACCTTTATTATTGCTTAAGTTTCACGTAGAGCTTACGGTTCTGTTCTTTTTCTGTAATTTCTCATCGATCCAGTCCTTTTTATAAAGTCCTGCCAGTCCAGCGGTTCTGCATTTGCCTTCGGATGTCTTTAGGCCAGTTGAGTGCAGACGCCAGGAATCGATACGTTGGGAACCACATGGGTCAGGGGTCAATGAGGACTTTGACAAATGTGTCAAATGTCCTTGACTTTTCCAATGCGGAGTCCAACGAGGGGCTGTCCAGATCCATCACTGATATGTTGGACTTGTCATAAAAGCAAACGTTGCGTTGTGATGAAATCTTGCATATCTGATATTGGAATACCTAAGTGCGAGAAGGAGCTGTAGCTTATAAGCGGCGCAAGTCACGCCAAACAGGGAGAGAGAAAGAGAAATACATACGCACATAACCATAGAATACCCCTCATGAAAAGTATCCTCCGGAGATTCCCCCCCCCCTCCACTCCCAGCATGCGGGACCCTCTGCCATTTAAACAGCCAAGGTTTGCCTCGCAGCCCAATTCACCCTGACTGCGCATCAACTAATGTTATAGTTAGAATTTTTAAAAAAATCAATGCCAGTCATTTATGCCATTAAGTAATGAATTGTACTGCTCGGGCTGAGTCATTACTGTTCCGAACAAGAATATTATAACAAGATCTCAGCATATCTGACTCCATAGGCGTCGTATTTAGTAGACTGTGGGAAATAAAAGATTGTCAAATAACAAAAAGATCAAGTTGTTGAATTGATTTGTGGCATTGTTTTTTTTGATTGGATAAGGAGTGTAGATATGTAACTAAGCGGAGGAGTTCAGTCCGGGTACATTGTTATGGGCATTTTATATTAATGAGAATTTAAAAGGGCAAAATAAAGATGTTAAACAACTGGGCTGAATGTGAATCTGTTCCCTGCCTCAACCAGCTAGGTGCTGCTTTTCTCTCTGAGTGCAATGATACTCCCGAACGTAAAGCATGCTTTACATTTAGCGTTTTATTCTGGGCCTCTGTTGTCCATAGAGTGAGGCAAGGACAGAGCTAGTTATCCGCCTCCCCTCTCTACCCACCCCACCACCCTCCTCCCCACACTCCTCAGACACAAACACTACCTCCATCCCACCCAGAGTTTGAGTTCGCTTCCCCAATTAATACATTGGCCCCGCACTCATTAAGAAAGAACACGTCGTGCCCCCCTCCCTAGCCCACACCAATCACTCAGAGCTCGGTGCCATTTGGTACCAGTGAGCTGAGTCAGGTGGTCACACCAGTGAGACAGATGCTACTTTGGGAACATTCACTTCTCACTCCATCCTCCCCACCCCCTCCTCCTCTCCCACTTTGCACCATCTCTCCTTAGAGAAAGGGGCACGGAGGAGCATCGGGGAGTTGATAAGAGCCTTTGGGAGACAGACAGGCCTTGGGCTATCGAGCCACTGCTGCGAGATCAGCCCAGCTCTTTACATGCCCACTTAAGCCCAGCAAGAGGCTCTTTATCGCGGATAGAGCAAGCTCACAGCTGCGGCTTTTAAAAAAAAATCTGCCCCTTCCTGAATGTTCCTACTTTGGGGGGAGGGGAAGGAGAGAGAGAGAAAGGTCTGCGTGTGGGATGAGGGTAAATGACTCCCAACCTGTTCAGATCAGGAATGACACTATCCTCGCTTGGATCAGCCGAGGACCCCGGGGCAGGACATGATAAACGGTCAGGGCAGCGGGTTAATAGGGGATGATATTTAACTGAGAACACGTCTTTCTAAAAAGTGCAATTTGTAATGCAGGGGGTTAACGCCGGATTAAAGCAAAAATTAAACAATCTGCCTGCGCCCGTCGATAATTCTATAAACTGTAAGATTTATAGTTTCATAAGCCGGAAAAGCTGAGAGTGTGGGTAGAATTCAGACCCACTCCCAACAATTCCACTTCTCAGCCTGCGTTGCTGCTGTTTTTGGCAGTGGTGCCTATCGCTACCTGGACTCTCTCCTGTTGGCTCACATTCTCGAATGACCCCTTCCCCACCATCTCCCCCCACCCCCCAAACCACCCCTCCCCCAACACACACAACTTTATTAAGCTTTTAGCCATTTAGATGAGACTTCAATTTATAATTAAGGTTTGTTCCCCAACAGCGGCACAGAACCGGTCTAATTGATTGACCTGGTGGTAAACAGGTTATTAATAATGAATCATCGGTTTGTGGATCAGGCCACAGTCATTTCTTTATCCCCGCTTAAACATTAATAAAGGAGGGCAATTGACAATGAAACTCGTCATAGCCTCTTTGCTATCAGTCTGATAACCAGGTGACTCCATGCACCGCCGGGTGTAAATACTCTTGTGCTTGATACTACTCCGCTGAGTTGTCCAAAAATAAGAGAATGGGGTTAATTTTTTTAATGCGCATACCTGATGAAGGAGCTTCGAAAGCTCGTGATAACCAAATAAACCGGTTGGACTTTAAACTGGTGTTGTGAGACTTCTTACTGTGTCCACCCCAGCCCAACGCCGGCATCTCCATATCATTTTTGTGTGGGGAACATCGTAAATGATGATGGGGTTTCAAAGCACGTTCTAATAGTCGGAATATATATTAAAAAGAAAGGTATGTAGCCCTTTAACGATTGAAACAGGAGTAGAATATTCAGAGAATTCACAAATGAAAGTAATGCGGGGGGATAGTCACACTGATATTGCAACAATCTGGAATATCGCTGACAATGTGTGTGCAGAGCATTGCCCTCCTGCTCGCCCTGAGAAATGAAGCACCTCATTGGAAGAAATAGAATCCAATTCTTATTGACCTTTTCTTGTCTGGAGAGGAGCCGTGTTTGTGTTTGTCTTAATTTTGTCTCTCAATTTTCTACACGGCCCAAGCCATTCCCCCGCCAGCATCCATTAACCGGTTGAAATATACAGGTCGGTGGCTAAAGACTAACTCAGCGAGCGATCAATTCACATTCAGCCGGCCCGCAATTGTAAAGTTACATTAAGCTTCGTAATGAGATCCTCATTGAAACATTGAAAAGAAATTAAGCCTTGTTGGGTGATTATCCTGTTAATTAACCCATCTCAACCTGTTTCCATTCTATTAGGGCCCACCACGACAGCTCCTGCTTGCTGTAATTTCACTCCCCTCTATTGTGCCTGTTGTCTTTGGGTCGACCGAGGGGCGAAAGAGAGAAAAAAAAACAGAGGGGAATCAGCCAAGCTCTCCACTATCCTGCTAAATGAAGGTTTGTCCAGCTTCCCTTCCCCTCGGGCCAAGCGCTCCCCGTGTAAGGACAGGCCATTTGTAACCAGCATCCCAAACCTCTTCCTACAATTAATATTCAACAACAGCGAGCTTATTCAGATTCACACAACAGTGAGCTCATTAGGATGATGAAGTGCTTTTGCTGGTGAGTGGATTTTTTTTGTTATATTTACGCAGATCTTCGGGACGAGCTATTAAACGATAGCATTTAAAATGAGTGCACCCAACAGGCTTACTGATGGCCCCTTCAGAAAACTGGCGTGGTTTCTTCAAGCAAAAACAAAAAAAAAGTTTAGTTCGGAAAATGACAACAGTACAGTTGTACTAATACATCTTACCATCAATGATTGAAAGTTAACTCTATTAGAGACCATCCTCAAAAGATAGACCAAAGACTTGATTTTTAGTTATGATAAACATTCTTCTGGATAAACAATGACACATATATATTTAAGGCAGAAATAACAAATACTCAGTTTAATTAAAAACATTCAATATGACGTTACAACAGGCACTTTTCATCTGTTATATCATATTCAGGAATTAGCTGTGAGAATAAATCTGTGTTGTTACTCAGGAAAGTATTTAAAGCTGTAAGGTGAAATTACACATAGATAAAACATATCCCCCAAACGTCCCCCTCCCCAGCACTTCCCTCTAAAATGAAACGGAAAATATAAAATTAAGGTTTATGTAGTATCAACTATTATACCAGATGCATACATGATTAATCTCTTCTCCCCATATCGGCAACACGGCTATTGAAATAAATATATTTTAAAATTAAATATCCAACAGGCAATTTTGCATAACCTAAAACCACAGGTTTAAATAAGCTGTTTTGTCCAAATGCATCTCCGTCCCAGCTCCTATTTGAATTGAGCGTTATCCCAATTAGACACTGGGGGTTGTTAATGATAACCTGAAAAAAAAAGCGAACACACAATAGAAAGAACACTGCTATGATTGATTCCACTGGTGTTGAAGGCGGTATGCACCGCGTTTGTGGCTGCCAGCGGAATATTATTGATTAAACACATCTATTTATATTTTCGTGCCAACGTTCTTGTAAGCATAGAAAATTGCCCGATTTTACATCGTCCGTGTTTTAATAATTGATTCTCATCTGTTTTGCTGTCCTATTTGACTAAGTGCTGATCCCAAACGAAAGAAAAATTGTGCGATTGGGTGGTGGTGGTGGGGGTGTGGGGGGGGGGGGGGGGGGGGGGAATGGCGTGGAAGTTCTTCGCCACTTGATGAAGTCACTAGTTAGCATCAAACAAGTCCATGAAATATTTAGTACAATGTTGAAATTCGAAGGAGGTGAAAGGGTTTGATAGTAGTATCAGGGCCGGCTGGACCTGAGCAGGGGCTGGTTGAATGAATGTGCTGCAGGGAGACAGGACTTAGAGAGGCAGAGCCTGGAGGCACCTGCCCACCTTCTGATGCGATTTCCCCTCCTAATACTCAGCCGTCTACGAGGTTCAGGAGAGCCTCCTGTCACAAATGATACTAATGTTGTAATGATACTGAGGTCTTATTCTGCCTTGATGGTCATACATTAAGGAGCTGAAATTGCAACAAATGCCATTGCCTTTTGATCGATACCTTATCACGCCTCCTGACATGCAGCTATTGATGGGCCAGGGGCATTATTCATTTTTTTTCTCTCTTTTCACGGAGCTATTTGACTTGACTTGGGGGCTAGATTATTGACACGTACATGTGCATTTGGTGCTCCTTAGTGACACTGGAGCTAGTAAAAAAGACCTCCGGGAGGCCGCCCTGACAAAAAGGGAAAGTGATGTATGGTCACTGGTGACCGTTGGTTGCAATGGCCGGAGAAAGAACACGGCCTCAGCAATCTGCAGACTGCGCGGGCAGATTACTTGTGGAAAATAAGTGCTGGAAGGCACTTGTTATCAACTGCGAATGAAATGTCCCTGTCCCCAGCCACCAGATTTAAGGGACTCTGGTTAGAAGAGTTTCACCCTGGTGGCTCGTTTGGGTCTGAGCCGAAACAGAAGGCAGTAATCCATGACATATCAATTCTTTGGCTTCAGTCGAGAACTGAGTTGGGTTGTCAAACAGCAGAATGATTTTTTTCCCAGTGCTTTCCAAGTGTAAAAGTTCTAATGTAGCATTTATATAAAACCGAGTAGCAAATAGAAACAGATTTTTAAATAGCCAATAAAAATGCAACCTACCTCTATTATTGTGTTCTGCAACTTGGCAATAAATCACAAGCGCAAACCATTCTATGTGGCAACGCTAGCACAATTCAAGCATTCAGGGAATCGCTAACAGCATAATTATTATTGTATATATGTTTTTCAGACAGAATCTGTTCGTCGGGTTATGAGGTTCTGTTCTTTCAGCACCAATGATACCTCTCACAGGCCTTTAATGTACGAATAGACCAAATTTATAAGGAGGCGCGGTGATAATAAACTGCGGGTATTGGAGGCCGCCTTAAGTAACAGCTCGTCTGTTATAGGTGTAATTTAAAGAAACTTTTTTAGTTTTGGAAGTGGTAATGTTGAACGTTTCCGCCAATAAAATTTGAAAGGTGTATTTCCTCTATAGAGGAATCACATAGTTTCTATACCATTTCTAGACTTGTAGCTAGTCCTCTTGCATCCCAGCCTGATAATAAAACCGTCCTTCTTTCCTGATCTGATTCATTCCTTTCACCTTTTCCGTCCTCAAGTTAAATGCTTTATTTCTGCTTTCTTTAAGTTCCTAAGTCTCTCTTGCGCTGTCCAAATTCCACAATCACCTAACATTACCGAGTTTACGTGCTTGAGACTATCTGTAACTACCAGTAGGCGATCGAATTCGGCACATGGTATGAAAGTTGTTTGGTTTACTGGGCTGGAAGGCTTGTTATTTCCTGGTAGGAATAAGTCGAACAAGCACAATTTCCCACAATGTCACACTAATCGAGACAGTCTGACTCGAAAAAATGGCGCGAAAGAATGGGCCAGGGTTTGGAAATGTCATACGCGTGCTGTACAAGGTGCTGTAACGCACCTTTCGGCTCACTAACGCCATAGGCAGTGATCAAGGTTTGCTCACTAACCCTTTCTTACACAATGACTTACACTTGATTTGAGGACACTTAAATCCGAAGACACAATAAAATATAATTTTCAAATTAGGATTTTAAAACACTTAACTACCGGTAACGCCATAAAAATGAACATTCATTCAAATGAATGTATCATTTAAGGTGCCAATTAACATTGACCGGAGGATACTGGTGGTCTGGCCATGAATTTCAAACACTAATTCAATTGAGTGTTCCATTGGTATATGATTTGATTACAATCTTACATTTATTGGGAAACTTTGTAATTCTTAACGTGATGATACTTAAAATGTTCCACTCTTGCCCCCCCCCCTACCCCCACCCCCTTCGATGCTCTGGCAGCAGTGGTCTATCTGTGTAGAACTTTGTCCAGATATGCATTTGGACAATGAATGTTAGCGGCCCGCAGGACACTTCAGGATTGGATTGCGCTGGCAATCCATATGGGATTTTTTTACTATAGAGCCCTCAACTCCATCTGGCATTCATATTTTGTTCCTAGTTTTGTGCTTTGTGGGAAACGATTATCACAATGTATCACTGACATCAAGAGTCAACTGTGTAGTGAGAAGCTGGGGTCAGATTTCTTTCTCCGGGGAGGGGGGACGGGTGCCAGTGGTGAAGTAGTTGTGTGTTTAATGTCAAACTTTGTTTAAAAAAAATCTGCGCCAGTTTATAGTTTCCAAATTTGCTTAAATCAAGTTCAAGTTCACAGGAGGCTCTGGGGGGATTTGAATTCAGGTCCTCTGGATCATTAGCTGATCTCTGAATTACTTTAGCCCAACAGCATTTTCACCACGTCATTATAGCAGATTTAATGTATCTATCACACCTTCCATCTATATCACACACAGGAAGCAAAAAAAAATGTTGGAAGTTAATTGGGTCAGAGTGAGTTAAAGTCAAATTGTAGAGCGATTCAATGATTTTCCACTATTTCGGCTATTGAATGGGAATCTGAGTATCAGTGCGGGGTGGGGTATAGGATTGAGCGGAAACTTCCGGATGAAGTTCTGCGCCGCTCTAAAAGGAGGAATAAGATCCAATTTCATCATTTATTTCACAACGTCTTCAGCGTACTTAATCTCTCTCTTTCTCAATTGCTGTGGAAAATCCAGAAACCACCTTACTACATTAAGAATCCGACTTTGACAACTGCAGATCTGAAATGCAGACGCTTGGACCAAAGTTATACCGTGCGCTGTGCTTGTCCGTAATGATCACCATCTTCCCCCCGTACTGGTCATCAGGAGGCCTTGTACACATGCGCAGAGTTCTCTCTCGGGTACCCGTTTCCTGTAATATTAAGGATTCAATAGCAGAAGGGATAATGTGGCAAGGAGTTCAAAAATACTTCGTACAGAACTAGAGTTACACTCTAGTTATCTAGTGTGAAAACCAAGCAGATTTTAGTAAACCAAAGGAGTTCTGAAGAAGGGTCATCCGGCTTGAAACATTGGCTCTATTCTCCCTCCACAGATGCTGTCAGATCTGCTGAGATTTTCCAGCATTTTCTGTTTTTGTTTCAGATTCCAGCACCTGCAGTATTTTGATTTTATATTATGCGGCAAAGTCAGGTATATGGACAGATTGGCCTTTTTTCTTTCCCGAGATGTGGACATTGCTACACCAACAATTGTATTTGTTGCCTGTTCCCGTGAACTGAGCTGAGTGGGTTGCTGGACCACTTTAAAGCGCAGTTTTGGTGGGTTTGAAGTCTTATGTCGAGACTCAGATAAGCCATTCAAGGACTTCCTGCAGCTCGGACATACTGGTGGGATTCTGCAGCTGCGCTCACCTGACTTCAATGGATCTTTACAGAGTCTGCCAACCCCTCTCCCGACCACCCCCCCCCCCCCCCACCCCGTTCCCCCCCCCCCCCGTCCGGTGGAATTACAATAGCGGGTGGGATAGGAGAATTCCAGCCACTGTCTTCCACATTCTTCCATTGAGAAAAAGATACAAAAGTCTGAGATCACGGGCTAACCGATTCAAGGATAGTTTCTTCCCTGCTGCCATCAGACATTTGAACGGACCTATCTTATATTAAGTTGGTCTTCCTCGACCACCTAACTATGACTGTAAAACTACAATCTGCACCGTCTCATTTCCTTCTCTATGAACAGTATACTCTGCCTGTATAATGCGCAAGAAACAATACTTTTCATTATATACCAATATATGTGACAATAATAAATCAAATCAAAGATAAGGACAGCAGATTTCCTGCCATGAAGGACATTAGAGAACAAGATGAACAATTAATGATTGCTGCCATGGTCACCATTACTGAGAGTAGCTTTATGTTCTAGATAAATCCCACCAACTGTCAGATTGAATTTGCAGTCCTAGGACATTAGGCTTCTGCATTACTAGTTCAGTGACATTGCCACCTGTCCACTGTTTCCCTGAGTTTGCAATGGTAATGGTGCTGAAATTGTTCAGGTTTGCTATCATTATGCTACTGAAACTGACAACAGATTTAAGATTCCACACTTGCCTAGAATAAGGTGAAAATTAGAAGTTCTTGCCAATGATCTATGCCTCTCCAGTGGATGCGCTTTGAGGTCCCCCAGACTCCAACCATCTTAGAACTGACCTAAGTTTCCATTGTTGCATTATTAGACTTACTGCAATGATCCTGGAAAATTACACCTTGTTGAATGGGATTTAGCTGGGCTTTTAATAGAATGATAACATAATATTGTGGTATATGAATTTCAATGTCAGTGTGATGCTAGCTGTATAAGCCTTATGCCCCAAGAGTCGCAGACTGTGCCAAACACAATGTCCAACCTTTGTTTGCAATTGTACGAGACCATACCCAACCAGCCCATTCATGTAAAACTCAATAAATGTCCAAGATGAAGTGTGATTCAGTAATTGGAAAGCATTTGCTAAATAATCCTCTGTGCACTAAGAATTATGCGACAACCAATTTAAGATTTACAGTTGGACTCATAGTGTGATGCATTTGCATGTACTCAAAGCTATATACACAAGGGCCAGTTCTTTGCAGACAGAGTGCTTACTCATATTGTGACTGTATGGATGGTGCTTTGGTGAGACCATACCTGGAATACCGTGCATTGCTTTGATCTGCTTAGCAAAATGAAGGATATATATGCCTCAGCAGGAGCATAATGAATGTTTGCTAGACTGATTATTGGGAGGATCTGATTGTCCAATGAAAAGTGATTACAATTGACCAGGGATATAAACTATCAAGTTTAGAAGAATGATAGGGGATCTCATTGAAATATGTAACATTTTTGATAATGTAAGTGTTGATGTTTCCTAGGCTGGAGAATCTTGAACTATGATTACAGTCTCAGAATAATGATTCTGAAGGAGAGTATGCTCACTCAAGGTGCTGTGAGTGTTTGAAACTTTTGCCCCAAAGAGCTGTGGATATCCAATCAATGAGTACAGGTAACACAGAGATAGACTTTGGATACTACGAGAATCAAAACATATGGAATCTTATTAATTTCCATACACCTAAAAATCTATTGATCCTTCTCATGAAATACTGAATGATTGATTATCCACAGCTCTTTGGAATAGAGAATTCCAAAGTTTCACAACCCTTTATGTGAAGAAATGTCTCCTCACCTAAATCCTATAAGGTTGACTCTAAATTTTGAGAATTTGGCTCTGTGTTCCAGATTCTCTAGCCAAGCAAAACATTTTCTCTGCATCTACTGTCAACCCCGTTAAGAATTCATTGTGACTGATCTGTGTCCTAAACAGAAATTGTGCAGGAAGGTGGAGTTAAGATAAAATATTAGTCATGAAGTTATTGAAATGCAAAGAAGTGTCAAAGATACAGATGGCCTATTCTTGGTTCTGTTTCTTATGTTTTTCTCAAATCTGGTTTAAATACTTGAAATTGAAAATCCCAGACAAGAAGATCCGTGCACCAAACTGCAATGCTAATTGAAGTCCAAAATTATATCTATTTGAAATTTTAAACAAGGGCCTTGGGAGACAATAAGTTAAAACAGTTACTTGATGACTTTGTAATATGTGTTTCAATGCGTTTCCAAAATGGGTTTAACATTTTTGATAAATTTTAACCTATTCTGCATTAAAGTCGGAAGAGTCCATCAGCAGTAACTTCTTTGAACCAGAAACATGTTTCCCATGACTGTCCAGAGCTTAAGCCTGTCATTTGCAAATGTTCTATAAATAAGGATGACCATGTTAAAAGGTAGTTCAGAAGCAGAAGACTTGCTTGGCTCAAACCATCGCATTATATCATTAAGTATGCCAGGATTTAATTTTTATGGAAAAACATATCTGGATCATCAGCTGGTACATCAACTTCTAAAATTTGGGTGTGTTCCATTCATTTTATGTTGTGTTTCTTTCAATATAGAACATAGAACATTACAGCACAGGACAGACCCTTTGGCCCTCGATGTTGTGCCGACCAGTTGAGAAAAAGCAATGACCCTCTAACCTAAATCATTCCCTTTTCATCCATAAACCTATCCACTGACCACTTAAACACCCCCAAACTTGGCGCATCTACAACTGCTGCAGGCAGGGCATTCCATACCCTTACCACCCTCTGGGTAAAGAACCTACCTCTGACATCCCTCCTATAACTACCACCCCTTGATTTAAAGCTATGTCCCCTCGTGCTAGCTTTCTCCATCCGAGGAAAAATGCTATCACTGTCCACCCTGTCTAATCCTCTGATCATCTTATATGCCTCAATAAGGTCTCCTCCTAGCCGCCTTCTTTTTAATGAAAACAACTTCAAATCCTTCAGCCTCTCCTCATAAGACCTTCCCTCCATACCAGTTCAATGTGTCTCTGGCCCAATACTCCCAGGTTAATTTTCTTTTAATTAATTATTGGTATAAATGTACAGAGATTTCTATAGGCATGCATTGGCGTGTATGTATTGGCGTATATGTATGGAGGTTTTCATAGGCATATATTGACATATATGTATAAAAATTTCTATAAGCATGCATTGGCATATATGTATAGTGATTTCTATAGGCATGCATCAGCATATACATTGACATTTCCATAGGCATGTTCTTAATTAAAAGTTTCATTAAAAGTTAAAATTAATTCCTGTGGCATGCAATTCCGAATGTCAGTTAACATGATGCTTTGATTTAATGTAGCACCCATGTTATCCAGGGTTACTTTCAGAAGGCCAAGTAGTTCATGTTTGAGGAGGGAGACATGGATTTCTGATGTAAGGCACTAAAAGTGTTGTTTATTTGTCGAAGCCCAGTGGGAGTTAACATTCCCAGGTGCACTAAAGATGACACCTGCTGGATTTGTCTTTGTTCAAGAACACTACACGGAATAGCGTTTCTGTTGAGACTGTGGAAAATAATTATTGATTTTAGACTGGTAGAAGGACGAAATAATTTGTTGGTCTTTTTTTTATAGATCAGGCACGAATTTTCAAAACCTTTTATCATTTGATGACCGCAGCAGCACCTTGAAGATAAAATATCCGCCTCTGAATGTTGGACGTTGTTAACGGTTGCCTTCTGCAACGTTTCACGTTGAGTAATGACACTTGAAAAACTAATTTTCTGTAATTAAAATTTGACCAACTTGCCAGAAAGAACTGTTTAACAAGCATTTCTTCCCCTGAAGTGAAGCTCAATATTTTTTATCGTTATTTAGGCCTTAAACGTATTATGGAACTGACAATGCTGGATAAACTCAACAGATCTGGCAGCATCTGTGGAGAAAGAAATAAAGTTAACATTTCAAGTTCGCATGATTCTTCAGAACTCCGGAAGAGAAGTACCATAAATAGATAGATCGGGACGAGGAATCTCCATACATGCATGCCAATACATACCTATGGAAATCTCCTTACGTATATGCCGATCCATCCCTCTAGAAATCTCTATACATATATGCCAAAATATGTCTATAGAAATCTTTATATATATATGTACCTGTGCAATTGGCTCTATTCTCTCTCCACAGGTGCTGTCAGCCCTGCTGAGATTTTCCAGCATTTTCTGTTTTTGTTTCATATCCATAAAAAGTGTACGTATGAATAATTAGGCATCGAGGAAGGCTTTATCATTTTGACTTTGTAATTCTGCCCATATTTTGTTCCAACTTTATTTCCCAAGTTCTCTCCTGCTCTATTCCCCCCAATAGTATTATTACCTTCTTTTATTTGAATTTGAGTTGCTCCGGATAAGTTTGTTATTAGTTCATATCGGCTTGCAGCAGTTTGAGTATATCTGCTCCTTCTAATCGTCCCTGCTCAATCTATATAATTTCAATTACCAAATTCCGAGTATGAGGTGCAAGTGTTAGGAGATTCTGTCAATACGTCTTACTTTTTGAAAATGGTTATTCTAAAATAGGTCAGAAAAAGGACCGTCAACATTAATGCCTACTCATCTAACATTTGTATGCATATCTAAATATTTTAGGAGAATTTCCTTATCCGAATGCCTATCTGTGTGTATATATCTCTATCACCTTTGTTATGTGTGCACGAATAAATGTTTGTCCATACACGAACATATATAGGTGTGCAATACATGTGGTGGAATGATTAGAAGTTATGTCCGTTGCGTTTTCCGATGTCAACAACATTCAAGCTACAAAATCGTGAATGTGATTATGAAATCACGCGATTGGTGAACAGTGTTCTCGCTTATTAACCGAAGAAGCCGCAAGTGATTGGTGGGAGAAAGGTCTAATGCCACCACTGCCCAATGAGAAACTTGCCCTCTTTATTCTAGAATTATAAAAACTTACAATACAGGAAGAAATCATTTGGCCAATTGTTCCTGTGCTAACTCTTCGAAAGAACTGACCAATGTATTTTCAAATTCCACCTATTTCTCATAATCCTCCAAATACTTCTCAAATATATGTCCAATTATGTTTGAAACGTCCTGTGGTGGTTGATCTAGGGGATTTTCATAGTAGTTTCATTGCAGTGTTAATGTAAGCCTACTGTGACTAATAAATAACTTTATCCCACCACCTTTCAATTAGTGATTTCCAGATCTTAACAGCATTGTAAACAAAAACAAATCCTCTCATTTCCTCTCTAGTTATTTTGTCAATTATTTTATATCCATGACCTCTGATCATCGACTCACATTCCAAAGTAAACAATTTCTCCCCACTGGCTATATCATAATTTTGGATGCCTCTATTATGTCTCTCCTTAACCTTTTCTTTCCTAAAAAGAAGGATTTTAGTTTCTCCTATCTCTCTACCTGGGCATCCCAGGCATCATCCCAGCAAACCAAGGTACTGGCAATTCTGGAATCGCCTCAAACTGTCCAACATACAACCAGGTCAGGCCTGAATGATGATTTGTTTAGGTTTAGCATGTCTTCTTTTTGTATTCAATGACATTAACAAAGAAGATATCTGATAACTTTCTTAACAACTTTAACAACTTGGCCAGCCACCTTGAAAGATTTATCAATACACATCCCAGGTCTCTTTGTTCTTGCATCCCTCTCAAAATAGTACAATTTAGATTATACTGCCTCTCTCTGTTGCTCCTTCCAAAGTGCATTACTTCACACTTAAACATCTTAAACTGTATCTGCCACGTACTGGTTTGTTCTATTAATTTGTCTGTGTGTTATGAAGTGAATTACTAACCAGTTCATAACTTACCACTTTATCAAGTTCTGTATCTTCCCTAAACTACAAAAGTACACCCCCTATATCCAAGGCCAGGTCATTTATTTATAACAAGAATATGGATGGTCTTCAAACCAACTCTTTGGATATCCCATTATTTACCTCATTCCAGTCAGGAAATTCATTTGTTCTCCTTTACTCTCTGCTTCTTATCTATCAACCAATTAAGTATCTAAGTACTTTATTTTTATTCATGGAAATTGAGTGGCACTGGCAATGGTAATATTGATTGGCTGTCGTTAACCACCCATTTGTCACAATCCCTTCAATACCACGTGTTTGCACTTTTCAAATAAGTCTGTTATGTGGCACTTTATTAAATGTCTTTTGGAAATCCATATATATATGTGATGTCTACTCTGCGACCTCCATCAAACCTTTCAGATACTTCACTAAATAAGTCAATTCAATGAGACAGACGTAATTTATCTTTAATGCCTTTGCTGTCTGCCCTCATTAGCCTATGATTCTTCAAATGATAATTATGTTTTTCCCGTGACAATGATCTGTAGTACTTTGCCACCACTGACATTAGAACCATAGAACCACAGAAAATTACAGCTCAGAAACAGGCTTTTTGATCTTTCTTGTCTGTGCCGAACCATTTTTTGCCTAGTCCCACTGACCTGCACTTGGACCATACCCCTCCACACCCCTTTCATCCATGAACCCGTCCAAGTTTTTCTTAAATGTTAAAAGTAACCTTGCATTTACCACTTTATTCGGCAGCTCATTCCACACTCCCACTACTCTCTGCGTGAAGAATTCCCCTCCACCAATATTCCCTTTAAACTTTTCTCCTTTCACCCTTAACCCATGCCCCCTGTTTTTTTTTCTCCTCCAGCCTCAATGGGAAACGTTTGCTTGCATTTATTCTATCTATACCCATCAAAATCTTATACACCTCTATCAAATCTCCCTTCATTCTTCTACGCTCCAGGGAATAAAGTTCTAACGTATTCAATCTCTCTCCAATTCAGTTTCTCAAGTCCCAGCAACATCCTTGTGAACCTTCTCTGCATACTTTCAACCTTATTTACATCCTTCCTGTAACGAGATGATCACAACTGTACACAATAATTGCGGTCCGGTTGATACCTCGCCCCGTTTTTGAACAGGTATGTGTAACATTTTCAATCGGCCACTTCTCGGGTGATCACCACCCTCCCACCTTCCCGACCCAAAATCCAAAAAAAAATGAAAATGTTTTGGTCATAACTTCTTCTAACATCGCCCTCGCTTCCCTCAGCAACCTAGGAACGGGGGTAGTTGTTAACTTTAATAGATTCTCATCTATTGAGCATCCCTCCACATATTTGACCGAGCAAAATTACTACTCACCATCCTGTACCCAATGCGCCATCATAACATTAACTCCAAACTTTTATTTTGTGCAGCATTCATCGTGCATTTGAACGCACGAGAAGATTTCTGCAATTTTCTCACCACTTCTTTTGAACATCATTTAACTTTTTACATGTTTATAAAAATGTTTCTACATTTCCTTTTAATGTTGCCCCCTTTGCCCTTCCTATGTCTTCCTTTTCAATTCACTCTTCGACTGGATTCGGTGCATTTGCCTTAAATTTGCTTTATATTTTACTTTATTTTTTGTCACCCCGAGAGCTCTAATTGTCATATCATTCCATCTTATTAGAATGCCCTTGATTTATACTCGAATTATTTCCGCCTTGGAAAGCTCACCGTTACTCATTATTTAAAACGCACCAGAGTAAAAATCGCCGCAATGAATAACATTTTAACGGATTCGAGTTTGAAGGGGAAGAGGCGTTTTATGAGATACCACACAGCCAAATAAGTATAGCACGGGCTAAATTTTTGTTAAACAAATGTAGTTAACTTAAAGTTGTGCTGAAATAAAAAGTTTAAACTTTGTTTTGTTGGCTTCTTGAAATGTTGCATAAATTTGGAGAGACAACACGGCGAGTTCGGCATTCCTGTAGGCGATGTTGTCTCTGGGTCTTTAGGAATGAAAGCTATGAGACATTAAAGCTAGCATTGCAGACACACCCCTCCGAATGCAGAGAGAATGTGCGGATCTGATAGGGAACGAAATGGAGAGAGAAAATAAACAGGAAGGAGAGGTAAAAGTCGAGAGAAATGTACGCAGCCAAGTTAGAAAACAAGGGCAAAGAGAAGGTGACAGAGACAGAAAAGGGGGAAAGTAACTGGGGATAACAAAAAAGGACGGCTCTGAGTTTGAAACAGGCTGGTTCTGACAGAGTCTCAAAATAGCTCGGCAGTGTCCTTATGTAACAATTTAAAAAAATCACATCCTAAGCAAAGGAGACAGCCCTTTAGGAATTACCCGTGCTACCGTCAAAAAGCGCAACCGACATTTAGACAAAAGAGGCCTGTGCAATGTGCTCAACAAGACGTACTTTGTACAGATGAACATTCGTTCTGTATTTCTCTGAATTGTATTTACGCAACAATGAGGATAAAAGTGCACCACACGGCAATTGTTAATCTCCACAGTATCAAGTTTCCAACAATCCAGAGAGTAATGCTTCGAAGTTCCCACGTTCAAACCGTGCAGTGCAAATAGGTCAAAATGCAAAGGCTCGGTAAGAAATTGCATGGGTGTAAAAAAAAACTAAAATAAAAAAGTTAAAGTAATGTACCAACAACTTAATGTTATTTCAAAATTACATTCTAGTCACTGAATAACTGATACTGACACTCTTTAAATTCGTGTGTATTCCTTCTTTTTGATTACGGGTAACCTGGATTTGTATCAGGCGTGTTATAGATTACATTGATACTGCTTTGCAATATGTTGAATGTGGTTTATATCCAAAATACTCAGCAGGTCTAGCAGCGTCTCAGGCGACAGGATGAACATTACAGGCCGGTGATTTCTTGAACCTTCGATTGATCAAAGACCCAAAGGTCATCGGCCTGAAACGTTAACTCTGTTTCCCTCTTTATAAACGCCGCCAGACCTGTTGAGTATTTCTAGTATTTCTGACTTCAGATTCCCAGCCTCCGTGATCACTTGCTCTTTTGTAAGATATATGGCCCTCTGTTTTTATGCCTTTGGAGCTCTTTACATTTTTACATGCTTTATTGTTTGTGTGCTGGTTTTGCCTGCTTAAATGAGTGTGCCGAGGTCCTTATATGTGTCAGTCCGTGTTGCACTTATGTGCTGCAATTGCACATATGCATGCTGATGTTTGGGGATGCGTGTGTCAGTGTGCTGGTACATATACATACATGTCTTAGATATGTTGTCCCTTCGCCTTTCTGGGAAACGTTTGAAGAATTACGCTGAGACGCACGGTGATTGCGTTCCGTTGACAGTACTTAGTCCGGTTATCTTTCCAAATCGTTGTTAAAATGTTTTACAGATGATCAAAGGGGATTTGGACCACTCAGTTTGGCTTTAAGGGAGAAAAGGAACTTTTACATAGTGATGGCATTTAAATCCCTTTGCGGCACACACTGCTGGCAATTGTTTGACAAACCTTCCTAAACTGATAGAGAAAGCAACAAAGTGAGTTATTCAAACTGCGGTACTAGATATTTGATTTCCCAATATGTTTTTAGCCCATAAAGAGGTAGACGCTTAGACACTGCATCCAGTGTACGTATACATTATGCACAAATATGTGGAGATGCGGGTGTACTTAGGTTGATGAATAGACACTCATGCTCACCGGCATGGAAATAGCTCAGATATACAAGTTGCACGTACGTGCAGTGGCCAGGTACACACACACACACACACATACCCCTAATACACAATATGCCCATGTGAATACTATGAACGCGTGCATGGATATTCGAGACAGATACAATTCGAATCACAGTAGCACTGTACACACCGGGGGAACACATTCCTGCCGAAGAGACATACGTACACGGGGATAGTTCACCCCATGTGTTGGGTATTATCAACACCACAATACGTGGAATTATATGGATTGTCATAAATGTGAAACTTCCCATTCGGAATGAAAAGATCAAATTACTATTTATGATGTCATTTGCCTTTATTCTCAGTCTTAGCCCCTTTCATTTAGATAATTGATTTTTTTTCCCCTGGCGTTTCTTGGGAGTAATTTGTTACAGTTTTTAAGATGCTTTAAAAATGATCAAAAAGGTTTAGAGCCACTCAGTGCTGAGTTGGGGGGAGGGGGGATAGAGAAGAAGCTTTTTTTTAGTGATGGCATTTAAACTCCTTTGCCGCAAAACTGCTGACAAGTTGATATTTTCCTTTGCAGAGTTCCAAAAAAAAAGCTGGATTCAACCCCAGTAAAAGAATGAGGTTTGCATTTATTTTTCCCCCTCCTCTCTCTTTTGTCTTTTTAAGGCTGTCAGAGTACGTTAGCCTCTCAGAAAATTAGTCGTTTGGATCATCTTCTTACCAAAACAAAATCTGAGCTTTTTAAAGCAATACCGGATTATAGCAAGGGGCTTTGTTTTGCTAAATCGAAGGATTAGAGAAGATTTGCCACCATAACGTTGTGGTTTTATCGTCCTTTTATCCCTTCGTGTTGGTAAAGCTGTGTTGCTTCGGGATTAAGGTTTTACAAAGACCTTCCTTGTGCTGCTCTGAGGCAGATAGGTGCAAATCCACGGATATGGGAGGCTTGCCTAGGTTGCTGTTGGCCACAAATCCGCATGTAAATTCTACTGCCGCCAGATCCAGTGGCTAGCAATATGGATTTTTCACATCTCCATAGTCAAGTTTAGAAAAAAAAGTTATATGATGAAGCATTCACACGGACCCTTAAACCGCTAAGGTTTTGAGGATTTTTTTTTTGAACGGGATCAAATAAGTCAAGGTTCGAGCTCCCTAATACTTTATCAAAGGAAAGGAGCCTTTATTTGTATCCACGTACTCTCCGAGATCAAGTTATTCATTCAAAGCAGACTATATGTATTATGAAGAGGCTCCAAATAAGGTCGCCTGCTTCGAAAGCACGGGGGCTATTATGTTATGTACAGACGCGCAGTAAAATAATAAAATAGAAAATGAAAACAAAATATTCAATTTTAAGCATATCACATACCTGACATATGTCAGACCAATCCTCCTCTCTGATCATATGTGAGAGTTTAACTCTCCTTTCTAAAGTTCAGCTTTCTAAATGCATTGCAAGTGTGAAAGGATATGATAGCTATCATAAAAGCGGATGTAAGTGAGTCTTTCCCCTCCTAGGACTTGTATGAATTATTTGCTCCTATTGCATATCACTGGAATATCACACATGTTTGACTGTAGTTACTAATGTTCTGTAGTTAAAAATTACTGGGACATAGGCATACCTTACTTATTTAGGTAAAAAAAAACCTTCTTACGGTTGCTAATGAACACTTGTTTCAAATTACACTCCCCCCGTCCTAAAAAAAAGTGAGATGGAGACGGTGGGATATCTGGAGACACTCAAAACCAACCAGAAACATGCACATATACACTGAGACACACATTGACAGATGTAAATACTCCAATACATGCAGACTGACAGAGTCTCCGAATGCTGGTACCCGAGCAGTTTGCCAGGATTAAACCAGAATATGCCCCGTGATTAACCCAGATTTTTTAAAAAAGCCCCAGAGAACCCGCCAATAGGCTTGGACAACCTCGTGGCCACTGTCAAAAATCGCGGAGAAACACTTCAATTGTTTAGACTGATGAGGCTGGCGAGCTGTTTGTACCCGTATCCACGAGGTAAAACATTCTTCATATTAAAAGTGACATTTTTTTTCATAACTGGAAATCTATTCCACTAATCGAATCGTGTCATTGGTGGAGTTCCACCGTGTGTCCCCGATACCTGCGTCCTTTTGACCTCTAATCAGAGTGCGTTTCATATTTTGAATATTGTGCAAATTATTTTGTAAAGTTATAATCGCTCCTTTTCAAAATTACTGGGAACTAAGCAACTCAAGTGTGATGGTTCCCAAAAAACGATATACGTTTTGATTTGAGGAAGGCAGGACACATCCGAATTCCTAGGAACTTCCAAGGAAATCATTTTGTCTTTAGTCGGGAATATTATAACTCTAACAGAGCCAGACAGCTCCGATCCTGGTCCTATTAAAATCCTACAACTATTTAGTCAGGCAAAGATTTTGAGTGATCCGAGGGGGAAGTGAAAGTGGAAGAGAGAGAAGTTCTTAGTTACATCCGACTATGTTTAAAACTTCACTTTTATCCCCGTTTAAGTTATCAATTGTACTCTAAATAATTGGACTGATTAAAAAAAAACTTCTACTTCAAATCGTCAAAATGGATCTGATTTATTTAGTTTTAAAGAGCTCCTTTTCATAAAGTTGAACACTAATTGCGATGGCAACGGGAACCAGATAGGGGTCGTTAGAAAGTTCGATCCCAGAGCATCAGGTTGCCAGAATCTCCATCTCTAGGAATGCCCCCATGTTAGACTTTAGTGACCATTCTCAGTGGAAGTGTCCTATTTTATACATATAGGAGAGATTCTTCAAATATTGAAGCAAATTGATACCCGTTTTTCTTGAAGACTAATTTTAAATTACAAATGTTCACTTTTGGACTTAGCGTTTGTGGAGAAGCTGCATTCGAATTTTACATCGCGTCCCAAATGTACCTGTTAATTTAGGAAGTTACAACGTACTAAGTTGCTATTTTCTTTCTATTTGGTCTCAAAACAAAACTATTTCAGAAAAAAAATCTAACGAGGTTTCTAATGCAATATTTATCCCTGTTAATCCAGAAGGTTTGCTTTATTCTGTTGAAGAATTCGGACGGTGCTTTTCTGCCCCGCAACTTCTAAAGATAAGAACTTATTGATCTGGGTGTTTACTATAGGTAGTAGCTTCTGTGTATTGCAATTAATTTAAATAATCTATTGCATTGATATTCCATGGAATTTGGTGTGCAAGAGGTCGAAGCAAGAGAAAGAGGGGAAAAATAGAAGAGTTATACGTGAGTAGATCTGCACGAGCCAGGCAAGATGAGAAGTGTACCCGATTTACTGGAGCTGAACCAAGGCCTGGGAAATTGATACTGATGTGCAAGATTAGTCCTATATATAATTGTATGGCCATCTATATTTCTGTGCATCATTGTCTATTTATCGAGTGAGACGTTTCCAAATGTGGAATAATGCACCTTTAATCTCAAATTTCACACTGAACAGAAAATGGCGTTAGGAGTGGGCAGATTATGAACATCTGCGCGCAGATGTATGGATTTAGCTTGCTCCCAGCACAATGGTGTGGATTGGAATGGATGAAACTTTGTTCTCCTCCCAAAGGTGTGCTTATCTCTGTAAGCAGAGTGGGGAGAAATAATCGAAGCGAGATCTCCTGTATACTTGAATTGATAACCTTAGGTGAGAGGGAGAGATTCCATTGCTAATTCTGATACAAAGCCTGCAATTTGGTTACATCAACCAGAGGTGTGGAGAAAGGTGTTTAATTATTGTTAGACTTGTTGTCTGACTGATAAAAATAATCAACGTTGTAAGTTGGATAGGAACAACTTTTTTCTTCACTGCAGCTATGATGTTTAAAATGCTAATTATCTCGCAGAAGGAATTACAAATCGGGGCAAGTCGAAGCGAAGACCTGACAGGAAACGCGGGGAGGTGGGGGGGGAGGTGGGCGGAGGGGAATAAATGAAAAGTTTTGTTGATAAACTATATAAAGTCGAGGAAACCTTTTTCGTTTAGCGACTAAGTAAATATCTTCCATCTTGGGTTCAGGCATATTTGATGATACGATATTCAAAATATAAATGGGGGGGGGGGGGTTAAAACCATCTTCACAAAATGCGTTGTTCACTGCCGCAAACACACTGATTGTGATGTTCAACGCTACTGATTAAATTATTTATTTCGACTGTACAAAATACATTCATTCAATAAGTTGACTTCAACAGTCAGAGTCAACTTGTCATTTGTAACCTTTTCGACTGGAAATATTTTTCCTGCAATTTTCCTGCAAATGTTGCGAAAAGTATCGGGGCAGAGCTGGCTGGACTGCGGCAGATAAACTGCAACAACTGAGACTTCCGGAATTTCAAAGTCAGACTTCAATTAGAACCCAATGAGCTATTCATATATGTCTAAGCGTTTCATAATGTTGAGTTGCGGTGTTGCTTAAGATCATTATTTTGGTTTGCAATTAATCCGTTTGAAGTTGACGAATAAAGCAACGTTAAGGAGAATTAATGAGCAGAATGGGTGAAGTGGAGGAGCTGGGTAATGCAGAAGCCATTGTGACATTCAAATCACCTTAAACTCCTACTTTGGGCAGTTGTAAAAGGAGAGAGAAAAAAATGAAAGAAAATGACATTCCAGTCACCTAAAACTTTCTTAAGCGAGATTAGAAGGAGAATTGGCGGCTCTTGTCATCAATAAAACGATTTTCTTTTGGTCGGTGTGTGAAGTACAGGTGTAGGAGAGGAGATCCTCGCTAACAGGTAGGTCTATTCATCCAGCCTGCTGCCTAATTCTCCCACAGCCCTGCTCAGACGAAGCCGGCGCTAATAACATGTCGTGTAGATGGCTGCTGGCAAATTGCTTTGTTATTCTTGTCAGAGGAGGTCCCTAGGAACCAGTCAATTTTAAACGATACATCAAAATGATTAATTGCCTTTAAATGAGCAGCTGTTGGGTACCCTTGGACGGGTTGATGCAAAGGGGAAAAAACAGAAAAGAGCAAAAGAGGCAGCAAATATAATGTATTCATAAAGTAAAAGTGATTAGATCTATTAATTAGTTGACAGCCGCCAATAGCCTCCCTTTTCTAGTTTCAGTTGTTCAGTTGTTTGGGGGTTGGGATGGGAGATGGGAGAGGGTTTAGGGGTTGTGCTGGCGTCTCTGTAACTCTAAGAAGTCCCGGAGACAATTCCGAAGCTTTTCTTTTATTTCCTCCATCCTTATTCTTTGCCCGTCTGAAATATTATTACATATCATTCAGAGAGAGGGAAAATAAGATTGATGGCATTATAGTTCTAACGCGCCCTTGTTATTCTGTGCTTTGCTGGGGATATAAAACACCGTGCGTATGGTACAGGACAGAGAGGAGGCCATAAATACAAAAAAGGGATAAGTTTGTAAAACAAGGCTTGTAAGTTTTTTTGTGAGATCGCCAGATGAAATATGAAGAGGTAGAGGCAAAGGCAAGAAGGGAACGCTGTAAAGAAACCAACCTTCTTAATATTTTACTTAAACCCCTCTGACGGGACTGGACGCTAGTCTGCATTAAGCTGCACTGAAAGCTGGCTTTAAGGAAAAGCTGGGAGGAATTTATTCTTGCTTTAATTGCTTTAGAACGGCTCCCACAATGACTCATTTGAGAGATTTTGCGCCCATTTAAGTCCCTACTTTCAGCAGTTCACAAGTTAATCCCCTTTCATTCTGCAGACCCGCAGTTGGCATGAGACAAGGGAGCCTGCTAGACAGGAACTTAAACATATAAGCAGCCAGTGTATTTTAGCGGACACTTCCAAACAACAGCAGCAACAGGAGCGTGGAAACAGGAGAACACTGTGAAAAAAAAGTGTGAAAAAAAGAGTTGAGAGAAGGATTGGAGAAATATGCAAAATAAATGTTTAAAAAAGGTTACAGTTAGTCACGAACAGGAAAGCAGAGGTAAATTGTGAAATAAGAACATGCACTGACAAGGAGCGGCTTCAGAAATTGTTTAACTAGCTGGACACAAAACTCTTCCAGCAATCTTTAAGAGAAATGTTCCAAGTAATTTCCCTTAAAGATCTCGCCATCCCCATATCAGAGCAAAGTTTTATCCTGCACTATGGGAAGGAGACGCTATCTAACACACATCAAGGAGAGACGGGCATTATTGTTTTAATCCTCTTACCAGTAGTCATTTTAAGGCAGTTTTTTTGGTGTGTGGAATGGCGTCGTGTTGCCCCCAATCCCAGTTTAAGCCGTCAGGGCTGGGAGAGATTGTATGGGAAGGACCCGGGACTCTATTAGCAATATCCAGAGGGTTAGAGACGTCCATTCTGCTGCAGGGAGCATGACAAATCTGAAAAGCAAATAAAATCAACGGTTGAGTTCTTCAACTCTGCACCAAAAAAAATTGTACAGTTCTCACTAACAGAAAAAAAATGATATCCATGTACAAAGGGCACTTAAATACTGTGCACTTTCATGTGCTGTGGGGGGGGATGGTAAAGTTGGGTCCTTCTTGTTGATAACATATTATAAATTCCTTATTGTGTTTTAATGTTTGAAGCTGATTTGATCTGTCCAGATAGGAATGTGACGCAGGTTGTTTTACAAGAAGTTTGTGGAGAAGTGAGAGGGAGAGCGGAGAGGCCATGTTTTGATTGACATATTGAAGGGCCATTGAAATCCTGCAGACTTGCTCTTGGCTCCCGAAGCACGCCACTGATTCTGTTTTAAAATTCTGCATCAGCCGACTTCCCAGCAGATGGCAACATACCCTGTCATTGGCTACAACTTTCTAATCTGCAAGAACGGAGAGTGAGAGACTGTGTGAGTGTATGTGCGTGTATGAGAGAGAGAGAGACTAATACAAAAAGAGAGACAAGAGGTGTCTGTAGACAGAAGTAAAACATCAGAACTATCTTACTGAAGAATTTCGAAATCGCTAAGTGTCACATATTCTGCCTTATTATTGACGAGCTCTTGAACTAGGAGTGTATTCTCCGTGGGCTACGGCCAAGGTTCAGCGTTGGAAAGGTAAGTGCAGAATATAGACTTCTAAATTGAAGATGTATATTTAACAAACTGTTCTCCTTTCTCTCAACGTTGGAACATGCATAGATGGATGAAGCGATATGTTTACATGTATACCTCGGTAAATGTATGCAAATTAATGACTTTGCCCCGGTGTTCGGCATATTTATAGGCTGCTTGCTCGGATTTGTTTGCCGACTTGCCAAGTTTAATTTGTGCTGGTCTGATAATGACACGTTGGTTTGCTGGTGGGTCCCACGAACTGATCCCCTCCTTTTTTTATCCTCCCCCACCTTGTTTATTTTATATCTTATCAAGAAAATGTATGCCCGCAATGAAAATTGATGCTTTTTTTTTAAAAAAAGGCTGTTTATCAGAACAATCTGATATCTTCAAAGATCTGAATGTCAATCTTTCGGATTGCTTCCTTGGGGTGTACCTCTGTTATAAGTCAGGTTCATTCCCTGACTCGGAAAAACTCCAGCAAAAACATCTCTCAGACCTGTAACCTTAGCTCCGAGTGCCCAGATCAGTGCTATTTCTCACAAAGGTAACGCTGCGAGCCTTTGTAAGTAATGTTCGCACTCAGGATAAAGGGAAACCTTAGCATTGGATTCACTCAAACCTTTCCCGTGCCAAGCAAGGTCTAAAGATGCAAAACTTCTGGATGCGCTTCACTTGTGTTTTAGTGCGCGGCAGTTTCCTTGTGTCATTTACAGCGCCAGCTTTTCGAACAGTAGAAAACGCTTCGCTTTTTAGACAGATACATCAGTGATGCACTTCCACCACCTCTCTGACAGGCGCCAGTTAAAAAGGGATCCGCGGTATTGCAAATAGCACTTTTTGGGAGCAGAAAGGAGTTGATTTAAAAAAAATACTCGGATCCTGATTCAGTTCCTTAACTTCTCCCAAATAATACTCCGATGCTGCGGAGAGATTTTAAGTATTTGTTTTTTTTTGTAAAGCGTCAACCGAATTCCCAGCGTTGTGGGGGTTGGGGGGGGGGGGTGGATACTGGATAGTGGAGGATTAACGTCGTTCCACTGATGTGG
Source organism: Sphyrna mokarran (assembly GCA_024679065.1). NCBI lineage: Eukaryota > Metazoa > Chordata > Chondrichthyes > Carcharhiniformes > Carcharhinidae > Sphyrna > Sphyrna mokarran. The sequence goes on from JAGIQG010000009.1 coordinate 26,527,733, forward strand.
AGACATTTCTACAGCAAAGTTTCAAAAGGTTCCTTCAGTAAATCCGACTGGAATTTTGGAGCTCTCTCCAATTCACTTCCCTTTGCGATAATTGTTCGGGATACGGCATGAGATAGGATCTTCCAGCTCCTGTACTTATTCTGCGAATTATGGGTCGATTTCTGGTCCGGGTAGAATTTAGAAAAAGTTGTTCTATTTTATCCTTGTGACTTATTCATTGAAAAATAACAATGTAGACAGATAGAACAGATAGATAGATAGACAGAATAGATAGATAGGATAGATAGATAGATAGAATAGATAGATAAGACAGATAGATAGATAGAATAGATAGATAGGACAGATAGATAGAATAGATAAACAAATAGAAAGAACAGATAGATAGACCTACACACTGTGATGCTGATTTGTTGGATTATTCGACAATGAAAGCATGGCAAAGTTGTAATGTCTCAGTGCAAAGCCCATTCGCCCTTTCCTCCATATTAGTAGCAGATTTGTCGCCAAGTTAGTCTATAATTATCTGGTCAAAAATCTGCTCAGGTTGAGCAGAGAGACCAGCTCTTCCCATTCAATATAGTCAAGCGAAATACCCCTCAACGGCCGCACGTTTTTGACAGTGCGAAATCGGGAGAGATTGGGAAAGAGAGACACGATTGCACCGGAGATAAATATTTAGACAGCATATGTTACAGGTGAGCAAGGGGAAAGAAAGGGACAAGAAGAAATAGGGAATGCGAAAAAATATTCATTGGAAAAAGAGGGGAACGATTCATGAATGGCGCATTGCCGAGAAAGTTTAAAAAGAAAATGAAACACAAGATAAATAAACAGTTTAAGAGAGAGATTGAATGACCAGTATCTAGCGAAATTAATAATGATGGAAAAGAGAGAAAGAGGTACCGAGAAAAGATGCAAATACATAATTCGATTTGATTTATTATCGCATGTATTAGTATACAGTGAAAATATTGTTTCTTGCGCGTTATATAGGCAGAGCATACCGTTCATAAAGGATGAAACAAGAGAGTGCAGAATGTAATGTTAATGCATGCAAAAACTGTGAACGTGTTTAATAAACATCGATACAAACACATTAAATATTAATTGTATCAGATGTATGCCCATGGCAAATATTTATAATGTCTGCACATATGTAGATAGATGTTGAATGAACTAGGAAAACTACATAGATGTATGGGACTTCAGAATGGCCAATACACAATCACAAAATCAGGAATGTTTATCACAGTGCTGGAGATATAAAGCAATGGACAGGTGTGCTATCAAAATGGAGCGTTGGGTAGAAAGCAAACAGAAGGAAAACGTGCTACAAAGTAACAGTGATAAGTGTGCACAGGGTCTGAAAAAAGTAATTGGAAGAGAAATAATGATAAGGAAGGTAGAGATTTCCTAAGGAGTATATCAACTCTGTGCTGTACCATCTGAGCATGGCAATATATATATATATATGATCAGCAAATAAGGGCGGGGGGTGGGGGAATCAACCTGGTGTCAGAGAGGATGATGAATGAACCGCACTGCAGTCGAAAGCTATTTCCACTTCTATTAGGTCCCGAGCCAAATGGGGATCAGGATGCATATTTTAAGGAATATCTAATAAATCTTGCCAAACTCGCCCCTACGGCAATGATCCCGATGCAGAGGTGACTGCTGAATGCTGGCCTACTTTGTAGCAAAGTAAATGTTTAGAAATCGCCTCTGTCGAAGTAATCAACATTCCTGGGCGCTGCTGTAAATCTCATTTCAATGAATTTTTTAAACTGTTTAGCAAGTGTCCATAAATAATTAGCTCTGTCTCAATGTACAGAGACTTAAGGAACAAAAATGAACCCATGTAAATGGTAAATCCCAGCGTTCGGAAATTCAATCGAACGGAAGAGCAATTCTATAAATCATGATTTTAAATCTTAGGCGTATAGCTTGCACTCGTCCGATATGTAATCAAGGCCCATTTGGTTGTGTTTAATAATTAACAACAATTAAGAAATAATTATTTTTGCACGACATTTTAATATTACAACTGAGTCTAATTGCTTTCAGTTTCACTTGCAGCGACTGTCCTATACTCTTTAGCGCACTTTGACAGCGAGAAAACATCTCAATTAACTATAATTAGTACATTTGAATATGGTCTGCCCTAAAGCTACGCCCAAAAAAGATTTAATTATCACAACGTAATTATTTAAACTAAAGTTGCCAATATTCCAATTATAAGTGCAAAGACCCTGGAATACATACCAACCGTTTAAATGTATTTGCAGGTTTGGATAAGATGCCTTTATTCCATTATGTTCTGTAGTAAATTATTAATAAGCACTCTAATTAATTTGTTAATAGTATAAAGAATTTATGTTGTTTATGCAAATAATTCAAGTAAATACAAACATGTTAACAAAAAATATTTTAATTGCTTACACACGGGACTTCAGTGAAGGAAAATACATTTTAATCAAATGATTTCATATATATCTTCTGTTGTGAATCGAAAAATAAACATTTAAACGTATCGTAATGGTTCATTTGGTTTTACAAAAGAAGTCGAATGTTTTATCTAAAGAAAGTAACATATATTTCTCTTCACTGTCCTCTTTCACCCCCTCACTCGCCATTCCCCCCTAGCTTGCTCTGATTTATGCAGTTCGATTAGGAGTACTGTATATTTGGTTCCAGATCGGCGCTGTCGTTAGATTTGCCTTTGCAGATGTAGATGACAGTAATAAATATATAATCATGTCCCGCAGCAAGGAGCCCTTACGGCAGATCCGCCACGCCAAACTTTTAACACTGTACTAACCAGGGAGATAATCGACTTTGGCAGCAAATGGAAAGTTCTCTCTCTCTTCTAGTGTGTCATGAAAACACTTGGAAATGCACAGACATGCAACCCCAGTTCAATAATTCTATTGTTTGGTACAATTGTGCGGAGATGAAGCGATCCCGAATATTACAAAGGAATGCCAATACCACTTGCATATCCCAAGTGTCTCATTTTAAAACCTTGGAGGGATGACAAACATATATCTTGCAGACTGGAGTGGCGGGTGCGGGGGGGGGGGGGGGGTGGCTGGGTGATCAACATTTAAAATATATTTAATAAGCATTTGTTATTTTGTTTCCTAAATGTGCTCGGTCTAACTATTTTCTATTAATGTCTGTTCTGAACTCCATATTTCATGCTGGGCATTTGAAGATTATCTTCCCATGTGTTGGGTTACTTCCCATGCTGATAAGTATTAATGAACTTTAAGATTGGGCCCTTCCTGCACTGAAGGCGCTCAGCTCCTGCCTGCTACTCGTCCCCCCCGCGCCCCACCCTTTCACCTCCTTCCCCCAACTTCCTCCACGAGTAATTTGTGTATCAGTTAACTCCCGGGACAGCAGTTGTCAGAACAATACCTATATACGTTAACTAGTATAAACCTTTCTGGCCTTTTTTAAAATCATCTCTCTCCCCGCACACGACCCCCTCCCCCACCTCCGATAATCTCTATCAATCACTCTCTATCTTTCTGTTTCCTTCTATCTTTACGGGAAGACAAGTGATTGACAATATACACCGTGAAGTGTGCTAACTTCGTACAACTCTTAACTCCGCGCTATTTGTTTTTGAGAACTGTTTATTTTTTTTGCATTTGAAACAAAGTGTGAACAATTTCCTAATATTATTCGCACCTAAAATCTGCGGGACATGTTTTGAGACGCTGTAACAATCCATCAGTGTTATCACTGATATTCAGCATTTCCGTGTCCTAGATAGTAAATTTACTCATTTTCCAATCCCTGGGGAGACACATGGAAGGCGTCCATTTATATGCAGATTTAACTGAATCAATAAACGGCAGTTTAAGGCACAACTAGACACAACATAATGTCGGAGGGCGTTTTATATGAGCGTCTGAATTGATACACGAATTTCCATATTAAATAAAGGCATGAACATCCATGCATCGATACGGAATAAATATAGAGAAAAGCAGCTTGATATATGGGGCCTGTGCATGAGGAGTACGTGAAGGAGATTACTGGTGGACGGGTAGAATGAATCAATATCAATGGGGGAGATGGAGATATCCTTCAGTAATTATGCAATTAAAGTTTGAGTTTAACCGGATTTATGTCTCTTAACACGAAACAAATCGCCTGATTAAATTCGACAAAAAACGCATCAGTCACACTACATTAAAGAGGATGGAGATAATTATACCAATTACCTCTTTGTAATCGCCTGGTTCATAATTAATGGCTTTCCCCCTCCCCAACAGATAGTTTGATAATAATACATAACACTGTTGCTGAGGCACTTTCTCACCCTACAGGTCACATTCCACTTAGAACGGGGAAAGAGACAAGGGACTGAATTAGGACAGGCGGGGAAAGTTTTTGCCGGGTCCATGAGTATCAGCTGAAACTATTAGCTGCAAGAACCGAGATTCCCAGCGACCCCTTTATCTTCCTATGCTCTTCAGACCAGGATTTGATGTGGCGTCCCTACTTCTTTCCAACCAAAGGAACGGAAGACAATGACGAGTTGTTAAACAGGTTCATTTATCGAACCCATAGGGATTCCAGCCTGGAATTCTCCCGCACATTTTTTGTTGGGGGTGTGGGGATTGGACGGGCTCGCCATCGTAGGGTATTAATACACTCGCTGGTCTCCTGATATTTTGATGCTCTTTGCAGTGACGCTAATGTGACAGTATTAACACAGCCTGACACAACAGCGATAGGGTGAACCCAGCAATGACGCGGTCCCAGTGGGCTCTGCCTGTAAATTAGGCCACTTATTCGGTCTACATGGGGTAAAGTTGGAGGGGACCTGAGAGTGCAAATACAAAAATGGCTAAAAGTAGAAACGCAAGTTGACAAGCCATAAATAACGTAAACAATGCAGCAACGTTCTACAGGAATGGAATATCCAAATGTGGAGCTAATATTAAATTCAGACAGAACTTTATTCCAACCAGACAAGTGTGTGCAGTTTGATAAACAAGAAAAAAAATCACAAAGCACATTGCAGAAAAAAAAATTGAAAGGATGAAGGTAAAAATGTTGAAGGGCGCTGACAGAAAAAAAATTAAAGAAAAGGATGAACATGGGGAAACTATTTTGTGGTCACTTGTGCTTGATTAAACCCAGAACAAGTGGGTAGACATAAAAGCGGATGCTGGAATCTGAAAATGCTGGAAAATCTCAGCAGCTCTGACAGCATCAGTGGAGAGAGAATAGAGTCAACGTTTCCAGTCCAAATGACCCCTCGGTAGAGCTCAACTGCTGCTACAGACCAAATGCGGAATATGGGAAGAATCTCTTTACACGGAGTGGTAAATATGTGCAACTCGCTGCTGCGAGAAACGGTTCAAGCAACTGACATTAAAGGGAAGCTTGGCGGATACATGAGATAGAAGGGAATGGAGAGATGGGAGCACCGAGTGGGAACAGGTAAATTAGAATGGGAGAAGGCTGGTGTGGAGTATAAAGGCTGGCATTGCTAATTTGGGCCGGATGGTCTGCTTTGTGCCATAAATTCTATATATAAAATGGAGCTAGGTTTACAACGGTGCAGCATGGAATCCGCGATCGACATTCCTTTCACTTGTGGCTTCCTGGTGGCAGTTGGTGACTTGATTTTATAATGTCAGTTTATACTGGATCCTGCTACCATACTAAGTCTATAATTGGACACATATCCCTACGGTTTGAGACATATATCAAACCTATTGGACTTGCATCAGTTTGTAGCTATATAATATGATTCGATGCCTATCCCTAATAAATTGAAACATCCTGACCGAATATAAACCTTTTAATGATCTGTAATCAGACATGTTACCATGATAGTTAATCTGGATAGTTAATCTACCATAGTAGTTAATCTGGAAATATATCTTGAACGTAATGAGCTAACTGTTATTTTCCTTTATTCTTTTATGGGATATGGATATCATGAGCAGGGTCAGAATTTGTTGCCCATTCCTAACTGCCCTTAAACTGAATGACTTATTAGACAATTGAAGATGGCAGTAAGAGTCATGGCCATGGATTTGGAGTCCCAAGGGTATTAGAATCATAGAATCCTACAGTGCAGAAAGAGACCCTTCGGCCCATTGAGTCTGCACCGAACACAACCCCACCCAGGCCCTACCCCTATATCTCTACATATTATACTCACTAATCCCTCTAACCTACATATCCCTGGATACTAAGGGGCAATTTCTTAGCATGGCCAATCAACCTTACCCACACACCTTTGGACTGTGGGAGGAAACTGGAGTACACGCAGACACGAGGAGAATGTGCAAAGTCCTCACAACAGTGACCCAAGCCGGGAATCAAACCCAAGAATAGTGAAGTAGCAATGCTAACCACTGTGCTACTGTGCCACCCTGTTAATATTAGTGAACTAAATGGGTTTTTACAACAACTGATGATAGGCATCATAGCTTATAGAAATAGAACAAAGAAATGGACTGCACAGGAACTGGCCCTTTGGCCTCTAAGCTCATGCCGATCATAATGGCCTAACTAAATTGAAAAAAACTTTCTGCCTTTACTCGGTCCATATCCCTCTATTCCCTCCCTATTTGTGTATCCATCCAGATATCTCTTAAATGTTGCTAATGTATATGCTTCCACCACCTCGCCTGGCAGTGCATTCCAGGTACTCACCACTCTGATGAAAAACTTCCCCTGTACATCTCTCTTAAACTTTCCTTCTTTCACCTTGAATCTGTGCCCCTTCTAATTGACACTTCCAGTCTAGGAAAAAGCCTCTGACAGTTCATCCTGTCTATGTCTCTCTAATTTTGTAGATCTCTATCAGGTCTCCCCTCAGTCTCTATCTTTTCAGTGAATACAATTCTAGTTTATTCAATCTCTCCTTACAGTCAACACCTTCTAGACCAGGCAACATCCTGGTGAACCTTTTTTGCACTCTTTTCAAAGCTTCCACATCCATTTGGTAGTATGGTGACCAGAACTGCATGCTATACTCCAAATGTGGCCTAACTAAGATTTTATATCGCTGCAACATAATTTCCCAACTCTTGTACTCAGTGCCTTGGCTGGTGAAGGCAAGCATGCCACATGCCTTCTTAATCACCTGTGTTTCCAATTTTAGGGAACTGTGGGCCTGCATAGATCTCTCTGCCATTAACAGTATTATTCACACCTAGCTTTGATCCTCTAAAATGCATAACCTTGCATTTGTCTGGATTAAATTCCATTTGCCATTTCTGTGCACAAGTCTCCAATCTATCCTCTGACAATCCCCGGCACTATCAGCAACTTTTTATTTATTAACTGAATTTATTAACTGAATTTAAATTCCACTGGCTGACAAGGATTTGAACTCAGCAAGCATGGACAGAGAACAGAGCTAATATTTCAAGTCTGGAGGACTCTTTGTCAGAGCTGTGATGAAGTTGAGCTCTCATTCTCCCTTCCTCACCCTCTATTTTTCCCCACCATCCCCATCATAATTCAATGGGTTGCAGACTTTCATTCTCCACAGCTACTCATAAGAAGTAACTGTAAAGATAAGGTAGGGGAGGACAGCTGGTATCCATAACTTGATAACTTCCATTCGCAATTTGGCATCTCCAGTAAATGAGAGAAACAGATAAGCAAAAAAATATAAAATCATACCTATACCATTTTTGGAAATGGCAAACAGCGCAACATTGCTTTACTTTATCATACCACTTTCTAATCAGAGAATCCTCTGATTGGTAAATGGATTTGGAACTGCCAATGAGATGTTTAAAAGTACAAGTATTGCAGTTATAATGCCACTTTCCAATGATGCAAGCTAGCTTACAAAGGTGTAAAAATCATAATAGGACATAGGCATTAACTTGGCACACTGATTCTTGAGTGTATTAAGGCAAATCCCCTTCCTGTCAGGGTTTCACATTTACTTTAAAATATGCAAGCAGCAATATATTTCCAGCTGGAATGAATTCAGCTACGCAGCAGAACGTTGGATAGTGCCAGAAATACTAGAACCACATTAAAGATAGCTCCCTCCTGTTGCCGAGATCAGAATCCACTGTACTTCATACAAAATCAGACAGACTGCCAATCTACCTTTGCAGGATATATGTATGAATCACTAAATTGTCACATGTGTGTGCATTGTTATGATGGATAGGGACATTTTGGATAGCAGCTACTGCAATTAAAAATTGCAGCAGTGTGACAGTATAGCTCTGATCTTCCTAACAAGTGTGCTATCAAGCCTGTAGCAGTTTAAAACTAATAAATACAATGGAACTGATTCCTTAAAGTTCAGTGAACTACCGATAAGATTTCAAAATCTGATACTGCACTGATTTTAATTCACTTGTAAGCATCTGAAATGGTCAGAGAACAACTCTTCTCAAACAACACTCAACAATATCAAACCAACATAGTTATATTACAATTGAACCATTTGTTTCACATCAGTTAGACATTAAATCCACTCACCCCTACTCAAGATGTACAGTATATCTGTTCCATTAGAAATCTATTGAAGTGTTTCTCGTGGATAGTATTTTCTGAAATTGCAGCTTACTTTATCCTGTTCCTGTAATGTTTGAAAGAAGTTCATCCTGTAATTGAAGTACGGCAGTTGCTATTGCTCTCAATTGTAGAAAGATTGTGTCCAAAAAGATTGGTGAGTGCTGTTCAGAGATTGCTTAGGAAAATATTCATACTTTTCAGGGATCACTAATAAAACAAGGAAAATGAGTTAAAAGGCACTTAATAGAACTACAGAATCTCTACAGTACAGGAAGAGGTCATTCAGCCTTTCCAATCTGCACTGATTCTCCCACTCAGGCTCTCCTATCTAACTCCGTAATCCTTTACATTTGCCATGGCTAATAATCCACCTGGCCTATGTATCTTTGCACACTAATTTAGCATGACTAATTCACCTAACCTGCACACCTTTGGACTGTGGGAAGAATTCGGAGCACCCAGAAAAAAACATGCAGAAACAGGGAGACTGTGCAAACTCCACACAGACCATCACCCAAGGCCAGAATTAAACCTAGGTCCCTGTCACTGTGAAGCAGCATTGCTAACCACTGTGCTACCCATCGATGTGAACTCAATTTCAAAATTGAATCAACAACACCAGCATTATGATCTTACTAGTTTGCAGACCAGTTCCATTTAAAAAGGGCTAAAAAGAGATTCAGTCACAGGACAGAGAGGCTAAATAAAACATTTAATAGAAAGATTATGGAAATAGTTGATTTCTTATTTGTTTCTGTCAATCTAAATAATCCTCGGAGCAAATTGCATTTGAAGAGAAATGTAGGTAAAATAGATCAGTCTAATGTTAGTCTATACTTTATTGTTTCATATACAATTAATACAGAGCTCTATTAATAAAGAAGCATATAGATGATAAAAATAGTCCATACTGTGAAATTTAGGTAATTTAACTGTTGTATGTTATTGCCTATGCATGCAACAATAAAGTGATCTCATTTCTTTGTTGGTAGCATATCATTTGTCTATTATTTCCCATATTCAATGACCTCGGATATATTTTGAGGATATTGAAAAAGCAACCTATATATACTTTTGCTGATAAAAAACCCTCTTCTAAATCAGAGTAAAGGCCCCACCTTACTATGGAATGAAATGAAATAATCTTCTCTTCACATGCTCTAAGGTCAAACGAGGCTGGCTCCAGATTTACATTATGATGTTAGTATTGAGAAAAAAAAACCAAAGCTCCTATGTCTCAATACTACAATTGCAGAATAAAGCCAGCCTACAATTGGGGAAAAGAGCAGTTTCAGATGTACACCAACACATGCATTCTATTCAAGTGCCAGTGAAATGTTTATGGCCAGTAATGGCACTATTATCGTACAGTATCACTTCGAGTTATTCTATCTGCCTGCACCACTCTTCCACAAGTCAACAGTGTTCAAACATTAGTTCAAATTTTTATATTGAAGGGACAGCCAGCATTTTGTGAATATTGAGCTGCATGATGAAAGGTCAAGAGTTCTCAAGTGCTCCTCCATAATAATGTAAGATCATCTCTCCAAGTAAATTCAGCCAATTTATCAAAATTCAGTCTGATGAATTTCATTATGCTGCATAGTTCACATCAATGTGAAACTGGAAGTATGAATGCAAACTGTGAACTATAATAACTCATAAAGAGGCAACTAAACTAATAATTCTCTCCGAATAATTTGATCTCAAACGTGTTCTAATGGAATGGCAGAGCACCTGTTTAACTTTAAAATTGAGTTTAGAAAGCTGTTTTTGCATTGACTGCAGTGCATTGAAACAAAAGTGATGTGATACTGCTTATAGTATATTTTATGAATGGGAATTCATAAACATGCATCTGTGATTTCTCAATATGCTCTCCCAACAGGAGAGGGTCTGTGCCAGGACTTCTCATTCACAAAATGTGTCCTTTTGTTTACAACCACTTTGTTGTGCTGGAAATAATGTAAAATGATTGCCCTGTTTACATACAGAGAAAAATGCCAAATCCTCAGGATACATTTGAAATGAATTTTTTCTGATTATGACAGTTTTCTTTTCAATGCTTTTTGTGCTCATTTCATGCGTTATCAGTGCCTTACAATTAACCAGTTTCCATCTTGGCTAACCAACACCAACAGCAGGGAATCCCAGGTGAGGTTTAGCATGGTTATATAGTCAATAAATCGTGCTGCTTTTGGAACAGATGTTTTTATCAACTTAGGGATGCAAAGTCTATATTAATGATATAAAGAAACAGTTCTCTGAATAATGTAACTTGCAATTTCTACAGAATAATAGAGCTACAGCAAAAGAGGTAATTCAACTTAAAAGTTGGCCAATATGATTTATCATTTCTGCATTTTGAATGTTGACTATTATTTTAAATAAATGATCTTTATTCAAATATATGTATTTGTGTGTGACCGCACCATTGCACTGGTAAACACTACCAGGTTTCAGGGTAATTTACCTTTTTAAGGTAATGTATATGTGACCAAATGGAACTTAAGTATGTCACATCCAAAGAAATTGTCATCAGTAATTGCCGGTACTTTGATTGTTGTGTCCACAGATGACGTTATACTGCAGGTTTGCAAAATATTGTAAGGAATGTGAAGTGTAAATCTGTTTTAAAAACATACAGCATGCCTTTTCCTTCCCAATTCCACACTCCTCTCACCATTGTGTTTAGAAGCCGATTTAAACGGTGAATTTTCGTTCTAAACACCAAAACAAGCAGTTTCATGTCTATTACTGACCTTACAATTCACAATGTCAATATTGAATTCAATTACCACTGTTACCTGAAAGTTAATATCATGTGCCAGTCTTTTCTGTGATTTTTTTAATACCTTATGAAGTAAGATAACTTTTAGCATAGTTTTGTACAATATTCAATGGCCAATGACGGTACTTTAATTCTGTGAATTTTTTGCTGACTCAAAATGGGGTAACAGCCTTTATGATTTTAATCAGTATTGGATTAGAAAATAATCATGTCATATTCCTGCCATTTGTTTTGGTTTTTAGCAAACATTACGTGGAAAAGGAGCTGCACATATTCACTTCAGCCACTAGTCTCAACTGATGGCTACAATGCAGGTTCCAGGCAGAATCTTATTAATCTGATCAGTTTGAGCCCAGCTAGGACTTAGTGTCCTTAGGAGAGAACTCCGCACATGCCTGAATGCAACTGCACTGGAGCTGTCTCCCAAAAGTTAAACATTGAAATGCTGAGAGCATGGGGAAAGGGTAATGCCAGCTCTGTAAACATTTAAGTGATTAAGTGAAGATTGACTAGGTTTACAAAGAGTCCATAGGGCACGACAGACCCACTGAGTACTTTGTAAACCAGGTTTGACACTGCACTAGATTTACACTCCACACTGTGTCAAATCTTAAGCAATGTGAGGCAGCCCCTACAGGGAATCTCACTCTGCTTTATTCCAGAGGCAGGTCAGGTCCTCATGCCAAACTTAAATTTCAAATTTTCTATTGATACAAAGCTGAAATCCCATTGCTCAGATGCCAAATCTGTGGCATGAATGTTCCTTAAAAACAATATGCATGATAACCTAGATAACCTACACACTAATACGAAAATATTAAAAATTTCTAACTATTTAAATGCAAGCCTGTTTGACATTTGTATATTCATCAATCACATCTTTTGTATAACCATCTGTATTTTATTGTAAGCATCTTTTGATAGTAGATTTTGTTCAAAGCCTTGTAAAAAAAGGCAAATTGTGTGTAATATATATTGAAGTTCTCAACTAATGATGTATTCTAATTCCAATATACAAACTGAACATTACAGAAATAAAATAAGTCTATATATATATAATATAGATGGATGCAACCTACCATCTGTTGACCAAAAATTTGTATAAAACATTGTTTACACATTGCAAGAGGATCCTTGTACAGGAGTGCAAAAGTATTTAAAGTTTGTTTACTTATCACAAGTAGGCTTACATTAACACTGCAATGAAATTACTGTGAAAATCCCCTAGTTGCCATGCCCCACATAAATTATCACTTGATCTAAACATGATTCTTTATTTGATTTTTTTTCTTGCATTCAAGTTGAGACATGTTTAAGTTTTATTATTTATTAGTCACAAGTTGGCTTGCATTAATAGTGCAGTGAAGTTACTGTGAAAATCCCCTAGTTGTTACATTAGATGCCTGTTCAGGTACAGTGAGGAAGAATTTAGTATGGTTAATCCATCTAATCAATATGTCTTTAAGACTGTGGAAGGAAACCAGAACACCTGGAGGAAACCTACGCAGACAATCTGCAAACTCCACATAGTAACTTAAGCCAGGAATTGAACTCAGATCTCTGGCACTGTGAGGCAGTAGTGCTAACCATTGTGCCACAGTGCCACCCCTTTTGTGTAATAGGAAATTAAACTTCCTATTACAGGCATCCAGTATCAGCATCAAGTGCTCCCAGGTCTGAAACAAAACAGACTACTCTACCCTATTAACATGTCTCAGTTCTAAAAGACCAGTATTTAATAGAAAAATATGATCATTCTAAATTTCATATAATAGCCTCTATTTCCCCTTGAAGTGAGTTTACCAATTAATGTCAGATTTAGGGAAAGTTTCATATGCAAGCAATAGGAATTAATGTGAAACTACCTTAAATTTGATGGACACTGCAGACATTTGGCAAAAAAAAAATTTATAGTCCTTGGTCTAATTTAGACTCAGCCCTATTCGATAAGATAAAATCTCAATGTTCAATCTTGATCATCCAGTTCTTTTTCATGATTCAAATGCAGGCAAAAATTCCAATGGGCAAACCCACCCTTTTATTTAATCTTATTACATAAATCATGAGTAAAATGCAATAATTAAATATAAAATTCTGATCAATCATAAAACAATTCTTGGTGTAAAAATATAACTAATCCATTGCTAGATTTCAGCCAGAGACCAGCTAGAATTTGTGCATTGGACAGATATTCTATAATTCTTTTGTCTGATTAGAGACGGAGAGGTTGGATAGACTGGGACTTTTTTCTCTGGAGTGTAGGAGGCTGAGGGATGATCTTATAGAGGTCTATAAAATAATGAGGGGCATAGATCAGCTAAATAGTCAATATTTTTTCCCAAAGATCTGGGAGTCTAAAACTAGAGGACATAGGTTTAAGGTGAAAGGGGAGAGATATAAAAGACTCCAGAGGGGCAATTTGTTCACACAGAGAGTGGTGAGTGTCTGAAACAAGCTGCAAGAGGTAGTAGTAGAGGCAGGTACAATTTTGTCTTTTAAAAAGTGTGTAGACAGTTACATGGGTAAGATGGGTATAGAGGGATATGGGCCAAATGTGGACAATTGGGACCAACCTAGACATTTAAAAAAAAGGGTGGCATGAACAAGTTGGGCTGAGGGGCCTGTTTCCATGCTGTAAACTTCTATGACCCCATGATTACACTTCTATGAAGTACTTTGGGACACTATTATTATCCAACCTTATGGGTTGACTAATATTTGATTGCAAATCCTGTCTCTGATTGTAAGTTGCCAAGTGTCTTGAGAGCATTTGTAGGTCTAAATTAAGTGCAGTTCTAAATGGGGATTAACATAGCAATACAATGCTATAGTGCAGTTGTACGTTGAACTTTTATGTAAGAGCTGTTTGTATTGATTCAACTAAGGAAATTCAATCTTGAGACTCGATAATATCCTAATGGACAATTGTATAGTACTCCAGCATTCCTGTTGTATCTTGGAATGTTATGTTGTGATGCATGTTCCTAGATTTGATTGGTGTGTTGTGTAGCAAGAAGTTCAGATATTGTGCACTAATTATGGCAAGTGACAAGAGAAACCAAGACTAATGTCACAAAGGAATATAAAACAAAGGTTGGAGATAGATTACATACCAAGCTTGAGTTTGAAAGACGACAAGAATTTGGAGGCCACAAAAAATAAGGGGTTCCACTGTTTTATTGTCCTGAATGAACTCTAATCAGAAATAGGCTAAAACGGAAGACTGTGGAATGAGACACAGTTTCAAATCAGTGAGGCTGTAATGAGAAAGAAATATATAAGGTTTTTAGAAATTTGTTTATGGGCTGAGTGTATCGCTGGTTAGGCCAGCATTTATTGCCCATCCCAAGGTGGTGATGAGCTGCCTTCTTGAACTCTGCAGTCTCTGAAATATAGGTACACCCATAGTGCTGTTAGCAGGGGAATTCCAGGATTTTGACACAGCAACAGTGAAGAAACAGTGATATATTACCAAGTAGGGAGGATAATATATTTGGAGGTGAACCTTCAGGTGGTGCTGTTTCCAGGTATCTGCTGCCTTTGTCCTTCTAGAGGGTAGTGTTGATGATTTGGAAGATGCTGTCAAAGGAATCTTGCTGAGTTCCTGTAGTGCATCTTGTAGATAGTACACATTGCTGTCACTGTTTGTTGATGGTGGAGGGATTGAATGTTTGTGGATGGAGTAACAATCAAATGGACTGATGGTGAAGTAACAACTTAGAAGGAACAAAACAAGATCAGAGGGGCATTGCTTATAGGAACATTGATTAAAGAATTTTCATGGTATACATGGAATATTGTGTGTGGTGGGATATTTAGACATGGTGCTAGAATTTTGATAGGAAATCATTGCAGTTGCATTTTAGGGCATAGTTTTGTGGTTTTGTGTAATACTTCATCAGGACTTTGTAAAATTATAAGTTCTAACTTTATGTTGGAATTTGATAACATAACGGGACAATCATTGTAGAGTGCTGGAATGTGTTAGAACACATACTTTCAGTATATCAAGATATTGTGATTGGACTATTGTATCATTTTACATTATAGTGTGCAAGATTACATTTGGTTCTGTGTTGGAATGTGGTGCCAGTGTGAATGAACATGTTACTCCATTTTACATTAGGTATTGCACTATTTTATGTTTAAGTATGTTTTGTTGATGCACATTTCAAAGTTATATGAGAATACAACAAATGATCCACCAGTACATCATGGAGTTTCATAGCAAATCATAGAATTCTCATAACTGTTGAACTGATAAAGAAAACTGTTACTTGTTCATATTTAATTATGTGTTAAATGAGGGTCTTGTGAAGGTCCCTCCTTCAGATCAATTTCTAGTCAAAATGTAATGCAAAATTAAGGTAGGTATATACTGAGATAATGAACAAAATATAACTTGACCAATGTATTTTTTATTGTTTAGAATGGATAATACAGATTATATTTGGCCCAAATAGTCAGTGACATTACCATTAACCACTGCCTCCCTTCATATCATATGCTATTTCCCATTTATTAGAATTGCACTCCATCACACACATTAACCTCCCATTCATTGACCACGTCTACACTTCCCGCTGCCTTGGGGGTAAGGGCAACTGCCAAAATGAGTAGGTCATTTTCCATATTGAAGTAGCCAATTGTGGGTGAATTAAGCTTGTTACCAAGGCTATTGATCCACAATACATTTGGCACAGGTGGCAGGACGGGAGCAGGAAGTCTGATATTTTAACTCAAATGGTTAAAGGGTGGGAAGAAAGAGAGGTGTTGATCTTCACAGGCTGCCCTTTGCTGATTGCAGGCTAGTCAACCCCATCCCTTAGATTGAACATCCCCTTCTTTTCTACCTGCCCCCTCTCTTAAACTCACTCTCCCACTTTTCCTCAGCATGGCCCCTATCACTAATGGTCCCAAATCTCTAGGCCAAGACCATGGATTTACCTTACCGGAGTCCTAAACCTTGTGTTCTCTTCAACTGCAATCCCAGCATTTGCACTGAGCTCTTTCTAATGCTGCTGGGACTGATGGAGTTGCCAGCCCTGGAGGAATTTCCACTCAGCCCTGTTTAATGAGTTCCATTGTGATTTTTTCCTGCAAGGCTGTTTGGCATGCTATCCAATTCCTCCATTTTAGTCTTAATAATGAAGCTATCATCAATTGTTGTAAGAACCCATCCAGTTCATTAATGTCCTCTAGGAAGGAATTCTGCCATCCTTACCTGGTCTGACCTACATGTGACTCCAGAATGTGATAGCAATTGGTTGACTCTGAAGAACATTTTGAAAAGTCCCAAAAGGCCGTTCAGTTCTAGTGCAAATGGGATGGATATCAAATGCTGCTTACTAACAATGCTCCCATCACATAAACCAAAACATAAATCTAATTGGAGTAAAACAAGAACTTTCGGAGACTCCTGACTAGAAGCATATCACTTTAAGCTGCTTCCGATTTATCAGAGTTTCATTTTAGATATATTGTTTTATAACCAGGCTGCTAAGAAAGGAATGTAAAGAGGAATAAACAATTTGAGTAAATGATTGTGAAAAGATATAGACCATTCTCTGAAGTTCACTTGGATTACCATAAAGTAAAGCGATAATATTTCAAAAGGTAAAATTTGGGGGACAGCTGCCAAATGGAGATTCCATGCATGCACTATAATCCATTAAAGAGAAAAAGATGCCAAAAACAAGAAAACATTATTTTCTGTTCCTAGATGAGAAGGAGGAAATGTTTAACATATACAAATACACCATCTTGGAATTTCCCTTTGATCACAACAATGTGGGGCATATATGTATATATATATATATATATATATATGTATAACATGTATATAGATCCTCAGGTTGTTGGTTGGTAATTGGTTGCTGATATTGAAAATTATCATCATTCCACTTATTTAATATGATGTATTTCATCATCGGGGAGGTGATGACCTAATGGTATTATTGTTAGACTATTAATCCTGAAACCCAGATAATTTTCTGGGGAACCAAGTTCAAATCCTGTTACAGCAGATGCTGCAATTTGAATTTAATTAAAAAAATCTGGAATTAAAAATCTATTTATGACCTTGAAGTTATTATTGGTTGTTGAAAAAACTCATCTGGTTCACTAAGGACCTTGAATGAAGGAAATCTGCCATTATTACGTGGTCTGGCCTACTAGTGATTCCAGAGCCACACCAATGCGTATGACTCTCAACTGCCCTCCAAAGGCAACTAGGTATGGGCAATGAGTGCTGGCCAGCCAGCAACACCCATGTCCCACAAATGAGTAATTAAAATGTAGCAAATTAAATATATTGGGGATATGTAGCTTCAAATGGTGGAGTTTTGCTAATGGCTTAAGAGACAACTCCTTCCACGAATGCCTCACATGAAATGGTATAAAATGTTTTTTTTTAAGCAACACAGCACGGGAAACAGGCCCTTCGGCCCAACGAGCCCGCGCCGCCGTCATACTATATAGTAGCAAATCCATTATCCTATTTTAATATTCCTATATAATAATATATATATTATTCCTAATATGGAAAATTTTCACCATAGGGACAATTTGTTTCCCAATCAGCCTAAGAGCGAATTTTTGGGTTGTGGGAGGAAACCGGAGTGCCCGGAGAAAAATTTTAAGGAGCATCTGTTACAGTTTCCTGTATAGAAATCTGTAATTGAATAAAGTGCCCATACCAGAATATAGGAACATGCAAGACTGTGGTGTATACAGTGCCAAGTCTGCCCTATCCTTTTCTCCCTAACTCAAGGCTGGTAGATTTGTTTCACATGTCTACTATCTTGCATTGTAAAATCTCCAACTAAAAAGATGGCATTCCCAGTGGTTGTAGTGGCTCTTGATGGAAACTTATATTTTGAAGAAATAAAACATCATAATGATCATCAAATTTATTGCTCATTCTGACTTCATTCTGACTTGTGTTTCAGGAAGTTTATCTCTGCAGCATTAGTTGTTTGTGCCATTACTTGTGAATGTCTGGATTCAAAAAAAACATTGAATCTAAGCTAAAAAAATCTAATTAGTGATGAAAACAAGCTTTCAAATCCTTTTTTTCACCTCACTCAGCTTAAATCAGTAAATGTTATAATTCTTGCAAGAAGCAGACAGAACAGAATTACAGTCTTGGTTGAACTCAAATGTCTTGTCACCTTGGGTGAAGTTAGTTTTGATGTGGAGATGCCAGCATTGGACTGGAGGCACGTGCATCTCCATTAAGGACAGTCACCTCAGCACCTCACTGTACCACAAGCACAAGGATAACCTCACAATGCTCCACTTCTACAGCTTTTATCCTAAACTTTAAAGAAGCCATCCTCCTGTCCATGATAAGCCCTCCATATAGACAGGGTCTGCTCAGGTGACAAGGATCGCAACAGACACCTCCAGATGGTGAAAGATCCATCAAAAGAACAGAATATGGCGCTCGACTCATCAATCAACAGCTTAACACGCCACAGCAAAAAAACTGCACCGATCTCCTCAGAAGACAAACACATGACACGGTGGACAGAGTACCCTATGCCGTCCAGTACTTCCCCAGAGCGGAGAAGCCACAACATCTTCTCCAGAGTCTTCAACATGTCTTTGATGAAGATGAATATCTTGCCAAGGCCATCCCCACACCCCCACTTCTTGCTTTCAAACAACCGCACAACCTCAAACAAACCATTGTCTGCAGCAAACTACCCAGCCTTCAGAGAACAGTGACCACAACACCACACAACCCTGCCACAGCAGCCTCTGCAAGACATGCCAGATCATCAACATGGATGCCATCATCTCACGTGAGAACACCATCCACCAGGTACACAGTACATACTGTTATAACTCGGTCCATGTTATCTATCTGATATGCTGCAGGAAAGGATGTCCCGAGCCATGGTACATTGGGAGACTATGCAGACGCTACAACAATAGGTGAATGAACACCGCTCGACAATCACCAAGCAAGACTGTTCTCTTCCTGTTGGCGAACACTTCAACGGTCACGGGCATTCGGCCTCTGATCTTCAGGTCAGCGTTCTCCAAGACGGCCTTCACTACACACAACAGCACAGAGTTGCTGAGCAGAGGCTGATAGCCAAGTTCTGCATACATGAGGACGGCATCAACCGGGATCTTGTGTTCATGTTATACTATTTGTAACCCCCATGACTTGCTTGGGCCAGCAAAATCTCACTTACTGTCCTGTCTGGAGACAATACACACCTCTTTAACCTATGCTTAATGCTATCTCCACTCACATTGTCTGCACTTTTAAGACTGGATTAGCTGCAGAGACTCACATTCTAATCAGTATTCTGTAAACTGAGTGTGTGTCTTTATAGTCCTGTTTGTGATCAGAACTCCACATTCACCTGACGAAGGGGCAGAGCCCAAAAGGCTAGTGGCTACCAAATAAACCTGTTGGACTTTTACCTGGTGTTGTGAGACTTCTTACTGAAGTTAGTTAGCTGACATTGGGATCAATAGTGCTTTAATGCAAAGATCTTTGCAAACCTGATCAGGTTGTAAACTGTCTGTAACAACTTAGTTACTTAATTTAGTGTCTATCACATGGCACATTTCTTTAACCAAATATTGTGGACTGGCATGAAAGAAAGAAAGACTTCCAATCTTTTAGTGCCTATCATGACCCCCAAGAGCTTAATAGCCAATTAAATACTTCTCGAGTTGGTTAGCTCACAATGTTAGGGTATGGTGCTTAATGGTGCCAATAGCAGGGGTTTAATCTGTATACCAGCTGAGATAATCCTTCTGGCTAGCTGCTCCTTCTACTTACTGGTTATAATATCATGGCAGCTTGGAAAAGATAAAGATGTGCGGTGAGTCATGATTAACAATCCTCAGGAAACCAAGGATGCTGCATGGGGAGAGAGAGAGAGACAGATAGAAAAAGAAGTACTTTTAAATTGTAGGAATTTGCAATCATGACAGCGTAATGAAGCATCTTCTTGCGTAGATGCTGTGTCTCAAGGAGTGAAACACACTTTCAGTTGACTTTGTAACAATAGTACTAAAGTAGACCAAACTTGTATGAGAGCTTACTTTAAAATTAAAACAAGGTATATGCTGTTAGAAATTAATGATGTCAAACTCAGAGGTGAAAATGTGTTTTTAACAATAAAATGGGACAATGCCTGATATTCCTGATCAGTATTGATATATCAATTGATATATTGATCAGTTCCTACAATTTAAAAGTACTTCTTTTTCTATCTGTCTCTCTCTCTCTCTCCTCATGCAGCATCCTTGGTTTCCTGAGGATTGTTAATCATGACTCACCGCACATCTTTATCTTTTCCAAGCTGCCATGATATTATAACCAGTAAGTAGAAGGAGCAGCTAGCCAGAAGGATTATCTCAGCTGGTATACAGATTAAACCCCTGCTATTGGCACCATTAAGCACCATACCCTAACATTGTGAGCTAACCATCTCTATATTATAGAGTTATACATCAGGCATTGATCAGGCATTCCATAATTATATTCTCCATAATTAATGAGCCACTAATGAAATCACAAACTTCAAAGTAATGTGCTTAATAAATCCTTGTAAACTATAGCTCCAGATCAGCTGCTGAATAGGACTGAAATAAATGCAATATTTTATAAAAAGAAAAATTCACTTCCCTGCAATTTAATCTGAATATAATTATAAACCATCAGATCATCATTAACTATATAATCTAATCTCCTATTTTATGATATAACTAAACCTATCGGATCAACTCACATTGATTACATTACAGTCAATAATTGTTTTATGTGGGTATCTCATAAATCAAATAGTTTGGCATATTATCATCATCATAGATCCTTACTCTGCTCCATAAAAAGACTGAAAATAAATAAGTAAACCAGTGGTCATACTGTGGATAAGTCATACTTATCCACCAATATGACCAAAAATACAAGACAGAATGCAGCTGTTGCAAAGCTCTAATATTTTTGGCAGTTTTCAATCACTCAAGCTGTCTATGACATCAGTTAAGTGCCTTAATCATATGATCAATTGCAAGTATTTATTATTTTCTATGTCATACATTTCAACCTCATTGCAGCCTTATAATCATTGCAGTTACTTATTATTTTAACAGCGAATCTCATGAGCCCATTCAATTAGATTGCAGACATAATAACTCCTACGTGTCTATTATTTTATATATTTTATACCTCGAACCATAGAATTCCTAGTGCAGAAGGAGATCATTTGCTCATTAAGTCTGCACCAATTCACCAAAAAACATCTTATCTAGGAACGCCTGCACCCCCACAAATCCGTGGAAACCTACACATTTACTATGGCTAATCTACCTAACCTACACGTCTTTGGAGTGTGGGAGGAAACCAGAGCACCCGGAGGAAACACAAGCAAAAATGAGGAGAACGCGCTAACTCCATACAGACCCAAGGCTAGAATTGAACCCAGGTCTCTGGCGCTGGAAGGCAGCAATGCTAATCACTGTGCCACTGTGCTCACCATTCTGCAGCCTGCTACTTGTACACTGTTGCCGCCAAATATATTTTGTATGAAATTGGTTAAATCGATAAGACACCACCAAGTCTGTTAAAAATAATATGCTGAGCTCAAAATGAAATCACAAGGAAAAATAATTTGTTTTCTTAAATACTTATATTTAAATACTTTTCTTGAATCGAGAATGTTACATAATAAAGAAGTCAGCATAAAAGTTGACCTTCTAAGGCTCAAAAAATCCATCCAAAAATGGGAATTGATTTATGTGCTGAGTATAAAAGTCAATTGTTGACATAAATTACAATCTTTGTAATTTACTGCAAGGGGACATGTCTTAGTCACCTATATATCTTTGTAACATATCCCATAAGTGCTGGCTCAACCAGCAACACCCATGTCCAACAAATGAATAAAGCCTGCTTGACTCCTTGCACCCAATTTTAAGGTACCTAAAAATAAAACATCCATCTGGAGAATGAAAAATTGATTGTGACGACTAATGCCAAGGGAGGGAGTGACATTTTTGTACATATATCAAAAAACATGATGTTAGGGACTGAAAAACTTACACCTGGCTTATATATAAAGTCAACTTATACGCTGTGATCTACTGTAATGCCAGAAATTGGGGAATGGTTTTGTCCACTGGAATTGTATACTAACACGTGTGACAATAATAAATCAAATCAAAGTTCCCTCTTTGAAATTTTACTTTCTGTTGTCACATTTTCATCACATATTTGCATGAACTGTTGTATTATAAATTCCTGTGTCCTCTTTTATAATCAAAATTGTTGAGATAAACTCATCCCACAGTGATTATTTCCACCCTCCACTAGTAGAGCCATGATGCTTCAGTTTTATATTTTCCCAACATTTTATGCTTCATAAAGTCTCCCAAATTGCCCCACTGAAATGCTGCTTGGAAATGGATGGGAGATGAGCTGATCTGCCAGAATTCCGAATAGCAGTGAACTGAAATGACATTGTGGGGATATTTTCAGCAAACTGACCACAGCTATTCAAGAAGGCTAACCACTACTTTGTCTGGGTAACTAGAGATGAGGAATAAATGATGTTTGACAACATCCACATCTCATAATGAAATGGAATTAGAACTCTTTACAATGGACATGAATGAGAAATTATTCCTCCAATGAACTTATATACAATGGAAATAAACAGGAGGTGTTCTATGCATTTGACCATATTTGGATCAGAATTGGAATTGAGAAATGTACAGGGTTGTTTGCAGTCAATTATATTGCTATCAAAGTTCTCTTGAACCAGTCAAAGCACTTTGCATTTTGAAAACCAACTGTGATATTCATTTTACATCTGTTGTAGGAAATAAAAAAGATAGAAAATGAATTTGGCAAATTGTCCAATAGCTACAATATGTTTATACATAATATATACATATATAAAATCTGATAGCTACACAGAGATTCAAGATGGCACCAGAGTATGGTGACTTCCTGCAAGCTGTGTCAGCATATCCTCTAATTCAATCCTTTACTCTCATTCTATGCTTTTAAAGCTCTACATTAACTCTTAAATTTTCGCAACATCTTAAGATCTCCCAAACCGCTCCAGATCTTGTTATTTAGCAACACTGAAGACTGTATTTAATTTTGATTCTTCTACTATGCCACAGATTGACTATATTTTATACAGAGATAGGACATAAAGGAATGACTTATATTGAATTGGATGGTGGAGTTACTCAGTGTAATTCATCAGATAGTTCAGATCAAATATATCATGAGGATAATATGACACCTGTCTTTCTGGAACCATGCCCTAAGGGAGCATTGATAATGATGCACTTCTATTGGATTGGTCTATGATTCTGATTTACTGCAGTGGTTTGCCATTGCCTTCTGCAGTATGGCTAACAAGAAAGCACTCCCACTCTCACTGCCTGTCATCAGGCATTGTGAAGGGATTTACACACTGATAATCAACCTGTGACAATAATAAATCAAATCACATCAAATCAAAAAAAATGTTCTTTTGGAGACTCAGCGCAGACTTGATGGACCTGTTTCTGCACTGTAGAGATTTTATGACCTTAGGCGGCTATCAAGTCCTGATGTGGGATCCGAACCCAGAGCTTCTGGTACCTCTGACATTGCATCACAAGACCTCTATAATATGAATATTAAATCCAACATTATGTTTTTTATATATACCCCTAGATATGTTATTTTATATATTAAAGGCCTGAAATTTCCATAGAACTTCTCTCACTATTGCCTAATTGCAAGAATGCAAGAATTGTACGTAGAATTTCCATCATATTATGGGGTTAAGTTTTGGAAGTGAATTGGATATGAACCTGAGATTTCAGGCCACATTTTACTATTTATGCCAAGTTCACCCAACTTCTTAGAGTGTGATTAACGCAATGCATTGCTGCAAATTGCAACACAGGATTTGACCTGTTGTTTTATAGCAAGTTATTATCAAAACATTGTAGCATCCTGTACCATAAACTGTTCCATAATAATTTAAAGTATGTGATATATAGGTACATAGACCAGGATTCAACTGGCGCATCTGCCCATCGATGGGTGGGGCAAACTGATAAAACACACAGGAGCCAGAGAAATCAGGAGTACACCTGATTTATCAGCTCTCGCGAGCTTACGGGAGTCAGATTTCCAGCAAGGTCAGACTCTTACTGGAAATGGATGAGAGGGTGAGTAAACAATATACATTTTAATGTTAATTTCCATGGTATTAGTGAGCTCACTCACCTTTGTGGCCTTGCTGGGAGAAATTCTCTCTGGTGAGGAAAACATTGCTCCTGATGAATGGGGAACAGTGGTATTGGCTTTTCTGGTAGAATTGGAGGCCATTGAGGCCCCTGGGTAGGCTGAGGGCAAGGGGGTTGTCCCTTGGGCAGTGCCAGCTTGGCAGTGCCAGCCTAGCACTTTGGCAATGTCCACTGGATACCAGGGCCAGTTTCTATGGGAGAGGAGCCTAAGAGGGTGGGGCCAATGGGACTGGGCCTATGACTTTGGGGTGGTGTCCATAGGGGTAGGGTGGCCTGATCAAGGGGAAGGGGGACAACTCCACACTCTGCCTGTATTCAGATCGGAGGGGGGCGCTGCCAATTTGCAGGTGATTGGAGAAGAAGGGGATGCTTGCTGCCACTCTGCAGGTCATCAGATCAGAGAGGGAAAGGGGCCCACTGCCTACAACAGCTGGAAACAGTCCAGCCATATTTTCAATGTCTAAATCAGTAAGATCGGGCATGAAAACCCATCCAAAAATGGATCAGGAAGTCTCCCATTTTTATGCTAGCTGGACATGTAGAATCATTCTCTTAAAGTTCACCTATAGAATCACGGGGTGGAATTTTATGGCCTTCCCACCAGTAGGATTTTTTGGTCCTGCCGAAGTTGATATATTTTGAATGCTTCAGCACATTTTATAGTCCTGCCCCCACTGGTACAGAGATGCCAATAGAATGACACAACATAACACCACATTATCATGCGGGAACTTTGAAAAAGAAATGCAACGAGTTCCATATCCCTATTCTTCCCCTTAGCCTTACAAATGTTTCCAATTCAAAAATTTATCCAATTCCCTTTTAGAAGTTTATCTGCGACTGGGATCATCTGGTCTTACCAGAAGCCATGGATTTTCGACTGGGATGCTGAATCTCCTATGGAGGTTCCTGTTAGAACAGGTCTGGAAATCCTGGCCATTACAGCAACTGCTACCACCACCTTTTCAGGCAGTCCATGGACCAGGGTGGCGCAGTGGAAATGTGCTGTGCCCAAAACTATCCTCTACTGTCTAATTACACATCTGGATTTTCTTTGCAGTTGATTTGTGTCAGCATCATGCTTCCAGTAAACACTTCAATCCGCAAACAATCAGGCAGTCTATTTCAGGTCACAGCAAATAATGAAAAAACCTGGTTCTTTCACTAATTTACCTTCAATTTGCA
Organism: Sphyrna mokarran; assembly: GCA_024679065.1. Taxonomy (NCBI): domain Eukaryota; kingdom Metazoa; phylum Chordata; class Chondrichthyes; order Carcharhiniformes; family Carcharhinidae; genus Sphyrna; species Sphyrna mokarran. The sequence goes on from JAGIQG010000009.1 coordinate 26,553,522, forward strand.
CCTTCTTTCTTGTTACCAACTCTTCAGCACTGGAAATAGCTTATCCTTGTGTAATCTATCAAAATCCTTCCTCAAATCTCCCCTTAACCTCCTCTGCTCTCAGGAGAGCAAATCTAGTTCCTCTAGTCTATGTGACCAAAGACTGTCACCCCTGGTACAATTCTGGTAGCTCTCCAAGGCCTTGACATCCTTGCTACAGCGGAGGCAATGGTGAAGTGTATTATCACTAGGCTAGTTATCCAGAGATCCAGGGTTAATGCTTTGGGGTTCAAATGCCACCAAGACAGTTGATGAATTCAATAAAAATCTGAAATTAAAAGTCTAATAATGACCTTAGATCATTTGTCAGAAAACCATCTGTTTTACTAATTACCTTTAGGGAATTAAATCTGGGTTTGGCTTACATATGACTCCAGACCCACAGAAAAGTGGTTGACTGTTAAATGCCCCCTGCAATTCAGCATGGGCACTAAATGCTGATCCAGCCAGTGACACCTGCATCCCATGAATGAATATAAGATCTGGTGCCAAGAATTGGATACAATATTTGTGTTGGAGCCTAACTAGTGTTTTATAAATCTTTCATTTTGTTTCAATACTCTATTTCTCTATTTATAAAACCAAGGATGGCCGTACCTTTATAACAGCCTTCTCAACTTATGCTTGTTGTGTTGTGATCAATTAGAACACTGTCTTTTATTTCTGTAATACTTGAGCATAAATCCACTTCACGCTGATGGAATGAAAATGTCCGCTCTCTGTTGATGACAATAATCCTAAGTAAACTGAGTACAGAGCAGTTGCAGCCCAGCTTCTGGCTGACAGGAATCCATATCACAAACAGTCCATAATTTAATGCCAGTTGGCACTAAACTGGTAATCTATTATCTTGTGATTGTAACATAATACTACTTAACATTTTAGCACTGATGGATTGAAATGTGAGAATTAATTCTTTTCCAACCGCATTTCATTTAGTTATGTCAAAACTGCAATAGAAATGAGCAAAAATAAAATTATTGGAAATATAGCAGCACCCAACTGAAAAAAACAAACACCAATTTAAAACGATCAGCATTAATACAAAGAAGAAGGTCCCAAATCCAACTTTTTGTATGTGGGATCGATGCTACACTGCTTCCAGTTGAGCCAATTAAATCCTTTCTGATCCCCTGGCACATAGAGTACCGCTGTATTGGATATAACGCTGTGGCAACTGAACAGGAACAGGAGAGCCATGTTTGGCCTCAACTGAAACCCATCAATACAGCCACTGGGCAAGTGCAACTTATTTGGCTGCTTAATGAAATATAAAGATTATTTTAAGCACTGTAAGCAGAATTCGACAGTCTGAAAAACAGAGCCTCCACTTGACAAATGCATTTGTAATTTAAAAAATGCTGTATAGGTTCTTTTCCATAATTGATTTATGTATTTTTAAAAGGATCTTAAACATGGGCAAGAGCTGCTTATTATTAGTGCCTATTGTAACATACATTCCTAAACCCTGCAGCTATGGTTATAGCAAAAGCTTTCTGATGTCCAGCATTGTACCACACTCTTCAAGATTTATTTCCCACACCATTACCAGATTTATTGTAAATTGGAGGCAGCCAATTAGCTTCAACAGGAATGCTAGACTCCCAACCAGGATAGGGCACTAGTTTGAATTAGTGCTATATCTGTTTAACAAACATTTTTTCATTTTCCATTAATGTTTTTCCATTGGTTTATGCATGTTTCATACATGATGCCAGTGTAAGCTAAATCAGCTCTTTTCATTTTTCTGCATCTACTAGTGCCCCTAGAGACAGATACCTTTCTGATATAGTTTAGCTTTTCAATTTCTTTCTTCCTCTTGCTATGTTTCCTCTGTGTCTATAAGATATATTCTAATGAAAAAGAAAAATTTCAAGAGGAGGTTCCACCATCTGTGCTTAACTAGACAATATCAAACTTAAAGAAAAAGCATATAATTACACAAGATCAGGTGGTAGGTCAGAAGGTTGGACAGAAGAAAAAAAGCAGCAAAAAAAAAGCAACAAGATTAATAGAGGATAAATTCGAGTATGACAGAAAAATGTCTAGAAATATAAAGATAGATGTCAAGAACTTCTATCGATATTTAAATAAGAAAAGAGCAACAAAGTGAATATTGGTGTTGTAGAAATTGATAGTGGGGTATTGATAGTGGAAAGTAGAAAGATGGTGAGTGAATTGAACAGGTATTTTGCATCAGAGGAATCTGGATGTCCTAGTGCATGGATCACAAAAAAAGAATGCATGAGTAATTAGGAAAGTAATAGAACATGATCATTTATTGCGAGGGGAATTGATACAGAAGTAAAGAGATATGCTTCAGTGGAAAGGAAACTAGTGAGACAACATCAGGAGTACTGTGTACAGTATTGGTCTTCTTATTCAAAGGAAAATGTGTTAGAAGCAGTTAAGCGGAGATTTACTAAATCAATAACTGGAATGGGTGAGGTTTTTGTGGATTGGTTGGACAGGTTATGCTTGTATTCACTGGAGTTTAGAAGTGTAAGAGACACCGAGCTTGTAAACTTTAAGATCCTGATGTGTCTTGACAAGGTGAATGTGGAGAGGGTTTTTCCTCTTGTGAAAAAAGACAGAACTAGAGTCAGTTTAAAAATAAAGGGTCACCCATTTAAGACGGAGAAGAGAATTTCTTTCTCTCAGAAGGTGACTGTAAGTCTATGGAACTCTGTTCCTCAGAAGCAAGTGGTTGCAGAGTCCTTGAATATTTTTAAGGCAGAGCTGGATAGAATCTTGATTAACAAGGGATGAAAGGTTATTGAGGGGAGATGAGAAAGTGGAGTTGAATATGATCTGAATCAGATCAGCCATAAGCTCATTGAGTGGGAGAGCAGGTTTGCCGGACTGAGTGGCCTATTCTTGCTCCTAATTTGTATATTTGTACATTACAAACATTTATCTCGCTGGAAAAGCAGGCAGGTAATCTGCTCCATGCTTTGCATCTACAATGCTTTCTAATTGGCCATGAGCTGTGTATGGGAGAGTCACTGGATGATGCTGGTTAGACAATGGCACAGCTGAGATCATGCAGTCTACGTAAACTGACAGAAAACTCAATCTCATCAATCTAATACACAATGTCATGAATTCTGTGGCACTCTCATTTTGTAATTACTTATTAATGCTCTTATATTCTCCCTCATCAATAGAAACAATCAAACATTCTCAGGAGAGCTCTCTTACACTCACAAAATTATGGTTAAAATGTTGTGTATAAAGTTACTTCGATACATGAAAACTGACAAGAAGATTTTTTTTTAAGCAACACAGCACGGGAAACAGGCCCTTCAGCCCAACGAGCCCGCGCCGCCGTCATACTATATAGTAGCAAATCCATTATCCTATTTTAATATTCCTATATAATAATATATATTATTCCTAATATGGAAAATTCTCACCATAGGGACAATTTGTTTCCCAATCAGCCTAAGAGCAAATTTTTGGGTTGTGGGAGGAAACCGGAGCGCCCGGAGAAAACCCACGCAACCACGGGGAGAATACGCAAACTCCCGCAGACACCGGCCCAATTCCAAGTGTCTGCACAGCCACATCGATAGTCTCTGAGCTGTCATGGTGCCCTTCAGATGGTCCACATAAAGCACTCATTTACGACATGAGGTACCAGGCAACCCATGAATCAACATCCAAGAGCCGTACCCGCACCACTTGCCGAATGCATGCTCAATGTTGGTCAAGTATGGAAGATATTCTAGTAAAGGAATAAAAAAGGACATGACATGATACTGTCCAGACCTTCTTATCTCGCTTAAATTCATTTCAACTCTAGTTCAGATCTAATCACAGAATGAAATTAGAAGTCAATGCACTAAAAATTGACTAACCGTTGCATTCACACTACAGGTTTTCTTCACACCAATGCTACATAGTACTTGCTAATCCAGTATCAAGATCCGAACTGATTCCCAAGCATACAATAAATAAGATTTTAAGAATCAAATTGATTTCAAAATGAAGCAGAATGCAAGAAAATCATACTTCACTTGTCTCCAGTGTTCAGTGCGATCTCAATTTTGGTTTCAAGTTGAACTTACACTTTTAATTTCATCATCGGTGTAAGTTTATTTATCGGTGCCACAAATAGGCTTAATACGGCGATGAAGTTATCTTGAAAAGCCCCTAGACACCACACTCTGGCACCTGAACAGTTACACTGAGGGAGAATTTAACATGGCCAGTGCACCTACCAACAGTCTTCTGAACTTATGGGAAGAAACTGGAGTACCTAGAAGAAACCCACACAGACACCTGGAGAATGTGTAGACTCTACACAGTGACCCAAGCTGGAAATCAACTGGCATTGTGAGGCAACAATGCTAATCACTGTAAAGTGCTACCAATGTAAAGTAAAGCACATCAAACTGGTGCAGTAACTACAATGTGAATGAATGTAAGACTTGCAGTGACATTCCTTTACAGTGCCAAACTTATAATAGAAGTTAGAACGTCCCACTTTGCTCTAAACTTTGCTTCTCAAATTAAATAGCAAGTGCATCCTTTGACATTTATTTACAAGTTAAAAGATTGTGTGCAATCTTATATGGATGATTTACAAATATTAAGGATAAGAAATTAAGACCAAAGAGCAAATTAGTGAATAGAAGCTATAAATAACCAGTGCAAAGTTGCAGAGCAATACCAGCTTTCACAGTAAAGATTAAATCGGAACTCAGTATCCCAGAGGCTGATTTGTGCATTTACAATGCATATAGCAATTCTATGATACAGTAAGTTGAACATTGATGTGAATCGGCTTCATTTTCAGAACAATGCTATTGTAAATCTAATATTGACATGGAAGCTGATTCCAAAGCATGCTGTAACTTGGACCACCTGCAAATGGATATTTTAAGAATAGGTTAGACTGAAAGAATAAAATACTTCTTGAGGAATTATATTCCTCTGCTGCTGGAGGAGAAAAGGACATTATCTCATTCACTAACGTTTTGATAGAAGCTAAACTCCTCTCTATGCAGTGCTACAATGTTGGTCAGCACCAAATCACTTTGTAGCTATTTATCACATCTCATATATTCTCTCTGTAATATCTATCACCTGACCATAGTCCAAATTATATCTTTTTATTCAACGGTTTGTTGTACAGCTGTTTGCCTAAACTCATGTTACCCCTTTGAGTATCTATTTTGTATCTATTTTTTATATTGTCTTTCACTCCATTATCTAATGCTATACTTGCAGTGCCTCTCTGCGCTGTTCTGACTTTCTGTGCTAAATTCCTCCACTTCTTTCACCACTGCTGCTGCCGCCATGGAATTGCTTATCTAGCTCAGTACTGACATGCTGAGCAGCATTTCTACATGATTGGCCATTATAGTTTCATATTGTCTATCTTTACTCAACTGTCTCAAAGCACTTTAATCAGGTGACAGCTTCTCTTTAAGGCAGCTGGATAAAGTTACATTGAAGAGGGCAGATATTTTAAAGTCAATGCAATCAAAATCCAATAGAATTTTAAAGAATGATCATTATTATGTTCAAATTAGTCATGTAACTAGATGCCATGATTTCAGTTATTACTTATGCTTAATGTTATTTTATTCCGTAACTCCACCTTCAGTAAAAGCGAAATGAAATCTGCGGAGAATAGTTCCAGTAAGTTTTGCATGCATACATGTGTGTTCACATATCTATCTATATATCTATCTATATATATATGTTTATATAATATATAATTACCTTTTTAATGAATATATCTCATTTTTTGGAGATAATCTCAAACAATTCATCTTTTCTGCAGTATGACTATAATTTATTCCTTAATTTACACCTGGTGCATTTTAGTGACGTATTATTTTGTATCGGGTTTTCCGCAATTGACTTATTTATGTTCCAAGTAGGCTCCACCGGGCTAAATGTTGCCATTTTGTACTTGCCTGAGTCAGCCAGTCTAGAGCTGAGTAAAGTTAATACTGCTGGATCCCACTCAAATGTGTTCTTACTTTTGCCCATGAAGCATACATATGGGGAGGAATTTATATTGGAAGAAGTCCTTGAAGGTTTTCATAGAATCAATTGTAAAATAATTAAGCACAGAAGCAGAGCAATTGGTTCAATGTGCCTGTGATGGCATTTTGAAAGAGCTATCAATTGACTCCAATCCCTGACCCTTCCCCATCGCCCTACAAATACCTTGCCATTCATTTATTTACAGAATTCCCTTTTGAAAGTTACTATTGAATTTGCTTTCACTATCCTTTTAAAAACAATGTTTCTACTTCAGTAGAACACAATGCATTTTTTTTTCTTTATGTCGCTTCTGGTTTCTTTGCCACTTACCTTCAATCTGCATTCTTCAGTTATTATCCCTCCTGCCACTGAGAAGAGTTTTTCTTTATTTAGTGTATCAGAACACATCATGATTTTGAACACCTCTATTAAATCTCCCATGTTTTCTGAGCAGAACAATTCAATTTTTCCAGGCTCTCCACGTAACTGAACTCACGTATCTCTGATATCCATTCTCGGCACACTCAATGGCTCAATGGGTAGTATTCTTGCCTGAGTCAGAAGTTGGAAGATTCAAGCCTCACTCTAGAGACCTGAGCACAAAAATCTAGGCTGACATTCTATTCCAGATGTACAGATGCCGGCGTTGGATTGGGGTGGTAAGAACTCAGTAAGAATTTAGCAACACCAATTTATAATCCAACCGATTTATTTGATAGTAAAAAAGCAAGCTTTCGACTCTTGTGTCTTCCTCAGGCAAATGCAGTGTTCTGGTCTGATGTGTGCTATTGCAGACCAGAACACTGCATTTGCCTGAGGAAGACACAAGAGTCGAAAGCTCGCTTTTTTACTATCAAATAAATCGGTTGGATTATAAATTGGTGTTGCTAAATTCTTACTGAATTCTATTCCAGTACAGAGGGAGTGCTGTACTGTTGGGGATGCTGCCATTCAGATGAGAAATTAAATCAAAGTAGATGTAAAAGATTTCTTGGCTCTATTTCAAAGAAAATTAGAGGAGTCATCATTGACTCCTTGGCCAATGGCCCTTGAAAATCATTAAGATGATTATATGATGATTATCATATTAGTGTTTGTGATATTATAGTATGTGCAAACTAGCTGCCAATTTTCCTATATACAACCCTTGGAAAGTACTTCATCAGTTGTAACTGCTTTGCAATGTCTTGATTTTGTGAAGAATGCTGCATAAATCCAAATTTTTCTTTCATAACATCCTTCCTAAAGTGCGGTGTATTGCAGGTGAACTGCAACAACATTCTATAAAGGTTTAGCATCACTTTCTTGCCTTTATACTGTTGCCTGTATTTATACGGTGAAGGATCCCATTCATGTCTTTTCGCAGCCTTCTCAACTCATCCTGTCACCTTCAAACATTATGGCTGTGATTTTCTGACACTTCCCATTGCAGAACCCACAGTGAGGGATGTGGCAGGTCAGCCAAAGGCCCATTGACTTTTGACAGGACAGAATGATCCCAGTGGCAAGCAAGGCCCAAGAATCCTGCCCAATGTATGTACATCCACAACTCTCTTAGCTCCTATACTCCCTTTAAAATATGCTTCACCTTTAAAGAATGGTTTAAAAGAAAAACTCTTGTTAGGCCCTGGAAAGGGCTGGAATTAGCTTCCTGCAGTAAGATATGCCATCATACCAGAAGGGCAAGAAATAAGGACTGTTGCAAGTTTATCCTTGCTTCATCATCATCATAGAGGTGAAATGTAAGTAATAATTAAACACTTCCATGCAACTCCTCTCTCGAGGCCAAACCAATTGGGCAGCACTGAGAACCAGAAGAACATCTGAGGAGAGAGGAAGACTGGGTGGAGGGGTTCAGGCAATCGTGGAGTGAGGGGTGAGGCTGGGCAAACAGCAGTCTGCAATTGTTTGGTGGAATACAGAGGAGTCCTCTTGTTTTTTCTGCTTCTAATAAATTAATTACAGGAGATTCTGGGGGCTTCTTTTGTGTAACTTTCATCAGATACTTTTAAAATGGTGGGTTAAGCAAGTTAAGACAAGGACATACTGATGAGACCTTTAAAGTTCACATCTTGATTCAAATCATAGAATCCCTCCTGCGTAGAATGAGACCATTCCATTCATCAAATCTGCACTAACAATCCCACACAAACCCTATCCCTGTAACCCCAAATATTTACCCTGACAACAAGTGATAAGTTAGCAAGGCCAATCAATCCAACTTGCACATCTTTGGTCAATGGGGGGAAAACCAGAGCACTTGGAGAAAACCCACACAGACACAGAGAAAATGTGCAAACTCCACACAGATAGTGACTCAAGGCCAGAATCAAACTCTGGTCCATGGTGGTATGAGACAGCAGTGCTAACCACTCTGCCACCATGCTGCCCTCAAACCTAACCAAATTTAAGAATCTGAATTCAAAACCTGTCCAGGTGCTCTTGCTCATTGCAATATTTCTATAAGGTCTGTCCTTATATTTGGCCACCCTAAAGATACTGGCCAATTAGAAGGGGTACAAATGCCAAAGGCAATCCCCTAACATCATGGCTTTTGTTCTGATATAACTAGAAAGAACTGCCTAGAGTTTACTGTAAATGTTTGTAATTACACCGGCTTTGGCAAAATGTTATGAAGTTATGTAATGCAATAGATAAAATATAAAACCTGATAGGAAAGATTTTCAGTACCAGGCTGCATTGCAAATAATAATGAAGAACCCCACGTATCCCGTACATACTCTCTTCCACCTCCTTCCCTTGGGAAAAAGATACAAAAGTCTGAGGTCATGTACCAACCTACTCAAGAACAACTTTTTCCCAGCTGCCATCAAGCTTTTGAATGGACCTACCTTATATAAAGTTGTTCTTTCTCTGCACCCTAACTATGACTGTAACACTACATTCTGCATCCTCCCCAAACATTCCCTATGTATGGTATGTTTTGCCTGTGCAAGAATACTTTTCACTGTATATCAATGCATGAGACAATAATAAATCAAATCAAAGTATGTAGCATCTAACCAACATGTAGCTAGACAAAGCAAGTAATCAATATTACTAGAAAGACAAGCTTTATAATAGATAAGAAAAAGTTTGGAACATTTTACAGAGCGTTTCATTTCAATGTAATGGCCTAACATGACACGACCTATCAGCTACATTATTGATGGTAGAACCAAAAAGGACTGTAACAAAGAGAGGATGTCTGCAGGCAATAACTTACCTTGCTTTTAAAATCAGGAAAACTTGGAGCTTTGTTTTAATCAACAACAATGCAACAATGCCTCTTGTTGGAACTGATCAAGAATGCAAGTTGTTGTGAGGAGACTTTCTGAATTAGATGTCTGTAAGAACACCTTTTAGAGCAGGACTAATAAAGCTACAACCACTGGGCCACATAAAACCTCTAAAATCTAAGTCTGACTCTGAGTCCAGCCCAATCCTATTTATTCTTATATTTATTGTTCTTTGCATTGTCTTTTAGAATTTGAAAAGGTGGTTATTAGCAGTTATGCTATTATGAAAACTAACTTTTTGGGAATCTGGATTTGAACTGTGTAGGTAATCCCTGGGATTTAATATTATACGTTGTAGTAGTCCAAAAAGACTAAAAAATGATGTTATCCCTTGTCTAAAGGTTCACTGATTGGATCATTAAATTGAGAAGTGAGTAAAGGTTATAATGATGTAGAGTTGAGTGAATAATTTCACCTTTGCCATGAATGTAAATTACAAAAAAAGATATGATAGAATTTTTTAACTCTTATCAAGTCAATAAGAAGCTGGTTAGTGCTGTGAACTTGAATATTCATCTTTGGATGTTGAACGAAAACTTTGGCAGACTAATGAGTTAAAATTCGCTTCTCTGTAAGAATTATAAAACTTGTTAGCAAAATTATTTAGTGCATCAACATTTTATTTGAAATGGTTCATTCAACCATTTCTGACATGGTCAACCAGGCAAACTTAGCCACAATCTAATAGAAATCAACTCCTAATTAGAGCCCCAATTTGGAGATTTTAAGAATAAATCTTGTGAGAATTAAAATGTAATACCTTGGAACTCTACCACCTTACTCACCTCAGAATTGGCATAGCCAATAGTCCAACAACAGAAATCGTCATTGACCGCAGGCAGGAATTTCTGGCCTCGCTCGAGTGAAGCTCCAAAATCCCACCACGTTGAGTAAAGGATATTTCCTGAGAGTAGGCACCAATGTGCATTGTTGGGGCAATGTAGATGGTAGTTTATGTTGCCTTGTGCCATTGTTGCCCCGGAAGCACATTTTCCCTGATGTTTAGAACACACAGTAAGAAGTCTGACAACACCAGGTTTAAATCCAACTGATTTATTTGATAGTAAACTCACAAGCTTTCGACTCTATGGTCTTCGTCAGGTCAACTGACGAAAACTTGTGAGTTTACTATCAAATAAATCGGTTGGATTTAAACCTGGTATTGTCAGACTTCTTACTGTGTTTACCCCAGTCCAACGCCGGCATCTCTACATCATGTTTAGAACACAAACATGGCCATGTCCTAGTCTCAATTCCGGCATTATGTATCTCGTTTGACACAAAAATACATGAAAAAGAAAGCATTAAGTAATTAAAAATTAAATATGAAAGGAACATTCCAAATGTTCTATCAAAAATAGGTTAACATGTTGATGCATGCTACATTTGTTTATATCATCTATAGACTATCTGAATTTAAGGCATTTTGTTGATTAGGGCCTCTGAAAAATGTCGCAATTCGCTTTACTTGTTATTAGGTGAGGGGGAAAGAATTGACTTTTATTCCCTTTCCAGGTCTGCTTCATCCAAACCAGGCAAATATGAAACATATGAACCAGACTGGAAATAGAATATCTTCATTTTCATCAAATTGAGATCCTATTTATTGAGAATTTCACTTCTTAACCTCTTATTTAAAATTAGGTTAAGAACTTTGAGTAGAATATCTTCACACATTATTCTGGTCACATGGTAATAATGACACTCAGCATGGGTCATGTGAAATACATGTCCACTGACTTGCCAGGATTTGATCACATATTTAATTCAATAGTTATTAAGCAAGTAACTAATTGCTTGACTTTTAAATGGCAAGAAGCAGCTTCTTAAAATGCTTCAAGTGTTACATAAATTGAAGGTATATTAACTGATATTAATGGATTTCTAACTGATTAAAATAACAAGAAATTGTGTTAACACATCTGTTTGTATGGAATTCCTTGGTCTGCTATGTATTGCTAATACTGACATCATCATATCAACCCTAAAGTTATACTATGAATACAAAATCATCTTGAGTATATTCCCCATGGATGCCATATCAAGTAAACCAAGCAATTAGATCATAAACTGTACTTAATGCATTGAGTCTAAAATTCTAGCCATTCTTTGATGACTCTGTATTTTTGCTGTTTCTCCCAAAGATTTGCAGCCATGCAGCACTATGGGGTCAATGGTTACTCTCTTCATGCCATGAATTCTCTGAGTGCAATGTATAATCTCCACCAGCAAGCAGCACAACAGGCCCAGCATGCTCCCGACTATAGACCATCTGTCCATGCACTGACCCTGGCTGAGAGGCTGGCTGGTAAGATACTAATGTCATTTTTCATTGTGTAGCAAAGTTGAGTTTTTATTTTCTCTTTTTCTGATTATACTTATGATGGATTCAGAAAGTCAATGCAAAGTTGTCAAATTTGTGAATGATAACAAACAAGGAGTGGTAGCAATCTCAGAAGAAGCAACTTCAGAATTACAGACTTTGTTGGATAAAATGTGGGCAGAAAATTAGCAAGCAAAATCTAACATGGAAGATTAAAGTTCTGCATATAGGAAAGAAAATCAAGCCAGACGTCGAAATAAATAGAAACGATGCAAAAAAGTGTAGGCACAACTTGCTTCATGAATGCAACATTCATGAGTGCAGATCAACAAAATTAACAGAATATAGAACACAGAAAATAGCTGAATGAGTAGACCACAAGAAGTCCTGTAGTATTCCAAATCGGTCTGTATCTTGAGTATTAATTCAGTTATAAGTAGTGGGATGTGGAAGAAATATTAAAACACTGAAGAGACATAAAGTGATGTTTACTGTCAAATGCCTGAGTTAATGAAGGAAGTCTGAAGTAAACCTGGCTTTACAGAACTGAAAAGTGCTGGCTTTACACACCTGAGAAATGATCCTACACAGACACCTGAGATAGTTAAGAGAATTTGACAAATCTATGAGAGCAGACAATACCAACATAGAGTCAAAATTTAAATTTAAACCTTTAACTCTATTAAATGTTTCTAATAGAAAATCCTAAAATCAAAAGAAAGATACACATTAAAATAAAGCCATGATGGTTTCTGGTCATGTACAAAATCAAATCATACTTAAGAAAAAGTACTTTCGCATGCTACAAGAAAATAGCCCTCAGGACATAGACATTAAGCTCAGTTAAACAAAAGTTGTTATCAGAGCAGCCAAAAGGTCATTGGAGAAGTAAATGGTGGATAGCTGTACTATCAATAGCAAAATCATTTCCAGCTGTCCTAGGAAACCAAGAACAACATTAAGAATTACATAAAACATTGAAGAGTTTCTTAGGCAGATTAAGATGGACTTTAAGGATTGGCATAAGTTTTAAATTACTATTTAAATGATTATTTTTCACTCCAGCATATGATTCTCCAATTAAGCAATGCACCATTGACTCTAAAGTTAAACATCTTAAAATGGATGTGTACATAGTCTTGTATAGAAAATAGATTGGGCTGTTGGACAACAGGTCCTACTGCCTGCTTTATAATGCCATTAATATTACTTTTTATCCCCAGACAATAGGAGAGATTCTCAACATGATCTCTGGATAAGGAGGTTATGGCTTATCAATCAATTGAATTCTGAGGAGTTAATTAAGTAGAAAAATAAAAATAGCCCAGTTGTTTTGACAAGGTACCACAGAATAGGCTACCCAGAAATAGTGCAACTGATAGGGGAACTTGTGTTAAATAAGGAATTATTTAGTTTATGGTAGAGATTATCCATGGAGAGCAGCATGGATTGGTGCTAAAACCATAATAATGATTAAGTATTAATCATTATTAATACTTTGATGAAGACTGATTATAACTGCCTACAAGTTCATAACTGATAAAAAGATTTGAAGAAATATTGAAATTTTGCATGAGAAGAAATTATGACAATCAGATTTGGATGGGATGGGACACCTGTCAGGAAAATGTTATTTAATATAGGTAAAGGTATTTATTCAGTGGATAGGACTCATGTCAAGCAGGTGATTACCAAACATAGTTCTGAGCTGAAGTCTGTTTAAGGGTAAAGAAGTCTACATGTCACAGTCCAGGAATGTCTAAAGATTCATAACTAGTGCCATTGGCCAAACAGTGTGAAGGTATATGGTTAGTGTGACCAAATATAAAATAAAAATAAGCATTCTACATTTATATAAAAGGCATTTTCCAAACACATTCCCCATCCCATCTAGATCTGATTGTCATTGGAACAGGCTTGCTGATCCAGTTAGTCTTTTCTTGTTAATTTTTAGCTAAACTCAGAATATTGCTTTAAGTTAACCAGCAACAGCTGAGAAAAATGACATGGATTCAAACAATTCAAACTAATCATAGGTACATTTACAAAATTGTTCCTTGAACAAAAAGTGATCAACATACAGAATAGACTTCTGGGAAAAGAAGCAGAGATGAAAATCCTGGAGTTAATCAAGAAACAATCCAATAATGAAATATTGAGGGACTAATATCTCTCTAGGTAGATGAACTCAATGGCTATAATCATCTAGAATTACCACATGAATTGCAATTTGAGTTGAACGAGTCATGACTGCAAAACTGATTTTAATTTTTAGAAGTGGCAGCAAGTGGGTGGTAAATGATCAGCTGACCATTTGTACACCCTATGACATTTTCCTTTCAGCATGTATGAGGATTTCATTAGCTTTTGGGCTGAGGTAGGGGTAGAGGCAGCAATATTAATGAAGGTGAATGCAGGGTCTTTGAGATGGAAAAGGTAAAAATTGGAAGCTCTGTTCTGAATTATACATGATACTTAAGGTTGCGAACAGCCTGGTTCAGACTGACAAGGATAAAGGATCCTTGTTGCGAACAAGGCTATGGTGTTTGTAGCAGGGCTGAATAAAGGAGTGGATGAATAAATGACTCATTCAAGTTTAGATATTAGACAGTCGGACAGCTCATTTGCAGAGGGAGATGGTGAGCAGCTTGAACTGGCATCAGCATTAGAGTCTGAAGCTGATCCCATGTTACATAATATTGCCCAGTGCAGCCTATGGGAGGGAAAAGAAAGAGCCAAGGATGATAAGAGATGCCGCTGGTAGAGCCACACTTGCTACAATCGGACAGGTAAGAATGGAACCAACGAATAAACAATAGGAAAGAGACATTAAAGGAGGATGGAGTGGTCACTCTTTCTGAAAATTGAGGTCAAAGAGGAAGAGGTAGAATAATGTAAAACAGTCATAGGACATTTAATTCACAAAATTGGTTATTGCCAATTCAGAGCTATGAAAGAAGTGGAAAGTACTTGGAGAAATTCAAGTAAAAATTTGCAGAAGGTGTAGATATGAATCTGGAAGGTGACAATTAAGACCATTGCTTTAGAGAAGAAAGGGAATTTTGAGGGCAAACATGTCAAGAGTTCAGTGATGCAAAACCATTTGAAATAAGGGGGAAAATGTCTGAAGGGGGGAAACTTATAATGCCAGCTAATATGGAGCAAGGAAACAAAGGTGCTTGGTCAGAACTTTTGGAATTATATCGAGGAAACATGAGTTAAATAAATTTCCATCGGGTAGAAAGGAGTGGAGAGAAACTACAGATAGATTATGTAGGTAGATGATAATTCAGAGCTAAAGTGTTGTTGGGGATGGGGTGAGTTTTAGCTTAGCAATTAGAGAAAGGGGAAAAGCAGAAGCAGCTGAATGGATGAAGTCTACCAAGTTAAAATATGCATTCGTTCCTCACACATTGTTAAAGATGAGTGTGGAAGAAACAGCAAACAGGGAAAAGCTGGTAGAGAAAAGAAACCCAGGAATGGCTCTGCCTTATAAACACCTATTTGTGTTTAATATATGGATAACTGTCATGGCAACTGATGTGCGATGTTCCCTACACAGCAACTGTGCCAGAGGAACAAACGTAAAAGCCATGCACTGGAGATTTAAAGCTTTTTCCTGATCAGTCTAGGCACTGAACTTGTTTGTAAATTTATTGTCAATGTATTAAATTAGGATCCCTTTTGCATGTCTGGGTGAACGTTGAAAGGGCAATGACATTATTCAAAGGAGGGTAGGAATGATTTCTGTAGCCTGGTCAACATAGCACTCCCCCAAAGCCCTAGCCCACCATGTTAAAATTACCAAAAAAGATGATTATTTATCTTTCATCTAATTTTTATATCATCCTACAACGCAAAAATATTTGTCACTGGAAATCAAAACATCCATCCCACACTTAACAAGATGTATTCTATTATGTGCACCATTGAGAAATCTTGAAGGGAAAGGGCCTAAGAAATTTACAAGAAAATTGTTTCTCACCCACAAGGCAGAATAATGACCATTGTCATCCCTACCCCATCCCATGTTCAATAGAAAGGTCAATGCAATGCATAAACATCAATTTACAGAAATGAAGAACTTCACCCCCAAATGTAATAAAATTTCCTTAGACAACACAGTGACTCAGTAGTTAGTACTGCTGTCTCACAGCACCGGGGGACTGGGTTCAATTCCAGCCTTGGGTATCTGACTGTGTGGAATTTGTACGTTCTCTCCATGTCTGTGAGGGTTTCCTCTGGGTGCTATGGCTTCCTTCCACAAAGATCTGCAGACTAGATGGATGGCCAGGCTAAATTGTTCTTCAATATCCCAAGATGTCTAGGTTAGATGGGTTAGCTATAGTAAATGTGTAGGTTAAGGGAGAAGGCCTGGGTAAGTCAGAGAGTCGGTGCAGACTCAATGGGCCAAAAAGGCTTCCTACTACATTGAAGGGATTCTATGATTCTAATTTATCCCCAAGATATTATTAACTGAAAAGTTGTCAGTAGTGATTTGAATGTTCGACAAAATCAACTCCTGCTGCTGATCCTTACCCAACTCTGTCACTGGTCTTATTGGGAACAATAATCAATTCTCAATGGAAACAATTTCAACTCAATTTTTGTGAGTATAACCAATCAATCAAGCTGATCAAATATTCATCAATCATAGAATCCCTACAGTGCAGAAGGAGGCATTCAGCCCATCGAGTCTGCATTGATAACAATCCCACCCAGGCCCTATCCTTGAAATCCCACATATTATCCCACTAATCCCTTTAACTTATACATCCCAGAACACTAAGGGACAATTTGGCATTGCCAGTCAACTTAACCCACATAGCTTTAAACAGTGAGAGGAAACCGAAGCATCTGGAGGAAAACCACACAAACACAGAGAGAACGTGCAAACTTCACACAGATGGTAACCCACAGACAGGGAATCAATCCCAGGTCCCTGGTGCTGTGAGGCAACAGTGTTAACTATTGTGCCAGTATGCCATCCATAAGCCACTTTATGAGGCCAATAACTTTTTAAAGTGGTGCTGAATAGATATAAGACCCCAACAAGATGAGAGGGGAAGGTTGAGCACAAGTCAATCAGAGGGCAGCTTTTGTGCATCTGCTGTGCAGAAGTTGCAATTTATGAGTTCATTACCAATGGCACAAGGATTGAAATGACATCATTACAAATCAGCTGAATAACAAAAGGGTTAGCAATTGACAAGGATGTTTGTGAAAGTTGTTCCTTTCCCAATAATTAAACTAGATGTGTTTTTATTTTCCAACGGCTGTGCATTTCAAGATATTATCCTCGAGGCAAGGTATGGGTCCCAGCACCGTAAACAACGTCGCAGTCGAACAGCTTTCACCGCCCAGCAGTTGGAGGCTCTGGAGAAGACGTTCCAGAAAACTCACTATCCGGATGTGGTGATGAGGGAAAGGTTGGCAATGTGCACTAACCTGCCTGAGGCTAGAGTGCAGGTACAGGATATCCTATTCCTTGCCTTCCCTATCAGTCATCTATCACAAAATCCATGGCTCATTAACTGCTTAGATAAGTATCCAATTTTGTTATCTGTAATCTATTCAGTTTTTACTGGGCTTTGCATGGCGGCTATACTTCTGGCATTGCGTAATGAAACCAATGTCATTGCAATGTCCATAGGAATATCTTAGGAATTATATTCCACTCTTCTTGTACTCTCTTCTTGTACTGCAATTTTCACCATACCAACAATAGTTAGAACTGGATTGTTACAGAATGACAGGATAGTTACAAGCAGCAGAAGGGAGCCATTCAGCCAGTTGTGTCCATGCTAACCCTCATCAAAAGCAATTCAACTTGTGACACTCCTCTGTATTTTTCCTGTAGCTCTGACATTTCTCTTTTTCGAATGATCAAATTCTCTTTCAAATACTTTGGTTGAAGCTGCCTCCACCATGCTCTCAGGCAGAGCATTCCAGATACTAACCACTCGCTGCGTAAAATTGTTTTTTTCTCATGTCACCATTACTTCTTCTGTCTTAAATCTACGTCCTCTGGTTCTCAATCCTTCCATCAATGGGAACAGATTCTCCCTTTATACTCTGTTCAGGTCTGCCATGAATTTGAACACTTAAAATCTCCTCTCAACCTTCACTTCTCCAAGGAAAACAGTCCCAATTTCTCCAATCTACCTTCATAACTCAAGCTCCTCATTCTTAGAGCCATTCTCGTGATTTTTTTGTGTGTCCTATCTAATGCCCTTGCAACCTTCCTAAAGTATGGTGCCCAAAACTTGATGCAGTACTTCAGTTGAGGCGAACAAGGTGTTTTATTTCTGTTTAATCTGCTTGCTTTTGAACTCCACGCCCCTATTTATAAAGCTCAGAGTGCCACATAATTTATTAACCACCCCCCCAATTTGTCCTGCCATTTTCAACCATTTATATACCCAGATCCTGCATCCCCATTAGAAATGTACCTTTTAGTTTATAGGTGATACAGTGGTTAACACTGCTATCTCACAGCGTCAGTGACCCGGCTTGTGTCACTGTCTGTGAGGAGTCTCTGCACGTTCTCCCCGTGTCTGCGTGCGTTTCCTCCGAGTACTCTGGTTTCCTCCCACAGTCCGATATGCTTGGTTAGGTGCATTGGCAGTGCTAAATTCTCCCTCAGTGCACCCCAACAGTGTGTGGCGACTAGGGTATTTTCAAAGTAACTTCATTGCAGTGTTAATGTAAGCCTATTTATGACACTAATAAATAAACTAATCTATATTGACTCATTGTATTCTTCCCACTGAAATGAATCACTTCCGTCCACACATTAAAATTCATCTGTCACTTGTCCATCAATCATTAGTCCATTTCCTTTTCCAGTTCCCCCGCTATCCTCCCCGGTGGTCACAATGTTTCCAAGTGTATAAAATGTCATGGCAAGGTCAAGGATGGTCATCCTTTCTTTTTTGAATGTTGAATGCTCAGGTGTGGTTCAAAAACCGGCGGGCCAAGTTTCGGAAGAAGCAGCGCAGCCTACAGAAGGAGCAGTTGCAGAAGCAGAAGGAGGCTGAGATGAGCCAGGACGAAGCGAAGGCGGAGAAAGCAGCCACCGAGACCCAGGGCTGCTCGGAAGTCAGCGAGCCACGCAGCGCTGGCGGCGAGCCTGTCAACATCGAATTAAATGTCACGTCGGCCGAGCAGTCAGACAGTGAATCGTCGGCAGAGGAGCCGATGGACCGGGAGCGAGAGTTTAAATCACCCGCCGAGGAGTTCAAGCAGGAGAAGAGCTGCAGCCCTGAGAGCAAGACACCGACCTGCAAACGGGGGAGCCCCAAATCCGGTAAATGGGAGCTTTCTGTTCTAACTGGGGAGGGGGGGGGGGAGGGGGGATTGAAAGCTGATTCTCCCATGCTTTTATGGTTCAACCCAACTTACAAAGTTTATCATTTCATTTTATTGTCACTTTAACTTTCAACGTTTGAAATGTTTGGAAATTTCCGCACCTGAGCCAATGTGCCAAAGTCTACGCAAATTGCAACCCCCAATTCCACTCACTTCAAACTGGATTCCAAAACCCTAGGACTAACTCCGAATCCACTAAAGGAATCCCCTCAAAATCAAATGCCCGGGAATCTAGGTTCGAACTGTTTAAAGATGTGTTAATTCCAACAATTGATGTAAAGCTCCCATGCTCTGTCTCATTCGAATCTGCCTGTATCCCAGTCCCCAAACCGCTTGCCTTTCGAAGCCTCTACAATGTAATCTCACACTAGAATTCCCCCAAATCCCGATGCTTAGTTGTCACTCCGGTTTTACTAGTCTGAAGTTGTCTATGATTCATGTTACTCTTATTTGTCGCTCAAACTCACTTTTGGAGCTGCCTGTGGAACACCTCGTATTCCTCATTAGATTAATGGCTTACTGTTGATAAATTATTTTCCCCTTTCAAATCATTCCAAATTGTCACGCATCGTCTTTCTGACCAATGACCAGCCGCAGTGAATCTGAAAGGAGTTGTTCAGATCTGGCAAAACACCATTGGGCGTGATTTCAAAGTCTGCGGATGATACTTTGGAAAGTATTGTGACCTGTGAGAAGGATAATGTAGAATTCCAAAAGATTATGGACAAATTGGTGGAGTGGGCATATAGGTAGAAGATTAAATTCCATGTATAGAAATGTGAAGTGACACATTTTGGTAGGAAGACAGACGATATGAAATAAATGATACAACTCTAAATGAGGTGCAGAGGGACTTTAGTTTATATGTGCACACATTATTGAGTATACATACATTATTGAGGACAGTAAGTCATTTCACAACAGCAAGTTAAAATTCAACAGGTTTATTTGGTAAACAGCTTTCACCTGATGAAGGGGCAGCACTCTGAAAGCTCGTGATACCAAATAAACCTGTTGGACTTTAACCTAGTTTTGTGAGACTACTTACTGTGCATTATTGAAAGCATTGAAGGTGGCAGGACAGCTTAAGAGTGTATTTAATAAAGCATATAGAATCCTTGGATTAATTAATAAAGGAACAGAGTACAAGAGCAAACTTATATAAAACATTAGTTCAACCTGGCCACCATACTTTAAAAATGTGAATGCATTGGAGAAAGTGCAAAAAAAATTAGAATCCATAGAATCATAGAATCCCTACGTTGCAGAAGGAGTACTGACTCTCTGAAAGAGCATCCCAACCTCCCCTCTAACCATGTAACTCCACACATTTATCATAACTAACACACCTAAACTGCACGCCTAACCACCCTGCAAAGGATGGCACAATAGTACAGTAGTTAGTACTGCTGCTTCACAACTCCAGGGACTTGGGTTTGATTTTCAGCTTAGGTCACTATCTGTGTGGAGTTTGCACATTCTCCTAGTGTCTACGTGGGTTTCCTGTGGGTGATACAGTTTCTACCCTCAATCCAAAGATGTGTGGTTATGTCGATTGGCCATGTTAAAATTGTCCCTTTGTGTCCTGAGATGTGTAGGTTAGAGGGATTAGTGGGTAAATATGTGGGGGTGAGCCTGGGTGGGATTGTAGTCAGTACAGACTCGATGGGCCCAGTGGCCTCTTTCTGCACTGTAGGGTTTCTATGATCTTCACACTGTGGGAGGAAACCAGACCACCCAGAGGAAACATATGTAGACATGGGGAGAACATAAAGCTGCACACAGTCACCCAAGGCTGGAATCAAGCCCAGGTCTCTGATACTTTGAGGCATCAGTGCTAACCACTATGCCACTGTGCCACCCATTCCATTCACCAGAATGGTTCCAGGAATTAAGAATTTCAATTATGAAGATTGATTAGAGAAGTAGGGGCTGCTTTCTTTGTGGAAAAGAAGGCTGACAGATGTTTAAAACACGAAGGGCCTGGACAGATTAGATAGGGAGAAACTGTTCCCACTTATAAAAGGATCACAAACACTTTTAAAGTAACTTTCTAAAGAAGCAAATGCGATAAGAGGGAAAGTTTGATAGAAGTGCATAGGATTATGAGGCTTGAGATAAAGTCGACCAGAAAAAGCTGTTCCAAATAGTTGGTTTAACATTTTAAACAAGAGACACAGGGATGTGTGAGGCAGAACTTTTTAAACAGGGAGAGATAACCTGAAACTTAGTGCCTACCAGGACACTGGAAAGGGAGATCTCAGTCATTTCAAAGGGAAATTGGATAGACTCTTGAGGTAAATAAACTTGAAGGGCTAGGAGATGGAGGGTAGAGAGATGCATGAGACTGATTTTACTGCTGTACAGAAAAAGCCAGAATGGATTTGATAGACGGAATAGTTCTCCTTCTGTGCCGTAAAGATGGGGCAGGGAAGAAGTGGGAGAAAAGAAACTATTTATTTGTGTTGGCACAAACAAGGCTTAGCTCCCACTATAAATCAGTAGAGAGCATAAGGAGAAAAGGGTATGGGAGGGGGAGATCGAGATATTAAATCACAATTTGGTTTGATTCAATTTATTATTGTCACATGTATGAGTACACAGTGAAAAGTATTGTTTCTTGCACGCCGTACAGACCCAGGTTACCAAGAGACTGCCGCGTGCCTGGCCAGTCAAATCGATGTCTGAATTGGTGCCTGAACACAAACCGATTTATGTGCATCAGTAACTAAGGAAAACATGTTTGTTTGATGACGTCCCCCGCATTGGTCTGACTCCCATTGAATCAATGAATCCCTTGTAGTCTGAGTTCGGCAGCTTCTGTTGATTCCTTGTGGCCCCTGATTTGAAAAGCTCGGCACTTTAAAGGTTCAAAATCCACCCCACACCCCCTTAATGAATTGGAGGGGTGAAAAGACATTTGGATGGGATTTTCCACTCAATCTCCTGGCGTCGGTGTCACGTTGGTTTTGATCAGATAAAGCTCACATTTCCAGTGATTAGTTTTCTGACAGCTGGTCAGGTTTCAAATGCAGACAAGTAAAACCGGGCGCTGTCAGGACTGATGAACCCATTGTTTGACTGCAAGCTGATGTGATTTTGGCGCTTTACAGGTGTAGTTACCAGAGCAGCATTTGAATTAATCGCCTATCACTGTGGACCTGGGAGTGGAATGAATTAAACCCCCTTTTCACCTGTACTTTGAGGTCTTAGTGGCAATCCGTTCTGACAGCTGAGACTATACCAAAACCAAGGATCACAGTCTGAGGATATAGGGTAGATTGTTTAGGACAGAGAGGAGAAGAACTTTCTTCACCCAGAGAGTAGTCAGCCTGTGGAATTCACTACCATAGAAAGCAGTTGAGGCCAAAGCATTGTATGTTTTCATGAAGCCGATTTCACGTAGAATTTGAGACGAAGAAGATCAAAGGATATGGGGAGGAGGTGGGACCAGGATATTGAGGTGGATGATCAGCCATGATAATAATGAACGTGGGAGCAGGCTAGAAGGATCGAATGGTCTTCTGTTCCTATTTTCTGTGTACTTCTACGTACTAATAAGCCTATCTGATACCGCAGCCTCCAGGGTCACTCACTAATCTCCCGACAGCCGCCTTCTCACCCCACACCTGTTAATCTGCATGGTTAAGTGCAGTGGGATGAAATTCTCCTTTTCCCCCATCCACCCATACCTGACTCGATGGGACATTCCAGCCCTTTCACAGGTGGGGAGTGGGATGGAATCCATTGAGATGATCAGGGAGAAAGTGTCTGAATTATAAATACATTGCCTCCCAACAGGTTCAACTGCCTCCCAACAGGTTTTCCCAGACTTTGACCACTCCAAGAATTCAGTGACCCGTCCCTGCCTTTCCATGGATAACTAAAAATGGCATAAAATGTAGATTTATTAAGGTGGCCCACGTCTAAAGAATAAAGTAGAACAGAGTTGTGTGTTCCACCCAAATAGCAGTGTAATAGCAATATGGAAGGTCGTAAATGTGCAAATAACTCTTTTGGAAAACCAATTAGTGAAGTTTTCTATTACCAACCCCCCACCCCCACCCCTCCCAAGCCCTGGCAGTAAAGCAACACGCTGTTTCTAGAACCCAGGCCTGGGCCGACTCGCAATTTGGATGTTTTAAAGTTTGTTTATTTATTAGCGTCACAAGTAGGCTTGCATTAACACTGCAATGAAGTGAAAATCCCCTAGTCGCCACACTCTTGTTCAGGTACACTGAGGGAGAATTTAGCATGGCCAATACAGGTCTGTCCGACAGTGGGAGGAAACCGGAGCACAAGGAGGGAATCCACACAGACAGGGGGAGGACGTGCAGACTCCGCATAGACAGTGACCCAAAGCCAGGAATCGAACCCTGGCATTCTGAGGCAACTGTTAGTGTGCAACTACAGTTGAAATTGGAAATTTGGACAATATTGTTTTTTATATTTTAATCAGAAAAAATAAATTTCTCCGTAACTTAGACATAAGTCAGGGGTATACTTATTTTTCCATTGTGTCTTACAGACTCGCCGATTAACACGACAGGGACGCCTGCATCGAGCAGCGGGAGTAACCTGGTACAAACCCACTCCTACTCCTCCTCTCCCCTCAGCCTGTTCCGGCTGCAGGAGCAGTTCCGTCAGCACATGGCAGCCACCAACAACCTCGTCCACTACTCCTCCTTTGACATGGGTAGCCCGCCGGCCATGCCGTACCTGGGCATGAATATGAATGTGGCCCCCATCAGCTCTCTCCACTGCCAGTCCTACTACCAGTCGCTCTCGCATGCCCAGCAAGTGTGGTCCAGCCCCATCCTGCAGGCATCCGGCGCCCTGCCCAACCTCAACAGCAAAACCACGAGCATCGAGAACCTGCGGCTCCGAGCCAAGCAGCACGCCGCCTCGCTGGGACTGGACAGCCTATCAAACTGACTTTGACAGGCCCTGGCCACAGGCTAAGGAAGGAGGCGATCCTCTTTGGAAATGGAGACTTACCAACAACACCAAGATATTGCTGCGTTTAGGCCGAGTTAGATGTTGCTAGCTTTGTAAAAAATGCTTTAAACTAACGTGCATAACATTTAATTGCATATCTATTTCCTACAATGAGTAGGAGGAATCAAATAACTTTATACTCGCACAGAAAAGCTGCATTCCCCCCCCCCCACCGCGCCCCAGATATCACTTTGTCCCAGTTTCAGATTGAATTAAACCCCACTACCAATCAGTTATAATTTTCAAAATCCAATATGTAAAGATTCAATTGCCCGAAACGCGCTTAAACCCTATTAGAGTGACTTTTAAAACCAAATGCCCCTTTGCAAGAAAACTGGTCCTAACGTGTCATTAGCAGCGTGAATTTAACACGGAAATCCCGGAAGCTTCTCCGTCCTGACGAGGTAATCAGCGCTTTGTTTTGCCCCAAAACAGTTCAAAAGTAACGAACAAAGGGGAGAGAGAAAGAAAGTTGCTGAAACTTCAGCAGGGCGCCGACAATAAGATTCTCTATTAAAACAGGGTCATTTAAATATCTGTAGTTACAGAATCATGGAACCCCACAGTGCAGAGAGAGGCCCTTTGGCCATCGAGTCTGTACGGATCACAATCCCACCCAAACCCTACCCCATATCCCTACATATTTAAGTCACTAATCCCTCTAACCTACGCATCTCAGGACACTAAGGGATAATTTTATGGCATGGCCAACCAATCAACCTAACCTCACATCTTTGGTTGAGACTGATCTCAATGACTGGGTGCACATATTTCCGAGTGCTGCTTGTCCGCCCCATATTCTGCATGCTATCTGCCGTCCTGACTGCAGAAGCAGTTAGTGAACAGCAGAGACTGAACATTACTCGTAGATTGCATCAGAGGTGAATCCGCGATCCTCTGTAATTTCATCCCTGAACATTTTGACAAGGCCGTACTTGAAATACGTTTCACGAAAGTCTTAAAATACCTTTATAAAATTAGAAAAACACAGCGATGGACAGTGACTCCCAACTGCCACAAATTCTGCTTGAGAAATTGTGCCCTTGGATCAGTTAGACGCGCCACTTTAACACAGAGGGACAGGATGCTGTTTGCACTCCAGAGTTGTGATCGTTTACTGACATCAAGTTCAGAATTGAACCTATTCCCTGTATTCCCGATCAAATGAACCACAAACCGGTACCCAGAAACAAGAAGATTCTAGCAAGCCACATCTAAATGATTAAAGCCATGCGTTTAAGCTGTTATGTTGTTGAGGGGGAACCATCTTATTGATTACACCCAGCGTCTTTCTACTGTTGATATCCACCTCAGGGCCTGAAATGATCAACCCAGCTCATGAGACAATTCGGTGAAATCAATAAAAAAAAAACTGGACCATCATTTTGACAATGATGCCCAAAGCTCTGAATACTTCTAACACCATAGTTAATCCAAAAAAAAGTGCCAAATTGGCCCAATTTCTCGATCCGAACCCAGCGCTTGCAACAAAGCCATCTCTGCTACCGTACACGCTCCAAATTCCGACCGTTTTGGGTTGTCGAATTTAAAAATGCAGTGGCCAACATCACACAGCCCAGCCCATCGCAACTTGTGTCGCAATTCACTGTGGGGATGGCAATTTCACAGGTGCAGTTCAAAACAAAAAGCAACAGATTGCGAATACATTGCAGTTTCTGCTAAATATTGGAGTTCAAAAGCCAGTTTACAAAGGGGAAGCGGGATGGTTGTAGCAGCCACTTGCTTAGCAGGAGCAAGGTTGCAGCCACTTGAATCAATATTACTGTCCAGATATGCTCAGCACTCCCCACCTAACCCTCTCTCAGGCGTTACCGTGACCTTGCAGAAGGTGCGCATCTTTAAACCCTATGGAAAGGACCGGACCAGTCAGCTCAAATTTAATCCAGTTCCGATATTATCTATAACGGTGCAAACTTCTAAGTGCATCAGATGAAGTCTCTCTCTCTCTGCAGCATAAACTTAAGAATTGGCCGCTCACGCTGCAGGGCAGTTGGGTGGTCAGGATCTTGGGATTCCTCATACAGTCAGCGAGAGTCCTTTGAGGCGTCTAATCTGAGTCTTATCGTCACATATTGCTGAGCGTACACAACGCTGCTTCTGCCATGAATTGAGACAGTAATGGGATTTCATAACAGCGACAGTCAAAGAGAGCGAGTAGCCCTAGTTCTCAGTGACCATTCACAACTCCTGGCAACTTTTTGCATTCCAACAATTTCCACATGATAAAAATAGAACATTTATACACACGTGTTATACATTCTGTTGCCCTCGATCACTTAATTCAGATAGATAGCCAAGTAGTCTTCTAATACCTGAAATTGCGAAGCATCCGCGTGGTTATCTGCAAGTTACTGTCATCGTTCTAGCTATGCTAATGACGCTCATTAAGTCATCAATCTCACCTCTAAAGGCATTATGACACAAATCCTATAGTATAAATACATTGCTTGAACTTAACTTGCATTTACATGGCGCCTATATGTATGGTAAAATTTACCAAAACGTTTCACAAGAATGTAATCCGACTATTGAGTAATTGCAAGAGCTATTAGAACACGCTTGCTCTAAGAGTTTTAAGGAATGTTTTATAGGAGTCGCAGTCGAGCAGGCAGGCATTTATTGAGGAGATGACAGGGGTTTAGAGTGAGGGCGGCTGTCAATAGTGGGGCAAATTATTGTCGGGAAGGGACAAAAAAGGCCAGATATGAAGCAAGCGGAGTTCTTATAGGATGAAGGTAGGTTACAGAGGTATAAGGAGGAGCGAGGCCGTGAAAGAATTTGAACAAAGAATACAGGTTTAGAGCTTAAGATTTTGATGTCTTGGCAACAATGGCCAATGGTGAACAGGACTTGGTTCCGGTTAGATTATGGACTGCAGAGTTGGTGATCTGTTTATGAAGCGTGGAAGATGGGAGGTTCGGAGAAAAAGAAAAGAGAGGGTTTCAGCTGTAGCGGAGGCCGGCCATTTCATGGAGCTGGGGGTAGATGACCCTGGTGATGTGGTAATGTAGCCAGGAGATCAGCTCAGGGTCCAAGATGACAGGGAGTTTACAAACAACCTGGCTCAGTATGGCTAGGAAAAGAAGAGGTCATGTTGCCCTCTTGGCTAGTTGCTACAATAATTATCAGAGATTCTTTGCTGATGCACAATTTAATCATTTTTAATCTGAATGGAATCACTTAGAAACAAATGCGGATCGTCTTTAAAGGTAGAGCGTAAAGTGGCACTGAAATCCATCCGCCTGTTAAGCAACCAATTTATTCAGATTCTTTCCTCAAAGGCCATTGTGATCAATAGCACTCTTTCTGCCCACAATATTCAATGAATCTGTGGCTATAATTTCTAACTTAAATGGTGCGGGACAATGATTGGAGACACTTAAAGTTGTCTCCAATAAGACTCGTTTGAAAATTATATGAGTAACTATTCATGAAGTATACAACATTACAAAAAATGTTGTTCCTGGCCTAATATCATTCTTAAACTCATGAGTTTTAAAGAAATAGTAGTTCTGGAAAAGCTTTACCTATCACAAAAATACTAATAATATCAAGTTGCAGCTTCATATTATTTTCTAACTATTCTGCCCATTGAAACTCCTTGAGTTATCACGTTTCTCTGAATTCCTTTTTCCCACATGTTGCTGTCTGACTGAAAGCACAACCACTGGTGAAATAGTGGATCACCTCCGGTTCTCTCTATCTATCACCACACAACTTCACCAATCGTGACTGTGTGCCAAAAATGGTGTTACGACCATCCAACCAACAAGATCAGCCAATGTGATAGAATGGCAAGTGAGGGCAGCTATTCAAGCCATCAATCCATCAAGACTCATCACTTCACACATAGGATTGCTGCTGATAGTGGTCAAGATCCGAGATCCTCTGTGGGAATTGTAAAGTCCTCCACCTACATACCACAATGAGTCACAATGCACAAGGTGAAACACTAGTGCACCAATGTTTCTAATCATTTAACATCAGTAAAATCTACACATTCCATTTTCAGTCTTTGCCCTTGTTATGATTAAATTCATTATATTCATATACAGTAAAAACTAGATTAGCTATTAGTTATTGTTAAATAACAATATTAGTGGACAAATATTTGTATGGCACTCTCCGCTATCCTAGTGGCGGAATTAACCCATTTAAAATAAGTAGATTAATATATAATTAAAATAGTGGACAGAGAAATGTCAATCATTAAGCTAATAGTGCAAGCAGTCTACTCTGGGTTATAATGTTATTTTAATTAAGTGTTCTTCCAATTATCTGTTAGTAGATGACTCCAACATGCTTCAAAGACATTGTTTGATATTTATTAAATGAACTAGCAACAGCATCTAGTGGCAAAATGTAAAATCTTTTTACTGCATTAGTGAAAATTTAGGAAAATCTGCCAAGATCAAATACCAGTTGTTCTCTGTTCACTGGAGTTTCTCACTGGCAAATGTCAAATTATCTTAAAGAAACTTTCTCTATAAAGATCAGGTAAAAGTAGTGAAGTGGAACATTGTCATTTCACCTCTTGTACCTGAACAAAAAACTAGTCTTTTTGGTTCTGAAAACCATTTGAACTCTTATTAGCACGCAAAGATATTCCAAAAGAATTTGCGAGAATGCTAGTGTATTTGATGTAAATCTGCTGAGGGAAGAAGAGAGGGAGTTTTAACTTGTATTTAATCCATGTTGAACCTGTCTCCAAAGTGCCCAATAGCAACACTAAATTAAAGAAGAATAGCTATTCATTTGTAGCACTGATATTTCTGAGTTTGATAAGTATAAATTCAGTTTCCAACACTGGCCATCTGAGCGCTGGGATGTTCCCCTTTGAAAGCAGTTCTAGTATACATTGTGTCGTAAAATCTCAAATCATCTATTTTCTTGGCTACTCAGAAAACAAAGGATAAATAACTGTCTTCATGAATATCTTATCACAATGTTCCAATGACATCTAATCTCATCTCTGATGCCAGGAAGTTGTTTGTGTTGTGGTCAATATTTTTCTGACTGTAGCTGTCCCTAACTGGACACTAAGCTACAGCCCACACAAAATGGTGATAGACAACAGAGAACTTTCAGAAAAAATGCTATTCCTACTCATTGCTGGAAAGTGGGTGGCTAAGCCAATCTATGGTGGAGGAAGGGTATAACGGTAATCACATCGGTATGTAATCAGTTCCTACAGTAATAGAAATATGAATCAAGTAATGAGAAGTTATTTGTAAAATACCTGCTGTACAGATGAAATCATTTTTATTTACATTTTTCAAAAAAGTTAGTGAGATGTGAGCTTGATCCCCAGTGGGAATAGCCAGTGTTGTCTCTGAAATGTAAATACATGTCTGTCGTGTTCATGAGCTGTGTATTAAGTCAGTGTTGCCTTACCCAGATGGTGAGAAGAGTCTTTCCTATTTCTTTGTTCCTCAGTAATTGCCACAGTTCTGTAGAATGTTCAACAATAGACTACTCAAAGAACTCAGAGTCCTTAGCAATAGACTATTATTCTTTCATCAAAAATGTTATCACCAATATTAACAACAAAGCATTTTAAATATAAATTTAAATCCCATATCTTACTTTTGAGTCAGAGTTCATATTTTAAAGGTTTTTCAGGATAAGATGCATTGCATGTTCTCCAATGCACAGCAATAAAGCAAGATCAAGCCCAGTACCTTTCAATATTTGGAAAGGAAAAAAAAATCAATAGATTGGCTCAAATCAGGAAATATTTTTACAAAGATCCACAATGTCAACAACATTCCTTTAGCCATACCATTGGAGATAGATCATTTTGCAAGCTATCTTTCAATGAGAAGAGAAAAATTAAAACTGGGAGCTATTTGACAAGATAATTCACGCAGATGCCAACAAGTAGGGGCAACAAGGTGGCACAATGGTTAGCAATGCTGTCCAACAGTGCCAGGGACGTAGATTCAATTCCCAGGTTGGGTCACTGTCTATGTGGAGTCTGCATGTTCTCTCAGTATCTGTGTGGGTTTCTCCAGGTGTTCTAGTTTCCTCCAACAGCCTGAAAGACATGCTGGTTAGATGCATTGACCTTGCCAAATTCTCCCTCAGTGTACTCGAACAGGCATCAAATTTTGGCGACTAGGGGATTTTCACAGTAACTTCACTGCAATGTTAATGTAAGCCTACCTATGACTTTAATAATTAAATAAATAAAGTTATAGTGTCCTTGAAAATGTCACAATCTGCCTGTTTTAGGAAGGAGATAGAGGGAAATGTCCAACCAAAGAAGTTAAACCAAACTGGAAGAAGAAATCACTATGGAAGAAGAAATAATTTTATACTTTAGAACTCTGGACTCATGGAGACATGGCAATCAGTTGATTACTGATTTATAAAGGACTTGATCTGTTCATACTATGTTTCTTGAGTGAGGGACAGACAAGCATACTAATCAGTTGTATACTCAACTCTTCCAAACAATATGGAACCAATGCCTGGGGTAAGAATGAAGGGGACAATTTATTATCAAGAAAATTTAGATTTTGCAAAATAAATTCACATCACATTTGCCCAAAGTATGCATTAAACAGTCACCAATTATTTTGAATAATTATTGTTTCCATGTTAAAGTTTTAGTGGGGCTGCTTTCCCTTGTAGAGATGGAGCAGCACATGGTTTGGTTTTGCGAACTCTGTCACTACTTAATGCATTGCTGAATATCAGATATCTTGGAGGGGCTTTTGGTAACATTTGTTTGGAATCACATGGCTGTGATGCTAAGTCCAGTTTCTCCACATACCAAGATCTGGAGCAGCAAAGGTGACTGATGTCAAATCTACCAGTTGATGAGAAGATTGGGTAATGGAGAGCTTTAAATCCCATTAAAAAAAATAGGATTTATTTTGCACTGAAGGGAGCAGAAAGATACTTTTGGCTCTAATTTGTACAATACAGAAAGAACAAACTTACATTATCCAGCACCTTTCATGTTCCCTCAATATCCCTAAATATTACCTAGCCAATATATTACTGTTAAAAGTTACTGTTGTTGTGTCAGCAAAGTAAAAATGAAATCTGTCCTGGCAAAATAAACCAGCTTCTGCTAGAGAGATTGATAGTGCATCATTAGAGATTCTGGAACATGTGTTCCATTTTCAACTAAAAAGGAGTTTGATAATGTTTAGAAGAGAGGGACTTCTCTATTCAACACTGATCTTCCTTTATTGCCTGTGTACAAGATGGCCTGTTACATTGCATCACAAGATAAGAATGAATAAATACCATTCAAAGTTAGCATTAGTAATTTTCATCTGGACCATATCTACACTAAGATTGAAATTCAAAAATGCCAATGACTCTGGGCACTTTTCAAAATACTAATTGTGAATTGTTTGATTTTTGTAAATAACTAAGTTGCCAATGATAATTTAGTAAGTGAACTGTAGTATGTATTGCCGCTGAAGGAGTTTGTCTCTTGCGAAAAGGGAAAGTGCAAAGCAATTATTTAAAATAAAAATAAAAGTGAGTGAATTCCATTAAGTGTATTGTGCTACGTGGCCTTGTAAAATGTTTCATTATAAAGAGCTTCTGCAGCTAATTAGATAAACTGCACTTTGTGAAGGTCACTTAAAATATTTTTCAAAAAAAAGGAACTTTTCGTTTGTGTGTATGTAATGTATGATTAACGTAATCAAGGGCTGAACTCTAGCCATTCATTTGCAAATGTTCCTTCATAGGCCTATGTTTCCAGAGGTAAAATCTATGATTGCCTCAATCATCATAGTAAGGTCTACAAGACCGCTTGTGCATCTGCTTGTTATGTTAAAAAAAACACACAGAATGTAAAAAAAACTCAAATGTTGAAAAATTTTGTGGACATGTTTTACTGTAGGCGCTATAAATGTTTATTTTGATGATTTTTAAATGGGGGAACTGTATTTATCTGAATAGGCACAGAATTCTGGATGTATATAAAGTGAGGTATCTGTACCTTATGGTGTCTCCCAGTCTTCCTTTGTTCCATTTAGAACATCAGATTAGAGCTAATCTTAATTCCCAGCAATTGTATATGGATTGTTTGTATACAGATTATTTGTATACAAGTTGTTTGTATATAGAAATTTTATGTACAAATTGTTTGTATATTGATTATTTGTATACAGTTTGTCCCTTGAGATGAAATTATGGTGTGAGTTTCTAGATTTGGAGAAATGGTAGTGTATTATGCTCTGATATACATACTTCCAAACCACATTTAGTAATGAGTGGAAAAAATTGTTAATTAAGCTTGTTACTGCTTGAAGGTGGGGGGGAACCAATTTAAAGAGACCATTCTGCAGTCTCTTTACAGTTGTAACATTTCTGTCTCTTAGTGTTCCAGTTAGATTTGCTGGCAACCAAATCAATTCCTCACCAAACAGGGCAAGAACATTTTGCAAAATTGTTATGTGTTCATTGTTGGCTACTGTCACCCTTTTCAATGATGGTCAATATAATGGGAGATCCAGGAAAATCAAATTGCCACCCATTTAGGCTGAAGGAATCATTTACCCCAAGATGAAAAATACATTGATAACAAAGCTTGTGTACTAATCCCACATAACCTTCTACTCATAGAAATCTTGGAGACTGATACGGTGCAATTATTGAGTATAATAAATAGCTGGCTTTAGGTTGTCTATTTTCTCTTTGTGACATCTTAATAAGTACTCCCATGATTTAAATTCGGTGCTACTCTCTGTTTATATGGGGCACGGAGGAAGTTAAATTATGATTTTCCCCATGGCAACTATGCATAGTTCTTCCTTGCTTTGCTTTCCACCTTGTGTAGGGTGGCCATACCATTGATGGAAGGAAGCTTGTCCACAGTCGTCAGCCTGTTCTGAAGCTGAAGGAAGGGTTAATGCTTTTGATGATGGTGCAACATGTGTTCGCTAGAGGAATATATTCAATGTAGCTGGAACTCAACAAAATGTGTTCAGTGCTGTTCAAAATCAGGGACAAGTTGTTGTAGGTTTCAGTATCTTCATGTGCAGTGTCTTATCACTGGTGCTAAGCATCTCTTAAAACTATCAATCTATGACAAACTGAGAAAAATATGTCCACAAGATTAGAAAATCTTCATATATGATTAGCTGTATTTTGTCACAAAGGCTGTGTGTCAGACAAAGTAGCATATGGAGATAACATAGATTCATAGAATGGCTGCAACACAGGAAGGTTACTTGACCCATTATGTGTGTGCTGGGTCTCTGCAGGAGTAGCCCAGCTCGTTCCACTCTCCCGTCTTTTCATTGTAGTTTGGCAAATCCTTTTACCTTCAGATAATTATCCAATTCTGTTTCGAAAGTCATGATTGAATCTGCTTCTGCCACTTTCTCAGGCAATTGCACTCCAACTTCTAACCACTCATTGCATAAGAAAGTTTTCTCTTTTGTCAACTCTGCTTCCTTTGCCAATCACTCATACTCTCTGATTGTTGACCCTTCCATTAATGAGAACAGTTTCTCACAGTGTTGGCAGCACAGTGGTTAGCACTGCTGCCTCACAGCGCCAGAGACTCAGGTTCAATTCCAGCCTTGGGTGGCATTTGCATGTTCTCCCTGAGTCTGCATGGGATTCCTCTGGGTGCTCTGGTTCCCACCCACACTCCAAAGATGTGCAGGATAGGTTGATTGGCCGTATTTAGTTGATTGGCCTGGGTGGGATTGTTGTCGATGTTGGTCCGATGGACCAAATGGCTTCTTCCTGCACTGTAAGGATTCCATGATTCTATCTATTTTGTCTAGATCCCTCATGATTTTAAATAACATTATTAAATCTCTTCTCAACCTTCTGTTCATAAGCAGAACAATCTGAGCTTTGCTAATCAACTCATGTAACTAAAGTCTCTTACATAGAATCATAGATTCCCTACAGTGCAGAAAGAGGACATTTGGCCCATCGAGTTTGCACTGACCACAATCCCACCCAGGTCCCATCTTCATAATCCCACATATTTACCTTTCTAGTCCCCTGACATTGAGGGACAATTTAGCACAGTCAATCAAACTAACTCCCACATCTTTGGAGTGTGGGAGGAAATTGGATCACCCAGAGGAAGCCAATGCAGATGCAGGGAAAACGTGCAAATTCCACATATTCAGTCACCCAAGGCTAGATTTGAACCTGGATCGCTGGAGCTGCAAGGCAATAGTGCTAGCCAATGTCCCTCCATGCTATCCAGGAAATCCCCCAGTCACCACACTTCGGTGCCTGTTCAGGGAGAATTTTTTAATGGCTAGTGCACCTAAGAGACTCTGGGAGGAAACCAGAGCACTCCAAGGAAAACCATGCAGACATGGAGAGAAGTGCAGATTCTGCACAAACAATGACCCAAGTCAAGAATCGAACTTTGGAGCTGTGAGGCAACAGTGCTAACCGTTGTGCCATTGTGCATTCCTGGAACAATTCAGGTAAACCTTTTCTGCATTCCCTCAAATGCCTTCACATCCTTCCTAAAATATGATGCACAGAATTTGTACCAACACTCCAGTTGATGCTGAAGCAAAATTCTATCCCTGCAGTGTGTGGATGATGAAGATTTTGATGATTGTAGCCATAATCTGAGATGATGTTCCTTCCGCACTGAACTGTAATGTAGTTAAATATTTGTCTAGTTTATTATAACAATAAGATAGAAATATTCACCTGAGAAATTGAGATATTACACTGCGAGTCGCTTGTCCATCATAGGGTACAAGATGAATATATTATGTTGTATATGGTTGTTTCAAGTCCACTGACCATCACCTTCAGATAGAGAGAACCTATCACCTCCCTACCCTCCTAAGGGCTTTTTCAAGTCATTCTATGGATGTTCTGCACTCATGACCCACTACATCCTGAAATTATATCCAGCTGAATGTTACCCTAACAATAACCCTCTGATGTAATGTGAGGTGTATTGGTACTATGAAATCCAGAAGACCTATTTTATTTGGTAAACAAAAGAGCCTAAGATTAGGTATTTTCCTATTATTAGAAATAATGTTTGAGCACTGTCCTAGTGTAAATACTGGTATTCACGTAATACTATCTATTAACTAATCAATAATAAGTGACAGGATGATGCATAATTTTCACTGAAGAGTGTAACTTTTGCCTGAAAAGCTGCAAAGGAAAGCATAATGTAGGTGTAAGGCACCAACGAGAGTCCTGGCCAATACATCCATTTCAATTTAGAGTATCCGCTGTCAAGATCTTCCAGGTCAAGCAACACCACAATAGTTGCTTCCAGTAGGGTTAGCTCTTCACTTTTAGCTATCTACCTATTCTTGATATCTACCAACTATTAAAATTTGGGTTTGCCTCGGTAACAGCAATACAATAATAACGAAATAATCGATTTTTGTAATACTGATTAAGGGATAACCATTAGCAGGAGAAGTCAATTAACTTTGAATCCTTTCCATATAATTTTGAGATCATTTGACAAATAGGGGCCTGAGAAACCTATATTTTCAACACTCGGAAGTTCATCACTCTTTGAAATGAGGAAAGACTGAAGAATGCCAATAAATATTTCTATTTCTCTCTATACTTCTGCAGAAAGAAACACATGGAATTATATGGACATTGATTTGGGATAGGTCTACCCTTAAAACAAACCTGCATTCAAAAAAGCAAACTAAATCAACTTTTCTACAATATGATGTAAAATATGCAGCAGTAAACACTGGAGTGCGATAGGAAAATTGGTGCCTATTTCAGTGGGAAATTCTACAACTGTGAGAAACAGCTTACCAGTTGGAGCAAATCCTGTACAGTATCATGGAATAGCAGGCAATGAGTCTGATTTTATCACTTTCATTCTAAGTACTGAATCTCGGCTCAATTCAGATCCAACTTGGAAATATGCTTTCAGGCACCCCCATACACACTCAGCCTAAAAAAAAATCTCAGGTCTGAATCATGCTGTGGGTGGGGCTTAGTGCAGCGGAAACAATCGGAGCTCTGAACTGCGCATGCGCAGTTAGAAAAACAGTTTGAAAAATCACATCCCTGTCAGATCGATCCCGGGGGAAAGCGACCAGGAGCGAAAAGTGGGAGTGATGGCCTTCACAGACATCACTATCTCCCTTATCTACCCACTACTCCCTCCCACCACTGCCCAGACCGATCGTGACCCCCTGGCCCATTCCCCACCACCAATCGCCCACAGAGTGACAGCGGACCTCCCTGATCCTGCAACAGAGATCCATCTGCCCCACTTCACCCCCTAGAGAATGGTCTGACCTCACTCCCCCACCAACGACCCCCACCTGCCGAGAATGATCTGTCCTCACTCCTCCCTCTCCCCAAGAGAATGATCTGGCTTCCTTCCACCCACAGAGAATGATCTGCCCCCCAATCCCCTATCCCTAGAAAATGATCTGGCCTCACTCCCCACTCCCCCCACCCAATGGAAGATCTGACCCACTTCCTCCTCCCTCCCCACCCCTTCACCAGAGAATGATCTGGCTCACCTCTCTCCTCCTCCCACCAGACAACAATCTGCCGTCTGCCCCCCACCACCAGACAATGAGATGGTTCACTCCCCCTTCCCATCTCGAGGATGATCTGACCCACCTCCTTCCCTCCTCCCTTGCACCCAGAGTCAGAGAGCTCTGAAATTCTGAACTTGCCTCTTCAGCAGCTGAAGCGTCTGATTCAGACTTTTATGCAGCATAGAACATAGAACATTACAGCGCAGTACAGGCCCTTCAGCCCTCGATGTTGCGTCAACCAATGGGACCAATTTTATGACCCTCTAACCTACACTATTCCAATGCTATCCATATGCCTATCCACTGACTATTTGAATGCCCTTAAACTTGATGAGTCCACAACTGCTGCAGGCAGGGCATTCCACGCCCTTACTACCCTCTGAGTAAAGAACTCACTTCTAGCATCTGTCCTATAACTACCATCCCTTAATTTAAAGCTATGTCCTCTCGTGTTATACATTTCCATCCAAGGAAAAAGGCTCTCACTATCCACCCTGTCTAACTCTCTGATCATCTTATATGTCTCAATTAAGTCACCTCTTAGCCTTCTTCTCTCTAATGAAAATAACTTCAAGTCCTTTAGCCTTTCCTCATAAGACCTACCCATCATGCCAGGCAACATCTTGGTAAACTTTATCTGCACATTTCCAATGCCTCCACATCTTTCTTATAATGTGGTGACCAAAATTGTACACAATACTCCAAGTGCGGCCACACCAGAGTTTTGTACATTTGCAACATGACATTTCGGTTCCGAAACTCAATCCCTCTACCAATAAATGCTAACACACTATACGCCTTCTTAACAACCTTATCAACTTGAGTACAACTTTCAGGGATCTATGCACCTGTACACTGAGATCTCTCTGCTCATCTACACTACTAAGACTCCTACCATTAGCCCTATAATCTGCACACATATTACTCTTACCAAAGTGAATCACCTCACACTTTTCCACATTAAACTCCATTTGCCACTTCTCGGCCCAGCTCTGCAACTTATCTATGTCCCTCTGCAAACTGTAACATTCATCCTCACTGTCTACAACTCCTCCGACTTTGGTGTCGTCAGCAAATTTACTAACCCATCCCTCTACACCTTCATCCAGGTCATTTATAAAAATAACAAATAACAATGTTTGTATATTTCAGCAGGTACATTTCAGCATGATTCCGGATTGGCAAAAGCGGTGGTAAATTAGGAAATGCTGATAAAGTTAGGCAGGCAGTTAATTAATTCAATTGCAATGCATGGAAATGCGTTTAAATCGCCGTTGCACCTCATTTGGGTGTGAATCGGATCACCGTCATTCCCAGATTTCGGTAAAGTATCCATCTGCGCGTACACAGGTGCAGATTGTGTTAATGGCCTCACACCCGACTTTACCGCGTTTTGGTGCGATGCAATGGCAAAATCGAGGCCCAATGTCTTTGCTACGGTACTGCAAAAGTCCTGCCACAGATGTTGTGCAAGAAAACTTGCATGAGTAATCTTTGAAATCCACCATTCGCATTCATGATGTACATTAATTAGTAACTACTTCAATGAACTCCTTTCTGCAAATTATAATTCAATAAATCCCCAAATGTAGATCACTATTTTAAAGTAAGCATGCAAGTGGAATAACTTGTTTGCATGATGTAGTTTTCTCATGTTTTCACAAATTACTATCACAGGATATGATCATGATGGAATAAGAGGTAAGTGGAGTTGTGTCATTAGCACAATAATGCATTTATACTCAATCACTTAACAATAACAATCTCTATTACTAAGAGCATCCAACATCACTGACCCAAGGTAGAAGATGGACCTCCTCGACCGCACTGAATCTAGAAGACCCCACCTGTAGATGTTCCCTGCACTTTTTGCTGTGAGATTTCAGGGTCCAGGTCTCAAATTCCAGATGCAGTTCCAGGCATTGTTCAGGCAAGTCCCCAACATCTAGATGCTGTGTTGTTCCAGATGTGGCCTTGACCAGTGTGTTTTCCCTCTGGCGTCATGAAGAATCAGGCCTGGGTGGAAGATTCCATTTGGGCTTTTATCTGCATTCCTTTAATTGGATGCAAATTAATTTCATGCCAGCATCCAGCAGGTTTCTTGATCTGACATGTCAGGCAGCAATGGAAAATCCCTTGCGAAATTCATGCTGGTGTAAAGACAAATTTTGGACTTCTGCTGAATTTTCCAGCCCCCACCACACCCCACTCACCCAACCAGCCAAATCTCCATTCACTGCAGCGGGATGAGAAAATGCTGCCAGTGTGAACGGCCATAATATTCCGGCCACTACAATAGGGAATCTGTGGATGTGGATTTCCGAAAGGTATTTAACAAGGTGCCACATCAATGACTGCTACATAATATAAAGTGCACAGTGTTATAGATAAAGTATTAGCATGGATAGAGGATTGGTTAACCTCCAGAAAGCAAAGAATGGAGGTAAATGGGTGTTTTTATGGTTGGTGGTCAGTAACTAGTGGTGTGCCTCAGAGATCAGTGTTGGGACCACAATTGTTAATGATTTACATAAATGATTTGAAGTTGAGGACCAAGTGTACTGTGTCAAAATTTGCAGATGTCACAAAGATGAGTGGCAGAGCAAAGTGTGGAGTGGGCACTAAAAGTCTGCAAAGGGATATAGATATTCTAAGTGAGTGGGTGAAGTTTTTGGAACATAGAACATAGAACATTACAGCACAGTACAGGCCCTTCAGCCCTCGATGTTGCACTGACCAATGGAACCAATCTAATGACCCTCTAAACTAAACTATTCCAATGTTATCCATATGCCTATCCACTACCTTTTGAACACCCTTAACCTCGGCGAGTCCACAACAGCTGCAGGCAGGGCATTCCATGCCCTCACTACCCTCTGAGTAAAGAACCCACCTCTGACATCTGTCCTATAACTATCACCCCTTAAGTTAAAGCTATGTCCCCTCGTATTAGCCATCTCCATCTGAGGAAAAAGGCTTTGGCAAATGGAGTACAATGTTACGAATGTGAGGTCATCCATTTTGGTAGGAATAACACCAAAATGGACTATTATTTAATTGGTGAAAAATTGCAGCATGCTGCTGTGCAGAGAGACCTGGATGTCCTTGTTCAAGAATCACAAGGAGTTGGTTTGCAGGTGCAGCAGGTAATTAAGAAGACAAATGGACTGTTGCCCTTCATTGTTAGAGGGATGGAGTTTAAAAGCAGCGAGGTTATATTGCAGCTACAGCTAGTGAGGCCACACTTGGAGTACTGTGTACAGTTTTGGTCTCCTTACTTGAGAAATGGTATACTGGCTGGGGATGCAGAGGAGATTCAGTAGGTTAATTCCAGAGTTGAAAGGATTGGTTTATGAGGAGAGACAGAGTAGACTGGGACTATACTCATTGGAATGCAGAAGAATGAGAGGAAATCTTATAGAAACATACAAGATTATGAAGGGAATAGATAAGATAGAAGCAGGGAAGTTGTTTTTATTGGCAGGTGAGAAAGGGGGCATGGCCTTAAAATAGGGAGGAGCAGATTTAGGATTGAGTTGAGGAGGAAATTCTTCACACAAAAGGTTGTAAATCTGTGGAATTCCCTGCCCAGTGAAGCAGTTGAGACTACCTCATTGAATTTTTTTAAGGCAAGGATAGAAAATTTTTGAACAGTAAAGAAGTTAAGGGCTATGGTGAGTGAGGAGGTAAGTTGAGCAGAGTCCACAAAATGATCAGCCATGATCTTATTGAATGGTGGAGCAGGCTCGAGGGGCCAGGTAGCCTACTCCTGTTCCTAGTTCTTATGTTTTTACTACGAACCAGTGTTCCATGTGACCCTTCTGGAGTTTTTCGATACACTCACATTTAACATCAGCATGGTTCAGAACAAATATAACCCTGACTATCTATTCAGCAGGAGTCCAAAATTTGACTTTACCGGCATGAACTTCTCATGGGATTTTCTAATAGACTTTTATTTACTTCACTAAAACAGATAGCAACATCAGAAACCGTCATAGGAATTGGTCCTATGTGTGGTTGAGAAATTAATCAGAAATCACTGAACTGACAAAAACTTCTGACATTCTGCCTTAGACTTCCTATGTAAAGAAAATGCTTGTCAAAGAATAAAGTGTAACTGGGTTTCAATAATATACTAAATTCATAATTACTGATAAACAGCCTCACTGGCCTGGAAAGAATAGTTTTCTTAATTTACTGAATATCAAATTTCTCCATCACGATAAAAAT
This sequence comes from Sphyrna mokarran, assembly GCA_024679065.1. NCBI lineage: Eukaryota > Metazoa > Chordata > Chondrichthyes > Carcharhiniformes > Carcharhinidae > Sphyrna > Sphyrna mokarran. The sequence goes on from JAGIQG010000009.1 coordinate 26,594,315, forward strand.
TTCCAAATGTTTAATTTTTCAAAAACAATTCTTGGGATGTGAGCATCATAGGCAAGACGAGTATTTATTTGCCATCACAAATTGCCTTTCAAAGCATGGTGGTTAAGCTGCTTCCTCGAACTGCTGCTTTCTATGTGGTGTAGTTAGACTCACAGCATTTTTATCTACAGCAGTTTGATACAACTGAGCAGAGGACAGTTAAGATTCAACCACATTGCTGCAAATCTACAGGTCAGATGATTTGGGGATGGCAGATTTCCTTTCCTGAAGGACATTAATGAATAGATAGGTTTTTGCAACAATCCGGTAGTTTCATGATCATTATAAATTAGTCTAGCACTTTATTTCAGATTTATTAATTGGTTGAATTTAAGTTTCCTTCAGCTGTTGTTCTAGTATTTAAACTTATGTCACCAGAGGATTAGTCCAGGCCTCTGGGTAACTATTCCAGTAGCATTACCACTATTCTACCGTCTCCAAAAGCTTACTTGTGATAATTGATAACGCATATTACAATCATTAATTTTGTTATCTGTAATATTTAAAATTAAAAGGGAAAGGTTTCAGTGATTTCTACTTCTTGGTATGCTATCTATTAGCATAACTCAACGTGATAGGCTGCTTAATATTACTGCTGCTGAACATCTAAAGATCCACTTGATTTGATATCTGATTCAGATTTACATCATAAAGTCTCACAACACCAAGTTATAATATAACCAGTTTATTTGGAATCACAAGCTTTCAGAGTGCTGTTCCTTCATTCTTCACCTGATGAAGGAGCAGTGCCCCAAAAGCTTGTGATTCCAAATAACGTTGGACTTTAAAGTGGTGATATCTTACTGTGTCCATCCCAGTCCAACACCAGCATCTCCACCTCACAGATTTACATCAGGAGAGGGGAATTCACATTATAGAGACCATTATATCTTTGTGAGCAACTTTCTTTATGGTCAGCAGCAAGCACCTTTGCTGCATCACTGATGGCCAAAATCCAAGCCATTATTTTATATTTGTTCAACTTACCTTTCTCTTAAGCCTCATATTCAGAAACATCTTTGTCAAATAGATGAAGTATACTTCTCACCCATTATTCTATATTGTGTTCAATTTACCTCCCTCTTATGCCTCAGTATTGAGAATCCTTCTTTCTCAAATAGGTGAGTTATACTTCTCAGCAAGCTTTTAATGGAATAAGAATATTGACCCATATTGGAGAAGTTGTATCTTATGTAGCACCTTTCATAACTAAAAGATGCATCTTCTCCCCATGTCTGAGCAGTTTCCTCCACAAGCTCCGGTTTCCTCCCACATTCCGAAAGATGTGCTGGTTAGATGCATTAACCACAGTAAATTCTCCCTCAGTGTAGCCGAAAAGGAGCTGGAGTGTGACAACTAGGGGATTTTCACAGTAACTTAGTTGCAGTATTTATGTAAGCCCAATTGTGATTAATAAATAAACTTTACACAAAATAAACATCTCAAAGCACTTTACATGAAATGGAGTGCTTTTTATGAGTATAGGACATTGTGAAAATGTATGTGAAAATACAGAGGCCAAGTTATGCACAGCAAGGGTCTACAAATACACAGAACATAGAACATTACAGCACAGTACAGGCCCTTCGGCCCTCAGTGTTGCACCAACCTGTGAAACCAATCTAAAGCCCATCTAACTTACACTATTCCAATATCATCCATATGTTTATCCAATGACCATTTAAATGCTCTTAATGTTGGCGAGACAGAGAACAAGGCTGATCTTTTTGTAGACTCCACTTACCTATTTACTCACCATAACCTTTGATTCCTTTACTGTTCAAAATTTTATCTATCCTTGCCTGATAGTGACATAAAGATATCAGAATATGTTAACAGGGAACAAAGGACAGTGGCATGGTGAAAGCAAAACCTAAAAGCAAGATGCTCCAATAGGTCTGCTCCAGCTCTTAAACAGCATATAACCATTACATTCCTACCTCTCTAACTCCGAAGATTCATACTGACCAGTCTCTCTCTCCACAAATTCTGTCAGAGTTCCTGAGTTTTTCCAGCATTTTCTGTTATGCTTTCAGATTCCAGCATTTGCAGTATTTCGCTTTTAGTTAAATTTGCAGTTGAACCCAGCGGCATCATGCCATTGGTGATGACGGAAGCAAATTTGTTAGGGTCTTTTAAGAGACTTCTGGATGAGTACGTGGGACTTAACAGGATTGAGGGTTATAGGTAAGCCTACTGGGAAGAGATAAGATTGGCGCAACTTGTGGGCTGAAGGGCTGTAGTTTTTCTATGATTCTATTATTTACCAGAATTGGGAGATAGTCCTTGCTGCCGACTCAGGAAAGGAGAGGAAAAGGTCAAACTTCCAGACAGTAATGAACTGAATGATTAATGCTCAGTTTTTGTAATTACCTCTTAAAATTTCTTTGTCTGGTACAGAGCACATACTATCTCTATACCAAGCAACTCTACAATTGTGATAGCAACAAGATAAATGACTGTGCGATACATTTTAGTTCTGGCGAAGAGTCAACCAGATAAAAAAAAAATTGGCTCTGTTCTCTCTCCACAGATGCTGTCAGGCCTGCTGAGATTTTCCAGCATTTTCTGTTCCTGTTTGAGATCCCAGCATCTGCAGTAATTTGCTTTTAGGTTAAGATTAGCTATTGACTCGAACACCTGGAGGACTCCATTGTTCTTCCTCAAATATTGTCATGGTGTCCTTTACACTTGTCTGAGAAAGCAGATGCACAGAGGCTATTCTCTAAATGTGTAAGTGTGCAACATAAAAGTTTGCATATTCATATCTGCACAGACTTTGACTTCAACATGAAATGTACCACCAGCATTTTCCAGGACAGCGGTAATCTCAATGTGTGACCTGAATGAGGTTTCTCACCTGTAAAGATTCTCAGGATTGAGGATGATGAAGGGTGCTAGGAAATGTCATGTTGGCACCCCTATTGTTTTTGTTTCAGTATTCAGGTTTACTGCAGTCAACATCAAGCTCAGAAAGGAAAGTAAGTTAAGGGTAACAGAGTAAGAGCCTTGCTGTTTCTGTGCATGGTGGCTTAATGATTAGCACTGCTGCCTCACAGTGTCAGGGACCCGGGTTGAATTCCCAACTTGGGTCACTGTTTGTGTGGAGTCTGCACGTTCTTCCTGTGTCTCGATGGTTTCCTCTGTGTGCTCCAGTTTCTTCCCACAGTCTGAAAGGTATGCTGATTTGGTGCATTGACCATATTAAATGCTCCCTCAGTGTAACTAAACAGGCGCCAGAGTGTGGCAACTGGGGGATTTTCACAGTAGCTTCATTGCAATGTTAATATAAGCCTACTTGTGACATCATAAATAAATAAATGATAAATTTGCTGTTTATAGTTACTGGGTATCCAAACGGAGCAATGGGAATGGGGACTCTGAACAACTAATACAAAAATCTACGCTTTCATATCTCAAACATGGATTTGATCTACCTGAGAAGGAAAGAGAACAACTATAATTTTTACTGATGAAAGAATAAGTAATGCAGAACATGAGAATGCTGTTTTTTCACTCCTGGGACTTTATTTCAAATATGGTCCAGACATTTAGGGTAAAATTCTTTGCTGTCCATGTCGGTAAAAGATCCATAGTGAAATGAGGTGAGGCGGTGTCAATTTAATTCCCAGTGGGTGTGAATGCATACAACTGGCTTCACAAGAAAAATGTTAAATGCTGATATTGTCCCAATTACTTGAACTGATGTATGCCTTACAAACAGAAAACTCTCAGCTTCAAAGAGAATAGAAACTCCTTGATGTTGGAAATTATTTGCTGACCTTTTATCCAAGTTGCATCACAAGAGAAATCAAATAATTCTTTTTATATTGGCAATATTTTATACTATCCTACTGGAGTAAAGGACCCCTACTGTTTGGCTGTTATTGGAGTGTGGACTGATGATTGTTTTACATTACAGTCTATTGACCATATTCTCCAATGTCCTCCTGGAGAAAATGGCCCCCTAGTGTTCAGCCATATAGGGTTGTTCAGTGATGATTATTTTGCATTGCAGCAGATAACAGATGGCCAGGATTCACCATTTTCAATGAATGGATTCTTTTCTCATATCACCTTTATCTTGGATGGCACTATGGGGCAAAGCATTAAAACCAAAGTTATGGTTAAGATGGATATCTGGCTTTCAATAATTCTGAGATTCAAATCTTGAAGATATCATTGTCATGGCAGGGATGTGGGGAGATGAAAGGGGTGCTGAATGAAGAATGAGCACTTAATCTGTCATGGAAATTTAAAATGGTGAACATTGGGCTGAATTGTAAGGGAGGCATGGATTGTTCATTCCCATATACCCCCCCTCAAACGTATCACCCCCTCCCCATTCCCTACTCCCGACACCACCACTACCCCCCTCCCCACCACCACAGAAGGAAAGTCGGCCCGTAGCTGACACAACAGGAAGAAACCCAACCCGCAAACAGAACAGCCTTACAGGGGGCTATAATGGTGAGAGTGAGACTTTCTTCCACCCATGAATGGGAGAAAGTCCCGCACTTGGGAGCTGCCTGCTAGTTTGACTAGAGGGCAGCTCTAGTGATCCCAGCAGTGCCAGAACTACAAGGAGAAGTACGAAGAAGAGTGTTGGCTGTCAGAGACAAGTGTAGAATAAGACATTAATAATTGTCATGCCAATAGCTAATATATATTAGTGCCAGTCAGATCACATATGACAGAATTCAGAGGGAGAAATAGGCCCATAACATTTACTGATAACTGAGCTCTAAAGGATGAACTCATCTGAGATCAGATTGTGCTGGTAATGCTTGATGAAACATTAACTGACTTCCTGCAGATCAGGTAGATGTAAAATTGCCCAAGGTGATGCAATTAGTAAGACAAATTGAGTCACAGAAACAGAACAGACTTTTAGTTGGGGGTGATAGGGAACCGTTGTGGAGTGAAACCAAGTTTGTGAGCAGTCGAAGTGCCAACACATCCACAGAAAAACAGGTCCAGGAGGAACAGTCAACACTATCATCCAGTGCTCCCATTACAACTGTGAGAAAATCCAATGGGTGTGAAGACAGGCTGACCATAAAAGCAAAAGGCCATCCTTGCAGGTGTGAACATTTTAACTTGTTTTGCAGCAGCGGAAAGCTTTCAACTGCAGTTCAGAAATTTATAGAGCGGCCAGTGTGTTTCCCACCACCGGCCAACCTAACCAGAAGAAGCCTCCCAGCCATTATGGGAGAGTTGGCAATCCTTGTACCAACAAAAGGACAATCAACCCTGCTTGAGAATAATCATTCTTTTGTTTATTCATCTGACTCATTAACCATCATAGAATTCTTACAGTGCAGAAGGAGGCTTTTTGGCCCATCAAGTCTGCACTGACAACAATGCTAGCCAGGCCCTATCCCTGAAACCCATGTATTTACCAAGCTAATTTCCCTCGCATTAAGGGGCAATTTTGTGTGGCTAATCAACCTAGCATGCACATCTTTGGAGCGTGGGAGGAAACCGGAGCACCCGGAGGAAACCTTTGCAAACTCCACACAGACAGTTCCCTGAGGCTACAATCAAACCTAGGTCCCTGGTTCTCTGAGGCAGAAGTGCTAACCACCGTGCCACCATGCCATTCCTAAAATTCATATTTAATTGAATTCAAATTCCACCATCCGCCATGGCAGGATTCGAGCCCAGTTCTCCAAAATATTAGTTGAGTTCCTAGATAGTTTGGTTGTTGCACCACTATAACTGTGCAGTGTACCCAAGATCATCAGTCACGAGGATTTGTCAGAATGTCAGGGCGCGCAATCTTTCATGATTAAGATCTTCTAGGACAGCTGTTCATTCTTATTCGATTCATTTTCACGAAGAAAGAAGGAAGGGATGAGCACAATTATGTGGACACCATTGTTTTGGTTTCAACTATTTAAACAGCAGCAGTGCAAAGCTTTCAACTACAATTCAAAATTTATAGAATGACCAGTGTGTCTCCCACCCCCAAGTCAATCAAAATACATGTAGCCTCCCAGCCATTGTGTGAAGGTTTGGCAATATTCAATTGTACCAATTGAATATTGTACCAATATTCAATCCTGCTTGGGAATAATTTTCAATCTTCTGTTTATTCATCTGATTGATTCATGAATGTGATATTGGTATTGCACAGCACCCTACTGCAGGAATAAACATTATTGAATGTGCTTAAGCAATAAATGCTTTTGCCAGATAATGGACCTGCTGGGCTTGGTGATTGTGAACCTACTAGAGCTAGACAAACACCAGGAGAAGTTACCAGAGTCTATTCTTTCCAGATGAAGCAGCTAGTATCATAAAAAGGAAGCTTCACAAAGGAAAGGAAGAAGAGGTGAACATCCATTCCTCAACTTCCACAGCATGAGGAGGTTGTACCATGGTGATATTGAAATTAGACCAGAATCTAGAGATCCAGGGAACTGTTCTAGAGTCTGAATCCCATCAGGGTAGATGGTGAAATTTGAATTCAGTAAAAACTTGGAACTAAAAGATGACCATGAAACCATTGTTAATTGCTATAAAACCCATCTGGTTCACTAACATCCTTGAAAGAATGTTAGACTGGAATCTGGCCCACAGATGATTCCAGAGCAGTGTTGTTGACTCTCAAATGCCCTCTAACTGGAGAGCAGTTAGAGATGGGCAACAAATGCTGGACACAGCCACCGATGTCCTCAAGGCATAAAATGAATAAACAAAAACCAGAAGCATTCTGGTTAATTACATTCCAGGAAAAAATGGAGAGTATATGACTTACATGTCCAATAAGAGAGCCAAGAAATAAGGCAGAGATTAATTCAATCACAACAAGGCATTCCGGGGTGAGATGGAGGTTATTTATGTTAATTCAAGTATTGGATGTCAGCACGCTGGCTAGACCTAGCACTGATTCTTGGGTTACCTCTCTAATAACAGACTGCCATCCAGTGAATAATCTATTTATTCCTACCCTCTGCTTTCTACCTGTTGACTAATTCACCAAGTTTACCAGTCTATTACTTGCAATATCGTGTGCTCTAATTTTGTTCATTAATCTTTCCAAAACTTTGTAAAAATCCACATACACTACATCCACTGACTCTCCTTTATCAATTTACCATTCTTTTCCAAATGCTCAATTGTCACATCTGTGTAATAGATTCAAACAATTTCCTTATTACTAACATCAAAGGCACAAGTCAATAGTTCACCACTCTCCAGCTTCCTTCCTTCTTTAATGGGACGGGTTTGCTACTTTCCAGTCCACAAGAACCTTCCGAGAATCTATAGAATTTTGAAAGATAATCATTGATTATCTCTCAAGTCACCTCCTTCAACACTCTGGGATGAAGATCAACTGGTCCAGGGGATTTATCATCCTCCAGTCCAGTTCCATTGTTAAATATACCTCTTCACTAATGCTAATTTATTTTAGTTCTTCAGTTTCAGAAGTCTCTTGGTGACCTAACATTTCTGGGAGATTTTCTGTCCTTCTTGTGTGAATTTCTCTGCCATTCCCACTTTCAATTCTCCTGTCTGCATCCTTAATGGGCCAACATTTATCCCAGCTAATCCTTTTCACAAACCTAAAGAAGTGTTTACAGTCTGCCTGGCATACCAGAAAGAGATTTAAAAACACCTTGCTAAAAGCTGTTCTCACCAAAATTGGCGATGCCCTCAGATTGAAATAATTGGCATGACATATGCGTTTCCACCAATTGCACCTGTTTGATCTTTAAGTGAAATTTTCTTGAGACATGACGGCACTGTTAGGCATGTTTTATTAGTATACAAATGTTAAATATTTAATTTACCAAGAAATTGGCTTACACAAATGGAACTAATAAAGAGTTCAATGTAATTCTTCAATGTAATTTTCAAATTGGTTTACTCACTAGTTGTGGGCAAAATGCTCTTGCTTAAAATACTTATTTTTGTGATAAATATATTTTTTGCACTACTAATAAAAGTACACCATTTACCACTCGTAAATACATCAATGAAGATATCTTAAAGGAAAATAACAAAACAATTATATTCTGCATCCCAGTTCCATTGGTTCAAGGAGAACTTTAAGATTTATGATTTTGCAAATAGATTTGACTAGAAACTTGAGCTATTATCCTTACTCTGGAAAACCAGTGCAATCGTGAGCATCAGTTGTGCCCAGGTTCCCAACTTTGTCCAAAGTAGAAGCTGCGTCACATTAAATACAAGAAGGGGGTTTGAGATGATATATAGTTATAATGAGCTAGTATTGTCAGAAAGTAAAAAATACCATCTAAATAATAAGAAATTATTAATATTAAATACTAAATGATAATACTGAATAATAAGAGATTCATTTGACTATCTTGGCAATCAGAAGGCACTTCACAATCATTGTATTAACAAATGTTTGATTCCTATTTTGGCAGTGAACAATGAGATCAAACATAAAGGTACATGTAGCTAGTAGGTATTTGAAACAAAACGTTCAGCAGACAGCATTTGTCAGAGAGCAGACTCTGTAAGGAGATCGAGTCAAATAAGATAATCCACTCATGGGGAAGTATGGCTTCTTCTTATCTTGTACTATTATACAAAGATAAGTTGTGCTATTTGAATTAAGTTTGATGATAACTGCCATACTGTGAAGTAAAGTAGCGTAACAATTTGAATCAGGCCTCATTTCACCAAATGTTTGCTCCGTCTTCCTTCAGAGTGTTGAAAGAAATACATATTTGACTGACGCAAATATCCAATTTCAGGTCACAACGGTGTACTGCTTTACTCTCCCTTGCTGTGCTTTGGCACAATACACATATACAACATCAACTTACTTGATGTTCAAAGGTTTGGGAGTGATGGACACCATGGAACCAAAGAAGTCACAACAGACCTGAATTTGTAACAAATACACTCAATGTCAGGATCAGACCAGGTATATCACAGATCTGATCTGTAGTAAAACTGTCTCTATGCTTCTCTATCAAGGTCACTTTCTTTCAATGCATTGTTTCACATGAGTGCCCCAACTCTACCAGTAAAACATCTCACAACACCAGGTTAAAGTCCAACATGGTTATTTAGAATCACAAGCTTTTGGAGCACTGTTCCTTCATCAGGCTCATCCGATGAAGGAGCAATGTTCTGAAAGCTCATGATACCAAATAAACCTGTTGGACTTTAACCTAGTGTTGTGAGATGTCTTACTATGTCCATCTCAGTCCTATGCTGGCATCTCCACATCATGGCCAACTTTACCAGTGGGAGATTTCCAAATCCTACATCATTCATTGCAGGGCATTTTCTGAAACTTTGTGTGGAATATTTTGTGTTTTTTATCAACTTCATTTGGGATCAGGATTAAAACCGTCCCAGATATATTTCTTTGAGAACATTTAGTCTTTAGAAAAAGAAAGACCTTCATCTTATTTCTTAAGGTGGGAACAAGTCTAGGTTCCAGGCATGAAAGACTATATTCTGACAAATTACATTGCCCCAGCCCACCATCATAACCTTTTTCATGTTAATGTGGGTACCATACAAAAGATGTGATTCACAAAGCACAGTTTATGCTGGAAAATTTCCAGTTGCCCTGTGGGACATTACAGAGGTCGCCTATAAGATTATTTGCCTTTGTGCAAATACAGTAAAAACATTTAGCTATTCCCAGTGATTATACCCTTATTTTAACTGATTTACCATGAGATGGAAACTTAGTACAGCAATATGTTGATGTAGTTTACACAATAGGGAGAATTTCTACTCCCGAGGCTAAAGCAGCAAAACCTCAAGAGGGTTGACACACCAGTCGTTGAAATCATGTTCGTTGATCTCATGGCATTTCATGGGATCAGAATCATTACGTATTCAAACTGAAAGCTCTTGGCCCAGACTGAGCTTATCCATGGGAGCCCAACATGAACAGAGGGCAGATATTAGCATACGGATTCTAGTTCTTAAAGCCTGCAACAGCCATTTAAAAGGACATGCTAAATCTTGCCAATGAGAGGAGAAATAGTTGCATCGGCTTCATTCTCAGGATGCATGCTTGGAGATCCTTTTAAGCAAAGCTTAACTGCTATATGGGAAACTCCTCTCAGGAGGAATGTTCCGGCTACTTGGCAAGAAATGATTTTCAGGGGTAAATCCAAACTAGAATGGCAGATGAGAAGAAAGATAAATAGCCTCCAAAGTAATGTCAAGTAATGTTACCATGATGTGGTGATGCTGGCATTAGGCAGAGATGGGCACAGTAATAAATCTCACAACACCAGGTTAAAGTCCAATAGGTTTATTTGGAATCACGAGCTTTTGGAGCACTACTACTTATTCAGGTGAGTCATATGATGAAGGAGTCACTCATCTGATAAAGGAACAGCACTCCGAAAACTTTTGATTCCAAATAAACCTGGTTAATCTGGTGCCGTGAGACTTTTTATTTAGCTAAGGTTGGACAAGATTGTGATATATCAAATAAATAAACGGCCAATAAACACAGGCCAGCATTTCCACAGTTACATCTTAACTGAGGTCTCACAGAAGGACTCTTTCCGAGCTCAAATTTCTGTACAGTTGCTACATGACCATTTAGAAAATGCCACGGCAAAGTCAATATAGCACCCCATTGAGCAGAATAATGTGTGCCCATTAGCTCACACACAATGCATGATGGGATTAGACTGTCATTGGCCTTTTCTTAAATTTCCAACCCCACAAAGGTGGTACGGTGGCACGACGGTTAGCACTGCTGTCTCACTGCAGCAGGGACCCAGGTTCAATTTCTGTCTTGGATAGCTGTCAGTTTGGAGTCTGCAAGTTCTCCCCGTGTCTGCATGGGTTTCCTCCAGGTGGTTTAGTTTCTTCCATAGTCCAAAGATGTATAGGTAGATTGGCCATGTTAAAATTGATGTAGAGATGCCGGCTTTGGACTGGGCTAAACACAGTAAGTAGTCTGGCAACACCAAGCTTAAATCCAACCGATTTATTTGATAGTAAACTCGCAAGTGCATTGAGTTCTTCCACAAACCCCAAGAGGCCAACAGCGAACTCAATGAGACAGCTAATGAACCAGAACAGCAGACAGAGGGATCCGCAATGCAGCAACCGAAGAGGAAGGAATCCAACTGGACTCCTCCGGAATGCTGCTGCCCCTGACTGGACATATATGCCCAAGTCATCAGGAGGTGCGTTAACACTAGGTTCATCAACTGCACTTACAAGACAGTCCCGAACATCACCCAAGCACAACGCAATGCCATCCATGCTTTCAAGACCAACTGCAACATTGTCATCAAACCAGCAGACAAAGGAGGTGCCATCATCATACTGAACAGAACGGATCACTGTAAAGAAGTGTACTGACAACTAAACATTGAGAAACACTACAGACAGTTACCAGCAGATCTGACCAAAGAACACACTCGTCAACTCAACACTCTGATCAAAACTTTTGATCCGGACCTTCAGAGCACCTTCCAGGCTCTCATTCCACGTACTCCCTGCATTGGAGATCTCTACTGCCTCCCAGAGATACACAAGGCAAACATACCCAGCCGTCCCATCGTATCAGGCAATGGGACCCTGTGTGAGAACCTCTTCGGCTATGTCGAGGGCATCCTGAAACCCATTGTACAAAGAACCCCCAGCTTATGTTGCGACACTATGGACTTCCTACAGAAACTCAGCATACATGGAGCAGTTGAATCAGGGACACTCCTCGTCACAATGGATGTCTCGGCGCTCTACACCAACATCCCCCACAATGATGGCATTGCTGCAACTGCCTTAGTACTCAATGCCAACAACTGCCAGTTTCCGGATGCAATTTTACAACTTATCTGCTTCATTTTGGACGACAATGTCTTCACCTTCAACAACCAGCTTTTCATCCAGACACACGGAACAGCCATGGGGACCAAATTCGCACCTCAGTATGCCAACATCTTCATGCACAGGTTCGAACAAAACTTCTTCACCACACAGGATCTTCAACTGAGGCTATACACTGGATACATTGATGACATTTTTTTTCTTTGGACTCATGGTGAACAATCATTGAAACAATTATATGATGATAGCAACAAGTTCTATCCCACCATCAGACTCACCATGGACTATTCTCCAGAATCATTTGCATTCTTGGACACACGCATTTCCATCAAGGACGGTCACCTCAGCACCTCACTGTACCGCAAGCCGACAGACAACCTCACAATGCTTCTCCAGCTTCCACCCTAAACACGTTAAAGAGGCCATCCCCTACGGACAAGCCCTCCGCATACACAGAATTTGCTCAGGTGAGGAGGATCATGACAGACACCTCCAGACGCTGAAAGATGCCCTCATGAGAACAGGATATGGCGCTCAACTCATCGATCGACAGTTCCAATGTGCCACAGCGATAAACCGCACTGACCTCCTCAGAAGACAAACACGGGACACGGTGGACAGAGTACCCTTTGTTGTCCAGTACTTCCCCAGAGCGGAGAAGCTACGACATCTTCTCTGGAGTCTTCAACACATCATTGATGATGATGAACATCTCGCTAGGGCCATCCCCACACCCCCACTTCTTGCCTTCAGACAACCGCGCAACCTCAAACAGACCATTGTTCACAGCAAACTACCCAACATTCAGGAGAACAATGACCACAATACCATACAACCCTGCCACAGCAAAACCTCTGCAAGACATGCCGAATCATCGACATGGATGACATCATCAAACGTGAGAATATCATTCACCAGGTACACGGTATATACTCTTGCAACTCGGCCAACGTTGTCTACCTAATACGTTGCAAGAAAGGATGTCCTGAAGCATGGTACATTGGGAAGACTATGCATACACTATGACAGCGGATGAATGAACATCACTCGACAATCACCAGGCAAAACTGTTCCCTTCCTGTTGGCGAACACTTCAGCGGTCATGGGCATTCAGCCTCCGACCTTTGGGTAAACGTTCTTCAAGGGGGCCTTCATGACACATGACAGCGCAGAGCCACTGAGTAGAGACTGATTGCCAAGTTCTGCACACACGAGGATGGTCTTAACTGGGATCTTGGCTTCATGTCACACTATCTGTAACCCCCGTAACTTGCCTAGGTTAGCAAAAACCTCACTTACTGTGCTGTCTGGAGACAATACACATCTCTTTAACCTGTGCTCAGTGCTCCTTCAACTCACATTGTTAGCCACTTTAAGACTTGAATAGCAGGTTAGGTGTAAGATTTCGCATTCTAATCAGCAATCTGTAAACAGTCTGTGCTGCTATGTGTGCTGTTGGAGACCAGAACACCTCATTCACCTGATGAAGACCACAGGATCGAAAGCTTGTAAGTTTACTATCAAATAAATCGGTTGGATTTAAACTTGGTGTTGTCAGACTACTTACCATACTAAAATTGTCAGGGGGACTAACACAATGTCCCAAACATCTTTCACAATCTTTCACTGTACTCATATTCATACAAATTCCAATTATCTCTGTACTTGCTTCCTTTCATTGCTCCTTGTCCCATATTTTAAAATTCTCATCCTCGTGTTCCTTGTCCATCCCTATCCTGTATCTCATGTTCTACAACTCTTTAAGAACTCTGCATTCCTTCAGCAAACCTATTCTATGTTTTTTATTCCCTCCTGATCATTGGTTATGCTGTCTTTAACTGTTTTGGCCCTAAATTCTGAAATTATCTCATCAAAATCTCTCTTTCTTTAAGATACTCCTCAATCTATCTCTTTGACTTTAGTCACATGAAATAACACTCAGTTCTTCAACTCAAGATCATTTTTTGTTTGAATCCACTCTTCTGAAGTGTGCTAGTATCTTTTAAGACTTTAGAGGTTCCCCATAAATATAAACTGTTGGTTTTATCACAAGATTAACAAATAAAGGCAAGATTTACTTATTACAATGGGACCCATTATCTAGCTGGAGTTTATCACCAGCAATATATAGGTGCGGACTCTCCAATCCCATGCACACAGTCACAGATCATACAATGACAACAGAATCTCGCAAGACGGGTCACAACATGATTTGCAATGCCAAGAACTCTTTTGCATTCTCCCTGTTCACAGCTGACAGCACCAGTGAGGACATGAACCAGATTAGCATACTTAAACCGATATATAATATGCAATTTCAGGTTTTAGCCATATTCACCCAGCTGCCAGGGTTCAGCCACCTACCAACACAACATAAAACCAACGGGACCAAAAACAGAAAATACTGGAAAATCTCAGCAGGTCTGACAGCACCTGTGGGGAGAGAATGGAGCCAACGTTTCAAGTCTGGATGACCCTTTTCAGAACCAGCAGGAATCGGGTAAAATAGGGCCCAATTTTACCATTGTGTCGCGCCCATTCTTAGGCAGGAAAATGTGGTAAAGTCAGGTGTGAGGCCATTAAAACAATCCACGCCCACATCCATACAGGTGCCCACTCTACTGAGGCCCGAAAATGGCCCACAATATGATCCGCACCTGAAATGGGCACAACAAAGTATATTTGCATACATTTAAATTGAATTAATGAACTGCCCACCCAACTTTATCAGCATTTCCCCCTTTACCATCACATTCACACATCCAGATTTGGCATGAAAACAGGTACGCTCAGCAAAAGGTCTGTTTCAGGCACTCCAGCTGCTGAAGAAGCTGTGGGAAGTTCAGAGCTTCCAATGGCTTTCTGACTCTGATCAATGGTAGTGGGGAGGCAAGGGAGGCGGGTCAGCTCATTTACTGGTGGATGGGGAGGAGGCCCGATCATTGTCTGGGAGTGGTCGTGGGGGGTGAGGCCCGAACTTTCTCTGGGGCAGGGTGGGGAGGGAAGGCCAGATGGATCTCTGGTGGGTAGGTGGGGAGGGGTGGGGGAAGTCTGCTGCCATTCTACTGGTGATCGGTGAGAGGAAAGGGGTGAGAGGTCACGATCGTTCTCGGTAAAGTTGTGTTGTAGAGGCGAGGATGATGAATGTAGGGGCTATTTGCTCCCAAGCTGCTTTATCTGCTTTTTGCCAGGGGGTAAGGTGACAGTAGCGTAATTTTCAGTTTTTTTCTCTAACTGCGCCTGCGCAGTTCAAAGCACCGATCATTTTGGGGATGTTAAGCTCCACCCACAGTGCAATTCAGACTCGCAATTTTTCTTCAGGCTAAGTGCATATAGGAGGGCCTGAAAGCAGATTGCCAAGTTGGATCTGATTTGCGCCCAGATTCAGAACTTAGTATGAAAATGGTAAAATCGGGTCCCCTGGGGCCCTCATTAAGCGCATGTGCACTGTTATATCAGTGGAATCTCTTCTCTTTGCTGCCTGTACTTGCGAAATTCACTGAGGTACATATCCAGGTCTTTATTGAAGTTATGTACTGAAACATATCAGTGTGTGTACAAATAACCATTGCTTGATTCAATAATGTTTGCGATTGTGTTTAGTGACAGCCAACTCGAGTAAATTCTAAACACTGCATTTCAAATGTAGAAGATAATTTGGGAAACGTTAATAAGATAATTTCTATTTCTTCTGAACTTGCTGGTGTTGGGGGAGAAAACAACATTCATGACAAGTGAAATATAACCAAAGTAGCATTTATGACAGAAAAGATCAGAATTAGAAATATGATGGGTTAGAAATAGCTCCCCCTCCCCAACCACCCCCAGAGAATGATCGGGCCTCCACTCCACCTCAAACAATGATCTACCATCCCTCCTCACTCCCTCCCACCTCCTACCAGAGATACGTCTGATTCACCTCCTCCTCCCTTCCCACCCCCAGATGACAATCTGGCCTCCCTCCCCAACTAGAGAGTGATCTGTCCTCCCTCCACTGTCCGCCAGTCCATCAGAGATACATCTGACCTGCCTCCTCCTCTTCCCCCCCCCCGCTTATTCCCTCATCTCCCCACTACTATCGATCGAAGTCAGAGAGCCACCAGACATGCTGAACTTACCTCTTCAGCAACTGGAGCACCTGAAACAGACCTTTTGCTCAGCGAGTCAGCTTCACGCCGAATCTGGATGTGAGAATGTGGTGGTAAATGTGGGAAATGGTGATAAAGTTGGGCAGGCAGTTCATTGATTCAATTTAAATGTATGCAAATGCATTTAAATTGCTGTTGCGCCTGTTTTGGGTGTGAATCAGATCGCGGACATTCTCGGGCCTCAGTAAAGTGGGCATCTGTGCAGATGCAGACACGGATCGTGTTAATGGCCTCACGATCGACATTACCATGTTTTTGCATCTGAAAAAAGTGCAACGCAATGGTAAAATCGGTCCCGTGGTGTCCAAAACTGGACACCAGACATGATGACCATGTTGGGGAACTCAGAGGCCATTACAGTCCTCGAGTAGTCAGGCACATGGCCAGGTAATGCCCTGGCTCTGCACCTGGCATCTGTGCAGTGTCCCCTGGCAGCCTGACACTGCCAGCCTGACTTCCTGGCACTGTCAGGCTGGCAGTGCCTTGATGCCAGGGGCACTGACAAGTTGATACTGCCAAGGGATTGGGCCTGAAGGACGAGCTGAAAGTGGTTGCTGATAAAGGAGCTTTCAACAAGCGCAATACAAGGTGCTGCTCCCTTGTGGGGGGTGTGGAGGGGGGCATTTATGCCAGAGATGAAGAGTGGGGGAGGGATGATATATGCAAATAGTGAAGGGAAGTCTCTGCCAGTGGTTAGGAGAGGGCATTGTCTAGCGATCAGGGCACCTCTTTGATTTCAAGGAGCCAGCCTGGCCGATGTTTTCAGGTCCCACACATTCCCTTCCTGACAGGAATCTTCCCAAGGTCCCAAAATATAACTAAGTGTGGATGAAAAGTGACCCAAATGGCAACAAACACACCCAGTGGAAACTTCACCACTTTTCCTGCCAGAGTCCACAACTTTGGGAGAATTGTGCCTGTAAACTGGAAATCTGTGATAAATTATAGTAGAATCATAAAATCATAGAATCTATAGTGCTATTCCATTGAGTCTGCATCGGCAATAATCCCATCCTGTAACCCCACATATTTGCTCTCCTAGTTCCTTTGACACCAATGGGCAATTTAGCATGGCCAATTACCCTGACCCACACATCTTTGGAGGATGGGAGGAAACCAGAGCACCCAGAGGAAACCCATGCAGACATGAGGAGAATGTGCAATCTCCACGCAGACAATGACCCAAGGCCGGAATTGAACACAGGTCCCTGGCATTATAAGACAGCAGTGTTAACCATTGTGCCACCGTTGATTAAATAACACTTTATTGGATTGTTTTGATTCTCCCCAGCACATTTTCATACATAAATTCTGACAGGTGACTATCAATAACAATTTATCTATATGGCGACCAGCCATACTGATATCAAACCTTTACCTTTCTTGTAGCCAACGGTTCTTTTCCCACCAACTCTTTGTGCTTCTTAAAGCTGGCAGGTACGCTGCATTATAAGGAGGAACCCAATCTTCATCCATATTGAAACCTAAGAGCTCCAAAGCTACATTAAGCATTCCAATTTCCTTTTCTTGTACCTTAAATCACTTCCAAGGCAGAAGTGTTTCAGAGACTGGACTAAATTGCATTAAAGACAAAAAATAAAGAAAGTGGCCATCCGGTGAATTGGAAGCTCCGGGGGGAGGAGATCCCCTGCTAAATTAGTTTTGGAGCCAATTAAGAGGCAGCTCACTGCTAAAACGCCTGAGCCTCTCAATCCAATGCTAAGCGAACATGGCTCAGAAATTGATTCCACAGAGGGTGGGATTTACCAGGTGCAGCCCGTAGGATAGCAGTCTAACTTGGCCATAGATTACTTGAAGATAATTTCCTTTTCTCCCCCCCCTCTCCCACTAGCCTGAATGAGATTTGCAAAGGTCAAGGATTAGAAGGAAGAAAATAACGAGGTTTTAGCCACCATCCTAAAGCCGCACTGATCCCTTTTTTCACAGCCCCGTGATCATTCCTCACTTATTTCAGATTCCTCTTTATATCTAAGCTCTCTCTGACGACTTAAATTATTAACTCTCCACAAGGTAATATCTAAAGCCTCAGGTATAAGCTCTGAACTATTAGCAAGTATTTAACTGGTTGCATCCTTGAATATCCACACATAGCTTTAGTAAAGGACACGAAAGCTGCAGCAATTTATTTGAAGTTCTTCAGTACTTATCTTAGAAATAAGCAAAGAATCAAAGTTTCATTAATTGTAATATCATTTACTTTTGTTTTCTGCAGATGGTGATTTAAATAGTACATGCTAACTAGATTTTAACAGGCCTCTGAATATGCTGTGATTAATCTATTCAATTGTCCTTCTCCAGTTATACTGTATCCATACTGGGCACATGTTCCATAGAATCCCTACAGTGCAGAAAGAGGCTGTTTGACCATCAAGCCTGTACCAACTCTCCCCCCACTCTTTCCTCTAACCTTGCTCATTTACCATGGCTAATCCATCTAACCTTTGGACTGTGGGAGGAAACCCATACAGACACATAAAGAAAGTGCAAATACATACAGTCACTGGAGACCAGAATCAAACTCAGTTCCCTGGTGCTGTGAAGCAGCAGTACTAACACATATATTCAGACATATAGGCCGGGATGTTACAACCTCATTTGGACTAAGGCTTGTAAAATCCTACTCGAGGCCAATGAAGAATTCTGTTCCGTTAGCCTCACCCACCCTGGTTCCAAGATGGGTGTGCCAGCAAAATTCCAGCCTACTATTGATTTGGCAATCACATCAGAACTACAGTGGTTAACCAAGCAGCTACCAAAACTGATGCAATGGGTGGGATCACAAAGAAAACTTTGCTCTGCTTGTCATCAACAACTCTACATGTCCAGCAAAGTGATTCACTGGAGGTGAGGCACAGTAATATAGAATCAAGTAAGAGGAGCCTTCAGGTATCCAACATCGATCCTGGACTTCATTCATTCTCATGAGTCCAGGTCCTACATGAGTGAAGAGGTTGACCATTTATCACTCTTCCTCTCCTGCTGAATTAGTACACCTACATATTGAATACTATTTGCAGGATGCACTGAGAATAGCAAAGGCTCAAAGAGCTTTGATATCCACCAACAAGAGTAATTCAGTAGTATCACGACTGACTAAACTGGTTATGGGCTAAAAGACTTGGTTGCTAGACTGAGTTTGGAGCAGTTGGTGAATGAGACAACACCAGAGTATAATTAACCTGACCTGTCCTCACTGATCTATCTGCCACATCTATGTCTATCTGTGACTGTATTTGTAGCACTGATAATTACACAATCCTCATGGAACTATCACAGTGTTAAATGTGAAATTAAGAACAGTTTTAACAACTCAAAATTTGATTTGATTTATTATTGTCACATGTATTTACATACAGTGAAAAGTATTGTTTTTTGCATGCTAGACAAAAAATACTGTTCATAGAGAAGGAAACAAGAGAGTGCAGAATATCATAGCTAGGGATGTAGAAACTAGAAACCAGGCTATAGGAAATCAGGAGCTGCAGAAATTCATACCACCACATCAATGGTGTCTTGGCCTGTCATATCTTTCATTTCTGCATCACTGTCAGAACGTGGCCCTTTAAGAAGGCATTCACTGACGGTCACATGATTAGGCTGGACCGAACCCTATGGAGTGTTGAGGGGGGAAATCCCATTCTCCTCAATCTCTCGTCATAAGACAGTCCCATTATCCCAAGGATTAGTCAGGTAAATCTCTGCTCATTCCCTGTATAGTAAATATATTCTTTCCTTGATAAGGAGACCAAAACTGCACACAATTTGCCAGATACCCTCTAATTAATGAATAGAAGCAAGACATTTTCACTCCTTTACTCAAATCCTCTTGCAATAAAGGCCTTCCCAGTTGCTTGCTGCACCTGCATGCTAGATTTTATTGGATTGTGAACATGAAAACTTCCCTATCTTTCCTTATTTTAGAAAGGCACAGTAGCACAGTGTTTGGCATGGTAGCATAGTGTTTAGCACTGCTGTCTCACAGTGCTGGGGATCCAGATTCAATTCTGGCCTTGACTCACTGTCTGTGCAGAGCCTGCACATTCTCCCCATGTCTGCGTGGTTTCCCTCCAAGTGCTTTGGTTTCCTCCCAAGTCTGAAAGACATGCTGGTCAGGTGCATTGGCCACAGTAAATTCTCCCTCAGTGTACCTGAAAAGGGGCTGCAGTATAGCAACTATGGGATTTTCATAGTAATGTCATTGCAGTATTAATGTAAGCCTACTTGTGACAGTAATGAAAATAAATAAATATTCTGCAGCTCCATCCCTCCCACTAATGTAGAAACCTCACACTTATCCACATTATATTTAATCTACCATGTCCTTATCCACTCACTAAACCTGATATTCCTATCTTGTGCAATCATTCTTGACATAAACTGGTGGCAGGGATCCATTTTTATTCTCAGAATGTTATTTTATAGGAGGCGAGCAAAAAGCAAAAAGCATGTTCCTAAATCAGTAAAAATCTATTTCTGACACCAGAACTGAAGATATATCAAATCTGTTCTTCCAAGACTTATTACACACAAGAGTTCTGTTCCATTTCCTTCTTTCCTGCTACTTCAAAGCCACCAATCTCCTTATTTTGCTCCCTGTTTCCTTCTTCCAGATTTTTAAAACTGAAGCTTAATATCACCCATTCTTTGCACTTGTTCTTTATTGATCCCTTGAATCTTAACAGGATTCTTGGGATTTCAGTCAGGTTTCTCAATTGAAAGAATAAGAGGTGATATTGACTCTGGCTTCCTGTACCACCTAAGCCTCTCCACTATCTATCACCTGTGCCAGGGGAATACCCTTTCTACCATGTTACCCGAGGCTCCCTGTGATTACTATTTACAGTCACCAGACCTCTAGAGACAACGAGTTATTTTTGTTTTGTCTTCCCTGCAAGAAGTATCAGGTATAGCCTGCAGGTTTACACAGCACAAATCACCTGCTGTCAGTGTCAGCATAATGAGCCATAGACTGGACAAATTAGCTGGGTAGTAGCTATCTGACAACCAGCAGCTAGCCTGTAATTACTGGACCCCTAAATGCAGGTCATGAAGAACTGAAAGAAGACTAGATAGCAAAGAGTAATCATCATGTCTTCAATGAGACAGGGATCAAACGATCTGGCAGATGAGATGAAACTAAACCTGTGGACAAACCAGTAAGCACCAGTGATAAATCACTGAGCTATTAAGCAAAGCATGACACCCCGAGGCACCGATTACAGCACTATTAAAAATTGTATTCTCTTTCCTGGGTAAGGTGAATGAAGAGAGAATGCATGTTGTGTAGAAGAAAATAAACTGTCCACTGGCACCAGTCAAAGCAAAACAATAACGCTGATCATACAGCCTGCAGATGTGATTGTGTCTCACTGGATTTTTGGGCACTATATAAATGCATCTGATGCGGTGAGTAGAAATTCTAATTTCCGGATAAAAGTATGCTGCCTGCCATATTGGATTGGGTTCCTCCGTAGATATCCAGAACACAACACAGGACCACGTAAAGCAATGAATAATGTGTAAATGAGGGGGGCATGGTGGCACAATGGTTAGCACTGCTGCTTCATAGTGCCAGGAACCAGGGTTTGATTCCAGCTTGGGTCACTGTCTATGCTGGCTAGTCAGCAACATTCATGTCCTACAAATGGAAATTAACTGCATGGCAGCAAGGACACTGGTGGGATGGGGAGTTTTTCCTTTCTGCATGGGTTTCCTCCAGGTATTCTGATTTTCTCCCATACTCTGAAAGATATGCTGATTAGGTACATTGACCATGCTAAATTCTCCCTCAGTGTAACTGAACAGATGCCAAAGCGTAGCGACTAGAGCTTTTTCATAGTAACTTAATTGCAGTGTTAATGTAAGTCTGCTTGTGATACTAATAAATACATTGTAAACAAGGGCCCAACTGTTCTTAAAGAATCCTTTTCCTATGTTGGAATGTCCACATTAGCAATGTCCCACTTGCTAATCTTACCAAACATAGGTTGAGTAGACAGGTGGAACATTCAAGACTCTTTGAAGAGGTCATGCAATATCTATAGATTTATTTATGGTTTGTCATACTGATTAATTTCTCTGCTTCTGTGGTCTGTGCTCTCAAAGCTAGAATGTTAAGTTTGACTACCAAGAATAACATTGGTGTTTCCCTGTGATTATTGTCTTGTTTATACATTCTCCAATTGTAGATTGGGCTGGAAAACTAAGAGAACCAGCAAGATTGCCAGCAGAGAGCAGGGCATTTGGTAACAAAGAAAAGAGGAAGACAGTGCACAGGAGGCAAAAATGTTGGAAAATCTCAGCAGCTTTGACGGTGTCTGTGGAGAGAGGATACAGGTAATGTTTTGAGCCTAGATGATTCTTCATCAGGGCTGACAGAGTGCACAGGTGATCACAGGGATTCAGCGTGGACTTCACTGAGGAGCAAAGGCTGAGGAGCTTGCATTTCACAAAGTGGGCTGTCATCTGCGCCAGTAACAACTCGAGCTGTACACCAGGTCATAGACAACACCAACAACAGATGTCAAGCTCGCTGTGGCCCTTAACTTTCATATAACATTTCATATATCCTTTCAGGCTGCAGTAGGTGACATCAGTGACATATTACAGTTTGTCATCTACTGTATCAGGGAGATTACCAAGACTCTGTACAGGGAGTACATACATAACAGTTTATATGAACAGAGCAGAACAAAATGAGCAAACAGTAGGATTCACTCACTGCCCTCCTGCCTTTCACATGGGTGGCACAATGATTAGCACTACCACCTCACAGCGCCAGGGATCTGAATTTGATTCCACTCGGGTGACTGTGTGGAGTTTGTACGTTCAGCCCATGTTTGCGCAGGTTTCCTCCAGATGCTCCAGTTTTCTCCCACATCCCCCAAAGACGTGCAAGTTAGGTGGATTGGCCATGTTAAATTGTCCCTTAGTGTCCCAAGATGTAAATTTGAAGTGATTAGCAGGGTTACAAAGGTAGAGTGGTGGGAGGAGGAGGCACCTATGGAGTGAGCCTGGGTTAGATGTTCAGTCAGAGAGTCAGTACAGGCTTGAAGGTCCAAATGACTTCCTTTCTACGATTCAACCACATTGTCCAAAAGCACCTTAGAGGCAATGAAATATGTTTAAGGTCACTAATGTGAAGGAAATGTGGTGGCCAATTTTACCCACAATGAGCTTCCACAAACAGCAATGCCATAATGACCAGATATTCAGCTTGTGTGATATTTATTGAGGGATAAATATTGGTCAAGACATCCAAGGATAATTCCCCTGCTCTTTTTTGAAATCATGCCATGAGATCTTTTCCATTCTCCCGCAAGAACAGATTGGGGCTAGGCTTAACATCTCAGCTGACAGATAGAACTATATTGAAATGACAGTTATTTTCTTAAACTTTGTGCTCAAGTCCTGCATATGAAACTTGAATCCACAACTCTCTGACCCAGAGGTTAGGTGCTATCAACTGAGCCATAGTTAGCATCTTAAGTGTCATAAACTACCTTGCATTACATTGCATCCAACCCTGGCATTCTGGCATCTTTATCAATCAAAGGCTATATCACTCCTTTGTGAATGGAACCGACTGCCGTTGGAGGTTGTTGAGGCAAACTCACTGGGGTCTTTTAAGAGACTTCTGGATGAGTACATGGAAAAGAATAGGACAGGGAGTTATAGATAGGTCTGTGGATTGGTAGATGTGATCGGCGCAACTCATGGGCCGAAGGGCCTGTTTGTGCTGTATTGTTCTATGTTCCTTCAACATGCAGTTGGTTTGCTAATATGGGCAGTGCATCCTGGATGCCCAGTTTCCTGGTAGCTGTCGTAGTTCGTCCATCCTATGCCAGCCCTCTGTGCTACCTCCATCCCAGCCGTGTCGCCATGTTACAGGTTGATTATTATGTAATAGGAGCGATCTTCTCCAGAAATAACTTGTGACTCTTGTCAAGAACTCTGGTACAGTATAGAGTTAGTCTACAGCAAGAATCATGCAAGGGGCAGAAATATCATTGAACAAATATTAGCATGCTCAGTCAACACTCTCATGGAACATTCTATATGCAGCATTCCAGAAGAACTTTCTGTACATCCCTATGTTGGTATCCAGAATTATGTTCCAGAGTTTTGCCATAATGAGGGCTCAGTCCTCATCACCATATGGGCTGTAAGATAGACAGCAGGAGCTGGTGTAGGAGCAGGAGAAGCATTGACTGCCAGTGCCCCAGCTGCAAAGCTCTCTGACAGCAGTTCATCGAAGAGTGCTTCACTTAAAGCTTCCCTCTCATACTCATCATTCCAAGAATCATACCACAATCCTTGTCATTGTCCTTACTACCCAATTACCTTCCTTCAGTCCAGCCTTGCAAGTCTCCCTCATTTCATGACCAACATAATCCAAACCCTAACAAAAATAAACCATCGAACACCTAAATTTTATCTCTATTTAATAGTCAATGGAAATAATTATGAATCGTCTTTTCTGAATCTCTGGTGCCTGTTCTGAAGTGCTTGTTCATCCATTCCCATGCCCCTGGGAAGTGTGGCCTAGTGATTACAGCTTCAGAATGGGAGGCTATGTGTTTCTATTGTAGACACTTGGAGATGGCAATTGGTTCAGGTGGTGGTTAACTTTGAGCAGTTCTGGCCTTTTGAGAGTCCCAGCTGCAGACTGCAGTATTTAGGCTTGGGCCGGAGGTGTCTGGTTTGGTTAGGGGAGGCAATGGCCTAGTGGTATTATTGCTAGATTTTTTAAATCCAGAAACTCAGCTAATGTTCTGAGGAACTGGGTTTGAATCCCGCATGGCAGATGCTTGAATTTGAATTTAATTTTTTAAAAGATATGGAATTAAGGATCTATTGATGACCATGAAACCATTGTCAATTATTGTAAAAACTATCTGGTTGATTAATGCCCTTTTGGGAAGGAAATCTGCCATCCTTACCTGATCTAGCCTAAATGTGATTTGAGCCACAGCAATGTGATTGACTCTCAATTGTCCTCTGAACAAGGGCAATTAGGGATGGGCAATAAATGCTGGCTAGTCAGCAACAGTCATGTCTCACAAATGGATATTAACTGCATGGCATCAAAGACATTGGTGGGATGGGAGTAGGGAAGGAGGTAGATTGTCATTTTGACAGAGGCCAACAGATATCTTGCCCATGAACTGAACCATGGTCACTTTCCCGCGACTTTGCTAGCTTTGCTATCTTATCAACGAGTCTGAAACAAAGCTAGATGGGGAGATTTTGTAAATCTTGTCAACTCCCAAGAACATGACACTTACCACAATTCATCTTCTAGTCGATACATAATTTTCATGCCATTACACTGGATTGCATTCAAGCTACGTGTAAAAGGAGACAATCTTAGGTCTGACACTTGTATATGTAGTTAACGAATTTCAAATGAGAAATAACGGTCAGATTTCTCCAACCTCACCTGCAGCTGGGTTTCTCTGCTCTTGCTACAGTGAATGGAGATTTGGCAGGCAGCGGTAGTGGAGCGTGTCAGACTGGAGAATTTCGGCTAACATCTCTCACACATTGTTCATATACATTGGATTCGCCATGCCAGAGACCACAACGGGTATCAAGGTGTGCAGCATAGTGACAGGACAGAACATCATTAAACCACGCATAAAAGCTTTAAGATTCAACCATGGGATCACAAGAGCATTCAGCATTAGCTTGCTCAATAGAGTTGGGGACTAAATGAACCTTGACAGGAAGTGCTGTGAGCAATAGTTTTCAGCAATCCAACATTTCGTCCGAAGGCTGTCAATGAGAGGAAGCAAAACAATTGCTCAATCAGAGAATGGGGAAATGCCTGATGGCATTACAGGAAATTCGCTAGCTGCCATTTTCTACTCCTACACTTAAAATACTGTTCAATATTGTATGAGATTGAGGACTGGGATGCTGCACAAATTTTCTTCTTGGAGCTATCATGAACAAATGGAACAAATGCAGGTCATATGGCCCCCTCAAATCTCTTCCAGCCTTTAATAAGATCATGGCTAGATTTCTGGGTCAAATCCACCCTCTTGCCCTTTCCCCATATTCTTTGATTCATTCAGTGTCTAAAAGCATATCAGTCTCAGAGTTCAATATGTTCATTGACTGAGCATCGACAATGCTCCAGGTAAGACAACGCCAAAAAGTCACAATCTTGTGAGTGAAGAACTTTTCCTGCATCTCAGATGGTTGATCTCTTACCCTAAGACAATGCCCCCATTCTAAACACTACAGAATCTTATCTGCATGATGGAACATTGAATTAGTGCAAATGGGCTGAACCTTCCAGTCTTGTGTTGGCTAGATAGGCAATGGGAGGAGCATGGGAAATAGTGTGGAACCACATCAGAATGGCTGCCTCCAGAGTCTTTTTCACATATGACCTAGGAACCAGGTTGGCTGCTTGCTCCGAGGCATGAAGTTTGGATTGCAGGCATCCAATCCAAAAGGTGGTGGCCATTTGGAGCTGGCACCATGTTCCATGGGGACCTCCTCCCGGCACTAAGTCAGGGGTCCATCAATGCCAGAGGCTTCACAATCTAATGATGGGGCCACATGGGGCGAAAGGCTATGGCCTCACCAGTGCTGATGCAAGAGGATGCCATGGTTTCATTGAGTATCCATCTCTCTTAATTTACACCCATGCAAGTTTTGCTGCTAAAATGGATGACCTCACATTTACTCACATTATACTGCATATGCCATGCATATGACCACACACTCAACTTGTCTAAATTACACTGAAGCATCTTTGCATCCTCCTCACATCTCATCCTCCCACCCAACTTTATATCATCTGCAAATTTGCAGATAATATGATTAGTCCCCTCATTCGAATTATTAATATATAATGTGAACAGCTGGTGTCCTAGCACTGATCCTTGCAGTACCCCACTAATCACTGCCTGCTAATCGGAAAAAGACCCATTTATTTCAACCCATTGCTTTCTGTCTGCTAACCAGCTTTCTATCCATTTCGAGACACTACCCACAGTCCCATGCACTTTAACTTTACCTAGTAATCTGCTTTCTGAGACCTTGTTAAAAGATTTCTGAAAATCTAAATAAATCATATCCAATGTTCTTATATTCTTATGAATCCATGGAATTCACTACCACAGAAAGTAGTTGAGGCCATTCTTCTCAGTCAACTCTATTAGTCACATTCTCAAAGAATTCTAGTAGATTGGTCAAGCATGATTTGCCTTGTGTAAATCCATGCTGACTTTGCCTGATTATACCATTGCTTTCCAAATGCTGTGCTATGAAATCCTTGATAATTAACTCTAGTAACTTCACTATTATCATATACTATAGTTCCCTGTTTTCTCTCTAACTCTCTATTTGAATATCAGGTTTACATTAATTACCCTCCAACCTGTAGAAACCATTTCAGAACACAAAGGATTTTGGAAAATGACTGTTAATAGATCTACAATTTTTAGGCCAACTTCCCTAAGTACTCTGGAATGAAAGTTATCTGTCTCTGGTGATTTATCCACTTTCAATCCCATTAATTTCTCCAAAACCATTTCTCTACTAATACTGATTTCTTTCAATTCCTCACAAAATAGGTCCATTATATATGTCTTACTTTATGAAGACAAAGCAAAGTACAAATTTAATTCCTCAGCCATTTCTTTGTTCCCCATTATGAATTCCCTTGTTTCTGACTATAAGGGCCTACATTTATTTTTGCTGATCTTTTTCTCTTTGCATACCTATAGAAACTTTTACAGCTAATTATATTCCCCGCTAGCTTACTTTCCTTCTCTATTTTCCCTCCTTAATCAATCCCTTGGTCCATTTTTGCTGAATTTTAAATTGTTCCAAATCAAACACAGCTTTAAATTAAGGGGTGATAGTTATAGGACGGATATCAGAGGTAGGTTCTTTACCCAAAGGGTGGTTCGGGAGTGGAATGCCCTGCCTGCAGCAGTTGTAGATGCGCCAAGTTTGGTGGCGTTTAAGAGGTTAGTTGATAAGTATATGGAAGAGAAGGGAATGGTTTAGTTTGGAGGGGCATTGCTTTTTATATTGGTCGGCGCAACATCGAGGGCCGAAGGGCCTGTTCTGTGCTGTAATGTTCTATGTTCTATGTTCTAAATCCTCAAATCTATTGGTTTTTCTAGCCAATTGTATGCTTCTTCTTTGAATCTAAAATTATCTCTAATTTCCCTTATATTCCCCTTAGTCCTTTATTCCTCTTATTCCCTTATACTTTCCTTAACCATCAAGTTAATCTTTCCCATTGTGTCCAACTTAGAAGCTCTTTCTCTTGTTCCTCTCTCATTTTTCCTGATACTTTCTCCAAGCTGATACAAGACAGCCCAAAGCTTCTTCACAACCAATGAGTTACTTGTTGAAGTATAGTCACTGGCAGAGATGAAGTCCCATCTTAACATTGAGGATACAACCATTGTATTGTATGGTAATATGACCATGCTGAATGGAATGCTTGAACAAATATAGTAGCCCAAGGCTGGGCATTCATAAGATAACATGGGCAATCAGCAGCAGCAGAATTGCACTCATACATAACCTGTAACCTCATGGCCCAACATATCCCCCACTTATCCATTACCATCAAGCCAGGGGATCAATCCTGATTCAATGAAGAGGACATGTCAGGAGCAGCACCAGGCATACTTAAAAATAAGATGTCAACCTGGTGGAGTGACAGGACTACTTGGTGCCAAACAGCTTAAGTAGCAAGTGACAGACAGAATTAAGCAATCCCACAATCAATAGATCAGATATAAACTTTGTAATCCTGCCACGTCCAGTTGTGAATAACGGTATACAATTAACTCACTGGAGGAGGCTCCGCAAATATCCTCATCCTCAATGATATGGGAGTGGAGCACGTCAGTGAAAAAGATAAGATTGAACCATTTGCAACAAGCTTCAGCCAGAAGAGCCAAGTGGATGATCCATCTAGACCTCTTCCCGACATCCTTAGCATCACAGATGCCAGTCTCCAGCCAATTTGATTTGCACCATTTGATAACAAGAAATGGTTGAAGGCACTGGCAATGCAAAGGCTATGGGCCCTGAAATATTCTAGCAATACCACCAAAGACTTGTGCTCCAGAACTTGCCAAAACCCTAACCAAGCTGTTCCAGTACAGTTATTATACCGGCATCTACCTGGCAGTGTAAGAACTTGCCCATATATGCCCCATACACAAGAAGCAGGACAAATCCAATCCAGTCAATTCCACCACCCCCCTCCCACTCCATCAGCTTACTCTCAATCATAAGTAAAGTGCTAGGAGGAATTATCCACATTGCAATTGAGTTGTAACTGACCAATGACAAGCTACCCACTTACAGTTAAGGTTTTGCCAGGGTCACTCAACACCTCACCTTTGCCAGGGTCACTCAACACCTCACCTCATTACGGCCTTAGTTCAAACAGGGAAAAAAGAGGCTGAATACCAGAGATGAGGTGCAAGTGACAACCCTGGATATCAAGGCAACATTTGGCCAAGTGTATATCAAGGAACCAAGTAAAACTGGAATCAATGGAAATCATGAGGAAAATTCTCTGTTGGCTGGAGACATACCTAGCATGTGGGAAAGATTGTGCTGTCTGGAGGTCAGATATCTCAGCTCCTGGACATTACTGCAGAAGTCCTTTAGAATAGTGTCCTGGGCCCATCTTTAACTGCTTCATCAATAACCTTCCTTCCATTATAAGGTCAGAAGTGTAGATATTTGCTGATCTTGCACAATGTTCAGCACCATTTGTAATTCTACAGATGCTGAAGCAGCTCATATCCAAATAGAACAAGATCTGGGCAATATCCAGGCTTGGGTTGACAAGTATCAAGTAACATTCACACTATACAAATGCCAGGCAATGACCATCTGCAATGAGACAAAACCTCACCATCACCCCTTGTCATTTAAAGGCAGGATATTGATGAATCTCTTACTATCAATATTGTGGGGGTTAGTATTGACCAGAAACTGAACTAGACTAATCATGTAAATACTATGGTTACAAGAGTAGGTCAGAGGCTAAGGATCCTGCAGTGAGTAATTCACTTCCTGATTCCCAAAGTCTGTCCACAAGATATGAGTCGTAAGTGTGATGGAATACTTTCCCACTTGACTGGATGAGTGCAGCTCCAACAACACTAGTTTGATACTATCCAGGATAAAGCAGCCCACTTGATTGGCATCCCTTCCACAAGCATTCATGTGCAATGCACAGTGGCAGCCATGTGTGCCATCAACAAGATGAACTGTAGAAACTCATCAAGGCTCTTTAGGCAGCAGCTTCCAAACTCATGATCGCAACCATCCAAAAAGACAAGGGCAGCAGACACATGCGAACACCAGCACTTGAAAGTTCCCCTCTCAGCCACATATCGTCCTGATTTGGACATATTCCTTCAATGTTACTGAATCAAAATCTTTTAACACCTATCTAACAGCACTGTGGGTGTACCTACACCACATGGACTTCAGCAGTTCAAGAAGGCACCTTAGCACCACCTGCTAAAGGGAATGGGAAATAAATGCTGGCCTAGCTAATGAACCACATCCCTTAAATGAATAAAACACATGCTGTTTAAGATAGCAAATAAGAGCTAAAAGTGGTAGAAAAAGTGAAAAAAAAGCTCAAGATTTAAACTTAAATAAAGTACAGATGTATTTGGTGTTTTGGGGAAAAGCATCTCTCCAATATAATTTAAAAATTTCTCTGCACAATTAAAACTAATGAAACAACAGGATAGCATTATAGTGGCAGAAGCCTTGGAGGAGTCATTGAGTGTGAAAGTATAACATAAGTCAATTAACTTCAGCAAAGATACAGCCATTAACCTGGTATACTTCACTGAATCTCATAGAATCCCTACAATGCAGAGGGAGACCCATCGAATTTGCACCAATCGCAATCCCCACCTAGGCCCTATTGCTATTTGCCCACAAATTTGCTCTGCTAATTCCCTGAGACTAGGGTCAATTTTGCATGGCCAATCAACCTAAACCTCACATCTTTGGACGGTTAGAGAAAAACCTGAGCAACTGAAGGAAACTCAGACAGACATGCGGAGAAGATATAGATACCACAGACAGTGACCCAAAGCCGGAATTAAATCTTTGTGAAGCTGCAGTGCTAACCACTGTGCCACTGTGTCATCTACCATTTCAATTTTGTGAATGTTAATGTGACTCGTGCAAAATGCTGGGCTCAGGAACTTTCCGGACCTGATTTCTCTGACAATGTAACGAGCATTCACTGCTGAACAAACATGTTAAAAATATCAATGCTAAGACGAGTACAGGAAGACTGGAATACTTGTTTTTTTAACTGTGGTAACCTTTTAGAAGAAAAGAATGTTCCCGAGGTTTGATTCCATCATGTTACAAAGCAAAAGGTTGGATGTCTTAAATTTCCTAGACAAGATTTTTCATCCCTTGGTTTTCCATTGGTATTATGAATGATTTTGCTACTCCAGGCAAAGGGCAAAATGAGAGAACCAGGTGCCGGAATTGTTGAAACAATAGTTCCGGTTTCTGGGTTGCCATCATTAACATTCCCAGTATAAATCATAAACCCCATTACCAGCACATTGATAAAGAGGTAGTAAATTGGGGGCTGCAACATCTTAATGGAAAGAGGCTTTTCTTTTATTCTGTTGGTTAAAGAGAAAAGAAAGATCACAAAGTTGTTTCAACTTTAGCAGAGTTGCAAGGCTTTATCAAAGATCCATGGCGACGCTGGCAAAATGTAAAGGAAGGAATATCACCCTTTGGGATTGTGGACAGATACCATACAAAATTAATGAGTTGACAAGGTGAGAGCTCAAATAACACCTAGTTGTTATCAACATTTTAGCCCCAGGAACAGAATGCAATAAAATGAATGATCTTACCGAAGGGTGTCATGGTACGATTCTCCTTCAAATCTTTTACAATTTCTGCGCAGCCCATCAAGGAACTTAGCTTTCTCTCAACATTTATTCACTTGTCATGGCTACTCATAAGTCAACTGAAAAGACTTCACGGCAACTCTTTTCTACTTGCTTTCTTGCCCTTAAAACTGTGGGAAGCGATGGCCTTGGAGTATTATTGCTAGACTGTTAGCCCAGAAACTCACTAATATTTTGAGGACCTGGGTTCGAATCCTGCCATGGCAGATAGTGGAATTTGAATTCAATAAAGTATACCTGGAATTAAGAATCTACTGATGACTGTGAAACCATTGTCAGAAAAAAAAACACATTTGGTTTACAAATGTCTATTAGGGAAGGAATTCTACTGTCTGTACCTAGTCTGGCCTTCATGTGATTTCAGAGCAATGTGGTTGTATACTAATATATATAACAATAATAAATCAAATCAAATAAGTTATCAGACAAATACAAACAGAAAACCTGTCTCATATCCCCTCAGAAAGAATTAATTATGGCTCTTCATTGTACATAGCAAACCAGCAATGGGAAATCTGGAATGTAGACCCCTTTGGGGTTTGCTAATAAGTGATGTTTACACAGCTCCACAAAATGAAAATATTCCCCACTTCAACAGACAAAAGTCCACTTTTTCCAACAGCGCTATACAACATGCACACATCACATAATGCAGGAACCAGGCACCATAGGAAGGATTTGAATTGGAGAAGCCACGCTGTCAAATATCAGTCCTTACTCTCCATTAGGTTAGATGCAGATTCAAAGAGCACAAAAAGGCTAAAATCACAACACAATAAATTACAGAGTTCAACAAAAAAAAACTGCTTGATTCAAATGGAGCAGGGAATGCTGAACTTTCAATCATATTGGTGCATGTTCCAAAAAAAATACAGCCAGGCACTTTAACAGACTGCTTTAAAATCAAGAAAAGTAAATAGCATTGAAAATTAGTCCTTCTCCATGGTAACTAAATCTCCACTGATATTTCCGACTAAGTTATTTTGCTTCAATCTCTGCAATGGTCATGCGCATGATTGGGACGGAATTTAGTTGCAAATTGAACAGTCTGTAGCATGAGGCTGAAGCCAGCAAAGGAATTAGTCATTTCAACAGCAGAGAAATGACGATTCATTCATTTCAAAAACTAACTTTTCCCAGATTTAAAAAAAAACACTGTACTCAATGCCCATTTCTATAATAACGCCACACAGTTAATTCTAAAGTACTTGCGGTGGATTTAAGCTAGGAAAAGTGAGAAGAAAGGAACCTGGCCACTATGGACCATTGAAGAATTCTCCCTCTATTCAGTAGCTGTCAGGCACTGTAAGAATATGATATTAATCCTGTTTCGAACATCCTTTTTGTCATTCAGCGTGGCAATTCTCTCCTGCATTCTTCAGCCTGTCATTTGCCAAATCCCTCAAACAGCATTACGCCACTGATAAGCATCAAAGAGTGCTTAGAAACATACAATAGATAAAACAAGGAGGGCTGTCAAGTAAAAGAACCTGTGTCTGCTGGAGCACTGAAATAGGAATTAAGTAAGTGTTTTGCACTGACCCACAGACTCCAAGATAAATTCTTTTATTCAAATAGCAGGATACAGGCCTGTAACCTAATATAGTCGCGCTGTTAATTTAATTTCAAAAAGTAATAAACATTCTCTTCGTTAGAATGGGACCATAGCAGACATGTTCCGAGCACTAATTTACACGATCGAGCTTATGTGAGCCAACTGTTAACTGATCGACTTGTAAACGTTATTGTGCAATTATTTTTGTTCTCAATTTATCTTCATTGCCCCCCTCAATCTACTCAACTACCACCTCCTCCCCAGCCCCTCACCTCATCCCATTCCACATGTCGCTTAGTAATTATTGACCAGAAGTTTAAAATCCTCACAGACAATTCCATGGAAGCGAATTAATTTTACCCTTGAGTAGGCAGCATCCAGTTCTCGAAGTGTGCAGAGGGAAATGCCTTACCCTCCCACATCCCTCACACGGCTGAAGCGAGAAACAGCAGTCGTTTGTGAGATTCAAGAATGGGATTTCTCTCAGCCAAGGATCTTAACGTATTTTTTCTTAGAGTTGGATGTTGGATTTTCCTCAGAACTGCGGTACCCTGGTGGAGTGCTAATTAGTCCTTCGCTCCAACAACACCTTAACCCCCTCCCCACCATCCCCACTCCACTATTTTCCTTGGTGGAGATTACATAGTCGACTCTAGATAAAGTTTAAAGTTTATTTATTATTGTCACAAGCAGGCTAACATTGACACTGCAATGAAGTTACTGTGAAAATCCCGTAGTTGCCACACTCCGCTGCCTGTTCGGGTACACAGAGGGAGAATTTAGCACGGCCAATGCAACTAACCAGCATACGTTTCAGACTATGGAAGGAAACCGGAGCACCGAAAAGAAATCCACACAGACACAGGAAGAACATGCAGACTCCACACTGACACTGACGCAAGCCGGGAACCGAACCCGAATCCCTGGCATTGTGAGACAGCAGTGCTATTCACTATGCCACCCTTAAAATTCTTTTTTAATTGAATTCAAATTCCACCATTCGCCACGGTGGGATTTGAACCCAGATCCCCACAATATTAGTTGAGTTTCTAGATAGGTTTGCTCTCAGCGACATTGTATAAAGGTGTGGTGTATCCAAGATTTTCAGTCACGGGGACTTGTCAGAATGATGGCGCGCGCAATCTTTCATGATAAAGATCTTTGGGAACGGCCATTCATTCTTATTCAATTCATTTTCATTAAGAACGAAGGAATAAACATAATTATGTGAACATCATTGTTTTGATTTCACATATTTACACAGATTAATTCCTGGGCCTAAATTTAGTGTGCGGGTGAAATTGGTGCAGCCAGAAGCAGATGCAAACATACCTCCGGCTACTGTTCTCCATGTGATAATTATTACACTGTCTGGCCAATCAATGCCCACCCAGTGTGAAACATTTCTGCCAATTGCGTTTTCAGTGCAGGTGGGGGTAAGAAGACATCGGGCACTGGCTCCAATGGGGACCTAGAAGGGAGTTTACAAACTGCAGAGACAACAATTTAAAGGTTCCCAGGGGTTGTGGAAGAGAGAGCTGCCTGGAATCAAATAAGTGTCCTATCGTGCAGTCCTGGCCTCAGCACCCAGTGGGCATGGAAAGTAGGATGGAAAGTCCAATGGGCACATTGCCCCCTGTTTCTCAGATGAATGCCTGGGAGTACTGGTGGAGAAGGTCAGTGGCAGATGGGTCATTCTCATGTCCAGGATTGACAAGAGAAGGCCACCACACTTGACCAAAAAGACCCAGTCAGAGGTCATCATCCAGATCAGCAAGCATGACACGGAGAGACACACATGGCTTCAATGTGCAAAAGGTTCAATGATCATCTACAGTCAGCAAGGGTAAATGCATCAATGGCATGGAACTGTTAAATGGCAATAGTCTGATGGGAGTGGGGAGACGGGGGGCATTGAATGGGCTTACAGGGAGAGGAATTGCTAAGGACAAAATCTATTTTCCCTTTCAAGAGAAGAGAAGCCATAAAGAAGAGCTAAGCACTGAAGAACAGGTGTGGTCTGTCCAACGTATCCTCACCAACGCTGAAACTGATGCATTGGAGCTGGAGTACCATTGCCCTGCTTGCTCCATTCAGTTACAGAGTCATAGGGGTTTACAGCATGGAAACAGGCCCTTTGGCCCAACTTGTCCATGCTGACTTTTTTTTGAAACCGCTAAACAAGTCCCAATTGCCTGCATTTGGCCCATATCCCTCTATACCCATCTTACCCATGTAACTATCTAAATGCTTTTTAAAAGACAAAATTGTACCCGTAGCTACTACTACCTCTGACAGCTTATTCCAGACACTCATTAGCCTCTCTGTGAAAAAAGTTGCCCTTTGGACACTTTTGCATCTCTTCCCTCTCACATTAAATCTATGCCCTCTAGTTTTAGACTTCCCTACTTTTGGGGAAAGATATTGACTATCCAGTTGATCTGTGCCCCTCATTATTTCATAGACCTCTATAAGATCAGCCCTCAGCCTCCAGAGAAGAGTCCCAGTCTATCTAGCCTCTCCTTATAGCTCAATCTATCAAGTCATGATAGCATCCTAATGAATCTTTTTTGCACTCTTCCTAATTTAATAATATCCTTTCTATAATAGGCTGACAAGAATTGCACACAGTATTCAAAGTGTGGCCTTACCAATATCTTGTACAACTTCAACAAGATGTCCCAACTCCTGTATTTAATGTTCTGACCGATGAAACCAAGCATGTCAAATGCCTTCTTCACCATTCTGTCCACTGTGACTCCACTTTCAAGGAGCTATGAACCTGTACCCCTAGATCTCTTTGTTCTGTAACTCTCCCCAGCATCTACCATCAACTGATTAAGTCCTGCCCTGGTTCAATCTACCAAAATGCATCACCTCGCATTTGTCTAAATTAAACTCCATCTGCCTTTCATCAGCTCATTGGTCCAAGATCCTGTTGCAATTGGAGATAACTTTCTACATTGTCCACTATGCCACTAATCTTAGTGTCATCTGCAAACTTACTAACAGTTTGCAGATTCTCGTCCAAATCATTAATATAAATGACAGATAACAGTGGACCCATACTGATCCCTGAGGCACACCGCTGGTCACAGGCCTCCAGTTTGAAAAACAACTTTCTACAACTACCCTCTGGCTTCTGTCAAGAAGCCAATTTTGTATCTATTTAGATACCTCATCCTGGATCCCGTGAGATTTAACTTTATGCAAGAACCTACCATGCAGTACATTGTCAAAGGTCTTGCTAAAGTCCATGTAGACAACATCAGCTGCACTGCCCTCATCTACCTTTTTGGTTACCCCTTCAAAAAACACAATCAATTTTGTGAGACATGATTTTCCATTCACAGAGCCATGCTGACTGTCCCTTATAAATCCTTGCATCTCTAAATACCTGTCGATACTCTCTCTCAAAATACCTTCCAACAATTTCCCCCCACCACAGGTGTGAGGCTCACAGGCCTGTAGTTCCCAGGCTTTTCCCTGCAACCCTTTTTACACAAAGACACAACATTTGCCAATCTCCAATCTTCAAGTACTTCACCCATGACAATCGATGATTCAAATATCTCGGCTGGGGGACACTAGCCTCCCACAATTGTGGTCATGTTAAGGTAGATAACTCAGATGAAGGAAAGGGTGTGGTATACAAATGCTTGTGCAGTGGGAGTGCAAGCAATGTGGGATCCTCTTAACTAAAATACAAATGTCACAGAATATCACCACTGAAGCTCCAGTATAAATGGCATCATATTGCAGGTCTCCATTGTCTCATCAGCATGGGCAGTGACTATGATTGTTTGTACTCATATCTTGTCTTCCTGCTGCTGATGTGCCATCCACAAGAGGCGCCAGTGATCCCAAGGCTCCTCCATTAAGCTCAGAAGAAGACATCACACCTGCACCAGATTTACACCCTCCTTGAAAGCAGGCAACACATTGGTGGGCATTTGGTGATCAGCTCCATGAGTACTGCAAAGTGAGGAGGGCACTTCACACTCGTGTGAGGAGTTGGCAGAGGAAGTGAGATCTCAGGGTGCTGACAATGGAAACACTGCTGGAGACCAGGACTATGCTGAGCCTGAGGCGGATGATGTGTTTCTAGAGTTGTCCATGTGTCTAAGTAAATGCTGGATGACAAGTAGGATGTATGGGGAGATCTGGCAGAGATCCATGAGCCTCTGCGTGCCATGATCTCTGTCATGAAGAATCCATGTGGAGCATGATTATTGCATTGACCATTAGCATTGAGCGTGCAACCTTCTCTGTTGTAGAAGCAGTTCCAGGAAAAGAATTGGGTGGTTTCTGGGCTGATGCTAGGACTTACAATCCAACACACCAGCTGTGACCTCAGGAAGCCACTACCAGTGTGAGAGATGGATAAGGCACTCTCTCTCTGTTAGGTGCCCATCTACCAGTGATGAGTAGGGAGGTCCAAATGCCCCTCACACTGTCTCTGGAGGTTCCTCTCAGGGCATTCTGGACAACGATACCATTCCCTCTGCCCCTCTTACAGTGATTGCTGCATTCAATGAAGTAATGAGTACTGAGGAGCATCCGTCATGAGGCTGGACAGCCTATACTCAGGCTCTGCCAGCCAGAGGATGACCACCAAGGTCAGCAGGCTGCTTCCAATGCCCCTGCCAGTGAGGAGAGGATGACATGAAGATGCAGCATGCGCAAGTGTAAGTTGAAGACACCTTGAGCGTTACAGTGGCATGTCACGGGATGACATTGTTTGAAATTTGTGCTAGGTTTAACATCTCATCCCAAAGTTGCCACCTCCAGCAGTGCAGCACCCTTTCAGCATGACATTGAACCACAGCCTAGAATACTTGTTTAACTGTCTGGTGGGCTCTTTAAACCATGACCTTTAGACTCAGGGCCAGATTTCTTGCCACTAAACCAAATCGAAACTCAACTAATTGTAGATCTGAATTTTGAGAAACCAGATGTAAAAGCAAAGCTTTAATATATTTAATTTTGAGTCAAAGAACAATTCTCTTACATTTGGCCCTACCGGTGGTGTCTGTCTCAATGTCAGCAATTGCACTTGTTTCTCCAAATTCCTGAGGTCAGTTTAGCTGGCTCCATTGCAGTCTGACAATGAAAAATATAGGCTGGAATTTTGCCACCTCACCCCCATGGGAGTTAGAGAAGACGAGGGGCAGAGCATGGGAAAACCTATCCACTTCGGAGAGGATTTTACAGCTTCAGGGCAAGCAAGGTGATAAAATCCCGACCAACAATTCACTTACATGGTGAATCTTGATTTCCCCATTTATAGTGTTACAATCCCATAGTGACTGATAGCTGTTAAAAAAGATAAAATTTCTCAGTGACTAAATGAAAGGATTGTACAACAGTTTCACATTTGAAAACTTTTACTGTAACAAACAAAAATCAACATCAGCTGAACATTACTTAATAAGCAACTGATACACAGAACGGCAAAAATTATTTCCAATGCTAGTTAACTCAGTCAGCTAGATGACTAGTAGGTGGTTCAGAATAAAACCAACAGTGCTCCAGCTACGGTTGACTTGGAATCTGTTTCCTCATCCTGTCCAACAGTGGAAAGCAATAACAAACAACCGTTTGACAAGAAAACAGCTCAGGATGAGCTAATAGAATTCTTTACCACAGAAAGCAGTTTATTGAGTTGGATAATCAACCATGATTATGATGAATGGCAGGGCAGGCTCAAAAGTCTAACTCCAGCTCCTATGTTCTATGTTCCTATGGTACTGTCAGCAGACAATTTAATAAGGACCTGTCTACAGCGGAGATGATATGAATGATAATCATATTATAATGCATAAAATCCATAAAGTGCAGAAGGAGACCATTTAGCTCATGGGATCTGCACTGACTCTCCTAAAAAGCATCTGATCCAGGCCCTCACCCCAACTCTATCCTCATAACATTTCACATTTATCTTCACTAATCCAAGTAATCCTACTCATCTTTGGACATTAATAGGCAATTTAGCATGGACAGTTTACCTAACCTACACATCTGTGGGCTGTGGGAGGAAACCAGACAACCTAGAGGAAACCCACACTGACACTGGGAGAATGTGTAACCTGTACACTGACAGTCAGACAAGGCCAGAATCACAACTGAGTCCCTGATACTGCAAGGCAACAGTGCTGATCATTATGCCACTCTGCTACCTATATTAACTTTTGATTTGGTTTGACTTAATTTATTATTGTCACATGTATTAATATACCATAAAAGTATTGTTTATTGCACAATATACAGACAAAACATACTGTTCATAGACAAGGAAATGAGAGAGTGCAGAATGTAGTGTTACAGTCATTGCTAGAATGTAGAGAAAGATCAACTAAATGCAAGGTGAGTCCATTCAAAAGTCTGACAGCAACAGGGAAGAAGCTGTCCTTGAGTCAGTTGGTACGTGACCTCAGACTTTTGTATCTTTTTTCCAAAGGAAGAAGGTGAAAGAGAGAATGTCCTGGGTGCATGGGGTCCTTACTTATGCTGGCTGCTTTGCCGAGACAGCAGGAAGTGTAGACAGAGTCAATGGATGGGAAGCTGGTTTGCATTTGCAACTTCTAGATACAAGTAAAAACCTCATGTCATATACAGACATTACAACATACTCTTAGCAGAAATATAATCTTGCTTTTAAAGTCCCAAGCTCCTCCCAGCTTTAATTGGATCTCTTCTCCATCCCTCCACCAGGATAGATTTTACAGTGTCTTTTAAACAAAGTCTTTTCATGCCATCTTCTAAATATAATCAAATAGACTTTCAGTAGCAAAATGCCCTCTGGTAATCCAATGGTCATTAATACTCCACAAGCTGAATTTATTCAAACAGAGAATCCACCCTTACCAACTCTCTGATTTGGAATTAACCAGAAAACAGTCTATTTCCCCTGTTTAGCACAGCAACAACTGATGTAGTTCTTCTTCCCCAAATCTCCCTAGCTGACTGTTTCTGAGACTCTGTGAATCTGTATGCAATAAGAACAAGTGCCCCTTTTTTGGTGCTAAAACTTATATTTTAATAAGTTTTGATCTGTGCCTCTGTCCGCAAGGCAACCAAGTCATATGGGCTTATCTCTGGGCATATTATGTTGGATGTCATACCCCCCACTCCAAACTATTCCACTTTAATCTTGAATTAAAGGAGATTGTTTAAAACATAAACAACTTATATCATCCAGCAGTTATAACAATAGCTATCAGAATCCAACAGCTCTGGAACATCAATCATGCCATTCCTGGGAATGCTCACAAGTATGCTTATGGTTAAGGGAATGTTTACACTGCAGATGCTCATCATAGTGCCTGTATCACATGTTCTAATCCGAACAGGACGGATGCAGCATTTAAGCAAATCACTGCAGATGCTGGAATCTGAAACCAAAAGAGAAAATGCTGGAAAAATCTTTGTCAAAGCTTTGACAAAGGGTCATCTGAACTCGAAACATCACTTACTGCCAAACCTGCTGAGATTTTCCAGCATTTTCTCTTTTGGTTTCAGACACAGGATTTATATTCCTCCCTATTAAGTGTCATACTTTTCAGAGTTTTCTAGTACAACCTTGTAGGACTCAGTCAATCAATGATGTTCAGACAGCAGCCTCCTACTATAGATAGGTTCCCCGTGACATCAGCTCTTGAGTTCAGCATCTAAGGGTAGCCTGAACCTACTCTCCCAGTCAATTTCTTCTTGCTTCTCCATTGCAACCATGATTGCAATATAGAGTATCCACGTCAGAAGGCAGGAAATAGTAACAGAAGGATGACCCCCTAACTTTGCCAGCTCGCCCTCATGACTTTGATTGCTATTTTTTGAAGAACAAGACCTTTCTATTCATACATAGTAATCATCTTTGTGTGACTTCATGAACGTCATTCCAAGGGTTGATCCGAGAGGAGAGCTGCACAGCATCCTCCTGGTCCTTCGGTCATGTTGACAAAAATACAAAATTCTCAAGCACTCTAAAAAGCACATAAATAAAAAAGAAGGAAATATTCAGGTAGCATCTGTGGAGACAAATGTCTCAGGTGTTAGATGTTTCATCAGAACTGAGTCTCCACCAGCAGAAGTGTACTTTTTAAAGGAATATTTGCATGTTTAAGCTCCTGCTGCAGAATTCTCTCTTCATTAATCTAACTTCATACTTCCAGTACATAATCTATCCTGGGCTAGGAAAGCTGTGCTGTATTGCAGAATGTATCTCTCAACATCAGTCCCTCCACTACTATGATAGCATTGGGACTCCTACTCTACAGCACTATTCTTGTCAACATTGAATAGATGTGCAATTTGAATAGAACAAAATTAAGCACCCTTCCTAAATAGATTCTGTTCATTTTAGCCATAGCTTCAGCACTGAGCAATGTTAATCCTATGTTTTTATCTGTAATTTAATAGGAGAGATAATAAAGGAATGGATTATAATGAGGTTTATGTAAGGGGGTCATGCTGTCAAGTACTGATTATTGAACTGGGATTGCATTTACTAAAACAACTTCAAAATAACCTCAGTGGTACTTGCAGCAGTAAATATGTTGATGAGACAAAGTGGCTTTCACATGAATTGCTGGCCAATTTAAGCCCAAAGCTTAGGTGTATGTTGAATTTACTCTGGAAATTGTGTGAATAAAATTTAACATGTACTGTAGTAATTTCACTAACTAGACTGGCAAGGGTAGGGTTTGGTACATTGAGTTGGAACCATTACATGAAAATATAGCTCTGTAATGTTTTTACAGGACTGGGAACAGCCCCCTGCTGTTGTGTAATTTCACGCTGAAGAGACTGATAGGGCTTCCAGCAGAGTGATCCTTTATGGATCAAATAATTCTCTACTGCCTCTCCTAGGGCAATGAAAATTATCTATTTCATTAACTCTTTAAAGTGACATCCCTGAGCTAAATGCTGGCTGCTAGCTGACTCCACGTTACAATACTCCGATCCCCCAACAAAAGGAAGGAGGTACATAAGCCACTGGTGAACATTCTTTTGGGCGAGGTCAGTTGCTGGATGAATAAGAATCATCATTCTCTGGATTTATTCCATTCAAATGGGGTTACATTGGAAGCTAGTTGGAATGCCTACACAGAAGCTGACTCCATGGGACTTAAATTCATGATCATTATACTCATAATAGACAAGTAGGATGGGATTCCTACCCCCCCATTCCCCTCACCCCACTCCATGGTTTGCTTTCTGACAGCAGAGGCAGTCTGCCATTGGCCAGCAGTGGGATCTTGTGATCTCACCGATGTCAATAGCATTTTGCGTTGTTTGCCAGCTATGCCACTGAGAAACTCATCTGGGTGAATGGAGGGGGTGGCGGGAGAAGGGTGCCGTAGATAGGTCCCGAAATCCCACCGATGCAAAGGGCCAGAAAATTTAGCCCATAAAGTGATAAGCAGTGACAAGACCAAGATCCAAATCTGATCTGCCTGGGCACTAGGGCTATAATTAAATTGCTCAGAGCACCTTTTTCCCTCTGCGCAGCTGTTAGACAACCTTAAGCCTCATGTCAATGCTTAAATAAGTCTTCTGTAATCGCTTCAGACCTGGACTCCAGCATAGAGATCAATCCTTGCTCGAGAAGGTCAATGAGAAACAACTTTTGGAGTAACATTTCTTTAAATTCTTTTGCGACACGAACATTGCTGGCAAAGCCAACAATTCTTGGCCATCCTTATTTGCCTCTGAGAAGGTGATAGTGAATCACCTTCTTGAACTACTGGCATGGGTATACCCACAGTGCCGTTAGGAAGGGGGTTCCTGATTTTTTTTGGCCAGGAAAAATGACAAGGTGGTGACATAGTTTCAAGTCAGGATGGTGTGTGACTTTGAGAGGAACTTGCAGCTGGTGGTGTCCCCATGAATCTGCTGCTCTTCTGGGTGGTACAGGTCACAATGATAGAACCTGCTATTATTGGTGAGTTGCTGTAATGCATCTTGTAGATGGTACAGACTGCTGCCAATGTGCACTCTGGTGGAGGGAGTGAAGGGTTAAGATGATGGATGGGCTGCCAATCAAGCAGGCTGCTTTGTGCTGGATAGTTTAAAGCTTCTTGAGAGTTATTGGAACTAGCCCACCACACTCCTGACTAGTGCCTTGTAAATGGTACCTCGGAGTACTGTGCTCAGTTCTGGTCGCCTCATTACAGGAAGGATGTGGAAGCCATTGAAAGGGTGCAGAGGAGATTTACAAGGATGTGGCCTGGATTGGATGGCATGCCTTATAGGGATAGGTTGAGGGAGCTCAGTCTTTTCTCCTTGGAGAAACAAAGGATGAGAGGTGACCTGATAGAGGTGTATAAGATGTTGAGAGGTATTGATTGGGTGGATCCTCAGAGGCTTTTTCCCAGGGCTGAAATAGCTGCCACAAGAGGACACAGGTTTAGGGTGCTGGAGAGTAGATACAAACAAAGAACAAAGAACAAAGAACAACTCAGCACGGGAAACAGGCCCTTCGGCCCAACAAGCCCGCGCCGCCATCCTAACGTCTTAATGACATATAGAGACCAATATAGGGACACTTTGTTACCCAATCAGCCTAAGAGCACATTTTTGGGATGTGGGAGGAAACCGGAGCACCCGGAGAAAACCCACGCAACCACGGGGAGAACGCGCAAATTCCCGCAGACACAGGCCCAAATCCATGTGTCTGCACAGCAACAGCGATAGTCTCTGAGCTGTCATGTTGCCCATCTGATGGTCCAGTTTAAGCATACACTAACGACGTGAAGCACTAGGCCACTCCTGAAGTAACCTCCAGGAGCAGCCCTCGCACGACCTGCCGAATGCATGCACCTTGTTGGTCAACAAGGTGGACCGAATAGCCTGTGGAAACAATTAAAGTATTTAAACAGTCCTCATATATCCCTCTATCTGCAGACCACTCATGTGGCTGTCCAAGAGACCCTTAAACAACCCTAGCGTGCCTGCTTCCACCACCTTACTCGGTAGTGCATTCCACACCCCCACTACCCTTTGTGTGAAAAAATGACCTCTAATATTAGTCTTATACATAGCCCCCCTCACCCTAAGGCCGTTACCCCTCGTTCTATCCGAATCTAATGGTGGAAAAAGCTTACCACCATTTACTCTATCTATACCCCTCATAATCTTATATACCTCTAATAGATCCCCTCTCAGCCGACGTACGG
Source organism: Sphyrna mokarran (assembly GCA_024679065.1). NCBI lineage: Eukaryota > Metazoa > Chordata > Chondrichthyes > Carcharhiniformes > Carcharhinidae > Sphyrna > Sphyrna mokarran. The sequence continues at coordinate 26,639,022 of JAGIQG010000009.1, forward strand.
CCGAGGTACAGAAGTGATGTCATGGGTAAGTTTTTCACTCAGAGGGTGGTGGGTGAGTGGAATCGGCCGCCAAGGGTGGTGGTGGAGGCAAATTTGATAGGGTCTTTTAAGAGACTTCTGAATGAGTACATGGGATTTAGTAGGATTGAGGGTTATAGGTAAACCTAGTAGGTAGGGATATGATCGGTGCAACTTGTGGGCTGAAGGGCCCATTTGTGCTGTAGTTTTTCTATGTCCTGTGTTCTATAGTAGGTAGGTTTTGGGGAATCAGGAAGTGAAGATGGAATTCTCTCATCTTGAGAATAAGTGTGGTGCTGACAGGCTCCAACCAATCAGAATGGCAGAATTCTATGCTTGAACCTCTTAATTGTTCAGTTGTCCTGGTGGGTGAGCAGCTGATTCACTTGTCTGCCATTTGCGGGCAGGTTTGAAGGTCCCAGCACACTCTCCGGCCCAACTGTTTTCACCAGATCATGCAGGATGTCAGCAACCCAGGGGAAAAAGCTTCAAGAAGAAGTCTGTTCCCTGACTCAATCACCCTTCTCTCACCTGCAAGATACACATGCTTCACTTGGGCATCCACCCATCGCATCTCGAGTCTTCGCACTCCCTTCCAGCAAACAATTTTGTATCTCCTTTGACCCCTTTGTTTGTGAGGTTTTCATTCAGGCTTGTTGGTGTCCAACCTCTTTTGCCTTGGACTTCTCTCTGTCTCCCATTGTTCTCTTCTTCATTCATCTCCTAACCCCTTTACCTGTCATCGTGAACTTTCACCCTCCCCTCCCAGCCCTCCCAATCCTCACCAGCCCCCCCAACCCTCACCACCCCCACTCCCCCATCTCCTTGCACAGCCCTCCTTCCACATTCCTCTCCTTGTTTTTGTCAGGCCAAGTCACCACCCGCTTCCCCTCCCCCTTCCTTTGCAACCTCACCTTGCACTCCACCCTCCAGTTGAACTTTGGACCTTTGTCGGGGGGGCAGCATGAGCCTTGCAGTGCAGTATTGTCTAGATAGACACAAGTGGGTGGCACCAGGGGGAAGGAGACCCCTATTCTCCCCAGTGGCAGGAGACTGTGATACAGGAGAGGCCATGGGTCTAGCAGCACAGTGCTGTCCATAAAGGCCAGCTCAGCGTGGAGATGGAAGATAGGAACTGGTCTGCCCTGACAAAATGGTGAACAGCACATCAGGGGCAGTGCAGCACCAGGGCAGTAATCTTTGTTGCAATCATCTCAAAGTCTCTGGCAAACTGAGGACCGCTTGATGCACGACACTCTTTACCAACCGGATTTGACATTGACATAATTTCCCATTGGTGTGACACAAGACTAAAAAGTCCAACAGGAAAGTAGTAGGTAGTTTTTTTAAAAGCACTCATGAGATGCAAATGAATATAAATGGTATTTGTGCCACTCTTCAATGGAAGGCTGACCTGCTATTAATCTCAGTAAAAAGTCTTACAACACCAGGTTAAAGTCCAACAGGTTTATGATAAACCTGTTGGACTTTAACTTGATGTTGTGAGACTTCTTACTGTGTTTACTCCAGTCCAATACCAGCATCTCCACATCATGACTGCCATTAATCTGCGATTGGGAGAAATGCAACATAATTTTAAACCAGCAGGATTCTGATGCTTTGGCTCCAGCCATATTTTCCTCGACCACCTGTGACCAAACCCACATGGGCGGACTGGGAGAATTGCATCCTGCATTATTCACTGCAGAATTACCAGCCTGGCCTGCTGTTGTAGCTACAATTTTTTTCAGACTGGTGCAGTTAAGCAGATGATAGTAGCCCTCTGGATGTTGATGATGGGGCATTCAGCAATAGTAATATCATTGTAGTTCCACGAAATGGTTAGATTCTCTTCTGTTGGAGAGAGTGGCCGGAATTTTATCGGCATGCCCAACTCAAAATCAGAGTGGAAAAAGCTCACAAAATGGTATTTTCCATTGGCCTTGCACAGGATCTTACAAGCCTCGGGCAGGACAGGCGGCAAAATTCTGGCAAGTAATTGCCTGGAACTTGTGTGGCGTGAATGCTACTTGCCGCTTAACAGCCCAAGTCTGAATGTTGCCCCCGTCTTGCTGCATATGGATATGGATTGCTTCAGTATCTTAGGAGTCAACAATTAGCATTGTATGCTGTGCAATCATCCATGAAAATCCTCACTTATGTTGGAGTGAAGGTCAATAATGAATCAGCTGAAGATGGCTGGGTCTAACTTGAATAAGCCTCGCAGTGATGTCAATGTGCAATGGTTTGTTCTAACAGATTGTTTTTCTAGATGATTAGAAAGGCACATGATGGTGGTAGTGGAGTATTACACTTAAAGCATGTAGAACTTGCAGAAGGTTTACCAATTGCGAAAGAAACTGTCACTATTCAATTCAGGAAATTATCTGTCTCCACTAATAATCTGAATAAAAAAGAATAGGAAAAGTGAATATATGGCAGTAACCAGAATTCAATCTGCTGTTGATGAATGGTAACCTGGCCAGGGAAACTCATCACTATCTTTTGGGTGTGCCACCACGTTTGATGAGTAAGTGATTTACCCAGTTCTAGCAAAATCAAACTTGAATTTCATTCTCTTTCACAGCTAAATGGTGCTCTGAATGATAAAGTGGAAGATGTCCCGTTTCCACAGATAGTCGTTCCTCAAATTAATGAGGCTACACACCCAGGCACACTCTCAGAGAGGCACACGCAGAGATAAGAACAATAAGGAGCAGATAGACATACATTGATCCATGGATGCACATGGGGACAGACTCGTGAAAGCAGATAAGATGCATAAACAGTACAATTATGCATGGAACTGTTTTTATCATTTCCTTCCTCAAGAACTACATAAGGAGAATTAAGCCACATGTAAAGTCGGACTCACTGAAATCGAAAGGTGCAAGGGAAAGAGGAAGGGATAGGATGCAGAAACATGGTAGTTTAATGTTTTTACATTTACTGTCAGAAGGATAATTCACAATCACCCTCAAAAATAATAATTATCAAATAATTTGATATTAGACTTTTGGAACCCCTTTTAAAGAAGGCATCCTGTGCTCTTTAAAGTTATTTGTATGCTGGCTTTTTTTTCTCAAGTTGGCACCCAGAATTCAGCTGCAAGCCTTAATGCTGTTAAATCCATTTAGTAGACTAGTTTTAGTAGACTTTCACCTGCACACCAATTACACAGGCAGCAGATTTAACAGCATAAATACCAAGGACTATTTTAACGCAAAAACCATTTTTTAAAATGGTATCTTTCCTTCAGTTCTTTCAGAAGAGCCATTTTCAAATTTTGCTTCAAAAATTGAACATTCTATTTTAGTTTTCTTTAAAGGAAAAGGGCATCAAAGCTGCACAGTTATGTCTCTTTACATTTGCTGAAGTCTTTCAAATTTATTGTTACCAAGAGTGAAACAATAACTTCCACCTTTATCACCTGCAGACTCATCACTGTAATGCTCTCCATGTCCATCACTTTTCAAAGGTTGAAAAGTTATAACTTTACTGCAACTCTGCTACTTGAGATAGTGGCCAAAATATTACCATCCCACCAGCCACAGGAATCGGAGAAGGTGAGGGGTGGACCATGGAAAAGTCCATTGACTTTGGGATTGATTTTACGGTTTCAGGACCGGCGAGGGTGTAAACTCCTGCCCAAGGTCTCTTCCAACATCTCCCATAACTATTGCACTGTCCTTGCTAAACCTACATTGGCTACCCATTCCCCATCACATCAATTTCACGATGCTTATCCTCACCTGCAAGTTTCCCCATTGCCTCGACGCTCTTTACATGAGCAAACTTCTTCAATTCTATGGTTCAATACATGCCTACTCCTCTTCCATTTCTCGATTCCTTTGCAGCCTATTCCTTCTATATTTTTTATTCATTCATAGGATGCGGGCATCACTGCCAATGTCAGCATTTATTGTCCATCTTTAATTGTCATTGAACTGAACGGTTCACTAGGTGATTTCAGAGGGCAGTTAAGAGTTAACCACATTGCTGTGTGTCTGGAGTCTCGTGTAGGCCAGACCAGGTAAGGATGACAGATTTCCTTTCCCCTAAAGGACATTAGTGGATAAGATGGGTTTTTATGATAATTGACAATGGTTTCATGGTCAACATTAGACTTTTATTGAATTCAAATTCCACCACAGATCATTGTGGGATTCAAACCTGTGTTCCCAGAGCATTATGCTGGTTCTCTGGATTAGTGATCCAGTGAGAATACCACTACACCATCTACAGCTGTAGAGCCTTCATCTATCTCAACTCCATTTCTGAAATGCCCTCTCTAGTCACAACTAAGCTTACATTAACATGCAATGGAGTTATTGTGAAAATTTCCTAGTCACCACGTTCCAGCGTCTGTTTGGCTACATTGAGGGAGAATTTAGTATGGCCAATGCACATAACCAACACATCTTTTGGACTGCAAGAGGAAACTGGAGCACCTGAAGAAAACCCACATAAACATGAGCACATGTCTGCAGCAGAAAGCTATATGATGGCATATTGAATATCCCATTCAGAAGCTGGAAGTGAAAATGCTGGAATGGCATAGGGATTAATTGGTTGGCATAGGGCGGAGGGAGTTGTCTTTGCATATTGGCCAGGAAATGCTTTTGCAGATGCTGAGAATTAAAACCTAGCGAGGAATGAGAACATTTTCCATTCCCTAAATGGGTATCCTTCACTCGATGAGGTAACTATTTCAATGTAAGAAAAGACTCAATCCAGATAATTCACTGCCAGGCTTGAGGGTGACTAATTACAGGTGGCTCTTGTGAGAATGAGAAAGCATAATCAGAAATCTTGCACTCAATTCAGCAGGGTGAGGGTTAATTGATGCATCTACATGATTTTCTGCTCAGTTAGGGTCATTTTAAGCGAGGGTTTGGATAAATAGTAACCTTAGCAGTAATAAATGGATTGCAATACAACAAAATGCTTCATTCAGCTAAACCTATCCGTGCGTTGCAGACTCTATGCATTATATTATCTCTAATATTTCAGCAAAGGTTTAGGCAGAATAAGCAAAATCCTCACACCACAAATAGCCAGTCTCCAAATTGATCACGAAGCCCCACAGATAGATAAGTGGGCACTTGGTGGGTAACTGCTGAATACCACTTTTTATCCCGTCAATAAAGAAATGCTTTGCCATGTGGGAATTATAACTATTAGCTTCATGAGGGGGAGATCATTCCTTTTCCCAGTTACATACTGAATATTTCCTTTAAACCAGAGATTTCAAAGATATACATACCTCTTCGAAATACATTTTCTATTTTCTTCCTTTTTATTGATGAATATACCATTAAGCACTGATATTCCTTTGCTATTTATGCAGCACTTGAGATAGGACGAATATATGAGGGTCACTGTCACCTCGTCACAGCGGCACAGTGGGAGTACCACTGCCTCACTGCGCCAGAGACCTGGATTCGGTTCCCGGCTAAGGTCACTGCCTGCGTGAAGTTTGCACGTTTTCCCATGTCGGCATGGTCTTCTTCCGGGCGCTCAGTTTCCTCCCACAGTACAAAGATTAGTGTGGGTTAGGTGGATTGGCTAAGTTGCCCTTTAGTGTCATGGGGACTAGACAGGGTAAATGCATGGGGAGAGAGTCTTGGGGTGGGATTGTGATCGGTGTAGACTCGATAGGCTGAATAGCCTTCTTCTGCAGTATAGGATTCTATAATTCTCTCCATTCTGAAAATCTATTGTTCAAAATACTGGTTGTCCAGAAATACTTCGAGTAGACCAATTCACAGACTGTACCGGCCTCCATATACATTTGCTTTCTCGAGCAACAAAGTTCTCTCAGCCAGTGAGATTTACTGTATGTGCACAAGTACCAAGAAAATAAATAAAGCAGCAGCCAAAATACATGAAACATGATGTTGATGAAGTTGTGAATTACTACCCATGCACACGATTCACATCACTAAACCCAGTACAAGCATACTGGACAAAACGCTAACCCAGAATTAGCTGCCCTTGCGGTTAATGGTCAATTTCTTTTATACCCCTTCCAACTATCGGTGAAATGAATCAGTGTATAGAATAACCTGTTTCCTCAATGTCACCAGTCTCATTTTAATACAGGGCCTCAACACAGAAAAAAGAGTATTTGGCTAAACAAAACAAAGAACAAACCATAAGAAACAGCATAGGAACAGGTCCTTTGGCTCTCAAGCCTGAACTGATTACATACTCCTAACTAGACCATCTGTTTGTAACCCTGTATTCCCAGTCTGTTCATGTGGCTATCTAGATAAGTATTTAATGGTCCTAGCGTGTCTGCCTCAACCACCTTGCCCCCAGCACCCTTTGTGTAAAATATCGCATATCTGTATTGAACCTTGCCCCGCCTTACGTTGAACTTGTGACCCTTTGTGTTTGTCATTTCTGATCTGGGAAAGGCTTCCAACTATTCACCCTATCTATGGCCTTCATAATTGTATAAACTTCTAATAGGTCGCCCCTCAACCTTCGTCTTTCCAGAGAGAACAACCCTAGTTTATTCAATCTCACATCATAGCTGAGACCCTCCATACCAGACAACATCCTGGTAAACCTTTTCTGTACTCTCTCCAAAGCCTCCACCTTCTTCTGGTAGTATGGCGACCAGAACTGGATGCAGTATTCCAAATGTGGCCTAACCAATGTTCTATATAGCTGCAATATTATATGCCAATTTTTATACTCTATGCCCTGTCCAGTAAAGGCATGCATGCCATATGCCTTCTTCGCCACCTTTTCTACCTGTGCTGCCACCCTTAAGGATCTGTGAATTTCCACACCCCGATCCTTCTGTGTGTCTACACTCCTGATTGTTCTGCCATTTATTATATCATTCTCCCACCCGTATTAGATCTACCAAAATGCATCACTTCACATTTATCTGGATTAAATTCCATCTGCCATTTCTCTGCCCAATTTTCCAGCCTGTTGTATTCTCTGACAATGTTCATCACTATCCATAATCATTGTCCAGATCTTCCTGGATAGTCAGAGTATAGATGTACCCTGGATTAGACCTGGATAGAGTGGAATTGACAAAGATGTTTCCTTAAATAGGTGTGATCAGAAACCGAGGGCACAGCCTCAGAGAAAAGGGATGACCCTTTAAAACTGAGATGAGGGGGAATTTCTTCAGCCAGAGTGGAGTGAATCTATGGAATTCTTTTCCATAAAGTTGAATATATGTAAGCCAAAGATAGATAGTTTCTTGATTGATAATGGGATCAAAAGGAAAAAGCAAGAGAATGAGCTTGACAAACTTATCAATCATGATTGAATGGCAGAGCAGACTCGATGGGCCAAATGGCCTGATTCTGCTCCTATATCTTTGTCTCAAAGATCTAAGAGATTATTGTGTTTGTTATTCATAGCACAAATTGAAGTATGATATTAAAATGTAGAGCCATGCGTCATGAATGATGGCAAATCAAATGAAATAGCCACATGCATTTATTTAGAATCCTCATAAAAAAATGTCTCTAAGGGTAAAATTTTCTAGTCCTGCCCATTATAGGAACTGTCACAGGCAAAACAGACAATTTGATGGACTATTTAAAGGTCCATTGACCTCAAGTGGGAATGTTGGGTCTCGGGGCAAGCACAACTAGAAAATCCTGTCCTAAGTGTTTTACAAGGGGAAAGGTGGTCAATGAATAGAATGTAACAATCCAGAAGACAACTCAAAGGGCAATGTTAAGAAGGTCATATTTCAGTTGACTTTTGGGAAGGATAGAGGGAATGTAACAAAGTGCTTTTGGATAAGAGTGTTGAAAGATAGAGATGTAATGGCCGTACAATTCTATTCTGGCAGTGAAGCAGGAGAGTAGGCATAAAATAATAGATCAAAGTCAGCAGAATCCAGACTGCAGACCTGACTTTAAAAGATCACAGAATCACAGAATTGTTACATTTCGGAAGGAGGCCATTTGGCCCATCGAGTCTGCACTGGCTCTCCAAACAAACATGATGATTTGGTGCCATTCCCCTGAATTTTCCCTATTGTTTCTACTCGAATAATCATCTAATGCCTTGATTGAATTGTCTCAACCACACTTCCAGACTCAAACCACTTCCTGTGTGAAAAAATGTTTTGTATATCACATTTGCTTTTTGGCAAATCACTTTAAATCTATGCCTACTCATTTTTGATTCTTTTATGAATCGGAATGGTTTCTCTCTATTTACTCTGTTCAGTCTTGTCGTGATCATAAAATCATAGAATCCTACAGAGCAGAAGGAGGCTATTTGGCCTATCAAGCCTGCACTGAACAACAATCCCACCCATATCCTATCCCCATATCTCCACATATTTACATAGCTAATTCCCCTGACACAAAGAACCCAATTTTATCATCACATTGTGCCCGTTTTTGGGTATAAGATCTTGGTAAAGTCAGGTGTGAGACAAGCAGCGCAATCCACGCTGATTCCCCTTTTACCGAGGCCCAAAAATGGCCACAATTGGGACAGGCCCGAAACAGAGTCAACGATCATTTAAATGCATTTGCATGTATTCAAATTGACTTAATGGGCTGCATGCGCAACTTTACCGACATTTCCCCCTTTACTACTGCATTCGCCCATTTGGAATCAGTGCAAAACAGACATGCGTTTACATGCTTTCTAGGGGAGGCAGCCAGTGAGGGATGTGGCAGGGGAGCAGCATTCTATTATTTTATTTCTGCCATGCGCAGTTGGAGGCGATGATCAGAGGGTTTTGGGTGAGTTAAGCCCCTCCCACAGGGGCTTTGGCCTCGTGGATATTTGTGCAGGCAGAGTGTGTATGGGTGCGCCTCAGAAGGAATTTAAAAGTTGAATCTGAAACACAGCTAGTCTCAAGTCCATCCAGCACTTAGAATCAAAATGATACAATAGAGCCCTGAGGGTCAATTTACCATGGCCAATTTACCTAACCTGCACAATTTTGATATTGAACATTTCTATCAAACCTCCTCTTAGCCTGCTTCTCTCCAAGGAGAACAGTGCCAACTTTTCCAACCTATTTTCATACCTGAAGTTCCTCATCCCTGGAACCAATCTTGTAAACCTCTTCTGCACTCTCTCCAATATATTCAAATCCTTCCTATATTATAGCACCCAGAATAAAGAACAAAGAAAAGTACAGCACAGGAACAGGCCCTTCAGCCCTCCAAGCCTGCATTGACCATGCTGCCTGACTGAACTAAAACCCGCTATCCTCCCGGAGACCATATCCCTCCATTCCCATCCTATTCTTGTGTTTGTCCAAATGCCCCTAAAAACTCACTATTGTATCTGCTTCCACCACCTCCCCCAGCAGTGAGTTCCAGGCACCTACTCTCTGTATAAAAGAACTGTACAAAGTATTCCAGCTGAAGTTCAACTAGTATCTTGTATAAGTTAAGTGTAACCCACTTGCATTGCACGCTATGCCTCTGTTAATAAAGTCCAAAATACTATATGCTTTATGAACTGCTCCCTCCACCTGTCCCTATAACTTCAATGACTTATGCACATATACACCCAGTCCCTGTGTTCCTGCACCCCCTTAAGAATTTTCCCCCTTATCTTGTACTGTGCCCCCACGTTCTTCCTACCAAAATACATCACCTCACACGTCTCCACATTGAGCTTCATCTGCTACCAATCTGCCCACTACACAGTCTTGTCTGTGTCCTTTTCAAAGTCTATACTATCCTCTTCACAGTTTACAATACTTCCAAATTTTATATCATGGTAAACTTCTAAATTGTCCCCTGCACATCAGGATCTAGATCATTAATATAGATAGGAAAAGTGAGAGCTATCAGTACAAATTTTCCACCAATCTAAAAAATAACCATTAACCATAATCTCTGCTTCCTATTAATCAGCCAATTTTGTATCCATATTGCTGCTCTCCATTTTATTCCATGAGCTGTAAGTTTTCTCACAAGTCTATTGGGTTGCATGGTATTGAATTCATTCTGAAAGCCTATGTGCATCACATCAACAGCATTACCCTCCCTGACATTTTTTGTTACCTCCTCAAAAAACTCCTTCAAATTAATTAAACAGGATTTCCTTTTAGAAATCAATGCTGGCTCTCCCTAATCAACCCATATTTTTCCCTATTACTTGTAGTTCTATCCTGAATAATTGTTTCTCAAAGCTCACCCACCATTGATGTTGAACTGACTGGTCTGTGATTGCTGGGGGTACCCTTACCACTTGTTTTAAACAAGGACATAACATTTGCAATTCTCCAGTCCTCCGGCATATGGATGAGACAAGGATAAGAGACGATTTGATAATGAGGATGAGGAACATGAAGTCAGTTCTCTAAAGGGAATTAGTGAATCTAGCTACAGATGAGAATGATGGGATGCAGAAGAGAATTCAAAATTCCAGTTGAGTTCTAGATAGCTTACACAGGGCCAAGGTGCCACAATTAGAAAGATGGCTATTTAAGAAACAAGTATTGAGATGGCACAGAAAGGGATGAAGATTTCAGCAGTTAATGGTGAGCTTTATTGTCGAGGAAAACTGCTTCCAAGATCCCTGGTCATCCAGACCTGAAGCATTGGCTCTATTCTCTCTCTCCAGATCTGCTGAGATTTTCCAGCATTTTCTGTCAGACCTGCTGAGATTTTTCATCATTTCCTGTTTTTGTTTCAGATTCCAACATCCACGGTATTTTGTTTTTATCCCTTACCATTATGATTTGGTTCTATATTCTCATTCCTTCATTGTGACTGGGTCATAGTCCAGCAAATATATAACCTGACCTGCATACCTACCAGTGAGCATGGGTTAAATTTCAGTGGAACTGATGAACCTGGAGTTAAGGCATAGAGTGCATTATAACTGTGGACATTAGGACAAACCATTATAATTCACTACCCAGAATTTTTGATGTTTTTCTTGGCTTTATTTATATCTTGAATTTGTTCTTTGCATCTTATTTTATTTTATAATTTCAGATTCCACAGTTAACATTCCACAGAACGGCTGCCAGAGAAATTCTTTCTCTATTTCTTGTGGTCTGTAACTATTTCAGGGGACTCTGGGATGATTCACCCTGAATGCATGTGACATTATATATCAACATAACATTTCACTATTCCATACAGGGTGGGATTCCCTAGCCTCACCGTGGTGACTTTCCTGCGGTAGAGGAAGCGTGTCACCAGCTTGCGGTGAGATCTTCTGATCCAGCCCTGGCTAATGTGTTTCCCATTGATTCCATCCCACACTGCCGGGAAACCCACAGGAGGAAACCTGCAGTAAGGTGCACCATTACTGGGATCAGAAGATCTCGTCATCGTGAACAGTTCTGGCCATCGTATATTGTACACAAACCCATTACACTTCAAAAAACACTTCATTGACTGTAAAACACTCTGAGAGCATTCCGAGATCATGAAATGTTCTATATAACTGCAAGTCTTTTTGTTTTATCTGTTCAGATTAAACTTTGTTCATTCCCTTGGCAGGCTGCAATAGTACATTGCTTTTTGTGCAATTGGTAATTATAGATGCCACTGGGTTTCTGATGGGTAAGTATTAAATACAGAGTTTTTTTTATCCTATTGTGCTTCAGCTGTATGAATCCATGACAACTGTAACTGCTGTTACCTTGAGGTAACCCCCTTGAGGTCCATGGAGAATCAACATATGATCTCCCAGTGGGGCTCATTGAATATGAATTCCCCTGATAAAAGGAACTCATTACTGAGTCTTTTAGATGGCAGGCCCAGGTCTGGGCCTGCTGAACGGTAGTCCCAAGCAGAAACTAGTAGTGTGTATACATGGTAATAGTTTTTCTTTGCATTCTGTAATGAACTATGTTCCTTTCCAGTCAGGCTTCCTGAGTCATTCTGGACTTCATTAGAATTTTATTGGTCAACCTCCAATGGAACATGTCTGACAGGCTCTGGAATCCTGAGTAGAGAATGGTAAAGTGGGCAGGGGAGGTTTAAACATTTTTTTCTTGGGCCCAGGACAGCCCTCCTGCTCCTACACATCTCAATAAGGAAAGGTTCCTTCAGCTTCCCAATCCTTTTCACAATGGCTTTTACCTGTCAGGAAACCACGGTAGATTTATTTCACTTTGAAGAAGAAATCACTGTAAGAGTTTCCTAGTGCGCAATTGATTTATGTGAATTAAAACTCCCATCAGCTTTCGGTAGATGGCCTACCTGTCCATCTAGAAGCATTTGACAACACAGAAAATAGCAGAATCTGGACAGTAAGGAACCGGAGGCATTTGGGTTGTCTACTTCCCAAGTCCCAGTAGGTTAAAAACATCCCATTTCTTTTTTTCCCTTTGACTGGTCCAACTCTTTGTTAAATCACATGAAGAAAATCATGCTGGCACTATTCAAATTTTACAGAGGTGTTAAAGTTAAAATTTTATTTGTTAATCATAAGTGGGTTTATATTAACATTGCAATGAAGTTACTGTGAAAATTCTCTAGTTGCCACATTCCGGCTCCTGTTCAGGTACACTGAGGGAGAATCTGGCATGGCCAATTGGCCTAACCAGCATGTTTTTTGGAGTGTGGGAGGAAACTGGAACATTCGGCAGAAATCCATGCAGACACAAGGAGAACACGCAAACTTCACACAGACCAAGCCAGGAATCGAATCTGGGTCCCTGGCACTGTGAAGTAGCAACATTAAGCACTATGCCACCATGCCATCCTTGTTATCCAAAGGTCTTTTGAGGCTGGTTTGTAGTTGTTATCTTTAGATAACAATTAGATAACAATAATTTGTTTTCAGTTACAATCAATAATTAGGGACTCTCTGAGCTGACTGTGGTGTGCCCAGAATATTTGCTTTCAATGAAGCGCCAAACTGTTTCCAAAGTCTTACACATTTTTTGTTTCCTTTTTAAATGGTTTTCCTGTATAATTTTGAACAATTTTATGGTCCCTGAGCCCCCACGCACTGCCCTCCCCCTGATTCCACACACACCCCTCAAAGATAAAAAGAGCTTCCTCTGAACTTCTTCCTTAGTTTGCATCTCACTGTTCAAATAGGAAGGACGGAGAAGAACAGATTCCACTTATACACATGACAGTATGATAGCAGGGTAAAAGCTGAGAGAGTGCTTTGAGGGTTAATTCTGCACAAACCTCAGTTTATTCAGGCGTTCTGGCCATCATTACTGGCCTTGAGGTGCTCACTGGGGTGTAGGAAACACCTCGGGCTGGTAATGACCATAATGATTGAACACAATAATGTCATCACTATTAGAATATACGTACTATAGTCAGCATTATATAAACGGAAAAAAAATTGCAAAGAAGTGCAGACCCATGTGTAACATTATTTGTCACATAAAGCTGCATTCCTTCAGGCCAGAGGTTAAAATTAACATTCTCTATCTCCTGTGCTGTACCTTAGTTAGATGTAGCATTTACTATAATGAATGGTAAATGCTATCAATTTATATACTTCCAAAATTGTGTTTAATAAAATATTCTACAATGGTTCCATACTAATGCAAAATATTGACGTAGAAATTCAGTGTGCCAGAAAGTATTGGGGCAATGATAATACATATTCCTCTCTGCAGTAGGTTTAAACTGGTCAAAGGGTAATTTGGGTCAGATGTCAGAAAGAAAGTCTCCATGCAAAAGAGAATGGTTTTCTGGGTAAACTGATTAATTCAAAATAGCCTTAGCTAATGTGATGGAGGAATTAAAGTGTTTTTTTTTCCCTTAGAGGATGAGTTAAGATGGGCCCCAATGTTCTCTCTCATTTATATTTATCAGCGTCATTTGCTGAACTTCTTTATTCTGATCCATCAGGAGCGTAGGAGAGGGAGAAGCCAAGAGGTTATGAGGCATCCAGGAAGAATCAAGGGATTGAACTGTGTCATGGCTGCAGTAGTCAAATAATGGAATTTCTTTAAATTATTTTTTTCGGGGGATATGACTGTCATTGGCTAAGCCAGCATTTTTATGGGACATCCCTAATCACCCTTGGAAAGGTGATGGTGAGCTGCCTTCTTGTCCGTGTGGTGTAGGTACGCTCGTAGTGCTGTCAGGGAAGGAGTCCTAGAGAAGGGTACAAAACAAAAAGAATATTTTTGAGACAAAATCCTATCTGTTTAATCCATGTATAGCTCACAGATGGCCAGTGGGGCACTACAAAATCAGAAATTCGGCACCTTCCAAACCCACAATCACTTCCATCTAGAAGGACAAGGGCAACAGGTACATGGGAATATCCTTGACTTGGAAATATATTGCTGATTCTTTGCAATCACTGGGACAAAATCCTGGAATTCCCTCTCTAAAGACATTGTGGATCAACTCACAGAACTGCAAAATATCACGAAGGCAGCTCACCACCACCTTCTCAAAGGCAACAAGGATGAGCAATAAACATTGGCCATCCAGCAGCGCCCATGTCCCACAATTGAACAAAAGAAATTGAATAAAAGAAAGAGAACTTCTGACAATGTTATAAGTGGTGAGCCATTGGATTTTATGAACGTAGCAGAAATTGGTGTGGCATCATGGCTTTTAACTCAAGTGGAAACATTTAATGTTTGTGATGAATAGTTTAATTAATGTTAAACTTTTATGTTAAAATTGAAATTTCCAGTGAAGCACATGGTGCAGCTGGATGTTTTCAGTAGGGTGAAAAGTATGACAGCCCTTTCCTATTGGTGTTCTTTTTAACAGTAGAAGTCTTGAACCAATCAAAACCAGGATGGAGGAGGTTGGTCATATCAATTCTCTGGTAGCTGCCATCATGGTTCCCTATTTACTGCCTAACAAGTAGGAAAACAGAATAAACTGATGCAATTTATGTGCTTAGAACTAACAGGATGTCCCTAATCCCAGAGCTACTAACACTGATTGGAATCTGAATCTGAATCTTGAACCTGCTCTTTGCTTTTTCCATACCTTACCACACACCGTCTGACCCTATGCTGCTGTCATAATTCTCAGCCTTATGCTACCACTTATTCCCCTTAAAGTTCAAAATTTATTTATTAGTGTCACAAGTAGGCTTACATTAGCACTGCAATGAAGTTCCTATGAAATTCCCCTAGTCGCCACAGCCTGGCATCTCTTCAGGTCAATGAAGCTAACCTGCATGTCCTTTGGACTGTGGGAGGAAACCGGAGCACCAGGAAGAAACACAGCAGATGCAGGGAGAACATGCAGACTCTGCACAGACAATGATTCAAGCTGGGAATCAAACTCCGAGTCCCTGGCACTGTGATGCTCAGTATAATGGAAAGTCAATCCTCCTGTACCTCAGACCTTGCTTGTCAATTTCTCTCCATCCTGTTTCACACTCTCCCCTTGCATATGACTAACCTTTTATCACTGTCAAAGTCCCATCCTTGTCTCCTTGTTGCATCTCCTCCCCATCTATCCACTCACGTAAAAATATAGAACTAGAAGCAAGAGTAGGCCATTTGGCCCTTCAAGTCTGCCCCATCATTCATTTTGATTATGGATGATCATCAAATCAGACAACATTTTGGTCTCAACTACAATCTGTGACAGCAAATTCTCACTTCCAGGTTCCATTCTTGTGTCCACAAGCAAGGGTTGAATTTCATTTCATTTACTCAATTTAATTTGCAAATGCTAACTGTTGTTATTCATTAATAGAAATAGGTCTCAAAGAAGAGACTGTATGACAATGTACCGAGATGAAACACAACATTTCATGTGCTCGTTGTGTGAGAATACAACTAGGGAATGGTACCGCAGATACTGCCTGTGTAATGGTCGTGTAAACTGACTGGAACTAGACGGTATTCGACAAAGTAAGCCGGCTCTCACTATTGAGCTCTGTCTACCACCTCATTTCATCCATTCGCGCCTTATTAAATCCTCATAAACTTGTCAGAGAAGACAGTTAGCATTTGAGCTCAGTCCATTAGCTTAGTAAAATAACAAGACACAAGACATATGTTCTGGTGGGAGGCATTTGTGTGACTGCCACACACTCACAAATGAACTAACAGATTGAATTGTGTTAATTATTTGCCAATGGAGAACTTTCACTTTAAAAAGACACAAAAATCCAAAAGAGATTCATGCAATAACAAGTCATGATTATATACACCATACTGAATATAGAAGTAGCAGATTATTATCCTTCATATATGCATAAAATCAGTGAGTTATTACACAGCATTTTGGAGCAGGACAAGAAGTTAACATGCCATATGTTGGTTTACAGTAAACAAAATCTTGCCTTACGTTGAGAGACAGGAATAATATGTTATCGCTTTCATAAATGTTGAGACATTGTAGCGATTGATACGGCTGAGTGGCTTCTAGGCCGTTTCAGGGGCAGTCAAAAGTCAACCACATTATTGTGGCTCTAAGGTCACATGTAGGCCAGACCAGGCGAGGATGGAAGATTTCCTTCCCTAAAGGACATTAGTGAACCAGATGGGCTTTTCTGACAATCAACAATGGTTTCATGATCATCAGTAGACTCTTAATTCCAGATATTTTTAATTGAATTCATATTTTACCATTTGCTGTAGTGGGATTTGAACCCGGGCCCACCACCAGAACATTATCTGGATTTTTGAATTAATAATCAAACAATAATATCTCAAGTCCTTCACCTCTCCAATATTAAATACCCAGCCGAATTGTGCTAATTATTTGCAAACAGAAAACTTCCAGATTAAGAAGGCATAAAAATTCAAAACAGACTCACATAATAACGAGTCATGATTATATATACCATTTGAATATAGAAGTAGCAGACTATTATCACATGTTTGCACATAAAATCACCGAGTTATCCCACAACATTTAACCCTTACAGTATTGTGGATCAGCACACAGAACATGGACTTTAAGAAGGCAGCTCACCACCACCTTCTCAAGGGTAACTAGGGACGGACAATAAATGCTGGCCAGCCAGTGGTGCCCATGTCCCACGAATAAATAAAAATAAAATAAATGCCCATTTAAAAACTCTCGGTTATTGTCACACTGATGTGTATAGGAACAGATGAGAATGGGATGCCATATGTTATTATACATGAAATATATAAACAATTGATTATTATAGCTCTAATGTAAAACAATGGCTTACGGTACACATATAGTGTTGTGGTACACATAGCAGGTAATTCTAATCTCCAAAAATAAATGGGTTTAAATTGGGTGGAATATTGATATTTTAAAATTCTGCTCCTAACCCACCCAACAAAGGAGCTCAAGCCAGCATAGATCAGCCATGATCTAATCGAATGGCAAGGCAGGCTTGAAGGGCTTGGTGGCCTATTCCTGCTTCTGTTTCTCAAGTTCTTGCATTGTGTTCATTTCCAGTTTTAACAGCGCTAATATAAGGCAGACAACAAACATGAGTCCAGGGACAAATTGTCCATTCAATTATTATAACACAGCTTGTGTCTCATATTTAACCAATCTTCCAAGTTTCACCTGGCATCTAAAAGAAAGTGATGATTGTTTTATGGAAGAGGCAATTGTCTTTCTAGAAATGCTACTGGGCTAACACGATCAGGAGTGCTTCCGCCAAGTCTACTGAGCTACCCTTCTTCACTGTCCAACATTGGACCTTGGATCTCAAACCTAAAGTCCTCATCAACGCACTTAGACTCACTCCTAGATTAGAGTTTTGGAAACCATTTTGGGAATTGGATGCCCCTTAAACACTCCACCATCCCCCCCCCCCCCCCCCCCCCCCCCCCCAACACCCATCACTCACTTCACAGGATTGATGACCATGAGCCTCCCATTATCACAACCACTGAGGTTGTGATAAGGACCAGTGAGGACCAGAGAGGTGGATGGGGGTAAGGCGGTTGATGTAGTATATATGGACTTTAGTAAGGCTTTTGATAAGGTGGCCCATGGAAGACTTCTACAGAAAATGCAGATGTGTGGAATAGAGGGTGATTTAGCTAATTGGATTAGAAATTGGCTGGCAGATAGAAGACAGAGGGTGGTGGTTGATGGGAGATATTCATCGTGGAGTTCGGTGACGAGTGGTGTGCCTCAGGGGTCTGTTTTGGGCCCCTGCTGTTTGTAATTTTTATAAATGATCTGGATGAGGGTATTGAGGGATGGATCAGTAAATTTGCAGATGATACTAAAGTTGGTGGTGGGTAGATAGTGAAGAGGGGTGTTTTAGTTTACAGAGTGACTTGGACAAGTTCAGAGCTGGGCCGAGAGGTGGCAAATGGAGTTTAATGTGGAAAAGTGTGAGGTAATGCACTTTGGCAGGAACAATAAATGTGTAGAGTATAGGGTAATGGTAGGGCTCTTAATAGTGTTGAGGAACAGAAGGATCTTGGTGTATGTGTCAATAGATCCCTGAAAGTAGGCAGTCAAGTGGATAAAGTTGTTAAGAAGGCATATGAGTCTTAGCTTTTATTGGTAGGGGATTGAATTTAGGAGCCGCAGCATCATGTTGCAACTGTACAAAACTCTAGTGCGGCCGCACTTGGAGTATTGTGTGCAGTTCTGGTCGCCACATTATAAGAAAGATGTGGAGGCATTGGAGAGGGTCAGAGGAGGTTTACCAGGATGTTGCCTGGTATGGAGGGCAGGTCCTATGAAGAGAGGTTGAAGGATTTGAGGTTGTTTTCGTTAGAAAGGAGGCGGCTAAGAGGGGATCTTATTGAAGCATATAAGATGATTAGAGGTTTAGATAGGGTGGACAGTGATAGCCTTTTTCCTAGGATGGAGAAAGCTAGCACGAGGGGACACAGCTTTAATTAAGGGGTATGAGTTATAGGACGGATATCAGAGGTAGGTTCTTTATCAAAGAGTGATTAGGGAGTGGAATGCCCTGCCTGCAGCTGTTGTAGATGCGCCAAGTTTGGTGGCGTTTAAGAGGTTAGTTGATAAGTATATGGATGAGAAGGGAATGGTTTAGTAGGAGGGGCATTGCTTTTTATTTTGGTCGGCACAACATCGAAGGCCGAAGGGCCTGTTCTGTGCTGTATTGTTCTATGTTCTATGTTCTATGTTCACTCACATGATCTGAACTAATGGTCCTACCACTCCATATCTGTTTCTGGTCTTTGGCCTGCTCCAGAGCATTTTGCTGCCTGGCAGAGCTAAGCTTCCTCTTGCCCCTTTGGGTCCCACCTGCCACAATCCTTCTCTAGATGCCAATTTTTGGAAAAGCACCACGAGATGCTTGCTCCTGATAGCTTGGGGTTAGGATCCCCAATTACCCTGACATAGGAATCATGACCTAAAACACAAAAGCCTGCTAATTGAGTAGCTTGGGTTGAGCTAAGTCTGGATAGTTATAGCTAATGGCCACAATTCTCCCAAAAGTGTTGAATTTGAGAAACAGAAGCAGGAATAGGCCATCAGGTCCTTCAAGCTTGCCCTGGTTGATCTATGCTGGCTTGAGCTCCTTTTTTGGGTGAGTTAGGAGCAGAATTTTAAAATATCAATATTCCACCCAATCCAAACCCATTTATTTTGGGGGGTTAGAATTATCTGCTTTGTGTACCACAACATTATGTGCGTGTCATAAGCCACTGTTTTACAATAGAACTATAATAATCCATTTCTGTATATTCCAAAACTGTTCTAAATCCCAGTTCAGCTTCTCACTTGAATGTGTGCACTCTTGTACACTGCAAAGTTCACTAACGCAAATTTCATTAAAAACAAGGGGGGGGTGCTATTCTCACCAGAGTCTGACAGTTTTGAAACTCTGCGCATGTGCGGTGGCCCCCAATCTGTCAGTCGCCCCATTTGCTGGTCGGCCAGGAACCACCACAGTATTGCCTCTCCAGCCAAATCCCTTCTCTCCCTACACCCGCCCCCCCATCAACAACCTGACTGTGGCCCCAACAATCCCAGCCAGCACTGAACTTCCCCCCTGTCCCAGAGCACCCCAATGTCCAGCCCCACACCTTCCAGCAGTGGCGATCCCCCCTCCCCCCTGCAGATCCCTCCCACCTATCCCCCTCTGCGGTCAGACTCCCCGCCCCCAGAGGCAGGCCCCCCCCCCACCCCCATGGCAGACCAGCCATCCTCCCAGCCCGCCCAATTGCTGCCCTCCCTCCATCCCAGACTGATCTGTTTTGCAGAATGGGAGTGGGACCCCCCCCTCCCCACCCCTGGGCCCCACCCATAATAGGCCCCATTCCCTTTGCACTATCCGATGCCCAATGGGCAGTGCCAAGGTTGCCTCCTGGGCACTTTGCCCCTTGGGCAGAGCCGAGGGGCACAGGCTGGTATTGCCAGGAAGCACCACCATTCCTCCCCACTGCCTGGCCACCTGGAGGGTCCCAATTGCTCCTTCTTCATTCCAATGGGATCCAAGCTAGATCCCCAAATGTGGGTAGCTAGTTTGAACCCTGCCAGAATGAAGTGCTCCTGGCTGGGTGGGAAATTCAATCAGAAGGATCTTGGGGTCCAGGTCCATAGGACTCTTAAATCGGCCTCGCAGGTGGAGGAAGTGGTCAAGAAGGCGCATGGTGTACTGGCCTTCATTAATCGAGGAATTGAGTTTAGGAGTTGGGAGGTAATGATGCAGCTCTATAAGACCCTTGTCAGACCCCACTTGGAGTATTGTGCGCAGTTCTGGCCACCTCACTATAGGAAGGATGTAGAGGCTATTGAAAGAGTGCAGAGGAGATTTACAAGGATGCTGCCTGGATTGGGAGGCAGGCCTTATGAAGATAGGTTGAGGGAGCTGGGACTCTTCTCACTGGAGAGATGTAGGTTGAGAGGCGACCTGATAGAGGTTTATAAAATGTTGAGGGGAATAGATAGGGTGGATTCTCGGAGACTACTTCCCTGAGCTGAAATGGTCACTACGAGAGGACACAGATTTAAGGTGCAGGGAAGCAAATACAGAGGGGATGTTAGGGGTAAGTTTTTCACTCAGAGGGTGGTGAGTGAATGGAATCGGCTGCCGTCGGAGGTAGTAGAGGTGAACTCGCTGGGGTCTTTTAAAAGACTTCTGGATGAGAATATGGGAACAAATGGGATAGGGGGTTATAGATAGGTCTGTGGATTAGTAGATATAGATGTGATCGGCACAACTCGTGGGCCAAAGGGCCTGTTTGTGCTGTAGTGTTCTATGATCTATGTATCGATGAACTGGGAAGGTCCGGCCTCAAACAAACTTTGCTCTTTACTCAGAGGGTAGTAAGGGTGTGGAATGCCCTGCCTGCAGCAGTTGGACTCGACAATTTCATGGTCATTGGATGGGCATATGTATAACATTGGAATAGTTTAGGTTAGAAGGTCGTTAGATTAGTTCCACTGGTCAGCACAACATCAAGGGCTGAAGGGCCTGTATTGTACTATAATGTTCTATGTTCTATGTTCTAGAACCTGAAGTTCTCTATAATGAACTGTTAAACTTATTTAAAATACTTTTAAAACAAATTCAAATGACTTAACTATCTTTCCGCCGGTTTCCAGCATGGGTCTGACCAGCGACTGTTCACCAGCTCTGGGAGATATACATGCTTCCCCAACAGAAAAGTTGCAGGTCATGATGGGATAATTGTGGCCATTTCTACACAAGTTGGAAAAGCGGAATTCTTGTAATATTGGAATACTGGCTAACAGCATTTAGCTATGTGGCTAGAAATTAAGGACAGTGAAATTAATAACATTCAAAGAAATTTGGATCAAGATAGGGACAAACTGATTTTAATGTCGAAAAATGTGAAGTCATGCAGAGGCTGATACTCTGGGCAGAATCGTCGGAGCGCTGCAATGTTGGAAGTGTCGTCTTTTGTCTAAGATACTGAGACAGCACGGTAACACTATGGCTAGCACTGCTGCAACACAGCACTTGAATTTGATTCCAATCAGTCGGATTAGCCTGTAAAGGTTCCATAGTTCTATTCTACACTAAACCAGGTCTTATCATTCTCAGCAGAAAATAAAAGATCCTTGCAACAATTAGAAAGAGGAACAAGAGACTTATACCCAGTGTCTTGACTATTATTTATCCCTCAACCAAACTGCCTGTAGGATCCTGTTTTGCTCAAATTTGCTATTGTATTTCTTGCATCACAAAAGTTTTTAAAAGTGCTTTATGGCTGTAAAGTATTTTGGGGTGTCCCAATAATGTGATACACACTGTAAAAACAGAAAGTTGTGTTTTTTCATATTAAAGCACGTAATGTGACAAGAATGTTATATTTTGGAAACCAAATTCATTCCACCGGAAGAATTAAATCTGCCAACCTTTTAATAGATTAAAGACAAGAACATGTCAACCCACCCAGGGAAAACTAATAATTCTGCACTCACCCAGGATAGAATCTGGGATTTGCTGACTGCGGTCTGCGGGTTAGAAAGTCAAGGTTCCAGTTGCCAAGGGAGGAGCCATGCCCCACACCATGAAGTTTGGAGATGAGCCTTGTACGAATAATGGTGTTAAAGGCTGAGCTAAAGTCTATGAATAGGAGTCTAACATAGATGTCTTTGTTATCTCGGTGTTCCAGGATTGAGTGTAGGGCCAGATGGAAAAGGTCTGCTGTGGACCTGTTGCAGCGATAGGCAAACTGCAGTGGATCCAGACAGTCTGGGAGGCAGGAATTGATTTGTGCCATGACTAATCTTTCGAAGCACTTCATAATGATGGATGTCAGAGCCACCGGACAATAGTCATTAAGGCACACTTAATTAAGACTTTTCTTTGGTACTGGGATGATGGTCCCTACCTTTTTGAAGCAGGTAGGGACCTCAAATTAAAAGAGATTGCTGTTAGAAACAATCAAATTTTGCCATCTTTTTGTGTACACTTCAATTTAAAATCAGATAAATAATTGTAACTGTCCATTGATCACTTGGCAGACAACATTTGGAATATCATGTCTAATTCTGGATATGCACCCTCTAAACAGACATTGAGGTTTTGCAGATGCCTACAAAAAGGGCAACAAGGTTAATTCCAAGATGTGGTTTAGACTCTGGGAAAAAAACTTGTTTCCATTAAAACACAATTAAGAGGAAAATAATCCAGGGTTTTTTAAACTTGCAACAGGCATAGATAAGCAGGAGGCTCTACAAATATCCCCATCCTCAATGATGGCAGAACCCAGCACATCAGTGCCAAAGATAAGGTTACAATCTACAGCAAGAAATGCCGATAATTCACCATGATCTCCTCCCAAGATCCCACAGATACCAGTTAATTTGATTCACTCCTTGCTGTTATGATGTGGCATGAGTAATTACTGGATTAACCAAATCCCAAAGGAAAACTTAATCAAGTTATCACAATGATTTGTAGTTTATATTTTTATCGTGAGAAGGTATGTAAGAAATCTAAAAACATTTTTGGAGATTTTAAATATTAAATAGAAACATTTATTAATAAAATTAAAAAAAACTTAAACACACAAGGTCAGGAATTTATCATCCCGCCCGTCACGAGAATCAGAGTGAGCAAGGAAAGGACCATGGAAAGAATCATTGACTTCAGGTGGAATTTTGTGGTTTGGGGATGAGCAAGGCGGTAAAATCTCGCCCAAGATCACAGTTACGCAGTTAAATTTAGTCTTTGTAAAATTTCGCAAAAGTTTTGAAAAAGTTATCCCAAAAGACTGCAATATTTGGGTGGCACAGTGGTGCAATAATTGGCATAGTAGTGCAGTGACTAGCACTGCTGCCTCACAGTGCCAGGCACCTGGGTTCAATTCCGGCCTCTAGTCACTGTCTGTGTGAAGTTTGCACATTCAAATCCAATTCGACCAATTTCCAGCCATCATGTCCAAATGCAGCAAGACGTAGACAATACCCAAGCTTGGCCTGACAAGTGGCATATAACATTTGCAATATAACCAGGCAATTTCACCTCCAACAAGAGAGAACCTAACCATCATTCCTTGGGTTTCCTCCGGGTCCTTGGGTTTCCTCCCACAGCCCAATGATGTGCAAGTTAAGTTGATGGCTGTGCTAAATTGACCCTAGCATCAGCAGATTAGCAGGGTAAATATGTGGGGTTGTGGGAATGGGCTGAATGATCTCCTTCTGCACTGTGGGGTTTCTATGATTCTAATCTTCTATGATTTCTACTCAGCTAGACTGAAGTATAAATACCCTTTTATAGGAAACATTCCCTTTAAATTCTTAATCTATAAAAATCCTAGTAATATTACTGCAAAGCATGCACTGTTTCTTTCGGAGAGATATTTCACAGGACTTATCGCTCCCTCTCACCGGACAATGTAAATCCAAGACTTGTAACAAAACTTTGCTTTCTGGGACAAACGAACACTTCTCTTCTGGGTTGACCAGAGGCTGCTTACTTTATAGATATATCCAAGCATAGTATACCTTTCAAGATATCACCTGGCTTCTTCTCCTAACACATCTTTCCTTCAATATATTATTCCTCTTTTACCCATTTTACTAATTTTCTTTGGGAGTTACGTTTACTATATAAAAATCTTTCATGTTGCATTTATGGCCATTACTTTCAGGTAAAAGAAACTTAATAACTCTGCTGTATTCATTTATGAACAAAATCTGTTTTAAGTGTTCCTTTCATTTCTCTTTAGAAGTTCAATAATAAACACAAACAAACTTATTACCTCCTCATGTAAATTTCCATCCAGATTGTTGACCTATCCCATCTTAGTTTTTCTCAACTCCAGTTCAAAATGCTTTATTTTACATCTAAGCCTTTCAGTCGGACTTCTTTACACACACATTTACAACATACACACATCTTTACAACATATATTCATTCCCCACAAGCCTGCTTCACTGTATACCACAGTAAAATTGAAAAAAAATACTTCTTTACAAAATGACAATATTCCAGCGTTAGCACTGAAGGCTTCTGCTCCAGAAAATGCCACACTCCTAGCAAACCTGTTCGAAGTACCTTCTTGGTAATGTGGAAAATTGCCTAAGTACATCCTGCCACAAAAAATCTAACTTGACCACTTTCTACCCATCATGTCCACATGCAGTAAGACCTAGACAATACCCAGGCTTGGGCTGACAAGTGGCATATAACATTTGCAATACACCCAGGAAATAAGAGAGAACCTAACCATGACCCCTTGACATTCACTGTCACTATCATCATGCCTCTCTATCGACATCCTGAGGGTTACCATTGACCAGAAACTTGTTTGGGCTAGTTATATAAATACTGTGCTACAAGAGCAAGTCAGAAACTAGGAATCTTGTGAGTAACTTACTACCTGTCCACCATCTTCAGGGCACAAATTAAGTGTTCATGGAATACTGTCCATTTGCCTGGATGAGTGCAGCTCCAATAACACTTAAGAAATTCAACACTATCCAGGACAAATCATCCACAGATGTTCACTCTGTTCCTCACCAACACACTATAGGAATTCAACAAGGTTCCTTAGACAATACCTTCCAAACCCATAACTGCTACCAAGGACAAGAGCTGCAGATATCTAGGAACATCACCACCTAGAAGTTGCCAAACAAGTCACCATCCTGTCTTGGAAATATATGGCTATTCCTTCACTGTCGCTGGATCAAATTCCTGAAACTCTCTCCCTAACACTGTAAATGTACCTACACCACATGGACTGCAATGGTTCAGGAAGACAGTTCACCTTCTAAAGGACATATAAGGATGGGCAATAAATGCTGGCCACATCCAATGAATGAATTTAAAAAATGCAAATTTAAGCAGCAACTGTAACTTAACGAGAAATACAAGGGCAAGATTAATGAAGCTCAAGCAAGAGCAAAGTAGCTCCCTACCCACCTCATTCTCTACAATGGAGTGGCGGATAATGTGGAATGAATGATGAGCAAAACTCTTTGAGGTTCATCCAATGTTCGATGAAAATTTCAATGTTTCTGAACAAGCCACAATTTGTTAATTCTTCACATGACACACTGCAATATGACAAAGTACAACATTTTGTAGGTACTGTAGCATTACTATTGGAACAACAATATTCTATAGTGAAACCTACATTTAAAATTGAAGGAGGCTTAGGTGGATTCTTTCCATTCAATTTATGAAAAATTATCTTTGGTGATTTTATTTAGATTGATGAATACTTACCTGAAGGAAGATCAATCATGCTGCCTGATTTTGTTGATAGTGCTAAAGCACCCAGAGTGGATCCATTGAAAACAATATAGATTACCTCAGATCACTCTAACAACTGACTTGGCCAGCCAAAATTGGGAAACCCAGTTATCAGGCAGACATTCATACACAAGGAACAAAGTACAGCAAGGGGAAAGGCATTTCAGCCCATCAAGCCTGCACCATTCACATTGCCCTATCTGGTGTAACCACCTTATCTCTCTATTCCCCATGTGTCTATCCAGATAAGTCTTAAAAGTCACTAATGTGTCTTCCTCAACCATCTCAACTGGTAGTGCGTTCCAGGCCCCTATCAATCTTTGTGTTCCTCCCAGACATTTCTACTGAACCTTTCCGCCCTTACCTTGAACTTGTGCTCCCATGTCATTTCTACCTTGGGAAAAAGCTTCCAACTGTTCATCCAATCTATGCCCCTCATAATTTTATAAATCTCTATCAGGTCTCCCATCAGCCTCCTAGTTTATTCAATCCCTCCTCATTGCTAATACTCTCCATGCCAGGCAACATCCTGTCCTCACTCCAAAGCCTCCATATCCTTCTGAACAACAATTTAGAGCTAATCCATTCATAGTGAAATTAGGAAGCACACTTTCACATAACCCGTAGTGAAAATATGGCTTCTCTCCTTCAAAATGCTGTGATTTTAGGTCAATTAACATCTTTAAGACTGAGTTTTATTAGCCAAGGATAACCAGGGAGCTGGAGGAGGGTGAGTGAGTGGACTTGTGAATAGATCAGCCAGCATCTATGGTGGACCAGGTTTGATATATTGAATGGTCTACTCCTGCCCTTATGTATAGGTATGCATAATATTAGGGTGGCATGGTGGCACAGTGGTGAGCACTGCTGTCTCACAACACCAGGTTGCCAGATTCAATTCTGATTTCAGGTCACTGCCTGTGTGGAGATTGCATATTCTTCTCGTGTCTGCATGGGTTTCATCCGGGTGATCCAGTTTCCTCCCACAGTCCAAAGAAATGCAGGTTAGGTTGATTGGCCATACTAAATTACTGCTTAGTGTCATGGAGATTAGCAAGGTAAATGTATGGTGTTATGGGAATAGGTCCTGGGTGGATTGTGGTTGATAGAGACTCAATGGGCTAAATAGCCTCTTCCTGTATTGTATTCTATGACTCTACATTAATCTTAAAAATAAGTTGTCTAAGCACTAATTCCAGAAACAACTCAATCTTCATAAAACCCATTATTTCTCATGGGCTCTTCCGCTCTTGGAAAGAAGTCAGATATTTACAACTACTGCTAAACTCCATAGAAACAATGGCCCTTTCATATACCTTAGGTTTTCTGCTAAAGGAATTGACCTCAAAATAACTTCAGAGTCTAATCTCAGCAAATAGATCTTTTTGGTAGCAAGCTTCATATTAGCAGCAGAATTATGTGCTGTGTGTTACATAATATTATGTTTTATAAGACAGGATAGCCTCTAATTTAGGATGAGTAAGGTCCTAGGCTATCTACTTGCATTAGACAATTACATGGGAAGAGTTTATTCAATTAATTCTCTATTGGAGACATTGATATTTCAATACAGCATTGCATGGAAGCAAAGAGAAAGGGTACATGTACAGGTACAAATCACTGACCCCGTAAGTGGCATGATCTGCAGAATTTTACCCAGGATCCATCAGACGTGGCTTCAGAAACAAAACATTAAACCGAGGCGATTCGGTCCACCTTGTTGGCCAACAAGGGACATACATGCAGTGGGTCGTGTGAAAGCTGCTCTTGGATGTTGCTTCGAGAGTTGCCTAGTGCTTCACAGCGTTAGTGTACGCTTAAGCTGGATCAACTGACAGGCAACACAACAGCTCAGTGACTATCACTGTTTGCTGTGCAGTTACAGGAACCCGGGTCAGATCTCCGGCTTGGGTCAATGTCTTGGGAGTTTGCACATTCTCCCCATGCTTGCATGGGTTTTCTCCAGCTGCTCCGGTTTCCTCCCATACCCCAAAAACGTATTTTTAGGTTGATTGGTGTTAATAAATTGTCCCTAAATTGGATCTCCCTTAATCTGGCGCACATATAATTCTCTAAATTTTCACCCCTTTATTGTGGAGTCCATGAGATGTAGATGTAGATAGAAGGATTGGAATGAGGCACTCACTGAGTGTTAAAATGAACAGCATAGGCTTGTAGGGCCAAAGGGCCTGTTTCCTGTGCTGTGTTGTTCTGTGTTCTTTTAGTAAGACATGGATCCCAATTTCTCTTCAATCTGCAATGTTGTATTATCACCCCATTAATAAGTACATATACAATATATATATAAGAATATATTTATATGCCATCTAATTATGGTGGACATATGCTATTCATTTTTTAGTTATTTAGTAGTAGAGGACTTAAGTATTGCTGAAAAAAGAGACAAACTGCTGAACCTTTTCATTTTGCACTTACCAGAACAATCACAAAAATATTAAATTTTAAAGGGAGCCACAATTTACACTGCCTGAGAAATGGGCACTGATTGGTTGAAAAATTAATAACAGTTCGATGAGATGTTGCCATGGAGAATACACCTAGCATGCAAAATTGTATGGTTAGTCACATATTTAATCTAACTTGTCTTTGGGTGTCTCTTCAAACAGCCTTTCCTGCTGCTGTATGGTTTAGTGTCAAATTGGACCAGGAAGATGAAACTGTGAATAAAACTATTGACATTAATGAGAAACAGGAATCAAGAAGATATGCAGGTCCTTGACATACACCAGCCAGCACTTTACACATCCTGACATCACTGCCCTAACAAGTGCTTGTGGCTTCAAGTCCTTCATCAACTTAAAGACTTTTTGGAAGACGGGTACAACAGGTTATAAGGTTTTCCTCAATCCACTTAGGATAATGCTTACAATGTCAGTGAAGTTGGTCAAGTTACATTTCTTTCTGAAATTGGTTTAGTTTGGTTCACCATGTTATATTCATTGTATGTTGACAGAAGCCTCCAAGTATACACTGCTTATACAAGATAATAGGGGTGGCATGGTGGCACAGTGGGATAGTGGTTAGCACTGCTTCTTCACAGTGCCTGGGATTCAGGTTTGATTGCTGGCTTGAGTCACTGTCTGGAGTTTCCACATTCTCCCCATGTCTGCGTGGGTTTCCTCCAGCTGCTCTGGTGTGAGTTAGGTTGATTGGCCATGATAAATTGACTCTAGTTTTGGGGAAATTAGCAGGATAAACAACGTGGGGATAGGGAGGGATTGTTGTTGGTGGAGGCTGAATGAACAAATGGCCTCCTTCCATACTGTAACAATTCGATAATAATAGTCATATTTTAGGATTGAACAATGGAGTGGCACTGCAAATCTGTCAAACATTGATTTGGAGCTGTTACCGACATGACGTCAAATTTGGAATTGTAAATCCACTGAATAGATTACACAGATGCTGTCTTTCTGTCAGAAACATTTACAGAGCATTGATTAATTCTTGATTTATTTATATCACAAATAATAGGCTTTATTCAATTTGGATCTATCAGATAAAGACAAGGTTCATTACGACTAAAGCATCCAATCAACTGAATTAAACAAAATGGAACTCAGCATGCAGTATTTTTAAACACAGGTATCCTCAGGCATTCAGCCTAAGTGAATTGTACGTGGCTTGTATCATTGTTGTTCTCTGAAAGTAAATCCAGTCCCTGGGCCAGTCAATGGTATTTAAACATGTACAAACTCCAAACTATGTCATTGTTCATGTTTGAAAGCACCTTACTAATCACCGTAACAGTGTGGCTGGCGACGGATACTGGGGGAAGGTGACCAGCACCCTCCTGTGGCCATTTCCAACATGCGTTTCAGTTGTGCTAATAGCAAAAACCCAAGCCAAATCTTGTTGAAGATTCCACTATTCCTGAGACATTTTCCTACAGTTATCAGTTGGACTATTTTTTTTTTGCTGGGTAATTTGCTGAATAATGCAGCAGTGGATAATTAGGATCTTAATGAACTTTAGTGAATGATGAGACAAAGAGTGATTTAAGGATGGAGTAAAGAACAGAGTAACCACAGAGAAGGAGAATTGATTTGAATGAGAGAATTAGAGTTAAATCAGGGTCAGGGGAAAAAAATAGAGAATGCATTGATTAGCCCAAAGAGATGTATTTGTTCATTTAGCTTGGGCATAGTTGCAGAGTCAAGAATAGCCTTGTTAGCAGCTAGATGGAGTTCTTTAAAATAAGACAAAATAATGTGATGCTGAAATATGAAACAGAACAGAAATTTTTAGTTGGGCTAAGAGTGGCTCCTAGGATAACCAGTGTCCCAGGGACATCAGAGAGAAATAAAGGAGACGGAATAGAAAATAAAGAAAAATAATTTCCCGTTCATAAAATCTTTCACAACAATTTATTACATGTGAAATGAGATTTGAGAATTTACATTGTTCCTTTTCTGGGCTGGTGTTACTCCTTTAATTTTCAGATTTTAAATTGAGTTCCATTCCCATTAAGAGTTTTGTCTTGATCTCTCACTCTTCAGACCCACAGTCTTTACAGCAGTGTCCCCATCATGGCATTGGAAGATTTCATAAAAAGAATAGACTTCAAATATTTTGATAAACTGCATAGCTCATTACAGAATTTGAATCTATTTCCTGTGCGTGGTGGAGAATTGCGTGGTGGCAAATTAGCTGACTAGGAGCTAATGTCCATCTGGAAAACTTGCTAAATTTCCATCCATATAAATTAATGGACAGAAATATGTGCTGTTCCCTATTGAATCACCCTGCATTTTTTGTCAGAAAGCAATCCAACAATATATGATTCAGAATGGGAAAAACTGCTTCAATGTGTCTGTTCTGTAGTATATTCCATACTTCTCTCAATAAATACTTATAAATAAATACAATCCAAGCTATAATGCACTAATATACTTCCTCATCCGAATATTATTGTTTTATCTCCAAGTCAGAGAATAGTGGGTTCAAGCCCAAGTCTGGAAATTCAGACACATAATCTAGGCTGACACTTCAATGCAATACATTTTTTTGTTCATTCATGGGACAAGGGCATTTCGCAGACCAGAATTTATTGGTCATCCCTACTTGCCTTTGAGAAAGTGATGGAACGGACAAATAATGGACATAAAAAAGATGGCCTTCTTGAAATGCTGCAGTTCATGTTCTGTGAGTTGACTCACAGTGCCCTTAGGGAGGGAATTTCAGGATTTTGACCCAGAAACTGCGAAGGAACGACAATATATTTTCAAGTCATGATGGTGACACGTTTAGAGAGGAATTTGCAAGTGGTGGTGTTCCCGTGTATCTGTCGCCCTTGTCCTTCTGGATGAAAGTGATTGTGGGTTTGAAAGGTGTTGTCCTTCACCAAAGGATCTTTGGTGAATTTCTGCAGTGTATTTTGTAGATAGTACGCATTGCTGCTACTGAGCATTGGTGGTAAAGGGGATGAAGGTTTATGGAACTAGTGCCAATTAAGCAGGAGTGAGGGTGTGTTGCAGTGTCAGAGTGGTGTCAGTCAGAACAAGATGTTGGCCAGAACTTTCCAACTGTTCACACCACTACAAGCAAGGGTAGGGAATTTGACACTGAACCAAATCTCTGTTCACTGTAGCAGGTCCAGAAAATCCTGCAGATATGAACATCTGAAAAATTCCACCCATTAAATCAAGACCTACATACCTTCTCAGGTGGATGTAAAAGATTTAACTGAACTATTGGAAGAACTGAGCAGTTTTTTTTGTTCTTCTGGCCAACAGTTGTCCTTCAAGCAACATAACCAAATAATTAATGTCATTATTGTTTATGGGACCATGCTGTGTGCATCTGCCACCTTTTCATATTTTACAGTAGTGACCACATTTCCAAGGCACTTCTTTGGATGTGAAGCTCCCTGTGATATAGGGGAAGATGCTGTATGATTGCAAGTTCTTCACTGATACAATAAACTCCTCAGTATATTAAGCTTTTTATATTCTACCTGACTTATAACACAGACTTTGCAGCTGTAATGATGACATAACAGTCAGCATTCACCATCATAACCCTGTGAAACTCACAGCAACTTCTGGCATCAGCATATGTGCTGTTAAAATGCAAAAATATGGCAGGTGTTATCAGTAATTTCTTTCTCTTCCACTAAGTGCATTGTTGTAGTTTCCACAGATGGCAATCTTTAGAAATCGTTAAACTGATAAGAACTTTTTCTAGTAGGCTGTAATATCATTGAAACCTGAACAAGACAGACTCTAGCTTCTAGGTGTCCAGATCACCAACAACCTGTCCTGGTCCCCCATGTCGATGCTATAGTTAAGAAGGCCCACCATCACTTCTACTTTCTCAGGAGGCTAAGGAAATTCAGTATCTCCACTACAACTCTCGCCAACTTTTATGGATACACCACAGAAATTATTTTTTTTGGGTGTATCACAGCTTAGCATGGCTCCTGCTCTTCCCAAGACCGCAATAAACTACAAACGGTCATAAAAGAAGCCCAGTTTATCAGTCAGTTTATCAGTCAAACCAGCCTCCCATCCGTTGACTCTTTCTAACCTTCCCTCCACCTTGGAAAAGCAGCCACAGCACTCAAAGACCCAACACATCCCAATTATACTCTCTTCCACCTTCTTCTGTCAGCAAAAAGATACAAAAGTCTGCGGTCATGTACAAACTGTCTCAACAGCAGCTTCTTCCCTGCTGCCATCAGACTTTTGAATGGATCTATCTTATATTAAGTTGATCTTTCTCTACATCCTAGTTATGACATAACAGCACATTCTGCACCCTCTCCTTTCCTGTTCTATGTACGGTATGCTTTGTCTGATTAGCATGCAAGAAACAATGCTTTTCACTATATACTAATGCATGGTGGCACAGCATTGATTCCAGCCTTGGATCACTGCCTGTGCAGAATTGACACGTTCTCCTTGTGTCCATATGGGTTTCCTCTGGGTGCTCCAGTTTCCTACTACACTACACTGATGTACAGATTAAATTGACTGGCCATTATAAATTGCCCCTCAGTGTCAGGATGATTCGCAGGGAAATACATGGGGTTACTGGAATAAGGCTTGGGTGGGATTGTTGTTGGTGCAGGCTCAATGGGCCAAATGGCCTGCTTCTGCTCTGTAGATTCTATGATGATGTGACAATAATAAATCAAGTTACACTTTGCACTAATTCACAATTATTGTTGAAAAATGTCTGACTTTGGAAAACTAATTTTATATTAGTCAAAGTTACTACTTTCCATTGTAATAAAAATTCCATAGTTTTTTCATTTATTTTTAAGTTTAATCACAATCGAATCATAGAAACCCCACAGTGCAGGAAGAAGCCATTGGGCCCATCGAATTTGCACCAACCACAATCCCATCCAGGCCTTACCCCCATGTCCCTACATATTTACACCCCCAGTTCTTCTAACTTATGCATCTCAGGACACTAAGGGCAATTTTACTATGGCCACTCAACCTAATCTGCACATCTTTGGACTGTGGGAGGAAACCAGAGCACCCGGAGGAAACCCACACAGACACGAGGAGAATGTGCAAACTCCACACAGACAGTGACCCAAACGGGGAATTGAACTAGGTCCCTGGAGCTGTGAAATAGCAGTGCTAACCACTGTGCTACTGTGTCTCCCAATACTTAAGCTTCTAATGACTCTGTCCAAATCTTTATTTTCCTCTCTGTAAAATGTATAAAAAGTGAAGAATAATCAGTGCTGTCAGAATTATTCATTGGGCTTACCTGAAGAGCCTGCTTTTCTTTTATTTGTTTGTGGAACATGTGTGTCATTGGCTGGCCAGCATTTATTGCCCACCCCTAGTTGCCCTTGAACTGAGTGGCTTGCTAGGCCACTTCAAGGGGCAGTTGAGAATCAACAACATTGCTGTGGCTCTGAAGTCACACATCAGCCAGACCAGGTAAGGGTAGCACATTAGTGAAGCAGATGGGCTTTTCTGACAATCAGCAATGGTTTCATGGTCATCAGTAGATTCTTAATTCCAGATATTTTTCCTTTAATTGAATTCAATCTCCACCATCTGTCTTGGCAGGATTGAAACCAGGTCCCCATCATCAGAGTTTTTGGATCAGTAGTCTACTGATAATATCATTAGGCTATCACATGTAGGCCTGACTGGATAAGGAAGACAGATGGGTTTTTACAACAAGTGACAATTGTTGCTGTAATTATAGTCATAATTATGAACTTAGTACAAAGTGTAACTTTTCTGTTTGTTCTTCATCAGTGATAGGCAACTATTAGTGGAGCACAGGGATATGGCCTTCTTATTGCACTATCAATACAAAGATTCCAGCAGTTTGAGAAAGCAGCTTACATTGTCCTCTAAAGGTACCCAAGAAAGAGAGAATAGGCAATAAATGTTAATTAATATTTGGAATTTTTAAATTGATTGTTAATTGCTTTAACCTTAATCCACAGATGATATTTCCTTAGTCTTTACAGCCTTTACTGAACTCTTTGGTGTATTTGATCAGCTACACAGAACATATGGAGACTGTTTGTATACAATCCCAACAGAAGAAAGGCATAAGAAAAACTGCAGAAAAACACACTCCAAATGCCAACTTCCACGAGAATGGCCACAGTAAGACTCAGAACAACAGGTTAAAGTCCAACAGGTTTATTTGGAATCATGGGCTTTTGGAGCCCTGCTCCTTCATCACTCACCTTATGGGGAGGCGATGGCCTAATGGAATTATCACTAGACCATTGATCCATAAACGCAACAAATGTTCTGGGGACCTGGGTTCAAATCTCAACACATCAGATGGCAGGAACAAAATGTCTGGAATTAAGAATCTACTGATGACCATAAAATTGTTGTTGATTGTTGGAAAATCCCATCTGGTTCACTAATGTCCTTTAGGGAAAGAAATCTCCCATCCTTACATGTGACCCCAGAGCCACAGCAATATGGTTGCCTCTCAACTGCCCTCAGGCAACTAGAGATGGGCAGTAAATGCTGGCCCAAACAATGATACCCATGTCCCATGAATGAATAGAAAGAAAATGAACAAGGTCATCTCCTTTAGTCTGCTGCAATGGCAAACATGTAATCACCTATGATTTGCTTTGTAATTGCAAACTGAAAATTCTTACTTTCAGTTCATTCCAAAACCAGCTAACAGGAGGGTAATACAGAAAGGATAATAACTGGGTGCACACACACACATTGAACCCAACACACCTAGAAAATAAATTACATACAAATTAGAAAAGTCACAGCTTACTAAATGTCAAGCAAAGTATGATATAATAACCTAAGAACACTTCTGACTTTTATTAGAGCAGCACAGTGCTGTCTCACAGTGCCAGGAATCTGAGTTTGATTTCCAGCTTGGATCACTGATAATAAGGAGTCTGCATATTCTCTGCATGGGTTTCTTTGGGTGCTTCAGTTTCCTCCTATAGTCTGCAAGACATGCTGGTTAGGTGCATTGGCTATGCTAAATTCTCCCTCGGTGTACCCAAACAGGCACCGGAATGTGGCAACTGGGGGATTTTCACAGCAACTTCATTGCAGTGTTAATGTAAGCCTACTTGTGATATTAAGAAAACTTAAACTTAAACTGAAATGTTCCTCAGAGGAACAACAGACTGAAACGTTGACCCAAAGCATCTCATTGCCTTAGCTATACTAATGCATTTCAAATCTGCCAACCCTCCATTTTTTTTGCTTGCTGTATATCAACAGAAAATTAGAAATACTGCTATTATATAATTCATACTTACAAGATAAGAAAGGAAGGAATGAGAAAAGGGATTGTACCTTTCAAAGATACTCCTTCTCTATGGCATATACAGCCTGCCCCACCATGAACTATATTCCACAGCAACTCCCTGCACCCCCCCCCCCAACCATACCCCCAAGTTAGCATTCTGGGGTAAAGTTCTGTATAAATAGGCCCTGATCCCCAAATGTATGTCAGCAACATTACTATTTTCATAATTCCCATTTTTTAAAAAAACTTCGAAAATACGAGTACACTTTCCCATTATCTGCTATGTACAACTCCCACTTGTGCCACATGGGAAGGGACATCAGAATTGTATTTTAATACCAGAAGTTAATTTTTTCCCTGAGAATGCAGGTTGAAGTGATGAGGAGAATGTTAAATGCAAATAATGGGGGGTAGGGGGGTTAGGGAGACAGTAGAATTGAAAGAATATTTACACATTTCAATCCAGCCAGCTCAGCGCAGTAAAAACCCAAATAGTTTCATGTGTCATTAACTCCTCAGAGGTCCAAGCCACATTCTATTAGGATAATAAGTACAGTAATCATTCACAGACATTAATATAATTATATTCACTGAGCCACAGCAGACCATGCCAAGGTTGGGTTACATATTTTATATTGTATGTTTTCTCAAGTGCTGACAAAGTGAGAAACTACAAATAAGGAATGAATGCTGTCACTGAATTGAGCATGATCCTTAATTCTCTGACAGCAACTAAAATAAAACTGAAGTATAATGATCATCAGAAAGTTACACAAGTTATATTTCAGTCCTCAAGTCCACAACCTGCCCTAAACTAAGAGGTCATATTATAATTACTATTATGATTAATCACGTTAGTGAGTTCAGTTTTTATAATTGTCTTGGCACTAAGTTAGATATGATAATCAATTCATTGTATGTTCTGAGATAACAAGGGGAAGCAATAGTTTAGTGGTATTATGGTTAGACTATTATTAATCCAGAAACTCAGCTAATGTTCCAGAGACCCGATTGCAACTCCTGTCATGCAAATGGCGGAATTTGAATTCAACAAAAAGAAAAATATCTGGAATTAAGAATCTACTGATGACTATAAAACCATTGTCAATTGTTAGAAAGACCCATCTGATTCACAGACGTCATTTAAGGAAGGAAATCTACCTTTCTTACATGGGCTGGCCTACATGTGACTCCAAAACCATAGCAATGTGGTTGACTCTCAACTGCCCTTGGGCAACTAGGGATAGGCCAGTGATGCCCATATCCCACAGATGAATAAAAGAAAGACAAGTGCAAATAAGTACAATTAGATGCTGAAATATTGAGGCCACTGCATATTTGAAAAAGGTGCATCATCTATGTCTGCACAATATGAAATGCTTTTTATATTAATCTTCTCAAATTGATATGCAGTGCTCTGATTTCAAAATACGTAAACAATATTTCAAAAGTTTCTTAACCCAAAACACTAGATCAGCAAAAAGGAGTTTAATTTCAAAGTAAGAGTTTAGATTTTGCTGTCACTAATGAAGGATTGACACTTACAACTGCCCTGTCATAGGCTTCAAGCTATCATACTTAAGAGATCCTGGTCAGCATAGAGTCCTCTGCACAGGATCTGTAGCATGTGTAGGCAGGATAAGCAACAGCATGTCTCATCAACCAATCAAATTGAAGAATCCTTACCGAGCCACGCTGAGTTACAACCAGGAAGTTGAATTAGCATATTTAATTCTTTGCAAAATCATTTACAGAAAGCAAAATAAAGAACAGTAAAGAAAGTTGGGCGTCAGACAGCAAAAGCGGAAACAAGAATCAAACAAAAAAAAAAGCAATTTAATTTTAAAATCTCCAACAATAATTGGAAGTGGAACAGTGATTAGCACTGATGCCTCACAGCACTAGGGACCTGGGTTCAATTCTGCCCACGGGTGATTGAGCTGGGCAACAGACAGACGCTGACAGATCAGGACTACTGTGCATGTGCAGAGGCCCAGAACTGCCAGATGCCAGTATGAATACGCCCCACCCCCTGAGCTTTTAATAAGATTCATGATTGTGACCTCTGTATTGCACAGCGTGTGATGATTTGGGTTTAAAGTTGCACTGAAAAAAGAATCAGGATTTAGACCAGTTCCTCACCAATTCAGCATTTTTGAGAGAATTGCTTCTATAGTTTTAGTTCAGTTGAAAATAAATACCGGAACAATCTGAACATGAAAAGGGGCAGTGAGCAAGTCTGAAATTAAAGAAAAGGGTTCTAAAAACCAGGGAGAGAAAGGAAAAAAATTCCAAGATGACAACTATGTCAAGAACAAGAAAATATCCTGTTTAGTGAAGTTAGTCGTGAGGAACAGAGGAAGGTTAAAATCATGAAGCTATAGAAAGCAGATTTAAAGGAAAATGGGCCTGTGAGAAGCCAGAGATCCAAGGAGACAATAGAAGGTCTGTAACTTTTTACTATGGGCCTATTTACAATGGGTGACACAGCAGCAGAATGGTTAGCGCTGCTGTCTCACAACGCCAGGGACTCGGGTTCGATTCCTGGCTTGGATCACTGTCTGTGCAGAGTCTGCACATTCTCCTGGTGTCTGTGTGGGTTTCCTCCAGGTGCTCTGTTTTCCTCCCACAGTCCAAAAGACATGCTGGTCAGGTGCATTGGCCATGCTAAAGTCTCCTTTAGTGTACCCGACCAGGCACTGGAGTGTGGCAACTGGAGGATTTTCACAATAACTTCATTGCAGTGTTAATGTAAGGCTACTTGTGACTAATAAATAAACCTTACACTTAATATTGTAATTTCCTATTGTCCATTGCAGAAAATGCCAAAAAAGAGACTCTAGGAACGAAGTATGAATTTATTTTGTGCGTTTTATTCTCGTCAAAATTAGAGATGCTTCCCCATCACATGTCACACTGCACCAAAACAGAACTGTGGAGATGCCAGCGCTGGACTGGTGGGGGCACAGTAAGAAGTCTCACAACACCAGGTTAAAATTCAACAGGTTTATTTGGAATCACGAGCTTTCAGAACGTTGCTACTTCCTCAGCCGAGTCACCTGACAAAGATGCAGTGTCCCGAAAGCTTATGATTCCAAATAAACCTGTTGGACTTTAACCTGGTGTTGTGAGACTTCTTACAAAATAGAATTGATTGACAATATCAGATTACATTTCAATAAATTCCCAATCAGTTTAACAGATCAATGTTTTACAATTTACAATGATAGAATGTGAGAAGGAATAGCCAACATCTTTCTAACATGTTAAACATGTCATCCCTTGATGTTAATCTTTTAAAATCATAAAATAAAATGCATTAATCCTAAAATAAACATACACCACAAATTTCAAAAATTATTGCCATATCCCTAAGTATTGCAGCATGTGTGTGAAAATTCAACGGGCAGTAGCTACATTTGAAAGGCTGCTCCAATGATTGGAATGCAGTTAAATTGTCCTCTTCTTTTGACTGACTCTCTCCACCTCTCGCATTAGACGCAGGCAGAGTTCATCCCGCCAAGGCAAGGCGACACACTGCACAGCTATTGGAAGACCAACAGTTCCTGATATAGCCTGGAATGCAGGAGATGGGAAAAAAATACAAATAAGATCAAGTGCATATGAAATGATAAGTCCTTGTGGAAATGAATTATCACCCTGCATTGATTACACAGCTAATATTTTATTGATTACAAAAGGACAATCAATTCTCACAAAGCAATGCTAGTCCATGGAGGCAAAACCAAATGTAAGCATAAATCATACAGCATTAGCTTCTCCATCCATTCTCACATTGGTTTAGAGCAATTCAACCTTTTACATA
Source organism: Sphyrna mokarran (assembly GCA_024679065.1). NCBI lineage: Eukaryota > Metazoa > Chordata > Chondrichthyes > Carcharhiniformes > Carcharhinidae > Sphyrna > Sphyrna mokarran. The sequence continues at coordinate 26,678,659 of JAGIQG010000009.1, forward strand.
TAATAGATGCAGGATAATCTTCCTTCAGCTTCATTATGAGAAAGCTAAGTGATCTGTGTGCCCACTATTTTTTATTTATTAGTCACAAGTAGGCTTACATTAACACTGCAATGAAGTTACAATGAAAATTGCCCCATTCTAGCATCTGTTTGGGTACACTAAAAGAGAATTTAGCACGGCCAATCCATCTAACCCACACATCTTTGGATTGTGGGAGGAAATTAGAGTTCCCAAAGGAAACCCACACAGACACCAGGAGAACATTCTGACTCCACACAGACAGTGACCCAATAGGGGTCACCCAATAGGGAATAGAACCTGGGTCCCTGGTGCTGCGAGGCAGTAGTGCCAACCACTGTACCATTGTAGCTCCCTTGCTCATTCCAGTTCAGAAACAGTATAAATTAAGATCCACTTCCATTCATAAATTTTGCATTGAACATTCCAAAGTTGGTATGTAATCTCCTTCCTGTCCCAACTCAGATGGGCATTGCTGTACAATGTGTTACCATCGTTTTTTTGTCAGAAGTGACATTCCCTCTATCCCACGAGAGAAAATCAATGACCACCACCATTCTTCTTTCTTCAGAATAATTTTTCAAATTCTCACCCAGTGAACATTATGCCCTTCATTTGAGGCTGCGATTCAGGCCCAAGTCATCCTTTTGGGGAACCAAAAATACAACAAAAGACTCAAATTTCCTGCAATTCTGCAAAAATGCATGCCTTGTTTCTATCTCTGAGTTGTAAGCATGTGGGAACATCACTTTAACCCAATACGTTGGCTCAAGATAGAAACTGGAATCAAAAATAGAATCCAGTTTAAAAGTTTACTGAGAATATGCTGATGGAAAGTTGTAGTACATAAACTAGCAAGCAATTTTACTGAGGAATACAGGTTAGAAGTGAAAAGAATGTTCCTGCCAATTGTGTCAACTTATCTGACTTTCATTTACATGGAATCCCAGTTGCAGAAGGTTCCAGATTTTGTGCCATTATTGTGACTATTAAAGAGATCAGACTTGCTTCACGGCACACTGGCAGTCGAAGAGTGTTTTAGTCATCAAGTAGCTCTTTTTGATCAAGTTTCTAGAGTGGGACTTGAACCTGCACCATTTGGCTCAAAGACGAGTGTGTGACCAACTTAGCAACTGCTAATGCCCAAGCACAAGACAGGATAGCTTACGTCAAAAGGTCAGTACTGAAAACTCTGAAACAAATGTTATTGCTGTGACAGATTTGTGGATGTGCACAGTTCCATTAGGTGTCAGTCTCCTTCTCATGGGGAACACACAGGAATATTCAGAGCACAGAGCAGAGCACTTCACATGAACGCATGACCAAGGCTTTCGTTGTGGATTAACTGGATTTCTATCCCCAAGTTGTAAGTACATGGGAATATCACTTTAGGCCCATACATTTGCTCAAACTAGAAACTGCCACCAAAAATCTAACTATTTCACTTTTAGATTCCCTAGAGTACAGAAGGAGGCCATTCGGCACATCGAATCCCACCTAGGCTCTGTTTGCACAACCCCACATGTTTACTCTGCTAATCCCCCTGAGACTAAGAGACAATTTACCATGGCCAATCAACCTAATCCGCACATCTTTGGACTGTGGGAGAAAACCAGAGCACCTGGAGGAAATCCACAAAGACACAGGGAAAATGTGCAAACTCCACACAGACAGCGACCCGAAGTTAGAATTGAACCTAGGAACCTGGCATTGTGAGGCAGCGGTGTTAACCACTGTGCACGTTTAAAAGTTTATCAAGGACATGCTGATGGAAGTTTGTACTACAAAAACTAGCAGGACGTGACTTCCAAATCTCAGGGACAGGATACATAAAAATGAGGCATCTTGGACCGATATTATCTACTTTCAGGATATGAAACGAGGCTCGTGTTGCAGAGATTTTGGAATCAAGGCTTGCTTTATCTGATCAGGCGCACTAACCTTTTTGAAAGTCCTGTCCCAGAGATCGTTACTGTGACCGACATATCCCTTCAGCTCCTCCTCGTCCTTCTCTGTCACTGTACTAACTGGCACAACACCAGCCGGGAAATCTAACAGATTGAAAATCATCTGGTAACAGGCTGAGGCTGTGGGGACAAAAATAGAACAGCATCATTATCCTGATAATTCTTAATTAGCTTCAAGGTGAATGTCACAAGGTGTTAGGAGTTGCTAAGATAGTGAGATGGCAAGGTCAAAGTGGTAGCTGCAAAGTGAAGGGGTTTACATCGAGCTAATGTGGAGGGAAAGATTAAGGGAGTATTATAGGGAAGGATACTAAAGAGGGAGAAGTTAATGAGTTGAGATGGAAGTTGAAATGACCTGAAAGGATAAGTCTGTTCATCACAGAGGCTGAGGGGAGATAGAAGTGAGGATACACATTAAAAATCTACCATAAAAACACTGTCGACTGTTGGAAAAACCCATCTGGTTCACTAATGACTTCTAGGGAAAGAAATCAGCTGGTCTGGCCTACATTTGACTCCAGAATCACATCAATGTGACTGAATCTCAACTGATCTCTAAGGGCAACTAAGAATAGGCAATAAATGCTGGCCAGCCAGTGACACTCATGTTCCATGAATGAATTTTTTAAAAAACCCCATGAGCAAATTATCATACAGCAATGCTGTATTATGGTGACAATGAAGGACATGATGTGGAGATGTCGGCGTTGGACTGGGGTAAACAATTAAGAAGTCTCACAACACCAGGTTAAAGTCCAACAGGTTCATTTGTAGCAAACACCACTTGCTTTAAGAACTGGCTGCCGGCTCCAAGTGAACAGGATCTCCAAGAAGATCGTGCATATCGACACAGACATCAAGTTTTTACAAAGATGCAAGAAAGCAGATAAGGATCAGAACTCTCACCCACCTGACGAAGGAACAGCCAGTTCCGAAAGCTAGTGGTGTTTGCTACAAATAAACCTGTTGGACTTTAACCTGCTATTGTGAGACTTCTGACCATGAAGGACATAGAGGATTGTCAACAGACCTCCCTGTGACCTTCATGGAGTACGTACTCCTTTACTGAGCGAGCCAGGCTTCATCAATGGGAAGTGAGCAGCAGGGAATTAAAACCCATTGTTTCAACCCTAAGTTGCCAGGTACTGAGCTGCATATTCTATGTTAGGGAAGTGGCTTTTTTTTGTTATCATTAAAGGGTTTTTGTGATAGAAAACTGGCCTTGGCATAAGACTGTGGTTGTAAAAATAAGCGGCCTTGACAATGAAAAAAAGTTTTGGTTTTAAAGCTCACAATTGGAAAACATGCCAAGGTTGTACGTTGTAAGGTTCAGCCTGAGAAAGTGATAAAAGACAAAATGGTATTAGTGATAAGGGAGTCAAGTGTTTCATTACAGAAAGCTGAAAGAAGATTTGAAGCATCACTAGCATTTTGGAAGAGGAACTATAGTTAATATAGTTCCGCAATCTAGTGAAAGGTGCTCTGTTTCATCATGATACCAATAATGGCACTTCTTAATAAATATGATTCATAGTTTCCACTCTGAGATATACATGGTCAGGAGGAGTGTTATTTGTCCACATGTCAGAAAGCTCCAAAAGCTTTGGGGAATTTTGTACTATGTTGAATGAGATCATCAGCAGCATAATGGCTTCATTGTTCATCCCAGGATACTATCTCTCTAATTACTTTGTGTATTATTAAGAGTTTAAAAGGATGAGAGGGATTGTCATTGAAACTTACAGAATACTGAAAGGCCTGGATAGAGTGGACACGAGGAAGATGTTTCCATTAGTACGAGAGAATAGGATCTGAGGGCACAGCCTCAGAATAAAGGGTCAACCTTTTAGCATCAAGCTGAGGAGGAACTTCTTCAGCCAGAGAATGGTGAATCTGTGGAATTCATTGCCACAGAAGGCTGTGGAGGCCAGGCCAGTGTGTGTATTTAAGACAGAGATAGATAGGTTCTTGATTAGTAAGGAGATCAAAGGTTACAGGGAAAAGGCAGGAGAATAGGGTTCAGAAACTTACCAGTCATGATTGAATGGCAGAGCAGACTTGATGGATCAAATGGCCTAATTCAGTTCCTATATCTGAATATGCCTTAATATGCTTTAGTAAATATGAAATGTGGAAGCTACACTTTAAACTGGGTTTGTTAAATCAGAACTTAGTCATTCTTTCGTGTCCATTTGAATCACATAAACAAACCAAGTGTTCCTTTTCCAGTGATTCCATATTAAACCTCCATTGAAATTTTCAAAGGAAGGGTACAAATTTTCCAAGTCCCTCAGCTACTGATGCTTCTCTCAGCTAACAATACTGTTAGCTGTCTTTCATCTGATATTTGCTGTGTGACATGGCTTTCTGTAAAATGGTCATTGCTTTGAAAGGCCAAAATAACAGTGGCTGCACTTGAAAAAGTGATTCAGAGGACTTTAAGATGTTTCTGTTAGATGGCCCAATATTAATAAACTACGTCAAGATTGATTCCAATCTTTTAGTTCACTAATAGTGCCTCTCAATCACTTTTGCAAAGCAGGTCTCAGTATTCAATATATAAACTATAGAAATAGGAAACATAAGTAAAAATTGGAATTGCATTGGGATGCATTATTAATGCCTGGCTGTCAATCTAACTCTGACAGCCCAAAGAGAGTTTTATGCACTGTTGCTTAACATGCATGTGCAAAATGCTACTTCAGGCTGTTCAATTTTAGATTGTATTACACCGTCTGAAAGTAATGAAGGTTTTCATTCATAAGTGTCTGGAAGAACAAAGGATCTCCAAGGACATTTTAAACTAGATTTGAGACCTCAATAGAGCCTTATTCCTTAATGGGTTCCAAATAATTTGGTTGTATGCATGGACCCTCACATTTGACTTTGGAAGCATAGAGCAAATTAATTGCCTTTACCATCTGAAAGACATGCTGATTAGCTGGAATGACCATGCTAAATTCTCCCTCAGTGTATCCGAACAGGCGCCGGACTGTGGCGCCTAGGGCATTTTCAGTGACTTCATTGCAGAGTTGATGTAAGCCTACTTGTGACGCTAATAAACTGTAAACGTGGGCATTTAATCATTAGATTTTGACCAGGATTTTCCGGCTGTTTACATCCCGCTGCCACAGTGAGCGAGGATGGAGAACTTGGTGCTCAGGCTAGTCTCTGTTAGCTGCAGCGGGACCAGAAAATCCCTATGGTACGAAAAGCCAGAAAATTCCTCCCTTTATCTTTGTACGTACCAGCCCGATGTAAAATGTAAAATTATCGTAGTTTGCCTTCAATAATACATTATTCTTATATCATTGAATCGGTACGTACCTGTTAATTTTCCAGCATATCCAGTTGTGAAAGCTGGACCTAGCGCTGGACAAAGTAAGACATCAAGGTTTGCGTTTTTCCACATGCTGATGTACTCCGCACAGTAAGCCTAGGCAGAACAAATAAAAACTTTGATTCCTTAATGGTGACACTTCATTCGCACTTCGCGGTGTAACATGCAGATAATCTGAACTTTTAGACAAGCCTAACTAGTGATAAAGGTACAGACAAAGTGCCTAATGCTGTGAAAATCAACTTATAGACCCTTCCAATGATGTCACATGTACTGCGCAGCAGGTGGACATCACAATGCAACAACCAGAAAGACTCAGTTGGGCCAAAAATTAATTCAGCCAGTCTGTTAACAGCATTTTAATCCTGGTGCAATGATAACCGGACTGGTTAGAAGTTCCATGCAGCAACAAACATGCTGATGTAGCAAGATTTGCTGACTAGATGCTGAATTTAAAGTCGCACTCACTCACAAGCACTGCGATCAGAACAATCTGTGCCACTGTGAAGAGTGCATTATAAAATCGGCTTCCAATTTGCTTTCTTTTACTTTTCTCCTTCTTAACTTCCCTCGACAAACAATCACTGGTTATCATGTGTGGATAAACAATGGGGAGGAAGAGGAGTCAACAGCCTGAAGAACAAAGACAGGCAGCAGTAAGGTCTGTTCCAAGACAGCCTTTGCGATGGAGTGGGGGCGAAGGGGACAGGGTTGGGACGAGGGGGAGACAGAGAGGGGCGAGAAGGGAGAGAGGCTTCGCCCAGTCATCAGGATTTTTAAGTGAAGACTTGCTTCTGAATTAATTTGACCTATGCAGTCCAGGTATCATTCTGGTATACCTTGACCAGACTCCCTCCTTGAAGCCAACTCCACATGCATTCAGGCAAAACTCCTACAAAATCCACTTTGAAAGGCTGAACACTGGGTGCACTTTTCTCTTCCTGCCCACCATGAGAATTGTAGCGGGCCCCGACTATACAAAGACCCACTGATATTGGGCCAAGCAACTTGGTCTATGAAGCTACTTTCTCTTGAAGTCCATAAGTCCAAATAGACCATTCAGTCCCTTGAGCCTGTTCCACCGTCAATAGGATCATGGTTGATGCCAACATTCCTCAGGTCCACTTTCCTGCCCCCCCCCCCCCCCCCCCCTGGCCCCCCCCCCCCCCCCGCGTTTTCCCTTACTGATCAAGGATCTATTTCAGGCTTAAATATACATAAGGACTCTGTCCCCACGGCTCTTTGTGGTAAGGAGCTCCAAAGATTCACAATACTCTGGGGGAAGAAATTCCTTCTAATCTCAATGTTAAACTGGCACCCCTTTATTCTGAGACGATGCCCTCTGGTCCTCAACACTCCCATCCTCTCAGTATTTACCCTGTTAAGCCCATTAAGAATTCAATGGCTGAGATTTTCCCAGCTCACTGTGCTGCTTGAATAGCACAGTAGGCCGGAAGACAAGAGCAGGGGGCCCTTAGTGGGATGCCCAGATTCTTTCTCAGAGTAATCAGGGCAGAGCTGATTAGCATGTTGAAATCTAAATTTCAATATGATTAGCAGGATCAGACAGCATTCTCCAGGCCCGCTGGTGTCTTTCCCCACCAGGAGAGGTTCCCACTAGTGAGATTTACAACTGCTCCCCAATAACAGGCAACAGACATTTTCACCCCATTGAGATCCCCCCCCCTTGAAGGTCAGGGGCAAGGGTGGGGCCAGGCTGGCATTGTTAGCCTGGCACCCTTGCACTGCCCAGACAGCACACTGGCATGCCCAATGGGCAACAGGCAGTGTCAAGAGAGTGGGGCTAGGGGGCATTCTGGCCACAGGGCCTACTGCGGGGAATGATCAGTGGACAGGGCTGGGGGAACTCACTACCACTCTGTACTGGGATTGTTGGGAAAGGGAGAGAGAAGGGTGATTTGGGTTGATCATTGCGGAAGGTGGTGGGGGGGGAAGAGGGAGCAGTGATCACCCAAGACCAGAATTCAACCCTGGTCCCTGAGACTGTGAGGCAGCAATGCTAACCACTGTGTGTCACAGTGCCTTCCTTCACCCATTAATATACACTCTTAACAGTTCTGGTCCCAGCACTGATCCCTGTGGAATCCCACTGGTTAGAGATCACCTTCCTGAAAAAGAGCCCATTATCCTCATTTGCTGTTTCCTATCCATGAGCCGATTCTCTAACCTTGCTAATATACTACCTCCAATACCGTGGGGTCTTACTTTACAACCTAACCTTCTATGAGGTACTTTGTCGAACGCCTCCTAGGAGTCCAAATAATACAACTCATCTACCGGTTCCCCTTTATCCATTGTGGTTGAGACTTCCTTGAAAAACTCTTACATTAGTGAAACACAATTTTCCTTTCATGAAGCCATGCTGACTCTTCTCAATTAAATTAGGATTTACCAAATGTCCCGTTATTGCTCCTTAATTGATGCCAACAATTTTTCCAGCAGTAGATGTTAAGCTAATTGGCCTATAGTTATCTGCTTTTTGCCTCCCTCCCTTTCTGAATAGGGCTGTCACACTGGCAGTTTTTCAATCTTCTGGTATTTCCCCAGAATCTGACTTTTGGAAAGTCACAACCAATGCATTCACTATCTCTGGAGCTGCTTCTTTTAGGATCCATCAGGGCCAGGGACTTATCTGCCATTAGCCCCATTAGTTTGTCTAATACTACTTCTTTAGTAATGCCAATGATATTAGTTCCACCCATATTTTTTAATATTAATGGGATGTTCAAAGTATCTTCCACCATGAAGGAAGGAGTTAGGAGGACTAAAAGGCATCAGGAAAAGTCCTTGGGAAACAGGATTAAGGAAAATCTTAAGGCATTTTACATATAAAAAAGCAAGTGGGTAGCCAGAGAAAGGGTTGGTCTATTGAAGGATAGTGGAGGGAATCTACGCATGGAATCAGAAGAAATGTGCAAGATACTAAATGAATATTTTGATTCAATATTCACCAAAGAGAGGGACTTGATAGATGAGGAGCCTAGCATAGGGTGCTTAGATATTCTGGGTCATGGTGATATTAAAAAGAAGGTGGTTTTGGGCATCTTAAAAAACATTGAAGTAGATAAGTCTCCAGGCCTGATGGGATCTACCCCAGAATACTAAGGGAGACAAGGCTGGGGGCTTGACAGAAATCTTTGTATTCTGTTTGGCTATAGATGAAGTTCCAGAGGACTGGAAAATAGCCAACGTTGTTCTATTGTTTAAGAAAGGCAGCAGAGATAATCCAGGAAATTATACGCTAGTGAGCCTTACGTCAGTGGTAGGGAAATTGTTGGAACAGGACAGGGACAAGATTTACTTACTTTTGGAAACAAGTGGACACATTAGTGACAGTCATCACGGTTTTGTGAAGGGGAGTTCGTGCCTCACTAACTTGATCGAATTTTTCAAAAATGATAGATGAGGGAAAGGCAGTGGATGTTGTATACATGGACGTCAGTAAAGCTTTTGGCAAGGTACTATGTGGTAGACTGGTATGAAAGGTGAAGTCACACAGGATCAGAGGAGAGCTGGCAAGATGGATGCAGAAATGACTTGGCCACAGAAGACACAGGGTAGGAGTAGAGAGGTGTTTTTCTGAATGGAACATAGAACGTAGAACATTACTGCGCAGTATAGGCCCTTCAGCTCTCGATGTTGCACCGACCAATGGAACCAATCTAACGACCTTCTAACCTAAATTATTCCAATGTTATCCATATGCCTATCCATTGACCACTTGAACACCCTTAAAATTCATATTCATAGAATCCATAACTGCTGCAGGCAGGGCATTCCACGCCCTTACTATCCTCTGAGTAAAGAATCTATCTCTGACATCCATCCTATAACTATCACCCCTTAGTTTAAAGGTATGATTGAATGGAAGGCAGTGACCAGCAGTGTTCCACAAGGATCAGTTCTTGGACCTTTGTTGTTTGTAGCATATATAAGTAATTTGGAGGAAAATGTCTGGTCTGATTAGTAAGTTCGCAGATGACACAAAAATTGGTGGAGTTGTGAATAGTGAAGAGGATTGTCAGATCGATTTCAGTTGTATAGGGAAACATTTAGAGAAGATGTGTGAGGCAAGTTCTTTTACACAGGGGGTAATAAATATTTGGAATGCACTGCCTGGGGAGCTGATGAAAGCAAGTACAATAGCAGCATTTAAAGCACAAATAGACAAACACATCAATAGGATGGGAATGGAAGAATACAGACTAAGTGCTTACAGTTTGAGTTTAGGCAGCTATCAGAATTAGTGCAGGCTTGAAGAGCCAAAGGGCTGTTTCTGTGCTGTACTTTTCTTTGTTCTAATGCGGATAGGGCCTGGGTGGGATAATATTCTGTGCAGACTCAATGGGTTGAATGGTCTCCTTCTGCACTGTCAGATTCTATATCTTGGAAGAACGTACTGTCAACAGAACAGTTGGCCATTGAATAGTTGGCATCTCAATAGACCTAACCGCAAGTCGATGCGTGCACCACCCCATATTAAAGGAGATAGGTTGCAGGCGAGTAGGTTGTAACCAGGCCACATATTGCATTTAACAAGCCCCCTCCCACTTCAAACTCATTGGCAGGCGTGTGTGAAATCGAACCTCATATTAGAGCGTGTGCACTAACAGATAGTCATCGATCTCCTTGGACTCTTCACTCATTCACATTTGAAACAGAAGCAAATCTGCTACAAATGAACAGCAAATTCAGCAACATCCAAAAGATACAAATCTCACCTCAATTTCAACGTGCTTTTTCCACATTTCATCAATTGATCTAGAAGAATATAACAAGAAGACACAGAGAATCCAGGAAGGAGAATGGCACAAGGAAAAGAGAAGAAAGGTTTAGAGTAACGATACTGATTGAAAGTCTGGAATGCTCTATTATCAAAAATACACCAATATTAAAATAAAAGCATCAAAATTTAATTGTGAACCGTTTGATATATTCAGAATCAAAATGTTCAACATTATAATTTTGTCTTTAACAATTATATATCTCACAATGAGTTTCTTTAATTTAGTATGACAGTGGAACTAATCATTTTCTGGCAAGCATCAGGCACAGAGTACTATGCTTGCAATGTCAGAGCGCCTGATTTAAATTTATTTGCAAGACATGGGCGAGACTGGCTGTCCAGCATTTATTACCCATCCCTAGTTGCCCAAGAGTAATTGAGAGTCAACCACATTGCTCTAGCTCTTGAGTCACATGTAGACCAGACCAGATAAGGACGACAGATTTCCTTTCCTCAAGGACATGAGTGAATGATGGATTTTTCTGACAATGGTTTCATGGTCATCAGTTGATTCTTAATTCCAGATATTTATTTGAACTCAAATTCCACATTTGCCAAGGCAGGATTCGAAACCGAATCCCCAGAACATTAGCTGAGTTCCTGAATAATACCACTAAGCCATCGCTTCCGCTTGCCATTGTCCCAAAGGATCATGGACATCTCTCTCCATTGAAAGAGACAATTTTGGCAACTTTTGGCTTGAAGAGTATGGCTCCACAAGAGTGGGGCAAGGCTGGAACACAGGGACTCCATGAAATCACATAGCCAGTTTGGGGACAGGTGTATGGAGTACATACATCTAGCTGTCTAGTCAAAGTAATAACAGACCCGCGAGACATGCAAGGCCTTGCTTGCCCCAAGTTTGGAAAATCCTACCCACGGCTATGGGTCACGCCTCTTAAAAGTCACTTCTGTATCTGCTTCCACTACCTCTCCTGGCAACGAATTCCAGGCACTTTCTCTGTGTAAAATGGTCCTTTCCCTGATTCCTGTGGCAGGCAGGGTGGGAAAATTTAGCCTGTGATATACAATGCACATAAATCTGAAGCAATTCCATGAAGTGCTGATAGTTTCTAGGAAGTTTCCTGAAGAATTATCACCATACTCAAAAGATAACTTACTGGATGGGTTCAGACAGAATACAAAATCAAAATAAGGAATGAAAGCAAGTGTTCAAAGTCTTACTTTGATCCACTCAGGTTCTTGAGGCACTCTGCAATCCTAGGACTCTAAAACAAATAAAAGATTATAGATATTATGCAAAAAGTGCTGACTGAAACTAAATAATAATTGTTGAGATATACTTCACTGCAATATAACAGTTGATTATTTAAACAGCACCCTGAATGGAGTCAAGTGATTGACGAAGTGTTAGAATGAGAATGTGAGGTAAACAGGTGTGTAGTAGATACAATAAATTAAAAGAATCATAGAAATGCTGGTTATTAATATATACACACAAATGTTGTCCCACATCCCTCAAGTAAATGCAGATTACACATAATTCGAGTTTCCCCAAACTGCGGAACAGTTCAAAGATATGCAGATTAGATTGATTTGCAATGCTAAGTTGACCATTAGTGTCAGGGGGACTAGCAGGGTAAATATGTGGGGTTACAAAGATAGGGCCTGGGTTGGATTGTTGTCAGTGCAGGCTCAATGGGCCGAGTGGCCTCCTTCTGCACTGTAGGGATTTTATGAACAAAGAACAAAGAACATTACAGGACAGGAACAGGCCTTTCAGCCCTCCAAGCCTGCACTGACCATGCCGCCTGACTTAACTAAAACCCTATACCCTTCCTGGGACCATATCCCGCAATTCGCATCCTATTCATGTACTTGTCAAGACGCCCCTTAAAAGTCACTTCCGTATCCACTTCCACTACCTCCCTGGCAATGAGTTCCAGGCACTCACTCTGTGTAAAAAATCTGCGTCCTACATCACCTTTAAAGTTTGCCCCTTGCACCTTAAAGCTATGCCGCCTAATAATTATCTCTTCCAACCTGGGAAAAAGCTTCTGATATCCACTCTCTGCATGCCTCTCATAATCTTGTAGACTTCTATCAGGTCTCCCCTCAACCTCCATTGCTCCAGTGAGAACAAACCATGTTTCTCCAACCTCTCCTCACAATTAAAGCCCTCTGTACCAGGCAATATCCTGGTAAATTCTTTTCTACACTATCTCCACAACCTCCACATCTTGAACACTATATTCCAAGTGTAGCCTATCTAAGGTTCTATAAAGCTGCAACATGACTTGCCAATTTTTAAACTCAATACCCCAGCTGATGAAGGCAAGCATGTTGTCTGCCTCCTTGACGACCTTCTCCTCCTGCATTGCAGTGACCTGTGTACTTATACACCCAGATCTCTTCGCTTATCAATACTCTTAAGACCATTTGCTGTATATTTCCTATATGTATTAGACATTCCAAAATTCCTTACCTCACATCTGTCCAGATTAATCTCCATCTGCCATCTCTCTATCCAAGCCTCCAATTGATGCACATCCTGCTCTATTCTCTGATGGCCTTCATTGCTATCTGCAAATCCACCAACCTTTGTGTCGTCCACAAACTTACTAATCAATCCAGTTACATTTTCTCCAAATCATTTACATATAATACAAACAGCAAAGGTCCCAGCACTAATCCCTGAGGAACACCACTTGTCACAGCTCCCTATTCAGAAACACACCCTTCCGTTGCTACCCTCTGTCTTCTTTGACTGAGCCAGTTCTGTATCCACCTTGCCAGCTCATCTCGGATCCCATGCGACTTCATCTTCTTCACCAGTTTGCCATAAGGGACCTTGTCAAAGGCCTGAGTGATGTCCATGTAGGCAACATCCACTGCCCTACCCTCGTCAATCATCTTTGTCTTCTTCGAAAAACTCAATCAAGTACATGAGACATGACTTCTCCTTCACAAAAGCATGTTGCCTCTCACTAATATGTCCACTCATTTCCAAGTGGCAATTAAGTCCATCTCGAAGAATCCTCTCCAATAATTTCCTTACCACTGATATAAGGTTCACCGGCCTGTAATTACCTGATTATTCTTGCTACCCTTCTTAAACAAAAAAAAACATTGGCTATTCTCCAATCCTCTGGAACCTCCCCTGTAGCCAATAAGGATACAAAGGTTCTCTCAAAGCCCTAGCAATTTCTTCCCTTGCTCTCTCAGTTAACTGGGGTATATCCCATCAGGCCCTGGGAATTTGTCTACCTTAATGTTTCTCAACAACCCCAATACCACCTCCTTTTTGATCTCAACATGACTCAAACTATCTACACACCCTTTCCCAGACTCATCATCCACCAAGTCCTTCCCTTTGGTGAATATTGACGCAAAGTACTCAATTAATATCTCACCCATTTCCTCTGATTCCATGCCTGGATTCCCTCCCTTGTCCTCGAGCGGGCCAACCCTCTCTCTGGCTACTGTATTGCTCTTTATGTATAAAAAGCCTTTGAATTTTTCTTAATCCTACTGGCCAATGCTTTTTCATTACCCCTTTTAGACCTTCTTATTCCTTGCTTAAGTTTCTTTCTACTTTCTTTATATTCTACACTTGTTTTGTGTGTCCCAGCCTTCTAGCTTTGATAAATGCTTCCTTTTTCTCTTTGACTAAGCTCACAACATCTCTCGTTATCCAAGTTCCCAAAACTTGCCATACTTTTCCTCATCACAGAACTCTACAGTGCCGAAAGAGGCCCTTTGGCCCATCGAATCTGCACCAAACACAATCCCACCCAGAACTTACCCCCATATCCCTACATATTATACCCACTAATCCCTCTAACTTACGCATCCTTGGACACTAAGGGGCAATTTCTCAGCATGGCCAATCAACCTAACCCACATATCTTTGGACTGTGGGAGGAAACCGGAGTACCTGGAGGAAATCCACGCAGACATGAAAGGAATGTGCAAACTCCACACAGACAGAGACCTGAGCCAGGAATTGAACCCAGGACCCTGAGGCTGTGAAGCAGCAGTGCTAATCACTGTGCTACCGTGCTGCCTTACAGGAATGTGTCAGTCCTGAATCCCTATCAACCTACACTTGAAAGCCTCCCACATGCCAGATGTTGATTTGCCCTCAAACATCTGCCCCCCAATCTACATTCTTCAGTTCCTGCCTAATATTGTTGTAATTAGCCTTCCCCACCTTAACTTGAGAACTACACTTATCTTTATCCATCAGTATCTTAAAGCTTACCGAATTGTGATCACTGCTCCCAAACTGCTCCCCTACTGAAACGTCAACCACATGGCCGGACTCATTTCCCAATACCAGGTCCAATATGGCCCCTTTTCTAGCTGGACTATCTACATACTGTTTCAGGAAGCCCTCCTGAACATTCCTCACAAACTCTGCCCCATCCATGCTCCTAGCACTAAGTGAGTCCTAGACAATATAGGGGAAGTTAAAATCTCCTACTACAACAACCTTGTTACTTTTACACCTTGCTAAAATCTGCTTATATATCTGTTCCTCAATCTCCTGCTGGCAGTGGGGTGGCCTATTGTAAACTCCCAATATTGTGATTACACCTTTCCCATTCCTGAGCTCTATCCATATTGTCTCGCTGTATGAACTCTCCGAGGTGTCCTCCCAGAGTACAGTTGTGATATTTTCCTTAACCAGTAATGCAACTCCCCCACCCTTTTTACATCCCCCTCTATCCTGGAATGTTAAGCTTCCAATCCTGTCCTTCCATTAACCAAGTCTCTGCAATGGCAACAACATCATAGTTCCAAATACTAATAAGCTCTAAGTTCATCTGCCTTACCTGTTACACTTCTCGCATTGAAACAAATCCACTACACCTTCTCTGATCAGCAATCTCACCCTGCCTGCTGTTTCTCTGAGTCTTACTGGCTCTACTCTCTGGTTCCCATTCGGCTAATTCATCTTTGCTTTGGTTCCCACTCCCTGCCAAACTAATGTAAATCCTCCCGTGTGACACTAGCAAACCTCCTGGCCATAATATTTATGCCCTTCCAGTTTAGATGCAACCCATCCTTCTCGTTCAGGTCCCGGTAGAGACCCCAGTGGTCCAGATATCTGAAACTTTCCCTCCTACACCAGCTGTTTAGCCATGTGTTGTGCTGCACTATCTTCCTATTCCTAGCCTCACTAGCCCGTGGCACAGGGACTAATCCTGAGATTACAGCCTTAGAGGCCCTGCTTTTTAACTTTCTATGATTCTATGGTCCCACTATGTTGTGATGCCATAAATCAGGAAGTTGCCAAAAGTGAGTTAGCTGCAACATTTTCTGACAACTTGTCATTTTAAACGATTCACTGTAACTTATGCATCCAGTACCTGTGAGCCTGATTGGCACACAGGGAGCGACAAATCAGAAAATTGATAAATAGCTTTCTCGAATGAAAATGTGAGGATAACAACTTAACCATTTATTGAAAGCAACGCCAAGCTGCCAAAAAGACACAGCTGACAACAGCACCACCAACTGGTTAGCTAAAGAACTACAGCAATCATATTGAATGGGGCTAATTTCCTGTACTGCCCACCACAGGTATAATAGCGCACAAGGGGTGAACCAGGGGAAAATCTGTTGATCTCAGGCAGGATTTTCCAGTTTCAGGGAAATTGCAGCCAGAAAATCCCACCCTATGTGTCAAATTGCATTGTTATGACACACTAATTTCAAATCTGGAAAGCCTATTTTATTTCACCAGCAGTCATGTGGATTACAACGTGGAAACAAGCTCTTCAATTCGACTCGTCTATGCTGCCCCTAAATTTAACCATAATTGCCCATCTTTACACCCACCTTACCTATGTAACTGTCTAAACGCTTTTCAAAAAACAAAAGTGTACACGTCTCTACTACTACCTCTGGCAGCTTGTTCCAAACACTCACCAGTCTGTGTGTGAAAAAATTGCCCCTCTGGATCCTTTTGTATCTCTCCCTTCTCATCTTAGACTTATGCCCTCTAGTTTCAGACTTCCTGACTTTGAGATAAGATATTGTCTATGTAGATGATCTATACCCCTCATTATTTTACTGACCTCAATAAGATCACCTTGAAGCCTTCACCACAGAGATCCCGCAGATCCCCCTATTCCACCATCCAAATGTTTCTTAACATTTTCCAGGATTCGCCTTCCTGGAAGGAAGCTTATTTCCTTCAGAAAGCTTATTTCACAACTGGATCACCCTTTGAAGAACTTCCTGATATCAATTCTGCATTTTCCTTTTACTACCTTGAACTACAGTCATCTCATCTTACTGTCAATTTAGTTCCAAGTCATATGGCACATTCACTTCTTTTCCATCCCCATAAGTACCCCAGTGGAGGATGACCTTTCAAATGCCTCTCCTGTTGGGCTAAGAGAAAGCCTGCTTCACTCCTTTCTTTCCTCAGAACTCAGTCCATTGACAATAGAGAACAACCACATGGATTGCCTCCCAACTGCTCATTTGGTGGTACTAAGCTGACACCTCACAAGTCCAATCAAAGCTGCCATCTGTTTGCTCAGGACTGTGTAGTTCAACATTCAGATGGAAACAAACTCATTGGAAACACTTACAACAGATTTTTGAAAATGTTCATATGTATGGAAAGCAGGGAGGTGGCGGGGTGGAGTCTGTGCCTTTGCCTCAATGTTGAGTTACTGTAATGTCTCAATTCTTAGCTCTGATGTAAAGAGAATTAACGTAAGGTTTTCATACTAAAGGGGGAGCTAATCATACAAAAAAAAAAGCCAGTCTTCTACAAGGGATACATATACATTTAGCGTATACTGTTAAGTTTATTTATTAGTGTCATAAGTAGGCTTACATTAACACTGCAATGAAGTTACTGTGAAAATCACCTAGGCGCCACTTTCCGGCACCTATTCGGGTACACTAAGGGAGAATTTACCATGGCCAATGCATCTAACCAGCATGTCTTTTGGACTACGGAAGGAAACTGAAGCATCCTGAGGAAACCCACGCAGACACAGAGAGAATGTGCAAACTCTGCACTGCCAGTGACCCATATGGGGAATTAAACCCATGTCCCTGGTATTATGAGGCAGCAGTGCTAACCACTGCGCCGCTCAACTGGTTTGGCTGTACAACAAACAGAATCTCTAGCACTTTGTGTTAATCCAGCAGAAGGAATTCTTTAATTGTAGGCAGCAAAATAAAACAAACTTATTCCAATTTATAAATCAAAGACAAAGGTTTAATAAAGAAACATCATTATTCCAACACTTACAGCCTCACCCTGGGCCATTCCAAACTCTCACAAACACCAGCAGCTTTATTTATACTGAGTCAACTGGTCAGCTGACCACCACTTCATTTTGTCATTGGTTACATGCTGTTAACGTTAGCTCTCCCTTACATCATGTTACTATTGGTGACTACAACAAATTCAATGTTGTCATTGATTACATTTTTAACACTTTGTTCTGCAAAGATTTAGCTGTGAGCACGCAGGATTATCCAAAATTTTAATGAGGAATTAAGCCCTTTAATCTAAATGGAGGTTAGTACTTCTATCACCATTGGCTTGTCAAGAAAGGTGATGGGATTTGGGTGGAATGGGGGGAATGAGTGGAAGTACCTGCAACATTCTGATTAACAAGAGTTCAATTTAAACAGGTTGATAGTTTCGCTATCTTGAGGCACTCATCACAGAACTGTCTACCAAAGAAAACTGGGCTATACTTAACAAGGGTCAGGCATTATGAACTCATTTAAAAGATTATGATGTGGTCACAGCAGCTCAATTTCAATGTAAATTCACCTTCTTAACCCCATGTGTGGCTGTGGCAATGTATAGTTGTAAAAGCTGGACCAACAAGAAGAGTCACAAAGCTCAAAGAACATTCAAAAGGATAGGACTCAGACAGTAGGTATGTCCTGGATAAGCTTATAAGTTTATTTATTAACTTCACAAACAGGCTTACATTACACTGCAATGAAGTTACTACGAAAATCCCTTAGTTATCGCAGTCCAGCACCTGTTCAGGTACAGTGAAGGAAAATTTAGTATGCCAATGCATCTAACCAGCACGTCTTTTGGACTGTGGGAGGAAACTGGAGCACCCGGAGGAAACCCACGCAGACACAGGGAGAACATGCAAACCCCACACAGACAGTGATCCAAGCCCAGAATCAAACCTGGGTCCCAGGCACTGTGAGACAGCAGTACTAACTGGTGGATAACCAAGACAACAAATGAGTGAGTGCTCAGAAAAGCTGATGTTCACAGGAATGTATCTGAGGCAATTATATCAAAGAAGCTTAAATGTTTTGGACACATGATAAAAACAGGATGCAAACAGGGAAGGAGTGTATTGGTTTTGCAAGCACCTAGAAGAACATGCACAAGGAAGACCCAAGGTGGCAAGGATGGAAAACATCAGAACGTGGACAAGCAGTGAAGAATGACTGCTCATACTGCAGCCAACACTCAAAACAAAGACAGATGAAAGACAAGTGCTTGAATAACAGAAATCCGACAGTAAGGCACTGTGTTCATTCCAAATATTTGCAATATGTAATTTAAATCTATTTTTCCAAAAATCTATTTTTATATTTACTTATGCATTTATAACACGGGATTGTTTTTGAACAGCTCATATTTTGGGGAATGTTTTACTTACAAAATATTTCAGGAAAAAGCAGAGGACTTTCTTCAGAAACGTCGGCACCTTTTGTATGACAAACATATCAACCAAGGTCGGGTCAAGTATGTCTCCTTTTCTAGAAAATACAAAGGAAGACAAGAATCAAATCCTAGTTTGTGTGTGGACACATCAAAGCACACAATATGATTGGGAACATTCAGAGGAACAAAGCTTCCTGCCTATTAGGTGCTCGCGGATCAGAGTGATGTCTTGTAAATCGTTCTTTTATTATACATGGACAAAAAACAACCAATGAACACAAACAGAAACAATGCTAACAACTGCAACTTTCTTATCCTCTTTAATAATAAAGAAAGCAGAGAAAGAAGTGTCTATTGTGTCAATAGATCCCTGAAAGTAGGCAGTCAAGTGGATAAAGTTGTTAAGAAGGCATATGGAGTCTTAGCTTTTATTGGTAGGGGGATTGAATTTAGGAGCCGCAGCATCATGTTGCAACTGTACAAAACTCTAGTGCGGCCGCACTTGGAGTATTGTGTGCAGTTCTGGTCCCCACATTATAAGAAAGATGTGGAGGCATTGGAGAGGGTACAGAGGAGGTTTACCAGGATGTTGCCTGGTATGGAGGGCAGGTCCTATGAAGAGAGGTTGAAGGATTTGAGGTTGTTTTCGTTAGAAAGGAGGCGGCTAAGAGGGGATCTTATTGAAGCATATAAGATGATTAGAGGTTTAGATAGGGTGGACAGTGATAGCCTTTTTCCTAGGATGGAGAAAGCTAGCACGAGGGGACACAGCTTTAAATTAAGGGGTATGAGTTATAGGACGGATATCAGAGGTAGGTTCTTTACTCAAAGAGTGATTAGGGAGTGGAATGCCCTGCCTGCAGCTGTTGTAGATGCGCCAAGTTTGGTGGCGTTTAAGAGGTTAATTGATAAGTATATGGAAGAGAAGGGAATGGTTTAGTTTGGAGGGGCATTGCTTTTTATTTTGGTCGGCACAACATCGAAGGCCGAAGGGCCTGTTCTGTGCTGTAATGTTCTATGTTCTATGTTCTATTAAGTGCCACCATTAGGGTAGCCACTGGCTCAATTTTGGATATTTTTTAAGAGTCTGAACCACCGACCAAATTCTTTATATGTGAACTAATTTAGACTTTGACCCTGCAGCTTTATATTTCTCAGATAACCTGTCATTGCGTTTTATTTCTGATACTATGGTCGCGTGATGATCAGTTGTCCACTATGACTTCTTAACTATTAGGAAACTATGAACAGACTGCATCAGACAACAGCAAAGGTAGTGGATAACTTATAATCCTTAAAATCTGAAGGTAATTGCCAATAAATCTGAATGTTTCAAACGGAAAAGAAATTTCCTACAATGCTTTCATTAAAGTGAAACTTACAATCTTCGCAAAAGGGTAACGCCTCCATCAGCCCTCAACGCGCAGAAAATTAACTCACAAAATGCATGTCCAGTTCTTAGAGGTGTGAAGGGAACCAGCTGAAAAGATACAATAAAAGTGAAATGTTAGTGTATAGGTGACCAATGATAATTGAGAATAACAACAATTAGTCCAGAAGTAGCTCTCAACATACACACCAAGGCAAATGATGTAATATTCCAGTTGAAGTATGTACTTAGAATTGTTCGTCCCATTTATTATCACAACTTAGGAAATAAAGATCGATGAATACAGATCTTAACACATCAAGAACAGTCATAGAATCCCTACAGTGTAGAAGGAGGCCATTCGGCCCATCAAGCCTGCACCAACAACAATGTCTGCAATTCTGGAGACTCTATGACAACAATCCCATCCAGGTTCTAACCCCATAATCCCATGTTTTCACCCTGTCAATCCCCCGACATTAAGTGACAATTTAGCATGGCCACCGTACGTAACCTACATATCTTTGGACTGTGGGAGGAAAACAGAGCATCCGGAGGAAACCCATGCAGACACAGGCACCATCCAAACTCCACACAGACAGTGACCCGAGGCCAGAATTGAACCCAGATCCCTGGCACTGTGAGGCAGCAGTGCTAACCACTGTGCCACCCTGTCCGCCCTTGCACTACCTGTGAAAATGAACTAATCTTCACTCAACGTCCTAGTCTTGAGTAGACAGGTTAACATGGTTCTCGCAAACACAAATTGAATCTGTTCCCCATTGCCCTTCTGTTTCTCTTCCAGTCAGACATGATTAGGGTATGATTTCACCCTGTCCAGTAGGTGAAGGATTTAATCCCACCACAAACATAAGACTATCAAATCTTCATGGTTTAAACATTTGGAAAACATTTTAAAACTTCAAGGGTCAGGAATAAGCACAGTTTATTCAGGCTGCCCCCTCCTCTCAATTTTAGGTCAGACTTATCCATCTGCATTTCACTCCCCTCAACTTCACCCGGCAACTCAGCTACACCCTAAAGGTTGGTTTTTAAACTCACTTTTATGAGCCCATTTTGGCTTTCCTGTACTGTTTTCTTCCCACTGGAAAAGACAGCAGAGAATTGACACCAGGCTCAGCTCTGATTTTTATGATGTAGAAATGCCGGTATTGGACTCTGGTAGACACAATAAGAAGTCTCACAACACCAGATTAAAGTCCAGCAGGTTTATTTGGTAGCACGAGCTTTCAGAGCACTGATCCTTCATCAGCTGATAAACGTGTATGAAATTAACCTGTATGATTTTTATTGTATTGCTCAACTGGTCTGGATTCTCACACAGTTACACATTTAGGCCACAGGGCTGTAACCAATGGCTGTCCACGTACCCGGTTTAGAAATGTTTTGCGTACTTTATTCAGATATTATTTTGTACCAATATCCTCAAGTTTGAACAGCGCTGTTGAAGCCCAGATTGAGATATTTGCCAACTCACTAAAATTACTACTTAATGCATCATGTAGTCAGATAGGTTCCCTCATTTAATATATTTTGTGACTGGAGATGCCAGCGTTGGACTGGGATGGGCACAGTAAGAAGTCTCACAACACCAGATTAAAGTCCAACATGTGTGTTTGGAATCACGAGCTTTCAGAGCGCTGCTCCTTCATCGGATGAATCACTACATTCTATAGTTATGTTGGCGAAAACTGTAACAAAGAGTTGACTGCAAGATAGACCTGTGTTCATACATACTTAAAATTATTTTTTGCAATTGTTTTTCTTTTCTTTTAAGGCACTGCTTCATGCCAAGTTATGCTTCTGTGGATATTAGGAGGTACTAGGAGATGACTAGTATCCACTTTTCAGTTTGGCTTTTAACAGCAAGTGTCAGAAATTGATCCAACTTTAGCATAATGCTATTCTTGTTTGTCGCTCATAAGCCCAACATTTCACAGCAAGGCCACTGGGCTGTTGTCAAAAAGAGCAAGAATCCCAAGTGGTTGATTTTCTCCTCCGCTTGTATGGAAGCAATTATATCAATTGCTCAGATCTGGCCGAGCTAAGATCAGTTAACTTAAGCAGAGACTTGGAACTGAACCTGTGCCTCCCTAGCACATAAAACTAAAACTACACATCATGGTGCACACTTTTCTTACTGGAAAACATTGCATGACAAATGGGTGAAAATTTCTGGCAAAAGGTAGATTTATCCACAGAACCAACTTGTTCAGAATGCTAGAGTGTGGAGGATTGTACTCAAATGAACCCCTGTGATGAACAATTCTAAAAACACAGACCTTGCATCATAAAAGGGTACTTAATAAAAAACAGGCACGGGAGAGGCAATTTCTGCTGATAGAAATGATTGAAAGAGAAAACAACTGCAAGCATAGGGGAAACAAGAAGGCTGTGGAATTAGCTGGATTGTTCTTTTAAAGAGGCACAGATGAGATGCCTGGCCTGCATAGAACTACAGAATCTTACAGTGGAGGAGGTGGTAATTCAGCACATCGAGTCTGCACAGACCACGATCGCATCTAGGCCCCAACTCCACAATCCCCATGCACTTAACCTAGTTAGTCCCCCTGCCGCTAAGGGGAAATTTAGAAGGCCAGTCCACCTTTGGACTGTGGGAGGAAACGGGAGCATTCGGAAGAAACCCAAGCAGACACAGGGAGAATGTACAAACTCCACACAGTGACTCAAGCCAGGAATCAAACCCTGGTTCCCTGGCACTGTGAGGCAGCAGTGCTAACCACTGTGCCACTGTCTCGCCTCATGTTGTACTTTGCGGATTGCAAAACTGACTCCTCATGAGATAGAATCATTAAAGACTGTTTTTCTTTTTATCATAAGAACATTTATTGTATCTGTTCCCTTTGACTATTGTCGATCCTCTGGCATTAATTAGTGAACCCACCGTATGTCCAGCCTCCTCCAGCAGCTGCTTGGTTTCCAGAAGTGCACGTTTCATGCTGGCATTGGGGATCCAAAACCCATCACTCTCATAGTAGCCTATCCTCAACCGTTTGGTGCTGGTAAACACCTAAAAAGAAAGAAAGCAGATTAAATGATATTTGCAAAGTACGCAGAACAGTCTTGAGCTGTGCAAGCACTCAGATAGACCTGTTATGAATTGAATTCAATAGCAGTCTCACAACACCAGGTTAAAGTTCAACATGTTTGTTTGGTAGCAAAAGCCACTAACTTTCGGAGCACTGTTCCTTCATCAGGCACTCACCTGACGAAGAAGCATCGAGCGCTCTGAAAGGCCTGTACCAAGTGATGTGCCTCAGGGATAAGTTGTGTCCACTGCTATTTGTCATTTATATTAATGATTTGGATGAGAATATAGGAGGCATCGTTAGCAAGTTTGCATATGACAGCAAGATTGATGGCATACTGGACAGTGAAGACAGTTATCTCCAACTGCAACAGGATCTTGATCAATTGGGCCAGTGAGCTGACAAATGGCAAACAGAGTTTAATTTAGACAAATGAGAGACGCATTTGTAGATTAACTAATTAACTCCTGCTCTGGTTCAATGATAGAGCATTGGGATGAGTTACAGAACAAAAAAATCTAGGAGTACACGTTCATAGCTCCTTGAAAGTGGACTCACAGATGGACAAAGTAGTGAAGAAGGCATTCTGCATGCTTGGTTTCATTGGTCAGAATACTGAAACCAGGAGTTGGAATGTCTTGTTGAAGTTGTACGAGACGTTGGTAAGCCCACACTTGGAATGCTGTGTGCAATTCTAGTCATCCTATTATAGAAAAGATATAATTAAACTAGAAAAACTGCAGGAAAGATTTACTAGATGCTACCAGGACTTCATGGATTGAGTTATAAGCAGAGGTTGAATAGACTGGGACTTTTTCCTCAGGAGCGTAGGAAGCTGAAGAGTGATCTTATAGAGGTCTATAAAATAATGAGGGGCACATATCAGCTAGATAGTCAATATCTTTCCCCAAAGATAAGGGAGTCTAAAACTAGAGGACATAGGTTTAAGGTGAGAGGGGACAGATACAAAAGTGTCCAGAGGGCTAATTTTTTTCACACAGAGGGTGATGGACATCTGGAACAAGCTGCCAAAAGTAGTAGTAGATGCGATTACAATTTTGTTTCTTAAAAAGCAGTTAGATAGTTATATGGCTACGATGGGTAGAGAGGGATATGGGCCAAATGTGGGCAATTGGAATTAGCTTAGGGGTTAAAAAAAAAGAGCAGCATAGACAAGTTAGGCTGAAGGGCCTGTTTTCATGCAGTAAACCTCTATGACTTCATTGCCGTGTTAATGAAAGCCTCATTTGCGATTAATAAATAAACTTTAATGGTCAGGAAAACCCATCTGGTTCACTAATGTTATTTTAGGGAAGGAAATTTGCTGTCCTTACCTGGTCTGGCCTATATGTGACTCCAGAGTCACAGCAACGTGGCTGACTCTCAACTGCCCTTAGGCAAGTAGGAATGGGCAATAAATGCTGACCAGCCAGCGATGCCCATGTCCCACTAATGAATAAAAAAAAACATGTTGAACTCCATGCACAGAGCCATATAATCAAGTTGAATGCTCTGAAACAGACATGTCAAAGAAATCAATTCTAACATTTATTCCAGAGGTTGGGAGAAAGGAAGAACAAAGAATAAAAGAAAATTACGGCACAGGCACGGATCCTTTGGCCCTCCAAGCCTGCACCAACAATGCTGCCTGACTAAGCTAAAACCCCCTACCCTTCTAGGGACCATATCCCTCTATTCCCATCATATTCATGTACTTGTAAAGATACCCCTTAAAAGTCACTATGGTGTCTGCTTCCACTCCCTGCAGCGATTCTGGGCACTCACACCTTCTGTTTCAAAAGCTTGCCTCGTACATCTTCTTTAAACCTTGCCTTTCACATTTTAAAGCCTCCTAATAATTGACTCTTCTACCCTGGGAAAAAACTTCTATCCACTCTGTCTATGCCTCTCAAAATCTTGTAGACTTCTATCAGGTCATCCCTAACCTCTGGTGTCCTAGTGAGAACAAACCAAGTTTCTCCAACTTCTCCTCATAGCAAATGCCCTCCACATGAGGCAATATCCTGGTAAATCTTTTCTGTACCCTCTCCAAAGCCTCTATACTTCCTGGTAGTGTGGCGACCAGTGCGGTCTAACTAAGATTTTATAAAGCTGCAACAGAACTTGCCAATTTTTTAAACTCAATGCCCTGGCCAATGAAGGCAAGCATGCCACATGCCTTCTTAACTACCTTTTCCACCTGCATTGCCATTTTCAAAGACCTGTGTATTTGTACACCTAGATCCCTGTATCAATGCTCTTAAGGCTTCTGCCATTTACTGTATATTTCCTCTCTGTATTAGGAGCTCCAAAATGCATTACCTCACATTTGTTAGCATATTTGAGAGATTTCTCGTTTATAAAATGCATTCTGATCACACTAAAGGAAGTTTTTTTTTTAATTCATTCATGGGACGAGGGCATCACTGGCTTGGCCACATTTATTGCCCATCCCTTGTTGCCCTTGAAGTTGAGATTAATCACACTGCTGTGGCTCTGGAGTCACATGTAGGCCAGGCCAGGTAAGGATGGCAGATTTTCTTCCCTCAAGAGCATCAATAAATCAAATGGGCTTTTCCAATAATGGTTTCATGGTTATCAATACATTCTTAATTCCAGATATTTTATATTGAATTCAAATTCCACCAGCTGCCGTGGCAGGATTCGAACTCACATCCCCAGAACATTAGCTGAGGTTTGGATTGATGGTCTAGCAATAATACCTCTCCATCAAAAAAAAAGCAAAAAACACAGCTAATATTCAGCACAGATTGACAGGGAATCACTTCAGACAATGGACAAAAGTGTCAGAGAATTATTTTCAGGTCTGAAATCCCATTTAAATTAATGGAATGAAGGGTTTTCTTTAAACCTTTGCAAACATCAGCTGCCTGCATGAACTGGCAAAGGAATTGAAATGAGGCTGGTTGGTAGAGAGTGCAGGTTACATGACAGCACAAAACGACCCATTATTCATTTCTAATTAGTAAATCAGGTCAGCAAGTGTGACTATCAGGGAAATGGAAACGTCTAGGGAAAGACTGAAGGATGCTTTAATAAGCTGGTGTCGAAGATTATTTCATTGGAGCAGAATTAAGTAAAGTTTACCAGAATAATTTTATGCTGTGAGCCCATATAAGGGATTCCAGTCTGCACTTGCCATGATTTTCAGCCTGTTAAAGTCAATGGACACAAAATCATGGGAATGACACTGCTGAGTTCCCATGAGTATGAAGTCCCATGATGGGACCACAAAATTCATGACATTTCTCTTGTATCTGACAGACAATTTAATTAACCTGGATGTGTCTAACACAGTGAAAAAATCCAAAAATATTCCCATTCTTAACAGTGACATCCCTCACCTTGGGTAACATCATACTATTATTGGGGAGGAGAAAAGTAGGCACAATCCCACCACGAATATAAATCTTGTCCTAATTTCTTTTGTCTTCAGCCCTGACAAAGGGTCATCCAGACTCAAAACGTTAGCTCTATTCTCTCTCTGTCAGATGCTGTCAGACAGTGACATGGTGACATGATGATTAGCATTGCTGCCTCACACTGCCAGAGATCAATTCCCAGCTTGGGTCAATGTTTGTGCACGTCGTCTGTGTGTCTTTCCTCTGGGCGCTCCGGTTTCCCCTCTCCGTCTAAAAGATGTGCATGTTAGCTGCATTGGCTGTGCTAAATTTTCCCTCAGCGTGTCCGAACTGGCATCAAGAGTATGGCGACTCGGGGATTTTCACAATAACCTCACTGCAGCAAAAAGTAAGCCTACTTGTGACTCTAATGAACAAACTTAAACTTGAACAGATGTGCTGAGATTTTCCAGCATTTTGACTTTTGCTTCAGATTCCAAATTTCGCTTTTTTTTTTACAATAATCCTCTTTCTGTTCCGAAGAAATCAGAAGCTCTGGCAATTCTCTCTGATGTTATGTGGTGGACAGGAGAGGGTAAACAAGGGAAGGCATAGTTAGAAGATGAATATGTAATTCGAGTCACACACGTTACCTCATTATTGAAGGGCAAAGGTGGCACTGTGGGATCCAACTGGAACATATCTTCACATAATAGAGCTTTCATGCACAATGCCAAGCTATCCACATCCCTGGCCAACGGACCAGCTGCTGCTGTGACTAGAAAGCAGTAAAGGTCGCATTATTTAAAAACATGTTCTTGATTTCTACCATGATACAGTTTGTTTATAGCTAGATCAAGAGTGCTTTCTTTCAACTCTTTATTGCTATTTCTCTACTATTAGTTTTCCCAAGTAAATTATTTTGTTTGCCTTGCATTCGCCATTCCAGTTAGGAAATGATTTTCCAAATGTTTTGTTTTCACTGGCTGAAATATGGGAGGAGGAGTAACTTTCTCAGGGGTGACCAAGAGAAGAAATCAGCAAGGACTCACTACAATCAGAATTTCACTCTAGAGAAGCAAAATAGGGGCAGGTGCACAGATATAAGCTAGCAAAGTACACTTGGGCTGAACGGCCTCTATCTGAGCTGTAATACAGAATAGTCACAGCACAGGAAGCCATGTGGCCCACTATGTGCATGCTGGTCAATGAATGGCTACCCAGCCTAATCCCACCATCCTACACTCAGGTAGTCCTGCAAGTCACAAGCTCTTCACGTAGATGTCCGAGTGCTTTTCAAACAGGGTGAAAGTTTCTGCCTCTACCAGTCAGTGAGTTCCAGGTCCCAATCGCCCTCTCTAATTAAGCGGACTGAATTTGCACTGAAGGAGATCAGGCAGGTAAAAGTGGAGTGTAAGGGGAGCAGGTAAAGACTCAGAAATCTGAGCTCAATCCTGGTGGTAGGCCATACTGACATCACAGCCAGGAGCTCCATACTTCAGTGGGATACTGTCTGTGTGGAATTTGTATGCTGTTCCCATGTCTGGGTTTCCTCCAGATGCTCCGGTTTTCTTCCACAGTCCAAAGTTGTACAGGTTAGGTGGATTAGCTATGCTGAATTGCCTTTTACTGTCCAAAGATATGTAGGTTAGCCATGGTTATGAAGATAAGATGGAGGCGAAGGCCTGGATGGGCCTTTTGGAAGTCAGTGCAGATTTGATGGGCTGAATGGCCTCTTTGTGCAGTGTAGACAGAGTCATGAGGATAAATGCACTTGGCGAGGCATCTCGATGTCCCTACCATCATTGAAAGCCTTCAGTGATGCCCTTCTACGCTGAGCATCAGAAACATCCTCATAGTCCCTGACATGATTCTGCAGTGCCCACCTCTACCAGTCACGTTGCCAAATCCCCCAATCTGTGAGCTCATTGACTGGGAATCCACCTACTGTCTTTAATAGAATGGTGAACATGGAAGTGTCCAATTTCAGAGACCAACGTCTGCTGCCAGTAAGGGCCCATGTAACAATCTCGGTTAACTACAAAGTGGAGCACGTATGTATTTTTGCATGGTCAAAGTATAATGTTAAAGTAAAAGAAGCAATTAAGGTTTTGGCATTTGTTAGTAGAGAAAAGACATGTACAGATGTTATGTTGTCCTCTTTCAAGGTCAAACCAAACAGACAAACTCAAATGAAATTAGGACAAAGTAAAAGGGGCAGCTCCCCAAAAGGAGGGGAACAGCCCGAACAAAAACAAAAGTGCAAAGGAAACATAAGACACATCAAATCAAAATGTGATTGTTGGGGTCTATAACTCACCTCAGCCCCTATGATGCCCAGCCTGCAATCACTCAGAATACCACATGTAGTTCTGGCTAACTAATTCAAGGGAAGAAGGTCATTACTTTCTGTGAGTATAGAAACCAGGAAGTACAGGAAAATCTCTTGTCTGGCATTGTCTCAGAATGGGAGGTGCTGCTTAATCAAGTATACCGGTTAATTGAAGTACAAGGTCAGTTCTACATTTTCATCAAAAAGAACCACAATGATCAGGCAGGTGTTGAGGTCTCACAAAGGGTGTGGGAGCACATGAATTGAGTGAGTGGTGCAGAAGGGAAATGGTGCTGCAGAGTTGTGACTGAGAACATGCCCCCGGCACAGTGGTTAACATTGCTGCCTCACAGCACCAGGGACCCGGGTTCAATTCCCGTCTGTGTGGAGTCTGCACATTCTGCTCATGTCTGCGTGGGCTTTCTCTTGAAGCTGCGGTTACCTCCCATACTCCAAAGATATGCAGTTTACGTGGATTGGCCATGCTAAATTGCCCCTTAAATGTCGGGAGGATTAGCAGGGCAAGTAATCAGGGTTACTGGGATAAGGCTTGGCTGGGATTGTTGTTGGTGCAGGCTCGATGAGCTAAATGGCCTCCTTCTGCACTGTAGGGGATTCCATTCCAACTGTTACTAGTAAGTTAAACATCTCCAAGAGAATTACAAACCCTACAGGTCCAGCATTCTGGTTGATAGAGAATTTCAGGTAACAGAAATTTGACTGTTAAATGATTCCAGAAATCTTAAAATCAAAATTGCAATGTACAGACAGGAAGTTAACCTTGGTCTCTTCAGAAGGACAAAGCTTTTGACCTAGTTGATGGGGAATTCAAATTGTTTTGAGCAAATAGTTCACTCTAATGAAAGGTAGGGATATCAAGAAATAAGAAACAAACTGAAAGTCAACAGGAATTTTGTGCAAACTCACCAGCTTTCTGTCCAGGTATAGATGATCTGAATCCTTGTGGGCTAAATAGGATATCAATGAAAAATGTTACTAAAAGATTTCTCTTCATGAACATTAACGGCACTCTAATGTTCATAGCAATGATATAAATGATATAAAACAAGCACAGAAAACCAGATTCACTCAACTATAAGCTATCAAAATCAGATGCATTGGGCAGCATCGTAGCACAGTGGTTAGCACTGCTGCCTCACAGCTCCAGGGTCCTGGGTTCATTTTCTGGCTCGGGTCACTGTCTGTGCGGAGTTTGCACGTTCTCCCCATGTCTGCGCGCATTTCCTCTAAGTGCCGTGGTTTCCTCCCACA
This sequence comes from Sphyrna mokarran, assembly GCA_024679065.1. Taxonomy (NCBI): domain Eukaryota; kingdom Metazoa; phylum Chordata; class Chondrichthyes; order Carcharhiniformes; family Carcharhinidae; genus Sphyrna; species Sphyrna mokarran. The sequence goes on from JAGIQG010000009.1 coordinate 26,708,841, forward strand.
GTCCAGAGATGTGCGGGTTAGGTGCATTGAGTCATGGTAAATTGTCTCTTAGTGTCACAGCATGTTAGATTAGAGAGACTAGCGGGGCAAATATGAGATTACGGGGATAGGGCCTGGATGGGATTATGGTCGGTTCAGACTCAATGGGCTGAATAGCTTCCTTCTGCATTGTTGGGATTCTATAATTCTATGATTTGGGGTCAGTTCAGAGATTAAAAATTCTGTGGGCATGATCTTACTGCTGTTCATGCCACGCTCCCACTGCAGCAAGGTCTGAGATTTTGGTAGCCAGCCAAATCTCTAGTTCACAGCAGCCGGATGGGAAAATCTATTCCATTCCCTTGCAGCAGATTAAAGATACTCTAAATCTTCAAAGACATGCTGCAAAATAATTTGACTAGCTTTCAAAGCATGTGGTTATTCAGAGGATAATGAGAAACTGTACAGCAGACAGGGATCTGCTGCCAGTTTGCCTGAGATCAGTGGGGAGAGAAGGGGGGTGGGTCTGCAGCCACGCTGCCTGAGATCAATTGGAGAAGGCATGATTGATCTGGGTGGCGAGGGTGTGGGGAGATAAATGGATCAGTAATGTTGTGGAGGAGGGGCAATGACTGTGGGAGCTGGGATGGGAAGGATGCATTATCTGGCCCAGGAGGAATGTGTCAGGGAAGAAGCGTTCTATCATTTTTTTTCTGAACAGGCACAGTTGGAGGCGCCGATCGGAGTTGCAGGGTTCTGGGTGTGTTAAGCCTTACCCACAGGCTTGTGCAGCGTGATTTAAAATCGCTGGTACATTTTTAGTCACAGTGCGTATGGGCGCACCTCAGAACAGGTCTAAAAGTCACATCTGAAACACTCACAGTTTCAAGTTCGCCCAGCACTTAGAATAAAAATGGGTAAAATAGGGCTCCAAGTCTTCTGAATTTCCCAACATCAAAACAAACACCACAGCCTATGCACAGAACTCTACATAGTCACAGGTGGGCTGTTCAAATCCCCTGCAGCAAATTAAAAATATTCACAACTTTCCATGACATGCTGCAGAACCATTTGATTAGCTTTCAAAGCCTGTGGTTATTGAGAAGATAAAAAGAGAAACAGTACAAACTGTAACTTGATCTACCTCTTTCCAAATGTCTTATTACTGTCTTGAAAATATTGTATCCTCATTTCCGCTAGAGTTGAGACAGATGATGCTAATTTACAGTCAAAAGTCTTTTTAATTAATGGGTAGCACCTTTTCACTGTTTTTTAAAACACAGTTCTGTTGCAGGTGCAAAAATGAAAACAGATGATTCAAAAAGAATCCTCAATCATTACTGTCCAAAAGAGACAGAAAGTAGAACAGGGCAAGCAGAGGCACAGTGGTATTGTCACTAGTAATTCAGAGACCCAGGGCACCAAGATTCAAATCCCATGACAACAGATGGGGAAATTTGAATTCAATAAAAATCTGGAATTAAGAGTCTAATGATGAAACCATTGTCAATTGTCCAACTGGTTCACTAGTGTCCTTTAGGGAAGGAAATCTGCCACCCTTACTTGGTCTGGCCTACATGTGACTCCAGGACCACAACAATGTGGTTGACTCTCAGCTGCCCTCAGACAACTAGGGATGGGCAATAAATGCCGGCCAGCCAGTGACCCCATGTTCCACGAATGAATAAAAAAAAAGTAGGGAAATGTATACTGTAATACCATTCTCCACAAGTCCTGTTTCTATCATAAATACCAGGTACATTCCAAGGAGTTGAAATCAAATGCTAAAGTTAACATTAACTACTCTTAAACTTATTAGTGATTAGCTTAACAGCAACTGACTCTCAGGTATTGCAACCAATTTGTACAATTTGATCCGTTTAAGTGTATTTCCAGGTGAAGTAGTTAAATGTGTATTGAAATTTGCAAACCCAGACGGTATTAGATGCTCAGTTATTGAACATGTTCAAGCCATCGATTGCCATCTGTTTGGATGATGAGGGAATTGTTATTTGGGGATAGTCCAGTTAGGTGAAATTAAAGTAGATTGTTGAGTGGCAGTGGCAAAGTCAAAGGGCCAAATGGCCATTCCTATTCTTTATGTTTTTATGGACTCTGTAAAGATGAAATTTGAAGAATTATATAGGGCAAGGAGCTGCATCAATGGGTTCACCACATGGCAAGTCAGCATCTCATTTCACTGTTGTCTCCTTATAGCTAATGCAGTTGGACATAAAAGCCCATAGGGAGATTCTGTTCCCTGCCAACAGAGGGGAGAAGCTTGCCACAGAACAGAAAGACATGGCGGGAAATTGCTGAGGAGGTTAGCAATAGGAGAATAGTGCCATACTCCTGGCAAACAATGTTTAATAATCTTGTCAGATCAGGAAAATGAAATGATATTGCTCATTCTGCCTTTCTAAACCTTCACCTGCAATCCATTTCTCAAGCAAGCTTACTTTCAGGTTCACCCATCCCTCCCTCTCAAGGCATCACCTTGTTCCCAATCTGGCCAGCTACCAGTGAAACGCACCCTTCATGCAATGTCACAGCCATGCATCAGCAACCTTTCACAAATGCTATCCATCTATTCACTGACACATTTCATTTCTTACAGTCATGGGAATCACTTTTCCCACTTTACAGTAGGAGAGGACAGAGCACTTGAGAGAATCAGAGAACTAAAAGTAGACCTCCAGCCAATCCATAACAGCAGCTGCTGAGGAGACAACATTGGTGATAAGCTAGGTCTTGGCATGCCTGGCCATTAGAGATAGAGAAAAAAGATACTCTTCTATCTACCTGGTGACAAAATGCAATATCACATGGCACATTATACTCACCCATGTTGGCTTGATGCTAATTATCAGTGAAATGTAATCATATATAGAATGATGCAACAACACCTTATTTTGGACTTTCTAAAACACATCTTCCATTTTATACCCATCAAATGTTCCACAAGGGGATGAAATCTCCCCGAATGGTCTCCTTCTACACTGTAGGAATACTCTGATTCTACAAAATCCATTTACTTTTTTTTTTAGGTGATTACTAGCCCCCTCCCTCCCCACTCCCCATGAGCTTTGTGACATTCCTAGCAGTAAGAGGATTATTAGGAAATCACCCATATTAACACGAATACAATTTTAATTGACCAAAAATAAAAATAATTGATGCATTTTTACCTTAGGCGCTTCCCAGTGGGCTTGAAGCCACAGATTCCACAAAACGCAGCTGGAACGCGGATGCTGCCACCGATATCACTTCCGATGCCAAGAATAGAACCACCAGCTGAGATCAGGGCCGCCTCTCCACCAGATGACCCACCTGGCGTACGTGTGTTATCATGCGGGTTGTGAGTTTGCCCAAATATAGGATTACTGCACTCGTAACTTTAGCAAAGAACAAATCATCATTATTATCATGAATTGCTTCATATTTCCCTTTCTTTCCTACATTTTGATTCCTTGCAACAGTTAATACATCTAAACAGGAAGACAGCCCCTTTCTAGACTTATGCCAATGGCTAGCACAGTGGCACATGAGCAGTACAGTGGCACAGTGGTTAGCACTGCTGCCTTACAGCACCAGGGACCTGGGCTCAATTCCAGCCTCCGGTCACTGTCTGTGTGGCGTTTGCACATTCTCCCTATGACTGTGAGGGTTTCCTCTGGGTGCTCCAGTTTCCTCCCATAGTCAAAAGATGAGTTGTTTAGGTTGATTGACCATGCTAAATTGCCCCATAGTATCAGGGGGATTAGCAGTGTAATAGGAATAAGAGCTGGGTGGAATTCTTGTCAGTGCAGGTTCAATGGGCCGAATGGCCTCCTCTTGCACTGTAGGGATTCCTCTGGGACTAGGAGACAGTTTCCCCAAAGACTTTGCTCATTTTAAGAAAGCACCTATCTGACTCATATCCTGACAGCCTACTGTTAAAGATAGTGTGAAAAGGTAATTGGACCGGCTGAGAGCCCAGACTCATATTAAATAATTATGTGAATGAGTTTCTTTACACTGGTGCAGCAAACTGTTGACATTGCCTGATGAACATCGCAATGGGGTGATAATATATTTTTCTGTGATCTCTTTCATCACTGATGTTAATATTTAATAGTCTGTTTCACTGACATGTCTAAAAGGTAATATCAACATATTTTTCCATCATGATGAAAATTATGAGTAACTGTTTCCTTTTCCAAGCAGCTTCATACATGATATTATCACTAAAGAGTTTAGTGACAGTGTATACAGAGTGAATGGGCATCAAATGACCATAGGTTGGCATGGAGGGTACAAGGGCATTGGAGTGCATGAGTTGTGAGTTGCCATGGAGTCTACAAGGGACCGTGGGGCTGGGTGGTGGGCATGAGTTGGTATAAGTGCTCAGAAGTATCATGGAGAGTGCATGAAGGATAACGGGATGAAAGGACCAGAGGACCTAACATGTTACCAAACTGGGAAGAAGTCCCAGAAAGTGGAGAAGAATCTTTAACCAGACCGAGGTTTATAACATGATGAAAGGGATAAAGAGAATGGACGTACAGAGGCTATTTCTTCAGATGGATATAGCTGTTACTAGGGGGCATAATATTAAGGTTCATGGCAGGAGATATAGGAGGGATGTCCAAGGTAAATTCTTTACTCAGAGAGTGGTTGGGGTGCGGAATACACTGCCTGCTGTGATAGTGGAAGAACTTTCAAGCAGTTATTGGATAGGCACAGGGAGCACACCAAAATGATAGGGAGTGGGATAGCTTGATCTTGGATTCAGACATAACTCGACACAACATTGAGGGCCGAAGACCCTCAATTGCCTGCTGTGACAATGGAGCCAGGCACTTTAGGAACTTTTAAGCAGTTATTGGTTAGGCACATGGAGCACATCTGAATGATAGGAATGGGATACTTGATTTTGGGTTCGGACATAGCTTGACACAACATCAAGGGTCGAAGGGCCTGTACTGTGCTGTTCTATGAAGCAGCATTCTGCTGCCCATGGCTGACCTGATCTGCTTCCAGAAGCAACAGAATCAATCCTTTATCTGTATCCACATCTCCAGGGCAAAGAATATGCCATCTGGAGCAACTTTTATCAAAGGAAATGTGGCAAGCCATAGAATTTCCCAACTCAAAGCCACTCACCTTGAGAGCAAAAATCCAGTCCTCAGCCTTGCTTCAGATTATTCCAAAAATTGTTTGTTAGTGTGCAGTTTTATTAATATACAAAATGTACAGATGTGCAGATGTAGCAGAAAGTAATTGATATTGCACAGAAGAATTTTTTTTATGATTCATTTGTGGGACACGAGTGTAGATGGCTGGCCAGCATTTATTGCCTGTCCCTAGTTGCCCTTGAACTGAATGGCTTTCTGCCTCCCTCCATTTTTGAATAAGAGTTACATTTGCTGTCTTCTAATCTAATGGGACCTTCCCAGAATCACCTCATAAGACTCTAGGGAGCTTGTCAAGGGAAGAAAGAACAAAGAAAAGTACAGCACAGGATGATGGCATGGTGGCACAGTGGTTAGCACTGCTGCCTCACAGGGCCAGGGATCCAGGTTTGATTCACAGTATGGGTCACTGTCTGTGTGGAGTTTGCACATTCTCCCATGTCTGCGTGGGTTTCCTCCAGGTGCTCCAGTTTCCTGCCTCAGTCTAAAGATATACAGATTAGATAGATTGGCCATGCTAAATTCTTCCTCAGTGTCAGGGCAATATGAGAGGCTATGGGAATAGGGCCTGGATGGGATTGTGGTTGGAGCAGATTCAATGGGCTGAATGGCCTCCTTCTGCACTCTAGGGATTCTATAAGGAACAGGCCCTTTGGCTCTCCAAGCCTGTGCCTATCATGATGCTCTACTAAACCATTTTTTTTAATTAAAATAGCAACAGTATCTCGCTAGCCACTTTCTTCAAGACTCTAAGGTGAAATCCATCTCAGTCCTCAATAATCTGTCTCTTATCCTGAAAGTCTGTCCTCTGGTTCTAGACATCCAACCAAGACAAACATCCTTCCCACATCTTCCTATTGATCACTATAAGAATTATGTACACTTGAATGCTCTTTTGACCAAAATCAAACAATAGGATGAAGCCCAAGATCAGGTCTAAAGCCTGTTCTAATCAGCTTGGATCTAGAATGTCTCTTTTGTGGGGAATATCAACTGGATTCAATTTGAATTTGAATTGTATTTTGGAGCAAGCAAGGACTTGGATCAAGGGCTTACCTTGCACTTTATACTTTGGCTTTGAGAAAGGATTTCTTTTTTAAAAATGTATGCTTGAATGAGATCACCTCTCATTCTTCTAAACTACAAAGAATTGATGATTGACTGAATGGAATAGGATTGCAGGGTGAGTGAAGTAAGTATGCAGTAGCTAGGGCGGCAGCTGAATGAACAGGCAGGTGGGTGAGTGAATAGTTAGATTGTTAGGGGTAGGCAGATCTGAGCGGCAAGTCAGGCTGGGTCAGATGGGCAATAGGATGGTAGTCAAGTCTAGTTGGTTGAATAGTGGTTGTGAGGAGGTTGAGAGGGGGAGCTAGGTTGGATTCAGGGAGTGGGGAGTGGTCATGAGGGGTGGTCAAGTGGCAGAGGAGGGAATGGAGGGTGGAGTTGTGGACTCAATGTAACTCCCTGATAAGCACAAGACTGACCCTCTCAAAGCACTTACGTTAGATTTCTGTTCTCTAACATTTTCTGAATAAAGTACTCTGGAACTGTCCGAAGTCCTTGTCTAATTTGGGGTCAGAGATATTCATGGAGAATCCCGAGGAGCAGCAGAATTGCTCATTAGAAGTTCAAACCTCCCTGGCAATCTCCTCAGAGTAGAGCCAATCTGGAGACTCAAAGATCTGTTCCAAGTTCTACATGACAACAAATCTGTGGAGCTTACCATGGAGACTGGAAAGATGAGGAGTTGGTGGAGGGGGAGTCCAGGTTGGGACTTGCTGACAACAAGGGGTGACATGCTGGCACAGTGATTAGCACTGCTACCTCACAGTGCCCAGGACCTGGGATCAATTCCCGGTTCCAGTCACTGTCTGTGTGGAGTCTGCACATTCTCCCTGTGTCAGACTAGGTGCTCTGGTTTCCTTCCATAGTGCGAATGACATGCTGGTTAGATGTATTAGCAATTCTCCCTCAGTATACCCAAGCAGATGTGGCCACTCAGGGATTTTCACAGTAACTTCTTTGCAGTGTTAATGTAAGCCTACCTGTGCACTAATAAAGTAAACTTAAACAACTGAAAACAAAGGGAGGAACTGTCGGGCTGACTCTGCATAAACTTGCTGGCTGAGAGTTTTTTAGATATAAAGAAAGAGAGAGAGAGAAAGTGAGAGATGTCTCACAGAGACGAAGGCTGCAGGTAGTTGCACAGCAGAGAGGAGAAGGCTATGAACTGTCAGGCAGGGAGGGAGAGAGGACAGTGGTCAAAAAGTCAGACTCTGGCAATCTAAAGGGAGGTTTGGCGTGGTAAGGCCTGGAGGAGAAAACACTGGAGATATTTTACTGCTGAATGTCGGTACGAGAGTTCTCAGGAGAGTTAGGCAGAAGGTCTAAAAGACACCGGATACTATGACTTAGTGAACCAGGAAGATGAGAACCAATTGGAAGCGATATGGACTGGTTCCTAAAAAAGGAATAATCCTGTGAACAGGGTATAATAAACAGTGGGTCACTTGTCTGCGGAATGGTCTTCCCCAAAGAGCAGTGGAGGCTGGGTCATTGAATACTTTTAAGACTAAAATTAGATAGATTCTTAATTGATGAGGGAGTCAAAAGGAATGGCAACTAAACAAGAAAATAGATTCTGGCCATAATAAAATCAGCTATGATCTTATCAAATGTTAAAGAAGGCTCAAGGGAATAAATGGTCAACTCCTGCTCTTAGTTTGTATTTCATTTATGCTCATAGGGATTTTGGTCATGTTAAGACACGATTATGTTTCCTGCAGTTTGGACTATAAGTTGATTATTTGATAATATTTCTTTGTTCTGGCTTTTAGAATTCCATTACAGTATATAAATCCTAACACTTGAAATCTTGATGTGCATTTCTTTAAGCTAACACTGAGAATTTAAATCTCTTGTTTGAAGATATTACTCTCTTTGGGGTTCGTAACAAAGTAATTGCCATAATCAAGCTCATGTTAATTCCATAGCTCACTTCCTTCCCACTGCGATACATGAAATGTTACAGTTATCACTCTAAAAACAAAATTGCCAAATTGGACCAAGCTATTAAAAAGGAAATTTGGAGATTTAATGTAATATATTAAGATCTTAATTTATTCAGTCACCTTAAAGTAATGGCTTTACTCCTAGATATTTATTTAGAGTTGTTTCAAGTTGTGCTGCGTTTTAAATATCTTTCAAGTTTTAATGAGGTTTTCAGGTTCTTGTAGGATTTTAGTTGTCTGTCAGCTCCGAGGCAATAGTTGTGCAGACAGGTTCAGAATAGAATGTATAGTGACACAGTGGTTAGCACTGTTGCCTCAAAGCACTAAGGACCCGGGTTTAAATCCAGCCTCGGGTCACCATTTGTGTGGAGTTTGCATGTTTCACCCATGTCAGTGTGAGTATCCTTCAGGTGCTCCGGTTTCTTCCCACAGCCCAAAGATGCACGGGTTAGGTTGATTGGCTATGCTAAGTTGTCCCTTAGAGTCAGGGAGACTAATTAGGGTAAATAGGTGGGCTATGGGGCTAGGGCCTGGGCGGGTTTGTGATAAGTGCAGACTTGATGGGTCGAAAGGCCTCATTCTGCACTGTAGGGATTGTATAATTATATTTCAAAAATTCATTGAGATTAAACTGCACTGTCCAGCCCCACTACAACACACACACTTTTCTAGTGGACAGCATTTCACTTCTCATCATCTTTCCCATTATTTGCCACATTTTTCGTAAACAGGAAAGAATTTTGACTGATCCATTCTGATTTGGATTATTTTGCGGAGTTCTGGCTGAACGAGATCTCTCTCACACCAAGTGATTTGGACATAGCCTGCAATAAGTTTTTCTTAAAATCATTTATATACAATCAAGACTTTGTGATATGTAATAATGATTTTTTTGGCCGGAATTTTCCGGCCCTACATGCCAGCGAGATTCTCTGGTCCCACTGCAATAAATGGAGATTTGTTTACGTGCCAAATTCTCCCTCCTCACCTCCCCTTTTTGAAGGGGTACTAAAGAAGGTAGATGAGGGCAATGCAGTTGATGTTATCTACATGTACTTTGACAAGGTACTGCATGATGGCTGTTGCATATGGTTAAATCTCATGGGATCCAGAGTGAGGTATCTAAATGGATACAAAATTGGTTTCTTGACAGAAACCAGAGTGGGTTGTAGAGAGTTGTTTTTCAAACTGGAGGCCTGGGACCAGCAGTGTGCCTCAGGGATCAGTGCTGGGTCCACTGTTATTTGTCATTTATATTAATGATTTGGATGAAAATTTAGTAGCGTGGTTAATAAGTTCACAGACGATACCAAGATTGGTGGCATAGTAGACAGGGAAGAAGGTTATCCAGGATTGCAATGGGATTTTGATGAATTGGGCCAGTGGCTAACAAATGACAGATGGAGTCTAATTTAGATAAATGTGGGATGATGCATTTTGGTAGATCGAATCAGGACAGGACTTACTCAGTTAATTGTATGGGGCGAGTTATAGAACAAAGAGATCAAAGGGTGCACGTTTATAGCTTCTCAAAAGTAGAGTCACAGGTGGGCAGAGTGGTGAAGAAAGCATTTCGGCGTGCTTGGTTTCATTGGTCAGAACATTGAATACAGGAGTTGGGAGGTCTTCTTGAAGTTGTACAAGACATTGGTAAGGCCACACTTGGAATACTGTGTACAGTTGTGGTCACCCTATTATAGAAAAGATGTTATTAAACTAGAAAGAGTGCAGAAAAGATTTACTCGAATGCTACTGGACTTGATGGTTTGAGTTATAAGGAGAGGTTGAATAGACTGGGACTTTTTTCGCTGGAACATAAGGATGATCTTATAACGGTCTACAAAATAATGAGGAGCATAGATCAACAAGATAGTCAATCCTTTTCCCAAAGGTAGGGAAGTTTAAAACTTGAGAATATAGGTTTAAAGTGAGAGAGGAGAGATACAAAAGGGACCAAAGAGCAATTTTTTCACAGAGGATAGTGAATGTCTGGAACAAGCTGCCAAAGATAATAGTAGAATCAGGTACAATTTTGTCTTTTGAAAAATATTGAGTCAGTTACACAGATAAGGTGGGTGTAGAGTGAAAGGAGCCAAACGTAAGCAATTGGGATTAGTTTAAGCGTTAAAAAAGGGGCAGCATGGGCAAGTTGAGTCAAAGGGCCTGATTCCATGCTGTAAACCTCTATGAGTTTATTTACAGGTGTAACCAGGCTCTAACTGCAGCTGAACAGTATATTACCTTAGCATGGACTGAGGAACATTAGTTTTCACAAACGGGATAGCCCCTTGTTTCTTCAGCACTTGCACCAAGATGCTGTCTTTCATTGCAGGCTGCTTTAAGAACATCCTAAGTCCACAAGTTGAATCATGACCCTGTGTTAAAAAATTAAAATGCTTTTTGATAAGAATACATCTTTCCTATTTTACTTGTGTGATGGCATAAATCACTAAAATTCATAACTGAATATAATGATTTTTGCTTCTTTACTCGCTTAGTCATGGCAGAGGTCTGATAAAACACATTTGCACTCTGCTTGGGGAAACAAGAACCTGTCAGGATTTTCAGATTGTTTAGCATTGGCCTCATTTTACAAAGGCACACACATGCTCTATTTTAGGAGTCTGTGGGTAACCGTTGCCTACGGTTTCTCTAGTTCTTTGCACAGCAGTGAACCTTGAAGAAAGTTAGAAGAAAAGTACATAGGGCCCTTGCATCTCACTTCTATTGCTTCCCCAAGTCTGTGTCTGGTCAATGCACAAACTCGACATGAAGGATCCTCAAGAATTCCTTAAGCAATATGAAAGGAAACGATCTGTTCATGTGGAAGACTGTCGCTTTTCACTCATTTCCACCAATGGGGAGAAAATATCACAGCCATTAAGATCCATTTCTATAGTCATTATTATCACTGATTTTGTCTCTGAACCACAATGCAACTCACTTCCACATCAGTAGAAGTGCCTCACTGGGGCAAGAACAATCATACCTCTTCTCCACTGTTTAAACAGCCTTGTCTAACTGCTTTTTCTGGATAGGGACACATTTGCATATTTTTCCTCATGCAAGTAAATTTCAGAAAGCTAAGGTTTGGCACAACAATTTAGACAAGCAATTGAAACACAATAGCATTCGAGGCAACGTACAAGTGCTGGAAAATGGGATTAGAATCGATAAGGTGCTTGATGAGCCGCACTGACACGATGGGCCAAAAGGCCTCTTTCTGTGCTGTGAAGTTCTATGATATTTAACGTCAATAAATTGAATTTCAAAAAAATGTTGAGGTTAATGGGGAAGATTGCTGAAGAAACATGAAGCAATGTCATAGCAATAAATTGTTGAGTTAAAAAGCAAATTAGCAAAGCTAAAAGAGTCTGTGAGAAAGCTTTGGCAGGTTTAGATCAAATGAGAGAGCAGGTGTAATACCTCTTCTTATCAGCTTAGATCCAATATGTCTCTTTTTTGGGGACTATGAAATGGGTTCAATTTGAATTGGTTTTTGGAGTAAGCAATGAAATGGAATAGGGGCTTACTCTGTCCATTCTGCACAATGGCTTTATAACTTTGAGAAAGGATTTTTCTTTAAGAACAGCAAGAGAATATATCTGATCCCTTGCGCAATCCCAATTTCAATAGCATCACCATTGATTTGGCTCTACCCTATGAAATCCTCACCTCAGACCTCTCCACTTCCTCTCATGAAACTCTGATTAAAACCCTCCTTGTTGTCCATGTCCATGGCTCATTGTCAAATCCTCCTATAAAAGTATCTTGGGAAATTTTATTAATTGGGCTAGGCTACATAAACATAAGTCGTTGCAAAGAAACAACAAACTTCTTGAAGTGATTGCCATTGGATTTGATAGCACTTACTCACTTGCTGTTGTTACAAATGGACAGACTCGCCACTTCCTGCAAAGTTTTATGTTTTCAACTCAGCCAAGTTTACCTTTTCCTGCTTCCTTCTCACCTCAATCAATTTTATCACGACATTGCATTTGCATCTTCATTCTTCTCCCAATGTATTTTCAGACCAAGTTATCTCCTTTATCAGTGGAGCCTCTACCTTGTAGTTAACGTTATCCTTAATGCTGATGGGGATCCCATACAGGAGTCCTTTCTTCTTCCCATGGAGATTCTGGAGCTGTGCGTGGCAGCCTGGAAGAAAATCTGTGAGGCAGTTCAGCTGCTGATCAACTTCCAAGGCCTTCAGAAGAAAAAAATGTATAAATCAAGCATGACAAATCATTTTGTTCTTTTTTGTTTGCTCATAGCATTAGAATGTCGCTGAGTAGACCAGTAATTATTGTCCACCCCTAATGCCCTTGAAAAAGTTTTGGTAAATCACCTTCTTCAACCATGTGGGTGTAGGCGCACCCATGGTGCTGTTAAGAAGGAAGTTTAAGGATTTTGACCCAGCAATAGTGAAGAAACGACAATATAGTTCAATTGGGATGGTGTGTGACTTGGATAGGAATTTGCAAGTTGTAGTGTTCCCCTGCTTCTATTGCTCTTGTTCTTCCAGAAGGTTGCAGATTTGGAAGGTGCTGTCAAAGGAGGCTTGGCAAGTTGCTGCAGTGCATCTCATGAAAGATACAATATTGCTGCCACTGTGCATTAGCGGTGAAGGCAGTAAATGTTTGATAGATGGGGTGCCAATCAAATGGGCTGGATGGTGTCAAGTTTCTGGGCTATAGCTGAAGCTGCACTCATCCCCAACCGAGACTCCTGCCCCAACTGAGATCAACAGATTCGAGAACAAACCTGGAATCTTGCTGATTGTATGACCCAGTACTATCCCCACTGCCCCAGGGCACTGTCCCCAACACGCTGCCTACTGTCCCCCGCCCCCCTATCCCTGGCTACTGACACAGGACTACACTAAGCCACTGAGCCATTAGGGGGTGAACACAGTAAGAAGTCTGACAACACTAGGTTTAAGTCCAATCAATTTATTTCAAAGTAAACTAGCAAGCTTTCAGGGTTTGCCCCTTCATCAGGCTAATGGAGAGTTCCAGCCTCAGACAGAGCATGTAACAGCACAGACAGTTTAATCAGTTGGATTTAAACCTGATGTTGTCAGACTTCTTACTGTGTTTACCCCAGTCCAACGCCAGCATCTCCGCACCATTAGGGGATGGGCAGGGCTATGAAAAATAAACTATATTCAGACCAGCTTATCTTTCAGGCACAGAGGCCGGTATTTTACGACCTCGCTTGGGCAAGCTCATAAAATCCCACCTGATTCCAGTGGAGAATTCCCTTCTGCGAGTCTCATCAGCCCCAGTTCTTTTACTCACTTAACTATGAATGTCTTTACCATGTGGTTACAAGGCAAGCCATTCAAAATGGCATTTTCATACCTTCTCCATGTAAGCATGCAACACCGCATCAGGGGGAAGAGAATCTTCCTGCAATTGTTTCTGCAGCTCCAGAAGAGAGAGCGACAGAATAGATTCAGTGTCTCTAGATCTGCCCTGAGAAGAGAAAGTTTGAATTAAAATGTCAGAAACACTGTCCAACAATGCAACTTTGTTGCTACATTGAATTAAAAATTGCTTGAAAAAAAAGTGACTGGGTCCCAGGTTCAATTCCTGACCTGTGCTAAATTATTTAATTTCAATAAGGATGTTATAGTACAATAAAATATACAGTACAATAACACGTATAGCATAGAGATCCCTAGCGCTAGGAAGAGAAAATATAGAGTAGGTGCAAGAGTAGGTCACTCATCCCATCTAGTCTGCCATGCCACTTAATAAGATCCTGGCTGATCCAATTGTGACTCCCAACTCCACATTTCTACCTACCCCCAATAACATTTTATCCCCTTAGAATTACAGAATCCCTACAGTGCAGAATCTCTACATTTGGGCCATTGAGTCTGCACTGACTACAATCTCTATTCCTGTACCCCACGTATTTACCATGCTATTTCCCCTGACACAAAGAGACAATTTAGCGAGGGTGATCAACCTAATCCACATATCTTTGGATTGTGAGAAAAACCAAAGAATCCAGAGGAAACCCAGAGCAATACATAGGGAGAAAGTGTAAACTACACAAAGAGAGAGAGAGAGAGACCCGAGGCTGGAATCGAACCCGAGTACCTGGCATTGTGAGTTAATTGCTGCAACACTGTGCCGCCCTTGTTTAACAAGCATCTATCTAGCCCTATCTTTAAAATATTCAAAGACTCTCCTTCCACCCTCTTTAGGGAAAAAGAGTTCTAAAGACTTTTGACCATCAAGAGAATAAAAACATCTCCTCCGTTGGCTTAAATGAGTGATGCCATATTTTTAAACCATGACTCTTTGTTATACTCATTTTCCCACAAGAGGAAACAGGCACCCTGTCAAGACCCCCCCTCATAATCTTATACGTTTCAGTGAAGTCATCTCATACTCTTCTAAGCTCCAAATCTGCAAGAGGTATGAAAAATAAATTTTACATCCTTTTATCTTATTTCAGTATAAATTATACTCATTAAAAAAAAGCAGCTATTTTGTTTTGTCCCCTTACAGAAACACTAGCCCAATTTTACTATCACGTTGTGCCCATTTCCGGGCTGAAAACTTGGTAAAGTCGGGCATGAGGCGAGAAGCGCAATCTGCAGCCACCTCCACACTGGTTCCCCCTTCACCGAGGCCCGAAAACGGCCACAAGTAGGACAGTGCCTGAAATGGACGCAATGGCAATTTGAATGCATTTGCACACATTTAATTTGACTTAATGGACCTCGTGCCCGACTTTATTGACGCATTCCCCTGTGTGTGTATTCGCCCATCCAGAATCAATGTTAAAAAATCATGCTCCATAGATGTCCAATTTGGGCACTAAGGAGGTCAGTGCTTAGTATCCAATGACTCTCTGTTTGACAGCAGTGGGGAAAGGGGTCTCCAGCTGCCTGAGGTCGCAAGAGGGAAGGGGAAAAGAGGCCTGCTATTGGTCTGGGTGCTGGAATGCCAAGGTGCGCGGGGTGGGAGGGGGGGCAGAGTGTGCCGCGGTGGGGGGCCTAAAAGTCAGATCTGAAACACTCCGAGTTTCACCCAGCCCTTAGAATCAAAATGGTAAAATAGGGCCCTCTGATTTAAAACCAGAAACAGCTGCAAATACTCAGCGCCAAGAGAGGGAAAAAGATCCAACTCTTCAACTCACTGACTTTCCATCCGAACTGCGTTTGATTTACGCTGAGTGGAACTGGTGGAGTGTCAGCAGATCACACATTTCCAATCCGGTCAGCAGCAAAATTAGTGAAATATTCACAAAGGCTGGTGTTCAGGCACAACTTTTTGCAAAGTGTTTTTTTATATATATAAAAGACATCAAATTCTGAGTGGTATTTCAAACATATGGCAGAATTTTACTTCTTACTAGGTGCACACATTTAGGATTTTCTTTTGGAAAAAAAAATCCAGAAAGAAAGCCAAAGAAACCTGCAGAGAGTTAACTCATTTGAATTTTTTTTAAATATCGTTTAAATATATTTTGCGTGTCATTATCAGGCCCGGCATGGAACTTATCAGACCCGATAGCATCTCCCACCCCGCCTGGAGTACTTCATTCCGATGGAATTTAAAGTAGTTCCCCATGTTTTGGGAACTAGCAGAAGACCCCGCCGGAATAAAAGGGAGCAATCGGGGCTTCCCAGGGGGTTGGGAGTGGGGGTTGATGACCCTCTGGCACTGCCCAAGGAGTTAGAGTTCCCCTGCTGCACAAACACAAACAGGTAGACATACACTCACAGACAGAAGGACACAGACACACAGGCAGGAGGACACACACACACACACACACACATACTCAGGCAGGAGGACACACACACATAATCAGACAGGAGGACACACACACATTGGCAGGCAGACACACATACAATGTGTGTGTCCTCCTGTCTGAGTATGT
This sequence comes from Sphyrna mokarran, assembly GCA_024679065.1. Lineage (NCBI taxonomy): Eukaryota > Metazoa > Chordata > Chondrichthyes > Carcharhiniformes > Carcharhinidae > Sphyrna > Sphyrna mokarran. The sequence goes on from JAGIQG010000009.1 coordinate 26,724,907, forward strand.
GTGTGTGTCTGCCTGCCATACTCAGACAGGAGGAAACACACACACACACACAAGCAGACATATACCCTGTATCCTCAAACGCGAGGCTGGTTTCACTGCACCCAGAGCCGATCCTCGAGCAGAATCCAGGCTGTGCGACCCTCCGTGCACAATATTAACCCCAGAGCCCCTTTCTCATTCTAACTGGCAACATTGAAAGTGGGCCTTCAAATGCAGGCAAAAACGAGTGGTCAGTCGCGGAATACAGGAAATTAGAGCAAATAACAAAATTCGCGCGATAAATGTCTGATTTATTGTTTTTAAAAAAGCATGCGAATCGGCAGCCTGTTTTATACTTCGCCCAACTGTAATATCTTTCCAAATGTCACTGATCCACTGGGCTGCTGACAGTCACACATTTACCCTAGGCCACGAAGGGTACTGCTACAGCCAGATGGCAGCTCCCAGTCAGTGAAGGGGGTGAGAAGATGTCACCAGAACCAGGAAGATTACAGAGACATATCTGCTTCTATTTCTCTGCTCATTGATTGAAGGCTCACAATCTAATACTCAATGCCATGGGTTAAGGGTAGCGGTTTCTGATTTTATTCTGTACAACAACACTGGATTTGTTCTCCCCAGTGAACCTCGGTAATCCAGTCGTCGGACAAATCCAGGCTTACCGACTCTTTAAACGCCAGCACAGCTCTCTCCATCGCACTCAGCGCTTTCTTTCTGTTTACCCGAGCCTTTTCCAGCTCCGCAATACAGCTCCTTCTTTCCATCCATTCCGACAGCTTAAACAACACGACCGCGCCGCAAATTAAACCGGCCACTGCCTGGTACAGTTTGGGTAGCAGCGCCAGTTCAGTCCCCAGCCAAGGGATCATGTCCAGCATCGCTTTCCTTCACACACCAGCTCAAACGCAACTATCAAACACCTATGTCCGGCCAGCACTGCCGGGTAGGACTGCTCTTAAACCCCGAAGTGGAATCACGCCAGAGATGGATTGTGATCATCCAATTGAAATGCAAATCTTCTCCAGGGCACAGCCGAAGGTGGTCTTATATTACATCCTTGGTCATAGGGTCGTAGAGGTTTACAGCAAAACAAACAGGCCCTTCAGACTCTTTTTTTAAATCCCGAAACTAGGCCCATTTGGTCCATTTCTCTTTATGCCCATCTTACCCATTTAACTGACTAAATGCTTTTTAAAGGACAAAATTGTACCCCCCTCTACTACCTTTGGCAGCTTGTTCCAGATAATCACCACCCCGTGTGAAAAAAATGCCCCTCTGTACACTTCTGTATCTCTTAGCTCTCATAGAATCATATGGTGCAGAAAAAGGCCATTTGGCCCATCGAGTTTGCAATAATCACAATCCCACCCAGGCCCTATAGCCATATCCTTACATATTTACCAACTAATCTCTCTAACCTACATACCTCAGGACACTAAGGGGTAATTTTAGCATGGCCAATCAACCTAACCCACACATTGTTGGACCCCCACCTTAAACCTGTGCCCTCACATTTTTGACTCCCCTACCTTTGGGAAAAGATATAGACTGATCTATGCCCTCATTATTTTATAGGCCTCTATGAGATCACCTCTCAGCCTTCTACGCCCAAGGAAAAAAGGTCCCAGTCTATCCAACCACTCCTTATAACTCAAACCATCAAGTCCTGGTAGCATCCTAGTAAATCTTTTCTGCACTCTTTCTAGTTTAGTAATATCCTTTCTTTAATAGGGTGATCAGAACTGTATTCCAAGTGTGGCCTTACCAATATCCAGTACAACTTCAAGAAGATGTTCCAACTCCTGTATTCAATATTCTGACCGATGAAACCAAGCATGCCCAATGCCTTCTTCACCATTCTGTCCACCTATGACTCCACTTTCAAGGAACTATGAATGTGTACCCCTAGATCTCTTTGTTCTGTAACACTCCCCAACATCTATCATTAACTTAATAAGTCCTGCCCTAGTTCAATTTATCAAAATGCATCACCTCGCATTTATCTAAATTAACCTCCATCTGCCATTCGTCAGCCACTTGCCCAATTGATCAAAATCCTGCTGCAATTCGAGATAACCTTTCTCACTTTCCACCATGCCTCCAATCTTGGTGTCTTCTGCAAAGTTACTAATCATGCCCCCTATGTTCTCATCCAAATCATGAATATAAATGACAGATAACTGTGGACCCAGCACTGATCCCTGAGCACACTGCTGGTCACAAACTTCCAGTTTGAAAAGCAATCCTCTACAACCACCCTCTAGCTTCTATCAAGAAGTCAATTTTGTATCCATTTAGCTACCTCACCCTGGATCCCGCGGATTTAATCTTATGCAACAATCTACCACGTGGAACCTTGTCGAAGGCCTTGTAGTCCATATAGACAATATTAGTTGCACTGTCCTCACCTACCTTCTCAGTTACCCCTTCAAAAAATTAAATCAAATTTGTGAGACATGATTTTCCACTCACAAAGCCATGCTGATTGTCCCTAATCAGTTCTTGTGTTTTAAATGCCTGTAGACCCTGTCTCTCAAAATACCTTCCAACAACTTATCCACCACAGATGTGAGGCTCACTGACCTGTAGTCCCCAGGCTTTTCCCTGTAGCCCTTTTTAAACAAAGACACAACATTTTCCACCCTCCAATCTTAAGGTGCCTCACCTGTGTCTATTGATGATTCTAATATCTCTGCTAAGGGACCCCCAATTTCCTCCCTTGCATCCCACATTATCCTAAAATACACTTCATCTTGTCTCGGGGATTTGTCTACCTTGACGTGCTTTAAGACTTCCAGCACCTCCTTCTCTGTAATATGTACACTCCTCAAGACATCATTATTTTTTGTCGCAAGTTCCCTAACATCCATGCTTTTCTCAACAGTAAATACTGATGAGAAATATTCATTTAGGATCTCACCCATCTCTTGTGAATCCGCACATAGATGACATTGTAGATCCTTAAGAGGTTCTACTCTCTCCCTTGTTACTCTTTTGCCCTTTATGTATTTGTAAAAGTTCTTTGGATTCTCCTTTGCCTTATCTGCCAAACAATCTTGTGTTCCCTTTTTGCCATCCTGATTTCTCTCTTAACAATACTCTTACACTCCTCCTATACTCTTCAAGGGATTCGCTTGATCTCCATTTTCTATACATGTCATGTGCCTCCATCTTCTTCTTGACCAGGGCCTCAATATCCCGAATCATCCAGTGCTCCCCACTTCTACCATCACTCTAAGAGGAACATGTTTACCCTGAACTCTGGCTAACACACTTTTGAAAGTCTCCCACTTACCAGATATCCCTTTGCTTTCCCACAGATGCTTCCAATTAACTTTTGAAAGTTCCTGCCTGAAACTATCAAATTGGCCTTGCCCTAATTTAGAATTTTAATTTTTGGGTCGGCGCTATCGTTCTCCATACCTACCTTAAAACTAATAGAATTATGGGTCATTGGTCCCAAAGTGATCCCTCACTAAATCTTCTGTCACCTGCCCTTCCTTACTTCCCGAGAGGAGGTCAAGTTTTGCCCCCTCTCTAGTTAGGCCATCCACAAACTCAATGAGAAATTTCTTGTGAATATACTCAACAAATTTCTTTCCATCTAACACACTAATACTATGGCTGTCCCAGTCAATGTTGAGAAAGTTAAAATCCTCTACTATTACCACCCTATTTTTCTTGGAGCTATCTGTAATCTCCTTACATATTTGCTCCTCAGTTTCTCATTGGCTATTTGGGGGGGCCTATAGTACAATCCTTTCAAAGTGATTTCCCCCTTCTTATTTCTCAGTTCTACCTATATAAACTCGATGGCCGAACCCTCGGAAAGATCTCCTCTCAGTACTACAGTGATGTTTTAATCAAAAGTGTAACTTCTTCTCCTCTCTTATCTCCTTTTTTTTGCCGTCTAGCATCTGTATCCTGTACCCTGAGCTGCCAGTCCTGTCCGTCCATTAGCCATGTTTCAGTAATTGCTACAATATCCCAGTCTCACGTGCTCATCCATGCCCTGAATTCATCTGCCTTGCCCTTCAGGCCACTTGCGTTGAAATAAATACAATTTAATCTGGACTTCCCTTGCTCTCTGCTCTGCTTATCTGTCCAGTAATAGAATTACTGTCACTGCCTTTACTGCTTAAGGTGCCCTCTTTAACTTCTGTGCTGTCCTCAGCCTTCTCTTCTGTCTCCCTACTGCTTTGGATTACATTCCCCCTTCCAACAAGTTGAAACCCTCCCAAGCGGCTCTAGCAAATGTCCCCACCAGGATATTAGTCCCCCTCCAGTTCAGGTGTAACCTGCCCATCTTAAACAGATCACCACTTCCCCAGAAGAGATCCCAATGATCCAAAAATCCAGATCCCTGCCCCCTGCACCAGCTCTCAACCCATGCACTCATTTACCTAATCTTCCTATTCCTACTCTCACAAGCACATGGCACTGGTAGTAGTCCAGAAATTATTACCTTCAAGGTCCCGCACTTTAGCCTTCTGTCTAACTCTCTATATTCACACTTCACGACCTCATCTTTTTTCCTATCTATATCGTTGGTACCAATACATGTAACAACCTCCGGCTGCTCACCCTCTCCCTTAAGAATGTCCTGCAACCACTCAGAGATGTCCTTGGCCCTAGCATCAGGGAGGCAACACGATATTCTGGAGTCTCGATCACGGCCACAGAAATGCCTGTCTGTACCTCTAACTAGCGAATCCCCTATTACTACTGCTTGCTTGCTTTTTGCCCAACCCTGCTCTACAGTGGAAGCAGCTGTGGTGCCACTGGCCTGGCTACTGCTAATATCTCACCCTGACAGGCTATCCCCCTCAACGGTATCGAAAATGATGTATCTGTTTGAAGGAGAAGTAGGCACAGGAGATTCCTGCACTACCTGCCTGCCTCTCCTAGCAGTCACCCTCTATTTGACTGAACCTGTGGTATGACAACTTCTCTGTAAATAGTATCTATCACACTCTGCCTCCTGGATGCTCTACAGGTCATCCAACTGCTGCTCTAACTGAAAAATATGGTCTATGAGGAGCTGCAACTGGACACACTTACTGCAGGCAAAGTTGTCAGGGAGACTAGATTGATCCCTAATTTCCCAAATCTGGCAGAAAGAGCATATTACCGTCTGACTCCCGTACTGCCCTTACACAGGTAAAAGGATGAAAGAATCACAATTCACCTTTCCCCTGCTTGTGGTCCTCCCAAAAGTCTTTCCTTTTGTTTTTATTCCAATTCAATTAAATCAAGTCCAATTCAGAGTCTCAACAAGTTAAGATATTCCCGGTCCAAGCTGATCTGACAGGGCTCTCACCTCCCTGTCTTGATCTATGTGATGTAGAGATGCTGGCGTTGGACTGGGGTAAGCTCAGTAAGAGTCTGGCAACACCAATTTTAAATCCAACTGATTTATTTGACAGTAAATCTGCTAGCTTTTGGCGTTGTGCCTTTGTCAGGCGAATGAGGTGTTCTGGTCTCCAAAAGCACACATACCAGCACAGGCAGTTTACAGATTGCTGATTAGAATGCAAATTCTTACACCTAACCTAATCTGCTATTCAAATCTTAAAGTGGCTAACAATATGGGTGAAAGGAACATTGAACTTGATCTACATGATCCAAGCTGATTGGAATAGGCATAGCTCAAAGGCTTGTTCTCATTTGCAGCTTAGACAAAAGGCTGAGATGCCACTTCTAAAAATTGCTTCAAATGAAGCAAAAATGTAACCTAATGACTTCAACCAGTTACAGCATGTCAGGTTTTTTTTTTAATTTCAAAAATATACTTTATTCATAAAAAAAAGCTCTCAAATAAACAATTGCAAAATGACAGATCCAAAAATTACAAACAGTGCAAAAAATTAATTTAACAGTACAATACTATGCTTATTTACACGACATTACCTTCCTTACATTTCATTACGTGAACCTATATACATGCTCCAAGTAGTTGGACCGCACCACAGCACCTGTCCTTCGTGGAGAAATTTTTCCGCAAACAGACATTTGACTACATGGTGATCAAGCAGTGGTCAGCATGTAATGTCCTTGAGGCCCTGAGAGAAAAGGAGATGGTGGATCCTGTCGGATGATTCCCTGACTTGACCCAGTGTCAGCTAGCAGAACACCTCATCATCAGAACTCACAATCAAGCACCAAGACCTGGCTTGGCTGATGGTGAGAAGGACACTCCCCGTCAGATCCTTTATGCACACTCGAGGTCTCAACATCACCGCACGCTGCCCTCGAAGAGGCTGCGGGGTGATGAGATAGTCGCACACCTCCTTGGAATGTGCCTTTGCAAAGCGCAACATTTTGTTTTTATTTCAAAAATATTCTTTATTCACAAAAAAAACTCTCAAATAAATCATTGCAAAGCAACATATCAAATAATTACGAACAGTGCAAAAAATGTCATTTTTACTATACTATACAATGCTTAATAACTTGACATTGCATTCATTACATTTCAAAACTTAAAAATGTATACATGCTTCAGATTTTACTGTGTGCTGTTCTTTTTCAGATTAGCAGGCCGAGGGTGTTCTACAGTTACTGGGCCCTCAGTCTGTCTCTGTTCAAAGGCTTTACAGTGTGGCCTTTTCCCATTGTGCTTTTACAGTGGCTGCCCCAAGCTTGAGCGTGTCCTACAGCACGTAGTCCTGGACCTTGGAATGTGCCAGTCTGCAATACTCGATTGAGGACAGTTCTTTCAACTGGAGGATCAGCAAGTTTCGGGCAGACCAAAGCATGTCCTTCACCGAGTTGATGACCGTCCAGTTGATGTTTGTCTCGGTGTGTGTCCCTGGAAACAGCCCATAGAGCATAGAGTTCTGCGTCAGCGAGCTGCTCGGGATGAACCTCAACAAATACCAGTGTATCTCACTCCAGACCTTCTTTGCAAAAGTACATTCCACAAGGAAGTGTGCAACCATCTCATCACCCCCTGTAGGGCAGTGGTGCTGAGACCTCGAGTGTACATAAAGGATCTGATGGGAAGTGCCCTTCTCACCACCAGCCAAGTCTTGGTGCTTGTTTGTGAGTTCTGGTGATGAGGCATTCTGCCAGATGACACTGATAGGGAACTATCCAACAGGGTCCGCCATTTCCTTTTCTCTCAGGATCTGAAGGACATTACGTGCTCATCACTGCTTGATTGCCATGTGGTCACTACTTCCCCAGAAGAGATTCCAATGATCCAAAAATCCAGATTCCTGCCTCCTGCACCAGTTCTCGACCCACGCACTCATTTGCCTAATCTTCCTATTCCTACTCTCACTAGCATATGGTACTGGTAGTAGTCCAGAAATTATTACCTTCGAGATCCTGCACTTTAGCCTTCTGCCTAACTCTCTATATTCACACTTCAGGACCTCATCCCTTTTCTTACCTGTGTCATTGGTACCAATACATGTGGTCAAAGATGTATTTGCGGAAAACTTTTTCCACAAAGGATAGGGTGCTCTGGTATGGTCCAACCAATTGGAGGATTTTGCAGCAGTGTGGCCAGACACATCCTCGACTAAAACTTGGGACAGACAGAACCTCAAAAACTAGTGGCACTTGCTGTTAGTATACCAAGGATCAAAACACAGCTTGATGCAGCCATGTACAATGGTGGCCGTTAGGATGAGCATGGCATTGAGAATGTTTTTCCCTCCGTTCGCTGGAAATTTATGCATCGCTTCCCTCCAGACACAATCCATCTTTGATCTCCAGATAAATTTGAAGATGGCCTGGGTCTCCGATGCTGCTGCCTCCAGCCGCAGTCAATACTACACACTTGATCTTAAAGGGAAAGACTGAAGTAGTGTTTGGGGTTTACCTGTCTCTTTACAACAGCTCCTCCACAAATGACCTTCTGGTTCCAGTGACTGCGCCTATACAGATCTTACTGCAACAACCAATCGCCTTCACCATTCCGCTACCCTCACCTGATCAAATTCACCTTGACTGCCAGATAAGATGAAGTAACCATGGTAGACGATGATATTATTTGCTTTATTATTGGTGCAATGTGCAAATAGCAGACAGATGCTACAGTAGCACAGTGGTTAGTACTGCTGCCTCACATTGGGCCCAGGTTTGATTCCCAGCTTGGGTCACTTGTCAGTAGAGAGTCTGCACATTCTCCCTTAGTTTGCATGGTTTCCTCCGGTTGCTCCAGTTTCCCCCCACTGTCCAAATGATGTGTTGGTTAAGTGCAATGGCGATGCTAAATTCATCCTCAGTGTACCCAAACAGGCACCGGATTGTGGCAACTAGAGGATTTTCAGAGTAACTTCATTGCAGCATTGATTTAAGCCTATTTGTGACACTAATAAATAAATAGTAAGGAAACGCACAACATTTGAAGGGTCATTCAGACTCAAAACATTAGCCTGTTCTTTTGCCACAGATGCTGTTCGACTTACTGAGCTTTTCTAGCCTTTTCTGTTCTTGTTACTGAATTTATGATAAGATTTAGTTGGAAATTGCACTGATTATTTTGTGTAATCAGAATAAGGATGATATGACAAAGAGAAAAAGGATATGGGCTATTCGTGATTGGCCAGTGCAGTTGATATCATTTTTTAAAGTTTTTTGACTAGTTTTTAATTTTTTGAAGGGATAACCAAGAAGATAGATGGGGGTAGTGCAGTTGGTGTTTTTCTACATTGACTATATAGCCTTTGACAAGATAACCGCATGGTAGGTTGTTGCATAAGGTTAAATCTCATGGAAGCTAGTCACCCTAGATACAAAACTGGCTTGATGACAGAAGTCAAAGGGTGGTTGTAGACTGTTGTTTTTCAAACTGGAGACGTATGACCAGCAGTGTGCCTCAGGGATCGGCGTCAGGTCCACTGTTATTTTTTATCTATATTAATGATTTGAATGAGAATTTGGATGACAATGAGGTATGGCATAGTAGCACAGTCGTTAGAACTGCTGTGTCATAGTGCCAGGTATACAGTTCGATTCCTAACTTGGGTCAATTTTGTATGGAATTTGCATGTTCTCCCTATGTCTGTGTGGGTTTCTTCCATGTGCTCTGGTTTCCTCCTACATTTTGAAAGACGTGCTCGTTAGATGCATTGACCCAAACAGGTGCTGGACTGTGGTGGCTAAGGGAACTTCACAGTAACTTAATTGCAGTGTTAATGTAAGCCTTACTTGTGACATTAATAAATAAATTCAAAAGTATATAGACGGCATGATTAGCAAGTTTGCAGATGACACCAAGATTGGTGGCATAATGGACAGTGAAGAAGGTTATCTAAGATTGCAATAGGATCTTCATCAATTGGGCCAGGGACTGATGAATGACAGATGGCGTTTAATTTAGATAAATGCAAAGTGATGCACTTTGGTAGATCAAAGCAGGGCAGGACTTACTCAGTTAATGACAGGGTACTTGGAAGAGTTATAGAACAAAGAGATGTAGGGGTACATGTTCATAGCTCCTTGAAAGTGAACTCACAGTTGGACAAAGTGATGAAGAAGGTGTTTGGCATGCTTGGTTTTCATTGGTCAGAACTTTGAATACACAAGTTGGGATGCCTTGTTGAAGTTGTACAAGACATTGGTAAGGCCATACTTGTGTATAATTCTGGTTACCCTATTATAGAAAGCATATTATTAAACTAGAAAGAGTGCAGAAAAGATTTACTAGGATGCTACTAGGACTTGATGGTTTGAGTTATAAAGAGAGACTGAATAGACTGTGACTAGGTCTTGCTGCAACTGTACAGGTGCTGGTGAGGCCACAGCTGGAGTACTGTGTGTGGTTTTGGTTGCCGCATTTGCAGAAGGATATATTGGCCTTGGAGAGAGTGCAGAGAAGGTTCACTAGGTTGATGCCAGAGATGAGAGGGTTAACCTATGAGGAGAGATTGAATAGATTGAGTCTGTACTCGTTGGAGTTTAGAAGGCTATGGGGGGATCTTATAGAGACAAATAAGATAATGAAGGGATAGATAGGATAGAGGTAGAGAGATTCTTCCTGCTTAGAAAGGAAAGCAGAACTAGAGGGCACAGCCTCAAAATAAGCGGGGTGGAGGGGATGCAGTTTAGATCGGAGTTGAGGAGGAACTTCTTTACTCAAAGGGTGGTGAGTCTTTGGAATTCTCTGCCCATTGAAGCTACCTCGCTGAATACATTTAAGTCACAGGTAAATAGGTTTCTGATAGACCAGGGAATTAAGGGTTATGGGGAAAAAGCAAGAAAGTGGAACTGATCCACTTCAGATCAGCCATGATCTTGTTGAATGGCGGGGCAAGCTCGAAGGGCTAGATGGCCTACTCCTGCTCCTATTTCTTATGTTCTTATGTTTTTCTCTGGGGTGTGGAAGGCTGAGGGGTGATCTTATAGAGGTTAATAAAATAATGAGGGGCATAGATCAGCAAGATAGTCAACATTGTTTCCCGAACCTTGGGGAATCTAAAACTAGAGGGCATAGGTTTAAGGTGAGAGGGGAGAGATACAAAATGATCTACAGGGGCATTGCTAGCCATTGTCCAATACTGTCAATCATCTCTCCAGACACCCATTAATCTGGATTATTCTTTGATTCCTGATCTTGCTAGTACGTGGTATTGGAAGTAATAATGAGTTTACTATCTTTGACATTCTGCTTTCCAATTTATTCCTCGCCACCTATATTTGGCTTTTGGGACCTCACCTATCTTCTTATCTACGTCATCTTCCCCTTTTAGAATGTCCTCAGTGACATCCTTAAGCCACGTACCAGAGAGATAATTTACCATCCTGATGTCACAGAAACATACTTCATGATAGAATTCCCTATCATATTGCTCTCCCATTCTTTTTTTTCTCCCTGTTGTGCCATGGTCCTGACTCTTGCTGCAGTGCTCTGAGGAACTATCTTCTTCACCAGTATCCAAAATTGAAAACCTGTTAGAGAGGGAGATGGACCTAGGTGACTCCTGCACTACCTGCCTTTTGCTTTTGCTACGTCTGGCAGTTACCCATTCCCTTTCTGCATCTATTTATGTCTGTTTCTGATTTCCCAGTAAAACTCCTCAATATAAAACATAAATTCCAATTTTGATAATATTCCCAAATCATCGTACTCAAGTTCTTTTTAGTATTACACAGATACTGATAAATGAAATTAAAACAAATGGAAGTTTTATATATTATGCTCAGTTCTAAATGATTAAACAGTTATTTATTTTTCAGACTTTATTTCCAATGAGAACTTAAGAAAATGATCATTCTTACAAACAAGCAACTGAGATTTTTATTTTTAACACATTACCATCTCAGTTTCCAGGAAGTGCTGTTACAAATTTCTTTCCACAATGGAGATATGCTTCCGTTCCATTTAAAATCAATGTTCTATGTCAACATTTAAATTGGAAAAACTTAGGCCAATATTTTGTTGTGGAAAATTATGCCAAATGACCTGCCGAGTTGCATTTCTTGCCTTAGCCTTTGTTAAGCCTAATATGTTTTTTCTTTGTCTTGGCCTTATATGTAATGCTCAGACCTACCTACCACTGCTGGTCACCAGAGATGTTTTGGAACAGTCCCCCACCTACCCTCCAACTTTCTCAAAGGAAATCAGGGATGGGCAACAAACACTGGCTTATTCAGAGATGTCTATATCCCATGAATGATTTTCTTTAATCCCTCAGTTTCATATTATCATTGGCAATGGTCACCATTGGATAGTGATAGCCTTTTTCCTAGGATGGAGAAAGCTAGCACGAGGGGACATAGCTTTAAATTAAGGGGTGGTAGTTATAGGACGGATGTCAGAGGTAGGTTCTTTACCCAGAGGGCGGTAAGGGTATGGAATGCCCTGCCTGCTGCAGTTGTAGATGCGCCAAGTTTGGTGGCGTTTAAGAGGTTAGTAGATAAGTTTATGGACGAAAAGGGAATGGTTTAGGTTGGAGGGTCATTGCTTTTTCCTAATTGATTGGCGCAACATCGAGGGCCGAAGGGCCTGTTCTGCGCTGTAATGTTCTATGTTCTATGTTCTATTGAACCAACTATCACACGTCTAATCCTCCTTTATTACGCTAACTTGTCCTTTACTTCCCTGGCAAAATTCACCTCCCAGTATCTTATCATAATCCTGACTCCCCAGTTGTGTGCAAATAATTAAAAAACAAACTTCTATCTATGCAGCACCATATGAGATAGAACCATAAAAAATTGCAGCTCAGAAACAGGCCTTTTGGCCCTTCCTGTCTGTGCCAAACCATTTTTTGCCTAGTCCCACTGACCTGCACTTGGACCACATCCCTCCACATCCCTCTCATCCATGTATCTGTCCAAGTTTTTCTTAAATGTTAAAAGTGACCCCACACTTATCACTTTATCCGGCAGTTCATTCCACACGCCCACTACTCTCTGCATGAAGAATTCCCCTCTAATATTGCCTTTAAACTTTTCTCCTTTCATCCTTAACACATGCCCTCTGGTTTTTTTTATCCTCTAACCTCAATGGAAAAAGTTTGCTTGCTATTCTATACCCTACTCTATCTATACCCAACAAAATCTTGTATACCTCTATCAAATCTCCCCTCATTCTTCTATGCTCCAGGGAATAAAGTCCTAATCCATTCAATCTCGCTCCGTAACTCAGCTTCTCAAGTCCCAGTAACATCCTTGTGAACCTTCTTTGCATTCTTTCATTTAAATCCTTCCTGTAACTAGGTGACCAAAACTGTACACAATACACTAAATTCGGCCTCACCAATGCCTTATACAACCTTACCATAACACTCCAACTTTTATACTTAATACTCTGATTTATAAGTACCAAAAGCATTCTTTAAGACACCAGTTTAAGGGAATTCTGTGTCTGTATTCCCAGATCCCTCTGTTCAATTGCGCTCTTCAGAATCCCACCATTTACCCTGTACGTTCTATTTTGGTTTGTCCTTCCAAAGTGCAATAACTCATATTTGCCTGCGTTAAAATCCATTTGCCCTTTTTCAGCCCATTTTTCTAGTTGGTCCAAATCCCTCTGCAATCTTTGAAAACCTTCCTCACTGTCCACTATACCTCCAATCTTTGCATCATCAGCAAATTTGCTGATCCAATTTACCACATTATCATCCAGATCATTGATATAGATGACATTGATATAGATCCCTGCAGCACTCCACTAGTCATAGGCCTCCACTCAGAGAAGCAATCCTCCACAACCACTCTCTGGCTTCTTCCATTGAGCCAGAGTCTAATCCAATTTACTACCTTTGATCTTTGATATATGCCAAAGCACTTTGTAACAAATAGATTACAAAGTCATAATATTGCACAAGTTCAAAATATTGACGCTTCACCAACAAAAGTGTTTCACTTTCGAAATTTTAAAACTATTTTTGTGCTTCCACTTACCTTTCTTATCAGTGGGAGTACACACTCTCTTACACAGTAACAGTACTATACAAATCAAAAGCTTTAGATGTCAGCTCCAAGGTAGTATATTTACATCCAAATCAGAAAATTATCAATTCAGGACCCACTCCAGAGATTTGAGTGCATAACCTAGTTTGACATGCTAGTGCAGTACCAAGGCAATGCTACATAACTGATGATACCATTTTTCAGATGGGCAAGATAAAAAAAAAATCCCAACTAACCGCTCAGATAGTCATAAGAGGACAGAATTTTACATCCAGCCCACCACAGAATTTTAGCAGGCAGGAGCAGATCACAAAATCCCCCAACCCCGAAAAGGTCTCATAACAGTATTGGAAGTAGAGCAGGGAATTTCTATCTGGCCTCAACCCATTATTTGTTCCTTTTTGAACGTCTCTTGCTCTTTGTGAAACTTTGCTGTGCAAAAATTGCCAACTGTGGTTCCTGCAAATACAAGCTGAAGTACAATGCATCAATAGGGTAATTAATTGTATTCTAAGCACCTGAGACCAAGAAAGGTGTTATACAAATGAAAATTCTTTCTTGAGCAATGAGCTTGTCTATATCTCAGTAACCTTACACAGGCTATTTTTAAAAGATACCTTTCACATTGCTGGAAATGCAAGTTGCATGTAACACTCTTGAATTATTTAGCAACCCTATCACTAACATGTTGAAGAAGCAACAGCCACAAAAATTAGCAATCAACTTGCACATCTATTTTTATTCTGTATATTTCTATTCAGGTTTTGAAAATTATTTGCTTAAATGTAGAATGCTTCATTGTCATCTGGAAAACTGACTGCACAGAGCTTCAGAGATCACTGGCAGAGATCATTATTCCCACTATTGATTGTAAAATAGTCATAAAAGCAATGTATTGCTCTGTAATTATAAATACAATTGCCAATCGAGCTCAATGACACAGAATGACTCATTTTTAGAAACTGTCCTCAGATTAATGTTTGCTCTTCAAGTAACTCCGAGGAATGAACATTTAGGTGACTCTTTTCCTGATGCTCCTTAATTCCTTTCTTATTTTTGACAAGTTTTTCCACCTCCCTCATTAAACAAAGACAGAGCTCATCTTGCCAGGGTAAGGCCACACACTGCACGGCTAAAGGAAGCCCAATACCCCCTGACACTGCCTGAAACACAAGAAAATCAAAAACATTAGCACTTGGAGAGGAAGATTTCTGATATCAGGTGTTAAAACTCGCCAGTCACTTTTACATTTGATTTAATTGATGCCAGTAGGTGCAACATTTATGACAAAACTAATGCAGCAAAACACATTTATTGCAATACTGTTAGAACTAAATATTTACATGCATTACATGAAATGTAAAGCAGAAAAACAGATCAGACGGACCAAGTAGTTCAAAACATGTTTAAGCCCCATATGAGCCTCGTCCCATATTCTTCAACTAATGCTATCAGTATAGCCTGTTCCTTTCTCTTTCATGTGTTTACCTACCTCCCCACAAATAAATCTATCCTACTCACTTTAACTACTAACAATCCTGGAGGATTGGTGGGGAGATTTGCAAGAGCCACTGGGGAAGATTTAAACTGATTTGGCAGGGGGATGGGATCCAAAGCAGTCGGGGGACTGAAGAGGAGGTTGAGGACAGCTCAGAAGGTAAAGAGAGCACCTTAAGTAGTAAAGGCAGTGTCAGTGATCCTAGTACCAAACAGATCAGGCAAAAGCAAGACAGAGAGCAAGGGAAGTCCAGATTAAACTGCATTTATTTCAATGCAAGAGGTCTGACAGGCAAGGCAGATGAACTCAGGGCATGGATGGTACGTGGCATTGGGATATTATGGCTATTGCTGAAACGTGGACTGACAACTCAATGTTCCAAGGTACAGATGCAAATGGAAAGATAGAACAGGAGGTAAGAGAGGAGGGGCATTGCACTTTTGATCAGGGAAAACATCACAGCAGTACTGAGAAGGGATATAGAACATAGAACATTACAGCTAAATACAGGCTTTTCAGTCCTCAATGTTGTGCCAACCTGTGACAACCCAAACTAAAGCCTATCTGACTTACACTATTCTAATATTATCCATAAGTTTATCCAATGACCATTTATATGCCCTTAATGTTGGTGAGTCCACTATTGTTGCAGGCAGGGCATTCCACGCCCTTACTACTCTCTGAGTAAAGAACCTGTTTCTCACATCTGTCCTATATCTAATACCCCTCAATTTAAATCTATGTCCCCTTGTGCTAGCCACCACCATCCGAGGAAAAAGATTCTCACTGTCTACCCTATCTAAGGGGTCAGGCCATTGAGTCTATATGGGTGGAACTGAGAAATAAGGTGGAAATCACTTTGATAAGGTTGTACCCCCAAATACTCAGCAGGAAACTAAGGAGCAAATGTGTTAGGAGATTACAGATAGCTCCAAGAAAAATAGGGTACTAATAGTTGGAAATTTTAACTTTCCCAACATTGACTGGGACGCCATAGTATTAGAGGGTTGGATAGAGAGAAATTTGTTGAGTGCATTCAAGAGGAATTTTTCATTTAGCATGTGAATGGCCCGACTACCGAAGGGGCAAAACTTGACCTCCTCTTGGGAAATAAGGAAAGGCAGATGACAGAAGTGTTAGTGAGGGATCACTTTGAGACCAAACAAAGAACAAATCAAAGAATAACACAGCACAGGAAACAGGCCCTTCGGCCCTACAAGCCCACGCTGCCTGTTTTAACAGTCAGTGAGTGCCTTATTCAAGTCTTTCGTCGATGGTCGACGTTTTTGTCTACCTCCAGTGGAACTCCACGATAAAAGGGGTGCAAATTTAGGGAATTATCTGTACGCCAGATTAAGGGAGATCCAATTCAGGAATAATTTATTGACACCAATCAGCCTAAAAAGCACGTTTTTGGGATGTGGGAGGAAACCAGAGCACCTGGAGAAAACCCACGCAAGCATGGGGAGAATGTGCAAACTCCCACAGATATTGATCCAAGCCGGAGATCCAACCTGGGTCCCTGTAACTGTACAGCAGACAGTGATAGTCACTGAGCTGACATGTTGCCCAGTGACTCATAAATCTATTTGTTTAAAATACTGTGGAAATGATAGGTCTGGCCCAAAAGTTAAAATTCTAAATTAAGGAAGGCCAATTTTGATGGTATCAGGCAGGGATTTTCAACAGTTAATTGTGGGAATTTGTGAGAAGGCAACGGGATGTTTGGTAAGTGGGAAACTTTCAGAAATGTGTTAGCCAAGGTTCAGAGTAAGCACATTCTTCTCACAGTAAAGGGCAAATCTGATAGAAGTAGGGAACCCTGAATGACTCAGGATATTGAGATCCTGGTCAAGAAGAAGAAGGAGGCACATGACATGCATAGGCAGCTGGGATCAAGTGAATCCCTTGAAGAATGTAGGGGGTGTAGGAGTAGAGTTAAGAGAGAAATTAGGAGGGCAAAAACGTGGCACGAGATTGTTTTGGCAAAGGAGAATCCAAAGAGCTTCTAAGAATATGTAATGGCCAAAAGAGTAATTAGGGAGAGAATAGGGCCTCTTAAGAATCAACAAGGTCATCTATGCGCAGATGCACAAGAGATATTTTTCATAGTATTTACTGTTGAGAAAAGCATGGATGTTAAGGAACTTGGGAAAATAAATAGTGATATCTTGAGAAATGCACATTTAACAGAGAAGGGAGTACTGGAAGTGTTGAAGCACATCAAGGTAAATAAATCCCTGGGACCTGATGAAATGTACCCCAGGACAATGTGGGAGGCTAAGGAGGAAATTGCATGTCCCCTAGCAGAGCTATTTGAATTGACAGCCACAGGTAAGATGCCTGAAGATTGGAGTGTAGCAAATGTTGTGCCTTTGTTTAAAAAGGGCTGCAAGGAAAAGCTTGGGAATTACAGGCCAGTAAGGCTCACATCTGTAATGGATAAATTGTTGGAAGGTATTTTGAGAGACAGGATCTACAGGCATTTAGAGATGCAAGGACTGATTAGGGACAGTCAGCATGGCTTTGTGTCTCACAAATTTGATGAGGGCATTACTGTTGATGTTGTATACATGGACTTTGACAAGGTACCACATGGTTTGCGTAAGTTTAAATCTCACTGGATCCAGGATGAGATAGCTAAATGGGTACAAAAGTATCTTGATGACAGAAGCCAGAGAGTGGTTGTAGAAGGTTGTTTTTCAAATTGAATACTTGTGACCAGTGGTGTGTCTCAGGAATCAGCATTGGGTTCACTATTTTTTGTTATTTATATTAATGATTTGGATAAGAATATAGGAGGCATGATTAGTAAGTTTGCAGATGACATCAAGATTGGTGGCATAGTGAACACTGAAGAAGGTTATCTTGGATTGCAATGAGATCTTGATCAATTGGGCCAGTGGACTAATGATTGGTAGATGGAGTTTACTTTAGATGAATGCAAGGTGATGCATTTTGGTAGATTAAACCTGGGTGGGAGTTACTCAGTTAGTGGTAGGGCAATAAGGAGAGTTACAGAACAAAGAGATCTAGGGGTACAGATTCATAGCTCATTGAAAGTGGACTCACAAGTGGATAGAGTGGTGAAGGAGGCATTCAACATGCTTGGTTTCATTGATCAGATCATTGAATACAGAAGTTGGGATGTCTTGTTGAAGTTATACAAGACATTGTTAAGGCCACACTTGGATTTCGTGTACAGTTCTGGTTGAAAGGACATTATTTAACTAGGAAAAGTGCAGAAAAGATTTACTAGGATGCTACTGGAACTTGATTGTTTGAATTACAGGAAGAGGTTGGATAAACTGGGACTTTTTTCTCTAGAGTGTAGGAAACTGTGGGGTGATCTTCTAGAGATCTATAAAATAATGAGGGTATGGATCAGTTAGATAATCAATATCTTTTCCCAAAAGTGAGAGAGTCTAAAACTAAAGGGTATAAGTTTAAGATAAGAGGGGAGAGATACAAAAGTGTCCAGAGAGACAATTTTTTCACACTGAGGGTGGTGAGTGTCTGGAACAAGCTGCTAGAAGTGGTAGTGGAGGCAGGTACAATTTTGTCTTTTAAAAAGCATTTAGACAGTTACATGGATAAGATGGGTACAGAGGAATATGGGCCAAATGTGGGCAATTGGGATTAGCTTAGGGGTTTAAAAAAAAAAGGTGGCATGGGCAAGTTGGGCTGAAGGGTCTGTTTCCATGCTGTAAACCTCTACGGCTCTATGACTATGACTTAATTCCTTTGGCTGGATTTTACACATCTCCATTGTCCTAGCCCATCTCAGTTAAAACGTGAGTAGTGAGCCTCTCCCCCATGGTCTTGACAGCTGTCCCACAATAACTTAATACTGTGAATAGAGTTAATTACTTTAAGGCTAGACAACTGCCCCAATCTCAGGAGCAAGTCCCTGTTTAGACAGCAGTTGGCCAATTGAATAATCAGCATCTCTGTAGTGCCACACAGTAGCAGTAGCGACTGTGGGGTCTACAGGCAGTGCTGACGAAGTGGAGCCTGGACACAGAGGTACGTCTGGGTATCACTGGGGCCAGGCCGGCAGATTCCAGCAAGGGGGCATGATTGGGATGCAGGTTGGAGAAGCCAGGAGTAAAAGGGGCTTATAACTTTGGGGCAGCGGGTCAGGGAGGGGGGAGGGTGGGGGTTTGGAGGGGATGCCTTCAATAGGTCACCAAGAACAACTCACGTCCCCCACTTGGCTGATAGTAATCCCTGCAGTTAAAGTTGCTGGACATCTCGCGTGGCCTCCCTGTTATGGGTAAAACATTGATGGGGAAGAAATGAAGTTCTTAAGTGGCCATTATTTGATCCCAATGGTGAGTAGGCCATTTAATCTGATCCCTCCCCCCTCCCACACCCCACCCTATGTCAAACCCTCCATATAAAAGCAAGGAGTTGGATGGGTATATGGCAGGAAGACTCTCTGCTGGATTTTACAAACAAATTTGTGGAGCCTCTTTATTTAGGTGCCAGAAAACAGGTGAAAGCCTCTTGAATATGTTACTTAGACGCCTGATACTTTTTGAAAAATCATCAAATTAGTCACTCATCTTTGGAGGCTACAAATAAAGATAGGTTAGATTTTAATTTTTGTTTTTAAATCTCTGTGGAGTTCTGAACTCCAGAGTCCCCTCGATCTACCCTGTTGCTTGCACCAATCCTTTTACCAGCAGCAGCAGGAGGAGACCCAAGATTCTGGATCAAGGTGAATTTTTCCATTTATATTTCAGATTTCCATCTTCCGCAACTTTTGCTGTAGTTATCAATGATTCATTGCTACAATCTGCCAAAAGTACAAAACCAGGAGTTGATGCGTCCACATAGGAGTCACTAACTGATCTGAAACCTCTCATTTTGGAGTCATCAAAACTATGCTGCTTGTTTGCTTTACTTGTTCTCCCTCACAATGTCTTCCAGTCAGACCAAGTTCTTATCACAGCTCTAGGTTGTTCCACCCGAGCGCACATATAGCATCCTAGCTGGTGAGATTTGCATGCTTGCCCAATTCTGATTATCTCTGATGTAGTCTGTGGCATCGTTAAATGATGTAGAGATGCCAGCATTGGACTGGGGTAAACTCAGTAAGAGGTCTGATAGCCTGACGAAGGCTACAAAGGCCAAAAGCTTGCAAGTTTACTATCAAATAAATCGGTTGGATTTAAAATTGGCATCGTTAAATGGCAGATGGAAGTCCCTGCTTGTTAAGCTTCCAGAAATGCAAAAGCACACTTGAAATTTCTAGACAATAGTCTAAGACTTTCTGCATTGAAAGCAAAGTGGTAAGATCAGGCAAGAGGTGAAACATCATGTTTGTGTCCCTTTTTTTAATCTCCTCAGTTGCTGTACTGCCACTTTTTGCTGGCAAAATTGGCTTCACATCTAGAAAGGCCCCCCCAACTCCTCCCCACTGTTGAGAATCACATCCTGGCACTTTCTGTGTACTAAGTGCCAAAAGGCTGCATCAAATAAACGATTCTAAAATCTCCCATTTTCTCAATCATTCAGCACTTTGAATTTTTTTCATAAATTTCTGCTCATAGTCCACAAATAAATCAGGTTTTAAATGCCACGTTTTCTTTGAGAGAAAGAACAGAAATCATACGATAAACTGCCATTTACGAAACTGCTTTATTTATCTCACACTGACCTTTTTGAAAGTTTTATCCCAGGAATCATTTATGTAGCCCTTATAATCCATTAGCTCTTCCTCATCTTCCTGCGTTACCTTGGTAACTGGCACAACACCCGCAGGAAAATTTAACAAATTGTAAATAATTGTGTAGCTAGATGTAGCTGTTGGGAAAAATATTATTAAATAATTTATTTGTAATGTTATTTCTCTGTCCTTCCTATATCCTCTGTATAATAAAGAATATCATATTTTATTATCTGTAACTTTGGATAATATTTTATGAACATCACCTCTCAGAATATGTTCAGCTCCATAGAATCTGACCTCAGTACCTTCAGCATATGGCATATATACATGACGTTGCAATAATATCTAAAATATTGCACATTATCAATTGTATTATTTTTCTTCAATAAATATGCTATTAAACTATGTTCTGGAATTGTATTACATTTCATTTCTGTAATTCTGCATTCATTGTATCATATATCAGGAAGCATGATAGCACAGTGGTTAGCATTGCTGTCTCTCAGCACCAGGATCCCAGGTCCAATTCCAGCCTCAAGTCACTGTCTGTGCAGAATGTGCAGAAAAAAATCATCATTGTGTCTGCATGGATTTCCTCTGGATGCTCCAGTTTCCTCCCACACTTCAAAGATATATATGTTAGGTTAATTGGCCATGTTAAATTGACTGTGGTGTCATGCGGATTAGCAGGGTAAATGCTTAGGGTTGCTGGAATAGGGCCTGGGTGGGATTGTGGTCAGTGCAGACTCAATGGGCTGAATGGCCTTCTTCTGTACTGTAGGGATTCTGTGGATTAATCACTGTCTCCTAATTCACAGAGTACATCTCATCCCAGTGTGATCTTTCCCATTTACTGTCAAACTAAATAAGAATGATCCTCTACATCTAATTGGGCCATATATCAGATATTTCCCTGCAGTTTGGAGCTCATCAAAAGCCCCTGGAGCTGTTATCAGCTTCTAGGCAGTTAGGGTTTAGAGAAATCCTGGAATCTTTTTTTAATGAATTGGTGCAAATCGGAGCCTGGAATTGAAAGAAACTCAAGGCCATCTTCATGAAGCTAATGGGCTGCAAGGGAGTTAGAAGAATGCCAGTAATTAGTGGTGGAAGTGCAACTTCGTGAATCCTGTGGAATGCAGTCTCAGGAGAAGTGATTGAGTCATCAAGAGCTGAGGAGTTGCTGAGGCAATCAAGTTGGAGTCGTTAGCATTTATTGTCAGTTCATACCTATCATAACAAAAACACCAAATCAGAATTATACCCACCTATAATTGCACCTATGGCCATACATTACTAAAGTGTGTGACCCAGCTGATTTCCCCTGTGTGAATTAATACAATGGTGAAGGTGAAACTATTGTTCTCTGGTGCAACCCTGTAGTTGCTTAGGAAGAAGATAATCCTGAACTAGTACCTACCTAACAGTTTTCCGGCATATCCAATACAAAATGCAGGACCTATTGATGGACAGAGTAGGACATCAATGTTGTGCGTTCCCCATGCCTTTATATACTCTTCACGGTAGGTCTACACAAAATATAAGAACTTGGCCTCATTATTGGTGGCAGTTAATCAGCTGCCCAAGAAGTAAGAGGCAGCTGTTCCAGAATTGAGTTGTTTTGGCTCTGTGGACTTTTGACAAACACACTATTCTATATATTTTTGGATGTGTCCTTATGATTTAAATTCAGCATCAATTCTGTGTTTTAAAAATCATATCAAGAATTATGATTGCTATCCTGAGAACAAAGAAAATTTGCTTGCTTTAAAAATAATCTGAGTGATTGGAATATGTCCACTATTGACAGAGGTTCACTGGATTCAAGTTCATCTGAAGCAGATTTTACTAAAACCGAGAAATAGGCAAACGCTTCAAATTAAAATGCTCTTATGATTTATTTTAAGAATCAGATGGATCTTACTGATGCTGACAGCAACATTTGATCTTACCATTGCTGAGACGTGGAGTTTCCACAGTTCCTTAACTGATCTGCGAAAGCATAAGAATAAAAGCACTAAAGCTGTGATCAAAACAATTTTTCTGATTTGAAATTGTCATGATTGTAATATCACTCCCCAGGGAGGAATGCTGAGGGTGGAAGAGTTAAGATGCCGAAGATGGGTTTATCTGATTAAATTCCTTTTGCTGCCTCAACCCTCATCAACTCAACTATAGAACATAGAACATTACAGCACAGAACAGGCCCTTTGGCCCTCGATGTTGCGCCGACCAATTAAGAAAAAGCAATGACCCTCTAACCTAAACCATTCCCTTTTCATACATAAACCTATCCACGGACCTCTTAAACGCCCCCAAACTTGGCGCACCTACAACTTATTGTTACGGCCGCGTGAGGAGCTGTAAGATTGATCAATCATTCCATTCTCGTCCGACTGTAACAGGGTTTTTCAATGATTTAGGAAGGTTAAGGAATTTATGTGCTGATAAAATTGACGGGCTTTTTCCTTGAAAGCGGCAAGACTTCACAAAGAGGCACAAGAGGAAGAAAATAGCAAAGAAGCAGGGAGTTCAAAATCTAAATCTGATGTCATAGAAGTCAATTGGTTGGTAAATATTGGCGTTTCTGAACTTGGCAAGGAGGAGAAGACTGCTGAATAATTGGTGAGTTCACATATTTTACTACACTGCAGTAAACACATTGGGTGCAATCTTATCCCCATTCACACTATGTTCCTGCTGTAGCAAAGACAGAAACTTTGGTGGCAAGTCAAATCTCTGTACACTGCAGCAGAATAGGAAAATCAGAAGGTAAGACAGAAAGTTGACAAGGGCAGTTTTGTTGGTGTGGTGTTTCTGAATTTTCAGAAGACATTTAATACAATGCCACAAAACTGACTTCTATGGAAAATTCCAGCTTGTGGAATAAAGGAGACATTTGGTTAAGAAATTGAATGAGTGAAAGGAAATGGGGAGTGGTGATAAGTTGCTGTTTTTCAGATCGGAGGAAAGTTTGTTGTGGAGTTCTCCATGGGGTCAGTTTTGGGACCCTTGCTCTTTCTGATATATATCAATTACCCTAGACTGGTATTCAGGACATGGTGACACAATTGTTAGCTCTGTTGCCTTACAGCACCAGGATTCAATTCCTGGTCTGGGTCACTATCTGTGTGGAGTCTGCACATTCTCCCCATGTCTGCACATGTTTCCTCTGGGTGCTCCAGTTTCCTCCCACTAGTCTGAAAGACGTGCTGGTTAGGTGCATTGGCCACGCTAAATTCTCCCTCACTGTACCCTGGTCGGAGTGTGAGGGGAACTTTCACAGTAACTTCATTGTGGTACTAATGTAAGCCTACTTGTGACTGTAATAAATAAATAAAACAGATAGAGAAACATGAGGAAGAATTTAAAGGCATTGAAAAGAATATAGGAGACATTCACAAGACTGACTCCAGGGATAAACAACTATGCAGTAAATTGGAGAGATTGGATCTGTTTTCCTTGGAGAAAAGAAAGCTGAGAGAAAACCTGATAGAGATATTCTAGATCTAAAAGATAGGTTCAATAGTGAGCAACTGTTCACACTCAAAACGGCATAAAAATCTGCGGGTCACTTTCAAAAGAATTGCTTAAAGGAGTGAAGTTGATGACAGGAAGAAATATTTGACTCAGAAAGTAGTTGGAATCTAGAATAAACTTCTTGAAAGGGTGGTGGAGGCAGTTTCAAATGTGGTATTCAAAAGAACATAAGAAATAGGAGCAGGAGTAGGCCATCCAGCCCCTTGAGCTTGCCCCGCCATTCAACAAGATCATGGCTGATCTGCAGGGTTTCAGTAGCACTTCCCAGCTTTCTCCCCGTAACCCTTAATTCCCTTTTCAATCAAAAACCTATCCACTCTTGACTTGAACATATTCAGTGAGGCAGCCACCACCACCTCATCGGGCAGAGAATTCCAAAGATTCACCACCCTTTGCGTGAAGAAATTCCTCCTCAACTCTGATCTGAACCGCGCCCCCCCCCCCTAATCTTGAGGCTGTGCCCTCTAGTCCTGCTATCTTTGCTAAGCGGGAAGAGTCTCTCAACGTCTACGCTATCCATCCCCTTTATTATCTTATACGTCTCTATAAGATCCCCTCTCAGCCTTCTAAACTCCAAAGAGTACAAACCTAGCCTATTTAGTCTCTCTTCATAATCCAAAGTCCTCATCTCCAGTATCAGCCTAGTGAATCTTCTCTGCACCCCCTCCAAGGCCAATATATCCTTCCTCGAATGCGGCAACCAAAACTGCACACACTACTTCAGCTGCGGTCTCACCAGCACCCTATACAGCTGCAAAAGTACCTCCCTACTTTTATATTTATCCCCTTAGCTATCCGTATGGAATTCAATACGGATAAGTGTGAGGTGATTCACTTTGGTAGGAAAAACAGGCATATGAAATATAGGGCTAATGGAAGGACCCTTAATAGTGTTGTCGAGCAGAGGGATCTTGGGGTACAAGTACATAGCTCTTTGAAAGTTGGCACCCAGGTTGATAAAGTTGTTAAGAAGGCGTACGGTGTGTTAGCTTTTATTGGTAGAGGGATTGAATTTAGGAGCCATGAGGTTATGTTACAACTGTACAAAACTCTGGTGCGGCCGCACTTGGAGTATTGCGTACAGTTCTGGTCGCCGCATTATAAGAAAGATGTGGAAGCATTGGAAAGGGTGCAGAGGAGGTTTACCAGGATGTTGCCTGGTATGGTGGGAAGGCCTTATGAGGAAAGGCTGAGGGACCTGAGGTTATTTTCATTAGAGAAAAGAAGGTTACGCGGTGACCTAATTGAGGCGTATAAGATGATCAAGGGATTGGATAGGGTGGATAGTGAGAGCCTTTTTCCTCGGATGGTGATGACCAACACGAGGGGACATAACTTTAAATTAAGAGGTGGTAGTTATAGGACGGATGTCAGAGGCAGGTTCTTTACACAGAGGGTGGTGAGAGCGTGGAATGCCCTGCCTGCAGCAGTTGTGGACTCGCCTACTTTGGGGGCATTCAAATGTTCGGTGGATAGGCATATGGATGATATTGGAATAGTTTAGGTTAGAGGGTCCACTGGCCGGCGCAACATCGAGGGCCGAAGGGCCTGTACTGCACTGTAATGTTCTATGTTCTATAAAGGTCAACATTGCATTCGCCTTCTTGATCACCTGCTGCACCTGCATACTGTGTTTTTGTGATTCGTACACAAGGACCCCCAGATCCCTCTGCACCGTCGCATGCTGCAGCTTTTCGCCATTTAAATAGTAATCCTTCCTGCCATTATTCCTACCAGAGTGGATAACCTCACATTTGCTAACATTATACTCCATCTACCAGGTCCTCACCCACTCACTCAACCTATCCAGATCCCTCTGCAGGCTTTCCACACCCTCCATGCAATTTGCTTTTCCACTCATCTTCGTGTCATCAGCAAATTTCATCACCCTGCACTCAGCCCCTTCCTGCAGATCATCTATGTAAATGGTAAATAGTTGAGTTTCCAGCACCGATCCCTGGGGCACTCCACTAGTCACCAGCTGCCAATCAGAATAGCACCTATTAGACCACCAATTCTCTATCCAGTCTAACACCCTACCCCTGACTCCCTGCACACTAACCTTCTGCAGCAATCTTTTGTGAGGCACCTTATCAAATGCCTTTTGGAAATCCAAAAACACCACATCCACCAGTCCCCCTCTATCTACCGCACTAGTCACTTCCTCTCCAATAAATTCATCAAGCATGACTTCTCCTAAACGAATCCATGCTGCGGATTCGTTAAAAAGGGAATTGTATTTAGAAAGAAAGAGTATGCAAAGTTATAGGGATTAGGCCGGGAAGTGGGATAGAATGCTCTTTCAGAAGCCAATGCTGGGCTAAATGATCTCCTTCTGCACTGTAAACATTCTGTGATTGTAATATTTTGTTTGAGACATAAAGAGTTCATTTTTATTGTGCTAAGAACACAATCAGGCAAAGATAGCAAAATATATAAAAAATGAGGTCCCCAGTTCTCTAATTTTTGCAATCCACATTCACATACATGCAAGAATACAATATTAACAAATTACATTGTGGGAAATTATTTTCTTAGCTAAATTAAATTTCATTGCTAAAGGTTAAAAATTTGAGATCTCACAGTTTGTATGAGCTCTTCTTTGGTCACTGTGGTTGTGACAGAATATTTTCCAAATTATTATAGATTCCAGCACCCTACGTAATATAAAATCCCTACAATGCAGGAGGAGGCAATTCGGTCCATTGAGTCTGCACCGACTATAATCCCACCAGGTCTTATTCCCCTAATCTACATATTTATCCTGCTAATCCCCTGATATTTGGACCAATTTAGCATGGCTAATCAACCTAATCCGCACATCTTTGAACTGTGGGAGGAAACTGGAGCACCCACACAGACACAAGGAGAATGTGCAAACTCCAGACAGACAGTGACTCGTGACTGTCCTGACCAGTCAGGAATTTCATTAAAAACCCAGGGGTGGGGGAGCCTATCTGTGCACAAGTTTGACATTTCTGGAACTCTGTGCACAAACATTGGCCCCAAATTGTCAACTTCCTGTTTGCTGGCCAGTTTGATTGCAGGCCAGCCCAGGACCTCCACAGTTCTGTCCGTCAATCAACTGCATCTAGGCCCACCCACAGTTGGCTCCACCTACTTGGGCATGAGCACTTTGCCACTTCGGCAGTGCCAGGGGACAAAGGCTGGAATTACCAGGGTACTCATGCCCAGGGGATACCACTCCCCTCGACCCCGCAACCTCCGGGAGGCCCCGATTGTCCCCCGTTTCATTCCAGCAGGGTTTCCAACTAGCTTCCTGAATGTGGGGAGCTGGTCTGAACCCCACAGGAATGAAGTACTCCATGTGGGGTGGGAGATTCAATCAGGACCTTTCAGGTCCCGATAATGAACTAATAAACATATTTAAAATACATGTTGAAAAGATTGAAATGATTTACCTGCTCTCCCGCTGGTTTTTAGCGTGACCTGACTGGCAACTGTTTGCCGGTTCTGGGAGATGTACAAATCCCTGTTCAAGACCACAGACACACGTCTCCCACTGCGACCTGACAGAAAAATTGTGGGCCGCAATGGGAGAATTGCAACTACTGTTTCTTTTGAAATTTGGTGTATTTGTGCAATTTTATTTGTATATAATTTGTTAATCAGAGAACATTATCTTCTCAAATTTCTTCTACAATATCTTTTGTAAAGAATCAGCTTTAACTATGAAAAAGCTCACCAAAATCACAAATAAAATATGCAAAAACATATCTTTTCACCCTTCTTCATAATTCATAACTCACTTTATTCCATTCAGTGCCTTGAAAGCATCTGCGATTCTAGGACTCTTATGAAAAAAGAAATATCAATGAAGGAAATTGCTGTCCCATGAATATCACTTCCACTACAGCAAAGAAACTAACATGGTCACTGGCATTCTCATTCAGTCACACTTTACAATAGTACTAAAATCAAAATACTGTATCTCATAATCTATCTCAGTACCCATTGTATTTTGTCGGGAAGATTAAGGATACGCTTTTAATAACCAATTGTGAAGGACCAGAAATTAAGCTAGAAGTGTAGATATGTTGAGTCCAGGCCTTATACAGGGTTTCTCTGGAGACATTGCAAGTTGTTGAGGCTCTTAAAAATTCAGAAGCGTTGGAGAGAGCAGGCTGGAGCAGGAGCTGCATATGCTCACAAATCAGGACAAGATCAGTAGGCAGAGTAAAAGCAGCCACACCAGCCTGCTGACTGATACATATGATAAGGACTTAGAGAGGCTGCCTCAACTTCCAACTTCAAATGTTCCACATCTTGCTCCTGTTCTGCTGCTCCAACCTTTCTGTTCTTGGCTTGCTACACTATTCCACTGTAGCTCACTGCCACCTCAAGAAGCAGCCCTTCTTTTTGTGATTCAACACACTACAGGCTTCTGGACTCAACATTGATTTCAACAACTTGAGGTCATTACCCCTTGGCTTGATCCTTTCTGTTTAATTATTTTGCTGAATTTTTTTTTAGAAAACTATTCATGTCTCATTTACGTATGACCTTCGTTCTATTACGAAACCCACTACTATATTTATTAACACTCCGTTTGGCTGTAGCATCATAAAATCTTGAATAATTTAATCTCATCTGCTCTTCACCTTGTAACAGAGCTTCTCTTTTCCTTACTTGCATTTCTCTCTTCCCAAGGTTTATAACACTGACCGGAATTTTACTGCCCCGGGAATCAGAGCGAGCGAGAGGCAGAACATGGAAAGGTCCTTTCTCCTTGAGCAGGAGTTTGCAGTTTCGGGCAAGGCTATAAAATGCCACCCATTATCTTTTCTCAGTTCTGATGAAAGGTCAGCTCAACTTGAAATATTCCAGTAAATTTTCCAATCCCGCCCACTGCAGGAACCGCTGTGAGTTTGATGGACAATTTAATGATCTTTAAGAGGTTGTTGAAAATCCGGTCAAACTGAAAAATCCAGCTCATTAACTCTCTCTACAGAATCTGCCAGATCAAGGTATCCTAACCCTAATAAGAATATTGGTTGAGTGATCGGTTAGGGGGCAGGCATTCTGTCATCCTGTAAGTGAATAATAGGGGCCTTTCCCATGCAACCAAGACTCCCATCATGGAATGGCACCTTTAGCACGTCTACAGCCCCTCACAAGAACAAACTGAAGAAGCAGTATGACACTCCAAAAAACCTTTTCAACAGTGGCCCCCAAACCCAAAGTGACAGTGACTTGAGCATTCCTTTCCCACCATGGGTGGCACAATGGCACAGTGCTGCCAGTGCCAGAGACCTGGATTTGATTCTCGGTTTGGGTCACTGTCTATGCAGAGTTTGCACATTCTCCATATGTCTGCGTGGGTTTCTTCCCAGTATGCCAGTTTCCTCCCACAGTCTGAAAGATGTGCTAGTTTGGTGCGTTGTCTGAAACAGGCACTACAGTTTGGCGATTAGTGGGAATTTCAATGTAACTTCATTGCAGTATTAATGTAAGACTTACTTGTGATTAATAAATAAACTTTTTATTTTTTTCCCGTTGATTTAGTCCCACTGCTTCAATACCTTAAAATTTTCATGCATAAGATACATAAGTAGCTAATTCACATAAACAAAACTGGTCAGGATTGAACCAATACTTAAAAATAGACTTCCCTTCACATCTTACAATCTTAATGATGGTTACAAATCTGATGCAGTGACACATATATTTCTAATGTCTTGCCTTATGTATTTTCCCCTCACCCAAATCCATTCATGACTCAACTCTTATACTTACAAAAGGCTTCAGAAGAAAATACAAGAGCTTTTTCAATGCTTCAGGCATAGTGCATATAGACATCTGAAACTTCAAACTAGGGTCGATGGCTTCTCCTTTACTACAAAATTCAGAAAGATTTAACTGGAATTAATTATTTTCATTGTGTAGGCCTATTTATAAAATAAAATGAATCATTGCAACATGATTAAGCAATTCATAATATTTACATAGATGACGGCACAGTGACACAGTGGTTAATACTGCTGCCTCACAGCATCAGGAACCCAGCTTCAATTTCAGCCTCAGGTCACTGTCTGTGTGGAGTTTGCACATTCTCCCCATGTATGCATTGGTTTCCACCCACAGTCCAAAGATGTGCAGGTTAAGTTGATTGGCCATGCTTAATTGACCCTAATATCAGGGGATTAGCAGGATAAATATATAGGATTACAGGAATAAGGCTTGAGTGGGATTGTGGTCAGTGCAGACTCATGGGCTCCTTCTGCATTGCAGGAATTTTATGGTTCTATGATTCCATGAAAAAATAATTCCTTGATTTTTCAAACGACCATAAATATGTGTGTCCGAGTTGTGGTTATTGCTTTATGATGACTGAAAAAATTACGTTATGTTTTTATTAGAGATATTTCGACACGAACAGAACTTTTCGGGGTCAGGCCTCAAAACACAGCCTGTTTTTCTAACAAATCTGTAAACTAAAGATATTGCCTAATAATTATCATAAAACAAATAATTGCACTGGGAGTGCATTGACACAGGAGTTTACTTAATATTCTAATATCATCACTTGCAGTGAAGGAAACCCTAAAGAATATAAAAGAATTGGTTTTGCTTTGACATATTTAGATATTTTTGAAGGAAAATGCCACTCCATCACAGATAACAGTTACACCCTGATGGCCTGGGCCACACTCTCCACTTTCACATTGCAGTCTATTCTAATAATGACTTTAAAGATATTGTGCTGGATTTTCCACCTCATAGGATGCCCCACAGGATGGGGCGTCAGCCAAATATTAAGATTCCTGATGGGGGTCAAAGCAATCAGGATTTATCTGAGCCATGCCACCAGCCCCAACTGGGTTCCCGCAATGCAAATCTACTAATTGGAGAACAATTACTGGGTTTGATGGTCTATTCAAAATCCCTACATCCCCGCCTCCCCCCCTAACCGCCAGTCACCCAAATCCCAGGACCCTTGAGATACCTGTCCTTTGCAGCGTGGCAGCAGTGTGCTACTGGATCTACTTCCTCAAGCCCCCAATGACACAAGAGTGTCATTGCATGAGTGCAGGAAGGCAGTTGGCATTGCTGAGGTGCTTGGCCTGAAAGGAGTGAGGAATCTGAGGGGGAAGGAGAGGGCTAAGTGGGTAGATTAGGTAAACCACATGCCTGTGTGGTATGTGTGGGGGGAGGGTGTCTGTCATTGTTGAGAGGTTGACGGTATTGCCCCAACCCTTGGGGTCCAACACACCAAATCCACACTTGTGAGGCCCTGTACGAATGCGCACCCAGTGCAGATCCCACTGGGAAGGTGAGTGAATAGTGAAAGCCATTTGACTCAAGCTACAAGCCACTAATTATATTTAAATCTGTGGATTTGGATATACATAGGAACCTGATCAGGGCCAACAGAGTGGCTTGGGAAGGCCTCAATAGATTTGACGCCTGGCAGAAAACCTGCTTTTCTAAGGATTCACAATTTTCCAGGCCATCGTGATACTTGCCAGAAGTCAAAGAATCCCTCCCTGGATTTTTTTTCCTCGAAACTCCATCCCTCTTAACCTCAGCATACACCCAACCTCTCCTTAGCAAATAATCTTGCTGCTTATAATATGTAACAAAAGCTGATAATAATGGTTCCACCACAAGTGCTAACATTGTGCAATCAAATCCACTGAGCTTACTTACAGGCTTTCTATAAATGTAAGGCCCTCGTCTGCACCAAGTCCACGGAAAATGATTTCATTCATAGCATAATATGTTCTTGGCGGTGTGAATGATATCAACTGAAAAGAGAGAGAAACAAAGAGCAAATCATTTGTTGTATTGAATTGAAGAGCTTGCCAAAGAAGGGAACAAACAAAAAGAAACAATCACTCTTGCTTCTATGTAACCAATCAATCTGATTTTAATGTCCTGCATTGCCTGAAATTTGTGATTTATATGACTGAAAAAAAATCTGAGCTTAGAAAGTGGAACTTGGTAACATAGGAAAGTGGCATAGATATATTTAAATGAAAGTAAGATAAGAATATTAACAATGAATATATAAAACCTTGTTTAGGCCGCATTTGGAGTATTGTGTGCAGTTCTGGTCTTCACACACTCAGAAGGATATGGAAGCTTTGGAAAGAGTGCAAAGAAGGTTCACCAGGATGTTGGCTGGTCTCTAGGGCATTGGCTATGAGGAGAGATTGAATAAACTAGGATTGTTTTCACTGGAAAGATGAAGGCTGTGGGGAAAACTGATAGAGGTCTACAGAATTACGAGAGGCATAAACAGAGTAGATGGTCGGAGGTTTTTCCTCACAGTGGAAGTGTCAATTACAAGGGGACGCTGGTTTAAGGTGAGAGGGGATAAGTTTGAGGGAGATGTGCAGGGGAAGGTTTTCGGACAGAAAGTGGTGAATGCTGGAAGGCACTGCCAAGGAGGTAGTGGAAGCAGACATGTTAGCAACATTTGAGAGGCATCTGGATGGGTACGTGAATAGGGAGCGTATAGAGGGATATAGACCAAGTGAGGGTGAAAGGTTTTTTTTATTTAGTCAGGGCAACATGATCGGCATAGACTTGGAAGGCTAAAGGCGCTGCTCCTGTTCTTTATTTTTCTTTTTTCTTCGAATAAAATGGTAGGGCTAGATAAAGAGGGAGTGGAAGGAGCCTCATTCAGAGCTCAAACACTGGCGTGGCTCACTTGGCCCAATTGGTTATTTCTGTGCTGGATATTCAATGTAATCCTGTATCATTCAAAATCATCCCTAGTAGGTTGAAGTGCTAACACTCCAGAAAATAACAAAATGCCAGTTTATAACTCTGATTGGTTTGGCAGCATCTGAATCATTGCAGTGATAGTGAAAAGCATGTGAAGAGGAATTCTTGTTGGCTTCCATTAATTTCACTTACACATGGAATTTGGCTCATAGTGAACTCCTGAAACTTGTGTTAGCGGTTTTCAGACCTTTCTGCAGGGATCTGAAGTTACTGACACAGTCCTCAGTATTTGTTGTGATATTGGCACACATCCAGTGACCATTGCCTTAGCTTCAATAATCTCAGTGTTAAAGGAACAAAGGAAAATTATGTTTTCATTCATGATTATTAATATCCTGTATATGGCCACCGAAATAGCCTTTTGGGTAAGTCAGCAGACATAGGAACCTCATTAGCTTGCAAAGCCCCTGAAATCTCCAGAATTGCCAATTTGGCACAGTGAATTAGCACTGCTGGCACGCCAGAGACCTGGGTTCAATTCCTGGCATGGGTCATTGTCTGCATGGAGACTTCACATTCTCCCGTGTCTGCACAAGTTTCCTTTGGGTGCTCCAGTTTCCTCCCACAGGTGCTGGTTTGGTGCATTGGCTACACTAAATTCTCCCACAACGTACCCGAACAGGCACCGAAGACTGGGGATTAGGGAATTTTCACAGTAACTTCATTGCAGTGTTAATGAGAGTCTACTAGTGACATTGATAAATAAGCTTTAAATTGGAAAAAGTGAAAAGTTATATGTACACAAATTACTCCATTTCTCAAATTTCTAGCTCCAGAAACTGTAATTAATTAACCAGGTTTGGCAGTTTACAACCAAGATCTTCCACTCCTAAGACTGCATGCCTTGATGCACTGGGGTCATAGCGTCATGAAACACACCCATGTTGTTCTTGGAATAAATAAGTTGATTTCTACATGCACTCATTTCAAATGAACCAGGGAAAGGATCAAATAGAAATAGAATTCAACACTGGGGCAGTAGAAAAAGTCATAAAGTAGAAGGCATGATGTAAGGTCAAGCTGAGTCTCTAGTCATCTATGAATCAAAAGCCACTGACATGTTCTACAAACAATATTCTTGGGCAGAACTTCCTTCCTTCCCTATGGTGAGCTTGGAAGCGGTGATGTAGTGTTGGGGAGGAGGGGAAATTAGAGGGCAGAAAGGTCTCACCTTCAGCTGGATTAAGTCCATAGCAGAAATGCCCATGTAAAGCTTTCCTGACCCACTGTCAATTGAAGCCCTTGAATGGGCACTTAATACCCACTGAGGGCCTCACTTTGCCACTACTGCAGTAACCCAGTGGCAGGCAGCGGGCTCACCATGCAGGGAGTATAACAAGCAAATCCATGTGGAGATGCTTAAACATTTCAGGGAAGGAGAGAGGATTGCCTCATTCAAAATGGAGAGGAGGGGAGGGCAGAGAGAAGAGAGGTGCCTGCTGACAGCCATCTCGCTGCCCTTGCTGCTAGCTCCCCCCTGCCCCTGTGGTCTCTGCCCAGTCACTTCTACTCACCTTGACCTGGGATCCAATAATTTCTAATCCTGGGGTCCTTGATTTCATTGTCAGGCCTGTTGCTGATGGAAGATGTGTCAGGCCTTCATGGAAAAAGGTGAGCTGGGGCTGTAGCAAGCTCTCCAGCCAATGACTGAGACCCCTGTCACTTCCACAGCATTATGTCCCTTATCAAGCAGAATCTCTTCTGTTTCATACAAAAATATGTGTAGGCCATTCATCCCCTCAAACCTGAATCATCATTCAATCAGATGACAACTAATCTGCATCTATTATCCACCTTTGTTCTGTCAACCTTAATGCCCTTGCCTAACAAAAATCTATCAATTTCTGTTTTGAAATGTTCAACTGCTCCCGGGGAGAGAGTTTCAGAGTTCCAGTACCTTTAGAGCAAGGAAATGCTTCCTAACATCTCCCTAAACATCCTGGCTGTAATTTAAGGTCCTGCATCTTGTTCTGGACTACCCCACAGAAGAAATGCCTTTTCTCTATCAACTCAATCATCTCATCTAATCTCATTTGTATTGAATATATGGACAGGAAAAACTGATATGCAGGAAAAGAGTCATTTGTCCATCCAGCCTGATCCACAACAATAATGGCTGAAGCATCATAGAATTCATATGGTACAAAAGGGGACCATTCAGCCCATCAAATCTGCACTGACCACAATCCCACCCAGTAACCCTATACATTTAATCCACTAATCCCCTGCCACTAGGGTCAATTTAGCATGGCCAATCAACCTAACCCACACATCTTTGGATTGTGAGAGGAAACCACAGATCACGAAGAAACCCATGCAAACCTGAGGAGAACACAGACTGTGACCTGAGGCTGGAATTGAACCCAGGTCCCTGCTGCTGTGAGGCAGCAATGCTAACCACTGTGCTCCACCAGGCTAAACACTTTTCCCTGTTCACCTACTCTACCATCCATCCCTGCAGTCACATAAATAAAGGAAATAATATTCTGGAAAATTCTTCTTTGAAATTCTTCAAACAATCTAAAGTCAGCCCTGAAGTATTATCTATTCAGACGCCCCAGTGATCTCAGACCCAGTCAGGGACCGGTCCAGCTCCTTCAATGACGTACAAAGAATCAACACCATCTGTTGTTTTCCCCAAGTTAATGTGCATGCACATTCGATTGCATTGACCAGGACAGCAGGAAGGTGGGGTGACCTAATGTCTGTATCAATACTTCTCTGTGACTGACATCAAGGACTTCTTCACAACACCCAAGTGAATAATTTCCAAGTGCTTCCTTCATGCTTTCTTTCACAGAATGTTAGTGATGCAATTAGGGATAGCCACCTGAGCAACAGCAATCATAAGGTAAGAGGAGTAGCCTTAATAACTAAGCAAAAGCTAGTTAAAATTAATGATTTCAAGAGGATTAATTTTGCATAAATGGATGAAGATTTGGGAAAGATTAATAGGTCAATCAACTAGTCAGAGAAATGATTGCTGAGGAAAAGTTGGTATTTGTAAATCCAAGTAAAAACAAGGCAATGGCCATCCCAAAGGATAAAAAGGGCACATAGCAAGATAAATCCAAAATAACAAACTAGATATATGAAAAGACAAATTAAAGGACAAAAATACTTTGA
Organism: Sphyrna mokarran; assembly: GCA_024679065.1. Taxonomy (NCBI): domain Eukaryota; kingdom Metazoa; phylum Chordata; class Chondrichthyes; order Carcharhiniformes; family Carcharhinidae; genus Sphyrna; species Sphyrna mokarran. The sequence goes on from JAGIQG010000009.1 coordinate 26,760,870, forward strand.
AACATTAATGGATTAATTCAACGCTGAAGAAAGACAAATATTTTGCTTAATTAAGAGGTATCAAAATAGCTTTCAAAATAAAGATATGTGGTAGCAATGACAGAAGTTATTTTCAGCTATGTTGGACATCAGAGGACCATTAGAGACTGTGTACATCCATTGAAAGGAGATTTAGGTTCAATGCTAAGTACAATGCTAAATGATTACTTCACAACAATTGTCAATCCTAAGAATAATGTTCACGTAGCCACTTCATAGTCTAATGCAGATATTAAAATAGCTGAGAATACAGTTATAGAAGAATAAGGCATTTTACAGTAAATTGGGTTAATGGTCCAGATTATATTCCCCTCTCCCCCCGCAAGAGTGCTTAAAGAGATCCGACTTATACTTTGCTAACTCCTGTAAGCCAAAATATTATTTAACCTTTTTTAATATACAATCAACCATGTGACTACTTCTTTATTTCTTTTATATTTATCAGTGTAGACCAACTGTGGTATAATCCTGTGTGTGGAGTCTGTCTCATGGTGGTAACATGGAACATCAAAATATGGGAAGGACCCAGACTGAAGAAGATAAGTGAAGAACTGCACAATGGGCTCGAAACATAAAGCATGATGGTTAACTTATCAAGTGAAAGAGATTGATTACAATGTTGGAAAGAGTAGAGGAGTCAAACTGGCTATGGTACCTCAAAAAGCAAATGGGGCCTGGCCAGAGAATATCTGGAGAAAACATGGAGATGAACAATGATGTATTAAAAATCAATTTTAAGGACAAAAAGCAGACTTTAACTTGTATGGTATAGGGCCATGGCAAAAAAACAAGGTATAAACAAAGAGCTTACGGAGCCAGCTCAGAAGATACACACAGAGGATTTGTTATTGGATTGATCATCAAGATGGGCTCTGGTTCACAGAGAAGCTAAGCAAACATTATCCTGAGACCAAGAGAGAAAATACTGGAAAAGCTCAGCAGGTCTGTCAGTTCTGTAAGAGAGAAAAGACCTGATGTTTCACATCCAGATGACCCTTTATTAAAAGCTTTGGCAAAGAGTCTTTTGGACTCAAAACGTCAGCTTTTTTGTCTCCTTACAGATTCTGCCAGATCTGCTGAGATTTTCCATTATTTTCCCTTTTGGTTTCAGATTCCAGCAACTGCAGTAATTTGCTTTTATCCAGTATTATCCTGAGTATGTGTCATTGCTTGAGCAGTTTAATAAAGATGTATCACTTTTGTTGAAACTTCATCCAAGTTGTATCAGGGATATCCAGAGTAAAGACAAAGAAACCTTTATAGAACATAGAACATTACAGCACAGAACAGGCCCTTCAGCCTTCGATGTTGTGCCGACCAATATAAAAAAGCAATGCCCCTCCAAACTAAACCATTCCCTTCTCTTCCATATACTTATCAACTAACCTCTTAAACGCCACCAAACTTGGCGCATCTACAACTGCTGCAGGCAGGGCATTCCACTCCCGAACCACCCTTTGGGTAAAGAACCTGCCTCTGATATCCGTCCTATAACTATCACCCCTTAATTTAAAGCTGTGTCCCCTCGTGCTAGCTTTTTCCATCCTAGGAAAAAGGCTATCACTGTCCACCCTATCTAAACCTCTAATCATCTTATATGTTTCGATTAGGTCCCCTCTTAGCCGCCTCCTTTCTAACGAAAACAACCTCAAATCCCTCAGCCTCTCTTCATAAGACCTGCCCTCCATACCAGGCAACATCCTGGTAAACCTCCTCTGTACCCTCTCCAATGCCTCCACATCTTTCTTATAATGTGGGGACCAGAACTGCACACAATACTCCAAGTGCGGCCGCACTAGAGTTTTGTACAGTTGCAACATGACGTTGCGGCTCCGAAATTCAATCCCTCTACCAATAAAAGCCAATACTCCATATGCCTTCCTAACAACCTTCTCGACCTGACTGCCTACTTTCAGGGATCTATGCACATACACACCAAGATCCCTCTGTTCATCTAGACTACTAAGAATCCTACCATTTGCCCTATACTCTACACATTTATTATTTCTGCCATAGTGCATTACCTCACACTTTTCCACATTAAACTCCATTTGCCACCTCTCGGCCCAGCTCTGCAACTTGTCCAAGTCCCTCTGCAAACTATAACACCCCTCTTCACTATCTACCACTCCACCGACTTTAGTGTCATCTGCAAATTTACTAATCCATCCTTCAATACCCTCATCCAGATCATTTATAAAAATTACAAACAGCAGGGGCCCAAAACAGACCCCTGAGGTACACCACTTGTCACCGAACTCCACGATGAATATCTCCCATCAACCACCACCCTCTGTCTTCTATCTGCTAGACAATTCCTAACCCAATTAGCTAAATCACCCTCTATCCCATACATCTGCATTTTCTGCAGAAGTCTTCCATGGGCCACTTATCAAACGCCTTACTAAAGTCCATATATACCACATCAACCGCCTTACCCCCATCCACCTCTTTAGTCACTTTTTCAAAAAAACTCAATGAGGTTAGTAAGGCACGACCTACCCTTCACAAAACCATGCTGACTATCCCCAATCAATTCATTTCTCTCTAAATAACTATAAATCCTATCCCTAATAATTCTCTCCAATACTTTGCCCACCACAGAAGTAAGACTCACTGGCATATAATTCCCAGGAAGGTCTCTCTTCCCCTTCTTGAACAATGGGACCACATTCGCTATCCTCCAGTCCTCCGGAACCAAACCCGTAACCAACGAGGACCTGAAGATCAGAGCCAGAGGCTCTGCAATCTCCTCTCTTGCCTCCAGAGAATCCTAGGGTAAATCCCGTCCGGCCCAGGGGACTTATCCAACTTCAAACCCTCGAGAATATCTAGCACATCCTCCCTATCTACTTCGATACTTTCCAGTTTGCTACCCCGTACCTCAGTGTTCTCCATAACTACATTTACATCACCCTGCGTGAATACCAAAGAGAAATATTTATTCAGTACCTCTCCAATCTCCTCAGGCTCCACGCACAACTTCCACAGCTGTCTATGACTGGCCCTAATCTTGCCCTAACCAATCTTCTATTCTTAACATATCTAAAGAAAGCTTTAGGATTCTCCTTAATCCTATCAGCCAAAGTCTTCTCGTGTCCTCTCTTTGCTCTCCTCAATTCACTCTTTAGCTCCCTCCTGGCTAATCTATAGCTATCCATTGCACTAACCGAGCCTTCAATCCTCATCCTGACATAAGCCTTTTTTTTTTAGACCAGGTTGAGGGTGGTGAACCCCTTACCCATGTCTAAAGTACATAATTATTCCCTTTGAGTTGAAGGATACTTATCCAATTCCAGTTTTTAAATAGGTTGACTGGTAAAATTTAGAGAAATGTTAGCCCATCAGACTGACATCACTTATGTGAGATACTTGAAATGGTATAAGAGATACCATAAGAGATACATGTTCATGTTGCAACTGTACAAAACTCTAGTGCGGCCGCACTTGGAGTATTGTGTGCAGTTCTGGTCCCCACATTATAAGAAAGATGTGGAGGCATTGGAGAGGGTACAGAGGAGGTGTACCAGGATGTTGCCTGGTATGGAGGGCAGGTCCTATGAAGAGAGGTTGAAGGATTTGAGGTTGGTTTCGTTAGAAAGGAGGCGGCTAAGAGGGTATCTTATTGAAGCATATAAGATGATTAGAGGTTTAGATAGGGTGGACAGTGATAGCCTTTTTCCTGGATGGAGAAAGCTAGCACGAGGGGACACAGCTTTAAATTAAGGGGTATGAGTTATAGGACGGATATCAGAGGTAGGTTCTTACTCAAAGAGTGATTAGGGAGTGGAATGCCCTGCCTGCAGCTGTTGTAGATGCGCCAAGTTTGGTGGCGTTTAAGAGGTTAGTTGATAAGTATATGGAAGAGAAGGAATGGTTTAGTTTGGAGGGGCATTGCTTTTTATTTTGGTCGGCACAACATCGAAGGCCGAAGGGCCTGTTCTGTGCTGTAATGTTCTATGTTCTATACTCTTTCTGATCACCCACATGGAGAAGTAATCTTCAATTACAGACAGTTTGGTTTCTGCAAAAGGGACATGTGCTTTAATAATTTCTAGAACTTTTTGAATTGGTAATTTGAATATTAGGGTATCCTTGAATATATGATTTAGTTAGATTTCGAGGAACAATTTGATGATTTGCTTCCCATGCAAAACAGAATATTATGAATCATTGGGAAGTTGCACAGGCAGAGATTTGTTATTAATGGCTGTGAATCTAACTGAAGAGCTGTTGCAGTAGAGTCCCACAGGAATCAGTGTTAGGCTGAGAGCCTAAATGTTGGAGAACGGTCAGCAGATTCGAAAATGATGCAAAACTTTGTGCAAGCGTTTGGAGTGTGGCTAAATGACCCCTTTCTGCCTGTCAGTTATGTCTGAATGTGACCCCCCCCCAATGTCAGGTCACCCCTCAAACTCTGTCATTCTCATTGGAACGACGGAGGGTGAGAAGCGACCCTGATGGAAGTCTACAAGATTATGAGGGACATGGACACAGTGAATAGTCAGAAGGTTTTTCTCAGGGTGGAAGAGTCAATTACTGGAGGCATAGGTTTAAGGTGCATGGTACAAGGTTTAGAGGAGATGTACAAGGTATGTTTCTTTACACAGATAGCTGTAGGAACTTGCTGACAGGTGAAGTAGTGGAAGCAGGTACAATAGTGACTTCTAAGGGGTGTCTTGACAAATACGTGAATAAGATAGGAATAGAGGAATTTGGTCCCCAGAAGGCTAGAGGGTTTTAGTTCAGACAGGCAGCATGGTCGGTGTAGGCGTGGAGGGTCCAAGGGCCTGGTGCTGTGCTGTAATTTTCCTTGTTCTTTGTTCACATCTCAGTCCCTATTAGAAACCCACTGTACAGTTAATTCAGCAAAATCTTTTTCATTGAATGGAGTAATGCATTTGGTACACTAAAATAAATCAGATTATTTTTCCAAACTTTCATACATGTTTCCAGTGTTCTTGTTTGGTGTCAAGATGAATTAAAGGTAAAAGGTGAAAAGATGAATTAAAGGTAAATAATTTCTTCATCCATTCAATCTTTCTCCATCATCCCTCCTCACCCTCCCTCTACCTCCAGGAATTTCTCCATTCTCTTTGAGGTTTAGTAAGCACACCGTGTGTCCAGCTTCTTCCAGCAGTTGCTTGGTTTCCATGACAGCTCGCTTCATGCTGGGGGTAGGGATCCAGTACCCATCACTTTCAAAATAACCTATTCGCATGTGTTTGATGCTGGTATAGATCTTAAAAAATAATTTTGATAAGTCATTGTTAGGATGCAATTCTTTTTGGTTTCTTTTACCAACAAGATCCAAAGTTCAGAAAAATATAAATAGAGATAGATGGTGTAATGGCTTTAATCAGGCCATTGAAGTTAGAATATGACCAGTTGATGGGTCAGTCAGGGAGACTTTACTTTGTTGCTGTGTTCCTCTGGCACTCCCGAAAGTAGACGTACTACTATGGAGCTTGTAAATAAAGGGATTCCGGTGAAAGGACGTCTCCCCCTTGAACTTGATCAGCATTACCTTCAACACAAATAAACACTCACTAACTGTATGCTATCCAATCTGTGATGAAAGTGGTACAATTGATATGGATTTTTTTTCATGTTCATGAGAAATACTTAAAAAATCAGCTTTATGCCATGGGCAGTCTATATATCTGAAGGGAATGTAGCTCAGATTTTGAGAGAGGATGATAATTACTCATTTCAATATGTTTTTTTTAAGTAGAACTAATGGACCAAAAGCCAAAAGTGTTATAAAATCTCAGCCGGTCTGACAGCATCTGTGGAGAGAGAGAATGGAGCTAATGTTTTCAGTTTGGATTATCATCAGAGCCCATCGAGAGGTCCTCCACACTTGAAACATTGACTCTCTCTCCAGAGATCCTGTCAGACCTAATGAGATTTTCCAGCATTGTCCATTTTTGTTTCAGATTCCAGCATCTATTTTGCCTTTATCTTAGAAAACATGCATATCTCTCAGAGCTGGAGAATAGTCGAAGACCAGACCACACTGGAAACCAGTGGGAAGAGAGGTAAGTTATTTGAATCTTGTTTTAATGTATTTTAAATATATTTTCAATGGCAGTATCGGGAACTTACCGGTCCCGATTGAATCTCCCACTCCATCAGGAGTACTTCATTCTGGTGGGCTTTAGAGTAGCTCCCCATGTTCAGGGAACTAGTGGTAGAACCCAACTGAATGAAGGGGAAGCAATTGGGTGCCCTCTGGGCATGGGGACCTTGGCAGTGCTAGCCTGTGCCCCCAGTATTGCCAAGGGGCAAAGTGCCCATGCCCCATGGGCACCTTGGCACTGGTCCCCAGGCATTGGGCTCTGCCAAAGGGGTGGGGCCTTTTGTGGAAGGGGCCTAAGGTAATCGGTGAGGATACCATTCTGCATAGTGATTGATCTGGAATGGAGGGAGGGCAGCAATTGGGGCGGGCCAGGGGGTGCTTGCTCCCGGGGGGTGGAGAGGTCAGTGGAGGGCTGGGGTTTGCCAGGTGAGGGAGGGATCGCCATTGCTGGATTGGACATAAGGTGCTCCAGGCCTGGGGGTGGGGGGTGGCAGTCAAGGCTGGTCCAGGAATTGTTGCAGGGGCTGTGAGCGGGCTATGGGCGGGTGCTGGGGGGAACAGCACTTGGAGGTCCTGGGCTAGTCAGCAAATGGAGAGACTGACAGATCGGGGCCACTGCTCATGCACAGAGTTCCAGAACTGTCAGATTCTGATGTGAAAACCTCCCTCCACTCACCCTGGTTTTCAATGAGATTTGGACCTTTGCAGTTCACAGAGTGGGGAGATTCGAGTGTGAAGCTGAACTGAGAAAACAGTCATGATTTAGAACAGTTTTCCCACCAATTCAACACTTTTGGAGGAGTTGTCCTCTCTCTCTTTCACCCTGAAAGCTCCAAGACTGTTAACAAATGTTCAAGCGAGTATACTTGGGTTTGCTTACTGTATTTATTTAAAAGTGGCAGCATGGTAGTACAGTGGTTAACACTGCTGCTTCACAGCTCCAGAGACCTGGGTTTGATTCCTGGTTTGGGTCATTGTCTGTGTGGAGTTTGGACATTCTCCTTGTGTCTCCGTGGGTTTCCTCCAGGTGCTCTGGTTTCTTCCCACAATCCAAAGATGTGCGGGTTAGATTAATTGGCCGGGCTAAAAATTGCCCTTAGTGTCTTGAAATGTGTAGGTTAAAGGGATTAGTGGGTAAATATGTAGGGATATGAAGTATGGCCTGAGTAGGATTGTGGTTGGTGCAGACTTGATGGGCTGAATGGCCTCTTTTTGTATTGCAGGGTTTCTGTGATTGTTATGTGGGTTTGAGTTATGCATGAATGTGGCTTATTTGAAACTGGAACAGTCATAAATTAGAAAATAAAGATGCTTCCTTTCATTTTAAATACTGTTCAACAATTAATGGTTAAGTTGCTTCATTTGTTTGAGTTATATTTAAACTGTGTTATTAAATAAAGCTTGTTTCACTTTAAACGATCCCTACTTTTTCAGTGGAATGGTTTTCTAACATTTATGCCTAAATAGAAAAATTGCTGGGTTCTAGTCTGCCTTCAGAATATACCTTGGGTTTCTAATCCGGGGTCCTATCAATTCTAAGTAATATTCTCTAATTAGCCCTGTGCTCATCAATTTCTTAAGGCATCAAATTCTAAGTGCCGGACTTAATAGCCGCAGCAGCAGTCCTATCTATCAACTGGAAAGTTGGAGGCTACTTTCAGCATCCCTGAAGGAATGTCAATCAGGCAGTTAACATACCTTCAAAAGGGAAGATCTTACCTCCAAGAGCTGCCAGCCAATCAGCGGGCTAGCAGATCTTCAGCTGATCCAGTAATGTAGTCAGGGATAGTGACCATTGCAGGGACTGCAGCCAATCCGGGAGCAACCAGCAGAGGGAGAAAGTCCCAGGGTGCAGGTAAATTGGTGGAGCTCATTGAGGACAATCAGGCAGGCCCTGCATGGTGAGAAAAGGATAGTGGTGGCCGAGGAGGACAAGGAACTATTTCTAGCAAGGGTAGCCCTTATTATTAAGGGAAGCTCTTGAAGTTCCCAATCAGAAGGGACTGATCAAGTGAGTGGTATTCAAATTCCACTCAAAATGTTTGACTTTGTTTCAAATCCTTTCACTTCTGCCCGTTCTTCCAGCTCTACAGGCTACCTGCCTATGCCATTTGGTCTTGTGCTGGACTATTAGCTCTGTACAGTACTCCCTCTGCAGCATTAAAAATGGCAGAACTTCCAGCCATCTTGGTTTATTCCTCTGAAATTCAATCTCTCAGCACACAAACTCTATTCACAACTTCAAAATCCCCCTTAAAGACTACAATTTCAACTATGCTTTCAGTCACCCCACTCAAACCTAATATTTGTCTTGGATCAATTACTTCTCAGAATCTATTTTGCTTATGTGAAGTGCTTGGGAGCATTTTAATACCTAAAAGGTGCAATATAAATGCAAGCAATTGTTGTTAGGTAAGTTACCTTATTATCAAAGGGGATAGGTGGCACTGTGGGATCCAACTGGAACATGTCTTCACATAATAGAGCTTTCATGCACAATGCTAAGCTATCCACATCTTTGGCTAGTGGACCAACCATTGACTCAACTAGAAAACGATACATATATCACTCAAAAATAGGAATCGTTGTTAAATAACTCAAAATGTTGAATGATATATCTTTAGATTTATATTGATTAGAGATTCAAACCTCCCATTAGGCAGCATAATCTTGGATGACATTCCAGCCCATTAATGAAAGACACAACAGGAATCAGAAGGATAACTTCAAAATTTGTGGATGACAGCAAATTGTGTGCTGTAGTTAATACACTTCCTCCCTTCAGCAAGAAACCCATGGTTGGGAAGCTGGAGAATCAGCCTATGTGCTGTAGTTAATACAGAGGGCATTAATAATCTTGCACCTAAGTGTGTAACTAGCAAATTAATTTAATTGTAGATAAGTGCAAGGCAATCCATTTTGGTGGAAGACAATAGAGAGCTCATACTTCTTGGAAAATAGAAACTCTAAATGGGTTAAAATAACAAGGATCAGGAGAATAGATACATAAATCACCAAAAGTACTGAAACAGAATAATAAGGCCATAAAAATGCAAAATCAAGCAAAGTATTGGGCGCACGGTGGCTCAGTGGTTAGCACTGTTACCTCACAGCACCAGAGACCCGGTTTCAATTCTGGCCTCAGGTCACTATCTGTGTGGAGTTTGTACATTCTCCCTGTATCTGCCTGGTTTTCCTCTGGGTGCTCTGGTTTCCTCCCATAGACCAAAGATGTGTGAGGTTAGGTTGATTGGCCATGCCAAATTGATCCTAAATTGGCAGGGTAAATATGTGAGTTACAGGAATAGGGCCTGGGTGTGATTGTGGTCGATGCAGACTTGATGAGCGAATAGCCTCCTTATGCACCAAAGGGATCCTATGATTCACTTCTAGAGAGATGGGATTGAAAATAATGAAACATAAGAAATAGGAGCAGGCGCTATGGCATAGTGGTTAGCACTGCTGCCTCACAATGCCAGGGACCCAGGTTCAGTTCCGACTTTGGGTGACAATCTGTGTGGGGTTTGCATGTTCTCCTCTGTATCTGCATAGGTTTCCTCCCATACTCCAAAGATATGTGGGTGAGGTTGACTGGCCATGCTAATTTGTCCCTTAGTGTCACGAGGACGAGTAGAGTAAATACATCAGGTTACAGGGATAGGGCTTGGATAGGATTGTTGTTAGTGTAGACACAATGGGCCAAATGGCCTCTCTCTGGACTGAATGATTTGATAAATAACTCATATGGCCCTGTCAAGCCTGTTCCACTATTCATTACAATCATAGCTGATCCTGAGTTTCAACTCCATTTTCCCACATGTGCTCCATATCCCTTGATTCCCTGAGAGACCCCAAAATCTGTTTATCCTCGCCTTAAACGTATTCAACAGTGGAACATCCACATCCCTCTGGGATACAGAATTCCAAAGAACCACAAGCAGTAATTTCTGCTCATCTCAATCTTAAATTTTATCTTTTATCTTGAGACAATATTCCAGAGCCAAGCCCTGGCATCTCTTTGATTGTGTGCTTGTCAGACAGAAGGGAAAAGTTGGTGCTATGAGGGGAACAGACTGCTAGACAGACCATCACCTGATCCACATCAAACTGAATCAAAATATCTAGCCAAAACACAGACCGAACTCTTGCTCGCATTCAGGGTCTGACAATCTGGCCGATAACACAAGCCTGCCATGAGTTTCCCAGCAGTGAGGGATACATTCAATGGGAAATCTCATTGACAATGGCAGGACACACGTGGATTGGAAGAGAAATCCCGCCCATTGGAAATCTACTTGCCAAAGCTAAATGTAAAACTCCATCAGAGTTGTAGGGCAAATCTTAGAACTTGCCACACAACTTGACACAACACTGAGATTCAATTTTCATCTGTGAAGTGATCTAAAAAATTAATAGGAAACAGCCCACATCAGATCAGCCCAGTGAGAGTTTCTCCGGATTTTTATTTCCATTGATGTAAAATGAGCCATCAATTAACTGTCACCCATTTGACGCAATGACACAAAGTCAGAAGCATTCTCAACGGCATTAGGTAGATATCAAAACATCTCATGATGAGATGTTTTATGAGAAAGTCATGTTGCACTACTTCAGAGCAACATTGTGCACATTTTTCCATTCCCCCATGGCATGCTTGGCAGTATCATCTGCAGTCCACCAACAGCAGGATCTTCCAGTTCCACTGTTATCAATGGGGTTTCCTGTGGTGCACAACCTCTGCAACGAGAGACTTGCAGCTGGGATTCACTGTCAGTGGAATAAGCTATTGTTGCCATCGCATCAGAAGATAAATCCCACCAGTGGGATGGAATTTCCCCATCCCGCCTACCAAGGGAATCATAGTGGATGGGATAAGAACCATGAAATTGTCAGCTGACCTCAGGTGGGATTTTCTGGACTTGCAGATCCCACCCTCAGTGTTTCTTTACCCTGTGTCTTCACTAGTATGTTCTCAACAATTTTACATCAGTGACTAAGTTTTAATCATATATTCCTTGAGTTCAGAAGAATTAGAGGTGATTTTATTGAAAAAAATATATAAAATTCTTAAGGGACCACAAAGTAGATGCTGAGAAAACATTTCTCCCGACTGGCGAACCTGAATAACTTAAGATTGAGATGAGGAGAAATTTCATCAGTCATAAGATTGCAAATCTTTGGAATTCTTCCCCCAGCGACCCTTGGATGCTCAGTTCTTGTGTGTATTCAAGACAGAGGTCAGTAGATTTTGGGTCCTAATAAAGTGAAGAGTTATGGGGATAGTGTGGGAAGCTGGAGTTGGGATAGAAGATAAGCCAGGGCGTTGAATGGCAGGCTCAGGGGACCAAATGGCCTACTCCAGCTCCTATTTCTTATTGTGTTTTGGTCTTGCATACAAAATAGCTTTCAGCAATGTGCTAATGGGGAAGTTATTAGTATAGTTATGGAGCACATGTTTTGAAACACTTAGTTTGAAGCTACCAGGTTCTCTGTTAGTGGAGGTAGTTCAGTCTGATGTAAGGAGATGATGGCCAGAATTTTCTGACCGTCCATGCCCCGCTAATACTGAAATGGAGAATTTGGCAGTTAGCCAAATCTTCATTCACTGAGCAGGACTGGAGAGAGCTGGTGCCAATCACTGGAAAATTCTACTTGGTATGGAGGAGAAAGGAATGGCACATAGGATGATACATTTTTTAAATAGCAACAACATTTATGTGGAGTAGTTACTCACAGGTTTTCTGTCCAGGCAAAATTTCTGACAATCCGATTTTGCTGTATGATATGGAAATATATTATTACATTAATGAATAAAGCAGCCTCCTTATAAATATTAGCTGCCTAGTCAATAGCAACTCATTGCAGCCAGGCAATTCTCGCCTCCAGCATGAGTAATAAGTTACTTTCTAAAGGTAATCTCTTAAAACAGATCTTCTGACACATTTTATCCAAATGTATTAGTGGAAACATCGACTTTCACACCTTGCATGTTTCATACATAGAAAAATGTGTTTCCACTCTAGATGTAAGATGTTTGAAACCAACAGCATGTGCCTGTGGTAGATGCAAGTAAATGCTAATGAGGTGAGATAGTTGTTATCTGACCTGAGTTCCATTTTCCTCACGAATGTTAAAAGAACAATCATTTTAAGAGTGAAAATGTGAGAATTGGGCCCTCTAAGTAGGAGAGAAACAACCTGCACAAATCAAAGCATCCAATCTCAAAACAGCTGGTCAGGGGACATTCTGTTACTTTTATCATAGCTAAACACCATATATATCTTGTTCTTTAATTTTATATTGTTCTTATCCTCTTCCATAATCCATCCAAAATTAGTCCACAAGGGACCACAAAGAGACCTACTATTAGTTCTAGCTTGAGAGGCATCACTCAGAATCAAACATGATTGCCCATGACTCTCTCCCACTCTTATTAACTGCCTTGGGCATTTTGGAAAATCTACCTAGTTGATTAATAAACTTTTTGGCATATAATGAACATTCCTTTTGTTGGCAACAAGTCCTGGAACAAGACTTGAATCCAGTACTTCTGGTTCAGAGGCAGAGGTGCTACTCCTGAGCCACAAGACCTCTCTCTAGTTATCCACAATGTATCAAAATGTAATTGTATCTTTTTGTAAGGTTTAGTTTGCAACCTCTGCACAAGTGCTGAAATATATTACTATTAATTGTACTTGATAAACAGTTTTGTTTTTATTTTTTCCATATAATTTCTTTACATTATCATAAATTTGAAAATGTGCAAGTTACAAGTCATAATAAAGGAACAACAAACCCTGAGTGACACAGTAGCACAATGATTAGCACTGCTACCTGACAGCATCGAAATGTGGATTCGATTCCAGCCTTGGTGGTTGTCAGTGTGGAATTTGCACATTCTCCCCCATGTTTGTGTGGGTTTCTACTGGATACTATGATTTCTTCCCACTGAACAGAGATTTGAAGGTTAGGTAGATTGGTCATGGTAAATGAACTGGATTATGGGGATTCAAAAAAAAATCCCACTGATAATGTTGATCAATTGGACCAGTAGGCAGATGAATGGCAGATGGAGTTTAATTTAGATAAATGCGAGGTGATGCATTTTGAAGCAGGGCAGGACTTACTCAGTTAATGGTAGAAAGTTGGCAAAAGTTACAGAACAAAGAGATATTGGGGTACAGATTCACAACTCCTTGAAAGTGGAGTCACAGGTGGATAGAATGGTGAAGAAGGCATTCAGCATGCTTGGTTTAATTGGTCAGAACATTAAATACAGGAGTTGGGACATATTGTTGAAGTTATACCAGATATTGATAAGGCCACACTTGGAATACAGTTCTGGTCACCCTTTTATCGAAAGGATATTATTAAATAGAAAGAGTGCAGAAAAGATTTACTAGGATGCTACCAGAACTTGATGGTTTGAGTTATAAGGAGAGGTGGATAGACTGAGACTTTTTTCTCTCGAGCGTAGAAGGCTGAGGGATGATCTTATAGAGGTCCATAAAATAATGAGTGACATGGATAAGCTAGATAGTCATGTCTTTTCCCAAAGGTACAGGAGTCTAAACCTAGAGGGCATAGGTTTAAGGTGAGAAGGGAGAGATACAAAAGGGGAAATTTTTTCACACAGGGGATGGTGAGTGTCTGGAACAAGTTGTCAGAGGTAGTAGTACAGATATCATTTTGCCTTTTAAAAAGCATTTTGACAGTTACGTGAGTAAGATAGAAGGATGTAGGCCAAATGTGGGCAATTGGGATCAGCTGAGGGGTTTAAAAAAAAGGGTGGCATGGACAAGTTGGGCTGAAGGCAAAGAGGAACCCCTATGATTCAATGACTCTATAATAGTGAGCCAGCCAACAACAGGCCACCTCCCACCATGAGAAACAGATGATGGGGGTGCCAGAGATTCTCGCAAAACCACTTTGAGGTCGGGCTACAAGCTTCTCTATAAATTCCATGAATATCTTAGACAGATGGCACTTTTGTCTTGCGTGGCATACAACAGAGAAAACAGAAAATAGAAGCAATGAGGCCAGCACCTGAAGCAGAGAAAATAATGACTCTATTGTTCACCACGTTCAGATTGAAGACCAGGTTTCTAAGGATTTAGAAGAGGCAGGAGTATTTTCCTCACTTAGAACTTGCAGAAAGAATCTATAACTCTTACAGTAAGTCAATTCTGGGATTGGAGCTACCTGGCTGATGAAATATAAAGGGCAGTAAGAAGTCTCACAAGACCAGGTTAAAGTCCAACACGTTTATTTGGTAGCATGAGCTTTCAGAGTGCTGCCCCTTCATCATCCACTCACCTGATAAGGAACAGCGCTCCAAAAGTTCATGCTACCAAATAAACCTGTTGGACTTTAACTTGGTATTGTGTGTCTTCTTACTGTGCCCACCCCAGTCCAATGCCAGCATTTCCACATCAAGTGTAAAGGAAGCAATCCATTGGAATTTAAGAGCCACTGTGAACCATTTGCCATGAGAAGAATATCTTCTCGGAGAGTGCTTGTGTCAAAAGTAAAAATAAACTGTTTATGCTGGTCATTTAAAATATAAGTTCGGTATAAGAAGAAATTTTTTTAGTCATTTGTTGCAGTAAAAGATCTAAAATGTGAAAATTTGATGTGTCATTCTTAATAACAAAAAGTTCAAATCTCTTCTTGAAATTATTGGTCTTTACAAATATCATAACAAAGTCGAATTTATCAACAGCTCAGGAAGGATATATTTTCTTTACGTAAGTGCGTAAGTTTCACTGGGAGAAACTTAGGTCTTCGAGGGGCAAATCCTCAGAACAGTTTGTACAGAAAAATGAGGGAATATTTTGATCAAGATATTTAAAGTGATTTGATAGAAATGAGCTCTTTTGGTAAAGCAATTAAGAACAAGGGAATATAGGTAGAGCTGGGCCAATCAGATGCAAAATTGGGATGCACTCTTTTACACAAAGATTAGAACAAGTCTTTTGTCCCCTCTCCCAGAAGCTTGTGGATGACTGGAGTCTCAAGACTCAGATAGAAAAGATTTTTAATGAGATATGGGTATTAAATGATAATGAATCAATAGTGGGTGAATAGAGTCATGTTGCAGGTCAGCAATTTAAGTTGTACAAGACATTGATGAGACTATACTTGGAATACTGTGTACAGTTCCGATCACCCTATTATAGAAAGGATGTTATTAAACTAGAAAAAGTGCAGAAAAGATTTACTAGGTTGCTACCAGGACTTGATGGTTTGAGTTATAAGGAGAGCTGGATAGACTGGGACTTTTTTCTCTGAAGCATAGGAGTTTAGGGATGATCTTATAGAAGTCTATAAAATAATGAGGGGCATAGGTTAACTAGATAGTCAACATCTTTTCCTAAAAGTAAGGAAGTCTAAAACTAGAGGGCTTAGGTGTAAGATGAGAGGAGAGAGATACAAAAGAGGCAATTTTTTCACAGACAGAGTGGTCAGTGTCTGAAACAAGCTGCCAGAGGCAGTAGTAGAGGCGAGTACAGTTTTGTCTTTAAAAAGCATTTAGAATGCTTCATGGGTAAGATGGATATAAGAGGTGTATGGGCAAAACACAGGCAATTGGGACTATCTTAGTGGTTTATAAAAAAGGGACAGAATGGAGAAGCTGGGCCAAAGGCCTTGTTTCCATGCTGTTGACCGATATGATTCTATGACTCTAATTAATTCACCAAATGATGGGATAGGTTTAAGGGGCCTGTTCCTATCATAGCGGCAAACAAATTTCTTACCTTATGCGGTTTGCAGTTGGCTTGAAGGCACAGATTCCACAGCAAGCAGCTGGAAAGCGAATACTGCCATCAATGTCTGTTCCAATGCCAAGGATGGAGCCACCTGCTGCTATTAAAGCAGCCTCGCCACCAGAGCTCCCGCCTGCCGATCGACTTATATCATGTGGATTGATGGTTTGTCCATAAATAGGATTACTGCACTCAAAGCTGTTGCAAAGCAAAATACATTCTTTACTGGGCGATCTGTAACAGTAATAGTAACAGGAAACCTAAAATGGCTCCACCTCCCCATTAACACTTTGAAAGGCCTACAGTATCATAATTAAATAACTCAGAAAGGGATAGTTCTTATAGTCACAGATGCCAAGCAATAGTTTTTTAAGTTCTTAGTGGGCTTTTCTATCAACTTGTCACTTTGTTAGCATTCCACTAGAAACATTGGTTGTTGGGATGAATTAGTTTAAGGACACGTAAGATAGGGAAATGGGTGTTCAAGCTGAGTTGAGCTTTTCCCCATGGCAGGTTGAGATTTAATGATAAAATCAATGACAAGTTTGTGATATGTTAGGCCTCATGCCATACTTTTGTTGAGGGGGGGGGGGGGGTGGCAGCGCGGTGGGTTTGTTCTTGTATAGCTTTTACAGGCCATGAAGGTCTCACTAGCATAAAACCTGTTTTTCAATGCAGGCTTACCTTTATCATAAAAATCATAAAAACCCCACAGTACAGAAAAAGGCCGTTCAGCCCATCAAGTCTGCACCGACCACAATCCCACCCATGCCCAATCCCCATATTCCTACATACTTCCCCACTAACTCCTCTAACCTATGCATCCCAGGACACTAAGGGTGATTTGTAGCATGGTCAATCAACCTAACCCACACATCTTTGGACTGTGGGAGGAAATTGGAGCACCCAGAGGAAACCTACGCAGACACGAGGAGAATGTGCAAACTCCATACAGACAGTGACTCAAACCTGGAATCAAACCCAGATCCCTGGAGCTATGAAGCAGCAGTGCTAATCACTGTGCTACCATGCTGACATTTCTTTATGATGAAGTCAGTGGCTTATGAGAATCTCGACGCATCTATTTTAGATTTGTTTAAGGGTGGCATGGAGCAGCTAGCTTTGTGACAAAGGTCAGTTATTCCTCTGCTAAACTCTACAGCACCAAGGAGGGGAGCAGGAGAATGGCAGCTTGCATGGACCAGCAAAGATAAGTAAGTGAGTGTCAGTACTGTCCAAATCTGTGTTTGTCAGGGTAGTGGCTGACAGAGCCCTTACAAGATGGCATGGTGGTTAGCACTGTTGCCTTCCCAGCACCAGTCCCTGGCTTTGTTCACTGTATGTGCAGATACTGCATGTTCTATAAAGGTTTCCTCCGGGTGATCCAGTTTCCTCCCACAGTGTGAAAGACGTGCTGATTAAGTGGATTGGCCATGTTAAGTTCTCCCTCAGAATACAGAGTAGTACCGATATGTTTGATAATTAGCCTATAATCTTCCTGAGCAAACATTTCTTTCAGTCTTTAAAAGCTTACAGTGGCAATCTATTGAATATTACCTTAATAATGTCTGGGGGACATTCGTTTTCACAAATGGAATTGCTCCTTGTTTCTTCAGCACCTGAACTATTACACTGTCTTCACTGGCGGGTTTGTTTAAGAATTTCTTAAGTCCACAAGTTGAATCATGACCCTGGATTAAAGAAATTTCAGAACATGTTATTCTTGTTGCTTCATTGGGTTGCATAATGTTGAGACAGAAGTGTCGATCCTGAATTAAAATTTTAATGTTTGTTGTTTTTGTAGAATCATGGAAACTCTACAATGCAGAAAGAGGCCATGTGGCCCATCGAGGCTGCACCAACAACAAAATCACCCAGGCCCTACCCTGATATCCCTGCACATTTATCCACTAATCCCTGTAACCCACACATCTCAGACACTAAGGGGCAATTTTAGCATGGACAATCAACCTAACTCACACATCTTTGGATATGGGAGGAACCCAGAACACCTGGAGGAAACCCACGCAGATATGAGGAGAGTGTGCACACTCCACACAGATAGTGACCCAAGATGGGAATCGAACCCAACTCTCCGGAGCTGTGAAGCAGCAGAGCTAACCACTGTGCTACCGTGCTGCTCCAATCTGATAAAATATCTCATTACTCAGAGATAATTCTTTGCCAAAGAAGATTGTGGAGATAAAATCACTAAATATATTCAGGAAAAAAATAAATTTCTACGCTCTAAAGATGTCAAAGGTATGGGGAGAGAGCAGGAGTATGATGTTGAGATAGAGGATTGGCCATGATCATATTGAATGGTGGAGGAGGCTGAAAGGGCTGAATTGGCCTTGCCCCTATTCTCGATGGGATGGGTCTGACAGCAGGTCTAAAAATCAGATCTGACACTCTCCTAGTTTTAAGTCCACCCAGCACTTAGAATCAAAATGGGATTTTGATCCTAAGTGCTGGGATTTTATGACCACAGTGAGGAGAGATCGTAAAACTCCGCCTGAGACCAACAGACATTTCCTTTCTGCGCGCCTCGTCCATCCCGATTCCAGGGCAAGGCAGTTAAAGTCATGGCCTAAGGATTAATTTAGCACAGCCAATTCTGCTATCCTGCACATCTTTAAACTGCAGGAGGAAACCAGAGCACCCAGAGGAAACTTATGCAGACACAGGAAGAACATGCAAACTCCGCACAGAGATTTCCCCAAGGCCGGAATTGAACCTGCATCCTTGGAGCTGTGAGGCAGCAGTACTAGCTTTCATGTCAACCCCTTCTATGCCATTAGGTTATTCCAGTACTTTTAAAATATCAAATTAGATCCCTGTTAACCAAGTTAAGGCCATTTAAGACAAAACAAATTGATCAACTCAATTGCAAGGATTTGTTTCTAAGAAACCATGCAAATGTACAGGCGCAATATGATAACTGTCAAACGTTAATTAGCTGCTGCCTCACAGCTCCAGGGGCTTGGGTTCGATTCCTGGGTTGGATCACTGAGTGTATGGAATTTGCACATTCTCCCTGTGTCTGCGTGGGTTTCCTGCAGGTACTCCGGTTTCCTCTCACAGTCCAAAGATGTGCAGGTAAGGTTGATTGGCCATGCTAAATTATCCCTTAGTGTCAAGGAATGTGTCGGTTAGAGGGATTAGTGGGATAAATTTGTGGGGATGGGGCCTGGAGTGAGATTGTTGTTGGTGCAGACTCGATGGCCCAATGGTCTCCTTCTGTATGATGATTCCATGATAAAGAAGTTTCTCCTCATCTTAGTCCCATATCCTGGGACTGTGGCTTCTTGCTCTAGACATCAGCCAAAGGAAGGAACATCCCTACATTCAGTTTACCCATTCCCGTCAGAATTCCATATTTTTCAATTAGATCCCTTCTCACTCTTCTAAATTCCAGTGAATACAAACATAGTAAACCCAATCTTTCCTCATACAAAAATTCCTTCCAGGAATCAGTCTGGTGAATCTTTGCTGCACTCCCTCTTTGGCATACGTATCCTTTCCTAGAGAGAGAGAGAGATCAAAATAGCACACGATATTGCAGCAGTAGGTTCTTCAATGTCCTCTACAACTACTGAAATATCTTTTTTTCTGTGCTCAAACCCGTTTACAAAAAGACTAACGTACCATTTGTCTTCCTAATTGCTTGTTGTGCTTACATATTCACCTTCAATGACTGGTGTATTAGGATATCCAGGTCCTTTTGTAAGTCAATATTTTGCAATCCATCACCATTTAAAGAATGTGTTGCCATTCTGTTTCTCTGTCCGAAGTAGATAACTTTAAATTTCTCCACATCATTCTGCATCTGCCATGTATTTGCCCTCTCACTCAATCTGTACAAATCAGCTTGAAACCTCTTAATATCCATAAGAATATAAGAATTAGGAACAGGAGTAGGCCATCTAGCCCTTCAAGCCTGTCCCACCACTCAATAAGATCATGGCTGATCTGAAATGGATCAGTTCCACTTACCCACCTGCTCCCCGTAACCCTTAATTCTCTCATCGATCAGGAATCTATCTACCCATGACTTAAACATATTCAAAGAGGTAGCCTCCACCATTTCAATGGGCAGAGAATTTCATAGATTCATCACCCTCTGAGAGAAGAAGTTCCTCCTCAACTATGGTCTAAACTGCACCTCACCCCTGCTTATTTTGAGGCTGTGCCCTCTCGTTCTGATTTCCTTTCTAAGTGGAAAGAACCCCTCTACCTCTAACCTATCTCGCCCCTTCATTATTTTGTAAGTCTCTATAAGATTCCCCCCTCGGCCTTCTAAAGTCCAACGAATACAGGTCGTATCTATTCAACCTCTCCTCATAAGCTAACCCTCTCATCTCCAGTATCAGCCTGGTGAACTTTCTCTGTCCTCCCTCCAAGGCCAATATATTCTTTTGCAAATAAGAGGACCAAAACTGCAAACAGTACTCCAGTTGCGGTCTCACCAATGCCTTGTACAATTGCAGCAAGACTTCCCTGCTTTTGTATTCTATCCTCCTCACAATAAAGGCCAACATTCCATTTGCCTTCTTGGATCACCTGCTGCATTTGCAGACAGTTTTTGTGATTCGTGCACACGGGACCCCTACGTCCCTCTGCACAGTAGCATGCTGTAACTTTTCACCATTTAAATAGTATTCCATCCTACTATTATTTCTTCCAAAGTGGATAACCTCACATTTGCCAATGTTATCTCCATCCGCCAGTTCCTCACCCACTCACTCAGCCTATCCAAATCTCTCTGCAGACTTTCCGCGTCCTCCACGCAATTCGCTTTTCCACGTAGAACATAGAAATAGAACATTATAGCGCAGAACAGGCCCTTCAGCCTTCGATGTTTTGCCAACCAATTAAGAAAAAGCAATGACCCTCTAACCTAAACCATTCCCTTTTCATCCATAAACTTATCTACTGACCTCTTAAACGCCCCCAAACTTGGCGCATCTACAACTGCAGCAGGCAGGGCATTCCATACCCTTACCACCCTTATCTTTGTGTCATCAGCAAACTATGTTACCCTACACTCAGCCCTCTCCTCCAGATTATCTATGTAAATGGTAAACAGTTGAGGCCCCAGCACTGATCCCTGCAGCACTCCACTAGTCACCAACTGCCAACCAGAAAAGCACCCATTGATTCCAACTCTCTGCTTCCTGTTAGATAGCCAATCCTCAATCCACGCTAACACTTTACTACCAACTCTGTGTAACCTAACTTTCTGCAGCAACCTTTTGTGAGGCACTTTATCAAACGCATTCTGGAAATCTGAAAACACCACATCTACTGGTTCCCCTCTGTCTATTGCACTAGTCGCATCTTCATAAAAATCCAGTAAATTCGTTAAACTCCACTTCCCCTTCATGAATCCATGCTATGTCTGCTTGATCGAACTGTTCTTTTCTAGGTGTCCTATTATTTCTTCTTTAATAATAGATTCTAGCATTTTCCCAACTATGGGTGTTAAGCTAACCAGTCTGTAGTTACCCGCCTTTTGTCTGCTGTCTTTTTTAAACAGCAGCATAACAGTGGCTGTTTTCCAATCCGCCAGCACCTCCCCAGAGTCCAGTGAATTTTGATAAATAACAACTAATGCATCTGCTGTTACTGCTGCCATTTCTTTCGGAACCCTAGGATGCATTCCATCCAGTCCCAGGGATTTGTCTATCTTCAGTCCCATTAATATACCAAGCACTACCTCTTTAGTAACAGTAATTGTATTAAGGACCGCATCTCCTACCAACGCTCTATCTTTAATATTCGGTAAGCTATTTTGTGACAACTGACACAAAAAACTTATTTAAAATTTCAGCCATTTCCTCATTTCCCACCATTAAATCCCCCCTCTCATCTCCTAGGGTCCAATATTCATTCTAGCCACTCTCTTCTTCTTTATATATTTGTAAAAACTTTTACTATCATTTTTTATATTTAAAGCTAGTTTAGTTTCATACTCTTATCTTTCCTTTCTTTATTGCTTTCTAGTCATTCTTTGTTGCTTTTTAAATCTTTCCCAATCTTCTAATTCCCCACTATTTTTAGCCACTCTGTACACATTGGTTTTTAATTTAATACTCTTCTTTATTTCCTTTGATATCCACGGTTGGTTATTCCTTTTCTTACAGTTCCTTCTTTATCATTGGAATATATTTTTGCTGAGTACTGAAAAAGATCTCCTTAAAAATCCTCCACTGTTCTTCAGCTGTCCTACCAACCAGTCTGCATCCCCAGTCTACATTAGCCAATTCTGCCCTCATCTTATCATACTCCCTTCTGTTCAAGTCCCAAACACTGGTTTGGGACTTTACTTTCTCATCCGTTATCTGTATCAGAAATTCACTCATGAGTGATCACTCATCCCAAGAGGATCCCTCAGAAGAAGATCTCTAATTCTACCTGCCTCGTTACACATTACCAGATCCAAGATAATTCGCTCCCTCGTAGGTTCTGTTACATACTGTTCAAGGAAACTGTCCCAACAGCATTCTAAGAACTTTTCCTCAAGTCCACTGTGTCTGACTTGAGTCAACCAATCAGTATGCAGGTTAAAATCCTTCATGATTATTTCCATTTCGTTTTTGCATGCATCAATTATTTGCTTGTTTACAGCCCACCCCACCTCGAAGTTATTATTTGAGAGCCTACAGACCACACTCACTAGTGACTTTCTCCCCTTACTATTCCTTATCTCCACTTTGCTGTTTGGAGCCTATATCTTCTCTCACTACCACCCTGATATTATCTTTATTAACAGAACTACCCCGCCCCCTTTTTCTTCCTGTCTATCCTTCCTAAATGTCTGATACCCTTGGATATTCAGTTCCTAGTGCCAGTCACCCTGCAACCATGTTTCTATAATGGCCACTAGATCATACTCATTTGTGCTGATTTGTGTCATCAACTCATTCACTTTGTTTCGAATTCTTTGTGCATTCAGGTAAAGTGTCTTTATGTCAGCCTTTATCTGGACCTGATTTGTTGAAACGCTGCTAACATCTCTTGTGCCCTCTACTCCTTTAATTATTGGAATGTCCTCAACATTAACCTGCACTCGTACCTTCTCTTTTACTTTTGATTTTGTAATTCCCCATACCCCTGCACTTTCCTCACCTTTCTCATTCCCACCAGTTTTTGTGTCATCAGCGAATTTAAAAATATTATTTTTGGTTCCCTCATCCAAATTATTGACAGATATTGTGAATAGCTGGGGCCCAAGCATAACTGCTACTTTGAAAAAGACCTATTTATTCCTATTCCCTATTCCTGTCCGCTAATCAGTTCTCAATCCATGTCACATTGATTTTGCACACTAACCTTTAAAGTGACACTTTATCAAAAGTTTTCTGAAAATCCTAATACACTACATCTACTAGTTCATCTTTATCTATTCGTTACGTCCTCAAAAAATTCCAGTAAGTTTCTTAAACATGATTTCCCTTTCATAATCCACGTTGGCTTTGCCTAATCCTATTGATATTTTCTAAGTGTCCTGTTATTTAGAGCAACACAGCACGGGAAACAGGCCCTTCGGCCCAACGAGCCCACGCCACCGTCATAACTATATAGTAACAATTCCATTATCCTATTCTAATTTTAGGTTATTCCTAATATGGAAGAGTCTCAATGTAGGGACAATTTGTTTCCCAATCAGCCTAAGAGTGAATTTTTGGGATGTGGGAGGAAACCGGAGCGCCCGGAGAAAACCCACGCAACCACGGGGAGAACGCGCAAACTCCCGCAGACACCGGTCCAATTCCAAGTGTCTGCACAGCTACCGCGATAGTCACTGAGCTGTCATGGTGCCCTTCAGATGGTCCAGATAAAGCACTCATTTACGACATGAAGCACCAGGCAACTCATGAATCAACATCCAAGAGCTGTCCTCGCACCACCTGCCGAATGCATGCTTCTTGTTGGTCAAGTTGGACCGAATTACCTGTGGAAAAAAAGCCATAGTTAAACAGTCCTACTATATCCCTCTATCTGCATACCGCTCATGTGGCTGTCCAAGAGACCTTTAAACAGCCCCAGCGTGCCTGCTCCCACCACCTTACTCGGCAGTGCATTCCACACCCCCACTACCCTTTGTGTGAAAAACTGCCCTCTAATATTCGTCTTATACATAGCCCCTCTCACCCTAAGGCCATGACCCCTCGTCCTATCCATTTCTGAAGGTGGAAAAAGTTTACCACCATTTACTCTATCTATACCCCTTATAATCTTATACACCTCTATTAGATCCCCTCTAAGCCGACGTCTTTCAAGGGAAAACAACCCCAGTCTATTTAATCGTTCCTCATAAGACAGTGCTTCCATACCAGGCAGCATCCTGGTAAACCTCCTCTGCACTCTCTCCAAGGACTCCACATCCTTCCGATAGTACGGCGACCAGAACTGGATGCAGTATTCCAAGTGAGGCCTAACCAACGTTCTCTACAATCGCAACATCAAACTCCTACTCTTGTATTCTATACCCTTTTCTATGAAAGCTAGCATACTATACGCTTTCTTTATCACCTTCTCCACCTGTGAAGACACCTTCAGAGACTTGTGAACCTGCACCCCCAAGTCTCTCTGCGTCTCTATACTCCGAATAGTTTTACCTTTTATCCTATAACTGTCTTCTACATTTTTCCGGCCAAAATGCATCACCTCGCATTTATCCGGATTAAATTCCATTTGCCATCTATCTGCCCAGTCTACCAACCTATCTATGTCCTGTTGTATTGCCTGACACTGCTCCTCTGTACCCGCCCATCCAAGCATCTTGGTGTCATCAGCAAATTTGCTGATCTCACCACCTACCCCAACTTCCAAGTCGTTTATGTAGACCACAAATAGAAGAGGACCTAGTACTGAGGCTTGAGGCACTCCACTAGTGACAGGCTTTCAGTCAGAAAAAGAGCCTTCCACTACTACCCTCTGTCTCCTCCTCCCGAGCCAGTTCTCGACCCATCTACATACCCGGCCCTGTATTACATACTTTATATAGAGTCCAGCATTTTCTTTGCTCCTGATAGGCTAACAGGCCTGTAATTTCCTGTTTTCTCCCTCCCTCCTTTTTAAATAGCAATGTTATAATTGTCAACCTCCAATTTGCCGACCAGAATCTACAGTTTTGGAGGATGATAACTATGTATCAACTATCTTTATGGCATAAAGGACAAAAGAATAACTAGGGAGAGAATAGGGTCTCTTAAAGATCAATGATTACAAGTCATCAATGCGCAGATCCACAAGATATGGGTGAGATCCTAAGTTAATATTTCTCATCAGTATTATTGTTGAGAAAGGCATAGATATTAGGGATCTTGGGGAAATTAATAGTGATGTCTTGAGAAGTGTACATAGTACAGAGAAGGAGGTTTTGGAAGTCTTAAAGCACACCAAGGTAAATAAATCCTTGGGACCTGATGAAATGTATCCCAGGAAGTTATGGGAGGCTAGGGAGGAAATTGTGGATCCGCAAGCAGAGATATTTGAATCATCGACAGCCACAGCTGAAGTACCTGAAGATTGGAGGTTGACAAATATTGTGCCTTGGTTTGAAAGGTTGCAAGGAAAATCCTGGACTACAGACCGTTGAGTCTCACATCTGTAATGAGTAAGTTGTTAGAAGGTACTCTGAGAGGTAGGATCTAGATGCATTTAGAGAGGGAAGATCTGATTAGGGAGAGTCAGCATGGCTTTGTGATGGAAAATCATGTCTTGTGAATTTGATTGAGTTTGTTGAAGGGGTAACCAAGAGGTAAATGAAGGCCATGCAGTCAACGTTGTCTACATGGACTTTAGCAAGATGTTGACAAGGTACCATATGGTAGGTTATTGCATAAAGTTAAATCTCACGAGATCCAGAGTGAGATAGCCAAATGGATACAAAATTGGCTTGATAACTGAAGGCAGGGGTATGTGGAGGGTTATTTTTAACCAGCAGTGTGATTTGGACATTGCTGCTGGGTCCACTGTTATTTGTTAGTTATATTAATGATTTGGCTGAGAATTTAGGAGGCATAGTTAGTAAGTTTAGAGATGAAATAAGATTGGTGGCATAGTGAATAGTGAAGAAGATTGTCTAGGATTGCCTAGGATGGACTAATTGGGCCAGTCAGCCAATAATGCCAGATGGAGTTTAATTTATATAAATGTGAAGTGATATATTTTGGTAAATCAAACTGGGGCAGGACCTATTCAGTTAATGGTAGAGTGTTGGGGGAGAGTTATAGATCAAAGAGATCTAAGAGTACAGTTTCATAGCTCCTTGAAAGTCAAGTTACAATGGACAGGTTGGTGAAGAAGGCATTCAGCAAGTTTTGTTTCATTGGTCAGAACGTTGAGTACAGGAGTTGGGACGTCTTGTTGAAATTGGTAAGGCCATACTCGGAATATTGTGTAGAGTTCTGGACATCCGATTATAGAAAGGATATTATTAAATTAGAAAGAGTGCAAAAAAGATTTACTAGGATGCTAGTGGGACTTGATGGTTTGAGATAGAAGAAGGAGCTAGATAGACTGAGACTTCTTTCCCTGGAGCATAGGAAGCTTAGGGATTATGTGATAGAGGTCTATAAAATGACGAGGGGCATAGAGCAGTTATTTTCCCAAAGGTTGGGAGTCTAAAACTAGAAGGCATAGAAGGCACAGGTGCAGAAGAGTCTGGAAGGGCAATTTTTTCACTCAGTGGTTGGTCAGTGCCTGGAACAAGCTGCCAGAGGCAGTAATAGAGCTGGATTCAATTTGTCCTTTAGAAAGCATTTAGACAATTACATGGGTAAAATGGGTGTAGGGGACTATGGGCCAAATATAACAAATTGGGATTTGTTTAGTGTAAAAACTGGGCAGCATGGACAAGTTGGGCTGAATGCCCTGTTTCCATGCTGTAAATCTCTATGACTCTATGACCTTCTTTTCTACCCAAGGTTGTAGATTATCAGGAGATGGGAGTTATTGGCTTTCAGTTCCATTAATCTCGCCAGCACTATTTTTTAGGTAAAAAATCTCACAACACCAGGTTAAAATCCAACAGATTTATTTAGAATCACGAGCTCCTCACGTAATGAAGGAGCAGTGCTCCAAAAACTCATGATTCCAAACAAACTGTTGGACTTTAACCTGGTGTTGTGAGACTTTTTACAGTTCACAGCCGAGTTCAACTCCAGCATCTTCAGATCATGACTTTTTTTCAGTAATACTATTTTCCTTGAATTTCTCCTTCTCATCAGACCTTTGGTTCCTTAGCCTTTATGGGAATTTATTTATATCTTTCTCCATGAAAACAGAACTAAAGTAGTTGTTTAATTGCTCTTCCATTTCCTTGTTCCCTATGATAAAGTGCCCCATTTTAGATTGTTAAGGACCCTACATTTACCTTCACTAATCTTTTTCTTTTTGTACACTTACAGAAATTTTGACAGTCTGTTTTTATGTTACTTGTACATTTACTCACATACTCTATTTTTCCCCACTTAATTAATTTTTGTCCTTCTTTTCTGAAGTTTCTCTCAATCCTCAGGCTTGCTATTTTTTCAACCAAATTTATATCACTTCTCTTTGGAACGAATAATATCTTTAACTTTTTTTGTAAGACATGATTGGGTCACTTTTCTTGTTTTCTTTACAACATAATGAAATGTATAATTATTGGAATGTATACATTTGTTCCTTAAGTATTAGCCTATCCACCATTATGCCTTTTAATGAATTTCCCCAATTTACCTTGGCCAACTCACACTTCTTTGTAATTTAGAAGTTGGATTGGACTACTTCACTTTCTATCTCAATGAAGAATTCTGTCACTTTATGATGTCTGTTCCAAAGGACACTGCACAACAACATTATTGTGCAGTGTCCTTCACATTGCATTATATCAAATGCAGGATAGCAAAGTTCCCTACTTGGTTCCTCAACACACTGGCCAAAGAAAAACATGTTGTATACATTCCAGGAATGCATCTGCCTGAATATTATTGCTAATGTGAAGTTGTACGAATGCAATAGTGGCATGATGGGAAAATTGGTCAAGTATTTGGTACAAAATAAAGAACACTGACTCCACATAACCTAAGACATAAATAAGACCAAGAAGGTCAAGATCTGATAAGGCTGATTTTGTACGACCTAGTGATGTGTGAGTGAAGCGAGATAAGATCAGAAATGACAAAATTCTCGGCCTTCTTCTGTTCTATTAAAAGGACAAGATAAAAGTATGAATGATGAGACAAAAAGGTCTTGGAGGCCACTGGGTTTTAACACAATGAATGATGTTGCTACTGTTTGTATTACTAATTGAATTCCTGAAGTCATGTAAACTGATAAGAAAGAGGTATAACTATTGAATTGATTTTTCATATAAGGGCGGACTTGACAGCAGAATTAACAAGTCGTAACGACGGCTCTCTGAACTCAAGTTTTTGCCAATACTTGAGTCTTGGCAAAGTATTGCAAGACTCAATACTTGAGTCTTTCAGAAATGCAGTCTTTCGGAAATAAAGATAAGTTGTTTTGTTGGAACAAATTTTGTTGAGTCTCTCTACCACAGTCAAGAAGCAGGAAAAATTTCCACTTCACCACTCATATCATTTGCCCAGTCTATGTATAGATGAAAGTCACCCACGATTACTGTAACATTCTTGTTATATGCACTCATAATTTACTGTTTAGTGCCATCCCCTTTCTCACCACAACTGTTTGGAAGCCTACAAACATCTCCCAATAATGTTTTCTGCTCTTTAATAATTCTTAACTCCACTGAGACTGATTCTACATTTAGATTCTCTAAGCCAACATGTTTTCTCACTACTGCCTGATTTCATCCTTAACTAACAATGCCACCCCATATCCTTTCCCTTTTTGCCTGCCCTTCCTAAATATCAAATCTTGGATACTCAGTTCCCAGCCTTCATCACCTTGCAGCCATGTCTCAGTAATCATAGTCATATCGTACGCATATATATCAATTTGCACAGTTAACTTGTCTACTTTATTACAACTGCTCCAATCATTCAGATACAGTGGCCAGAATTTCATTGACACGAGACTTGGACAGCCATTGGTCTTGGGCAGAATTGTACGAACCGTGGGGGGACATGCTGGTAAAATTCTGCCCGGTGCCTTAGTGTCTTAACATATTTACACATATTACTTTGTGCCATGGCCTTATTTGCTAACATTCCACCATTAACTGAATAAGTCCTGCCCTGGTTTGATCTACCAAAATATATCACCTCGCATTTATCTAAATTAAACTCGATCTGCCATTCATCAGCCCATTGGCCCAATTGATCAAGATCCAACTGCAACCCTAAATAATCTTCTTCACTGTCCACAATGCCACCAATCTTGGTGTCATCTACAAACTTATTAACCATGCCGCTATATTCTCATCCAAATCATTAATATAAATGACAAATAACACTGGACCCAGCATCGAATTTCAGAGAGTTTACAACATTCAATATTTAATACGCTTCACATAAAAACCTGTACCTTGTAGTTAATGTTTTCCTTGATACTGATGGGGATCCCATACAAGAGTCCTTTACTAGTATTACGCAAATCTGCAAGTTGTGCTTGACATTCAGGAAGAAATTCAGTGATGCAGTTGTATTTTTTTGTGGCATTCCGAGCCTTCAAAACAATCAAAATAGAAACACATTTTGACTGCGGCACTGATATGATGTTTTAACATACATTCCTGAAGTAAAACTTGACTGACTAAAACACAATTTCAGTGCTTCATCAGATATCTCTTGTTTTATTTCACCCTGTTGCATTCCCAATATCTATAGGGATGACTTTCCCATTTTCTGCAGATCTCTCAGCTTGGCAGAATATTCCAAGCTGCATGGAATTTTTTTTTAGAATCATGTATTTTTGGAACCCTTTACATTGATCCATTCCCACTCTTTATGCTGGACAAACTGACACAGAGAGCACAAGAACAGAAAAAGCTGTGTCCATGTTTCAAACAGGCAGTATGGTGGCACAGTGGTTAGCAATGCTGCCTCACAGTGCCACGAACATGATTCCCAGCCTTGAATCGCTGTATGTGTGGAGTTTGCACATTCTTTCCATATCTGTATGGGTTTCCTCTCGGTGCTCCAGTTTCCTCCCACAGAATGAAAGACATGTTGGCTAGGTGTGTTGGCCATGCTAAATTCTCAGTGTACCCGAACGGGCACTGGAGTGTGGCAACTAAGGGATTTTCACAGTAACTTCATTGCAGTGTTAATGTAAGCCTGCTTATGATTAATAAATAAGCTTTAACTCAACAGCTCCAGAGTGCAGATAGCTCATGGGTCCACCGACTGCTGGCCTGAGTGGAGCCAGCTGGTTTTGCATGGGGGTTACAGTGATAGGGCTTGGATGGGATTGTTGTTGGCGCAAGCTCAATGGGCCAAGTTGCCTCCTTCTGCATTGTAGAGGTTCTATGTTTCAAACCTCCCGTGCTGTTCCTTCTCTATTGAGCAAATCTCCACTTGCCTAATAAAGGAGCTGATATATTCAACGAGGCCCACAGGGAGATCTGTTGATAATCTCCCATAGCCATCATGACAATAAGCCAGTCGATCAATTGATTTTAAAGCTGATTTTGTTAACGAAAGGTATTAAGGATCTGGAGCAAAGGCATCTGAACATACATGTGGAATTAGGTCACAAATCAAAAATGATTTTATTAAATAGCTGAATAAGCCTGAGCAGCTAAATAGCCTATACTTGTATTTCTATCATGTTATGTCAGACATGGCTTTTCTCTTACTTTCTCCAGGTAAGCATGCAGCACGTAACTTGGTGATACATCGCCTTTGCTTAATGACATCGAGAGATCGTGAAGTGTGAGCAGGAGAACGGAATCAATTTTTGATTTATAGTTTTCCTAGGAGGAAGATAACAAACTCTTACTTATATTGCAAACAGAATTGTGATTATTCAATGATTGAGCTGGACTGGCAGAGATTCAGGAACAAAATATAACATCGGAGCAGAGACTAAATAACTAACAAAAATGAATATAAAATGGAGGAATGGAAAGGGAAGTCCGAAGGTTCAGATTTGATTATAACCCTCTATTTGTTATTCTCTTAATATTTGCATTTCTCAAAATACAAATAACTGTGGGTTTGACAGAATCAGAGAATGATTCAATCCAGGATATTGTACTGCTCCAGGTGGACTGTTCAACAATTGTAACTATCAAAGGCCTTAACAGCTCCCTGGCTTGTTCAACTTCTGAACTTTCATATCATCCTCTGAGCCCTACAGGTACTGAACCTCACCAATCCTTTGATAGAGATTGATAACTCATTTTCCTGTGGCACAGTGATTAGCATTGCTGCCTCGCAGCACTGGGGATCCGGGTTCAATTCCCAGCTTGGGTCATTGTATGTGAGGAGTTTGCATGTTCTCCCCATTTCTGTGTGGGTTTCCTCGGGGTTTTCCAGTTTCCACCCACACTCCAAAGATGTGCAGGTTAGGTGCATTGTCCATGCTAAACTGTTCTTAGTGGCCTGGGATGTTTAGGTTAGAGGGATTAGCGGGATAAATATGTGGCTTACAGAAATAGATCCAAGGTGGGATTGTTGTTGGTGCAGATTTAATAGGCCAAATGGCCTCCTTCTACATTGTAGGCTTTTATGATTCTGTAGTGTTTATCACAGGTGTGTGATATCACAGATTGGAAATGGCAGACATTTCAACCCCTTCACCTTATCAACCCTCTCCCCCTCCTCTGCCCTCTCCTCAAGTGGCAAAGGCCTTGGGGGAGGTCAGCAAGAAGCGCCATCTATAAGGCTTTGTAGAACATTATCTTTCTGACTTGTCATCGGAATTTGTTGTCAGAATTGATACGGGGACAATGAAATAGAGACAATGGGAGCAATTCTCCAACCCATCGAGCAAAGAGCGTGAACCCGGTTAGTATATTTAAATCTGCACTTAACTATGCATTTCTGGGATTTAGCCAGATTCACCTGGCTTCTGATATTCATTGATTCGTCAATGCAACTGGAAGTCATTGGGAACCACCACTACTGCTCTCCACAAAGAGAGACCAGGCATCATAGCCATGCTGGGAGGCTATTGGAGCCAGGACAGTCAGAGACACAGGTGGGCAGTGCCTTGGCACTGCCAACCTGAATAGTGGGGGGAGGGGGGGTGGCTGTCAAAGGGAAGGAGGAAGCAATTCTATGACATTAACAAGCCTCCTGTGGAAATAAAAGCAAATTACTGTGGATGCTGAAATCTGAATCAAAAACAGAAAATGTTGGAAAATCTCAGCAGGGCTCACAGCATCTGTTCAGAGAGAACAGAGCCAATGTTTCGAGTCTCGGTGACTTTTCATCAGAGCCTCAGTGGAGGACTGTTGACAGGTGTAGACAATGGAGTATCTGTTTTAAAACCTAGCCCTTTTCCGACAAAGTTGGTGCCCTAATGCTTGTTGATAAAGGTCTTCCAACATTTCTACCCTGCTTATGAAGACGAGTTATGTCACACTTGAAATGGTAACTCAATTTCTCACTCTGCAGAAGCTCCCAGACCTGCTGAATTTTTAAAAAGGCTATTCTTTTCTCAAAGTTATAAAGCTAATGCTCAGAGTGGCAAGCCCCTAATCCACCTCCTTACTTGCTCCAAAAACTCCAAATTGAATCCAATTCATGGCCCTCACAAGAGGGTAAGAAGTCTGACAACGCCAGGTTTAAGTCCAACCAATTTATTTGATAGTAAACTCACAAGTTTTTAGGGTTTGCCCCTTCGTCAGGTGAATGAAGAGCTCTGGCCTCAAACAGATCATATAACAGCACAGACAGTTTACACATTACTGATTAGAATGCGAGTCTTTACAACTAACTTGCTATTCAAGTCTTAAAGATGCTGACAATGTGAGTGTAAAGAGCATTAAGCATAGGTTAAAGAGATGTGTATTGTCTCCAGACAGTACAATAAGTGATGTTTTGCAAATCCAGGCAAGTCATGGGGGTTACAGATACTGCAACATGAATCCAAGATCGCAGCTGAGACTGTCCTCATGTGTGCGGAACTTGGCTATCAGTCTCTGCTCAGCGACTCTGCGCTGTTGTATGTTGTGAAGACCGCCTTGGAAAATGCTTACCCAAAGGAGGCCATTTGGCCCATCAAGTCTGCACCGAGCATTCCATCCAGGCCTATCCCTGTAACCCTACATATTTACTCTGCTCATCTTCCTAAGGGGGATTCACACTAAGGGGCAATTTACCATGGCTAATCCATCTAGCCTACACATGTTTGAATATATACATACATAAACTACAAACAACAACTCAGGACAATTTGACGGAAGATTAGCCAGAAGCACTCACCATTTCTTTAATCTGATCCATAATCGTTTGCATTTCCATCAGAGCTGATTCCCTCCTGAGGTGGGCCTTTGCTACCAAACGATGATGGTTCCTGGTTTCCAACCATCTTATCAGCTTCAAATACAGGACAGTGCAGATTACAATGATAGAGATGAACTCCAGAGGAATAATATTGGTCTGATGCTAGGATAGCATAGCAAGGACATTGATTAGTATTTCTATGATGCCTTTTGATTTGATTTGATTTATTATTGTGCATGTATTAGTATATAGTGAAAAGTATTGTTTCTTGCGCACTATACATACAAAGCATACAATTCATAGGGAAGGAAAGGAGAGAATGCAGAATACAGTGTTACAGTCATAGCTAAGATGCAGAGAAAAATCAACTTAGTGTGAGATGGATCCATTCAAAAATCTAACGGCAACAAGGAGGAAGCTATTCTTGAGTTGGTTGGTACGCAACCTCAGATTTTTGTATCTTTATCCCAATGAAAGAAGATAGAAGAGAGAATGTGCGGCATGGCTGGGATCCTTGATTATGTTGGCTGCTTTTCCAAGACGGCGGGAAGAGTCAGTGGATGGGAGGCTGGTTTGCATGTTGGATTGGGTTACACTCATAACCTTGTGTAGTTTCTTGTGGGCTTGGGCAGAACAAGAGCTATATCAAGCTGTGATACAATCAGAAAGAATGTTTTCTGTGGTGTATCTCTAAAGGTTCATGGGAGTGTAACTGACTTGACAAATTTCCTTAGCCGTCTGAGGAAGTAGAGACGTAGGTGGGCTTTCTTAACTATAGTGTCAGCATGGGGGACCAGAACAGGTTGTTGGTGATTTGGACGGTTAAAAACTTGAAGCTCTCAATCATTTCTACTTCGTCTCCATTGTCCACTACACTGTTGATGACAATCTCCTTTGTTTTACCGACATTGAGGGAGACAGTATCATTGTCACACCAGTTCACCAGATTCTCTATCTGAATATACAGCTCTGCTCAGAGACTGAACATCAATAACACACATGGCAACGATAATCAAATTATTAATCTAGACAAAGTTATCTCCATAGCTGACAGAAAATCACTTGGTGGAGAAGGTTGGAATATCATTGTTGCTTGAGGAAGGATATGGTGAAACTGGAGACAGTTCAGAGGAGGTTCACCAGATTGATCCCAGAAATGAAAAGGCTGTCAAATAATGCAGCGCTTGAATAGCTTGGGCTTGTACTCACAGGAGTTCAAAAGAATAAAGGAGGATCTGATTGAGGTACATCAAATGCAAACAGGAATTGATAAGGTGGATGTTGAACAGATGTTCCCCCTCATGGGAAGTCTAGAACAAGAGATCATAGATATAGCATGACAGCGTGTAGGTTCAAAACTGAGATGAGGAGAAACTATTTCTCTCAGAGGCTTGTGAATCTGGGGAATTCACTGCTCCAGAGTGCAGCAGAGGCAGAATCAATCAAGATTCAAGAAAGCAATAGATAAGTTTCTGATGAAAAGTGGGTTGAAGGACTATGGTAGGCAGGCAGAAAAGTCAAATTGACATCAGGATAATGTTAAATAGCTGAGCAAGCTCAAAGAGCTGAATTGCAACTAATGGTAGGAGCAGAAATATTTTCCAAGCCAGAATTATGGAAAAATGACAACCATTGGATAGTTGCCCACCAAATGACCAGAGCTTGGGCTCTCAGGGGCTCCAGAACTAATTGACCATTCTGAATGACAGGCCAATGTCCAAAGTTGCCAATCAGATATGCAAATTGTCCCAATTGATGGGCTGGTTAGCCCATGATTATGGTTCTGAATTACAGAAATCATTGGCCTCGATGGGATAGTGATAGGTGCAGATCCAATGGGCCGAATGGCTTCCTTTTGCACTGTAGGATTCTATGGTCTAAGTGCATGGGGTTGTGGGGATGAGGTGGGGAAAGGGCCTGAGTAAGATATTGCATTGGTGCAGACTCAATGGGCTAAGTGGCCTCCTTTTGCACTGTAGGATTGTATGATTCTATGATACACCATTCCCAGCCAAGAGAATGGACAATCAGAAATGTTTAAGCTAGCACAGTTGTAAATTGTAATATTTTAATCTAGCTTGAATATTGACAATTGATAATTATCTATGTTTAATATAATAATTTATGACAAATAGATATAATTTTTAAAATAACAAACTAGATAATCCTAAACAAAAATATTAGAAGTTTTTTTTGTGCTAGGGTCAAAATCATAAGCTTCTAACATTAACCCTTAGATGTTACTATTACTGCTACTATTACTATAAGTAGCTGTACTCTTACAAAACATTCGCTGAGTCAAACACAGTACCTACATGAACATACATATTAATTGATATGATTAAATTCACATCTCACTCCAATTATATATATATATATATACACACACACACATATGGTTAAAGTTTTATTTATTAATCACAAGTGAGGCTTACATTAACAATGCAATGAAGTTACTGTGAAATTCCCCTCGTCAATACATTCTAGCGCCTGTTTGCGTCAATGCATGTCTTTTAGATTGTGGGTAAAAACTGGGGCACACAGAGGAAACCCATGCAGACACAGAAAGAACATGCAAACTCTGCACAGACAGTGACACAAGCCAGGAATTGAAGTTCTTTCAATAGACTCACCAAGATTGATCCTTCAACCAACATTACTAATACTAACTGACATTCTTCTCACTTCCTTACTAGAAGTTGTTATCTATAGACTAACTTCTTATTCTTTTTACAATAACCATGCACACAGATGAGTGCATTCCTCACAGGAATAATCCCTCAAATCACCAAATTCAAGTTGATTAATTTGTTGCACCTATAACATTTAATGCATTTTACCCATCTTTGATTTGATTTGATTTATTATTGTCATATGTATTAGTATACAGTGAAAACTATTTCTTCTTGCGTGCTGTACAAAGCATAGAGAAGGAAAGGAGAGAATGCAGAATATAGTGTTACAGTCATAGCTAGAGTGTAGAGAAAGATCAACATAATGCAAGGTAAGTCCATTCAAAAGTCTGATGGCAGTAGGGAAAAAGCAGTTCTTGAGTCAGTTGGTACGTGATCTCAGATTTTTGCACCTTTTTCCCAACAGAAGAAAGTGGAAAAGAGAATGTCTGACTTGTGTGCAGTCCTTAATTATTTCAATCGTCCAGATTTTTCCAGAGTTGATTTTATTAAATGTATTATTTTATTCTCTTTTATATATTCCTGCTTTTATGATCTTAAATATGGAAGTGTTATACTGCATTTAGTAACTCACCTCTATCTTGACAGTTTTATAATTCCAAATTCTTCAGGAATCTTTCTATTCCACGTCTTTTAATCTATCTTTATTCTGAGATTGCTCGCTTATCTCTCCATCTTTTCTATCCAATTTTCTCCTTTTCCCTATCTTCCAGTTCTCCTAGTTCTGACTTCCCTTCCTCAAGTTCTCTTTTTATGGTTGTATCATCTCAACTGTCTAAACTGCCAGATTCTAATCTTTTTATTCTTTCTCATTACATTCTAGAACTTGCCTGTTTTAAATTCCAACCTTCCAGACTTTCAACTGATTGACTTTTTAAATAATAACGGGTTTGTTGTATTCATAACATGGCAGCAACCTGTACACTACCTGTTGGGGAAGGTGAACTGTCCTCATGCTGCCCCTCACCCTACATTGCGAGGAAGTATGTAAGTTATTCTTTGTTGACATTGTTTCTTTCTGTTGACATGTCAAATGATGCCTGAGGCCCAATTCTGGGCATCATCAGACTGCTTTTGGATAGCTGGACTTGCTGAGTCATGGAGAATGGAACTAACTGATTGAGCAAATAGAAGCAGGTAAGTGAACAGATCTGAGGGAATCAGGAGGAAAACTCCCTGCTGTCTGGAGTCATAGTGAGAAGTCTCACAACACCAGGTTAAAGCCCAACAGGTTTATTTGGTAGCAAAATCCACTAGCTTTTGGAGCACTGCCCCTTCACCAGATAAGTGGGAGTTCTACTCACAAACAGGGCAAATAAAGACATAAACTCAATTTACAAAATAATGATTGGAATGCAAATCTTTATAGGTAATCAAGTCTTAAAAGTACAGACAATGTGAGTGGAGAGATCATTAAGCACAGGTTAAAGACATGTATATTGTCTCCAGACAGGACAGTTAGTGAGATTTTGCAAGACTAAGCAAGTCGTTATGGGGGTTACAAAGACTGTGACATGAATCCAAGATCCCGGTTTAGGCTGTCCTCATGTGTGCGGAACTTGGCTATCAGTCTCTGCTCAGTGGCTCTGCACTGTTGTGTCATGAAGGCCACCTTGGAGAATGCTTACCCGAAGATCAGAGGCCAAATGCCCTGTTTGCCAACAGAAAGAGAACAGTCTTGCCTGGTGATTATCGAGCAGTGTCCATTCATCCACAGGTGCACCACAGTGAAAAATTGCACTGACTTCCTCAGAAGACAAACATGGGACACGATGCACAGAGTACCCTTCGTCATCCAGTACTTCCGCAGAGTGGACAAGCTATGACATCATCTCCGGAGCCTTCAACATGCCATTGATGAAGACGAACATCTCACCAAGGGCATCCCCACACCCCTACTTCTTGTCTTCAAACAATCGCACAACCTCAAACAGACAACTGTCCGCAACAAACTTCCCAGCCTTCAAGAGAACAGTGACCACAACACCACACAACCCTACGACAGCAACCTCTGCAAGACATTGACTCGAATCTCCCACTCACCTGATGAAGGAGCAGTGCTCTGAGAGCTAGTGAATTTTGCTACCAAATGAACCTGTTGAACTTTAAGCTGGTGTTGTGAGACTTCTTCCTATGACTCCAGGCAGCAGGGAGTTTTCCTCCTGATTCCCTCAGGTCCGCTGTCTTACCTGCTTCTACTTGCTCAGTCAATTAGTTCCATTCTCCATGACTCAGCAACTCCAACTATCCAAACCAGGCGGCCTGAGACAGGCCCAGAATTGGGCCTCAGGCATCATTTGACATTCCAACAGAAAGAAACAATGTTAATTAAGAATACGTGAGAACACCATCCATTAAGTACACAGTACATATTCCTGCAACTCAGCCAAGATTGTCTACCTGATACACTGCAGAAAAGGACATCCCCAGGCATGGTACATTGGGTAAACTATGCAGATGCTATAACAACGGATAAATGAACACCGCTCGACAATCACCAGGCAAGATTGTTCTCTTCATGTTGGTGAACACTTCAGCAGTCAAGGGCATTCAGCCTCTGATCGTTGGGTAAGCATTCTCCAAGGCGGCCTTCATGACACACAACAGTGCAAAATTGCTGAGCAGAGACTGATAACCAAGTTCCGCACACATGAGGACAGCCTCAACCGGGATCTTGGGTTCATGTCACTATCTGTAACCTCCATAACGCCTTGCCGAGACTTCCAAAATCTCACTAACTGTCCTGTCTGGAGACAATACACTTGTCTCTAACCTGTGTTTAATGCTCTCTCCACTCACATTGTCTGTACCTTTAAGACTTGATTACCTGTAAAGATTTGCATTCCAATCATTATTTTGCAAATTGAGTTTGTGTTTTTATATGCCCTGTTTGTGAATAGAACTCCCACTCACCTGACCCAGCTGCACAGAGATCAGAGTGCCATCTTTAAAAGGTGCCCCGATCAGAACAGCAATAAACCTCCAGCCCACCCCACCACAGAGGGGTGTGATCTTCCCCACCTTGATCACAGACAGCATTCAGTTCAACCACACCCCCCCCCCTAGAGATTACTGGCCCCTTCTCCACTGAGATTATTGGCCCCTTCCCCTCCTTCCCAAATCATCAGCATCCACTGCTTGTCTGTCCACTTCCAGCCTACAATCACATCCGCACAAATTCCCTCCACCCCTCAATGAGGTGCCCACTGGGCCTCGCCCCTTTGCACAGGTAGGCATTGCCAGATTGGCACTGCCAGGATGAGATGGGCATGGTACCAAATTGACAGTGCCAATCTGTGATGAGGGGCGTTCCCAGGGGACATTCCCATGGCACTGTCTGGCTATGTCCCACACCCCTAGGACTATACTTACATTTTTGCCCCTGGGGAGACCTTCATGACAAGTTTGTGCCTGTGTGAACCATGCTGGCATAGGTGGTAAACCATGCCTCACAGACAGCGAACACAGCTCACCATACCGCTCACTATTTCACAACATTCAGCACCATTTGTAACACCTCAGATACTGAAACAGTCCATGTCCACATGCAGCAAGACGTGACAAAATTCAAAAGGCAAGCAACATTCGCACCACACAAGTGCCAGCCAAAGACCATCTCTACAGCACAGTGAATGGTTAGCATTACTGTCTTATAGGTCCAGGGATCCAGGTTCAATTCCAGCCTTGGGTCACAGTTCATGCAGAGTCTGTACATTCCCCATGTCTGCACAGGTTTCCTCCGTGTACTCTGGCTTCCTCCAATCCAAAAATGTGCAGGGTGTGTGAATTAGCCATAGTAAAAGCATGGAAATCAGATAGCATGCATTTAAACCCTCATCCAACTCTTCAACCGCAGGATCGGTATGTGTATTTGCACTCACTTCGCTTACCTCCACCCCCGCTGTAATAACATTCATATCCTTGCCACTATGCATTGCTACTGCCCTCTAATGCCCAGTGTATACAACTGTGAGGATTTCTTTTCTAAACTGGCCTCTAAATTACTTTTGGAGCCTCTCTAAACTCGAGCCTGTGACAACAGTACCACTGACAAAGTGCATTCTTCCTAGGTCTTTTCCTCCTCCATTTCTTCATTAGAGGGTGTGAGGAGGCTGTTGCTCACTCAATAGGGCTTTGGGAGAGGGAGCAAAGGGGATGTGGATGCAGGATGAATATTATTCCTGTAATAATGCTGGGTTAGGTTGCATCATATATGGCCACTATAATAGAGTCTATGTGTTAACAACATATGGAGCTAATTAATGCAGACCACTTGTAGTAGCACTGCTGGTCTGTGCACGTGTACTCTAGAAAAGGCAGCAGTGAGGGAAGAAGATGAATGATCTTCTTCACTCAGCCAGGGTAAGTGAACAACCCCAGTCTCCCACTGGACACCTTCCCCCCTCCCCGCCCCCACCACACACCACTGACAACCCACACCTCTTCTCTCACTCACCACCTTGGCCTTTCCTAACACCAAGCATCATATGGACAGGAACCCAGGAAAGAGGATACAGGGATTGCTGCTTGCATACCATCCTTCACAACCCCTTTAGAGCAAGGAGCACTCCAACATGAAGGAAAGGTAAAATCTGCAAGTGACTCCCCCTGACCTCTCTCCCTGAAATGGCAATTCTGGGACTTTGATCCCCAACCCCAATTTGAACTTATGTGTCCCTCAAATACTCTCCAATGCCTCCTTGCAGCAACATCACAGAGAGTGCTGGCTGCCTGAGCACTGATCTCCAAAATCTCCTCTAGAGGTGAAGGAGCCAGATTCACGCTTCTATAGACTTGTTGTAAATGGTGCTATCATGAGGTTAGACTGAATATCGAGTGAAGGAGGACATCCCAGATAGAATGCTCTCTCATGATATGCTAATATATTCAAATGAACTTCTGTAGTCCTGCAGTGTGTTTCACACCATTCTACCAGCAGAGGCCCAGTAAGATCAGAACTCGGAGATTCACTGGCATGATCTTCTGCTGCCATCCCTGTTGTGTTGCACCAATACCTGAGTGCTAAATCTGGAGTTGTTACTTTTGGCTCCTGCAGCCAGATTTCTATCAAGGTAATCATCAATTAAACCAGAAATGCATGTTCTTTTTCCAAAAATACACTCCATTCATAAAATAGCCAAAAGAACATTCCAAAACATTCCAAAAAGGTCATTACAGAAAGTGCAATATTTAAATGTTCCACATAAAAAAAGTAATACATTCTCATGTTGCACTTTGAGCGGCTTCAATAGAATTGTGGTACATATAATATTCCCCGTATACATTAAATGTGAGTCACAGCCCAAGGTGGTTTATATAATTTCCATCTCCTTAGTGGACTAAGGTTGAAAGGTATTAGACAATGATCGTTCCCCATTGTACCTCTGCAGTGACTGCCCCAAGCTTTAGTGCATCCTCATCATGGAATCCAAGACCTTGGAATGTGCCAGTCTGCAACACAAGAGTATAACTCTTTGTTCTGGAAGACCAACATATTTTGGGTAAACCAAAGAGCATCTTTCACCGAGTTGATGATCTTCAGTTGTAGCTGATGTTTGTCTCGATGTGCATTCCTGGGAAAAGCTCATAGTGCCAACTGCTGCATCACAGACTGCTCAACAAAAGCATAGAAACATA
Source organism: Sphyrna mokarran (assembly GCA_024679065.1). Lineage (NCBI taxonomy): Eukaryota > Metazoa > Chordata > Chondrichthyes > Carcharhiniformes > Carcharhinidae > Sphyrna > Sphyrna mokarran. Next base: position 26,802,460 of record JAGIQG010000009.1, read on the forward strand.
GAAATAGGAGTAGGCCATTCAGTCCTTTGAGTATGCTCTGCCTTTCATCTTGATTATGGCTGATCATCAAATTCAGTATCCTGATCCTCTCATATCCCTTGATCCTTTTAGACCCAAGAGCTAGATCTAATTTCTTCTTGAAGTCACATAAAGTTTGACCTCAATTACAAACAGGCATTTCTTATTAGCACAGCACCTACTAAGTGCCCGTTTTCGTTAGCTAAATTAACCCTCCTTTTATGAGCTAAGAGAGCAGTCAAGGCCTATTTTAAAGTCAAAGTTATCACCAATACCTCTCAGTATTGGAATTTCAGAGATTCCTGACTACAGTTATTAAAAGTCAGATTTAATGCAATTCCTCCCCAACCCAGATTCTCCTTCAGATTGTTCTGAAACTGCCTGAAAGCTGCTTTATAATCATAGCTGCTGTATGAAATAATGTAGTCTTATTCCCTTACAAAGCTGCACGTCATTTGTCCAGGACCAGCGAGTTGCAACTAAAAGTGCTGGTTTGATGACCCCGAGCCATTGCTGGATTTTATGAAAACGGTTTACTATAGAGTTTCCCATTACAGAACACTCGTGAACTTTTGTAACTTCTTCCAGGGTGAAACACAGAAAATAGGTGCAGGATTAGGCCATTCAGCCTTCGAACCTGTACCACATCATTCAATTTGATCATGGCTGATCATGCACTTTCAGTATCCCGCTCCCACTTTCTCTCCATGCTCCTTTGATCCTTTTAGCCAAGTGCCAAAATCTTTATTTTTAAAGATTTCTACATATTTTAAAATTTCTTGATATTGCAATATATCAGTTGATATACAGAGAATATATAAGGCTAAAAGTAAAAAATAAATATTTAACATGCCTAGTTAAACAGTAGCACCTTAAGCCCTTTGCTAAAAGTAAAAAGCTTTCTCAAAATGAAATTAATAAATTGGAATGACTTCCAGATTCAGATATTTTACTTAAATTATTTTTAAATAATATGACTAAGACTTTATCCGGCAAAACCGCTCCATAAGATATTAACTTATCCCAGGTCTGTCCTCCCATTCAGAATCGGCATTGTGCAGTGTTGTTTTCTTTCAATCATTCATAAGATATGGGCATTGCTAACAAAACTCACATCTATTGCTCATCCCTGCCATTGAAAAGATAATGATGAGCTGCCTTCTTGAACTACTGCTGCACATGTCAGTACAACAACAGTGAAGGATTGAAGCAACGTAGTTTCAAATCAGAATGATGTGTGACTGTGGTAGTGCTCTAATGCTTCCGTTGCATATGTCTTTGTAGGTGGTTTAGAGGATGCTGTTGAAAGAGACTCGGCAAATTGCTACAGTGCATCTTGAATGTGGTATACATTGCTATCACGGTGAGCGGTTGTGGGGTTGAATATTTAACGTAGCAGGTAGATGTGAATCAAACAGGCTGCTTTAGCCTGGATGGTGTCAAGTTTCTTTAGTAATGTTGGAGCTGCACTTATCCGTGCAAATGGGGATATTCCATTACATTCCTAACTTGTACCACGCAGATAGTGAAGAGGCTTTGGTATTCTGGAGGTGAGTTATTTGCTACAGAATTTCCAGCTTACTAGGGTTGCAGCCAGAGTATTTACATGGTTGCTCTAGTTGTTTCTGGTCAATGGTGAGCCCTCCCACACCCCAGAATATTGATGATGAGGGTCTCATCAACCGTAATGGATAACATTGGATTAGTTTAGGTTAGAGGGTCATTAGATTGGTTCCACTGGTCGTCACAAATTGAGGGCCAAAGGGCCTGTACTGTGCGACAAAAATGTCACTTGCCCCTTATTGGTCAAAGCCTAAAAGTTGCCCAGATCTTGCTGCCTGTGGCCATGTCAAAGAAGCTGCAAATTGGATTGAATAGAATACCGCAGTCATCAGCAAACATCCCTACCTCTGAACTTCTGAGAGAGGCACAATTTTTGGTGTAATGACTGTTTCTAAGATTGCCAGATCGTGAAGTAGAAAATCAGCACAAATCTGGACACCTCAGCAGAGTATTGCAGAGATCGAGTCATCTATGTTTGCTTCAGGAGCCCAATGCTGTTAATGATATTCCTGATGACAGAATGGCTCTCAATGAGTGCTCAGTTAGCACCTGGGATTTCTGAGACATCAGAAGATATCTGTTAATATGCATTCCAGGCAACTAAGTGACATGTTAGGACTAAAAATGTACATTGCTCTCTGGATAACAAGTATTTGACTGTATAATACACTGCCAACATTATGCACTGCAAAGAAAATGAAGTCTTTTCCTGTTCCTGAACATCTCCAATTTAAATAAGGAGCTTGCATAGGCTCTCAAGTTGGAGAGAAATTTCTTTACATGTTAGGCTGTGCAACATTGGAAGGTATTACCACAAGGGTTATAGATGTTCAGTTATTGAGAACATTGCAAGACTGAAATTGATAGTGTACCTTCTAAAGAAATCAAGGTATGAACATAAGGCAGGAAAGGAAATTAAAGATCACCTACAATCTAATTAAAGAGTGGAGCAAGCTTGAGGAGCCATATGATCAACACTTGCTCCTATTGTGTCCACATCCAATGAATTGAGACTGTCCTAAGCTCATCTTGTTTAGAACCCCTAGTGGTTCAAATTTATACAGCCAAGTTAATGTTATTTGAACTCTCAAGTAAATTACACTCTATAACATATTCCTAGATAACCTGTATTATTGATGTAAACTGTGCACAAGTTAGGGATTTTAATACTCAGGATTCAAAATGTTTTGTTTTGTCTTGTCTTAGGCACATTCAACTGTGCTTTCCTCTTCCTTGATCGCTCAGTAATGCGTAGGATTATCCACCTAAGAAATTCCATGTCACCCGTCATGGGTTCTTTGAGTCTTTGTATGACTGATGAGCCTGATCCTATATCCACATCTTCAATCACAAACCTGGCAGACAGAATTGGTCCTTGGAGTCAAGATTGTTGGTATTCCCTTCTCAGGTTCATATTCCGGACCTCCTCTTGTTTTCAGATGTTCTCAAAGAATTGTGTCCTTTCGATCAGAGGCTCATCCGGATAGGCTTCTTCAAAGCAAGGTTCTTCCAAGTATTGATATCTATGTTGCATTTCTTGAGGTAAACCTTCAGTGTGTCTTTGAAGCACTTCCTTTGTCCTCCTTTTATTCAGGTGCCATCTTCGAACTGGGCAAAGAAGATTTGGTGTGGCAGTTGGGTCTCTGATATCAGCGATACAATTGGTACCAAGTAAAGGTTTAATTTTCTTTCATTTTTCACAGTAGAAAATAAGATTTAAAACTACTGTATAAAATCAGACCCTCAGAAGGAAAATAAAACTAATTCATTAGTTTAAGTTATAAATAGTTGCACATGTTTTAGTTTATTCTTTGCAGTTTACAAAAATACATTGGTCCATAATTTGCAGTGAGATGTGGGAGGACTAGTTCCCCGACTCTACAACGACCATAGAAATTAAATGTGTCACTGTAAAGGGTCTGTACAGCAGACAGGTCTACCAGATGCAGCTCCACATTATGTTCTGTCTTTGCCACTTCAACTGCTCGCTCCACGACACATTCATTTTGTAACTGGGACAGGCTGCATGTTGAATATACAATTGATCCACCAGGCTTTGTGGCAAGAATGCCAGAACTGGGGAAGAAAACCAAAGGGAAATGAACTAACAACTCAAAATCAGGACAAACTCTACTGGAAGAAAATTTGGTAAAACCTGAGGATTTCATAGAAAACACATGATGAATCAATTATCTCTTTCAGCATTAAAGGTAGCTTAAGAACAAAATCAGGCATTTAAAAAACAGAAAATGCTGGAAATAATCAACGTCAGATAGTTACAGTGGAGGGACAAGACTTTTCAGGTATGGATTCTTACTCAGTTGGAAGATAAACAGCATTTAACAAGAAACAGAAGTGGGGCTGGAAGGAAGAAGTACAAATACAATCAAAAACACAGAAAAAACCTGTAAAATACTTGTGTGGTAAAAGGAACCCATTAGCTGACAGAATTGATATTGGCACAAAAGCAGGCATTTGAAGCTATGGGTAGAAGGGCTCCCGAGTTGGAGAAGCTTGGTACATGATCTTCGAACGATATGACCAACCTAACAAAACTGAATGGATGATCTCAATGCTTGTGGTAACTGGTTATGGGACAACAGTGCCAATGGTGTGTCCTCACACTTACTGTGCAAGATCTTCTGCAAGCAGCGTTGATAGCATGACTCCAGAGCCTGGAGGTGCCTCCTCTACATTATCCATGTTTCAGTTTCATGCAGTGAGATAGGAATCAAAATCACATAATGGACCATGACCTTGGTTTCAGTTTTAATGTTGTGAATATTAACAAACGTTCTAGCCAATGCCATTAACTAATGTCACTTGATCGTCGCACAGGAGTTACTGAATCACGATCAGGAATATAAACTCTGGGTGATGTTTTTTCCTCTTTCTAGCTCAGTGGATACAGAATCTACTTGCATTGTTGGTTCAACAGCAGAAGCAATGACCAGTAAAATCGGTATAGATCACAGATGGATCTTGAACAATTTGTCAGTGATCTGGCTTGCATTATTTGTGTTGATCCTGTATGTCAAACAGTCATTTGAATATATGGTTGATATAGAATACACCGCTTGCAAAAAGGGACAATGGACTTGTTTCTAATACTACATGGAGATTCTCTCTCTCTCTTTTCTTCTGGGTTTTTGATCAATATAGACAGGGAGAATTGTTGTGATCATCACAGCCAATGGACTCCATATTTCATCTGCCCGGGATCTCAGAATTGCAATGATTAACATAATAGCATACATTGGAAAAATCACACTATTGAGGTACTGGACAAGTAGAGAGAGAGAGAGCGGGGTGAGGTGGAGAACACAGAGCAAAATAATAGAAATACTTACACCAATAGCTGGGTTTGTAATAAAGGAAGGCTTTGCCGCTCTTTGAGACGTAGTCGACTAAAGATATTGTTGTCCTCCTCAAGTACCGAATGCCTGTCAGTTGTACAAGGGACATCAACTAACACCTGCAGGTACAATCAAAATCAACAACTTTAATACAGAAAGACCTTTCAAAAAAATTGTCAGTGACCAAAATTTCCCAAATGTAGCAGATGTAAATAAACGTACGCATTTTCTCCCCCAAGTTGAATCCTTCATTGTCCAACAGATGACCAAGTCATCAGTCTAGTCTCCGCAATCAGACACTGAGAGGTAATGTAAATGGCCCAGGGAACTAACTGCCTGATATTTTTCCTTTCAAGTGGCATCAAGTTGGCATTTCCCCGAGATTTAGGATTTTTTCACACAGAATTGTGTTCTATCATTTCAATCGGCAGCATACAATTAAAGAGAAATAATAACTTGCATTTGCAGAGCACCTTCCATGACTTCAAAATATCGCAAAACACTCTGCAAACAAGAAATTATAGCTGACAAATTTATTAGAATTCTTTGAGGTGGATTGGGGCCACTATTATTTACAATATATATTAAGTCTTAGATGAAGCGAAGTGAATGTACTATTGCCAAGTTTGTGGATGACTCAGAAATAGATGAGAAGGCAAGTACTGAGGATGACACAAGAGTCGAAAGTGGGATATAAAGCAGATAAGTAAGTGCGCAAAAAATTCAGCAGATGGAATATAATGCAGTAAAGAGAGAAGTAATGCATTTCAATAGGAAGGCAAATGGAACGTTGGCCTTTATTTCAGAGGGAATGGAGCATAAAAATAGGGAAGTCTTGCTAAAACTATACAAGGCACAAGTTACCGTGGACAGTTCTGGTCCCCTTATCGAAGGAAGGGTATAGTGGCATTGGAGATAATCCAGCGAAGGTTCACTCAATTGATCCTAGGGATTGAGCAATTTTCCTAGGGAGAGGTTGAACCTGTACTCATTGGAGTTTAGGAGAATGAGATGCAGTCTATTGAGATGTATAGGATTCTCAGGGTGCTTGTCAGAGTAGCTGCTGAAAGCTGTTTCCCCTTATGGGGAACAAAGGGCACAATCTCACTATAAGACAGAGATGAGGAGGAATTTCTCTGACAGCAGTGAATCAGTGGAATTTTCCTCCGGAGGCTGCAGAAGTTGGATCATTAAGTATGTTCAAGGCTGAAGCAAATTTTTAAATCAGTATGGCAGTCAAGGGTTATGGGATAAGGCAGGAGGGTGGAGTTAAGGATTATTATATAAGATCGGTCATGAGCTCATTGAATGGCAGAACCTTCTGGACCAAGTAACCTATTTCTACTCCTACATACTATGGTCAAAGTTATGATCAAATATGGTATGGTCAAACAGAAAAAGGAGTAGCCAATTTGCACACAGCAAGTTTCTACAAACAACAATACAATAATGACCTTTATTTCATGTTCCTTTCCACTGCTCTTCAAAATAATGCAATGGAACATTTTACATATACCTGAGAAGGTAGTCAGAGTTTCCATTGATCCATTTCAACTGACAGCTGGCAGCTCCAACAGCACCCCCTCAGCTTCTGTTCTGCAACAGGGTGTCAACCAAGATGACAGAAGGCAACTATTGAATGATTGTGTTATTAAGCCTAATCCTACTTTCCAGCTCTTCGTCCACAGTCTTGTCGTATGGATATCTAAGTGTTTTTTTAAATGTGAACAGTGCTTCTGTCTGTACAACTCTTTCAAGCAGTGAGTTCCAGACCTCCACCATCCTCTGAATGAAATATCTTTCAACTCCCTCCTTAAACCTTCTCCCAGTTAATTTAATTCTTTGTCCCGGGTTAGTGACCTCTCTGATCAAGGAAACTGGTCTATGCTATCCACTCTAGCCAAATCACTCAGAATTTTACACATTCAAATTAAATCTCCTTCAATCTCCTCTGTTCCAATGATTATTTATTCCATACATTTTTCTGGGAGGATTCCCGGCAATTCCTCGGTACCAGATCCCCTATCCTGACTTCTGAAGGGCAATGTTGGTTACTACTATCACTGAGCAATGTTTTAATTCACATGTCAACAGAAATAACAAGTCAATTAGTGAGAAAAATATAGAAGCCCAAGCTGTAACAAGGACCTCCCTGGAATCCATGACCCTGGCTTGAAAATCCATGCTGCATATTGTGGGAGAACCTGAATATTTTGACACTGGCTGATATTTTGAGTCTCACTGCTCCCTTACATGATACCCAAATTTTTTATTTTCCTCTCCAGACATTTTTTTTTAAACTTTGCAATGACACATTCTCAAATTTGTACACACTCTACTTCACTGAATAGAAAGTTTTTCTCCAACGTGGTCATTTTTTTTCCTCCTCTTTTCAAGCTACTTGCTGCCAAACCTTCCAAGTGGGAGGTCTGCAATGTCTACACTGTACTTGTGCTCCTAGCATCTGTGGAAGACACTTGTTAACAGGTTCAATGAGCAGAGTGACTTAAACATGTACTTGTCTTTTCAGTCTGCATTGCTCTAGTTAAAAATAACGAATCTCACCTTTTACAGTCCAGAGCCAGGGAGGCTGCCAAAACTCACTCAAATAAAGTAGAATTGAACCACAGTTACCTGGAATTAAACCTCTTGAAAATCAAATAGGCAGCTATTTAACATGGCCACCGTTAAGTTTTATAAAGACAGTCAGAAATTCACTTTAGAAGCCTTTTAAAGCAACTTAATCCTGGATGAGCTGAATTTTTTTTGTATAGAAAAATCACACTAACAGCCGTCACACAACTTACCCACCCGATCAAACGTGTTCTTCTCTACTTCTCCCCAGTGTCTGCCATCGAATGATGTGATGCGCAGCCTGTCCTCTGTACGCACATTTTTTGGGACATAACTATGAAGAATTTTACGCAACCTGTTTAGTCGAGATAAGGATATATCATTGACAGCGAGATGTCCTGTCCAAACAGAAAAGAACAAAGGCAACATTTCTCATTCCTCAGCATTACAGAACAATTTGATGTTGTCTGTTACTAACATTTTCTTCACTTCTCATCTCCCAATGCATTTAGAAAAAAACCCTTGCCTTTATACAATACCTCTCACTACCTCAGGAAGCCCTAAAGCATTTTACAATCAGTAAAGTACTTTTTGAAGCTTAGTTAAAAGGTTGGTATATTTTTACTTGTCACTGAGATGAGGAATGATAAGAATGTTAAATGGAACACCTTCCTAGTGGACAGTATTCACACTTCCTTTATTAGTCTCATAAGTAGGCTTACATTAACACTGCAATGAAGTAGTCGTGAAAATGCCCTAGTCGCCACACTTCGGCATCTGTTCGGGTACGCTGAGGGAGAATTTAGCATGCACCAATGCACCTAACCTGCATGTCTTTTGGATAGTAGTAGGAAACAAGAGCCTCCTGAGGAAACCCATGCAGACATGGGGAGAACATGCAGACTTGCATAGACATTGACCCAAGCCGGGAATCAAACCTGGATCTCTGGCATTGAGAGACAGCAATGCTAACTACTGGGCCATTGTCAAACAGTCCCAGGCTTGGCACATTACAGGAACGGTTAAAAAAAGCTGTGTGAACTCTGTCTTTACAATGTGGATTAACTCTAACCTCAGAAGAGCAGCTCACTTACAGATATTTTCATTTCTTACAAAACCCAACATTAATGCCCCTTTTGAGTGAAATGATCAAATTATGAGCAGTTTTGTGCAAGGAATTGCACCCACTGAAAACAGGATAAAAAATCCAAACCTATTTTATACTAAACCCCTACAATTAATAGAAATGGAGATTTTTGATCTGATCAGTCTTGGCTATAAGAGACAACGTTCCAATGCCAGCCCAACCTTGTTATACATTTTACCTTCAAATGGACTGAGCAACCTCTTAATGAGGTCAATGCTGGGCTACAAGACAATATTTTACAGCTGATCCCATTAAAACCAGCAGCTGTAAATCATAAAGCACAATGAAAGTAACAGCAGATATTTCTTTTCATACCAACCAAATAAACGAACTCAAATTAACTTAGGGGCAAAGTAACTGCAGATACATTCTATAAATAATTTATTTCCCAATTTAATACAGTCCTTTAGAAAAAGATCTATTTTGAATATTTATTTTGCTAAAGAAAATCTTACAAATTGAACTTATTAATTTAAACTTTATGTTTGGTGAAAACGGATTTTAACTGCTGGACACTTGGAAGTTAATCTCCATCTTTTAAGCCTTGAAGCTGTCCAACCAGCAGCACTTGCAGGCCTCTGTGAAAGTTGAACAAGAACTAGTTGTTAGCAAGAATTGATTTTTCTACTTTGGGAAACATACTGACCTCTCTCTTTTTCAGAAATAATGCACTATTTTGTCATACTGTCATCAGGATTTTGCAATTTTAACATGCAATTAAGTCTCCCACTAAAAATAACCCATTCACTCACGACAGCATTCTGTCTGCAGTAGTGCCAGAGACTTGCCACCAGGTGCTGCGCAGAGGTCAAGGACTGTGTGCCCTGGCCGAACATCGAGGATGAGTACTGGGAGGAGTGATGCAGCATCCATCAAATAATATTCCAACAATCTTAAACTGTCTGGTCTGAGATAAGGCAAAAAATAACATATCAGAATACATTATGACAAAAGTAGAAGCTGAAAAATTCCCAACATCTGAGACAAGACTTCCAGAACTTCAGAAAATATCTACGTCTTGCTTTTGGAACTAATGGCTAACAGGAAGCAGGATCATTTTTTCTCTTATATTTATCTTCCTTCTCTTTCTAGCAGGATTCAAACACACAAGGATGACAGGCAAATTTTCCCTGGGAACCTCACAAATTGCTCACAGAGGCACAAAATCCAAGAAAGGTCATCCCTTGTATTTTAATTGGAGAAGTGATTGCAGAATCAGAATCAATCAGCAGCTGCTCCATCAATTACAGATTCTGTCTCTTCCCTGTTGATGCTCCAGCTCCTCCAATCCCTCTTGCACCTTTGTTAGGATGTCTTATTCTCTTGGGCAACAGCACAGCCTATATGTTGGACAAGACCTCACACTGGGATAAAGCGAGCTGAACTCCTTGTCATGCAGATGGCGAGATGGAGTTAACAGAGGATAATGTGCGTTTTCGTCTCAATATAGGCCACATTGCCAGCTTCAGAGTCTTGACAGATTCCCGCTTCAACATACACCGCATAGTGACTATTACGCACCATGCAACAGCTGGAGGCTGTAGCCAATGGAGAACTGGAGATGAGGTCTGAAGGAGTGGATCTTGGCTTTGGCCTAAGTTGGGGCTGCTGCCTATCAGGGAGAAACTGCCTTAGGCTCCATGGCCTCTCTGTCCTGTGTTCACGTTTTGCTGTCAGAGTCTCAATAGGTTCTGACTCAGGCCTTGGGGATCCCCTAATAACCATATCCAGCCTCAGCTTCAACTGGTGTGGGTTTGCATCTTGGGAGCCACTGACACAAGTGGTCAGCCAAAACAAGCAGGCAACATTTCAGACAGTATGCATTGCCCTCTGAGTCCTGTGAAAATGGAGACAGCAAAGCAGTAGGAAATTATCTAGTGGTTGTTTTATTAAATTCTGTCATGTAATTTGGTACTTTGAACTGCAATTTCTAATAAGGTGTCATGAACTAGAACTGTGCTGTATCTGTCCTGCAGAGTGAGGAAACACTCACCTAAGTTATCACTCTTCATTTGATTACAACACTGAATCATATTATTCATGTTAAACATTTTTTGTAGATTGATATCCATGGTCTATTGCTTTACTCTGAAATTTGTGTTTCACTGCATCAAATAATTGGAATTTGGGATAAATCTGATCTTGGTTCATTATTCTGAACTGTATTTAGATTCAAATTTGGAAGAAAATACCAAAGAACTAAGGAAGAATAACATGCTGAACTTCTCATGTGAAAATTAAAATTTCATCCCCAAAATTCAAAAAGGTAACCTTTGAGAAAATCTCAAAAGTCCGTGGAAAAAAACATTTTGACCGGTTTTCTACATATTCCAGTACTGCCCACGATTCCCTTATCCCATTTTTGCTTTGATTTCTCAATACTTTAAAAACAATTAAAGCATTTTAAAACATGATAAAATTTGATCTATGAGAGGTTGACAGAGTAATTTACTGACATAAATTAGTTTTTAACTGATGAAGAGTGACATTCACCAGAACAGGGGTTTTGACATGGAGTAAGGGAAGGTCTGCAACTGCAAAGCCAGGCAGGCTACAGAAAATTAGCTTTAATTAAGTTAACAAAGTAACACAGAAGGATATATTAATGCCAGGTTCCTGAAATTGAACAGAGAGAGAATACGTCCTCTTTTGTTTTGTTCCTGTCCAATCCTTGTTGCCCCTTGTGATGCCTTGCCCTTATATTGTGGCTTATTATCTTCTCATCTCTTGGAATTTTTTTTGTTACTCAGGTTAGTCTTTTCTTGTACGGGATGGTGCCCTATTCATATCAGGGTTATTCATTAAGTTACAGGTGCACGTAGGTGTAGGATGTCCAAACTCTGTGAAGTATCTAATGTATCACGTGTACTGGATAACTGTGTTGCTCAAGAGGTTTTACAATATAAAGAGAATGAATGAAATGGAGACAATGAATTGGATAATGTTACACAGGAAAAATCAATGCAGAAAAACTGTATGTCTGAATTTATCCAGTAGCTAAATAATGGAAAAAGTGTGTTTTTATTTTAAAATATTGTAGCATTAGAGTGATACTGATATATTGCCTCTTAGGTATCATGAAGTATAAATGAAAACAAACTGAACCCAATTTATGCTTCACATGGGACTGACTTATCAACTTCCCATTATAATCAACCACCAATAGATGGGGGCATGGTGCCGTAATGGATAACACTGTTGCCTCACAGCTCCAGGAACCCGGGCTCAATTCCTGACTTGAGTAACTGTGTGGAGTTTGCAAGTTCTCCCACCATCTGCTTCAGTTTCCTTCAGATGCTCCAGTTTCCTCTCAGTCCAAATATGAGAGAGTTAGGTGCATTGGCCGAGCTAAATTGCTCCATGTTGGGGAGGGTAGCTAAGGTAAATGCATGGAGTGGGATTGTTGGTGCAGGCTCAATGAATCGAATACTCCCTTTCTGCACTGTAGGGATTCTACCATTGTATAAAAGTAAAACAAAAAGTCCTGGTGATTTTCCCCATTTCGTACCCTGTAGCTGGCTTAAACCTGACATCGTCCTATTACAGAGCTGAAATCTGCGATCCACCCAAAGGCAAACTGTGAATGGTCCCGTTCAACGATCAAGCATCAGAGGCGCACCAGATACACGAGTCAATGAAGTACCTTGCGGGCTCAAATCGTGTGATGTCTCCCCTGGGAAAGGTGAAACACTTGAGATTTGGGCTGATGGGGATGGAGTGCTTCACCTGCCGGGTGGATGGTGATTCTGGTGTGGGCTCAGGAAGGGAGGACTCCTGCCCGGCTGCCACTGGAGAAGGTGGTGTCCAGTCCGGCCCCGGAGCTGCCCTCTCCCCGCGGCCCTCGTACACAAAGTCTCTGGCCCGCCGCCGCTCCATCTCCCGGATCGTCCTGTCCACGTCGCCGAAGGAGTTGATCAGAGCCGCGTATTTCTGCTCGCAGAGTAAAGCCAAGCGGATGGAGGGCCAGAGCTCGGCGAACTGCAGGCTGTAGCTCATGTCCATGTTGAATAAAGCCAGCTGGGTGCTGGGGACCCGGGGCTGCGAGGAAGCCTGGGGAGAAGAAAGCAAGGTTACTGAGGGTGGTCAGCGGGGCCGGCTCCCGTTACCATGCAAATTTTAGCCTCTGACTCACCCATTTCTTCTTATAAATGTTCCGCCGCTCCAGCCTCCACCATTCTCGCAACCTCTTCGTTAAAAACTTCAACCGGCAACCCGCTGCTCCCAGCGCCGCCATTGCCCGTCCGCTCCCTTCACCGCTCCTACCAGAAACTCAAACCACGACACAAAGGTTCCGCCTCCTTTCAGTTTGAATTGATTTATTATTGTCACATGTACTGGGGCACAGTGAAAAGTATTGTTACTTGAGCGCTATACAGACACACATACTGTTCGTACAGTACATAGGGGACTTGGAAAGGAGAGGTTGCAGTATGTTGTTTTACAGTCATAGCTAGCATATTAAAGAAATATAAGGTAGGTCTATTCAGAAGTCTAATGGCAGCAGGGAAGAAGCTATTCTTCAATAGGTTGTGATGTGACCTCAGACTTTTGTATCTTTTTCCCCAATGGAAACCCTACTCCCCTTCTTGAACAATGGGACCACATTCGCTATCCTCCAGTCCTCCGGCACTTTACCTGTAACCAACGACGACCTGAAGATCAGAGCCAGAGGCTCTGCAATCGCCTCTCTCGCCTCCCAGAAAATCCGAGGGTAAATCCCATCCGGCCCAGGGGACTTATCTATTTTCAAACCCTCAAGAATATCTAGCACATCCTCCTTATCTACTTCAATACTTTCCAGTTTACAACCCTGTATCCCAGTGTTCTCCACAACTACATTTACATTTCCCTGCGTGAATACTGAAGAGAAATATTTGTTCAGTGCTTCTCCAATCTCTTCAGGCTCCACGCATAACTTCCCACTCCTGTCTCTGACTGGCCCTAATCTTGCCCTAACCAATCTTCTATTCTTAACATATCTAAAGAAAGCTTTAGGATTCTCCTTGATCCTATCAGCCAAAGTCTTCTCGTGTCCTCTTTTAGCTCTTCTCAACTCACTCTTCAGCTCCCTCCTGGCTAATCTATAGCTTTCCAGTGCACTAACTGAGCCTTCAAGCCTCATCCCGACATAAGCCTCCTTTTTCCTTTTAACCAGCGAATTAACTTTTTTAGTACACCATGGTTCCCTTACTTGACCATTTCCTCCTTGCCTGACAGGGACATACTTATCAAGGACTCGCAGTAGCTGGTCCTTGAATAAGCTCCTGTAGTTTCCTAGTCCAACCTATGCACCCTAATTCTCTCCTAATAGCCTCATAATTACTATTCCCCCAGGTTCATGCCTATCCCTATCCATCACTAAGGTGAACGTAACCAAATTGTGGTCACTATCACCAAAATGTTCACCAACTTCCAAGTCTAACACCTGGTCTGGCTCATTGCCCAGCACCACATCCGATGTAGCCTCATCTCTAGTTGGCCTATCTACATACTGAGTCAAAAAACCTTCCTGCACACTATGTATAAAAACTGACCCCCTCTAACGAGCTACAGCTATAGCTATTCCAATCAATATTAGTAAAGTTAAAGTCCCCCATAACAATTACCCTATTACTTTCACTCCTGTCCAGGATCGACTTTGCAATCCTTTCCTCTACCTCTCTAGAACTTTTAAGAGGTCTATAAAAGACTCCCAACAGGGTGACCCTTAGGCTGCAGGTTGCCCACGACTGAACTAGTAGTCGCATCTCATAAGCGTTGACCATTTATGAATGAGTGGGAAGAAACTTCTTCACAAAAAAATTATCTTTGGAATTTTTTTTTAAAAGATCTGTACAGAGCTGTGGATATTCAGTTGTTGATCATTTTTGGAGATCAACTGACCTTTGGATAACAAGGGAATCATAGGATCTCGGAATAATGCAGGAAAATGTAGATGAAATAAAAGATCCACTGTGTTCTTATTGAATGGTGGAATCAGAACTATAGAATCCCTACAGTCAGAAAAAGGCCATTCAGCCCATGGAGTTTGCACTGATTCTCCAACAGAGCATCTTACCCAAACCCAAAAACTGCCCTACTCTCTTTACTCCAGTAATGCCCGGTACACTAAAGGGTAATTTAGTATGGCCAATTCACCCTGCCAGCACATCTTTGGACTGTGGGAGGAAACAGAGCACCCAGAAACAGGGAGAATATGCAAATTCCATACAGGCAGTCACTCAAGGCTGGAAGCAAACCAAAGTCCCAGATACTGTAAGGCAGCAGTGCTAACCACTGTGTTACCCAGTTGAGCAGCTTCAAGGAGTTAAATGGCCTACTCCTGCTCATAATTCTTATGTTCTGTGTAGAAATTATCTTCCACAGAACAAAACAGCAGGAAAATTGAATGACAACTGTTGCAGTGTTTGCACTAGGAAAGGACATTGCAGCTCTTCACCATTAAGGACAACTGATAATCATTCAATTCCTTATGACTGATCAATTTAACTATTTGCACACCTCGTTTAAGATTGCCAAACTCAAACCACTTTTATCTCACCTGAAGTTAAAGATTTGGGATTGAAGCAGATAAACAGAGTTCAGATACAGGTCAACCACATGTCTACTATAGATGAGGCAGCTTACAAGTAGGGAAGGATACAAAGACATCAATTTGAACAGAAAAAAGGACACACCTATCATTTCAGTGCAATGGTAGCTTGTTTCAACTCTAATCCAACAGTCTGAACAAAAGTAAAAGAATGAAATCAGGCAAACACAATTTGAAGGTCAATAAATTTATTTATAACAGCAAGTAAACAATTTCTGGCTCCAAACTTGATCACAAGTACAATAAACCTTTGACAAAGGCAATGCCTGAACCATAGTGCAATGCACTACAAAGATTCATTTCACAAAGAGAGAGTTAGAAATCAGTGAACAACTGAGTTCCCCACAACTGTTATGCATTCTGGTACAGCAGAGTTCCTCAGGTACTGGATTTCACTTTAATTTACTGAAGATATTTTCAGCCACCTGCAACAAAAAATAAGAGTTTTATACTGGTGAGAGCACAGTAAGTGAGAGAGAACAGACTGTAAATAGTTAGGTAGCAATATCCTACAAGTCAATTGGGAGGAAATTTATAACAAGTGTGACAGTCAGAAAAATAAATATACAGGAACAGCAATTTAGACTAATGGAATGCTGTCCTTATGAGGGGAACGGAACACAAAAGTTAGGATGCTATGCATCAGTTATGCAGGGCATTGGTGAGACATCTCAAACGGTGTGTAGTTTTCATCTTATTTAAGGAAGGCTGTAAATTCATTGGAGATATTTCAGAAGAGATTCCTTGCTTTCCACTTGACCAAAGCATTTTATTCTTTAAATGTGAAGCGCTTTGGACTATCCTCCAAAACATGGTTGCTCATTGATATATGTCATCACCTGAGACTTTTGCATGACAGCGTGATTACCACTACCTTGTGTGGATCAAAAGTAACACCTTTCACATGTGACGGGGTTAAACAAACTTGCATGTTCACTATTTCCTGACCCATCATCCTCGACTCAGATCATCTTGGTGTCAACTCTCAGTATCATCTGGATTGGAAGCTTTCCAACTTTGGTCACTTCCAGTCAAAAGTAAAATTGATCATCATGTACATCCATGACTTTCAGTTTACAAGTGACTGCTGCAGTGATGGCTCACTCTATACAGGACATGCAAAGGACACTTGATGACTTCAACATTTTCTAAGAGAGGCTTAGCATATCTTTAAATATTGCCAAGATGAAGGTCATTCACTAACTTTCTACAAGCCAGATGAGCATCCCCATGCCATCTATGTAGATGGGAAGGCTTTGTTGTATGTGCAACACTTCCCAAATCTCAGCAGCTACCTCTCCCAAGGGACTAACACCAAGTCAATTGTACCAGCGCAGTCCTCCTCAACCTGCGCCAGCATGCCTTTGACAACTGGCACTTTTGGAAATCAACAAGGATCTTGGTTTATAAGGCCATTGTGTTGACCACTCTAAGATTCTTGACACCTTCCAATGGTGTTTATGTCCTGGGGAAATAGGAGGACCACCCTACTAATGCCTGCTCCATGTAGCTGTGAGTAGCAGCATCTACCCCCCCCCCCCCCCCCCCCCCCCCCACACACACACACACACACACACACACACACACACAAAATCGCTTTTGACAAACATTCAATCTTTCCACCATTGATGAGGGTGTCAGCAGCTATACTACTGACAAGGTGCAGTGCAGGAACTCAAAGGTTCCTAAGACAGCATCTTCCAAACCCATCTCCACTACCGTCGAGAAGAAAAAGAGAAGCAAATACCCGAGAACACCACTACCTGAAAACTTCCTTCCACTTCACTCACCATCCTGACTTGGAAACATATTGCACCGTCCCTTTACTGCTGCTGGATTTAAATACTGGAATTCCATTCTGAACAGCACTGTGGGGTACCTACAATTCAGGGTCTGAAGAAGGCAGCTCACCATCATCTTCTCAAGGGCAACTAGGGATGAGCAATAAATGCTGGCCTAGTCAGTGATACATTCCATAAAATATGAAAACAATTCAAGGCCACTCTAAAGCTCAGAGGCATTAACACCACTGACTGGGAATAGAAAGCTATGGTTTGCTTAGCATGGCTCCACCTGGTTCATCAAGGCACAAGCTGCCTTTGAGGCTCAGAATCTTGACACTGAGACAGAATAGCAGCAGCAAATGAAGGAGAGATAGGCCAATCTGGAGCTTTGAATTAACTCCCCACATAACATGGCCCCAATACAGGAAAACAAATGGATCCAGAGGTGGGTTCCTCAGTCATCCAAAGACTGACGGACGTCATCCTTGATTTTGAGGGTCTACCAACAATGCAGTTGATAGGTGGAATAAGTGGGTTATCTTACAAGAAGAGTTTGAACAGCCTTGGTCATAGAAGTTCAGAAGAATAAGTTGTGATTAATAAGGGTAAGTATACAAGATCCTGAATGTAATTCACAAGATGAAATGGATGATTCCTTTGCGAGTAAATTCAGCAGTAGGGGATACTGTTTTAAAATCAGGGGTGGGACAAAGGTGAACAGAATTTTTTTTGAGGGTTCTGTGACTTTGGAACTTGGTTTCAGAAAGTGGTAGAGATAAGGTTCATCAAATGTTTTTAAAACAAAGGTAAATATGTTGTTGTTAGGCAAGGGAAAGGATATCAGGAATAGATGGTAACTTAAGTGTAAAGATTCTTCCCTCTTTATGAGGAGAAAGCGGGGAAGTGGAACTGATCCACTTCAGATCAGCCATGATCTTATTGAATGATGGGACGGGCTCGAGGGGCTAGATAACCTACTCCTGCTCCTATTTCTTACATTTTCTCTCTTCAGGTTTCACACGAGAGTCAAAGGAACACAAAGAACTCCCTGTCAATGAAATTGGGAGCAATCCTGTTTTTTTGGAGTGAATTGATAAACGTTCACAGCATAAACCCTTCAGCTAAGTGCACGAGACAAGTTTTTTACCCAGAGGATGGTGGATACCTGGAACCCGTTGCCAAGAGAGGTAGTGGAAGCAGATTCGGTAGTGACTTTTAAAAGCAATCTTGACAAATATGAATAGGATAGGAATAGAGGGATATTGAACCCAGAAGGATTGGCAGGAGGTTGTTTTAGTTCAGTCGGGCAGCATGGTTGGTGCAGACTTGGAGGGCTGAAAGGCCTGTTCCTGTGCTGTAATTTTCTTTGATCTTTATGAGTTCACCATACAAGCAAATCAAGGAAAGGATCAAGACTGGAAATATCTACATTTCTCTTATACCACAGGTATGATGGTCTCAGGAGACCTTTTTGGGTGTGATACATCATTTGATAATTCTAGAACTAAAGTAATTCAAATTTCAATTTAAGAAACCACCTTACCTTCCAATAATTAATTCCAAATACAAAAGGTGTTTTCAGCATTATTTAATAAATCCTTGATGTGACAACACATTAAAGGCATTTATTAAAACAATTTCAATTTCTCCATAGATATGGAAGAAAAATTATGATGGTACCATGGACAAGAACATTAGAACTGCATGCCATGAAGACACTTTACAAAACAAGAACAGACATAAAAATAAAAATAAAAATAAAACATAAGAAAAATTGGAATCAAAACAATAACATAGACATGTATTTATTACACAAGTAGGAACTTACACAGTGGTCCCGGGCATGCAAGAAGTCAAACAGCTCCTCAGTACAGGTTTCTGTGGTTTGCGATCGAGAATTCACTCGCTCTGTACAGACGTCCAGTATTTCTTTCAGTTTCACACAAGTTTCAAGCTGCTCGCATTGCTCCCTGATGTTTGTTATGGGATCCTGTGCAAGGGCAACAGAATGTTTCAACAAATCACATAGCTGAAGCTACTAATTAAATTTATTTTGTGTTTAAATACTAAGCATTTGATATTTAAATTCTTGCTTTTCAGAAAAAGTATATTTTTAGAACTATCAAATCAGATTTAATTCTCAAATTCTACTCCACCAGTTTTTGAAATGTTAACCTTTTGCGTTAGCAGGATCTTGGAAATTAAGGGCACCAGAGTGGAACTCAGTGAGGGATAGTAACAGGTTTCAGGCTGATTGGCTCCACTTTAGTAAACTTTTAATCCCAGCCTTGCTTTTGTGGGCATTTAAATAGATGGGACAACGCCAGTCTTAGCTATACGTTTGAATATTAACCTGCACTAATTATAGCTAATCTTTCTTCACCAAACAAAACTTAATGTTTCCTCAATGCAAAATCCATTACAGATCAGCAGCACGTAGCTTCACTGACCACCTGAATGGAGAGATTTTGAATTTGGAGCAAATAATCCAAACAGAAAGAGGTAAACCAATAGGGGGTCAACAAAATGAGCTTGAAACTAGCAAAGTAAAAGCTTCTTGTTAAATCATATTGCAATGTCAACAGAAATCTACATTTTCCTCTTGCTCATTGGTAACTATTATGTTTGATTCAAAATCTTGTTTGCAGCATTGATTTAGTCCCAGGTTGCTACCTGCAGTTACTTTTTTTTTTGCCGATTTCAGGAAGCAGAATGAATAAAAACAAGAAATGAAAAAAGACAAAATTTGCAAGTCAAATTTGTCCTCAATTTTTAAACAATAAGTAGTCTCACAATATCATGTTAAAGTCCAACAGGTTTATTTGGTAGCACAAGCTTTCGGAGCACTGCTCCTTCATCAAGCACTCACCTGACGAAGGAGCTGCGCTCCGAAAGCTCATGCTACCAAATAAACCTGTTGAACTTTAACCTGGTATTGTGAAGCTACTTATATTGCCTTCCCAGTCCAATGCCAGCAACTCTATATTGAACTTAGATATTTTATTGAAAATTGTTCTTGGAATATGAACATCACTGGCAAGACCAGCATTTGTTACCTGTTCAACTGCCCTGAAAAGATTGTGGTGAGCAAGCTTTTTGAATCACTACAATCCGCGTGGTGTAAACGCACCAAAATACTGTTAGGGTGTTCAAGATTTTGATAGTGAAGGAACTGAGATATTTGTCTGTCATTTCCAGTGCCTAAATTGATGGGTAGCACTTGCACAGCAATTTGATACAACAGAATTGTTTGCTGGGACATTTCAGAGAGCAGCTGAGAGTTAAACACATTACTGCGGGCCTGAAATCTCACAGGCTACAGTAGGTAACGATTGCAAATTTTCATCCTGGTAACCATTAGTGACAGCACAAAGTCTCACAACACCAGGTTAAATTGGTAGCAAAAGTCATTAGCTTTCGGAGGCAGCACTGCTCCTTCGTCAGGTGACTGGGAGTTCTGTTCACAAATAGGGCATGTAAAGACAAACTCAATTTACAAAATAATGGTTGGAATGCAAGTCTTTACAGGTAATCAAGTCATTGTACCTTTAACACTTGATTACCTGTAAGGACTTGCATTCCGACCATTATTTTGTAAATTGAGTGTGTGTCTTTATATGCCCTGTGAACAAAACTCCCATTTACTTGACGAAGGAGTAGCACTCCGAAAGCTTGTGGCTTTTGCTACCAAATAAACTTGTTGGCTTTTAACTTGGTGTTGAGACTTTTTGCTGTATTTATGCCAGTCCAATGCTGGTATTTCACATTAGTGAAACAGATTTTTACAATTATAGCTTCATGTCTATTATTAATGAGACTCGCATTTTATTCCACATTGATTGATTACACTTAAATACCCCAGCTATCATGGTGGGATATGAACTTGCACCCCTGAGCCATGTCCAGGCTTCTTGATCCACTAACATTACAACTATGTTACCACCTCTTACAAGAGTTGATAATTAGACACTAAAGAGATTCTTGCAGTTTCCTCGCTGATGAGATCAATATTTTTATTTGCAGCTTTAACCTTCTATGACACAAGCAGCACAATCAAGGCTAGTCCTTACTATCAACATCTTTGGTTCACCACTGACCAGAAGTGAACCAGCTATATTAGTACCACAGCAGGATCTGGATACTCCGTAATGATTGGTTCACCACCTGACTTAAAATTCAAAACTCAAGTCACGAGTGATAGGTACAGCTGCCTAACAGATGCAACTACAATAACTCAAAGCTTAACAGCATACACAACTCATT
The DNA here is from genome assembly GCA_024679065.1 of Sphyrna mokarran. Taxonomy (NCBI): domain Eukaryota; kingdom Metazoa; phylum Chordata; class Chondrichthyes; order Carcharhiniformes; family Carcharhinidae; genus Sphyrna; species Sphyrna mokarran. Next base: position 26,823,757 of record JAGIQG010000009.1, read on the forward strand.
ATATTGGAAATAAAGAGAATGTTCCCTTCTGTGGGGAAAGACATGTCAAAGAAAATGAGAGAAGTACAAGGGAGAAGGGAACAGCTGGTCATGAGGGTATATTTAGATGAAAGAAAGAGAAGAAACAGCAGAACAAACTGGTTGGGCCAAATGGCCTGCTTGTGTCACATAGCATGTAACATATCATAAGACTCCATATCCAGCCCTTACATCACATCTACCTACAGTGTAGCAACATATCAAGATCACCTCAATAACACACTCTTCCCTTCGACAACTCCTTCATCACATTTGAACATACATACAGACAAAAAAGTAGGCCATGGGGACGCAATAGCCTAGTGGTATTATCACTAGATTATTAATCCAAACCTAGCTAATGTTCAGGACAAACAGATTCAAATCCCATCATGGCAGATTGAATTCAAATTTCACAATAAAAAAACTGGAAAGAAGAGTACACCAAAGACCATGAAACCATTGTCAATTGTCAGAAAAACCCATCTTGTTCATTAAAATCCTTTAGAGAAAAAAATCTGCCGCCCTTACCTGGCCTAGATGTGACTCCAGAGCTACAGTAATGTTGACTCTCAACTTCCCTCTGAAATTGCCTAGCAAGCCACTCAGTTGAAACAATTACTATAAAGTCTTAACAAAAACAAAACTGGACAGACCACTTTGTATCAACCCAGGCATTGGAAATGACACCAAAACAAATAGTCCTGTCAACTTTGCAAAGTCTTCCTTACTAACATCTGGGGGCTAGTGCCAAATTTAGAAGAGCTATTCACAGACGAGTCAAGCAACAACCTGACATAGTTGTTCTCATGGAATCGTATCTTACAGATAACATCCCAGACACTACCATTACCATCCCTGGTTATATCTTGTCCCATAAGACACAGAAGCAGAATTACACCCCTCAATCCATCAAGTCTGCTCTGCCATTGAATCATGGCTGATATTTTTCTTATCCCCATTCTCCTGCCTTTTCCCATAAAGCCTGAACACCTTATTAAATCAAGAATATCTGTATTTTAAAGACACTCAATGACCTGACCACCACAGTCTTCTGCAGCAAAGAGTTCCACAGATTCACCGCACTCTGGCTGAAGAAATTCCTCATCTCTGTTTTAGAGAATCGTCGCTTTAGTCTGAGGTTGTGCCCTCTGGTTTTAGTTTTTCGTACTAATGGAAACATCCTCTCCACGTACAGTCTATCGTAGCCTCGCAGTATCCTTTAAGTTTCAATAAGATCTCCCCCAGTCCTTCTAGATCCAGAGTCCTTAACCATTCTTCATGAGACAAGCTCTGCATTCCAGGGATCATTCTTGTGAATCTCCATTGGAACTTTTCCAAGGCCAGCACATTATTCCTGAGGTATGGGACCTAAAACTGCTCACAATACTCCAAATGGAGTCTGATCAGAATCTTGTACAGCCTCAGAAGTACTCTTTATTCTAGCCCACTCAATATGAATGCTAACATTGCATTTGCTTTCCTAACTGCCGAATGAACCTGCAAGTTAATCTAAAGAGAATCTTGAACAAGGACTCCCAAATCCTCTTTGTGCTTCTGATTCCCTAAGCATTTCCTCATTTAGAAATTAGTTTATGTCTCCATTCCTTTTTCCAAAATGCATAACCTCTCAATATTCCACACTGAATTCTATCTGCCCACTCTACTAGCCTTTCCAAGTCCCTCTACAGACACCCCCCGCCTTCTCAATACTGCCTGCCCCTCTACATATCTTTGTATCATCTGCAAACTTAGCAGCAATGCCTTCAGTTCCTTCTTTCAAATTGTTAATGTATATTGCAAAAGTGACAGCCCTTGACATCAAGGCCTCATTGGATTGTGTGTGGCATCAAAAAGCCCTAGCAAAACTGGAATCCATGGGTATTGGGACAAACTCTTCGCAGTTTGGAATCATACTTGGCACAGGAAGATGGTTGTGAAGGGTCAGTCAGTTCCAAAATATCCCTGCAGAAGTCACTCAGCGTAGTGTCCTAGGCCCAACAATCTTCAGCTGCCTCATTAATAACCTTTCCTCTGTCATAGGTCGGAAGTGGGAATGTTCACTGATGATTGCCTAATGTTCAGCACCGCTCGCAACTCCTCAGAAACTAAAGCAGTCCACATTCAAATGCAACAATATCAGAACAAAACCCAGGTTTGGGCTGACAGGTGGCAAATAATATTTGCGCCATACAAATGCCAGGCAATGACCATCACCAATAAGAGATACTCTTAACCACCACCCCATGACATTCTATGGTGTGACCATCACTGAATCCCCCACTGTCAAATCGTCAAGGTTATCACTGACCAGAAGTTCAACTGGACTGGTCACGTAAGCATAGCAGCAAGAAGAACAAGTCAGAGGAATATTGCAGCAAGCAACTCAACTCCTGATTGTGGACAGGTTTTGGGCAATCTACAAAGCGCAAATCAGGATTCTGATGGCATGCTTCCCACTTGCCTAGACGGATGCAGCTCCAACAACCCTCAAGAAACTTGACACCATCCAGGACAATGTTTGATTGGCGCATCTGCAAAGATTCAATCCCTCCACTATCAATGCTTTGTACACACTGCTACTATCTACAAGATGCACTGCAACAATTTACCAAAGATCCTTAAATGGCATGTTCCAAACCCACAACCATTTCCATCTAGAAGGACATGGGGAGTAAATACATGGAGACACCACTACCTGCAAGTTCCCCTCCAAGCCACTCACCATTCTGACTTGGAAATATATTGCCATTTCTTCGCAGTCACTGGTTCAAAATCCTAGAACTTCCTCCCTAACAGCACTGGGGTCAACCTATGGCACGTGAGATACAGCAATTCAAGGTGGCAACCACCACTTTCTCAAAGGCAACTAGGGATGGCAATAAATGCTGACCACTAGCAACGCCTATGTCCTACGAATGAATTTTTAAAATTGTCCCCCCCGAGCCTGCTCTGCCATTCAACAAGATTATGGTTGATTTGTTTTCTGCTTTGAATTCTACATTCCCATGTACCCATGACTTTCTTGCCCAAAAATCCATCCACCTCTGCCTTAAAAACATTTGGTGACTGTTTCCTCTGCCTAAGGTGGAGAATTCCACCCTTGGAGGAAAAAAATCTTCTCATCTATCCTATAATGACAACCTTGAATTTTAAGGTAGCGTCCCTAGTTATAGATAACAAGATATATTATTTGCACATCTACACAGTGTCCGTCTGAATCCATGTGATTCTGCATGGTCCTATCAAGTCATGCCTTACATTTCTAAGTTCCAGTGGAACCGAACCCAACCTCTCCAATTTATTCTGAGACAACCCACTCATTCCACCTATCCTTCTATCAAAGCTTTACATCCTTCACTAAACAAGGAAGCCAATGTGTACACAGTATTTGAGATGCAGTCTTAACAATGTCCTCTAAAGGATAAGAACAGCAATGTTGTGGAAGCATTTATCCTTCCACACACCAGTAAAATTGCTGTTCTTTCATTGTCATTGGGCAATTATCTTGGAATACCCTATTTAACACTGTTTTGAGAATACAAGGGATTGCAGCAGGTGAAGGAAAAATTCCTTCAACATTTTCTCAGGGTAATATGGATAGACAATAAACATGACCTTGCCCACATCCCAAGCACAAGTAACAAAATCAAATGAGAACTTCCAAATAACTAAGATTTACACAGAGGATCTTTGTTCACTTACCACCAATTCTTCTTCCTCTTCTTCTTCTTCTTCCTCCTAAGGAGAAACAATTTGATTAGTATTAAGTGGAAAGTAATAACTAACATGTTGATCCATTTAGATAATTTTTGAAACACGAAAACAAAAGGAGACGGTAGAAGGTTTTATGGGAGAGGGGAAATGCGGAAGGGGAGCAGAAGGATAGGTGATCAACAAAATAGAGAAAAACCAGGTTAATGGAGTTGAAGTACAGAGCCATCATAGCATTATATAATAATGGAACAGGCTTGAGAAGCTAATGATCTCCTCCTGTTTACATGTTCCTGTAAGTCATTGTAGGTTGGCATGCTTAGGCAAATAGACAAGCAGGGTGCTGCACATCTTTGGACTGTGGGAGGCTGCTGAGATGGCAGACAGCAAAGCACTGAACTGGTCAAGTCTGAAGGTGACAAGGAGAGGGGCGAGGATTTCAGGACAAAGACAAAAGGAGAGGAAGAAGTGAAGGTCTTTGCAATTACATTTAGATCCAGATTTAATAAGTCATTGAGGACCAACAAACACAGTGACATCAAACAAGAGGTGGGATATGTAGTGAGTTGGAGTTTGGGATGGAAGCAGCCAAAATGATGTCTTCAATCTCAGCTGGTGGAAATATGACAGTACAAGACATAATGAACAGGTTGAGAGCTGAAACCATAGATCATGCACATACACAGGCATATTGTTGGGATTGCCAAAGGGCAACAGGAAATTGAGAAATGGGTTAGCCAAAGATTAATATATTACAGCACCTGATGTACTGGTAGCACAGCAGGAAGAGAAGCTCTTGTTACATGTGATCTGATTGATTAGTTAGACAAAAGTAAAATCAAATTAAAAGGTTGCACTGCTAATGGAGGAAGCATTGAAGAGGATGATCCTGGCCATCGTCTCATACTGAAACAGACTGACCACAAACCTCATTCATGACTTTTGTCACCTCCAGATTTGTCTATTCTAACACTCACCTGACTGGCTTCCAATCATTTGCCTGGAACATACTTCAGTTCAATCAGAGTTCTGCTGGCCTTATGCACATCCATCCTTCCTAAGCCATGAGCACATCCATTCCACAACCTCCTATTTGAACTATTTCAAGCCCACAGCTTCTCCACATTTTTAACTTCCACCAGCCTTTAACTTCTTCCCAACAATTTCTCTATTCCTTCAACACATCCATTCTGTTAACTTGTGCCCTTCATCCAGTAAGAAGCCACACCACCAGTCACCTAGATTCCACACAAATTTTGTTCCCTCAATCTTTCATCCTTTATGACACCCCTTAAAATCCATTTCATTTAGATATCCCTTTGGCCCATTGTCCATTTTCGTTTCATTATGCTTCTGTGAAATACTTCAGAATATTCAAACAACATAAAAAGTACTAGATAAATATGTTATCATTGCAGCAAGCTAGATTAATTTCCATATTTTAAATACTATATTATTCAAGACATTTTCTTATATAATGGTTATCGCAGCTACCTCAGTTCTTTACCCGGGTTCAGTTCCGACCTCGGATGACTGTGTGCACTATGTTTGCACGTACTCCCCATGTCTGCATGGGTTTCTTCATGGATGCTCTAGTTTCCTCCCACAGTCCAAAGATGTGCAGGCTAGGTGGATTGACCACAGTAAAGTTGCCCCTTAGTGTCCCAAAAAGTGTAGGTTAAATCAATTAGCAGGATATATGTGTGGACTTTAGGACTAAGTCCTCTAGCAGAGCAACAGGACAATGAGCCAAATGGCCTCTTTCTGCACTGTAAGAACATAGAACATTACAGCGCAGTACAGCCCCTTCAGCCCTAGATGTTGCGCCGACCAATGGAATCAATTTTATGACCCTATAACCTAAACTATTCCAATACTATCCACATGCCTATCCAGTGGCCATTTGAACGCCCTTAAACTTGACGAGTCCACAACTGCTACAAGCAAGGCATTCCACGCCCTTACTATCCTCTGAATAAAGAATCCACCTCTAACATCCGTCCTATAACGACCACCCCTTAATTTAAAGCTATGTCCTCTCATGTTATCCATCTCCATCCAAGGAAGAAGGCTCTCCCTCCCCACCCTATCTAACCCTCTGATCATCTTATATGTCTCAATTAAGTCACCTCTTAGCCTTCTTCTCTCTAATGAAAATAACTTCAAGTCCCTTAACCTTTCCTCATAAGACCTACCCATCATACCAGGCAACATCCTGGTAAACTTCCTCTGCATCCTTTCCAATGCCTCCACATCTTTCTAATAATGTGGCAACCAAAACAGTACACAATACTCCAAGTGCGGATGCACCAGAGTTTTGTACAGTTGCAACATAACATCTCAGCTCCGAAATTCAATCCCTCTACCAATAAATGCTAACTCACTATACGCCTTCTTAACAACCTTATCAACTTGAGTATCAACTTTCAGGGATCTATGCACCTGTACCAAGATCTCTCTGCTTAAGAATTCTATGATTTTATAAAATTCTCAGAAAAACTCAGTTTTCATTGAAGCATTTACTAGGAAATGAAAGGGAGGGCAGGAAGTGAGGGGTGGGAATCACATTTTTTAAAAAGTGCTAAAGTGGAAAGGAAGGAATAGTATGCAGGCATTGTCACCTTTTGTTCCATTTGTTTTTAAACGCTTTTCATCTGTAACAAGTTTAGTTTACAAGTCCCAATGGGAATGCTAACTTTCATGTTTGCTCCAGACACTACCACGGTTGAGTCTTTCAAGCATTTGAGTTAAATTTCAAGCGTCCAGTGCTTTTCCCTGCTTCTAATGTTACATCAAAAAATGTGACAACTGCCTGACTTATAAGATCAATGTCATCCCACAGCCATCGTTGCAAACCGAGTAATATTGGGGCACAGATTATAGATGTGGATTAAGTTTCTAGGTGTCTCTGCCTTGTTCACTACAGGGCAATTGAAAGTATGTCATGATTTAATAATCAAATTACTGGCACCGGATGGGGCATTCCCAGTAGCTGAAAAAAGGGGGTAAATCAATGAAGAAGTTGAACTACAGACACCGCTACAGGAATTAGGAACTGAAAAAGTGCTGCAAACGCAAGTGGGTCAGTATCACTGGGGGAAATCAGCAGTGGCTGTGCAGATTTGGTATCCTAAATCCGAAGCGAGCTACCCCTCGCCCGCCCCCTCTATACCCCCTCTCAGCCCGTATCCCCTCACAGCTCGCTCGCCCGCCCACCTCTTGTCCTTGGACTCACCCCGAGCAGCCCGGGCTTTATCCTTGGCTTCGTGCCCCGGGCCTCACGCAACTTTCAGATCCGGCCTCAAATTACAGATGGTTTCGCCCTACTCTACCCCAGTTCCCCTCTGTGGTCCCAGTTCCCCCTCTGTGGTCCCAGTTCCCCCTCTGTGGTCCCAGTTCGCCCTCGCCGGAACTCACCTCCGGTCCCCCGGTTAACATCAGCTCATCCTCCAAACCCATGGCGCCGACCTTGCACTCACACACCGGCAAGATGAACTGCGCACGCTCAACCGACCAGTGGTGACGTCAGCTGCCAAAGACCCGGATGCTCCGCACAAAGCATAGACTGTTTTCAGAAGCAGGAAGTAGTTTGACAATATCTATTTCCGGGGCATGTCTCCAATTCCTTTCGGTTTATGCCCAAAGAAACAAAGCTTTGCTAATAATCAATGTGCATTTTTTTAATGAAAAAAAGCAATAATTCATATCCGCTGCTGTAGCAAGAAATTATACTTAAGTTCATTATTACTGAGTGCGACATTTAACCAACATAGGGAGATAGAGACAGGGTCATCTTTTGCAAAAGGCAAATTACTACGGATGCTGGGATCTGAAACAGAAGCAAAAAATGTTGGAAAATCTCAGCACGTCGAATATCATCTGTGTAGAGATAATGAAACAATCTCCATAAATACTGTACAACACCTCTGGACTGCAGCTCTTCACACCCCATATCCCTAAAGGACTCCATCCTTTTCTCTCAGCTCCTTTGCTCTGTCGCATTTGTATTGATGATGTCACTTTCTAAAGTGGTGCTTCTAATTTGTGCTTCTTCTTCTTCAACCGTGGTTTCTCGCTAACAGTTATCAACATGGCTTGCCACAACGTGTGTTCCATCTCCCAAGCCCTTCCCTCTCAGAACGAGGATAGAGTCCCATTTTTTCTCACATTTCACAAGACTAGCCTTCACAAACAAAGCATAATCCTCCACTATTTTCAACAACTCCAGGGTGATGCCACCACCAAATACATCTTTCTTTCATTCCCTCTGTGAACATTCCGCAAAGACTGTTCCCTCCGGGATAACAAGTTCACTCCTCTACTATACTCAACACCTCTCCTATCACCCAAGGCACCCCTCCCAATCAATCACAGAAGGCATAATACCTGCCCCTTTACTTTTTCCATGCCTACCATCCAGAGTCCAAAACGGTCATTCTAGGTTAAGCAACGTTTCACTTGCACCTCTTTCAATTTGGTCTGCTGCATTCATTGCTCCCGATGTGGAGTCCTCTATACCTGAGACACCAAATGAAACCACCCCAATAATGATTGAGAGGGGTGTCAAGCAAGGAGACCCGCTCTCACCGGTACTATTCAATATTGCCTTGGATCCGCTGCTATGTAGTCTTAAAGCGGCTAAGTCTGGTGTCAGCATGACGCTGGATGGAGCAAGAGTCAACTGCTCGGCCCTTGCGTTTGCAGATGACATTGCCCTGCTCAGCGACTCGCACACTGGGATGGCATGAAACCTGAAGATCCTCCAGACTTTTTGGGAGATGACTGGCCTTACTGTCAACACCAGTAAGACCAAGGGTTTCCACTTCACCTGTAAGAGGAAGACCTTCATTTACAACCAATGCAAGAACTGGAGGATTCAGAAGGAGGACATTGCATACATCCCCCCAGGAGAGACAGAGAAATACCTGGGAGCCTGGATAGACCCGTGGGCTGGTGTGGAGGAAGGAGCATGGGAGGACAGGCTGAAGACTTGGATCTCCAGTCTACAGTCAGCAGCTCTTCGGCCACTACAACGAGTGGAGCTACTCACTGTTCATTTCATACCGAGGCTGTACTACCACCTGATCCTAACTGAAGCGTCTCAAAACACGCTAATAAAACTGGACCAATTGATCCGCAATGCTGTCAAGCAGTTCCTGCACCTTCCACCTCATACAACAGATGGCATCCTCTATTCATGGGCTCGGAATGGAGGTCTGGGAATTCCCAAACTCGAGATCCAAATACCATCTGGGGTGATCCGAAAATGGGAAGCACTGTCTGCCTCTACAGATCAAGTCATTTGCGCCTCGTTCCAGTTCTGCGAGCAGAACGTTGGCAGTAACATCGAAGATCTGAGATCTCTCAAGGCACTGAGAGAAATCGAAGACTTCATGCCAACAACGGAAGACGGCGGCAGTGATGAAACAGCAATGATCAGAGCCGCATTGCCAACACTGGCGGCGGAGGAGGCAGGGCCCAGCGAGCCATTGAATAGATATGCTGGGTGGAGGGAATGGGAATTCCAGAAATGGAGACAGCTCACATCACAAGGTGTGGGAGTTCACTACTACCACAATGACAAAATCTCAAACAGTTGGATGAAGGCTGCATATCAGCTGAAATCCCATCGCCTGGTAAACAACATGCTACTTCGGTGTAACCTATACCCGACGAGGGTGACCCTGTCAAGAGGGAATCCCTCGGCCACAAAGACCTGCCGAAGGTGTGAGGCAGGTCTAGAAACACTCGGTCATATTTCAGGCTTTTGCCCATTTGTGAAAAACTGCCGGATCAAACGCCACAATAAGATCTTGGACCAACTGCGTAAGTATGTCGGAAAATACGGCTGGACATCCTACCTCGAGCCAAGGCTTATTGCCAAGGACGGCAGCCTCTGGAAGCCTGACATCGTCTTCAAGAGGGAAAAGGATCAGCAGGTAGTGGTGATGGATGTGACAGTCCGGTTCGAAGACAACTATGACAGTCTGGAGAAGGCGTGGCAGGAAAAGTGCCAGAAATACCAGCATCTGGGACCAAAGATTGAAAAATTGACGGGATGCCCGAACCCCAAATACTTTGGATTTGTTGTTGGTGCCAGGGGCAAGTGGTTGGAGAATAACAGCCTCATGGCCTTCCTGGGAATAAAGAGATTCCGTTCATTCACCCAACAAATTTCAAGGCTCACCCTGTCACTCACATTGGAGATACTGGGGGTCTTCAACGACAGGTGAGAGACGACCAAAACCGGAGGACAAGCTGGCCACTTGTCAGAGATCACGGCACAATGCCCTCAACGGAGCCCATATATTAATATGGCGGACTCTTTGGTGTTTGTCAGGCTGTTTGTGTTTGTGCGTTGTACAGTGTGTTACGGGATAAATGTAAATAAATGTAAATAAATGTTACGTGTAAATAATGGCACCTATTCCTCCTACAGGTGTCACAGTCCGCCTTGTCTACGACAAGGGGCATGCACTCGGTGGGGGTGGTACGTGGATGGCTCTTGGGTGTTGATCCGAGAGTTGTCCAGTACTTCACTGCCGTTAGTGCGGGCTGACATGGACTGACATTTGGGCAGCACATCAGCCCGGTGATTAGCACCGTCGGCTGGGCAGCTACGGAGACTTAGGGCGGAGTACCGGCCACGGTCAATGTCTGCAGGAGTTTGCACATTCTCCCTGTGCTGCGTGGGTTTTCCCCGGGCACTCCGGTTTCCTCCCACATCCCCAAAAACGTGCCATTATAGGCTAATTGGCGAAATCAAAATGTCACTCAATTGGGTCCCCCTAATTCGGCATAAATGTCCCCTAAATTTCCACCCCTCACGCAAAAGAGCAACCCAAGCACAAAGGACCGACAAAATGGCTCACCAGTAGGCCCATAGACATCTGGGATGACAATAAAAGACCTAGCTATAACACCTTAGCTGTGAACCCAACTCACGTTCCTAAGCTATAACATCTTAGCGGTGACTCCAACACACGTACCTCAATCAAGATCAAGTGAGCCCTGACTGGGGTTTCGCTAGAGGTTGACAAAAACGTCGATGAGCGACGTAAAGACTCGAACTAGGCACTCAGCCGAGTTATTTAAATAGACTGGGTGATCGCTTTGCTGAGCACTTCCGGATTGTGTGCAATCAGGATCCTGACCTTCCTGTTGCCTGTCATTTTAACACATGATCCTTCTCCTATGCACACGTGTAGCTCAATACAAACTGGAGGAATAGCACCTCATCTTCTGGTTAGACACTTTGTAGTCTTCTAATCTCAACATCAAATTCAATAACTTCAGATAATTAGCTCTACCCCAACTCAACCATTTTGTTTTCATTTCATATCATTTTTAACTGTTCTCTACCTTTTATTTCTTTATTGTCTTTGTTAATTTTTGTTCCTCACCACTCTTTTCCTTAGCTTTTCTCCCTCTTTGCTTCCCCTTTTCTCCACCTTAGTTGTCTACCACCCTCCACCCACCACCCCCTCCCCCATTTTCATCTGTTATAGCTTATCCTCTGGTTCCGCTTTTCTGATGTTCAGCCATTCACAATTTTTATTCTCTCTATGGACTGCCATTAACAGCCTTACCCTATGTTTTTATGGCTATGGCTTACCTTTCATTCTCTCACATTGCAGTATAAATATCTTCCATTCTCTATGCCTTTAAGTTTTGGCAATAGATCATCTGGGCTCAAATCGTCAGCACTTTTTTCTCCTTTCAGATGCCGCCAGACTTGCTGAGTTTCTATAGCATTTCCATCTTTTGCATACAATGTTTATTCAATAAGTATACCCAAACATGATTTCTGTCTTGAACAGCTCTTTGGATTAGAGAATTCCAATGATTCCCCACCTTGAGTACAGACATTCCTCTTCATTTCTGTCTTAAATAACCTGTCCCCTGTTCTGAGAATGTGCCTCCCCCCCCCCCCCCCACAACTGTTCCCCATCCTGGGGAAACATCTATCTTCATTTACCTGTCATGCTTTGTTGGGAATTTTGTAAGATTCAATGAGATCACCTCCCATTCTTTGAAACTTCAGAGAATATAGGGCTATTTTCCTCTATCTTGCTTCAGAAAACAATCCACCATCCCAAGAATTAGATTAGTGATCGTTTGTTGACTCCTGCCAAGGCAAGTGCATCCTTCCTTAATTAAGGAGGCAAAAGCTATAAATCTCACTGAGGAGCAATACAATTACAGCAAGACATCTTTACCCCTATACTCAAATCCCCATGTGGTGAAGGCCAACGTACCACTTATCTTCCTATTCATTTGCTGTACCAAGATGCTAAATTTTAGTGACTCATAATCAAGGATACCCAGCTCTCTTTCAGCATCACCATGTTGCAAATTCTTATCATTTAAGGAATATATTGCTTTTCTGTTTTTCCTATCAAACTGGACAACTTGCCTTTCTTCACATTATTTTCCATCTACCATGCCCTTGCCAATTAACTTAGACCCCTTGAAGCCTTCTTGCATTTTCCTTGCATTCCCACCCAGTTTGACATCACCACTAAATTTGGAAATATTGCAACTAGTCCATATAAACAAATCTTTTATATAGGCCATGAACAGCTATAGTCCCAGCACTTAACTTTGTGGTACCCCACTAACAACAGTCTGGCATCTTGTGAATGACCTGTTTAATCCTACTCTGTTTTCCATCTGTTGACCAACTCTCAATCCAAAGCAGTATATGACCCACCAATTGCACGTGCTCTAATTTTATTCACTCCTGTGTAAAGAGAAAATGAAGAACTATAGACGTATTAGTTTGACATCAGTAGAAGGGAAGATGTTAGAATCTATTTTAAAAGATGGGTGATTAGGCAGATTCAACATGGATTTATAAAAGGGAAGTCATATTTAAGGTAACAACTGAGTTTTTTAAGGATGTTGTTTGCAGCATAGACAAAGAGGAAACTTTATCTTATTTCTTCTCCCTTCTAAATAGATTCCATTTGCCACTTTCCAGTCTGCAGAAATCTTCCCAGGATCAATAAGTATTTGAAAAGTAATCAAAAATGCATCATTATCTTTATAGGCACCTTATTCAAAATTCTTGGATGAAGCTCATCAGATCCAAAAGATTTATCAATCTTCAATCCAATTAATCTTTCAAGTACTATCTTTTTATTAATACAATTTTCTTTCAGTTCTTAATTTTCACAAGCCCCTTGGTTTATTAATATTTCTGAGAAATTCCTCCATGAAGACACACATAAAGTAACTGTTTAATTTCTCCACCACTTCCTTTTAACCAGTGTCCATCTGTATTGGACCCACATTTGTCCTTTTCACATATCTAAAGAATCTTTCCTTTCTTGCAGCTTGAATTCATATTTTCTTTTCCTTTTTTTATTTATTCCTTGGCCTTTCTATGCTGAATTCTAAATTGTTCCCACTCCTCTAGCTTATCAAATTATTAGCCCTGATGTCAGTGAAGTGAGCAATGAGGATAGCAATCAGAAACCGGTCCAGTTAAGTGAAGTTGGGAGAAAGGAGCAGCGAGAAAACTTCCAACCAAAACAAAGAGCAAGGAGCAGATTTTAATTGAAATGGGATTGAGAGGCAGCTGGCAGTTGGTGACACCTTGCTGCAGGCTAGAAAGACACAGCTAACTTTTGGAGCACTGTTGTTCTGCTTTGCAAAGCCAAGGATAACGATTGGATGTTGAGCTTGAGTGTACTCAGAGCTCCACAGGAAAGGAGTCTCAGAAGGTGAGATTGAAACTCTGGAGTTGGATCCATGAAGAAGCTGTCTGAATGGATCAACAGCAAGCAAGAATTACAAAGCGAATTCTTTGAATGTGGAGATTAGAAACCCTCATGAGAAAGACAGGATTCAGTGAGAGCAATTGGTTCACACTGTGATAAGCATGTGGTTGGATTGTTGGGAAATTCATAGAATTTGTTTTGGTAACATCTAGCATTTACTTTGGAGTGTGGTGTGTCTGACCACAGTTCACCAATTGGTTCAAATGTGCTGAAAATTAATCTATTAGAGTTCAGAAAGATATGATAAATCATTTTATATTTTCAAATTTGTATGTGTCTGTAAAGATATGACTGGAAAATATGACAGAGGTTCTATCAATAAGTGTACTTAAGACAGAGATCAATAGATTTCTAGATATTAAAGATATCAAGGAATATGGGGATTGTGGAGGAAAATTGTGTTGCGATAGATCATCTATGATCTAATTGAGTGGCAGAGCAAAACCCCAAGGGACTGAATGGCCTACTTCTGTTTCTATTTTGTATGTTCCTATATTTAATAAATAATAAATATTTGAATAATTTTGTCTTTGTATCTTTGTAGTGTTGTCTACAGTTTATTTTTCATGTTTAATAAATGTTTATTTTTTCTGAAAAGTTCATCAGCAGATGCTTGTGAATTTGTTCAGTAGCTTATCTCCATGGTTTCCAAAAAAGTTAGGATCTATCAAGTCAGGTTTTACTCTTGAATTTGACTTGTCCTGTAGTATCAGCTGGGGGGATCGTAAGAAATCTTTGACTTCTATTACAAAATCTAAAAATTTATGATACAGAGACAGGCCCTTCAGTCCAAACTGGTCCATGCCGACCAAAATGCCCATCTAAGCTAACCCCATTTATTTGCGTTTGGCCCACATGCCTCTAAACCTTTCCTATCCATGCATCTGTTCAAATGCCTTTTAAATGCTGTAAGTGTCCCAGCCTCAACAACTTCCTCCAGCAGCTCATTTCACATACATACCACCCTCTGTATAGAAAAGCTGGTCCTCAAGTTCCCATTAATTCTTTTCCCTCTTAAGTTAAACCTATATAAGATTATAAGGGGTATAGATAGAGTAAATGGAGATAAACTCTTTCTGCCTTTAGAAATGGATAGGACGAGGGGTCATGGCCATAGGGTGAGGGGGGCTATGTATAGGACGAATATTAGAGGGCAGTTTTTCACACAAAGGGTAGTGGGGGTGTGGAATGCACTGCCGAGTAAGGTGGTGGGAGCAGGCACGCTGGGGCTGTTTAAGGGTCTCTTGGACAGCCACATGAGCGGTATGCAGATAGAGGGATATATTAGGACTGTTTAACTACGGCTTTTTTCCACAGGTAATTCGGTCCATAATTGTTGAGCATGCATTCGGCAGGTGGGGCGGGTACAGCTCTTGGATGTTGATTCATGGGTTGCCTGGTACCTCATGTCGTAAATGAGTGCTTTATGTGGACCATCTGAAGGGCACCATGACAGCTCAGAGACTATCGATGTGGCTGTGCAGACACTTGGAATTGGGCTGGTGTCTGCGGGAGTTTGCGCGTTCTCCCCGTGGTTGCGTGGGTTTTCTCCGGGCACTCCGGTTTCCTCCCACAACCCAAAAATTCGCTCTTAGGCTGATTGGGAAACAAATTGTCCATATAGTGAGAATTTTCCATATTAGGAATAATATATATTATTATATAAGAATAATATAATAGGATAATGGATTTGCTACTATATAGTTATGATGGCGGCACGGGCTCGTTGGGCCGAAGGGCCTGTTTCCCGTGCTGTGTTGCTCTTTAATCTTTAATCTTAATCTATGTCCTCAATTCCCCAATCCTGGGAAAAAAAGACTGAGTGTATTCATCCTATCCATGCTTCTCATGATCTCATAGATCTCTTTTACTCCAAAGAAAAATGTCCTAGCCTATCCAATTTCTTCCTATAACTCAGTCCCTTAAGTTTTGACAACATCCTTGTAAATCATTCCTGATTCCCTCCAGTTTAATAACATTTTTCTTGCAGCACGGCAACTAAACCTGGACAATACTTCTGGTGCAGCTTCACTACTACAACTGCAGTATAACTTCCCAACTTCTATACTCAATGCCCTGACTGAAGGCCAGCATGCCAAAAACCTTTTTCACTGCCCTATCTACCCATGACTCCACTTTTTGAGAACCCTGCATCTGAACTCTGAGATCCATCATTCCATAATACTCCCTAAGACCCTACCATTCACCCGAGTCCCACCTTGATTTGACTTTACAAAATGAAAAACATCACACTTATCTGTAGTGAAGTGAGGGTCGAGGATAGAGATCAGAAACAGATCCAGTTAAGTTCTCAGCCCATTTCCTCAACCGATCAAGATCCTGCTGCAATTTTTGATAATTTTTGTAATTTTGGTGGAATTGGACAGGAGCTTGCAAGAATTGACTGGAATGGCTTGTTTGATGGTAAAGGGATCTCTGGCAAGTAGGAGGCCTTTAAAAGTGAAATAGCTAGAATTCAGGGTCTGTATGTTCCTGTCAGGGTGAAGGGCAAGGCTGGCAGGAGAAGGGAACACTGGATGACAAGGTATATTGAGGTTTGGCCAGGAGAAAGGAGACATGGTTCCAATACAACAGCTGGAATCAAGGAAATCCCTGGAATTTATAGGGATTATGGAAATATACTCAAGAAGGAAATTAGGGCAAAAAGGGGGCATAAAGTAGCTTTGGTTGAGAGGATTAAGGTGAATCCAACGGGATTATTTAAGTATATTGGAGGAAAAAGAATAGAGAGAATAGGACCTTTCAAGGACCAAAGTGGACACATGTGGAACCTTTGGAGATGGTTGTGATTCTCAATGAATATTTCTCCTATGTTTATTGTGAAAACAGACATGAAGACTTGACAACCTGGGACAGTTAGTAGCGATATAATGAGGGCAGTTTGGATTACAGTAGAGTGGGTGATGAACATATTAAAATGTACAAAGGTGAATAAATCTCTTGGCTCTGACCAGATAAATTCAAGAATATGCATGGGGCTAGAGAAGAAATTGTGGTAGCCCTGGCAGAAGTGTTCTGTGGGATTATATAGGCATTTGGAAAGACAGGGTTTGATTAGGAATAGTCAGCATGGCTTTGTGGATGGGAGATCATACCTTACAAATTTAAAAGTTCTTTGATGAAGTGACCAGGAAGGTTGATGAGGGCAGAGCCGTAGACATAGCCTATATATACTTCAAAAGGACTTTGATAAAGTTCCACATGATAGACTGTTCTGAAAGGTTTAATCACATGGAATCTAGGGAGAGCTGGCAAATTGGATATACAATTCATTTGATGGTAAGAAGCAGAGGGTAATAGTGGAAGAATGCTTATCAAACTGGAGGCCTGGGACTCGTGGTGTGCTTCAGGAGTCCCCACTGTCTACTATATCACCTATTTTAGTATCATCTACAAACTTATTGATCATGCCTTGTAAATTCTCATCCAAATTATTGATGTAGATAATAAACAGCTTAACACTGATGCTCCACTTAATCAAAAATGCAACTCCACCTTTTCTTTTCTCAACCTCTATCCCACGTAAAGCACCTGTACCCTGGAATATTAAGTTGCCAGTCCTTTCCCTCCCTCAGCTATGTTTCAATCATAACTAGAATATCCCAGTCCCATAGGTGTAATTTAATCCAACATGTTTTCACTGCTCTCTGCCATGTTCTTGCCTATAATTCCCAGGTTTTTCCTTTGCAGCTCTTTCTAAATAAGAGCACAACATTTACTACCCTCCAGACTTCTGGTACCTCACCCATGGCTAATGATAATGCAAATACCTCAGCCAGGGCTGCTGCAATTTCTTCTCTAGCCCACGCAGTATTCTTGGATTTACCTGGTCAGAGCCAGATTTATCCACTTTCATCCAGCTCCCCAGTTCAGTCTCCCAAGAGCTGCAGCTGGGTGCACTTCCAAAAAGCATAGTCATCAAGGACAACAAAATTCTCCAAGCTCCCACATCTGCAGGAGAAGCATAGCTGATACACCTTTTTCCAACATATTACTCCATACATCCAACTTGTACAGGCTCCAGGAAGTCATCTTTCACAGCATTAGTGATAATTAGTTTTAGCCAGCCCATATGTAAATTGAAGTTTCCCATTAGCACTATTATTCATGTTACATGCAGTTTTAATTTCCTGATTTATATTGTGCCTACTGTTACCAGGTGTAGCAAGCAATGGAGGGCTGTTTAGGGCAGAAATAAAGGAGAAATTTCTTCACCCAGAGAGTGATGAGCCTGTGGAATTCACTACCACAGAAAGCAGTGGCCAAAATATTTGTATATTTGCAAGGAGTTAGAATTAGCTCTTAGAGCTAAGGGTGTATTTGGATAAAGTAGGAACATGCTATTGAGTTAGATGATCAGGCATGATCACAATAGATAGTGGAGCAGACTTGAAGGAACAAACCCTATCAACTTGATTGTCCAGAAACACACACAACACAGGTTTTAGACGGAAGGAATATTTTACAAAAAACATTGAGATAGTACTAACATTTATAGACAAGTTTAAGATGTAAAAAAAGTCATTTATCATCCATCATCTTTCTCTCATATACTTGAATGTGGCTTCCAATCCGACCATCTGGCACATGAGTATGAAAAAATGTTGCAGTTTTCAGATAGTTCTTGGTCTTCAGAAACAGCTTGATTTTCTTTGAAAAACAGACAAAATCTCCAGTTCAGATGATGCATAAGCAACAGTAGATTTTAATTTATTTAAACTTACTGTAAACAAACTGGTTAGCTTAACTTTTAAGATATACAAATAAATGAATATGTAAAAAGTTAGTGCTCTTCCAATACATTTCCTCAATATCCTTGTATCTATGCTCCCCTATTTTAGTTCAAAGCACAGAATAGAATAGGCTGTGCCACAAGTATTTTCTCAGTCATTTTTACTGCTAATGTGATCTGACAACAGTCAAATTATATCAAAGATTCAATTTAAATAGCAAAGAGAAAAGCTTGCAATTCAGATTAAAACAGCTGGAAAATGCTAAGTTTGGGGCTGTGATCTTCCACAGTATTACTCGGTGAAAAGACAGACTTCATATCGTCATGATTCGGTTACTTCTAACCATTTCCCATTCCTGGGCTCAAAAGCACCAAAAACAAAGCCCTCTAAAGGCATCTAATGGGTGGATTCTGTAATAGCCCAACGCATATATTCAAATTGTAACGTTACAACTTGTAATTAAGAAGTTCTGCCTGTGAGCAAAATGTAATAATGTAACCAAACAAAATAATTCTGTATCTACATCAGGGGTGGGGGCCACAAAGTGACAAATAATCATTGACAAACTGACCAATGTTTTATTTGTTCAAGAGATGAGTGTCAGTTTTAAGGCCAATATTTATTGCAAATCCCTAACTGTCCTCAAGGCGGTGGTGATGAATCACCTTCTTGAAATGCTGCAGTCCATAGCATTAGCCTGGATGATGTGGCATCTGTATGGATGGAAATGTGGAACACCAAAGAATAAAAACAGTAGTGGGAGTCGTGTGTAAGACCACAAGTAGTAATGAGGGTGAGGGATGGAATCGAGCAGAAAATTAAAGATGCATTTAGTAAGGGTACAGCAGTTATTAGGGGTGATTTTAATCTGCATACTGATTGGACTCACCAAACTGGTAGCAGCATGATGGTGGAGGATTTCTTGTAATGTATAAGCAATGGTTTTCCTCAACCAATATAATCAAGGAACCAACTAGAGACAGACCATTTTGGGCTAGCGATTATGTAATGAGAGGATTAATTAGCAACCTTGAGGTGCAAGATCCTTTGGGGAAAGTGATCATAATATAGTACAATTTTTCATTAAGATTGAGAGTGACACAATTAAGTCTGAAACTAGAGTCCTGAACTTGAGGAAAACTAACTTTAATATTATGAGACGTGCATTGGCTATGATAAGCTGGCAAAGGCTACTTAAGAGGTTGGATAGGCAATGGCAGACATTTAAAGAACACATGGATGAACTTCAATAACCGTACATCCCTATCTAGCATGAGTAAAACAGGGAAGTGGCTCATCCGTGGCTAACAAGGGAAAATCAGGGATAGTGTTAAAGCCAAAGAAGAAGCATACAAATTGGCCCAAAAAAGCAGCAAACCTAAGCACTGGAGAAATTTAAAATCCAGCAGAAGACAACAAAGGGTTTAATTCAGAAGAGGAAAATAAAATATGAGAGTAGGCTTGCAGAAAATATAAAAACTGATTGCATAAACTTCTATAGATATGTGAAGAGAAAAAGGACTGGTGAAGATAAACGTAAGTTCCTTATAGCAAGAATTAGGTGAATTCATAATGGGCAAAGATATGGCAGACTAGCTGAACAAATACTTTGGATCTATCTTCACTAAGGAGGACACAAATAATCTTCCAGAAATACTAGAAGACAGAGGGTTTAGCATGAAGAAGGAACTGAAGAAAATCTTTATTAGTCAAGAAATTATATTGGGGAAATTGCTGGGATTAAAACTAGTTAGTCCCCATGCCTGATGCCAGAGTATGCAAGGAAATGGCCCTAGAAACAGTGGATGCATTGGTAATCATTTTCCAGCAGTCTATAGACAATGGAAGCTATCCTCCAGTGGATTGGAGGTAGCTAATATAATGCCACTTCTTAAAAAAGGAGGGACAGAGAAAACCATGAATTATTGTTTGGTTAGCCTGACATCGATGGTGGGGAAAATGCTGGAGTCAATTATTCATAACTGAGTATTTGGAAAGCAGTGACTGGATCAGTCCAAGTTCGCATGGATTCACTAAAGGGAAATCAGATTTGACAAATCTTTTGGAATTTCTTGAGATTGCAACCAGTAGAGTGAACAAGGTGAACTAGTGGATGTTGTGCATCTGAACTTTCAAAAGGCTTCTGAGAAAAGTCCCACACAGGAGATTAGTGAGCAAAGTTAAAGCTCATGGTATTGGGGGTAACGTATTGAAGTGGATAGAGAACTGGTTGGCAGACAGGAAACAGATAGTGGGAATAATCACGTCCTTTTCAGAGTGGCAGACAGTGACTAATGAAGTACCACTGGATTCAGTGCTGGGACACAGCTATTCACAACATACTTTAATGATTTGGACAAAGGAATTGAATGCAATATCTCCAAATTTCTCCAAAATCCTCCTCTGCTGGCTTTTAAATTTCTCCAGTCCTTAGGTTTGCTGCTTTTTTTGGGCCAATTTGTTTGCTTCTTCTTTGGCTTTAACACTATCTCGGATTTCCCTTGTTAGCCATGGATTTGCAAATTTGACAGCTGGGTGGCAGTGTGCACTGTGAGGAGGATGCTTAGAGACTACATGGCAACTTGGACAGGCTAGCTGAGTGAACAAATACTTGATGAAAGCAACATAACAGATAAATGTGAGGTTAACCACTTCAGTGGCAAAAAAGAGGAAGGAAGAAAGATTATCTGAATGGTGGCAGTTTAAGGGGAAGTGCAACGACTTGATGTCATGACGGAACAGTCGCTGAAAATGGGCATGCAGGTACAGCAGGCGATGAGTAAAGCTAACGCATGCTGGTCTTCATAGCAAGAGAATTTGAGTATAGGAATAAGGATATCTTGCTGCAGTTATAATCCTTGGTGATGCTCAACTTGAGTATTGTTTGCAGTTTTGGTATTTTTGTTATTAAGGGAGTCCAGCGAAGGTTCACCATACTGATTGCTGGAATGGAAGGGCGACTGACATAAGAGAAACTGGGTTGACTGAGCTTTACTCACTAGAATTTAGAAGAATGAGATGGGGTCTCATAGAAATATGTAAAATCCTGATGGGATTGGATGGGCTATAGGCAGAAAGAATGTTGGGGAAGTGTAGAACTCAGCTTCACAGTCTAAAGAATAAGGGATAAGCCATTCAGGATTGAGAGGAGGAAGAAGTTCTTCACTCAGGGTTGTGGACCTGTGGAATTCTCTACAACAGAAAGCTGTTGGGACCAGTTTGTTAAATATGTTGAGGAGGAAGATGGATGTGGCCCCTGTGGCTAAAGAGATCATGGGTAGGGAGAGAAATCGTGAGTGGGATACTGAAACTGTATGATCAGCCATGAGTATATTGGTAATGCAGGCTCGAAGGGCCCACTCCTGCACCTAATTTCTATGTTTCTACAAGGTGTACATACAGCTGTGGGTCATAGCTATGAAAGGTGCTGCTGAAGAAGCCTTAACAAATTGCTGTAGTGCATATTGTATATGTCATAGAACACTACAGCACAAACAGGCCTTTGGCCCACAAGTTGTGCCAATCATATCCATACCTACCAGGCCTATCTATAACTCTCAACCCCATTAAATCCCATGTACTCATCCAGAAGTCTCTTAAAAGACCCCAGTGAGTTCACCTCTACCAGCACTAAGGGCAGCCAATTCCACTCACTCACTACCCTCTGTACCCACTCCCCAGCGCCTTAAACCTGTGTTCTCTCGTAGCGACCATTTCAGCCCTGGGAAATAGCCTCCGAGAATCCACCCTAGCTATTCCTCTCAACATTCTATAAACCTCTATCAGGTCGCCTCTCAATCTTTGTCTCTCCAGGGAGAATAGATCTAGCTCCCTCAACCTATTCTCATAAGGCGTGCCTCCCAATGCAGGCAACATCCTTGTAAATCTCCTCTGCACCCTCTCAATATCTTGCACATCCTTCCTGTAGTGAGGCAACTAGAACTGCAAACTCCAAGTGTCAACATGATGACTTAAGGAGTAAACTTGTTTAACTAACTTGCTGGAATTTTTTGAAGAGATAACTGATAGGGTTGATGAAGGCAATGCTGTTGGTGTGGTACTTACAATGCTGCACAACATACTCTGAATAAAATAAGAGCTCATGGAACAAAGGGTCAATAACAACATGGATATTGAATTTACTGATCAACTGGAAACAGAGCATAGTGGTCAGTGGGTGCTTTTCTTGCTGGAAGATGGTTTGCAGTGGAATTCCAGAGGGGTCAATATTGGGACCCTTACTTCTCCTGATATATATTAATGATTTACTTCGTACAGAGTGTACAATCTCGAAGTTTGTGGATGATACAAAACTATAAACTGTGAGGATAATGTGGAACTTCAAATGGACACAGACAAGTTGATGGAATGGCAGACATGTGGCAGATGAAGTTCATTGCAGATAAATGTGAAATGATTCATTTTGGCAGGAAGGATATGGAGCCATACATAAAACAGGGTACAACTCTAAAGGAAATGCAGTGCAGAGGGACCTGGGTGTATATATGCAGGTAGCAGTAACAACAGTACTGTTGTTATTAGCTTATCTTCACTCCTGTAGGGGAATAGTAGGCAAAGTGCTGGAAGGATTTCAGAGCTGATCATCATCCTGTTGAACTGCATTCAACTCTTTCCAAGGCCAACAATTGCTGACACTTGCTCCAATCAGCCCAAGCTTGAACAATGTCTAGATTTTGCTGCATGTAGGCACACATTGCTTCATTAGTTGAAGAATTATGAATGGAACTAAATACGGCAAACATTTCAGTTGACATTATGACTGAGAAATTGTTGTTAAAAAAACAGCTGAAGATAGCTGAGTCTACCTCAAGCACCCTTAGGAACTTCCATACCATTTTAACAGTTGTATATTGACCTCCAACAATGTAATCAATGGATTCTGGGAGGTTGGCTATAAAGTGTGGTTTTGCAAACATGTTAATGCTGCTTGGTAATCTGGGGCATTTGCGGAAGTGTTCTGTTTCCTAAGACGATGGTTTTCACCACTGTGGTCAATTCCACATTAAGTATCAGCTGATGCGGCTCAACAGCCTCTGTGCCACATCTATCTTTGGGATGACTCTCCTAATTTTGACAGCAGAGAAGGACTTTGTAATTATGGCTGGATACTCTATGCTTTTGTCTTGTTTGGTGTAAAGGTTATGTCAGGCACTCTGGTTGGTTTTATTCTTCCACTTTGATACAACTAACTGGCTTGCTACCCCATTTCAGAGGACAATTAAGAATCAATGATATTACTGTGGGTCCAGGATCACAAGGAGGCCAGACTGGGTAAGTAGAGTAGATTTCTTTTCCTAAAGGACAGCAGTAAAACCAGATGTTCAACAATCCACCAGTTTCATAGCCACCATACAGATTTTAGCTTTTAACCCATCATTTATTTAATTAGTGCAATTAAAATCTCCAGCTAGATCATTTATCCAGGTCTCCAGATTATTAGCCAAGTTTAAACCCTCTATGATATCAGACTTGTTTCTTCATAATGGAACCAATAAAAATATATACATACCTGTTCCATTACATTATAAAATACTAGGTGAGTAGGGAGGGAGGCTTGACCAGAAAATCTTATGTTCAGCCACTTAAGTGGCTCCTCAAAAAACACATCAGCTTCATCAACATAGCTATTATTTCCAGTCAGATCTGGAGGACATTCCAGAAAGTGCATTTTTATTGGGCAGTGAACATGGCTGTGGAGAAATGAGAAATAATTAAGTAATACAGGCAATCTTCATGCACATTTTCTGAGAATAAGTATATTATTTTCTCTTCATCTGCATTTTATTTATCTCCCAAATCATGTGACTTTGCCAGGTGCAAGGACAGGCTAGACACCTACTCATGTCTCTGCCAATACCCCGATAAGCAGCTTAAACATGCTCTCTGTACTCAGAAATGATAAGGTAATAAAATAATTCTCACTTGGACTTTGTTCATCAAGATTACAAAAATTCAGGCGAGACCAGACATTTATGAATGGGAGACTTGCATTTTCTCCTAGACATGTGATGGCCTTTTTTCAATAATGTTATTTTGATTGAATGTTCTTGCATTAGTAGCAGCTACATCCAGGTAAGGATTCAAGAGGGAAATACCTTTTCACTTTACTCAAGACCTCAAACGTGCTCTCCACCAAAATTTCTGACCCATCTCCCCCCAGGCTTCTGATCTCTCACTCCCTCTAATAGGGTCAGCAGTTTACCTGATTGGGGGTTGGGAATAAATACATCAGTTGTCTACATGACTGGAATATAATTCTTATAATTACCAAATTACATTATTGCCAACTTTACAATTATTCTAAAATTAGATAGGAATTGGATTGTATGCAATATAAATAGAACTTGCAAAAGAAAGAGGAAAAACATCAAAGCTATGATCCAATCTACGAAAGTCTCTACCAAATGAATAAAGACGCTCTATTTTTTAGGACTACAGCCACATGGTAACTATTTGAAGCTGTATTGTTTTAGCACAGCTTCATCACATTTATCTTTTGTATTTGTGACAAGAGAGCAATAAGAAACATTGCATTCCAGTTTATCCATCTAAAGAGCTACATTGCAAATCAAAACATTTGCCTGCAGATTATCTTGGTATTTATGGCCAAGTGTCAGAGAACTTGCTGAAAAATGGGTCAGATCCTCAACTTCTGAACTTACTTGTACCAGCACCCAATATTGCAACATTTTTGTTTTACACAAATGCAAGGACTTCAAAAAATCTCATGCAAGGTACAGTTCCTCACTTACTACATTAGTTGTTTTTACAAAATATTTAACATGCCTGTAAAATGGTGTTGAGTGACAAGGCATCAAGAAGAGCAAAGAGGGCTCTTCTCCTTTTGGGTATGTATCCTTACAGAGCAGTTGAATGTGCTGCATTACATCCAATGTTCCACGCTGGTGAATTAATCCAGTATATAGAATTAGACACACATTAGAAAACACCAGAAAACAAACTGCTGGTTTCTTCCATGCTTTCAAATTAGCCAATGAGTAGCCTATTTAGAAAAGAGAATGAAACCAGGAATGGATACAAATGTAAAATGTTACTAAAGACTGTAATATTTTCTGTACATAAAACAGGAATAAATAACTTCAACAATTTATTCCAGTTAAGTACCTATTTTTGTACAGAGTATGCATTTTAAGAGATTCACATTCAAACTTGATCACAAATTACAAAATTTAAAAGCATTTCAACAATCTGTAGTTACCATGTTATAACACAAAACAATATATAATAATAACACTACTATGCTCATAATGTTACAACACTGCACAGTTAGCAAAAATACCTCCAGTCAGATTGCCTCTGGAAATAAACAGGCTTAAGTCAAAGAGATATATCTTTTGAAACGTTATACAAAGAAAATCCTTTCTGTTTTAAAGAACCTTAAAAATGCTCATTAATTCTGTTTTTCAAAGACCAATATTACATGTGGAAGATGTCTTAATTTTAAGATATTTTCCTTTAAATCTTAAACAGTATCAGTTACATGAGTCTTGAGATAAAATTATGAAGTGATACTTACCACAAAACACCATGCAAAGAGGCAATACTGGATAAATAAATCTGAATTCCTTATGGCTCAAGAAACTGTAATAAATAATATTTATATATTTTAAAGCACAAGTATTCCACAGGTAAATATTTGAAAGCATGCATATGCATAAGCCTAATAATGCTGCATATCAGTGTATCAGGATGCTACGCCATCCAAAACTGTCAATTTCTCTAAAATATCCAGATTCAATCAGGCAGTGAGCAAAAGAGGTAATCAACTCAAGCACTCATGCTGCATACAGGGTCTGCTTCTAAAGCAGCAGAGAACAGCTTGTGCACGTGCTATCATGGAATGGTTATTCATTACAGTGGGTTACCCAATATAACTAGGTTTTAGTACGTCAGTTCAGTCACACAGTGCCTAATATACGGCTCTAGCACAACTGAAGTCATGATGTCTAATTGGGCTTTTGGTAATACTCAATACATATACTATCCAAATCATTACTTTTTCTATTTTCAACTATGATTTCTGACTGTAAAACATCTCAAGGAGTGCTTATACTGAAGGATCTGTAGAAAATTCATCTCAACCCCTCAATTGTACCTATATTTCTCCTAACTCTAAATTTCAGCACTCTCCCAAAACAACAAATTAATCTACATTGTAAATGGAGGAAGTATTAAGAGAACAGCAGCTAATTATTTGAAAGAGAGAAAGATACAAAGGTTATTGGATGGTGGCAAAGGGAGTAAGATGAGTCATGAATTGCTCTGGTAAAACCTGGGAATTAGTTCTGGGGCGACTTTCCATGCAACCCACCATGTGTTTCTCAGCAGTACAGGCAGCCTGCCATTGGTTGATGGTGGGATCATCTGGTTTCATGTTGTCAACGAGATTTTCCATTGATTGCATCCCTCTCTGCTGGGAGGCCGGAGAGGCAGTGTGCCATCAATGGGATCAGAAGATTCCTCCCCACTACCCCTCTGATGTGAGTAGCCAAAATCACTGATCATGATTAGGTTAGTGAACTTGCCTTCAGACCTTCTGTGCTATAACACCTATACTCTATAACATTCTCAGATCAGGAAAAACCATTTAAATTAGGAGTAAAGGGAAAACCTAAATTGTCAAAAAGAGACTTGCATCACCACACTAAATGGTGTTTTTAATCAAGATAATAGTAATCTTCTTTGTATTACTTGCGAGTGCCTTTGAGATATTTTGCAGCTTTTAAATGATTAAACCAGATAAAGAATCTGAAAATAAAATCATTAAAATGCATTAAGGCCAGTCACTTTTAATATTTTAATATAAAAGCAGATTACTGCAAACAGTCTTCAAACAAAAACAAAAAATGCTGAAAAATCTTAGCAAATCAAAGACTCAGAATCCCTACAGTGCAGCAGAAGGCCATATAGTCCACCAAGCTGCACCAATAACAATCCCACCTAGGCCCTACCCCTGTAACTCCACATATTTACACTACTAAGTCACCTGACACTAAGGGGCAATTTAGTATGGCCAATTAAACTAACCTGCAGATCTTTGGACTATGGGAAAAAACCAGAGCACCCACAGGAAACCCACGCAGACATGGGAAGAATGTGCAGAGTTTGCACATTCACCCAAGGTGGAAATTGAACCTGGATTCCTGGTGTTGTGAGGAAGTACTGCTAACTGTTGTGCTACTATGCCCTTTAGGTCTGGCAGCATCTGTGGAAAGAGAACAAAACTAACATTTTGAGTCTGGATGACTCTGTCAGAGTTAGAGAACTAGGAATAAAATGAGATTTATACTGTTGGAGAGGGGAGAGGGGAGAGGGGAGGGGGAGGGTGAGATGGCAGCAGAGTAGTAGGGACTGGATAGAGGGCCAGAGATAGGTGAAAACTAGGCAAAGATTGACAAAAATGTCACAAACCAAAAGACAACAAGTCCAAGAGGGAGCAGCATGAATATATTCAAGGTTGAATCTTAACTCAAGACTTCAATGTCCATAAATTTCAGCGTTAAAATAGTTATCAATGATTAAGATTCTGGTCCTATCTTCAATTCAAGAAAGCCATTATCCTCAACACAAGAAACTCCAAATTGAGTGGTACACACCTATACACCACGAGGGTCCATATCACCGCTATTAGCGAAACTCTGTATTTTTTAGGCACCAACAAGCATCCATGAATGAAGAAGGGGAAATGAGTTCCCATGATAACAGGAAATCCCTGAGTGAAGTACCAGTGCCACGGATGTGAGCCATAGAATGATCCCATGTTCTGAATCACGTTAAATCTGAGGAAATTCCATTGAACCATAACCCACTGAAAGGTAAAATAAAGCAAAGATAGGCAAGAACAAAATGTAAATTTACAACATATTACTGGGGTTGTAAATGGGACAAAACAACAACATGAATATTATCAACAGGGAGAAAGAAAGGCTTGGATAGCCCTGCCTCAGCTTAAATTTCTTGAAGTACTACATAATGTAAGTTTCTAAATCCAAAATTATTTTAAGATGTATAGATTCAAGAAAAAGAAATAAGTACTGCAGAATCACCTCTTTAAACATATATAAATTAATTTAGAAATGTTAACCAATAATGAACGAAACAAATGGACAGTAAATCCTTTCCCAATCAGCCTTATGCATTAGCAGGCAAATTGAAAGCACTACTGGCAGAGATACAGAAGCAGGTATTTTGTTTTGTTGAAGCACAAGTTAGAAGAATTAATTTTTTTAAAGCAAAAATAATTAAATCTACAGTGCTGAAAACTACAGGCACCAGGATCTGTTAAAGAAAGATGCCTCAGTGCATTACAAATTGCTCCAACATAGGCCAGGCTAGTGGCTATATTGCATGCTGCCCACACCAAAACAATAGTTTTTGAAAGGTCAAAAGTACGAAAACACATCCTACCTCACCATAAAATATTCGGTCAATTGTTAGGGATATCCCAAGTGTTAAGCATCTGTAAAATAAATGGATTTTATTTACATAATTTACATTTAAATAAAATGTAATTTATTTACATTTATAAATGTAAATTACCTAAAAATAATTAGCACACACACATACACAGAAGAACTCAGGAATAGGACACACATTTCCACTCTGTGTCCTCCACTTGCCTTGTTTATGCTCTCAATTGTGCTACCAGGAAGGAACGCATCACAAGAATGAAAAGTACAGTAAACAACTGCTGAGAATTGTGCAAAAGAACATTGTTGGATATTGAACATTGATAGCAGTTGCTCACCAACACAATGGCACAAGATGGAAAAATTCTTTCTGCATCTGCACCCACCCCAAAACAAAATAGGAAAAGTCCAGAACCAGGATTCCATATTCTAACATTTGTTAGGAAACAATTTTCTTTCTAAGCTAAGCTGTTTCTGAACTCTTTTACAACAGGAATATAGTCTTAACCTGCACTGAAGATTTTCCCTGTTTTCGGAATGAAAATTTTAGAGAAGTTTACAGAACTTGTGGTAAAAAAAATCCTTCATAAACCAAGATATCTTAATAAAAGCAAATTATTGCTGATGTTGGAATCTGAAATCAATATAGCTTCTCAGGTGGAATCAAATGCATAATTGGCTCAGATTCTTTCAAAATGTACTTCAGGCAATGGGTGCTGAAATCCTAAGCCAGTGAGAGTACTCAATCATTTTCATCATGTCCAAAATGAAATTCTTGCCACATCAGGGTTATCTGGAAGTCAAGTCTCAAGGTGTTTTGCCAAGGGGTATAGATTCAAAGATGAACATGATTGAGGAATTACTTGCTGTTCTTGTTAATATCACAGTTCTGCCTCAACTGCCTCCAATTCACCTACTTTCCAAGAGCAGACAGAATAGTTGTCTTGCATTTCTGGGTTACAGCCCATTAACTTCAGGCAGGTGGTCAGTCGTACTGAGCCACCAAACATAGGATGGGTCCAAACAGTAATGTTCTGAGATTTGGTCCTTGAATTGTAGGAAGAATAGTACTGCCTAATTAATCTTTGTCAAGGTACTCTGTCACTTAAAATTTTACACCGAATAGCTTAAGTGTTTTGATGTTTGTCTCTTATTCCAGCACAAACTCTGATCCTAATGTGAAATGCAGATAAAATATGTGCATCAAATTTACTTGCTGATTGAGAATAACATTCAACAGCAAAAAAATATAAAATTGGCTTGTCAAACTGTGTGTGTCTGGATTAATATAGGGGAAATTCCTCTCTTCAACATACCCAACAGGTAGACATTTGTACAAGAGCAAATCCAGTTTCTTCACTTCCTGCCAGTAGTGAAAAAATAGCAGCGGCAGCCAAAGGATGACAGCAGTGGGGCGCACTACAACTGCAAAAGCTGTCAGAGCCAGATATTTTGAACTGCAAATAGAAAAAAATATATAAACAGACAGAATCAGATCTGGTAACAACTGCCCTTGAATGTTATCACAAAAATAACAGTAATGCTGCAAACTTAACCCATTGTTTTGCCACCTTCCCTAAAGTGATGATACATGTCAGGTTCTCATTGGTCTGTTTTATCCTTCAGTGGCATTTCCACTTTCACATTATCTTCCCATCTTTAACCATTTCTCACAGTTTTCCCTTCTATTTTAGGGACAGCAGGCTGGCAGAAATAATAGCCTATATTAATGCATCTTTCTCTCTCCTTTTCCACTTTTCTTCCATCATTCCACAGAGAGATTTGAGCCCAGATGTCTGCATTCTACAAAGAAAAATCTACTCAAATAGCCAGCCAATTTAATTCACTCTACGTGATATCAAGAAATAATTGGAGTCATTGGATACTACAATGGCAATAGGCCTGATAACATTCTGGCAATAGTACTCAAAGACTTGTGCTCCAGAACTTGTCCTCGCCTAGTCAAGCTCTTCCAGCGTAATTACAACACTGGCATCTACTCGACACTGTGGAAAATTGCCCAGGTATGTCCAGGGGGATCCTAAGGAATAACTTTGATGCAGTGTTAATGTAAACATACTTGTGAGACTAATAATAAACTAAACTGCACACAAAGCAGCTTAGGAAGTGAATCTACCTCCCATTTTCCCCATAGACAATGTCAGGAAACAGCTTTAAGTAACCTATATTTGTATTTGTGGGTATTAAAAATAAGGCAAAGCTTTAAGTGAGTTTACTTTTTTGGTTCTGTATTTGGAAGATTTAGTGACACCAGTTTCGTTCAGGTGCCAGTACGATAATGAGAGGTTACGATCTGAAAGTAGTCAGGGCTTAAAGAAAAACTAGACTTACTGCTAGGCAAATAGGGCCACCTTAGCTGAAATGAGGAGCTACACAGGACCAAAGAACTGAAAAAACATTTCTCAAAAGAACCATAGGATTACAGAATCTTTATAGTACAGAAATAGGCCATTGGCCCATCTGGTTTGCATCAACTCTCCAAGAGAGCATTTTACACAGGTCCACCCTATCCCTGTAGGCCGGTGCACCTAACGTGCACATGTTTGGACTATGTGAGGAAACTGGAACACTTGGGAGTAACTCATACAGACACTAGGAAAACATGCAAACTGCAAACAGTCACCCCAGGCCAGAATCAAAGGCAGGTCTCTGACAATAAAGCAGCAGTGCTAACCACTGTGCCAGAAAGAGTAGAAACCATGGAGTGGAACAAATAGTATGTCTCAGGGAGATGTACAAGTTAAAAGAACAAAGAATAGGCAGTTGAATAAGGTCCCATTGGGCAAGTTAAATTAAAAAGTGAAGCAAGTACACAGAGTTAAAGAGACAGCTACAAGAACCAAAGTTAAAGTGAGATGCTAGATATCAGATGTAATCAAAAGTTTGGTAACATCTTAATAAGCAGTCTGTAAGCAGTAGTGTTCTGTGGGCAAGGCTGGATACCTGAAAGAATGTGGGGAAGCTTGGAAGCACATGGCAATCCAAGTCAGAGAATACTGTAAAGAGAGAAAGAAATTCTGGAATGGATTCATACTGAAGGCACCCAAGAGAAAACATTAATTGGGGGAAGATTCCAAGTGTGTTTTTCAAGAATGAAGAATGGAAACACTCATGCGGAAATCAGAATTCCAATGAGACTGGCTGGTTCACAGTATGACAAGCATCCAGAGGGAACTTGATGAGGAATCCACAGAAATCCTATTGGTCATATGTCACTTTGTTTTAAAGTGTGCTGCGTCTGATCACATTTTGCCCATTGATTTACACGGACTGTGTGCTTTTTGAGCCCATTCAAGTTCAGATAAATAGTAATTTGTGTTATAGTTGTAAATCTTTGCACGCCTATAATAATATGGCTGGGATGAAGAAGTAGTATTTATAATCAATCTTTTCATGTCTAATAAGTGTGAGCAGCATGGTGGTTAGCACTGCTGCCTCACAAAGCCAAGGACCCTGGTTCGACTCCCAGCTTGGGTGACTGTGTGGAGTTTGCACATTCTCCGTGTCTAGGTTGGTATTCTCCAGGTTTCCTCCCACAGTCCAAAAGAGGTGCTGATTAGGTGTATTGGACATACTGAGCTGTCTCTCAGCATTCCCAGACAGGCACCGGAGCATGGCAACTCAGGGATTTTTCATAGTAATTTCATTGCAATGTTAATGTAAGCTTACTTATGGCAGTAATAAATAAACTTTTTTTTTGTTAAGGTTAATCACCAATCCTTCAACTCTATTCTTATTGTCTCTAAGCAAAAAATTTAAAGTTACAATCTACTAAGCCAGGGTTCTGCTCTGGGACCTGACTGCCCACCAGTAATATCTGTTAGAATTGTAACAAACATTGTTGGATAGTTTGCTGAGAGAGAAGATCAGACTATTCTGCTTGCTTAGTTAGGAGCACAAAGCTTGCATCTTGTCACATTAACATACTGTTCTATAATATACAATAACACTTTAAAAAGTTGAAAACACACAAATATTTTCCTGACCTATTTCCAGTCTTCGAACCCTGAAAAGGGTAATAATAAAATATAAAGCTTGTTAGAACAGCTTCCGTACTATTT
Source organism: Sphyrna mokarran (assembly GCA_024679065.1). Lineage (NCBI taxonomy): Eukaryota > Metazoa > Chordata > Chondrichthyes > Carcharhiniformes > Carcharhinidae > Sphyrna > Sphyrna mokarran. Next base: position 26,856,561 of record JAGIQG010000009.1, read on the forward strand.
GTAATTGTCCGAGTGCTGCAATACCAGGTGAACCAAGAACACAGTTGGGAAAAATACTGAAAGAGAATTAAAAAGATGCATTTTAGAATAACAGCCTTGTAAGTTTAAACTGTATATTTACTTAAGTTTATATAAAATAATTTTCCAAATACACAAAGTATATACATTTTTAAACAATTAACAGCAACAAACACTCCAGAGTGCACATCTTAGTAAGGCTATTAAATTCCCTTTTACTGTCATTAGATGTTGTCATCTGTGCATCTGGCACACAAACTTTTACCTACACAGTCATGAAATTTACAAAATGATAAGTAGAAGGATTGCTTTGATCACAGCATGGACTGCAGAATCCAAGATTTTTGCGTCAATGCATTTTATCCACCTTTAGATTGCACAGTCCATTTCAAAAGATAACATTTATGACAATATTAATTCTAAGGTAGAGAGTTTTTTTAGATCTCCAAATTTAAATCTCCTTACACACAAAAAAATTAAGTTTGATTTCTCTAAACTGTAGCCTATAAGAGTTCTGTAGGAAATAGTCAAATCAGAGTGCACCAACAGTTATAGACCTGGACTTGAAGATCAAGTTTTGAAACATTGTAGACTTTGATTTGATTTATTATTGTCACATGTATTAGTATACAGTGAAAAGTATTGTTTCATGAGCACTATAAAGACAAAGCATATCATTTGCAGAGAAGAAAAGGAGACAGTTCAGAATGTAGTGTTACAGTTATAACTAGGATATAGAGAAAGAATAACAATGCAAGGTAGATCATTCAAAAGCCTGATGGCAACAGGGAAGAAGCTGTTCTTGCGTTGATTGTAGAAAATATTGCTAACAAAATAAATATCTTATTTATGCACTGGATTTATTTCTACACTTAAAGTATGTGCTCCTTTGACCTAATTTCTTAAATTTTCTTCTCAATATCATATGCATTCTCATATATGATTTAGCTTGGTAATGGCTTTTTTTTTTAAAATGGGCATAGCACAAACTTCAATCACAGAAAAATGTACTAGTTCACTTTTTGCAATAATTTGTCACAAAATACTACTGACATTGTCTCATGCCTTCACACCTTGTTGCATAAAATCTTTCCATGTATATCAATCACTTTTGAATCTCACCTCGAGGTTGAGGAAGATTTGAGGCAGAGTTAAACACCTTGGAAAAATTCCTATCCCACAATGAAAAGGAAATAAATATGAAAAACTATCTGCTTACCACCCATTTTGCAATTTCTGCACTCTCCTGTTTTTTCATCATAGAATATAATTTTACATCCGCCAGTGCTGCTAGGAGAGACTGGACGAGTCGAGGGACCCAGATCTGCAAATGCAATAGTGGCAGGTTCACTGGCAGCCATAAAGTTGAAGCACAGACTGCAGATGTAAATCACTGTCCAGAGACAGCCATTCTTGCCACAGCAAAATAATCATTGTCCTTGCCCTTTTAGAATTTAGCAACACCAATTTATAATCCAACCGATTTATTTAATAGTTAAAAAAGCGAGCTTTCGACTCTTGTGTCTTCTTCAGGCAAATGCAGTGTTCTGATCTGCAATAGCACACATCAGCACAGACAGTCAGAGATTGCTGATTAGAATGCGAATCCTTACATCTAACATGCTATTCAAGTGTTAAAGTGGCTAACAATGTGTGTGAAGGGGATCCTGAGCATTGTTAGAGAATTGTGTATTTTCTCCAGACAGCACAGTAAGTGAGGTTTTTTGCTAACCCAGGCAAGTTACGGGGGTTACAGATAGTGTGTCATGAAGCCAAGATCCCTGTTAAGACCGTCCTCATGTCTTAACAGGGATCTTGGCTTCATGACACACTATCTGTAACCCCCGTACTTGCCTGGGTTAGCAAAAAACCTCACTTACTGTGCTGTCTGGAGAAAATACACAATTCTCTAACCAATGCTCAGGATTCCCCTCACACACATTGTTAGCCACTTTAACACTTGAATAGCAGGTTAGATGTAAGGATTCGCATTCTAATCAGCAATCTCTGACTGTCTGTGCTGATGTGTGCTATTGCAGACCAGAATACTGCATTTGCCTGAGGAAGACAAGAGTCGAAAGCTCGCTTTTTTACTATCAAATAAATCGGTTGGATTATAAATTGGTGTTGCTAAATTCTTACTGAGTTCTTACCACCCCAATCCAACGCCGGCATCTGTACATCTTGCCCTTTTATACAGTTACTGCTAACAAGATGCAAATATGAAACTTAAAAAAAAAAGAGATGGATAGGTACCTGTGCAATCAGAACATTTCCACCTTGCACAACACAATGAAGATTGAGGATCAGACTGTAATTCATTAAATAAAAAGTTCTAATTCTAAATAGGCCACAGCAAACAATTAAACATTCGTCTAAAGGAAGGATTGAAATAAGAGAACACATTACAGTCAAATTAGACTTGAATGAAGCTCAGTTCAGTTACATGCAAAAGAAACATGTACTGCTGTTTTACAAAGATTAGCCAATAACTTTTCTAGCATTTCTATAACAAAAGTTAAATCTCATTTTTGAAGAGACAGGATGATTACTATAAGTAAATTTAAAAACCTTACCAGAAGTTGAACCGTATCCTTCTTGAATATTTGCAACAATTTATAAAAGCTTGCAAAAAACAATGGATAGGTATAGCCTCGAAGTTTTTCTTTCCATTCCCAGGTTAAATAACCATAAGTGTGTGCGTTAAGTTATAACATTTATTTTAAAAAGTGAACAAAACCACTCTTTAAGAACCATGATCAATTAACGTTGAAGTGTGATACGAACAGCAAAATGTGACCTCTGTTTGGGCATGGTAATTTCTGATTAATACTTAAAAGAATGCTTTGCAACATTCTGATACATGTAATAAATAGGCCACCATCCTGCACCATAGCTAGTCTCTCCAATTCACAACTGTTCGATCTATCATCCACAGCAACAAACCCAAATTTAAGTCATGTAAGTCCTCTCTATGTTCAACTTGCCAAGGCTCTGTTTCTCTTTCCTAGTGAATTATCAAAAGTTTGATGTTGAACAAATCATTAGTCAAAAACAATACAGGCTTTCTTCCATTGATGGAGATGTCCCAGACAGAGAATAATCAGCTTAGTGTCAAGGATTTTCTATTCTATTCATACCATTTAAAGTTAAACAGCAAAATTAATAGATTGCAAAGGTGAAAAGTAGAAATGGTTAGAGTATAAAGCACAAATTTTCATGGATTGCCGACAACAAGACTTTTTTTTAAAAAAAGTTTAAAATCTGAAAGTCTATAGGTGACAGGCCCATCTCAATCATGCCCAGTTTAATTTTAAACATGACGAGGTGACACTAACATTTCATTTATGGTATTCTGGTAGTCAAATCTAACTGTCATGAAATCTTTCTACATTGCTTACAAATTGTATTTAGCTATAGCAATTCCAGACAACTTTGCAGAGGTTTTCATAGCTTGCATCTGCAATTAAAAGGAAACCTTCATTTACATTTGCATTCCATTACTTTCTAACACCTAGCAGAGATAATTTTCTTTTTCCTAATCAGATTCTATTATTTTCTCAAAGGCAAATAGGCACAAGACTTGCTATTAGACATTTGAAAAAAAGCAAACCCTAAGATAGGTCAACTTTTCCTTCATTCCATTGTCTGATTTGAACTTCATGCAGAGATCAGCTCCAAGAATCTGAACCATAATTCCATAAGTTTTCTTTTGTATGGGGTAGAGAAGAACATAAAAGGAAATTTAAGTGTTATTAAATAAGTAATTGGGACTCAGCTTTCTGACATCAAAGTTATTTTAGAAATATTATATTAGAATAGGGCATGTAAATACTTCATATACCCCAATTCCAATCAACTTAATTATCTTGTCATGAATCAGCAAATGTAGCAGAAGCTGGATTTGTGATGTTCAAAGATTCACATATCTCCTGATCTAAACGATAATACTTTTAGAAGATGCAGATACAAATTGAAAACCCAAAGGATATTTGAAGACCATGTTGTGAGCGACTTCAAGTGACTGCCAATACTCATCGGGAACGAAGCTCGTTTGGACCAGAAAGCAGTTCACCATCCTCAAAGCTACACTGAACATGATTAAGTAGGTGTTTGGACCCAATAATCCTAAATTTAACAGAAAAATTACTATTACAAAAGCAGTAAAATACTTCAGTGGCTCACGCTACCAACTGTGTTTTTCCGAGGAAAACAGTGTCACATCAAATACATTTCATTAAATGTAACAGTTTCGCAAAATGAATCATAATTTGAGAAGGAAAAAAATTCAAAAAACCTGAGTACCATTCAATTTTAAAGAAAATTGTACTTTAGCACTAAATATTAGCATATTTACTGTCAGTCATAAATAATTATCTTGCTCTGCGAGATGCTGTGTGAGCTATTTAGGAGAGGACTTTCATTTTCTGGGTGCTTAGTGAAAGACTATTTTCTCATATGCTTTGGCAAACGAGTCACAATGACCTGAAGCTCAGTTTCAGTAAGCATACACACATCATCCATACTGAAGATGTGGCCGGGAACTTGTTATCAATGAAGACGAACATCTCGCCAAGGTCGTACTCCCACTTCTTGCCTTCAGATGACTGCACAACCACAAACAGACCGTTGTCCGCAGCAAACTACTCAACCTTCAGAACAGTAATCAAGCCACCACACAACCCTTAAAAATTTCCTTTCGTGCTCTTCTCTATCCTATAGAAAATAAAACTTATGGAGCTATGGTTCGGATTCCTGGAGCTGTAATAAGGAATTCATCAAAACTGAGTAGAAACAATTAAACCTTGAGACTGCAGGACAGCCCAAGAAGATGATCTTCCAAAACATGCAACTCTGTACAGTATAGTTGTTTCCTTTGGAACAGAGAACACCTAGGGTTAGATTGCACATAAAATTTTAGTATCCGGATAAAGTGAATAGAAACAACCTATTTCCATCAGCAAAAAAGTCAATAAAAGGAGCAGCATAGTGGCACAGTGGTTAGCACTGTTGCCTCACAGCTCCAGGGACCGGATTCAATTCCCGGCTTCAGTCACTGTGTGGAGTTTGCACATTCTCCCCATGTTCAAAGATGTGCGAGTTAGGTTGATTAGCTATGCTAAGAAATTGCCCCTTATTGTCTAGGGATGCGTAGGTTAGAGGATTAGTGAGTATAATATGTAGGGATATGGGGGTAGGGCGTGGATGGAATTGTGTTCGATGTAAATTCGATGGGCCAAAGGGCCTCTTTCTGTATTGTAGGGTTCTATGATTTATGATGTTTGCGTATCTCTCCTCAGGTGCTCCGGTTTCCTCCCACAATCTGAAAGACAAACTGATTAGGTGTGTTGACCCAAACAGACACTGAAGTGTGGCAACCAGGGAATTTCACAGTAACTTAATTGCAGTGTTAATGTAAGCCTTACTTGTGACTAATAAACAAACAGTTTTATAAACAGGGGCCATAGGTCTGAAGTAATTGGTAGAAGGATTACAGGCAAGTTGATTTTACACCCAGAGGCTGATGGAAGTCTGCAACTTACTGCCTGGAAAGGTGAGAGAGACAGAAATCTGAATTGTATTTTAAAAATGCTTTCTAAAATGCAGTGCCAATTATCCAGGCAAAAATAATGCTGTCACTGTACAAAATATTTATTTGTACATGGCATCAGAACAATAAAGAGGGCACTCAGAGTGCATACCTCTGCTATCCTGTGCTATGATGTAGAGATGCCAGCGTTGGACTGGGGTAAACTCAGTAAAGTTTTACAACACCAATTTTAAATCCAACCAATTTATTTGATAGTAAATTCACGAGCTTTCAACTTTATAGCCTTCATCAGGCAAATGCAGTGTTCTGGTCTGCAATAGCACTCATATCCACACAGTTACAGATTGCTGATTAGAATGCGAATCCTTACATCTAACCTGCTATTGATAATGATAATGATAATGAGCAACACAGCACGGGAAACAGGCCCTTCGGCCCAACGAGCCCGCGCCGCCGTCATAACTATATAGTAGCAATTCCATTATCCTATTATAGATTTAGGTTATTCCTAATATGGAAGACTCTCACTATAGGGACAAATTGGTTCCCAATCAGCCTAAGAGCGAATTTTTGGGTTGTGGGAGGAAACCGGAGTGCCCGGAGAAAACCCACGCAACCACGGGGAGAACGCGCAAACTCCCGCAGACACCGGCCCAATTCCAAGTGGCTGCACAGCCACATCGATAGTCTCTGAGCTGTCATGGTGCCCTTCAGATGGTCCACATAAAGCACTCATTTACGACATGAGGTACCAGGCAACCCATGAATCAACATCCAAGAGCTGTACTCGCACCACCTGCCGAATTCAAGTGTTCAAGTGGCTAACAATGTGTGTGAAGGGAATCCTGAGCATTGGTTAGAGAATTGTGTATTTTCTCCAGACAGCACAGTAAGTGAGGATTTTTGCTAACCCAGGCAAGTTACAGGGGTTACAGATAGTGTGTCATGAAGCCAAGATCCCTATTAAGACCGTCCTCATGTGTGTGGAACTTGGCTATCAGTCTCTGCTCAGCAACTCTGCGCTGTCGCGTGTCCTGCGCTAACTCAACATTACAATTGTGCAGTTCTTCTTTGAAGCTTTTCACTGCCTCGTTGATGCTCTGAATTAAAGCTGAAAAAAATGTCCCCCTCCCCCCCAAGAGCTTCTACCTCACTAATGAGATTTCAAGACAACCCACCGTCCAACAACCTGCATTGAAAAATCTCAGTTTGATAGCTATGGTAAATTTCACCACACCAGCTAAGACCACCACCAACACTCTAAACAAGTCAGTTACCCTTTCCCAATTTAACAGGTCCTTCAAAAAAGATTCCAGTATCTGGATCCTCACTTTCACCAAAAAAAAAATCAGTGCTTCCTTGGACCGTACTCTGTTTACCAAATTTCATTGAAATCTGTTCATAGAACATTACAGCACAGAACAGGCCCTTCGGCCTTCGATGTTGTGCCGACCAAAATAAAAAGCAATGCCGTTCCAAACTAAACCATTCCCTTCTCTTCCATATACTTATCAATTAACCTCTTAAACGCCACCAAACTTGGCGCATCTACGATAGCTGCAGGCAGGGCATTCCACTCCCTAATCACTCTTTGAGTAAAGAACCTACCTCTGATATCCGTCCTATAACTCATACCCTTAATTTAAAGCTGTGTCCCCTCGTGCTAGCTTTCTCCATCCTAGGAAAAAGGCTATCACTGTCCACCCTATCTAAACCTCTAATCATCTTATATGCTTCAATAAGATCCCCTCTTAGCCGCCTCCTTTCTAACGAAAACAACCTCAAATCCCTCAGCCTCTCTTCATAAGACCTGCCCTCCATACCAGGCAACATCCTGGTAAACCTCCTCTGTACCCTCTCCAATGCCTCCACATCTTTCTTATAATGTGGGGACCAGAACTGCACACAATACTCCAAGTGCGGCCGCACTAGAGTTTTGTACAGTTGCAACATGATGCTGCGGCTCCTAAATTCAATCCCCCTACCAATAAAAGCTAAGACTCCATATGCCTTCTTAACAACTTTATCCACTTGACTGCCTACTTTCAGGGATCTATTGACACATACACCAAGATCCTTCTGTTCCTCAACACTATTAAGAGCCCTACCATTAGCCCTATACTCTACACATTTATTGTTCCTGCCAAAGTGCATTACCTCACACTTTTCCACATTAAACTCCATTTGCCACCTCTCGGCCCAGCTCTGAAACTTGTCCAAGTCACTCTGTAAACTAAAACACCCCTCTTCACTATCTACCACACCACCAACTTTAGTATCATCTGCAAATTTACTGATCCATCCCTCAATACCCTCATCCAGATCATTTATAAAAATTACAAACAGCAGGGGCCCCAAAACAGACCCCTGAGGCACACCACTCGTCACCGAACTCCACGATGAATATCTCCCATCAACCACCACCCTCTGTCTTCTATCTGCCAGCCAATTTCTAATCCAATTAGCTAAATCACCCTCTATTCCACACATCTGCATTTTCTGTAGAAGTCTTCCATGGGCCACCTTATCAAACGCCTTACTAAAGTCCATATATACTACATCAACCGCCTTACCCCCATCCACCTCTCTGGTCACTTTCTCAAAAAACTCAATGAGGTTAGTAAGGCATGACCTACCCTTCACGAAACCATGCTGACTATCCCCAATCAATTCATTTCTCTCTAAATAACTATAAATCCTATCCCTAATAATTCTCTCCAATACCTTGCCCACAACAGAAGTAAGACTCACTGGCCTATAATTCCCTGGAAGGTCTCTCTTCCCCTTCTTAAACAATGGGACCACATTCGCTATCCTCCAGTCCTCCGGAACCACACCCGTAACCAACGAGGACCTGAAGATCAGAGCCAGAGGCTCTGCAATCTCCTCTCTTGCCTCCCAGAGAATCCTAGGGTAAATCCCGTCCGGCCCAGGGGACTTATCCAACTTCAAACCCTCGAGAATTTCTAACACATCCTCCCTATCTACTACAATACTTCCCAATTTGCAACCCTGTACCTCAGTGTTCTCCATAGCTACATTTCCAGCACTCTGCGTGAATACCGAAGAGAAATATTTATTCAGTGCCTCACCAATCTCTTCAGGATTATTCAGTTCATTAGTTTTTGAAACATACTGTTTAAAAACGGACATATCAACAAGGGTGAAAACATTACATCTGCCCATCTTCAGTAGCAGAGGTAACTAACGTGTTAATAATTCAAATCCTGAAATGTATTGATAGGATAGTATAAAATCAAATACGGTGGATTCTAAAAATCTGAAATAAAAACAGAATATGCTGGAAATACTCAGCAGGCATGGCAGCATCTGTGGAGAGATATAGAATTAACATTTCAGGTTGTAACCCTTTACCATAAGAGGTTTAAGATATGACATATCAAGTAAGGACAAGACAGGGAAAGGAGGAAGAAGGGAAGAACAAAAGAAAAGTAGTGACTGGCAGGAGAGATTAAATGACAAAAGAGATGATGGTGAATGCCAAATGGTGGTATTGGCACAATTAACAAAAAGGTGGATCCAGGGAAGATGTAAATTGGAAAGCAAAGTCATCAACATTTGAAAAACTGCCAATAAATATTATTGGAAATTATTGAACTAGACGTTGAGGCTGCAAAATGCCTAACTGAAAGATAATGTGCTGTTCCTCAAACTCACTTTGAACTTCAATGCAAGTGTAAAACAGCCAAAGGGCAGAATGGGAATAGGGTGAAGAATTAAATTGTCAAATACCCAGAAGCTCAGGATTACACTTATGGACTGAATGAGGTGTTACGTAGTCACCCAATCATACAGAGGTTACATTGTAACCATTTCACCTGGAAGGAGTTTCTGGGGCCTTAAACAGTGGGAAGGGACCAGATACTGAACCTCCTGTGCTTGATTTGGGACAGGTGGTGGTGTGCTGGGCAATTGAGAAGTATACCAAGTTGTCACAGAGGAAATGGTCCCTTAGGAAGCTGGAAGAGGAGGATAGTGAAAAATATTAAATCAGGCATGATATATGTAGAGAAAGAAACATTAACTATTTCTGTCAGTAGCTTGCCATCGGGTCACATGAAATTAATTTGGATTGCTGTAGAAATTAACTCACGCAGGTAAAACGAATTAAGTTATGCGAACTTCTTGCAGTGACAGATCCTGCGGTACATTGGGAAAACTTCACCCCAGCTTATATTGGTTGAGAAACATTTACCGTCCAGAAAATTCATTCAGGTTAAAGTGTACCATGTCTTCAGACTACAGTATTGCACTGAGAGTTATATGCAATGTTGTTCATAAACACGTAGATTCTTGCACATAATGTTGTGCATTGGATTTAGCAGGTGTCCCAACACAAGACTCTTTGTTAACAGATGGAAGGCGACGGAAGGGAATGAAGTAAGGAAGTTACCTGTGCCCAGCTCCGTACTGCAGCGCTCTTTGCTGTACAGCGTGGATTTTCTCTTCCTGAGTCTGACAGTTTCTGAGGCGGTGGAATGCCTGCCCCTGAACAGACTGCCTCTGAGTCTCTCCATTCTCAGCTCAGTGTGGGCTGAGGAAACAACTCAGAGCTCCATTCACAGAGTCAGTGCCCTCTCCTGTGACGTTACCATGCGGACGGCTCCCATTCGCCAAATCAGCTAGCGAGAGGCCGATCTTGCGCACGCGCGGAGGGGTCCGGCGTGAGAACGGCCGCGCTCGGGCGAGCTGGAGAAGGCCAGGATGAACGCCGGCCATGCGCACGCGCGATTAGGACCCCCCCCAACGATGCCGGTCACTCGCACGCGCAGAACACTACGCTTGAAGCCAACCTTGCGCACGCGCGAGAGGGTGCGAACGAAGCCGTTAAACTAATATTTCTTCTCGAGAGGTTTTCAGCGTGACCGCGGCCTTTTCTCCCCTCAAATTCACGCTCCACGTAATAGTCCCTATTCCTGCCCGCAAACGTCCAGCTTTCTGTTTTAAAGTTCCCTTTGCCCCTCCTCCCCCAAATTTGCCCACGTCCCCGTCTCGGAAAAACTACACAAGAAACGGCTCCGGCTTTGACGTCGGGACACATGCGCGTCCTGGCAGGAGGCGTGGTCATGTTTCATTTGATTGACATTCCACCGGAACCAACCAGGGGAGCGGTGAGGGGGGGTGGGCGAAGAAGGCTGATGTCCAAGTCGCTGTGAGAGTGCAGCGCTGGAGTAAGGCAGGCTGACTCTTGTAGGACAGCCCAGCCCAGCCCGGGACGTCAACCCCAGGGTAAGCACTATGCATTTCACCCCACTCACTTCAGCCTAGTGGAGATTAAGAACAAATGTAACGTTATTCTACTCCTAATGTAGTGTAAAAAGTTTGGGGGAAAATGCAACAGGAGTCACACGGATTCAAAGTTGAACTTTTTGTCTTAAGAGTAATCTGTGTCTTTTTTTGGCATTACAGCTGTCTCTGTGCGACTCTAGAGTAACATATGAATGTTTTGTTTACAAAGGGGTTTTGAAAAAATCTGTCTTAGGGGAAAATATATTATTCAGCAAAGGAATCGTAGTTCTGTGAAACCTCTCTACAGCTTACTGACGCCTACAACAACCTCAGAAAATGGATTATCCTCACACAGCTCCCGTTGGCCATCGTATTTTTACCACCCCTCACCCCACACACACGTTTACAAACATCCCTCCACCCCCGTCCGTCCACCCACCCAAGGTCATTTTTCCAGATCCATTTTAATGCCGATGGTCTTTCAGAATTTAGAATTGTTGCCCAAAAAGCTAGCTGAGCAACTCCCGTCGGTCTGTTGGCGAAAGTTGAAAGTGCTGGAATTGCACGATCGTGCAGAGTCTGCAAACAAACAGAGGTAATAGCCCTTTGGTCAGATTTCAGAACTGGTAGATAAGCAATATGGAACAAAAGAAGGCGGGGAAATGGGGAGGTGGTAGAGAAATAGTAAAATGCAAGAAGAGGGAATGCTAATTGCTGTCACAAAGAAGCAGTTAATGCATATAATAAACAGCAGGCTGTCTTGTTTCCCCCTACCCAAAAAAAAACTGAAAATGCTGGAAACGCTTAGCACTATTAGATGGCATCTGTGGAAAGAGAAATGGAGATAACGTTTCAGGTCCATGGCCTTTCATCAGAACTCTGTGATGAGCGAATGAAACGTAGTACTATATAGGGAGCTCCTGCTGCGGAGCTCAGTACATAATTAAAAACTGAAAATGCTGGATAAACTCAGCGGATCTGGCAGTACCTGACTTGATTTATTGATGTCACATGTATTGGGAGACAATGAAAATTATTATTTCTTGCACGCTATACAGACAAAGCATACCGTTCATAGAGTGATAGATACGGAGAAAGGAAGGAGAGGATGCAGAACTTAGTGTTAGTCGTAGCTAGGATGAAGCAGTTTGGAAATGTACTGTGCTATGTAGTTGGAAAGGGAAGAGGAGAAGGGGGGCTTTTATATAATTAAATAAGATGCACTACTCAGAGCCAACCAAGCATGGATGAGAGTTTCAGTAGTCCTGGTGGTAAAGTGGGGACAGAGGAACTGCGTGTTATGGAGATGAAATCAAATGATCTCCTTAGATCAGGGAGAATAAGAACGCCAGAATTTTTAAGGTAGAGTTGGGGCTAGGATGCTGCATTTCTGGCAAGATCAATCAACTTTGGTAAATCTAAATAATGTTGCCAAAAATTAGTTATAGACTAGGATGAGGTATTAGAGTGGAAATGGCTATATGAAGCAAAAGGAAAAGCTATTGCAGAAGATCTGATGACTAAACTGGGTCAAGTAGGATCATGTTTATATTGAATTACATAGAATATTTAGCACATTCAGTGGGCCATTTAGCATACTGGCATTTATACTTCATTCCAATCTCTTCCCATCCTTTGTCATCTAACTCTTAGACAAAGAACAACACAGCACAGGAAACAGACCCTTTAACTCAACGAGCCTGTGCCGCTATTTTAACATGGAGTTCCCTCTTCCATCCATGACCCTTGTCTACGCTTATGGCACTCCACACTGGAAACAAGATTGAGGAGAGACTAATTTAGGGACAGTTTGTTAATCGGTCAGCCTAAGAGCACACCTTTGGGATGTGGGAGGAAACCAGAGCACTCGGAGAAAATCCACTTAAGCACAGGGAGAATGCGCAAACTCCCGCAGATACTGGTCCAAATCCATGTATCTGCACAGCAAACAGTGATAGTCACTGACCTGTCATGTTGCCCATCAGCTGGTCCAGTTTAAGCATACATTAATGACGTGAAGCACTAAGCTACTCTCGAAACATCCAAAAGCAGCCCTTGCACGACCCACCGCGCGTATGCGCCTTGTTGGACAACAAAGTGGACTGAAACGTCTGTGGATTAAAAGAGAAAAACATCAATAACATGCACACCTTATGCAAACATTCAAGGGAATCCCCAGAAGCTCAAACATAAAACAAGTGAGCCAGAAAACATGTTGGAAGGTCCATATGAATCAATTGATTCCCAGGAATGTCCCAAGGCTCTTGATCCTTATTTAAAATAGTCTCCTATATTTCTCCATCTCTATTCCGCTCATGTGCCTATCTAAGTATCCCTTAAACAACTCCAGCGTGCCTGCCTCCATCACCTTACTTGGCTGCACATTCCATACCCCCACAACTGTCTGTGTGAAAAACCTCCCTCTAACATCCGAATTATACCTTCCCCCCCCCCCCCTCACCCTAAGCCTGTGGCCCCTCGTAATATTTGTTTCCAATCTAGGAAGAAGCTTACCACTGTTTACTGTATCTATACCCTTCATAATCTTATACACCTGTATTAGATCTCCCCTCATTCTCCATCTTTCTAAGGAAAATAGCCCCAATTTGCCCAATCTTTCTTCATAACCCAGTCCTTCCATAACAGGCAGCATCCTGGTAAACCATCTCTACACTCTCTCCAGGGTCTCCACATCCTTCCGGTAGTAAGGTGACCAGAACTGGACGTAGTATTCCAAATGTGGGTCTAACCAATGTTCCATATAACTGCAACATTAGACGCCGGCTCTAGTACTTTATACCTCTTCCTATAAAGGCTAGCATACCATAAGCTTTGTTTGCAACCTACTGCCACCTTCAAAGACTTGTGCACTTGCACCCCCAGGTCCCTCTGCATTTCTATACTCTAAATAGGTTTACCCTTTATCATATAACTCCTCCTTAATAGACCTACTCCCTCCCTCTCCTTTATAAGCTTACTGGCTTCTAAAATATTTGTCTCAATGACTCCATGGTAGTAAGTTCCACATTTTTACCACTCTAAGTGATCTCTTTTGAATTTGTTATTTGATTTCTTGATGATTTAATATTGAGGGCCTCTTGCTTTACATTTCTTCACAAGTGAAAGTACTTCCTCTTTGACTACTCTTTGTCAACACCTTTCATAATTTTAAAGACCTCTGTTAGTTTCTTCAGAATTTATTCTAGAAGGCACTTATCTTTTGCAAATATATATTTTGCCTTTTGTTGATCCAAATTGTATCAAAGATAACCATTTTGGTTTTAACTTTTTTTTTGGCACTTACCTTCCATGTCTTCTTTGTAACTTGGTGCAGGGTTTCTTTGCCCTTGGTTGTGTAATGTCATCTGCACCAATTGCCATGGCTACTGAAGGAGAACCTACAACATTTGCCAAACTTCTCCACCTTATGTTCCTGTCTACCTTCTGGGGAATGCAGATATGGGTGACATTTATATCAGGTAAATTCCTTTAAGTATTATCGTTTGTAGTACATTTCAGACCAAAAAAACTATTAACAGGTCTAAACATGTCATAATGAATGTACACACATGCACCAGAACATTGGAGGTTGTCCAACACTAGGACTCTTCCTATTTGGTTCTACTGTCCTTTCCTGCATCTCAGAATTCTCTTGTTAACCATTAGTGTGTGTCTTATGCTCCAGAATCAGCACCCCCTCCTCCCCTCCGCCGCACCTCTCTACCTCCAGTTTATAACACTAGTATGATTCTCATTTTGTGATTGCGTGCAGTCCTTTTAAGACCTGCTCCCTTACCAGCTTTTCCTGTCCTCAGTAGTGTACTGCAGGCCAACAGTCTGTATTTTTTTCTTTATGTTTGTAGCCATTTTAAAATCAGCAAGTAATACCCATTTAAAATATTCCAGAACTTCCTGCATTGCAGGTATGTCTGAACATTGGATCAGTTAACCCATTATTTTCCATTGTTATAAACTTGAGGGGATTTTGAGCATGCTTGATCACAGATCATGTGTTGAAATGAGGAATGAAGGGCTACAGAAAAAACTTGCCAGAGTTTATCTTGAATTGTATTTTGAAGTTCTGCATAATGATTACTTTGTAGCGATTACTTGTTGCACATATTGTCCCTTTTCCTCTCCAAATGTTTATCTGCTATTGAATTTCTATATGCTGGCTTGTACAGCATAGACTTAAACTATTGTGCTTTAGACTTCAGTTTGATGTTTGTCTTGATGTAGGCACTTACATTCATAAGCACCCTTAAACCCATTTTAATATTAACATCAGAGAATTTATAGTGCTGCACCAAATATATATTTTGTAATTATGTTATTGCTTTGCTTTATTATTGTCACATGTTTTGATAGACAGTATTGTTTCTTGCATACTATACAAAGTAACTGTCCTTAAGAAGGAAAGGACAGGGTGTAGAATGTAGTATTACAGTCATAGTTAGACTACAGAGAAAGATCAAATTAATGTGAGACAGGTCCATTCAAAAGTCTGACAACAGCAGAGAGCAAGTTGTTCTCAAGTTGGTTAGTATGTATCCTCAGACTTCTGTATCTATTCCCGACGGAAGAAGGTGGAGGAGAGAATGTCTGAGGTGTGTGGGGTCCTTAATTACACTGGCTGCTTCCCCAAGGCAGCTGGCTGTCGCAAAGCTGCCTGAATCGTCTTTCATAATTGTTGTTTTCAGCCTTGCAAATATACTTGGGGTGAGGCAAGGGATTTTATGCAGAACTGTATGTTGTGTAAATACAATAGTCAACAAGGTAATCAATGTTGAAAGCCTAAGACTGAATTTGTGTATATATATTTATCCCTTATTTGAAATTTCCATTTTTTTGCTGTGAAGCTATGGTTTACATTGCATTGCTTTCATCAACAATCATTTATTCAGAAGTCCTTAGTGTCACTTTGTTTGTTTGATAGGTCTGATCATGGGCAATAACCTCACAAGACACACATTTGGCTTCATTCAGAGCAGGCTCTTCCCATATTACTTTCACCTTGGATCGGCCTGTGCTTTCTTTAACTTAACCATCTTTGCAATGTATCATCCCAGTGAGCTGTTAAATGAAGAAGAAACATTTCAGGTATCATACACAGAGCTTATTATCACATGACAGAGAATTTGAAATGGATGTGAGCATGTTGAATTTAATGGTCATCATATTGAATGGGATGTAGCCCTTTCATTCAAAGCTGTTGTTTCCTTTTTTCCGGGTCTATCTTTAATGTGCACAAACTCACCAATTTATTCATAAGCCCTGCTGCTTTGAACAGCAATGTAGCTTATAATTTTATCCTTTCTTCTGCTGCCTTTGGGCAGCACAGTAGCACAGTGATTAGCACTGCTGCTTCACAACTCCAGGAACCTGGATTCAATTCCCAGATCGGATCGCTGTCTATGTGCAGTTTGCACATTCTCCTTGTGTCTGCATGGGTTTCCTCTGGGTGCTCCGGTTTCCTCCCATAGTCCAAAGATGTGTGGGTTAGGTTGATTGGCTGTGCTAAAATTGCCCCTTAGTGTCCTGAGATGTGTAGGTTAGAGGCATTGGTGGATAAAATATGTAACGATATGGAGGTAGGGTCTGGGTGAGATTGTGATCTGTGCAGACTCGATAGGTCAAATGGCCTCTTTCTGCACTGTAGGATTTCTATGATTCTTGTGAGGTCCCTCATGCAGCAATTTGACTGAGATAAACTCTCTAATGGGCCTCTATCTAAACCACAATGGTGCCAGTGCCGTACATTGATGCTATCTGGTACTTTGTCTTCATACAAAGAAACTCAGGAGTCATTGAGAACTGCTAGAGCCTCAGGGGGATGTCCAGTATTGTTCAAATATACTGCCAGAATATTAGGAATATCCACTGAATTGTTTTTCTAGGTGTAATGTGGAAGGCATTCAAAACACTGTTATGTTCTATTGTCATAGTTCTTTCGGAGAACCAGGAGAGAGAGAGAATCTACAGTATATATTTACAGTACAGCACAAGAACAAGCCCTTTGGCTTTCCAAGCCTTTGCCAATCATGATGCCTTATCTAAACTACAAAAAAACCTTTGCCCTTACTCAGTCTATATCCCTCTTCCCTCCCTACTCATGTATCCATCCAGATGCCTCTTAAATGTTGCTGATGTGCTAGTTTTCACCACCACCTCTGGCAGTGCGTTCCAGGCACCCATCACTGTGAAAGATTTCCCCTGCACTTCTCCCTTAAACTTTCTCCCCCTTACCTTGAACATATGTCCCCTTATAAATGATACTTGCACCCTGGGAAAAAGCCACTGATTATCCAACCTGTCAAAATTTTGTAGACCTCTATCAGGTCTCCCCTCAGCCTCCATCTTTCGAGTGAAGACAACCCGAGTTTATTCATCCTCTCCTTGCAGTCAACACCCCCAAGACCAGGCAACATCCTGGTGAATCTTACCTGCCTATTTTTTAAAAATGAGTTAAGGGTTTGGTCATTATGCAGAATGCAGTAACCAGAGTTGAAGAATATGATGTTAGATTGAAGTTTGGTCCTTTATATTAATGATAAGTACACTCAGTAGCATTCTCTGCCTACCTTAAATAGGCATTAAAATATCAGAAGTGATAGTTTATCAAATATACTGTTTCTATTGATGCCTTGTTTTGTTACTGGGGCTTTAAGTGAGATATGTTTTCATAGTCTTATCCTAATACCTGATGATTAGTGAAAATTTGCCTTTAACTTTATTATTAATTGGTAGTTTAGAAGAAATATTGCCTCATTGTGTGAGATATAATCAACAATAATGGTTCAAAATGGTTACATCCAATTTATTTTTCTTTTAGATTATCATTCTCTTCATCTGTGTGACTGTTGCAGGGCTCAATGCCCAATGGTTTGGTAAGATAACTTCTGAAATCATGGCTGATATGCACCTAATTGAACAGAGCTGTGGGCTGGGGAAGGATATTGGATTGTCAACCAATAGAGAGGCTTATAACCAGCTGAAGGAGAGTAATCCAAAGTACAAGAGGTTTTCACAACAACTAACTCTGTATCACAGCACCTCCTCTTTGTGTAACTTGTGTTGCATCATCTGTAATGGAATAAGTTTGTACTTCATGGCAGCCAAGTTATCTACATTATAAAGCTGCTGTGAGCAAGATATTTAAAGATTCAATGTCCAATCATGGAATCTATTTACAAGTCACAGGAACTTGAAATGTAAACCACTTTGCTGTGTTGATTGTGATGGTGGACAATAATCCAGCATGATCTGTCCAATAATTACATATTTTAACGGCTAGTGTCACCACTTGAAAAATTTTAAACAACAAAAAAATCAGTGAAAAACAGAAATTAAAAAATCAAAGATGGCAGTGCTGCTGGAGTTAAATCAACTAACGTTGATCTGGGCCAGCAGATTTCTGTCCAGCTTGTAGCCGCAGTTGGCCTCCCAGGCAATGAAGAATGTATGTCAGTGGGCTACTATGTGTTTTCACACCATATCCCAAATTGATGGAATTTCCCAGGTTTGGGAGTACAAAAAAGAATTGTGCATATCATAACCTTGTAAATGAATTGTATATGCTAACGATCGATGAGAATCTGTTGGCTGTATTCATAATTAGCCTAAATTGATTTAATGTAATTAGAAAATTATATATATACCTTTCCAGGGAACATATTGGACTGGGAAACTATTTTGCTCTATCTGGCTAACCTAAAGCTCAAAAATGCTAGGTACTATATCAACCATTTCATAGTTCTTATTTGTTGACATGACATACTTCTCTAAGCTGTCTGCCTCTCATATTCACTATCCTTTGGATAATCAACTTCTTTAGATTCTCTCTCATTCTATGTAACTGTAAGATGTAGATTGAATGTATTGTATCAACAACAATAAACGTTTTTCTGATGTCAAACTCTGTTGTAAGCATGTTGTATAAGCTCTGGAAATATCCATTGTCACAATTCTCTACAATTTGCTTTTCTTTCACTCCTTGAATATAACTTTGATTAAATCCAGCAAGTTCTATAAATATGGGATATTGTTTAGTAGTTATGCATGAACTGTCATATGAAGCTAAAATTGCCTTGATGCTCAACCACGAATGAAATTATTCATTTTAAAAGAAATTCTTTGCACTGGAGAGATGCAACTCAGAAATCCCATTCACCCTGCAGGAGAATAATAGTGTCAGAACAGAAAATGCCAGCTGAGTTTGCAGACTATGCTGAAATGAATCACAATGAACATAGTATATTCTAAAACCCCAAATCTACCCCAAAGTAGATTTAAACTTTACATACTTACAAACTGTAACTAGTTACAGTTTATATGTGGGCAGAGGAATAGCAGATGAGGTCGAAGTGACTCTTTCTTTGGTTCACTGTAATAATATATTTGCTTCTGCTAACTTTTCCTCCAAGAAAGTCAACAGAAAGAAAATAATAAGAAAGAGCTCATGTAAATTCAGGCTCACAAGTGCACCCACACATGATTTGTACTATGTACAGAAATAAGGTAGGTTATGCTATACAGTAGATACACAGCTCCTCAGGCGAGGAGGTCTAAGTTCATTAAGTGTAGAAGGAGGCCATTCGGCCCATCAAATCTGCGTCAACAACAATCCCACCTTGGCTCTATTCCTGTAACCTCACATTTACCCCGCTAATTCCTCTAACCAAGCATCTCGGGACATATGGGCAATTTAGCACAGCCAATCAACCTAATCTGCATGTCTTTGGACTCTGAGAGGAAACCCAACCAGACATGGAGAACATGCAAAGTCCACACAAATAGTGATCCAAGTCGGGAATCAAATCCAGGTCCTTAGCGTTGCGAGGCAGCAGTGCTAACCATTGTACCACCATGCCACCCTAACTCTGCAACTATTACTTACAACTCTTTCTGCAAAGTTGGCATTTTATGCAGCATCGATTTCCTTCACCCTCACCATTGGCAATTGTGCTTCAGCTCCTAGAGGCTAAGCTCTACACCATACCTCTTTGATCATGCTTTTGTCATATGTAGCTCATGGTTTGAGAGTCAAATTTTGTCTGGTGATATTCTGAAACACTATTAGGTTAGTTTATTTCACTAAAGCTGCTGCATTATGCTGAAAATCTAGGGGGAAGCACTTTTTGCATGTGCTCAGTTCAGTCTGTTCAGAGTATCAGCTTGCAGCGCTAAAACAAGTTGGCTGATACAGACTAACAGTTAAAGTTACTCAGTTTTAGGTTTGTGCAGTCCTTAGTCAATTATAACTTCATGTATCTAGTCTGTCTTTCATTTAGCAACTGTTCTCTCTTTAAAGTATGCTTCTGACAGTTCAACAAATAATGATATATAATCAGGAAATTTCAGTAGATGAGATTTTCAGTTTCCAAAATGAAGAACTGATTGTAATATTTAGTTTGTCACTTCAGGCAAAAATTAATCTAAAAAAAATTCCTGGAATAAAATTTTTAAGCAAAAATTCACAACCTAATTTGGGACTTAATGACGACCCTGGAATTAAGAATTCCATTAAATACCAGAGCGACCTGCACTGTGTAAAAACGTGCTGTACAAACCTTTATACGCTTGATCCTAAAAGAGGCTTTAAACTTTCAATTAATCGAGCTACCTAGCTTGATTAATTGAACTCTGAGCAAGAATTTAAAATCAGTGGTGCGCTAACTCTGTGTAGTTTAAGCCTGTTGAGGCATTGTTCTGAATGTTTTAAAGATCCAAGTTTTTGCCACTGAATAGAAAAGTGTCAGGAGCAGTTGTGCATGTGCTGGTAGCTGCATTGGGGGCTGAAAGCATGCACAACTGCTCCTAATACCTTTCTAAGCAGAAGTTACAGTACATTGCAATTCAGCTGCAGTCACTGCAATTTGTCATTTATTTTAATACAAATTAAAACATCGATCAGAAATTCATACTTTATGGAACCAGGTCATCACCCTGAAAAATAAACGGATTCTCTCCTCACATAAGCTGCATAACCTACTAAGTGTTTCCAGAATTTTCTATTTCATTACAGAATTCCACTCTTTTAATTAAACAATTGTTTGGCACTTCAATAACTGAGAGGTAACTCTATGTGATAGTGTATGTAAAGTCTGTGGAAAGAGAAAGTAAACAAAATAAATCTGTCTAATTATTTATTTAACCAAATCACAGCCATTTAAAAGTCAATTTAATTATTTTGATGTAGTTAAGACTGACAAGTTTGTATACATACTGTCCAACACTGTTAAAGATCCCAAGGCACTCCCTGAAAATGGGCAGTTTTGCTAGCTATCCTGGCCAATATTACTTAATCAACATTATAATAATGAGATTAATTGGTCATATTATTTGAGATTTGAATAAGGATAAAATAGCTGCTACATTTCAAATAAAGTTCAGATGGGAAATGCTTCAAGACGTTTCTGAGATTTGATCAGGCTCTTTATTTTCCCATTTCTATGTGGAGTTTTCAAATGTCAATTATAAATATGGAATTTTTTTTGTGTTTTTTTGTTTGGTATTCCAAATGTTCCTATTTACTGCTGTTGTTCATATACCAGTATAAATTTAGACTACTCAATTTGCTAAACAAAAGCGGTTCTGAAGAATTCATTTTCGATTTGAAACATTAACTGTTTCTCACTCCATTGACGCTGCCAGACCTGCTGAATATAGTTGGCACTTTGTTTCGTTTCAATTTGCTTGAAGTTTCTTTCCCGAAAGAAAGTCTCTTAAGAACGATGAGCCTCTAACCAGAATTAGAATTCTTGGATTGCCAGCCTTCACAATATATCTAGACATAAAAAAGATTCAATAGGGAATGAATTAATATCAAACAATAGCCACTTTTATCCAATAAAAGGAACGTCAATCCAAATATAGAAAGTCTTAACTCATTTAGAAAACTAAAATACAACAGATAACCAATTCAATGTTGCTGCAGGCTGAAATAAAACAATTTGCTGTCATTATACATTGACATGCAAGTCTAACTCAATCTGCTGAGTTTTCAGTCCTGCTGATCCATAGGCCAGGCAACACCCTGTTAGGGGCTGGGGAATAAAGAAATTACTAGAGTGCAGAGCTGATACTGTCCAATTCACTTCACTCAGAACTCTTAGTCTGACGGGATTTTGTTTTTAAATCAACAAGTCCTAAGAGATTAAAAGGCTAGTGCTCCAACTGGCTACACTACCTAGCCCCTTCAATTATGTTATAATATTGATATCAAAGGATAATTTTGGCACAGTGGGTAGTGTTCTGAGCCAGAAACTCCAGATTTGAGTCCCTCTTAATGGCCAAACAGGTAGAGTACCAACCTTCCAAAGACATCCTTCCAAGATATGCCAATCGTGGGTAGTAAGAGGGGGAAAAATTCCTGGTCAGCCGTGTGATAGAAATAATGTTGGTGCTCTAGCATCATTATCCATAGTTCCAGAGTATAACATGCAAGTTCTATAACATGCATGTTGCAACATCAACTTGAACTCACGCAGTTATCAAATCATTTTAAGAATACTCAATCACTTCTTAGCCTTTTGGCTAAGATTAAACCAGAAGTCAAGCCTATTCTACTTAGTGGGGGTCAATGAATTGGATTCAATTTGAATTAGAATTGGTTTTTGACCAAGCAAGGAGATAGATTGAGCTTGTACTGCGCATTGATTTTTTAACTCCAAGAATGGAATAAAATTTTAAAAATGGCTTTGATATGGTCAAGCCAATTTTATATGGAAATATGATAGTTCTACACTTAGTTAAGACAAACGGACAGCAGGGATTGAAAGTAACAACATGGGCTGGATCTTTCCAGCCATTCACACCTTCAGTATCTTCTGGCCCCGCTGACGGTGCACCTCCACTGTAGGTTTCACAGTAGCAAGAGGTGCATTCAACAGGAAACTGTTGACAACAGTAAGATCAGCAGATTCCGCCGCCAGCCAATGGCAAGTCGCTTCCCACTAATTGGGTGGTAAATCCCACAGAATGTTAGAAGGATATCAAATCTATTCACCTGTCGTGACTCAACACCTGCCGCAGGGTGCACATGGGGTCCACTCGATACAGATCCTCACTTGACTCATCTTCAAAATAAAGCTGTGGATGTTAATCAAAAAAGAGCAGTTTT
This sequence comes from Sphyrna mokarran, assembly GCA_024679065.1. Classification (NCBI taxonomy): domain Eukaryota; kingdom Metazoa; phylum Chordata; class Chondrichthyes; order Carcharhiniformes; family Carcharhinidae; genus Sphyrna; species Sphyrna mokarran. Next base: position 26,879,501 of record JAGIQG010000009.1, read on the forward strand.
TCAATTGTTTTCATATTCCTCAAACATTTCATTTATCTTATCCTTTCATTGATTATTACAGCAGAGAACATTAGAAGATTACTAACTCTACAACAGAAACACTAATATTCAACTCTCCATTTTCATAGAATCCCTACAATACAGAAGGAGGCCATTTGGCCCATTGAGTCTGTACTGACCACAATCCCACCCAGGCCAATTCCATAACCCTCATTTATCCTGCTAATCCTCCAACATTACAGTCAATTTAGCATAGTGAATCAACCTAACCCACACGTCTTTGGAATGTCGAGGAAACTGGAACACCCAGAGGAACTCCATACTGACACGGAGTGAACAAATCAAGTGCAGGAGGCGGCCATTTGGCCATCGAGCCTGCACTAACAAAAATCCCACCCCGGCACTATCCCTGAAACCCCACATATTTACCCTGCTAATTCCTCTGATGCTACAGGCAATTTAGCATAGCCAATCCATTAACAGGCACATTTTGGAGTGGTCAGTTCACCTGTTTGTCATAGAGAAAAATGTTAGAAGCCATTATTAAAGATATTATAGCAGAGCACTTGGAACAATTCAAGGCAATCAGGCAGACTTAGCATGATTTTGCAAAAAGGAAATCATGTTTAACCAATTTATTAGAGTTCTTTGAAGGAGTAATATGTGCTGTGGATAAAGGGAAACCGATGGATATACTGTACTTAGATGTTCAGAAGGCATTTGATAAGGAGGTACATCAAAAGTTAATGTGGAAAATAAAAGCTCATAGTGTAAGGGGGTAATATATTAGCATGGATTGAAGACTGGCTTGCCAACAATAAACATGGAGGTTGGTATAAATGGGTCATTTTTTTTTGTTGGCAGGATGTGATAAATGATGTACCACAGGGGTCAGTGCTGAGGTCTCAACCTTTTACAACTCATATAAATGACTTGGATGAAGGGACTAAAGGTATGGTTGGTAAATTTGCTGATGACACATAGATATGTAGTAATGTGAATTATGAAGAGACTACAATAGATAGGTTAAACTCTGCCAAATGAACTATAATGTGGATAAATGTAAAATTGACAACTTTGACAGAAAGAATGAAAAAGCTAACCACTGTGCTACCATGCTGCCCAAGGAAAGATATAAATGTGCAGAAGCAGGTCAGAGAAGATTTACTAGACTAATACCAGGGATGAGCAGCTTGCTTTATGAAGAAAAGTTGGAGAGTATCCACTAGACTTTAGAAGGGGGGTGGCACAGTGGTTAGCACTGCTGTCTCATAGCGCCAGACACCCAGGTTCAATTCTGGCCTCGGGTCACTGTCTGTGTGGAGTCTGCATGTTCTCTCCATATCTGCATGGGTTTCCTCCAGGTGCTACAGCTTCCTTCCACACTCCAAAGAAATGCTGGTTAGTTACACCGGTCATGCTAAATTCTCACCACAGCGTACCTGAACAGATGCCGAGATGTGGTGATTAGGGGACTTTCATTGCAACGTTAATGTAAGCCTACTTGTGACACTAATAAAATAAACTTTAAAGAGTAAAAGGCGGATTGATCAAAACCTTTACAATGCTGAGGAGTATTAACAATTAATCATGTCAGAGAATCTAAAAACTGTTTAAAAATAAAGGATTGTTCATTTAAGGCAAAGATGAGAATTTTTTTCTCTCAAAAGGGTTGTGTGACTCTGGAACTCTCTTCCCAAATAGGCAATAAAAGCAGTCTTTGAATATTTAAAAAATAGAGCTAGATAAATTCTTGATTAACAAGGGAGTGAAGGATTATCAAGTTAAGCAGGAATAAGGGATTGAAGATACAATCAGATCAGCCATGATCTTACTGAATGGCACAGCAGGTTTGAGGAGTCAAGTGGTCCACTCCTGCACCTAATTTGTATATTCAAGTTGAACTGACTTTTGCATAATAAAAAAAAGTGCAATTATAAGCATCACATTCTGACTGGATTCTGACTTCACTGCTGTTCCTCAGAGGCTATTCCAACATCCTGTGTATTCATTTAAATTGCTCAGTAAGTTCTGGTCAATCTCCCAAGTGAAATTAAAAATTTGAGGACAAAGACTTATGTGATTGTTTTAAGTATGTAATTCAAGTGCAGCATTCATAAGCTCATATCACATGTAAAATTCTAAATTATGGGGTGAAGTACTTGTGAAAACCATGTCATGGCAACGCTAAAAATTTTAATGAAGTGAATCCCACAATTAGCCTACAATTTCTTGATATGTTCTTTTAAAGCATGACTGAGTTGTAACAGGTGGTGTCCTGTCTATTTTACATTTCACCAAATTACATGTGGATCTACCTGATCCCATTACACCAACCAAACCAGCACAGTGTCTGCATGCAACAAACACTTATATGCATGTAATTGGTACAGCAATATTTCCTTGACACCAAAATATATATAATCTATATTCATTAGAAACTCCATTTAAAATGCTCATTGTTGGATCATGACAGTTGTTTCATGCAAGTGTAATACATTCATAAATTTGTGGACATTTTTGTTACTGTAACAACTTTAATCAGGCAATTGAGGTTGGCTTATTAGAAAATGAACTCCCGGATTAAGGGCCAAATTGATGGGCAAATCAAGCAACCTCTTGCTTTGTATTTAACTAGGAGTGGTCAGTTCCTCTGGGACGCCTAATGTAGACTGCTAACTGAAAGTACTCTGTATGCTGTTGTCGGACTTGTAAAGAGAAGGATTTCGGTGAAGGGACTTCTCCGAGGATTTATTACAGTTACATTCAAGTTGAATCTTCCTTTCCTGTTCTTTTTAAACAATCATCTGCTTCAAATAAAGATACAATGGAAAGTGCTGGAAGCTCTGTCAGACTGGAATGTGTGATTGAGGTTTCTGGTGAAGCAGACCACAATTCAACAAAGACAGAATGCTTTCAGCTCTAATTCAGCATGTGAAGGAAATAAACGTTGATTTATTTTCTAGTTTGGGTTATTTTACAAAGGACATTACAGTGAAAGAAAACTAATTTTATGAGAGAGATTGCTAACATCTGTGGTGATTTTTATTCAACCAAATTATACACAGTCTCCAACACTTTCTCCTTCCTCAATCAGGACCAACATTCTTAAATATAAATCAAGTCATACTGTACCTCCAAATTATTTGGCTTATATTTTTGTTCTGTATCCCAAGGGGGAAAGTTTTCACCAAACATCACAGTTAAATGATCAATAAACCTGAAAAGAAAACACATCCAAAGTTAATTCTCTAGAAGGCCAACTTCTTTGTCTTCCCTGACACACTAAAAAATTAAAGTCATAATTCAGTTTAAGGAGACTAGTTGCCATTAGCCAGATCATTGGTCTTTTCATCTTGGAACTTTGGTTTACTATCCTTTGTTACCAAACTGTTTTACACCAATTTCCTTATGTAAAGACACGAAGAAAAGAAGATTGCAAATTGCCAGTATATTCAGTACTTCCAGAAAACAGGGGCAGAGATCCTAATGTTTACACAGTGTATTTAGCTAACTAAGATGGGAAGTATTTTAGTTGTGATTGTCAATTCAATGTTTCTTGTCAATGCATAGCTCTCTTCCAACACAATAATCAAAATAGCAATTCATATCAAAAGGACATTTGACTGTTAGCTGAAAACAAATTGTCCTTGCCTTGCTGGGGAGGCTATTTTGAGACACAGAATAACCTATTTTCAAAAGAACATTGATATTACTTGTCTAAAACTGAAGGATATTTTTATTTTAATATTTACCGGGTATCTTCGTGAAAGGCTGAGATGAAATCCATTTGTTCATACTCAGGATACAGAAACAATACAGGCCAATTTAGATTGCCATTCTCATCCAAGTGCACCACAATGCCATTCTCAGAGTTTATGCCATTGAATAGTGTTCTTAATACTTTGTCATTCTTGTTATCATCACCACCCTCATCATCATCATCTGAATTCTGACTGGACAACTCTGAAGGCTGAAATAACTTGATCTTCCTCTCCTACAAGAGACAAAAAATGAAACCAAAGAATGCCTCAGAAAATGCCACAGAAAATGTGGAAAATGCATGGAAAACTGTACGTTTGCATCACTTATCCTAAAAAGATAGGATATTCACCTATCCTCTGGAGTGGGCATCATGTGACAATCACACTGGTACAGGCCCATTGGCAGTGTAGAATAAATATTTTTTTAGAGATCATGAAGAATTATTTTAACATTATTCCATCATTGCTTATTTCTGGAATTAATAAATGTTCTTTCTGCAAGCCAGTTACTATATTTGAGGAACATAAGAGCAGGAGTAAGCCATTCAGACCCTCGAACCTACTCCACACTGTAATCCCACTCTGCGTCTCCGTGCTTTTATTGGCTCTGACTGATTCCTGCACTAGTATCAATCCAACCATGTTTTTAAAAATATATCCATTTCCAGTCTGGTCAGGAGAAATATGTATCTGCCACGTATACTTGCGTAAAAACGGAATTTTCAAGACCACTTTTTTAGATCAAAGGTTGATATTTACGTGAGTAATATTTTTGAGGGATTGACGTGCATGCTTGATTTGGGACCAAATAAGATTGTCGCAATGAAATAAAGCAAAAAGCATAGAATAATTTATTTGAATTCTCCTGCACTTACCTATAATATAAGAAACTGTTTTCATTTCATCCAACAATATATTACAATGAATTAACTGCAACACTTTGTGGCAAAATCCCTCGAGTCCAAATAGCCTGGTTACATAACATCCCCCTATGGATCTTCATCATCGTCAGTTCCAATAACTTCAGCATCATCATTCCACAAGTAATTATCCTTTGCACTAGTGAGCGCATTTGTCTATGACCCATTGGCACAATGTTGCTACTGAGGATGCTCACATAGTTCCACCCTCCACATCTTTCAGATACTGTGTTCCAGAGGATTACTTATACACATATCCCAAGATTGAATATCGCTCACAAGACTGTCAGCAATATCTATTAATTATTAGTTGATATCAAGGACTATATCAACATCAAGGCGGAAATTGAACATGTCCCTGACAAGCATGCCATTTTTTTCTGTTTAGTCCTCCTAGTCTCAAGTCCCACACTTTTTTTGATCAATTTCTTGCAATCACCTTCATCCATTCAGCATTTCACTTGAATATGAATTACAACACCTTTCTGATCTCTTTGGGGAGAGTTTTGAACTTGACTATTACCATCAGTGCATAGCTCCCTTCCAACATAACAATCAGAATGGGTAGCATGGTGGCACAGTGGTTAGCACTGGGACCCAGGTTCAAATCTTGGCTTGAGTCACTGTGCGGAGTCTGCACTTTCTCCCCATGTCTGTGTGGGTTTCCTCCGGGTTTCCTCCCACAGCCCGAAAGATGTGCTGGTTAGGTGCATTGGCCGTGCTAAATTTTCCCTCACTGTACACTAAGTGGCATCCAGGGTATTTTCACAGTAACTTCATAGCAGTGTTAATGTAAGCCTATTTGTGACACTAAAACTAAACATCAAAACTTTAAAAAAAATCAGTTCACATTAAAAAAAAACATTTGACTATAAACTGAAAGAAATTGTCTTTGCCTTGCTGAGATCACTGGGGAGGCTATTTAAAGACATAAGTTGGCCTAACTTCAAAAGGACATTGATATTACTTGCCAATAACTGAAGGCTATCTTTATTTTAATATATAACAGGTGTCTTCATGAAAGGCTGAGATGAAATCCATTTGTTATACTCAAGATACAGATTCACTACAGGCCAATTTAGGTTGCCATTCTCAGTGTTTATGCCATTAGTGTTCTTAATACTCTGATCACCGTTAGTTTTAGTCTTGTGCCATCCACCATTATAAAACTGAACCACTGAGATTTGTGTTTTATCACGGCCAGTCTTCTCTACAAAGATGCTTCTTCTTCACTAATCTTTGTAGTGAATTAATGGTTGCTGGCACACTGAAGTTTCTCCGTATTTGATCCATTTTTCCAATGCAAGCCAATCTATACGCAGTCTTCTCTCAATAACAAGGTGGTGAGATTTGATCCTGTTATTGCCATGCAGAGGTGGCAGAAGCCATGAAATTTTTGTCTTTTGACAAAGTACCAAATTATGCCTTTTCGTGCATTATGTGCACCGTCTAGAATTGGACTTGAACTCTGGAATATAATTTTTATTTGTTTCTCTGAGAGCATCGAGTTGGATGGTTCTGCAGGTGATAACATTCCTTTAGCTGATGCTTGCTAACTCATTCAATTACCTTTCTCCAGGTTAGGCCACTTGCTCAGACTTCTTTTCATGATGCATTCATTTTTCAGCCCATTTTTCTGAGTTTATTGGAAAGAGGTAGAGAATCTGGTGAAATGGTGCGACAATAATCTCTCCCTCAATTTGAGTGAAACAAAGGAGATAGTCATTGACTTCAAGAAGCATAGTGGAGGATATGCCCCTGTCTACATCAATGATGAAGAAGTGGAAATGATTGAGAGCTTCAAGTTCCTAGGTGTCTAGATTGCCACCAACCTGTCCTGCTCCCTCCATGCCAATGCTATGGTTAAAAAAGCCCACCAATGCCTCTACTTTCTTAGGAGGCTAAGGTTATGACTCACCAATTTTTACAGATGCATCCTAGAAAGAATCCTTTTCAGATGTATCACAGCTTGGTATGGCTCCTGCTCTGACCAAGACTGCAAGAAACTGCACACAGTCATGAATAAAGCCCAGTCTACCCAAAAACCAAACTCCCATCCATTGACACCATCTACCTTCCTGCTGTCATGGAAAAGCAGCCAGCATAATCAAGGTTCCCAAGCATCCCTGACATACTCTCTTCCATCGCGAAAGAGATACAAAAGTCAGAGGTCATGTACCAGCTAAGTCAAGAACAGCTTCTTTCCTTCTACCAGACTTTTGATTGGACTTTCCTTGCATTAAGTTGATTTTTCTCTATGCCCCAGGCTATGACTATATTCTGCACTCTCTCATTTCCTTTTCCCCAGAAGTACTCTATGAACAGCCCACTTTATCTGTACAGTATACAAGAAACACTGAATATTTATACAGATGACAATAATAAATCAAATGTCTTTCTCCAGTCTCTAACTATTTTCTCCAAAACAGTAAACTCTCTTGCAGCTACACAATTATTAGTCTCATCAGCAAAGGCTGCAACTTTCATTTTAAATACAGCACTTGGCGCCCTTTCTCAAAAGCATCGTGATAGGTCATGTGCTACATATTAGTCCTATTGATTGGCTGGCAGACTGCCACTAGAATTGGCAGAGGGAAAATCTAGAAGTTCCTGTGTGTATTCAAATTAATGAACCATAGTAATTACCAGAAGGTAGATAATCAGAAACTAGGGTCCGCTTTTCATGAAGTATGTGAAAAGTTCATTTTTTTAGGCCTAAGGTCATGTGGTCCTCTTTTACAAGAGGCTGATTTTCTCATGAATATATATAGTAATTTGAATGGCTCGGCCTTTCTTTCCAATATTTCACATTTCCTTACCTTAATAGCCTTCAGTAAAGCCTCTGCTTGCACCCGTTCTTTCTTCTGCTTTAATTTTGCTTTCCTTACATTACGCTCTTCAACTCGCTACAGAAAAAAATCATAATTCAGTTTGAATCTTAGATGGCATAATCAGTCAGAACAATGACCTTTCACCTGTGACCAAGGTTCAGCATCTGTTCAAAATGATGGCCTTAAAGTAGTGGTGTATGCAACCTGTGGCCTGGAGACTATATGTGGCCCGGAGACTATATGTGGCCCATTAAGGATCTGAGTGTGGCCTACAGATGTTTAATCAGCTGTTGCCCAGTGCAGAGTTGCCACATTCTTCTGGTTTCCATCTCTACAGTCTTTTTTTCCCTACTGTATGACTGGTGAAAAAGCAAACTTTATCTATTAGTCACAAGTAGGCTACATTCACACTGCAATGAAGTTACTGTGAAAATTCCTTGGTCGCCACACTCTGGCACCTGTTCGGGCACACTGAGGGAGAATTTAGCGTGGCCAATGCATCTAACTTGCACATCTTTGGGATGTGGGAAGAAACCGGAGCACCCCAGAGGGAACCCACACAGACACTGACCCAAGCCAGGAATCGACCACAAGTCCCTGGCACTGTGAGGCAGCAGTGCTAACCACTGTGCCACCAATACACATGTAAAACAAGGGCATCTGAAGAGAGGTGCAGGCTGATTGCACACAACATTGACTGTGAGAACAAAGGACATGGGAAAAACTCAACTGCTCAATTTTTGCAGCAACTGCTCTTACTGTTTGAGATTCCAGCATCTGCAGTATTCTGTGATATTAACTGTGAAATCTATGCCTCTTTCCTGCATCCAAACAATTGTAAATATTTATTTTGTTTACCACTTGAAATTGATAACAGCTCTACGAATATATGAAAGATTAAACATTTTTATAACAACTTGTTCTGAAATATTTGGTGTATATTAAAATATATGCCACCTTATTCAAGGGTCATACTTAGTCAAAATGTCCGCTTTCAATCCTGAGGCCCACTGAAGTGAAGGAGGGTTACTCATGAGGCTCACTAGGTTGCCCATAAGTGCCTTAAAGGCAGCATTCTCTGCTTGCTGTAAAGGCTTTAAAACAAAAAGAGTTTGGACAGACTCAACTTGTTCCTTGGGACACAAGATGGCAGCACAAATCAATCTCTACAAAATAATGAGGGGCACAGATAAGGTAGATAGTCAACATCGTTTCCCAAAGGTAGGCGAGTCTAAAATTAGAGGATTAAGGAAGAGATACAAAAGGATCCGGGGGCAATTTTTTCACACAGAAGACGGTGAGTGTTTGGAACAAGTTGCCAGAGGTAGTAGTAGAGGTGGGTACAATTTTGTCTTTTAAGAAGCATTTGGACAATTACATGGGTAAGATGGGTATAGAGAGGTATAGGTCAAAACGCGGACAATTGGGACTAGCTTCATGGTTACTTTAATACACTCGCATGAGTGCCTTTTCCGAGTCTTTACGTCGCTCATTGACGTTTTGGTCTACCACTAGCAGAGCCCCAGCCGGGGTCTTCTTGATCTTGAGTTACCACTCGCAGAGCCCCAGCCGGGGTCTGCTTGATCTTACCAATTGTGGCACGCAGAACTCCAGCCGGGGTCTGCTTGATCCTAATTTGTGGCTCACAGAGCCCCAGCCGGGGTCTACTTGATGTCAATTGTGGCTCGGTTGGATACCCTGCTAAGAGTGTTAATTAGCTGGGTTGTGAGCTGGTACCGTCCTCCCTGATCTTATTGGGCAACTGACAGTGCTAATCACTGGGCTGACGTGCTGCCCATACGTACCGCGACACCTAGGGTGGATATCGGTGTCGTTGCCATCCTCTGGTAGTGATCATCAGAGACAAGACGGGGCACTACGTCCCTTCTCCGCGTCACTCCAGGCTCGGTTCGTTCAACTCACCCTCTGTACCGAATCGCGTGGGTAGGGGGTCCCAGGTGCTTCTACTACCTAGACAGTCGTGACCGCATCTGCCAGCGGTTCACCAACTATCCCCGGGACAAGCCGGAACTCGTCGAGACTTTTTTCTTTCACCGATTACCGGGTTTGTAGGCATAGAAGCGTGTTGGCTGTTCTCTGCCAGTCAAATTCCTCCAGGCCCTCACCTGCCAGCTGGAAGGCCTGTGTTCCCTGCGGGACCATCAGTAAGGGATGACTCACTGTGTTCTAGAACGCCAAGAATACCACAGCTACGCAACACACACCACAGTCCACTCCAACGGTATCACGCTTGGATGGCAGCAGTCCAAGTTGTCGAAAGTAGTGGTCATGGACCTGGCATGCATCGCCCCCGCTATTTGTTTCTCGGCCAGTCACGGAATACCCTCTCTTGTGCCCAATGAGACGGTACCAGGTGGCTCCCGCGGAAGGGATTGACTCACTGTGGGTAGAAACCAGAAGACCCGCACAGTTACGGGATTGGCTTTTTAACGCCTTTTTTTCGGCTTAGCCAATCCATCTATCCACCTGTCTGTAATTGCAGCCTGACACGGGCATCCAGACATACAACTACTCCGCGTCGATTCTGGGACAGCTGCTTTAGCCGTCACCGCGATGGAGGAGCGGTGACGTTGCCCGGCGGGACCGACGTGGAGGCGCAGCTCACTGTGCGGCAGAAACGACAAGACACGCACAGCTAAAGTAACCAAGAAACCTCAAGAGAGTCCCCCCAAGAGAGTCATAGTCACTCCCGAGGGAATAACCAGAAACCTCAAGAGAGTCCCCCCAAGAGGGTCCTCCTTAAGAGAGTCATAGTTACTCCCGCCAAATAAAAAGAGCGGCATGTACAAGTTGGACTGAAGGGCCTGCTTCCATGCTGTAAATCTCCATGACTCTAAGATCACTATGCAATCCCATGTGCTTAACTTATCAGCTGCCACTCTCCATATCGGCAAAGCTCTTCGCTGACAAACCACTCTGATCATTTCTGCAATTTACATTCTTGACTACACCTTCTGTAACACACGTGCACGCACAATCAAGAACTTAACCGGCAGTTACTAATTATACCTTCTGTTTATCAGCATTGGCTCTCAATTCAATGAGTTGTTTCTCTTCGGGTTCAAACTGAAGGCCCTCGTCACACCATGCTATTGCCTTGCTGTAATTTTTCAGCTCAATATGGCAAAGGACACCTATCAAAAGATACAATCAAAACTTCAGACTTCAGCCACTAAACATTGGGAGAGAATCCATTTCCCAAAATGTTATTCATTAATCAAGAAGTCATAGTGAGATGTCACTTTGACAACACGTCATCCCTCTTTCAGAATATTGTATTAATTTTAATTATCATAGACTCTGTTAAATCATCACCACAATAAGTGCTCTGGGGAAAGCATCAATTCTTAGAAACATTCAATGTACTTTTCTTACAAGAAACAGCAACAGAAATTGGTGAAACATTGGAAGGGAAAGTACATCATCACCAGAGCATACCGTTGGTTAGTAACAAACATTTATTTTATGCAGTGTTGTGGTGTCTTAACATCGTATCTTTGATTATTGCCTTCAGTTTAGAACAAAAAATTCATAAGTGGAACATAACATTATTTTAAATTAATAATTGTTGACATATATGTCATGAATAGCTGGGGGTGCAATATATCATTTTGGCGTTTGAGTTCACTCACATGGTTCCGTGCTTCATGCTACCTGTGCTGTTGCTGGAATGAAAAGTGAAATCAACTGTGCCTTCAAACTTACCTTGTAGGTTTCCTAAAGGTTAAACAGGAGAAGGGAGGAAAAGAATGGATGCTCTCATTGCTCCTATTCAAGTTACACAATTCAGGGAACAGGCTACCCTTCCCTTAAAAAAGGGGGAAGACAAACCAAAACTGTTTCTTCAATCTTACCTCTAATTACTGCTTTCAAATGGTTTGGTTTCAGTTTCCGAGCTGCTACCACATCATTTAGTGCAGATCGATAATTACCTTAAATACAGAATATCAAGAAAATCAGAAAGACAAATTTATTTTTCGTTCACGTTTTCAGCTCCTCACCAAAAAGCAATATCTGGGTGCACTAAAACAAAAAACAAAGAAAATTACAGCACAGCAACAGGCCCTTCGGCCCTCCAAGCCAGCACCAACAATATTACCTGACAGAACTAAAACCTCCCCAGAGAACCATATTCCTCTATTCATGTATTTGTCCAGACACCCTTAAAACTCACTATCATATTTGCTTCCACACCTCCCCCAACAACGAGTTCCAGGCACCCTCCACCCTCTGTGTAAAAAAACTTGCCTCATATATCTCCTTTAAACCTTGCTCCTCTCACTTTAAACTTATGCCCCCTAGTAATTTACTCCTCCACTCTGGGAAAAAGCTTCTGACTATCCACTCTATCCATGCCTCTCGTAATCTTATAGACTTCTATCAGATCACTCTTCAACCTCTGTCGTTCCAATGAGAACAAAACAAGTTTCTCCAACCTCTCCTTATAGCTAATGCCCTCCATACCAGGCAACATCCCAGTAAATCTTTTTTATACCCTCTCGAAAGCCTCCACATCCTTCTGGTAGTGTGGTGACCAGAACTGAACACTTTATTCCAAGGTTCTATAAAGCTGCAACATGACTTACCAATTTTTAAACTCAATACCCCGGCTGATGAAGATAAGCATGCCGTATGTCTTCTTGACTACCTTCTCCACCTGTGTTCTCACTTTCAGTGACCAGTGTACCTGTACACCCAGATCTCTCTGCCTATCAATACTCTTAAGACTTCTGCCATTTATTGTACTTACCGCATGTGGAAGAAGATTTCTGTTGTAGATGCGCCAAGTTTGGTGGCGTTTAAGAGGTTAGTGGATAAGTATATGGATGAGAAGGGAATGGTTTAGTTAGGAGGGGCATTGCTTTTTATTTTAGTCGGCACAACATCGAAGGCCGAAGGGCCTGTTCTGTGCTGTATTGTTCTATGTTCTATGTTCTATGTTCTAAGACATTACTTTATCACTGACATATTTTTCTTTCCCTTTGATCATGTTCATTTATGGCCAGGAAGTAATTGTTGAAAGTTGACCTCATTCTACTGTAACACTTTGAATGTTGTGTCCCACTTCAGAACACACCCAGCTGCACAATATGAAATTTCTATTGAACACACTAGTGATTCTTTCAGTCCCCAAGCAAGATTACTTGGAATTCAGACAGTCCCAAACTCAATTCAATTAAGATGCCTACGTCTAAGAGACCAAAAATTTTTATTCCATTACCTGACCTTGATTCACTTCTAAATCTTCAAATCGGATTTTTGGAATAATCACAACACCCAACCCAACCCAACCCAATTCTACAACGTTAGAATGACAAGTCCTAACTAGCCATACCTAAATAAAATTGTGCTGCAGCTCTGTTTGTATAGAGTATGACATTCAGCTCAGAGTCACTGCATTTTCTCTTCAGCCCCTCTGTGTAAGAGATGACAGCTTTCTTATAATTCTTTTCCTTGAAGTATTGATTCCCTTCATTTTTGTATGTTTTTGCAAGCTCTAGAAGAGATCATAAAAAGAAAAAAAGTCCAGCACAATTTATATATATTAGAATATTAGCCTAATTTTTAAAAATATCTGATTTACCATTTAATTGCATTGGAGATTTATTTCGAAAGGAGTTCATCAGTAAATTAGAAGTTTGAAGCATTTTTCTGGGAGAGGTGGCAATAGGATTCTGCTCAATGAATTTCCTATAAACAGTTGCCCCTTAGTGGCCTGTACTGTGTAAGTAAGAGGGATTAAAGGGATAAATATGTGAGTTTATGGAGCTAAGGCCCAGGTGGTATTGTTATTGGTGCAGACTTGATGGGCCAAATGACCTCCTTCTGCACTGCACACTTTCTACGTTTCAGTAATTCCAAACTGATTACATCAATAAGTATAGGTCACTCAATAATTTAATTAGAAATCCTTTCACAGGAACACTCTTTTTCTTTGTAATTGTGTGGAAATATATCTAGGGTCAGGCTAAAAGACTGTAGTTTAGAAAATTCACCACCTTACTAGCTATCAGTTTTATTTTCAGAAAATTTAGCAGAAAATTTAATTTCTTCACCCTCTCAGGCAATCAGTTGTTTGCAAAGTGAAAATTTGCAAATTGCAACGAGTTTAACATTTTTGCTTGAAGTGGACACCAGTACCTTCTGGAGATTGGTCCTCATCATACAATATTGTTTGGATGCAAGCAAGTTCTGGCTGCTTCAAAGGATCAAGTTCTTCCGGTGCCTTTTTCATAAACATTGGAATCTTGTCAAACTCCTGCACAGAGGGGAAAAAAAAATAAACATACAGACAGCAGTAGCTGGTAAGACATTGTAGAGTTTGATATAATCCAGTCAGATCTGGTGATTCAAGACTTAACTCAGCATGTTCCAGATACTATCAAGGCTACTTCCCTTAGGAGTTGAGACTGAGATGGGGGATAATAAAGATTAAAATAGGAAATAGGGGCATTAAAGATAGAGGTGAATAGTTGAATGGATCAAAGGCTACAAAAGTATCATGGTGAATGGAAGCCAATGGTTAAGCAGTGTGGTTGTAAGTGAAAAGTGGAAAGAAAACATCACAAACTCCTACACAAGAGTAGATAAATAAAGCTCATGGCCTTAAATAATACAATTTAGAAGGTTTTCACACTGTCCTAAGACAGCACAAGATTGAAAGCTCAACAGTGAAACCAATGACACATTTCAGCTTTGAAATTTCAAGCAATCATCTAAACTCAATTACAGTCCAGCATTTTAAGTTAGCAGAATTCCTATTCCTGGCACAGAAAATGGTGGGGTTAAGTTGTTTATCATATGATTGCATATTATCAGGTTGAATCTCTAATGAAGGATTGATGAGAGTCACTGTGGGGGAGGGGGGGTGCACAGGGCAGCCATTTAACTGAAAGATTAAGCTCAGATGCTGTCTATGTGTCAAACAAACATGAAGCATCCAAAACATTATGAAGAAATATTGTTGTTCACGCATTTACCAAAAAACCTGTTGCTCATGAGATGTTGCTGCCCTGAATAACTGCTGCTTTTGTCTACATAATTATGGTCAGTGTACTCCCCAAAGTAATTCATTATGCATTTCAAATAAAATATAGAGGTTTTTATGCAAATGAATCCACTAATCCAGTGCATCAAAAATTGTGGGTTTAGCCAATTAAACATAATTTGACCTCAGATGCTCAGTACATACACAAGACACAAACTGACAAACAAACTCACACCATTGGTCTGAAATCTAACTGGATAGGAATATCACACGGGAGTGTTCAGTTACTGCAAATTTCCACCTCAGTACACACGTTAACCTTACATGTGTACTTCAAATATCACCTTTAGCACAGCTGGTAGCAACTGTACCTTTTAGCTCATTAATGGTAGCCTCGGTGTCAATTAAAGACTTGAGTGCATTATCTTAATGGACACTCAGCTCAGTACCGAGAGCACTGCACTGTAAGAAGTACTATATTTTGCATGAGATTTAAGTGGAAATTTTGCCTATTCAGTTGGACTACAAAGATTCTATAGCGATATTCAAAGAACAGAGTCTTAGTCAACAGATCATTAAACCAACATCATCAGATGATAATCTGGTCATTCTGTCACCATCTTTAGAATGAGATGTTAAATTAAGGCCCATTGTCTGAGATGGATATAAAAGTCAAGAGTGTGACAGAATACTCTCTACTTGTCTGCACAGTGCAGCTCCAGTAACACACAAGAAGCTCGACACCATCAGGACAAATCAGCCTGCTTGACTGCAACTCCTTCCACAAACATTCAATTCCTCCAACATCAATGAACAGTGACAATCAAGTATATCATCTACAAGATGTACTATAGGATCTCACCAACATTCCCTAGGCAGCACTTTCCAACCTATGACCACTACCAACAAAAGATGGGCAACATCCACATTCCATAAAATGAATTTTTTAAAAATATCACATCATTTTGATGCAGAGGGCTGCAGAGATAGGGGTTATGCCCTGTGTCCTGGCCAATATTTGCCCTTTCATCAACATGTTTGTGATGTTGAAAACCATACAGTAGAAGCAGTCTGGACAAGGTTCACTCAACTGATTTCTGGGATGAAGAGGGTATCTTATGTGGAAAGGTTGAGCAGGATGGGTCTATTGGAGTTTAGCAGCATAAGCAATTATTTTATTGAAATATATAAAATACAGAGTGACTTGACATGTTGCATGTTGAGAGGAACAGCAAGTTACTTTTGCAATTCAATCATCGAAGGGGAGGTTTTCCACCTAACTTCTATGTTCCTATCTGCTGCTACACTGACTGTAGGGCAAATGCTAATCCACATTAACACCGATAAGTCAGAAGTTGATTATATCTGCAACACCATATCAGGGGCAGCACAGTGGTTAGCACAGTGCCAGGGACCCGCGTCACTGTCTGTGTGGAGTTTACACATTCTCTCTGTGTCTGTAGGTTTCCTCTGGGTGCTCTGGTTTCCTCCCACAGTAAGTCTGACAACACCAAGTTTAAATCCAACCAATTTATTTGATAGTAAACTCACAAGCTTTCGACCCTCTGGTCTTCGTCAGGTGAATGAGGTGTTCTGGTCTCAAACAGCACACATACCAGCACAGACAGTTTACAGATTACTGATTAGAATGCAAATCTTTACACCTAACCTGCTATTCAAGTCTTAAAGTGGCTAACAATATGAGTGGAAGGAACACCTGACGAAGACCAGAGGGTCGAAAGCTTGTGAGTTTACTATCAAATAAATCGGTTGAATTTAAACCTGGTGTTGTCAGACTTCTTACTGTGTTTACCCCAGTCCAACGCCGGCATCTCTACATCATTCCTCCCACAGTCCAAACATGTGCGGGTTAAGTTGATAGGCTACGCTAAATTGACCCTAATGTCAGAGGATTGGCAGGGTAAATATGCAGGGTTACAGAAATAGGGCATGGATGGGACTGTGGTCAGTACAAACTCGATAAGTGGAATGGCCTCCTTTATACAGATTCTATAAACACTGTGAGCCCACAGTAGGTGGCAACACTGGATCATAAAGAAGCTTCAATCACTGGGGCAGTCTGTTCCAGTGAAACCCAAATCACTAGCTGTTACACATTCTACGAACAACGGATATGAAAGAATAGTTAAAAAGTAATTTCTGTCTGATCCTGAGGTAACAAATCTCATCAGATCATCCTGAGAAAATTCTAAATGTTACTTATAGTAGCCATCATTCACTTGGTCGCATAGTGAATGTTTGTTAATCCTCTTGTGTCAATATTCCAGGGCAATTTATTTAACGCTGCCTTGTCTCCATCGCTCGCTTATTTTCCCAACATAGCGAACCGAGGGAGTCAGCATTTTCAAAGTAGTTTCCCCACTCCAGCTTTTGAGCAGCTCTCCACGGATCCCACCTCCTCCCAGTTATCCTCGTTGAAACCGCCTTTATACTTCTTCCCCTTGAACTGGTCTATGAACGCATCCATGCCATCGTCTTCCCCCTGGGCTGGATTAGACGCCATAGTAGTCACAGGACTCGCCGCCCCACAGAGACAGACAGCCTGCAGCGTCCAGAACTGATACACTGCACACCACTCGCTACATTCAGCAACACATGCTTCCTTCCGGAAGCAGCATTGCAAATCATTCCCCCGGCCGCAAAAAGTCATACTGTTCCGCTCAGCTACAACAGAGAGAGAGAGTTGTCATGTCAGTGACTATTATGAAAGCTGCACTATTCATGTCTTAGAAAATCATGAATCAAAAAGAGACGAGAAGTCCGACTCCTTTCTGTGTCCAGTGTGTGCAAAGTAGTACAGAAATCTCCCAACTACCTGAATAACGTTGTATTCGAGTAAAAATGTAAATAGTTCATGAACTAGTTGCGGAGTGAAATTTAAGATGATTAGTCAATAGCTAGGTAAAATACAAAAGCGATTATTCTGAGGCATACGTGGTTTGGGTATACACATTGTAGCTCAATGGTCGGCAAGAACTCCAGATATACTCTCTCCCGCCTTCTTCAGTCGGGAACAAGATACAAGAGAAAAAAAAACACTCACCAACCGGTTCAAAAACAACTTCTTTGCTGCTGTCATCAGACTTTTGAATGGTCCTATTACGTATTAAGCTGATCTTTCCCTTCACCTACCTGAGACTGTTACACTATATTTACAACCTATTCTTTTCTTCTCCCCTATGTACCCTCAGAACAGTATGTTTTGCCTGTATAGCGTAAAGAAACAATACTTTTCATTATATCCCCATAGAACATAGAACACTACAGCACAAACAGGCCTTTTGGTCCACAAATTGTGCTGATCATTTCCATACCTACCAGGCCTATCTATAGCCCTCAATCCCAGTAAATTCCATGTACTCATCCAGAAGTCTCTTAAAAGATCTCAGCGAATTCGTCTCCACCACCACTGATGGCAGCTGATTCCACTCACCCACCACCCTCTGAGTGAAAAACTTACCCCTGACATCTCCTCTGTACCTGCTCCCCAGTGCCTTAAACCTGTCGTGAAAGCTTGTGGGGAATCCATGAAATGGCCGACATGCACGAGGGGACATAGCTTTAAATTAAGGGGTGGTAGTTATAGGACGGATGTCAGAGGTAGGTTCTTTACCCAGAGGGTGGTAAGGATATGGAATGCCCTGCCTGCAGCAGTTGTAGATGCGCCAAGTTTGGGGGCATTTAAGTGGTCAGTGGATAGGTTTATGGATGAAAAGGGAATGGTTTATGTTAGAGGGTTATTGCTTTTTCTCAATTGGTTGGCGCTACATTGAGGGCTGAAGGGCTTGTTCTGCACTGTAATGTTCTATGTTCTATGTGCTTCTCCCAATCCGACCCAACAGAAAAGTTGCAGGTCATGATGGTCCAATTGGGCCCTATGTTTTAAATGTGCTCAGTTTTAAAATGTGTGACTCTATGAGTGTGTTAATGGAAAGAGTGATTTATTTTCTCATATAATCGAAGGACTATAAATGGCGCAAAAACACGCCTTTTGGCCACACCAATCAATATTGGCTCTCAGTGAGGCAATTCATTTACATCCACTCCTCTGCTCTAACCATACAATCCTACCAGTTAGTACATTCATGTGTCCATCCAGTTCTCTTTTCAAATATTTTATAGCCTCTGCCTCAAGCACCCTTGTTGTCAACAGGTTCCAGGTCATTACCATTCACTGCATAACATTATTCATATATAAACATATATATTATCTACTATGTATAATATAATATTTTAATTATATTATATATTATATTAATATTACATGATATAATATATATTATATGTATATACATACTATATATGTATATATTCTATATATAACAATAAATCAAATAAAAAAAGGATACTTTGGATGTGTTGCTTGAAGGTTCCAAGCACGTAGAACTTTACATAGAATCTATTGCACAATAATAGGCCATAGAAACTGCTCCATAACATATATTTTATACTTATATGTTGTATATGTGAGTCAAGATCAAGGAGATTTTTAGCTCCAGTGTGCTGAGGGGGCAGGGAGATAATTGAACCAAGGTATAGAGCTGAAATGGAGAGCAGAAACATTCTGTGGAGATGGGAAGGCAGGAATGGAAGGCAACGAGAAGGGAAAAGGAGAGAAGACATCATTCATTATCCAGTCATCATTTTGAAAATATTGTCCGAACAACACTTTAAAACTATATATTTTTAAATAAAATTAACTGAGTGGTAAAGGGACTTACTTCCATTTCTGATAGCTGGGTTTAAATTTAAATGACGTTCAGCAAGTCCTTTTTCAGGCAAATGAGTTTGAGAAATCTCAACTAATCTTCTATTGGGTAAAGGCCACAGCATAAAATCAGTCATAGGTGATGAATCCACTTAAGAAACAGCAGCAGATTGACACCTTGTGGGAAATGGAAAGTCACACAGATGCAGTAGAGATAATTTATAAAGATAGTGTTAGGACACATTGTAATTTAATCTACTTTTAATTTATGGGACAACTGACCTAGAAATGCCTGATGCTGGATAACAGTGGGAAACATAACTTCTGCAAATGCTGAACACAATCTTCCAGGTAGCAGAAGCCAACATTTTAAACACAATTATCTCATGCAGTAATGTCCAATCTTTGGGAGAAATGTATATGTTCGAGTTACGGATGAGAAGTGCACTGTATAAAGTTAATTCCTTTTGAGACAGGAATAATGACAATCTTCGGTTGGCTGAATTAGTCAAATTCTGTTTCTACTATATGTCATAACATTCACACTGCAATGAAGTTACTGTGAAAATTCCCTAGTCGCCACATTCCGGCACTTGTTTGTGTACATAGAGAGAATTTGGTATTGCCAATGCACCTAACCTGCACACCTTTGGACTGTGGGAGGAAAGCAGAGAACTCAGAGGAAACCCATGCAGACACAAGTAGAGTATACGACACCACCCCCCACCCCCAACCTACATATATTAACTGGCAATTTATTTATTCATAAAAATATTATGAAAATTTCAAAATGGTCATCACATTCTGCAATAATATTCAGATTCTCCACATACATCATGTTACACTCTGAAATGCTTCAATACAGTCCAAGATGCATTACAGACATTTCAAAATGTTCATTACAAATTGTGCAAAGATATTTACGTTCTGTACACAGATCAAGTTGCACTCCATGATTTTTCCATATAATTGTACTACACCTAACTCAGAATCTGTTATGCTTTAATGGATCAATTATTCACATACAACATAGTACGCTTCGACTAAACCTTTGAGAAAACAAAGCTCTGACACAAGATCTAAGTTTTTTTTGCATATTTCCCTTAAAAGGAAATTGTTTCCCTGGCTTTCCTTCAAGCAGTAAGAAGTCTCACAACACCCGGTTAACATCATTTCCTTCAAGCTACAGGCTGTTCTTCAAAAGAAAATCCTCGACGTGTGCATTGGGTAAACATTGAGGTTTTGCCTTATATCCCTTTGAAACACCACTCGAATTTGATGACTTCTAACAAAAAAAAACATTTTGCAAATATTGCACCGGAATTTTTCGAAATATGTCTTTGGAAATGTTTCACTAATTTCACCCAGTTGCTGAATCGAGTGGAAATTTGTGATCTGCTGGCACCTTTCAGCAGAAATCAAACCCAGTTCTGATGGAAAGTAAGTGATTTGAAAAGTTGGATCTTCTTCTCTCCCTTGGTGCTGAGTATTTGCAGCTGTTTCTGGTTTAAATCGGTGTTTCTGTAAGGGGGCATAAACGAAAAAGCTGCTTTTTTTATGAGAATAATTCACAGTGAAACGTGCCATGGCAACGGGGTGAAGCATTTTTCATTCTTGTTGCAGAGTAAAGGAGAAGAGCTGTGCATTGTGAAAGTCGAGCGAAGCGTGAGCTGGAGAAGCGAGTCTGCACTTTCTGAGCCCAGCCCCGAACCGTCACCACCACTGCAACATGCGCAGTACACACACACTGCAGGAGGGAGCGAGAGGCAGGTGAGTGTAAGAGGGGATGAGAAAGAAGAGAGAGGAGGGTGGAGGTTGAAAAGGAGGGGGGGGGAAGAGTATGGAGGAGGGAGGAGGAGTGCGGGAAAAGGGGGTGGAAAGGGAGGAGGGAGTTGGGGAGAGAGGTAACTATAAGGGGAGAGGGGGATGAGGAGGGTGGAGATTGAAAAGGGGGGAAGAGTATGGAGGAGGGAGGAGGAGTGCGGGAGAAGGGGGGTGGAAAGGGAGGAGGGTGATGAGAGGAGGAAGTTGGGGAGAGAGGTGACTATAAGGGGAGAGGGGGATGAGGAGAGTGGAGCTTGAAGGGGGGAAGAGGAGTGTGGGGGATGGAGGGTGGAAAGGAAGGAGGATGGTGAGAGGAGGGAGTTGGGAAGAGGTGCAGTTGAGGCAAGGGAAGGGTGTCGGAGGTGAATAATTGTGCTCTTGATGGTACTCTGAGGATCGCTTCATTGAAAGCTTTATAGTGGCCCTGGATAGCACATGTGGAAAAGGTTCCTCATCTTAATAAGCGTTGAAGTTCAAGGATGTGATCTGTGATGCATTTACTTCATTAATTAGTAATTATTAAGGATACTTTGCTTTCCTTCCTTATTAATGTTTTGTGGATTTTGAAAATGACCTTTTTATCAGAATTGAAATCAACTTACACTTGTTTTCCTTTCCAGAGCCGGTTCTTCCTCGGCCTCATAATGGAGATGGCAATCCATTCATGTTCAAGACCATTGTTCAACAGAGTGTTCTGTGATTTCTTACAATTACGCAGATCCCATTGCCACCATGGTAGGTCCAAGCGTCTATTGGTCTCGCGCTTCTTTCAGCCTATGAATCTCCGTGAGGACAAAGTGTCTGGGGCTGGTCGGTCTAGTGAGCTGAGCTGCAAGAGCCAGAGACTGATGCTTCAGGCTGGTCTCATTCAACCAGCTAATACAGGCTGTTTTCACTATCTACCGTACACTGTCCGAGCCATGGAGAAACTTGTCCGTGTGATTGATAAGGAAATGCAATCCATCGGCGGTCAGAAGATGAATATGCCCAGTCTCACTTCAGCAAGTCTGTGGAAGATCAGTGAACGCTGGGACCTCCTGGGGAAAGAACTGTTCAGACTGAAGGACAGGCATAATATGGAGTATTGTTTAAGTCCAACGCACGAGGAAGCGGTGACGGAGCTTGTTGCCACACAGGGTAACCTCTCATACAAACAGCTACCATTGATGTTGTATCAAGTGACAAGGAAGTTCCGAGATGAGCCAAAGCCGCGTTTTGGTTTGCTCCGCGGACGGGAATTCTACATGAAGGACATGTATACGTTTGATGTCTCGGAAGGTGCTGCTATGGACACCTATAATCTTGTTTCTGATGCTTATAGTCGCATCTTTGAGCGGTTGGGACTGCAGTTTGTCAAGGTGCAGGCTGACACAGGAAGTATTGGCGGTAAGATGTCTCACGAGTTCCAACTGCCAGCCGAGATTGGGGAGGATCGTCTTTTAATGTGTCCTGATTGTCATTTTGCAGCCAATGTCGAAGCAATGACGAACGTTGAAACAAACTGTCCACAGTGTCACGGCGAGCTGAGAGAAAGTAAGGGCATTGAGGTGGGACATACCTTTTATCTTGGGACCAAGTATTCCTCTATTTTAGGTGCCTCGTACTCCAACTCTGAGAACAAGCCTGTTGTGGCTGAGATGGGCTGTTTTGGCCTTGGTGTCACGCGAATATTGGCTGCATCGATCGAGATTTTGTCGACTGATGATGCCATTCGCTGGCCAGGCCTCCTGGCACCTTACCAGGTTTGCATCATTTCACCTAAGAAAGGCAGTAAGGAGGAACTGATTGCAGGTCTCTCAGAGACGCTATATGATACTTTAATAGATGCTCTCCCTCAGTTTCACGGAGAGGTGGTGCTGGATGATCGTAGTCATCTAACTATAGGCAAGAGATTGAAAGATGCCAGTCGCTTGGGTTACCCTTACGTTGTTATTGCAGGGAAGAGGGTTTTGGAAAATCCACCTGTCTTTGAAGTCAGCTGCCAAAATAATGGAAAGACAGTATTTCTCACACAAGAAGGTGTTTTGGACTTTCTGAGAAATGTGAAGATTGCTTAGTACATGCCATTTATTCTAGGATGACCTAAGCTGGTGAACGTGCCTTAATGTGGCTTGTGGACTCTTGAAATCAGGATCTTTTGGAAGAATGTAGTTTTAAAAAATCATGTACTGATGTAATTACATAATTTCACAATTGTCAGGAAATTGTTTGGATTGCTAAACAATGGTATATCAAAGAGATGTTTTTATATGATTCACTTAGAGCAAGAGATGTAATTAATGTCTTGGAAAGTTGAAATTATGGGTACAGGATTACGGACAATATGATCAGTAACAGATAATATGGAGATGGCATTGGACTGGGTGGGCACAATAAGAAGCCTCACAACACCGGGTTAAAGTCCAATAGGTTTATTTGGTATCACGAGCTTTCAGAGCGCTGCTCCTCGTCTGACTCACTTCAGCGCAGCCTCACCTGATGAAGGAGCAGTGCTCTGAAAGCTCATGATAACAAATAAACTGTTGGACTTTAATTTGGCGTTCTATCAGTAACAGACCAAAGCCATTCACCTGTCAATAGAAAAACTACAAACTATACCAAGAATACCTTGGGTTGAACATGGTGCTGTGTGTTAGTAATTTGTAAAATATCATGTATTGACCTTGAAGATTTGTTGGATTGTCATTGCTGTGTGGTTGAAGCGATCACAATTCCACAAACACAGCTTAATTCTAAGTGCATTATTTTTGTTCTGTTCTGTTAAGTTCATAGCTATGTTAATGTGTTAACTTCCACTGTGCCCAGTAGATGGGGAGTAACAAAGTCATGGGATGTCTGAATTTGGAGAATGTAATCTTTTGAGTAAAACAGAGAGAATTTTTGAAGAGAGTTGTTTCGTCTGATTTCTCTACCTCAGGCTTGTCCACCACAGTTTGGGAGAGACAACAACTTGAAGAAAACCAACTGGATAAAAACAGCTATCTATTAGATGGCACTAAAATTAACAAGGATAGAAAGTACCACAGGTTTCTGTTTTAGCTGGGGTGTATTTATCACCTGTGGATAAGGCCTTCTTGCCTTTTCCATGGTGGAGCTGTAAATTGATCTGCCTTTGGGCAGAGAACTGAAAAAGAGAATTTCTCACATGCAGAGCCAGGTCTGGAAGCGAGGGCAGGGAAGAGTGGGAATAGTATTGAATGCAAAATACTGCAGATTCTGGAATCTGAAACAAAAACAGAAAATGCTGGAAAATCTCAGCAAGTCTGATAGCATTTGCAGAGAGAGAATAGATCCAATGTTTCAAGTCTAAATGATTCTTCGTCAAAGCTCTGACAGATCATCGAGAATTTAGCATCGTGTTTGAGAGTGGAAAAAGTGGGTCAGAAACAACTATGTTAAACTTAAATAAGAATAATTACAAAGCAATTATGGCAGCATTGACTGGAGTGGACTAGGAAAAGAGTTTAGCAGAAAGGAGAGTTCATCAGCAGATGTTTATGAAAATAGTTCATGACTCACAACAAAGATATATCTCAGAGGTTTACAAGATTATGAGGGGTATATATAGAGTAAACAAGGTTAAGCTTTTTCCTAGGATGGACTCAAATAGCACGAGGGGTCATGAGCTTAGGGTGAGGGGGGTAAGGTATAATTTGGATGCTAGAGGGAGTTTTTTCACACAGATGGTGGTGGGGGTATGGAACGTGCTGCCAAGTAAAGTGGTGGAGGCAGGTACTCTGGAGTTATTTAAGAAATACTTAGATGGGCACATGAATAGAATGGGAATGGAGGGATATAGAAAACTGATTTAAAATAGGGATCATGAGCCTTGGGAGTCCCTGGGAAGTGTGTAAATAGTCGATGATATTGAGGTATTTGTTTTTATCCTACAGGTACTTTGGTCCGCCTTGTTGTCTAACAAGGGGCATATACGCGATGGGTCGTGAGAGGGCTGCTCTTGGATTTTGTTTTTGAGAGTATCCTAGTGCTTCATGTCGTTAGTGTACACTTGACCTGGATCATTTGATGAGCAACACAACAGTTCAGTGACTATCGCTGTGCTGTGCAGATACATGGATTTGGGCCTGTGTCTGTGGAAGTTTGCGCATTCGCCTCGTGCTTATGTGGATTTTCTCCGGGTGCTCCGGTTTCCTCCCACATCCCAAAGATGTGCTCTTAGGCTGATTGGCAGAACAAATTTTCCCTAAATCGTCTTAAATTTGGTTTCAATCCATAGATCTATAAACATAAACAGGGATCACGGGTAGAAGTGGGAACATCGAGGTGGTGGCGCGGGCTCGTTGGGCCAAAGGGCCTGTTTCTCATGCTGTTTTGTTCTTTGTTCTCAGTGAAAAAGAAAAATGATTCTAGGAATGGATACATCAACCATGGTTAACCAAGGAAGTTAAGGATAGTATTGAATTGAAAGAAAAAAATCATATAATGTGGCAAAAATTAGTGATAAGCCAGAATGGGAACATTTTAAAACTAACAAAAGATGACCAAGAAATAATAAAGCAGGAAAAGATTAACAATGGGGGTAAACAAGCAAGTAATATACAATTGGATAGTAAGAACTTATTTTAAAATATAAAAAGGAAGAGAGAAACCAAAGTGAACATCAGCATCCTGAGGATGAAACTGGAAAATAATAGGGAACCAGGAAATGGCAGAGGAGTTAAATAAATATTTTACATCAGTCTTCATGGTAAAATACACTAATAGCTCTCCAAAAATAAAAAATCAAGGTTCAAAAGACTATGGGTGGAGGAAATAAATACGATAACTATCACCAGAAAAAAAGTACTAAGAAAATACCTATAGTGCCATTTAAGCCCAATGGACCTGATGGGTTGCATCTCAGGATATTGAAAGAAGTAGCTGCAGAAATAGTGGATACAGAGGTAATAATCTTCCAGTATTCCTTACATTCTGGAAAAGTCACAGAGGAATGGAAAACTATAAATGTTAACACCCTTATTCAAAACAAAGGAGGCGGGGGGGGGGGGGGGGGGGGGGGGGGGGGGGTGCGGGCAGACCAAAAAAACCAAGAAACTATTGAACATTTGTCTTTGGGAAAATATTAGAGTCCATAATAAAGGATGTGATAGCAGAGTATTTAAAAATACACAATGTAATCAAAGGTAATGTGGCTTCATGAAAAGAAATGTCTGTCAAATTTATTAGAATTCTTTGACATGATGGAGAGGATAGATACAGGGAAACCAGTATATGGAATATACTTGGATTTCCAAAGAAAATTGATACTGCACAAAAGGCTATTTAACAAAATAAGAGCCCATGATATTCTGGGTAGTATATTAGCAAGGATAGAAGACTGGCTAACTAACCGAATGTGGAGATGCTGGCGTTGGACTAAGTAATAGAAGACAGAGAGCTGGAATAAAAGGTTTTTTCAGGACAGCAACCTGTAACTAGTCTACAGGGATCAGTGCTGGGGCCATAATTATTTACAATATATATTAATGACTTGGATGAGGCAAATGAATGTACTATTGCCAAATTTGTGGATGACACAAAAAATAGGTGGGATGGCAAATGGTGAGGGGGAGTCATAGAATGTAAAGGGATGTAGACAAGTGAGTGGGCAAAAACCTGGCAGATGGAATATAATGTAGGAGAACGGCAGCTATGCTCTTTGGTAAAAATAATAAAAGAACTGAATATTATTTAAAGGAGAGTGCTGCAGCACAGCGAGATTTGGGTTTCCTCATGCATACATCACCAAAGGCTAGCATGCAAGTTCAGCGAATAATTGGGAAGGTAAACATAATGTGAACCTTTATTTCAAAGAGAATAGAAAATAACAAATAGGGAAATCTTGTTGAAACTATACAAAGCACTAGTTAGACCACATCTGGGATACTGAACAGTTTTGTTCCCTTATCTATTGAAAGATGTACTGGCATTGGAGGCAGTCTAGAGAAGGTTCACTGTGTTGATCCCGGGTATGAGAGGTCGAGTAGTTTGGGCTTGTACTCGTTTGAGTTTAGAAGAATGAGAGGTGACCTAATAGAGATATTTAGAATTTTCAGGGGCTTGGCAGGGTAGAGGTTGTTTCTCCTTGCAGAAATGTCTAGGACCAGAGGATGTAATCTCAGAGTAAGAGGGTCACTGTTCAACACAGAGATGAGAAGGAATTTCTTCTCTCAGAGGATAGTGAATCTGGGGAATTTTATACAGTAGATGACTGTAGTGACTGGGTTATTGAGTATGTTCAAGGCTGAGATAGATTTTTAATCAGTAAGGGAATCAAGCAATTGAGGATTATCATATCTGATCAGTTCTGATCTCATTGAATGATGAAGACTCAATGGGCTGAATGATTCACTTCTGCTCCTATGCGTTTTGATCTCATGAAGTTGAAAGATGTTAAAATAATAAAAATGAGGCTGGTAAAAAGAAAAATACTTGTAAGATGCTACATTCTAATCATTTTCTTGTGTGCCTCAGAAATGTGGGTAAGTGAAGATCTTTAAAAAAAAATAGAGATCTTATAAATATGGAAGCAAGACAAATGGTCTAATAAGAGAAATGAAGAAATTGCAAGAGCAAAAAGAACTCTGAAAAGTGACATTGAGAAAATGTAAGTATGTTGGCCATTTGATCAGAGCTGAAAAGCCACAGAGATCTCTCGTAGAGGATAAAGTGGAGAGCAGCAGCAAGAGTAGTCGGACTTGGTATGGTTGAATGATGGGCATCACAGAGCAGTCACAGTTGAGCAGCGGTGGATGTGAGATGATGGCACAAGACATTCCATGACAGCAGATTTCCTGGCATGTGTAGCAGCTACAAACAGCACAGCAGAAAATCTGTCTGGAAGTTTAATCCAAATATTGACCACAATTTGTGTGAAGAGAGATATCCTGATGTTTGTATTAAAAATGTCCTCCTTTAGTTCAAGCCTGTGTTTCCTAGATCTACATTCGGAGTTTAATTAGGAATGTTGGTAGTGAGGTATTTCAATGGGACTTACTTCATCTTTCTTTACCTGTCACTGCCAGATTATTCGACCTTTTCCAGCAATGATCTGCAATTTAGTGGCAGCAAATAGCGTCTCCACCATCTCTCTTCAAATAGACATTTAAAGTGTTGTGTTCTTTTCTGCCTCTGTCCATTTCTTTTCTCCATTTGAATATATGCTTTGAAAGCACCATAATATTTCATCTGCTGCTGCAAATCTTCAGCCCTTTTCCGACCTTTATAAAAGCCCTACTAGATGACTACCCACCCCCATATGCTCCATTGTAATTGAGAAGCTGGGCCAAGCACAATGAAAAAGCTAATTTGGAGATGGATAGCAGGGCTAGTACCAGCAAGGACCTAGACTTTATGGAGGGTCATTTTCACTTTGAACAGTAGTGTATATCAGATGATAGCAAAATGATAGCTGTTTTACATTTTTCCTTATTTTTATTTCTAAGTGACTAAAATGCAATAGCTTATAGCGAAATGTATTATTATGTTGTATTATAGCTTTACGTTCCTCAATAGAAAATTGATATTTTGGTGAGGAATTATGGTTCCCATTAATGCAAATATGAGAAGCAGACAATTCTTGGCTTGTCCTTATAATACCTTGGGTAATATAGATGCCATCAAGTTGTTTCTTCAAACTTGATTCTAGCACACACACATTAAATTAACCCAATAAGTGCTGTGTTTTTTAATGTTAGACTCAATTCATTGCTCAATGCTCAGCACAAATTCATTCTGAATTGGTAATTTCTCTCCAGAAAGCCCACAAATGTGGCTAGTATGTGAAATGTCTGATTTAGTTGAAGGTGTTCGACTGACGTTGGAATGGCATAGTTTGGCAAAGTAGATTGTTGTATTTTATTCTTAAATTACCCTATTCTGTGTCAAGCCTGGAAGAGCCCTTGATGGGATTTAGCATTTCCCCGAGGTTTTACACGTCTCAATTTTTCCACAAGGGAATTCTGGAAAACCAGAAAGGCCTCAAGAGAGAGGGGACAGCTGACACTTTAAGGGAGTTGGCCTTCTCATATTGTTCATTCCTTGACAATGGAGTAGTCTGAAAAACAGCAATTGTGAGTGCATGATGCAACATGAAGATGCTTGCAAGAATGCTATAAGGTGAACAAATCTCTTTCTCCATATTTGTTCATGGGTTATGGGCATCATTGTCTAGGTCAGCATTTATTGCTCATTCCTAATTACCCTTCAGAAGATGGTGGTGAATTGTCTTCTTGAACTGCTGCAGTCCATGTGGTGTAGATACACCCACAATGTGAGAATGAGAGAGTTCCAAGTTTTGACCTAGCAGCAATGAAGGAACAGCAATTTTGTTCCAAGTGAGGATGTTGTGTGGCTTGCAAAGAAAATTGTAGGTGATGATGTTGCCATGTATCTACTGCCCTTGTCCTCCTGTTAGTGACCACAGTATTTTAAACAACTATGGTCCAAACAAATTCTGATGTCACCATCCACTGGTTACTTTATATCAAATACACTTTTTGCAGTTCAGCAAACAGACAGGCAAAATGATGGTAAAAACATGAGATTAGATTGCAATTTGGCATCAGATTATCCAAAGTTTGTTCCATCTGAAGATATACCAAGAGGCACAAAAGGTAAGGTTTGTTGAGTGGATTTTTTTTTTTACAGACAGAGTGGTGAGAATCTTCACATAACTCGTTTCTGGTTGGGCTTCTTATTGATTCAGGCATGATCAGGGTTCATTGTTTTTAACAATAACTTGACTATTTGCAGCTTCCCAGCTACGATCATTGCTCTGGAGAGTTTTAAAATCTTTGGCAAGTGGTTTCGACAAATGGAGCGCAGTTCCTGCATGACTTTCTCAATTCGATACTTTGCTTCAGCCTTTTCCACCCATATTTCCATCTCATGGATAATTGTTTCCTCACTGGATTTTTCCTGGATGAACAGTGATAGTAGTGATTCGATGAGGCAGCGGAAAGCCTCAGAGTAGTGGGAGCCTACATCATCGAGTTCAATTGCCTGCTTGAAGCACTCAACTGCATTGTGTTCCTCACCTTTGACCTGTAAACACTTTCCTCTCAGGAGCTGGATCTCAGGCAGTGTGTCGCCCAAGTCATATTCCATGGCTTTGGCAAAGAAAACTAAAGCATTGTTGAGTGCACTTTCATCCACCATCTGAAGCTCCTGCACAGCATCAACACCCATGTAGTAACAGACCTGTTGACAATGCAGAACACGGTTACCTTATGATGTTGGTGTACCTTTAGGAGTTTTTTAAAATTCATGTTCACAGCCTTGGGTGATGTCATTGTTGAGAGGAGTAAAAAAGAACTGTAACAGGTCAGGTGACAGGGATTCATTTTCAGTTGGGAGTTGCAGGTTTGAGTTTTTAACTTTTAGAAGAGAGAGAAAACTAAAAAGTATTTTTCCCCTCTGTTGATTAGCTGAAAATCTGCTGTTGTCGGAGGGCTGGACTAGAGTCTTCCTCTGGTGTTTTGGGAAGCAGTCTTGTCTTCAAACTGTTCTGAGTGGCAAGAGCATTGGACTACAGAATTCAATTAAAGGCCTCAATCACATGTCCCTTAGTCTGTGCTACGTTCAGCCTGTTATAAAGGGGTTGTTTATGGATGTTGGTTTCATTTGGACAGCTTGTATGTATTCATTAAGGGTTATACATTATAATGGTTGTTCTGTTTCTTGTTTTTAATTGATAAAAGTTCTGGCTAATTTTCTTACAGTGTGTTAACTATTTGCTTAAATAACCAGGGTTTGATAAAACAAAGTGGATCTTTTGAATCATACCTGAGGTGGAACAGCTCGTATTTATCCTAGCCAAATTCAAGATACAAAACTTATGATTAGGCTAGCTTCATAAAATACTTTGGAGTTTCTGACCTCAATCGTAACACTATTCCACAGGGGACAATGGAATGGTGGATGGGTGGCAGCACATTACAAGATAACAATCAAATCTAAAATCTAGAGAAGATCATAAACTACAAGAGCTCTAACAGTTTTAGTCATCTGTTCAATGTACAGCAAATATCCCTCCTGACTTTCTATTAGATATATCAACATATTGAGCTACTGGATGGCCAGTGACCAAGCCATTTTCTATCATGACACTAATGGCTTTAAACATAAGTGATGCTAAGGCACCAAACCTAACTTTCCCTGACCTGTGGAAATAGAGTATGTTCAGATGGAACACATTTTTATAACCCACTGAGTTCTATATCCCATTGACTTCAAAACAGATGCCCTAGCAGAATCCAAACTCATCACTG
Source organism: Sphyrna mokarran (assembly GCA_024679065.1). NCBI lineage: Eukaryota > Metazoa > Chordata > Chondrichthyes > Carcharhiniformes > Carcharhinidae > Sphyrna > Sphyrna mokarran. The sequence goes on from JAGIQG010000009.1 coordinate 26,910,849, forward strand.
GTAAGCAGGTTATTATGGAGTCAGTGCCTTTTGATGGTATTATTGATGATACCTTCTATCACTTTACAGAATAATGGACAGTTGACTGATGGGATGGTGATTGCCCAGATTGGATTCGTCCTGTCCTTTTGTGGATAGGTCATTCCTAATTTTCCACATTGTCCAGTATTATAGCTATAATGGAACAGCTTGGCCAGAGACTAGTTCTGAAGCAGAACTTTTCTGCAAAATATTCAATTTTCTCTTGTAGGAGATGGTCATTGCCTGGCACTTGTATGGTGAAGATGTTATTTGCCATTTAGAAAGATGTCATAGAAATAGAAATCCTACAGTATAGAAAGAGGCCCTTCAGCCCATCAAGTCTGCACTAACCACAATCCCACCTAGGCCCTACTCCCAAACCGCACATATTTTACCCAGTAATCCTCTCTAACCTTTGCATCTACAGTCAATGTAGTGTGGCCAATCAATCTAACCCAGACATCTTTGGACTGTGGGAAGAAACCAGAACACCTGGCGGAAACCCACACAGACACAAGGAGAATGTGCAAACTCCACACAGACAGTGACCCAAGTTGGGAATCAAATTCAAGTCCTTGGAGCTGTGAAGCAGCAGTGCTGACCACTGTGCTACTGTGCCACCTCAGCCTTATCAGCCCACGCCTGAATATTGTCCAGGTCTTGGCTGCCTATGGGCACAGACTACTGCAGTATCTGAAGAGACATGAATGGTGCTGAACATTGCAAATACAGGACTTCATTTCCATGAAAACTCCAGTCAATCCTATTATGGACAAATACGTTTATGACAGGTAGACTGGTGAGGATGAGGTCAAGTATGTTTTTCTCTCTTGGTTCCCTCACCACTTGCTGCAGATCCAGTCTAACTGCTATGTCTTTTAGGATTTGGTCAGCTCAAGTCTGTATTGGTGCTAGTGAGCCACACTTGGTAAAGGCCCAGCTTAAATTCTGTGCCCTTACCACCAACCACTGCTTCCTTCAAATGATGTTCAACATGAAGCAGTACTGATTTGTCAGTCGAAGGCAGCCCCTAGATGGTAATCAGCAAGTAGTTTCCACGCCCATGTTTGACCTTGTACCACGAGACTTTGGGGAGCCCAGAGTTGATGTTAAGCATTCCCTGGGCAACCCCCCTCTCAAGTGTTGGGTCTGTCCTGCCAGTGGGACAGGATATATCCAGGGATAGTGATGATTAAGTCTGGGGGATTGTCTGGAAGGTATGACTCTGGCACAATCTGTCTGAGGGACAACTCTCCCAATTTTCACAAAAATCCCCATGTTAGCAAGGAGAAATCTGCAATGCCATTATCACTTCTGGTGCCTGGGTCGATGACTGGTGGTCCATCCAGCTTCATACAGCTGCGTAGATTATTTTTCAGAAGATATTTAGGAATCAACCACAATGCTGTGCATCAGGAGTTACACAGGGCCCATACTAGGTAAGGACACCAAATATTCCTCCCTGAAGGTGTTTACAATAATCAATAATGGTTTCATGGTCATCAGTATAAAGACTAGCTTTTAATTCTAGATTTATTAATTAGAATTAAATTTCACCAGCTGCCACAGTGGGATTTGAACCCATGTCACAAAAGCATTAACCTGAGCCTATGGATTGCCAGTGCAGTGACATCACCACCACAGTATTGCCTGTGGGACCTCACAGATGCCCAGGTTTGAGCTGTTAGATCATTTCTGAATCTATTCCATTCAGCAGAGTGTTAATGCTATACAATATGATGCTGGGTGTCTGCAGTGTGAAAATGTGGCTTAGTCTCCACAAGGACTGTGTTGTGATCACCCCTCCCAACACAGTCGTGGACAGATGCAGGTAGATGGATGAGGGTGAGGTCAGGTAAGTTCTTCCCTCTTATTGGTTTCTCCCAACTTCCCGGAGAGCCCTTTGGCAGCCATGTCCTTCAAGATTTAGCCCGTTCAGTAGTCCTGTTACCATTCTTGGTGATGGGCAATGGCATTCTCTGGTTAGAAAACGTACCATGTTCTTGCTTTTCCTCACTGCTTCTTCCAGTGGTTACGAACACGGGAAAATATTGATTCATCAGCTGAGGGAGAATGGCAAGTAGTAATTAACAGAGAGTTTCCCTATCCATGTCTGACCAGATACCATGAGAATTCATGAGGTCCAAAGCCAAACATTTTGGATTCGCAGGATCACACTCTCTTGACGTTATATCACGGTGGTCTGTACTACCAGTGATTCAGGACATACCCAGGACAGCTGAGGAGAGGTCCAGTAACATAACCTCTATGCTACTTGACTGAAAGAACCTTACATAAAGTTCAGTTATGCAATACTCACCTGTCCCATATCCAAATAGGTTTTTAGGCAGGGACATACAGACAGTATTAAGTCCAAATCAGCTTTTGCTTTAGATAGTAGCTGTCTGTCTGGAACTCCACTCTGACCCATCTTGACACGCTCAAGGCCTCGCGTGTACAGTTTTATATAAATCTTGGGAAAGAAAAACATACATAGAATGTTAATTGTGTAATGCATTAAGAGGAATATTTCTTCTTCTGAGATTGGATTTAAGTTCTCCATGCTCTGAACTACAAATCAAGCTGCCCTTAACCAATTCAGTTCCAATCTTGTTTACCTATCACTCATGTCGCTGCCAATCTACATTGTTTAAATTGTAGATATCGGAATAAAAGCAACTCCCAATGTTGTCTTTAAATCCTTTCAGGATCTCACATCCCAACTCTAACCTCTTCATGGCCATTTTTTATTCTTCCACAGGATGTGGTATTGTTGGCAAGGCCATAATTTTTATTGCTAATCCCAAATTGAACTCAGTGGGATCCAGAGTCTATGTTGGCAACTCCAAGGGCAATTCCAGAAGGTCACCTGTGCTGGGTCCGTCCTATCAGTGGGGTGGGACATACCTATGGATGGTGACCTCTGGGAGATTATATGTGAGGTATGGATTCTGTGAGTATGACTATCAAGCTACTGCTTGACTAGTCTGTGGGATTGCAATTCCAATTTTGGCAGAAACCCTCAGGCATTAGGAAGGAGAACTTTGCAGGATCAACAGGACTGGGTTTGTCATTGTCATTTTTGATGCCTTGGTTGATCAATCTGATTTTGTCCCGTTTATAAACTTTGTAGCAGTCTGATACAACTCAGGACAGGTGTCAGAGGTAGGTTCTTTACCCAGAGGATAGTAAGGGTATGGAATGCCCTGCCTGCTGCGGTTGTAGATGCGCCAAGTTTGGTGGCGTTTAAGAGGTTAGTAGATAAGTTTATGGATGAAAAGGGAATGATTTAGGTTAGGGGTTCATTGTTTTTTCTTAATTGATCAGCGCAACATCGAAGGCCAAAGGGCCTGTTCTGCGCTGTAATGTTCTATCTTCTATGTTCTAACTTAGTGGCTGCTAGGCCATTTCAGAGGGCACTTAAGAGTCATCCACATTGCTGTAAACACAGTCCCTATCAATAAAATCTAATCTTATAAACACAATCCTCCCACATGCCTTCTTGTGCATTCCCACCAGTGGCAGCCCTGTCTTTATTATCAATGCCCTCCCTTCCCACCCCCAAACTCTTCTCCCTGTGTACCTCCCATTCATACTTTAGGACCTTCCTTATAACCCACCTTTTCACCAAGTGTTTGGTCACTTCTTTAGTATTTTTCCTCCTGAGTTTTGGGCTCCAGTTTTCCCGACTACACCTTTGTAATATTCTTGTGGATATTTTTCTACTCGGAAGGAATTATGTCCATTCAAATTCAATGGACATAAAATTAAATCTAGCCTATTTTGAAAACCTCCTCCCATCAATAAGCATTGAACCTAGTTAGCTTCAACATATTTTCTCCTGTTTGGTGATTTTAGCCAAAGTTACCTCAAATTTATCTGTCGCCTTGTACAAATAAGAGAGAAAATATATACCTGCTAGTATAGTTCACTATCCATTCTCTCCTTCAGCATGGTCAAAGCTAGGATCTCACCATTCAGGGCAGGAATTCATATCCTACCACTCCCTGATACAGTCCATCAGAGTACTAAATACCAAAGTCCATCTTCACTCTACTCAAGATTAGAAGAAAAAGCCTTTAGGGATCATAAGGTGATGGCTCCCTTCTCAAGGTCATAGCAGGTAGCTCTTCACGTCTGTCTCTAGGCAGGAAGAAGACTATCCAGCCCACAGATAAACACCCACCCACATAGAGAGAGAGGTTGTTCCTGGCTGAGGAATCTAAAATACTGAAGGATAGTCTCAGAAACGGGGCCTATTCTTTAGGGCAGAGATATAGAGAAATTTTTTCAACCTAAGGGTTGCGAAGCTTCTAGAATTTTTATCCCAGATGATTGTGGATGTTCCATTATTAAATATATTTAAATTGAGATAGACAAGTCTTTGGTCCTCTTAGGAAATCAAAGAATGTGGGAATTGGGCAGGAAAGTGGAGGAAAGGCCAGTGACTAATTGTGATCCTATGGTGGAGTGGTTCAAGGGGCTGTATGGTTTACATATGTTCCTATTTCTTATGTTATGTTCGCAAGAGTGCTCTTTCCTGGCTTAGACATCTCCATGCACTCACTAATGCACCCACATAAGCAAACAGTTTTACATTGTGGGTAATGACAACAATTGTTAGGAATAAGATACCTTCGCCCTTGTGCTGTAAGCTTGCCAATTTGTTCCTGGATCTGGAAGAATATTCAAGGCCATGTTACAGATACCAATTGCCATGTCTTGTTTGCCGAGAAAATGAAAAACTTTGGCAAGCCGATTCAGGATGAAGGGATCTGTTTTTGCAGTTTCAATAGCCTGGAAAATTAATTGGAGAGAGGAATATTAAATTTGTGCATTTTACAAGTTCATATATAGCTACGACCTGAAAGATCATGAAAAATAACAAAGTTGGATATCAGGCTGGAAGAGGAGATGAGAAAAAAGGACTTGATTTATACAACTCCTTTCATTTATACATAGTACATATACATGAAGTACATTTTGAAAGGTAACCAGTGTTGTAATGTTGTGAGTGGCACAGTGGTTAGCACGGCTGCCTCACAGCGCCAGGGACTCGTGTTCGATTGCTGGCTTAGATCATACTGTACGTGGAGCCTGTACACTGTCCCCATATCTGCATGGATTCCCTCTAGGTGCTCCAGTTTCCTCCTCCAGTCTGAAGATGTGCTGGTTAGGTGCATTGGCCGTGCTAAATTCTCCCTCAGTGTACCCAAACTGGTGCTGGAGTGTTGCAATTAGAGAATTTTCATAGTAAGTTCATTGCAGTGTTAATGTAAGCCTACTTGTGCCACTAATAAATAAACTTAAAAATTAACTGCTGGAGCCAATTTGTACACAGCAAACTGTTTAATGGTCTAATTGAGGGATAAATGCTGGCCAGGAACTGGGGATAACTCCTCTTCAAAATAGAGCAATGGGATCTTTCTCATCCAACTGAGAGTGCAGATGGTTTCTTGCTTTAGCATTTCATCCAAAATATGCCAACTTCAATGTGGAAGCGATCCCTCAGTATGACACTAGAATATCAGCCTAGATTTTTGTGCTCAAGTCCTCAAGTAGGACTTGAACTGGCACAATCTTCTAATTTAGAGAGTGAGAGTTCTGCCAACTGAGCCGTGGCTGATACCTTGCAAGATTCAACTTGTGAATCACAAAGGTATACATCTATATTATGTTACATTAGTTACGTATTTTGTAAAGACAACATTCTGCCATTTCTATAGGTGGCATCTCAACAGCATTTTCCGATTCTAAAGTTGCCTTTCACAATTAGATACTGGTAGCGTGGCATGGTGGCTAGCACTGGTGCCTCACAATGCCAAGAACCAAGGTTCAATACTGACCTTGGATCACTGTGTGGGGATTGCACATTCTCCCAGTGCCTGTGTGAGTTTCTTTCGGGTATTCCGGTTTCCTCCCACAGTCCAAAAGATGAGCAAGTTAGACAAATTGGCCATGGTAAATTACCTCTTAATGTTCACAGATGTCTAGGTTAGATGCATTAGCGGGGTAAATGTATGGGGTTATGGGGATAGGACGGGGAAGAGGACTTGTCAGAGAAACTGTATATACTTGAAGTGCCAAATAGCCTCCTTTTGCACTGTAGAGATTCTATGATTCTGGATGTACATTACTATCACTAGATGGTATTTCATAAACTTCAGAGGTTGCAGAACTCCCTTTAACTACATTGCCTACACACTAATTTTGATGGTAACATCACAAAAAAAAAGAAAGTAGTGGAAGATGTACATGATTATACAAAGCTTAGGTAATTTTAAAACTATTCATGATTTGTCACTGTTTTGTCCAGCATAGCATGATCAAAAATTTCTTCCAGCCAAATACTGGGAAAACCAATGCCATTGTCTTTCGTCTCTGTCACAAGTTCTTTCTTTACCTTTAACAGCTTTTAGTAATTGAGCAAAAGCAAAAGCACTTCGGCACAGCTGTGCTAAGAAGTGTTAGGCAAGAACCAAAGCGGGAATAGGACAATTCTCTTCTGTTTACCTTGGGATAGCGTGGGCAGGAACTAAAGTAAGGATCTATTCCGCCAGTTCCCTAAATATTCACCCATATCCAGCTCTTGGCATCTGCTGAGCATCAGAAACACCCAGTGAAACAGGGCAGGTGCAGCCAAATAAAAATGGTAACTGTTGAATGTTGTGGGCTCCCAAAATCATCAACAAGAGCTTCCAACAAAAGATAGTTTATTCCTTAGCTCAATCGCCAGATACACTTATGCTCTGCCCATACTCCTAAGGATGACTCTCTTTCTCCTGCCATGTGACCTGTTTTGTAGGCGTGTCATTATGTTCTCAGTGAACACTCAGCCTGCTTCTTTCTCCTTTAGTTGGGACACCCAATGACATAAGATACAACAGTGTGCACCATAGAAAATTATATACAGATTATTTGTGTGGTACACAATTAAACAAACTGACATGGTATAACTACTTGCATATATACATGCATACATAAATAATTAAAAATGTGTGTGTATATAGAGGTGCAGATTAAGCTGTAGCAACTAATGCAGAGCCCATTGTGTGTGTTTCTCTCTCTTGCTCTCTCTCTACCCCTACCCCTTCACCCCAGGGGGTTGCTCATGATATGCTCAAAGTCCCGTGTGTGTGTGTAAAAGTTGTGAAGTTCAGAAGAGAGGAATTGGTAAGCATTGTCTATATTGAGTTTCTTGGGGCATTGTGTGCGGCTATTATCTGTTTAGTTTAATGATGACTGTCTTACTCGTCATGTTTGGCAGGTAGTTAAATTCAAACCACTCAGTAAACCAATCAACTAAGACAAGTGATTGTTTACCGTTCCATTTGAAGATGTGAATGACCAAGGGTGGTTTGGGACCTCATGTAAATGCAACTTTTATTTTGCTTGATGTGGCTTGAGTGCATTGCGTGTCTTGCCATGTCTGCTTACATGAAGAGCCAGCACAGTGATTCCTTGGCCTTGCATCTGGTTGCATTCAACCCAGGATGCCTTTGTGTGTGGTATCTCTGGAGAGCAGTAGCAATGACAAATAACTGGCCTAGCAGTATCAGTAAATACTGTATGTTCAGTTCATCTCCGACGGTGAAAAACATGCAGAGTTCAAGGGGAAGACCTCTCTGAGAATTTAGCCATCCCTTCATGATGATGTTATGTAGTTGCCTCTCTGTGATGTCAGCCTGTAAGGTCTATTTAAGGACAACACCTCTATTGCCATTATATCTATGTCTTCCTCATGATCTGCCTCATCTGTGGTGGTTAAGAAGACTCTGGAAACAGCATAAGCCAAGTACAGTTCCTTGCCATATTTATAGATGATGCTGAGGTTGTAGCTTATAATGCGGAGTATCATGGGGAGCATACCTGAGGAAGTAACCCACATTCATTTGTCTATTGGATTGATTATGTTCCCTAGCTAGATTTAGCAACATCTCTTCTCTTGTAGGCATGTGACTAGACTACGTGGGGAAGGAGTCCTGTGCCTATCTTACAAATTGTACTCCCTTTTCTCTGTTTGTTCCTTCCCCATTCCAATCAATAAGTTAGTTATTGGAACCTCCCGGAACAATGGGATGTTATTATTCCAAAGCATGGCTAAAGCCAAATAACAGAACCTCACCTGTCCATAACAGTCGAGTGGATCAGTTCCAGAGTATCCACAATCATGAACTGCCATTGGTGTACTGGGGAAAGAGTCTGCCCGCTCAAGCATCATCCCTAAGTAACACCAGGCAAGAGCTGGGAAAAGAGAAAATGAAATGATAAAATGGCTAATGCTGAGTGGCTGAAGTTGCAGTAGAAATAGTTCTCAGATTTTACATATGTTGTTACACTGTCTACAGTTATTTAGATTACTAATGGTAAAACACAAGTTATATATTTTTACAGTTGCACAAATGCATTGACCTATCCTTTGTCCTCAAAATAATAATGAGTTTAATGGTGCACTATTATTTACATGCAAAGCTACAGTAACATCACGCAACAACAACTGTGGGATTAAACATGGAAATCCAAAGGTTGTTGCCCTGATGCACCCCTCTTCCATTAATTTCCTGAAAATTTTTTCAAGGTCTACCTCATCATGAATATGCAGTGAATATCATGAAGTTGCTATCTTTGCGCATTAGACACAAACTAAACTGATCACACAATGTTAGCCCTTGTCCACCTAAGTATTAAATGTTGCCGGTCAGAATCCTTGAAAACGAACAAATGCAAGTGTGGAATTTCATTCCTTCAAGTTTTAATTCATGGAGAATTTTAGATATATAAATATTTTCCAAGCTATTTTTACTGAACCTTTCTTAATTCAATCTTTCTTTCACTCTCTTTATTTCTCTTGCTCTATTTGATTTCACATTGAATTCACCCACTGTAATTTGCACTTCTTTCTTAGTCTTGATGCTGTTAATTTCAATAAGATTGGTTGACAAAATACATATTTGCTTGCACTGTTAAGTTGAGCCCCAGATGGTCAATTTCTCTGGTTGTGGTGTGATCACCTCTCACATTCAGCAGTTTGGCACACAGGACATCCTAACTAATGACAGCTCTACTAAATGTCCTGCCACTGTAAATTGATTTATGACCTAGATGATGGGATATAAAGTAAAATTTACAAGTTTGTTGATGGTACAAAGACAGACAGCATAGTAGATGGAAGTATAAAATTACAAAGAGATATTAGTAGGTTAAGTGAATGGGCAAAACTATGGCAAAAAGCAATTTAGGCAAACTGTGGCAATGTGGACAAATGAAGCCATCCACTTTGGACCTAAAAAAAAGAACAGGCTATTCTGTAAATGGGCAAAAGTTAGGAATAGTGGATCCAAAGCAACATGCTCTCTTAGTTATGTAGCAACCCAAGAATCTTCATGCTGGCTCAGCAGAAGTCCTTTAAATTACTGCATGTGCATGGCAGTGCAAAAGTAATTTATTGTGCTTTAAATAAATTGCCCACAACCTAAGAAAGTTGGTTCAAAGCTCCCTTGTGGGTTTGGGTACAGGGATCATTAAAATGTCATGGATAGGTACAGAAACTAATCATAAAGGCTAACACACTGCCGTCCTTTGTATCTAAAACATGGGAATGAAGCCACGCTTCAGCTATGCAAAATCCTGTTTAGACCATACCTGAGTAATGTGAACAGTTCTGGGCACTACACCTTTGGTATGATTTACTGGCCTTAGAGAGAGTGCAACATAGATAACAAGAGTTAAATTATGAGGAGAGATTACACAAACACGGGTTATATTCCTTAGAATTTAGAAGATCAGGGCAAGATTTGATCAAGACATTGAACAAAGATAGAGAGAATCTATTTCCATTGGTTGGGAAGTATAGGACTGGGGCATAACCTGAAAATGAAAGGCATTTCAGGAAGCAATTCTACATATGAATCACAGTATAAGTTTGGAACAATCTTTTTCAAGTGGCAACTGGCGCTAGATTAACTGTTAATATTAAAAGTGGGATTGGGAAGTATTTGTTAACCAAAAGGTATTAAAGGATATGAAGCAAAGGCAGGTATACTGAGTTGGATCACAGATCAGCAATGATCTCACTGAATGGTACAACAGGCTCGAGGTATTAAATGGATTACTTCTGTTCCTGTCTCTTCTCAGGTACTATATCCTAAGAGAATATTGTGACCTAGGGTCTCCATGTTAACCTTATTCTGGATGTATGGATCATCTTTGTTGGTCATCCAGTTTGTGAGAATCTTTTATCTTTGATTTTCCTCATCAAAATAAAACTTTCTAAATCATGATTTCTTATTAGCTGCTCAAGAAATTCCAACTATCTCTTCCTGATCTTGGTTAGCAGAGTTCTTTTGGTCTCAGGTCCAGCACCTCTTCATTGATTTGTCCACCATATCTTCATTATTTACCTCAAAAACCAAAACTTTACAGCCTCAATCACCATATTTGTTTCAGTGATCATAAAAAGTCACTAAAAATCATATTCCACCATTGTTACATGTCCTGGTCTAATTAGTTGCAGATGAATGATGCAACACAGAAAAATGCAGCTCACAGAAATAATATTTGAAGAGATTCGCAATACCACTTTTTTTTTGTGTAGTCTTTCTAATTCATTAGAAGCAGTAACAATGCAGAAAAACCAATTCCACGCAGGGACAATATGGGACTGAACTGATCCTCCATTTATATATCTGACAATTCAAGAGAGGAAGATTCACCATCTCTTACACTACCTCTATATTGTATGCTGTCAGATTTGAGAACCTCCCGCAGTAATAGCAATGATCTGTTGAAAAATGATAGGCGTCTACAAGCAGAGGGGTCCTTGTTCATTAATATTCCATCCAATCTACCAGAGGAAAAGGGGGAAAAAAAGGGCAAGTTAATTCTTGGATTAAATGAAACAATAATCATTTCAAAAGAAAACTAGTCTGGGCTCCACCAAGAATAAACAGCAACGGGAATGTTGATATCCCAGTGCAGAAACTCGCTCAGAGTTTTTACAATGATTTTAGAAATATGCATGTGATTATTATGAAAATGATAACTATATAAGATTCATATAATGTCTTGCTGTTTTAACTTATCAATGTTGCTGGTGTAGCAACTTTGTTAAAACCCGAGGGTGCAAGAAATATTCAATTAAACTAATTCAAACAACCCAACATGCCTACTACTGCCATATAGTAACATAATTCATGTTAAAGTTATGAACAGCAGTATTTACTTACCATTAAAACCTCCATAAAAGATAAAGAAATGTTGCAAGATGCTTCAGAAATGGGATGCAGATGCCCAATCAGGAAGGGAGGAACTAAATAGGGTGAGTGAAAGTTTATTGAAGAGATAGATTTTGAGACAGTTTATAAAAGTGAGGCAGAGAGATTCAGAAAGGCAGTGTTGACAGCGAGCTAAAGGTTTTTAAATTTCCACTACCAAATGAAAAGAAGATGAAAAGCAGATGGGAATCAAAGGAGAAAATATAGGGCTGGAATGGGTGTGGAGATAGGGTAGCATGGTGGTGGTGGTGGTGGTGGGATTTGGTGACGAGGACATGGATTTTAAATTTAATTTTTCAGAGGACAGAATGTGGCCAATGTAAGTCAATTGGGATGTGGGTCAAGAGAGAGTCATGCTCCACTTATTTCCACCTACCCTTCCAACATGTTAGCCAGTCCAGTGTAATATGGACAGTTACAGTGTGTCAATTACACAGTATTTACAGTACAGAAACATGCCATTCAACCCAAAAAGTTCATGTTGATGTTTAGTCTCCAGATGAGATCCCCCCCTCCCCCCAATAGAATCTTAGAATCTACAGTGCAGAATCCATCAATCCTGCACCAACAACAAGTCCTATCCCTGTAATCTCAGTATTTACCCTCTTAATACCCTTGACTCTAGGGAGCAATTTATCATGGCCAATCTACCTAATCCACACATCTTTGGATTATGGGAGGAAACCAGAGCATCTGGATAGAACCCACGCAGACACAGGGAGAACATGAAAACTTCACATAGACAGTGACACGAGGCCAAATTGAACCCGGGTTCCTGGCGCTGTGAGGCAGCAATGTTAACCACTGTGTCATCATGCCACCCATAAGCCCACCTTACTTCATCTCACTGTATCAACATGTCATTTTATTCCTTTCTCCTTGATGTACTTATTGAAATCAATGCCTGACTTGATGGTTTGTCTCACAGCATTACTCTTATCTTGGCACAGGGAAAAGGGTCCACTGATCTGTAGATCTAAATGGAGGATATATGACTAGTGTATAGTAAACGTAAGGAATGAGTGTTGGTTAACTCAGATGGCTGAATGCCTGGTTTGTAACGCAGAGCAATGCCAACACTGCAGGTTCAATTCTTGTCCAAAGAAGTTTTACACGAAAGCTCTGCCTTTTCAACCTTACCCCTTGCCCAAGATGTTGTTAGCTTCAGGTTAAAGCACCATGTCATCCACAACCCTTCAACCACCACCTCCCCCTCCCCGCCACCTTCAAGGCGAGAGCAGCCTGTAGTCATCTGGGACTATAACAACCTTACTTACTTTTACATAAGGAATATGTCCCCAGTGACACACAGTTATTTATGGAAAGTGACATTCCAGTGGAAATCCATTGTGTTATGCAATACCATTGGGTTCTCTTCAAGTGAGATACGATGATTGATCTAATGTTGATAATTACAACAGGTTATCTTACCTAATAAACATAGTAGCCATTGTGAAATACCAACTCCTTTTCTCTTCTAAAGTTATCTATGAAAAAGAAATACAAATAGAAAATTACAGTGCAGAAGGAGGCCATTTGGGCTGTGGTGACTGTGCTGAAAGGTGTGCTTTCAAATTGAAAATTCATTAAAATGCTCAAAGCTGCTTGTTATGATGGGGGGGGGGGGGGTTAAAATCAGTTAATGAAATCTGGAATTGAAAGCTGGGTTCAATTTTGCTGACGCTGAAACTATTATGGATTGTTTTTTAGAAAAATCTATTTTTAAAAATTCATTCATGGGATGTGGATATCACTGCCTGGCTGGGTCAGCATTTGTTATCCATTGTTGAACTGAGTGGCTTGCAAAGGGCAAAATACTGCAGGTGTTGGAATCTTAAACAAAAACAGTAAATGCTGGAAAATCGCAGCAAGTCTGACAGCATCTGTAGACTGAGAATAGACCCAACGTTTAGAGTTAGGACAGTCCTTCATCAGAGCTAAAGACAAGGAAAATTAGACAAGATTTATACTATGAGGGTCAGGGAAAGAGTGCGGAGGCTGAAATTGATATAGACAAAAAGATCATAAAGGCTAGAATGATGCTAAGAGTGTACATTGAGAGATCAAAATGTGTAAATGGCAGAACATTAGGTGCAGAATGTTAAAGGATAACCTGAGGGAAAAAGCAAAATACTGTGGATGATGGAATCTGAAACAAAAACAGAAAAAGTTGTAAAATCTCAACAGGCCTGACAGCATCTGTGGAGAGAAAATAGATCCAATGTTTCAAGTCAAAGCTCTGATCAATGACCATCCCTTATCTTGCTGATATAGTTAAGAAAGTCCACCAATGTCTCTACTTTCTCAGAAGACTTAGGAAATTTGGCACGTCAGCTATGATTCTCACCAACGTTTACAGATCCACTATAGAAAGCATTCTTTCTAGTTGTATCGCAGCTTAGTATGGCTCCTGCTCTGCCCAACACTGCAAGAAACTACAAAAGGTTATGAATCCATCACACAAACCAGCCTCCCATCCAGAGTATAGACTCTGTCTATACTTCCCGCTGCCTCAGCGAAGCAGCCAGCATAATTAAGGACCCTACGCACCCCGGACATTCTCTCTTCCACCTTCTTTCATCCTGAAAAAGATACAAAAATCTGAGGTCAAGTACCAATAAAATCAACAATAGCTTCGTCCCTGCTGCCTGCAGATATTTGAATGGACCTATCTTGCATTAAATTGATCTTTATACCCTAGTTATGACTGTAATACTACATTCTCCACTTCCTCGTTTCCTTCTCTATGAACAGTATGTCTTGCCTGTAAAGCGGGCAAGAAACAATATTTTTTATTGTATACTAATACATGTGACAATAATAAATCAAATCAAACTCAGGCTCCAAAACGTTGATCGTATGCTGTCTCTACAGATGTCGCCTGAGATTTGCCAGCATTTTTTTTTGATAGTCTGAGGAATATGATAGGACCTAATGGGTTGGGTGGGAAAACAAGATGAAAAGCCAGATTTTAGAAGTGCAAAAAGTAGGCTTGCTTGTCAGTTTCAGGGGGAATTTAAGAGTGATAAGACAGTTTGCTGTGTGAGTTGTAAAGGACGCCTCTGCCTCTGACCTTGTTCTTTCCATAGAGTAACGCTTTGTCATAGAGCCCGATAGCTGTGATAAGCTTTTCGGCGTGCTCCTCCTCGCTCTGCAGCCCCACGTCGAAAGCACTGGCATATGCATGTTCAGCCAGGCACCTGGCTGCCCGGAGCGGCCCCAGCGACTGAGCCTGCTCCTCCTGCCCTTGCTCCAAGCCCATCAGCTGGGACAGCCGCTCCACGCACTCGCTGGCCCGAACCTCCTCCTGCAGCCGGTCGTACACATAGCCCAGGTTGGCCCAGGCGTTGAGGTTGCCCGGCTCTTCCCGGCACACGCTGGAGAAGATCTCCTCGGCCGCCCGGTACTCCTCCAGGTAGAAGGCGAAGACCCCCAGCAGGTTGCGGACAGCGAAGCGCTGAGCGCCCTCCTCCGCCTCCAGCTGCAGGCTGTCCCTCTTCAGCTTGGCGTCCCTCCGCCGCTGCCTCTCTGCTTGGAGAGGCTCGAAATTCAAATTCAATTCCAGGTGGAAGTGTCCGGGGATGTAATCCATCTCCTGAATTATCTCCTCGATTTCTCGATCTGAGCCTTCTCCCATCTTTCATCAAAGGAGAAAATCTCTCGATTTTTGGAGCACATGTATTTCAAAAAATAAGTTCACCTCCTGGGTAACTCTGGCACTTCTGTACTCTCCAGTGTGGGAAGGGTTTGATAAGGGTGTGGCTAAAAACAATAAAACTCTCCTACTTAGTCCTCAGCTCTTTTCATTATATTTTTTATTTGATTTATTATTGTCACATGTGTTGGGATATAGTGAAAAATATTGTTTCTTGTGCGCTATACAGACAATTTGATTTATTATTGTCCCATATATTGGGGTACAGTGAAAAGTATTGTTACTTGTGCATTATGCAGACAATTTGATTTTATTTATTATTATCATGCATTGATATACTGTGAAAAGTATTGTTTCTTGCATGTCATACAGACAAAACATACTGTTCAAAAAATGTACAGGGGAGAAGGAAAGGAGACAGTGCAGAATGTAGTATTATAGTCATAGCCAGGGTTTTGAGAAAGATCAGCTTAATGTGAGGTATGTCCATTCAAAAGTCTTCCTTGATGGCAGCAAGGAACAAGCTGTGCTTGAGTTGGTGTTAGAATAATCAGCAGATCTAACTGTATCTGTGGAGAAAGAAACCCTTCAAATTGGTGAAGTTAAAAGGTGGAACAGGTTTTAAACAAGTACAGACAATTTAAAATGGGGGGAATTCCTCTTTGAGGATGGTTAATTTTGGAATTCTCTGTTCCAGAAACGAGTAGAGACTGAGCCGTTTATTATAGTCAAGACTGAGTTTGATTTTTGATTGACAAGGGTGTCGAGGATTATGAAGTCAGACAGAGAAGTGGAGTTGACACCCCAATCAGACTAGCCATGATCTTATTGAAAAACAGAGCAGGATCAAGAGTGGCTCCCATCTTTGAAGCTCTCAAATATTTCTTGCCATTCAAGAGCACTTAACCTTTTGTTCTTTCCTTAGATAGGACCAAAAGTGATCTCAGTGTCCGCCTCAGTGTAATCCACGTCATATTTTGCTGTTAGCCATTTTTCTACATTACAACTGTGACTGTATTTCAAAAGCAATTCATTGACAGTAAAGCACTCTGGGATGTCCAGAAATCAGGAAAAGTACCTTATAAATGCAAGTCATTTTTTTCTATGAAATTTCCATTATTGTGCTGACAGATTCTAACTGTCCTCAAGGCTCATTTTAAATCACTCCCTTTTTTAAAATTACCTTCTAACTTTAACCCAAAAAGGCTAATCAACACCTTGCCTCTATAAGGATCTATTGAAATAGAGACCATATTTATCTCAAGCTGATGAAGTGGTGATGCTCACTTGGTCATTCTTTTGCTGCATGCTTTTTGTTGAACAGCCCCCACTGTGAATACAAAAATCAGAACCTAATCATAATGCATACCAGTGTGATGGGTGTAGACTGGTTAGAATCAAAGGTGTTAGCCACACAAATCCTTCTGCTATATCTGGTTCTCACCAACAGATAAAATCCATGCTAAGCTCCTGTGAAAGGAATTGAGAAGTTCTGTGTGAACATAGCCAATCTCAGCACTGACTAACAAGTGCTAATCAATGATGTCAACAGTCTGTTCATGGAAGCGGCATATTCTTTACCTTTGTGATAGGATTGTTCTTCATTTTTTGACATATACAAAGTCAGTCATCTAATTGTTACCACTTGGAATTGATTGAGAGCCCAAATGGGGAATGTATTCAATTTCCAAACACTTAAATTCCTCTCATCTTGGTGTGCAAAATATGCCCAGAAAAGGATATTCAGAAAGACAATACAACTTTTGTTACATACTACAGTTGGACATAAAGTAAGTCCACAGGTTGTGCATTAATGCATAAGTGTCTTCCCCCACACTTGGACAGCAGCGATGCAAGGCAAGATATTGAGTGGGTGTTCACAAAATAATGATGTGGAGAAAGATTTTCCACTTGGGGATGTCGGGTAAGAAAAAATAATCAACTCGTTAGGGTGAATATTGCCTGTCCCATAGAGGCAAGTCTGGAAGTGGGATTGGGAGCAAAATGAGGAAATAGCACATTATCCTGCATTCCCACCACTGAGCAATCTTTACGAGAAGTGGAGTCAAACTGACAACGGCTTCCTTTCTGGCCACAGCGAGTAGCCAGTTAGGACAACTAAATACCCACTAGAGGGAAAATTAGGATCAGATAGGCTCCCAGCTAATGAAACTGGAACAGGGACAGGCACAGGGAGGCATTCAACTAGTAGAACCTATGGCAGGCTAGGGACCATCAATGCTTCTGATGACTCTAACCATCACAGGGTTCAGATGTCCACAGCCACAAGCACTCCTGGGAATGAGTTCCTCCACAGGGATATCTTGACAGCTGTGGCCAATCTGTTTTTTCCTTTGCTGAACTGTTCAGAAACCTCCATTTTGAAGAACCCTTGCATTCAACCACACCCCATTACCCTCCCCCCCCCCCCCCCCCCCCCCCCCCCCCCCCCACCAACCATCCCCTCAATGCACACACACACACACACAATCAGACCTTTGTGTCCCCTCCTAGGGCCTCCTACTTTGAAAATGCATCCACTGGACTTAATTAAATGGGGAATGTGAAGACATCCTGTTAATTAGTTGGTTCACATACGATTGAGCCACAGGGTGTACCTCTAACCCAAGTAGATAAGGAACTGGAAATTATTCAGACCCTGGAAATATTTCAAAGGTTCTATCCATTCGAATCAGAATCACTGTATCCTTCTATTTACATTCTTTACCAGACAAGGTTTTAACAACAGAGTCCTAGAAGTTACAGCATGGAAACAGGACCTTCAGCCTAATATGTTCATTCCACCCTTTTTAAACTCCTAAACCAATCCCAATTGCCCACATTTGGCCCATATTCTAATATATCCATTTTATCCATAGAACTATCTAAATGCTTTTCAAAAGACAAAATTGTACCCATCTCTCCTACTACTCTGGCAGCTTGTTCCAGACACTCAACAACTTCCGTTGAAAAAATTGCCCCTCTGGACATTTCTGTCATTTCTCTCCCCTCTCACTTTAAACCTATGCACACTAGTTTTAGATTCTCCTACTGTTGGGAAAAGATATTGACCATCTGGTCTCTGCCCCTCATTATTTTATAGACCTCTGTAAGATCACCCCTCAGCCTTCTACACTCCAGAGAAAAAAGTCCAGCCTCTCCTTATAACTCAAACCATCAAGTCCTGGTAGCATCCTATTAATCTTTTCTGCACTCTTTCTGGTTCAGTAATACCCTTTCTATAATAGGGTGACCAGAACTGTACACAGTATTCCAAATGTGGCCTTACCAATGTCTTGTACAATTTCAAAAAGACTCCTTAATTCCAATTCCTGAGAACAATGTTCTCTTTTGCTCAAGAAATCTATCATTAGAACTGATCAACTTTTGCTGTGCATGATATATACATCAAGTGCTTAAACTCTGTCCAATGTAGGTGTGTGTGGCAACTGTTTCTGAAGTATTACTTCACATTCCTTCAGCACTGGATGGAACTTGAAAAATGTGACAGATCAAGTTCATCCTGTTTCACAGTGCACCATCCAACCAGAAGCAAACTTATCTGTCAGTCTTTAGACAGCTGCAAGAGATCTAACTTTACCCAAACATGGAGGAAACATACCATAACTAGAATTAAATAAAAATAAACTACTGCAGATGCTGAAAATCTAAATTAAAAACAGAAAATGCCAGACAAACACAGCAGACCTGGTAGTATCTGTGGAGAGAGAAACAGAATTAATTTTTTCCGTCCATATAACCCTTCTACAGAACTGAGGAGGGTTAGAAATGTAAAGAATTACATTGTTGATGAGAGGGTTGGGCAGAATGGAATGTCAGGGATAGGTCAGATCAATAGCATTTCACTTGCATGTCTTTCAATTTGGTCTATTGTATTCACTGCTCCCAACGCAGTCTTCTCTACTCTGAGACTAAACTCAGACTGGTGTCACTTCATAGAATCATAGAATTCCTACAGTGCAGAAGGAAGCCATTTGGCCCATTGAGCCTGCACTGACCACAATCCCACCTAGATCCTATGCCCATAACCCCAGGTATTTATCTCATTAATCCCCCTAACCCACACATCTTGGGACACTAAGGAGCAATTTAGAATGGCCAATTAACTTCTAAGCCACATATCTTTGGACTGTGGAAGGAAACCAGAGCACATGGAAAAAACCCACACAGACATGGGCAGAATGTGTAAACTCCACACAGACAGTCATCCAAGGCCAGAATTGAACCTAGGTCCCTGACACTGTGAGGCAGTAGTGCTAACACTGTACCACTATACCACTCCTATGTCAAACTGCAAGCATGATCACAACCTTTCAGTCGCTTGCCATTTCATCACAGCATCTTGTTTTCATGTCCACATATCCACCCTTGACCTTCTGCAGTGCTCCTGTGATACCCAATGCCAACTGGAAGAACAACATCTCATCTTCTAATTAGACATGTTACAGTCTTCTGGACTCAACATTGAGTTCAACACTTTTAGACCATGAACTTTCCTTTCCATCCTGTCCCCTTTGTTTTTGTTTTGTTCCACTGGTTTAACTCATCCCTTCCATACAGGGCCATCTGTCCCTTGTTTTTCAATTCTGCTTTCACTGAGCATTGACCTTTGTTCTTCTGCTGACACGTTCTGCGATCTTACCTTTAAGCCATTATTTGCACTTATTCAGTCCTAATAACATCATGAACATTCCCTTTGCCTTATGTCTGTGACATCTTTGTCAATATCCCCTTAGCTCTGACCTCCCTGACCTTCCATCATGCCCCACCCAGTTCTCCAATCATAAAATTCGTTACATTTCTATTCCTCCTCAGTTTCCTCAGAAGAGTCAGATGGACTCTTGTAGATGCGCCAAGTTTGGTGGCGTTTAAGAGGTTAGTTGATAGGTATATGGAAGAGAAGGGAATGGTTTAGTTTGGAGGGGCATTGCTTTTTATATTGGTCGGCGCAACATTGAAGGCCGAAGGGCCTGTTCTGTGCTGTAATGTTCTATGTTCTATGTTCTATGACTCAAAACATTAACTCTGTTTCTTTCTCTACAGATCTGTTGAGTTTATGGAGCATTTTCTGCTCATATTTCACATTATAACTATAACTGATACTGATTGTTTCAGTGATATTGCCCAAATTCAATTATTTTAAGGCACAGAATTAAATGTTCACTGCTGATTACAAGGAGAATAATGTTAAATGCAGAATAGCAGAGAGCAAAGAGGAAGTTAGAAGAGAAGAATGGAAACTTAGATGGGATTTCCAGCATATTTCCGAAGTTACAAAAGTGAATTTTGAAAGAATGCTCAGAAACAGTTAATTTCTACAGAAAAGTGACACAGAATGATTGATAACCAACCCAGTTATATAAATAATAAAGGAAAAGGAGAGTGAAACCACACAACAAATAATAGATTACCAATTTAGCAGGAAACTACATAGAAATATTAAAAATATGCCTGGAATTGAGCAATAAAACAATCTTTTAACATATGGTTCAGATTAGAGCAAATACATTTTGAAGTTTATCTGCTATCCTCAATATAGTGATGGTTACAGGCTGGTATCCCAGCTGACTGTTATGTTAAAACTGTGAAACAAAGTTAGTTATCATAACCTATGAATTAGTACAATGGTTGGGGAAATATAGAACGTAGAACACTACAACACAAACAGGCCCTTCAGCCAATCATATCCATACCTACCAGGCTACCTATAATTCTCAATCTCATTAAATCCCATGTATTCATCCTGAAGTCTCTTAAAAAAACCCCAGCAAGTTTGCCTCTACCACCACCAATGGCAGCCGATTCCACTCACTCACCACCCTCTCAGTGAAAAACTTACCCCAACATCTCCTCTGTACCCTCTCCTCAGCACCTTAAACCTCTGTCCTCTTGCAGCGACCATTTCAACCCTGGGAAATAGCCTCCGAGAATCCACCCTATCTATTTCTCTCAACATTTTATAAACCTCTATCAGGTCGCCTCTCAATCTTTGTCTCTCCAGGGAGAATAGATCTAGCTCCCCCAACCTATTCTCATAAAGCGTGCCTCCCAATCCAGGCAACATCCTTGTAAATCTCCTCTGCACCTTCTCAGTAGCTTCCACATCCTTCTTGTAGTGAGGCAACCAGAACTGCACACAGTACTCCAAGTGGGGTGTGACAAGTGTCTTATAAAGTTGCAACATTACCTCCCAACTCCTAAACTCAATCCCTTGATTAATGAAGGCTAGCACACCATACGCCTTCTTGACCATATCCTCCATCTATGAGGCCGATTTAAGAGTTCTATGGACCCGGACCCCAAGGTCCTTCTGCTCCTCAACACTGCTAAGAGTCCTATCCTTGATATTGTAGTCCTTCATTCCATTGGATCTGCCAAAATGGACCACTACACATTTGTCCGCATTGAAGTCCATCTGCCACTTCTCTGCCCAGTCTTGCATCCTATCTATGTCTCGCTGCAACTTCTGACATCCCTCCAGACTATCCACAACACCACCAATCTTCATGTTGTCAGCAAACTTACTAACGCATCCCTCCACTTCCTCATCCAGATCATTTATGAAAATGACAAACAACAAAGGTCCTAGAACAGATCCCTGGGGCACTCCACTGGTGACTGACCTCCATGCAGAAAAAGAGCCATCCACAACTACTTTCTGCCTTCTGTAGACAAGCCAGCTCTGGATCCACAAGGCAACAGCTCCATGCCCTCTCACATTTTCAATAAGTCTTGCATGGGGGACCTTATCAAATGCTAGATAAACAAAAGTGCTAGATAAATGCAAGTCTTTTGTTTCTCTCAATGTGGGCTTTCAGAAAAAGTACCACAAGAAAAAATTGCAAAGTGTGAAGGTGGCTTAATCAGAGAGAATTTTGCATCTGAATTTATGCATTTAATCCAGGCTGATACCCAGTCCATTACTGAGGCAGTGCCATAATGTTCAGGAGCCATCTTTTGGATGAGACACTGAGAGAGATTCGGGTAACTCTTTAATAAAATCGTAAGTATCTGTTCATGCATTCGTTTGCTATTTGTGGGATCTTGCTGTGTGCAGCTTCATTGCTATGAGTAAATTGGTTGCTGTGTTACCCTTCAAAATGATCTCCAAAATGACCAATTGACAATGAGATGATCAAGGATGCCTGGCTGGTGATGAGAGAGGCACTCCCCATCAGATTCTTCCCACACACTGCATATTACCTTCAAGGTGACAGTGGTGGGAAGAGACTGTTGTCCACCTCCAAGTGGAATGTGCCTGTACAAAGAAAATGTGGGGAGGTTTTTTATTGAGGTTTATCTTGAGCAGTTCTGTGATGTAGAACTCTGTGCTCTATGAACTATTGCTAGGTTTGCACACCAAGACAAAACATCAAATGCCACTGGAAGGTCATCAACTCAGTGAAAGGTGCATTTTGGTCTGCCCAAAACTGATTGGTCTTCCAGTGATAGGAGTTATCCCTGACTGAGTGTTGCAGATTGGCATATTCCAAAGCCCAAGGCTATATGCTAAGTGTTGCACAGCAGAACAGTGGTTAGCACTGCTGCTTCATATCTCCAGGGTCCTTAATTTGATTCCTGGCTCGGGTCACTGTCTGTGTGAAGTTTGCACATTCTCCTTGTGTCTGCGTTGGTTTCCTCTGGGTGCTCCGGTTTCCTCCCACAGTCCAAAGATGTGCGGGTTAGGTTGATTGGCCATGCTAAGAAATTGCCCGTTAGCATCCAGGGATGTGTAGGTTAGAGGGATTAGTGGGTATAATATGTAGGGATATGGGTGTAGGTCTTGGGTGGGATTGTGTTCAGAGCAGATATGATAGGCTGAAGGGCCTCTTTCTGCACTGTAGGGTTCTATGATTCTGCACTAAAGCTTGGGGCAGCTGCTCCAGAATTACAAAGGGGAATGGTCGTTGTCAAAGAACTTTCAACCATAGTCCTGGAAATTGTATAGAACCCCTTGGATTGTATGACCCACGTTGAAAGTATGCAGTGAATCTTAACATATCACAATTGTATGGAAGCATCTCAGAGTGCAGTCTGATTAAGTAGAAAGATTGAATATTGTTGCACTTTCTTTGATGGCCATTTTGAAATGTTTGTAATGTTCTTTCAGATATTTTATGAAAAAGTATATATTTGTAGCAAAATAAACATTTAGGGATGACTTGAGGATGTGACAAAACACTAAATAAATATAATTTATTTACTTAAGAAAATGAGGAATGACGATTTTAAAATAAATTTTGCCATCTGAATAAAAAAAGGGTTATGGGGCATAAAGCAAAAAGGAGCAATATAATGCATGCTCCATAAATTACTGGGCTGTGAGAAATGGTTAGTTAACTCCAGGGATCATTGGTTTTTCGATTATATTAATTGTGTGGCTATAGGAAAAGACTTCATTTATTTATTAGTGTCACAAGTAAGCTTATGTTAACATTGCAATGAAGTTACCATGAAATCCATCTAGTCACCACACTTTGACATCTGTTTAGTTACATTGGAGCACCTGGAGAAAACCCACGTACACACGGGGAGAATGTGCAAATTCTGCACAGATAATGTGTCAAGCGGGATTCAAACCCAGGTCCTTGGTGTTTTGAAAGTGCTCTAACGTCCTTCAAATATAGTGAACGAGTGGCAAGGTGGCATAGTGTTAGAACTGCCGCCTCACAGCGCCAGGGACCTAGATTTGTTTCCAGCTTGGCTACTATCTGTGCAGAGACAGCATGTTCTCCTCATGTCTGTGTCGGTTTTCTTTGAGTCCTCCCATAGTCCAAAAGACGCGCTGGTTGGATATATTGACCATGTTAAACTCTCCCTCAATGTACCTGAACAGGCTCAGGAACGCGGCGACTAGAGAATTTTCACAGTAATTTCTGCAATGTTAATACAAGCCTATTCGCGACACTAATAAATAAACTTCAAAGCTATGAGCAACTGAGAGGGGATGACAAAGTTTTGGAAGAGACTTTTATGTCGTCTGCTGATTAATTAAAAAGAGCGAAAATAAGAGAGTGATAAAGCAGTCACTTGCCCGGGGAGAGAGGGAGAATTATTGTAGTTTCACTTTCCAACGACAGTGCCCACTTCCAATGACTCATATTTAATTTCAGAAAGGAAGACTTCCCTTTTTGGTTAATAGGGAACCGGGTACTGCGTCCCTCGATTTAAGACTATCTTGTTTATCTGAACTATATCAGGTTATCTCCGGCGTTCCAAGAATAATTGAAGCTGATTTGCTATCTGACGCAAGGGGCATTAGAAGTGACACTCCAGCGTTCGTTATTATTTTATAAATTGCCTGATGGCCATTATGCGTCCTGATAATACGCGTTCCGGGTTGCTAGGAGCCGTCTCGCAGCGAGTGGCTGCTCAATGTCAACCAAAAATTAAGCAGCAATTCATTGTAATTTGATCGATCCTGAAGCTGATCGGTCAATGGAAGTGAAACAATTTCTGGGAGCTCCTTTTGGAATTCAGAAAGCCAGGTTAGTCAAAGGTAACAAAAAAAACCAGCTCGATCTGTTGGTGTGTGTTTTTCAAATCTATTTAGTTAATATGAATTTATTCCAAAGCAATCAGAATGTTGTTACACGTGAGAGGACAGGATAGAGACCTGGTAAGAGAATGTGCAAAAACTGGCAGGAATCCTGTCACGCCAGGTTATACAGAAGAGAAAGTTCATGGAGAGAAAGAGAATTGTAAACTAGTTAAGAGAATGAGGTAGAAAAAAAATTGCACAGTCATCTTGAGAAGTGGATTCAAGGGAATGAAGAGTGGTGAGTGTAATAGAAGGAGATAGAGCGAATTTAAGTCATTAGTTAAACATTTGTGATGTGAAAAAAATGGATTTTTCCATTAAAATGAAACATGAAAACTAATGAGCAGCAAACAATCATTTCATTCAGGATTGTGCTTGACAAATCCAACAGAGCTCTGAGGCGGTGACAAATAGCTGAAATGCTGAAGATGTGGTTTACAAGGACTTTTTAGAAAGCCTTGGATAAGATTCTAAGGGACATCTACTCGAGTAGATTAAATAAGAGGTCTCACTACACCAGGTTAAAGTCTAACAGGTTTATTTGGAATCACGAGCTGTCGCAGCACCGCTCCTTCATCAGGTGAGTCACAAGCAGCACTCCGAAAGCTCATAGAACATAGAACAATACAGCACAGAACAGGCCCTTCGGCCTTCGATGTTGTGCCGACCAAAATAAAAAGCATGATTCCAAATAAACCGGTAGGACATTAACCTGGTGTTGTGAACCTTCTTACTGTCACCATCTCAGTCCAACCCTGGCATCTCCACATCATAGAGTAGATTAAGATTGAGTTAGGGAAAACATTTTCTGTTATTGTTTGAGAATGTGAGGTTACAGTACTCACCTTAATTCTGAGTAGAGACTTCCAGAATATGCATATAGTGAACTCCTATAGTGTTCATTATATGCATATTCTGGAAATAACTCCTATGCATACAGTGAACTCCTGGAAAAATATTGACTATTTTCCATAACTTGGGAACTTCCTCTGGACAAAGACAGGCATGGAGGTCAGAATTTATTCATTACCTTCAACGTGCCTTTGGCTGACTGAGAAAATAAGTATCTGCAGATCACGATCTCAAATTTGAGACTAAGACCATTGTTCACTGGGCAGTGATAACCCCAATGCTTCGGTATGCTTTGGAGACTTGACAAACTACAGCAGACATCTCAAAGTATCAGAGGTGCCTTTGCAGAATCCTCCAAATCAGATGGCAGGAAATGTGATCCAACAGTATTGTCTTCTCCCAAGGCAACAGGCCCTAGATCAGGAGACTAGCCACTCAAACAACAGCTCTGCTGGGTGGGACATGTCATTCATATGCCTGATACCATACTCCTGAAGCAATTGTTCTATTCGAAATCCAGATACTCTGAGGATGTTGTCACTTGTATTAATATGCAGTGAAAAGTATTGTTTCTTGCATGCTATATAGACAAAGCATATCGTACATAGAGAGGTAAGGAGAGGGTGCAGAATGTAATGTTACAGTCAAAGCTAAGATGTAGAGAAAGATCAACTTAGTGTGAGATAGGTCCATTCAAAATCTGCTTGCAGCAGGGAAGAAGCTGTCCTTGAGTTGGTTGATATGTGACCTCCTCAGATTTTTAATTCAAACATAGAAACACAGAAGATAAGACTAGGAGAAGACCATTGGGCCCTTTGAGTTGATCATCCAACTCAATACCTAATCCTGCTTTTTCCCTATAAGCTTTGATCCCATTCGCCTCAAGTGCTATATCCAGCTGCTTCTTAAATACATTCAATTCAATAATAAGCAAATTCATAATGACAAGGTAAGTTATAATGATTGACAACCTCTCTGATGCTGAAATTTAAATTTTACAAGTGTAGAATCAGAAAATAATTAGTTTTGGAGATTTTTAAAAATAAATAAAATAATGTTGTCTTCTTTTTATTTCTTGTCCTTCATCCCATTTTTTATTCCCTCTATTTTGTTTTCTGGATGGGGAGGCAATGGCACTGTGATATTATCACTAGACTAGTACTCCAAAGAACTAGGGTAATGCTCTAGAGGCCTGGGTTCAAATCCCACCATGGTAGATGTTGAAGTTTGAATTTAAGGGCATACAGTGACACAATGGTTAGCACTGCTGCCTCATAGGCAAGGGACTAGGTTTGATTCCGGCGTTTTGGGTGACTATCTGCATGGAGTTTGCACATTGTCCCCGTGTTTGCATGGGTTTCCTCCAGGTGCTCCTGTTCCTCCCACAATCCAAGGATGTATGGATTAATTGGCCATGCTAAGTTTCTCCTTCGTGTCAGAGGGACTAGCAAAGGTAATTAAGGATTATTGGGAGAGGGCCCGGGTGGGTTTGTGGTCGGTGCATCTTGATGAACCAAATGACCTCCTTCTACACTGTAGGATGCTGTGATTCTACGGATGAGATTTAAACCTTCATTTAGAATTCCTGGTTTATACTTCTGGTTTGTGTGTGAAGATTCTTCAGTTGCTTGGTTGAAGCTCCTCACTTCTTCTCCTGCACACACACATCTGGATCTCCTGTAGAAGCCAATGCACTGAATCAGACGCTCAATTATAGCATATCTACCATCAAAAGCCCACATAATCTTTTTGGACAACTATCAATGATGTGAATGGCAAATGCTCAATCTTTGCCATTGACTGCAACATTTGAGCCATTGGATAGAAAACTGATCAGATTTTGAAAGCAAAGAATAGAACTTGAGGCAGTTGGTTGGAAGTGGGTATTAATGTTTCACAAGATGCTGTTTTGAGATTGATTCCATCTACTGTGTACATCAATATGTGCAGTAAGAAGTCTCACAACACCAGGTTAAAGTCCAACAGGGTTTACTTGGCAACACTACATTCAGAGTCTCTCCTTCATCAGGTGAGTGAAGAACTGAGTTCACAAACAGGGCATGTACAGACACAAACTCAATTTACAAGATAATGGTTGGAATGTGATTCTTTACAGGTTATCAAGTCTTAAAGGTACAGAAAAGAGGGCCAAGCACAGGTTGAAGAGATGTGTATTGTCTCCAGCTAGGAAAATTAGTGAGATTTTGCAAGCCCAGGCAAGTCGTGTGAGTTACAGATTGTGTGACATGAACCCAGGATCCCGGTTGAGGCCGTTGTCATTTGTGTGGAATTTGGCTATCAGTTTCTACTCAACGATTCTGCATTGTCATGTGTTATGAAGATAACTTGGACAACACTTACCCGAAGATCAGAGGCTGAATGCCTGGGACTGCTGAAGTGTTCTCCAACTAGAAAGGAAAACTCCTGCTTGGTGATTGTAGAGCAGTGTTTATTTATCATTGTCATAGCATCTGCATGGTCTCCCCAATGTACCATGCCTCAGGACATTCTTTCCTGCAGTGCATCAGAGGGACGGCACTGTCCGAGTTGCAAGAGTATGTACCTTGTACCTGATGGATGGTGTTCTCATGTGAAATGATGGTATCCATGTCGATGATCCAGCATGTCTTGCAGAGGCTGCTGTGCAGTGTTGTGCAGTGTTGTGGTCATTATTCCCCTGAAGGCTGGGTAGTTTGATGTGGATAGTGCTCTATTTGAGGTTGTGTGGTTGTTTGAAGGCAAGAAGTGGCGGTGTGGGATGGCCTTGGCGAGATGTTCGTCTTCATCAATCATATATTGAAGGCCCCAGAGAAAATGTCATAGCTTCTCCATTCCGGGGAAGTACTGGATGGCAGAAAGTACTCTGTCTGCCATATCCCATCGTTGTCTATTGAGGAGGTCAGTGCAGTTTTTCACTGTGGCACCTTTGGAACCGCTAGTCAATGAGTTGTGCGCCATGTCCTATTCTTATGAGGATATCTTTCAGTGTCTGTAGGTATCTAGAACATAGAACATTACAGCGCAGAACAGGCCCTTCGGCCTTCAATGTTGTGCCGACCAATTAGGAAAAAGCAATGACCCTCTAACCTAAACCATTCCCTTTTCGTTCATAAACTTATCTCCTAACCTCTTAAACGCCACCAAACTTGGCACATCTACAACTGACGCAGGCAGGGCATTCCATACCCTTACCACCCTCTGGGTAAAGAACCTATCTGTTGTGATCCTCCTCATCTGAGCAGATCCTGTGTATACGGAGGACTTGTCTATAGGGGATGGCTTCTTTAACATGTTTAGGGTGGAAGCTGGAGAAGTGGAACATTGTGAGATTATCTGTGGGCTTGCAGTAAAATGAAGTGCTAAGGTGACTGTCCTTGATGGAGATGCGTGTGTCCAAGAATGCAATCAAGATTCTTGGACACATGCATCTGCATCAAGCATGGTCTACATTAAAGGCAAGTTATTGTTGTTGGTAGATCATTGGAAATGCAGTACGTACTTAAAGATATCCTGCTATGTACATCAAAATGTTTTACTCCTAGTATGTAACTTGGGAAACATAGTCATTAAATACAAAATTAGATTTCAATTTATAAGTCATTGTTTTATATTCGGGAATGGTGAGATGCGGTGCAACTTGCTATGCAACATTTTATAGCATAATTCATACTTTGTGAATTAAATTGCAACCAATACAGTCATGGGTAAATGCTAATGCTATGGAGCTGAATTATCTGATGGACAAGATTTCTAATAGCATTACTGAATCATAATATGTGCTCATAGCTTTCATATTGGTTGTCAATACATGAAATATTTTAATATTGCCAAATGGGCTATTGAGATTGTTGACAAGTTTTAGGACAGATTAGGGAGGGGACAACATTGAACTTAAGTACTTTGGAGACAATTTTTCCTTAAATTGTCCTCCAAAAAAATCCTAGCATTGATTAATGGGCTGTATAGCCTCCTTCTGGGCCACAATGAATCTAAAGGTTCCCAAATACAGATGTTCATAGGTTGATTTTCTGACAATCTGATAAATTTAAAGGAAAGAGGATAGAAAAAAAAACAAAAAGTAAAAAATTGCACTTATATCACACTTTTCAGAAGCACAGGATCTCACAAAGTGCTTTACAGTCAATGAGGTAGTTAGTTCAGGACACTGAACAATCATACTCCCACAAATAACAGTCCAAAAATAACCAGGTCATCAGCTTTTATGAAATTGATTGCTGGATAAATATTGTCTAAGACATCAAGGATAACTTCCCTGCTCTTCTTCATTATCGGAATCTTTTGCGTTCATCTGAGGACAAGCAGAGACCTAAGTTTAAAGTTAAAGTTTTAAAGTTTATTCATTAGTCAGAAGTAAGGCTTACATTAACATTGTAATGAAGCTATTGTGAAATTCCTTGACTCACCACACTCCGGTGCCTGTTCAGGTCACTGCACTTAACCAACACGTCTTTCAGACTGTGGGAGGAAACTGGAGCACTCGAAGGAAATGCTAAAACTCCACACAGACAGTGACCCAAACTGGGAATTGAACCTGGGTCCCTGGCGCTGTGAGGCAGCAGTGTTAACCACTGTGCCATCACACCACCCATATGTGTAGGTATCTCATCATTTCATCTTAAAGCTCTCACCACTGGCTGTGAAATGCTGTAGTGCAAGTCAGTCTTGATTTTTCTTCCCCCTTCAACTCATGTTCTAGAGAGAAACCTGAACCAACAACCTTTTGACTCATTGTCAACAGCAGTACCAACTAAGCTGCCTGACAACTACTTCTACAGAAGGAACCATTAAAAATACCATCTAACAAGGCAGTCAGGAAGGAAAGATTGGTAGTCAGTGGAATGTTGGGAATAGAGTAGAGGGACCTTATCCATAAATCTTATATTCAAGTTGAGCTCAGAGAAGGCATGGATAGAAGAGAAGGTGGAGAAAGATGCAAGTTAAAGATCATAAAGGGAAAGCTTGACTGAATGGACTAAGAGGAGGGAAGGATGTAGCAGAAACAACTAAATGATGATTTCAATCTTATAATCGTAGAATCCCTACAGTGCAGAAGAAGGCCATTTGGCCCATCGAGTCTGCACAGACTCTCTGAGGGTGCATTGATACCCAGGCTCACCGCCTGCCCTATCCTCGTAACCCCATATATTTACCCCACTAATCCCTCTAACTTACATATCTCGAAACAGTAAGGGGCAATTTAATATGGGCAATCCACCTAACCCACACATTTTTAAACTGTGAGAGCACCCAGATGAAACGTAGAAATGGGTGAACGTATAAACTCCACACAGACAGTTACCCAAGGCCGGAATCAAACCTGGGTCCCTGGCATGGTGAGGCAGCAGTGCCACCCACTGTGCCACTGTGCATCCCAAAGAAGTTCATTGAGTGCTTTGCATTTGTTGATGTAAATTGAGAGGAGGAGACAATGGGGAGAAGGATTTAGGAAGAAGGTTTGTAGTGGTTGTGAGAAGTCAGAGATTTTCTGCGCATCTGAGAATGATCCTGGAAGAATGAAAAGTTTTTACAAATGACAAAAGGGCCCAATAGTGCTTTATGTGGTCCAGCCAGATTTGGTGATGAATGGTTAAACTGATTATCTGTCATAACCATTCAAATCTGTCTTTTGAACTTAAGGGAGTGAAGATGAGAGTTATATCAGGGGAAATCATCAGGGTGAGAGAAAGTCATGGTTTTATTTGGAATAAAAACATCAAAGGTGATGGTGAGAGTTTGATTGAGGAGATTGATGTAACTGCAGAAATGTTATGGTGAATGGAGGGTCATTAGACAATTGGCAACTTGTGAGTAAAGTTGTAAATGACTTTTGAAGAAGCTTTTTGACCAAGAAAGGGCACAGATGGAAGAGGGCAGGGCAGGAGGATATAGATGGAAAGTGATTCAAGAACTGCTATAACTTCACCCATTCCAGTTATTCACATATGAACGTATGGTACTTAAATCTAGATTAGAGATGCGCAGAGACTGATTAGGTAAATAAGCTGAATGATTTTTCTCCTTCCAAGACCTTTCCATTCTATATATCCAGTAACATAAGGCAATATTGTTTTTGGTGTTATTGCAGGTTTGATGTGTATGGAGTTCACCCAGCCAGAAAGAAGCAAGGCTCTTACACAGAAGTGCCTTATGATAAGAGAGCCACTGGGGAACAGGTGAGTTAACTAGGACTTTAGAATTAGGTGATAGTCGTCTAATTATTGTAGCACCAAGTAAGCACGATGACTGTCCTTAATGCAGCACATTACAGGGATAGGAACAAACCTATACAGCTGAGTGTTGAACCAACAAAAGCGGCAACCAAGGATAGGTCACTATCTAATCATTGTTAGGTTTTCACATTCCAGCAAGTAGTGACTTTTATATCTCAACTACGTTCTCGTAAGGCGAAAGTGGTAGCAAGGACACTTGCTGATGAGGACACAGGCTAAAATCAGAGTGAGCGCTCCAACACATCCAAATCGTTCATTGAACAGTGGCAATGGTCTGGGGTGTGAGAGAAAGATGATTGGTAGCATTTGCCAATATATTCAGCATGGCAATATAAATATGTTGAAAAAGAAATTTTAAAATCCTTAGATGAAAATCCCTCAAGTTCTGTCAGCAATTCTGATGTTAAACATTTTTGCTTTAGCCAAATTAATAAAACATCGTGGTATTGTAAAATTAGTGTACTACACTAACCTACTAACCGGATAGTTAGCAAATAAGAAACTCAATAATGAAAATATCAATCCTGCCCATGCCTCCGAAGG
Source organism: Sphyrna mokarran (assembly GCA_024679065.1). Taxonomy (NCBI): domain Eukaryota; kingdom Metazoa; phylum Chordata; class Chondrichthyes; order Carcharhiniformes; family Carcharhinidae; genus Sphyrna; species Sphyrna mokarran. The sequence goes on from JAGIQG010000009.1 coordinate 26,943,006, forward strand.
CATTTTTATTATGTGAAACTTAGTTTCCTTAATGGAACTTTTTAACATTTCATAGAATCCCTTCAGAGCAGGAGAAGGCCATTTGGCCCAACAAATCTGCACCAATTCACCAAACGAGCACCTTACCCAGGTCCACTCCCATGCCCTATCCCCATAACCCCATATATTTAGCATGATCAACCCACCTAGCCTGCACATCTTTTGACTGTGGGAGGAAACCAGAACATCCAGAGGAAATCCACACAGACACAGGGAGAATGTGAAAAATTCCATAAAGATAGTCATCCAAGGCTGGAATTGAACTTGGAACTGTGAGGCAGGAGTAACATCGTGCTACCTTGAATTTCTATAAATTTACTTCATTAACTCCTGAAGCAATATTTATGAAGTAGATTAGATACGCAAACATCTTCTTTGAGTTTTGTTTCCATTTCCATGACTGAAATATTTGAAGCGTTTGAGTGATGTTGAAGATATTTTAATTGTTTTCTCTGTTCCAATTGTGTGATAGGGTTAGTGGGGATTTCCAATCCATATGAATCATGTACCTTCTTAGGGGAAGGAAGCTACGAAACCCATTTCCTCTGGGTCTCCTCTGAGTATCATCTATAGCAATGTGGTCAGATACTCATCAAAATATGTTATACTAATGAGACAAAAGCAAAAATACAGCAGTAAAACCTTTGATTCTGCCTTCATTCCAGTTATATTGTAACTGATCATCTGTGCAATTGCCTGAAGGACCATTTCCATTTCCAATTTTACCTTCCTCCTGTTTTTAACAGTGCTGGTCTGAAATGATTTTTGTCCTTCATCCAATACTTTTCACCCTTTTTGCAGTAATTTTAGAAGACCCATTCACAAGTTAGTATGCCAACCTTGTATACCTTGGAATAATAAGTCAGTACAAAGCAACAGAGAGGGAGCAAAACAGTGGAAGTAGTTTTTGATTGATCCAGCCATGAGCTAACATGGACACAGTGACCTCTTCCCACACTGTAAACTTTATATATTTGTACAATATTCAAATTGGAAAAAAATATTTATTGTAAAACCTCAATTCAGCTCTTGGCCACACCGGGTGAAGTGAAATAAACCACAATGTTTCTTTTCAATTTTTTTTTCAAACATTGGTTTCCTTTACTCACTATTCTTCTTTCCCTGCTCATTTTTTCAGTACTATATTGGAAAGTGCTCACTTTCCAATTGTAATTAAGTGCTTTTTGTTGTGATATGAGTATATGTACATTTAAGAATTCATGTCATAAATTGCCATCACTACTACTTTGACAGAAAAGGCCGATTAGTCCTGTGACTTTACAAGCAGCAGGAGTAGAGGTGAGCTCAGGCTCAGAAATTTCCCATCCCGCCCACTGTGTGAATTGCTGTGGGCAGAACAGAAAATTTGGCAGATCATTTAAAGATCCACTAAGCTCATGCAGGAATTACCCATCTTGGGGCATGCATGGCTGGAAAGTCTCCCCATGATGTACTGTAACTTCTCAGAAGTCTAAGACCAGAGATTCAAATAATAACAAATTTTTGTTATTATTTCTCAAAGCAAACTTGTTCGAGACTTGTTGATTACTTTAGTTATTCCATATTCCCATCTTGAGGTATTCATTTGAATCATTTTATCCTTGTCGCTGAAGATGGATAGAGGTAATGGTTTTGCTGTTATCTGTTTGACTGTAAATAACATCACAAAAATGAATGGATGAATGTCAACAAAACTTGGTGCATAGAAAGGCTATGCCCAAGGAAGTTTCTGGCAAAGATGCAGGTCCAGATCCAGACCTGGATTTTTTTTTAATATAAAAAATCCTTCAACACTGGAAGATAGAATGAATTGACTGCTCTTTAGAATGTTGTGTGTTGTTTTGTTTCTAATGTTGTTGATTGTTTTGAAATGTTGTGTTGTGAAATTTGTCAAGGCTGTCAAAATGTGAGCAGAGTTTTCAAAGCAGGTTTTTGGGGTTGAAGTTCCTCAGTGAGATGGAAATTCTTTACAAAAGTTGTAGCTACAGTGTATTCACCAGGCAGGGAAATTCCTCAAGAAAGAGCTGCATATTTGTAATAACATTCAGTTAACATTATGTGATGGAGGTATACTATCTACTGAATGCCCTCTTCAATTATTTAGATTTGTATTTGGCATCTGGAGTCTCAAATTTGAATAAACTGTATTCTAGGCGCATTAGCTCTTAAATTACCTTTCTACACCTCATCACCTTTCTCCCTTGTTTTTCGCCTTTAAGAACTCCTTAATCAGGCTCTTTGATAGACTTTTGATCATCTGACTTAAAATCACCTTAAAGAACAAAGAACAATACAGCACGGGAAACAGGCCCTTCGGCCCAACGAGCCTGCGCCACCATTTTAACATTATGAGTGACCTCCTCTACCTATGACCTTTGTCTACATCTATTGGGGAAGATTGATATGCTTTAGTGTCATATTCTATTTCATAATGCCAATTACCTTGAGATGTTTTATTACATTAAAGTGACCATATAAATATAAGCTGCTGTTGTTTGGGTTAAAGATGGAAATTCAGTTTCAATAAATTTGTGCACAAAATATTCCTAAAGTTTATTAAACGGGAATAAATCAATCTTTCTATGATTCAAATTATTATCACATAAAGCAGATCGTATTAGTGACTGCAGTTGGCACTTTTGACCATACAAATGAAATAGAACATAGAACATAGAACATTACAGCGCAGAACAGGCCCTTTGGCCCTCGATGTTGCGCCGACCAATTAAGAAAAAGCAATGACCCTCTAACCTAAACCATTCTCTTTTCATCCATAAAGCTATCCACTGACCTCTTAAACACCCCCAAACTTGGCGCATCTACAACTGCAGCAGGCAGGGCATTCCATACCCTTACCACTCTCTGGGTAAATCTCTAACTTAATCAGGAAAAACAAATGCACACTAATGCTAATGTTATGTGACCAATAATTGGACTAAACTCCTTTTTTGATTAAGAAGCTCTTCAAATGAGTGGTAACAGATTCTTTTGTTAGGAAATGGTTCAGAGCAACCTGTGATGACTTGCTCTTTCATGTTATTCATACCTGCAGGAAAGAGCTAAGTAACTACCAGGCGTCTAACCTGACAGCACAAGTATGCCAATTACAAGTAACTAACTATGTGTCCACTCAAATTCATTTATTCGTCACAAATAGGCTTACATTAACACTGCAATGAAGTTACTGTGAAAAATCCCTTAGTCACTACACTCCGGCACCTGTTTGTGTACACTGAGGAAGAATTTAGCATTGCCAATCCATCTAATATGCACATCTTTGTATTGTAGGAGGAAACTGGATCACCCAAGGGAAACACGTGCAAACATGGAGAGAATATACAAACTCCACACAGACAGTGACCTAAGCGGGGAATTGAACCCAAGTTTTACACAGTTGTAAAGTTCTTTTTTTAACTTTGAAGAATTGATATTGATAAGAATTGAATTCTCTTTCAGGAAAGAAGGTTAGCACCAGGATACTACAATGTGGACACAGGAGATTTCAGTGCTAAGGAGGTTGCCCGTAAAGCAGCAGGGCCAGGCTGGGCAAGAGAACAAGAAATAGAAAAGTTTGCTCAGACACCACAGTTGTTTTATAAAGAACAAAAGCTAAGAAAGATATTCTTGGTAAGTAATGCATTCACAGTCTATTCTATTCACATTCACTTACTTTGTTTGGACTGTAGAAGAGTTTAAGCTCATTTTCAATAAACATAGATCAAAATCTGAATTATAAATGCCTTCATTATATGTGCCTGTAGCCTGCTTATGGAGCTTAATTTTTCAGTTATCTCTCACTTAAAATGTATTTTAGCACTAGTAGATAAAGCAATTTCAACTTTAAGACATGAAAATAGGCATGATCGAAAAGCAAACTGGAGCATCAGATCATGGTGATAACTTTTACATAGCACAACACATATAATTCCTAAATTGGCAGACTTAAGCTGTTACCCATATAGAGTACATGAGGCTGAGCAGCAGCATGCCCAGAAGTGTCCTTCTTTCAGTGGGATTTTCTGGCCATGCTTATCTCAAAACCAGAAAGTCCTGCCTCAGGTCAACAGATCTTTCCATGGTCTGCTCCCCATCCACTATGATTCCCTTGGAACAGGAAAAATTTGTTCTTTGTTTCAAGGTGTTAAAATTTGCATTTGACTTTAAATAAACTTTAAGTTGAATTTCTGTCTCCATAATAAACAGGACACATGATCTTGTCTCCAGGGGTCACATTATTATGAGGTCACATGGGTTTGTTTCCAAATTATGGAACTTTATTTTGCATTAAAGGAGACAGACAAAACATAATTGTTCAAGGCCAGCATCCATAATAACCTGTACTGGCTTTGAGATAGATTTCCCATTCGTCTGCAAGGAAAATTCTTGGCTGAGAAAGACCAATGGATCTAGAGTTGATATGGAGGCCAGGAATCTACCGTCCCACTCGCTATGGGAATCAGAGTGAGCGAGGGATGGACCATGGATTGGTCCATTGACTTTGGTGGGATATTACAGTTTCAGGATGAGTCAAGCTATAAAGTTCCACCCAGAATATTTTATGCTTGCTGAAAGATTTACAAGGAAAAAGGAAAATACAAATGTGATTTGCTTGAACACAGTAAAATCTGCAGCAATTAATATATTCCAATGCTTTACAATTTTCTTTCTTAGATCACTCATCACTTTATGTTAGTAATCTTCAAGATTGCTTTTAGAAGGACAAATGAGAATAGCCAATATTCAGAAGCTAAATAAATAATTAGAATTCAAGAGGAATGCCACATCTCCACAAAGATCAGAATCTAGGAAGGTAGTGGGGAAAGGATTGCCAAGGTGTTTTGCCCTTCTATCCCTACATTGCATGTTCCCAATGTTAGCCTCAATCAGAGGCACCTAATGGTAGCCAGATACTTTGTGCCATCCTCCATCAGCAACACTTCTCTTTCTGCATGCTCCCCATCTCTTTCTGGAGGGCTACTTTTATCTGGGTCAGATATTGTAACCCAATTCTAATTGCTTAGTATGTGGGGTCTTCCAAAAAATGAGAATGTTATCCTTTGAGACTTCATAGAATTATAGAATCTCTACACTGCAGAGGGAAGCCATCTAGCCCATCAAGTCTGCCTCAACTCTCCATCAGAGCATCTTACCTAATCTTTAACCCCATGTATTTATCCGCTAATCTTCCTAAACTGCACACTTTTGGGCTGCAGAAAAAACCCACGCTGATATAGGGAGGAAAAGCAAACTCCACATGGACAGTCACCCAAGGATGGAATTGAAGCCGGATCCTTGGCATTGTGAGTAGAACTTGACTATCAGTCTCTGCTCAGTGATTTTGCACTGTCATATGTCGTGAAAGCTGCCTTGGAGAACATTTACCTGAAGATCGTAAGTTTTCTCCGAGGCAGCCTTCATGACACACAATAGCGCAGAGCCGTTGAGCAGAGACTGATAGCCAAGTTTCGCACACAGACGACTGCCTCAACTGGGATCTTGGGTTCATGTCACATTATTTGTAACCCCCATGACTTGCCTAGGCTTGCAACATCTCATTTACTATCCTGTCTGGGGACAATACACATCTCTTTAACCTATGCTTAATGCTTCTGTTGTGGGCAAGGTATTGGAGAGAATTATTAGGGATAGGATTTATAGTTATTTAGAGAGAAATGAATTGATTGGGGATAGTCAGCATGGTTTCGTGAAGGGTAGGTCATGCCTTACTAACCTCATTGAGTTTTTTGAGAAAGTGACCAGAGAGGTGGATGGGGGTAAGGCGGTTGATGTAGTATATATGGACTTTAGTAAGGCGTTTGATAAGGTGGCCCATGGAAGACTTCTACAGAAAATGCAGATGTGTGGAATAGAGGGTGATTTAGCTAATTGGATTAGGAATTGGCTGGCAGATAGAAGACAGAGGGTGGTGGTTGATGGGAGATATTCATCGTGGAGTTCGGTGACGAGTGGTGTGCCTCAGGGGTCTGTTTTGGGGCCCCTGCTGTTTGTAATTTTTATAAATGATCTGGATGAGGGTATTGAGGGATGGATCAGTAAATTTGCAGATGATACTAAAGTTGGTGGTGTGGTAGATAGTGAAGAGGGGTGTTTTAGTTTACAGAGTGACTTGGACAAGTTGCAGAGCTGGGCCGAGAGGTGGCAAATGGAGTTTAATGTGGAAAAGTGTGAGGTAATGCACTTTGGCAGGAACAATAAATGTGTAGAGTATAGGGCTAATGGTAGGGCTCTTAATAGTGTTGAGGAACAGAAGGATCTTGGTGTATGTGTCAATAGATCCCTGAAAGTAGGCAGTCAAGTGGATAAAGTTGTTAAGAAGGCATATGGAGTCTTAGCTTTTATTGGTAGGGGGATTGAATTTAGGAGCCGCAGCATCATGTTGCAACTGTACAAAACTCTAGTGCGGCCGCACTTGGAGTATTGTGTGCAGTTCTGGTCGCCACATTATAAGAAAGATGTGGAGGCATTGGAGAGGGTACAGAGGAGGTTTACAGGATGTTGCCTGGTATGGAGGGCAGGTCCTATGAAGAGAGGTTGAAGGATTTGAGGTTGTTTTCGTTAGAAAGGAGGCGGCTAAGAGGGGATCTTATCGAAACATATAAGATGATTAGAGGTTTAGATAGGGTGGACAGTGATAGCCTTTTTCCTAGGATGGAGAAAGCTAGCACGAGGGGACACAGCTTTAAATTAAGGGGTATGAGTTATAGGACGGATATCAGAGGTAGGTTCTTTACTCAAAGAGTGATTAGGGAGTGGAATGCCCTGCCTGCAGCTGTTGTAGATGCGCCAAGTTTGGTGGCGTTTAAGAGGTTAGTTGATAAGTATATGGAAGAGAAGGGAATGGTTTAGTTAGGAGGGGCATTGCTTTTTATTTTGGTCGGCACAACATCGAAGGCCGAAGGGCCTGTTCTGTGCTGTATTGTTCTATGTTCTATGTTCTATGTTCTATCTCCACTCACATTGTCAGCATCTTAAAGACTTAATTAGCTGTAAAGACTCGCATTTTAATCAGTATTCTGTAAATTCTGAGTGTGTGCCTTTTATATGCCCTGTTTGTGATCAGAACTCCCGATTCACCTGACAAAGGAGCAGCGCACCGAAAGCTAGTGGTGTTTGCTACCAAATAAACCTGTTGAACTTTAATCTAGTGTTGTGAGACTTCTTACTATGTTTACCCCAGTCTAATACCAGCATCTCCACATTGTGAGACAGCAGTGTTAATCACTGTGCTAACGTGCTACTTGCTCCATCTATGCCTTCTAATGGTGCAATGTTTCCATATGAAATAAGCTTAAACAGCTTCAAAACCTATGTCCACAGTTTAATTTGATACTACTCAAAATAGGTGTGCAAAATGCCACAGCTTTTTCTGGGTGAGGTAAAAGATTGTCCTTAGACCCCTTTTTTGAGTTTTCTGAGAATATTAAGTTCAGAACTGTTATTGAAAAATAGGAAGAGACATGTGAAGAATTACTATGCCTCTATTATTGATGCTACATAACTAGACTGGAATATCCCATGTCAAAGAGAACAACAACTTTATGCAGTTTAAGAAAAGGGTGCTGAATAGTTGGCAAGTTGACTCTGATAGGTAGAGGCATTGCCATGGAGAATGCACCAGCTGATAATAACTGACAATTAACTGCCTAGCATAGCTTAAATTTTATATCAAGCAGCATGATTCTGGTCGTGGCACGGTCATATAGAATAAACTAACAAATGGCCATCTTTTAATTTAAAGTAAATAGACACAATGTGGTGTACCTGTTCTTTCTGTCTGCAAGGCCATGTGTATAAATATATGATTAAAACACACCACTGAACATTTTGGAAATCTGGGAACTTGGTTTGAATTCTGCTGCATGTGGCATTTATAGGATCATTTGGGTAGAGTCTGTGCAATTGCTTGATTTGCAAATAAAAGTTAGCAATCAAAATTGAGAAAAAATACAATTTTGTTTCTTTCTAACTACAGGAAACAAGTCTTGGCCCAGGTAAATATGAGATCCCAAGCTTTCTTGATCAATTAAAGAAAAAGAGTGCTCAAAGCAGAGGCATTTGTAATACCAAGGAAGAACGATTTAAGAAGAAAAAAGATGTAAGGGTTTAAGTTGTTGCCATTTGAAACATTTTCTGATGCACATTTTTATATTATTTAGACAAAAATGTAACAGATGAAAATAAATACACGTTTTAAAGTGAATGGCATTAAGTGCAAAATGTCTCTGTCTATTTTATGGGGACATCATGAAACCTTCCTCCAGGTCTGTAAGATTTATACACGTGGTTTATAAAAGATGTTTCTTCCTACAGGTCTATACTGTGAGCTAACTCTATTTATCGCATGACAGTTCGTGTCAGCCTTAAGATGCCAGCAATTTTCAATACTATCCTACCATTCTGTACCACTAAAAAATTATTACTGAAGTCATAAAATAAATTGTTTATGACTTAACAATAGTGCGAACCTACTGGACTGATACATTTTCCATAAATACATTCATGGAAAACAGTTGTGCTGTTTTGATCCCAAAATGTTCAAGCAGGTTAATTCTTTCCACAGGAATTTCACAGTAACTTCACTGCAGTGTTAATGTAAGCCTTACTTGACTAATAAATAAATTTTCTTATTAATTCAAAATATAAATGGAAAGAGTTGAGATTACATTTACTCTGTTCTTTTTTTCAGATTAATAGTCCAGGTCCTGGCACATATGGGAAAGGCGGGATTCCAACTGCAGTGCTGGAGGAGAAAGCTCAGAAGTCTTTTGGGACACAAGGATTGATGGATTCAAAAACAGCAAAGACCCGATCTCTTGACACTGTGGTAAATATATCATTCCTTTTTTACCTCATATTGCAGAAGGAGGCCACTTAGCCTATTAGTCTGCACCAACTCTCTGGAAGATCTTCTTGCTCAGGCCAACCCCCTACAGTATTTCTGTAACCCTGCACATTTACTATCACTAATCCACCTAACCTATACATCTTTGAACACTAAGGGCCCGATTTTATCATTGCGTTGCACCTGTTTTTGAACACAGAAACTTGGTGAAGTTGAAAATGAGGTGAGTAGCCCAATCCGCACTGATTCCCCTTTTACCAAGGCCCAAAAATGGCCACAAATTGGCATTTGCATGCATTTAAATTGACTTAATGAACTGCACACCCAAACTTACTGGCACTTCCCCCTTTACCACCACGTCGCCCTTCCAGAATCGGTGTGAAACAGATATGCTCCATAGAAGTCCGAATAGGGCACTGCAGTTAGTGAGGAAATAGGTGCCTAGCATCCGATGGCTCTCTGCTTCAGTGAAGAGAAAGGGGGCTCCGCTGCTACTCTGCCTGAGATCAGGTGGGGAGGGAGGGGATAGCAGGGAGTGGTCGGCTGCCTCTCTGCCTGAGATTGGTGGGGCAGGGGGGAAGATGGAGTCCACTACCACTCTGCCTGAGATCAATGAGGAGAAGGGGGGTCCGCGGCCACTCTGCCTGAGATCAGTGAGGGGAAGAGGGTGTCTACTGCCACTGTGCAATAGATCGGGGAGGGACGGGAAGGGGGTCCACTGCCACTCTGTCTGAGATCAATGAGGGGGAGGCCAGGTCTGCCTGTGATCATTGGGAGGAGGGGGGGTCTGCTGCCACTGTCTCTGAGATCAGTGAAGGGAAGAGGGTGTCTACTGCCACTCTGTATGAGATCGGGGAAGGAGGGAAAGAGTGTCCACTGCCACTCTGTCTGAGATCAATGAGGGGAAGGCCAGGGTCCGCTGCCACTCTGCCTGTGATCAGTGAGGGTAAGAAGATATCCACTGTCGCTCTGCCTGAGATGGGGAGGGAGGGGAAGGGGGTCCGCTGCCACTCTGCCTGAGATCAGTAGCGGGGAAGGGGGAACGACCTGAAGTCTGGGTGGTGGAGGGGATGGGAGGATCAGTAATGTTGGAGGGTGGGACAATGTCTCTGGGGGCCAGGGGCAAGATTATCTGGCTTGAGGGGGATGTAGCAAGGGAGCAGCATTCTATCTTTGTTTTTCTGTGAATGCGCAGTTGGAGGCACCAATCGGAGCTGCAGGATTTTCGGCGTATTAAGGCCCGCTCACAGGCTTGTGCAATATGATTTTGAATCGCTGATATTTTCACAGGCAGAGTGTGTATGGGGATGCCTCAGAACGAGTCTACAAGTCGGATCTGAAACACTTCCAGTTTCAACCCCACCCAGCACTTAGAATCCAAATGGTAAAATATTCCCCTAAGGGTCAATTTAGCATGGCCAATCCACCTAACCTGCACTTCTTTAGACTGTGGAAAGAAACTGGAACACCCAGAGGAAACCCATGTTGACACAGAGAGAATGTGTAAAATCCATACAGTCACCCAAGACCAGAATCGAACCTGAGTCCCTGGCTCTGTGAGGCAGCAATGCTAACCACTGTGCTGCCCCACTCTGTTGCATTATTTTAAATAATCACAAAGTATTTGCAATAATGTGTTTGGTGCCTTTAATATAAAGTTTTTCTCAAGTTATTTCACACAGTCTCACTATACATTTGCCAGAAAATGCCACGACTAAATAAGGATATCACTATTGTGTTCAGTTACAAAGCATCCAGACTGCAATTATCATGGTCTGGAAATATGTATTATTTGCAAAATATGTAGAAAAAGCACCCAAGTGACTAAGCCTCTTTTACTCCTCGGACATCATTTTTGTCTTCACCTCTTGCACAGGAACCTGAGAGAGTGGATTATTCACTAGTAGCTGAACCCATTAAATTTTCATTACGTTCAGTTCAAAGGAAATTAAAAGCAGAGTTCTACAATGAATGAGTGATCTGCTCCATCGCGTTACAGTCCAAACAACCAAGCTGAAAAATGTCTCTCCCTTGAATTCAATACTCTTCCTGAATTCAAACCCCAACTGGGGCATTATTTCCACTGAAATCTAATATCTTGGGCGGTAATATGTTTTAATGAGCACTTCTGCAGTAATTTCACTGACAGTAATTTTCAGGTTACTCTCAATATAACGTCTGTCACTTTCAAAAGATTATACCTTCTTTTCCAGGGCAGTGACTTGGCGCCAAGTACCTACGACCTTGGAAATAGCATAGATAAACTACTGACACGAGTGGTCAGCAAACGTGGACCTTACGACCTCTTTACAGCTGAAAGGAGCGATCGGATAAAAACTGGACACCTTGCAACAGTATGTATATATAAAACAACTGGGTTTATCTCACACTTGCTGCTTTATTTCTCTTGCTGTTCTTTAAGTCAGCTGTTAGTTTGTAGATTAATGAAGATTGCCAGAGGTTTGAGCACTATACTGAGTGAAAATAATGGATTGGAAATGATCAAATACTCCAGACTAGTGTACCACAAGAGACAGCCTGAAGGGCAATCCTAAATTTGTTCTTGCTCCTTATTGGCAAATCCTTGGCTAGAACATAATTGCGGATGTCCCAGCTCACCATTCTGGCCTTTCAAATCTCGTCTGCAGATACCTTCAGGAGTGAGAGAGGAGGCAAAACTGAAGGAAGTAGATGTGGGGCAACAGTAGCCTGAATTTTGAATGTGAAGGTCAGAGAAACTCAATTTCAAGATTGAAATAAGATCTATTATTGCTGTTGCCTAAAAATGTCCTTGATAAATTTAGCCAAAACCTATGCAAATCGATTGTGGGATGTTGCTCTATTAAATTAGCTATTATAGTTTCAATTTTATAGCTGAAGTGGCAAAAATATTGAATTTATGCTCCATTGTTCCCTGAAGAGTGTAGTGTGAATCTATTTAGCAATGGGATGAAAAATGCTTATCTCTGTGAGAGTCTTAAAAATGCTGCATTTAGATTGTCTCAATCCACAGCCCAACACTGAATATCATTTTGCACTTGATCATATTAAATTGGTAGACTCACTCAGGTCAGAAAAAAGTCACGGGGAAAAATAAAATTCACTCTGGTGGAGTGCAGATGATGTGAAGACACATTGGAACCAATGTTTCATCTACAGTGCAGACACTGTTGCCAGTGTAAGATGTGTTCCCAATAGGCAGCTGGCTAATTCTGATCGGATAAGGGCGGGAGCTCTGGCCAAGTCAGGAGTCCCCTGTTTGAAGAAGCCTGCAGGATAGGATAAATGTCAGTGATCCTGTGAGGCAACAGGCAGAATGATTTAAACTGGGCAGGTCCAAGTTCTTGGATGCAGCAATGGAGGTGAGTATACATCAGGAAAGAGGCTCTTTGCTCTCTGATGGGTGACAGTGCCAAAGAAAATTAGTTAGCAGAAACGGAGCGAGGTCGCAGAGCATGTAAGTACTTAGTAAACTGCTGAGGACCTATCAGAAATGTAATGTATTGACCTCTGGAAGACGTTCTTGTCCTTTGCTGTGCTTCTTTCTTTGTCCTTAGCATAAGTGGTGAGACCATATATCAGTGTGAAGGCAATGGCCTAGTGCTATTATCACTAGACTACTAATCCAGAAACTCAGCTAATGTTCTGGGTGTGAATCCCACCATGGCATACGGTGCAATTTGAATTCAATAAAAGATATCTGGAATTAGGAATCTACTGATGATCATGAATCCACTGTCGATTGTTGGAAAAACCCATCTGGTTCACTAATGCCCCTTGGGCTAGGAAATCTACTTTCCTTACCTGGTCTGGCCTACATGTGATTCCAGACCCACACTAATGTGGTTGACTCTCAATTGTCCTCCAAGGGCAACTAGGAATGGGCAATAAATGTTGGCTAGCCAGTGACATCCATGTTCCACGAATGAATTAAAAAATGTTGGACAGGCCCAAAGTTGCCCCTAGAGATAGCCACCCATGGAGACACTAGAGGAACTCCAACAGGGGAACAAGGGCAGCAAATGCATGAGAATCCCGTCACCTGCAAATTCCCTTCCAAGTCACATTCTGTTGCTGGGTCAAAGTTCTAGACTTCCATTCTTAATGGGTGCGCCAAGACTTTCTCAAACGGAATTAAGAATGGAACGCAATCCCATGAAAGAATTTTTTAAAAATTACATGTCCAAAAAATATTGTTAACCCTGGACAGAATAATTCTGCCCTGTAATCACTATTTTCTTTTAACTCGGATATCTCTTCAACACTCCTTAAATGGCACAATAAATCTGTCAATGTTTAATAAGTTAAAATATGCTTTTGACTTTATTAAACAGTCTTTTTTAAGACTGATGCAATCCCAGGACACTAGTGGACACTGGACTTCTTTTGTCTTCAAGTCACTCTCAAACACTTATATTTTCATTTACTCATCCATGCGTTGTGGGCACCACTTGCTGGGCCAGCTTTTATTGTCCATCTCTAATTGCCCTTGAACTGAGTAAGTTAAACCATTACAGAAGGGAAGTTAAAAGTCAAACACATTGCCATGGGCCTGGGATCATAAGTAGGCCAGACCAAATAAGGGTGGCAGATTTCCTTCCCTAAAGGACATTGGTGAACCAGATGGATTTTTAACAACAATTGACAATAGTTTCATGGTCATCAGTAGATTGTTAATTCCAGATTTTTATTGACTTCTAATGTCACCATCCGCTGTGGTGGAGTCTCGAACCCAGGTCCCCAGGGCATTACCCTGAATCCTGGGATTGCTATTCTAGTGACAATACTATGGCGCCACTGCCAATGTAATTGTAAAAATAAACCATAATTTCTGTCACGATCTGCAAAATGCATTGAGTCGTTAATAATTTGCAGTCCAGTCCTTAAATAAGTCATACATAGGTGTATGTTCAGACAATAGAAGTTCTCACTTTCTGGAAAGATCTGGAATAAATGATTGAAAAAAAGTTGTGTTTGTCTTTTTTTTTAGACTCCACTGAACCTCTACCCTGGAATGTATAAATTCACGTCATTCACTGATGACCTCTTAAGTCCAACAAAGAAAAGATTTGGAAGGTTCAGCACGACGGAGCAGTACCCATTTCCCCCAGTGGACAGAATATTCTACAGTGGGCTGAATATGTTTCGACCACCAGTAGTTAGTCTCCAGGGCTGCTCCCTTTATTACAATTCTCTCTGAAAAACAGTTGATATTCATTTTCACTGTGTTTTGCTTTATGTAGCATTGATGCGCTGTCTTATAATTTTGTTCTGCTGCGGTTCAACAGGGCAAGTCTGCCTTTTACGATGTGAAGGAACTTTCCAGACCAGAAAACCGAAAGCCACCTCCTTTCTTATCGTCCACAAGCCGGGGTGGCCGGATACCTGTTAAGCTGCTCACCTTTAACCCTGTAAGTGCGAGATCTATAGAACAAGGTATTTATCACCTACCACTTGCTCAGTCACTCACCCATTCACACCAGCGAGGTCTGTTGAGGCTATTTTAATAATTCTGCCAGATCCCATATACTCATAAGAGGCTGATACTGGATCATATGTAGCCTTTACAGCAATCTAGTAATCTTTAAGACTGATGCAATCCCAGGACACTAGTGGTTGCTTGACTTCTTTTGTCTCCAAGTTACTCCCAGACACTTTTACTTTCATTTATTCATCCATGGGATGTGAGCATCGCTGGCTGAGCCAGCTATTATTGCCCATTCCTTTGAACAGAGTTAGTCAAACCATTTCAGAGAGACAGTTGAGTCAACCACATTGCCATGGGCCTCAGGTCACAGATAGGCCAAACTAGAAAAGGGTGAACCAGATGGGTTTTTAAAGACAATCGACAATGATTTCATGGTCATCAGTAGGCTTTTAATTCCAGATTTTTATTGAATTCAAATGTCACCATCCACCTTGGTGGGTTTCAAACCTGGATTCCCAAAGCATTACTCTAAGTCTAATCTAGTAACAATACTACTGCACCACTGTCAATGTATTTGTGCTAGGCTAAGATTCCAAACTGACTGACTAGATTTATTTGCAGAAATTAACCAATTAAACTCTGTAAAGAACATAAATTCGATCAGGTTTATTTGGAATCACGAGCTTTCAAAGCCCTGCTCCTTAGCTGTGCCCCAAAAGCTCATGATTCCATGTAAATCTGTTGGACTTTTACTTGATGTTGTGAAACTTCTTATTGTACCCATGCTAGTCCAACGCTAGCATCTCCACATCACAAATCCTATATAATAGCAGCAGTAAAAAGGCTGATTGCCAAAACTATCTTCTGCCCCTGATGTGTATCAGTGAGTGAAGTGATAATCTTTATTCCCTAGGTCTGTAATATGCTCCAGCATTCATTTTCAATTCCATTTCACCCAGCACTGTCCTCCTTCACCTCCTCTCCTCCACTCATGGTTTTAAATAATCGATTAGCCTTCGATCCAAATGTCAAGGGTATAATGTTTCCTGTTTGAAAGATCTACAGAGGCTATTGTTCACATTAAACAAGGTACTGTCCAAAGTGGATTGAACACTAGACAATTGTGAGTTGTTATAGTATCAAGAAATGTTAAAGATCAGATTTATGATTAAAGAGAAGAAAACAGATTACTGACCTATTAAAAAATATGGAGGTATTATGCCTTTATTTTATTATGTCAGAGTAGGTGAGAGTTTCAACAAGAATGCGTCAAACTTGAGCGAGCTGGGATTAGGGAAGTAAACCTTCGCTTTGGGGAAGAGACGTTTAGCTGAATGGAGGGAAACTCTTTTTATGAACACACCACTGATTTTGTTTTGTTGCAGAACAATGTTGCTGTAGGTCGCTATGACCCCACTAAATATAATCCGAAAGCAGTACATGGCTGCAACTCATCATTTAAATCCAAGACACAACGTTACCTCAGCAATATGGAAAGGGACAAGTATATGCAGTAAGTCTATCTACATTGAATTGACACTATTACAAATGATGTGCCCAGTTCATGGTTTTGAATACTTCTGACCTCTAAATGAAGTTAAACTTCAATGTAAATAAAAGCAAATTACTACGGATGCTGGAATCTAAAACCAAAAGAGAAAATGCTGGAAAATCTCAGCAGCTCTGGCAGCATTTGTGGGGAGAAAAAAGAACTGACATTTCGAGTCCAGACGACCCTTTGTTAAAGCTAAAAGCATAGGAAGTGGGAGATATGTATACTGTAGAGTGAGGGAATGAAAGATGAGTCATTGCCATAGAAACAAGGGGAAAGTTGCTAATGGCAGTCCATAGAGAGAATAGAAGGTGTGGTCACTGCTTCCCAGAAAATGCCATGAGGTCACAAATATATACTTTCAGGATATTTTATGAAAACTCAGTCAAGATCAGTATTTCCTCCTGTGTTTTTTCTTGATGCACTAGATTGAGAAATAATTGTGCTTTGTATTCCCAAACAGAATTCTAAATCATTTGGGCTTTTCAGTTTAGAGTGGATTGATTGAACCCTCTCTTGCTCTTCCAGCTTTTTTCCATGTTACTTGGGATCATGAGATCGCCATTGCACTGGTTGCTCATCCTTCTCCATCTCCATTCATAATATTTTTGGATTTGGCAGATGGATACCCTTTTTACCACAAAAGTTCCCTGTTTATCTGGGCTAGAACCCTGGCATCGATGTACACTGCTTTCCCCTGCACCAGCAGCTGTGTTTCCTGTGGCCAGCAACTCATAGAGTAGGAATTGAGCCCAGAGCATTCTGGCTTAGCAACAATAAGTATTTCTTTTTAATACTCTTTTATGAGATGTGGCATCACATTAGGCCAGTATTTGTTGCCCATCCCAAATTGCCCTCGAAGGTGGTGGTGAAACACCTTGAATCATGGCATTCCGTGACGAAGCTACACCTACAATAGAACATAGAACATAGAACACTACAGCACAAACAGCCCCTTCGACCCACAAGTTGTGCCGATCATATCCATACCAACCAGTCCTATCTATTAACTCTCAATCCCATTAAATCCCATGTACTCATCCAGAAGTTTCTTAAAAGATCCCATCGAGTTCACTTCTATTACCACCGGCGGCAGCCGATTCCACTCACTCACCACCCTCTGAGTGAAAATCTTACCCCTGACAATGCTAGTAAAAATTTCCTAGATTTTGAACCAGGGACGGTGAAGGCTCAACACAATAGTTCCTAGTCAGAATGGTGTGGCATCAAGGGAACTTGTAAGTGGTGAGCATGGACTTTAGTGTGCTATTGCAGTGCATCTTGTAAATGGCACATACTGCTGCCACTGTGCATCAGTGGCGGAGGAAGTGGAAGCTGAAGGGGGTGCCAATCAAGTGTGCAACTTTGTCCTGGATGGTGTCAAGATTTTTGATCGTTGTTGGAGCTGCACTCATCCAGGCAAGTGGAGAGTATTCCATCACATTCCTGATTTGTGCCTTGTAAATGGTGGAGTGGTTTTTGAGAGTCAGGAGGTGAATTACTCGCTGCAGAGTTTCCAGTCTCTGAGTTACCCTTGCAACCACAGTATTTATATGGTTGATCAAATTCAGTTTCTGGTCAGTGGTAACACCCAAGATATTGATGGAAGGAGGTTCATTAATGATAATGCCATTGAAAGTCAAAGGAAGATGATTGGATTTTTTGTTGGAGATGGCCATTGTCTAGCAATAGTGCGGTGTGAGTGTTACTTGCCACTTGTCAGCCCAAGCCTGGATGTTGTCCAGGTTTTGCGGCATATGGACACTGACTGTTCTAGTATCTGGAGTGTCTCAAATGGTGCTGAACACTTCTGATGTTATAACATAGGGAAGGTCATCGTTGAGGCAGCTGAAGATAATTGGGCCAAGGACTACCCTGAGGAACATCTGCAGTGATGTCTTGGGACTGAGATAACGAACCTCCAACAACCATAACCATCTTCCTTTGTGCTAGGTATGACTCCAACCAGTAGAGAGCTTTTCCTCCTGTTTAGCATTGACTTCAGTTTTGCTAGGGCTCCTTGATGTCACATTCAGTCAAGTACTGCTGTGCTGTCAAGGGCTGTCATTCTCACCTCACCTCTTGAGTTCAGCTGATTTTTCCATGTTGGAACTAAGTGTGTAATGAGGTTAGGAGCTGAGTGGCCCTGGTGGAACCCATACTGAGCATCAGTGAGCAGGTTATTGCTGACTAAGTGCCACTTGGTAGCATTGTTGATGACTCTTCGATGACTTTACTAATTATGTGAATCATGAGTTATTAATAATCTTGAACAACTGGAGAGTGTCTTTATAAGTATTCTTCTATTTTCAGGGAGCGTCTGGGATCTGGAAAAGTCAGGTCAGATCAAGATGACACCAACTGAAAACATGTTTTGTACCTTAACTTTTTTGAATAAAAACCTCAATCGATTTACCAAGAAATCCTTTCAGAATTTAGTGAACTCAAAATGATGGCGTGTTGCATTCAAAAGAAACTTGTTTCTTGGATTTTATAATTGAGTAAAGGCACCTCTACCTCAAGGAATAAATAAGATGAAGATGACTGCTGTTCCTCACTATAATTGGAGTAATTATATTGTTATAATTTTATTGTTAAATTTGTTGTTTATGCTATTTTCTTCTTACAGTTGAGGCACAGGTACTCCGTCAGTGAATAAAGTGAGGATTCTTCATGTTTGTGGGTCTAGGCAGTGTGTTGGGAGGCTATTTCATTCTGTAAGGAATCACCATTTCATCTTCACATACACAAAACACCTTAGTGGCACTCTTTCCACTGAAACTATGGATACAAGAGTTACTCCAAGATTTAAACATGTAATCCAGACTGCCTCTTTAGAGGAAATGCTGCTGGTTTCAGATGAAATGTTAATCCCAGGCCTCGTCTGCTCTGATGCTGGATAAATAAAAGATCCCACAGAACTAAAGATGACACAAGAGGTTTTTCTTCCACTTTCTTGGCCACTATTAATTCCATAATCAACTCCCCTCCCCGCTAGCCCATCCATCACTCTGAGCGGAGGAGTGGCACAATGGTTAACACTGCTGCCTCACAATGCCAGGAACCTGGATTCGATTCCCAGCTTGGTCACTGTCTATGTGGAGTCTGCACATTCTCCCTGTGTCTGTGTGGGTTTCCTCTAGGTGCTCCAGTTTCCACCCATAGTCCAAAGGACATACTGGTTAGGTGCATAGGCCATGCTAAATTCTCCCTCAGTGTACCTGAACAGGCGAACAGGAGATTTTCACAGTACCACCATTGCAGTGTTAATGTAAACCTATTTGTGACTTATAAATAAACAAAAAAACTCGCAGCAAAAATATTGTGATAAATTGCTGTTTGAGAGACATTGCAGTGTAGAAACTGGCTGACGTTTGCTTGTATAATAATAGTGATCACACCTCAAAAGTAATTAATTGGCTCTGACGTCTTTTAGGATGTGAAAGGTACTATATAAATGCATGTCAATTTATAACTTGATAATCAAAACAGAAGGCACAAAGGCAAAATATAAACTTTCTGTCAATTCAGTTCATAACCTTTCTCTCTTGCCCCATTTTTGTGTGTGGAATTTTAGAAGGCACAGCCCTTTCATAGCTATTGGACACAAACGTTGCATACTGGATATAAGAGTAGGCCATAGAGCCCCTCATGCCTGCTCAGCCATTGAACTAGATCATGGCTGATTTTCTACCTCAATGCCATTTTCCACCTCAATGCCATTTCCCTACACTATCACCAAATATCTTAATGTCATTGCTACATAGAAGTGTATCAACTTCTGCTTTGAATATTCTCAATGACTTAAATGAGATCAACTCTCAATCTTCAAGACTCTAGACATTACAGGTCCAATCTCTGACCAAAATATTACTTAGGTGCACAACATTATCGGTTCATGTGCCCAACATCTTTTCCTACTATTTCGTCTGCTTCTGGATCAAGGAGGCTCCCACCTGAGCAAAGTAAAATTTTGCCCCATTCATACATCAGAAGAAACAAGGTTTTAAGAAAATCAATTTCTTAACATTGTTTGAATTTGTCTTGCTTCAAATGAAAGAACTTAATATAGCACCTTTCAGAACACCAGAACTTTCCAACGTACTTTACAGCCAATGAAGTAGGTTTGATGTGTAATCAGTGTTGTAATGCAAGAAAAGATGGCAGTCAATTTACAAACAGCATAAATTCTGGCCAAAATATCTATTTTTAGGTGTTGGTTGAAGAGTATATGTTGGCTAAGATATCAGATGACATAGACTGCATTTATTTTAAATAAAAGTGCTGTGAAATCTTGTACTTAACCTCAGAGAATGTCTGGTCTCACACCTCATCTGAAAGATGATACCTGACTGTGTAGCACTCATTGCTGAAGTGCTAGCCTGGATTATAAAAATAGACTTGCACTTACATGGCATCTTCCACAATGTCTCAAATTACCTTACAAGTGACTGCATTTCTAAAGTATTTCTGTAATGTAGTTAATATGATAGTCAATTTGCATCATATTGTTATAATGATCAAATAATTGGTAATGTTGGCTGAGCAATAGTTGTTGACCAGTTTAATACATTACAATATCCAATCTTATCTTATTGGTGAGAAAGGGCAGGGAACTCCATTTTTCCAGCATCCCTTGGGAATTTCCATACACATATAGACCAGGAGAGGGCAGCGTGCTCCGGCATTTTGAAGTTCTTCAGGCCAAGGACATACTCAGAGTGCCTGCACAAGAAGTAAATGGCATGAAAACCAGTTCATATATCTGGAATGGGGTGTCAGAATCTAAATGAGAGGTCCCAGTTGAGGAGAGATCAGCAAAAGTCATCTCTAGGCGGAAAAAGTCTTGCTGGTAAAGACCCCAGGTAGTTAGAGCCTGAGACATCCAGAAGGGCCAAATAAGTCACTCACTCCTTACTGAAAGAGTTTGGGCCCAGGAGTCATATATGCTTGGGACATACAGGAGGCCAGAGTTCAGAGTAACCTGGGAGCAGTACCAGCTCAGTGAAGTCAGCAGTTGAGTAAATTGCAGAATTTATACAGCAGCCTTTACGTATGTCATAGATTGGGAATCCAGGGAAATGTAGCCTTAGGAGATGAAGTTGAAGTTTTGGGTGGAGAGTGTTCATTGATGCTGTTTGAGTTGGAGCCAACTTTTGGAGAGATTCCAAGGCAAGATCTTTGAAAGTCAGAATTGGAATCTGTCACAAAAAAGAGTTGCGATGAGGTTGGTTCAAACACAATGTTCCCTAACATCTGCATGGCATGCTGAAAATCTGTGAAATATGTCTTGGTCACATTTGCCATTTACTGTGCAATAACCACAATTTGCCTGTTAATTCACATATACCCCATATTAACCCTGAGTATAGAGGATTAGATAGATATCGTAAATTGTTTTATTGCTGAAAAAAGAGACGTGTTATTGAAGTTTTTGTCTTGTGTTGATTGGGACAGATATACAAGAATACCAATTATAAAGGGAACAACAATTTATACTACATGAGAATGCAGATTAGCAGAGGGTTTACCATGGAGAATGCACCAGAGAACAGTTAATAACAAAACCTTTGTTTAAATTTAAACAAGGTAGGTCAACTCTGATGGATCAAGACATTGCCATGGGAATGGTTGTCCCAAAACTGTTGTTTAGTTGCAAAAGGCACAATCCATGGACGTGCTCCTTCTGTCTGCAAAGGATAGAGCCCCATGTGAGCTACACTGTGAGCCTGGTTGATAATCTTAAATTGGTTGTCGGTGTAACTCTCAGTATAATCAGGATTGTTCAGCAAGGGCTGCCCAATGCAAAATCATATCAAATGTTGGGTGTTATGTTTTGATATTTTGCAAATGCAGATTGGTATTTTACCTGTTGTAAATAGCTGAAGGCACATGGTATCTGATATAATTTGTCTGTCATTCAGATGCCCCTATATAAATACTGCTTCAAGCCAAGAAGACATTCTGCCACAAATGAATAACATGGTAAATGAATTTCAGTGCCTGTGTGATGCAAAATACATAGGCCAGATATCCCAACAATTGACAAATCACACCTAAAAACATATCGTTTTAGCTGTTCACAACAAAGAACTGATGAGTGCAAGATGAAAACTTTTGATAGAATTTCTCTTTTTTCAGCAATACTCTGTACAAACAAATTATTTGATATTTCTAACCTTGTGTAGTGAAATTCAGTCTTGTTTGTACAAAACTTGTGATTTCTTGTGGCTTTATTTTCTTAATATGTGTCTTACGTCTCAAACTTTGTCTTCTTAAAAAACGTTACTGGTCTGTAACTGGATCGTACCAAGAACTTGGCTGGATTTGGTCTAGGATCATAACAAGCTGAGTTTCAGTCCTTTAAAAAGTTCCCTTGCCATATCTGCTGATGCTGCATTGGCATTGCTGCTGGACTTCGCTCACTCATATTTCCACATTCATTTCAAGTGTGGTTTAAAATCGCAATTAAAAACCAGATGAAAACAAGTGAAACCTTTTGGAAAAATTCTGTTAATCATAATCCATTTAAAAGAAAAGAGCTGGCACACCATTATGACCTCCATCTTGACACAAGTAGTCATGGGCTCAACTGGAAGGCACACAAATAAGCTTGAAGTCTCAGGGTTCATTGGTTCACCGAGGGTGGGTGAGCTTCATTCATCTGATGAAAGGGCAGTGCTCTGAAAGCTCATGATAGCAAATAAAGCTGTTAGACTTTAACCCGGTGTGTGAGACTTCTTACTGTGCCCACTGCAGTCCAATGCCAGCATCTCTGTGGTTGCATCATTGAGGCAAAACAATTAACAAGGTGGACGGGAGGCATATCTACGAATATCGTCTATATGAACTACCAGAATGCATTTGATGAAACTCTGAAAACTGGAAAAACTGGAATGCAAAGAATCAGACGTAAATCTGGATATGTTTAATTATGTCAAGAGATGGGAGAGAGTGGCAATAAAGGGAATATATTTTGATTGGCAGAATGTGACAAATTATGTTCCCCAAAATCTGTACTAGTCACAGCTTTACACCATATACTTATTCCTTCATCCAAGTCATTGACATATATCTAAATTAATACCTAAGTGGACACTGAAAGGGAGAACAGAAGGAAATAGGAAAGAGATTTAGTGAGAAAGTAACTAATATTTAATGTTGAATGTGAGAAATGTGAAGCCAAAGGCAAATCCATTTTTTAAATAATGGCAAGGACTAACAACTGGAGTGAACCAAAGGAATCAGTGTCACATATGTAAATACTTCTTGGTACATGTGTAATTTGCTGTACAGACACTTTGACTAGTTGATGGTCTAGTGGTATGATCTCTAAACTATTAATCCAGGAACTCAACTAATGTTCTGGAGACCTGGGTTTGAATCTTGCATGGTAGATAGTGGAACTTCAATTTTTTTTAAAAAGTCTGGAATTAAGAATCTACTGGTGGCTATGAAACCACTGCTGATTGTCGCGAAAACCCATCTGGTTCACTAATGTCCTTTAGGGAAGGAAATCTGCCATTTTTACCAGATCTGGCTGACATGTGACTCCCAAGCCACAGCAATGTGGTTGACTCTTAACTGTCCTTGGAATGGGCAATAAATGCTGGCCAGCCAACGATGGTCAAGTCCCATGAATTAATAAAAAAAAGTTATTTCTCCAAAATGCATTTACCCAGGTGCTCTTACTTTTTGAAACAAAGGACCATTGTTCAAACTTAGTTTTATTAAAATATTTGCAAGATAAAGAAACAATTCTTCCACAATAAATTAACTTTTCGCCAAAATAGGCTGTCTGAAAAACACACACACTACCCAATCTGGGGAACTTGACTGGGCTGTTGGATTCAGTTCATTGAGTTCACATTAAAGAATGAATTCAAGATTTTCTTCATATAAGGATGGATTTCACATATCCTCTTATGTTATCAAGGGTTGCAGCAGGCTGGTGAATCTTCACTGGGAGTTCGTCTCTACACTGCTGTTTTTATTCCCCTCTCTGAGCCTTCTGGAATATCCTCTGGCTTTCAGCTGTAGGGTCATAGGACAGGGGTAACAGCACTCAATGAGATTAGGCCAGGTCACCCTAGGTGTCTCTTTCTTAGGTGTCCTGGGTGCAGTTATCCCCATTCAAGATATGGTTAATCTGAGGTGGCAGGGAGTCTGGCTGAGACTGGAGTATACACAATTATAATGCATCTTTTCATTGTTCTGGCTGAGTACCTATTGATGGATTTCAATTCATATCAACTGTTAAGATTGAGCATCTATTCACTATGTAGAAATCAGGATTCTGGTTTTGGGTCAGAAGGACGCCCACATTGACCACCTGTGTTCAATGTGTAAGACAGTTCTGGGATGGTCCCTGTTGGTTTTTGACCTGTGGTAAACTTGACCTGTCTGTATTCCATTAGACCTTGCTTGCAGGAGCTGTTTAGCTGTTTAATTTAGTGTGCCCCAATGTTATGTTGCGCTTAATTGCTTAGGCTGTTGGTCAGCTGGACACATTGCATCGATACAAGTAGTCAAAAAGGCTATTGGAACATTGACTTTTATCTCAAAAGGGTTGGAATTGAAAAGGAAGAAGTCAAGAAGATAAAAGCAAAATATTGTAAATGCTGGTATCGAAAACAAAACTGAATATGAAACAATGGACCAGCTGGCAGAGGTATTCGCAGATATCAACCTCTCTTTACACCAATCTGAGATCCCTCCTGCTTCAAAAATGCAACCAACATCCTAATACCAAAGAAAAGCCAGGCAGCGTGCTTTAATGACTATTGCCTAGTGGTTCTGGCATCCATCATTATGAAATGCTTTGAAAAGTTAGTCATGGCACAAATCAGTTCCTGCCTCCCAGATTGTCTGGATCCACGACAGTTTGCCTACCGCTGCAGCAACTCCACAGCAGATGCTATCACGCTGGCCCTACATTTAAATGGAACACCTAGTTAACAAAGACACCTACATCAGACTCCTATTCATAGATGAAAGCCCAGCTTTTAACACCATTATTCCTATGAGACTCATCTCCAAATTTTGTGGCCTGAGGCTCAGCAACTCCCTCTGCAACTGGATCCTTGGACTCCTAACACACAGACTGCATTCAGTAAGGATAGGCAACAACACTTCCTCCACGATCATCCTCAACATTGGTGCTCCTCAAAACTGTGTTCTCAGCCTCTTACTATACTCCTTATACACCTCTGACTATGTGGCCAAATTCCCCTTCAACTCCATTTTCAAATTTGCTGATGAAGCCTCCATTTTGGGTCCGATCTTAAATAATGAAAAGACATAGTACAGGAAAGAGATTGAGAAGCTGGTAAACTGGTGCGATGATAATAATCTCTCCCTTAATGTCAACAAAATGAAGGAGATAGTCATCAACTTCAAGAAGCATTGTGTTGGCATGCTCTGCATCAATGGAGATAAAGTAGAAAGGGTTGAGAGCTTCAGGTTTTAAGGTGTCCAGATCACCGACACCCTTTTCTGGTTCCTCTATCCAACACTATAGTTAAGAAAGCCCACCAATGTTCTACTTTCTCAGAAGACTAAGGAAATTTGGCAAATTTGCTACAATTCTCTCCACTTCTACGGATGCACCATAGAGAGCATGCTTTCTCGTTGTATCACAGCTTGGTTCCTGGTCTGTCCAAGACTGCAAGAAACTACAAAAGGTCATGAATGAAGCCCAGTCCATCATTCCCACCCGCTGATATTGTCTACACTTCCTACTGCCTTCAGAAAAGTCTAATCAAGGGCTCCATGAAACCCGGACATACCCTGTTTCACCTTCTTCCATTGGGAAAAAGATACAAAAGTCTGAGATCATGTACCATTTGACTCAAAAAACTTCTTCCATGCTTCCATCGGATTTCTGAACGGACCTACTTTGCATTAAGTTGATCTCTCTCTACACTCTAGCTATGACTATATCAATATCTTCTGTACTCCCTCCTTTCCTTCCCTATGTACAGTATGCTTTGTCAGTATAGTGTGCGAGAAACAATACATTTCACTGTAAACTAATACATGACAATAATAATTCAAATCAACCCTCAGCTCTGACGAAGGCTCATCTAAGCATTGGTTCTACTCTCTCCCCACAGGTGTTGTCTGACCTGCTGAGATTTTCCACATTTTCTGTTTTTGTAAACAGGTTTATACAGATCATGGATTCAAAAGAGGTACAAAATTAGATGGCACAGAATTCTCAGATTTAAGAATTGATTTTATAGGAGAAGAAACACAAAGCACATGAATCAGTGTCCACTTAAGAAATAACATTTTATTCAAGAACACACCAAGACCATTGTATATTTACACTGCATTGAGATGACATGGAAAAACATGATTATAGCACACTCAAACCTTAACAGAAATCAGTATTAACCAGAAATTACTGCTTTAGAATACTGCTGTATCATTGGTTTGAGAGCTGTTCAACATCTCTGCCAATGGCAAACTGCTCATCCCAACAATGAATCATTTGGCCAAAGTCCAAAAGGCAAATCATAAAAATAAAATTCCTTCTTTAATCTTAAAGCAAAATCATAACATCAAATTCAACAGTAAGCTCAGAAAGTTGTCTGATCAAGCTGCTGACATGATCATTAATATCTCACTAAATGTCTATAGGTGAAGATGAATTCAGTATATAATTCAGGGAATATCTTAAAACAAAGCGAGCAGCCTCTAATGCAGCACAGTAAAGAAAGTCAGATGTCAGTAAAAGGCACTTTCAATCAATAAGTACCATAAGGCAAGCAGGGATTATTTTTGGAGTTCTGAACTCCCACTGGGCCAAAATTTCTGATGGAGTGACAAGTAAGTTGACTTGCCACCATACTCAGAAGTATTTATCTGGAATTCCAACATTCATCCATCTCATCCAATGTTCCAATTCAGGCTGGGCAAGATCCATGTAACGCGGCTCCCTTCTGGGACCAAGCATCAAGAACAGCTTCTGTTGCTGATAAGTAAGCCACACCAGCATCGCCCATAAAACAGATATGTTTAAAGGTTTGGCCAGATTTAAAGGTCTTTGATAAGGCAGGTAGAAGGTAAATGCATAAGGGGTAGTATTTGGTTGGGAAGGGAAGGGTCTGGGCACGTTGGCAGTCTGGTTGGATGGGGAGTTGGGCCTTGGGGAGGGAATTCCTCGGGTGGGAATGTCAAATAGTCAGGGGATGGGCTCAATCCCATGGAGGTGGAGTGACCCATTGAAAGAGGGTGGGGAAAGATCCTTGCAGGGCAGTGCGGGCCTGCACAGTAGTTATCCAGAAACTAAATGTGTTTTTAATTCTTCTAACCTTTTCTGGGTCACTACTGATGCAGTACAGTCAGAACCTTCCAGAATTTGTGATTTAAATCGCAACTTTCAGGTGGTTCTAGTGCAAGACAATTGCCCATCATAAGTTTGCACTTCCGGGGCAACTGCCACGTAATCCTTACCTGGGAACTTCTGGTGGAAATGGGGGCAAGGGTCCCATACATTCCCAATTCCAGTAACACTGCAATGAAACTCAGACATTAGAACCCCACTGTTTTAGGTATCACAGAAAAATTGATAAAAGGATTACAATTTCCTTTTACAACATGTCTAGCTTATGTTTTCCCTTTCTTCTCTCAAGACAATAATTAACTCAATTGTGTGAAACAATATAAATAAATGAGTAATACTTTCAGGTTATCCAAATGGTACTGACAAACTCTAAAATGAAGAAAAAAAGACTCCACTGGTTTCAGTCAGATGCTAATGTTCAATTGTTTTCTCAAACATTAACTGCCTGCTAGCTACAGAGATGTAACCATAATGAACAAGAGTGGGGTGAGATTATACACGCTCAAAATAAATTTGACCAAGCAGGTAAACAAGTTCCACTCTTCCCAATTTACGTTGTTGACTCGCTTTAATGTGCAACTGCTTCATTTGGCTTTAATACACAATTAACCATAACTGCTGCCTTTCTGTTTTCTCACAGTGAAGCCAAACCTTGCAGCTACAAGATCAATAAAATAAACTTACATTGAACTGATATTCTAACTCTTGGCTGTCTACATTTTGGGCACAGCACGGAAGATCATAGCCGGAATTCTCCAACCTTGCCTGTGGCTGGGATTATCCGGTCCCACTGCTGTCAACGGAGATTTAACTGAGTGCCAAATTCTTCGGTCTCACTGGTATTGGGAGTGGGTGTGCAAGAGGGAAGAATTCTGTATTTCTCCCCGTTAGTTCTTTGGAAAATGATTTTGAAGGGCAAAGACAGTCAATTTTGTTACATCACTAAAACTTTAACATGCTGCTGTATCACAGAATGCTAAAATTCCTACAGTGCAGAAGGAGACCATTCAACGATCAAGCCTGCACTGACAAGTCTACCCAAGCTCTACCCTGAAATCCCAAGTGTTTACTCGAGCTAATCCCCCAATACGAAGGAGCAATTTAGCATGGCCCAGCACTTAATCTGCACATCTTTGGACTGTATGAGGAAACTGGAACACACAGCCAAAACCCATCCAAGCAAACTTCACACACCCACATCTGGAATTGAACCCTGGTGCTGTGAGGCAGCAGTGGTAACCACTATGCCACCATGCTGCCCATGGTCTTGTCCTTTATATCTGTAACTTCTTCCAGCCTACAACCCTTTAAAAATTCTGTATTCCTCCAACTCCAGCTTCTTGTGCCTGCCTGATTTGTTTCATCCCACTACTGTATTTTTAGTTATCTAGGCCCCAAGTTCTGGAATCCCCACCCTAAACATTATATCTATTTATCTCTCTCGCTCCTTTCTTTAGACTTTTTCAAATCTACACTTTTGAACAAACTTTTGGATACCTGTCCTAACATCTCTTTTTTTGGTTCAATGTCATCTATTATCATAAAAAATTGTTGAACTTTGCACTTGTATGCAGTATTTAGTCAGTTTGGCAAATATTGAAAGCAAACTAAGCTATCCGTAACATCAGATAATTGCACCTATCAGTCTCACAGATGTTTTGTACAATTACAGCCTATGCTTCCAGCTAATGCTCTTGCAGGCTTGTTCATACTTCCTCCATTTACTCTTTGTAGTCTTGATTTTAACTCAGGGTGGGAATTGGGGGTCTGAGAACTTGGAGATTTTAGCTCGCAGGCATCATTTGAATGCCCTGACACAGACTCTTCCCTGAAGCAGGCAAGGAAGATGCGAATGTTGGGTGGCCAGTGTCAAGATTTGCAGGATATCACTCTGGAAATTGAGGGATGGAATCATAGAATCATTGAACCCCTGCAGTTCAGGAGGAGGCTATTTGGCTCATTGAGTCTGTACTGACAACAATCCCATCCAGGCCCTATCTCCTTAACCCCACACATTTACCCTGTCAGTCCCCCTGACACTAACAGACAATTCAGCAATCCACCAAACCCACACAGCGTGGGACTGGAGGACACCCACGCAGACACAGGGAGAATGTGCAAACTCCACACAGACAATGACTCAAGGCTGGAATTGAACCCATGTCCCTGCTGCTGTGAGACAGCAATGCTAACTACTGTGCCATCGTGCTGCATTGGGAGATTGGTAAAGCTCACCATCTGGGGCCCAAGGCACCCTTCTGAAGCCAGAAGAAATATTACTTCTCCTAGTCCATGGGGACTTATACCATTTCTTGAAAAAAAAAATCTGGGCCTCCTGTGGCCAGCTAACTGCTTGGCAGGTTCCACGATCTATGGCCAAAAGAGAAAATGCTGGAAAAGCTTTGACAAAGAGTCATCTGTACTCAAAACATCAGCTCTTTCTTTACAGATGCTGCCAGACCTGCTGAGATTCTCCAGCATTTTCTCTTTTGAGTTCAGATTCCAGCACCTGCAATAATTTGCTTTTATCCACAATCTATAGGTGGCACTCAAGACAGTTAAAATTACATCACTCTATTAATAAAGTCTTCAGGATGTTGCTTTATCATTTAAATTAGGCTCCCACTCCAATGGAACCTGAAGCATTTTTGTTCACACATTCAGCCAGTTGAGAGAAACTGGGAGCACAGAAAAAGCACTGCACAGTTCAACCTGTCCCCTATCCTAGATCTTAGTCTCACTGCCCATACAGTTACCAAGCAAGATGGGTAGACGGATTGAAATATGGCCTTATGTTGTACTTGAAGGAGCACAGGGTTGTTTGCTGAAGTTAATACATGATCTCAAGAGTATTGCCATAGTATACTAATCTTATAAAAGGGCAGTCTGTTCCCAGGGCCATTACCCAGTATCAATACTACATTCTGCTAGAACACAAAAAAAGACAAGTTTTTAAAATTAACACTTTTGACTAATTAACTTATGTCACAGCTGAAGACTTCCTCCAAATTTTAAGTGCTTTAATACCTGACACAAAGGAAAAATAATTTTAAACTGGCACAGGGCCCTGGGATTGACAGGGCTTATGTGTAGCTAGTGGCCATCCTCAACAATATGTCAATTTTATGAGCAGAATCTATCGGGCCAGACTATACTTCTTTGATGAAGGGGATGAAAATTTAAGTCCATCAGTACAAAAAAAATGGCATTTCAATTACAACCAACATTTAACAAATTGAATTAAATAGCAACTAATTGCTTACTAGGTGAGAATTTGTGTGTTGCTTAAAAAAGAGACATGTCAAATCTTTTTGTCTTGCATTCATCAGAACGTATGCAAAAATGTCAAATTTCAAAGGGAGCAACGATTTATACTACATGAAACAAGGTGCTGGACAGATTGACACTGATTGGTCAAGGTGTTGCCTTGAAGAATGTGGCAGTAAACTATTGTCCTCCAAGTTTTTGTTTAATTTTTTTTGAAGATGCACTGCCTGGACATGTCCCTTTTTTCTGCAGAGGTCAGGTCCCTTCATATGAATATATGTAGCTTCTAACAAATGTAAGCTTTCTTAGTACACTCCGGGGGCTAATAACTGTTAGACGTGATTCCACAATTAGACAGCACTTACTGAATAATCCTGAGTATGCTAAGAATTTCACTAACAGTAAATCTAAGAGTATTAGTCAGGCTTACAAAATATCTCAATCATATTTGCTCAAAAGATACACAAGGATCTGTTCCCTGCAGGCAAAAGGGACATGTCCAGGTCTTCTAGAATTAAATAAAAGGGCAACTGGTGTATTCTTCATGGCAATACAATCAGAGTTGACTTGCCAAGCAGTCAGTCTCTTTTATTAATGCAGTGTAAATTGCTGCCCTGCAGTAGGGAATGGGTTAATGAACTTTGTAATACTTGGAGATTGGTAAAAATATTACAAGACTTGTTTTCATGTATCCCAGACCAATGTAAGACTTGTTTTCATGTGTCCTAGACAATAAGACTGCAGCTGTCCTTGCTGTTGTACACAAGTTTATGATATCCGTTCAGAAATGTAGCTGATCCAGCTTGTAGTTATGTTGTGTCTTTAATATTGTGGACTTCTGTCTAATATAGTGAAGTTCACATATTCATATATGTTCACATATTCATATATATTTGTTATGTACTGCTTATGTGTCATGTACTAACATATTATATGCTACTTATGCAACTTATGAACATAAAATTGTTATACCTGCCCCGTTAACTTCAACTTGTTTTGCTGTATGTTAGTTAAGGGCCAACCATGAAGAAATGCCAAGGTAGCCACATTCCCAGGATGGAGGACAACCCACAGTCTGAGTACTTGCTGAGAATGAGAAGATGCGTACGTGACTGAGGGGTATAAATATGTGCTCTGATTTGTGTTCGGAGAGAAGCCTAGGGAATCGCTGTTAGGTAACAGGTGTATCTCTCAAAAGCTTTTGAATAAAATTGCTGTACTTCGACTCACAATTAGTCTCATAGGTAACTTTTACCTGCAACACGCCCCCTTTTAAATTTGACATTGTAGTGTTTATCATGATGCTTGCAAGATTCAAAGATTCACCAGCATGTCTCTTCTTGTCAGCAATAAGCAGCAATTTTGAATATAGCAGATAATGTGAAGGTTAGGTTGCTATCTACCAGTTTAGCATAAATATGCAACAAGAAACATATTTTTCTACTGAGATGAACAAATAGACACAATTACAAGAAATACGTTAAATTACAAGAGATTTAGCTGTTTCATGAATGGCTCAGTTGGCAAGATTTGCACATAGTAGATTACCAAATTAAAATCTGTGATTGCATTCACTGCTGTTTTACTAGCTGTCTATAAAGTTAAGATTTCTACATTTTGCCTTTATCATCATGAGAGTAGGAAGAGGAAAACATTATTATTCACATTTTATCTACCAGAGAAACCAGAATTAGAGTAGGAAAGAAGAGCAGGTAAGTAAATTATTCTCCTGATTATTTTTATGGCATATCACAAGATTATTACACAACTAAACCTCAACATGATTGACTCACTGTTTTAAAAAAAAGAGATAGAGAAATGATGAAGAATGGAGAGGGAAAAACGATACACAAAAAAGTATATTCATAATAAAATAGCAAGATTCTTTGGGTTAGAAAAATATCCTGAAGACACCTTTAAGTATTTGTGATATGAATTGCAACCTATGGGTGAAAACAGAAATGGGCTAATAAAAGCTACACGCAGCTCCCTCTGGGATGGATATTCAGTGTCGTGCTGCCTTGCAGATCTTGTCATAAACCTCAGGGAATGCATCCTTGGAGTTCAGCTGCTCTCTCAACTTGTGGTACAGGGACCCATCAAACATCTCCCAGAATTCTTCTCGGGTCAGATAGCAGTCAGCATACAACATCTGAAAACTGATAGAAAGAAAATACAACATTTAACCTTTTAAAATGGTTTTAAAGATGAGTATTCTTGAGTGAATTTCCCAATCATGATTTACCAAAATTACAGCCCTTCAGCCTAACAAGTCTGCATCGACAAAACTATCTTAAATCTGCAGTAATCACATTTTTCAGCACTAGGCCCATAGCCTTTAATATTATGACACTCCAAGTGTTCATGTATGTATATTTTAAGATTAAGTTTCCTGCTCTACTACCCTTCCAAGCAGTGCATTGCAGACCTCTACCATCCTCCAGGTGAAAATGTTTTTCCTCAACTCACCTCTAAACCTTCTCCTGCCCCTTAAAATAATGTCCTCTCGTTACTGACCCTTCAACTAAAGGAACAGCTAATTCCTATCCATTCAGTCCATGTCCTTCATTGGCCAAATCAATCAGCTCCAGCAAAATCTCCCCGCTATTATAATCTATGCCATGAGTAATAAAGGGAGGTGTCCCATATGTCTGCTTAACTTCCCTATTAATCTGTCCTGCCGACTTTAGGGATCTGTGGACAAACATTTCAAGATCCCTCTGTTCCTCTGAGTTTCTTAGTGTCCTGCTATTCATTCATAACTTTTCAGGGTTAAATTTATCTGTCACTGATCTCCCATCTGACCAACCCACCTATATCTTCCTGCAACCCAAGATATTTTTCCCTCACTATTAATCACCTTGTCAATCTTTGTGCCAGCAGCAAGCTTACTTATCATCAACCCTATAATCTCATCTATATTTTTATTATATATTACAAACACTAAGGGATACAGCACTGATCCCTGTGTTATGTCATTGGACATCTGCTTCCAGTCACACATGACATGGAAGGGGCAAACCCCCTTACTGTGGGTTTACTATCAAATAAATTGGTTGGACTTTAACCTGGTGTTGTGAGACTTCTTACTTCAGTCACACAAGCAACCTTCTACCATCACCCTCTGTCTCCTACCACTAAGTCACTTCAATAGTTCTAGTACGTACACCCTAAAAGGCAATGGAGGAGCTCAATCCAATAAGGCAACATAGTCAGTCAGACGGTCTTAGATGCATACTTTATGCCTGCAAAATGAGAACAGCACGATCCAATTACTAGACTCATAGCTCTGCACAAAGCAGATTTTCACTTGAATTATTTCAAAATACAAAGCTGAGTGTAGTTTATTGATACTAAGAAAGTGAACACAAAACCTCATTAGTAAAAGTAGATGCCATTTGGTTGTGAGATTGTTAGATAAAGGCACATGTATGCCCACTACATTTATTTTTCTCCAAGCTGTGGCGTAACTCACCTGTGTGAATTACGCAAAAACTGCTCCAGTTGTCGTGTTGATGCCTTCGCTTCAAATTGTTTGGCTCTGGGCTCTCCATAAGCACCAACATCTGCATAGAGTTCAGCCTCATCACCCTTCGGATGAACCATGCCTGGCAGGCTCGGCAGGTTGAAGGGACATAACCAAAGAGGGTAAACCTGCAGAAATCAGGTAAAGAAAAATATAAAGTACAAAATAAGTTTTAAAGAAGACAACAAATAAAAGTAGCTTCCCCAATGGTCAAGTTAGCATTCAACATTGTAATACAAGAGCAGGTCAGGGACTGGGGATTCTGAGACAAGTAACTCACCTCCTAACTCCCAAAGCTTGCCCACTATCTACAAGGTACAAGTCAGGAGTGTGACGGAATATCCTCTACTTGCCTGAATGAGTGCAGCACCAACAACACATGAGAAGACTGACACCATCCAGGACAAAGAGCCCATTTGAATGACATCTATTCATCACTTCAACATTCGTTCTGTCCCCCATCAGTGCCCAGTGACAGCACCATGTATTATCGATCAGATACAATACAGCAACTCAAGGCTTCTTCAACAACTTCCACATCTGTAACCTCTTCTACCAAAAGGTGTGGATTACCTGATTTGAAACTATAACCACCATTCCTTCATTCTTGTTGTATAAAGCCAGCAAATCCCTTCCTAAATACACTGGATATCTACATCACAAGCAATGTAGCAAAACTATATTCCTTATACACCTATGACTGCGTGGCCAAATTTCCCTCCAATTCGATTTTCAAGTTTGCAGATGACACCACCACAGTGGGTTGGATCTCAAACAATGATGAAACAGAGTACAGTAATGAGATAGAGAATCTGGTGAATTGGTGCCACAACAATAACCTCTCTTTCAATGTCAACAAAACAAAGGAAATTGTCATCAACTACAGGAAGCGTAAAGGAAAACATGCCCCAGTCTACATTGATGTGGACGAAGTAGTAAGTGTGGAGAGCTTCAAGTTTTTAGATGTCCATATTACCTGTCCTGGTCCCCCCATGTCAATACTATAGTTAAGAAAGTCCACCAACACCTCAACTTTCTCAGAAGACTAAGGAAATTTATCATGTCAGCTACGACTCTCACCAACCTTTACACATGCAGCCATAGAAAGTATTCTTTCCAGTTGTATCACAGCTTGGTATGGCTCTTGCTCTACCCAAGATCGCAAGGAAGCACAAAAAGTGGTGAACATAGCACAATTCAGCATGCAAACCAGCCTCCCATCCATTGATTCTGTCTATATTTCCCACTGCCACAACAAAGCAGCCAGCGTAATTAAGGACTCCTCGCATCGAGGACATTCTCTCTTCCACGTTACTCCATCTTGAAAATCATACAAAAGTCTGAGATCACGTACCAATCAACTCATGAAGTTTCTTCCTTACTGCTGTCAGACTTTTGAATGGACTTACCTTGCATTAAATTGATCTTTCTCTACACTCTAGCTATGACTGTAACACTACATTCTGCACTTTCTCGTTTCCTTCTCTATGAACTGACTTTTGTCTGCATAGCACGCAAGAAACAATACTTTCCACTATATGTTAATACATGTGACAATAATAAATCAAATCAAATTCAACAAAGGTGGTCCCTGCCACCTTCACGAGGGCAATTAGAGATGGGCAGATTGCCAGTGACTGTCATCTCCCATGAACAAATGAAAAGAAATAACTATCGATTCCATTTATTTTTGCCTCATTAAAAAGAAAACTGACAACTTAACAAAAGCAGGAGGGTCACCACCAGCTACCCAGTCTAACTTAACTGCAGCACAAACTCATCCCAACAACTCCCATACCTTGATTTCACTATGCAGGAAGAGAATCAGCTTCTCCAGACTCTTCATTGGTACCAACATGTCCTGGACCACATGGTGCTGCTCATATAGCTTACGAATTGTTTCTCCTTGTGTAAGTTTCAGCAATGAAATCTTGGGAGGGACCATCCAACCGAAGATATATCGGAAGAGTGGGTTATTGCCAAATGGAATGATATCCTTAAATGTAGGAGGAGATCAAAATGTAAGTACACACTTTCGTGAGAGTTTTATGCTCATTTACAATCGAATTTGGTGGTAAAAGTATTCCTTTTGAGTCTTTAGTAAATGTCTCATAAATTATAGTTGCACACAGATCTCTCCTTTACATTCAACAGACCAAATGCGTATGAAACTTCGCTGCATTTATCAAGTTTTACACACAGGAAGGTCCTTGGCATTTAACAACATATAAGCACAAGGAAATAGAAGTTCTCATTATTATTTATATAGAGCCGTTCACATTAAATCTTATTCCTTACAGTTTGTGCAATAAACTAAGTAAAAAAGAAATCAGCAAATGCTGGAAATCTGACAAGTGGAAAGTACTGAAAATGTATAGCAGGATTATTAGCATTGGACAAGGGATGACAGGTTAAAACTTTGGATGTAAACTCTTCGTTCAAAGGAACAAAGTTCCATCAAGTTGTCTACACCTGAATTGCCCAGTTCCAGCAATTTATTTTTCTTAATTAAAGAAGTAAGCTTTGATTGCATAGCAAACTAAGAAATCTATGGATTTTTTCAATGCAAATATCACCATTATATCATAATAACAGAATGCAGAATTTTAAGGCTAATAGGATCAGTCATTTCAGTGGTTACAAGTTGAATAGGGTATAGTTTAACATACTGACTAGTAATACGAAAATTTTAAATCTGGGAATTTAGTACAGGTCAAGTATCCTTTATCCTTAAATCCAAAAACTAAACACACCTAAAACCACAGGGTTGTTTCTCCCAGCTTGCTGTGCTGTTTTTGTAGTACAGCAGGTCAGGAGACTCAAGCAGAGGCCAGTTAAGGAGCTCCCCTCTGGATGTCATGGCCTCCACGAGTCTCCAGGCACCGGATTTCCGACACGCTCAGCTCCGCGCCTGAAATCAGCACAGAGCTGCATAAATTACTTAAATGTTAATTTCAATGCAATTTGCAACTGATTAGCGAGCCCAGGACTGAAATCTCCAACCCGCTAGAATATCCCAGCCTCCCAGGACTGTTTACTCCTGCTGGGTTTACAATATCTCCTCATCTGTGGAAAGCTAGTGACCTGACCCCACTGAAGGGGGGGGGGGGTTCATCGAGGCCACCCCTCTGTGAGGGTCGGGGATAAGAGGGTGCCCTTGGGCCAGGAAAGGTTGAGGCTGGGCCAAACATATCCAGGGGGGCGATCAAGTCATGAGGGGGATAATGGATCTACCAGCAATCTGGAGGCCGTTAGTGCAAGGCCACTACGCACTGCAACGTGTGAGAGATTCATTCCAAAACTCCCACTGAAAGGAACAACTGGATTTACTCCAGTTTTCACTTGAATTTGACACTTAGAATCTTTTTGGGAGAATGTCCCCACCCCCTCCCCACACACTTTTTTTTGAACCTCATCAACCTCTAGTGTGGGAAGTTTTGTTGTTTGTCTGCACTATTTACCCTGTGATTTTTGTGGTGAACATATCAAAAAGAAACTTATTATCCCTATTCAGTGATGTATCTTACTTTTGTAGCCATTTTATTGACTTTAGACTACAATTAATCTAGGCGAAGACAGTCATAGCTCAAGTTTATATGTAGTGTCGGAAAACCGCCAAGTCACTGAATATATTAAAGAAAAAAGGTAGATGTTTAGATTCTAAAGGTGTCCAGGGGTAAGGGGCGAGTGCGTGGGTATGGTGTTGAGAAAGAAGATCAGCCATGATCACAGTGAATGACATACACCTGCTCCTATTTTCAATGTTTCTAACTGAAATCCAAAATACAACCAGCTCCAAGGGTTCAAGATAAAGGACACGTGATCGGTAGTTAGTGACTTTCAGAATGGCTTTAATAGCTTAGATGCACACTAGTTAACTTCAGTAAAAGAACGGCAACAGTTGTGATCAGAACCTAATTCCAAAAGAATGAAAATAGTGGAAGAGTCAGGTAATACTTTTGAAACGAGTAGTTGAGGTTTCATTCACTTTTGTTCATGGTTTTCCTTCACTTTCCTTTCCAAGTGGTGATTGATTACAGTCTTTAATGTATGATGCAGCTCACAAAATAAAACCTCCAATCAAAACCCCATGGTTGACAATTATTTTCCAGTGATCTATTGCTATTATTTGCCATTAGTTAAATCATGTGTGAATGTCATCAATTTAAATCAGATAATGGTTAACACAAGGGATGGAATGATATAAACCAGTTTTTGCCTTCACAGAAGTCAAATGAATCCTTTGACCAGGCTACAATCCATTCCTTGCCTGGATAACAATGAGTAAATCTCAATCGGAATTAAACTATAAGGACTGACAAAAGGTTGTATATATTGAGAATGACTCCTGACACTTCTAACACAAAATTTGGAATTTAAACTTTTTGCCATTGGGATCATAAATTTAAGTTTAAAAATTATGGTCATGAAATGGCCTGCATGGAGAAGCTGGGCTGAAGGGCCTGTTACCATGCTGAGTTACCATGCTATGACTGTATGAAATAATGACCAAAATGGCAACATTTAAGTTTAAAAAATATAGAGGAATATTACATGAAACACTGGGCCCTAACTTCCTCCAAGTGGCAAATAGTATTGAATTTCCACTCCCTGCCCACTTACCCATACCAAATTTCTTCTGTGCCTGTCTTGCCCGAACTTCCGAATCAGGCTGAGTGAAATCCAATCAGCGCAGCAGTTTCCAAGTTCCAGAGTCCAAGTCCAGTTCCATCAGATTGGAGGAGGATACCCCTTTTCTTAATACTGCACTAACTGTTGTACAACAGGTAACTTTAAAGGTCTGATTAAAATTATCAGACCAGGGAGGGAGAAGGCCTAAGGTAAATGCATAGGAGACTGGAGGTCGGGGGGGGGGAGAAATGGGTCAGGCGTGGGGGTTCAGGTCAAGCCTGCATAGGGTGGAGCACAGGGTCAGGGGGAAGAGTTTCAGGTATGACAGTTGGGCCTGTTGTAATTTCTGGGGGGAAGGACACAATCCATGCGGGTAGGACAAATTCCATGGTAATTTGGGAGGGTGGTTAGTTGAGGAAGTGGGGTAATCTCCCCAAGGGACCGTCAGGTCTTTACAATAAGTAAAATAAATATTAATTTTCTGATCTTTACTGAGTGACTGTTCATGTTGGAACTGATCGAACTTTGCAATTTAAATATTTTCAGACATTCACCACGCAGGGCAATTGCCCAGAAAAACTGGGCACTTTTGGAAAATTTTTCATAGAGATGCTTACCTTTGAAGGTCTGAGAGGGATTGTGCAGTGCATCTTTACGGTACCCACCTCACTCCAAGTCCAATATTAGGGATCCTAGAGTTTGCAGCCCACTTTGAAAAGTGACCAAAATCTAAGCACTGTGCTTTGCAATATACATAATGAAGTGAAAAGCTAAATCATTTCACCTAACAGAATGTCACTGTGCTGCATTAAGTGTGATGATTGCTATAGATATATATGTTGTGTTTAAGTTCAAACTTTATGCTGCAGGCAGTCGATCTGCCTGAAAGGAATACAGCTCAGATGCTGGGAAAGTAGCCAAATGGTGTTTACTTAAGAGAAAGCTAATGGAATTTTGTTTACAAAAAAAGTTCCTTTGGGATTTTGATTAAAGGAATGGAAGGTGGCTTTAGGAATAACAGGACCATGTGATAATGTGGTTAATGGGAAGAGCTAGGGATGTAACACAGAAAAAAGAAAAATTGAGTTCCAGCTGGAGTTTGTTTAAAGACAGAGGCCTGTCAGCTGCTCTCCCTGCAAAATCTCACTTCAAGGCTGTATAAATTACTTGTAACAAGTACATTTAAGATTGTGAACAATATTTAAAGTGTTTTTTGAATCCATAAGAAGAATGTTGCTTATTTGGAACTGAAACAATGATGTTAGAAATTAAGTTGTTTCTTTTCATGTTCAGCGGGTAAGTGTTAAGCATTTGTTAGAGTTATATTTAAACTATTATTAAATAAAATTTGTTTTTAATAGTTAAACTATTATTAAATAAAGTTTGTTTTAGGTACATCCCTAATTTGTGAGCAGAATTGCTCCTGGGATGAAGCATTCTATCCTCACATTTATGGCAATAGAGAAATTATTGGGATCTAGTCTGGCTTCCTAATGTAATTTAGGATTCTGATCCAGGCCCCTACCATAAATGCAAAATCTTGCTAATTGCTGTGAGTTTATTTTTCTGGTAAACATGTGAAGGTAGGGGAACTGAAACATCTGTGACTAAGGTGACATGGTACCACAGAGGTTAGCACTATTGCTTCAGAGCACCACGGAGCCAGGTTTGATTCCCGGCTTGGCTCACTATCTATGAGAAGTTTGCACATTCTCCCCTTGTCCGCAAAGGTTTCCTCCAGATACGCTCGTTTCTTCTTACATTCTGAAAGAAGTGCTGGTTAGCTGCATTGACCCGAACAGGTGTTGGACTGTGGCGACTAAGGGAATTTCACAGTAACTTCACTGCAATATTAATGTAAACCTTACTTGTGACTAATTAATAAGCTTTATTTTAGCTGCAATCTATGCAGAAGTAAACCATCTTCTAATATTCTAGACCAGTAAATCCAGAAGTCAATTTCAGAGCAAGTTAAGCTTTTTATAGAGCTATTACATACATTTCTTTGCAATTCTACAAATTGCAGTTGGAACAGGAACAACAAGAACCTACAAGTCTGGAAGCAATTCCTACGTACGTTACCTGAAGTTCCCAGAATATACTACGAGTGTGACGATGGTAGTAGTGCCTCAGAGGGATATATTCCACTGCACTGTGGCTCTGTCGCAGGTA
Organism: Sphyrna mokarran; assembly: GCA_024679065.1. Classification (NCBI taxonomy): domain Eukaryota; kingdom Metazoa; phylum Chordata; class Chondrichthyes; order Carcharhiniformes; family Carcharhinidae; genus Sphyrna; species Sphyrna mokarran. Next base: position 26,983,835 of record JAGIQG010000009.1, read on the forward strand.
CTTTTCCACATGTTTGAAGAACCATGGCTTGTAATAATATCCAATTCTGTTTATCTGAAAGAACATATAATGCATCATTTTTTCTTTAAAGTTTGAATATCAATGATGATAGCATAATGATAAGTATGCACTCCATATATTATTTTCTGTTTAAGGAGAATGTTTAAAATTGAGCTTTTTTCTACTGACAGCCACTGTATCTGGAAAACATAGATCTGATGCTGAGAGGACAGGATAATTGCTCACCTTAGCCATGTAGTGTTTATTTAGGATAGAGCTAATGGATTTTTGTTTATAGGTGGAGATTCCCCCTGGAGCTTTAATTAAAGAAATGGAAGGTGGGTTTAGGTATGCAAGGTCATGTGATGATGGTTAATGGGAGGCTCAAAGAAGCAGCTTTTCAGTTCTGGCTAGGAATTGCTTGAAGACAGCAATTCTTTGCAAGCTGCTGAAACCCAATTTCTCTGAGAGCTTCAAGATAGTCTACACTCATTAAAGCAAGCATATTTATGGATTTGATTGTATTTAAGATGGCATTATAAGTCTGTAAAAGGAATGTTGCTCATTTGGACTGAAACAGTGATATGTTAGAAATTAAAGTTGTTTCCTTTAATTTTTAAATATTGTTCAATTGTTAATAGTTAAGCTGCTTCATTTATTAAAGTAATATTTAAACTGTGTTATTAAATAAAGTTCATTTTACTATGAAAGATTCTTAATGATAGCACAGAGGCAACAGGAGAACAGAAATGGGTTCTGGCAGCATACATTTCCAGGTTTTCAAATGATGTTGCTAAGAGAAAGCATACAGACACGGACAAAAAGAGGACAATAGGTGCTTGGAAGATTTCAGAAGGTAATAGTGCCAGAATAAGAATGTAAACTATTTGCATTGGTAAGAGAGGAACCAGACAAAGGCCATACCACTGAATTGGCAGAGTAAAGATTTTGAGTGGGATTTTACATTCTCAAATCGGGCAAGTCTGGAAATTTCCGCCTGAGGTAAACAGAGATTTCCGATGTTGGACCCTCGCGCGTGCTGATTCCATGACGGGCAAGATGGTAGACTTCCGGCCACTGGATATAATTAAAATACTAAATTTATTTTTGTCAATGCAGTGTTCAAATATTTTGAGGAAAGTATCAGGACTGTTAAGTGTACGACATTATAAATACACCTGCCTGTTGGTTCATGGATTAACTATTGTTTACTTGTCCAGTTCAGAACAAATGGGGAGCGAGGTGACATTAAAAAAGACAAAAATATTCATAGCATAAACGATACATTAATCCAAATAAAACCATGAGCTAGATAGGTCATGTAGTTATCTTTTCCCAACTCCTCAGTTACTCTAATTTACCTTATCTGGTTCAGCCACATCAGTCAAAACTCCGGTCATTACCACAGCCTCATCCAGTGAATACACAAGGCCCTCCACAAAATGATTTGCTTTATTTTGGGATTCTTGGCTGAATGTTTCACAGATCTTCTTCAGGCCGTGCACTGACTGGTACTGCAGGCGCACGTACTTCTTAGCAGGAATGATCTTGATCTCTGCAGCAACAAGAAATCCGAGAGTACCACATGACCAAGGCACAGCATAAAATAAGTCTGGATTCTCTTTCTGAGGACAAGAGAGAAAAAGCATTATTGTAGTAGAGTGGTGGGAGACCTTTTCCAAAGGATAGGCTTCCTCATTTTGTAACATATCTTGGAAATTGAATCTAGAACGGGGCACACAGTTTAAAAATAAAATTCTCCAAGTTAAGATGGAGATCAGAGAAGAATTTCCTCACTGAGGGTGGTGTCAGTCTTTGGAATTCTCTTTCCTAGTGTATTATGTCTTCAGAGGCAGAAGTCCCTTCACCAAAATCCCTTTATTTACAATTCCAACAGCAGTACATAGAGTGTAATCAGTGAGCAGTCTATCAATCAGATAGATAGAAAAGACTCCCTGATCGCCCCATCAATTGACTCAGGGAGTTCATATTCCAATAGGACAACCTCAAAGGCCTGATTGAATTCATTACACCTAGTGAGCAATGAAGCTGGGTCACTGAATCGTTTCAAGGCTAAGTTATTTTTGGTATACCAAGGGAGTCAAGGGGAGGAAAGTGGAATTGAGGCCTCAATTAGATCAGGCATGACTTATTGAATGGTGGATTCGGCTCAATGGGCTGAGTGGCCTACGCCTGCTCTTGTTTTGAACGTCCTATGCGTTTGGTTGAGAAAGGAATGCTAACCAGGACCCCAGAAGGGCTTTTTTTTGCTCCTTGGAGGGTGCCTCAGGCATGAATCACAGAAAGACAGTCAGAAGCTTGATTCAACATTGCTTTCAAATATTATTGTGGAAGCATCATTCAATCTGATGTGTGCTACACTAGATGTAGGAGTGCATGATGTTGATAATAGGTGCAAAAACTAAAAAAGTCCGTTCCTAGCACAGATATCCTTCAGGGTCTTTCTATTAAAACCCAGTGTCAACAAACATGATTGAGGTATACAAAATTATGAAGGGTAAAGAAAGAGTAGGCAGGAGGAACCTGTTTCCCCTTGGCATAAAGTTCAGAAAAATCAGAGGTCATAGTGATTCAAACTAAATGGCAGAAGGATTAAAGCAGATATCAGGAAAAACTTTTTTTTTAACTCAGAAGGTGGTGGGTTCTGGAATCCACTGCCTGAGTTAGTGGGGAGGCAGAGACCCTAAACTCATTTTAAAAAGTGCTGGATGTGCATCTAATGTCCTGTAGATTGCAGAGCTATGGGCCATGTGCTGGGAGGTGGGATTAGATGACTGTATCATTTCTATGGTTCTAATACTGAACCACAGACTCTTTCCATTACAATAAATTTTCATTGACACAAATTTTGAATGAATAACTCAGAAATGTTGTTGTATCTGGACATAAAGCTTAAAATGCTTCATAACTTCATACCTCTGTACATCTAACCAGACTGCCATCAGCTAGGACCAACTCGTAAGCTACACAGATGTGTTGGAATAGTCCATAGATATGGGATGAAGACTCAATACCAGTTCCCATGATGAGGCCACCTAAAAACAGAGACTTGTTTAGACACAGTCTAGTGAATATTGAAGTTACTTTATATTTTATAATAAAGTCAATTGGACAAATCATGTGAATTACATCGAGTAGCTACAGAAATATGTTAGGAGTTGAAAAATGCTACCTTCAGCAATGATCAATTCCTTCATTTTTGATCATTGCCTATTTGTGAAGTGTTATCAAATGTTAGTACTTACTGTTTTAACAATACAAGACTGCACAACCAGGTCCATGAGAAACACTTTGTAAAAATGCAATATACTAGACATGAGGATCCAAAAGGCATTGCAATAGTTCAATTAGATAAGCAGCAACAGTAATGTATTATCCATTTAACTAAGTAGGAAACGTTCTACGGCCTTTCTCATTTGACTCAGCTTATATTTTTGCAAGAAGTAGTTAAAAACTAAAAGGCCTCTTGAAAACCATTAAACTTTTTTTTAAGTTAGTCCTAAAAATAATATTTTTAAAAGTTCCTCTTTTCCACAGCCTGAAAGTGTCTGTTCATATTGCAGTTTGATAGATAGGGTTTGATAGGATTTACTTTAACCCTGCTCCATCGTGATGGAAACAATGTGGGTGCACAGGGTTAAGATAGTGTAAGGATGTTGAAATTATGCTGCACTCCCGTTCCCCCCAACATCATAACTCACCAAACAGGCACAGGAGAGCTTTTGACCAGGTTAGCTGGTTACATGGAACAGTCGTAGACTGGTGATATCACTGGTGTCCATCGGTAATCCCATTTAATTTAAAATGACAGGAGCCAATAATGATGCCAATACAACAGTGCCTGGTAAGAGGCAGCAAAGTGGCTAGGAGCCAAGGCAAGCACTTAAATTTTAAATTTGTATGGCAGCAGCAGGAATGCACTCCCAAGGCCCTGTAAAAAATCATGGGGATTCCTCAGCCTTGGTCTTGTCTTTCCTTTCCCATTTTGGCATCTTCATTTATAAGACATCCCATACTAACATCATGCATGGATACATTGCTTTGTATTTCCAGTGATGTATTCACAGCTTTCATTTCAATCTTTGCTCCTGTCTGTCGTACTGAATATTACATATGCTGGGGTCATTAGAAGAGAGTGTTGCTTGATTGAAATGTGGCTCCAAAACCCTTAGACATTTAAATTATACTTCACATAATGTTTATGCATCAAAACAGACATTAGGAGCTGTATTTAGAACATAACTTGCATTTGAATACAGCTCCCATCATAGACTCAACTTGAGCTGTGAGAGGTCTTCCTGAAATCGCCACCATTATATGTTGACTTTTTCATTTCGTGGCAAGAAAACATTTCAATTAGATTCAACAAAAATAAGCTGATCATCCATTAGAAGACCTCAACAGAAATCCTTGCAAAAACAGGACAGTAAAGACTTCAAAATGTCAAATTCATAAACATTATCAATGATCTCACAAATGACTTTGTCTTAATAAACTAATAAAACAAATAACCTTCTACCCACCCACAGTGAGATCATCCAACTCTGGGACCACTGGAAGAGTCCAACCAATTGAATTCAGAAGCGCCGTCACCTGACCCATATTTACCAATGGTTCCACACGTACAACCTGCAACCAAAACACCAGTTAAAATAGCATTTCCTTTCCTTCAAACAATTCCCAGATAAAAATGTTCAGTAGCTCATTTACAATAGTAATTCCATTTCTAAATAAATACCGAGGACAGATAAAGAGAAACAATAATTTGAAGCACACAGTGGGGAGGCAGTGGCATAGCAGTATTGTCGCTGGTCAAGTAATCCATAGACCCAGTAACACACACGGGAGACCTGGGTTCGAATCCCACCACAGCAGATAGTGGAACTTGAATTCAATAAATCGTTGTCAATTGTTGTAAAAATCTAACTGGAAGAAAATCTTTCATCCTAACCTATTCTGGCCTACATGTGACTCTAGATCCACAGAAATGTGGTGGGTTCTTAATGCCCTCTGGGGTGGGCAATAAGTACTGGCCCAGCCAGTGACCCACATCCCATGAATGAATTAAAAAAAAACACATATCTAGTTCACAAGCACTGTTTTCTCTTTCCCCATTTCTACAGGGGAACCTGGTTAAACACTTTATCCCCTCTTTCAAGGATAGTGTAACATCCAACCGCAAATTCCAACCTTAAAAAGTGCATTGATACTTCAAGACACTGTCTTACATTAGGGATACAGAGCGCACTTTGCTTTGATGTTAATGAGGTAATTTCTAGGATAAAAGCAAAATACTGCAGATGCTGGAGATCTGATATAAAAACAGAAAATGCAGGAAAAACTCTGGCAGTGTCTGTGGAGAGAGAAACCAATTAACATTTCTAGTCTATACAATTCACTCAGAGCCAAGAAGTCTTTAAAGCTCTGAAGAAGTCATACAGATTCCAAATACTCTTTTACTCTCATTTCTAAATAATTGCTCATACTTCATGGACAGATGAAAAAGACCACACACTAATTAGAAATTTCAATAAATACAGCTAACTTCAGGCTCAAAAGCTTTTAGTTATCATTGCACACTTCTAAAGATAAGTATATCCTTCCTTAGGTAAGGAGGCTAAAACTACTCAAGACTCTACTCAATTGCAGCAAAACTTACTTTATTGCAAAGAAATTGCAGTTTATAAGGTTAAAACCTCATTTTCCTTTCTAACTATTTGCTGTGCCTGCACGCTAACTTTTGAATACCAACATTTACTTACTTCAGACCATTTAAATAAAAATCTACTTTTTCACTCTTCCTGCTAAAGTGGATAATTTCACACCTTCTACATTATATTCCACCTGCCATCCTCTTGCCCAATTAGTTAACCATTTCTGTCCCGTTGCAGTCTCTCCATATCCTCTTCTTGGTCTATTTTCACACCTAGCTTGGTATCGTCAACTAACTCACTTAAATTACACTTGATCTGCCATCAAAATCATTGATATTGTTTGTGGATAACTAATGCCCAAACACGGTACTCCACTGGTCATGCTTTGTCATAGTTAAAGTTACCCATTTATTTCTACTGTGTGCATAAACCATTCTCAGTTGAAGCTAATATACTACCCCCAACTCTATGAGCAACACTTTCCAGCTGTGCTTGCTCCAAAGCAGGAAAGTCCCACTTGAGGTCAGCGGATTTTTGCATGGTCTGTGTCTTGCCTGCTACAATTCCAGTGGTGAGTAGGGCAGGAAAATTCCACCCAAGAGGCCTAGGAGCACATTAACTCTGCCCATTCAAATTAGAATTTTCCAAGTACCCTCTTACCATGCCCTTAATCACTGATTGTCACTGAAAACTTCTAACTAGTCTGCTGCGGGAATTCTGCTGCAGAGAATGGAGGTTTGGTGAAGCACCAAATTCTTTATTCTCGCTGGCAGTGGGAATGGGCAAGATCGGAGAATCCTGCCCTAGAGCTTTTCTCTAGCATTGATATCTGACTAACTGGCCTCAGTTCTCTCCTTTCTGTCTCCAGCTTGAACAACAGGATTTACATTCAACACAAATACAGAAAATGTTGGAAATTCTCAGCAGATCTGACAGCACCTATGGAGGGAACAGTAGAGCCAGTGTTCTGTGTTGGGATGACCTTCGTCAGAATTGAAATGACTCACCCCAGACACACCCCCCAGATGCTGTCAGACCTGCTGCGATTTTCCAGCATTTTCTGTTTTTGTTTCTGATTTTAGCATCTGCAGTACTTTGCTTTTATTTCGGGATTTACATTTGCTTTGTTTCAATCTCCTGGAACCATTTCAGAATCTAAGGATCTTTGGAAGATCAAAACTAATGTGCCTTCTATCTTTGGAATACTTCTTCTAAAATCTTCAGAGTTAGAACATTAGGCCAAAGATATTTGTCAGTTGAAAGCTCTGGGGTCAGAGGAGGTGAATACAGTAAGACGTCTCACAAGACCAGGTTAAAGTCCAAAGGTTTATTTGGTAGCAAAAGCCACGAGCTTTCAGAGCGTTAGCACTAGCTCTGAAAGCTAGTGGCTTTTGCTACCAAATAAACCTGCTGGACTTTTAAACTGGTGTGTGAGAATTCTTACTGTGTTTACCCCAGTCCAATGTCAGCATCTCTACATCAGAGAAATTGCACATTATGGAACACCAAAGCTGATGTGGATTTGGTTTTCAATTTGTTCAGGTTTTGGAATATAGCCACCATTGGATTAAGTCAGCTTTTCAATAAACCCTACACTTATTAATACAGTGTCTGCATTTTGCACAAAGGAAAGCCCAAAAATTGATTTCAAACCATGACTGAGTTCTACAAATCATTTGCTGTGCCATTTTACCATTTACAGGGGGTGTAAAATGTTCAGTCAATGTGGCTCATTTTGTTTTCCCATATCAGTTACGTTATTGATTGACTGCATAAAATTATCCCTTTGTGTCAGGGGGATTGGCAGGGTAAATACATGTGGTTACAAGGATATGGCCTGGGTGAGATTTTATCATTGCAGGCTCGATGGGCTGAATGGCCTTCTTTTGCATTGTGGGGATTCTGTGATTTTCTATGATCATTTTTAATATATTTCTATCTCTTTTGCAGTTTCTAATATGATCATTTAGTTATTTCCCTTTAAAATCCTCCCAGGAAATGCACTGCACATGCCAGCTGTCCTTGGATTTCTGCGAATACTGCTCTAAACTGGCTGCCTGCCGACATGCTAGGACATTTTAAAGGTGACCCCAATTTTCTTTCTTTGCCCTTTAGGAAATACTTGGCTCCCACTCCACAGTTCTCCACAGCAATTCTCTCCTCCTCCTCTCCTCCACCCTGCCCTCTCTCTCTCTCCCTCTCTCTCTCTCTCCCCCCTCCCCCCCCCCCCCCCCCCACACACACACACACACACACACACACAATAGATAGGATAGTGGGTCCATCTGGTATGTTACTAATAGGCAAATGTGACAAAAGGTTATTTATAACTTGAGCTTGTCTAGTCACATACAAAATAGCAAAGCATGAATATTGCTCAATTTAAAATTATTTTTTTTAAATGGCTAGATTGTCACTGATCAAATTATACACCCATTTAATCAACATAAGACTTATTTAAGATAGAAGAAAGAATTATAACAAAAAAAAAGACAAGTGTTGGTTCTGGTGAGAAAAAGGGCTTGATTCTCTCCAGAGAAATGGGTCTGTTTTCTTTCCAGAACTCTCCTTAAAAATATCAAGGGGATGTGTTTTGCGCCACTATACAAATTCAAGTCACCTGTTGCTTGGTGTCCACCTCCAGAATGTCCATCAAGTTGATCATGATGTTTTTGTGAGTTTTTTTATACTTGCCAACCCGAAGTGATACAGTTAGCCAGCCTGGCCTGCCGGTACACATGTACGTTTTACTTCCTTCATTTTTCCACTCGCGTACCTATTTAAACAGAACAGAGAGAGATCAAAATTGCTAAGTCGTAACTGACCACCGCCAGCAAAAATCACAATCAGTTTTGACTAACAGTTAACGAACAACAAATGACCAGAGCCAAATTGAAATATGCACAGCAGGAGCCCTATTGTTTTAAACTTCAAGAAAATGCGGTTAACAAATACTTGAAATAGCATTTAATACTTAGTCCAATCTGTGAGAGAGGTTCTGTTAATTGTAAAATTGATTTATGGACAGACAAAAAAAGGAAAATCTGAATTCTATTTAACCATTTTAATGATTGATCTGAAATAAAGCAGTTAGTTTACAGGACCACATTTAAAACGTTTTTACCAGATGTCAGTGTAAGTCAAAGGGAAACCAGCCAGTGGCTGTCGCAAAGGAAGGTGGCTGTCTCCAGTATTGACCAATCATCATTATTCACCAACATCACTGCAAGAACTTCTCAGCAAACTGACCTTGGCCCAGTCATCTTTCAGGGTCACTTTAATCAATGAACCTTCCTCCATCATAAAGGTCACAAGTGGGCCTCTTCGCTGGCAAATCTCTAGTTCTCGGTTCCACTTATAACTCCTCCACTAATAAAGTAACTCAAGGCAGCCCACAATAGGCAATTACACAACATTTAACCAAGTCAAACATGACAAGCTACTTGTATAAAGATCCATCTGTGCTAGTTCTGGAACAGCAAAAGGCTGTTGAACAATATTGCTACACTGGCCACCACCACCACGAAGAAGTCTTATTGATATCAAAGCTTTACCAAGAAACACAGGGATATAAACATCTTTGAACACAGGTGAATCATTTAAACGGCATAAAAAATTAAGAACAGTTGATGATTTATATATACTTAATTGTGTCAGTTCGCTGAGTTCTTGCAGTGATGTTCATGGATAACGGTAATTGGTAAATACTGGTGACAGCCATCTTCCTTTGCGACTGCCACTGGCTGATTTCCCATGATATGCATGGGGAAATCACTAATTGACTTCCTAGTTGGGCTTACTGAATACGAGCTGCCTGGGGATTGGTAATTAGCCAATCAGGTGGAGCTTGCATACTGAACCTTGAGAGGATCCATTAACCTTTTAGTCCTGGTTGGGGCATGTTGCATTCACCATAGGCCTATAGTTATTGTTGACTTTTATCTTGTGCAATAAAAGCATGGTTTCTTCACAGTCGACTCCTGGAGTTATTACATTATGTAGTCCAACTACCCGGCGTTGGACTGGGGTAGTAAGAACTCAGTAAGAATTTAGCAAAACCAATTTTAAATCCAACTGATTTATTTGATAGTAAATTTGCGAGCTTTCGACACTCTTGTGCCTTCGTCAGGCAAGTTTATTAAACTTTAAAGCGCACAATGGCAACAGTTCAGAATAACATTTACAATGAAGGAGAATAATGGTCATCCAGACATTGTGCTTAAATTACAATCTAAATCCTAAACTCGAGAATACACTTTTCTCCAAAACAACATCCTACAGATTTTAACAGTATGAGCCAAAGTCAGAAAACAACCACCACACAGGATATGTAGCTTTCTTTCGGGAGCTGTTCTTCTACTTTAGAGGAGAATTTATAGGGTCTGACACATACAGAACTTCTGCTCCTTTCTTCTGCACAAGTGCTTAATTTTCTGCAACTGGGCATAGCTATGATCTGGGTCCCTCGACTGCTAATCTCCACTTTGCTTAACTAAGCATCTATTTCACCCTGTTACCAGGTTAATCTGCATCTCTCAAATCTTCAGTGTAGCTAAATGCTTAATAGTTTCTCTTTTTAGCCAATTTACTAATCATTTCATTCCAACTTCCCAACATGTGCCTCAAGCAAGATGGGCTATCCATTATACTGCTCAGGAACAGGTATGACAAAACTTCTCTGGTGGTTTCTGGCAAAGACTGTATCCTTTCACCACCCAGTTGATGAGCTGTACTCAGTAATGGGTTTGATTCTATGACTCTGCATAACAAAGTAAAGCAACAAAACCATCAATTGATGAATACCATTGCCTCTACATAGAAACCTAAACTCCTATGTATATTAAGAAGTCAGAAAGAAGTGGGGAAGGTGATAGTCGAGTGGTATTATCACTAGACCAGAAATTTAGCTAATGTTCTGGAGACCTGGGTTCAAACCCACCATGTCAGATGGTGGAATTTGAATCCAATAAAAAAAATCTGGAATTAAGAATCTATTGATGTCCATGCAACTATTGTCAATTGCTGGAAAAACCCATTTAGTTCATTAATGTCCTTTAAAGAAAGAAATCTGCCATTTTTACCTGATCTGGCTTACATGTGATTCCAGAGCCACAGCAATGTGATTGACTCTCAACTGCCCTCAGGCAACTAGGGGTGGACAATAAATGCTGGCCAGCCAGTGACAGCCATATTCCATGAAGTTAATACAAATTTCAACGCAAGATCAGTCAGTAATTTACTTCTGAATGCAGTGATTAACCTGCCATAAGAAGTATACAGAATCCAAAAGAGGCAAGTGTACAAACTCTCCAGATAAAAATGAGAGGCAACTTGTGCAAATTCATTCAAGTTATTTATTTATAAGGATGTATTTATTCTAAGTCCTGATGGCTCAGTCACAAGTTGTTTGCAGCTTCTCTAACTCTCTGCTTTAAACTCATGGTCGAGATTTTATGACCTCGAAGCTCATAAAACCCCGTCAGAGGCCAACTGAGAACTGAGATAAAGGGTAGACCTATTAGGAGTATAGAAACGCAGAGGGACCTGGGGGTGCAAGTGAACAAGTCTCTGAAGGTGGCAGAGCAAGTGGAGAAGGTTGTAAAGAAAGCATATGGTATGCTAGTCTTTATAGGAAGGGGTATAGAGTACAAGAGCTGGCTTTAATGTTGCAGTTGTATAGAATGTTGGTTAGACCTCATTTGGAATACCATGTCCAGTTCTGGTCGCCTTACTACCGGAAGGACGTGGAGACTCTGGAGAGGGTGCAGAGGAGGTTTACCAGGATGTTGCCTTGTACAGAAGGTCTGAGTTACGAGGAGAGGTTAGGCAAATTAGGGCTGTTTTCCTTAGAAAGACATAGACTTAGAGGAAATATAATAGAGGTGCACAAGATTATGAGGAGTATAGATAGAGTAAACAGTAGTAAGCTTTTTCCTAGGTTGGACTCAAATATCACGAGGGGTCATGGGCTTAGGGTGAGTGGAGTAAGGTATAATTTGGATGATAAAAGGAGTTTTTTCACACAGAGGGTTGTGGGGGTATGGAACGCACTGCCAAGTAAGGTGGTGGAGGCAGGCACTCCAGAGTTATTTAAGTGATACTTAGATGGGCACATGAACAGAATGGGAATGCAAGGATATAGAAGACCGATTTAAAATGGGGATTGTGAGCCTTGGGAATTCCCTGGGAAGTGTGTAAATTGTCAATGATATTGATGTATTTATGTTTTATCCTATAGGTACTTCGGTCTGTGTTGTTGTCTAACAAGGGGCATACACGCGATGGGTAACGAGAGGCTGCTCTTAGATTTTTCGAGAGTAGCCTAGTGTTTCACGTCGTTACTGTATGCTTGAACTGGACCAGTTGATGGGCAACACAACAACTCAATGACTATCACTGTGCTGTGCAGATACATGGATTTAGGCCTGTGTCTGTGGGAGTTTGCACATTCTCCCCGTGTTTGCGTGTCCCACACCCCAAAGATGTGCTCTTAGACTGACTGGCAAAACAAATTCTCCCTAAATTGTCTCGCAAATTTGGTTCCAACGCATAGATCTATAAACATAGACAGGGATCATGGGTAGAAGTGGGAACATTGAGGTGGTGGCGTGGGCTCGTTGCGTCAAAGGACCTGTTTCCCGTGCTATTATGTTGTTTGTTCGTTCTGCAAGCCTCGCCCACCCCAATTCTGGGGCGAGCAAGCGGTAAAAGTCCAGCCCTTTTGCTATAAATGGCATGAGATCAACCTTGATCACACTGAATGGTGGAGCAGACTGGAGGGGTTAAACTGCCTATTGCTGCTTCTAATTCTGATCTTAAGCGATCAAAGATTTCAAACATCTCTTTATCTTCTCCTTGAGAATGGTTAATAAATAGATGCCATAGCACAGGAAGGAAGCACAAAGAACACAACAGCCCAGTTTTGGATACAACTCACTTGGTGTTCAGCTAAAGGGAAAAAGACTTGGAAGCAGGAATCTGTCCAGGTCAGAATCAGTGCATTGTAATAAATGACAATAACCTTAATCAGAGAAATCCTTCCCAATAGTTTTTGGGAAAATAAAATCAAGTTACCCATTAACATTACCTGGAGTGCTTTGAAAGGTCAAAAATCACACATACTTACATGGACAGTTATAAACAACTGTCATTTAAACCAGAACTGCATTTGAACCCACAAAGTGGTTCACAGCCTTGCAATCACTCCGAACTATTCATTTTCCCATGGGTATACTTATAAACTATTTTCTGCCATTACAAGGTGGCATGATCCCATAGTGATTAGCAGTACTGCCTTATAGCATCAATTCCAGCCTTGGAGACTATCTGTGTCTGTGTAGAGTCTGCACTTTCTCTCTCCATGTCTGCGTATGTTTCCTCCTAATGCTCCAGTTTTCTCCCACAGTCCAAAGAAGCGCAGGTTAAGTGGATTGGCCAAGGTAAAAGAATCCAATAAATTGCTCCTTAGTGTGCCATAGATCATAGATCCTACAGTGCATAAAGAGGCCTTCGGCCCATCGAGTCTGCACCGAACACAATCCCACCCAGGCACTACCCCCATATCACTACACATTATATCCAATAATTCCTCTAACCTATGCATCTCTGGACACTAAGGGGCAATTTCTTAGCATGACCAATTAACCTAATCCGCATATCTTTGGACTGTGGGAGGAAACTGGAGTACCCAGAAACCCACGCAGACACAAGGAGAATGTACAAACTCCACACAGGCAGTGACCCAAGCTGGGAATCAAACCTGGGGCTGTGAAGCAGCAGTGCTTACCACTGTGCTACCATGCCATCCTGTATAGATTATTTGGATATGTAGATTATTTGGATTAGCATGGTAAATATATGGGGTTACAAAGATAGGGCCAAAGAATGGGCCTGGATAAGGTGCTCCATCAAAGGTGCTGCATATATGATAAGGCCAAATGGCCTCTTTCTGCATTATACGATTCGGTGATTCTATTTAAGTTTAGTTGTGTGGACATTTAAATCCAACGTATTCCACGTTGTTGCTATCAGAAGTAACGTGTTCTTCAGTGCTACACTGAACATTTGAAGTGAATGGAAACAGGTCTATATATGGTTATTCTGCTCAACAAAGAAAAAGGAGAGAGAGAAGAGAAAAAGAAAGAAAGAGAGAAAAGCTTGGAAATCAATTTCTCAGTGATTTCCAACAGACCACATGCAGTAATTAAAAGTCATTGCTGAAGAATTAACTCTCTTCAGTAACCTGCTTACATTGGAGAAGGATGTGTGACATTTTACCCAGAATAATGGTTGATTTTTTATGTTTAAAATAATGTTAGGGTTGGTTAATTTTCTGCTTTCTGGCACAGTAAAGAGAAGATTAAACCCTACATATCGGAACAAGAAACCATCTGATATCTGGGAGTCCCAGCACCAAGGAGTAGCAACCCAGCTTTCTTCATTGGATCAGCCACTCAGGATCTCATGCATTGTCAACCCATTCAGAGATTTACAGAACCCTCTAGCAACTGTGCCTCCAGTCATGACATCTCTGTTAGACACAGCTTCAACTACAGACATATTTCCCTGTCATCACTGCGGTGGAAGCTGAGAGAACCAGATACCATCTTATGTGATGGATATAATCAACAAAATATTATCCCTACCTCCAAAAGAATATACAGATAGCACCAGCCACAGTGTAGCTTGACACATTTATTATTTATAGTCACGCAAAACTAACTATGCTGCTTGCTGACAATGAAAGTGATCACTTCTCCGTTCCTCCACTGACAATATCAAACAAGGACCAATTCAGGCAGCTGATGGGGATTATTACAGTTTTTTAAAGGTTAAAGTTTATTTATTAGTGTCACAAATAGGCCTACATTAACACTGCAATGAAGTTACTGTAAAATTCCTTTGTCGCCATACTTCGGCACCTATTCGGTATTGGTTACACCCTATGACTACATTAAACCCTATGACTACACACCTATTACTGTGTAGTCAAATTCCCTTCCAATTTCATTTTCCTGTTTGCTAATGACATCTGAGTGAGTCAAATCTCAAACAATGACGAGACAGAGTATAGGAATGAGATAGAGAATCTGGTGAACTAGTGCAGCAACAATAATCTCTTCTTCAATGTCAACAAAACGAAGGAGATTGCCATCGACTTCAGGAAGAGTAAAGGAGAACATGCCCCTGTCTACATCAATAGGGATGAAGTAAAAAAGTCCAGAGTTTCAAGTTTTCAAATGCCAAGATCATCAACAACTTATCTTGGTTCCCCCCATGCTGATACTATTGTTAAGAAAGCCCACCAATGCCTCTATTTTCTCAGAAGACTAAGGAAATGTGTCTCATCAACTTTTACAGATGCACCATAGAAAGCATTCTTTCTGGTTGTATCACAGCTTTATATGGCTCCTGCTGTGCCCAAGACTTCAAGGAACTACAAAAAGTCGTGAATGTAGCCCAATCCATCACGCAAATCAGCCTCCCAACATTGACTCCGTCTACACTTCCTGCTGCCTCGGCAACGCAGTCAACATAATTAAGTGCCCCAGACATTTTTTCTTTCACCTTGTCCCAATGAGAAGAAGATACAAAAATCTAAGGTCACATACCAATCGACTTAAGGACAGCTTCTTCTCAGCTGCTGTCAGACTTTTGAATGGACCTCCCTTGCATTAAGTTGATCTTCTTCTCCACTCTAGCTATATATGTAACATTACATTCTGCACTTTCTTGTTTCCTTCTCTATGAACAGCATGCTTTGTCTGTATAGTGTGCAAGAAGTAATAATTTTCACTGTGTTAATACATTTGACAATAATAAATCAAAAGATACACTGAGGAGAATTTAGCATGGCCAATGCATCTAATCAGCATGTCTTTTGGATAGTGGGAGGAAACCAGAGCACCTAGAGGAAACCCATGCAGACACTAGGAGATTCTGCACAGACAGTGATTCAAGGCAGGAATCACATCACCTCTAAACTTCCTGCCCATCACGTTAAATCTATGCCCCCGGTCATTGATCCCTCTACCAAGGGGAAAAGCTTCTTCTTGTCTACTCTAGCTCTGCCCCTCATAATCTTATACATCGCAATCATATCCATCCTTAGTCTTTTCTGCTTCAAGGTAAACAATACCAAGCTATCTAATCTCTCTTCATAACTAAAACTCTCCAGCCCAGGTAACATCCTGATAAATTTCCTCCGCACCCTAAGATATTACATTCCTCGTATAATGTGGATTCCAGAACTGCACACAATACTCTAGTTGTGGCCTAACCGATGCTTTACATTGTTCCAGTATTATCTCCCTGCGCTTTATGTCTCTGCTAATAAAGGCAAGTATACTAAACGCCTTCCTAACCACTTTATTCACCTATCCTGATTCATTAGGGGCCAGTGTACATGCACAAGGTCTCCCTGATCTTCGGTGTTTCCCAGCATCCTGCCATTCATCCTGTATTCCCTTGCCTGTTTGTCATATCATAACAAACATCAGGATACATGATGATATTGAAGGCATTGTTTACTGTTCCTTCTTACAGGCCAGAAGCTCCAGGTTCAAGTTCTATCCCAGGGCTTGATGGCTAAGAAGGGTGCATTCATAATGCAACCAAATGGGTTGAATATTAACCTGCAAATCTTTCTAACACATGTCAGCAGCAGACAGTAAGAGCAGGAGAGATTTCAGGTCAACTAAACGATGGATTAGAAATGGGAGGACCAACCATCACCATCCACAGCTCTGAACTACAACATGCATAAAAGGTGCATGATGCAACAAAAACTTGGGTTCTCTGAGTACCTTATAACACACAACCACCACCACATCATTGTAAGACTTGCAATAGACATGGCCCTGCTTTTACAAGAGCACATCAGACACAGGGCCAGCTCCAACACCCCTTCCCCCCAAGAAGTCCAGAAAATTCTAGGACTGGCGGCGATCAGACAAGTCTAGTCTTAGGCCCCTTTTCTGAACATTGCACTCTCAAAACTGAGACATTCCCAGGGCAAATAATAAAACTAATAAAAGCACATGTACTATATGCCTTCTTGGCCACTTTATCCACCTGTCCTGCTACTTTGAGGGACTGGTATACATGCACACCAAGGTCCTTCTGATCCTCAGGGCTCTGCTGTTGATCATGTATTCCCTTGTCATCATGTGACAAACATCAGGTTACATAAGAATCATAGAATTCTTACAGTCCATAAGGGGGCCATTTTGTCCATTGAGCCTGCACTACAACTATCCCATCCAGGCCTTATCCTAGTAACCCCATATAGTTACCCTGCTAATCCCCCTGACACTAAAGCTCAATTTTGCATGGCCAATCCACCTAACCTGCACATCTTTGGAGTGTGGGAGGAAACTGGAGTACCCAGACAAAACCCACGCAGAAACAGAAAGAATGCGCAAACTCCATACAGTCAGTGACCCAAGGCCAGATTTGAACCTGGGTCCCTGGTGCTATGAAGTAATTTTGCTAACCACTGTGCCACCCAGGATATTGGATACTGTTCTGTAAGAAGCAATGGAGAACATTTGTGGCAGGTCTCCACTCCTTTTATGTTCTAATACCTTTTAAAGCAAAATTTAAATCAACATTTCACCAGCTATTGCACAAGCCAGCTGCTTTTTGCAAGTTGCTCTATAGTGAGAGCTGTACTACCAATAAAGTTGATTTCAACTTCTGTTGTAACACCAACCCCATATAGCACCAACTTTCCTGTAATTGTACATGAAAATTGTTAAAGATATAAGTATAATCAGAATGCTTGAGGAAAATTATTGCTGTGAATATTAATCATCATTGGCAAACCACAGCCTTGTTAGTAAACAGATGATGCTGACAAAAAGGCATCAGTATTATGCAGCCTGTATTTTAAGAAGAGAAAGCTTCACTTCACTTCAACCTGTGATCAGTGCACATTAGTCATACATCTTAGCCTATTAGAGAGCTGACCCTCACCAGTCTCTAACAATAAATCAGAATCTATCAATTCATTCCATAACTTTGATCCTCATCAGGCTCAGTGAGTTTATTTGCATACACTACATGCTCCACATGTTTGGAAGTTCTTGTCTCTGGATTAGTTATTAGTGTCACAAAATGGAACATATCACCCTCAGTTCCTGTATGGATTACATACAGGGAGCAGATGATCACAGTCTACAGTTGAGTTCAATCACATAAAAAGCACGACCGTTGGCTGCACAGGAACAGAAGTGTCTGTCTTTGTATGGGCTTACTCCAATACAATGCATTGCACAGTTGTATTTGGTTAAACAGCACCAGCCTGAACCTCTGGGTGGGTGAGGTTCACAAATACGCTTTGGTAGGATTTACTGGAGGGCACTCCTCGGTGAAGTCAACTGGTGAACTCTCCATGGGTGGGGTTTACAGGAACCCTCTTGTTGGTGTGGATTATGTGATGGCAGGGGGAGAGGGGGGACACTCCTGATGCAAACTACTAGGAAGAGTGGCAATGCCGGCATTGGACAGTAAGAAGCCTCACAACACCAACTTAAAGTCCAACAGGTTTATTTGGTAGCACAAGCTTTTGGAATGCTGCTCTTTCATCAGAAGACTTAAGGGTTGGGTTCACAAATAGGACATATATAGACACAGACACAATTACAAGATAATGGTTGAAATGTGAGCGCTAACAGGAATCAGGTTTTTACAGACACAGACGATGCGAGTGGAGACAGCATTTGGCACAGGTTAAAGAGGCTTGAGACAATTCACACCTCTTTAATCTGTGTTTAACCCTCTTTCCACTCGCATTATCTGTATCTGTAAAGATCTAGCTACCTGTTAAGACTTGCATTCCAACTATCATTTTGCAATTGAGTCTACATCTATTTATGCCCCGTTTGTGAATCCAACTCTTCACTCACCTGATGAAGGAGCAGCAGTCCGAAAGTTTGTGTTACCAAATAAACTGTTGGACTTTAACCTGGTGTTGTCAGGCTTCTTACTGTATAGGAAGGGGTGCATCCCCTGGGTACGGGTTACTGGGAGGGGGTACGCCCTGGGTACGGGTTACTGGGAGGGGGTACGCCCTGGGTACGGGTTACTGGGAGGGGGTACGCCCTGGGACAAGTTACTGGGAGGGGGTACATCCTGAGTAGATTACTGGGAGGAAGTACACCATGGGTACAGAATATTGTGAGGGGGTACATCCTGAGTACAGATTACTGGGAGGGGGTACACGCTGAATACAGATTACTGGGATGGGGTACACCCTGGGTACAAGTTACTGGGAGGGGGTACATGCTGGGTACAGGTTACTGGGAGGGGGTACATCCTGCATACAGGTTACTGGGAGGGGGTACACCCTGAGCACAGATTACTGGGAGGGGGTACACCATGGCTACAGAATACTGGAGAGAGTACACCTTGGGTACAGAATACAGGGAGGGGGTACACTCTGGTTTACACAATATCTGCATGCACTGCTCCATGGAGTCTGACCCTCACCTGCCTCTGGATGTCTTTGACCCGCTGGTCGTGCTGTTTGGGAGCACTGCACATCTTGAAGACCAGCCAGGCTCTGAGATAATAGTAAACATCGAAGACGACGGAGAGAGGCAGCAGGAAAAGGCAGACGAAGACCCAGCGGTGATGGATAATAATGTACTCCACACCTTTGCTACGGATCCAGAACAACAGCAATGCGGCCAACACCGCCAGGTAAACAGCTGGCTCCATCCTCCTCAGCTTCAGCCAAGCCCAATGCCTCTGGCACTGCCAACACCGGGTATCAGTGTCCTGCCCTCGGCGCCCCGCCCTGCCGCCTCAGCCCCGCTCTGCATTGGGCCAGCCCGTCCCCGCCCACCCCATCCAACCAATCACCTGTCGCTCGCCAGAGGGAGATTCCCGCCCATTCCGCGCGAGACTTTTCAGACCGCTTTCCCATTGGCCGTTCGACACGCCTAATCTACATAACTCCGCCCCCTCAGCGACAGCTGTCCAATGGAAGGCGGCGGGTGGATCAGGCCACTCGGAGCGCGTGCGTTCCATTGGCGCACGTGGAGTGCAACTGAACAGTGGCTCATTGTGAAAGCGCAGCGGTTACGAAACAAATACTTCGTTGTCTGCTCCAAGTACCTAGTACTGTGTAATCACCCTACCCATGACTATATACACACATACACACAGGCAATCACACAGAGTATGAGAGTGCAGCAGCAGAGAGATCACAGCGGTCAGGAATCACCCTACGCACTGCTACACGCACACATAGACGCACACAGGCAATAATACAGACTATGAGAATGCAGTAGCAGAGGGAGCACAGCGGTCAGGAAGAAACACATCATTCTCTGCAAACACCTTATCCACTGCTCCATACACACAGGCAATCTCACTGAGAATGCAGAGTTCAGCACTGCAAATATCCTACCCACTGCTACACACACACACATATACACGGCAATCACACAGACTATGACAGTGCAGAGCTCGGTAGAAATGTGCAAACACCTTACCCACTGCTCCACTCACACACAAAGGCAATCACATAGACTGAAAATGCAGAGCTCAGCAGCATTGCAAACACCCAGCACTACAAACGCACACACACACATAATCACACAGACTGAGAGTGCAAAGCTCAGTAGCACTCTGCAAACATTCTATACACTTCTCCGCACACACACACACATACATAGACAATCACACAGACTGAGAGTGCAGCAGATAGGGCGAGTGCATGACAGCATTGTGCAAACACCTTACCCATTGTTCTACGTACAAACACACAGGCAATCACAAACTGGAGAGTGGATGAGTGGATCAGCAGCGCTGTGCAAACATTCTACCCACCTCTCCACTCACACACACAGAGGTGATCACATAGACTGGAAATACGGGAGGCAGAGCGAGGACAGAGCTCAGCAGCACTGCAAACACCCTACACATTAATCCTGCACGCACAAAGGCAATCACGGTGTCAGGAATGTGTGATTCATTTCAGACCCACATGTTAGGAAATCTTCTTTTAAAAATTGCATGCTGCAGTATTTCGAACATATCCTTCCCATTACCATTATTGAATGCTTTTAAGTAATTGCTTAAACAAAACGTAAGATTGAATTTCAGCCCAAATCCAAGTATCTATCCAGCTTTAATATTTTTTAACAAATTTAATATGTGCCTACTTCTTTCATATTTGAGCAATTGTCTAGATCGACTTTTTGATTTGATACATTGTCACACGTATTAGTATACAGTGAAAAGTATTGTTTCTTGCGTGCTACACAAAGCATACTTTCATAGAAAAGGGGAGGGTGCAGAAAATAATGTTGCAGTCAGAGCTAGGGTGTAGAGAAGGATCAGTTTAATATGAGGTAGGTCCATTCAGAAGTCTGTTGGCAGTAGGGAAGAAGCTGTTTGTAAGTCAGTTGGTACATGACTTCAGAGTTTTGTTTCTTTTTCTCAATGGAAGATGAAAGACTATATCTGCAGTGTGTGCGTTCCTTAATTAATTCTGTAAATATGATTCAGGATTAATAAGGCAAATTATTTTACATTCAAGTCCACAGCATTAGTTATTCTAGCAGAATGGTGGTATACTGCCTTACAGTGCCAGGGACACGGGTTTTGTTCTGGAATCGGGTAACTTTGGAGTTTGCACATTCTTTTTATGTTTATATGAGTTCCCTCCGGAAGCTTTGGTTTCCTCCCATACTCCAAAGATGTGCAGGTTAGATTGAATGGCTATGTTAAATTGACCCTTAGTGTCAGGGGGATTAGCAGGGTAAATACATGGGGTTACAGGGATAGGGCCTGGGTGGGATTGTTGTCAGTGAAAGCTTCGTGGACTGAGTGGTCTCCTGCACTGCAATGATTCTGTGATTCTATTAAAGAGACTAAGATCAACAAGA
This sequence comes from Sphyrna mokarran, assembly GCA_024679065.1. Lineage (NCBI taxonomy): Eukaryota > Metazoa > Chordata > Chondrichthyes > Carcharhiniformes > Carcharhinidae > Sphyrna > Sphyrna mokarran. The sequence continues at coordinate 27,005,409 of JAGIQG010000009.1, forward strand.
GACAAATATTCTTGGGTTTGTGCATGGCCAACACTGAATGAAGAAATCTTTGCTCACATTCAAAAGTTGCATGGTTAGTAATTGTGTCTAAAATATAGTGCTGTTAAATATATAGACTGAAAAATCTTCGCAAATATACTGTTAATTATATGCATTAGTGAATTTAAGTAAATATACTGCTAATTATATACAATTAGACAACCTCTTTACACTGTTACCCACCAAAAGTTCTTGTAGCTCATTTTTCGAATATGATACAATATTTTTCTTCTTGTCTAGTTAAAATTGAGGAGGAGATCTCTACCATCACTATCCATAGGTCCAGGCTGCAACTTGCATGTGAAAGTGTATGATGCCACAGCAACTCAGATTCTTTGAAGGTAGGGGGTGGTGAGAGAGGTGGAGATGGCCAAAGAGGAGATGGGGATGGCGAGGTTGGTGGGAATGGCGGGGAAGGAAGGGCGGGAGGGTTTCAGGTTAGTTTAGTTGAAGGACGGCAATCCAAATTCAGTTCACATTCTGAATTCCTAATGTAGGTGTGAACTCCACACCCAGTTCTCATGACAGTTTCAGGAGCTGGAATAATATTTTTAGAAAAAGACACATAAAACAATTCAATTTTTGTTATAATTATATATTTTAAGTATTCTTGGATGTTAAATGTTTAAATTATAGAGAAAAGACTATGCAAGATATTTTCAGAAAATATGGATGTGGATGGGACTGGTATCAACAGCGAGAATTCGTCTCCAATCAAACTGGCTTGGATTTGGACCCCCCCCCCTGAAATCTGTTTCCAGTTGAGAACTACAATCCAACAGGGATGGATAGCAAAACATCAATGTGAATTTAAATAGTGTCTTTGATATAATAAAATATCCCAAGTCATTTCATAATAAAAAAATCACACTAAGCCACAGAAGGATATAAAAAGACAAATATCTGTTTTTAAAATATCCTTTTTCCATTGAATTTCCTGTAAAATAAATATCTTCTGTTCTAATTTTGTCATGTATTATGTGGGGTTCCTGGCATGGCCAGAAACTAATTGTGGTTTTCTAATTTACCTTATTTTGTCATTCCCTGCCTCAGATCAACTAGAAGCAATCCTATGGCACCACATTGTATCCTCCCTGACCTCTAGTTTAAGTTTATTTATTAATATGACAAGTAGGCTTACATTAACACTGCAAGGAAGTTACTGTGATAATCTCCTAGTTGCCACACTCCGGTGCCTGTTCAGGTACACTGAGGGAGAATTTAGCAGAGCCAATGCACCTAACCAATGCATCTTAGAACTGTAGGAGGAACCAGAACCCCCAGAGGAAACCCACACAGACATGGGGAGAACATGCAGACTTCTCACAGACAGTGACCCAAGCCAGGAATTGAACTCGGGTCCCTGGCGCTATGAGCCAGCAGTGTGAATCACTGTGCCATTTGTGCCCTGATGTTGCTGTTGACACAATCCACCTGTGGCCCAGGTCATACTCGTCAGCTGACTTCCAACTGGTTTTGCCTCATAGCTAAGACTGCTTATTTCCACCACCATAATCTGATTCGACTTAGATCTTCTGTTGCAGAAACCCACATGCTTGCATTTATATTTTAGACTTAGCTATCTCAACACGCTTGGCACCCTCATTTTGCCCTTCACAAAAATGACATAATCCAAAATCTTTGCTCTAGATGTTTTGCACCGAGTTTCATTCACCTGTCACCCCTGTGCACACTGACCTATATTGGCTCCAGTTAACAATGCCTTGATGTTAAAATTTTCATCCTTGTTTTCATATCCCACTACAGTTTTGCTCCTCCCTATCTCCGTAATCTCCTTTAGACCCAAAATCCTCTCATACATTGTACTGCTTTAACTCTGGCCTCTTGGGCATACCCAATTTCATGATATAAACGATATGTGCTGACGTATTAAATTTGATATGTGGGCAGCATATATTATTGAAAATTCGTTATACTTACTGCAGCACATAGCTGGCCTGTGGTAAGTCTTTTCAATGTTGATGGCATTACACTGATATTTTATAATAAGAATCTATCCTTGAGATTGCATAGTCTGGCCACCAGGATCCACAGTTCATTCAATATATCTTCTGAAAATATCTTCCATAGTCTTTTCTCTATAATTTAAACATTTAACATCCAAGAATACTTAAAATATATAATTATAACAAAAATTGAATTGTTTTATGTGTCTTTTTCTAAAAATATTATTCCAGCTCCTGAAACTGTCATGAGAACTGGGTGTGGAGTTCACACCTACATTAGGAATTCAGAATTTGGATTGCCCAGTGTCAGATTGTGAAGTATGCTTACTTTTCTTTGATGCATCAATAATGTCCCTTCAGCTGGTTTCTCACCAACGGTCCTTGGGAAGTTACAAGTCAGGGTAAGAGGTAGGAGTTAATAGTGATATTAAAGATAGCAGTATGTGTAGAAGGAGAATATATAGGTGCTAAAACAATTAGTTTGAAAGGGAAAAGTGGAGTTAATGATGAAAGTGATGAGATTTTAAGGAAGATTTTGTAGGAGGAAAGAAAGGTTGAAACGAGATGGAGAGATATAGGGAGAGATGTTCAGAGCCTGAGGTCTATCAAATAAAAGCACAACCAGAAATGATGGAGCAATTAAAATTTGTTAGGAAAGGAAATGGGTGATGGAAGTTGAAATGGTGGGGTGCAATGAAAAACATGGGGTGAGGGGAGTACAAAGAGATGGTTCTCACAACACCACCGCAAATTCAGCTGACAGTCATTATAAATTCCTCTTTCTGCCATGCTTCACCAAGCTATTCATACCCCTTATCCAAAAATAAAGGTGAAGAAGGAAAAGATACAGAGAGAATTAGAAATGCCAGATATAAGTGAAGTGATGTGTTTCTCTTTCAAACTAGAATGGTGTAGTAGCATTTGGATATTTTGAGGATGGGTATTTCTGTTAAAAACAGCATTGTTGATGTTGGATAAATAGTGCATTAATAAGGAGGTGAAGGAAGTTATAATGAAGATGCCAGCAAGCATCGAGAGATGATGCAGTGCTAAGATCACTAAGCTGATAATGTAGAGATGCAGGTAAAGCTCTGGGTTCAAATCCTAGTGTAGCAGATAGCAGAATTTAACTGCAATTAATTAACAAATTTGGAAATCTAGCTTCAGTAAAGGGTCCATGAAACTATTAGATAGTTTCAAATAGAAGAGAGCTGGGAACTATCTGCTACAAACTGGTGAACATTTTTACAGAGGTGGACTTCCCTCATAAAGAACAATACAGCACGGGAAACATGCCTTTCAGCCCAACGAGCCGGCGCCGCCATTTTAACATTATGAGTGCCCTCCTCTACCTATGACTTTTGTCTACACCTATGGGGAAAATTGAGGGAAGACTAATTTAGGGACAATTTGTTACACCAATCAGCTTAAGAGCACATTTTTGGGATGTGGGAGGAAACTGGAGCACCCAGAGAAAACCTACACAATCACAGGGAGAACATGCAAACTCCTGCAGACACCGGCCCAAATCCATGTATCTGCATAGCAAACAGTCACTGAGCTGTCATGTTGTCTGTCAGATGGTCCAGTTTAAGCATACACTAACGATGTGAAGCACTAGGCAACTCTCGAAGCAACATCCAAGAGCAGCCCTCGCACAACCCACTGCGTGTATGCCCTTTGTTGGTCAACAAGGCAGACCAAATCACCTTTAAAAGAAAAGACATCAATAAACATGCAAAACTTAGACAGACATTTACAGAATCCCCAGAAGTGCAGAAATAAAGCAAATGAGCCGTGAAATATGTTGGAATGACGATAGGAATCAGTTGATTCCCAGGGACATCCCAAGGCTCTTGATCTCTATTTAGAAAAATCTTCTGTATCCCTCCATCTCTAGTCCGCTCATGTGCCTGTCTAAATAAGCCTTAAACAACCCTAGCGTGCCTGCATCCACCACCCTACTTGGCACTGCATTCCAGGCCTTCACCACTTTCTGTGTCAAAAACCTCCCTTTAACATCCGAATTGCACTTTGCCTCCCTCACCCCATGCCCGTGGCCTCTTGTAATTGTTGTATCCAACCTAGGAAAAAGATTACCACTGTTCACTTTATCTATACCCTTTGTAATCTTATACACCTCTATTATATCTCCCTTCATTCTCCGTCTTTCTAAGGGGAACAGCCCCAATTTGCCCAATCTTCCCTTGTAGTCCTTCCATACCAGGCAACATCCTGGTAAACCTCCTCTGTACTGTCTTCAGAGTCTCCACATCCTTCCGGGAGTAAAGCAACTAGAACTGGACGCAGTGCTCCAAATGTAGGCAAACCAACATTCTGTACAACTGCAACATTAGACGCCAGCTTTTATACTCTATATCCCTCCCTATAAAGGCAAGCATACCATAGGCTTTCTTCATCACCTTCTCCACCTGTACTGCCACCTTCAAGGACTTGTGTATTTGCACCCCCAGGTCTCTCTGTGTTTCTATACTCTTAATTAGCCTACCATTTATCATGTAACTCCTCCCTACATTATTTCTTCCAAAATGCAAAACCTCGCATTTAGCTGGAACTCATCTTTCAGTTACATGTGCTCTAACATTACTAATGATGCATTCTATCCATTAGCATAATACTATTAAGCCTTTATACTACACCTCACCCCGCCAGCATTTAGTTCCACTCTTTAACATTGTTGTGGGAAATTTACACTTCGGAGTCAGATTTGGAGGTTCAACAAAATAATTTTATTTTGGATAAAACATTGGGAGAAAGCACTGGTACACTGCAGTACCTGGTAGCTACTTTCTCAACTACACAATGGCAGTTAGGCATCTTTTATACTTTTTAGACTATAGGCAGTATGGACATGAGCTATTAACACATTGTTACAAGTTGAATAAACAGATACGACATTGACAGTTAACACACTGTTACAAGCAGACAGGTACAAACATGAACAGTTAACACATCATTGTACATTGAATGGCAGTTATGCACTCTATCAATGACTGGTTTCAACATATATATCTATACATGTTTTTATTTATGTTCCCATCAGTGGCTGACCTTGTTATCAAACTCATTGTTCTGGGTCTGCTCTTTATCTCAAGTCTTAAATGCCCCAGGTCTGACCAGTTTCCTGCAACAATTCAGGTTTTAACTTTTTGTGTAACTATTTGTGCCCAAAATCAGTGCCTCTTAATGTCCCTTCCCAGAGTCTATTTTGTGTGCCAGGAAACCAATTTGGGTCCATCACTTCAATTTTACCATCACAACATTAACTGTTTACACATCCTATTCCCATCCCTACCAGATTAGAGGGAATGATGATGGTTTGACCAGTCTGCCAGATCATGTTCTTGTTCCAGTGAAAAAAAGTGAGGAGCACAACATTCTTCTGGAGGGTCCTGTGAATTATCCTGTGTATTGGCCAGGAGGTCTTCTTGGTCATCTAAGTAGTCTTCCCACTACTGTAGAGGCTGTTTACTGGTAGATATCAGAGTGGATTTGTTCTGCTGGTAGATACCAAGGTCAGCATGCAAAAGATGGGAATGTGGACTAACTCAAAACTTGGCCTGTTTGTTTCTGATTTCGAACCCAGATAGACGATCCTGTGAGAAGATTGGTAAATCCACTTATTGGTGATAAGTCAGGGCCTGGTGTGCCCACTAGTGGTCCTTTTCTCTTGCACCTTTTTGATCTCTGTCGTCTTGAGGCATGGGCAAAGGATGTGTGGGAGATTCAGGAGCTGTGAGTAATCTCCTACCCATTCAGAGTTCCAGACTCTTCAGCTGGGGTGTATGCTGGTAGCTCAGACCAGATTGATGCCATTATCTTGCTTTAACAAGTATTTGACATTGCAGACCTCTCTCTAGATCTCATCACTGTGGGAGACCATGCAGACACTACGACAGCGGATGAATAAGCATCGCTCAGCAATCACCAGGCAAAACAGTTCCCTTCCTGTGGGCGAACACTTCAGCAGTCATGGGCATTCGGCCTCCGACCTGCGGGTAAATGTTCTTCAAGGGGGCCTTCGTGACACACGACAGCGCAGAGTCGCTGAGCAGAGACTGATAGCCAAGTTCCGCACACATGAGGACGGTCTTAACAGGGATCTTGGCTTCATGACACACTATCTGTAACCCCCGTAACTTGCCTGGGTTAGCAAAAAACCTCACTTACTGTGCTGTCTGGAGAAAATACACAATTCTCTAACAATGCTCAGGATTCCCTTCACACACATTGTTAGCCACTTTAACACTTGAATAGCAGGTTAGATGTAAGGATTCGCATTCTAATCAGCAATCTCTGACTGTCTGTGCTGATGTGTGCTATTGCAGACCAGAACACTGCATTTGCCTGACGAAGACACAGAGTCGAAAGCTCGCTTTTTTACTATCAAATAAATCGGTTGGATTATAAATTGATGTTGCTAAATTCTTACTGAGTTCTTACCACCCCAATCCAACGCCGGCATCTGTACATCATGATTCTGAAGCAAGCAGGTGAAATAGATAAAATTTATGAAGCAGTGATTGCCGAACTGACAACAATTACCTGAGATAACCAAATCAAGAATGCCATGTGCAGTAGGGAATGGGTTAATAAACTTTGTAATATTTGGAGATTGGTAAAAAAGTATTGTAAGATTTGTTTTCGACTTGTTTCCATGTATCCCAAACAGATGCAAGACTTGTTTTTGTGTGTCCCAGACAATAAGACTGCAGCTGTCCTTGCTGTTGAACATCAGTTTATGATAGCCTGTTCAAAAATGTAGCTGACCCAACTCGTATCTATGTTTGTGCCTTTAACATTATGGACTTCTGCCTAACATAGTGAAGCTCGCAAGCCATTAATATATTCATATGTATCCATTTTGTACTGCTTATGTGTCATGTACCAACATATTGTATGCTACACAACTTATGAATATAAAATTGTTATACTGGCCCCGTTAACTTTAACTTGTTTTGCCGGCCTGTATGTTAGCTAAGGACTAATCACGCCATCACCACCGATGTGGAACAATTGCGGCCTTGAGTTAACCATGAAGAAATGCTAAGGTGGCCATGTTCCCACGATGGAGCCACAGCCTGGGAACCTGTTGAGAATGAGAAAATGCGTAGGTGACTGGGGAGGGGGTGGGGTATAAATATGTGCTCTTAAGTTGCGTTGGGGAGAAGCCTGGAACCGTTGTTAGGTACCAGGTGTATCTCCCAAATATTTTTTAAATAAAATTGCTGTACTTTGACTCACAATTAGTCTCAGAGGTATCTTTTACCTACAACACAATGAGTGGCAAAAACTTACTTGAGCATGGTAATAACTGCTACTTAAGTCAGCCCATATAGCTGTTTGACCTTGATTCAGCAAGAGTAATCATCCACAACGATAAGAAAGATTTTTCTTTGAAGACAATAAGGTCCCTTCTGAGGTGTTTCCAATGTCAAAACCGGAAGAAGGTCAACATCAGTGGTTCCTGTGGTCTTATTTATACATGTTACAAGTACTGCAATGTCCAAAGATGTGTGGATTAGGTTGATTGGCCGTGCTAAATTGGCCCTAGTGTCAGGGTGATTAGCAGGATAAATGTGTGGGGTTGCAGGAATAGAGCCTATGTAGAATTGTGATCACTACAGACTCAATGAGCTCTATGTCCTCCTTCGGCACTGTATGGACTCTATAATTTCATGATTCTATGAGTCCATCTCTTTCTCACTGACAGCGTACCACTGCTCTGTTTCTCAGCATGCCCTGGCAACATAATATATACCAGTCTCTGACAGTCATCTCATTGAACTTGGAACAAAACGGCTCCTAGGCTAATGAAATTTATTTGGTAACATGGCCACCTATGCTTAATGCTATTTCCACTCATGATTAGCTTGATTAGCTATAAAGACTCACATTCTAATAGTATTCTGTAAACTGAGTGTGTGTCTTTATATGCTCTGTTTGTGATCAGAATCCTCACTCACCTAAGGGGCAGAGCCCCAAAAGCTAGTAGTGTTTGCTACCAAATAAACCTATTGGACTTTAACCTGGTGTTGTGAGACTTCTTACTGTGTTTACCCTAGTCCAACGCCGGCATCTCCACATCACAGACCTTGTATACAGGGAGACTCAGAAATCCATCTCCTCAGTGAATCCAAGATTGTTGTGCGCTGGTTTCTCTGTGGGGAAGCAGGACAATACATCAGCTATAACCTGGTGCTTAACCTGGAAGTATACTGCATTGCCTTCAAACTTCATGAGCCATAATCAAAACCTTTGAATTCAAGTGGCATCATTGCCAATCCTTAGTGATAAGCAGAGTAGCTAATGGCTTACGATTGGTCTGGATCATTAATTTGAGCCCTAAGGTATAAGCCAAAAATATTTGCAAGTTCATGTGACTGCCAGCACCTCTTTCTCACTGACAGCATACCACTGCTCTGTTTCTCAGTGTGCCCTGGCAACATGATATACCAGTCTGTGAGAGTCATCTCACTGAACCTGGAACAAAATGACTCCTAGGCTAATGAAAAATGTGTCAGCAGTGACTATGGTGAGTAGGTCTGGGTTGGAAAGGGCCAGTGTTTCTCTGGATGTGAGCATAACCTTGTTTTGTGTTGAATGCCTTCTGCTGGTGTTTATCCTAGTACTAAGCCTGGTCCTGCTTTGGAAGTTGTTACGTCAGTTTGTTGATGTGTGCAAGATTGGGCAGCAACCAGCAGATTAACATAAAACATTGACATTCTGTAACGATGCAATCATAAAGTAAAGTTATTTGTTAGTGTCACATTAAAACTGCAATGAAGTGTGGAAATTCCCTAGTTGCCACATTCCACTGCCCGTTCATATACACTGAAGGAGAATTTAGCATGGCCAATGCACCTAACCAGTGCATCTTTTGGACTGGGAGGAAGCCCGTGCACCTGGAGGAAATTCATGCAGATACTGGGTGAACATGCATACTCTGCATAGATAGTGACCCAAACTGGGGATCAAATCTGGATCCCTGGTGCTGTGAGGCAGCAGTGCTAACCACTGTGCCATTGTGCTGCCTGCATAGGAACATAAGTACATAAGAGTTAGGAACAGAAGTAGGCAATTTCAGCTGTTCGAGCCTGCTCTGCCATTCAATTAGATCATGGCTAATCTTTCTCTGATCTCAAATCCATCTCCCCAGCTATTCCCCATATCTCTTTATCTCTGATGAGTTCCTCTCTCGATGTTCCTACTCACAGTTATCTGATAAGCAATACAAGTCATTACAATTACCTGCAATTCAAATTAGCCCAGGGATGAGTTATGAGCTGACCTTTGTAGTTCATGTGAAATCTATAAATCTTTGTCCGTAATGCTACCAGATGCTTGGAGCATTGTCTCTGCAGTGATGTGTGCTGTCACTTACATCCATTGTTGCTTGAAGCATTATATCCTGCTTCTGATTGAAAAGATGAGGATGCTCCGACTGCCAGCCTTCCCCGTTAGCACTACCAAAGCAGCATCTGAAACCCTTTCAGCATTTCTTCCACCTGTCATTCTACATTGTTCAAATTAAAGATGAAGTAGTGCTGGCTGCCTCTAATGAACATTAGTGATTCTCAACTCAAACTAAAGAATTTTAGACTTTTTGGCACAAATCACATGGTATTTGCTCTTAAGGCGAACTACAGATGGCCTACAGTAATGGATATATCAGAACAGAGACTGTGACACAGATGAAGGGACCTTGAATTTGCAGACTGATACATGGTAGAAGAGTATAATTTGGTTAAAAGTATGAACAACAAATGAAGGGTAACTTTGTGGCCAATGCATCAAAATAAAACTGTCAGTATTCAGAGCTGCCAGAAATTTAATTTAGAAGATCACGTGATGTAAGTGCAGGAGTGACTATGTTTTCACAACCTCTGGCACTACTCATATTTTAATCCTTTGTTTTATCCTGATGCACAATGCATAATTATTTGATCATGGTGTCTATAATCTGTGCTATGATCCTGGAAGATCCTGGCAAACCTTTGGTGACAGGGAGCCAAGTTAAGTCAAGATAATCCTTGTTTGATTGTGGTGGTTGGAGACAGCTGGAGTGGGGCCCAGTTCACAGTGGCAATATCACTGGTGAGTGAGCCTACATTTTGACAGTCTCATAGGGCAGTCTGAGCGAATTTGTGGGCGACAGTCCTGCTCCCTGGCACAGACTTTTGGTGTTTATTTTGATGAACTGCGAGATATCCTAAAGAGAACAGATGAAGCAGTAAAGGGAATTCTGTCAGTGGAGAGGATCATTTCCTCAGTGAAGGCTCACCTTCTGTCCCTGGAAGCTCTACATGTTGTGTTGTACATCCTGACTGACTGTGGGAGATGCGGCTGGAGAAGGAGTATCCATGTGCCCGGTTTCCTGAGGAAAGCTGGGGATGAATTCCTGGCCTAGTTTAAGAACTGGTTGCCATGCTTTCACACTCTTGATTTGAGGATTGGGTGTTGTTGCCCCCCCCACACAGTCCACATTCCCCTCCTCCCTCCCCACCCAAGTTCCCGCTGCGTCCAAGGGTCAGAGAAATGTAGGAACCGGGAGAATCTGTCTCCAAACCAACCCTGCGTAGAAATCATTATTTAAATATACTAATCTGGTTCATGCCCAATAAAGGCATGGCGACATGCAGAATCTCAAAAGGGGTTTTTGCTAGTGCTAACTGTACTATGGCCCCTTTCCCAGGATTTTTTGGCTCTAGTGTGGTTCGTATATGAACACGGAGGAGGGTCAGAGAATTGCAGCTTGCTCTTCGTTTTCCTTTTATCAGCCAGAATACTAAACTAAGTTGTCATTTTTTAATAAGAAGCCATTTCTCTTGTTGCATTCCATGAGCCTTGGACTACAGGGCAAGATGACGAATAACCTTAAATGGGGTAATCAGCTTATATGAAGTTTGATTGATGTGCATGACACTTGAAGGATGGTAGATAGGAAGACATCATCATGAGTAAACAAGTTGAATATTGCAAAGTATGTATAGCCTTGCAGCGCCTATTGATAAGACTTGGTTTGAGAAAGGCCTATACCAAATAGAGCCATAAATCTCGCTTAAAGGGACTATGCTTCAAGGACTGACTGCTGCAGTTATAGTGCAACAGTCACCACTGAAAATGAAAGGAAGGGCCAGGAACTGAGTGTCTGACTGTACTGCCGATCTGTAAGATTATTCACTGACTTGGTAATGTAGGTACAAAGGAATGGTAACATATATACCAATTTTCAGGAGCTGTCATGACCAAATAGAAAAAAAATCTGTCTACTTCCTTTTCTTCTTAGATATGTAAAGTGCTTTCTCCTTTCAATAAAGCTATCTTTCCTTTTGTTTTCTTCTACCTTCTTTATTTTATCAATTATAACTGTTATATCATTACTTTTGTGACTTTTATTCAAAATGATTGCTTTAACACAATACTTGTCATAATCATTCATTTCTGTTATGTTCAGAGTATGGCCCCAAATCTAAATGAGATTCCAGAAGAGACTCCTATGGCTCTTACAGTGAGATTCCCAACAGAGGGAGTTTGCCACTGCAACACCCAACAAAAGCATCCTGAAGATGGCAGCAGTGCTCCCATTGATGCCCTTGACTTAGACCAAGGTGTTATAAAAGTCTGAGAATATGGACCAACCCGACTGAAGAACAGCTTTTTCCTTGGTGCCATCAGACTTTTGAATGGACCTATCATATGTTAAGATAACAAAAACAGAAAATGCTGGAAAATCTCAGCAGGTCTGACAGCATGTAAGGAGAGATGATCCTTCTCTACAATCTATCTGCAATTGCAACACCATGGCTGGTATTTTATCATGCTGCCTGCCACAGGAATCGGAGCTGGTGAGGAGCAGACAATGGAATGCTCTGTTGACCTTGGGTGGGATTTTACAGTTTTGGGATGAGCGAGGCTATAAAATCCCACTCAATATCTTGCACCCTCTCCTTTCCTTCTCCCCTAAGTATTCTTTGAATGGTGTTTTTTGTCTGTATAGTGCACAAGAAACAATGCTTTTCACTACATCCCATTACACGTGACAATAATAAATCAAATAAGAAAAAGCAGGTTGTTATGAGGTCTCATCTATCCACTGGTAGACCTTGTTTCTTTTATTGACATTCTCTGGATCCTATCGTCACAACTGGATTGACAGTTTGTTCCACTTCAATAAATAAGAGAACATCACGCAGGCACCACAGTTTTAAACTGTATTGGGTTTGATGTCAGGAACCGGTTATTTTCCCAGTGAATATTTGGAACATGCTGCTAGATCATGCAAGGCTAACAAGTTGCTGAAGTACTTCAGGCAAGAGCTGACTCTGTTCCATGCTGGGACAGAGATTACCTAAGATAAAAACTGCGTACAGTTTAAAATTCAGAGGGAACGTGATCTCCCAGATTAGTTTCAATTATCACTGAGAGAAGAATTACTTTTTTTTTCCCTGAAGTTGGCCTGGTGAATTTATCTGATTTTATAGTGGCACAGTGATTAGCACTGTTGTCTCACAGCACCAGAAACGCAGGTTCAGTTCCTGGCTTGGGTTCCTGTCTGTGTGGAGTTTGCACATTCTCCCCACATCTGCGTGGGTTTCCTCCACGTGCTCTGGTTTCTTCCCACAGTCAAAGATGTGCAAATTAGGTGGATTGGCCATGACTGGCCTCTTAGCATCAGGGGACTAGTTAGAATAAATGCATGGGGTTACAGGGATCGGGCCTGGGTGGGATTGTGGTTGGTGCAGACATTATGGGCTGAAGGCCTCCTTCTGCACTGAAGGATTCTATGATTTATACACCAAGGGGCTCCCATAGTTTTGGATGGGCTACAGAATCCACAGACAGTTTTGTGAGAAGGGTTGGCTAAACTACCTGTCCATCATTGATTGTATATTCACATGTGGCCCTGGGAAGCGGAGGAAATAGGACGCAAGAGGGAAATCTATTAGGGACCCAGAAAGCCAATGAAAAGAGTCAAAACACTGGAAATGCAATAAGAAAAGGGATAGCATTGGCATTGTCAACAGGATAAGTAGCAGAGAGCAACCATCATTTAACATAAAGCACAGATTCCCCAAAGGTGGCTGATGTACATGTGTCCTTTATTATGACAGTGCTGCCCGAACAGAATTGACTGTACCCATTATGTTTTATCATAATTGAGGGGTGATTAAGGGGTGATAGTTATAGGACAGATGTCAGAGGTAGGTTCTTTACCCAAAGGGTGGTTCGGGAGTGGAATGCCCTGCCTGCAGCAGTTGTAGATGCGCCAAGTTTGGTGGCGTTTAAGAGGTTAGTTGATAAGTATATGGAAGAGAAGGGAATGGTTTAGTTTGGAGGGGCATTGCTTTTTATATTGGTCGGCGCAACATCGAAGGCCGAAGGGCCTGTTCTGTGCTGTAGTGTTCTATGTTCTATGTTCTATAATTAATGTTCTGTACATTGCAAAATGGTAGAATAAGCTAACTTGTGTTGAAAAATCATCCCTAAAGCATTCTGAGTGAATAATTATTTCTGCTGCTTATAATATCTCTCCTCTCTGTAACTATTTGTAACAAGTGATTGGATCAGCAGTGAAAGTTAAGGAGATTTTTTTGAAAAAGGATATTAAAACTCACCATAAGTTTTGATGACATGTTAAATGTTTAACCATCAGACTGCTGGCACTGCTGGCTGGTATCCTGATTCCTTAAGCTTGCAGATCATTTACTGTGATACTTAACAAACATTAATGTTACAGCAATATAGCTTCCAAAATGTCATAAGTAGCTTAATTGCTGTAATGTTTTTCAATCCTGGGGAGATGCAAAAGACAACTACACGTCAAACAGGAGGAGTCTTCACTAAAATATGAAAGGGTGTATGATTTAAATTTAGATCCTGTTTAATTTGGGTCTAATTACTTGCTTCCAAATTGACCCACTGAAATGGTTTAGTTCAAATTAGACTCAACTGTAAGGCAAGGCAAGGCAGGATTCTGAAAGAACAAATTATATTGAAGTTTATTTAAGTTTCTAGATGATTTATACCTGATCTTGTCTGGATGCCTGCAGAACCCATTACTGGGAAAGGCCACATCTCATCATTCCCTTCGAATGCTGGCTATTGGTATTGCTAGGCAGGTTTTTACCTGTTGCAGGACAGATCATATCATTCCTTATAAAATTCTTGTTCCTATTATTACTGGGTAAATCCATAACACTGTCATTTAACTTTTACATTTCACTTCATGTTGAGAACATAAAATTATACAGGCCTCTTGTTCAGATTAGAGCAATGCTTCATTTTCACTAGTTAGCTTATTTATTGTTTTTGCCACAGTCCTTCTAGTGTAGCTGTTGGGTCTTCTTGCTATCAGACACATATCCAGTAATATTTAAAGATATCCTGGAGAAGATAACCTGTGAGTAAAAGTCAAGTTTCAAGTGAATTATTAAGGCTGCGTTTATCTGTTAGTGTACTGATAAACACTGAGTAATCCAACTTGTTCAGTTATCATCATACACCCCAGTCGAACCGAAGTAGCAGTCAGGTACAGACTTAAGTTGATCGTTCAGGCTGAATGCGAGATCAGAACAGGTTAAAACTGTTCTTGGGACATACGTAGGTATTTTACGTCTGCCGCTTTCACCATTGGAGCCACAGAGACAGTACAAGATATGTGTGTCCTTCTGAAACCTTTTAGTTCTCAACAATCCGTGAGTCATTTGCTTCAACATAGTAAAAATAAAATAGATTCATCTATTCATTAACATGCTTGATACCAAGACAATGTTGCTCGATACTCACTGCTAGACACAGTAATTGGCTGAGTGCGTGGTGTTCGCCCATGAAGTGTCTGAGGTTAGGATTGAGATGTCTGGATGGGGTGGGATTATATCACTTCCTACAGTCTCTTGTCAATCCACTGTACTGCAGTATAGCACTTCTCAACATTCTCATGTGAATGTTATGTCAACTGCATTGTAAAGATTAGGGATAAACAAGTGGAGGACAAATGTGGGCTGCATAAAAGTAGCTAAAGGCACCTGGATCCTAAATTGTTCCTCCCTTTCTCTCAAATTGTGAGGAAATATCTGATCTCCCACCAGTACTTGTGGGTAACAGAATGATAGGGCTTATTTAAACAATCTCATACATAAAATCATGGGTATGGGCTTAGATTGTGTAATTCCATGACACATTATTGAGACTTGGCACACTATGCTGCGTCTCAAATTAAAGCTGCTTCCTAACTTTCTCATGTACTGGTGGAACATATTTTGAGTTATAAGGACATGAGAACATAAGAATTAGGAGCAAGAGTATTCATTTGGCCCCTGGAGTCTGCTCTGCCATCCAATAAGATCATGGCTGATCTTTTCACAGACTTAGCTCCACTTACTTGCCCATTCACCATAACCTTTAATTCTTTTACTGTTCAAAAATGCCTTGAAAACATTCATTGAGGAGGCCTCAACAGCTTCACTGGGCAGAGACTTCCACAGATTCACAACACTTTGTATGAAGAAGTTCCTCCTCAACCCAGTCCTAAATGTGGTCCCCTTTATTTTGAGGCCATGCCGCCTAGTTCTAGTTTCACACACTAGTGGAAACAACCTTCCTGCTTCTATCTTATCTATTCCCTTCATAATCTTCGCTGTTTCTACAAGATCTCCCCTCATTCTTTTGAATTCCAATGAGTGTAACCCCTGTCTACTCAGTCTTTCCTTATTAGCCAACCCGCTTAACTCCAGAATTAACGTAGTGAATCTCCTCTGCATCCCCTCCAGTGCCAATATAACCTTGCATATAACCAAGTTGCAATATTTTCACATGGTTATCCTTTTCCGTGTACTATGTGACAAGAGATGTTTATTTCAAATTCTTTTTTGGAATAAGAATAACTATTAGAATGATTAACATCTGGATAATTTGGTCAAACTCTGCAACTGGAAGAAAGAATGAAAGACAGAATTAAATTCTCGATAATGCCAGCTTTCATGTTTAATTTCCTGTTAGTATTGTATTATACACAAAAGGAAACCGTCACATGTTTAATGTAACAACATGAGCAAGTATTTATACCAATAACACGCTGGAACTATGTTCCTCAATGACTTTGGGTGAGGCTATGCATTTTTTCTCAACCGTTCTTTCTTTGCATTCATGGATTTTTTCTGTTGATATTCATTCATTCACTTTTCCTTCCAGTTTTAGTTTCCTTCATTTTTTTCCTTCTGGTTATTTGCTCCAACACCAGTAATTTCCACTTCATTTGTTTTCATTTTTTTCACACTTCTGGTTGTTTGCTGTCTTTCCTTTTTTTAGTCATATTTTTCCATGATTTGGATGCACTAATACTTTGATGAAAGCGGGTGTCAAGTAAAATGTGAAACAGGAGGACAGTTTGTTGACTCTGTAGAAGAGATGATGTTAAAGTGGGCACTGCTGCTTCACAGCGACCTGAGTTGCATTCCCAACTTGGCTATCTGTATGGAGTCTGCACATTCTCCCTATGCCTGTGTGAGTTTCCTCCAGGTGTTCCAGTTTCCTCGCATGGTCAGAAAGACGTGGTGGTTACATGCATTGGCCATGCTAAATTTTCCCTCAATGTACCCGAACAGGCACTGGAGTGAGGAGATTTTCACAGTAATTACTATAAGCTGACCTATGGCACTAATAAATAAACTTAAGTATTGATATCTCTGGACTAGTAATTCAAAACCCAGCCTAATGGCATGGGTTACCATGGCAGTTGCTTGAAATTCAATTTAATTAATAATTCTTTAATATTAAGCTACTCTCAGTAATTGTAACTATAAAAACCCAGCATTGTTATAAAAACCCATCTGGTTCACTAATATCCTTTAGGGAAGAAAATTTGCTCTTCTTAACTGATCTGCCTTATATGTGACTCCAGACCCACAGTAATAAGATTGAGCCTGAAGTGCCCTCTGAAATGTTCCATTCAAGGGCAATTAGCAATGAGCAACAAATGCTGGCTTTACCAGTGACATCCACAGCCCATGAAAGAATATAGAAAAAAAGAAAATCACGCACTTAATGCTATAAACTATGTCAAATTCCAGCATCCTGGCCCCACTCACTTCAAGATTTCTTTTCTTCATTGGGTGTGTGTTGATGGTTAACGTTACAAACTTGATAATGTGGAGAGGTGTCACAGGAGGAATGACAATGTCATAATCTGAAGAATCAAAGCCCCTTTCCAAATTTTTTGGCTGCTATTGAAGGATGGTTTTGAGCTCGATAGCAGTCAATGGATTAAGTAGATGGAATTAAAGGTGGTAGTGCAGACCAGAGAATGTGCAGCTTCCATTATCAAAGGCCCTGTCACATCCCCTTAGCATGGCCTTAATGCCACCAGATAATCAATGTCAGTCATGGATTGGCAACCCTGGAACATGTTTGATCTCATTTATCCTAGTTCTTCTGTAAGGTAATACATCTGAGAAGTGAAAGAACTCCTCAGAGGCCAGTGTCCCTTCACCAGATTTCCTTTATTTACAAATTTATCTTCATTCCTAAGGCTGCTTCAGGTACAAAGTCAGAATCTGGAGTGTCAATAGTGCTGACACTCCTCAATATGTATTCAGGTGAGACTCTTTGGTTAGGCAGGCAATCATTACCTCAATCAGGGAGCTCATATTCCAAGAAGCAAACCTGATGGGTCTCGTTGAAGTCATTATGAGAACACAATGCAGACCAGCGCATAGATGGCCGTAACTTGGGTTTTCATGAAACCTAGGCTGTTTTAATGGCACAAATTGCGGAATCAACCTTCTTTTTTGTAGACTCACTGTCTTACCTGAAAGAAAGAAACAGCTCCATGTGTAGCTGAAGGTCTACTAATGGCAAACTGCTGTTGTTCATTATAGCCTCACCCAGAATTTACTGGATAATCTTTGGAAGGCACAGGAAAGCCGTGCCACGAGCATTTATCCCTAAGCCACCATGAAATTCCAGTGAGGTTTAGGGATAACTGGGATCAAGTCACTCAATAATGAGTCCAACTGACATCCCGCCATGAGCAAGCTACATTAGATCCAGCCATTAGTCACTGTTGTAATGTAAGAAATGTAGCAGCATATCTTTCCACACTGCAAGTTTACACAAATAATAATCCATTAGTGTGATGTTGACGTAGGAATAAATGGTCAGTGCCTTCTGGATAACTTTCTTCCTTTCCTTTCGTATAATGCTGGGGATCTTTTCAGTGTGGCTTCAAATGGCCTTTCCCATCTTCAATCCTTTTTATGTTTTAAGGCCATTTCTAATAATGTTATTAAGTGGAATCCGATTATTCGATTATTCGATCACCTTATGAAGTCTGGATTTTTGACTGATTAATTTCTCTCTGCATTGCAGCAATGAATTCTTTGACAGACTGATTCGGAACCTTCAAGGAAACTATTTTGTTGCAAACTGGAGTTCTGGTTCTATTCAACTTTGAGCTTTGTGACAAACATACATGGCTTACGCCCGCATGCGCAACAGAGTCACCATTGGAGGGGCCGTGCTTTTCGTATCTGGTGCCATTTGTTTTGTATGGTGGAATGATGAACAGCCAGATCCCATGGAAAGTCCAACAGCACCGCCCGATGAGGAAGTGGTGGCAACTATCCAGCAAACTTTGTTAAACCCTTTGCTGAGATCAATCAGTATTTTGTTCTGCCTGATTGGAGGATTCTTACTTTTTTTTAGCCTGCTCTGGTCTGCAAAGGTGAATCGGCAAATATCCAGAGGTTACAGACATTGGAGTAGAACAACAGTATGTTTTAACACCGTGGAATGGAGAGCAAATTATTGGCACAGGTAGGACAAACAGCAGCTAGGTCCAATATACTACATCCCAATTGGATTCATGGTCATGGTACAGGAGATACTGTTTTCCTCCCCATGGACACTTATACAGAAATAATACTTTGAGCTATACTCCAGAATTCTATCACTCCACACACCACAGAATCGGAGGAGAAATGTCATTGACACTGGGTGGAAATTCACAGTCTTGCTCGAGCGAGGCTGTAAAATCCCATTCCTAATATCCCTTTACTTGCCTTTTTGGGCGATTTCTATTGGGTAGCTGCTCAAGTTCAGAAAATGGCAGGAAATTTCAAAAGTGAAGAAGTGTTTGGATTATTTTTTGTGAGTTGTGAGAACACAGCGCCAGGGATCTGGGTTCGATTGCAGTCTTGTCTGTGTGGAGTTTGCACGTTCTCTCCCTATCTGCATGGGTTTCATCTGGGTGCTCTATTTAACTCACATGGTCCAAAGATGTGTGTGTTAGATGGATTGGCCATGCTAAATTGCCCTCTAGTGTCTCAAGACATGTAGGTTAGGGTGATTGGCAGGGTAAATATGCGGGATTACAGAGATAAGGCACGAGTAAGAAGTCTTGGTGGAGAATCCGTGCAGACTTGATGGGCTGAATGGCTTCCATTTGTACTGTAGGGATTCTATGGATTTTAAATGTCCCAAAAAAGTCAAAATAATCAGACACCAGTGAGATTTTCTGTAATGGTGATAGTAAACATGCCTTGGATCTGACAGGCATGAGATACCAGGGCATGCTCACTTTTTTTTCCATTTTGGTCCACAATTTTCAGCAAGATCTTTAGACACCGATATATTAATGCTGAAAAATTGCCAGTGTGCTTTGATAATAAAAATGGCACTAAATTGGTTTCCCAATACTAGCACAGTCAGGAATCTGGATAAAAGCAAATTACGGTCGATGCTGGAAGAGAAAATGCTGGAAAATCTCAGCAGGTCTGGCAGTATCTGTAAGGAGAGAAAAGGGCTGATGTTTTGAGTCCAGATGACCCTTTGTCAAAGCTGGGGATCTGGGTTCGATTCCAGTCTTGGGTGACTGTCTGTGTGAAATTTGCATGTTTTCTTCGTGTCTGTGTATGTTTCCTCTGGGCTAACTCCCACAGCCCAAAAATATGCATGTTGGATTGATTAGCGATGCTAAATTACCCTTTAGTATCCCAAGATGTGTAGATTAGGGCGATTAGCAGGGTAAATTAGTGGGGTTACAGGGTTAGGGCCTCGGTAGGATGTTCTGTTGGAGAGTTGGTGCAGACAAAAGCTTTGACAAAGGGTCATCTGGACTTGAAACACTAGCTGTTTTCTCTCCATACAGATGCTGCCAGACCTGCTGAGATTTTCCAGCATTTTCTTTTTTGGTTATAGGTGGGAACCTATTCATTTTGAATAGGTTCAGATTAGCATTATAAAATTTAAAAAGGCAAAATATGGTCAAATGTGCAGTGAAAATAGTAATTTGAACTTTAAATTTTTAAAGCAGAAGCATCAACAGCAGACACATAACACCCTGAACTGGACACATATAAGCATCTTTCATATGCACATACTCATAAACTGTGCAGACCAATATGCTTGCACAATGTCATCCTCACATCCAAAATCACCCTCACCAACACATGATCCACATCAACACATGCACACAAAGTCCCACACTCATATACAAAGGAACATAGGAAAATGAGTAAGTGATTTAGCCCTTGATCCTTTTGTACCATTCAGTAATAATCACAGTTGAAATAACATTAGTTTATTAGTGTCGCAAGTAGGCTTACATTAACACTGCAATGAAGTTACTATGAAAATCCCCTAGCCGCCATACTCCAGCACCTGTTTGGGTACACTGAGGGAGAATTTAGCATGGCCAATGCACCTAACCAGCTTGTCATTTGGACTGTGGGAGGAAACCAGAACACCTGGAGGAAACCCACTCAGACACAGGGAGAATGTGCAGATTCTGCACAGACAGTGATCCAAGCTGGGAACTGAACCTGAGCCCCTGGTGCTGTGAGGCAGCAATGCTAACGATTATGTCACCGTGCCACCCTATGTGTGACCTATCTTCACATATTGTCTTTACTAAAATGTTCACAGAATGTCCACACTTAGACCATCACAGATTCTGAATGTAAAAAGTGGTAAACTGTATCATTTACTAGCATCATCACTCCAATTCCAATAACTGCAAATGGCCATCAGAATCTTTGTGGTGAAAATTCAACTTTATCTTTAACATTTGTTGGTGTTTTTCTTTTCTATAGTCCTGATAATTTCCGGGTTCCATCATACAATGAGGCTCTGAGCTGCAGACCAGTGCTGATGGTACCGTCCAGTAATCTTCTGATTCCACTACCACCCAAAGACCCAGATCTTCCACCATCATATGAAATGCTAACAAATGTTGCTAGAGTTCGACTTGCACCTTGTAAACGCAGTTTGTCTGATAGTGCACTATCACAGAGAACGCCGACTCAGATTTTTCATCAGAAAGAGATGGTGGCAGGTTCTCTGACATCTGTTACCTACACGACCCCTCCACCCAGCTATGAGAATCTCCGCATGCATATTTGATAATCAATGCCTGGACAAGAGAGGACAAAACTCTCAGGTCCGAATTTTCCTCAGATTTGGGAAGTCTTTGCAGACTGTTAAAAATGGTGAACATGACTTAGGCGTGGAAATTTTGCCTAATTTCCAAAAGTTCCAATTTTTCGCAAGCAGGAAGAAGGGAGTGGGGTGTGAGTCATGAGTGGGGAACCTAAACTTAGTAGGACCATTTTCACTTAGCACTGAGTCCAAAAATTCTGAGACCTAAAGTGTCTTAATCAGCAGTGTGGGAATCACAAATTGATGGAATAAACCTAGATACACTGAATGGCAGCTTTTAAGTGTCATGATCTTAAATTTAATCCCCTGATTTTCAAACTTGAAAAACTAAACTGCAATTAGAGGTTTTTTGTAAAAAACACTCTGCTGGACTGCTTCGATCGATAGCCCAACTGGTTAGAAAAAACATTAATACCTTCTGATGCAGTTTCAAAAAAGCTCTTTGTTCGTATTTCTCCAAAGGTTATTAATAAGTAATCATGAATGTTCAGCTGAGTTTCAAAAGCTATAATCACCTCAGCAAGGAGTTCTAATTTCTTAGCTTAATTGACTGCATAAAGATGGTATTAAAGGATTAGCTGTCTTTTATGTAGGATCTGAATAGAAATTTGTTTGTTTTTATGAAAAATTGACTACCTGAGGAAATTTAAAATCTTTGAATGGGTTTCATGAATTTTCATCATCAAGTATATAAATAAAAATTGTCTAAGATTGTTAGAAGGTTCGGGACCCAAGTTCGATTCCCAGCTTGGATCACTGTCTGTGTGAAATCTGCATGTTCTCCCAACGTATGCATGTGTTTCCTCCGAGTTCTCCAATTTCCTTCTACAGTCTGAAAGACATGCTGGTTAGGTGCTAAATTCTCCCTTAGTGTACCAAACAGGTATTGGAGTATGAGGATTTTCACAGTAACTTAATTGCAGTGTTACTGTAGGCCTACTTGTGAAATTAATAAATAAACTAAAAAAAATTTTTTTTTCTTCTCCACATGGATCCTGAAGTCAGACCATGGTGGAAACTCTGGTGAATGGCAATGGAGTTGGCATGGGAGCTACAAGGGAGCATGAGAATTGGTAGGGGCTATAAGTTGTCACAGAGATGGCATGGAAACTATGAGGGGCCATGGGCTTTGGTGGGAAGTGAGGGGATATGAGGGTTAGAGAACCTAACAATTTTTAAACAATTGGGATAAAATCCCAGGGAGCCAGCTTGCTTTGGGCACTCGCCAACCCCTATGGTCATCTATACTCTACTTCCAAGGTCAGCAGGCCTGACTCTATCTATTCACACTATACTCCCTTGGAACAAACACTGTTCTCTGATCTGCACTACCTGTCTCAGTAGAGAAAATATGGCCCTCAATATCCAAGTGAACTCAATTTCAAGTTCACTTTGATTGTCACAGGTTAATCAGGGTTCTTTTTGCTTCCTAAGTTTGCCATTCAGGATTCTAGTTTCCAATCATAAATTCTATTTTCATTTAATGATAGATTGTTGAAATATTCTTTGAAAGATTGTAGCTCTTCACAATATTTTTATTCAACCATGGAACTTGCCTTAGGCTAAATAACGTGGCGTTGATTTTAGGAGTAGTTATCATGCAGTGTTGTCAGAGCACAAATTCAGTGCTGTGATATAATACCTCTTTTCAGAAAACCAGTTACCATTACGCCATAAGTTTGATTATAACAAGTGGTTTTGAAAAGCAAAGAGGTGTAATACGACGTGAGAGAATCTATTTCTAGTTCATCTCATACAATGTTAACCTAAATTTCTAAAGAATGTGATTCCATAGTTTGTGGTGTAAGTAAGGATGAGAAAAATACCCTTCAAAGATCTAAGTTCATCCTAACACTTTCATTTTACACCCCATCATTACACCTAATCCTTTCAGTTTCTAATGGATGGGTTAGGCTAGAATAGTTTACCATGGCCTGCTTTGATGGATTTCGAATGTTTACCACTCTTTTGGAAATGAAATGTTTCCTGGTTAACCTTTATAATCCCTGACCCTAATGTCTCAGCATACTCTCCAGTAAATTTTGGATTTACCTTATCTATAGAACTTAATATTTTATATACTTCAGTGATGTCCCTTTGGAGCCTTATTTTTTGTGAATGTAAAGAAAGGCTTTTCTATGTGTAGGCCATAAAATGTAACCAAAAGTGAAGAAGATAGTTTGAGAGCCTCATATAACAGTAGCCTTTTATTCTGCTCTGACATACTCTAACATTCTGTGCATTGCATATCAAAGTAAATGCTTCTACTATTATTGCATTTTCTTTAATAGTCTCCTCAGTGAAGCCCATTATTCTATTCACTATTTACTTGTGGCCCTCATAGAAACATAGGAACCAGAAGCAGGAGTAGCCCATTTGGCCCTTTGAGCCTGCTTCACCATTCACTGTGATCACGGCAGATTATCAAATTCAATATCCTAATTCCCCTCCCCCCACACATATCCTTGATAGAGACACATGTTTTCAACATCTGTCTATTACTTCCCACCAAAGCTCACCTTTGTTGTGAATTTTGTGAAATTCAATCACTTTCCAGATGAGACATGAATGATCCCTTTTTTTTGTTTAAAAAAGAATGGGTCTTCTCCAGGCATCGTGGCCAATAATTACCTTCCAACCATTTCTCAAACTGGTGATCTGATCACTTATTTCATTGCTGTTTGTGAGAAGTTGCTGTGTGCAAATTGGTTACCATATTTCCTACAACAATTACTACATATGGAAGAAGGGGTGTGCCTTGATAGGATGCTGTGTCGCTCAGTCAGTGCGGACTTGATTGGCCAAATGGCCTCTTTCTGCACTGTAGGGATTCTATGATGCTATGCTATCAAAACGTGCTGGTTGGATGCATTGGCCATGCTAAAATCTCCCTCTGTGCACCCAAACAGGTGCTGCCAGTGTGTGACAATCAGGGGATTTTCACAGTAACTTCAATGCAGTGTTAATGTAAGCTTATTTGTGATAATAAATCAAAAAAACAAAACAATTCAAGAAGGAAACCCTAATCAGTTGCCCAGAGTCCTGTTGAGGTCTTACAACATTTTAATGAACTGGATCTCTGGGGTAGAGCAGGAACTCCCCAGACAAATGTAGTTAAAATTCAGCCCATTGTGTCAAAGATTGTTGTATCTTCTGCCTCTCCAAATAAGTTTGACACACAGATTTACAATAAAGACCATTGGTTTACTCTACAGATTGTGTCTCAAGTATTATGATTTTTTCTATATTTGTGAATTGTCACACCTACACATTATATGTGAACCATGTTTTGCCACAGAAAACATCCAAGTACATAATTCATGTGGATCTTGAGTTTTAGCTACCTGAAAGGAGTATTTGTGCCCCAGGGCAGTGAGGATGGAGGAGGTTGCATGGGAAGGTGCTGTGAGAAGGGTTGAAGAATGATGGAGGGGTGGACTAAGATGTCGCAGGGGGAGATCATTCACATTGACAGATTTTCTTGAACTTTCCTTACATTTCCATTGTGGCAAAGGAGTTTTTTTAACACGTTACAATTTGAGCATGGAAGTGCCTGCTCTAATTTCCAGAAAGTGCTGTCCTATTGCCATTTTTCAGGTAAAAGATCATTTCGAGTTTACACAAGCATGATAGCGACTGCTTATCATCTCTGTTGTGGGTATTTTTCTGCTGCCATTTGTGTTTGCACCAATTGGCATTCAGTATTTGAATCAACCCCCAGTTACTTCCACTGGTACAACTGGCTGGCTTCCCATTTCAGAGGCAGTTAAGAGTTAGCCATGTTGCCATGGGACTGAAGTCACACATTTGCAGATCAGGTAAGAACGGTGGTTTTGTTTCCCTTAAGAGCATCAGCTAATCATTTGTCCTTTTTATATATTACAATCTGGTTACATGATCACTGAAACTGATATTGATATCAGCTTTTTATTTCAGATTTTATCTAAATAACAGAATTCCAAATTCTCTAGTTACTGTGGTTGGATTTGAGCTCAGCTCTTAAGATTATTAATCCAGGCTTCTGGGTCACCGGTCCAGTAAAATAACTACAATATTTTAATGACTTCAACAAAATCTATGAGTTGAATTGCTGGAATACGAGCTCCTAATTGGAATCCTATTTAGGGTTTCCTGATTGGAGCCCTACTTAGGGTTTCCAATCAGAGACCTCTACTGAGACATATAATGTGGAGCGTCCTTGTCACCAGCACTCGAAATGATCTGCACTGACCTGCCTGAACATTATAAATGAATCAGTTTGGTGAAATGATATCAGCCTCTCAGAAATTATTTCAAATACTATCATATTACCTGAAGATTTACCCATTGAGTTGCGCCTGCTTTCAGCGCGAAAACTTGATAAAGTCAGGAATGAGGTGAGGGGTGCTATTTGCGCTTGGCTCCGTGCTGGTTCCCATTTACCAAGGCCCAAAAATGGCCACGATCTGAAAACCGTCCCAAAAGTTGCAATGACCATTTAAATGTATTGGCAATCATTTCAATGTACTTATTGGACTGCACACTCAACTTTACCAGCACTTCTCCCTTTACCACCGTGTTCACCAATCCAGAATTGGCGTGAAACAGACATGCTCTATTAAAGTCCATTTCGGGCACTCCGTCAATGAGGGTTAGTGGAAAAGATATGTACTTAATGCCTGATGGCTCTCTGCTGCTTATGGTGGTCCTTTCACTCCTGCCATTTTGTTCTTGGGTCAGGAAGTGCTCTCTGAGTGTGTTGGGGTGGGGACGCTTTGCTTAGCACAGGGTGTCTGATGTCCGATTTGAAGCACAGTCCTGGGTCTCAGCACTGACCTCAGGCCTTGTGGATGCTGCTGGGTCCTAATGCCTCAACACTCTCCAAGCTGAAAGGTGTTCACAAAGCCCTTGCAAATTGCAGTGCAGCTGCTTCTGAACTTTTCAAGGAGCTGTGATTCTAGACAACATGTGGGTGAGAGAATGGGCAATACGAACAGTGACTGTTGCTGGGCTAGGAACAAGCAGTGTTCCTCTCCATCTCCAACTCCACCACCCCCTCCAGATTGACAAGATGGCTTTTGCGATGCAACTGATTGAAATCGCTGATCTTTTGGTTCCGCTGGAGCTGAGGAAGAGGAGCAAGAGGCAGAATTGCGGGCACAGAAGCCTGGGCTTTCCCGCTTGCAGAATTAGAGGGAGACGACTTCTAGGGGTAGGAGGTCGTCATTTGCCTAGGGGTGGGAGAGGGATGCAGGAGAAGGAGGGAGCAGAGACCCTGGCAGTTCTGTGCATGAGTGTCATTTGAACAGATGTGCGACACCGTGTGCCATCGACGTCTCCACCTCTAAAAGGAGACAGTGCAACACCTGTGCCACCTGTTGCAGGATCTGGCACCTCGGGGCGGGAGGGCACCCATTATCGGTGGTTGTCAAATTAATGGCTGCTCTACACTTTTACATTACTAGATCCTTCTAGACTCTTGCAGAGATATATGTGGCATTTCCCACTCAGCTGTGCAAACCAGTGTCAAGCTGGTCACAAAATCCCTGTGTGCCCTGGCTGGGCAGTACATCAAATTTAACCTGGATCAGGCTCAACAGGATGCCCAGGTTGCAGGGTTCGTGGCCATTGTGGGGATGCCTAATGTACAGGGGCCATCAACTGCACCCAACAAGACCCCACTGCAGAATCCACAAAGATTCGTCAACAGAAAGGGGTTCCGTTCCTAAAATGTTCAACTGGTGTGTGAACACAACATGAACATTATGCATGAGATACTCTGGCAGCATGCATGACAGCTTCATGCTCAGGAACTGACATACTGGAGGCATTTGAGGGGCTGGAGGGGTAGGGTGGAAGAGAAGAGAGAATTGCTCGAGGGTTCTGGGGAACCAATGGCTTCATTTTCTCATTGAGTGACCGCCGCAGCTAATGTTGTGGGGATGAGGCAATGTCTGTGGCGGTCAGGGGAAGGCATTACCGAGCTTGGAAGGGACGTGGCAGGGGAGCAGCATGCTATCATTTTTGTTTTTTGCGCATGTGCAATTGGAGGCTCTGATCGGAGCTGCAGGGTTTTGAGCACGATAAGCTCCGTTCATGGGCAGCGCAATTCAAAATTGCTGATATTTTAGCAGGCAGGATGCACATGGGGGCATCTGAGAACGGGTCTAAAAGTCGGATCTGAAATATTCCCAGTTTTAAGTCCATTCAGTAAAATAGGACCCTTATCATTGAATTCATGCCTTCACTTTGGTTTGCCTCTTCGTAATGTTCATAATCTCCTCATCCTTTGCAAAGCCTGCTAATAGATTGAATACTCACCAATGGTTTTCTGTATTTTGTCCCCTTACTATGAGTTTCCTTTAACTATCCCTCACTCTTTAAATTTTCCTGATAGTCACTTTTCCCACATTTTCACTATAATCCATCCAAGTTTACAACTGGTGATCTAAATAGTTACACAAATGCACTTAAACAGAGAATTAAGTATATCATATTTTCATAGAATTACAGAATCCCTACGGTGCAGAAAAGGCCATTTGGCCCATCAAGTCTACACTGGCTTTCCGACAGAATATCTTACCCAAGCCCTCTTCCATACCCTATTCCTATAATACTACAAATTCATCTTGGCTAATCCCGTTAATCTTGGGATTTTTAGGGGCAATTTAGCTTGGCCAATGCACTGAACTTGCACATCTTTGGACTATGGGAGGGAAACCGGAGCATCAGGAGGAAACTCATGCAGACATAGAGAAAACATGAAACATCACACAGACAGCGACCCAAAGCCAGAATGGAACCCGGATTTCTGGAACTGTGAGGCAGCAGTAGTAACCACTGTGCCACTGTGCCACATAGTCTTTTCACCAGCTTTTAATTGTTCACCAGTTTTCAATTGTTTTTAATTGACTCACCTTGAAGATGAAAATCAGAACAATTAACTATTCAAAGATTGCTATTTTGCAGCAGAACTATTGCTAGACCTGTATTTAAATTCCTTTCAGCTGGGGCAGATAATATGAAAATGACACAAGAACAGAAAATGCTGGAACAGCGGAGCAGGAATGGCAGCATCTATGGAGAGAGATACAGAGTTAACGTTTCAAATCCGTATGCTCTTCTTCCAGCTTCCACAGTATTTTGCTTCCATATTCGTCTGTAAATGACAATGTGACACAACTTCTTCATAAAGGATGATAAAGAAAAAGATGTTTTACCTGAGGTGCAATGTAATTCAGGGAAGTTACTTTCTGTAATACAGGAGATAATTTCCATCATCAGTGTGAAGGCAGTCATTTAGTGGAGAGATCAGCAACACATCTAATTGTCATCCTAATGAAAACAGTGGAATGAAAATTGAGAGAGTGGGATATAATGGCCCTTGATGATTGCCAATGTGATGAGATTGAACATATATCCAACAATAATTTGTCAGATGTCAATTGATCTCCTAGAATTTAATGCAATTGTGCTTTTACAACCAGTGGAAAAGTGCAGTGATAATAAACCCTGTTAGTTTGATGCCAAAGTTATTTCATAAAGTGAAATAAAATGACCACAATCAGAGCATACATAACATTATAAGGATTCAAAGCACTTAAGTGCTATGTTGATAGGGAAAGTACTGCCCAAACCAAATTAATGCAATTTTCTAGGAGCTATGTGATTGCTTTAGCTAAAAATCTATTTGGCCAGTAATCATCCTCCACTGGAATGGAATTAAATGGGAAAACTATGATTAACTCAACTGTGTTTTCATAACAACTTTATTAACCATGTAATCTATCAACCTTATTTTATCTTCTGTGGTTTAAATGAAAATTAAGATAGCCTTAAAATAATTGGGGTAATTGTAGCCTTGAAGTGCAGAATGCTCTTCACACAAGAGTTTTAACCATTCACATACTATTTGAGTGACTGCTTTGAGAGGACATTGATTTTTTTATTCATTCATGGTACGTGGGCATCACTGGCTGACTGGCATTTATTACCCATCCCTAGTTGCCCTTGGAGGGCAATTGGGAATCAACGACATTGTTATGGCTTTGGAGTCACATATAGGCCAGACCATGTAAAGATGGCAGATTTCCTTCCCTAAAAGATATTAGCAGACCAGATGGGATTTTCAGACAATTGGCAATGTCAGTAGATTCTTTATTCCAGATACTTTTTTAATTGAATTCAAATTCTACTATCTGCCATGGCAGAACTTGAAACCGAATCCTCGGAACATTAGCTCAGTTTCTGGATTAATAGTCTAGCGATAATACCATGAGGCCATCACCTCCTCATAAACTGATGCAAATTGTACCTTGCTGCTTAATGATAGCCAAGGAAATTACTTGATGTACTCTTGATCTAGGGCATGGGAAAGATGCCAAAACTATTCGTTCTCAATGAGCCATGTCAATGTAAGGTTTTGCTGTAGCTTCCAAGTTTTAATAAGACATTAAACTTGTTAAGGGGACAATAACCAAGCCTATTAAATGGTGCAGTGTAGCATTCATATCTATTGACAATTCCTAAAGAATACCGTGTGGATGTTCCTACAATCCCTTTGTTTTGAAGCTACGAGATCAGATGTATCCATAATTAATTTCGCTTAACATGAACCAGAGGAAGCTAGATTCACAAACACGATTTGGATCCAATGAATCTAATTGAAGCTTCACCAAAGGAGAGAGTCACCCAGGTGTTTGACTTTATTTTAGCTAGATTGTAATATTCTCGCATTTTACAGATTAACTCAAAGAACAAAGAATAAAGAAAATTACAGCATAGGAACAGGCCCTTCTGCCCTTCAAGCCTACAGTGACCATGCTGCCCTCTACCCTTCTGCGGACCCATATTCCTCCATTCCCATCCTTTACATGTATTTGTCAAGACACCCCTTAAGAGTCTTGCTCTTTCTGCTTTCACTACTTCCCCTGGCAGTGAGTTCTGGGCACCCACCACTCTTTGTGTAAAAAACTTGCCCTGTTTCATCTCCTTTAAACTTTGTCCTTCACACCTTAAACATATGTACCCTAGTAATTGATGCTTCCACACTAGGAAAAAGCTTCTAAAAAAACTCTTCAATAAATATTTCCCCAACATGAAGGGAACAGGAATTGGATCCACTGAGTGTTTGATACAGAAATTATGGTGAGACAATTTACACCCAAGTTTTAATAATAAGAAAGCATACGATACGGTGGTTATACAAAGAATATTATTCACAAAGCTAAATGAATCTCAAGAAGAAAAGATAACTAGTTCTTCTATGAAAATTCAGCTATTTCTTTATCAGTCACAAATGTAAGAGTCCTAAGACAAAGCAAGTAAATATGCAAGAAGGTAAGTAAGGATATCCCTCAGTAAATAAGAATCTCTGTTCAACATTAGAGTATTATTACTTTAATTCCCAAGTAAGATACATTAGGCTCAGAACAGGTCTGAAGTCAATCTAATGGGTCTCCATAATGAATCTGAAGGTTCAAATTTGGGTTGAGATATTTCAAATGAATTTCGGGGTTACATAATTAAGGGTACCATGGAATATGTTCCTTTGTTCAAATCATAGATCGCTCTTATTAGTATCCGATACTTGGTGAAAGGACCAACTATTACAACGAGGGTGTCTGTTTAATTTCTAGGAAATGTTATTTTGAATTTATTCCTGAGACTTACCTAACTTTACAGTCAGATTGGTCAATGTTGTTTAGTCAAGTTATTGTGACCAGCTAGATAATAAAGCTTGGGGCCTAGTGTTTTGTTTCATGGTTTTACTTATCAGAGCTAGTATTGTAGTTTTCATGCTAGTGTAATACCAGGAACCATGGAATACCACTTGTTAGATGTGTGTGTTTCTTATCAATAGTTTTACATTGTTGTGAAGGGATTTGACCAGGCTGTGTTTTGCAGGCTAGCTTTGACTCAAAACACTGAAAGGCCACAATTGGGTGGATGTATGGAAGATGCTTCCAGTAGTCAGAGAGACTAAAATCCAAGGGCACAGCCTCAGAGTAAAGGGATGACCCTTTAGAACTGAGATGAGGAGGAATTTCTTCAGCCAAAAGGTGGTATATCTATGAAATTCATTATCACAGAAGGTTATGGAGGCCAGGTTATTGAATGTATTTAAGACAGAAATAAATAGGGTCTTGATTGATATGGGGATCAAAGGTTATATGGAAAAGGCAGGAGAATGGGGTATAGCAACTTATCAGCCATGATTGAATAGCAGAGCAGACTGATGGGCCAAAAGGTCAAATTTTGTTCCTATATCATATGGACTCACTAAAATATGTTTTACTGTGAATTTACCCAAAGTAACTTTTAAATAATATTCATGTATTAATCCTATTTTATCTGACCTTTTACTTTCCAACCCAAAGTTATGCATTGTGACTAATTGTCCAAAACAATGAAAAAGGACTACCCTTAATTTTAGACGAGAACATAGAGTGCATATTGGACTCCTTCTCCAAAAACAGTTCTGCAGCCTGTTCTGAAAATGACAGCGGAATGATTTGATAATGAAATCCTGTAAATTACTTTGCTTTGATGAGATTGCTTCCCATCAGAAACATTTTATTTGATGAGCCAGATGTTCACCCACAGAGTGTGAGGAAGAGTGATCTGGAAGTTTAGAAACATATGAAGAAACAGTCAGCTGTTTAAAAATGAGGCACTGGCTAACTTACCTCAGCCCTAAATGGAACTCAGGGCTAACGTTGACAGAAATTGTGAAATCTCTGTCTTAAAACAATCGCTTCTCAGCCTTTTGGCTAAGATTAATTATCTTGCTGGTTTGGATCTTGTTTGTCACCCTTGTGGGGACCATGAATTGGATTTAACTGGATTTTGAATTTAGTTTTTGGCGCAAGCAAAGGGTGGAGTTGGGTTTCCCCAGTCCATTCTAAGCATTGACTTTGTAACTTTAAGGATGGAGTTAAAAAAAAACTTTTTAATTAAAAAAAGCCTTATGACTAATGTATATAAGTTGAACAGCATTGTAATCTCTATAACAAATGTAGTGAAATATTTGTAATGTTTTCACTACTGAAACATGACAAAATGCATTGTGATCTCTGTCTAGAATATCAGTACCTTGCACTTTCCTGTTATGACAACTTGATATGTTTTGTAATGTTTCTTTCAGACATTTTATGAACAAAATATATTTTTGGAAAAGGTAGGCATGTAATTGTAAATAAAGAGGGGGAGCTTTTCAGCATTCACTGCAGTGTAAAACATCTCATTTGAAACAGGGGGTCCTCTGGTTTTAGTATAAACATAAACTCTAATTTTATACAGGACTATAAGAAACCTTTCATTATGAATCCTAGAATGACACTGGTTTTATAACTTTCTCTGTCTGCACAGAGATAGCAGGAGAATACTGGGAATTAGTGCACTGTACACACAGACAGGACAGCAGAAGATCATGGTCCTACTCTTAAGGGATTCCCAATGACAAAGGGTTGATCATGCTGCAGATGTGCACAAAACAACAACCAAGAAAATAGAATATAAGTGCAACACAATGCATCTGACAAAATGCAAGGCAGCAGAACATTTTTATTTTCACTCTCAGGCCAAAGGCAATACCAACATTTATTGCTCAGCTGCCCAATTAGTGGTTTCACAAAACTGAGTGACTTGCTTGGCCTCCTCAGAGCACAGTTAAGGATCAACCACTTTGGCATGAGTATGAGGTCATTTAGAGGACAGATTACTCATAGATATCAATGAAATGGTTTTTTTTAACAATAATTTGATAGCTTTTTGGTCTTTTTTAATGACAAAAACCTTTATTTCCAGCTTTGTTTAAATGGAATTCACATTCTCAAGTTGTTGTGGTCAGATTTGAGCTCACCTGCTCTGGACTGTTAGCTCAGGTCACTGGATTATTAAACCAGCAACGTAATAATATTCCATAGTCACGGGCAACCTAGGTTAGTGAGTGGCCCTCCTTTGTCTCAGGAGACTGTAAGATTAAAATCAGGCTTCTTCACTAACTATAACACTTCAATAAATTTAAAATTTTAAAGTTTATTTATTGGTGTCACAAGTAGGCTTACATTAACGTTGCAATGAAATGAAAATCCCCTAGTCGCCACACTCTTGACACCTGTTCAGGTACAATGAGGGAGAATTTAGCATGGCTAATGCACCTGAGCAGCGCACCTTTCAGATTGTGGGAGGAAACCAGAGCACGTGGAGGAAACCCACACGGACACGGGGAGAAGGTGCAGACTCCGCACAGTCAGTGACCCAAGCCAGAAATCAAAGCAGGTCCCTGGCACTGTGAGGTAGCAGAGCTAACTACTGTACCACCATGCTGAATACATGCCAAATATTTCATAATAAGTTATAGGAAAAGCTTAAACATTTATATATTAAGAGAACTGTCATCAACTTCAAACAATAAAAACAGAAATATTTACTCTTGATTAAACACAGAGGGAGTACGTGGCTTTAACAGTCAATGTTGTGTGCAATCAGCTTGCTCCTTATTTCATGTGCCTGTGCTTTACGTGCGTATTATTTCAGTTATACCAGTAGGAAAAGAATTAAGTGGATGGAAACCAGCACATGCGGCAACCTTGCGTGGGGGAAACAGTCAATAACATGTCTCATGGGCTGCACTCAGAACCCAGATGGGCCGCATGTGGTCCCCTGACCACAGTTTGCACATTATTGCTATACTATCAGATTTGAAATGATATTTTCACCGAATTAGTACAATATTGTAATTATTGTAAAGGCCTTTTAAGAAAGGAAGAACTTGTTTTTATACAGCCATTTGCATGAATTCTAAAAAGCATTACACATAATGAAGTTCTTTTAAAGTGTAATTGTATTGTTATATAAGAAAATGAGACAGTCAGATTGTGGATTGTAAGATCCCATAAGCACCAGTAAGATAAAGGATTAGAAAAATAAATATATAAGAATAGAATTCTACAGTGTAGAAGGACGCCATTCGAGCCTGCACCGACCACAATCCCACCAAGGTCCTATCCCCATAATCCCACACATTTACCCTAGCCGGTCCCCCTAGGGTAATTAAATTGCCCTAAGGGGCAATTTAGCATGGCCAATCCACCTAACCCACACACCTTTGGACCGTGGGAAGAAACCACAGCACCCAGATGAAACCCATGCAGACATGAAGAGAATCCAAAGAACAAAAAATGAAGAACAAAACAGCACGGGAAACAGGCCCTTCGGCCCAACAAGCCTGCGCTGCCACCCCAATGTTCCCACCTCTACCCGTGATCCCTGTCTATGTTTATAGATCTATGGATTGAAACCAAATTTGAGACAATTTAGGGAGAATTTGTTCTGCCAATTAGCCTAAGAGCACATTTTTGGGATGTGGGAGGAAACCGGAGCACCCGGAGAAAACCCACACAAGCACAGGGAGAATGCTCAAACTCCCAAAGACACAGGCCTAAATCCATATATCTGCACAGCACAGCAATAGTACTGAGCTGTTGTGTTGCACATCAAATGGTCCAGGTCAAGCGTACATTAGCGATGTGAAGCACTAGGATACTCTCGAAAAATCCAAGAGCAGCCCTCTCACAACCGATCATGTGTATGCCCCTTCTTAGACAACAAGGTGGACCAAAGCACCTGTAGGATAAAAACATGTACATCAATATCATCGTCTATTTACACACTTCCCAGGGACTCCCAAGGCTCACGATCCTTATTTTAAATCAGTTTTCTATACCCCTCCATTCCCATTCTGTTCATGTGCCCATCTAAGTATCTCTTAAATAACTCCAGAGTGCCTGCCTCCACCACTTTACTTGGCAGCGCATTTCATACCCCCACCACCCTCTGTGTGAAAAAAACTCCCTCTAGCATCCAAATTATACCTTACCCCCCTCACCCTAAGCCCGTGACCCCTCGTGCTATTTGAGTCCATCCTAGGAAAAAGCTTAACCCTGTTTACTCTATCTATACCCCTCATAACCTTGCACACCTCTATTAGATCTCCTCTAAGTCTACGTCTTTCTAAGGAAAACAGCCCCAATTTGCCTAACCTCTCCTCGTAACTCAGACCTTCCATACGAGGCAGCATCCTGATAAACCTCCTCTGCACTTTCTCCAGACTCTCCACGTCCTTCCGGTAGTAAGGCGACCAGAACTGGATGCAGTATTCCAAATGAGGTCTAACAATAATGGAATTGTTACTATATAGTTATGACGGCGGCGTGGGCTCGTTGGGCCAAAGGGCCTGTTTCCCGTGCTGTGTTGCTCTAAAAAAAACTAACATTATATACAACTGCAACATTAAAGGCCAGCTCTTCTACTCTATATCCCTTCCTATAAAGGCTAGCATACTATATGCTTTCTTCACAACCTTCTCCACCTGCTCTGCCACCTTCAGAGACTTGTGCACCTGCACCCTCAGGCCCCTCTGCATTTCTATACTCTTACTAGGTCTGTGCAAACAGACAGTGACCCAAGGCAGGAATCGAATCTGGGTCCTTGGCATTATGAGGCAGCAGTGCTAACCACTTGCCATTGTGCCATCCACAAATATTGGCCCCAGGGTGTTGGGAGAAGTCATTTCTGTACCATCTACCAGTGGATTTACAAATTTCTGGCTGTTTATTCATGCTGAATCAGAGATTACGGATACTGGGAGAATTTTGTTGCTCCTGTTAGAATGGTGCCATGGCAGATCGGTCCTAGTAGAATACCTCACCTGACTAACAGCACTTTTGACAGTGCTGGATCCCAAATAGTTAATCAAAATTATGTACTCCAATCTCTGGAGTGCACCTTGAACTAATGATCTCTTCACTCGAGGTTGTTTAAAATGCAGGAAAGTTACCTGCTCCTCCCAGTTACAGAACCTAAGGGCTATAAAGTGGACTGATAAACAGGAGACAGCTTTATTATCATTATAAATAAGTGGAAATGGAACATAGAACAAAAGGTGAACTAATTCAATTCTGACTGCGCAATGGCAAGTTTTTGGCATCTCGCATATCAAAGTATCAAAAACCATCAGTAAATCAGACAAGCTTTACAACTTTATGATTTTATGTGCAAACTGTTCATCAGGGAAGAGTGTGTGTATTAAAATTATCCAGAGTTTGAAAGGTTAAATATTTTGAATACAAATAGCTAATTAGAGAATTCAAGGTATTTATGTTCCTGAACACTATGTCCATGTTTCCTTTTAAATACTTCACTCATTCCTGAAATGAATAAATCCATCAAATACAGTGGTAAATCCTACTTATTGAAAAAAATCTATTTCATATCTGCATACCTGTAAACTAGAATGTATTCATTTGAATGCTACCATTTAATCTTTGTTATGGTAAGATGGAAAGTTATTGAATACATTCCTAATGGCTGAATGCCTGGAGGGAAGGTTAGAGCTAACGGCAATATGTAGATTTGTGGAGGTGTTTGTGTTCATTTAAGTTCATTGGCACTGACTGGAACAAACCTGAGTGGCGCTGAGCTGTGTTTAATCTAAACCAGATGGGCAGCAGATTTAAAGGAGGCAAATGGCAACAGTCTCTGTCTACTGATGAACTTGCAGCAGGGTCAGATCATGCTCCATGATCTTAAACACAGAAGGGAGCAGGTTTATCTGTGCACGCAAGGACAACGTATACCATACCTGAAGGGTCTCTGAAAGAATACACAGCTAGCGATGGAAGAGGACAAGACGTTTCGCTACGGTCTCATTGTACTGGGATTCTTCTTGATAATGGTTGGAATGTTCATCATGAACGTGAATAAGCCCGAGGTCTATGCAACCTTCTGTTCCATTGGGATTCTGATGATCGTAGTGGGGATTATCTGGAGCATTTGTCAGTGCTATCCGAAGGTAAGGGAAAGATCATTTGAGAGAGGGGCATGTTTTCAGGGAAATGAACAAGTAGGAGTGGGAGCATTTTCATTACGAGAGAAGATGCATTTTGAGAGAAATTAATGAGAACAAAAAGAGTGGGTTAAAAGACAAAAGCAGTAGGAGAATAGTGAATGGAAAATTTTGTCATGTTTATTCAACAGATAGAAAATTGCTTCTGTTATGGCAGTCGGTTTTACTGACACTACTCTTTCGTAGTGAAGGAGGGACTTTAAAAATGTTACTTATTGTTCCCTCAAAGGAGTGAAACAAGCATTTATAATTTCTTTAGAAAAGATAGGGCTCTTAAAGAGATCTCATGGAATTACTTATAGAAATAGCACATAGGAATTAGGAGTGGATTTATACCTTCGAGCCCGCTCTGCATTTAACATGATCAAGACTGATCTTATCTTGGTCTCAACTCCACTTTCCTGTCTGCTCCCTATAGCTCCTTATCTCCTTTTTCATCAGAAACATATCTATTGCTTTCTTGAATCTGTTGATTGATTCTGTCCCCACTGCACATTGGGGAATGAGTTCCACAGATTCATAACTCCTTGGCAGGGACCGAATGTAATTTGACCACGAAGATGGAAACAGGTTTAGCCTAATCCACGGTGGGCAACCTACGGTCCAGGGATCACATGCAACCCATCTGTGTTCTAAGCATGAGACATTTTGATGACTAATTTCGACACACGGTTTGCAATATTCCACTCATTTCCGGCCATGTTGTTTTTTTCAAACGGCTTGATTGAAACAAAATGCATGTAAAGTTTAAATATTAACATCACAAGTAGGCTTACAGTAAAACTGCAATGAAAATCCCCTAGTTGCCACATTCCAGTACCTGTTTGGCTATGCTGGGAGAGAATTTAGCATGGTTAATCTATCTAACCTGCACATCTTTGGACTATGGGAGGAAACCCACACAGACACAGGGAGAACATACAAACTCCAGACAGACAATGACCCAAGCTGGGATTGGAACCCGGGTCCCTGGAGCTGTAAAGCGGCATTGCAAACCATTGTATCTCCATGCCACAAGAGCAAATGAAGTGAGGTATCTGCTGATTGCACACGGTATTAACTGTGAGAGCAATGCATTCCCTCCATATCCAAAGTATAAATATTTCTCTTGTTTTTACCTTTTGGAGTTGATAATTCTATTCAGATATAAATGATTAAGCATTTTCTATAACTCACTATGAAATATTTGGTGTGCTTTTAATCTTATTCATGGGATGAGTGAACAAGCCTGATTTCAGTCTTGTGGCCCACTGAGATGAAGGAGGGCCACTCATGTGACCCACTTGCTAGCCTAGGTAGCCCATCGCCTGCTGGACCTCTCCCTTTAGGGCAACAAAATTCACTTTTGAGGGAATCTGGAGAAGAAGCTTGCAAATGTAAAGTTTCTGGACACAACTAAAAAGGCAAGTAGATTCTTTTAAAACCAATGCATTTTAGATTCTAAAATATGGCAGATTATATTTAAGTAGCATTTTTAATACCACAAAATATTCCATGGACTTGTGTCAAGTATGGTATTTGAAATGCGAAAAATAGTCTCAGAACATTCTCAAAACTGTGCAGGTTAGGTGGATTGGCCAGACAAAATTGCCTCTTAATGTACAAAGATGTGTAGATTAGATGGATTAGCCATAGGAATGTGTAGGGTTATGGGGGTAGAGTGGGGGAGGGCACTTGGGTTACATACTCTATCAGAAGGATGGTGCAGACTTGATGGGCCAAATAGCCTCTTCTGCACTGTTGGGATTCTGTAACTCTATGGGCCCCATTTTACCATTTTGATTCTAAGTGCCAAATCCGGGTGTGATTCAGGTCTGACTTGGAAATCTGTTCTCTGGCATCCCTATAAGCACTTAGACTGAGAAAAAAAATCACGAGTCTGAACCCTTCCCCCCCACTAGAGATCCATGTGGCATCCCTCCTACTCCCTCCCCACCAGAGAATGATCAGGCCTCCCTCCTCCCCCCTCACCAGAGAACAATCTGATCTGCTCTCCCTCCCCTCCACCAGAGAAATACTTCACACTCCCTCCTCCCCCCTGCCACCCCACACTCCCATCCCCCATCTCCCTCCACTGATCTGAGTCAGAGAGCCACTGGAAGCTCTGAACTTACCTTTGCAGAAGCTGGAGTGCTCAAAGCAGACTTTTGCCGAGCATGTCTGTTTTGTGCCGAATCTGCATGGGTGAATGTGATGGTAAATGGGGAAATGCTGGTAAATTTGGGCTTCTGGCCCATTAAGTCAATTTAAGTATATGCCCATACATGCATCTAGCCCATTAAGTCAATTTAAATGCTGGCACAGATCATGGTATTCAACTCACAGTCGACTTTATCAAGTTTTTGCGCCCGAAAACAGGTGCAACACAATGGTAAAATTAGGCCTATGATTCTAAAGGTATCCACAATGCAATAAAGCACAGAAGAGGCAATTATGTGTGTTCAGTGAATAATATTAAAATAACTGAGAATAAATCAATGCACGAATTGCAGCAGCAATCAACAAAGTTAACATAATGTGAACTATATAGAATGGAGTTTTCCTGTCCCATCCCTGTGGGAATCATAGTGGGTGAGGGGACGGGGCAGACCATGCAAAGGTTGGTTAATTTTGGTGGGATTTTCCAGTTTTGGGGAGAAAGCCCATAATCTAAACAATTGAATACAAGCCTAAAGAAGTTGTGATGAAATTGCATACTGATCTCACCAGGCTATTTTAATTACTGCAGTGTGGCCTAGGGAGAATGTTGGATCTTATTTGAATGGATGAGTGAAAATGGACCCAATGACCTTTCTCATTTGTAAGTATTTTGTGAACTTGTGAAACCTCACAAGAGTAGTGAAGAAGACATTCAAGCATGTTTGTTTTGATTGGTCAGAATATAGAATACAGGAGTTGGGATATCTTGTTGAAGTTGTACAACTCATTGGTAAGACCACAGTTGGAATACTATGTGCAATTCTGGTCACTCTATTATAGAAAGGATATTATTAAACTAGAAAGACTGCAGAAAAGATTTACTCGGATGCTACCGGGACTTGATGGATTGAATTAGAAAAAGAGGCTGGACAAACTGGGATTTTTTTCTCTGGAGCGTAGGAGGTGAGGGGTGACCTTATAGAGGTCAATAAAATAATGAGGAGCATAAATTAGCTAGATAGTCAATATCTTTTTCCAAAGGTAGGGGAGCCTAAAACTAGAGGGCATAGGTTTAAGGTGAGAGGGGAGAGGTACAAAACTGTCCAGAGGGGCAATTTTTTTACACTGAGGATGGTGAGTGTCTGGAACAAGCTACCAGAGGTAGTAGTAAAGGAGGGTACAATTTTGTCTTTTAAGAAACATTTAGATAGTTACATGGGTACGATGGATATAGAGGGATATGGGCCAAATGCGAGCAATTGTGGTTAGCTTAGGGGTTTAAAAAAAAAGGAATAATTGACAAGTTGGGCCAAAGGGCCTGTTTCCACGCTGTAAACCTCTATAATACTATGACTCACATGGCCCGGCTCATGATTAGTTGGAATAACACGACTGCATTCCAGAATTTTCTGTTGCAAGACTTGTTATAAGTTTTGTTATAAGAATTCTCTGTCCAGTTCTGGTTGCTGAAAAAGGAGAGGGACATTCAAATGTATATAATACAGTAAAGAGCCACAAATCTTTCCTAGGACAGAACTTGCCCTCTTAGTATGGGTGAACGTGGCAGTGGGCGGGTGTGCCATTTTGCGTGGGCAGCCTGTATGCCAAATTTCTGGCATCAGACTGCCCCGCCAACTATTTTAGGGATGGCTGAGTCAGAGACAGGATGGCTTCCTGTCTGCAAGGGGCAAGTGGCCAATTAAGGTCATTAAAAGGCCAATTAAGGCCTTGGATCAGACTAGTTGGAACTTTCTAGTAAGCCTTTGGGAATGCTATAACACAGCAATCGGCAACTGCCTGGAGATAGCAGAGCGGGGGAAGGCCAGTGCTCCAGACAACGCCCTAAACAATCACCTACCTAACTGACCACAGCAAAGGCTGCCCTGTGGCATGATTTTTATATGTTCTAAAGTTGCTGAAAGGATGCCCCTTTCCCTACAGCTCCTTCCCTGCTGGTGG
The DNA here is from genome assembly GCA_024679065.1 of Sphyrna mokarran. Classification (NCBI taxonomy): domain Eukaryota; kingdom Metazoa; phylum Chordata; class Chondrichthyes; order Carcharhiniformes; family Carcharhinidae; genus Sphyrna; species Sphyrna mokarran. Next base: position 27,046,860 of record JAGIQG010000009.1, read on the forward strand.
CCCTCCTGTTTGTCCTATGGTCACACGGACCCATCTGCCATTGTTAATTGATTGACATAAGTGCCCTCTGGGAACTAATTGGCTAATCAAGACAAAATTACTATCAGTGATTGTTCTTGAAATAATATGGCATCAAGACTTGTATTTGATCCTGACGTTGAGGTCCACACCCAAAGCATAAAATCCTGATGCAGCTCTTCGGACCTGGTTCAAGAAAATTCCCATCTCCATGGACCTGACTTTTGAAAATGGCTGCATAGATTTTCGGTCCAGAGGGAGGGAGAGAGGAACTGCAATCGGGGCAGGGAACCCAGGAAAAACAGAGGAGGATGTCAGCTTTCAAAAGTAGGCTGGGGATAGGATTGCCTTGGGCCTCTCGTACTGTGTGCAAAATTTACAAGCAAAGATTAAAACATGAAATATCTCTCCGTCCCCCACTTCCTTACACACCCTCCATGTCCCACCTATACCAACTATAACCCACCAACACACTCCTCATACCCTTCATGTCCACTATACACTCCCATTGCCTTTTTTAACATCAATGCCAATCTATGCCACTCCATCCACCTCCATGGCCTTTTAACTCCTTTATCAATTTAGTACTGGCTTTAGCTATCATCATCATCAGTATTACCAACTTCCAAGTGTTGACTAAATCAAATTGGACTGAAGCAATAGATTGCCATAGTTCAAGCAGTCTCAGATTCTTAAAGAACATCCTGTCTCACCCAGGCAGCCCTGGGAAAGAGCTTTGAGTTCTCTACTTACCAGAATATGACAACTAGCATTTTGAAAAAAGGGATATGACTGATGCCAATCCTGGTACCAAGTGGGCAGTGCCAGGGTGCCAAGTTGGCACTGGCCAAAGGGTACTCCTCCTTGCCCCAAATCTCCCAGGCAGCCTCAATGGCCTCTGGTTTTACCGACGAGGCCATCATGTCTAGTACCCATTGATGGGGAAGCAATGTGTGATCCTTACTGCAGAGAACTTTCCATGGTGAGATCACATAGGCAAGCGTGCCCCGGGGATTCAGTTCTACATAGAACATAGAACATTACAGCGCAGAACAGGCCTTTCGGCCTTCGATGTTGTGCCAACCAATTAAGAAAAAGCAATGACCCTCTAACCTAAACCATTCCCTTTTCATCCATAAAGTTATCTACTAACCTCTTAAACGCCACCAAACTTGGCGCATCTACAACTGCAGTAGGCAGGGCATTCCATATCCTTATCAGCCTCTGGGTAAAGAACCTACCTCTGACATCCGTCCTATAACTACCACCCCTGAATTTAAAGCTATGTCCCCTCGTGCTAGCTTTCTCCATTCTAGGAAAAAGGCTATCATTGTCCACCCTATCTAAACCTCTAATCATCTTATATGTTTCAATAAGGTCTCCTCTTAGCTGCCTTCTTTCTAACGAAAACAACCTCAAATCCCTCAGCCTCTCTTCATAAGACCTGCCCTCCATACCAGGCAACATCCTGGTAAATTTTCTGGGCTTGCTAATCATATTATATTGACATTAAAATAGATTTAAATAATTTATTTTCAGTAGAAATAGCCAGGGGACGGATTGCATCGGATATCCAGTGTTAGTATTATCGTGAGAGGCAAGAAATCGGGCAAAATGTTAATTTCTTGGTTCTCTCGAGATCTTACTGGCTTGCTCCACTCATTAGCCAGCAGGGTGCCCTGGTAAGATTGTCCCACTCATATCTATTGTAGTCTTCACTATATTGAAATTGAAAAAATACTCATTAATAAAAATCCAAAAACCACATTTACATTTCTACAACTAAATAAAATCTTATTAAAGCAAACATTCCAGTCAAGCGTACAGCCCCTAACAACAATACTCATTGGAAATTTTAGTCCTACATTGAAGAGCCTATAATCACCTGTAGCTACTAATCAGTTAAAATAGCAGGCACCCTACTGTGATAATGAATGGATATGACATCAGACATGCAGATTGGTAAGTACAAACAAAGAACAAACAGCAAAGAGCAGTACAGCACCAGAAATAAGCCCTTCGGCCCTCTAAGCCTGTGCTGCTCATTGGTCCAACTAGACCATTATTCTGTATCCCTTCATTCACAGTCTCCTCATGTGACTATCCAGGTAAGTCTTAAACAATGCCAGCATGTCTGTCCCCACCACCCTACTTGGCAGTGCATTCCAGGCCTCCATCACCCTCTGTATAAAAAACATCCCTCTGATATCCGAGTTATATCTCTCCCCTCTCACCTTGAGTTATAACTCTCCCCTCTCATGATTGTCACCTCTGACCCGGGAAAAAGTTTCCCACTATTCACCCTATCTATACCCTTCATAATTTTATACACCTCTATTAGGTCTCCCCTCATTCTCCGTCTTTCCACGGAGAACAACCCCAATCTACCCAATCTCTCCTCATGGCTAAGATCTTCCATACCAGGCAACATCCTGGTAAACCTCCTCTGCACTCTCTCTAAAGCCTCCACGTCCTTCTGGTAGTGTGGCAGCCAGAACTGGACGCAGTATTCCAAATGTGGCCTAACCAACGTTCTATACAGCTGCAACATCAGACTCCAGTTTTTATACTGTATACCCTTTCCTATAAAGGCAAGCATACCATATGCCTTCTCCACCTGTGCTGCCATCTTCAAGGATCTGTGGACTTGCACACCCAGGTCCTTCTGTACTCTTGGTGGCCCTACCATTTATTGTATTACTCCACCCTACACTAGTTCTTCCAAAATGCATGATCTCGCATTTATCTGGACTAAATTCTATCTGCCATTTCTCCGCCCAATTTTTCAGCCTATCTATATCCTGCTATATTGTCCGACAATGTTCATAGCTACCTGCAAGTCCAGCCATCTTCGTGTCATCCACAAACTTGCTGATAATACCAGTTACTCCTTCTTCCAGATCACTTATAAATATCACAAATAGCAGAGGTCCCAGTACAGAGCCCTGTGGAACACCACTGGTCACAGACCTCCAGCTGGAAAAAGACCCTTCGACTGCTACCCTCTAAGTCCTGTGGCCAAGCCAGTTCTCTACCCATCTAGCCATCTCTCCTTGTATCCCATGAGTCTTAACCTTCTTAACCAACCTGCCATGAGGGACTTTGTCAAACGCCTTACTGAAATCCATATATATGACATTCACAGCCTTCCTTCATCAACCATTTTTGTCACCTCCTCAAAAAACTGCACCAAATTTGTAAGGCATAATCTCCCTCTTACAAAACCATGCTGTCTGTCACTAATGAGGTTGTTCTGTTCTAAATGCGCATACATCCCATCTCTAAGAATCCTCTCCAACAGCTTCCCTACCACGGACATCAAGCTCACCGGCCTATAATTACCCAGGTTATCCCTGCTACCCTTCTTAAATAACAGTATCACGTTCACTATCCTCCAATCCTCAGGGACCTCACCTGTGTCCAGTGAAGAGACAAAGATTTCTGTCAGAGGCCCAGCAATTTTATTGTCTTCTTAGCAGTCTAGGATAGATGCTATCAGCCCCTAGGGATTTGTCAGTTTTAATGTTCCCTAAAAAACCTAACACTTCCTCCCTTGAAATGGAGATTCTCTCTAACGGGTCAACACCACCCTCTGAGACACTCCCAGTCAACACGTCTTTCTCATTTGTGAATACTGATGTAAAGTATTCATTTAGGATCTTCCCTATTCCCTTGGGTTCTAAGCATAATTCCCCTCCTTTGTCCCTGAAAGGTCTGATTTTTTTTCCCTGACAACTCTTTTGTTTCTAACGTATGAATAGGATTCTCCTTAAATAAAATGCCTTAAGATTCTCCTTAAATAAAGTGCCTTAGGATTCTCCTTAAATAAAATGCCTTAGGATTCTCCTTAAATATGGGATATCCTTTGGTTCATGTCAATAGATGGAATGAAATGGGTGCAAACTTTTCTTCAAAGAGTTAAAGGGTGAGAATTTTCAATGTTTTGACAGTTATGAAATGTCCCTTTGACAGTACCTTTTTGCAAGTGTTTCTGACAGTTTTGACAGTTGATTTTGTTGGGCATGTTGACAGTTTCAATGAGCTCAAGGGTAAGGAGCTAATGCACCTTTTATACACATTTATGTTGATTTTTACCAATTCCAGAGGGTACCTGATAGTTACCAAATCATCCCAGGAACAAATCCAAAGAGGTATATTACTTCTCTAGAAGAGCATTTTGGCTATCCAAACAATCCAATTTCAGTCCAGCTCTTAATTGGTCAGATATACATTCACCAGCTTTCACACTCCCAGCCTTCCAAAATCAGCATCAGTGAAGGCAGCGGTTGATTTCAATGGCCAGCTGCCTCTGTGAAGTGAACGGGTGCAAATAGTCCATTCCCAGCCTCGTGAAAATGGGAAGTGCCTTTGTTCAGGATGGGCTCAATGATCTTTGGCTCCTTCTGTCATTTTTACCACAACAGAGAGATTCCCTACAGTGGCAAAAGTCTAGGTTCCTGTCTCTATTATTAGTGTTCATGCACGAGAGAAAGGCAACAGCACCAACCTCTGGAGCAAGTAATAATGACAGGCATTCTCATAATAACATTTTCGTAAAGAGTAATGCCATCTCGGGAGAAAGGAAGAACAAGCATCACAGCATTCCCATTGATTACAGTAGAGGGGAAGGGGTGGAGTGACAGCATTATCAGCTCAAGGACCAGAACTATCAGAGGGCCAGGGGATTCAGACCCAGTGGGACAGACCTTCAAAAGTCAAAGTCCAGAAGTTGTGATGGGATTTGGACACTTCTGAGACAGTATCAAATTTTCAATTAATCACCAGGGTCAGGTGGGGTGGAGGAAGTAAGGGAAGTGTCCACTTCCAACTAACATCTCCTTAAGCTCTTTAAGGTGATTGTTAAGGGATCTATCTGAAGCAAAATGAGATTTTTAAAACATTTCCTGGCAGTATCAAACAGTTTTGTGTCCATCAGTCAGGTTCATCTTGTGGCTCAGAGGCAGTGACATAGACAGAGATCCCATGCAAGATCTGGAGACCTGGGTTCAAATCCCACCATGGCAGATGAATCTGAATTCTGTGTAAAAAAAAATCTGAAAGTAAAGGTCTAATGATGACAACGAAACCATTGTTGATAGTCATTAAAAACCCATTTGGGCACAGTAGATAGGGTGGCACAACAGCAGTGGTTAGCACTGCTGACACACAGCGCCAAAGATCTGGATTAAATTCCTGGCTCAGATCGCTTTCTGTGTGAAGTTTGCACATTCTCCCCGTGTCCATGTAGGTTTCCTCTGGGTGCTGCGGTTTCCTCCCACAGTCCGAAACACATGCTGGTCAGATGCAGTGACCATGCTAAATTCTCCCTCAGTGTGCCTGAACGGGCACTAGCGTGTGGTGACTATGAGATTTTCACAGTGACTTTCCTACTTGTGTCTAATAAATAAACCTTAAATAAACTTTAATGACAGGAAATCTGCTGTCATTCCCTGGTCCAGCCTACATATGAACATAGAACATAGAACATAGAACAATACAGCACAGAACAGGCCCTTCGGCCTTCGATGTTGTGCCGACCAAAATAAAAAGCAATGCCCCTCCAAACTAAACCATTCCCTTCTCTTCCATATACTTATCAATTAACCTCTTAAACGCCACCAAACTTGGCGCATCTACAACAGCTGCAGGCAGGGCATTCCACTCCCTAATCACTCTTTGAGTAAAGAACCTACCTCTGATATCCGTCCTATAACTCATACCCCTTAATTTAAAGCTGTGTCCCCTCGTGCTAGCTTTCTCCATCCTAGGAAAAAGGCTATCACTGTCCACCCTATCTAAACCTCTAATCATCTTATATGCTTCAATAAGATCCCCTCTTAGCCGCCTCCTTTCTAACGAAAACAACCTCAAATCCTTCAACCTCTCTTCATAGGACCTGCCCTCCATACCAGGCAACATCCTGGTAAACCTCCTCTGTACCCTCTCCAATGCCTCCACATCTTTCTTATAATGTGGCGACCAGAACTGCACACAATACTCCAAGTGCGGCCGCACTAGAGTTTTGTACAGCTGCAACATGATGCTGCGGCTCCTAAATTCAATCCCCCTACCAATAAAAGCTAAGACTCCATATGCCTTCTTAACAACTTTATCCACTTGACTGCCTACTTTCAGGGATCTATTGACACATACACCAAGATCCTTCTGTTCCTCAACACTATTAAGAGCCCTACCATTAGCCCTATACTCTACACATTTATTGTTCCTGCCAAAGTGCATTACCTCACACTTTTCCACATTAAACTCCATTTGCCACCTCTCGGCCCAGCTCTGCAACTTGTCCAAGTCACTCTGCAAACTATAACACCCCTCTTCACTATCTACCACTCCACCGACTTTAGTGTCATCTGCAAATTTACTAATCCATCCCTCAATACCCTCATCCAGATCATTTATAAAAATTACAAACAGCAGGGGCCCCAAAACAGACCCCTGAGGCACACCACTTGTCACCGAACTCCACGATGAATATCTCCCATCAACCACCACCCTCTGTCTTCTATCTGCCAGCCAATTCCTAATCCAATTAGCTAAATCACCCTCTATTCCACACATCTGCATTTTCTGTAGAAGTCTTCCATGGGCCACCTTATCAAACGCCTTACTAAAGTCCATATATACTACATCAACCGCCTTACCCCCATCCACCTCTCTGGTCACTTTCTCAAAAAACTCAATGACTCGAGATCTACAGCAATGTGGTTGACTCTCAAATGCCCTCTGAAATGGAGGGCAGTTAGGAATGGGCAATAAATGCTGGCCCGGCCAGCGATGCGCTGAATAAATCCTTATAGTGCAGAAGGAGGCCATTCAGCCCATTGAGTAGGCACCGACTCTTACCCAGGCTTACCCCAAAACCTACATATTTACCTGGCTAACCTATACATTTTGGACACTAAGGGATAATTGAGCATGGCCAATCCAACCTAATCTGCACATCTTTGGACCATGGGAGGAAACCAGAGCACCCGGAGGAAACACACGCAGAAACAGAGAAAACATAAAATTCAATAACGATCCTGCCTCAAGCACATCGCAGCTCCAGAGCACTGTGGGGATACAAATTCTGTCATCACATCAGAAAATCATTTGTCTGCCAACGATTTTCTGATGTGTTATCTATCCTTGGCTAATTTACATTTACATTTCCTTCCCTCTTATATTGCTGTGTGTAAAGCACCACATCAATGTAAAAGAGTAGTTCAAAAATCTGCTGTCAAATTTTAATCAAGGTTTTGTAGGCCACTCTCCTTTATTGAAAATATCAGGCTTCTGAATAAGTCTCTCACATCTGAGATAAGAGCTTCGAGACATTTCCGAATAGGTGCATTGATCGAACAGGCACTGGACTGTGTCGACTAGGGGAATCTCACAGTAACTTCAATGCAGTGTAAGCCTTACTTGTGACGAATAAATAAACTTTAAAAAGTTTTAATATTTTCTTATATAACAACTTCCTGTATGTTTGTAGACATCTGTCACTTTGAGAGAAAATAAACTCATTTTAATGCAAGTTAAACCATGACAGAGGGCACATATAACATATAAAGCTAAAAAAGGAAGTTACATTGGCGATATTCACTCCATTTCTCAATTTTAGCAGTCAAGTACAGTCTTATCATATGGCCAAAAATTAACTCCTTTTTTTGATGGAAAATCAGCCACTCGCTTCAAAAAGTAATTCAATTTGTGAAACATTTCAGGATATAAATGAATGGGAATGCTATATCTATCTATACATATAAGCAACATATTAATTGTTCAATATTGAACAAATTAATTGCTGCATTCTGGAAGAAGTTCTCATTGGGGAAGATTATTGTTTGCAGGGCAACATTCCTTTCAACATAAGTGAAGGGGGAAATGATGAATTGATGAATGTACAAGTAGAACATACGCCTTACGGCAATACAACCTGGGTGGGATTTTATGGCACCGTTCAAGAGAGACTGGAAGTTCCTGCCCGAGATCAACGGATATTTCTGTCATCTGCCTCTGATTCCATGGGGGTGGGGCGGTGGTGAGGTTTAATTAATTAGGCCGGTAAAGAGGCGGGCTGCCTCATGATACATCACAAGAATGTCTAAACAGCACTAAAAGCTTTCATCGTGGTTTGCTGTTATTACAACAAGAAAAGGCTGTCATTTGGGAAATGTGAAAACTAATCATAACTGGTCCAACTACAAGCACATTAATACTACAATGCATATAGCACCACTGCATATCCAAACATGCATGATGTGAGATGGATCCCATATCTCAATAGTCAAGGAAAATACTAACTTGAGGAATAATTGACAGATATAAGCCTCTGATATTCAGTAATGATGTCGAACATAAACAGCAGAAGACATACAGCAGTTTGTATTGCAAACAGAGTAAAGTGTACAATCAAGACAAATCACTCAGAAGTTACCAGAATGAGGTACAGAGAATGACACTTCTATAAATAGTCATGTTCGGTCACAAATTAATATGTGACTGAATAGTTTAAAGTTTAAATTGCTCTCAGGGTGTTATGAAATTTCGGATGTATTGAAGTCTCCTAGAATATTATAGAGACTTGTTTAGCTGCGTGCTGCCCGCTATTGAATTTTCCCCATCATCAGCAGTTAAGCAACAGAAAAACCATACTTGTAGCTTTCACCCTTCACCTCTTTATCCAACACCCTCCCCCACCAAGGGAACTGAGTTGAATTGAAATAAAATTTGAATAATGTGAAAATGATTCCCATATGTGTGTATTAATGCTGATAGAAAAGCTGGCTTGGTTTGACTGAACACTATATTCTAAGAGCAATCATGGAATCCAAGCTTACTATTTTTCCCCTGCACCCCATAAGGTTGGTGACACATTTGGAAAAATTAAGCCATTAATTCCTGAGTCATTAACTTAATCATTTAGCGGTATTGTATATCGTGTTAGTTTTGATTGGATGGTGACATTTTATACTCTGAGGATACATACATGCAGACAAACACCACCAGTAGAGAAACTGAACTAAAGAGTCATAAAATTACAGCATTGGACTTTTTTTTTTAGAGCAACACAGCACGGGAAACAGGCCCTTCGGCCCAACGAGCCCGCGCCGCCGTCATAACTATATAGTAACAATTCCATTATCCTATTCTAATTTTAGGTTATTCCTAATATGGAAGAGTCTCAATGTAGGGACAATTTGTTTCCCAATCAGCCTAAGAGCGAATTTTTTGGGATGTGGGAGGAAACCGGAGCGCCCGGAGAAAACCCACGCAACCACGGGGAGAACGCGCAAACTCCCGCAGACACCGGCCCAATTCCAAGTGTCTGCACAGCTACAGAGATAGTCACTGAGCTGTCATGGTGCCCTTCAGATGGTCCAGATAAAGCACTCATTTACGACATGAAGCACCAGGCAACCCATGAATCAACATCCAAGAGCTGTCCTCGCACCACCTGCCGAATGCATGCTCCTTGTTGGTCAAGTATGGACCGAATTACCTGTGGAAAAAAAGCCATAGTTAAACAGTCCTACTATATCCCTCTATCTGCATAACGCTCATGTGGCTGTCCAAGAGACCCACTGCATTTGCCTGAAGAAGACACAGGAGTCAAAAGCTCGCGTTTTTACTATCAAATAAATCGGTTGGATTATAAATTGGTGTTGCTAAATTCTTACTGAGTTCTTACCACCCCAATCCAACGCCGGCATCTGTACATCAAGAGACCCTTAAACAGCCCTAGCGTGCCTGCTCCCACCACCTTACTCGGCAGTGCATTCCACACCCCCACTACCCTTTGTGTGAAAAACTGCCCTCTAATATTCGTCTTATACATAGCCCCCCTCACCCTAAGGCCATGACCTCGTCCTATCCATTTCTGAAGGTGGAAAAAGTTTACCACCATTTACTCTATCTATACCCCTTATAATCTTATACACCTCTATGAGATCCCCTCTAAGCCGACGTCTTTCAAGGGAAAACAACCCCAGTCTATTTAATCGTTCCTCATAAGACAGTCCTTCCATACCAGGCAGCATCCTGGTAAACCTCCTCTGCACTCTCTCCAAGGACTCCACATCCTTCCGATAGTACGGCGACCAGAACTGGACGCAGTATTCCAAATGAGGCCTAACCAACGTTCTATACAATTGCAACATCAAACTATTAATTGAAGCAGTTGGACTGAAGCCAATATTATTCAAAAAAGCCTTGGCTTCTTCCCAACTTTGATATAAAATCCGATGTATAATTTATCCATCCTGGAATACGATTTATTTTCTTTTTGCTTATTTGTCCAATTGCCTTTACAAAACATTCCCCACTAATGATCTGCCTGTCAAATTCAATAAGATGTACAGTGACTTCTGTAACATTAGCTCCACTCCCTCATTCCCACTGTCAGATAATTGGTTGTCTACTGATAGAGTCAGAGAAGGTTACAGCATGGAAATTGGCCTTTTTTGGGGGTTATAGATAGGTCTGCAGATTGGTAGATATAGTTGTGATCGGCGCAACTCATGGGCCGAAGGGCCTGTTTGTGCTGTAGTGTTCTATGTTCTATGTTCTATGAAACTTAAAGAAGGGAACATCAAATTATTTGCAAAATCATCTTCTTTAATGGAATTTTGGTTTGTGAAAACAAATTGCATTCTCTAAATGTATTTTCAATATTCATTGACACAAATTTCAAATTCCTGTGTTTTTTTTAAACATAAAGATCATATAGGGCAGGATTATCTGGCTGTGCTCATCCAAAACCAGAAAATCCTGCCAGGTTCAATGGATATTAGCATGGTCTGCTGCCCCTCCTCGCTCCCAGCTTGCAAGGATTCCTTGATGTGATTTGATGTATTATTGTCATGTGTATTAGTTTACAGTGAAAAGTATTTCTTGCGTGCTATACAGACAAAACATATTATTCATAGAGAAGGAAACAAGAGGGTACAGAACATAGTGTTAAAGTCATGGTTAGGATGTAGAGAAAGATCAACTTAATGCAAGGTAAATCCATTCAAAAGTCTGATGGCAACAGGGAAGAAGCTGTTCTTGAATCTGTTGATACATGACCTTAGACTTTTGTATTTTTTTCCTAATGGAAGAAGGTGGAAGAGAGAATGTCTGGGGTGCTTGGGGTCCTTAATTATGCTAGCTGCTTTGCCAAGGCAGTGGGAAGCATAGGCTGAGTCAATGGATGGGCTACATTCACAACCTTTTCTTGCGGCCTTGGGCAGAACAGGACACCACATACCCAGCTGTGATGGGAAAATTTGGCCCATAGTTTGGAAGGGTAAGGAATTTTGCAGTAGAACCTGATTTCACATCATTGTTTTCTGAAATTCCATAGGAAAATTATAAATATACTGGCAAAAGTAGAATCTCAGAATGATTGCTTCTAGAATCTAATTAGGTTTCAAGTTTTATTTTATCTGTTTTTCCAAGAGTGACTTGAATCTGACAAATCTCTAATGTGTTTTATCTTCTTCAGCCCTTGGGTCACAGTGATTTCTCACCATCCCCCACCCCATCTGACCATCATCCACATCCATGGGTGGCAACATGTTACTAAATCTTCCTGCTTTCCCATTGTGTTAGTAAACAGAACATAAGTGATGGACAGTTGACACTTCTATTAACCTACACTAACATGTAGCTTCGCCACATATCTATCAGCAAAGTAACATATTGAAGCCATAAACTCCGAACACACCTTAAGATTGGTTCGCATTCAGCTAATATCTGAAAATTAGGTTTCAGATTATACTGGAGGGCAGATTTTCGGTTTAATGTGTGGAGAATTTAAGATTTCTTCTTCAAAAATTGAGAGGAGAAGCGAACTTGAACCAAATTATTGAAGTGAAAAAGTGCACGAACCAGTTTTAAAGAAAACAACTTTAATAAGCTTTTCATTTTGTGAATTACTTTTAAATGCATTGCAAAGTCCAGTCTCAGCTGTTCACAGAATGACTGCAGTTTTGATTCACTCCACAACATGTATCATTGGCTGGATTTTCCCATCCTGCCTGCCAGGAGAATTGTAGTGGGCGGACAGGGATGGAGACGATGCAAAGGTCCATTGACCTCAGGCTAGACTTTTCAGTCTTGGGGCAAGAGCTGCTGGAAAATCCCTCCCCTTGCATAATTTGCAAAACCTGAAACTTGTTATCAAGTTTCACCATGCCTTGCAAATGGGGGGGTCCTTTTCATTACTGCAATGTTGCAGCATTGAATGGGGCACAATTTTTAATTAGGAGGTTACCTTTTGCCACTGATTTACTACAGATGGTACATTGGTTGTATTCAATAATGTTTCAACCAGAACAACTTTTTGAGAAAACATTCCCTAAATCATAAGAATACCATACGTGTAAAACAATAACAGACCAACAAAAGTAAAGTTAAACGTTGTGGATGCCAGAAATCTGAAATAGAAACAGAAAGTGCTAGAAAAATTCAGCAGATCTGGCAGTGTCTGTGGAGACAGAAATGAAAACATACTTGGATTTTTTAAAAGGGTCAAGTTGGAGAAGAAAGTTCACAGTCTAAAGTTCGTGAGTTCAATTGCTGGAATTTTACCCCCTCACTCACCCAAGATTCATAAGATCCCACCCGAGGCCAATGGAGAGTGCCTCATTCTGGGGAAGACAAGGCTCGCAGAACAGCATTCTCCGTTGGACTCCGGCAGGACTTTATGAATCTTGGGCAGGCAAGGTAATAAAATTCCAATCACTGTATATACTTCTATGTATTGCAAGTTACATATATTAATACACAGGGTCCTGTTTTTGTAGACAGAAACAGCAGGTTCACACATTGTGCCGGTTTCACCCAAACAAAATAAGTGATAGCCATTTGCTGGTTCATTCCACAGGTCAATGCCTTGACCAGATTCAAACTATCCAGTTAACTGTCCATCAACGTCAATTGTTGAATTCTCCATGACTATGCCTCTACCAATCAGAGTCCACTTGCCAACCTACCTTCTCATATATTATGAAGTTTTATCTGACATTGTTATCAGTGCAACTTTTCCTGATAAGTGCAAGACGAGAAACTTTGACAAAATATCCTTTTTCAGCAGTACTCAAGTTCTGTGCTACCAAACAACCTCTTAGGTAAGGAGAGGAGCTTGTTGACCACTCCTGTCTCTGAGGGAGCTGTGGACCAGTTGAGGGAAATATCCATACCGAGGGATGAAGTGTTAGAGCTTCTAGGTAGCATTAAAACTGATAAATCTCCATGGCCTGATGGCATTTATCCCAGGCTGCTTAGGGAGGTGCGAGGTGAAATTGCTGGGTCTCTGATGCAAATCTTTGTCTCTTCTTTGGACATAGATGAGGTCCCAGAGGACTGGAGAACAGCTAATGTTGTACCGCTGTATAAAAAGGGTAGTAGAGATAACTCTGGAAACTCTTATAGGCCGGTGAGTTTGACATCAGTGGTAGGGAAGCTGTTGGAGGGGATTCTTAGAGATAGGATGTATAGGCACTTAGAGCGTTGCGATCTGATTAGGGATACACAGCATGGCTTTCTTAAGGGGAGGTCGTGCCTTATGAATCTGATAGAATTTTTTGAGGAGGTGACAAAAACGGTGGACGAAGGACGAGCCATTGATGTCGTCTATATGGATTTCAGTAAGGTGTTTGACAAAGTCCCTCATGGGAGGTTAGTTGAGAAGGTCAAGGCTCGTGGGATACAAGGACAGGTAGCTAGATGGATAAGTAACTAGCTTAGTAACAGGAGACAAAGAGTAATAGTGGAAGGGTGTTTTTCTAGCTGGAGGTCGATCACTAGTGGTGTGCCGCAGGGCTCAGTACTGGGAATTCTTCTATTTGTAGTATATATAAATGAGTTGGAAGAGAGAGTAAGTGGAGTGATCAGCAAGTTTGCAGACGATACAAAGATGGCTGGATTTGCGGATAGTGAGGAGCATTGTCAGGCAATGCAGCAGGACATAGATAGGCTGGTAGCTTGGGCAAATAGATGGCAGATGGAATTCAATCCTGATAAATGTGAAGTGTTGCATTTCGGGAGAAAGAATGTAGGGGGGAGGTATATGATAAAGGGTAGACCTATTAAGAGTATAGAAAAGCAGAGGGACCTGGGGCTGCAGGTGCACAAGTCTCTGAAAGTGGCAGAGCAAGTGGAGAAGATTGTGAAGAAAGCATATAGTATGCTAGCCTTTATAGGAAGGGGTATAGAATACAGGAGCTGGCCGTTAATGTTGCAGTTGTATAAAATGTTAGTTAGACCACATTTGGAATACTGCGTCCAGTTCTGGTCACCTTACTACCGGAATGACGTGGAGACCCTGGAGAGAGTGCAGAAGGGGTTTACCAGGATGCTGTCTCGTATGGAAGGTCTGAGTTACGAGGAGAGGTTAGGCAAATAGGGGCTGTTTTCCTTAGAAAGACGTAGATTTAGAGAAGATCTAATAGAGTTGTATTAGATTATGAGGGGTATAGATAGAGTAAACAGGGTTAACCTTTTTCCTAGGATGGACTCAAATAGCACACGGGCTTAGGGTGAAGGGGGGTAAGGTATAATTTGGATGCTAGAGGGAGTTTTTTCACACAGGGGATGGTGGGGATATGGAATGCGCTGCCAAGTAAAGTGGTGGAGGCAGGTAGTCTGGAGTTATTTAAGAAATACTTAGATGGGCACATGAACAGAATGGGAGTGAAGGGATATAGAAAACTGATTTAAAATAGGGATCATGAGCCTTGGGAGTCCCTGGGAAGTGTGTAAATAGACAATGATATTGATGTACTTGTTTTTATCCTACAGGTGCTTTGGTCCGCCTTGTTGTCTAACAAGGGGCATACACGCGGTGGGTCGTGGGAGGGCTGCTCTTGGATTTTTCGAGAGTATCCTAGTGTTTCACGTCGTTAGTGTACACTTGACCTGGACCATTTGATGGGCAACACGACAGTTCAGTGACTATTGCTGTGCTGTGCAGATACATGGATTTGGGCCTGTGTCTGTGGGAGTTTGCACATTCTCCCCGTGCTTGCGTGGGCTTTCTTCAGTTAAAGGGGATTCTGGCACATCATCTTGCACTATGGCTCTCCTCACAGTAATTAGATATAAAATCCTAAATCAACCTTAAAGCCAGCATGCCTAACCCACTACAATTAGTGCACTGATAGCCTTATCTTTATTTACTTTATCAGATTGCATGACAAAATGTTACACAGATCCTGAAAGGGAACTTCCTTAACCTTAGGTACCTCTGGTTTCCTCCCACATCCCAAAAATGTGCTCTTAGGCTAATTGGCAAAACAAATTCTCCCTAAATTGTCTCAAATTTGGTTTTTAATCCTTAGATCAATAAACATAGACAGGGATCACAGGTAGAGGTGGGAACATTGTTGTGGCAGCGCGGGCTCGTTGGGCCAAAGGGCCTGTTTCCCATGCTGTTTTGGTTTTGTTCTTTGTTCTTTGTAAACCCTGAGAATCATTTTTTTGTCATACTCATGTTACCATTTTTAATTGCATGGATCATTCCCTGAATAATTTTGCTGCTTCAAATTTGATCTATTAGAGTTTCTGTGCCTTTTGCCTCCAATACTACAAGTGGAAGTCTCTAAAAAGAGATTCAACTCCTCCCACCCTGCATAGTCTTTAAGTTCCACCAGTACCATCATTTCACCACTCATAACATTTTGTTCTGCTGTGACTTTTAATATAAACGACACACATAGTTTTGATCTTTGCTCTCACCTATAAATATCACATACTTTTACATGGAGCTTCTGTTTCAGCTAAAGATAATATTTCCCTCTACCATCTGCTGTTAGTGCCTGACCTTTAACAGAATGGGTTGACATGCACCATGGATTATAATTCAATTTTATATAGCTTTATTGGGAGTGTTCTTAAAAGCCTGGCTACATCCACAGTTTTACTGAAGGATTCTAGCACATCAATAAGAGATCATGGAAT
Source organism: Sphyrna mokarran (assembly GCA_024679065.1). NCBI lineage: Eukaryota > Metazoa > Chordata > Chondrichthyes > Carcharhiniformes > Carcharhinidae > Sphyrna > Sphyrna mokarran. The sequence goes on from JAGIQG010000009.1 coordinate 27,062,823, forward strand.
ATCTATTGTACTGAAAGAGGCCGCTCAGCCCAACAAATTTGCACCTACTCCCCAACAGAGCATCTTACCCAGGCTCTATCCGTGTGACCCCCATATTCACCTGGCTAATCCCTCAAATCTACACATCTCGGGTCTCAAAGGGACAATTCGGCATGAATATTCAAACTAACCTGCACATCTTTGGACTGTGGGAGGAAATCGGAGCATCTGGAGAAAACCTACACAGACACGGGGAGAACATGCAAACTCCACACGGACAGTAACCTGAGGCTGAAATTGAACCCGGAGTTGTGAGACAGTAGTGCTAACCACTTCGTCACAGTGATGTTCTAGAGAAGATGTGAAAGAAAACCAATTAATGACCCATTTTTTGATTACCAAATCAAATTTCATTCTAACAGCCATTTGACCAAAGTTAATATTATGTCCTAACACTTCTTTCTTTCATTAGGTTATGCAAAGAAAAACACCCCAGTTGCTTCCCAAATCAAAATTGGTAGCATAAATTAAAAATGAAAACCCTCTTTTCTAATGTATTTTTTCTCAGGAAGTATGGGTATTACTGGCAAGTAATATTTTATTTTCTATTGCTATTTGCCTGTGATGTCTTTTCTTTGGAAAGTTGTGTCTTACAACGATGATAGTCAAGGAAATTTCAGTTTCTTGACATAGTGATAATGAGGAAGTGGTGAAATCTGTCCCAATCACGTTGGTGTATATCCTACAGAACAGTCCCATACGGTCAACAAGACAGGCAAGTTAACACATTGTGGACTGCTTCCTTTTCTTCCATAGCACCCTGAGTATTAACACATTCTTCATCTTTTTACAGAATTACTTGCTTCATAAATTAATCCTCCATAAATCTCTTCAGTTAAAGGGGATTCTGGCACATCATCTTGCATTACAGCTCTTCTCACAGTAATTACATTTACAGTAAATCAACCTTATAGCCAGCATGCCTAACCCACTACAGTTAGTGCACTGATAGCCTTATCTTTATTTACTTTATCAGATTACATGACAAAATGTTACACAGATCCTCAAAGGGGACTTTCTTAACCTTAGGTCCCTCATCCACTTTAACAGCTTACGGGAGGCACTGGCAATGGATGTACTGTATGTATATTTCCAGAAGCCATTTGATAAAGTGCCATATCTTAGTTTATTGAAGAAAATAAATTCCTATATTATAGGAGTAACTTATTGGCTTGGATTTGTTGGCTAACTGGAAGCAGAGAGTAAGCATAAATTGATATTTTTCTGGTTAACAAGATTTAATTCATCGTGTGCCACAGAGATCAATGGTGGAACCTCAACTCTTTACAATTTATATAAATGACTTTGATGAAGAGATGGATGGGATAGTGGCTAAATTTGCTGATGACACAAAGATAAGTAGGAAAGCAAGTTGTGAAGTGGACATCACAAATAGCTGAAGAAAGAATCTTCTGGTCGCCAATATCAATGACATCTTGAGTTGTTCACCAGCTGCATTGATGGGGAACCCACTTGGTTGGGACGGTACATCACTGGCAGAACCATAAGATCGCATTGTTAAAAAAACGTAAAAATTGGGCTTCAGATAGGTTAAGTGAATGAAGAAAGATTTGGTTATTTGGATCACAATGTGGGAAAATTTGAAATTGTCCATTTGGTCGGAAGCATTAAAAAAGAAGCATATTATCTAAAGTGCCGATCTCTGAGATACAGGGGTATCTGGGTGTCCTAGTGCATGAAACACAAAAGGCTGGTATATGTCTACAGCAAGTAATATGGAAAACTAATAGAATGTAATCATTTATTGTGAGGGGAATTGATTACAAAAGTAGTGAGATTATGCTTCGGTTGTACAAGATACTGGTGACACCACATCTGAAGAATTGTGTACAGTATTGGTCCCCTCAGTTAAGGAAAGATGTAAATATATTGGAAACAGTTCAGGCAAAGTTTACCAGACTAATACCAGTAAATGGCTGGATTGTCTTATGAGGAAAGGTTGGACAGACTGGACTTGTATCCACTGGCATTTTGAAGAGTAAAAGGCAACTTGTTCGAAACATATAAGATCCTGAAGAATCTCAACAATGTGGATTTGGAGAGGATGTTTCCTTTTGTGGGAAAATCTAGAATTAGGAGTTCACTGTTTGAAAAGAAAGGGTCACCCATTTAAAACAGAGCTGAAGTGAAATCTTTTCCAATTCAGAGGGTCATGAGTTTTTGGAACTCTCTTTCTGAAAAGGTGGTGGAAGCAGAATCTTAGAATATTTTTAAGACAGAGATAGATCGATTGTTGGTAAGCAAGGGGGTGATAGGTTATTAGGGGTAGGTGGGATATAGATTCAAAGTTACTGTTAGATCAGCTATGTTCTTATTAAATGGTGTGGAGATGCCAGCTTGGATTGGGGTGGACACAGTAGGAAGTCTCACAACACCAGGCTAAAGTCCAATAGGTTTAATTGGAAGCACGAGCTTTCGGAACGCCGCTCCTTTCTCAGGTAAATCAGGCTTATCAAATGGTAAAATGATCTCGAGGGGCTGATTTGGCCAATGTCTGCTCCTGGCTCATGTAGCAAGACTGGCACAAACCTGCTGTTCTCAGAGTGCTGCTTAAATACCTGTGCTGTTATCCTCACGTCCCTGAGAAGCACCACACATCCACAACCTTCTCCCATTCTCTGGCTCTTTAAACTAAAGTTTGCCTTTTCCTACTTCCCATTCTTCTTTCCTAAGGTCCTGCAGGTCAATATGGGGTACAGGAAGAAGATGATATTTGTCAGGAAGATAATGAGGGCCAAATCATCCAGGGGTTGTGAACTACACAATAGTACATTCTCAGGACAGCAGCTTGTTCTGGGACTTCAGCTTCCCCGTTCCCCACCCCCCACCCCCCATAGCTCAAAGGTAATAAGTTGCAAGATATTTAAAGGATTCACAACGGGGCAATTCACTGTTTGTGCTGTGTTGCACGAATTCTGAGATTGGATTGAGAATTGAATATCATTGATGACATACCATAGACTCAAAAGTGGAACTTTTCTGATTTAATTGCAGCAACAGCCCACAATGGATTTTTAAAATGCAGTTTTCTGATAGAGATTTATTTCGTAGGTCACACTCGTTCCACCCGTCGAGTCAGACACAGAGCACTTGTTTCCACAGAAACATCAGATTCCGGCCTCCACGTCAGAGTGTGGACTTCCTCTCAAACCAAGGTAACCAATATTGAATGTTGAGTTATGGATGACAGTTAAAATTCTTCAGTAACGAGGACATGTAACCATCTTCTCTACACATTCTTGGTCTCACTGAAATGAATCTGGAATCGATGCAAATGAGAAAGGTGGAGTATAGGCAAATAAATTCTCTGCCTAGATTTTTTTAGGTAAAGGTAGTTCAAGTAACATCAACAGACACAGCAGCACATGGTCAGAATTGAAGAGGAGGGATAAGTTATACAAAACTTTAATAGTATTTGAAAGAATTTGTTACTGACTGAAGCATTTGATGCAGTGAGAGGTTATGTCTAGATTATGGAAGGAATAACACTGTAGTTTCCAACTTCTGGCCATAGTGTATGTCTAATCTGGAGTTTTGCATCCTATTCCAGGCTACAATGAGAGTTTGATTTCTGTTCTTATACGTGGGAGAAGTTGGGAAATTTAGCTTTGAATTCTGATGCTCCAACAGTGGGTATACATCTATGACTCTGGACTGCTTGTGATCTGTATACAGTCAATCAATAGGAATCTCCTGCTATACAAAATTAAAAGATGGGCAAGGATAAGGAAAGGCCAATACAATTCAGCAATCCTGAAACTTGATGTGTTCTTTACCCACTTGTCTATTTTTAGTGGTGATTATTTTTTGAGTGAAAACTGCCAGAAATCAATCTTAATTTTTGCCTTGTCACAATTTGTGTCTGTATATTTTTTTCCAAAATTGTGCTTCAATTTAAAGTAATTTGTGGAATTAACTTTTCTAGTGTTTTCCATTTTATTAGAGTCATAGAATCCATACAATGAAGGAGGCCATTTGGCCCACTGAGTCTGCACCAACTCTCTGGTAACTTACCCAGGACCTATCTTGCAACTCTACATATCTATCCCATTAATCTCCCTAACCTACACATCTTGGGATGCTAAGAGACAACTTAGCATGGCCAACCCACCCAACCTGCACATCTTTGGACTGTGAGAGGAAACTGGAGCACCTGGAGGAAACCTCCATAGACACGGACAGAACATGCAAACTCCGCACAATCACCCAAGGCTGGAATTGAACCCGGGTCCCTGGCATTGTGAGGCAGCAGCACTAATCACTATGCCATCAATAACTTCTAAGAGGATCCTTTTAAATCTTTCTTGCAAAACTTCAAAGTCTTGTATCCCCATAATCACAACTCAAATCTCTCACTCTTGTGACCAGTCTTGTGACTCTTATTGCACAACTTCCAGGTCTTAAAACTTACCTTATCACCTAGCAACCAGAAGTTGACATAGTAATTTAGGGAATAGGCATCGCTGATCCCCTATTAAATATAACTTATTTTGTTTTTTCAGCTCCCAGAGTCCGTATACCTCGGGTGAACAAGCCGAACAATATGAGAAAAAGCTCCCTACCTATGGGCAAATCCAGCAAAACATAAACAGAGCTGGAGATTCACCCGGAGTGAACTGCCCGCTCACCTCACTGCAATCAGAATGTGTGGATGTAGAGTGTCAACCCTCCATGAAAGCAGCGGTGCTGGTTCATAGAGACTCTGAAAGCGATGGCGAGACCTGTTCTGGCAGCAATGACATAACCCTTACTGGTGGAACGTGAGCTTTTCCTTTTTACATGCATCTTACATTCGATTTCCTCATCCTCTCATCAGATCTCCCAATCACGCGGGTTCATGTTCCTGACTGAGATTTAGAGTAAACAACTGAAGGCAAACAGTTCCCAAAACAAAAGTTTTTTTAAGCCCCCTTCAAAAAACAATGACTAAAGTAAAAGATTATTTATCAATGTCACAAGAAAGGTTACTGTGAAATTCCCCTACTCGCTACAGTCCAGCACCTGTTCGGGTCAATGTACCTAACCAGAATGTGGGAGGAAACCAGAGCACCCGGAGGAAACCCACACAGACACAGGGAGAATGTGCAAGCTCCACAAGATAGTGACCCAAGCTGGGAAATGAACCAGAGTCTGTTGTTCTAACCATTGTGCTACCATGCCACCCCTTATGCAGGCATAGAGTTTCTCCAACTTGTTCATGTGAGGATTTGGGAAAATTTATATGCCACATGATAATATTACTTAAAAGGAATCATTTTATCAAAGTTTGTTGAAGGTACCCATTTGAAATTTGATTTAAGTGAACTTGATTAATGATTCAGTGCCAAAAGGTACTCAACTTAATCGCTCCCATAACCAGTTTGCATACTAATTATTGGAGTTGACTCACAATGTATGACAGTATATGGAAGAGATATGGTTTGTAACATTAATAACCCTCTGAAACATATAACTGTGTCATGCATACATGCACTTAGTCGACTCTTTTTTAAAATTCACTCATGGCACATGGACATCACTGCCTGGGACAACATTTACTGCCCATCCCTAATTACCCTTCGACTCAGTAGCTTACTAAGCCATTTCAAAGGGCAATGAAGAGTTAATCACATTACTGTGGAGCTGGAGTCACATGCAGGCCAGATTAGATAGGGATGGCAGATTTCCTTCCCCAAAGGATGTTAATGAACCAGATGGGTTTATATGACAATCGACAATGGTATCATGGTCATCCTATTGAGTTTATTGCAAACTTAGATTGAAATGAACAAAAGTAGCGTTCAGCCTCATTAACCTCCTTTATCTTCTTGCAGCAAGGGAAGAGGATCCGGTGCTGCTCCTCTCGCTACTTTCCAGGAAGATTTCAACACTGCAGTCAATCCATCTTCCTCAAACAACCTGTCCCTTCTCAGGCATAGGTCAGTCCTCCCTCCTTGCTCCAGAAACAAAGGCCAAAGCCACCCCGCTATGAGTGAAAACGTCACTTTGGCTGACACAGTGCCCTCTGGCAGTCCAAGCCTGTGTAGCCAGCTAGCTGCCAAGAGTGACCAAAGGGATGCCACAAGCACTGCAACGTCTTTTAAACTTGAACAATCCGCATCCAGGGAGAGTCAGAAAAAAGAGGGCCAGGTAGATAGCGAGATGTTTTATGGGATATGTGATGAAGTGAATGGATGCAATCTTTATATTTCTGTGGAATCAGAACAAGAAGAATGTCACTCTGATGAAATTTCTATGTAAAGTGTGCATCAACTACAGAATCATATTCAATAATTACGCAATGAGAATCTGTAACTCTTTCCTATTGAGTGATGTTGTGAGAATTGAACCTCTCACAAAAATACATTTTTTAAAAAAATCAGCTGACTATCCAGGAAGTTAATGAGAATTCTTTGAATCAAGATTTCTATTTTTTAAAATAACTGCACAAATAGTGAGCTTCATTCTTTCTATTATTATTCAAACATTATAGAATTTTCATCCATGTAATGCACATTATATCATATCAGTTCTGTTGTCCATTCTCCCCTCCTTTGTATTAATATTTTTATTAATACTCCCATTTAGTCCCAGTGATATATTTTACTGTTTTCTGCCACACTTTCTGAGGTCTAAAATGACATTAAATAACATCCAGCATGCTTTGCTCCCTCCACACAGTTCCAATGGCTCACCAGGTGAATGCCACAGTCTCAGTCAAGATCATCACTGGGAATTTTCATTCAAATCTTTAGGGTGAGGAGGGGCTTCTGGCCTTTTAAGGTCCCTTGTCCGATCTTCCCATGCAGCACTTCTGGAATTCTGCTTTCTGTTATGAGGGCCTCCATTTTAATGGTTGAGCTTCAACCCAGAAAAATTGGGTTTGGGCTGCAATGGACATGGATGGGTGGCAGGCATATCAAGGCATCAGATCTCTGCCCAAAGAGGATAGCTCAAATCATGATGTTCACTCCATTATTATCAATTTGAATATTCCTCATCATATTTGGGTAGTTGTAGATATTGACCATCATCATGTCCAGGGAGAGTTCTAGAAGTGAAAACAACTGGCAGGGGGCAAGTGAAATGCATCCATGGGCAATTCTATGCTGCTTCCTAATCCTAGATATGCCCCAAATCAGATGGTATCTGAATAGAAAATTCCAACTCTTAAATGTGTTCTCTGTATTCCATCATGAGAGTGGCACCATGGTACAGTGGTTAGCACTGCTGCCTCACAGTGCCAGGGACTCGGGTTCAATTCCCAGCTTGGGTTGCTGTCAGTGCGATATCTGCATGTTCTCCCCATGTCTGTATGGGTTTCCTCCAATTTCCTCCCACAGTCCAAAAGACAGGCTGGTTAAAAGCATTGGCCATGCTAAATTCTCCCTCAGTGCACCCAAACAGGCACTGGAATGTGGCAACTAGGGGATTTTCACAGTAACTTCATTGCAGTGTCAATGTAAGCTTACTTGTGACAGTAATAGATAAAATTAAACCATCTGTTCTTTATATTTACCGCAGTACTGCATTCTGCACCTAATGTATTCTTTTCATATCATAGAGATAAAATGAAGTTTTCTGAGCCAGTTATGTACTTTTAGAAGAGTTATGTTGAACAACTAAAGACAATTTGCATAACAATACAATTAATTTTAAAAATGCTATAACTAGGTTTTGATATTAAAGAAGCTCTTTATATTTTTATGGTTGCTGTGCAATAATCATGCCTCATTAATTTGAAAACTGCCTGCAATAGTGTAATTTATATAAATATAAAAGATGTATTATTGGTTAATAAAGCAGAATGAACTATTTTTCAGTAAAACCATCTATTCCAGTCAGCAGACAGCTATGCAATGATCAGAAACAAAAAAAAACCAACAGACATGATTAGTCCACTAACCATCTCAATGGATCACATTTTAATCATTTTTATATAGAGGTTTGTTACTTTGCTCCATTCTGCCTGCAAGTGTTGAGTAGATCTTCAGCCAGTGGGTGTAGAAGACGTAATATCTTGGATTTGGTTTCTGAGATGTAAGCAAACCCAATTGATGATTCGATGGCAAGAGGCAAATGAGCAGGATAATAAGCAGCTCAAAGAGTTGTAGAGATCTTGTATCAAAATTTAGCATATAGAAATATCACAGCAACTCTCCTGGTAGTGTCCCAGGCCCAACCATCTATAGCTGCTTCATCAATGACCTTTCTTCCATCATCGGGTCAGAAGTGGGGATATTCACTAGTCATTCTATAATGTTCAGCATTATTCGTGACTCCTCAAATACTGAAGCAGACCATGTTCAAGTGCAACAAGATCTGGATAATATCCAGGCTTGAGCTGACAAGTGGCAGGTGACAATTGCATCACACAAATACCAGACGATGACCATCAAGAGAGGATCAAATCATTGCCACTTTACGGTCAATCACTCAATCATTCAATTTTGCATCACTGAGTCCCCCACTGATAGCATTCTGGGGATTCCTAATCACCAGAAACTAACTGGACTAGCCATATAAATACTGTGGCTACAGACGAGATCAGAGGCTAGGCACCCTGAGGAAAGTAACTCATTTCCTGACTTCCCAAAACTATCCCCTATCTACAAGGTACTAGTTAGGAGTGTGATGGAATACCGTCTCCTTGCCTGAATGAGTGCATCTTCAACAACACTCAAGAAACTCAACACCATCCAAGACAGAAGATCTTGCTTGATTGGTACCCCATCCACAAACGTTGACTCCCTCCACCACCATTGTACCATAGCAGCAGTCTGTTCCATCTCCAAGATGCACTGCAGGAATTCACCAAGCTCCTGAGACTGCATTTCCCAAACCATGCCACAAAGAGGACAATGGTAGGAGATATGGAGAACACCATGATCTGGAAGCTGTGTTAAGAGCCAAGATGGATTGTTTGTTCCCAGTCCTTAATCAAGGCAGCACAGTAGCAGACTGGTTAGCACTGCAGCCTCAACACCAGAGACCTGGGTTCGATTCCCAACTTGAGTCACTGTCTATGCGGAGTCTGCATGTTGTCCCGGCATCTGAGTGGGTTTCCTTCGGGTGCTCCAGTTTCCTCCCACAGCCTGAACGACGTGCTGGTTAGGTGCATTGGTCATGCTAAATTCTCCCTCAGTGTATCCAAACAGGGACAAGAGTGTGGGGACTAACTTAAAAGCAGTGTTAACATAACTTACTTGTGATGCTAATAAATAAACTTTAAGGAATGTGATGGAATACTCTCCACTTGCCTGGATGAGTGCAGCTCCAAAACCCAAAAAGATTGACACCATCCTGGATTAAGCAGTCCTCTTGATTGGCACCCCTTCCTCAAATATTTACTCTCTCCACCACCAGGGAACAAAAGCAGCAAGGTATACCATCTATAAGGTGCACTGTAGAAATGCAAAGATCTTGAGATAGCACCTTACAAACCCATGGCAACTACCATCTGGAAGAACAAGTGCAGCAAGCACATGAGAACCCCACCATCTGCAAGTTCTCCTACAAGCCACTCAATAGCAAAACCTGAAAAAATACTGTCATTCTGTCATCGGGTCAACGTCCTGGAACTCCCTCCTTAATAGCACTGTGCCTGTATCTATACCATAGGGACTGCAGCAGTTCAAGAAGGCAGCTCACCACTGTATTCTGAAGGACAATGAACACTAGCCTAGCAACCTTTAAACCCCATAAAATTAATTTTAAAAAATCATGGGAGAGCATGAGAGGTTCAAAGACAGAAGAAAACTGGAATAGCATGATATTGTTCAAAATAAAATGTATTTTAAAAGCTTCTTCTTCATTTACCTACAATGTTTCTAATGTTTGCTTTGCAGCTAGGGTTTCATGCCTATGGAATGTTCGATTATACTCTCAGGAACCATGGAAAGTTACGGGAGAACTTGTTCTGCATCTGTAACATAGAGAGAGCAAAGCAAGAAAACGAAATCATACTTATGAAAATACAACAAAATAAAGGACAGAAAAAAGACCAAATGGCCCATCCAGCCAGCCCCCCTGGGAGTTGGGGAAGTCTCAAACTCGTTCCCTTCATTTAAAACCTTCCTTAAAATCTGCCTTCTTTAATCAAGCTTTTGGTCATTCTCGGGTTGATGCTCAACTTTTGATTGCACCTTTGTGAAGAGGCGAAGGATGTCTTTCTTTGTTAAATGCTCACTATAAATGCAAGTACCTTTTTTTATGCTCCCTCTCCCTTGCCATGACATTTTTCCTATCTGTATCTACCTTATATAACTTATTCCCCTGCCCCAAAAGGATCTTACGCCATTTTAAAAATTTTAATCATGCCTCCAATGAAAAGAGGCCTCAATATGGTTGTTTAGCTTGATAACAAGGTACTCTCCCCCTACTGGACCTTCTCCAGGACCTCAAATTTCCTACCATGTGAGCAGACCAAAACTGAACACAGCATCTTCTACGCAACAGACTAAAGTCTTGTGTAAGATACAGATTACATTTGAAGACTTCAATTGTAAAATCCTGGATATAACATACCCATTTGTTTTTCTTACAGCCTTGTAACATTGGCTGTTGGCTGTTGATTGACATCATTTGATCCATTATAGCCTGAGGTCTTTCTTCACAACATTATAAGAGCAATCTGAATGATACACACATAAATGCTACTACACTGCTTCATAGTTTGTCAAACAAAATAACTTTCCTCAAACAGTGCACACTTCAACAAACAAGATTTCCTTCATACTAGTGTAGCATTGCACTTAAACACTAAAGCATCCTGGGGAAGAAATTAGCCCTAATTATACCCATTTTCTAAGCTTAAAGTTAAGTTGTGAGACCAATTTTCATTCGTGTTCTGGCACACCTGATTCGCGCGCCCCACCTCTGACAACTTAACAGTGGGCTGTTCGGCATCTGAGACAGTTAGTTTTCAGAAAGCCCTAAGCAGTGAACTATATTGGAACGCCCAATTGTATCCGCTGTTTGTTGGCTTTATGGAAATAAGGCCTGCAGTCCAATTCTAAATGAGTTTCACACTTCTCTCTTTGGGTATGCATTCCTGACCTGTTGTCCACATCTCCACTCAAAACCAATGTGCCAGCCTATGAGTAATAGCATTGTAACAAGGTTTACTTAAGATAAAGGTGCAAATAATTCCTCGTATATGTACACTAGTAAAAATAAATAATATGTTCAAGGTTAAACATATTCTTTGGTTCTTAAAGGATTTATAAAGCATTTGAGCTTCACTTTCACACTTTACTATTTTTAAGCCTTTGCATGTATCAGATACCCTCAATCTATGAAATATTTAACGGCTTTGTGAGATAATCATCAACTAACCAGACTGCAATACTGAAGTAGCCATCTGGTTCAGTTGGTGATCGGTCATCAACTTGCATTCACATAATGCCTTTAATACCTTTAATAATGTAAAACACTCCAAGATATTCAAATTGTAATTTGGTTCAGTTGGTCATATTCCTGTTGCCTCCCAGTCAAGAGATTGTGGCTTTGAACACTCATTTCAGGAATTAGAACTCTAAATGCTTAAGCAGACATTTTTGTGCAATGCTAAGCAAGTGCTGCATTGTCAGAGGTGCTACTGTTCAGGCAAGATGTGAATTCTACATCGAGTTGGTCTGATCATTTACTAAATTCCCACAACAATACTCAGTGTCAGATTTTGCTTTGATGTCCTGGCTAGCATATCAACAATCTCTGCAATGTGAACTGATTCACGCTGTGTGATGAATTTTGGGGCATTTCTGAAACATGATATATTAATTCCCTTCATTATAACGCCATTTGAATTCTTCAGTGTACGTGGCACAGAACTCCTGCTGACTGTAAAAGATGCTCACAGAGAAAAAAAACTACTCATTAAAATGAAGTAAAGCTGTCCCACCAAATTAAGAGAGTTTGTGTTTATTATTTAAATGACACCTGCAATAATTACAAGATTGTTACTTATAGAATCACTGAGCACAGGAAGAGGTCATTCAGCCCATTATGCCAAAGCCAGCTTTTTGAAAGAGCAACACAATTATAATCTCACTTCACTCTGCAGCCAGAAACTCTCTGACACATTTACAAGAACATGTGCACCTCTCCAAGAATGCATTGGGCACTCATTCTCATGACATTGATGCAATTGACAGGTAGCCTCATTTGTCACAAGAAACACAGAAAGCATTAATATCAATGCAAAGCAAATGAAAATAATATGTAAAGTCCCCACCTTGCCCTTTTACTGCAATTGGAACCATGTCAGAGTAGAGATCTCTTCATGAATTGTGGGGAATTAGCACTGCACAACACATTCAGAAACTAAGCAGTAAATGCCAGATTGATATCCTCTTTTTGCAGCTGCTAAATTCACCTGAAGGTCAGTTGGGTGCCCCACATGAAGCTAATTGCTTACTGATTTCTCAAAACAATCTGCTTCCATTGACTTCCCTTCACTTGATCACTTCTGAGCTGCCTAACAAATGATGCTGTGAACCAAAGCAAATTTACTGTGCATCTTTGACTCCCTGAAGGCAGGTCTAAGGTTAATTAGACAATTAAAATGAATTTAGAACAATGCACTCAGTGATTCTAGGCTACGATACAAATTGTATTTCACATTTATTATCACCGGTCCTCATTCTTTTTCCTGTCGGTCTATTTTAATGAGGCATCCCTTCCGAAAAGCAAGGTAGACGTTGCAACAACACATGGGCTGCAACAGTTCAAGAAGAGAGCTCACCACCATCTTCTCAAGGGCAATTATGGTTGGACAATAAATGCTGGCCTAGCCCACATCTCATGCATAGAAACCCTACAGCGCAGAAAGAGGCTATTTGGCCCATTGAGTCCGCACCAACAACAATCCCATCCAGGCCCTATCCCTACATATTTACCCGCTAATACCTCTAACCTACACAGCCCAGGACACTAAGGAGCAACTTCGCTTGGCAATTAACATAACCTGCACATCTTTGGACTGTGGCAGGAAATCGGAGCACCCGGAGGAAACTCACGCAGACCCAGGAAGAAAGTGCAAACTCTGCACAGACAGTGACCTGAGCTGGGAATCGAACCCAGGTTGCTGGAGCTGTGAAACAGCAGTGCTAACCACTGTGCTACTGTGCCACCCATAATGTGCATGAAAGAAGCACTAATGCATCCACTGACTGATCAGTATTTCAATGACAAAAGTATGATTTAAATGCTTTGCAGCATTCCAGATCCAATTATCCTATCCTATTCTATAACAAGATTAGTACATGAGAAAGATTAAGAATATACACTCAGCCCCTATTATTACTCATAGTTGTTAGGACCAGATCAGAAACTCCAAGGTATATTATGAAGTTAGACTAGACCTCAACTATTTTTGATTTTTGGCATTAGTGTGAGCACAAGATGTTTCACTCCAGGTGTGATTATATTAATCCCCAAGAAAGTTTTTATTGAAACAAACTTTATTTAACAATACAGTTTAACTATAACAAAAATAAGTAGCATTACTTCTACCAACTGGAATATTTAAACTTGACAATTAACTGCTAACTATCTCTATTAGTTCCAATTTGAGCAATATATCTATAGACATAAACACCTCTTCAAAATCAGTTAGCAAAATACACAGGCTTATGTAAGTTGCTAGTCCTCCCACCTTTTAACACCTACGGACAGAGGTGTAGAGAGATAGTGAGAGAGAAAGTATCTCCTGCCTTTTGAAGACGTCTGGGGAGAACACTGCACTTGCCTGAGGAAGACACAAGAGTGTTGAAAGCTCGCTTTTTTACTATCAAATAAATCGGTTGGATTAATAATTGGTGTTGCTAAATTCTTACTACGTAATGGGATGCCCTACTCAAGCAAATGATGGAGTCTATGTAGAAGAAATGTGCTGTTTGATCTGGAGATGTCACATAATCCTATTCACACACCAAAGACAAATAAATCATTTGCCCTCTTTTACCAACAGTTGATTTTCCTCTGGCTGGCTAATATTTTTTCCTTTTTGCTTGTTGATATTATAAAGAATTCTCTCTCTACAGGTTTTGGCCCATCATCGTCCTTCTTCAAAGAACAACAAATCTTTACTTCCATCTCTGATCATCCAACACGCAATAATGGATCAGCAGAAATTTCAACCCTGCAAATTATCGACTCATTTCCAATCCCTCTTTCTTCTACAAAGTTTATGGACATGCTGTCGCCTCCCAATCCAACCCCAATTTCCCAGGCACTCAATGTTTGAATCCCTCCAGCTTCTGGCTCTGCCACAATAGCTCTCACTAAACTCTCAAATTTCATCATTCGTGATAACGGTAAACTTGCCCTCACCATCCTTCTTGGCCCATTTGCAACACAATTGATTACACTATCCTCCTCCAAGACCTCCCTGCTGGGTGGGACTGCTTCTGTCTTGTTCCATTCTTATCTCACTAAATTGACATTGGGTCAAAACCCTGTATTCCTTTCCTAACAGCACTGTGGGTGTACCTACACAAGGACTGCAGCGTTTCAAGAGGAAGCTCACCACCATCTTCTTAAGGGCAACTAAGGATGAGCAATGAATGCTGGTCTAGCCAACGACACCCACATCCCACAAATGAATAATAAAAAACCACAGTTGGAAAATCATTTGCAATGGCTTCTCTTTCTGCTCTCACATTATTATCTCTGGCGTCCCCAAGGGTCTTGCCTTGGCCATCTCCTCTTTCTCATCCACACACTGCTCCTCAACAACATCATCCAAAAGCATTGCATTCATTTTTTTACATACACTAATAACGCACAGCTCAAATTTAGCATCACCTCTCTCAACTCCTCCACTGTTGCTAAATTATCAAACTGCTTATCCCACATCCAGAACTGGATGAGCAGAAATTTCCTCCAATTAAATATTGGGAAGATTGAAACCATTGTTTTTATTCCCCGCTCCAAACTCTTCCCTGAATTCTAACTCCATCCATCCCACTGACAACTGTCTGAGATTCAGCTAGCCTCTTCACAACTTTAGTGTCACATTTGATCTCTAGATTCAACTTCCAACCTTACATTCATGCCATCACCAAGATTGCTCATTTCTGCCATCATAAACGTTGTTCAACTTTGCCCAACTCAGATCATCTGTTGTGGAAACCCTCAGTCATACCTTCACTGCCACTATATTTTATTTGTCCAACACACTCTAAGAAGTCTCACAGCACCAGATTAAAGTCCAACAAGTTTATTTAGAATCTCAAACTTTCAGAATACTGCTCCTTCATTAGGTGAAAAATGAAGGGGCAGCGCTCTGAAAGCTCAGGATTCTAAATAAACCTGTTGCGATTTAACCTGTTGTTGTGAGGCTTCTTACTGTGCCCACCCCAATCCAACGCTGACATCTTCACCTTAACACACTCCTGGCTGCTTTCCCACATTCTACCTTACCAACTTGCCAAGTCATCTAAAACCCATTCCTCTTTCAGCTGACCTACACCATATCCTGGTCAAATAATGTCAGAGAGTACAGAACGTTTGCCCTAATCCTCTTGGCTTGATTAGGTTGACTGTAAACCTTGAGGGAAAGAATATGCAGCTAGTAAACAGAAATCCCTTAACTGGTTGTGGTAGTACATTGGTTATAGAGGTTTTGACTTCTGTCAATATCCAGTGGATCAGAAAAAAAATTATGTGTGGCAGTGTAAGAGAATATTTGTAGTAGCAGCAGTAAAATGTGAACTACAGTCTCATCAACATGCGATGGGCAGGATGTTGAAATATAATGAGCCCAGTATGTTAATTAATGTAATTGAATGTATGGTGGCTAATGTGATAGAATCAGGAATGGTAAGCATTTATTAAACATTGATTGTAAGCAGCTGTAGGCAGTTAAACCTTGAGAAACAATGGTCACACTATGGCCCAGAAAACAGGGATGGGGTACATATATTCTCTTTGTCACTTAGTTTAAAGTCTAGCTAAGCCACCATTGTGTATAAACAACGTTAATGGGGTGAGGGCAAAGGTCGGAACTGTCGTATAAACAAACTGGTTTCACAGAGTAGTAAATGCATCGATTAGTGACCAATCCACGACAAGGTAAATTATTAGCAGAGCCAGCACTAATGGTGGTTAAAGATAAGCCAGCCTTGAGGATGAGATAAGAATCTCAGGGTATGTATCTGCAAACTGTATAAGACAAGCTGTAAGTGAGCATTTCACTGGAGTGTTCCGGACATCCCGGCTTTATTCTCGTGTGCTGGAGAATAAAGTCTTACTTCCTGGAAAATCAAGGCTCAGACTCTCATTTAATAAGCTAAAAGCGCATTGTCATCCTGGGGAACAACGACAGCAGCACTTTTGTTAGCACTGCTGTCTCACAGCATCAGTGATCCCAATGATTATGTGTGCGGAATTTGCATTCTCCCTATGTCTGTGTGGATTTTCTCCAAGTGGTCTGGTTTCCTCCCACATTCCAGAAATGTACAGATTAGGTTGATTAACTATGCTAAATGTGGTTACACGGCAAATAGAATATTTCCACCTTAATCAAAAATTGTTATAACTCCCAGGTGACTGATGCAACAGTTTTGATGTCATACACAATTAATACAATAAAGAAATCATAAATCATATTAACCTAACAAGATTTATAGTCAGGCACATAATCATATTTGACAACTGTGACAACTGCTTTAAACTTGAACCATCTTTAATCAATCATTATGCTTTACTGAAGAAAAATAAATTGAAAGAGATCATTTGAACCGTGACCCAGGACACACAGCTCTTCCATTTACTGATTTTTTTTTAACCCGTTGCAGTGCCAGTCACTGAGTAGCACTCTCATATCTGAGTTTGATTTGATTTGATTTATTATTGTCACATGTACTTACAGTGAAAAGTATTGTTTCTTGCACGCTATACAAACAAAACATACCATTCATACAGAAGGAAATGAGAGAGTGCAGAACACGGAGTTACAGTCATAGCTAGGGTATAGAGAAAGATCAACTTAATGCAAGATAAGTCCATTCAAAAGTCTGACAGCAGCAGGGAAGAAGCTGTTCTTGAGTTGGTTGATACGTAACCTCAGACTTTTGTATCTTTTTCCCAACAGAAGAAAGCGGAAGAGAGAAAATCCAGAGTGGGTAAGGTCCTTAATTATACCGGCTATTTTGCCGAGGCAAATATAGACACAGTCAATGGGTGAGAGGCTGGCTTCCGTGATGGATTGAGCTACATTCATGACCTTTTGTAGTTTCTGCAGTCTTGGCAGAGCAGGAGCCATCCCAAATTGCGATACAGTTAAAAAGAATACTTTCTATGGTTCATCTGTAAAAGTTGCTGGGAGTCAAAGCTGACATACCAAATTTCCCAAGTCTTTTGAGAAAATAGAGGCATTGGTGGGCTTTCTTAACTATAGTGTCAGCATGGGAGGACCAGGATAGGTTGTTGATGATCTGGACATCTAAAAACTTGAAGCTCTCGACTCTTTCTACTTCATTCTTATTGATCTAGATGTGGCACGTTCCCCTTACGCTCCCTGATGTTGATGACAATCTCCTTCGTATTGACACGAAGGGAGAGACTATTGTTGCTGCACCAATTCACCTGCTTCTCTATCTCATTCCTGTACAGTGTCTCATCATTGTTTGAGAGTCGTCACTGTTTGAAGATTGTGGATTCAAGTCACATTTGTAGAGATTGAGCACATAAATCTAAGTGGACATTTTAGTGTAGTACTGAGGGATTGTTGCACAGGAATGAAGGCATAATCTTTCAAGTAAGAAAATAAACCCAAACGTGAAATATCCCATGGCACTATTTCAGTATATAGGGGGGAATTATCCTTAATGTCCTGAAATATATATGCGTCAATGAACATAACTAAAACAACTATCTGTTCTGGTTATTAACCCACATTTTGGGTTATGGCTTGGGTCACTATGTATGCAGAATCTGCACATTCTCCCTGTGCTTGCGTGGGTTTCCACTTCCCCCACAGTCCAAAAAATGTGCTGGTTAGATGCATTGGCCATGCTAACTTCTGCTTCAGCATGCCCAAACAGGCACCAGAGTGTGATGACTGGGTGATTTTCACAGTTGTTTCATTGCAGTGTTAATGCCAGCTTACTTGTATCTAATAAATATATTTTAAAACTTTTTTTCTGTCTAGAGGATATTGCTGAGTCTCAATTAGCTGCTGTGTTTCTACTCATTGCACTTCACATGCCATAGAAAGACATTTAATTGAAAATTATTTTGAAAAAGTGACAGAAAATAAACAAAAGATTGTGTTTGTACCAATCAATCATTTCCCAAATTACAAAACCTATCCTTTACTGATTGGCTTCATCACTTATTGGTATAGATTCAATTATCCCAAATACAACAGGACTTCTTTATCTGACATTCATGTTTTTAATTAGTTAATGTGATACTGAACAGCTCTCAATTCCTTACAAAGTGCAGTTTAACAATACATGTTCATTAATTTAAAAAAGAGACAACTATCTCAAATGTGGGCCAGAATTCTGCAGCCGTTGCTACTGCCAGTGAGAATAGAGAATTTGACACTCAGCCGTTTGCCTTTTGTGGAATAAACTGTTTAGGCAGAGAGTTGAGGATAACAGCAGACAGCTTGTGTGGGGAACAGAGAGTGTCTTCCCATGTCAAACAGTTAGTTTGCAAATGTAGAAGTTCACAAATCAGGTCAGCAGCAGATATATTAAACTCCACAACTAAAAATACTACTAAAGTCTTTGCCAAGCACACACATTAGAGAGGTTGAAGTGAACTTTAGTTTAAATAGTAACCGCAATATGCATTTGCCATCCCACATTACCAGCTGTTACTGTCAATCGAGTTTGATCAACAATGTTCTTGTTTGCCAAATGATGGATTCAAAGCAGAATTCCTGTTTTGAAAGGAACACTGAGTTGTATTTTCATTGCGCCCTTTGCAATCACACAGCATCACGAAGCACTTCAATTCACTTCATTCTGAACTGACTTTAGCACCTGCCAGCTAGGAAAAGTTGTAGGCACGCGACAATCAGCATCTGAATTTCCAATGGCATCTCTTCGTATTGTGCTGATGAATGAGAAAGCTCATTCTTGAGAGGCAGGTTCTGCCACAAGTGTCGTACATGAAGCTACCAGTTGTAGTTGTCCAAGGCACTGGTGTCTGTTGCGAAGCTGCCAGACTCGTCATCTGGATGGTGCATGCCAGCCTGCCAATGTTGCTATTTTCCTCTGTTGCCAACTTGTATTTCCCAGGTGTGATCATTGACTTTCATGTTGAACTCACTAAAATCCTTGAAGTCGAGCCTTGGGCGTCTGATTGGTCATTTGGCAGTATGGTTCTGGTTAAGTCCTTGGGTATGTGACTGATTTTCATGAAACAAAGAGGTCTACCCCCCTTCTACCACCCCCCCCAACACTCCTCCTCCTCCTCCACCATCACCAGCACCACCACATGCCCCCCACTCCCACACCAATCTGATGGCTGCCAACAAAATTGGGAGCTGTGCCTGTGGAAGAGCTGCCACATTTGTGGTTTATTCCTGTCAGCGTCTACCTGTAATGTGCCAAAGAAAGAGATGGTGTTTATTGAGCTTTTTTTGATAGCTATTTCACAGCCACACAGCAAGGTGCTGAGAAAACAGGCCTGGTAAACTTGTTTTTTTAACTAAGTTTTAACACTAGGAGTGTTGTGAACAAAGTAGATGAGTTTAGAGCGTAGATCACTGCTTGGAAATGTGATGTAGTGGCCGTTACAGAAACATGGATGACTCAGGGACAGGACTGGATACTTCAAGTGTTGGGTTTTAGATGTTTCAGGAGGGACAGGGAGGGAGGCAAAAGAGGTGGGGGAGAGTGGCACTATTGATCAGGGATAGTATCACGGCTGGAGAGAAGGTGGACGCTGTGGAGGGACCGTCTACAGAGTCTCTACGAATGGAAGTTCGAAACAGGAAGAGGTCAATAACTTTACTGGGTGTTTTCTACAGGCTGCCCAATAGTAACAGGGATGTTGAGGAGAAGATATGGAAACAGATCCTGGAGAGATGTAATAATAACAGAGTTGTCATGAGGGGAGACTTTAATTTCCCAAATATCGATTGGAATATCGTGAGAGTAAGGGGTTTGGACGGTGAGGTGTTTGTTAGATGTGTTCAGGAAGGTTTCCTGACACAACGTGTGGATAAGCCTACAAGAGGACAGGCTGTACTTGATCTGGTATTGGGTAATGAACCTGGACAGGTGTCAGATTCTCACTGGGAGAGCATTTTGGGGATAGTGATCAAAACTCTATCTCCTTCGCACATGCATTGGAGAGAGATAGGATCAGACAAGCTAGGAAATTGTTCATCTGGAGTAAGGGGAAATATGAAGCCATCAGGCAGGAAATTAGAGGCGTAAATTAAAAGGAGATATTCTCAGGAAAACGTACCGAAGTAAGGTGGCAGATTTTCAAGGAATGATTGTCTGGAATTCTGCACGACCACGTTCCAATGAAACAGGAAAGTTTTGGTAGGTTACGGGAACCATGGTGCACGAAAGTTGTAACGAACCTAGTCAAAAAGAAAAATGTACAAAAGGCTCAGGGAGCTAGGTAATGTTAGGGATCTAAAGGAGTATACGGCTTGTAGGAAGAAACTTAAGAAGGAAATTAGGAGAGCTAGAAGGGGTCATGAGAAGGCCTTGGCAAGTAAGATTAAGAAAAACCCTAAGGGGTTCTACGAATATGTGAAGAATAAAAGAATGTGAAGGAACAGGCCTTATAAAATGTGACAGTGGGAAAGTTTGTATAGAACCGGTAGAAATAGCAGATGTGCTCAATGAATACTTTACTTTGGTATTCACGGTGGAAAAGGATCTTGGTGTTGTAGTGCAGACTTGCGGTGGATTGAAAAGCTTGAATATGTGGACATTAAGAAAGAGGATGTGCTGGAGCTTTGGAATAGTATCAAGATAGATAAGTTACCAGGACCGGATGGGATGTACCCCAGGTTACTGTGGGAGGTGAGAGATTGCAGAGCCTCTGGCGATGATCTTTGCCTCATCGATGGAGATAGGAGAGGCTCCAGAAGATTGGAGGATTGTGGATATGGTTCCTGTGTTCAAGAAAGGGAATAGAGATAGCCCAAGAAATTATTAACAGGTGAGTCTAACCTCAGTGGTTGGTAAGTTGATGGAGAAGATCCTGGGAGAAAGGATTTATGAACATTTAGAGAAGTATAGTATGATCAAAAGTAGTCAGCACGGCTTTGCCAAAGGCAGATCGCACCTTACGAGCCTGGTTGAGTTTTTTTGAAGATGTGACTAAACAATTGATGAAGGAAGAGCGGTAGATGTGGTTTATTACGGACTTCAGCAAGGCGTTTGATAAGGACCCCAACACAAGGCTTATTGAGAAAGTGAGGGGGCATGGGATCCAAGGGAGCATTGCTTTGTGAATCCAGAACTGGCTTACCCTCAGAAGGCAGAGAGTGATTGTAGATGGGTCTTTTTCTGCATGGAGGTCGGTCACCAGTGGAGTGCCCCAGGAATCTGTTCTGGGACCCTGCTGTTTGTGATTTTCATAAATGACCTGGATGAGGAAGCGGTGAGATGAGTTGATAAGTTTGCCAATGACATGAAGGTTGGAGGTGCTGTGGATAGTTTGGAGGGATATCAGAAGTTGCACCGTGACATAGATAGGATGCAAAACTGGGCGGAGAAGTGGCAGATGGACTTCAACCCAGATAAGTATGTGGTAGTTCATTTTGGCAGGTCAAATGGGATGAAGGAATATAATATTAAGGGTAAAATTCTTCACGGTGTGGAAGACCAGAAGGATCTTGGGGTCTGGATTCATAGGACTCTCAAATTGGCTTCGTAGGTAGAGGATGTGGTTAAGAAGGTGTATAGTGTACTGGCCTTCATCAATCAAGGAATTGAGTTTAGGAGTCAGGAGATAATGCTGCAGCTGTATTAGCCCCTGGTCAGACCCCACTTGGAGTACTGTGCTCAATTCTGGTTGCCTCATTACAGGAAGGATATGGAAACCATTGAACGGGTGTAGAGAAGATTTACAAGGATGCCTCATGAGAATAGGCTGAGAGAGCTCGGTCTTTTCTTCTTGGAGAGACGAAGGATGAGGGGTGACCTGATAGAGGTGTATAAGATGTTGTGAGGTATTGATCAGGTGGATTCTCAGAGGCTATTTCCTAGGGCTGAAATGGATGCCACAAGAGGACCTAGATTTAGGGTGTTGGGGAATAGGTAGAGATGTCGGGGTAAGTTTTTCCACTCAGAAGGTGGTGGGTGTGTGGAATCAGCTGCTGGCGGTGGTGGTGGAGGCAAATTCGATAGGGTCTTTTAAGAGACTTCTGGATGAGTATATGGGACTTAGTAGGATTGGGGGTTATATGTAAGCCTATTAAGTAGAGATATAATCGGCTCAACTTGTGGGCCAAAGGGCCTGTTTGTGCTATATGTTCTAACTTAGTCCCAATGGTCAGCTTGATGCTATTCTATCCCACGTTAGAGCCAGCCAAAGACGGCAGCTGCTTTTCCTGCATGTGTATCATGTTTTGCAGCAAGGAACAGATTGCCCATTACCATAGAGTCAAAATAGCAGGATTAGCTAATCACTCTATTCGGGTCTTACCAAATGTATTCAGGGGTGAAGATGCATGACCGTACAACATCATAAAATTCACGACCATAGTTTATTGATGCTTATAATCAGACAGAACAGGCCATGAGTTTTCATCTGAGCGACTATGCAGCATCATCAGCATTGAGGGGCCCCCTGATTAGGGTACAATGTGTTTCTGATTAGCAGTGATGATCTTACTGAATGGTGAACAGGCTCAATGGGCTGAGTGGCCTACTCATGGTTCGTATACACGTTTTGACAGATTGGAGAGTTTGCTGTCTGACTTTCTGTGCTAGGGAGCTCCTTCCACAGCTACAGGAAGGTAAAATTTAGGAGCATAGAGAACAAGATGATATGGGGGGGCTAGGACACCAGGTATGCTGCTGAGAGACAGGACATCTCCCAGTTTGTGCTAGATATCTCCTCTCACCATCCTGTCATATTGGTCACTGTTATATTATAGGAAACTCAGCAGTCAATTCGTCCATATCAAGCTCCCAGAATCACACAGCACAGGACGAGGCCATCCAGCTTATTGTCTCAGTGGCAAAATACAACTAGGAGGGTGCGGCAAGGGTCAGTCCGCAGGCCTTAACTATTTACAATCTGTATAAACGATCTGCCAAAATTTGACAGATGGAATTTAATGTCCCAAGTCCTAATTAATTGGAAAGGTCAAACTCGATTCTGAGCCAGAGGCCAGAGTCACTAGTAAATAACCGAGAACTGGCACCAGCTTTCTTAGCATCACCAGGGCAAACAATAAAAGCCCAGAAGTTTATCAGGTTAATCAGAACCTTCCTACACAGCATGTGGCTCTGTTCCAACTCTCGTCGATATCTGATGAATTGGTTCTGATAGATGTGATGTTTATAAACACCGCTCAGAGGGGAAGTGTGGGGCAAAGCTAATGGGTGCAGCAAAGGACAAATGAGAAGAAAGATACACCGAGTTAATTGACAGATAACGACTCCTGGTACTTACTCTACATTCCTGATTTCACTGATAGGGAAACTATTTCGCCCTGATATTGCGTCCAGGCTGAATCATTGGTTAATCTCATTTACCCAAAGCCAGTTTCAGAATAAGTATTTTCCCATTGCAGACAACCCTGTTAACAGCTTGTCCTGATTTATTGAAAATGTCAAACTTTCAGGATCCAACTACAAATTTAACTAAACTGGCAGCCCCACATCACAGCTAGTGCTCACTCATTAAACAGCTGATTTTAACACACACACAATAGGCACCTTTACCTTTTAAAAGCTGCAGAAACGCAGAGTGGCTAAAAACTGTAATGGTCTGGTTCCCACTGACCTTCTTATAAGTCAGTGAAGTAACACCACCATTGTTGACAGCCACAGAGAACAATGATCAGCATTACAGAAAGAATTGTTGCCTACTGTTTCAGAACAACTGTATATTCCCAAGCTTGCGTTTACATGATGGTTGTTTTTGATGTCAACATCTTGGCTCTTGGCAATAAAATCCAACTGCCCATTTCATCAAACTGGTAACCCCACATCAGAGCTAGTGCACACCCAAAAACCTCTCCTGATAAAGGAGGTGACTCATTTCCTGAATGCAATCACTCGAAAGCCTTACTGGAAGCAGGTTTATCTACAGAATGGGAGCAGCACATTTTCTCGCGTTGTCTGCACATCTGCTTGTTCGTGTCACCCTGAAATGGTGTCCACTATGGTGCAGAACATATCCACTGGCCTCTGTGGGGATAAGCTGGGTCACTGGCCCGCTCGACTAGTAGTTGAGTAGTCGTCAAATGGCAGCCTTTCTATATATGAATGTGGTTGCTAAAATGTGTGCCCTCATCTGTGTAGTCAATGACATCTTTCTTATAATAAGGGGAATCCCATAATTGTAGCAAATCCCAACAGGTCAATGGAGAAGTTGATGTATGATACAAACCTGATAGAAAGAGCACTGACAAGCTGTCTAATGCAACTGCCATTGTAAACTGGGAGCTGAAGTTGGCATCGGCTGTATGAAATGGGTAAAAATCAGGGCAAAAAAGGTTAAGGGGTGTTGTGATTTAGAAATCTATTGACAAAGTACGGCCTCTTTGTCTATCAAGCCCTGGTAAAGGAGCACGCAGGGGTCTAACTGGAGAAACACAAGTGCCTAATTCACTGACCTTCAAAACAGCTTGTGCACACGGATTGCAGTCTCCACTGAGCTGCTGTCTTTTGATGAGAAGTGCTGACTGAGTGGAATTTTCATTGGACTATTAATCCAGAAACTCAGCTAATGTTCTGAGGACCTGGGTTCGAATCCCGCCACGACAGACGGTAGAGTTTGAATTCAATAAAAATCTAGCTTTAAGATGTCCATTAAACCATTGTTGGTTGTTGAAGAAACCCATCTGGTTCTCTAATACGCGTTGCAGAAGGAAATCTGCCATCCTTACCTGGTCTTGCCTATATGTGACTCCAGATCCATAGCAATATGGCTGACTCTTAACTGAAGAATGGGCAATACATGCTAGTCAACCAGCGATGCCCATGTCCCAGGAATGAATTTAAAAACAGCATTGCTGCTACTTGTCTGGGTTGCTGAGGTTGCTACTGCTACTAACAGTTCACACGTTTAGCACAGATCGAGTGTGATCATCCAAAAGTGTGGAAGAAATTATTTCAAAGCTGGAAACTCACCTGGTAAACCAGATCACTGAAAGATCCTCTGCTTTAAAAAACTGTTACATGATTGCAAAGAGATCTTTCACAGGCCTACTTCAATAAATCAGCAGGAATAAAAAATCCCACCCAAAATGTCATTTTTTTAAATAAATTATATCTTGTTTTAATGGTGCATTTAGTGAAATCGTAAAACCATTTGTCTTCAACCACCTTGACTGGCACTCACTGAAGACCAATGGCACACAGTAGTGTCTGAGCTTCAATATATTTCATCGCATGTCGAGCTTGCATTCTTTTGTGTGCTAACACAAGGAATGTCCGACTGAGCCTCCATGCCAGCAAGATCCCCAAATGGAAGGATTCATCCTAAGTGGAACTCTAAATGTTACGCGATCTTCATTCATTCAAACACTTTTTGATTCATTAGATCTGTTGTTCCGTCGGCACCAAGTTTTCTCTCTACTTCTTCCTGAGGTTGGCATTGAGAAATAAACTTTTCCATCTCCTTGTCTGTGTCCTGGCTGGAGTTCTGCTCACGACTCGAGAGGTAGTCAGCAAGGAAGAGAAAGCAACCTGAAATAAGCAGCCCTCCTCCAGCAACATAGAACGCAATGCCATACTCTCCTGTAACATCCACCAAAAACCCTGAAACAATAGAGAGGCACACAGTCATTCCCACTCTGAAATAAACCATTGCTTGCTTTGCCAAGTATAGCAGGAAATGTTATTGATAGCCTGAAGAGGTGCCGGAGTGTGTTATGGGATTTTCACAGTAACTTTATTGCAGTGTTAATATAAACCTACTTGTGACACTAATAAATAAGCTTTAATCTTCTGTAATTGAGATCAGAATCAAATTCTATCAAAAGATCTCCTCTCACTATTACACTCATCTAAACAAAAATCACAACAACATCCCTTAATATCCCAAATTGTTTCACCAAAGTATTATTAGACAGAACTCCATTATCAAATCACAGAAGTTATTATGTTAGGTGATCAAAAGCTTCTTCAAAAATGTAAGTCTTAAACTGCTTCTTCAAACTAGACCAAGGTAGAGCTGGAGAGATTTAGGGAATTTCAGAGCTAACGGTCAAGGCAGCCTAAAGTTTTTAATTTGATTTTTTTCACATGTATTAGTGACATTCACAGTGAAAAGTACTGTTTCTTGTGCACTACACAAACAAAGCATATCACTCAGAGGATAGAGTGTAGAATGTAGTGTTACAGTCATAGCTTGGGTTGACCTCGCACTAAAGATCAACTTAGTGTGAGGTAGATTCATTCAAAGGTTTGATGGCAGCAGGGAAGAAGTGTTGCCAAAGCTCCAATATTGGTTCATGTTTGGCAACTCTTTGCAAGTTACATATGGTATGATTTGTTTGGATAGCACACAAAACAATACTTTTCACTGTATCTCAATACATGTGACAATAATAAATCAAATGTCTTTTTCTGGATAAAATGTCCATCCTTAAATTATAGCTAATATGCATGCAACAAGGAACCTTTATTACCCCACTGAAAGTATTATTTGTAGAATGGAAAATAATTGCACGGAAGGATAAATCCAGTTTAAAATCTGTTGTTCAGCACCTTGGTGGCAGATCTTTGTCACCTATGTAACAATCTACACTCAGCTCTGTCAACAGGTGAGCTGGACTTGGTTATGCAGAAATCAAGGTGATTGAATTGTCTCAAAATAATCTCCATAGGATTCTTCTTGGCAGGCCTCTGACGTAGGCCTATTGTTAGTCTCCAGGCTGCCCTGGTCATCCCACTGACCATAGGGACCATCATGACTGGAAACATCGTGACTCCTGTTTCAAACATGAAATTCCAGAGTTACCCAGTGTCGTCCTTTGTGGGCGAGAATTTTCATTCTGGACTCTGATTTCCAACATCGTCCTTCTGATTGATTTGGTCAACGATATAGATACACCCACTGTATGTATTTTAATCATTAGCATTTCTCCTGAAGAGGAAATACTTTCTAAAATGCAATAAGCAGCTTCTTAAATTCCTTTTCATTTTGGGCCCAACACCACAAAGGATACAGATTCACTGTTGCCTGGTGTCCAAGGAGGAATACAGAGAAAGTAGGAAAGAACTCAAATGGGGAATTAGAAGGGCAAAAAGGGGTCCTGAAATGTTCATGGCAGACAGGATTAAGGAAAATCATAAGGCATTTTATTCATACGTTAGGAACAAGAGTTGTCAGAGGAAAAAAAAACAGACTTCTCAGGGGCAAAGGAGGGGAATTATGCTTAGAGGCCAAGGAGTTAGGGGAGATCCTAAATGATCCTAAATTCATAAAGGAGAGGGACGTGTTAACTGGGAATATCTCAGAGGGAAATGTTGCCCCATTGGAGAAAATCTCCATTACAAGGGAGGAAGCGTTAGGTTTTTAGGGAATATTAAAACTGACAAATCGCCAGGGCCTGTGGCATCTGTCCTGGACTGCCCAGAGAGACAAGAGATGAAATTGCTAGGCCTCTGACAGAGATCTTTGTCTCTTCGTTGAACACAGGTGAGGTCCCTGAAGATTGGAGGATAGCGAATGTGGTACCATTATTTAAGAAGGGTAGCAAGGATAACCCGGGTAATTATAGGCCAGTGAGCTTGATGTCTATGGTAGGGAAATTGTTGGAGAGGATTCTTAGAGATAGGATGTATGAGCATTTAGGACAGAATAATCTCATTAGTGATAAACAGCATGGTTTTGTAAAAGGGAGGTCATGCCTCACAAATTTGATGGAGTTTTTTGAGGAGGTGATAAAAATGGTTGACAAGGGTACAGCCGTGAATGTCTATACGGATTTTAGTGAAGTGTTTGACGAAGTTCCTCATGGCAGGTTGATGCAAAAGATTAAATCTCAAGGGATAAAAGGAGAGGTGGCTAGAGAGGCAGAGAACTGGCTTGGCCACAGAAGACAGAGGGTAGTAGTGGAAGGATCTTCTTCCGGCTGGAGGTCAGTAACCAGTGATGTTCCACAAGGCTCTGTACTGAGACTTCTGCTGTTTGTGATATATATAAATGATTTGGAAGAAGTTATAACCGGTAAGTTTGTGGATGACACAAAAATGGCTGGACTTGCGGATAGCGATGAACATTGTCGGAGAATACAGCAGGATATAGATAGGCTGGAAAATTGGGCGGAGAAATGGCAGATAATTTAATTTAATCCAGATAAGTGTGAAGTGATGCATTTTGGTAGGACTAATGTAGGGGGAAGGTATACAATAAATGGCAGAACCATCAGAAGTATAGATGGTTGCACAGAGGGACCTGGGTGTGCGAGTCCACAGATCCTTGAAGATGACAGCACAGGTGGAGAAGCTGGTGAAGAAAGCATATGGCATGCTTGCCTTTTTAGGACAGGGTATAGAGTATAAAAATTGGTGTCTGCTGTTACAGCTACAGAATGTTGGTTAGACCACATTTGGAGTACTGCATCCAGTTCTGGTCACCGCACTACCAGAAGGACGTGGAGGCTTTAGAGAGAGTACAGAGGAGGTTTACCAGGATGTTGCCTGGTACAGAGAGTCTTAGCTATGACGACGAATTGGGTCAACTGGGGTTGTTCTCCCTGGAAAGACGGAGAATGAAGGGAGACCTAATAAATGTGTATAAAATTATGAGGGATATGGATAGGGTGCAGTGGGAAGCTTTCTCCCAGGTCAGAGGTGACAAACACGAGGGGTCACAGGTTCAAGGTTAGGGAGGAAGGCGAGGTTTAACTCAGATATCAGAGGGACATATTTTACACAGAAGGTGGTGGGGACCTGGGATGCACTGCCAACAGGGTGGTGGAGGCAGACATGATTGGATCATTTAAGACTTATCTGGATAGTCACATGAGCAGACTGGGAATGGAGGGATACAGAAGAATGGTCTAGTTAGACCAATGAGCGGTGCAGGCTTGGAGGGCTGGAGGGCCTGTTTTCTGTGTTGTATTGTTCTTTGTTTTTTCTTCAACAGATCACTATTCTAGGGACTAACTGGCCAAGAAAGTCAAAATGTTAGGTGTCTAGTTGGTACATTTCTAACAGGCACAAAAATGAAAATCTCGCCGCCTACAATAAGAAAGGTGTTGTTGGTGTAATTTCTGTCGAATGTTCTGGATACAATATCTTTTGCTATTTTGCCACCCAGTACCAACAGAGTATTAAATAACTACTGCAAAACACTCCCAATAAAGAAACCAATCACAACCTTGAATGTCCTTTCTTCGTGTCAGGGAGGACTTTTCCCCTTTCAAAGTCAATCACTCATAGTAGCCAGTGAGTAAGACTGTCAGTTAGGTCAAATGAAGAGCACTTTGTCATAGAATCATGAAACCTTTACAATACAGAAGAGGCCATTCGGCCCATCAAGTCAGCACTGACTCTCTGACAGATTATCTTACCCATGCTCACTCCATTGCGTTATCCCCCTATCCTACACACCAAGGGGAAATTTAGCATGGTCAATCCACCTAACCTGCACATCTTTGGAACATGGGAGGAAATTAGAGCATCCAGAGGAAACCCACACAGGGAAGAATGTGCTAACTCCACACAGGCAGTCACTTGCGTCCCAGGAGCTGTGAGCAGCAGTGCTAACCACTGTGCTATCATCTATGAAATGGATCAATGTTGCCTGAAATAATGAGACAAATATCAAGGGTCAGCTGAAAGCCAGCTGCATAATCCTCACAATGTCACAAATCTTACACTGGCAGCAGCATCAAGATTCTGCGAGAGGAGGCAAATCCCTACCACCCTACTTCACTTTCCGTCATCTCGGAAATAGGACACGTGCAAAGTACAGGCAATCTGGTGGTTACTAGTAAAGAGTATTACCTGCCAGCGGTGGTCCAATGAGGCATCCCATAGTCCTGAAGAACATAATCAGCCCAAGCACATTGTCCAGTTTCTCAACTCCCATCACATCTGTCAGGACGGTGACAATGATGGCCAACATGGTCCCGAAGAAGAATCCACAAATACAGCTGAAGACGGCGAGGAGGGTGTAACTCTTAGCTACAGGCAAGAGTATGACAGCTATGCTTAAAATCGTAATCAATATTGTTGTAAGGCGGATTGATTTCATCAGGCGCAAGTTAGCTAACCAGCCACAGCCGAGTCGCCCAAAGAGGTCCCCTGCCGACCAGTAGGACATCAATAAAGCTGCCCTAAAATCCTCAATCCCAATGTTTTGAGCATGGGGAATTAAATAGATGGTAGGGACAAAGAAGCCCACCACAGAGAAAAGGCCAAAGAAGATCATACAAATAAACTTTGGTTGTTTCAGAAGAGGTAAATCAAAAAATTGAGTAAAGTTCTTCTTCTGAACTGGACTTGTGCCACTCAGATCTTTCCTGGATGATGATGGAGAATTCAGGCAATATTTCTTGGGCGGCTGATACGGCCTCATCAGAGCTCCACACACACAGAGGTGCAGCTGGATACCAGCAATGATCATCATTGTTTGTCGCCATGACATCTGATCGATGAGCCATTGGAAGAAAGGTGTGAAGATGAAGGTGAAGACACATTCTCCACAGCTGGCAATGGCATTGGCCAATGGCCTCCGTTCTCGGAAGTGCTGGGTGACCAGGCTTACTGACGGGATCCAAGCAAATCCATTACCCAAACCTGAAGGAAAATGGAGACAGAAATATAGGTTTTAGAATATCATACAGAATTGAAAAAGACAGGAAAAAGCATTTCAAAATGGTACAACATTAAATTTTGGAAGAAGAATTGGTCACAACTCATCTACTCAAAGAAATCCTATGATCATCCCATCTCGACATCCAACTGCTCCTTGAAGCACTGAGTTTTTTCTACTGCTGTATCTTGTTCAGGACTTCCTGACATCCCTACATGAGCAAATCATTCATCTTATTTGGACTCATACCTCCTTATTTAAGCAGAAAGCCAAGTGTGGAAAACGCAGTGATGAAATGAAAATTAAAATTAAGAGAGCAAACAAAGGCATAGAAAGATATTGACAGTTAATTTCGAGGAAAACTTCAAGATGTGTGCTACTCAGTTTTTTTGGTTAAGATCAATGTAGTATCGACATGCTGTGCTTGGTTGAAGTCATTAGTTACATTTCAGCAGAAGCAATTTTTAAAAGCGACATCTCGGCCTTTTGGCTAAGATGCAAATGAGATCAAGCCTTGGAGGAGGAGCTATACCTTCTCCAATCAGCTTGCATCATGTAGATCAAGCCCAAGACAGGAGGTGAGATCCCTGCCTTGTCAGTTTCGATTGGGAATATCTCAACTTGTTGGACTCTGAATTGGTCTTGATTTGATTGAATTAGAATAAAAATAAAAAATATATTTATAAATATGGGGCGGCACAGTGGCACAGAGGTTAGCACTGCTGCCTTACAGCTCCAGAGACCCCGGGTTCGAACACCAGCTTGGGTCGGTGACTGTGCAGAGTCTGTGCGTTCTCCCCGTGTCTGCGTGGGTTTCCTCCGGGTGTTCTGGTTTCCTTCCACGGTCTGAAAGACATGCTGGTTAGATGCATTGGCCATGCCAAATTCTCCCTCAGTGTAACCAAACAGGCGCTAGACTGTGGCAATTAGGGGATTTTCATAGTAACTTTATTACCGTGTTAATGTAAACCTGCTTGTGGCTAATAAAATAAACTTTTCACTTTAAAATATTTAGGCCCAGACTGTAAGCAAAAAGGCAACTTGGTCGATGAGGAAAACATGGGCATGATTTCTCAATTAATATATTTTGTCTGCCTTCACAAAAGAGCGGAACAACACAATCATTGTAGTTAAGGACAAGAGTATAATGTTGAGTAGCATTAACGTAATGAGACAGTAAATATTGAGATGATTGGCATCTTGTGTTTAAATCACCAGTCTTGGATGAACATGAGAGATAAAAGGAAGGAAATAATATAGAATCTTCACTAACTGTGCACATGGTCACAGGACTGCCAACCTTACATCACTGTTTAAAAATGGAGGAAGGAGTACACTGAGTAATTACAAGCCATTCAACCTAACCTCAGTGGTGGGTGAGTGGCTCGAAACAAGTCTGAGGGACAATCTATAAGTTGCCACTTAGAAAAAGTACAGGTTAATCAAGAACAGCAGGCATGGAATTGTAAAAGGAAGGCCATGACTGACTAATTGGAATGGATTTTTAAGGAGGTAACAAGGAAGGTGATCGAAGGTATGATCAGCAGCACTGTCAGCAATAGCCAGATCACTGATGTGCTAGTTATGTTCCACCAGATCCTGACCTCATTATAGATCCAAACATAGACTAAAGATCTGAACAAAGATGTGAGGTGAGAGTGACTGTCCTTGACATCAAGGCAGCATTTGGCCAAGTGCGGTATCAAGAACTCCACACAAAACTGGGAATCAGGGAAAAATCTCCACTGGTCAGATTAATACCTGCTACGAAGGAAGATGGTTGCGGTTGTTGAAGGTCAATCATCTCAATCCCAGGGGATCACTGCAGGGTATTCTCAGGATAGAGCCCAAGTCAGAAGTGAGGGCCTTCACTGATGATTGCAGTGTTCAGCACCATTTATGATTCCTCAGATTCTGAAGCAGTCCATTTCCAAACACAGCAAAAGCCTCAACAACATTCAGCAAGTGGCAAGTAAAGTTCACTCCACGCAAGTGCCAAAAAATTACTATCATCAACAAGAAAATCTAGCCATCTCCAGTTGGCATTAAATGGTATTATCATCACTGAATCCCCATCAGCAGCATTCTGAGGGATTACCATCGACCAGAAACTGAACTGGACCAGCTGCACGAATATACTATGGCTACAAGAGTAGGTTAAAGGCTGAGATTCAGCAGTGAATTATTTACCTCCTGACTCCCAAAACCCTGTCCACCATCTAGTCAGGAGTGTGATGGAACATTCTCCACTTATCTGGATGAGTGCAGCTCCAATGACACTCAAGAACCTGAAACCATCCAGAACAAAGCAGCCCATTTGCTTGGTATCTCTTCCACCATCTTTGATATTTACTTCCTCCATATTGATGCGCAGTGGCAACAGCGTCTACCATCTACAAGATGCACAGCAGCAACTCACCAAGGCTCCTTCGATGGCACGTCCTAACCCTGCAACAAGCAGACACATGGAAAGTTCCCCTCCAAGTCACTCACATGCCCTCACCTGGAAATATATCAATGTTCCTTCCCTGTCATTGAGTCAAAATCCTGGAAATCGCTCCCTAACACCACTGTGGGTGTAACTATAATATATGAACTGCAGTGATTCAAGAAGGCAGCTTATCACCACCTTCTCAAGGGCACTGATGAACAAATTGTTTGGAAGGGCAAATAATGTGGAAAGATGGATACTCTTCCCTCTACAGAATTAAGCAACACGGAAAGAGGTCAATCAGTCCATTATGCTCGGTCTATAAGAGCTTTCCATTTGGCATATTTCCCATAGTCTTAATCCTCATTCTTTCAAATCATAGAATCATAGAACCCTACAGTGCAGGTAAAAGCCCTTCGACCACAATCCCACGCAGGCCCTACCCCAATATCCCTATATATTTTACATGCCAATCCTTCTAACCTAAGCATCTTAGGATACTAAGGGGAAATTTTAGTATGGCCAATCAACCTAACCCGCACATTTTCAAACTGTGGGAGGAAACGGAGTACACAGAGGAAACCCCCGCAGACACGAGGAGAATGTGCAAACTCCACACACTCAGTGACCCGAGCTAGGAATTGAACCCAGGTCCCTGGAGCTGTGAAGTAGCAGTGCTAACCACTGTTTAACTCTGTCGCCCCAAATGTCTTCCCTTTAAATATATATTATAGATTCTGCTTCACTACAGCCAAATAAGGCACTCAGAAAATGAGAAGCATCTATATTTAGGCACACAAAGGGCAAAGTGCAAAGGACAAACACCTTATGCCATTTTGATGAGGTCTAATGTGCTCAAGATACTGGGATTTGAACCACTAAAGATTGTTTGTGGCAGAAGGCAGAGAGTGGGGATAAAGGGATCCTTTACAGGATGGCAGCCACTAACTAGTGGAGTTCCGCAGGTGTCAGTGTTGGGACCACAATTTTTCACTTTATACATCAATGATCTAGATGAAGGAACTTAGGGCATTGTGACTAAGTTTGCAGATAATACAAAGACAGATGGAGAGACAGGTAGTATTGAAGGAGGCGGGGAGGACGCTGAAGGACTAGGAAACAGGCAAAAAAGCAGCAGATGGAATACAGTATGGAGAAGTGTGAGGTAGGAAGAATAAAAACACAGACTATTTTCTAAATGGGGAGAGAATTCAGAAATCAGAAACACAAAGGGACTTGGGAGTCCTACTTCAGGATTCTCTTTAGGTTAATTTGCAGGTTGAGTTGATAGTCAGAAAGGCAAATGCAATACTAGCATTCATTTTGAGAGGAATAGAATACAAAAGCAAGGATGTACTGCTGAGGCTTTACAAAGATCTGTCACACCACATTTGGAATATTGTGAACAATTTTGGGCCGCATGTCTTAAAAAAAGATATGCTGGCCTTGGAGAGAGAGTCCAGAAGAGGTTCGTTTGAGGTTCTCTAGACTATTAATCCCAGAAACTCAGCTAATGTTCTGGGGACATAGGTTCAAATCCCGCCACAGCAGCTGGTGGAATCTGAATTCACTTCAAAAAAAAATCTGGAATTTAGAATCTACTGATGAGGTCGTTGTCAATTGTCAGAAAACCCCATCTGGTTCACAAGTGTCCTTCAGGAAAGGAAAGTTGCTATCCCTACGTGGTCAGGCCTGTATGTGACTCCGGAGTCACAGCAATGTGGTTGATTCTCAACTGCCCTCTGAAATGGCCTAGCAAGCGATTCATTTTCTAGGGCTACTAGGGATGGGTATTAAATGCTGGCTAGCCAGCGATACCCATGTCCCACGAATGAATAAAAAAAGTGCTAAGTTATCACCAATCTGTGGATGAAGGGATAATGTGAAGGTCATGGAAAGGTTAAAGTTGACAGCTTCCCAATAGTCATCTGAACGGCTCCAGAATTTCACTCTCCAGATCCACATATGTACTCATTAGTGTAACTTTTACTCTCTCACTCATTTACCTACGAGGAAGCCTGTCGTAAGATACATGGCCAACAAACTGAAGCCGAAGGATCCGAGCAGCAATCCGAGTGAGGACAATATTCCACCGATGATGATGACAACTCTGTGAGACAGCAGGAGGCTAAGAGCACTGGCCAACGGAGCTGCAGGAACAACAAAGAAACGCAGCAAAATAGCATTCATTTTCATTGATATTAGATTTAGTAACAAAGTTTCACGTAACCCACTTGTGTAAATTGGTGAGAATTAAGTAGTCAAACATGAAATAATTATCGTAGAATGGGTTGTTTGACCACTGAGTCACGCTAACGTTTTTTCTCCACATTAGGCACCAAGGCTAATCTCATTCTCCTAGTTAGTCCCCACCTATTGGAAAAATATATTAAAAAAACACCAAAGTGTTTTGAGATCATAGTCACACATGCGCAGATTTTCCTGCACATACAGCTCTAATTTTTGTTTTAAAATTGGATTCATCAACTTGGAGGCAAAAATGCACACAATTTTGGACTAGAAATTGAGCAGGAAGGGGCATGACTAGCTGAGTTTCTCTCGCAGAGAGATGGCCCCAAAACAATAGGCAAATGGCAAACTTCTGTGCTGTAAACAGTCTAACATTAATGAAACATGGGTGGGGTTACATTTGTAAAGTGACATCATCAAAATCAGTGACTGATACTTACAACCCACATGAAACACTGCCACAGTGATAGCAGTGATCCAGGAAACCTTAAAGGCAAGTACGTCAAAGTACTCCTGTATGTCAAGGAAAAAGATTCCAAATGTTTTCACAAAAGCTGTCGCCAGCCCGGATACAACGAAGCACGATGCTAATATAATCCATCCGTATCCACCGTCTGTGTATTTCGGAGCGGGGGGGCTGTCATCAGGCTCCTCCGTAGCAGAGTCAGCAGCTCCGAGTTCTGTTGACATTGCAGTTTCCTTTGAATCTAATAAAAAACATATGAAAGGCAATCAGTCATTGCGTTGAGTTGACTTTGATGCAGCATCACCCAAGACACACATCTCGGTTTCACACTGCCAGACTTGTTCATTACCAGCAATTTGATGCTTTTCCTCATTTTCAACACTCATGTTGTGTTTTTGTTTTTAGAAGCCACACAAACAGCACGGGAAACAGCCCTTCGGCCCAACGAGCCCGCGCTGCGTCATAACTATATAGTAGCAATTCCATTATCCTATTCTAATTTAGGTATTCCTAATATGGAAGAGTCTCACTATGGGAACATTTGTTTCCCAATCCAGCCTAAGCGAATTTTTGGGTTGTGGGGAAACCGAGCAACCCGGACAAAACCCACGCACCACGGGGATACTCGCAAACTCCCGTAGACCCGCCCAATTCCAAGTGTCTGCACAGCCTACAGCGATAGTCTCTGACTGTCATGGTGGCCCTTCAGATGGTCCCATAAGCCTCATTTACAACATGAAGCACCAGCAACCCATGAATCACCATCCAAGACTGTCCTCGCACCACCTGCCGATGCATGCTCCTTGTTGGTCAGTATGGACCTAAATTACCTGTGGAAAAAATGCCATAGTTTTATGTTTTATGTTCTATGTTCTAACTCCTCTTTCCTCATAATCCTTATTTCCCTCAACCGATCCTCAACTTTGTCAACAGCAGCAACAGACATCTGGCCAGTCTCCTGCGTGAATACCGACGCAAAGTATTCATTCAGGATCTCCCCCATTCCCTCAGGCTCTAAGCATAGATCCCCTCCTCTGTCCCTGACAGGTCCAATCTTGCCTCTAACCATCCTTTTGCTCCTTACGTAGGTGTAGACTGCCTTAGGATTTTCCTTAATCCTACCTGCCAGAGCCACCTCGTGGCCCCTTTTTGCCTTTCTAACACCCCTTTTAAGATCCCGTCTACACTCCCTATAAGCTTCCAGCGCTGTCTCAGTCCCCAGTTGCCTAGATCTAATGTAAGCCTCTCGCTTCTTCCTGATCAAGTCCTCAATATCCCTGGTAAGCCACGGTTCTCTAATCCTACCTTTCCCATCCTTCCTCCTTGCCGGCACGTATCTTTCCTGCAGAGAGTTTAGTTTTCCCTTGAAAGACTCCCACATGTACCTCGTCGACCTGCCCTCGAAAAGCTTATCCCAGTCGGTATCTTTAAGATCTTGCCTAATCTGGCTGTATCTAGCCCTCCCCCAGTTAAATACCTTCCCTTTTGGGCAGGTCTCGTCCTTTTCCATTAATATCCTAAAGCAGACAGAGTTGTGATCACTATTTGACACATGCTCTCCTACCTCGACGTCAACCACCTGCCCTGGCTCATTCCCCAGAACCAAATCCAGTATAGCCCCCTCTCTAGTTGGGCCATCCACATACTGCTCCAAGTACCCTTCCAAAACACGCTGTACAAATTCCTCCCCATGCACTCCTACAGCTCTGGGCCCTCTCCAATCTACTCCAGGGAAACTGAAATCTCCCACTACTACTACCCTATTTTTCCTACACTTATCTAAAATGTCCCTGCATATCCCTTCTTCCACGGCTCGTGGGCTGTTGGGCGGTCTGTAGTAAACACCCAACAGAGTAACCACTCCCTTCCTATTCCTCAACTCCATCCATAGAGACTCAATTCCTAAATCATCCATACCTCCCTCCCTCTGCACTGCTATGATGTTGTCCTTAACTAATAAAGCCACTCCCCCGTCTCTCCTCACACCAACTCTGTCATGCCTAAAACACTTGTACCCTGGAATATTCAATTGCCAGTCTTGCCCCTCCTTCAACCACGTCTCGGTCACCGCCACCACTTCTAAACTCCTCGTGAATATTATTGCCTTCAGTTCATCTGTTTTGCCAGTCACACTCCTTGCATTAAAACACATGCACTGAAGACCCTCAGCTCTCGGATATTCCTTTCTACCTTCTGGTGTTACCCTATCATCCCTCTCTCTCCCACTCCCAGTTCCCTCTCTCTCCCCACCCTCCCTCCCTATTAGTTTAAACACTTCTGAAACACTCCAGCTAACCTCCCAGCTAATATATGTGTTCCCCTACCAGTCAACTGCTCCCTATCCCTCTTGAATAGATGACCCTCCCTCCTGAAGATCTCCCAATGATCAATGAATATGAAGCCTTCTGCCCTACACCAATCCCTCATCCATGCATTTAGTTGTAGTGTCTCATTTGTTTTTACCCAATCGGTCCCGGGCACAGGCAGCAGCCCAGAGAACGCCACCCTGGAGGTCCTACCTTTCAGTTTTATAATCAATTAATGTCATATTCACCCTGAATTTCCCCAATGTCAATCTGATCGTTGCTAAAATAGGTTATGCCACTTGCCTAACAGATTTAAGCAAATTTTTTTGGGGATCGGTTGTTTAAACACTTGTGTTGCCACTCTGGTGTAAATGAAGAGCGGAAACTGTGCGCACACTGAAAAACACCGCCAACCTCCAGGCCAAAGAACACCACCAACCGCCAGGCTGAATACTATTAATTCCACCCCCCACTTCTATTCCCATTTCTGTGTCGATCTTTAAAAGCACGATTCAGATGCCCAACAGCACAACAAGACATGCAAAAAACAAGTGATCTCACTGACTACATCCACCAGTTCACCCAATGGCATCTCTTACAGTTTCAGTTCAGGTCAGAACTAACATTCCCAGACTAGTGCCAGCTATGCCCACTAGACACTAGCCAAGGGCAGCAGGCAGAAAAACGCAACTGATTTCCTGATGAACATAAGAAATAGGAGCAGGAGTACTGCTCCTATTTCTCCTGCCCTTCGAGCCTGCCCCACCATTCAATAAGATCATGGCTGGTCTGTATAGTTCAGTACCACTTTCCCGCTTTCTCCCCGTAACCCTTAATTCCCTTGTCAATTAAAAACCTATCCACTCTTGACTTGAACATATTCAGCGAGGAAGCCTCCACCACCTCATCAGGCAGAGAATTCCAAAGATTCACCACCCTTTGCGTGAAGAAACTCCTCTGCAACTCTGATCCAGACCGCACCCCCCCTAATCTTGAGGCTGTGCCCTCTAGTCCTGCTATTATTCCTAAGTGGGAAGAGTCTCTCAACCTCTACCCTATCCATCCCCTTCATTATCTTATACGTCTCTATAAGATGCCCTCTCAGCCTTCTAAACTCCAAAGAGTACAAACCAAGCCTATTCAGTCTCTCCTCATAATCCAACGTTCTCATCTCCAGTATCAGCCTAGTAAACCTTCTCTACACCCCCTCCAAGGCCAATATACCCTTCCTCAAATGCGGCAACCAAAACTGCACACAGTACTCCAGCTGCGGCCTCACCAGTACCCTATATAGCTTCAAAAGTACCTCCCTACTTTTATATTCTATCCCTGTAGCTATAAAGGCCAACATTGCATTCGCCTTCTTGATCACCTGTTGCACCTGCATACTGTGTTTTTGCAATTTGTGCACAAGGACCCCCAGGTCCCTCTGCACTGTCGCATGCTGCAGCTTTTCTCCATTTAAATAATAATCCTTCCTACCATTATTCCTACCACAGTGGATAACCTCACACTTGCTAACATTATACTCCATCTGCCAGGTCCTTGCCCACTCACTCAGCCTATCCAGATCCCTCTGCAGGCTTTCCACACCTTACATACAATTTGCTTTTCCACTCATCTTTGTGTCATCAGCACATTTCATCACCCTGCACTCAGCCCCTTCCTCCAGATCATCTATGTAAATGGTAAATAGTCGAGGCCCCAGCACTGATCACTGGGGCACTCCACAAGTCACCAGCTGCCAATCAGAATTGCACCCATTAATACCCACCCTCTGCTTCCTATTAGACAACCAATCCTCTATCCAGTCTAACACCCTACCCCCAACTCCCTGCACCCTAAAAATCGGAGACATTCTTCGCAAGTCAAATCTTACTCCAGTTGTAAATCAAATGTTGAAATAGGTGAATCATATCCACAACAATGCCATTAAACCCCACCTTCTAGAATCACATTTCCCAAACCTATCAAATAGTAAGTCCAAAGTGCACTTAGCTTTAACTAGTCACTGCCCTGTGCAGTGTAGTGTCACCTTAACTAGTGTAACTGGAGTAAGATTTGACTTGCTAAGAATCTCTCCGATTTTTAGGGTGCAGGGAGTTGGGGGTAGGGTGTTAGACTGGATAGAGGATTGGTTGTCTAATAGGAAGCAGAGGGTGGGTATTAATGGGTGCAATTCTGATTGGCAGCTGGTGACTTGTTCAAGTTTAAAGATTTTAACGTTCAAGTTAAAAGATTTTGATAGTTAAACAAGTCTTTGCTGATTAACTCACCAAGTTTCATTCAAGCAGAATGCCTTCTATGGAAGAAAGAAAGACTGATTTGCATTTTTAACCAAGTCCTCCCTCTAGACCATCTCAAACCACTTTATCATCAATTAAATATTCTTTCAAAGTGTCATCTCTATTTTAAAGCAAGAAACACAACAACCAACTTTCAGATAACAAGATCTCACAAACATGATTAGCCGATCAAATAACCTGTTTTAGCCATGTTTGTTGGGGGATAAGGACCAGCAGGTACACCAGGGAGAGCTTCTGTGCTCTTTCTTTAAGTTATTCACATCGACACGAGCTGCAAAGTTGCTTTAACGTCTCATCTGAAAGATTGCATCTCTCAGCTGTAGCACTTCTCAGCATACGGAGTGTCAGCCTTCTCAGGGACAAGAGCCACTATCAACCACACCGGAGCTCACACCAGCATTGTCAGAATCACCAGGACAAAGA
This sequence comes from Sphyrna mokarran, assembly GCA_024679065.1. Lineage (NCBI taxonomy): Eukaryota > Metazoa > Chordata > Chondrichthyes > Carcharhiniformes > Carcharhinidae > Sphyrna > Sphyrna mokarran. The sequence continues at coordinate 27,103,983 of JAGIQG010000009.1, forward strand.
GAGATATCATTCAAAATTACATCCAGACATTCGCCGGATTGATCTGAAACTTCTTACACAGCAAGTGGCTCTGTTCCAAGTCTGTCAATATCTGATGAATCGGTTCCGATAGATGTTCAGTTTATGAACAGCATTCAGAGTAAGTCTCCGAGGGGGAAGTGTGGGCCAAAGCTAATGGGTGGAGCAAAGGACGAATCACAAGAAAGATATGCTGCGTTAACTGACAGATAACAATTCCTGGTACTTACTGTACATTACTGATTTCATTGAACGCTATTTCCCTCTATTGTTTGTAGGTCAGAATCACTAGTGTAATCTCATCTGCCCAAAGCCCGTTTCAAAGTAAGTATTTTCCCATTGCGGGCAGCCCTGTTAACAGCTCACAGCTTGTGCTGGTTCATTGGGAATGTCAAACTTCTGGCTGAAATCAAGATCCAGTACACCAAGTCAGAGCTACTGCACATCCATAAAACAGATGATTTCAATAGACAGCAAACTATTTGTACCTTTCACAAGCTGTAGAAATGCAAGGTGGCTAAAAACCATAATGGGTTCACTAGGATCCTACTAACCTTTGCACAAACCAGTGAAGCAGGGTCAGCATTGTTAGTCTGAACAGTCTTTTCACATGGGCAGCACAATGGCACAGCAGTTAGCACTGTTGCCTCACAGCGTCAGGGGCCCGAGTTTGATTCCAGCCTCAGGTGACTGTGTGGAGTTTGCACATTCTCCCCGTGTCTGTGTGGATTTCTTCTAGATGCCCTAGTTTCCTCCCACAGTACAAAGATGTGTAGGTTAGGTTGACTGGCCATGCTAAATTGCTTCTTATTGTCAGTGGGGCTAGCAGGGTAAACATGTGGGGTTACAGGGATAGGGCCTGGGTGGGATTGTTGTCGGTACAGGCTCGATCGCCTGAATGGCTTCATTCTGCCCAGTAGGGATTCTACGATCATCAGCACTACGGAAATAATTGTTGTCTACAAGCAAGATTAGGTCCTTAAGCCTAGAGCATGGAGTCTTGATTTGATTTAAACTAATATGGAGGGGGGGAGGGGCTGAGACCGATAGCTCGGTAGAGAGCGAGATGGGAGATAGAGTTAGCTTGGATGAGAAGAAATACACTGGGGAGGAGGAGGTTCCGAGTGGGCTTGGAGGTCTGGAGTGTGTCTGTTTCAATGTGAGGAGCATAACAGGAAAAACGGATGAACTTAGGGCCTTAATGTTTGCGAGGAACTTGGATGTGGTTGCAGTGACGGAGATGTGGTTAAAGGAAGGGGGGCAGTGGCAACTGAACATTCCTGGGTATAAGTGTTTCAGGTGTGACAGAGAAGGGTCCAGAAGAGGTGGGGGAGTGGCGTTGTTAGTTAAGGAGAGCATCACGGCAGTGCAGAGGGAGGACAATACAGAGGAGTTAGGAGCAGAGTCGCTGTGGGTGGAGTTGAGGAATAGAAAGGGGGTGATTACCATGCTAGGGGTGTATTACAGGCCACCCAACAGCTCGCGGGTAGTTGAAAGCATACGTAAAGACATTCTGGATAGGTGTAGAAAGAACAGAGTCGTTATAGTGGGAGATTTTAATCTCCCTAGGGTGGATTGGAAAGTACCTACAGCTGGGGGTTTGGACGGGCAGGAATTTGTAAAATGCGTACTGGAAGGATTGTTGGAGCAGTATGTGACTAGCCCGACTACAGAAGGGGCTATATTGGATTTAGTTCTGAGTAATGAGCCAGGGCAGGTGGTTGATGTTGTAGTAGGGGAACATGTGGCTAACAGTGACCACAATCCTGTCTACTTTAGGGTACAGATGGAAAAGGATGCTTGTTGCCCTAGGGGCAGGGTGCTGAATTGAGGGAAGGCTAACTATGGTCGGATTAGGCAGGAACTTATGGAAACTGACTAGGAACAGTTGTTCGAGGGTAAGTCTATGCTAGGCATGTGGGACTCTTTCAAGGGAATACTGAAAATGTTGCAAGATAGATATGTGCCAGCTAAGAGGAAAGATGGGAAAGGTAGGATTAGAGAGCCGTGGATTACTAGGGATATTGAGGACTTGGTTAGGAAGAAAAGAGAGGCGTATGATAGGTCAAAGCAGCTGGGAACGGAGACAGCGTTGGAGGAATATAGAGAGAGTAGGAAGGAGCTCAAATGGGGAGTCAGAAGGGCAAAAAGGGGGCATGAAATGTTTTTGGCGGATAGGATTAAGGAAAATCCAAAGGCTTTTTACTCCTATGTTAGGAATAAAAGGATGGTTAGAGAAAAAAAAAATCGGACTTCTTAGGGACAGAGGAGGAGAACTGTGCTTAGAGCCCGAGGGAATGGCGGAGATCCTGAATGAATACTTTGCGTCGATATTCACGAAGGAGAGGGGCTTGTTGACAGCTCCTGTCTCTGAGGGAGCTGTGGACCAGTTGAGGGAAATATCCATACCAAGGGATGAAGTGTTAGAGCTTCTAGGTAGCATTAAAACTGATAAATCTCCAGGGCCTGATGGCATTTATCCCAGGCTGCTCAGGGAGGTGCAAGGTGAAATTGCTGGGCCTCTGACGCAAATCTTTGTCTCTTCTTTGGACACAGGTGAGGTCCCAGAGGACTGGAGAATAGCAACGTTGTACTGTTGTTTAAGAAGGGTAGTAGGGATAACCCTGGGAATTATAGGCCGGCGAGTTTGACGTCAGTGGTAGGGAAGCTGTTGGAGAGGATTCTTAGAGATAGGATGTATAGGCACTTAGAGCATTGCGATCTGATTAGGGATACGCAGCATAGATTTGTTAACGGGAGGTCGTGCCTTACAAATCTGGTAGAATTTTTTGAGGAGGTGACGAAAATGGTGGACAAAGGGCGAGCCGTTGATGTTGTCTATATGGATTTTAGTAAGGCATTTGACAAAGTCCCTCATGGGAGGTTAGTGGAGAAGTTCAAGGCTCATGGGATACAAGGATGGGTCGCTAGATGTATAAGTAACTGACTTGATAATAGGAGATAGACAGTAATAGTGAAAGGGTGTTTTTCTAGCTGGAGGTCAGTCACTAGTGGTGTGCCGCAGGGCTCGGTACTGGGAACTCTTCTATTTGTAATATATATAAATGACTTGGAAGAGGGAGTAAGTGGAGTGATCAGCAAGTTTGCAGACGATACAAAGATGGCTGGACGTGCGGATAGTGAGGAGCATTGTCAGGCGATGCAGCAGGACATAGATAGGCTGGTAGCTTGGGCAGACAGATGGCAGATGGAATTCAATCCTGTTAAATGTGAGGTGATGCATTTCGGGAGAAAGAATTTAGGGGGGAGGTATATGATAAAGGGTAGGCCTATTAAGAGTATAGAAACACAGAGGGACCTGCGAGTGCAGGTGAACAAGTCTCTGAAGGTGGCAGAGCAAGTGCAGAAGATTGTGAAGAAAGCATTTAGTATGCTAGCCTTTATAGGAAGGGGTATAGAGTACAAGAGCTGGCCTTTAATGTTGCAGTTGTATAAAACGCTGGTTAGACCTCATTTGGAATACTGCGTCCCGTTCTGGTCGCCTTACTACCGGAAGGACGTGGAGACTCTGGAGAGAGTGCAGAGGAGGTTTACCAGGATGCTGCCTGGTATAGAAGGTCTGAGTTACGAGGAGAGGTTAGGCAAATTGGGGCTGTTTTCCTTAGAAAGACGTAGACTTAGAGGAGATCTAATAGAGATGTACAAGATTATGAGGGGTATAGATAGAGTAAACAGCGTTAAGCTTTTTTCTAGGATGGACTCAAATAGCACAAGGGGTCACGGGCTTAGGGTGAGGGGGGTAAGGTATAATTTGGATGCTAGAGGGAGTTTTTTTCACACAGAGGGTGGTGGGGGTAAGGAATGCGCTGCCAAGTAAAGTGGTGGAGGCAGGCACTCTGGAGTTATTTAAGAAATACTTAGATGGGCACATGAACAGAATGGGAATTGAGGGATATAGAAAACGGATTTAAAATAGGGATCATGAGCCTTGGGAGTCCCTGGGAAGTGTGTAAATGGATGATGATATTGATGTACTTGTTTTTATCCTACAGGTGCTTTGGTCCACCTTGTTGTCTAACGAGGGGCATACACGCGATGGGTCGTGAGAGGGCTGCTCTTGGATTTTTTTTTCCGAGAGTATCCTAGTGCTTCACGTCGTTAGTGTACGCTTGACCTGGACCATTTGATGGGCAACACGACAGCTCAGTGACTATTGCTGTGCTGTGCAGAGACATGGATTTGGGCCTGTGTCTGTGGGAGTTTGCGCATTCTCCCCGTGCTTGCGTGGGTTTTCTCCGGGTGCTCCGGTTTCCTCCCACATCCCAAAGATGTGCTCTTAGGCTAATTGGCAAAACAAATTCTCCCTAAACTGTCTCAAATTTGGTTTTTAATCCATAGATCTATAAACGTAGACAGGGATCACAGGTAGAGGTGGGAACATCGGGGTGGCGGCGTGGGCTCGTTGGGCCGAAGGGCCTGTTTCCCGTGCTGTTTTGTTCTTTGTTCTTTGTACATCTCCATTTTCCACTCTGCTCCCCTTTAACTTCCCTGTAATTTAAAAAGTAATTTTTCTTGAATATATTCAATGAATCAGCCTCCATTGTTCCCCAGGAAAGAAAATTCCAAAGATTCACAATCCTCACAAGAAAGATTCATAGAGGAAATCCTCTATGTACTGCATCAGGTTTTCATCTTCAAGGCCAGGAATTGGTTGTCCAGCCATGTGTGACACTGCAATCCCACCTGTTGCAACTGGTGGGATAGTGGGGATAGACTGGAATCAGGGCTGCCACCCCCTGCAGCAGGTCTGAGGCCAGCATAGAGTCAATGTCAATGTGGGGGCAGCAATATTCCACTGCTGGAATACTAGTCAACTTCTGGAGTTGTGTGAGGCCTCCTAACACACCACATTAACCATCTCATGTCCCAACTCTTCCCTCAATGCTCCTATATTGCTGGCCCTCACCCTTCCATAGCCGTTCATACACTAGACACAATATATAGAACAGTCCTCTTGTCAATTGTGTCAATAAACCCTGCTGAGCTGAATCTATTGGTGGCTAACTTTCAAACCCAACCATTCATAATGAGATCCCATTTCTCAATTGTACAAGCAATGCCTGCAAGTCAAATCTTTTAGTGGATTTTGAAGTCAAACAATCATTCATAATAAGATTGAATTCAATAACTCTGACAACAAAGCTTCCAAAGCTGAATATTTAAAACCTTTGAAGCTTAACCATCTATGCTTTGAAACAGTCAAGTAGATGGTGAAATGATGAAACCTTGAAAGCAGAAGGGACAGTTGACGTGGTTCAATCTGAATTTCGACATACAATGGAAAACAGGACTTTATACCATGGATAACATACTTTAATACATTTGACAAAGTTTCTATTTTACAATGTTGTTCAATTAACTTGATTGCAGTGTTAATGGGCCCAATCTTACCATTTTGATTCTAAATGCTTAATCTGGGCGCAATTCAGATTCAACTTGCAAATCTGTTCTCAGGCGCTTCCATATGCACTTAGCCTGATAAAAAAAATTACAGGTTTGAATTGCACCGTGGGTGGAGCTTATTCCATCTGAAATGCTGCAGCTCTGATTGGAGTTTTGAACTGCATATGCTTGGTAAAAAAAAAAATTTGAAAAATGCACCCCTGTCAAATCACTCCCAGGTCACAAAAAGCAGATAAAACAGCCCAGGATCAAAAAAGCGGGAGTGATGGCCCCCCACAGATATCAGAGTTGGAAGCTCTGAACTTATCTCTTCAGAAGCTGGAGCGCCTCAAATAGATCTTTACTGAGCATGTCTGTTTCGTGCCAAATTTGATACACAAACTCTATGGTAAAGAGAAAAATGCTGGTAAATTTGGGCAGGCAGCAGTCCATTAATTCAACTTAATGCATGCATTTTTGACGCAGTTCAGATGGTGGCCATTTTCAGATCTTGGTAAAGTGGGCACCTGCACGGATGCGATCGCGGATCACGTTAATCACCTCACGCCCAACCTTACCGAGTTTTCGCTCCCGGAAATGAGCGCGGCTCGATGATAAAAATCCAGCCCACTGTAAGCCTACTTGTGACACTAATAAATAAAAAAAAATGTAATGACCACTACCCTTTTCAAAACAAACCACTATCACTCTGTTGAAAAGAAATATAATTTATCATACAGCATTTCATTTTGACATGCCAAATTGTCGATATCTTTTGAGCTTCATTATCATTTGGTTCCTGGCTCCAAATTAGGGATCTCCCATAGTTCACGGCACCTTTGAGTTGTGTTGGTTTGTCTCCATGAAACATACATGGTGTCGGAAATGCTGTCTTCCACAATACAGCGGATAATTTTGGACAGCTGGATGCCAGCTTGTGACCCGCTCCCTTATCCCACGCTGTTCAAGACTACTGGTGACAGGCATGAGATAGAGATACCAAAATGGATTCCACCAACCATTCTTTTCTTAAAGTCCACCTTACAAAAATATATAAACATAGAATCTAGAAGCAGGAATAGGCCATTCAATCCTTCAAGCCCACTCCATTATTCATTATGATCATGGCTGATCATCAAATTCAATATCTCTTGATCCCTGCCTTCCCTCCATAATTCTTGATCTTCTTAGCTCCAAGAGATATATGTAATTTCTTCTTGAAATCATAAAACATTTTGGTCTCAACTACTTTCTGTGGTAATGAATTCCACACATTCATCGCTCTCTGGATGAAGAAATTTCTCCTCACCTCAATTCTAAAAGGTTTACCCTTATCCCTAGTTCTGGACTCCCCATCATGGGAACATTCTTTCTGAATGTTCCCTGTCCAATCTTGTTAGAATTTTATAAGTTTCTATGAGATCCCCTCTCACTCTTCTAAAGTCCAGTGAATATAATCTTAAGTCTCTGCTTGTACGACGGATCTGGCATCCCAGAAAGTATGTGCCAGATCATTTGCCGTGTACCATATTAAGAAGATATCCTCAATATATCAGCAACCAGAAATTACTTTAGTCCATCTGGGGTTGCCAAAGCAACTATATGAACACGAACATTTCTTATTTCTTTATTTGTTCCAACAAAACAGTAAAAGAATTTGTATTAAAATTGCTTCCAAATACATTGAAGAGTTATCCTGGCAAAGAAGCAGATCTTTTCGCAAAAGTGGAGAAATACAACTAATGATATACACTGACTTAGAAAGCTTCCTGCATTCTAGTTAGCACTGCTGTCTCACAGCTCCAGAGACCTGGGTTCAATACCCGCTTGGGTCACTGCCTGTGTGGAGTTTGTACATTCTTCCCGTGTTTGCACGAGTCTCCTCCAGTTTCTTCCCACAGTCAAAGATGTGCAGGTTCGGTGCATTGGCCATACTAAATTGCCCCTTAGCGTCATGGGATGCATAGGTTAGAGGGATTAGCAGGGTAAAAGTGTGGGGTTACGGGGATAAGGCAGGGGTGGGATTGTTGTCAGTGCAGACTCAATGGGACGAATGGTCTCCTTCTGCACTGTACGGTTTCTACGATTCTATGAATTTGGAACACATTCCAGATGTTGTCTGGCCATTTGTCTAAACGCAATACGCAGGAATTCTCCGCTACTCTAATTAGAATACTTTTGAATGTGACAATAAATCAATATTAACAACCGAGCCCTAAACAAAGAGCAAAACTCAGTGAAAATTTAAATTCCAGCTCCTCCAAGTATCTTTCCTGCACATTGGGGGCACATCCATAAAAAGTGCAAATAAAACAAGCAGAATATGGCTCACACAGCGACTGAGACACAAAACAGGAAGTGCTGGATATACTCACCAGGTTGTACAGGAGCAAACGTGACACCAAAAAGAAAATTTGTCTCAATTTTAAAAGTTTACTGCAAGGATAGAATTGCACTGCAGGGATTAACAGCAAAAATATCTCCACTGCTAGGTAGATAGTAATGAGGTCCACCCTGCTAGTCACAAAGCCTAATAACAATAGGATCCCCATGTCAGAGAGCTCGATCGTAATAAACAAAGAATAAAACAGCACGGGAAACAGGCCCTTTGGCCCAACGAGCCCGCGCCGCCACCCCGATGTTCCCACCTCTACTCGTGATCCCTGTCTATGTTTATATGCAACGAGGATCCCCGTGTCAGGGAGCTCGATCGTAACGAGGATCCCCGTGTCAGGGAGCTCGATCGTAACGAGGATCCCCGTGTCAGGGAGCTCGATCGTAACGAGGATCCCCGTGTCAGAGATCTATTCTGTTTCACCATTTCGAAGCAGCAGTTCTGATCCATTAACTTAAATGTTGCCTCATTGCCTGGAATGGGAGAATTCTGGGAGTATGCCACAAAACTTCAATAACTCACAACCCCATGTTTATCTTGGGCCTTACATTGGCAGCATATTGTTGGCTTCTGCAATACTTCCCATGTTTTTCTTGAATCTTTAAATGATCACTTACACTTTTACAATTGTTTTCATATTATGGAGTCACTGCTCCTGTTCAAAGATAACCCAGTTTGTCTAAGATATTCCCTTGCATATTGAAACATTGTTTAAAGATTTTAATGTTTTAAGTATTGAAAACATTCGCAAGTATTTAAACAAAGGGCAAAGAAGAACAAGGAAAATTACAGCACAGGAACAAGCCTTTCGGCCCTCCAAGTCTGCACCCACCATGCTGCCCGACTGAACCAAACCCTCTACCCTTCCGGGGACCATGTCCCTCTATTCCTATCTTATTCATGTATTTGTCCAGATACCTCTTAAAACTCACTATTTTATCTGCTTCCACTATCTTCTCTGGCGACAAATTCCAGGCCCCCATCTATGTAAAAAACTTGCCTCATACATCTCCGTTAAAGCTATGCCACCTAGTAATTAACTCTTTCACCCTAAGAAAAGGCTGTTGACTATCCACTCTGTCCATGCCTCTCAATCTCGTAGACTTCGATCAGGTCGTCCCTCTACCTCCATCGTCTCAGTAAGAACAAACCAAGTTTCTCCAACCTCTCCTCATAGCTAATGCCCTCCATGCCAGGCATTATCCTGGTAAATCATTTCTGTTCCCTTTCCAAAGTCTCCACATCCTTCCAGTAGTATGGCGGCTAGATTTGAACTCTACATTCCAAACGCGGCCTCAATAAGGTTCTATAAAACTGCAACATGACATGCCAATTTTTAAACTCAATGCCCCAGCTGATGAAGGCAAGCATACTGTATGCCTTCTTGACTAACTTCTCCACCTGCGTTGCCACTTTCAGTGACCTGTGCACCTGTACACCCAGATCTCTCTGCCTATCAATACTCTTAAGGATTCGGCCATTTACTATATATTTCTTATCTTCATTAGGCCTTCCAAAATACATTACCTCATATTTGTGTGGATTAAACTCCATCTGCCATCTCTCCATCCAAGGCTCCAACTGATCTATATCCTGCTGTATCCTCTGATGGTCCTCATCGCTGTCCGCAAATCCCCCAATCTTTATGTCATCCACAAACTTACTAATCAAACCAGTTATATTTTCTTCCAAATCAGTTACACATATTACAAACAGCAAAGGTCCCAGCACTGACCTTGTAATGAATAATGGGGGACTCAATTGTTAGAGGCACAGACGGGCAGTTCTGTGGGCACAAACGAGACTCCAGGATGGTAGTCTGCCTCCCTGGTACTCGGGTCCTGAATGTTTCTGAGCGGGTAGACAGCATCCTAAAAGGGAAGGGTAATTAGACAGACATCATCGTCCACATTGGTACAAATGATGTAGCAGAAAAAGCAGGGGGATCCTGCAAGAACAATTTAGGGAGTAGAAGGCTAAAAACCAGGACCTCCAGTGTAGCAATCTCTGGATTACTCCCTGTGCTACATGCTAGTGAGGCTAAGAACAGGGAGATTGTGCAGCTAAACACGTGGCTAAAGAACTGGTGGAGGAGGGAGGGTTTCAGATTCGTGGATCACTGGGAAATCTTCCGGACAGAATGGGACCTGTGCAAGAAAGACCTTTTACAACTGAACTGGAGAGACACCAATATCCTGGCTGGGAGGCTTGCTAGTTTGGTTTGGGTGGGTTTAAACTAATGTGGCAGGGGGTGGGAATCAGAACAATAGGTCAGCAAATGTAGAGACTAGGGACAAACATGGGACCAAGATAAGGCTACCTAAGAGGAAGAGCAATCTGGGGGAGAATGAACTCAGTGGGCCTGGAGATCTGGAGTGCATCTGCTTAAATGCAAGGAACATAACAGGCAATAAAGATGAACTTAAAACCTTAACGCATGTGCAGAATTTGGATGTGGTTGCAGTGACAGATGCTTAGTTAACAGAAGGACAGAACTGGCAGCTGAATATTCCAGTGTATAAATGTTTTAGGCGAGACAGAGGAAGGGCTAGAAGAGGTGAGGGAGTAGCAGTAGTGGTTAGGGAGCATATTACAGAGGTAGACAGGGTGGGTAATTCGGAAGGATCATGTAATGAGACGCTGTGGGTAGAGCTCAGAAACAAAAAGGGCGCAGTCACTTTGCTGGGGGAATACTACAGGCCTCCCAACAGCCCATGGGAAGTTGAAGGATGGATATGTAAAGAGATTCTGGGCAGGTGTAGAAAAAAATAGGGAAACTTTAATTTCCCTCATAGACCGGAAATCCCTTAGGGCTGGGAGTCCGGACAGAGAGGAATTTGTAAAATATGTCCAGGAAGACTCTTTGGAACAATATGGTGATAGTCCATCTAGTCAGGGAGCTATACTGGATCTAGTATTGGGGAATGAGCCCAGTCAGGTCATCAAAGTTTCAGTGGGGGAACATGTGGTGAACAGTGACCACAATTCTGTAAGCGTTCAGACAATTATGGAAAAAGGATGAGTGTTGTTTTATGAGTAAGGTACTGAATTTGGGGGAAGGCTAACTACAGCTGGATTAGACAGGATTTGGTAGCTTTGATTGGGAGAGGCTGTTCAAGGGTAAATCCATATCTGGCGTATAGGAATCTTTCAAGGAACAGTTGATAGGAATGCAAGACAGGCATGTACTTGTAAAAAGGAAGGACAGTAAAGGTAGAACTCGAGAGCCGTGGATAACCAGAGAAATTGTGCATCAGATCAAGAAGAAAAAAAAGGCATATGCAAAGTTCAGGCAGCTAAAAACAAATGAAGCACTGGAGGAATTCAGAGAAAGTAGAAAAGAACTCAAACAGGGAGTTAGAGGGGCAAAAAGGGGTCACAAAATGTCCTTGGCGGACAGGATTAAGGAGAATCCCAAGGCACTTTATACATACGTTAGGAACAAGAAGATTGTCAGAGAAAGTAACGGGTCTCTCAAGAACAAAGGAGGCAAATTATGCTTAGAACCCAAGGAAATAAGTGAGATCCGAAGTAAATATTTTGCATCAGTATTCACAAAGGAGAGGGACATGTTGATTGGTAGTGTCTCAGAGGGATGTGTAAACCCGTTAAAATAAATCACAAGGGAGGAAGTGTTAGGTACTTTAGAAAGCATTAAGGTAGACAAATCCCCAGGGCCAGATATCCTTCTGTCCTTGATTACTGAGGGAGAAGAGAGATGAAATTGCTGGGCTTCTAACAGAAATGTTTGTTTCTTCATTGAACACAGGTGAGGTCCCAGAGGATTGAAGGATAGCAAATGTGGTCTCACTATTTAAGAAGGGTAATAAGGATAACCAGGGTAATTATAGGCCAGTGAGCTTAATGCCCATGGTAGAAAAATTGTTGGGAGAAGATTCTTAGAGATAGGGTCTATAACCATTTAGAGCTGAATAGTCTCATTGTCGATAGACAACACGGTTTTGTACGAGGGAGATCATACCTCACAAATTTGAGTTTTTTGAGGTGGTGACAAAAATGATTGAGGAGGGAATGGCTGTGGATGTTGTCTACATGGATTTTAATAAAGCATTTGATAAGGTCCCTCATGGCAGGCTGGTGCAAAAGGTTAAATCTCATGTGACCAAAAGGTGAACTAGCTAGATGGGTACAGAACTGGCTTGACCATAGAAGACAGAGAGTAGCAGTGAAGGGGTCTTTTTCCAATTGGAGGTCTGGTGTTCCGCAGGGCTCTGTACTGGGATCTCTGCTGTTTGTGACATATATAAATGATTTAGAAGACTTAACTGATCTTATGAGTAAGTTTGTGGACGACACAAAGATTGTTGGAGTTGCGGATAGTGATGAACATTGTCAGAGAACACAGCAGGATATAGATAGGCTGAAAAATTGGGCAGAGAAATGGCAGATGGAATTTAATCCAGATAAATGCGAAGTGATGCATTTTGGTAGATATAATGCAGTGGGGAGCTATACAATAAATGGCAGAACCATCAGAAGTATAGACATAAAGAGAGATCTGGGTGTGCAAATGCACAGATCCTAAAGGTGGCAGCACAGGTGGAAAAGATGGTGAAGGCGGCATATGGCATGCTTGCCTTTATTGGGCGGGGCATAGAACATAAAAGTTGGCATATGATGTTGCAGTTATATAGAACATTGGTTAGGCCACATTTGGAACACTGCATCCAGTTCTGGTCACCATATTACCAGGAGGACATAGAGGTTTTGGACAGAGTGCAGAAAAGGTTTACTAGGATGTTGTCTGGTATGGACGGAGTTAGCTATAAGGTGAGTTTGAATAAACTAGGATTGTTTTCCCTGGAAAGACAGAGGCTGAGGGGCAACCCAATAGTTTATAAAATTATGAAGGGCATAGTTAGGACGAATAGTCAGAAGCTTTTTCCCAGATCAGAAATGACAAACACAAGGGGTCACAAGTTCAAGGTAAGGGGGGAGGTCAAGGTTCAATATAGATATGGCAGGGGCCGAGAACACATTACCAAGCAGGGTGGTTGAGGCAGACACACTGGGATCATTTAAGACTTGTCTCGATAGCCACATGAACAGACTGGGAATAGAGATATACAAATGGATGGTCTAGTTAGGAACTCACGATTGGTGCAGGCTTGGAAGGCTGAAGGGCCTGTTCCTGTGCTGTATTGTTCTTGGATCCCTGAGGAACGCCACTTGTCACAGCCCACCATTCAAAAACACACCCTTCACTGCTACCTTCAGTTGTCTGTGACCAAAGCAGTTTTGTATTCATTTTGCCAGCTCACCTCTGATCCTACGCAATTCCACCTTCTGCATCAGTCTGCCATGTGAGACCTTGGTGATAGTTTTTGAAAAGATTCTTAAAATTGTTTAAAAAGGTTGTTTTAAAAAGTATTCAGTCTTTAGAAGTATTTAAAACCATAATAAAATATCCACTTGCCACTGAGCTGAAGAGAATCTCAAGGAGCCAGTCTTCCTATTGTAACGTCACTAGGGGACACAGATTTGTCCAAAGGCACCAGGCTGCTGCTAGACCTCACTAATACTTTCAATATTGAACGATGCTGCAGCACAAAGTGCAAGTTCTCATTGTAGCTTAGAGACTAGGTATATACACAATCCTTTGTGCAGTCAGCAGACTACACCAGTGCTTCAGTGCTAACAGGAAATCCCAGGCCAAAACAGCATGTTACTCATATCCTGCAATACCAGTTCACACCATCAGGTGGTGTTCCTATTCCTGCCATTCATTGGAAAGAAGTTGATCTGTTGTTTGGGAGAAATCTGTTTGAATTTAGTCAGGTTTCATTGTACTTGTACCCCCATCAAGTATTTTTTAATTTTTTTAACTTTACACACCTATGACTGTGTGGCCAAATTCTCGCCCAACTCCATTTTTAAGGTGCTGATCCCACCACTGGTGTAGTGGGTCAGATCTCAAACAACGATGATCTAGAGCATAGAATTGAGATTGAGAATCCGGTGAATTTGTGCCACGACAATACTCTCTCCCTCAATGCCACCAAAATGAAGGAGATAGTCATCGACTTCAGGAAACTTAGTGTCATTGGCGGCACGGTAGCACAGTGGTTAGCAATGCTGTTTCACAGCTCCAGGGACTGGGTTTGATTCCTGGCTTGGGTCACTGTCTGTATGGAGTTTGCACATTCTCCTCGTGTCTGTGTGGGTTTCCTCCGGGTGCTCCAGTTTCCTCCCACAATCGAAAGACCACCAACACCTCTTTATTACCAAATAAACCTGCTGGACTTTAACCTGGTATCGTGAGATTTCTTACTGGTCCCTCCATACAGATGCTATAGTTAATAAAGTCCAAAGAAGTGCAGGTTAGCCTGCTATAATTGCAGCCATGCTATAATTGCTCTTAGCGTCCTGAGGTACGTAGACTTGAGAGATTAGTTGGTAAATAAGTAGGGATGTGGGAGTAGGGCCTGAGAGGATTATGGACAGTGCAGGCTCGATGGGCTAAATGGCCTCTTCCTGTACTGTAGGGTTTCTATGATTTCTATGACATTGGAATATGCATCTTGATGGGGCAGGGAGAAGAGATCCTGTTAAAGCCAGGAGGATCTTGGGGTTTTTTTATGCAAGACTACATCCATTGAAAGTGAGGCATAATGTATAAATATGGTATAAAGTTAATGGAGATAGTCTATTTTGTGTATCAGTTGCTTACCAAGCGATGTTTGGTCAATGTTGATTTTGTTGGTTGCAGTAAAAGCTTTAAAACATGAAATCTTGTTGAGTTATTTGATTTGATTTATTATTGCTGCATTTATTAACCCACAGTGAAATTCTTGTGCACCATACGGCTAAAGCATATACCTTTCATAGAGAAGGAAACAGGAGGGTGCAAAATGTTGTGTTACAGTCATAGCTAGGGTACAAGGAAAGATCAATTTAAAGCAAGATAGGTCCATTCAAAAGTCTAACAGCAACAGGAAAGAAGCTGTTCTTAAATCAGTTCGTACGTGATGTCAGATTTTTGTATCTTTTTCCCGATGGGAGAAAGTGGAAGAGAGAATGCCCAGAGTGTGTGATATTCTTTGCACTATATCACTCAGAAATTCATATAACTTTTAAAGTGTTATTCATCTCGACAGGGATCATAACTTAAGTGCTAAAGAATTACTCTGTGTCTATTTTCACTGAGGAAAATACAAGAAATCTTCAAAAATTGGAGGTCCAAGGGACTGGGGAGAACTTTAAATTAAATGAAATTTGTATTGGAGAAATTAATGGAACTGAATCTTTATAAGTCCCCGGACTTGATTATCTACACCCCAAAGAGGTACTTACGGAGATAGTAGATTGGTAAGCATCTTCCATAGAATCCCTATAGTGCAGAAGAAGGCCGTTCAGCCCATCAAATTTGTACAAATTCTCTTACTCAGGCCTACTTCCCTCTCTATTTCTGTAAGCCTGCACAAAGTATAACTGATTCTGGAATTATTCCTGCAGATTGGATGGTAGCAAATGTTATTCTACTATTTAAAGATAAGGAGAGCGAAAATGAGAAACTACAATCTTATGTCAGTAGTAGAGAAAAATGCTAGATTCTATTAAAAAAGATGTAATAAATAGGCACATGGATAATAATGGTCTGATTCAACATAGCCCGCATAGATTTATGAATAGGAAATCATGTGTGACAAATCCGCTTTTTGAGAATCTTAGTAACAGAATGGAGAAACAGTGGATTTTCAAAAGGCTTTTGATAGACTCCCCCATAGGAAGCACTTTAAATTAAAGCATATGGGATATGAGGTAATATACTGACATGGAGTAGGATTGGTTAACAGACAGAAAACACAATGATCTGTTTATTCCTATTCGCTCATGTTGCAAGGTTGTGGCTGGTGGGGTGCTGCAGAGATCATTATTCAAGCCCAGCTGTTCACAACATGTGGGGACCAAATACAATATTTCCAAGTTGATGGACGATACAAAGCTTGGTGGCAATGTTTGGTAACAGGAAGCATAAAGCAGTTTGAAGAGGATTTTTTTTATTCATTATTGGGACATGCGCGTCACTGGCTGGCCAGTGTTTATTGCCCATCCAGAGTTGTCTGACGGCAGTGGAGAATCAACCACATTGCAGTGGCTCTGGACTCACATGTAGATCAAACAAGATTTTCTTCCCTAAAGAACTAGATGAGCTTTTCCGATAATTGATAATGGTTTCATGGTCATCAGTAGTTTCTTCATTCCAGATTTTTTTTTATTGAATTCGAATTCTACCATCTGAAGTCGCAGGATTCGAACCTGGGTCCCCAGAACATTAGCCAAATTTCTGGATTAATAATCAGGAGATAATATCATTAGGCTATTGCCTCCCCATTTGGACAGAGTGGACAAGAACCTGGCAGATGGAATAGAATGTGGAAAAACTGAGGTTATCCACTTTAATACAACGAACAGATGTGTAGAGTATTTCTTAAATGGCGAGAGATTAGAAAGCGTAGATGTACAAAAATACCCAAGAGTCCTCATCATAAGTCCCTGAAGGCTAGCATGCAGATGCAGCAGTCAATTACTAAGGCTAATGGTATGCTGATCCGTATAGTAAGTGGATTTGAGTACAGGAGTAGCAAAGTCTTGCTTCAATTATATAGAAGCTTGGTTAGGCTGCGCTTAGAGTACTGTATATTGCTTTGGTCCCCTTATCTTAGGGAGGATATTATTGCCATAAGACAGAGTGCAACAAAGGTTCACCATGCTTGGTCCTGTCTGATAAAGAGAGATTGGGAAAGCTGGACCTATACTCTCTAAAATAATGAGAGGTGATGTACAAAATACCTAAAAGGAAGAGACAGGGTAGATGAAGGTAAGATGTTTGCCCCCTGGTTACAGAGTCTAGAACCGAGGGGATACAACTTCAAAATAACAGGGAAGCCAATTACGACCAAGCTGATGAGAAATTTCTTAACACAGAGGGTTGTAAATCTCTGAAATTCTCTACCGCAGGGAGTTGTGGAAACTCAGGTCAGTTTGAAGTAGAAATTGACAAATTACTAAATGCCAATGACATGAAGGGGCACTGTGATAGGGTGGGAAAATGGCATTGAAGTGGATGATCAGCCATGCCAGTATTGAATAGCACTGCAAGCTCAATGGGCTAAATGGCCCAATCCTGCCCCTGTGTTATATAAATGCAGGCCTTTTCTTACAGTCACAGGTAATTTAACTAGGATTCTGAACTTTGACGCAATAATATTAAATACATAAAACCCATCTGGTTCACTCATTTCTTCAGGGAAGGAAATCTACCATCTTTCCTTGTCTAGCCGGCATGTGATTCCAGAGACACAGTAATGTGATTGACTCTGGAAAAAAAGTGTCCCCCTCTTAACAGCAATAAATGCTGGCCCAGCCAGCAACGCCCACACTCCATGAAAGAATTTTTAAAAATTATTCAGCACCAAAGTCACTTAGCAACAAACAGTAAGCAGCACACACCAGTATTCAGGGGTTACACAACAGGAATTATCTGAAGCAACCAAATTTCCTGACAGGAACAGAAATGATTCCAGAGATTCTACAGTCACCTGACCGAGACTTGACCAACAATACAGGAAAGAGACCAAACCCGGTTTGGTGCTCACTGTCTGCACAAAATTACATTTTACAACCAAATTCCTAAAGATCAAGTATCAGCCTGGTCAGTCCACCAGATCCTCGTCCAGGAGAACTTTTCCCAAGCATATCCCTTGCACAACTACCCACATCTCACACATCGCACATAAAACCCAGTAATTCAATCCGTGAGGAAGGATAAAATAAGCAGCAGCTTGTTTACAAGTGTCTGAAAGGCAGCCTGCGGGAGCGGGGAAAGCGGATGAGTAATTTTATGGGCTGTTGAGAAAGAGGCAACAGCTCACATCCGCAGCAACTACCCGAAGGGGGCTTGCATACAGCTGTCCCGCAAAGCCCACCAGCAGAACCCAGCACAGATCCTGAATGTGGTTTTATTTCAGTGATGAGATAGGAATTCTCTCCCTTGTTCGGCTTGTAGAGACTCGCGCAGTCAGAATGTGCCTCTTCCCTCAGCCCACACACAATTCTGATTGGCTTTCCGAAATCGAACGAGAAACGAAGGCTAATTAAGTGCAAAATAGTAATTATTAACCCTGTGAACCCAGGTTTATAAACCCAAACTTCGCTAACGTGTTAGCTACAATGGCAGTACCTTTATGCAAACGTAAGGTTGTATGTCAAGTTCCCTTTCACTGATTCTGTTGAATTTTAGAATGCATTCACACACCAAATTTGATGTAAACGCAGGAGATGCTAAACTTGCATCTGGAATTAAGATCGAGGATTTCTCTTCACTCTGGGTTAAAGCAAGTGGGAGGACATTTGTTTAGCACCTTACAAGATTGTATAAACTCCTGTTATAAAATGGTTAATGTTAGACACTGACCCTCTGTAAAATCCAGTTACATTTACATGCTTATAGTGCAGAAATTCTCAACTTCCAACTCTCTGAACAACGCAGCATTCTCCCTTTCTCTGTGTGCCCAGCAAAAGATGCCAAGCAGTAATAACTGGAGCCCAGACAGCAAAATATCAGCAGTTTGTTGTCCGTGAGTGGAAAACACAAGGTAAAGTTCATCAAACACAAAAGTTGGAAAAAATATATACATCAAAATGGAAACATCTAACATGCTCAAGATGAAAGGTATGAGTTGGAGAGTGAGTAAGGTCTCAGGAACACAATGAAGCATCTTTCAAATTACACCAGCCACAAGAATATAATCTAACTCAGGTCATGACTCCGCAAAGTTGAGTTATTCATGACCCCATGGGATTACAACATCTCAAGTGGGCATTTAGAAAACCTTAGCACCATTGGACATGGTTAAAATGGTTTTACATACAGCCATACAAACTAGGAGCAAAGGTAGATCACTCGGCCTATCGAACCTGCTCCACCATTCAATAAGGTCATGGCTAATCTGATTGAAGTTACAATCCTACTTTCCCACCTACTCCCTGTGGTTGTGTGGCCCCTTTAAGGGGGGGTTGATCTCTGAGGACCATGTAATCAGGCCAGACCCCATGGACAGTCAGCCTGGGAAGTCGATCCAGTCGGGAGCAAGGATGTATGCCTGTGCCGGGAAGGAAGCTCAGCTGGAGTCAGGGAGCAAAGTGTAATTGTGTCTTTAGGTCTATCTAGCCATTGCTTACGTACACAAATTTTATTGTTGTAACGAACTCCTCTTAACTTGAACTCAAAGAGTCATCCTCAAGAAATTACATTGTCAATAAGGATTTTAGTTTTTGATAGTCCTCAGGAGTTTACAGTGTGCAGCTAGGGAGGGAGGGGACGGAGCATCGAAACTACAAAGAGGTACAAAAGCCATATAAAATGCCTTTAATTGGAAAAATTGACTTGTTTGACCCAGAGATGGAAAATTAGGGGCAATATATCAAAAGGCTGCGTTATCTCTGCGTAACAAATGAGATAACAACAGAAGAAAAAAACAGAAGCTGATTCTTCCAACAGTCTGTGACTCACAAGCTTACAGCCTCATGAGTCTTTTAACCAAATAGTCAAATTGGTCAAAAATAATTTTAACCCCCACCCTCAATTCTCCTGTGGTATAAATTTCATCCTGCGACCAGGAGCCAGCTGAAGTCAGTCTCTCGTTTTGTGGCCAGATTGAGAGGGTTAACAAAGCACTGTGAATTTGACCCAGCTTTAGGAGAGATGTTAAGGGCCGTTTGGTCTGTGGAATTAACAGTCTTGTAATACAGACGAAGGAGCTGCTGGCTATGACCAAAATCTCCTTAGAAAAAGCTGTGGAGATGGCCCAGGCGACTGAATGTGCTGAGCAGGGCATTAGAGAATGTCGGGCACACTCTGTAAAGGGGAACCGTTTGCCGCTGGAAATGAGTGCTGTGAGTAACAGCCCAGGTGAGGGCGCAGCAATTCCCGAAAAGGGGAATACAGCATTGGGGAGGGGAAACTGGTTTCCAATGTGGTAGAGAGCGCTCCCGAGAAACTTGCCGATGCAGGAATTGTGCACATTTCTGATGTAATTAGAAGAATCATTTACAAGCACAGTGTGAAGTGTGAACATACAAAGAGAAAAAAAACACCAATGCTTAGTCCAACTCCATCAAAAAAACTGGATAAGAAGCCTGACAAGGGACCCAAGACTCTAAACCAGATCTAGCTAAACAAAGAGCCTCCCAGCGATATCGCTGATGGTAATTTTTTTTAAGTTGCCATGCACTCATTTTTATTTGGCTGGCTTGGTGATTAGCACTGCTGCCGCTCAGTGCCAAGGAACCAGGTTCATTCTGGCCTCCAGTGACTGTTTGTATGGAGTTTACACATTCTCCCCATGTCTACATGGGTTTCCTCTGGGCGCTTCGGTTTCCTCCCACAGTCCAAAGACGTGCAGATTAGGTGGATTGGCCATACTAAATTACCCCTTAATGTCAGGGGGATCAGCAGAGTAAATACATGGGATTACGGGGATAAGGCCTGGGTGAGATTGTGATCAGTACAGGCTCAATGGGCCGAATTTCTTCCTTCTGCACTGTAAGATTCTATAAATGGAAAATCCCTTAAAATGGAGATTGACACAGGAGCTGTGACCACAGTCACAAGAGAATAGGCATTTTGTTACCTGCGAAAAAGTCTTCAGGCAATGGGATTGAATGAATGAGGAGCCATTTTATTTACTTATACAGGAGCGATACTGAACACAGTAGAGTCAGTTGTAGTAACTGTCTCCTACAGGAATGAAACAATTCGACTGCCTGTTTTAATAATCAAGAGTTATAGGCCTGTTTAATGGATTGAGACTGGTTGATGCAGATAAAACTAATTTGGTTGGAAACATTAAACCTACAGGATGGAGGTTTCAAGAAGACTGGGAAGACTAGAAGGTGTTATAAAATATGTCCAGTTCTGGGAATGGGCTGCACCCAGAGTTAATATCCCCAAACTGTAAGAATACGTGGGGATTACAAAATTAATTGCTAATCAAGGAGTTCAGATGGACAGATACGCTATTCCTAAAATAATAGACTTCTATGCTAAATTAGCAGGGGGCCTGAAGTACACCCAAGTTCTATCTCAGTCACACCAACAAGCAACTGGAGCTGGATAAGGATTCTCAGAGATTGGTTACTATCAACACCCATTAAAGACTATACCAATACATGTTTATCTTTGTGAGTCTCATCAACTTGCGCCATTTTCCAACATACAATGGAAAATTTGTTACAGGGTATTCCCTAACATATGTAGATAACCTAATTACAGGAGTCTTATCTAAGGAACGCAAGTCAAAACGTCAAGAGAGTTTTAAGAAGATTTAAGGAGGTGATAGTGTGTCTGAAAGGTGAGAAATACACTTTCCAGGCAAATGAAGTTACATACCTGGGTTTCAGATTACAAAGAACAAAGAAAATTACAGCACAGGAACAACCCCTTCAGCCCTCCAAGCCTGCACCCATCATGCTGCCCAACTGAACTAAAATAACCTACACTTCCAGGGACCATGTCCCTTTATTCCCATCTTATTCATGTATTTGTCAAGACACTCCCTAAAAATCATAATTGTATCTGCTTTCACTACCTGCTCCGGCAGCAAGTTCCAGGCAGTTGTGTAAAAAACTTGCCTCATACATCTCCTTTAAACCTTGCCCCTCATACCTTAAACCTAGTAATTGATTCTTCC
Source organism: Sphyrna mokarran (assembly GCA_024679065.1). Lineage (NCBI taxonomy): Eukaryota > Metazoa > Chordata > Chondrichthyes > Carcharhiniformes > Carcharhinidae > Sphyrna > Sphyrna mokarran. The sequence continues at coordinate 27,125,514 of JAGIQG010000009.1, forward strand.
ACTCTGGGGAAAAAGCTTCTGACTATCCATTCTGTCCGTGCCTCTCACAATCTTGTCGACTTCTATTAGGTCATTCCTCAAACTCGGTCATTCCAGTGAGAACAAAAACAAGTTTCTCCAACCTCTCCCCATAGCTAATACCCTCCATACCAGGTAACATCCTGGTAAATCTTTTCTGTACCCTCTCCAAAGCCTTCACATCCTTCTGGTAGCATGGCGACAGCATCGAACACTATATCCCAAGTCCAGCCTAACTAAGGTTCTATAAAGCTGCAACAGGATTTGCCAATTTTTAAACTCAATGCCCCAATCAGTGATTGCTGTATGCCTTCTTGACTACCTTCTCCACCTGCATTGCCACTTTCAGTGATCTGTGCATTTTAAACACAGGTCCCTTTGCCTATCAACACTCTTAAGAGTTCTGCCAGTGTTCTTAAGGGTAGATGCAAAAGGTTTACGTCCTTCGGAGGATAAAGTTAAATTAATAAAGAAAGTACCTCAGTCTAAAAACTTGCCTGAGTTAAAATCATTCCTGGAAACGGTAAACCATTTACAACGGATTCCTAAAAAATGTATCTACAATTTTAGTCCTGATGGCAGCGTTCCAAAAGTAAAGCAAGCTTTACACTCACTGGCACTCCTTCTACACTACAATCCAACCAAACAATTAGTAGTTACATGTGATGCCTCACCTTACGGAGTAGGAGCAGTTTAGTCCCATAAGATGCTAGAAGGGCTGGAAATTTGCCTCTAGGACATTATCAGATGCAGAAAAAAGTATTCTCAGATAAACAAGGAAAATACTTTAGTAACTTACGCAGTGAAAAAGTTTCGTGTATAATATTTATACATACATACACACACATGGTAGACATTTCACCATAGTGTCAGATCACAAGTCTTTGTTGGGTTTATTGTAAGAATATAAACCCATGCCATCAACTGCTTCTGTGAGGGTACGCAGATGGGCTCCATTGCTAGCTGCATACAGCGACTCTTTCTAGCATTGTCCAGGAACACAAATACGCAATGCGATGTACTCAACTTTTTACTCCTTTCTCAAACAATCCCCACACTATCAACACCACAAAAAATCATGTTGGCGCCACATTTGATGGAAGAACCTGCCAGTTTCAGCAAATTACATGAAGATTTGGACTGAAAGAGACTCAGTACTGCCTAGGATTAAGGGGATGGTAATGCGAAGATGGTGATGATGTGTCAGAGCAACTTAAACCAGCAACGTAGAATGGAGATTAACACATGATGATGTCATGTTATTATGGGGAGGGGGTGCTTATGATGTAATGCTACCCGTGGGGTAGCAAATACAAGCTATTGTATTTGTATTACAATGCATAACGCACACCCAAGACAAAACAGGATGAAAGCACTCATCCAAAGTTACATTAGGTGGCTGGGAATCGATAAAGAAATCAAAAAAATTCACTCAGCGCCCAAGTTATGACACCCAAGGGGAATTTCTGCCACCAGCAAATATGCACCCAATGGCCAAGTAGGCCTTGGGCAAGGCTAAACATAGAATTTGCAGATCCCTGACCACAGCCACCATTCTTAAGTTGAGGCAGAATTTTGCCATCTGTGGTGTCCCAGAGATCATAATGTCAGACAATCCACGGTATTTACAGCAGATGAATTTTGGAAATCTGTAAAGTCAAATGGTATTCATTATGGTCACTCATTGCTTTATTACCCAGCTTCCAAATGGTTAGCAGAACAAGCTGTATAAATGCTCAAATCATCAATGAAGAAGCAAGTTCAAAGCCCATTACTATTACATTTAGCAAGTTTCTCACTGTCATACAATATCATGTCAAATACAACAACGTGGGTCACGCCAACTGAGTCACTGTCAGGATATCGTCTGCAGACCCAGTCAGATTTAGTATTTCCAGATTTTGCTGGGAAACTGGATAAGCAAAAGCATGATTCAAGGAAGAAGGATAGAGTTTTCCAAATTGATGATCCAGTCCTCGCCAGGAACTTTGCAGCTGGACTGACACGGGTGTCTGGAAAAACCGTGGAAAGAACTGGACCGGTTTTCCTATATTTTTGAAGCATGAGATCAATATGTAAAGTAACAAGTGGACTATGTGAGGAAGGGAGCTGGGATTGATACTGGGGATGCATAGGCACCTTCTGCGGAAGACACGTGTTTAGCAGCTGCTGTTAGAGGCATCCATGTGTAAGTTTGGAGACGGGATACTTAGCGCTTGTTGAAAATGAGACAACAGCTACTGAGGCTGGGTTCAACCCCAGGCTGACAAGTTTACCATTTGCAATAGGTGCCCAGATGTCTTCTCATTGAAGATCGGAATACTGAATTCCCATATTCAAGACTGAATTTGTGATTAGTTTTTCCTGATGGTTCCCTTCTTGTCTTATTCAGTTATACTTACCCACGTTTAATGATCTCCCTTCTGTTTCATTCATAGATAAATTTGCAAGTGAGCAGAGGGTGTGGTAGCATGGCCCCTTTAAGAGGGTGATCCTCAGGGCTATGTGATTGGTCCAGACCCTATGGAGAGCCAACCTGCACAGAAAGCTAAGCCAATCAGGAAATGGGAGGAACCTCAGTTGGAGCTGGGGAGCAGATGTGTAATCATGTCTTTAGTTTTGTCTGACCATTGCTTGTACATACATATTTATTACTAACAACACTATGTTGTTAGTAATAAACCTTCTGAACTTAAAATCACCCTTAAGTTATTATGCCCCTGATTAATTAATAATCTATCCAGCTCTGCCAGAAAAACAAAGAAAGACTCTGCTTCCACTGCTTTTCAGGAAGACAATTCCAGAGATTCACCATCTCCTCATTTTGGTCTGAAATGATGCGTCCTTACTTTTTAAACAGCGACTCCTTTTTCTACATCCTCCCACAAGAGAGAACACCCTCTTCACATTCACCCCATCAATACCCCTCTGGATCTTAAAAAGTTTCAATGAAGTGGAAAGGGAAATGGAATTTGACTAATTTATTCAAATACCTTGAGGATACAACGAGCAAGGTGGATAAAGAATACGAGGAACTTTAATATACTCAGACATTACGCCTATGACTGTATGGCCAAATTCCCCTCCAATTCGATTTTAAGTTTGCTGCTGACACCATTGCAGCGGGTCAGATGTCAAATTATGATAAGACAGAGTACAGGAATGAATCAGAGAACCTGTTGAATGGGTGCAATGACATTAACCTTGTCCTCAATATCAACAAAACAAAGGAGGTAGTCATCAACTTCAGGAAACGCAGTGGAGAACATGCCTCTGTCTACATCAATGGGAATGAAGTAGAAATGGTCATGAGCTTCAAATTTTTAGCTGTCCAGATCACCAACAAACTGTACTGGACCCCCCCATTGCCAATACTATAGTTAAGAAAACCCCACCAACGCTTCCACTTTCTCAGAAGAGTAAGGAAATTTGACATGTCAACAATGACTCTCACTAACTTTACACATGCATCATAGAGAGCATTTTTCTGGTTGTATCATAGCTTGGTATAACTCTTACTCTGCCCAAGAAACTACAAAAGCTCGTGAATATAGCCCTAGTCCATCACTCAAACCAGGCTCCCATCCGTTGACTCTGTCTACACTGCCTCAGCAAAGCAGCCAGCATTAACAAGGACATCACGCATCCTGAACATAGCCTCTTCCACCTTCTTCTGTTGGGATAAAGAAACAAAGATCCGAGGTCACGTACCGACCGATTTAAGAACAGCTTCTTCCCTGCTGCCATCGGACTTCAGAATGCACCTACCTTGCAGTAAGTTTATCCTTCTCTTCACCCTAAGCTATACATTCTGCACTCTCTCGTTTCTTTCGCTGTGAACGGCATGCTTTGTCTGCACTTTTCAGATACTGGCCTATTCTTGTTCTTATTTCCTGCCCTGGGTTTGGTTGGATTTTCTCCACTGTCTGTACTTCCTCTGTCTGTACTTCCTCTGTCTGTCTGTCCAGCCCTGGGTGTATGTTGCATCATTCTCCACTGTTGGTGCACCCTTCGTGTGTGTCTCTCTGTCCGGTCCTGGGTTTGTACTGAATCGTTCTCCATTCAATGTGCTTCCTCCCCTATCTGTCCAGCCCTCGGTTTGTTTGAATCGATCTCCATAGTTTGTGTGTGCCTCTCTGCTCAGTCTTAGATTTGTTCAAATTATTCGCCATAGTCTGGGCACGCTGTGCATGTGTGTCTCTCTCTCTGCATGTGTGTCTGTATCTCTGTAGGTGTGTGTCTCTCTCCCTACCCAGACGTGGGTTTGTCCTGAATGGTTCTCATAATCTCTGCACTCTCTGTACCACCGCTCACAACTTGCTTAAGAACAATCACTAAAGGGTGTCCATTTAAAACAAAGCTCCCCCCTCTACAGCACTGAGCGTCCCGGAATATTGGTTACAATACAAAAATACCACCGACTCCGGCCTTCGCTCACTCGTCAGGTTTATATTAATAAGTGACTTCCCTCCTCTTCCCCCATACAGTGAACCATCTTCTGCCTGTGTCTTTATACAGCCTGTTTTCCTGAACACAGACGTATTAAACGTGTTGGATACAACGCACGGGATAAGCAGATTACAACAGTCTAAAAACTTCCAAAACGCCCAAGTTAACTTCCTTTTTCTAATTTGCTGATACCCTCAGCAAAAATTGTTCCCGGCACCTTACCTTGAATGAGGTTTCAGCTGTGTCAATATTTTGTCAACATGTAAATTATTTTTTACATCATGTTTTTTTTAAAAAAAGTGGTTTGTTATTGGTTCTCTGCCTTGAAGAAAGCGAGAAGAATCAGCACCGGCAGAAACCCTGCCTATTCTATTAAAAACTAGTCACACGACCCTCCTTCCTCCCCTCCCCCGTGGCCCTGCTAAATATCCCTCCCTAAAATCGTATCGAATTCTCTTCTGAAGGTTACAATCCATCACTTGCCCTCCGAAGGCAAACCATAACAACTGGTCGAGTTTAACAAAAAAAATTAACTCCTGCCTGACTTATTTTGTAAATGGGACCTCTGGAAACACCCTGCAACCATTCTCCTTATTCAGAATCACAAAATATTACAGTGCAAAAGATGCTCATTGAGTCTGCACTGATGCCTAAAACGCCCTGACCTGCCCACCTAGTCCCACTGCCAGCACTCAGCCCATAACCTTAAATGTTATGGCATGCTAAGTACACATACAGCTACTTCTTAAAGAATATGAGGCATTCCACCTCCACCACCCTCCCCGGCAATGCATTCCAGACTGTCCATTGTCTGAGTAAAATAGCTTTTCCTCAAATCCCTGCGAAACCTCCCACCCCTCACTTTTAACTTGTGTCCCCTCATAACTCTCCCTTCAATCCTATTAACTCTTATCAAAGCCTACCTTAGTTTGGAACATTTCAAATCCCTCTTAACTTCCTCTACTCAAGGAAGAACAATCCCATCGTGCAATAGTTCATTGTAAATTTTATATTTTCAACAGTAGTTTATCTGACATCCTTTGTTTCACACATATACGTATAAAGAATTGTATTTGGAAAGCATCTTTCACAATCTCCGGACATTGCAAGATGCTTTCAGCCAATGAAGTACTTCTGAAATGTTGTCATGTGGAAAATGCTGTAATGCAGTGGATATATTGACATTTAGAGGCTTGCTAACTTGGTCTGACCAGGTTGTGATTTTAAAATTCACATACTTGTTTAAAAATCCCTCCATGACCTTGCCATTCCCCACCTTTGTAACCTCTATCTTCAGAGATCTCTTTACTCCTCTAATTCTGCCCTCCTATGCATCAGTGACCTTAGTTGCTGCACTATTGGTGGTCATTCCTACAATAATCCTCCCTAAGCCTCGCTGCGCCTTCCCTGCTTTAAGACTTTTTTTAAAGCTTACTTCTTTAATCAGTGGTTAACACTGCTGCCTCACAGCACCAAGGACCTGGGTTCAATTCCCAGCTTGAGCCACAGTTAGTGCGATGTCTGCACATTCTCGCTGTGTCTGCGCAGGTTTCCTCTGGGTGCTTTGGTTTCCTCCCACAGCCCAAAAGAGTGCATTGACCATGCTAAATTCTCCCTCAGTGTACCCGAGCAGGCACCGGAGTGTGGTGACTAGGGGATTTTCACAATAGCCTCATTGCAGTGTTAATGTAAGCCTAGTTGTGACTAATGAAAAATTTAAAAAAAACTTTTGGCCACCTGTCCTAACATCACCTTATGTGTCTCGATGTCAAATCTCTTTTGACCGCTTACGTGAAGTGTCTTGAGATGCTTTATTATGTTAGAGGCGCTATATAAATGCAAGTTGCTATTGTTGAGTTCTATATTTTTCCATTTTAGTAGAGCACACACACAGTGATGACAGTACGAAAAGCAAAGCTGAGTGTATCTGCTTTGTAACATGAAGAATGTCTTATGGGCAATCATGTAATGCCTTCTAATTAGTTGCTGCATATTTGCTTACTAAATGCAATGCAGAGACTGAAATTAAAAAAAATGTCTTGCATTTGTCTAAAAAAAATAGCCAGTGAAATGAACTGAACAGGTAATCATTAGGTTCAGACTGTAGGTAGAACTCTGATTTGAGTCGCTGAAAGTGTATAACAGCAGCTTGGAGAAAAATGTGCGAGAGAGCATTAGTGCAAGGATGCAGTCCTTATTTACCCACTGCCAATCTTGAAATAGCCAGATGTTGCCCCATTGTAGTTGACAGAATTGTACGTGATTTCATGGAAGGAATGAATGCCCCCAATTGTCCAGCTGGGCAATCTACTGTCTGCAAAAGTTTAAAAGCTGACAAGATCGAAGGCCTTGCTGAAGACTGTGAATGCAATGTAGAACAGTTTGCACTGTTCATGACCCTTCTCCTCTAGTTGCCAAAGTGAGAAACTTACATCAGCAGTTAATCCCTGCCAGCTCAGAAGCCACAGTGAGAACAGCTTCTTCCCTGCTGCTGTCAGATTTTGAATTGACTCATCTCATATAACATTGATCTTTCTCTAAACCCTAGCTATGGAATGTAACACTACATTCAGCACTCTCTCTTTTCCTTCTCTCCTAATTACTCTGTGAATGGTATGCTTTTTCTGTAATAGCATGCAAGAAGCAATACTTTACGCTGTATCTCAATAAATGGGTGGCATGGTGGCACAGTGGTTAGCATTGCTGCCTCACAGTGCCAAGCACCCAGGTTCGATTCCAGGTGACTGCGTAGAATTTCTACATTCTCCCCATGTCTGCATGGGTTTTCTCCGGGTGCTCTGGTTTCCTCCCGCACTCCGAAGATGTACGGGTTAGGTGGATTTGCAAAGCCACATTGACCTTTAATGTCAGGAGATTATCAAGTGGATCAGTAGGGTAAATACCTGAGGTTATGGGGATAAGGCCTGGGTGGGATTGTTATTGGTGCAGACTTGATGGGCCAAATGGCCTCCTTATGCCATGTAGGGATTCTATGGTTCTACGTGACAATAAAAAATCAAATCAAAGGAGTAGGTGCATAATGCCATGATCTGCAATATACTCAGAGCAAAGCGAGCAAAGACCTCCCCACGATACTTAACAAGGAGATGCCTTGGATGCAATCACTGCCATTCCCTTTATTTTTCTACAAAGTAATTAGATTTGCATCAAATATGCCTTGAGAAACAAATCTTTCCTTCAGGCAGCGATATAAAAACTATACCAAGTTAAACTATCCCAAGCTTTATTCAACATAGGACAACATAAAGATCTTTTGAATGATGGCTTACAAGCAAGTAATAATTCCTGTGGCAAAAACAGAAAATGCTGGAAAGTAGAACATAGAACACAGCACAAACAGGCCCTTCAGCCCACAAATTGCACCAATCATATCCATACCTACCAGGCCATAGTACTATCTATAACTCCCAATCCCATTAAATCCCATATACTCATCCAGAAGTCTCTTAAAAGACCCTGAGTTTGCCTTCATCACCACTGACGGCAGCCGATTCCACTCACTCACCACCCTCTGAGTGAAAAACTTATCCTTAACATCTCCTCTGTTCCTGCTCCCCAGCACCTTAAACCTGTGTCCTTTCGTAATGACCATTTCAGCCCTAGAAATAGCCTCCGAGAATCCATTCTATCTATAGCTCTCAACATTTTATAAACTTCTATCAGATCGCCTCTCAATCTTGGTCTCTCCAGGAAGAAGAGACCTAGCTCCCTCAACCTATCTTCATAAGGCATGCCTCCCAATCCAGGCAACATCTTTGTAAATCTCCTCTGCAACCTCTCAGTAGCTTTCACATCCTTCCTGTAGTGAGGCGACCAGAACTGAGCACAGTACTCCAAGTGGATCTGACCGCACCAGTGGAGAAAGAAATAGTGTTGATGTTTTGAATCCATATAAACCTTCAGAGTTAAGGAAAGGAAGAAATGTGATAGATTTTAGTCTGTATAAGGGGATGGGGTGAAGCAACTAGAGCAGAGTAGAAGGTCAGTGATTGGTAGATGCTTGGAAAGATGGTAGCAAATATGTGTAAGGTATGAGACAGGGAAAGTGTTGATGGCAGTGTGAAGGACTGTCGATTGTGTTGGTAGTGGCGTAAAAGTAAGATAGCAGAATGTGCTCATAGGAAAACAAAGGTCAGTACTCAATGCTAGCAAAATTAAAGTTAAAGTGACATAGAAACATAAAAAAATTGGAGTAGGAATGACCATTTGGCCTTTTGAGCCTGCTCCACCATTCATTATGATCATGGCTGATCATCAAACTCAATAGCCTGATCCCACCCCTCCCTTTATCCTTTGATCTCCTTCTCCCCAAGAGTTATATCTAATTCCTTCTTGAAAATATGTAATGTTTTGGCTTCAACTGCTTTTTGTGGTGGTTAATTCTCCAGGCTGACCACTCTCTGGGTGAAGAAATTTCTCCTCATCTCAGTCCTAAAAGGCTAACCCCATATCCTTAGGCTGTGACCCCTGATTCTGAACATCCCCACCATCGGGAACATCCTTTGTGCACCTACCATGTATAGTCCTGTTAGAATTTTACAGGTTTCAAGAGATTCACTCCTCATTCTTCTGAACTCCAGCAAATATAATCCTAATTGATCTTTTGTCATACACCAGCCCTGCCATCTCTGGAACCAGACTGGTAAACCTTTGCAGCACTCTCTGCATAGCAAGAACATTCTTTCTCAGATAAGGAGACCAAAACTGCACAATATTCCAGCTGTGGCCTCATCAAGGCCCTGTATAATTGCAGATAGCCCAGTGTGAGGCCAAGAGGGAAGGAATGGGAAAAAAATTTCTGGATTTCAAAAATGGGTGAAGATGGAGGAGAAGGCTAACATCTAAAGTTGCTGAACTCAGTGTTGAATGCCAAGGAATGTAACAAGCGTAATTGAAAGATGAGCTGCTGCTACTCCTTTTACATTGTGATGCATTGCATCTAATCCACTTACTCTCTCAGAAGAGTAAGGAAATTTGGCATGTCACCTACGACTCTCACCAACTTTTATAGATGCACTCTACAAGGTATTCTTACTGGTTGTATCACAGCTTCTATCAAACCAACGTTGCATCCATTGATTCTGTCTACACTTCCCGCTGTCTCAGAAAAGTAGCCAGCAAAATTAAGGGCCCCACGCACCCCAGACATACTCTCTTCCACCTTCTTCCTTCGGGAAAAGATACAAAAGTCTGAGGTCATGTACCAACTGACTCAAGAACAACTTCTTTCCTGCTGTTATCAGACTTTTGAAGGGACCTACCTTGCATTAAGTTGATCTTTCTCTACACCCTAGCTACTACTGTAACACCGCATTCTGCACTCTCTCATTTCCTTCTCTATGAATGATATGCTCTGTCTGTATAGTGCACAAGAAAAAGTACTTTTCACTGTATGTTAATACATGTGACAATAATAAATCAAATCTCCCTTTCTTTAGCTTTGGAGAAGAATCACATAGATTTGGAACATTAACTCTGTCCTCTCTCAACAGGTGCTGCCAGTGCTGGGGTTTTTCCAGCATTTTCTGCCTGTATTTCAGTTTTCCAACATCCTCAGTCTTTTGCATTTGTTTTGGTTTTAAAAGGGCTAGAAGCATAGAATCCTACAATGCAGAAGGAGGCCATTCAGCCCATCGAGTCTGCACAGACAACAATCCCACCCCAGATCCCATCCCCAAACATTTACCCCACTAATCCTTCTAACACACACATCCCAGGACACAAAGGGGCAATTCAGCATGGCCAATCAACCTTACCTGATTCTTATATGTTACAAGGAATTAACTTGGCTAATGTGATGTTCCTGTCCATCTTGTCTCTTATATCCATGTCAAAATCATAACTTCTAGGTCCAATATGCCTAATAACCCTTCAAAATAAGTTGTGCCTTTGAGAATTTAACCTGTGAGATAGGGACACTTTCAGCTAAGTTCTAGAATGCATTCAGTAAAAAAAGAACTATTTGACTGATGGTCACAATACTAGGTTTGATTTGATTTGATTTTGTCACATATTGTCACATGTATTAGTATTCCGTGAAAATATTATTTCTTGCACACTATATAGACAAAACACACCGTTCATAGAGAAAGAAAGGAGACAGTGCAGAATATAGTGTTACAGTCATAGCTAATGTGCAGAGAAAGATCAACATTGTGTGAAGAAGGTCCATTCAAATAGGTAGCAGGGCTATTCTGATCAGGTTATACCATTGATTCAATGCTCAGTAACACACAGCATTCATTGGTGTGCTTGCTAAGTTGTTTCTGAGATAAGTATGTCAATTAGTAATTCACCTTTTATCTTAACTCTTTAAGAATTAATTCTCCATAGTATATGGTTGGCCTTTGTGAGTGCTATGCCTAAAACAAAAAAAATATTTTATGTTATAAATTACAGAAAGAAATTAAACATGCATTGCATTGTGAAGCTGGTACTATGGATGTATTGTTAGGGCTGTTATTTATTTAGGTTGAATAATAATTATAATCAATATGTGTTTTAAATAATAACATTTTGACATATTTCTCTATAGAAACTGCAATGGAAATGTACACAAATTGTAATTGTGGGCACTGTGGGTGGCACAGTGGTTAGCACTGCTGCCTCATAGTGGTAGGGACCCAGATTCAATTCCAGGCTTGGGTCATTGTCTATATGAGTTGCACGTTCTTCCTGTGTCTGCATGGGTTTCCTCTGGGTGCTCCAGTTTCCTTCCACAGTCTGAAAGACGTGCTAGTTAGGTGCAATGACCTGAACAGGTGCTGGAGTGTGGCAACTAGCAGAATTTCACTTAATTTGATTGTAGCATTAATGCAAGACTTAATGTGACTAATAAATAAATAAAATAAAACCAATGATGATTCCTTAAGCCTATTTCTTTAAGCATTTATTTCTCAATGTATTATGACAACGAAGGTGATAATGTGACTCAACAGCAGTGGAAAAATGCATTGTATACTTTCTATTCCATATCAAGTGGTGATGTTATTGAATAGAAATTACCTACCAGTTACAGGTGTGGTTATCAGTGGTACAGTTTCAGTAGAAAACGCCTTACATACACTCACTTAATACAGGTGATTATACTTCATATCTGTATATTTATTTACCTGTATATTTATTTACCTGCCTCTGTTCAGCATTGAAGTAGAGCAATCGCATCAATCTAAAAACACAGGCATACTCTTTATTCTGCCTTACCATTTTGCCAACAAATATAGAGAAAGGTTAAAGTACGCAGGCACATGACATACAGGATGGAGATTACAGCTCCACAACAGGGACTTTTATTTGTTTTTAATTTATTAATTAGAAATGTAATTAGCTACCTTTAGATTCCCAATTAGTCACATATATCGAGTGGCTAATAGCTTGGACAACACATATAAAGGATAGACCCAAAGCCCACATCCAATATGTTTATAAATTAAACATGTCAATTATCCCAACATGAAATCTAAGGCAGTATCACCATTTTATTTTAGTACCTAGTTTGTTGATTTAATTTCATTCAAATTAGAACAAGGGAAGGAATTCTTATCTAAATTAAATGAGTAATCCTTAATTTGTGCCCTATTCCATTTTTTAAGCTTTCTCTGTGTTTGTTGGAAGATGATATGGCAGAACACAGAATATGCCTGTGTTTTATAGTCCAAAAATGTGCAGATTACAGCCTAAAGATGTGCGGGTTAGGTTGATTGGCCATGCTAAATTGTCCCTTAGTGTCAGGGGGATTAGCAGGGTAAATATATAGGGTTACTGGAATAGGGTCTAAATGGGAGTGTGATTCATAGAATCATTGAAAACCTATTGTGCATTAGGAGGCCATTTGGCCCATCGAATCTGCACTGACCACAATCCCACCCAGACCCTACTCCCGTCACTTCATATATTTACCCTGCAAATCCCCTTAGACTAGGGTGAATTTATCATGGCCCATCAATCTAACCCGCACATCTTTGGACATTTGTGGCTGGTGCAGACTCGATGGGCTGAATGGCCTCCTGTAGGGAATCTATGGATTCTATAATTTGCTTCATTGAATCACTATTTGACTCCTGCAAACTCTGAATCAGCTCTTAATTTAAAGATTATGGAAACCAAAATGATGCATGTCATATTTTAAAATATTTTGAAAAGAAATTATGCATTCTAAAATTTTAATTCAAATCATTTCTCAATATTAAATTGACAATTCAGCAAAACCCAATAATGACAGACAAAAAAAGCTTGCACTCTAGTGGAGTTCTATTAGGGAGTCTTGGTTTTGATCATATCTGATAATTGGTATTGTGTAACATAATACATAAAAATGTATTTCTTTTATCAAATGCAGCCTCGATGGACAAGGAACTCACCTTTTAAATAAATTCTTTCATGGGTTGTGGATGCTATTGGCAAGGCTAGCATTTCTTGCTCATCCATAAGTGAGGGCAATTGAGAGTCAAGCATGTTACTGTAGATCTGCAGTCACATGTAGAACAGGCCATGGTAGATTGCCTTCCCTAACGTATATTAGCAAATCAAATGGACTTTTACCATAATCAATGGTGGTTTCATGGTCACTGTTTTTGAGACTAGTTTTCAATTCAGAATTATTAACAAAATTTTGTTAATTAAATTCACTTGTTATGATGGTGTGGTTAGCACTACTACCTCAGAGCACTAGGGATCTGGATTCGATTCCCAGCTTGGGTCACTGTTTGTGTGGAGTTTGCATGTTATTCCCGCATCTGTGTGGGTTTCCTCCAGGCACTCCGTTTTCCTCGCACAGCCCAAGGATGTGCGTATTAGGTGGATTGACTATGCTAAATTGCCCTTTATTGTCAGGGGCACTAGCTAGGGTAAGTGTATGGGATTACAGAGTTGGGGCCTGGGTGGGATTGTGGTTGGTGCAGACTAGATGGGCTGAATGGCCTCCTTCTATATGATTCTATGACATTACCACTACGTCACCATCTTTCTTTACATAGTTTACAACAGCCTATCCAAGTCACTTTCCTTCAGAGTCTATGAATCTTATTCATTATAATTGACAATTGATGTTTTAATTGCTTTGAACAGTGAGATATACTATCCATTTACTACTTTTAAAGGTTCACATAGATAATAACTAATTGGTTTCTAGTTTGTTCAATGAATGTAAATAACTTAATTCTATCTAATGTTTGGGGGCAATATGTAAATATCTGTTCCATGATCCCACATTTCCAGTGGGGCACTGCACTCCAAACAGAAGAAAGGAGCATGAATAGACCATTCAAATTTTAAAGCCTGTATATCCATTGAATAGATCATATTTACAGTGTGTACGCCACAAGAAATTGCAAGCTGTGGGCCAACAATACATTCCTTTTGGAATTGGTCATTTGGTGCACTTATTCCATTAAACTGCTGAGAGAAGAACTTCTGTTCCTCTCTAATTTAGGATTTGGATTCCTTCAGAATATTTTCCCACAATCAAGTCTCTAAACAAGAGTAAATGATCACTGTTTTTGTGTACATAACATTATCCCATTTACATACACTTTGCACAATACTAATTACTGACAGAAAATGAGAATTGTAAAACGCTGTCCTCAAAATATCCTAACATCTCAGAAAATCTTCTATTATGTGTGATCACAGAACTCTACAGTGCAGAGGGAGGCCATTTGGCCCATCAAATCTGTATTGACTGTCTAACAGAACATCTTATCCATGCCCTTCCTCCCACCGTATCTGTGTAACCCCACACATTTACAATGGCTTATTCATCTTACATACATATCTTGGGACTATGGGACAACCTGGAGAAAATCCATGCAGACATGGGGAGAAGGTGCAGATTACACATACTCAAGGTTGAAATTGAACCTTGGTTCCTGGCACTGTAGAGAACACTGCCAATCACCCAAGCCACCATGCCATCTTAAATAATAGAAATAGTAATAGAAATAAAGTTTAATTTATTGTAACATTATAAATCAGGAACCTAGTTATCAATTTGTATGTTGACAGAAATCAATCCCTGGAACGCAGTTAACAATTCCAGAACTGCATGAAATGAAATTCGATTTGATTTGTCCTTACAAAACAATGCACTGTTGATACCTAAAGAACAGTTGTCAGAGACTACAGGTGATATATGGCTAATCTGTTTTTGCCATCCTTCAGCCATTGTTTAGCCACTATAAAAAGAAATTACAAAGGGTCAAGAACGAAGCCCAGTCCATCACTCAAACCAGACTCCCATCCATTGACTCTGTCTACACTTCCTGCTGCCTCGGAAAAGCAGCCAGCATAATTAAGGACTCCACGTACCATGGACCTTCTTGTTTGCACCTTCTTCCGTCAGGAGAAAGATACGAAAGTCTGAGGATATGTACCAACCAAATCAAGAACAGGAATGGCCGATTGTCCCAAAAAAATTTGGAGTTTCAAATTTGCAGGAAAACTAGAGTCATTCAACGCTATTTTTTTTTGTGGAAGTTCACAAGAGGAATCATAGAATCATAGAATCCTTACAGCGCAGAAGGAGGCCATTCAGCCCATTGTGTATTCACTGATCATAATCCCACCCAGGCCCTATCCCATAAACCCATATATCTACCCTGCTAATCCTTCTAAGCTACGCATCTCGGGACACCAAAAGTCATAGCCAATCAAACTAACCCGCACATCTTTGTGGTATGAATGTAAGCCTAGTTGTGGCACTAATAAATAAATTTAAACTGAGACCATTTAATCAGTTGTCACACCCATGAAATGAAACATTGGGCAGAACTTTCTTCATTAATGAAAGGCATAGTTTGGGCACATTTCCTATTGGTGCTACATACTGTACAGACTCTGTATAACAATCCCATGAAATCCCAACATGAGAAAAGTAACTGGAATCCTTTCCTACTGAATAGAATGAGCAGAATCGAATGAGCTCTGTAAAGATGAGGGTTGGAGATGGGACTGGGAGGGAGAACAGAATGGTTTATAGCATACTGACTGACTCCCTACTCCAGCCTCTGAGCAACCTTTGGAAGGGGGAGATCAGGTATTGGAAGTTGGAAGGTGTTAGAAGTATTTCTAGGTCTTGACCATGTGGCACGCTGCCAGGGGAGAACTTCTTGGAGCAGCCAACTACCAGGTTGCTTCTGTGTTTACCATCCAATAAAGGATAGTGGGTGATTATGGAAACCGGGAGAGTCAATGGGGAAGCCTGAGGTTCTGGGGGGACAGCAGTGCCTCGAGAAGAGGTGGACACTGATACTGCAGGTGGGAGACATCAAAGCCACCTCAAGATGGAGTCTGAAAATGGAATAAGAACATAAAATAATCTGTGATTACAACTGACAGGGCCGTGTGGTGACATCTGCAGCGGTGGCCTTTCAAAGCTGTGGCTTTGGGATGGGAAGTGGGGGAGGTCGCACATGGGTCTTCTATAGGGGAGATTGCCTCCAGTCACCTAGTCACCTGCCAGACTCCAGCCTCCGGATGGGATGCCAGTGGACTCCTCCACATTACCAGTTTAACTTTAAGCTGTAGCCATCAATCTGGCAGTGGTGGGCAACTGATGCTGATCTCACCTTCCCAATGACAAGGTTGCTCAGAGACTGGAGTAGGGAGTCAGTCAGTATGCCATGAACCATTCTGTTTTCCCTCCCAGTCCCATCTCCAACCCTCATCCTAACAGAGCTCATTTGATTCTGCTCATTGTGCTCAGTAAGAAAGAATTCTAGTTACTTTTCTCATGTTGGGATTTCATGGGATCATTATACAGAGGCTGTACAGTATGTAGCACCAATAGGAAATGTGCCCAAACTATGCTTTCCTCATTGCAGTTTCTGGAAAAGTTTGCACAAAGTGGCACGGTGGCATGGTGTGGCACAATGGTTAGCACTGCTGTCTCAGAGCGTTAGGAACCCAGGTTCAATTACAGCCTTGGGTTACCGTCTTGTGTGGAATTTCCATAGAATCATAAAATCCCTATAGTGCAGAAGGAGGCCATTCAGCCCATCAAGTCTGTTCTGACCGCAATCCCACCCTGGTTTATCCCCTTAACCTCATGTATCTACCTTGATTCTTTGGGGCAATTTACCATGACCAATCAACCTAACGCGTATGTCTTTGGCTGTGAGAGGAATCCAGAGAACCCAGAGAAAACCCATGTAGACATGGGGGAACATCTAAACTCCATACAGTCATCCGAGGCCATAATTGAACCAGGGTCCCTGGCCCTGTAAATGTCCACATTCTCCCTGTGTCTGTCTGGATTTCATTCAGATGCTCCAGTTTCCTCCCACAGTCCAAAGATAGAGTCATAGCACAATACAGCAATACAGCACAGAAACAGGCCCTTCAGCCCAAGTGGTCCATGCCAACCCTGCTACCTCCCTCCTAGTCCCAGTTGCTTGCATTTGACTCATATCCCTCTAATCCTTTCCCATCCATATACTTGTCCAAATGTTTTTTAGATCTGCAATGTGCCTGCCTCAGCCACTTTCACTGGGAGCTCATTCTATATATGGACAACCCATTGTTTGAAGAAATTGCCTCTCAGATCCCTTTTAAATCTTCCCCTCCTCACCTTAAACCTATGCCCTCTAGTTTTCAATTCTCCTTCCCTGGAAAAAAGACTGCGTGTGTTCATCCTATCTCTGCCCCTCATGATTGTATACACCTCAATAAGGTCACCCCTCATTCTCCTACACTCCAAGAAATAAAGTCTTGGTCTGTCCAACTGCATTCTATAACTCTGGCCCATTAGTCTTGGCAACATCTTGTAAATCTTTGAACTCGCTCCACTTTACTGATGTCTTTCCTATAACAGGGTGGCCAAAACTTTACACAAACGCAGCCTCATCAACTACAAATATATTGGAATTTTACTGTCTTGCCCGCCACAGAATCAGAGAGGGCAAGGGGCAGAAATTCAGGTGGGAATTTCTGTTCTTGCTCAAGTGAGGCCTTAAAATCCTGCCCATAATGTCCACCTCCCGTATTCATTATCCTGACTGACAAAGGCCAGTGTGCTAAATACCTTCTTCACCATCCTGTTATCTGTGAACTACATACTTGTAATCCTAAGTCCCTCTGTTCCTCAATAGCTGTGCAGGTTAGGTGGATTGATCATGATAAATGCATGGGATTAACAGGATAGGGCAGGGGAGAGGGACTGGGTAAGATACTCTGTCAGAGCTTCGTGCAGACTAGATGGGCTGAATGGCCTTCTTCTGCATTGTAGGTATTCTATAATAAGACTGTTATGACACATTCAATTCTTCTTTTTAAAAGGCAATTGAAATCGGCAGAATAAGAACTGCTGGCTCCAGACTACAATAGTAGCTGATTGGAAACTGGAGGTGAAGGAACAGTTTTGAGACAGGAAAAGAAATTTACATAGCACATTTCCCAACTGGCAGACATCTCAAAGCACCACACACTAACAAAGTATTGTTGAAGAATAGTCATTGTTATAATGTGGAGGCAATGTTACCCACAATACAATGGTTAGCACTGCTGCCTCACAGCACCAGGGACCCAGGTTTGATTCCTGGCCTGAGTCACTGAGTGTATGGAGCCTTCACACTCTCCCTGTGTCTGCGTGGATTTTCTCTGGGTGCTCTGGTTTCCTCGCAGTCTGAAAGGCGTGCTGGTTAGGTGCATTGACACGAACAGACGCCAGAGTGTGGTGACTAGGGGAATTTCACAACAATTTCATTACAGTGCTAATGTAAGCCTTACTTGTGACTAATAAATAAACTTTACACTTGCATCAATGTGATGCTAATCAGATCATTTGCTTTTTGAGATGTTGATAGCTTTCATTAGAAACAATGTGCTGGAATAGACATATAACTGAACAGGCAGATGGAGCTTGATTGGTGAAATCTGAAAGAGGACAGCTTCGGCAGTGCAGCACTCCCTCAGTACCGTACTGGCATGCCCGCCTTGATGAGAGTGGGACCTGGAACCCCAAAACTTGGTGAGTTTAACAGTGTGCTTGTAAACTGAGCCAGGGCAAAAAGCTTCCCCAGACTAGAATTCAGCTGGTGGGAGTTCACCCTAACAGAGATGTTACGAAGAAAATCTATCCCAAAACACCGACAAACCTCACTTTAGGAACGTTAAATTCATACAAATATATTCTCTCTAAATACACAGTGCGGAATAACGTTTCAGTTGAATAACCGGGCGTTCACTTAATGCAATAATTATAACATTGCTTGTGGGAACCTTGGACAGCAGGGTGATGCACAATCTGTACCTGGGATTTTTTTTGTTCATACACTGTGATAAAAGGTTTCCTTGCCGTTGGAAGAGTTTGGGTTGAGCATTGATTGGAAAGGGGCTGTCTTTCTCAACTTTTGGCTTGTAATTTGATCGTTGTGGGCTTTCCCCAGACAGGTAACGATTAATATGAATGGATGGTCCGATGTGAAATCAGTGGCGTGATCCTCAGACCAGGGACCCTCGTGATGTCAGGGCGGTAACCACACACCTGTCTGAACAGGTATTTAAAAAGAGCCACATGTGCCAGAAAGCCAGTAACTGAGAAGTGTTTCTGCTCCGTTCACTGGAGAAGCCACCGGCACTAACAGAGCGGCGGGGGAAAAGGGAGAGATCCCGGGCTCCTCACCCTCACTGAAGCTCTGTCTCCACCAGCACCACACACCATGGGTGATCTCACACTCTGGGCGAAGTTACTGATCCTCTTCTGTTTTCTTTCTTTCACATCAGAGCTGGAAAGAGCAGAGAAGATCGATCTGTCCTTAGGCTTCAATGAAGAGAATCCCCTTCAAGATTCTGAGACATGGAGCCAGAACCAGAAGAAACCTTCTCTCTTCCACCACTCCAATATCGTAAGCAATCACATTTAAGAAAATGCATCTTTCAGCATGGAACTTACTTTTAGTTCATTCCAGTGTGTGTAACCTGTCCCCTTGGACCTTATAAGCGGATTGAGTTTTATTTGTTTTGTAGATACTACCATTTCTATTCACATGGTTGGAATTGCAAGCTGTCTTTGTTTTTGTTCTTTGCTCATTGTGTAAACTTTAGCATTTTAAAGAATACAAGCAGCCATTCTAGAAAAGGAACGTTATGTCTCTTTTGTTTTTGTTGTGACGGGTTCTTATTTTGAATTTGAAAGAGATAATATCTTATTTCGAGCTGAATGTTGTGGGGATTCCAGAACAAGTTGCGCCCTGAGGTCATCTAAACTTGACGGACCAAACGGATGTGTTGTACCATAACATACACACAAAAAAAGATGCGGTCAATGTGTGTTTCTAAAAATGATGTTAGAGAAATGCCAGCACTATGGTAGATCATAAAGGTGATAGAGATTGATTGATTACAGGAGGATTGAATGCCCCCCCCCCGCCCCCGCATCTAATTAAAAAATAAATCCTTGTTTTACTATAGCATCACCTACACTCTGGCAATTTTGGTGCAAATAATTCCTGCTATTTTTAAAATAAAAACGTCTGCATTATCGTTGTAATGGATTAATTGCAGAAGATGTTTATAAAATATGTATGGGAAATATGCATTTCTGTATGAGCTACGCAGAATTTCCTGCTGCGTTTTATGCTGAATCCGAGATTTGAGTTTAGCTCACAGAAGCACGATTCAGCCCCCTCGCCCCTCCCCCTCCAACCAGTTCCACCACGGGGATTTGTACCTTTGATTCAAGTTCCCAATACCTGCTGATAACTGTGCATGCTGGAAAGCTAAAATAAAGAAAATATGCTGAAAATTTTCAGGGCAGAGAGAAGTAGAATTCAAGACTTGGCAATGAAGACGTTTTAAATTGGTACACAGCTAGGGAAAGGAGGAAATGAAAAAGGAGGAAGATCTAGCGGATGAAGGAAGCGTAGGAATGATTAAGTGACAAAAAGGATGATAGAACAAGGTTTTGCGGGCATTGAGATAAATAATGCATTTGTGAATAATGCAAAAAAAATTAAAGGGACCATAAACAGATTTTTTCTGTTTTAAATTTTAAAAAGAATATTCCCTACAACCCAGTGGACCTCTGTCTTTGTCCAACCAAGAGCCCTGATTTTTATCGCCTCACCTGAGATATTATCTGGACCTAAAGCTCAGGAATTCCCTCCCAAAACTTCTCCATCTCTCTGTTTCCATCACCTTTTCAAGATTCTGAGACATGGAGCGAGAATCAGAAGAAGCCTACCTCTTTGACACAGTTTTTGGTAACTTCATGTTATATTTCCTTGTGTAGCTCAGTGCTCAATTTTGTTTGGTCATGTTCCAGTGAGTTGTCTTGCAATTATGATATTAAATTTGTTACTGGTTTTATAAAATAATATAACTTCCTCTCAGTAATAAAATGAATTCCTGGAGAAGTAAAATCCCACTTGCTGCAGTGAAGTTAATTTGATTTGATTTATTACTGACACATGATTAGTATACTGTGAAAAGTATTGTTTCTTGCATGCAATACAGACAAAGCACAGAGAAGGAAATGAGAGAGTGCAGAATGTAGTATTATAGACATAGCTAGAATGTAGAGAAAGATCAACTTAATGCAAGGTAGATCCAATCAGAAGTTTGATGGCAGCAGGGAAGAAGCTGGTCTTGGATCCGTTGTATCTTTTCCTGACAGAAGGAGGTGAAAAAAAATGTCTGGTGTGCATGAGGACCTTTAATTATGCTGGCTGCATTTCAGACACAGCAGAAAGTGTAGACAGAGTCAATGAATGGGAGCTGGTTTGCATGATGTATTGGGCATGATGCATTTCTAGTTTCTTGAAATCAGGATCCAATTAACTGAGCATTGTTAGAGGCCAATTTGATGAATTAGAAAAAGCATCTTAGCTGTGAACTAAGTGACCGAATGTGACCAGTTGATCAATGTTATGATTTACAATTCAGCTTAAAAACCATATCTCACTTTGACTGAACTGCACGTCTTTCTGAATGTATTTCCAGGATGCTTGGAGATTGCCTGGTCAGTACATAGTGGTGATGAAACGAAACGCTCACAAATCGCAGACCGAACACACCATACACAGACTCCGCACTAAAGCAGCCAAGCTTGGCTATACGACAGAACTTGTTCTTGTTTTCCATGAGGTTTTCAGGGGCTTTGTCATCAAAATGAGCAGTGATCTGTTAGACATGGTAAGAACCAGTCTTGTGTTAAATGTGAGATGGAGTGAGGTTGTTAAATATGAGAGAGCGCAATGTGTTCATTGTAAACGTATAACTGAGAAAGCAATGGAACCAAGCTTTATCTATCAATATGTGTCAGTTGCTAATAGAACAAAGAACAAAATAGCATGGGAAACAGGCCCTTCGGCCTTACGAGCCCGCGCCGCCACCCTGATGTTCCCACCTCTACCTGTGATCCCTGTCTATGTTTATAGATCTATGGATTAAAAAATCAAATTTGAGACAATTTAGGGAGAATTTATTTTGCCAATTAGCATAAGAGCACATCTTTGGGATGTGGAAGGAAACTGGAACACCTGGAGAATGCACAAACTCCCACAGACGCAGGCCCAAATCCATGTATCTGCACAGCATAGCGATAGTCACTGAGCTGTCGTGTTGCCCATCAAATGGTCCAGGTCAAGCGTACACTAACAACATGAAGCAGTAGGATACTCTCGAAAAAAATCCAAGAGCAGCCCTCTCACGACCCATTGCGTGTATGCCCCTTGTTAGACAACAAGGTGGACCAAAGCACTTGTAGGATAAAAACAAGTACATCAATAGCATCATCTATTTACACACTTGTATGCAGATAGAGGGATATATTAGGACTGTTTAACTACGGCTTTTTTCCACAGGTAATTCGGTCCATAATTTGAGCACGCATTCGGCAGGTGGTGCAGGTACAGCTCTTGGATGTTGATTCATGGGTTGCCTGGTGCCTCATGTCGTATATGAGTGCTTTATGTGGACCATCTGAAGGGCACCATGACAGCTCAGAGACTATCGATGTGGCTGTGCAGACACTTGGAATTGGGCCGTGGTCTGCGGGAGTTTGCGCGTTCTCCCCGTGGTTGCGTGGGTTTTCTCCGGGCACTCCGGTTTCCTCCCACAACCCAAAAATTCGCTCTTAGGCTGATTGGGTAACAAATTGTCCCTATGGTGAAATTTTTCCATATTAGGAATAATATATATATTATTATATAGGAATATTAAAATAGGATAATGTATTTGGTATGACGGCGGCGCGGGCTCGTTGGGCCGAAGGGCCTGTTTCCCGTGCTGTGTTGCTTAAAAAAAAAACCCATGCAAGCACAGGGAGAATGCGCAAACTCCCACAGAAACAGGCCCAAATCCATGATCTGCACAGCACAGCGATAGTCACTGAACTGTCGTGTTGCCCATCAGATGG
Organism: Sphyrna mokarran; assembly: GCA_024679065.1. Taxonomy (NCBI): domain Eukaryota; kingdom Metazoa; phylum Chordata; class Chondrichthyes; order Carcharhiniformes; family Carcharhinidae; genus Sphyrna; species Sphyrna mokarran. The sequence continues at coordinate 27,148,354 of JAGIQG010000009.1, forward strand.
TCCTGGTCAAGCATACACTAATAACATGAAGCAGTAGGATACTTCGAAAAAGATCCAAGAGCAGTCCTCTCACGACCCATTGCATGTATGCCCCTTGTTAGACAACAAGGTGGACCAAAGCACCTGTAGGATAAGAACAAGTACATCAATATCATCATCTATTTACACACTTCCCAGGGACTCCCAAGGCTCATGATCCCTATTTTAAATCAGTTTTCTATACCCCTCCATTCCCATTCTGTTCATGTTCCCATCTAAGTATTTCTTAAATAACTCCAGAGTACCTGCCTCCACCACTTTACTTGGCAGCGCATTCCATACCCCCACCACCCTCTGTGTGTAAAAACTCCCTCTAGCATCCAAATTATACCTTACCCCCCTCACCCTAAGCCTGTGACCCCTTGTGCTATTCGAGTCCATCCTAGGAAAAAGCTTAACCCTGTTTACTCTATCTATACCCCTCATAATCTTGTACACCTCTATTAGATCTACTCTAAGTCTACGTCTTTCTAAGGAAAACAGTCCCAATTTGCCTAACCTCTCCTCGTAACTCAGACCTTCCATACCAGGCAGCATCCTGGTAAACCTCCTCTGCACTGTCTCCAGAGTCTCCACGTCCTTCCGGTAGTAAGGCGACCAGAACTGGACGCAGTATTCCAAATGAGGTCTAAGCAACGTTTTATACAACTGCAACATTAAAGGCCAGCTCTTGTACTCTATACCCCTTCCTATAAAGGCTAACATACTATATGCTTTCTTCACAACCTTCTCCACGTGCTCTGCCACCTTCAGAGACTTGTTCACCTGCACCCCCAGGTCCCTCTGCGTTTCTATACTCTTAATAGGTCTACCCTTTATCATATACCTTCCCCCTATATTCTTTCTCCCAAAATGCATCACATCACATTTATCAGGATTGAATTCTATCTGCTCAAGCTACCAGCCTATCTATGTCCTGCTGCATTGCCTGACAATGCTCCTCACTATCCGCAAGTCCAGCCATCTTTGTATCGTCTGCAAACTTGCTGAATATTCCACTTACTCCCTCTTCCAAGTCATTTATATATATTACAAATAGAAGAGTTCCCAGTACTGAGCCCTGCGGCACACCACTAGTGATCGACCTTCAGCTAGAGAAACACCCTTCCACTATTACTCTCTGTCTCCCATTACCAAGCCAGTTACTTATCCATCTAGCTACTGTCGTGGTTCCCCAAGACGACAACTTATTTAACCCGATTGAAACAGAGAGTCTGAGTTGTAATCCTCCAAGCAGTAGACTTTATTCTCCAGCACAAGAGAATAAAGCCGGGATGTCCGGAACATTCCGGCTTTATTCTCTTGTGCTGGAGAATAAAGTCTACTGCTTGGAGGATTACAACTCAGACTCTCTGTTTCAATCGGGTTAAATAAGTTGTCGTCTCGGGGAACCACGACACTACCTGTCCTTGTATCCCATTTGCCTTGACCTTCTCGACTAACCTCCCATGAGGGACTTTGTCAAACGTCTTACTGAAATCCATATAGACGACATCAACGGCTCTCCCTTCGTCCACTGTTTTCATCACCTCTTCAAAAAAATTCTACTAGATTTGTAAGGCACGACCTCCCCTTAACAAATCCATGCTGCGTATCCCTAATCAGATCGCAACGCTCTAAGTGCCTATACATCCTATCTCTAAGAATCCCCTCCAACAGCTTCCCTACCACTGATGTCAAACTCATCGGCCTATAATTCCCAGGGTTATCCCTACTACCCTTTTTAAACAACGGTACAACATTAGCTATTCTCCAGTCCTCTGGGACCTCACCTGTGTCCAAAGAAGAGACAAAGATTTGCATCAGAAGCCCAGCAATTTCACCTCGCACCTCCCTAAGCAGCCTGAGATAAATGCCATCAGGCCCCGAAGATTAATGTTTAGTCTTGAAAGAAAGCAGTCCACTTAAAACTGTTTGGAGTACCTGGCCTAGTCCATCTGGTGGGTGAAAACAGAACAGCTTTTCAAAGCCTGACTTACTGGCCTCCATTGATTGTGAAGCAATCTGGGACTGTCCTGAGGCTGTGAAATGCACTATATAAATGTTTTTTTACTGGGTGTCAGCCATGGCTTAGTTAATGGCGCTCTCACCCTTGAGCTGGGATGATGTGGAGGTGCTGGCGTTGGTCTGGAATGAGCACAGTAAGAAGTCTCAATACCAGATTAAAGTCCAACAAAGTCGCTCCTTCATCAGGGCTCCGAATACTCATGATTCCAAATATACATGTTGGACCTTAACCTGGTGTTGTGAGACTTCTTACTTTGAGTTGGGACATTTTTATTTCAATTCCTGCTCCAGGGAGCATGAAAGTCAAGGCTGATGCTCCAGTGCAGTACTGAGGGAATGCTGCTCTGTCAGTGTAAATCAAAGCCCCATTTGCTCTGATGGGCAAATGTACAAGAGTCTATTCTGAAGAACAGCAGAAAGATTATCCCTGATGTCTTGACCAGTAGTTCTCCCTCAATCGATGACATCTGACCATTGTTGTATCATTGTTTGTAGGAATTTGTTTTGCACAGATTGCTTACTGCATTTCCAACATTACAGCAGTGACTACATTTCAAAAGAGCTGTAAAGTGCCCTGGGATATCCGATGTCCATGAAAAGTGCTATATAGATGAAGTCTTTTATTTTTATGTAAATAATCTCTGTGTAGCAAACATGTTTATAAGTGTACTTTGTGAAATTTTTGCATAGGCTCTGAAATTACCTCATGTTGAATACATCGAAGAGGACTCATCTTTGTTTGCTCAGACTATTCCCTGGAACCTAAAGCGGATTGCTCCTTCAGGTCAGGGAGTGGAACAATATAACCCTCCAAGTAAGTTCCTTTTGCACCTTGGCATTCAAAACAGTTTCAATAATTAGACTGAAAATTATTTGCATGTTTTATTTTTTATTGTTTGATTTGGACTCATTAAGGTGTTAATGGAATACAATTTTTACTTTTGAGTTTATCAACATTAAATGCAGGGTTATGATCCCTTTGCTCTGTCCTAACAATGTAAATTTACTGTAATTTCATAACAGCCTATACTGCAACATGCTTTATCATTTCTCCCATCTATCTGGCTTCTGTGTACGCTACTGTGGTGGCAATTTGTGGAAACTGAAACTAATTTCACTTACGGGAAAAACATTTTTAGCGGTTGAAGAGTGCAAAACTGTAATTGATTGAAACATGGACAACATATCCAATATGTTTTTTTTCTAATTTTTTTGTTAGATGATGGTGATCTGGTGGAAGTTTATTTGCTTGACACTAGTGTGCAGAGAAACCATCGAGAGATTGAAGGGAAAGTCCTAGTTACGGAGTTTGAGAATGTCCCAGAAGAAGATGGCACTCGATTCTACCGTCAGGTAATTCAATTGGCACTGACTCAGAAGTAGCATAGAAATTTCCATTTGTAGACATATTAATTTATCTAGAAACAGCTTCATATGCACTCAATGTTAACTTTATTTCTCTCTCTTCAGGTATTACCAGACCTGATGAGATTTTCCAGTGTTTCCTGTTTTTATTTTTGATTTCCAACATTCCATCATTATGTTTTTATATTAATTTATTGATGTTAGTTGGGTCAGGATTTTGGCGTGAAGAATTAGGGGAAATCACATTTGGATCATATTGCTTTGACATTTGATTCCCTTCAAGGTTTGGTCCCGAAGTCACTCATGTTATAAGATTGATAATAGAGGAAATAAATTGTGAGGTGCTTAAGAAGATGTCTGTGATTCAATAATAATGCAGTGTTTACAGAGAAAGCTCTCAGAAATGCATCACCTTGAAGATTCTAACTTTTTAATAATTCATTCTTGGGATATGGGAGAAGACGACAACCTTCAATGTTCTGTTTCAGACACACTGCCAGAATCATCGTGTGTGTGTATACACTTCTTTCTAGAGACAAAATTAATTTTGGCACTATTTCGTGCTGCAGAGAGACAGAAGGAAAAAACCAAGAAAATGTCCAGTTACTGAAATCTGGAAGTTAATTGTAACAAATAATTGCGAGAGTGGAGCTGTAAGAAAGTGTGCCATGCAGTGCTTACTGATGGTCTTTTCTAACATGCAAATTGTTTTGTGGTTGGTCCCCTCTAGGCTAATAAGTGTGACAGTCACGGAACTCACATTGCAGGAATAGTGAACGGGCGTGACTCTGGGGTAGCAAAACGAGCAAATGTCCGCAGTGTGAAAATTCTCAACTGTCAAGGCAGGGGCACTGTAAGTGGGGCACTGGCTGGTGAGTGACATCTTTAATCTTGAACCAGATTGAATTGCTAGCTTTAAGGAAGTGGTGTTGGGCACTTTGCCACAAGCAAGAACAAAAACAGGGTGAGCCACACAGGTTCTTTGCACGTTTCTTTTTATTGTCCAGCTATTGCACAGTTCTGGGGATAGTTTGCATGCTCACCGACTTAGTTGGGATGTGGTGCACAGAACAAGGGTGTTCAAGAGAAGGATGGAAAACTGTATCAAACAGAGAACATACAGTGTATTGATAATTGGAGTCTAAATGAGAATCTTAAAAGACAACCGAGGATCAGAACATTGAAATGAGGAGACAAGTGAAAACTGAATTATTAAATATTTCGAGCTATTAAAATTGTGGCCTGAGGCTTGGTACAAATAATTAATGTAATTTTTCTTGTTGACCAAGGAAGCCTTGGCTAGATGTAATTTTTTGTAACCTAATTTAATATGGACCAACCTGCCATAATGACTTGGAAAAGCAGCAAGTTGTCATATATGTTTATAATTTGGGAGGAATTTTGCAGAATTATTTTCATTGTGGTGCAGGTACTTTTAGGATTAAAAGGATTTTTTAAAAAGTGGACTTTTGCATTACATGAGAGCATACTTTAGAATGCAAAGGTTTTGGTGATTTAAAAAAAAACAATCAGCAGGATTTTCAGTCCTACCAACAGCAGCCCCCTCCCCCACCACATGTTCCCTGGCAGCAGCAGATATGAACATTGGGAAACCCCACTGACAGTGGCAGGACTGGAAGATCCCACCACCAGCCAATTGTGGGCTACCTATACTGCCGCAATACATGGGTGGTGGAAAATCCCACTCAATAAATATTTGTTATGACCAGCCTCAAATGGGTCTCCCCAAAAGTTACTGATCCTTACAAAACCCCTCAATTTGTCACTATCCGACTGGGATATCCCCAGATTATATCAAACACAGATAATGGCTATGTATCTTTATTCAACCCACTCTCTGTTGGTAACAAAAAACATTTAATCTAACAAGGGTTCCCTTTCCCTTGGATACCTTTTCCAGATCCAATAGCTATGTTTGAAAAGGAGCCAGTTTAGTCACTCTTTCTTGAGTTAAGATAAGTGCACATGCAAATATATTCATGTGGATTAGCTATAAAAATTATGTCCCATAGTAAGTAAATATATTAAAAAAAATTATACAGAAAAGTGTTTGACAAAAGTTGTGGTCAATATGATTCTTTACAGTATTGTTGGTTTGTGCTGGTGAGTACTTGATTCTTCAGTTCAAGTGAGCGAGATTTCAGTTTTTTCAGCCATGATCCTTCTGCTGGCTTATTGATTTTTACAGAGTTAAAGTTTTAGATGTCCTGAAAAACTACTTATTTTATAGAGGCCCTACATCGGTTGCTGTATCCTTTTCAGTATAACATACTTTCAGTCACTGTTTCTCAGTGTGCGCACACACACACAGCCCAGTAGGCTGGTAGGGAGCAGGTTTTTAATCCTCAGATGTTATTTCAAGAGGAATGGAATGTAGTAGCCCTTCTAAGCCATTGTACCCAGGTACTTATGTTTCTTTGATTACCATCTTTGGATTGTCTGGAAACACAGAGGGGTTCCACTTTTCCTCAGAGAACCCCTGCAGCCATCATCCACATCCAAGTCCATTTTGAAAAATATACAACTCGGGTCCTTTTTCCATGTACAATTCCAAGGTTTTGCTTCATCGTCATAACACAATGCACATGTTAAAGATGTCAGAAGTGTGCATCCCTTATGTTTAAGTAAATTATATGATCAAATATCATAAATAACTTGCCTGAAGCCTAAAACTGAACATGTGGTTAATCATTTTTCTGAATATCATTTTTTTTACATCAGCTCCATCTACAATGTTTGATCACCTTTTGTTATGAACCACCCTGCATCTTTAAAAATAACTTACTTCATCTAAAATATTTAAACGGGTGTGTGTTTATATCTGGTTAGTAACAAATATTTCAGACTGAAAGGGGAAGTGCTACATTTGTTTGTTAAGTATTAGTATGGATTCTTCCTTTTAAGAGGGAGCATCCCAAAAAACAAAAGAATAAAGATTATGATACAAACGGGTGAGATATTAGGGCAGAAAGCGAAGTATGGGAGATCCTCACAGACACAGTTTCTATTCCTCTATTATTCAGGTTTGGAGTTCATCAGGAAAACTCTAATTCTTCAGCCCTACCAACCTTTGATTGTGCTGCTACCCTTTGTAGGGGGCTTTAGTCACATTTTGAACGCAGCATGCAGACTGCTGACACAAACAGGTGTGGCATTAATCGCAGCCGCTGGTAACTACAAGGATGATGCCTGCCTCTATTCACCTGCTTCAGAACCAGAGGTACATTTATTGTTCCAATTCAGCACCTGCACTGAGGTATTACTGGCAATTCCAAAAAACATTTGGGGTGTGGTTAAGAGGAGAGGATGACTCAAAAACAATGCATAGTCAGTTCAGACTGATTTGGATTTGACTCATTGTAGATAAGGGATGTATGTGTCATATCAGGGGCAACCTAGAATGGGGGGGAAACAACAGAACAAAATATGGGGTGAAAAATAACATGTAAATATCTGCTAACCAGCTTGTTTTCCCCTTCACATTCCACACTAAACTTTTAGGTCATCACTGTTGGTGCCACTGACAATAACGACCAGCCAAGCATCACCGGAAACATGGGAACTAATTTTGGCCGTTGTGTTGACCTTTTCGCTCCTGGTGATGACATCATTAGTGCTTCCAGTGACTGCCTCACCTGTTTCACCTCACGGAGTGGAACGTCACAGGCAGCAGCTCATGTGGCAGGTACAGAGTAAGAATGAGATTTAGCAACACTGGCAGAATGGAACTAAAACCTGGTCCAAAGCACTTGGCGTAGCATTTTGGGGTGTGGCATTAGATCATAGTTCTTAGCTTCCAAGCAAATTGCCAATTTCATTGTGTTAATATAGAAATAGACCATTTAACCCGTTGTTCCACTCCCCACAATTCATTGGGATATAACAGATCTGTGCCTTAACTTCTCATACCCATCTTTGCCCCATTTCCCTTAACTTTTTTTTTTAAACAAAAACTTACAGGGTGACACAATGGCTCACACTGCTGTCTCACAGCTCAAGGGTGTGTTGTCTGTGCAGAGTCTGCATGTTCTCCCTGTGTGTGCATGGATTTCCTCTGGGTGTTCCAGTTTCCTCCCACAATCCAAAAGACGTGTAGGCCAAGTACATTGGCCATGCTAAATTCTCCCTCAACATATCCAAACAGGTGACGGAGTATGGCGACTATAGGATTTTCATTGTAACTTCATTGCAGTGTTAATGTAAGCCTATTTGTGACACTAAAACAAACAGGTTTAAACCTCAGATTTAAAATTTAACTATTGATCTAGTATCAATTGCTGTTTGCACAATAAAGTTCCAAATTTCCACCACCGTGTTGTGTCAGTTTTCTAGCTTTACATTGGAAATGTCTAACTCAAACATTTGGGCTATGTTTCTTAATCCTAGATTCCTCAACCTATGGAAGTAGTTTCTTTCTTCCCTCAGTCTCATAAATTCCAGGGAATACAACCCTTGCTTATGTAACCTCTCCTTTAACTTTTGGAGTCTTATTCCAGTAAATCTACACTGTGCTTTCTCCAAGATTAATTTAACCTTCTTAAGGTGTGGTCAGATTTGAATATAATATTCTAGCATGGTTTAAAATGGCTTTGTATGGTATCTAACTCCTTGTTAGTTATTATTTTAGTTAGTTAGCTTTTTGATGATTTTCTTTGTGCCTGTTTATGACCTTTTTATTGTTCAGTGTATCTGGATATCCAAGCTTATGTGGACTAGCTTTCCACCATTGAGAAAATATCCTGTACCATCATTTTTAGGTTCAAAGAGACAGACCCCACATTTTTCCACAATGAATTCAAATTGCCAGTTTTTCCCATTCATTTAACCTAAAAGTAATTATAATTTTATTCTCTCATCTGTTCAGTTCAGTGCTACCAGAGATCTATCCCAATATCTAAGTTATCAATAAATATATAAAGTTCCAACACCAATTCTTATAGGCTATCACTGGTCATATCCTGCACACTATCCTTGCTCTCTATTCCCACCATTCAAGGAGGACCAAGAGATTAATAAGGTAAAAGAGAACGAGAGTAGACTAGCAAGAGTCACAAAAGCAGATTAAAGAAATGTTTATACATATGTAAATTGGAAAGGATTGGTAAAAGTAAAGTGGCCCATTAATGGTAGGAATTTTAATGGAAATAAAGAAATGACAGATTAAACAAATATTTTTTCATACATTTTCAGGGTAGAAGACAGGAACATTTCAAAAATAATGGGCATTAAGGATCTAGAGAGAGGTGGAACCTAAATCATAAGTTTTCTTTTAAAGTAAGAGAAAAATTAAGAGGATTAAGCGTTGAAAAACTCGGAGCTGATAACCTACATCTTTGGATTTTAAAAGTTACCTGCAGAGATAATGGATGGATTTCTCAATCTTCCAGAATTCCTTCAATTCTAAGAGTAATTCCCAGGGATTAGAAGGTAGTAAATGGAGCCCCAGTATTTAAGAATGGAGGGAAAGAGAAAATGGTGAATTTATAGCTTTATTAAAATATCAGTAGCAGGTAAATTGCTAAAATCTCTTGCTAGGGACATGGTAACAAAACACTTAGACAATCAGAATATTAACAACCAGAGTCAACACAGCTTTATGAAAGAGAAATAGCATTTGTCATATCTTGTTTTTATTTGAGAATGTAACTGAATATTTTTGAATCATGAGTGATTGAGAAATATTTGGATTCAGAGGGATCTGGATGTCTTCATGCATGAATTACAGAAAGTTTACATGCAGGTACAGCAAACAGTTAGGAAAGCAAATGGCATGTTAAGGCTTTATCATAAAGGCATTGGAGCATAAGAGCCAAGAGATTTTATTACAATCATAGGAATTGCTGAGGCCATACCTGGATTATTGTGTACAGTTTTGTTTTACTACTACATAGTAGGTTGTTGCATAAAATTAAATCTCATGGGGTCCAGAGTGAGGTATCTAAATGGATACAAAATTGGCTTGACGACAAGTCAGAGGGTGGTTGGAGAGGGTTGTTTTTCAAACTGGAGGCCTGAGACCAGCAATGTGCCTCCAGGATTAGTGCTGGGTTCACTGTTATTTGTCATTTATATTATTGATTTGGAGAGAATATAGGAGACGTGTTTAGTAAGTCTGCAGATGACACCAAGATTGGTGGCAATAATGGCCAGTGAAGAGTTCTCTCAGATTGCAATGGGATCTTGATCGATTGGGCCAGTGGGCTGACGATTGGTAGATAGAGTTTAATTTAGATAAATGAGAGGTGATGCATTTTGGTAGATTGAATCAGGGTAGGATTTACTCTGTTCTGTAACTCTCTCCAATGTCCTACCATTAACTAAGTCATCTAGGGGTACATGTTCATAGCTCCTTGAAGTCTGAGGTGGACAGAGTGGTGAAGAAGGCATTCAGCATGCTTGGTTTCATTAGTCAGAATATTGAATACAGGAGTTAGGGAGTCAAGTTGAAGTTGTACAAGACTTTTGTAAGGCCACATTTGGAATACTGTGTGCAATTCTGGTCATTCTATTATAGAAACTATATTATTAAACTAGAAAGAGTGCAGAAAAGATTTACTAGGAAGCGACCAAGACTTAATGGTTTGAGTTACAAGAGGAGGCTGGATAGACTTTTTTCTTTGGGGTGTAGAAGGCTGAGGGGTGATCTTATAGAGATCTATAAAATAATGAGGGTATGGATCAGTTAGATAATCAACATCTTTTCCCAAAGGTGAGGGAGTCTAAAACAAGAGGGCATAGGTTTAAGATGAGAAGGGTAAGATTCAAGTGTCTAGAGAGAATTTTTTCAGTGTCTGGTACAAGCTGCCATAGTAGTAGTAGAGGTGGGTACAATTGTCTTTTAAAAAGCATTTAGACAGTTACATGAGTAAGATAGGTATAGAGGGATATGGGCTAAATGCAGGCAATTGGGACTAACTTTAAAAGGGCAGCAAGAACAAGTTGGGCTGAAGGGCCTCCTCCTATGCTGTAAACCTGTATGACTCCATTCAAGATAGGGAAAATATGCCCTACAGGGAATACAAGAGATTCATTGGAGTAGTTCCTGGGGTGAAGGATTCCTAATAGGCGAGATTAGAGTAGACTGGTCTATATTCTCGAGTTTAGAATGAGTGATGATCTAATTGAATAAAAGGCTTGATTGGATAGATGCTGAGACTATAACCCTTGACTGGAATATTTGAAGAACACTGGAGCATAGTTGACGAGTGAGAGATTGATCATTTATAACAGATGAGGAAAAAATATTCAATGAATATTTCAAATTTTCAATTTCAGAAAGGAAAGAATTTTCAGTTTTTGAGCATAATCCAAACAGATACTGATAGATTGTGTGGATACTCAGTAAACTAAGGGATAGTGGGAAAGTGCGAGAAGCTGGGGTTGAGAAAGAGAATCAGCCATGATTTTGTTGAAAGACACAGCAGCTCAAAAGAGCCAAATGGCCTACTCTCGCTTCTATTTCTTATATTGGTTCAGGAACACATTGCAAAAAAAAACCCATCTTGAACATGCACAAAAAGAAAATTCACCACTTCTTTGACATGAGCACCACTGTTTATCCAAATCCACAAGGAAGTTAAACACTCCTTTCAAATCATCCTGTCTTTACTACATGGTAACACAAATGAGATCACTGCAATATTTTGTTTTATTCCTAAGCCAATTGATAAATGGACATTTTAATATTTTGTCATTGTACAGGATTTTTTTTTTGACTTGCTTTGTCCTTGACAGGCATTGCAGCAATGCTATTGAATGTGGATCCCAATATAACTGTATTTGAATTACGTCAGAAACTAATTCATTACTCCACAAAGAATGCGATTAATGATGTATGGTTTCCAGAGGAACAACGGCTCATTACACCCAACAGAATTGCACAATTGGCGTCTCCTGTACTAACAGGTAAGTCAATGGCTGGCATTGAATCACAGAATCCCTACAGTGCAGAAGGGCACCATTCAGCCCATTGAGTCTGCACCGACTCTGACAGAGTTTCTTACCCAGGCCCACCACCCTGCCTCATCTCTGTAACCCCACATATTTACCCCTCTAATCCCACTAACACATCTTGGGACACTAAAGGGACAACTTAGCCTGGCCAATCCATTTAACCTGCACATCTTTGGATTGTGGGAGGAAACTCGCATGGACAACATGAAAACTCCACACAAGACAGACACCCAAGGCTGGAATTGAACCAGGGGCCCTTGGTGCTGTGAGACAACAGTGCTACCGCTGTGCCATTCCAACTATTTTAATACACTGAGATGGTAGTATTTTTGTTTCAAAATGTATAGAATCCAAGATAGTATTATATATATTTTTAAAAATCTTAAAAGCATTTGTTAGACTATCTGTAACCCCCATGACTTGCCTGGGCTTGTAAAATATCACTTATGTCCTCTCTGGAGAGAATACACATCTCTTCAACCTATGCTAATGCTATCTCCACTCACATTGTCTGCATCTTTAAGACTTAAATAGCAGGTTAGCTGCAAAGATTTGCATTTTAATCAGTATTCTATAAACTGTATATGTCTTTATATGCCTTTCTCTAATCACAATCTTCCACATACCTGATGAAGAAAGACCATTTCCAAAAGCTTGTGGGATTACTATCAAATAAACTGGTTGGACTTAAACCTGGTGTTGAGAGACTTCTTACTGCATAAAAGCAGGAACAGAATACACAAACCAATCTTTCAATATAGATATATTTCACTGAGCTACCATTTGGTTGCAGATTCAAATCAATGATTATCAGCCAGTTTTTTTTTATTAATTCAGTTGGTTGAGGTGAAGAAGAAAATTCGTTTGTTAATAATATATAAAAAGCCCTGCTCTGCTGTATTTTGTAATGATCACACAACGTGCGGTAACTGAATGGATAGGGAGTTGGCCTGACAAGCCAGAGATTGAGAGCTCAAATTCTATTGAAAGGGGTTAGCATTGCTGCCTCTCAGTGCCAGGGATCCAGATTCAATTCTCAGCTTGGGTGACTATATAGAATTTGCACATTCTCCCTGTGTCTGTATAGATTTCTCCTGATTTCCTCCCACAGTCCAAAAATGTGCAGGTTAGGTTTTTTGGCCATGCTACATTGCTCCTTGGTGTTGGGGGGAATTAGTAGGGTAAATACATGGGGTATGGGGATAGGGTCTGGACAGGATTGTTGTCAGTGCAGGTTCCATGGGCAGAATGGCCTCCTTCTACACTGTAGGTATGCTATTTTATGGGATTAACACCAGATAAAATGATGGTGGGATCTCAGCCATTTTAATCCACTAGTTAAGATTTTTTGAGTTTAACTTAGGAGCAGGGAAAACTTGGAGGCAAATTTTACTTTTGGAAATCAAGAGAACTAATCCCTCCACACTTGCATAGACCTGATTTGATTTTATGGTTGCAGGTACTGGGATACATTGAAAAGCATTTTTTTCTTGCACACTATAAGGCAAAAGATACCACTCATGAAGTACATAGGGTAAAAGTGAAAGGAGAGGGTACAGAATGTAGCTATAGATAGGACGAAGAGAAATCAGCTTAATATGATAGTCATATTATCATATGATAATGATATTAAAATTGTGACAGCAGCAGGGAAGCTGTTCTTGAGTCGGTTGGTATGTGATCTCAGATTTTTCCCAGAAGAAGGTGGAAGAGAGAAATCTGATGGCGGTGTCCAATAAGGAAGTTAGATGGACACAAATCAACAAGCTGCCTGCCATTTAAAAATAAAACTAACCAACAAACTAGTAAACTTGTTAACACTCTAATGGTCCATTATTTTGGAAAGTTTGGCAGTCCTTTATGCAGTTCTGACAAGGTAACACAAGATGGCTGCCACTGGGTGCATGGTTAAATGTACCATCAGTTTCCATTCAAGGGAAGTGACAGTATTTGTATGATCCTTAACGACAGTTTTAAAATTTTTTTTGCCACCTTCAAAATGATTGGTCAAGACTGATTCTGAGAGCATAGGGACTTTACAATTCTAGCCATCAGCATAGTATTATCACTTTGCCATATGATATCCCTGCCTGCAAAGATCTCATTCCTAATACAATGTGAATGTAGCTGCCACAACAATTCAATACTATTTAATATATCAGCTCAGATCACCAGAGCTTACTGTAGAGTAACATTCTAAAACATAGTATGTATCATTGCTTCATAGAAGCAATTCTCAGTTGCACCCAAGTCATAAGGAAAGAGGAAAATATACTAAGATGGTTAAATGGTTAAACTTCAATCATGATGCATTTTTACACAGAGAATCAGCTGCTGTGCCGGACAGTATGGTCTAAGAGGTCAGGGCTTGCTCACTCAGCTAAAGCCACAGCACACTGCAATGAGAATGAGGAAATGTTCAGCTGTTCAAGTTTTTCCAAGAATGGGAAAAGAAGGGGTGAACATATAGAGGTAAGAAATGAAGTGTGTTTATAATGGTTTCAATAGCTTAGAACTACAATTAAACTGGAAAAATAAAGGGCAGAAGCTATATTTGTAAAAGGCTCATTAAGATATAGAGGACAATAGAAATCAGGTTCAGGGATAATACATTACTATAATCAGAAGAACAATAAGTCTGTACAAAAATGTACAACAGGAAAGAAAATCAAAATGCATCACTGAAAGGATTGAGCAAGAGAAATTAGACAGGAATTGTCAATTACCTGCTATATAATTGGTATTGTAAAAATAACAAAGGCAACAGCTTCCTATCCTGAAAACAATAATCTGGGAACACATTACTCTTCGAATGTATTATCCTATTAATTGTGGATTCAGAGATGGGTGTGATTTATGGTGTTTTGGGATTTCCAGCAAGGAAAATGTTAGTGAGTTTACGATTGGACAGACAGCCCAATGTATGTCATAGATTCCACACACAGTTTTCCAGATTATCTTCTGATGAGCCAGGCATTAACATGGCATCCACATACTGCCTGAGAGATGCCCACTTTATCCATCAAGATACCAAGAGATAAGGATAGAAATTCTGCATTTATGAAAATTAGGCACACTGACACTTCACTTTATGGCTCAAGCTTAATATTATATTAAACTTATTTAGTCTACTTTGACTGTTGGATTTATTTAGAGAGGAATGGACACAATTCTACAAATAGATTAAAAGTGGAATAACAATGAATCGAGGGGTAATGTCTTATTGTGCAATCAGTCTCGAGTGGGCATAATTTGGAGTTGAAGGATGGCTGCTGTCGGAGTACTTTCATTGTTTGAGCTGTTCTCATAGCAAATGCATAGCACAAAACTTGTTTTCTTTTTGTTAAAGCAGAGATTAAAAAATATTTTTTGCAACAGCAAGAATGTGAGGTTGTTTGGGAATGCTAAACTGTCTCTTAGTGTAAGGGGGACTAGTAGCGTAAATACATGGGATTATGGGAGAGACCCTGGGTGGGATCATTGTTGATGCAGGCTCGATGGGCTGAATGGCCTCCTTCAGTACTGTAGGGGTTCTACAAAGACCTGCAACAACAACTTCACATTGCCCTAGTCATTACATTTTAAATTTAACTCTTTATTATTTGCATTCTAGGAAATCCGAGGGGTGAAGAAATGTATAGCTCACAATGCTGCTGACAGCCAGGGAGTCTATGCAATTGCCAGGTGCTGCACTTGGCCAAGAGCTGAATGTGTTGTTAACAGCAGCTCAGTGGCAGATGATGGCACTATGCAAATAGCAGGCTGTCCACATAAGGACTACCTCCTTACTGGTAAGCAATGTCGTCAGAACATCAGGCATGGACTAACCAGTAGTAACAGAATGTCGGAGCACCTAAATGGCAAAGTTTCAAATTTGAACATTAGCATTGAATGAGCTTCTAAATAGTCTACTCAGATGGGATAAAATGTTACTACTTAGAACGTAGAACACTACAGAACAAACAGGCCCTTCGGCCCACAAGTTGCGCTGATCACATCTATACCTACCAAGCCGTAGACCTATCTATAACCTCCAATCCCATTAGATCCCATGTACCCATCCAGAAGCCTTTTAAAAGACCCCAGCGAGTTCACTTCTACCACCACCGATGGCAGCCGATTCCATTCACTCACCACCCTCTGAGTGAAAAACTTACCCCTAACATCCACTCTGCACTTGCTTCCTTGCACCTTAAATCTGTGTCCTCTCGTAGCGACCATTTCAGCCCGGGGAAACAGCCTCTGAGAATCTACCCTATGTATTCCTCTCAACATTTTATAAACCTCTATCAGATCACCTCTCAACCTTCGACTCTCCAGGGAAAAGAGTCCTAGCTCTCTCAACCTAAGGCATGCCTCCTAATCCAGGCAACATCTTTGTAAATCTCCTCTGCACCCTTTCAATAGCTTCCAATCCTTCCTATAGTGAGGCAACCAGAACTGCGCACAGTACTCTAAGTGCAGTCTGACAAGGGTCTTATAAAGTTGCAGCATTACCTCCCGACTCCTAAACTCAATCCCTTGATTAATGAAGGCCAGTACACCATACGCCTTCTTCAACACGTCCTCCACCTGCAAGGCCAATTTAAGAGTCCTACGGACCCAGACCCTAAGATCCTTCTGCTCCTCAACACAGCTAAGACCCCTACCCTTGATATTGTACTCCTTCATCCCATTGGTCCTGCCAAAATGGACCACTACATATTTATCCACGTTGAAGTCCATCTGCCACTTCTCTGCCCAGTCTTATATCCTATCTACGTCCCGCTGCAACTTCTGACATCCCTCCAGACCATCCACAACACCACCTACCTTCGTATCGTCAGCGAACTTACTAACCAATCCTTCTACTTCCTCATCCAGGTCATTTATGAAAATGACAAACAGCAAGGGTCCCAGAACAGATCCCTGAAGCACTCCACTGGTGACCGACCTCCATGCAGAAAAAGACCCATCCACAACCACTCTCTGCCTTCTGCAGGCAAGCCAGTTCTGGATCCACAAGGCCAAAGCCCCTTGGATCCCATGCCCTCTCACCTTCTCAAGAAGTCTTGCATGGGGGACCTTATTAAATGCCTTGCTGAAGTCCATGTACACCACGTCCACCATTCTTCCTTCGTCAATGTGTTCAGTCACATTTTCGAAGAACCCAACTAGGCTCGTAAGGCACGACCTGCCCTTGACAAAACCGTGCTGACTATTTCTGATCATTCTAAACTTCTCCAAATGCTCATAAATCTTGTCCCTCAGAAGCCTCTCCATCAGCTTACCAACCACTGAGGTCAGACTCACCGGTCGGGAAGTTCCCGGACTATCCCTGTTCCCTTTTTTGAAAATAGGCACCACATCCGCAATCCTCCAATCCTCCGGAACCTTTCCCGTCTCCATTGACGACACAAAGATCATCACCAGGAGCTCTGCAATCACTTCCCTCACCTCCCACAATAACCTGGGGTACATCCCATCCTTATCTGGATTACAAGCAGCTTGCGTGGATAATCACCAAATAACGTGTCGGTTCCAGAATTCAATTGTTACCTGCATCAGGACAATTCCATCCGTTGCAGTGATGGGAGCTTGATAATTATCCTCTCCTGTGTTCTCTGAACTTTTGAGGAATGTGATCTCATTGAAACCTAGAAAATACTTAGTGGAATAGACAGGATAGTTTCAGGTAAGATGTTTTCTTTGTTAGGGGGATCTAGAATCAGAGCATGCCACTTAGGACGAAAGTGTGGAAAAATTTCTTTAAAGAGAGGATTGTGAAGCTTTGGAATTCTCTGCCTGAGAAGGCTGTGGAAGCTCAGTCACTGAGTATGTTTAAAGTAGAGATTGATAGATTTCTGATTAACAGTAATGTAAAGGGTTATGAAGATAGTGGGTGTAAAAGGCATTCAATTGTCTGATCAGCCATAATTATATCAAACAGTGGAGCATGTTTGATGGCTTGAATGATCTGCTCCTGTTCCTATGTCTCTAGACCCAGAAACTGATTGCTAAGATCCCTATTTCTAATTCTTATTGAGTGACTCCTGTTGGAAGGGCAAGATTGTGGATGCCTGGCCCAAGATAGAGGTCCACTGACCATTGACTTGTTTATGATTATACTGCTGTGAATACTGACTGCTCAAGTTCAGGTGAAGGTCACTTCCTTTTTCTTTTTGTCAATCCTTTCTAAATATTGAACACAATTGGACATATGGGTGGCACAGTAGTTCGCACTGCTGCCTCACAATGCCAGGGACCCAAGTTTGTGGGATCTGCATATTCTTCCTGTGTCTGCATGGGTTTCCTCTGGGTGTTCCGGTTTCCTCCCATAGTCCAAAGATGTGCCAGTTAGGTGCAGTGTACCTGAACAGGCACCAGAGTGTGACAACGAGGAGATTTTCACAGTAACTTGATTGCAGTGTGAATGTAAGCCTACTTGTGATGAATAAATAAATAACTTAAAATAAAACTTTAGGTTCCAGCCTTGGTCATCCTGCAGCCACGTCTCCATAATCACAATCATATCGTATCTGTTTACAACAACTTGCCCGTTTAATTCAGCTACCTTATTGCAAACGCTCTGTGCGCTCAGATACAGTGCATTTAGATTTATCTTAACATCTTGTACCATGGCCTTATTTGCTATTAGCCCTAGTTTCCTTTGCCTTCTACTTTTACTTTTTACTTCATTATCTTTCATTTCTGTCTTTGTTTCCCTCTTGTGTCTCCCTGCTCAGGTTCCCATCCTCCTGTTATTCTAGTTCAAACCCTCCCCCACAGTACTGTGAGGATATGAAGTAGAAAGGGTCAAGAGCTTCAATTTTTAGGTGTCCAGATCACCAACAACCTGTCCTAGTATTCCCATGCCTACACTATAGTAAAGAAAGCCCAATGTCTCTACCAAAGATGAAGAAAATTTAGCATGTCAGCTATGGCTTCGACCAACTTTTACAGATGCACTATAGTTGTATCGCAGCTTGGTATGGCTCTTGCTCTGCCCAAGATCGCAAGAAACTACGAAGTAGCCTGATCCATCACACAATCCAGCCTCCCACTTATTGACTCTGTCTACACTTCCTGCTGCCCCAGAAAAGCAGATAGCATAATTAAGGACAACATGCAGCCTGGACAGTCTCTCTTCCACCTTATATTGGGAAAAAGATATAAAAGCCTGAGCTCACATACCAACCGACTCAAGAACAGCTTCCTCCTTGCTGCCATCACTTTTGAATTGACCTACCTTGCATTAAGTTGGTTTCTCTCTAGCTATGACTGTGACACTATATTTTCCATTCTTTCATTTCCTTCTCTATGAACAATAATGCTTTAGCTGAATAGCAGGCAA
This sequence comes from Sphyrna mokarran, assembly GCA_024679065.1. NCBI lineage: Eukaryota > Metazoa > Chordata > Chondrichthyes > Carcharhiniformes > Carcharhinidae > Sphyrna > Sphyrna mokarran. Next base: position 27,167,072 of record JAGIQG010000009.1, read on the forward strand.
GATACAATACTTTTCATTGCATGCTAATACATGTGACAATAATAAATCAAATCAATCCTGTTGGGATGCTACCTGTTCAACTTCTACAGATTCCCCCTAGAATTGATCCCAATGTCTCAGGAATCCAAGTATCTCCCTCCGGCCACACATTTCCTATCCCTGATCTCAGTAGCACATGGAGGTAATTCTGAAATGACCACCTTTTGGGGTCCTGCTTTTATTTTCTAGCAGTACCCCATTCCTTTTTATACCGATGTCATTAATACTAATGTGAACCATGACCTCTGGCTGTTCACCTTCCCCTTTCAGAATGTTCTGCAGTTAAGAACAACATTGTTAAAGTATAGGAGAATTAAGAATACAGGGTATCATTTGGCACCAGCGTGAATCATACCTGAACTTACACAATTTGCAGACCACTTATCAATGGATCTGTGAGGGGGGAAATGTTACTCATTTGGAAGGGAACGCTACCATGCACAGAGATCCTGAAGTTTCTGAGAATTGCCTATAGTGGGAGGACCTGATAGACTCCATAACTGTCAGGATGCTACAGTCCATAAAAAAATCACTGATGCACACATGGCAGAGGTTCAGACAACCTAAAAATTGGTGCAAATTTTCCAACACTGCTTATTTATAAAGATTGCTTCAAGCTAGGAAGGGCAATTGATGCAGACAAATTCTACTTCACCTACTTTGCATAAGCATGTGTATGAAGTGAAAAACAAAACAGTAAATAAACAACCAATTTTTTCTTGTAGGCTGCAGCTCACACTCTTACACAAAATTCAGCGATACAGTGATGCCTCAAGCAAACAAGCAATGTACCGGACAAATGGAGACAATCTCACATGCCACCTGTTGCCAAGCACCAAGCCTCGAGTGTAAAGTGAAGGAACAAAGCTCTACAGATTTCATGGAAAAGGTGAAATTATATTCTAAATATTGGGCGATTTTATTTAAAGATTAAGCTTGAGGGCTATTTGAGGTGTTCGGCAAAGTAAAATGACTGGAAGAGCAATAGGTAAATCTGGAAGATTCCAAATTCCGATGTTAAAATTGCAAGTGGAGGATGTGGTCAAGAAGGCATATGGTGTACTGGCTTTCACTAATCAAGGGATTGAGTTTAGGAGTCGGGAGGTAATGCTGCAACTTTATAAGACCCTTGTCAGACCCCACTTGGAGTACTATGTGCAGTTCTGGTCGCATCACTACAGGAAGGATGTGAAAGCTATTGAGGCTGCAGAGGAGGTTTACAAGGATGTTGCCTAGATTGGGAGGCATGCCTTATGAAGATAGGTTGAGGCAGCTACCCTGGAGAGACGAAGGTTGAGAGGTGACCTGATAGAGGTTTATAAAACGTTGAGAGGAATACATAGGGTGGATTCTCGGAGGCTATTTCCCAGAGCTGAAATGGTCGCTACGAGAGGACCCAGGTTTAAGGTGCTAGGTAGCAAGTACAGAGGAGATGTTAGGGGTAAGTTTTTCACTCAGAGGGTGGTGAGTGAATGGAATCGGCTGCCGGTGGTGGAGGCAAACTCGCTGTGGTCTTTTAAAAGATTTCTGGATGAGTACATGGGATTAGGAATTACAGATAGTTCTATGGCCTAATAGTATGGGTATGATCAGCACAACTTGTGGGCCGAAGGGCCTGTTTGTGCTCTAGTGTGTGCTATGTTCTAGTTTTACTTAAATCAAACTATAGCTTCCATGTTTACATTTTGCAAGGCAACATATCTTAGTGGTAATTTTCGAAATACTGCCTGATTGATTCATGAAGAAAACAGGCAAATAATCAAGAGCCTTTAATTTCACTTGCATCAAACATTCAACAGTTGATTCTCCAATATAGATTCATAGAATTCCTACAGTACAGGAGGCTACCATTCAGCCCATCGAATCTGTACTGATCACAATCCGACCCAGGCCCTATTCCCGTAACCACACACATTTACCCTGCTAAATCCCCCTGACTTTAGGATCAATTTAGCATGGCCTATCAACCTTACCCACACATCTTTGGACTATGGGAGGAAACTGGAGAGTCCAGAGGAAACCAGGCAGGCAGTGGCTTGTGGCCAGAATTGAACCAGGCTCCCTGGCACTGACAGACAGCAGTGCTAACCACTATGCCGCCTACATACAACATTTCCAATATACAACAGCTGCATTCCATGTTTGTCACGTTCCAGTACTTTTTCTTAATTCTATCTTAGCACACCTTATTAGATGATACAAACAATGTAACATTTTCAATTCTCAAGCAGAGTTCCATACTGGATTCCAGTACTGTAGTCTTAACCTTAGTGAGTTTACAAAAACAGAAAATGCTGGAAAATCTCAGCAGATTCGATTGCATCTGTGGAGACAGAACAGAAGTTGAGTCTGACTGACTCTTCATCAGCTTACATCTATCTTTAACTACTTCTGTAAAATAATAAAATCAGATATAATTAATATTAGATTTATGAGATCAGCACCTGCCAAGAAGTCAAACTTTTACGGTAGATACATTTATCACAACACAATTTGTGTCAGGTGTAGTAAAGGTACAGTGGAAGATCGGTGTCAATGTATCATTGACACTGCTCAAGCAATGCTAGATTTTGAGAGACAAGAAATCTTTAAAACTGAACACTACTTTTTAATCGATATTGCTTCTACAGTGTTCGTGGCATTCGTCTCCTTAGTAAGCCTCCAGATATTTTGTATACGAGGCAAACTACTTAACCGGGTTCTCATTATGAGCAACTGGCATGAAGATACCTCAAACGTTGTGCAAAGGATTCTTATTCTGGGTTCGATTTGAATTTCCTCTGAAAGCTGAATAAGCATCTCAGCCTTCCATTAGAGAAACAGAAGTGCTTGGCAGCAGAGCAAATAGATTCCTGTCATTATTTAATTACAGCTCCCATCTTTCTATATGTGGGAAAGGACAGTTTCTACAATTTTAACAGAGAACTGTTTCCACTAACCTAGCTTCAAAGATGATTTGGAATTTTATTTTGATTTGCTTTTGTTTGACTTGTACTAGTTTGGGTGGACCATCCTTTAATTTTAATAATGCTGACCTTTAAGGAAACCGTAGAAATGTTAGTGCAGAAAAAGGCTATTCAGCCCATTGTATCCGCACCAGTCCAAAGAAAAAAAAATAAACTATCCACTCATTTTAATCACATTTTCCAGCACCTACTCTTAGCCTTGCAGGTTACAGCATTTCAGATGCAGGTCCAGGTACCTTTTTTAAAATGAGTTGAGCATTGCAACTTCAACCACCAACTTAGGCAGTGAATTCCAGATGCCCAAAAACCTTTCTTCATGTCTCCTTTAATCCTTTTACCAATTACATTATATCTATGGCCCCTGGTAACTGATCCCTCAGCCAGGAGAAGTCTTTCCTATCTAGGCTCCTGGCAACTTTGCATACCTCAATTAGGTCATCCCTCAGCCACCTCCGTTCTAAGGAAAACAATCCTAGCCTATCAAATCTCTCATTATAGCCATAATTTTCAAACCCTAGCAACATTCTTGTAAATCTCTTCTGTACTCTCTCTGAGCAATCATGTCTTCCTGTAATGTGGTGACCAAAACCCAATGTGGTAACCAAGCATTTTATACAGTTTGATCATTATATTCCTGCTTTTGCATTCAATACTTTATCCAATAAAGGGAAGCATTTCATTTACTTTATCTATTTATCTTTATCTATGCACATGTGCTCAAAAGTAGATGTACATGGAAACTTGAGGTTTGATCCAGAAGATGTGAGCAAGATTTGTGGTACTTCACCTTTGCCTTCATTAAGGAGAGGACTGATTCAGACATTGTTTAAAAAGGAGCGTTATTAAATACAATAAGCATAGGGAGAAAATACTGGAAGACTGGCATCCCTAAAGGTGGATAACTCACCAAGGCCAAATGAATTGTTTGATAGGATTTATTATTGTCACGTCTTAGTATACAGCAAAAAATTACTGTTTCTTGTGCATTGCACAGACAGAGCATATTGTACATAGAGAAGGAAAGTGTGTAGATTGTAATGTTACAGTCATAGCTAGGATGCAGAGAAAGATCAACTTAATTGTATCCCAAGCTGTCGAAGGAAACCAGGGATGAAATAGTGAATGCTTTGACAATTGTTTTCCAATCTTCACTAGATATACCAGAAACTTATCTGCGAACACTGCACTATTATTTAAGGAGTGCACTTCCTCAGAACTTCTCAATATCTTTCTATTGAATATTCCTTTGCTTTGTTTGCCCTCCTGAAAGGGATTACCTCACACTTCATGGATTGAATTCATTTGCCACTTCTGTCTATTCTACTAAACCATTGATATTATTCTGCAGTTAACAGCTATCATCTTCACTGTTAACTACACAGTCAATTTTTGTCATCGGCAAATTTATCAATCGTGCCACCTACATTTAAGGCTACATCATGTATACAACAAACAGCAGGGGCTCCACTGAGCCCTCTGGAACACCACTGGAAATCGTTCTTCATTCACAAAAACAGCTATGAACCATTACTTCTTGTTTCCTGCCACTTAGCAATTTTGGCTCCAACATTTTATGCATCCCATGAGATTTCACTTTTCTGACCAGTTTGCCATGTGGGAGCTTGTCAAATGCCTTCCTGAAATCCATGTATCCAATATTCACTGCACTACCCTCATAAATCCTCATTACTTCCTCAAAAAGTTTTAAGTTCCTAATGTGGGTTTGTCCTGCCTCAAAATTGTTTCCAATAACTTGCCCGCTACTGAAAATCAAACAGGCTAGCTTATAGTTTTCTGGTCTATCCCTCGCACTCATTATAAATGGTGCAGAGTTCGCAGATCTCAAGTCTCTAGTACCTTATCTGTATCTAGTGAAGATTGGAAAACAATTTTACAGCACTGTTTCATTCCTGGCTTCCTTCAACAGCTTGGAATACAATTAAGTTGATCTTTCTCTATACCCTAGCTATGACTGCAACATTACATTCTACACTTTTCTTTCCTTCTCCATGTACGATGTGCTTTGTCTGTATAGTGCGCAAGAAACAATATTTTTCACTGTATACTAATACATGTGAAATCATATCAAACAATTCATTTGCCCTGGCGAGTTATCCATCTTTAAGGATGCCAGTCTTCCAGTATTTCCTCTCTCACTATGCTCATTGTATTTTAATAACACTTCTTTTAAACCTATAAACATTTAGGTACCTATAAACATGGACAGGTAGAAGTGGGAACATTGAGGTGGCGGCGCAGGCTTGTTGGGCCAAAGGGCCTGTTTCCCATGCTGTTTTGTTCTTTGTTCTTTTTAATTAGAATGTCTGAGACATTCCTCTCCTTAATGAAAGCAGAAATGAAGTACTCACCAAGAATCTTGCTCTCATCATCCTGATCAACTCGCAAATTACCACGTACATCTTAAATAGGCCCCATCATTTCCTTAGTTATTCTCTTGCTTTTAATGTATTACTAAAACATCTAAGTGAATATTTGCTGCAGCCCAGTGAAGTTTGGTTTAGTCTAACCCATTTTCAGTGACCCACTGGAAATGGGCAATGCACCTAAGGCAGTTCGTTCTGTCAGGCAGGCATGTGTAAGTTATACATTTTCCAGATAGATTGAGTTGAATGGTTTGTTGTTTAACTGACCTGTGTTTTAATTTCCAGGTGGTGGTGTCATGTGAAGAAGGGTGGACACTGACTGGGTGCAGTGCATATTCCCACGGTTCTCACACTCATGGGGCATATATTGTGAATAATACATGCATGGTAGGAAAAGATGTGGCAGCCATTACCATTTGTTGTCGCAAACGAAAGACAGAATTTAAGTATGATCCCAACCTTAATTACAAGTAAAATACGCCAAGTTAGTTTTCCCCTCCTCCCATTTTCTTTTTTCCTTTTCTGCAGGCAGTAATTCTTGTTGCGGTGTGATTGTATGGGAAAGGGTAGCTCTGTTATTTTGCTCACATAGCCTTGCTTGCTGCATTAGGTTAGGTAGCCAAGTACTGGCGAGCTACTTAACCGTGTGGACAGCAGAGCTTAATCTTATCCTCATTAGTCATTTATATACTTTACAACATCAGTCATTGGAAAGCAACTGGACATAAGAAACTGCCTAATTTACATTTTCAACTCACGTAGAACACCACAAAATGTCAAAAGACTGAAGTGGTTTTGATTCAACTTTTTCTTTGGATTTTTCATGTTTAATGTTCTAGCAAAGAGGCAGTGACAGCCTATAGTTTTAAAAGGGATAAATATGAAGCAACTTAGTCAGTGAGCACAATATTTATCATTTTTTTTTTCATCATAAGGAAAGGAGCCTCCACAATTAGTACCTGTTGGCTCCAGGACACAGCTCAAATGAGGAAAATGTGTGTCTTGCTCTTCTAATACTCCATTGTGAATCTGGTTTATGGACTGACAGAGTACATGACCCACTTCAACTATGGGCTTTAAATGTCAATTTTTGCACCTTGCTTCAAATTGACCATTAAGTTTATTCAAACTCAGAAGACGTTATTGTACTGGTTCAGGTTCAGATTCAGCTGCACATGGTAGTGCTTCCAGTTTTCATTTGAAAGATTCATGGGGAAATAGTTAGTGAATAATAAAACCATTCATATTGTCTTAGCAATATCACACTCAACTGATTGAAGTAATTGTTCCAACAAAATGTGTTCTGCACATTGTTAAAAGTAACTTTGACACTGAGTTTTAATGAAACTGAAAATTGTCAATCATCATACAAACCTTATACTGCAGAAAGAGGCCATTTGTCCCATCGAGTCTGCACCTACCACAATCCCACACAGGCCGTATCCCATATGCCTACATATTTACCTGCTAATCCCTCAAACCTACGCATCTCAGGACACTAACATTAGCATGGCCAATTGACCTAACCCACACATCTTTGGATTATGAGGGGAAATCGGAACATCCAGACAAACCCACGCAGACATAAGGAGAATGTGCAATCAAAACCCTGGTAGTTTTTCTTTTACTGCTGACTGCAACGATCAGTTTTAAGTGAACTACTTGGTCTAAGTCTAAAACCTGAAGACCCACTGTGCAGATCAGAGATACAATGTTTGTATCTCAAATTATTTATCATGAAGTATTGGAAACATGACTGCTGGTGAAATTTAGACAAAGAAAACAGAATAATAGGAAAACTCCAAGTCTTTTTTCTACATTGGAGCAGAAAGGATAATGTATCAACATTACTTTATTGAGTTATTAACCAGCATTTCTTAGAGGTGGGGTGGGATGGGAGCTGGGGCGGAGAGGAGGGAAGTACATCAAGATAAATTCAGTCCACAACACAAAATTTTGATTTGTTCTAATCTTCAATTTTACTCATTTTTCAAAGATTTCCTTGGGGACAGCAAGGTGGCACACTGGTTAGCACTGCTGCTTCACAGCTCCAGGTGATTGTGTGGAGTTTGCACATTCTCCACGTGTCTGTGTGGGTTTCCTCCCACAAGCCAAAAGACTTGCCGGTTAGGTGCATTGCCTATGCTAAATTTTCTCTCTATACCCAAACAGGTGCTGGAGTGTAGCGATTAGGGGATTTTCATAGTAACTTCATTTCAGTGTTAATGTGAGCCTATTAGTGACTAATAAACAAACTTTAACATTTCCTCATTTGCAAATCTCACTGTTCACCAGCTGAGGAACAAACCAACCAACTGCACTGAGATGATTAGAAAAGGTGCTCGTTGCACAGAATTTGTCCACTTCTAATCTAAGGCACCACGGCAATTGTGAATGACATCAACATTGTATCAGGTCTCAAAGCTCAGTCGTAAAGGGTGTAGAAAGTGTCAGACAGATTTGTGTACAGAACTTGAAAGCCCAAGATCATGAGAAACATCCCTTAACATGCACAGATTTTAAATCATTGAGGAGAAAAGATTCAGATTTGATGTAGGTGTCACTGGCAATGACGAGTATCAGAATATTTCAATATTCCACTGGACTGTATTGCTCTGAACATTTGTAAATATCTTTTGAGGATGTGTGATCATATTGCACAATTTTGTACTGATTTTTGTACACTTTTTATTAATAAAAAGCTAAAATTTCTTCATGGGTATGAAGTTTTGTTTTGCCTCCAGCACAGATAGGCAGAGGAACAATGAGATAAACTAACTCCTCCACTGGCAGTTATATACAAGCTAATACTGTTTAAACTGCACATTTTAAATCTACCTGTGCTACATTGTTATGGTCAGGTCATTTTCCATAATGTGTGGTTCTAAGAATATTGGATACATTTAGTGGTCATCTTTCAAAATTCTATAAACTCTGGAGCAGTTCGTATAAATCAGAAGGGACAAACATAACCCCATTATTGAAAAAGGAGGAAAAGTGAGAATTACAGACGAGTTAGCCTGACACCAATGCTGGGGAAGATGCTAGCGTCCATAATAAAAGACATGATAACAGAATATTCAGAAAGCATTAAAATGATTGGACAAAGCCAGTGAGTTTATGAAAGTCAAATCATGTTTAAAAAATCTACTGGAATTTTTTTGAGAATATTAATTAGTAGGATAAGGGAAAGCTAGTGGATGCACTTTCAGAAGGCTTTTAACAAGATCCTTCTTGAGATGAGTGAAACAAATGGATTTTTTTCCCCAAGGGGCAGGCAGTGAAGTACTGCAGCAATCAGTGCTTGGGCCTCAGCTGTTCACAATATATAGAAATTACCTAGATGAGGAAACCAGAGTTTGCTGATGACACACTGAGTGGAATGGTGAGCTGTGAAGAGGATGCAAAGAGACTTCATGGTGATTTAGATAAGCTGGGTGAGTGGCAAACACATGGCAGATATAGTACAACATGGCTAAAGGTGAATTTGTACATTTTGGTGTGAAAAATAGAAAGGAAGAGTATGCTTTAAGTAGTAATATATTAGGAAGTGTGGATGTACTAAGGATTCTTGGATGTCTTTGTACATCAGCCAAAGAAAGGGGAGAGGCAGATGCAGCAAGCAATTAGGAAGGCAAAAGGTATATCGGTCTTCATTGCAAGAAGATTTGCATTTAGAAGTAGAGGTGTCTTACTGCAGTTATACAAGGCCTTAGGGAGACCACACCTGGAGTACTGCATTCAATTTTGCTCTCCCTACCTCAGAATATACTTGCCACAGATGGAGTGTAGCAGGGATTCACAGGTCTGATACTGGAACTGGCAGGACTGTCCTATCAGGAGATTGGTTTGACAAGGCCTGTACTCACTACAGTTCAAAGGATGACAGGAAATCTAATTGAGATGTATAAAATTCTAACGGTGGGACAAACTAGATGTAGGCAAGATGGAATGTAGAACGAAGGGGGCCAGTCTCGGTATGGGGTAGACAATTTAGGCTAAAAGGAATAAACATTTCTTGAAAGGACAGTACTCTCTAGTTTCCATTGAGATAGCAAATACATTAAACAAATGAAGCAATACAATAACAGGAATAAAATGCTGAAGTTGTTTTAAGCTTTCAATAATTTATTTTTTAAAAATACTTCATTTTGTCTTTATACTTTACAATCTAATAGTGTTCAGAAGTTCAAGTTCACCTTTAAATAGTCTTTCCTCTATGCAGGCAATTGCCTTTACTTTAAATTAGTCCTCTGATGCACACATGTAGTATGTTACAATAGAAATCATTCAAGGGAACACCTGCAAGATCCTGTTCAAGTCACACACCATCCTGTCTCAAATATAAAAAAAAAATCGCCATTTCATCCCTCCCTTATAGTGCTGTAGGTGCACCTACATTACAGAATCCTGACAATGCAGAAGAAAGCCATTCATCCATGAAGTCGCACCAACTCTTCGAAGAAGCATTTTACCAATGCCCAACACCCCCCCCCCATCTCTATAAGCCCACACATTTACTATGGCTTATCCATGCATAGTGCAACCTAAATGGACTGCACCAATTCAAGATGGCTCACCATCACTCTCTCAAGGGCAATTAGGAATGAGAATTAAATGCTGGCCAGTGACACACTCATCCCATTAACAAATATAAATAAAGGCATTAGTAAAACCTTAAATTTCTATCTTACAGTGACTGGTAATACCTGGTAAAGAAAAGTGAAAGACCCAGATGAAATCACACCAATTTAGGGAAGACTTCAAGTAGAATAGCTCTTCCCTGTTGCCAGATGCTGAAAGCATTGTCCTGGCTGCAAGTTAAACTTAAACTATAATGCTCAGAAAACACAGGAGCAATGCTTCTATCGTTGATTACAAATACAAGTCAAGGTTAGGAGCCTTCATCTAGATGCTACAGAATTACCTAAGGAACCATTAGAAAGGTTCCATATTATGTGAAATTGAGTAAACCAATACATCTAAGAATGCAATTAGCCATTCTGCAAAGTTTGTGTCAAGAGCTATACTGGGTTATCTTTTGGTGTGATAAATATTTGACAGGTCATCAAAAAAATTTAATCAAGATTAGCACCAAGCACATTTATAGAACAAAATTTGATGCTTACCTGCGTTATGAGAAGGTGCATAATCTTAATTTCAATCTTTGCCATTCTCAGTTCCACTACATAGCAAGCTTGGTTGCTTGAAATTTTACATATTAAAACCAACACATTAGGTGGCACTTCATTTTTTAAAATCATTTTATTTTATTAAGTTACTTTTCATACCTTTTTTTTTAAAAAGGAAGATTGACATTACAGCATACAAACATTCCCTGGGCAATACAGAACTCAACTGCCAACACATATGGACAATGCACCATTATTTGTCTTGAGTAGTATTGATTTAAGATGAAGGACAAAGCCTTGCTGGTTGCACTTTTTGTCTCTTAGGTTAAAGAACAAATTCAATTTATCCCCCCACAAAATACATGGGCTATTTATCCACAAATAGCACTGTGTCTTTAAGAGTTTTCTTTATGGACTAAGACCCAGAATCTATTAGATGCTGGTCAAACATGCAACCTATATGGATTTTCTTCTTTTCCTCCTCTTTACCAACTTCAGAATCTACGGGGATAGTCTGCTCAGCATTTTGTTTAAAAAATTGGTTAAAGAGTTAACATCCTGCAGGACACCAAACACATTCTTCACAGAGTCAGGTCATTACAGAGAGGCAGCCATGAGGAAATATACAACTGACCATAATTTTTTTTTCCGGAGAGAGGATCTTCACAATGACATTTGTTTTTCTTCCGTGAAATATTTTAAAAGCAAAATATATAGCCGATGTACATCATGTCTCAGTAAAACACTTCAATAATTAGTTATTTGAAACATATCTTTCAAGTGAGTTCAACATTTTGAAAGCAAACAGCATCATAAGTGGCACATCTGTTTTCCCAGCAACAATAGTAATATAAATGGGACATTTTAGAAAACAATAAGTGTTTTCCCCTAAACGGCACTAGGAAGTGTACAGGATCTTAAATAATTGACAGAGCAACATAGTTCTCGTCTCTTCAACAAGGGACTGCAACATACTTAAATCAAATGATTGACATGGTTGCTTTTTTAAAAAAGGGATATTAGTGTCAGCACCTACTTAAGGCACTTACCAAATCAAAAATATTTTTAAGTGACCATTAAAGCAAAATTATGATAAAAATTCACTTGAAGGAGTACTATACCCAGGACTTTCAATAAATTTGTAGATTTACTAAGTACTGATAATCAAGACTGTGTAAGACTTGAACAGAAAAAAGCTCAACTACACTTAGCATAGCCCTTCAGTATTTTATTAAGCTATTATTTTATCCATCTTTTGTCCACCCTGGAGGCAACCAAATTGCGATTAAGGACCATTTCAAACAGAAAAGGCACTGTTGCACCAAGAATGTCAATTTCCCTTTCCATTACAGTTGTATCCCAAAAAGAAAGTGGCTTGAAAAATAGAATTTTAATTTCCATTTTTTTTTTGACCTGTCACTGTGCTGAATTAAAGTCAAATTTAGATTGGGATGTTGATTAGTGTCTGGGAATCCATTTATGAGGGAATGCTGCTTTTAGTTAAGAGATATCACAACTACAATGAGTAGTTATGGCAACATAACACTGAGTACAATTTAGTGTTTTCCATCAAAATTAAGACCAAGAATTTTACTTTAAAATAAAAAGCAACTTAATAATTCCATACATTTCTCATGTGCTACTTTATATTAGATACATAGTACCACAGTTACATGCTGGAATGAGATGGGCAACTGTCAGGAATGCTATTCATAAATGCTGGTCAACAGCTTTTGCTTTATTGTGTTGACAATAATCAGTCATTCATTGTTATACTAAACTTAAACATACTGAATTCCTTGAAGTTATTAACTGGAAGCAGATTAGTAAGGCATTCAGTTTATAGAAAGAGGGTGGGACAGGGAAAAGAGGAATGCTTTGTGAGGGTATAAAGTAAACATTGTCCATGTACAATACAAAATTCTAGAGGTTTTGTTTGCAATGACATGAAAAATACAATTTAAGTCCAGGACTCAAAGGGTTAAAAGCTAGCTCTCTCTCTCTTTCTCTAAGTCACCTTCAATCAATTTAGATAAGCTATACAAGACTGGAAGAGAAATCCAATTTTACGCAAATTGGTAAGTCACATCTAACCTAATGTAAAAATAGTTTAATTGTTGATTTTGGTATGCTCAGACTATGGTACCTCGCTTCATGATCCAAAAACCTCATTCCAATCCTCTGCTCCTGTAACATTAGGGATGATCTGCACAAACTGGGAGAAGTGGCAACAAAGATGGATTATTTATTTTCCGTAACTGATCAACTATGCAATCCCTATGGTGCAGGAGGCTGCCATTTAGCCCACTGAGCCTGCACAACAACAATCCCACTAAAATATTTTGTGTGCTGCCCAGAGATGAGCTGTCTATCTTCTCTAAGATATGTTCCTAATAGATAATAGCTTTGCTGAAACCTGTCACTTTTGATGTCAGCTAGATTAGAACCAACTGTATGATTCTTCTGAACCCAAAAGCGATTTACGCCTGATGAGTGTTCTTTTGACTGGAGACACAGTTTGCAAACTCCAGCATTCACAAGTGTCTAAAATGATAATTTCTGCTCATTTAATTGCAAGCAGATTATTTGGAAAAATCTAAGCTATAACTATTGGCTGCTTTGATCTGGAAAAAATGTTCTTTTGGAGAATTTTTAAAAAGCACTGTCTTTGATTGGGAACTGGGGAAGAACTTTACATTATGGCGTCTCTCCTTTAGTAATAAAGTTAATCTGTTCTGGTGGTGATTCTTCCAATGTTTTTGCCCTATTTCTTAGTTTAACCAGCAACACCAGAAGTACCGTGACGTGGAAGCAAAATGTTACAACTGGTTGGAAAATATGGTTCGTATCACACGCTGTTCAGTTGATGTTTGTTAGCTAATTGTTTGCTGAAAAAGAAACCCACAAACTAATATTAAAGCAGTGCTAGAAATTTCTGAAGAGCCTGGGCTACAGTAGTCAAATTATTAGAACTAATCAAAGCCCATCTTGGCACGTCAACCCAAGTACAATTTCTCAGGCTTGTGTATGGTGTTCAGCGATGGAGCAAAGGGAATGTAGCGAGAACTGAATTCAAGACGTCCCTTCTACAAAAAAAGGTGAAAATCTCTGCCATTTTCGATTATTACTTTGTACCTCAAGTATGCATATTATGGAGAGGTTTGGTAACTTTGTTCAGCTCAAGGACCTGAATCCATGGGAAGGAACAAGTCATTTCAAGGGAGGGATAAAAGATTGCTACTGGAACGTACTTGTTGGGTGAAACAAGCCAAAGCACACAGTTGGGATTACCAACAAAAATGTCATGTCCAGGACTGACCAGTGGAATCGGTTTAAAAAAAAAACTGTTCACATCACCAATCAGCTCCAATACAGGAGATAATAAAAATTCCCCTCCCCTCATCTTTGATTGGCTGCAAAAGTTTTATTCAAAACCTCTAAATCTGGTTCATGGTGATGAGCCAGTCTTACAGAATTGCCTGAAGACCTGATATGGAAAACAGAAACTAAGGCAGAAGAATCTGAACTCTGCACCTGGACTATGATACCTGACATGAATGCATCATCCAGTACCCCTGTTAGACAGTGTCCAGTGATACTTGATGCCAAAAAATGGACTAATTGTTTCCCAAAAATAATATCCCTCACTATGATAAGCACAATGGAAAAGTGGGCACAAAAACACCAGTAACTTAACTAATTTTAGTGTCTCACTATGTGCAATTTTACAGTCAAATGGTAAATCTTCAAACTATGGCAGAACACATCTGGTATCTAGTCTGTTGCCACTGACTCATGCATTTGAAGCAGATACTAAAAGTAATATTTGTCAGGGTTGATGAGCATGTAGTTTTCACTATTTCTGCTCCTCAGCATTACGGTTATTAATGTTATTGTGCTCCAATAGGCACATACTTGATGAACATTTAAACGGGCAGCCAACCTAACCAATCCCACTGTCACTACCTGGCGGCTTTTGTTGTTGTCAAGGCTTCATTTTGAGATCCAGCAAAAAGAAAAAAGGCACTTGTGGCCATCTGTGCCTTTGGTTTTGTGATCCAGAGTGGACAGCATCATCTGATGAAAGCCCTACTCCCAAAATGTGTCACTCTTGGTATACTGTGACTGTAAAGTAAGGCAGAAGATCAAAGGCTTGTTTAGTGAAATATTGGCAACAAGAAAAAAAACAACCATTATGGACACAAAAATTTCCTGCAACACCCTGCCAAAAAAAATCATAAATTGGCACAATATGAAGGCTAAATAAGTGATTGGAATGCTGACAGCAATTCTGACTTGTGTGTATTTCATTTATAGAGTCATTCCACTTACACAATTCAGCCCATGCAATCTCATTGAATTCCAGTGATTCCCAGGAAGTAATTTACATTATTCTAATTGATTATTCTGTAATAGAATTTTGGCAGACTAAATAGTCAGCAGGTAATTCAGTAACGAGAAGTGATGCTGCAGTCAATCCACAATTAGATACTCAGATTTTCATAAATTTCCAACTACATTGGAAAAACAAAAACCAATGTGCTCTTAACCCTTTCACCGGCATAAACCTAAATATAGGTCAAAATAAATGCCTCCAGGATGACACACTTATACTCAGGTTTACTTTGTTAACTTAATTGTTGTTTGCAATTAACATAAAAAGTTCACACTGGTTGGGCATTTAAAGCAACCATAGTCTACCTATAACCATAACTGAATTTGAATAGTGGATGTTAGCCAGTAGCAGTCCAAGGTTTAACAAAAATGACATTTTCATTAAAAAAGAGCTGTTCAACATACATAACAAAACAAAGCACTTAAAAAAAAACAGAAGTTCATTTTTAAACATGATACAAACATCCTTAAAACCCAGTCAGAAAATAACACTATAGTATATGACCTATTCTACATTTTTCACAAGCCGATGAAGGGATTAAAGCACTATGCTCTTTAGGTATTTTTAATAATTTATTGGAGCATTTAAGTAGCAACCCCAGCCTATCTGTCCTGGATCCACTTCAGCGGCTGAACTCAGTCCAAATTCCAATTTTGTTTGAAGGGGTTAATCTTAATCAATCTTAATAAGTCCACATTGATTAAGGATCACCATCCTAGAGTTGGATAATTAAGCATTTCAGGTCTAGGTGTACATTCATTGGTTGTTTGAATTGAAGTATTGAGGGTAGAAATAGTCAGTGATATTACAATATTAAAATGCCCTAAATAATATTGCAACTTTTCTACGATTCAGACTGGGAAGCAATAATTTATTCTTGCAGGTACAGATAACGAGGTGCTGAAGATTAGCAGAATAAAGAGTTTTTTTGGGGGTAGGTGCAAAATCTCACTAACTAGCTAACATTGTATCATGTAAAAGATTGACAATGTTTCTATATTTTGCAGGTGACAATTATTATTTTAAAAGATGAATGGCCTGATTGTTCTAATAATTAATCCAATTCTTAACGAATAGGATGCTTTTGTGAATTAGTTACATAAATATTTTCACAAAACTTCAAATGGACTGAGCTGCTAACTGCAAAGTCCGAATCCTTTTATTCTCTATAATGATTATTAATTTTTCAGTATTAATCATGTAGCAGTAAGTGGCAGTCTAATTTCAGACAGATTAAGACTGGAAATTAATATTCTTTTGAGAATCACATCATAGTTCATCTTAACATCCCTCTCAATTAAGTTACGAGTTATTAAAATCGTAGATCCAGGATTTTTCTTTATTAATAAATCAGCTTCATTTTCACTGGGGTTACTAACTTCACAGACAACATTCCTCCCTTGGTTAGAAACAGCTGAGGATCTCTTGGGTCAAATCTTTATGGATCATCTTTAAATGCAAGTGTAAACCCTAAACATTAAAAGAAATCTGGACTCAACAGGTATGAATAACCAATTAGAAGCCAAGGAAGAATTTAAAAACTTCCTACAAAATTCAACATTTCTATTGTAGTATATCAGAATTCCATCATATTAAAAATGATTCATCTGCATTTTGTTAATTTGTCATTTTATGTCAACTTTTTGTTGTAATATAATCAAGGACATTCCACAGATTACATGTTGCATCAACATTAACTTGTCTCCCACTCCCCATCGTGTTCAAATCCATAACTAACACTCACTATATGGCTGTCCCACCACATACAGACTACTATGTAATGGACAAGTACACAATACCATTAGATAACCGAATGTATTATGTCTAAAACGTTTGGTAGTAATTATTCAAAATATTAAATCAATAGATCACAGTTAATAACCCTTTGATGGGATATCAGCGTATAAATGACATGGAATATGCTGGAAATCAGCATCCACCACAGTGACGACCTGTGAAAGTAAAAATAGTTCTAATAAATAATACTCCGCAGTGCAGGAAGTTTGAAGCATCAGTAGTCTACACTACAGAATGCCACATGTGGGTCTGTACCAGCAATTCCCCACACCACAAGTTCATCTCACCAGAGCAACCACAAGAAGCTGCAAGGTAAAGGCTTGTGATTTTTCAAAGAGAAGGTGAAGATTCTTAGCCAGGTCAGTACGCACAAATTTCAATGGATCAATTTGCAACTTTAAGAGGATTGGCCTGAGAGCACATCATCCACCATTTGGCTGGAGATATCAGATGGGTGAAAGATAAATATAAATACTTTAAAGGCATTTTACCCTCAAGAAAGGTCCTAAAAAAAGAGGTATTTCAAACTTTTAATTTCTCATGACCATGTCATGTTATAAACTATCCAATGTCATTAATGCTTCTAAGCCTTGATTACTACCTTGTATTCTCAACCAATTATTTGATGATCTATGTTCAGGTACACCCTTTTCCCTAAACTTGTCAGGGTTATTTCAGAAACTACAATATTAATTAATGTATGTGAACTTCAGTTAAATAAATATTACACACTTGCCCATTACATATTCTATCTATACTATACAGGAGTGAAATGTGATTTTAAAACAAATTATGGTTATTTTAAAAATTGAAAGCAGATAAGCTACTTTATGACATGATTAGAATAGGTTTTGTGATCTTATACCATCAATATGAATCGTGAAATATCAGTTAATATCACCAACAAAAAAAGGTTTCCCTATGGTATAAATGGCCATAAAGATTGGACTCTAGAGTTCCTCACAACAAAATATACATTCTCAATATTAACCTCATTGGAAAATGGCTGCCAGTCATATGGGCTTAAAAAAAGTTGTCTTTATTAATGTATTTAACTAATATTTAATAAAGTACCAGGTTGCTATTAAGGTTAAACAATGAATGTACGGAGTCAGCACATTCTTGTAAACCTCAATTCCTCTTTGCAAACACTGGGACCCACTAAACATTCCAAGACACAATTGCTGTGACCAACTGAACAGAATTACCAGATGTTCTATTATACAAATAAAATTAAATCTATATAATGTAATACCACACAGGATTTTGTTATTTTGAAAAATCCAAACTTTGGGAACTATTATACATAAATCAACAAGCTCTCCTTTCCCCAAAACTGTTCAAATCCTCCGCAGTTACTACTGAAAACATTCGATAAAAATTTGTCTTTTTGGATATTCACAAGCACAACCACTAATTATCCATTTCCATACAAAACCTTCAAAGAACAGGGGAGGGACTTGCATTAAATCTGGAGCTTCAACTGTCAAAGTTTACTTCACAACAGTTTATAAAAGACCTGCTGTCTGCAACTAGGTGCATGCACACCTTCCCCAAATCGATTGGGTGCCTAAAGCCATCTGGTATGGTGCCCAGTCCTTCACCATTAAGGTTAACAGACACCAAGCAACGGTAATTTATTATGCCCATGGCCATTCCAGTCATCTTTATGGATCCATGTCATCAAGGTCACTTTTAGAATCACCAAGCATCATGGGAGACTCGGAGCCCTTAGTTTGAAGAAATGAAGAAGTATTATTGGAACAAGCACATTAATTTAAAAGACAGCTTATGAGTTACAAGCAGAATGATGAGGGAAAGGGAAAGCTGAAAAATATACCATTTGACCATTAAGAACATTAATGTTTTAAGTGCTGGCTGCCAAGTAAAATCACAGAATCCTGTAGTGCAGAAGGGGGCCACTTGGCCCATCAAGTCTGCATCCACCACAATCTCACCCAGGTCCAATCCCCATAACCTCATGCATTCACCTTAGACACTAAGGGGCAATTGAGCATTGCCAGTCGACCTAACTCGCACATCTTTCGAGTGTGGGAGGAAACTGGAGCACCCAGAAGAAACTCACACAGACACGGGAAGAATGTGCAACCACCACACAGACCGTGACTCAAGCTGGGAATCAAACCTGGAACCCTGGAGCTGTGAGACAGCAGTGCTAACCACTGTGCCACCCATGTGTTTATATTCTCACACATGCATTCCAATAAACTACCGTAATTTGAAATAAAACATTAAAAACTGGAAATGCAAAGTAAGAGGAAAATAAGTATAATCTTCCAAAAGGGATCAATTTGAATACTTTCATTTTTCATCCTTATGTCAACAAGTCTTCCCTTGAAGAGACAGTTAGTGAATCTATGGCACCCATTATAATCTCATGCAATGTCTATGATGTGAGTGAGTTTATGCTGATCAGGAGCTCTTTACTT
Source organism: Sphyrna mokarran (assembly GCA_024679065.1). Lineage (NCBI taxonomy): Eukaryota > Metazoa > Chordata > Chondrichthyes > Carcharhiniformes > Carcharhinidae > Sphyrna > Sphyrna mokarran. The sequence continues at coordinate 27,186,236 of JAGIQG010000009.1, forward strand.
AACCAGCTCATCAAAAAAGCAGCCTTTTCATTCAGGATTTTTTTCCCCAAAGATTTGTGAAATAATTCTTTGAATAAAAATAACTTCGGACTCATGAAATTTGGTTTTCAGAATTTGTTTTTTCTCTAATCTATTGTGCTAAATCAGGGAACCAATTTTGCAGACTTACCATATTTAGTTCATTTATTTTAGTTTTCTTTTGCTAAATTTTAATTGCATGACACATATATGATGTTACAATCTGTTTAAACTTTCAGCAAGGAACCCTTCTTACCTGCCGGAGTGTTCGATCTCCGTTCTCTGTAGCAGGGCTGCCATCTGACCCATTACTGCTCCCAGATTGTTCCTTCTCATTCAAAAGGGCTGTAGCATAGGCTAGTGTGTCCTGTAATAAAGCACGATCAGTCTCAGGATTGCTTATCTTAACTGTGGCATTTAAATGTGGCTCCAATTTGTTTAGTGGTATTTTTCCCCCAAAATATTTCTCTAGTCAAAAACCAAGAAAAGAAATAAAGGTTATTCACAGCTTAGCTTTTATATAAGAAAATTGCATCTCTAACACAGCAGAAATTGCTACCCCTAGAGTGGTCTGTTTTGTCTAGCCTATCCTAGTTATTGTTTTATGGAGAATTGAGGAAGCTGAAATACCTGTGCTGAAATTGTGCGCTGAAATGTCTTTGCTGTTGAAGTTTCATTTGATATGTTGCTTTGTGGGGCCCAGTAATGTTCAGACATCTAAATAAAGAGAAACAGAAAAAGATATAGGCAATTCAACTATATATATTGTACAAACTACATCAGTCTCAGGGTACAGGTTCACTAGGCTGATACCGGAAATGAGAGCATTGGATTATGAGGAGACACTAAATAGGCTAGGTTTGTACTCGTTGGAGTTTAGAAGGCTGAGGGGATCGTGAAGGAAGTGGATAGGGTAGAGGTTAAGAAACTCTTCCTACATAACAAAGATAGCAGGACTAGAGGGCACAGCCTCAAGATTGGGGAGCGGAGGGTGTGATTCAGATCAGAGTTGAGGAGGAATTTCTTCAAGCAACAGGTGGTGAATCTTTGGAATTCTCTGCCTGTTGAAGTGGTGGAAGCTTCCTCGCTGAACATATTTAAGTCAAGAGTGGATAGGTTTTTGATTAACAAGAGAATTAAGGGTTACGGGGAAAAAGTGGGAAAGTGGTAGTGAACCACTGCAGATCAGCCATAATCTTATTGAATGGCGGGGCAGGCTTGAGGGGCTGGATGGCCTACTCCTGCTCCTATTTCTTATGTTCTTATAAAACATTACAGCGCAGAACAGGCCCTTTGGCCTTCGATGTTGCGCCGACCAATTAAGAAAAAGCAATGACCCTTTAACCTAAACCATTCCCTTTTCATCCATAAACTTATCTACTAACCTCTTAAACGCCACAAAACTTGACGCATCTACAACTGCAGCAGGCAGGGCATTCCATACCCTTACCACCCTCTGGGTAAAGAACCTACCTCTGACATCCGTCGTATAACTACCACCCCTTAATTTAAAGCTACGTCCCCTCGTGCTAGCTTTCTCCATCCGAGGAAAAAGGTCCACCTTAGATAGGGTGGTCATCACTGTCCACCCTATCTAAACCTCTAATCATCTTATATGTTTCAATAAGGTCTCCTCTTAGTCGCCTTCTTTCTAACAAAAGCAACCTCAAATCCCTCAGCCTCTCTTCATAAGACCTGCCCTCCATACCAGGCAACATCCTGGTAAACCTCCTCTGTACCCTCTCCAATGCCTCCACATCTTTCTTATAATGCGGGGACCAGAACTATACACAATACTCCAAGTGCAGCCGCACTAGAGTTTTGTACAGTTGCAACATGATTTTTCGGCTCCAAAATTCAATCCCCCTACCAATAAAAGCTAAGACTCCGTATGCCTTCTTAACAATCTTATCGACTTGATTGTCAACTTTCAGGGATCTATGCACATGTACACCAAGATCCCTCTATTCTTCAACACTATTAAGAGTTCTACCATTAGCCCTATACTCTACACATTTGTTATTCCTGCCAAAGTGAATTACCTCACACTTTTCCGCATTAAACTCCATTTGCCACCTCTCGGCCCAGCTCTGCAACTTGTCCAAGTCTCTCTGCAAACTATAACACCTCTCTTCACTATCTACCACTCCACCGACTTTGGTGTCATCCGCAAATTTACTAATCCATCCTTCAATACCCTCATCCAGATCATTATAAAAATTACAAACAGCAGGGGCCCCAAAACAGATCCCTGAGGTACACCACTTGTAACCGAACTCCATGATGAATAATTTCCATGAACCACCACCCTCTGTCTTCTATTAGCCAGCCAATTCCTAATCCAATTAGCTAAATCACCCTTAATCCTATACATCTGCATTTTCTGCAGAAGCCTTCCATGGGGCACCTTATCGAACGCCTTACTAAAGTCCATATATACCGCATCAACTGCCTTACCCCCATCCACCTCTTTGGTCACTTTTTCAAAAAACTCAATAAGGTTAGTAAGGCATGACCTACCCTTTACAAAACCATGCTGACTATCCCCAATCAATTCGTTTCTCTCTAAATAACTATAAATCCTATCCCTAATAATTCTCTCCAATACTTTGCCCACAACAGAAGTAAGACTCACCGGTCTATAATTCGCAGGAAAGTCTCTATTCCCCTTCTTGAACAATGGGACCACATTCGCTATCCTCCAGTCTTCCGGCACTATACCTGTAACTAACGACGACCTGAAGATCAGAGCCAGAGGCTCTGCAATCGCCTCTCTCGCCTCCCAGAGAATCCTAGGGTAAATACCGTCCGGCCCAGGGGACTTATCTAACTTCAAACCCTCAAGAATATCCAGCACATCCTCCTTATCTACTTCAATACTTTCCAGTTTGCAACCCTGTATCCCAGTGTTCTCCACAACTACATTTACATCTCCCTGCGTGAATACCGAAGAGAAATATTTGTTCAGTGCCTCTCCAATCTCTTCAGGCTCCACGCACAACTTCCCACTGCTGTCTATGACTGGCCCTAATCTTGCCCTAACCAATCTTCTATTCTTAACATATCTAAAGAAAGCTTTAGGATTCTCCTTGATCCTATCAGCCCAAGTCTTCTCGTGTCCTCTTTTAGCTCTTCTCAACTCACTCTTTAGCTCCCTCCTGGCTAATCTATAGCTATCCAGTGCACTAACTGAGCCTTCAAGCCTCATCCTGACATAAGCTCCTTTTTCCTTTTAACCAACGAATTAACTTTTTTAGTACACCATGGTTCCCTTACTCGACCATTTCCTCCTTGCCTGACAGGACTACCTCCTAAAGTGACTGTCTTTTAGGAGGACTTCAATATTTTCTAAAGACTCCAACATGGAACCCAGCCAAGCACTTTTCAGAAACTCAACAGATCTTGCTTCAATAAACAGCTTTGAAGAATCAGGTAATTTACGAATTCCACAGGAATATCAAATGTGAAAATAGCACACTTTCTTCCTTTACTTGGATGTTACCTCTATTTCATTTGGATCATTTATTGTTGTAGAAATATTACAATTAATTGCAGCATCAAAGCTATTTTTTCAGAGTTATGTAAGGTTTATTCAATCCACTTCATTCTGAGATTATGTACAAAACACTGGTGGGTTACAAATAGTCTCAAAAGGAAATAAATATGTCAGTCCTCACCTTCTTTTGCAACCATTGCACAGCCCAGCTCCAGTGGTGAGGATGTTCCCGAAAATAATCCTTAGCAGCTGCACATCTATTGAAGAAGGAAATAAATGCTTATTACTTAGTGTTTTGGAAGATGGTAGGAAAAAAAATGAAGAATTTTTTAAAAATCTGGATAGCTAGTTAGCTGCCTCTGGGATTCAAGTTTAATTCTGAATTGTATCAAATAAACTGCAAGCTTGTTTTTTCTGAAAACTGCTTTAAGTTTCATTTTAGGATCAAACGGGTGGAATAATTATCTTTGGGTGATGACAGCAGTTTCCAAATTAGAACATAGAACAATACAGCACAAACAGGCCCTTCGGCCCATGAGTTGCGCCAATCACATCTTCCAATCCACAGACCTATCTATAACCCCCTATCCTATTCTTTTCCATATACTCATCCAGAAGTCTCTTAAAAGACCCCAGTGAGTTTGCCTCAACAACCTCCGACGGCAGTCGGTTCCATTCACTCACCACCCTCTGAGTGAAAAACCTACCCCTGACATCTCCTTTGTATTTGCTTCCCTGCACCTTAAATCTGTGTCCTCTCATATTGACCATTTCTGCTCGGGGAAATAGTCTCTGACAGTCCACCCTATCTATTCCTCTCAATATTTTATAAACCTCTATCAGGTCGCCTCTCAACCTATGTTTCTCCAGTGAGAAGAGTCCCAGCTCCCTCAACCTATCTTCATAAGGCCTGCCTCCCAATCCAGGCAGCATCCTTGTAAATCTCCTCTGGATTTCAATAAAATTTTCTTCAATAAAAAATTAGTCAGAAGAGACCCATTAGTAGAACAAATAGGCAGTTACTTAACAATCAGATACAAAACTTTGCTGGGTTTTTCATTCAACCTTAATTAGGGCTCAATTGGAATACAAGGCACAAGACAGGAGCAAAATTAGGCCATTCGGCCCATCAAGTCTACTCCATCATTCAATCTTGGCTGATTGAAGAAACCTTTCCCCCGCCTCTACCCAATAATCTTTGAACTAGTGCGTGGAAGTAGACTAGAACTTAGTGAATCACCTCAAAGTTCAACAGTTCAATAAAAAATAGCACTGAACTGAATGGCTATTATGTATTTCTTGGATCACTGTCTGTGCAGAGCCTGTATGTTCTCTCTAATTTGCTCCAGGTTTCCTCCCAGTCCAAAAGACATGGCAGTTAGGTACATCGGCCATGCTAAATTCTCTCCTGGTGTATCTGAACAGGCACCGGAGTGTGCCAATTTGGGGATTTTCACAGTAACTTCATTGCTGCCCAACCGAACTAAAATCCCCTACCCTTCCAAGGACCATATCCCTCCATTCCCATCCTATTCATGCATTTGTCAAGATGCCCCTTGAAAATCACTATCACATCAGCTTTTATTACACCCCCTGGCAGCAAGTTCCAGGCACTCACCACCCTCATACATCTCCTTTAAATCTTGCCTCTCGCACCTTAAACCTATGCCCACTAGTAACTGAGTTTTCCACCATGGGAAAAAGCTTCTATCCATTCTGCCTATGTCCCTCAATCTTGTAGACTTGGATCATCTTGAGCCTCTTACAAGATCCTTTTTTCTCTAGAATGAACCACCTCTATTTGTCTCTGAATGTTAAAGTGGTTACATAAATGCAAGTGGTCCATGAGGAGCCAGCAAAATCAAAGCTCATCTTTTCAAATCATTTTAAGTTTAAAGCTCGAGTACTTACTTTTGAGCTAATAGAACCAAGAATTTGATACACTGGTAGCAGCGGCTGCTGTCAACATTGTTACTCTGGTGCATCAGGGCTGTGGAAACAGGGGAAGAGAACTATTAATAATTTAAATCTAGATTGCAGCAAGAGTGGCAGAATGTGCTGCTGGAGACAGCGCAAGTTACAGATTGTTCACACAGGACACCAGTTAAGCGGTTAAGCTAGACTTTGAGATAGCCACCAGCTGCGTGCACAACAGTGGGTACATACACCAACACATGCACACCATGACACACATACATACACACACCTAACACAATTCAGTTGGTTAAAAAAATATTTAAGAATGTACCTACTCATTGGCTTCATGGGTAAATGCAGTGCTAAGTATTTCACACTTGGAAGGCTGAGGTTGAATGCATGTTGTGTATTGAGTTTTTATCAGCTCAGTTAGAACGGTTATCTCAGCCAGAGTAGCAGGTATATAATCTGCCTAAGCTTCCGGAGGGAAAGACAAAAGGAAAACAATAGCCTATCGCCTCATTTAAAAAAAGTGCAGTTGGATTGTCAGGTTTAATGTGATGCCCTGTGGCTAGATAATCTGGTAATGCTCAATGTAAATGCTGCAACATGAAAACAGTCCTAATCAAAGTAGTAACTGACATCCTGTACGACCATGACCATGGCACATCACAGCTCCTCGGTCTCATTTGACTACAACACCCTCCTTGAACATCTCTTCAGAATTACCCAATTCAGTTGAATTGTCTTCACTTGACTTCAAGTCTTATTTATCCAATCACAACAAGATAGCTGCCAATGATTTTTCTTTCTAGCTCGCTGCCTGTGGAATGCACAATATAACCCTTCCCCCCCTTCATCATTCACGTGTGGCTCTCTAGTGCGATCACAGAAACATAGGATCAACTTCCATATACAGCATCTAGCTCAATCTCTGTCACCTCTTTCAACCTTTCCTCCACATTGGTGTGGCCAGATTGCTTGCTGATATCCAATGTTGGTAAAAATCAGCATTTTCTGCAACTATAGCACTATAGATCAGGAAGGTTCTAGATTCCATTATCTACTTTGTAGAGTTAGAATTAGGAGTCATAGTTTGAGGACTGAATTGAGGAGAAATCTCTTCACCCAGACAGCAGTGGATCTGTGGAATTCTTTTGCCCAGAGTGAAGGGTCAATTACCTGGGGGCAGAGGTTGAGAGTGAGGGGAGGATGTTTGAGAGAGATGTAAGAGTCAGGCTTTCGCATCGTGGTGGATGCCTGGTACTCACTGCCAGAGTAGGTGGCAGAAATAGATTCTTATAACAATGTACAAGAGACATCTGGATCGACACATGAATTAGGCAGGGAGTAGAGGGATATGGACCACTTAGAGGCAAGAAAATATTAGATTAGAAAGGCATCTGTGTCTTGGTGGGCCAAAGGGCCTGGTCCTGTGCTGTACTGTTCTTTGTTGTTCTTAAACATGGGGAAGATTGAAACTAGCTTTAGCCTTCACCACAAATTTTATAAAATTGACAATGGCTCCAAACCTCTCCTTGAGTCTTAGATTGAATCAATTTGACTGCAACTTTAACATCCTATCCAATCCAAGCTTTTGACCCCATCTTGTCTTCCATCTTCATGGCAACTCACATTCCGTTAATACAACCATAATCCTCTTCCATCAGACATTATTATTCAATGCTTCCTTGACTAGCATTCCACCATTTGTAAACATCCACTCATCCCTAACACTGCTATCCTATCCTATCCAAACACCATCATTCTAGTTCATTATTTCCATTGCTTTCAATCCTACAAGTTTCCAATTTAAACTGTTTGTTTTTATGTTTAAATGACTTTATGATCTTGCTCCCTGACCCCCTAATCTCTGTAAGCTGCTCCAGCCCAAATGGCATCCATCAAAACACATAATTTGGCTCTTGTGCATTCAACCAACCATTGAAGGCTACACTTTTATCTGTCAGTCCCACATTTTGAAATTCTCCAAAAATCTTCCACCCATCTCTGATCTTCCTTAAGATCTAGCTTAAATTTCATCTTTTTGATTCATCTTTTCATCATCCCTCCAAAAATCTTCTTTGGTGCAATGTCTATTATTGCCCAGTTACACTTTTCTGAAGTACCTTGGGATGTTTTCCTCGTTAAAAGTGATATGTATACAAATACAAGTTGATACTGCCATTGGGAGAATTATATGGGGAATAGCTCTCTGAAAATGAAGAAGATTGTCAGTGTTGCAAAACTAAATCCTAGCGCAAATAACAACATTTAGTGGAGAAAAAAAATAAATTAGGTTGAGGGAAGTGGAAACAAGTAACAAAGGTATACCTAGTAGCCCTTTATCTGACTCGAAAGCAAATTTCAGGCGACGAGATTGTAATGGATCTTCAATGACCTTAATGAGAGGGGAAAGAATAATAAGTTACCAATAAATACTTTCTACATATTGGTCCTTCATCTCAGGGTGGGTGGGCTCCTGCAGCATTGCCAGCTGGCCACCGAAGGTTAAATTTGATTACTTTTCTGTGCTGTTAATCACCATTGTCAACTGTGCAACATGCCAGCCGGTTACTGTTGCTTCTGGCCATAACGAAAGTGAAGTCACAATTACACAAAATACATTTACTTTATAACAATCATTCCTCCACATCATTTGTTAGCGCAATCCTGTTTCTCATTTGATCTCTTTCTTCCCAGATAATCTGTTCCAAACTCTGGAAATACTACTCGGGGAAAAAAAAATGCTCGAGGATCCCATTTTCACTTTCTTAAAAAAAATGGTTTGGGGAGGGATTAGAGAAAGAGAAGCCAGTCACAAGTCTTTTCTACATTAATTTTGGTAAGGAATGAGATCCATGATAGGACAAAGAAACAAAGAAGCATTTAAGGAAACTGAAGACCACAAGTTGTTTGACGCACTTTAACCATTTGCATTCTGACAACAGCTTGTGAAAACCAAGAAGAAATGTCCATTGGATTTAGAACATAGAACATTACAGCGCAGAACAGGCCCTTCGGCCTTCGATGTTGCGCCGACCAATTAAGAAAAAGCAATTTATCTTTTTGTTGCACAAAAGTCTAAAACAGGCACCAGTTAGAACAGTACCTCACTTACCAGAATTTCATGCAGTAACTGGAAGATGTTCTTCAGTTCATGAGGTGGGGCTGTCTCCAACTGATTCTATGCAACAGGGAATAGATACAATAGAAGTAAAAAGCCAAAGCCAACTGAAACTAATTCCCTAGTGAACTTCTTTAATGCTATTAGAAGCTCCTAATAAACAGACAAATAGCAAAATGAGCAAAAACTTCTCAGGCACTAAATTTGAAAGGATCAAACTTGAAATGCAGGTAAACAATACAGTGCCACAGTAAGAACATGGTACTTGAATCTCAAAGACTGAAGCTGAAATTACATTAATACTGCAAGAATAAAAGTCTGCCAAATTGCTGAGAATCCAAAATATAAAACTGCATGCATATAATTAGGCCTTAACCATGACTCAACAGAAACAGTTTGCCTGACTTAGAAGAACATGGATACAAATTCTACTCCATATGATTTAGACTGTGCTGAGGTTAAACCAAGGTTAATTTTTGTCTGTCACACAGGCTGGATGGAAAAGATCCCATGGCACTGTTCAAAAAGTGGCATGGGATCTAGATGTGTGTGGATTTTGCTGTTTTATAATAGTGATTATATTGCAAGGGCTCTGTTCAAAGAATAGTGAAATTGAAGTGAAGTTTATTTATTAGTCACAAGTAAGGCTTACATTAACAGTGCAATGAAGCTACTGTGAAATTCCTCTAGCATGGGAGGTTTGTGATGGGCACTATATAAATGCAATTCATTTCTCACTCACTTTCAATACGACTTCAAATTCTGATAGCTCAACTCCTACAAAGATAAGCACATTATTCATAGAGGGAAAGTTACCAAGGCAAACAAGATCTTATGGTTCCATATACCGTCAGAAATTTGAGAAATGTTTTAGTCTAACTTGCCTGGTGAAAAATAGACAGGATTGTATTTACTTCCAATTTACTATTCAACCTGACTTTACAATTGGCCAAGGTGTAAGCCCAGCATTTAATTAAATTCTGTCAGTTTCCTGTTACAACAGAGTTGGAAGTTGCCTATGTACAGTTAACCTTCTCCAACAGGGATGTAAGATTTATGTTTAGTTGTTAGTGTTACAAGTAGGCTTACATTAACACTGAAATGAAGTTACTTTTATAATCCCCTAGTCGCTACACTCCGGCGCTTCTTCAGGTACACTGAGGAAGAATTTAGCATGGCCAATGCATTCAACTAGCATTTATTTTGAACTATGGAAAGAAACCCACACAGATATAGGGAGAATGTGTCAACTCCACATACACAGTGACCCAAGCCGGGAATCGACCATGGATACCTAGTGTTGTGAGGCAGCAGTGCTAATCAGCATTCCACCATACTGTCCCGCAAAATGCTACAAAAGGCTGCATACTCTCCAAGTTCAGAAGCGTCAATTCAAGCCAATAACATTTATGACAGGATATAGACTGTAAGATAGCCATAATACATAACCACAAATTAAGAAAATATTCCCAAATTAGTTCATAACACAAGAAAAATCAATTATTACTTTAGCAAATGGTTCTTGACCCACTGAAGATGAGGGTGTATTCTTTTACTATTTCAGTTAACACAGGGTCTCATTAAGAGGTTTAATTAAAGGGGAAAGAAAGCAGATCAGTGCAGGTTTAAGTGATATTTCTTGCCTACCATCAGATTACTTGTTGATGTCATTGTCAAGGAGTTACCTCTATTTTGCCTCCACCATTTTAACAGGAGTCAGACGTTTAAACTTGAATAGCATAAGTTTAAAAGATTCATTAAATTGGGTCATCTCTAGAAGTTGGTCTTTTTTTTCTCAGCTAAATGTGTAATCAAAACCATTGAAAACCAAAGTGCTTTTAACAGCCTCTGTTGTATTGTGTGGTGCAAAGTTCAAAGGAACAATATTCAACCTGTTCCTTTCTCTGCCCACATCATATTTATATCTTTTGTTTTCCTCATCATTTTCAGAATGCCCCTACCAATAGCATTCCCATTATCTTGCCTTCCTCCATTTGAAGCATTGGTCTCTGCCTCAATCACTTTTTGTGTTAAGCATTCCATGCTCCAACAACTTTCTGTATAAATACATTTCTCTTAACCCGTTTCCTTACTCTGAATAAAAGTGGACCCAACACTGACCACAGAAATTCACAATTTCCAACTCTCTTCTAGCTTGAGCAACACGTATTATCTCTTGTCTACTGATCAATTTTTAATCCAAGTTGCCACATTTTCTTCTGCCATCTACCTGAATTTTAACAGAGTTCATCAATATAGCACTGGAACAATGGCAACTTCTTGCAAGCTGTGCCCAATATAGCCTCTAATTCTTTTATTCTCGTTCTATACTTCTAAAATTCTATTCCAAATATCTCTACACCCTAGCTTTGACTGTAACACTGCACTCTGCACCCTCTTCTTAGATCATCAAACATAGAACGTTACAGCGCAGTACAGGCCCTTCAGCTCTCGATGTTGCGCCGACCAGTGAAACGAATCTAATGATCCTCTAACCTGAACTATTCCAATGTTATGCCTAACCACTGACCACTTGAACACCCTTAAAGTTGGCGAGTCCACAACTGCTGCAGGCAGGGCATTCCATGCCCTTACTATCTTCTGATATCCATCCTATCCACCCTCTTCTTCTCTATGTATAGTATGCATTATCTGTATGGCGTGCAAGAAACAATACTTTTCGCTATACAGTAATATACATGACAATAATAGATCAAATCAGATACCTGATCAAATGTCTTCCAACAGTTCATCTGTACCTAGCTTATCTACCCAAAGATAACTCCTAAACTTGTCAAATGTAACTTGCCTTCAACAAAACCATGCTAACTATTCTTAATTAACTCATGCATTTCTAAATGCTTACCATTTTTACCTCACAACCCTGCTATTACTAGTTATTATTAAATGCCCAAGGTGCCAAGGAAACATCTTGTATGCAACAGGTATGCATCTTGTGTGTTCCAATGTAGAGTACCTTTTCTATCACATTGGAAGATGTGGAAATGTTCCATGTTGAACCAAAGATATCTTTTCACTTCGTGAGTGACAAAAGCAAAGGAAAATGCTGAAGAATAAAATGCTGTATCCGAATACTCATCATTTACCTTAATCGTTTGTAGCACCTGCAAAGAGAAGTGTTCATTGCAGAAACAGCAGTAAGTCACCATTTCAGAGATGACTGACAAAGATCCAGTCAGCTCTCGCATGGCATACATAACCTGAAAGAACATAAAAGCATCAGATAAAAAAAATTACTTCCTCCTTATAATTTACCACAAGCTCATGCAGAAGCACAGGTCTTATTTTTAAAGATATGTCAAGGATTTTAGCATTCATTTTGCTTCATTTTTACAGGAATTTGTACCTTCTGGATGGAAGGGCACAAGAGCTGCTCTCAGATCTGTAAACATCACATTGTACTAAGGCTCTAGAAAATGCATTCATTTATTAAAAAAAGGGATTTCAATATATAGGGTAATAGTTTCAGTTATTGATTTGATATAATTATTTATATTTGCCTCTTCTCTATTTTTAGGACCACATGTAACATTTTAAATACCATTTAACTCCCCATTTAGAGTTCTTTAATACTAAAAAAAGCTGCATCATTTCCTTAAGATTATAAAATAAATACCTCAAGCAAGTAGGCCTGTCCTTCAGGTCTGAAGAGAGTTTCTACATCTTGGTGCAAAGGTACCTGTGGTGTTGGTGTATGCCATTTATACTGCCCAGGATCTTGAACCAAAAGACAAACATATTATATACTCCATGTATTCTTCCACTTATTAACAAGTTCTTTTGTTTCCAAATCTAAAGCATGCAGCTAGCATGAAATGAATCACTTCTTTTTAATGAACTCAACATTGAATAATTCACATTGGGAGCAACTGACATTTAACTTAGAAAAGCAGAGGACTAAGGCCAGTAAAATTTGACATTGCATTCACTATTCCTAATATTGCAAAGTATTGGATTTCAATTGCAACATTTAATGGCTCACAGTGGAATTTACATAAATAGGGAGAGGAATCTATTGAAGTTGGTCTCTTCTGGTTACTTTCAATCACTCCCCAAACAAATTGCTTAACCTTCCCTCCCCTGCTGTAGACATAGTAAATGATGTAAAACAACGACAAGGGGAAAAAACATTAAAACATAGAACACTACCGCACAAACAGGCCCTTTGGCCCATAAGTTGCACCAATCATACCCATACCTACCAGGCCATAGAACTATCTGTGACTCCCAATCCCACTTAATCCCATGTACTCATCCAGAAGGCTTTTAAAAGACCGCAGTGAGTTCGCCTCCACCACCACTGATGGCAGCCGATTCCATTCACTCACCACTCTGAGTGAAAAACTTACTCCTAACATCTCCTCTGTACTTGCTGTCCAGCACTTTAAACCTGTGTCCTCTCGTAGTGACCATTTCAGCCCTGGGAAATAGCCTTTGAGAGTCCATCCTATCTATTCCTCTCAACATTTTGAATTTAGAAATTAACATTTTTTTAAAAAACACTTCATTGAAAAACTAACAAGTTGAGGAAGAAGAGGAGCACTAATGAACCAGTTTCCTAACATGGTATGGGCAACCTCCAATATTATCATTTGATCATAATTTATTTACAACAGGAGAGTAATAAACTGAAAGCATCTACATTCATAGAATTGAAATCCCTATAATGCTTGCTCTGGTTCAAACAGGAGCAGATAGCTCTCCATTTCTATCCACTCCTTAAGAAATTAATAGTTGACAGGATTATGTTCAGGGAAACCTCAGGAGAATTTCACCATTCCATTTGTGGTCATCCACTATAATGAATACTCAGCCCTAACTACAGAGGGAGAAAATTTGCACAAAATTAGAAGTCAAAGTGAGTGATTCTTTTGGATAGTGAAACACGGAGAACTGTTTACATAGGAGGCAGTGACAAAGTAGTATATTCGCCATCTGTGAGGAGAAGTGGTAGATTAGGTACAGAAATTGCTTCTATATAATGTAGGAAGGGAGATTTAATGATGCTCTTTCATACAGCAAATCGAATAACTAAACCACACAGATCAAAATGGTTCCATCCCAATATGCCAACTTCATTTATCTGAGCCAGAATGTGGCAGCTGGAACTTAAAAGTTCTTAAAAATCCTTTGAGCATTCTTCAGGTTGGGAAAACTGACCAGAATTTCAATTCACAATGAAATTCCATCCTGCAAATGATGCATTTGAACAGCTTACATTCCTAAAACTCACATAAGCAACTACTACTTGACTGAGCCACCACAATTCATGTAATATTGTTGAATAATGTGCAGCAAAGCAGAACAAAATTAATTTGGCAATTTTCCCAGGAATAAGCATCACTTCAATTTATTATGTAATCAAATAATTTATTTTCACAGAGTACTACATTTTGCAATACAACTTCTATAAAACTTTGTTCCTTATTTGAATATTTCATCTTTTATCTAACCATCTATTTCTTTTTCAAAATGGATATTTCTCACCTGCAAACCATGCTACATTCCTTGCTTAAACCTTTTCAATGTCCTCACCGATTAGCTTATTATCTGAGTGACTCACTGGCAGTAACTTTAACCTGGACTTCAGCTCATCCTGCTCCATCTCCTCAAATGTTCTTAACCTTCTATCCCACTCAGCTGCATCTTCTATACTTATCCTGATAATGTATCACACAAGACCTCATTAACTCCAGGAATACAAGTTCTTACGTGCTATCTTGGATCAAGACACCTTATTCACCATACAGGTTTCCAATCATACTGACAAGTCAGTTATTTCAGACAACTTGCTAATCAAAGATTTTACATCTATCCTCAAGATCCCACTTCCACTAAATTCTGGAGAGTTGCTCAACTCCACGAATTATAGTCCTATTCTTTGATCATTTCTTCAAGTTCTGAGCAAACGATAACTAACAAGGATTCTAAAGCATAAAGTTGCATTAGGATCCATAATTCAATGATTCTTAAATGACTGGCAACATTTTACTGACCGCAGACTTACACAAATTAATCTTGAAAAGAAAGCTCAACTCACCAACAGTCAACAAAGATGAAATGTCTGAGTGTAGGACTAGTGATGCCAAAGTGATATGAAGGTACCAGAACTCACGAGCCTGTGCTGAGCTCCAGCGTCGATTCTAATAGAAAAACAAAGCTATATTTAGTGTTGAACAGTGAAGATTCATTTGGAGGTTCATGCCATTACAAATGTGAAAAAGGTCAAATATTTTATTTTAATATTACAGCAGCAAAGTATGATAGATGCTGGAAATCTGAAATAAATTCTCAGCAACGTCTATGGAGAATGAATGCTTCAGATTAGTTTCACTCAATCAAAACAGGCTTGAAGCATTAATTCTGTTTCCTATCCTGAATATTACTGGTTTCATCTGTAGTTATTTATGTAAAATATGACATTTTACATAAAATATGATTCTTCTGCTTCATCCAAGGTTAAGAAACTTAGGAAAATGCTAGAATGCATTTGATCCGTTGAATACAAAGACAAAGGTAGCTCCAAGTAAAAAAATTGTACATTTCATTATCTGACCAGGTTGAAATTACAATAGTGTTTACTTCACTGGCTAACTTTAGGGACACCTATTTGTAATATACAGTATTCCATAATAATGTCTCTAAAAGGACATCATACTTACTTGGTTGTTCTGCCTTGAAGGACCTAACAGGAAACAAAGCATACGTTTGAATGCAGAGTGCTTGAATAGTAGCTGGAAGGCCTTGAAACCCTGAATGACAAGAAAGTGATTGAGAAGAGAGCAGTAAAATATCACAAAAAGTTCAATCCACTTGGTGAAAATATGAGAGAATATCTCTTGAAATCAAGCTACATGACATTTGACTTGAAATGTAGTATTTTTGGAGAGGAGGAAAAATCAAATAAAAGATCTTCTGTCTTAAATTAGTCAAAGTCCCAAAGTTGTTAAAACACCAAGGCTTAAAACTTAAAGTAATGAGAGGCCAATTCCTAACTGAAATGCTGCAACAGATGCTCAGCAAGTTATCAAATAAAGTTTAATTTATTTATATGAAAAATTTAAAGCTGTACTCTAAGTTGCTTCAAAGCTCATACACATTTTGTTTGCAGAATTCTTATCATAAAAATCACAATTGATCCTCAACTGGTGGAGTGAGCGTTAGCTAGCTTGAAAACAATACTTGCAGATAATTCTAGTCTGGCTCCTTTTGCAGTAGTGGACATATAAGCTCCCCTGCAATTGAAAACTTATTAATTTGAGAGTTGATAATTCCTTTTGGTAGCACAGTTAAAATAGACTAGATATATACTTTACCTTCTGTACAAAGTTGTTGAAGAGGACGAAGTACTGGGAGCAATTTTTACAATTCTCTGCTACGTCCTTGTCGAGCAAGGCAAGTAGCACATCCAGTAACTGGTCCAATCCTTTGAGCTGAAGAAATAAACAATCTTTTTAAGAACTTTCAACACAATTTAACCATTAAAATATACATTGCATTGCTGAAATTGAGCAAATGCATTGCTTGGAATAGAACTGGAAATTTTATCACTGATTTGCATTATACCGTACAGTAATATTCTTGTCTTCTTACTGAACATTCAATGCAGGAGTATCAAACTGAATTAACATGATGGTCCTGTTTCTGATATCCTAGCACTCAGTATGAGCTCATCCAGTAATAGTTATCTGGACATACTAGAGTAGAAATAAAGCTTGGATTCAGTCATTTTTAGAGTGTAAAGTGGGAGCGACGTGTAACATTTGTATGCAGAAGTAGTTTTAACTTATCCGCAGCAAAGACAAAACTGTTGTGTTATTAATCCTCACTATATCAGGAAATACCTAATGAATGTTTGACATCAACTTTAAATCAATTTAAAAATGCAACATTGGATTTTGAACCTGTTTTAAAAGCATTGTAAGTTGTAGTGAATTGGGTTTTGTACGAAATGCATAAAAATGGGGGCCATGCAGTCCGTAAGAATAGCTGTTTAAACTGCTGTAAAGGGTCCACGGAAGGACACTGAAAAATTGTAGGTTTTTTTTTACATCCCAGTTCGAGGAGGTGTAATACTCTTATTTGACAACACTTTTGAGGAGATCTGATGTCTGTACTTGGTCTTCGAGCAAATCATAACTCCACTGATTGCAGTTTGCAAATACAGTTGCACATATCATTGAATAGTGAGAATCTTAAGTATCTTTTGTTGTCCCTCATTTGGTGAAAACTATCAATCTCCATTTAACTACACAGTTCTCAGATTTTATTTATTCCTTTAGCAGCCTCTTCATCCTGACCTGCTTCTACTCATCTCGAGTTGCTTCTGATTCTGCAAATGATATTGGATTCTAATGTGCATTCTCCTTTCTTCCTGCACTGCGCCCATCATTAGGAGCCCCAATCCCTAATGTTCATGACTAACAGCTTCCCTTCAATTTTATGATCACTAATTTTCAGTCTCGCTTTCTCCCCCAAATTCCCCTCTCCCTAACTACCCTCATCCTCTGTTGATCCCCCACCCATCTCAGTCACTGAAGGAAGTTAGGATAGGGAAGGAGTGGTGATATGTAAAAGAGCGGAGCACTAGCTGGTGGAAGCAGTGCCCAGGAAACTCTGCATCCACAAGCACAGCACACTGTGGAGCCGAAGAAACATTTCCGCATGTTCCGTGATGTAGTAGGCTTCACCTCTAGGCTGCATTTTACAGGCACTTTAGACAAAGGTATTAAATAGAAGGAATGTTACCTTTATCCCAAACATCCTCAACCTGTGAATAACCTGATGCTGATGCAAACTATTAAAAAGATTTTTGCATTTAAAAACACATATTTAATAAAGCCAATTCACTACAATTTGCAATGCTTTTCTTCAGATGGTTTTGAAAAAAATAGCTGCCTTTAAGACAAATGAGGTGACAAAATTAAAGATGCATACTTTTATTATGTTCCATCATTAATAATTTTAATAATTCATCCATTTCTTGCCCAAACTTTTAATAAAAAAGTCAGTAACAGAGGCTTAAGCATTCTGCAAACACTGGGTTAATTTGCAACCTTATGAGCATTATGTGCAAAACAAACTGTTCATAGCTCTATGTAGCAAATTATATGTACAGTAACAATGCTTTTAAATATTAAAAGCAGACATTCTCCATATGAAAGTTACTAACCTTTTCTTGATAAAGCAAGGCACTCTCGAGGGCTTTCTCTAGAATGGTAGCAACAGTTACTCGAACCTCCCGAACAGAACACTCTAGAAGAAAAATCCTGGTGTCCACATGCAGAGAAAAAGGAAGTAGATTTTGTTACGTCATTTCCTATGCTTCCCTCCCTATTTGCCCTCAAACTATACAACCTTCAACCAAAATAGGAGGGCGGACAAAACTGGGCAAGTCAAACTAGGACAATGGTTGGTGATATATCAGCTGCATTGCAAGTTTGAACCAGGACTTATCAAATAGGTACGTATGCATTGTGAGCAATGGCAGGAGATCACAACATGAAGGTTGTATCAGGAACAGGGTGGTCACGAGTAAACATTCCCTGCTGTCACCTCTCCCTTCTTTATTGTTTAGAGTTTAGAGCAACACAGCATGGGAAACAGGCCCTTCGGCCCAACGAGCCCGCGCCGCCGTCATAACTATATAGTAACAATTCCATTATCCTATTTTAATTTTAGGTTATTCCTAATATGGAAGAGTCTCAATGTAGGGACAATGTGTTTCCCAATCAGCCTAAGAGCGAATTTTTGGGATGTGGGAGGAAACCGGAGCGCCCGGAGAAAACCCACGCAACCACAGGGAGAACGCGCAAACTCCCGCAGACACTGGCCCAATTCCAAGTGTCTGCACAGCTACAGCGATAGTCACTGAGCTGTCATGGTGCCCTTCAGATGGTCCAGATAAAGCACTCATTTTCGACATGAAGCACCAGGCAACCCATGAATCAACATCCAAGAGCTGTCCTCGCACCACCTGCGAATGCATGCTCCTTGTTGGTCAAGTTGGACCGAATTACCTGTTGAAAAAAAGCCATAGTTAAACAGTCCTACTATATCCCTCTATCTGCATACCGCTCATGTGGCTGTCCAAGAGACTCTTAAACAGCCCTAGCGTGCCTGCTCCCACCACCTTACTCGGCAGTGCATTCCACACCCCCACTACCCCTTGTGTGAAAAACTGCCCTCTAATATTCGTCTTATACATAGCCCCCCTCACCCTAAGGCCATGACCCCTCGTCCTATCCATTTCTGAAGGTGGAAAAAGTTTACCACCATTTACTCTATCTATACCCCTTATAATCTTATACACCTTTATTATATCCCCTCTAAGCCGACGTCTTTCAAGGGAAAACAACCCCAGTCTATTTAATCGTTTCTCATAAGACAGTCCTTCCATACCAGGCAGCATCCTGGTAAACCTCCTCTGCACTCTCTCCAAGGACTCCACATCCTTCTGATAGTACGGCGACCAGGACTGGACGCAGTATTCCAAATGAGGCCTAACCAATGTTCTATACAATTGCAACATCAAATTCCACTCTTGTATTCTATACCCTTTTCTATGAAAGCTAACATACTATACGCTTTCTTTATCACCTTCTCCACCTGTGAAGACACCTTCAGAGACTTGTGAACCTGCACCCCAAGTCTCTCTGCGTCTCTATACTCCGAATAGTTTTACCTTTTATCCTATAACTCTCTTCTACATTTTTCCGGCCAAAATGCATTACCTCACATTTATCCGGATTAAATTCCATTTGCCATCTATCTGCCCAGTCTACCAACCTATGTCCTGTTGTATTGCCTGGCACTGCTCCTCTGTACCCACCAATCCAAGCATCTTAGTGTCATCAGCAAATTTGCTGATCTCACCACCTACCCCAACTTCCAAGTCATTTATGTAGACCACAAATAGAAGAGGACCTAGTACTAAGCCTTGTGGCACTCCACTAGTGACAGGCTTCCAGTCGGAAAAAGAGCCTTCCACTACTACCCTCTGTCTCCTCCTCCCGAGCCAGTTCTTGACCCATCTACATACCCAGCCCTGTATCCCATGCGCCTTCACGTTCTCTATCAGTCTACCATGAGGAACCTTGTCAAACGCCTTACTGAAATCCATGTAGACGACATCAACAGCATGTTCTTCATCAACTGTTTTTGTCACTTCTTCAAAAAATTCCACTAGATTTGTAAGACAAGACTTCCCCTTGACGAAGCCATGCTGCGTATCCCTGATCAGATCGCAGCGCTCCAGATGCTCAAACATCCTGTCCCTAAGGATCCTCTCCATTAGCTTACCTATAACTGAAGTCAAGCTCACCGGCCTATAGTTCCCTGGGTTATCCCTCTGACCTCTTTTAAACAACGGTACTACGTTTGCTATCCTCCAGTCCTCTGGGACCTCACCTGTGTCCAAGGAAGAGACAAAGATTTGCGTCAGAGGCCCAGCTAGGTCTTCCCTCAACTCCCTTAGCAGCCTGGGGTAAATGACATCAGGCCCCAGAGCTTTATATGTCTTTAAGCTGCCTAACAGCCCCAACACCTCTTTCCTCGTAATCTTTATTTCCCTCAACCGATCCTCAACTTTGTCAACATCAGCAAAAGACATCTGGCCAGTCTCCTGCGTGAATACCGACGCAAAGTATTCATTCAGGATCTCCCCCATTCCCTCAGGCTTTAAGCATAGATCCCCTCCTCTGTCCCTGAGAGGTCCAATCTTGCCTCTAAACATCCTTTTGCTCCTTACATAGGTGTAAAATGTCTTAGGATTTTCCTTAATCCTACCTGCCAGAGCCACTTCGTGGCCCCTTTTTGCCTTTCTAACACCCCTTTTAAGATCCCGTCTACACTTTCTATAAGCTTCCAGCGCTGTCTCAGTCCCCAGTTGCCTAGATCTAATGTAAGCCTCTCGCTTCTTCCTGATCAAATCCTCAATATCCCTGGTAAGCCACGGTTCTCTAATCCTATCTTTCCCATTCTTCCTCCTTGCCGGCATGTATCTTTCCTGCAGAGAATTTAGTTTTCCCTTGAAAGACTCCCACATGTACCTCGTCGACCTGCCCTCGAAAAGCTTATCCCAGTCGGTATCTTTAAGATCTTGCCTCATCTGGCTGTATCTAGCCCTCCCCCAGTTAAATACCTTCCCTTTTGGGCAGGTCTCGTCCTTTTCCATTAATATCCTAAAGCAGATAGAGTTGTGATCACTATTTGACACATGCTCTTCTACCTCGACGTCAACCACCTGCCCTTGCTCATTCCCCAGAACCAAATCCAGTATAGCCCCCTCTCTAGTCGGGCCATCCACATACTGCTCCAAGGACCCTTCCAAAACATACTGTACAAATTCCTCCCCGTCCACTCCTACAGCTCTGGGCTCCAATCTACTCCAGGGAAATTGAAATCTCCCACTACTACTACCCTATTTTTCCTACACTTATCTAAAATGTCCCTGCATATCCCTTCTTCCACGGCCCGCGGGCTGTTGGGCGGTCTGTAGTAAACACCCAACAGAGTAACCACTCCCTTTCTATTCCTCAACTCCACCCATAGAGACTCAATTCCTAAATCATCCATACCTCCCTCCCTCTGCACTGCTATGATGTTGTCCTTTACTAATAAAGCCACTCCCCCGCCTCTCCTCACACCAACTCTGTCATGCCTAAAACACTTATATCCTGGAATATTCAATTGCCAGTCTTGCCCCTCCTTCAACCACGTCTCGGTCACCGCCACCACTTCTAAACTCCTCGTGAACATTATTGCCTTTAGTTCATCTGTTTTGCCCGTCACACTCCTCGCATTAAAACACATGCACTGAAGACCCTCAGCTCTCAGATATTCCTTTCTACCTTCTGGTGTTACCCTATCATCCCTCTCTCTCCCACTCCCAGTTCCCTCTCTCTCCCCACCCTCCCTCCCTATTAGTTTAAACACTTCTGAAACACTCCATCTAACCTCCCAGCTAAAATATGTGTTCCCCTCCCAGTCAACTGCTCCCTATCCCTCTTGAATAGGTGACCCTCCCTCCTGAAGACCTCCCAATGATCAATGAATATGAAGCCTTCCGCCCTACACCAATCCCTCATCCATGCATTTAGTTGGAGTGTCTCATTTGTTTTTACCCAATCGGTCCCGGGCACAGGCAGCAGCCCAGAGAACACCACCCTGGAGGCCCTACCTTTCAGTTGAGCCCCCAACTCCCTAAACTGCCTACGTATGTCCCCCCTACGCTTTCTTCCTACATCTTCCTGTCCTATGTGAACTATTACATTTGCCTTAGACCCTTCTCCCTTCAAAATTCCCTCTACCCTCTCTGAAACATCCTGAACCCCTGCTCCAGGGAGGCAGACTACCATCCTGGAGTCTCTCTTTTGCCCACAGAAACGCCTATTGATCCCTTTAACCATCCCATCCCCCACCAATATCTCACTTCCTGCTTTTCTGCTGTTCTCTGTGGCATTCTGTTCCCCTTCACTTGACCTCTCCATCATAGCTTTTACCCCTCCCTTGGTTTTCTGGGAATCCTCCTTTGAGATGGCCTTTGTGCCTTGATTTTTATTCTTGTTCCTCCTATCTATAACCAGCCCGTCCCTACTACTAGATCCTGGGGTCCCCGCAGGACTACCTTCCCTATTCATTGTAACCTTGTTTTCCCTCACTAGACATGTCCTCCAAGTGCAGCTCCAGCTGCCTCACCCTAGCTCTTAAACGTTGCAATTCTAAACATTTTGCGCATATATGGGCCTTCGGGAGACGTGATGCCTCCAAGAAGGTCCACATATGGCAGCGTACACAGTGGACGCGTTTGGCCAAGTGTCGTGGCATTTTGTACATCCCCTTTAAAGGTGTTGGGAAAAGAGTGTTGATTAGATAGGAATCAAGGTACTCGCCACGTCCAAGCCTGCGCTCGCCCAAGCCCAGTGAGCTTAAGCCCTTATTGCTCTCACTCTAATTCCCGTCTCACTCCACTGCCCGCTCCCGACGCTGCCCGTTGTCTACCTTGGCCTTCCTTTTATACTCCCGCGCTTCCTTCCCTGCAGCCCCCCGCGCCTATCTCCCGCTACGGAGCGCCGAAATAAACCCTCTAACAACTAAAGTGAAAGACAGAAATCGCAAATCAGGAGTCTCACCAGCCACTCTCCAAAAAACTCTGCTCCGGAGAACAGTAAGCTTGTCTATCCATTGTCTACTCCAATCCCATCCCCCCCACTATTTTATTCAGAGTTCTCCTCCCTCGCACATTGTTTCTCCTTTCACTTTCAGCTGCTTCATGCAAATTTACTTAAGGGCACAATAAGGAGTTTATAAATTGGAAGGTCATGAAGGAACTTAAAATATTTGAATGCCTGGAAGACAAAAGAAAGCCAACATTAGAAGGAGTTAATGCATCCTACAGTGTGATCCAGACAGTGTTACCTTCAACTATAAAACTGGTAGCATGTTGTAATCACAGTTCTTAATTAAACTTGGAAAGATTAAGGTTGTTCAACTTCTATTTAAGGCACTTTGCCAGTACAGAATAAAAGGAGATATACTTTCCATTTGGCCATGTTGTTCCTGAGATATCAAAAATGCTAGGATTTGTTTTTAAGGTCATATTAGCATGCACCATTAAGATTTAGGGAATTGCATGTTTGATTGCATCTCCATTTACAGGAGTTGGAATGGCTTGTTGAAGTTGTACAAGACATTGGCAAGACCACACTTGGAATACTGTGTGCAATTCTGGTCACCCTATTATAGAAAAGGATACTATTAAACTAGAAAGAGTGCAGAAAGGATTTGATAGGATGCTATTGAGACATGATGGATTGAGTTATAAGGAGACGCTGGATAGACTGGGACTTTTTCCTCTGGAGCGTAGAAGGCTGAGGGGTGATCTTATAAAGGTCTATAAAATAATGAGGGGCATAGATGAGCTAAATAGTCAATATCTTTTCCCAAAGGTAGGGCAGTCTAAAACTAGAGGGCATATGTTTAAGATGAGAGGGAAGAGATACAGAAGTGTCCAGAAGAGTACAATGGATATAGAAAGATATGGGCCAAATGGGATTAGCTTAGGGGTTTTTAAAAAAAAAGAGCAGCACAGACAAGTTGGACCAAAAGGCCTGCTTCCATACTATAAATCTCTGACTCTATGACTTACATGTTTACTCTAAAACTTTTGCTGATTCCATCAGGACTTAGTGCTCTGAATTAAGATTTGAGGTACGCCAATGATTCCTAATTGCAGAGAAATTAAAATTGCAGCAGTATGGCTCAAAGCCAGGAAGAAACTAAAGACTTAAAGCATCAAATAAACCAAGCTAAATCACTCTCTCATGTTTAATCTGATAACATGTCTTAGCTTGCTTGCATAAGCGCACATCCTGTTTCCACCCCCTTTGAAAGATTGCAATTTAAATTATTCTTGAGCAGAGATGGGCTGATATCAGCTCACAATTACCATGTGAGCCAACAAGCCAATCACAAAGATCAACA
Organism: Sphyrna mokarran; assembly: GCA_024679065.1. Lineage (NCBI taxonomy): Eukaryota > Metazoa > Chordata > Chondrichthyes > Carcharhiniformes > Carcharhinidae > Sphyrna > Sphyrna mokarran. The sequence continues at coordinate 27,210,298 of JAGIQG010000009.1, forward strand.
CTCTCAAGAACCACCTCCAGTGATAAAAATTTAACTGCATGTTCACATTCAAATGCACAAAATAGAATACAGGCATCAATTGGAGGGTGAAATGATCAGGTGTTTTCTCTGTACAGGTGTGTTCTGACAAAGTTTTTTCACAACATTACTGCCATTAGACAGTGTAGAGTAATGCAAACATAATCCCAGACATTGCTGAAATATGCAACTGAATAATCTTCAGCACATTTACTGATTTCAGATATAATGAATTTACACTGATACATTTGAAGATTAATTGGTGCATCATATTCAACAGAACAAGACTAGAAGCAAAAATGTTTCACATTTACAGAGCAAATTTCATTCAGGGATCTTTAAAATATTAGTAAAAGTGTCGAAAGAACTTTTAAGTAACGGCTCTGCTGGTAACAGTGGAGCAAGTTCCTCAAAGTGTTACTGATCCTGACTAGGTTTCAAGTTATTAATAGTCAACAATCACTGATACTGGGGCTTTAGTTCTGCTTGCAGCACTTCTCCCAAATTGTTCTCAATCCTGAGCACTAATCATAGAATCCTGCAGCGCAGAAGGAGGTCATTCGGCCCATCAAGTCTGCACAGACCATCATCACACACAGGCCCGATCCTCGTGATTCCAGGCATTTCCCTAGTGAGCCCCAGACATTAAGGGGCAATTCAGCACGGCCACGTTACTTAATCTGCACATCATCGGACTAAACAGAAAGATATTATCTTTTTAAATATTAAAGTAATATTGAGTCTCTCTCTACCACAAACACACGTATGAACAACATGCAAATCTAAACAACAAATATAAAACATGATGAGCCAACAGAATTGCTAACCTGGAAGTTATAGAATTTAGACAGAAATAGCCGCTGACTTATTACAACTTCAAAATGTAGAAATTCTTGTGGTCTTCCTTAAATCCTTTAAACTCATCTAAAAGAATTGAGCACTTTATCAAATTCTTAAGCCTGTTTTTAAACTCACTTGATTAATTCTCGTCCTTCAGAGCCAATCAGGAATTCAATCAGCCACTGGCATGCCTCACAGCTATTAGAAAGCAACCTCTCGATGAGGGTAATCCATTCTCCTGTGTCCACCCTGTAATAAAAATCAGAAATCCTCACATACTGAAAGGTTCAAACACACTAATTACTATTAAACTCAACTATTAATATAGCACAAAACCAGGCTAGTACAATACATAAAAGGCCAAGTGTGGGGACTCCTAGCTTGCAAAACCAGATGCAAAGTGCTTCTATAGTCTTCAGACATCTGTTATTAGGAATAGATTTCTAGCCTTCTAGAGACATATCAGAAACACAAAACTCAAGTTGCAGCTTCATTAGAGTGTTGTGACATGACTGATGTGCAATGAGAGAGAGGGATCACCTTTATCACATTTGCAAATGACAAGACAATCAAGATGATTTCATATCTTTGACATAAACTCTCAATCTTTGGAAGATACAAAGTTAAATGAGGGAAAATTAAATTTTATAAAGATGTTGGGAAGAATTTTTTAAAATCAAAAATTGGCTATAATTTGGAATAATTCTCTCAACAAGGTCGTCAGACAAGAAATAAAACAGAAAACACTGTACTCAGCAGGCCAGGCAACATCTGTGCACAGTCATGAGGTCAAAAAGCAAGAAACTTCTTCCTTGCATAACTGGGAGTACCTGTGACACACGGACTGCAATAGTTCAAGTCTGTGTCTCATCACTATCTTCCAGAAGGCAAAAACAAGTGCTGGTTTTGCCAATACACAAGGGTGGCACAGTGGTTAGCACTGCTGCCTCACAGTGCCGGGGACCTAGGTTCAATTGCAGTCTTGGATGACTGTGTGGAGTTTGCATGTTCTCCCCATGTTTGCGTATGTCTCCTGCAGGTGCTCTGGTTTCCACCCACAAAGATGTGCTGGTTAGGCAGACTGGCTACGCTAAATTGCTCTCAGTGTGAGAGAGATTAGCAGTGTAAATATGTTGGATTAGGGGTATAGGGCCTGGGTGGCATTGTTCGGTGGTTGTGGAGGCAAATTCAATAGGGTCTTTTAGAGATTTCTGAATGAGTACACGGGACTTAATAGGATTGAGGGTTATAGGTAAGCCTAGTAGGTAGGGACATGATCGACGCAACTTGTGGCCAAAGGGCCTGTTTGTGCTGTAGTTTTTCTATGTTCTATGTTATCAGTGATTGGCCAAATGGCTGCCTTCTGTAGGGATTCTACAGATAGGTTCCCAGAACGAGAAGGTTGATTGATGAAGAGAGACTGAGTAAATTGGACTTATTCTCTCGAATGAAGAATGAGAGGTGATCTCTCTGAAACATATAAGATTCTGAACAGACTTGACAGGATAGACACTGAAGTTGTTTTGCTGGCTGGAAATATGGATAAAATGATTAATCATTTAGGACTTAGATGAGGAGGAGTTTCTTCACTCAGTGGTTTGCTAATTTCTGGAAATGTCTACACCAGTGTCGTGGATGCTCCATTGTTGAGTACGTTTAAGGTTGAGCTGGGCAGATTTTTACTTTTTTTAGGAATTGAAGGATATGGGAAGAGGAAAAGAGAACTGAGGAAGGTGGTCAGCCATGAATGGATCATGAATGACAGATCAGGTTAGAAAGGCCACATGATCTACTTATGGTCCTGTTTGTGTTAGGAAAGATTAAAGAAATCCAGGCTTTTCAGTTAGAAAAGGACTTTGGGGAATGCTAACTGAAGCCAGACATATATTTAAGGACTTGAAGTATGCTGATGGCCTGAAATTCCTTGTCTCCTGTTCTTGCAAAACATACTTTTCAAACGTGGTTTGAAGTATCTATGAGCATCTCCAAGGGATATGGACTGGTGAAGTACTGAATCATACAGGAAGTTTTTCGGCTCTTTCCTACAAGAAAATCAGGCCAGTAGGGCATACATTTAGATTAGAACAAAGAACAGTATAGCACAGGAACAGGCTTTTCAAGCCTGCAGAGATCAGGGTGCCTGCCTAAACTAAAACTGTATGCACTTATGGTGTCCGTATCCTTCCATTCCCATCTAGTCGCCCCTTAAATGCTGCTATTATGCCTGCTCCCACCATCTCCCCAAGCAGCGTGTTCCAGATATTCTTCACTCTCCATGTAAAAACAAACTTGCCTTGCACATCTCCCTCATGCACTTTCAACCTATGTCCCCTAGTACTGGGCTTTTCTACTCTAGGAAAGAGCATTTGACTATCCACTCTGTCCATGCCACTCAATTAATAAAAACTAAAGTCATAAGAGATCCATACCTGAGTTTTTTCTTGGTTCGCAAATAGGTCTGGAAGAGGAACTGGATGGCTAGCTTCATGCTGACCTTTGCCATTGTTTGGTACATAGGGTGTTTCAGTTTAGTCTATGGGGAACAAGTGCATCAGAATGAGAAGCACTGGAAAAGCTAAACTGTAAAAAAAGCTGAAGTTCTAGGAATTAGAATATGGGCTAAATTTGAATGTGTGTTACAGGGGTGAAAATACCATGCTCACATTTCTCTCTCAGCTTTTGACAATTTGCAAATATCTGTTGTAACAAGTAAGGATGGATTCCTTCGAGTGGATTGCTTGTGTTATAGTTTATTCACTATTTATTGCTAATCTTGATTAATGACACGTGTCCAGACATGCCATAATGCCATCAGAAACCATGTGCATACTTTGATTGAGATATTTTAAGGAAACAAAGTTTTTTTTTCTGCAAGGAGTCTAATTTGTTGTACACAAGCAAAATGTGAAACTAATGAAAAGGTGAAATGGGGGGGCTTAAGAAACTTAAAACTCTCGCCATGTCCTCAGATTCTACCCCCACCCATATGCTTTATAACCAATTTACATTCACTGCACTTCAAAAATAATTATGTACTGAAATGCAGCAATTAATTGCACAGAGCAAAGTCCTGACATGTAGGATAATCTGGCTCTCAAGAAACAAAGTTGTCTACCTTTTGGGTGGTACAGGCCAGAATATGAACTCCACTAGCTTCCACTAGCATTTTTATGTCCACTTGACCAATAGTCAGATCCTTGATTTAACTGTTCATTCAAAAGACAGCAGCATAAACTTTGCTGCGCTACCACAAGAACTGACTAAAGCATCAGCTCTGGGATCTTGAACCCAGAAGCTTATCATTTAAAAACAATGTGCTACTATCAAACTAAAATGGCTCAGATTTTGATCCCTGAATCAGTCACTGCATGATGCCCTTATAGTTGGTCATATTCTTGCCTTGGAGTTAGAAGATTCTGGTTCAACTCCTATTCTAGGAGTTGAGCACAAAAATTAAGGCTGATGCTCCTGTACAGCGTTAAAAACCATCTTTTGGATGAGATTTTAAACATATGCCTGTCTGCTCTTGTGTGTGGATGTATAAGGTCGCATTTCAAAGAAGAGCAGAGGAATTATTCCCATAATATTTATCCTTCATCAACATACCAAAAACAGTTATCTGGTCATCATCACGATATTGTCAGAGGAAACTTGCTCTGTGCAAAATGACTGTTGCACTTCCTACATTACAACTGTGACTTTTGGTTGTAGAACACTTTGAGACATCCAATGGTGGTGAAAAATGCAATATAAATGCAAGTCTTTTATTACTAACTCGCACATGACAATGAGAAAATTTTACTGAAACAATCTGTTATTACAATATTAAAATGCCTCAAGATTCTTAGCCTTTTCCCAGGTGTTCATTAAATTGAAATTTGATGAAGGAAATAAAGTGCAATCTTTTGTTATGGTCTTCCTCATTCTTTAAATGAGGCTCAACTTCCATGTAAAAATTAACTGAACAGATTGCTCAAATGGGAGAAGATCAAAAGACATCATTCAGGTATCTTTTTAAACCGTGTCTTTTTCTCAACTCGTGCTTTAATGTGATATGCCATTGTTAGCTACGATGCCAATAATAGATGGTATTCAAAGCATTCTTACAAGTCAAAAATGACATGACCAGCATTTGCTGAGACCAACAGCTCATCATACCTGCCAAAATCAAAATTTTCTGCCAAACAACTGGCCTTTGCCATAGCCTCAGCAAGCTTTTGCATTTGTGTTCTGATTTTGACTGACAGCTTTTTGGGCAGAAGGCTCACAGGCAACAGGATTTACATGATAAGCTTTTGTTGGATCTTCAGTTTACTTGGAAGTGGTGGTCACTAGGGCTAGAAGTGAAGCATATGGAGTAATTTACTGCTCTCTAGTGCTTACCTAGATATTGGGTTATGAGAGAGTTGGAAGGATTGCTTACTGGAGTGGCTGATAATGTCAACCCAAGTTGGCACATAGAACTATTTTTTGATTTGTTAAAAGTAAGTTGAGTACATGCCAAAAGAGACATTGATTTGGCATACTTGTTTTACTAATTTTTGAAGTGCTGAGGAGAATTAAAGATTGTACGATCCAATTTGTTATTCACATGACAATATGAGTAGTCCCATCGTTATCAATGTATAAATGTTGCAGCAATATCAGGCGAAGAGTAGGTATGGGGTTAGACTCAGACAGCCAAAAGCAGCACTGCTCTGCCATCAGTTTCTCAAAACAGTATCTTACTGTCAGCTTCACTTTTGAAATGCACTGAATGGCATAAATTGGCGTATTTGCCCGACAGATACAAATTAAACTCACCACAAAGTTAAATCTCATTGTTTCTTTGCCACAGAAAAAAAAAGATACCTTAATGCTCAAGAGCAAGTCTAACTAATGATAAATGTTAGATACTCTGCTAGGAGCAAATCATGGCTTGTTGCTCAGTTGGTTCAATACACCTTTTTGCCAATGTAAATTCTTGACTTAGCGCAATAAACTTGACAAATGACGTGCTGTTTCTTATTTAGGTGATCCAGCTGACCTGCATTTCTATTTCCAATGGGATCAAGAGTGTAAATGTTTCCCATAGCATACCAACACAAATACTTCAAGCACATTACTCAGATTTGTAACAACATGGGCTTGCTCATGGAAGCCAACTTTTTGCATTGAATATATATAACGATAATGGGAAGAAATTGGAACGATCATGGTTAGGTGAAAAGGTATTATTCATTTTGGATACCACAACTAACCAGGCAAACCATCAAACAGTACCTGACCACAGAAAAGACACTCACTGCATTGAGTGAAATCAAGGAAAGCATGAAATTAAAGTAGTCACTGTTGAAAACATCTCTGTTTTTCATGAATTTCAGGTTCTCATCTCGTACCATCTATTAGAGACAAAAGAACACAGAATAAATGGGTGTGGCTGTTTCTAGTAACAGAATTAATTTATAGCTTGTGTTATCAACAAACAAATAGACACTGTGGTTTTATTATTACATTAATTAGCCCTTGCTGTAAGCCACAATCAGTAAACACAAACACATTAAAAGGGTGTATTACTTTCCAGATTTACCATTCAGGGAAATTCCGTCCACTCAATTTCCTCCCATGGAAAGAAACTGGCCATATGGAAACTAAAAACACAAAGTATTGTTAAATATCCTAACTTTTAACAGTCTGGTCCATAACTTCCTCTGGTGTACACTCAACAAAGGATAAAATGTTCAAAGAATGCAACATTGATGCATGAATTTCTTTTTGGAATCCAAGTTTAGAAAAAAGCTAGTATTTCCTATTTGGGAGGAGATATATGTGATGCATAAACACCAGTATGGACCGCAGCTGCGTTGAGTAGTTCTGTTCTACACATTCTCTGTGATTCTAGAAGTTTGTGACATTAATCATCCATTAAAGGGAAAGACAAAGCAAGTAAAATATTCTCAAATCATGAAATATCTGAAGAAAATAATAAAAAATTAAAAGAGCATAGCAGATTTTAAATAAATTTACTATCTCGTGTGGGGGGAGGGGGATAAGTAGGGAATTCATAGAAAGTGAAACCCCAAAGCTCCAGTTGATGAGTTACAAAGCAACATAGTAACATCTCAGTCCTTTTTATAAAGCAACTTGTTGCCTAAACAAATATCTTTTATAGCACCAAACTGCATCAAGTCCGGCATCAATCTATGGCACATTCTCAATTACATTTATTCTGATATGGTTGGTTAGAATTGTGCACAACTATTTGGCTTTGGTGTGTAAATCAAATCAAAAGCAGCAAAATAATTAGCCTGGTAGGTATCTGTTTTCATCAATTTTGCAACTTTAACAGTTCTGTAGGCGCTTTGAACAAGTCTAATTTCTCATCATCTACCAGTACCTCAATGAAATTGAGTGGTGTGAAGAATACTTCTAGCATTCCATATCATGGAATACAAGAAAACATTGCTCAACTTTTGGGCATACTCTTTGTTGCTTAAAAAAGGATATGATGATAGATTAAAAACCTAGTTAGACAAGGCATTTCTCAAAGGAACAGCAAGAAGCTCAGTAATCAGAAAGGCTGTTTATGCAAAAAAGCCAAGGGTAAATACTCAGAAGAGATTATGAAGTCTTAGATGATAATTGGGTTAAAATTTCCCAAATTTCAGATTGCCTGGCAACCATAGCATTTAGTTGTATAACATTGGATGGACATTTAATTTTGATGCAAGAAAAATATATTTTTCTGCTTCAGTGTACTTGAAGGATGACTTATATAAGATAATTTTATATGACCCGGCCACAGAACGAAATTGTGCTGGCCAACATAGAACCGAAGTCAGTTTGCAAATGCATCATCTTACACAATGTACTATCTTCCTAGTTATTGGCAAACATAGCTGGCAGACTTATTATTTTATGTATGAAGAGGAATAGTGAAATGTGTACTTTATGTCCCATTCTGTTCATATATTTAACAGTTTGCAAAGATAGAAAGGATCACGTGGCAGTGGTACCAACACCAAGTACTTGTACTTTAAAAATTACTTCGTTGGCTGAAAAATGCTTTGGAATCTGTTGAGAAAAAGGTGCTTTCTCTATATATTTCTATACATATATTACATATATTATCTGAATTATGGGCTTATCTGTTGCTTACCTCGATACTAGAAAATAAGAGTTGGAAGGCTGCTTACCGAAGCATCTGATAATATTAACCCCAAGAAATGCACTAAAACATGATACTTCTTTCCCCATAAACGCTTTCAACATACATTTAATGTGTTATGACTTTCTCTTCAGTTAAATAGAGAAGTATATTGACCCAAACAGGTGCTGGACTGTGACAACAAGGGGAATTTCACAGTAACTTCATCACAGTGCTAATATAAACCTTACTTGTGACCAATAAATAAATTTTACTTTATATCAATTGCTTCTTACCTGGTAAATTCTGGCTGGTAATTTTTCCACAAACAGTCCCTTCTTTTCCCCCTTCTTTACGAGCTTTGTCAACAGGGAAAGGCGGTCATTGTTTGGCCTATGAGGACGAGGTGATGACTGAGGTGAAACCTCAGGGGAAGAGGGGGCTGACCTACCCCAAAGCAACAAAACAAATTTCAGATACACAACAAACCAGGGACGCAGTGTTAAATTCCACAGCAGTCTCAATTTGGCATTAACTACATGATTCTCTTGTTACACTGAAGAAAACAAACTACAAAGACAAAAACAATTATTCTCACGTGCGCTGAATTTACTGTCATCACACTTTGGATACACAACTTTCAAAGTCATTCAGGAAAATGAAACACTGAAAAAATACTCATGCAAGAGGTGACAAAGTCACCAAAAGAAACAAAATACCCAAGATGCTCTAAGTCTGAAATATAAAAAAATTGGAACCACCCAGCAGGTTTGGCAGCATCTGTAAAAAGAGAGTAAGAGTTAATGTTCCAGGTTGAAGACCTTTCAATAGAATGCATCGGAACTAATGAAAGGCCGTTGATGTGAAACGTTGTAATTCTCTGTCAATAGATGCTGCCTGACCTGCTGAGTGCAGACAGTATTTTCTATGTCAATTCTATAAAATCAGCCTTGACGTTTTCCCAATCAGTCCACCCATCAGATCGATAATGAAAATGTTGCTCACTATGAAACAGTGAAGAAACAGCAGGGAATGATGACAAATAGAATTCATTCTATTTTGCAGAGGAACTTAAGTTTTATGTAAAAAGGTTGGATAAGCGGATGTGTTACTAACCCCTGGTCAGGATATAAAGGATAAAACACAAATGAAATACAAAAGGTGATTACATTCAGACAGACAGAGATAGTGTCAATAAGGTTACTGCCATGGTTTGTGGAGTGTTCAGTAAGACTACTTACAATGACAGATCTTCTGCTTCCTGCCGAACAACACTAACTCGGCTTTTCTTTGGTAAAACTGGAGAATTTTGGTCTAACATTCGTTGGTAAAACAACATGTAGGCATTCCAGTATCGGCGACGGACTTCAGGATAGGGGTTTGCTTAAAAAAAGACATTTGAATTTCAACCTTGATAAAAAATTTGTTCCATTAAATTTGTATGAAGAATCATTTTAAACATGCTACTTAAAAGTTTCCATTAAACATTTTGATAAAATATGTCTTGATTTCGGAATATAAAAATTTAACATCCACAGCAGGTTATCACTAAGTTTAAGTGATTTTAGTCATTTCTATAATGATTAATTTAGTTTTGATATCAGGGTGTTACAGTTAAGGCTATAATTTATCGTAAGTGCCTAGCTTCCTTGAGATGATGGGCCTTTTCACAACACTGCAATCTGTGAAGTGAAAGTGATTGCATGCAGTGCTCCAGAATTTTCACCCTGCAATGAGACTCTGGGTGAAAGTTAAGCTATTGTGTGTTGAGCAGAGGATGAATGAGCTGAAGTCAGCTGAGCTTGAAACAGTGCCAAGCACTTCAGCAGCAACATCCTGGGATTGAAATGACTAGGGTCCCAGCAACTACAACTGTGATTCTAGCAACTAAAATGTGTTCCCGTTGATCTCCAACAGCATCAGCTTTTCTCAAGAAACTTGGTGTCACATTTGGCCAAATGCTTCCTTGATATCTGAACGCATCCTGGTAATCCTCAATCCTATTTCTAGCTTACTTAACTAGATATTCCTCTCTATTTTTAGGTTAGATTCACAGAAGGATAGGAAGATAAGAGTGGAAATTGAAACTTGCATTTCTGAATCATAGAAGCAATCATTGCTGATCAACAGCAGGTAGAGAAATTGGATTCCATAACTGTACTTTCTTTCTTCCAGTTTCTCTTCTGCATCCTAGTTTGCCACAAATTTTTCCTTCAGTGCCATGCGCTTTATTTTATTCAGGGGATTTCAGTGGAGTCCTGAGTTTCTACTTAATTTAATTTTCAGGTGTGATGTGAATTCGCTTTAAGCATTACTTACAAAATTAGGCTAGAATGCCAGCAATCTCTGCTACCCCAGTTCCACCCAGCAAATGTTTTTTTTAAAAAGGCGCCACTAAGGATTTACCAAAATAGATTTGCTTTCATTTTTTGTGCCACCATTATTATGCCCCTCAACAACAGACTGGAAAATCAATTGGGGTTTTAATAATTTTTTTTCCCATCATGTCTTTCTAATCATACCATCAGCCAGTCAAAGCTTCTGTTCAGAAGTAGAAATAGAACTCTTGAGGAGACATTTCTTCACCCAAAGAGTAGAGAGCCTGTGGAATTCATTACCACAGGAAGTAGTTGATACCAAAACAATGAATGTATTTAAGAGGCGACCAGATAAAGCATTTAGAGCGAATAGAATCAAAAGTTATGGGAAAAAAGCAGGATTAGTCTATTGAGTTGGATGATTAGCCATGATCGTAACGTATAGTGGAGCAGGCTCGAAGGGCCAAATGGCCCCCTCTAATCCTATCTTCTATACATCTAAAACATTGCGAGTTCCAAGCTAACTCACATTGATCGTACACTTTAGGTCTGTACTCTCCACCAAAACATTCAAACTCCAGCGTCTCATCATTTAGATCAAACTCTTCCACCACTGTGTCATTGAATTTGTACCATTTTCCTTTGCCACTAGCCCTGCAAAATCAAAGAGTGGAAAATAAGCCCAGAACCAAAATAAATTTAGCATGCAGTAAGTTACACATCAACTCTGTAAAATTTCTTCCTTATTTTTTCAAATCAACAGTCCGCTGCAATCAGAAAATATTCAGGTTCTTAAACCATTACATATCATCCTACTCGCCTCCTGTCCTTAATGAATGAGTAATAGTGCCCAGCATGCGCCTGGCCGCTATGAACAATCACTCCAACCAGTTCATAGTTTTCAGTTGGGGCGCCTTTCTTACGCGGAGAGCCTCCACCCGTGTGATCGCCTGCTTTGCCGTTTTCACCATGTTCCGAAGAATGCTCTTGCCGTGCCATTCCAGACACCGTATATGGCTCCATGTTTAAAAGCCAAGGAAACTAGTAACATAAAGAGGAAACAAATGGAGGTGAATTGTCAAGCAATCTTGAATTTATGTAAATTATAAATATTGTTAAATTATAAATATGTAAATTATAAATAAAAAGTGATAAATCATTGGACAAATGTATTGACTCAAGTGACAAATTAAATTCACACTTCCATTGCCTTGATATGATAGGGTCATTACAGCTACTTCAGTGCCAGGGACCCAGGTTCAATCTGGCCTCGGTAACTTATGGAGTCTCCACTATGAGTCTCTCAGTGGAGTCTGTATGATAACTCATGGGGAGTCACAGTTCTTCCCATGAGTTGTGTGGATTTCCTCTGGGTGTTCTGTTTATCTTCCACAGCTCAAAGATGTGCAGTTAAGTGGACTGGCCATGTTAAATTGCCCTTTAGTATCGGGGAACCAGCACGGTAAGTACAGAGGGTTACGGGGATAGGGCATGGGTGCGATTATTGTCAGTTAAGGTTCAATAGGCCTCTTTCTGCGCTGTAGAGATTCTATAACAAAATAGGCACAAACTACTGTGGTCCTGGATTTCTCTTGAGATTTTATTAAACAGCTGATCTTCATTTGTTTCTTTAATCTTGTTGACTGAAGATGCAGAAACTACACTCCAAATTCAGAATGAGTTAATTGTGCTCAGGGAAGTACTAAGATTCAATCTAAAGGAAGACTTGACATGGTGATAATGTCACTACATTAGTACCCAAGGCCCAGCTATGCCCAGCTGGCATAGAAGAACCAGCTCCCTCATATCTAAGGACTGAATATTTTTAAAGAAAGACGTTTTGGTTTTACATTACTTATTCAACACTAGCTCATTGTCACAAGCACCCACAAGTCAACTTTGCATACATTATGAATCAGAGCTGACTACCATGGTAAATCATAGCAAGGTGTTGCATTCAGAGAGACATGGAAAATACATGCAAGAGTACGCTATTCGACCCTTCGAGCTGCACCACCATTCAATATAATCATGAACTTTTAGTATCCCACTCCTGCTTTTTCTCCATACCCCTTGATCCCTTTAGTCACAAAGGCCACGTCAAGCTCCCTCTTGAACATATTTAATAAAATGGCCTCAACAGCTTTCTGTGGTAGAGAATTCCACAAGTTCACAACTGAGTGAAGTTCTTCCTCATCTCAGTCCTTAACAGCTTACCCTTTATTCTTAGGCTGTGGATAACTCGTTACTATATGACGGCTCATTGGAATGTACCACATTCAATGTCATGTGATTTGTTTCACACTATTCAACAAACAGACTATAAACCATTATTTTAATATAGCACAGGTAGAAGAACAGTATTTTGCATACAACATGCATCAATAACTTTATAAATACTTTGCACTTTTCTCAACAAACTCTAAACAGATGTCCACTAAAATGATGGAGCGGATCAGATTATATTCCAAGTGCAGGTTTGAGACTTGTCTTCACCCCAGATTGGAGACACGTCTTCATCCCAGGCTATTAATCTGAATCACTACCCAGGAAATCCCTCAAGATCTTGAATGAGGCACTATTTCATTGCTTTGTCCTGAACAGTTGATTAAATCCTCATCCACGTACAACAACTCCAATCAGATTATTTATATCAAGAGTCTCCTAACTAATCAAAGCTTTGCTAAGGGCTGTCAACATGGGCCAATGATTTTGCCCATCTGGACGATGACATTCGTATAGAGAATTTATGAGAATTTAAAATTTTGGTGTTTAACTTCTTAACTGTGTAAAACTGTGTTGGCACTATATACAGGCTACACATTTACCCTTATTTGTTCATCGTACTTGATAGAACGCCCACTTTCCCAGTCGAACCCGAATCTCATTAAATGGATGACTAACACGCTGGGTAGAGACTTGATGCACATTCGTTTCACTGTCGTTCTCTGTAAGAAAAAACAAAATGAAAATAGTGTATGGCGATAGCACTCCTATACCCAAGAAAAAATATCCAAACGGTGCTGTCTTCATTATTAAACCTATGTGCTGACAGTTAAAGTAAAACAGAGAAGGTGATTGCTTGAACACGCAAGATTCAGTTCCATCATTTAACAAATCTTATACCATTGCACAATTATTACCATACAACAATAACTTGCATTTATATAGCATCTTTAACATAGAAAACATTCCAAGATACTACAAGATTCCAAGGACAGCAATTCCAAAATAGAGCTATCTGCATCCTGTCCCACACCAAGCCTTCCTTGGTCTTCTTTTTCTTTGGGGTCCTATACCTCAAACTGAGCTCATCTTCTCTTTCAAACCCTGCCAAGGCCTAACTTCACCCATTTTATGGAAATTACTCCAGCCTTATGTTCACTCTCAAAGGCGGTGGCCTTCTTAACCTAAACAAATCCAAATCTATTATTAAAATGTCCAAGGCTATCAGAACCCAAACTTCAGACGTGGTCCTCACTACAACAGGATTTAAATTTCAAGCTTTGTTGCTGACTTTCTCACATTCAGTTCTACGATGGTCAACAAGCAGGTTTTGATGCAAGGTCAATTGACATGGTCTCTGGACAACATCAAGTATGCATCAAGGTATTTTGTCTAAAATTCATTCAGTTCCTGAATTGCTGCACTATTATAAAAAGACTGATGACTTGCAATAAACTTACTTTTTCCTTACACTTCTCACAGTAGTACGCATTGCCTCCTTCAAGCACCTCCCCTCTCACAAACTGATCCAGTGAGATCTCCAGACTTTGGCAGGATGTCACTCCCAGGTTCAGTGCCATGAATGCTTCCTCACGCTCATATCTGCAAGAAAAGTTGATTAGCTTTGAACATTTATCTTATTCCATTAATTTAAAGTACACTAAAACCTTAAATAAAATTTGACTATATTTTTGGTGTGACCTAGTGGAGGAACTATTGAAAAATTAAGAGTACTTAGCATTTAGCAATTTTTTTTAAAACAGAAGTCACACAAAAATGATATGATACAGATGTGCACTTAGGTAGGCAGAAGTGGGGAAATCTAGGCTGGAACATAACACTGAAGGTGGAAGGCTCAACTATATTTCAGAAACTACGCCAAATTTTGATCTTTGTTAAATGTTATGGGTCATTTTATTTTGTTAAATGTATTACATAAATAGAAGCTATATCTTGGAATGTAATACCTTGGAGCCACAGTGACTGTTATTTCATGCAGGCTGAAAGAATGTTGCTACAACTGTCCTGCAAAGACATACTCCCAACAGAGAGAAAGGTTTTGGAGTCAGGAAAAAACTGAAAAAAATGGCTTTACACCGAGGTTAGTAATAGGTGAATTCCTGAATGTGCAGTAAGCCTGCGAGCCAAAGAGAGCATCTAAAAACATCTAATTGAACATTCCTCCAACTCGCCCACAATAGTGAGTGAGTAGTAATGATCTGGGACTCACTGCCCATAAAGATAGCGGAAGCAGAGGCAATAAACTATTTCAAAAAGAAATTCAATAGGCACTTAATTGAAATTAGTTTACAAGACTTTGAGGATAGAGCACTGAATGGGACTGACTGGACTGCTCTCAAAGAGCTGGCATGAACTTAATGGGTTGAATGGCCTTCTCTGTGTCTTACTGACTCTACAAACATAAGACTTAACAATTAGCTTGAGCATGGTTTGAAAATGCTCTCTATTCCAAGATGAAATGATCTCAGAGAATAAGGATTCTTTTATAAAAATACAAGAATTTCCTCTTTCATTATGCAAAAGGCATTCCAAAGATTAGGGTGCTGCATTCCTTGCTAAATAAAAGTTAATTCATTAAATCTTAAAGTTTGTTTTTTTAAGAAAAAACACTGCTGTCAATCTACACAAGCATAAAGCTACTCACCTGTGAGGACAATCTTTGCATATTTTCTGATCGGAGAAAATGCCCTGGAAAGTGTTCTTGAAAAACTGTTCACGTCCAAGTTTCTGTCACGACACCAAAGTACTGTAAATTGTATCATGAAAATATAGATGTATTCTGCATACGCCCAAGTGTTGACATGTACCTACCTTAAGGTGCTCATCCAATTGGTCTATCAGACTGGTAAAAAACTCATATGCATCTTGCTGTTCGCGTACATACAGCTCCTTATTCCACAGCTTAAAAATCTGAGGAGAAAACAAGTAGGTATGCAAAGAATTAATATACATTTCTTAAAATATCATCAGGAGAATTTATTTTACAAGTTACATGTGCATTTATTTTAATTTCCTCCTCTTCAGAACACATTTTAAGTCAGCAAAGACGGAAGGTAGACAAATGGCTCTCAGATCTCTGTTTTGCTGCACATTCAGTTAACAGACTTCCAACTGGGACTCAATTTTTTTCCCTTCTGCATGACTAGTGAACAGTAACACTCTGAACCTTACAAAAGCAGAGTTGAGATAAGGAGCTTAGTGGTGGAAAAAGTGGAGCAGCAAGAACAAGGCAAGGAATGAGAAAAGGTCATTTAATTAATTTCTTCCAATGATCTGCTGCAATGCAAAGTGCTGAAAATTACTGCACTAAAGTGAAGCACGCGGTTGTGGAGAGATTTGAAGACAAGAACAAGGACCCATAACTAGTAGAGCTTCCTAAAGACAGAAGTGATGGGGTGCAGATGAGGACATACATTATAGCACTTTTGGATAAGTTGTTTGCTTTGGTGAGTGGAGTAGAGGTATCTGGCGAAAAGAGTGAGTGAGTCACAGTGACAAGGTAAAAAAAGACAAAACTAAACTTTGGCAGCAGAACTCTGCAAGATAAACAGTGTGTGGGAGCACTAACAGTATTGGGAATGTATGAGATATGAGGTTTGGGGAGCGAGCCAAGATCATTACTGATGGTGGCTAGGGAATTGTAACATTTCTTTTAAGATGAGCAAAGCAATCTTAAAGAAAATGGGCAGTACAACAGGCAGGCTGTGTGAACAAATACGATGAAGTATCGATTGCCATATCTTTTCAAGGTTAAACAGTACAGTATAGGTTCACATAGACAAAGTAGCTACTGGAAGCTGCCTTACTAATACTTATCTCAGTATACCACTGCCTGTAGACAGAAGCAGGAAGGAAAAGGGATCATTTCTTAGTTTGTTATTTAAGCTTTTAAGTTTAGTGTCAGCAAAACTGTCCCTTTTAGAATGGCGGCACTGACCTCTGGCTAGTTTAAACATTTTAGCCAATCAGAAAGGCAGCTAAAAGCCACTGCATCCAACTGCATTTTACTTTCCGGCAAAGGCCGAATGAGTATCAAGGACAATTCTAAGATTTATATCCTACTAAATTTGATCATTTAATTCTGGCTGACATTTCAGTGTACCAATGAGTTAATATATAATGGAGACTGCAGTTCAAAGTAATTACTTTATTGTGAAGCATTAAGATATCCTAAGACAGCAACGAAGTACAATATGCAGAATTGATTCATAATTGAGTTCTTCTCAGCTGATTTATTTCAAGTATAAATATGATGGTTAGACATCACCTCCAAACTCAGAATACAATTGTGCTTACGTTCATTCAAATTCACAATCGGAGCCCACACTATTCACTTTTATTCATGCTGCGGTACCAATCAATATTCATTTACTCCTGCTGCTTCAGCCCAGTACACATTCATTATAACTGGTAACAATCACTCCACAACTGAGTGTGAAGTAATTATTCAAATACAGTTTTTGAAATGTTACCTTTTTCTGGTTTGGTACATAGCATTACATCTAAATCTGTTCAAGTATCCAGCATCATGTGTTCAAAGCTGTGTGACATTAGACAGTACTATCTAGAATGCTGGGCCAAATTCTTCAGCTAAGCTTTCGCCAAGATGAGGCACTATTGCACAAATATCACATACTTCTCAAAAGATTTGTTCAACACAGTTTACGCATCTACATGAAGAAAATGTCCAATGAAATAATTCTATATTATCCAGCAAATAATTCTATATTATTTCCAATTTCCTAACCTTCCAGAATGTCTCTGGGACGTAGTACTGCAATTTACTTTCCATCAAGTGCCCAAAGAGGGACTGAACCTGATAGAAAACGTTCTCTTCTGGATTCTCATCATCATCATCATCAACTGACAGCATTGCCTGCAAGAAGGGGGAGAAAAATTGAAGATGAGAGAAATATAAATCAGTCCCTTAGTAATGATTTTTTTCCCCTGATAACTTCTGCATTCACTGCCCTTCAAAATCAGAATGAATGACAAAAAAGGAATTAAGGATGTGAATGTTATTTATTTTCCATCCCTGGTTGTCTCCAGGTTGTCTTGTGGACATTGCTTGCCACATCATTTCAGAGATCAGCAAAGATTTAACCACATTGGTGCAAGATTAGAGTTGCATTTAGGCCACTCCAGTTGAGAATGTTGACGTTTCTTCCTTAAAAAGGGACATTTGAACAAGTTGGGTTTTTAGAACAATTCAATAGCATCATGGTCATTTATACCATGAGCAACTTTTGATTTATTTCCATATTTTAAAAACTCCAAATTCTTAAATCATCATGGTGAGATTTGGATTGCTCATTCAGTAACATAACCACTATGCTGTCAGATATGTTGGAGAATTTGAAGAGGAGAAATTTCTACCAGATGTGTTTTTGTAACCTATTAGTTGACAGTATGCACTGATCACCTGTACAAACAGCACACCTGTCAAGCAATGAAGGATTAAGATAAACACAATTTCCTGTCTCCACAACATCGTCTGGAGGCTTGTAAATTGACCATGGTACAAATTGGGTATATTAAACTTTGAAATCTGATATTAATATGTACCCAGAACAAATTATGACACCAAGCCCAAGTCAACACTGTGGAATTCAAGATCTGAAGTCACAGATGGCATCAGGAAGTGACTATTGTATTGGATTTGACACTCAAGAGTCATTGTGGTTGTTGGCATTACAGTACATGAATCAAGACCAAATTATTTTTCTCAGAGGATTTGTTTTTAAATATAAATTAAAGGGTCCACCTCGGATCAAAAATATGAGCCAAAGTTCTCTGGTCTTGCACACCTCACTACTGCTGCCAGCAAGAAAGGAGAATTTGGCACTCAGCCAAATCTCCATATACTGCAACAGGACTGGAGAATTCCACCCACAGGTAGGGTCGGAGAATTCTGGCCACAATAAGGCATTTACAACAAATACATCAATGTACTATTTCAACAATATGAATTTTTTTTTTCCAAAATGTAACTCAAAATAACATTTAACCAAAAAGAGAACATTAATTGTTAGAAATACATTTACTCAAAGTCATTATTAACACCAAATAAGCTGTGCACTATTATTCTTTCTTGCATGAAATAATTTTTGTTTAGTACTGCTTTTTGACAGCATGCCCATTCAAAAAATCAAAATGTTGGGAATTGGGGCAGAAACCTACTTTCCCTTCACTGGTGAATTTTCACTTAAAGATCATGGATATTAACAATTGGAAATGAAACATTTGGGTATTTGGGCCAAGTGCAAGTATTTTCAAGCAAGAAGCATTATATATAATCATCACTGCAAGCAGAGTAAATCTCACTTTACAGGAGCAATATGATCCTTTTCACTTCTGATATCAACAAAGTACTGAGTCAAAATATTCAACATTAATTTCGTATTTTTAGCAACTTTTAAAACTTAGAAATGTTTTTTGTTAAAGAATTAAGGAATGCTGTAAAGGATGGCATTTGCATCTAATTTGTGAATCACAATCTTGTCTGCACTGTCAAGGAGATGGAGTCATTCCATTCGGTCTCATCTGCATGCACTAGCTGACATCCTTTCTTCAGCATTCAGCTAAAAGCATCTATCTACTTATGTAGACAGAGAATGATGCATAATGCAGTAGATCAAAAAGAAAAATCAATAAGGAGCAAAAATAAATAATTCACAATACCATTACCTCTGGTAATCCAGGCTGCATATAAAGCTGCTGGAACACTGCATTCATATAGCATGTGGCTCCTCCATTCTTCAGTCCCACAAACCCAGAGACAGAGCGGCTATCAACAGGTGGCAAGTACTAAAATGACAATTCAGAGTGCAGATAATAAAACCTGCAATAAGTTTAATAAATTCATAACAGTTCAAGTAAACACAAATGACAAAACATCAGAAAGTTGATTGGAGTGGGACAGATAAAACTCTGACTGCTGGTTAAAAGTAAGATTTCCTGCAAAATAGCTAACACTTCTGGCAAAGTAAGATTTTCAGCAAAAAGATTTAAAATAACAAACTGGAACAACAAAAGAGCAATTAAAAGCTTGCTGCAGGAATTTAAAACAATCCTTTGAACACTAAAATAAACTATAGTTGTAATTTATGCCAAATGCTAAGCAACTTCAATTTTAAAACTTCAACCCAGGCCTACAATTATAAGCAGAAACAACATAGGTGGTGGAAAAAGAATTACAAGAAATTATGCATTTCACTGCATTTGTATTTTTAATTTTGTGAACAATCACAAGCTTTGTGATACAATTATCTGTGTGGAGGTATATTTCTGTTTGATGTTATTAACATTGCAGAAATTAAAAACTAATCTATTTGACTATAACACTTTTTTTTGGAATAAAGTTTATTCCTTGTTTAAATAGTCTCCTGTTCCATTCAAAGAAATGAATGTTTACTCAAGAAATTAATTACAGAGAGAAGTTTAAAAGAGAACTATGAAGGAGAAAACAAACAGGCACATGCCTCCAGTAATGTTGTTAAAATTCTGGTGGGGCTAAAATATAGAGGATTCTCACTGGCTGGAGAAAAGACAAGTCTTTATTGATAACTATGTTAATAATGTTTGGCAGTTTTGTTTTGCTTAGTGATCAAATTGTGGTACTGCAATATTTATGCTTCATGCTTGAGTTAGCTGGTGAGTTTCTGCTTCCCATTGAGGAGAAAGGAACAACAGTGCAAAATTTGGAGATATAACGGTTAAAGTTTTATTTTTAAATATGCCTTGAGATGATTAATCCAGATTGTTCTATCCTTATTCACTGAAAGTTTGAATAATTACAGTCTGAACTTCTGCACAGTGGCAGAGTTGGATTATTACACCGCTCCTACTTTCCTTCCTGGAAACCAAGCAATTATTTCTTGGGGAAGGGGGTGGAGGAGGATGTGGGAATGGGAAAGGGGGCAAACTAAATGCTCTCATGTTAGTATTTCATCAAGAGCTACCCAGACAGCAATGCTTGAAGAACATTTGTGAAATCATCATACATAGGAGAGATGTCAGAGATAGGTTCTTTACTCAGAGTAATAAGGCGTGGAATGCCCTGCCTACAACAATAGTGAATTCGCCAACATTAAGGGCATTTAATTGGTCACTGGATAAACATACGTATGATACTGGAATAGTGTAGGTTAGATGGGCTTTAGATTGTTGTGCCGACCTGTCAAACCATCAAGGGCTAAAGGGCCTGTACCGCACTGTAATGTTCCATATTGAGTTATGAATGAAAATAAAACCAGTACTTCACTTACCTCAAACTCCTTTGTAAGTGCAGGATCAAACTGGTGGTGCATTGAGAGAAGCTCATTGGAGATAAGTTGGAGATTACTCAAAGAGCTATCTGCTAACATAACCAGTACTTCATAAGCAGCAAGTCGGCTATTGACTGTACTGCACCTGAAGAGAGAGCAAGAGATGGGATAACATCAGCATTTATTACTGAATCATCAGGTGAAATTTAGCCAACGTTGATGGGGCAATAGCTATAAAACCAGTCAAAGCAAACTGCTTCATTATTATGCACATCAAAAATAACTGGTCTTACATACTTTGGATGAAAATCCTGTTGACTAATTGAGCAGCTCCCAGCTGGATTGCTGTTGGTCAAGATGATTTTTGAAGCACGGAACAGAAAGTCTTCCATGAGCTGTTTGATTAATGAGGGTCCTGCATAAAAATCAGTTTTGTTAGCTCAGAAAGTAGTCTACCCCCCGTCTCATTGATTCCAGAACAGCAACAGGGTGGAATCACAGGTTAGTGGAGTTATAATCAAATGGGTCATTTGACACTGGGAACCAAGAATAGTAGCAATTGAAACAGTGAGATATGGGAATCAATAGATACTCTATTATCTTCCATTTGACTGATATGAAATCTTTGTTCTCCAGATTAAACAGGTTGGCTAATGTATGTGGTACTTGATCTAACAGCAGGATTGATAAAGCAAATGTACTTTTCTTTCATGCTTTATTTGTTGATCTTATGAACACTGAATGTCAAAAGATGATGCAGCTTTTACTTTCAAAGATTTGACTAAGGAACAAATAGATGCAAGTGGACACTACTTTCAGGCTTAATTCTGATTGACCTAAATACTGAAATGGAAATAAGCATGAAAAGCAGTATGAGTTGGAGTGCAGTGATTATAATAGTGCCTAGTGATGTGTATATCCCATGTTTGTTAATGCAGGTTATCTACTCTGATATTATTCCACGCTCTCCTTATGAAGCTAGACTCATAAGTATATGGAAGAGAAGGGAATGGTTTAGTTTGGAGGGGCATTGCTTTTTATATTGGTCGGCGCAACATCGAGGGCCGAAGGGCTTGTTCTGTGCTGTAATGTTCTATGTTCATAGTCCACAAGGAACTGTTCGCTACAGTGAAATACTAATCATACAATTTGAACACATACCAATTTTGATTCAAGTCAAAGATCAGAAAGATAGTATAGGATTGCAGAACAAGAACTTAAACAATCATTCAAATGGTACTGTGGTTGGTTCAGCATAGAGCTGTAAGGATGATTAAAATCAACAGAATACTCCCTTTTTGCATTCCTAATATGACAAAGGGAAAACAGCAAAGAAAGTTGGCCACATGCAATAATGTCATAAAGTGGATCTTGATTACATCTTAAATCTGATAATTTCAGCAAGTGATTGAAGATCTCAGGTTAAAGTCCACATGACTGTGGAACATAAAAACATCAGCACTTCAAGCCCACTTCACCATTCAACGAGATCATGGTTGATCTACTTTAACACCATTTTCTTGCATTATCCTCATATCCCTTCTTGTTTCTAATATGTAGAAATTTAAATGTCTTGAACATACTCATACTACACAACATTTTGGGACAGAGTTCCAAAGTCTGTCAACCCTCAGTGAAGGAATTCCTTCTGAACTCTGTCTCAGAATAAGGAGCAGGCAATTTAGGACTCTCTCTCCTGGTTCCAGACACTCACCTGACGAAGGAGCAGCAAGTGCTCTGAAAGTTAATGGCTTTCGCTATCAAATAAACCTGTTGGATTTTAATCTGGTGTTGTGAGACTTCTTACTGTGCACACACCCCAGCCATGGAAACATCCTTTTGCATATCCAGCTAAGCCCAGTAAGAATTTTAAAAGTTGATTGAGGACACTTTCAGAGAAAAAAGTCCAGTCTATTTCATCATTCCTCATAGAACAATCCCTCTATTCCAGGAACTAATTTCGTGAACATTCATTGCACTCCCTCTGCGTACTTCATAACTTTCAAGTTGTTCATCAGGCTGAACAACATCATACACTTGAATTTCATCTGCAGACTTAGTACCATCTTTGTTATTTCCAGAAGTTGCATAGGCAAGGGTATCTATCCTTAGGCAAAGAGGCCAAAGCTGCACATAATCGAAGTATAGTCTAATCAAGGCTCCAAATAACTGCGGTAAGACATCTTTACTCCTATGCTCAAATCCTTCTGTAATAAAGGCCAATATAATACTTGTCCTTCTCAATTGCTTGCTGCACCTACATGTTAGCATTCAGTGACACCCAAATCTCTGAAGTTCAACACTTTCCAACCTCTCATCATTTAAGAAATACTCTACTTCTGCTTTTCCTCCCATTTTCTGCATTATTTTTTTTCCCTGCAGTGTAGGAGGGTGACCTTAGAGTTTTATAAAATCATGAGGGGCATAGATAAAGTGAATAGCCAAGGTCTTTACCCCAGGGTAGGGGAGTCCTAAACCAAAAGACATAGTTTAAGGTGAAATGAAGACTTAAAAAGGAGCTCAGAAGCAACTTTTTCAAAGACAGTAGTGTGCATATGGAATGAGCTACCAGAGATGGTGATAGAAGCAGGTACAATTGCAACATTTAAAAACACTCGGATAGGTCCATTGATGGAAAAAGTTTAGCGGGATATGGACCAAATACAGGCAATTGGGACTAGTTCAGTTTTGGAAAACTGGTCAGCATGGACAAGCTGGGCCAAAGGGCCCATTTCCATGCTGTATACCTCTATGACTCAATGTCCATCTGGCAAATTTTTGTCCATTTGCTTAGCCTCTCGAAACAAGATCTTTTCATCTTCCTTACAACTCGTAGTTTTACCTGCCTTTATGTAATTTGCAAACATGAAAACATTTGCCTAATTGTCGATGTCAGGTTAACAGGTTTATAATTCCCCAGTTTGTAGTTCCCTCTCCCTCTTTTTTTAAGAGCAGGATTTGCATCCGCCATCATCCAATCTGCAGGAACTATTCCAGAGAATACAGAATTTTGAGTGATGACCAATAGATCGCTGATCTTTGCGGTTTCTTCTTTTAACAATCTGAAATTACATCATCAGGTTCAAGGAATTTATCTACTTTAAGTCTTATTAATTTCCCAAGTACTTTTTAAAAAAGTAATATTTTGCAGTTCCTAATTCCTTGATTCTTCATTACTTCGGGGAGTTTTAAGCATTTCCTTTGCGAAGACAGACAAAGGTCAGAATTCTCCAGTTCTTCATGCTGGTGGGATCTTCTAGCTCCTGCTGATGGGGTACTTCTGCCATGGCATTCCCAGCAGTGTGGGCTGCTGTCAATTGGAAATCTCATTGAAAGCAGTGGGATCAGAAGCTCCTGCCACTGGTGAACAGCATACCCTTCCTGCCTCAAGTAACACACTGTGGGAGAGACCAAAGGAACCCAAGTACTTTTTTTAAATTTCTCTGCCATTTCCTCAAGATAAATTTTCTTGATTCTGGTTTTAATGGACTTGTATTTGGTTTTGCTAATCTTCTTACATACCTATAGAAGTTTTATAGTTTATTTTTATGTTTCTTGCTAGTTTACTCTCAAATTCTATTTTCCCTTCATCTTGGGATGGCACCCATAGGATGTTTATATAGAAATCTCAGGCCTTACAGTTTGTTGCTTTATTTATCTGAAGATGGCGCATCTGTGAAATTCTCTACCACAGAAGGCTATAGAGGCCAAGTCACTAAATATATTTGAGAAAATAAGATTTTTAGGTTCCGAAGGCATCAAAGGGAATGGGGAACGCATGGCAGTATGTCATTGAGATAGAGGATCAGCCATGATCACACTGAATGGCACAGCAAGCTTGAAGGACTGAATGATCTAATCCTGCTTTCATTTTCTAAATTTCAATATTTTGAGACACATTTAATAGCTGTTGTAAAAATAAATTTAAAATTACCAAGTAATTCCTTCTCTGGGCCACTGAGGGACAGTAGTGTTTTGATGAGGCGTAGATGTCCCGCAAGTAGAACATTATCTGACTCGCTAGTCTCTGATTCAGCAGTCCATGTGGGCTCAAAGTTGTCAAGCCAGTTAACCTCATCTTCTAACATGGCTGCAGGGCTAATCTGAAGCTG
Organism: Sphyrna mokarran; assembly: GCA_024679065.1. Classification (NCBI taxonomy): domain Eukaryota; kingdom Metazoa; phylum Chordata; class Chondrichthyes; order Carcharhiniformes; family Carcharhinidae; genus Sphyrna; species Sphyrna mokarran. The sequence continues at coordinate 27,235,226 of JAGIQG010000009.1, forward strand.
CTCCATTTCTGAAGCTAAAAAGAAATAGGTGATTAACTTTGATGCTTGTGATCTGACTGTTGAAAATGAGAGATATCAGTGTTATTTTGAGACTGCCTAGCACAATTAGGTTGAACATTGTTTCTGGTATTTTGAATTCAGGCCAGACAGATATGCAGTTAACTTCCTCTTCAATCCACAAAATAACCCCTGGTTGATATTTTAGAAATTCTAAACTATTAGCAAAACAAAGGTAATTTTACATGATTTATATTTGTACTGGTAAACATTAGAAATAAGGTATGGTTTCAAGTGTATTTAATGATACTGTGCCTGGAAGAGTAAAACCTATAGTTAGATTCATGCTGGACAAAGGTGCGCATATGGGGCTGGTTTCATTTCCAATGTGATTCTCCTGTGCTTAGAAGGGGTTATGCCTTGAAGAATAAATAGTAGTAGGAGTCAATGCTTAGCATCTGGAGACCCTGTAAGGTTAAAAAAACTTTTAAGAGTTAGTTTTAACTGGATATATTGCAGTTGGAGACAGGACACAGGGGGCTGGATATCTCTCAACTCTGCCAGCAGGAGCTGGACAGAACAAGGGAGTTGCATAGATACAGGCTTCCTATGGAACAGTCCAATTAACCAAGCATTTGGGAAAGAAAGAATGTCTTCAGGTGACTGAAGTTATGAGAACAGAGATCAAGGTACTATTCAAAAATATTCAAGGAAGAGTGAACAAAACGTTCTAAGTTAAAGAGACAATTGCATGCAACCAGACTAAAGTGGGACAGTGGATTTGAACAAAATGAAACATCTGATGCCACTTTACTAAAGTCTATGAATCAAGGATTAAATCAATTGCGAACACAGTTTGTACAGTAGTCAAAATAAAGGAATTGGTACAACACCTGGACTGGATTCACTTAGAAGTGGAGCAGAGGCTTTGTTTAAAAATGTCACTTGAAAACCTGGATTGGGGTTTGGAATGCATTATTTTAAAGCAGTTCTTTTGAGAATTTGTCATATGGGAATTTCCAATCATCGGGGTTGGTGGGGGGGGAGGGGGGAGCGGTGTTCAGAGGAGAACTTCAGACAATGCTGTTACCAAGGGAATCTCAGGATTCGGATGCAGCAGTGAAGGAATGGCAATATTTTTTCCAAGTTTTTTCCAAGGATGGTGAGCGTCTAGGAGGGGAACTTCCAGGATATGGTGTTCTCATGTGTCTGCTGCCATTGTCTTTCTACATAGTAGCAGTTGTGAATTTGGAAGATGCTGTGTCTTGAGCCTTTGCGAGTTCCTGCAATTTATCTCATTGATGGTACACATGTTGTCACTGTGCATAAGTGATGAAGGGAGTGAATGTTTGTGGATGGGGTGACAACTAAGTATACTCCTTTGTCCTGGATGATGTCAAGCTTTTTGAGTGTTGTTGGAGCTGTATTCATCCAGGCAAGTGGGGAATATTCCATCACACTCCTGACTTGTACCTTCTAAATAACGAACAGACTTTGAGAAGTTAGAGGACACATTACTTGCCATGAATTCCTAGCCTCTGACCTGCATCTGCACAGCCAGTATTTATATCGTTAGTCCAGTTCAATTTGTTATTAATAGTTAATGATCAGGACCCTGATAGTGAATGAATGAGAAATGTAATGCCAGTGAATGTCAAGGGGTGACGGTTAGATTCCCTCTTGTTGGAGAGGTCATTGCTTGGCATTTGTGTAGTGCAAACGTTACTTGTCGCACGTCAGTCTAAGATTAGATATTGTCCGGGCCTTGCTGCATTTGGACATGGACTGCTTTATGTGCTGAAGATGGTGCATGCAATATTCCCACTCTGACCTTATAACAGAAAGAAGGTCATTGATGAAGCAGTTGAAGAAAGTTGGACTAAGGGGAACTCAGGATCCCTGAGGATCTGCTGGTCCAAATTTATTGGTAAAAAAGTTACTGAACAAGACAAGGATCAGGAGTAGAGAATCTTCAATGATAAGATGGAGTACAAAATGGATATATTACAAGAAAGCAAAAATGGATGCAAAGAATAAAACTCCATTGGTAAGTAGACTAAATATAAATTGTAACTTAAGAGGGAAATATAGAACCACTACGATGTCTCACAGGAAAATCAATCATACACAATGTAAATTTTGAATAGCATGAATAGAAATTTGGCTGACAGATGGTTGCATGGGCAAAGGATTAATGATATTGCTCAAAAAGGGGCAGAAGTATAAAACAAAGAGATAACAAATTTGTACAAAGTGTTGGGTTGGACCACAGTTAAACCAGAAATACCTGTGCAATTTTGACATTACAAATTTGATACTGAAGCCATGCAGAGTAAAAATGTAGATCCCACAAAAAAAAAACTGATGAGAGATTATAGAGACCCTGGATATTGGCACTGTTTCAACTGGATAAGACTACATTGCATGGAAATTTTAAATTGTAAGTGTCTTGGAAGGGAAAATAGAGGAATTGTTTTTTGGAAAGAAAATCAGAGATAAGGACTCATCAATTTAAATAAACAACTAGAAGAGGTGCTGGGATAACTTTTACATAGAGAACTATTTCAACATGGAATGTTTACCACAGAGTACTGAGGCAAAAAAGAAATTCCATCTTTTATGGGAACAGTAGGGATATTTGAAGCAGAGAAAGATACAAGATTATGCTGACAGGACAGTGAAATGAAATTTAGTTTTGGATTGGTCCAGAAAAATGCCAGCATACTTGTAATAACCTAAATGTAGCTCATTAGATGTCTGAGGTATAAAACATTATCAAAGTAAAATTTAAGTAGCACAATGTTTATTAATGCCTTAAAATTAATATTAAAAGTCAACAACTAGGTATAATTCTGTACGGCTACAAATAACATTCCAGTACACACTTTAACTTTTGATTAGTTCATTGCCTTGCAATTGCCAAATCACATTGCTATTGGAAAGTTTTGATCATGTTGTGATGCATGCTCTTGATATGTAAAAACAGTCATACAATATTTAATTGGACTAAAAGTTAAAGGGTAAATCAATTAGAAGCTGTCAAAAATTCAATTTTAAAATTAGTTATTTCTGCAGGGTATATTGAGGCTTTACAAAACACAGACAGGATGATCTGAAGAAAGAACATGCTGTCCACTTATATTTAACCTGTAACTTGATCCATCATACTCACATGTTAAGTCATCCAACAACTGGCACCTCAAGCCAAAATATTCAGTACACTGAGACAAAAGCCTGCAAAATAAACAAGGACAAGTAATTTGCAAATGAAGCAAAACAAAACATGGTCATTTTGAACAGAAACCTTAACTTACATTCATGTAACGGTCATGGATAAAATAAATTCAGAGTATTTTGTAGGCAGCATGTGTTACCCATTCAACGGTAATTCAATGGTTTTATCACCAATTTAAATAACTGCTTCATCAGGAATATCCAAGCAACAGATTAGCCCAAGGAACGGACTCGGGGTTTGTACTGTGGTGTAGTGGTAGCGGTCATTGAACAGCAAAATCACACACTCAGGGCAATGCTCAAATCCCACTATGGTAAATGATAAAAATCATTATCCGGAAGGTGTGGGTGAGCTGAAAAATCTCTTCTTCAATGGTGTAATGGATATTGTTGTTGAATTGGTAAATGCCCAGCATAAATGATCTGGGGGCCTGGGCTTGAATCCCTTGATGGCAGATGGTGAAATTCTATACATTTCACATCAACTCTAAACCCCAGATGACACTCAAGTAATGTTATGGGAAAGCAGGACTTCATGATACTTTTCAGCTGACTGGGCCTTTAGTTTAAAAGTTTCAATTTTACCTACTGATCATACCTTTGGTTGATTCCACGCATGATGCTGGTTGGGGACCACAGTGGCAGCTGCGTTGTCAGGATAACATGCAGAAGGAACTGATTAGGTTTCTGTATTTCTGGGTTTGTGGAGGTATCCGTTTGACTCAATGTGTACAACTGATCCCAGGCAACTCTTCTGATCTGAGTACATAAAACAATTTACATGTGCAAAATTAGACATGTAGAAGTAGGAACAAGAATAGGTCACACTGCCCATTAAAGCAACATGCTATTCAATAAAATCATGGCTGAACTTAGACATAACACAACTTTCCAAGCGATTCCCATTTCCTTTTGTTTGGCTGGTGTAAATCATAAGGGGAATGAGGGATATGGGGATAAAATGGGAAAGTGGAGGTGAGGATTATATTAGATTCAGTCCCGATCTTGTTGAATGGCAGACTAAGCTCAATAGGCTGAATGGCCTACTTCTGCTCCTACATTGTATGATCTATCAATCAGCCTCAAATATATTTAATGATTGAATATCCACAGCCACCTCAAGATGCACAATCCTGTGGGTAAAGGAGTTTCTCCTCATCTCAGTCCAAAATTATCCTTAAACCATAACCCTAGTTTGTGACTCTACAGCCTTGAAGAGAAATCTCCCAATGACAATTCTGTAAAGTCGATTAAGAATTTTATTCCTTTCAATGGGATTACATCTCATTCTTTTAAACGTCAGCGAATATTAGGTTCAGTTTACTCAATTTATCCTCATAGGACAGGTCCTTCTCCCCAAGAATCAACTGAAAGTACCTCTGTTGCAAACCCTCTAATGCAGATACATCCTTCCATGTTGAGACCAAAATTGTACAAGGTAGTCCAGGTATGATTTCATCAATACCTAATATATTTGTAGAAAAACCCACTTCTTCTTGTATTGCAACCTACTTCCAATAAAGGCTAACATACTGTCTGCCATCAAAAACCTTTTTTGCTGAACCTGCATGCTAACATTGTGCTATACAAGACACTCTATGAATCCCAACATCAATCTCCTGCTTTTTGAAAAATATTCTGCCTTTCCATTCTTCCTACCAAGATGGACAAATTTAACACTTCCTTATTACGCTTCATCTGCCACTCTCTTGGCCAATTTAACTGACCTATCTTTAAAAAGATTTTGTGTCCTCCTCATATTTACTTTTCCACTTAGATTTGTTAGTCTGCAAACTCTAATGTTTTAAATTAGAGACATTAGAGTTTAGCCATTGACACAAATTGTAAATGGCTGAGGCCCAAACACTGATTCATGTTATCTCATGCCACCAAAATGTCCTATTTATCCATACTCTCCATTTTTCTATCAACCAATTATCAATCCTTGCTATTATTACTCCATTCACGTGAGTCTGAATCCTTTTTATTCTTTGAAGGGATGTGGGTGTCACTGGCAAGGCCAGCATTAGTTGCTTTTCCCTAATTGCCCTTGAATGGAGTAGCTTACTAGGTCATTTTAGAAGGCAGTTAAGAGTCAACCATTGATTTGGAGACACGTCGGCCAGACTGATATGGATAGAAGATTTCCTTTCCAAAAATACATTTTTAATGCAAGTCAACGATGGCTTCATATCCAACATAACTGAGAACCAGCTTCCAATTCATGGTTTTATTGTTTAATTTAAATTCCAACAGCTGCTATGGTGGATTTGGGCCTGCATCCTGTGCCTCTAGATTATAAACCATCGCTGTGCTGTGCAGACACATGGATTTGGGCCTGTGTCTGTGGGAGTTTGCGCATTCTCCCTGTGCTTGCGTGGGTTTTCTCCGGGTGCTCTGGTTTCCTCCCACGTCCCAAAGATGTGCTCTTAGGCTAACTGGCAAAATAAATTCTCTCTAAATTGTCTCAAATTTAGTTTTTAATCCATAGATCTATAAACATAGACAAAGATCATGGGTAGAGGTGGGAACATCGGGGTGGCAGCGCGGGCTTGTTGGGCCGAAGGGCCTGTTTCCCGTGCTGTTATGTTCTTCTTTATATCCCAATACCTTCTTTATATTATACACCCCCACTCCATTAACTATGCTGAAAATGGCCATTCAGGCAGCTCAGCAAGACATCCAGAAAATGGGAAGCAAACTGGGAAGAGGGGGAGTGCATGAATGTGAACATTGAGAAGTAATGTTTTGGATTTTATGGTTAGTGGTTCATGATCAGTGCCCGCAGTTCATTACACTTCCACTCTCAAATTTTGGAAGGGATTTGACGTTGGAACTTATCATGGATGGTGAGTCATTTTCAATGCAGAGGGATCTGGGGGTTCTTGTGCACGAATCACAAAAACCCAGTCTGCAGGTGCAGCAGATGATTAAGATGGCGAATGGGATGTTGGCCTTTATAGCGAGGGGGATAGAATATAAAAGCAGGGAGGTCTTGCTGCAAATGTACAGGATGATGGTGAGGCCGCAGCTGGAGTACTGTGTGCAGTTTTGGTCGCCGCATTTGCGAAAGGATATCTTGGCCTTGGAGGGGGTACAGAGAAGGTTCACCAGGCTGATACCGGAGATGAGGGGGTTAGCTTATGAGGAGAGATTGAATAGATTGGGTCTGTACTCGTTGGAGTTTAGAAGGCTGAGGGGGGATCTTGTAGAGACACATAAGATAATGATGGGGATGGATAGGGTAGAGGTAGAGAGATTCTTCCCGCTTAGAAAGGAAACCAGAACTAGAGGGCACAGCCTCAAAATAACGGGAGAGGTGCAGTTTAGATCGGAGTAGAGGAGGAACTTCTTTATGCAAAAGGTGGTGAGTCTCTGGAATTCTCTGCCCATTGAAGTGGTGGAGGCTACCTCACTGAATATATTTAAGTCACGGGTACTTAGGTTTCTGATAGATAAGGGAATTAAGGGGAGAAAGCGGGAAAGTGGAACTGATCCACTTCAGATCAGCCACGATCTTATTGAATGGCAGGGCAGGCTCGAGGGGCTAGATGGCCCACTCCTGCTCCTATTCCTTATGTTCATCCACTGGAGAACGAGGACTGTGTGTTACCTCTTTAATCAACAGGTTAAAGGATACTAATCGAGCAGCGCAGAGTACGTACTAGAAACTTTCAGTTAGAAAATTGAATTCAATCCAGTCCAGAAAATGAAATAAAGAGGGAATGAGAAATCAAACAGATAAAAAGTTTAAAACATCTGTTCTTCCAAATCATTGATGATAATTACAAGCTGAGGGAGTAATGCTTGTGGTTTAAAACATAGTTTTTCAGTGCCAGAGAGGTTATTTGTCTGTAATTAAAACTGTCACACTGTTCAGATGCATTTTGTTTGTTAATTGCTTTTAGAAATGATATGTTTTTCCTTTATTCTTTCATGGGCATTGCAAAGAGCACACTGCCCATCCCTAATTGCCTTTGAAGTGAATATTTCAGAGGGCATTAAGACTCAACCACATCTCATTGAACCATAGAACCTTACAGCATAGAAAGAGGCCCTTCGGCCCATCAAGTCTGCACTGAACACAATCCCACCCAGCCCTACCCCCACATCCCTCCATATTATACCCACTAATCCCTCTAATTTACACATCCCTGGACACTAAGGGGCAATTTCTTAGCACGGCCAATCAACCTAACCCGCACATCCTTGGACTGTGGGAGCACACTGGAAAATCCAGAGGAAACCCACATAGACATGAGGAGGATGTGCAAACTCCACACAGACAGTGACCCGAGCCGGGATTCGAACCCGGGACCCCGGAGCTGTGAAGCAGCAGTGCTAACCCACTGTGCCACCGCACTGCCCTTCATCTGGGCCAGCCCAAGTAAGGATGGCAGGTTTCCTTCCCCAAAGGACATTAGTGAACCAGATGGGTTTCTAACAACAATCTAGAATAGTTTCCTGGTCACTGTTACTGAGACAAACATTCAAGTACACGTTTACTAATTGAATTTAAATCACAGCAGTTGCCGTGGTGGGATTTGAACCTGAATCTCCAGCACATTAACTTGAGCCTTTGGGATTACGAGTTCAGTGACATAATGCAATTTCAGATATTTTTGTTTAAGATTGCATGCCGTAGAAAGAATTAGAGATATTCATGAACAACGTGAAAGACTTGTAAACCAACATTGTTCTTGGTACAACACGGATGATAGGATCAGATTCTGAGTGGGTGGAACAGGAAGTAAAAATTAAAGCAAAATACTCCAGTGCTGGAATTGGGAAAAATAACAGAAAATGCTGAAAAAATTTTTAGCAGGTCTGACAGCATCAGTGGAGAGCGAATAAAGCCAATATTTAGAGCTCGATTTTACCATCGCGGGAGCGAAAGTTGGGTGTGAAGCCATTAACACGATTGTCTGTTTGTGTCTGCGCAGACGGCCACTTTACCGAGGTCCGGGAATGTTGGCAATCTGATTCGCACTCAAAAAAAGGGCACAGTGGCGATTTCAATGTATTTGCACGTTTAAATTGAATTAATTGGGAATGGAGGGATATAGAAAACTGATTTAAAATAGGGATCATGAGCCTTGGGAGTCCCTGGGAAGTGTGTAAATAGTCGATGATATTGATATACTTGTTTTTATCCTACAGGTGCTTTGGTCCACCTTGTTGTCTAACGAGGGACATACATGCAATGGGTCATGAGAGGGCTGCTCTTGGATTTTTCTTGACAGTATCCTAGTGCTTCACATCGTTAGTGTATGCTTGACTTGGACCATTTGATGGGCAACACGACAGCTCAGTGACTATCGCTGTGCTGTGCAGATACATGGATTTGAGCCTGTGTCTGTGGGAGTTTGCGCATTCTCCCCGTGCTTGTGTGGGTTTTCTCCGGGCCCTCCGGTTTCCTCCCACATCCCAAAGATGTGCTTTTAGGCTGACTGGCAGAACAAATTCTCCCTAAATTGTCTCTTAAATTTGGTTTCAATGCATAGATCTATAAACATAGACAGGGATCACGGGTAGAGGTGGGAACATCGAAGTGGCGGTGCGGGCTCGTTGGGCTGAAGGGCCTGTTTCCCGTGCTGTTCTGTTCTTTGTTCTAATCTAGTGATATTACCACCTATGCCCCTGAATCTTGCACAGCAGCTTCCTTAAATGCCTTCTGAAAATTACATCCATTCAGGTTTCCATCATGTTAGTTTCACCCTCAAACAAAAACAGATTCATCAATTTTCTTTTCAAAAACTATGTTGTCTTTGCCTAATCATAGTGATTTTCTAAATGTCCCATTACCAGACCTTTAATAATTGAATCCAGCCACAGATGTCAGGCTGATCTTCTACAGTCCTCCATTTTTTTTTTCCTAATTGGTGGGTTAAATGTGCTATATTTTAATCCACAGGGATTGTTCTCAGAAGTGGGAAATTCCAGAAGATCAAAACTAATGCATCTGTTATCATGCATTGACCTTTTTCAAAACCCTGGAGTATAGGCCATCATGCCCAGTGAATTTGTCAAGTTTTGGTCCCATTAATTTCAGTCATTTTAATAAGTTTCTTACTCTAATTGTGACTCCCCACAACGTACAATATGTTTTGTGTCCTCCAATGAGAAAATATTTCTTAATCACTTTGCTGTTTCTTTATATTCCTCTCAATTTCTCCCGTCTCTGCCTCTAAAGGACGCACATTTACTTCTAATAATTCCAAAATGTATACTAAAAATACACAGACAACTTTCAGGAGAGCCAGCTCAAAATTTCCAATATTGTTGTATGTTTCACAACTACACTTCTAGAAATTATAAATAGCTAGAGAGTTAGCGAGGGCAACAGGGTACTTTTTCATTTTTCTGAAGAAGAATCAAATGACCTGAAATTTTAACTGTTTCTCTCCAAATAAATGCTGGAAGTCCTATTGAGTTCTTTTGGTATCATAGAACATAGAACATTACAGTACAGAACAGGCCCTTCGGCCTTCGATGTTGTGCCGACCAAAATAAAAAGCAATGCCCCTCCAAACTAAACCATTCCCTTCTCTTCCATATACTTATCAATTAACCTCTTAAACGCCACCAAACTTGGCGCATCTACAACAGCTGCAGGCAGGGCATTCCACTCCCTAATCACTCTTTGAGTAAAGAACCTACCTCTGATATCCGTCCTATAACTCATACCCCTTAATTTAAAGCTGTGTCCCCTCGTGCTAGCTTTCTCCATCCTAGGAAAAAGGCTATCACTGTCCACCCTATCTAAACCTCTAATCATCTTATATGCTTCAATAAGATCCCCTCTTAGCCGCCTCCTTTCTAACGAAAACAACCTCAAATCCTTCAACCTCTCTTCTTGTTTCAGATTCCAGCATCGGCAGCATCATGCATACTTTATTTTGTCATATTTACTGGACTTGCTCATTCATACAGCGTAGCTAAACAATCAAATTCATAATGGGAAACACCTAACCTACATCAAGTTCATTCAGCTTTTCCTATGAAAACTTTACTAATTTCAGATAGGATTTTTGCTTGATATCTTATTTGTTTCACATTATCCCAATAACATAATACTTGCTAATTGGAAGAAAATCATAATACAAACCAGATGTTTCAGGCAATCTCCTTACCTCAGCACTGGGAGATCCAAGTAGTATGTCAATGATAAAATCACTCACACAGGGAAGAATATAAAAAGAACCTAAAACAAAAAAGCAAACTGGTTTATCTGATCTTCTAGTCTTTTGCTATCATTGAAAACAATCAATTATTATTCCCATTTACAACAGATACATTTCTAATTCAGTTTATTAAAATGTTTTTGCTTTCCTTTAGATCTCTACCCTGTACCTAACTTTGTATTACATTTCACCTAAATTAAGCTTAACTCAAGCAAATCCTCTAACCTGTTCTCTACATAAACTACCATATCCTTAAATATGAACAGTGACATGACAGCTACTTGTAAATAGATTCACTAACTCTGTACAGCTCATCTTCCTATCAAAATAAATTCCAGTTATCTCTTCCTGTGGGCTTGTCTATCTAAAGTAAATTTATTTATTAGTCACAAGTAGGCTTACATTCACACTGAAATCAAGTTACTGTGAAAATCCCCTAGTCGCCACACAATAGCATCTGTTCAGGTATACTGAGAGAGAATGTGGCATGGCCAATTCACCTATGGTGATCTCTCCCATTTATCTTAGCCGCTTCAGTTAAAACTACCCACACGCGTTTCTTCTAACATCTCATCAATTTTTAAGCATAGCTACACATAAGCCGTTTTATAAGAGGAATGGGGTTAAAAATCTTCTGATCAAACTATTAAATTGAGAAAGGTTTTACCAAAAAAAGGGATATTTTTCTATTCAGTTAAATTGAAAGTAAAACAAATACAGAATTACCAAAGTGAGGCAGAAATGAAGCACCAAAAGTTGCTTCCTAAACCTTATTGCAGAAGATTATTTATCAAGGAGTCCTTCAACGACTTTTTTTTAAATATATAGTGGATGATGCAAACAGAGAGCATGTTTTGACAAATACATTCAAAATACTTAGCATTCAATGTCATTTATTTATAAAATATTATAATCTTGTATTGTTGCTCAGTGTTATGAAAGACAAATGTCCCTTTGAAGTTAATGCAACTCAAGTACAAATTAACTGATTTGTGAAAGGCATTACCTAGTTGCTGGCACCGGAGTTGTAAACACGTGACTAGAAGTGATAAGGCCTCTCGAGCAATAAGCGTATCTTTGGTGGAGACGGAGTGCTGCTTCACACAAATGCCTGCATGTAGCGTGGTTGATTCACCTTCACTTCCTGTACTGCACGTACTGCCTGTAAAAAGTTAACAGTTGCAGTGCTATTCCACTTCAGGAGGTAATTTATTCCCTATCTTACTTTAGGATAATCTAGCAGTAAACTAAACACTTCATCAAAAAAACATTGCTTGACCAAGGATATAGTGGACTTGGTTTCCATATCCACCAAGTTATAGAAATAATTTGTGATATTTATCTGATACCACAGTTGGCTCTTAATGAAACTTCATTAAACAAATGAATGTGTCAAATCAATAATGCTAAATAACAGATTTACATATTCCAATAACTGTCCCAAATTCGTAATTACAGGTAGAGTTCCATGGAATCCCTACAGTGCAGAAGGAGGCAGAAAGATTCAATCCAGAATCTGCACCAACTCTCTGAAAGAGCATCTTACTGAGGCCCACTTCCCCATCCTATCTCCATAAGCTCATATATTTAGCATACCAATCCACTAACCTACACATCTTTGGACTGAGGAGGAAACCAACACAGACGCAGGGAGAAGATGCAAACTCCACACAGATAGTCACCTGAGATTGGAATTAAAACCAGGTCTCTGGTGCTGAGGCAGTAGTGCGAAGCACTGTATTGCCCTTCCACCACAAAAAAAAGCTGAAGAATATACATTTGAACAACGTGATTCAATAAAAACTGATTTCCTCATATGTTAAGCTTTGCCTGAAATGGTGAATGTAGTGTCCACAGGTAAGCAACAATGACTGAAGTCAGATAATGTCAATTATTGATCCTCATGACCAAGAGGATCAATGTTACTTGACATGGAGACTATAGAAGAAATATAGAAAATTAGAATAGGCCATTCAGCCCTTCAAGCGCACTCTGACATTCATTTTAATTATGACTGATCATCAAATTCAATATTTTGATCAGAAATTACTTGAAAGAGATATTAAGAACTCTGAAACAACATCTATTTTTGTCAGTTTGGGAGTCACATCCAGGTAAATTTTTAGTAAATCATCAATCCAGGTAAATATCCATTTTATGCTACCTGTTCTGATACTTAATTTGATAAGAACTACTGACAGTAGGAATCCGACCTTCAAACTAAAGCAGACAAATTAAAGCTAGGCAAAATTTCAAAGGCACACGAGGTTTCCTCACCTGAACTGCTGAGCCTATTTCGAATACCAACATAAAACAGGGGATTGGTACTCTCTCTAATTGGCTGGCAGCTCCCCACCAGGTCAAGACGTCCAGCTGCAGCTGCCCATGTCAGCCTCATGAAGCAGGCAACTGTTGAGGTGAAATCATTCACATCCATTGTCTGCAACATAAAGTTACAATGTTCATATTAAACAAAATACAGAAATCACACTTGCTGGTCAAGTAACTGGCATGCTGTGTGCCTCTGAGGATGAATCAGTGAGCTTAGGTTAATACACAAGCATATCTTCCACTCAATATTTCCAGTAACAATTTGTTCAAATAACTAAAATTTCATTCTTCAAGACGGTTGTCAAATTGAATTGTCCCTTAAGTTGTGTCAAAATTCCTCACAATAGTTCCTTTTGTATTCACGTGGTTAGATATTAAAACTGATTTTTTTTTGAAGGTTAAGTTTATTTATTAGTGTCATAAGTAGGTTTATGTTAACACTACAATGAAGTTATTGTAAAAATCTCCAAACCGTCATAGTCTGGAGCCTATTCGGGTACATTGAGGGAGAATTTAGCATGGCCAATGCACCTAACCAGTCATTTAGATTGTGGGAAGAAACCAGAGCACCTGGAGGAAACCCACACAGACATGGGGAAAACGTGCAGGCTGTATAGACAGTGACCCTCTGTCAGGAATCAAATCCAAGTCCTTGGCATCATGAGTCTGCAGTGTTAACCATTGTGCCACCATGCTGCCCCAGGGATATTTGAAGAAAGTGGAATGCCTAAACCTAACTGTACTTCTGAGGGGTTTTGGAAGGGTAACATTATCTAAATAATCTCATGTGTCCTAACTCGTCATATGTTGTGTCATGGTAATCAAACAAAATCCATTTTGTGGATCAGTCATGCTTTACCTTGGAAATAGGAACAGAGCCACCTATTTGGCCCCTGGAGCCAAATATTCCTGGCTAATCTTTTATCTAAATGCCATTTTCTCACACCATTCCATATCCCATGATATCCCTTTAATATCTAGGACTCTTATCGATATGTCTTAATAGACTCAATGACTGGGCCTTCATAGCCCTCTGGGGTAGAGAATTCAAAAGATTCACCACCCTCTGAGTGCAGCATGGTGGCACAGTGGTTAAGTTAACACTGCTCACTCAGCCCTAGGGACATGGGTCCAATTCTAGCGGTTGGCGATCGTCTGTGTGGAGTTTGCATATTCTCCCCATGTTTGCGTGAATTTTCTCCACATGCTCCCGTTTTCTCCCACAGTTCAAAAATGTACAGGTTAGCTGGACTGGCCATGATAAATTGCCCCATAGTATTCCAAGTTACTTTAGATGGATTTGTCATGAGAAATGTGCGGGGTTATAGGGATAGGGTGGAGGAAGAGGTCTGGATGAGGGGGGTCTGGGTAAGATACTCTATCAAGAGAGTTAGTGCAGACTCTGGCCAAATGGCTTCTTCTGCATTGTAGAGATTCTATGATTCTATGAAAAAATTTCTCACTTCAGCCCTAAATGGTCTACTTTGCATTCTCGACTGCTTCTCCCCACCCACTTCTAGACATCCCCAATCCTGAAAGCCAGGGAAAGATCTTTTCTGCATGCACCTTATCCAGTCAAGCCACGTAAGAACTTTCTACGTTTCAATGAAATTACCTCATTCTTCTAAACTCTATAATACAGGCCCAGTCTCCCCATGGGAGAATCCCACCATCCCAGAGATTAGTGTGGTGAACCTTTATTGCACTCCATGGATGGACAGAATATCATTCATTAGCCAAGGAGACCAAAACTGCACACAATACTTCAGGTGCAGTTTAATTAAGGTGATATACAACTGCAGCAACACCTCTTTACTCCTGTAGTCAAATCCTCTTGCAAGATACGCCAATACATTATTTGCCTTTCTAATTGCTTGTTGCATCTGCATGTTAGCTTTCAGTGGCTTGAAAAATAGAGTTAAGATAGGAAGAATAAATTCAGTGAGACATGGACAGGCTGAAACGATGTATTTGCCAAGACAGTCCTGTTTGTGGATTTTGGGAAGAAGGTGTTCAGGAAGCTGACACTTGGCTGTTCAGAAAGACAATGAGGTGGGAAGCTGTGGAGGAAGATCTTCAGAGGAGTTGAGGTCTGTGACAGTCCTGGACACAATAGCTTGATGTCCAACGTTGGGCTTGTGATTGGTTCAGTGATGGGCTTACAGTCCAGGATGAGATGGGAAGAAGCATCTGAGAGCTCAGCTAACTTCTGCAGGGTAAAGGCTGGCACACCAGACAACAACTGCACCATCCTTGTCAGCGGAGTTGGCTTTACTCACCTGTATTGCCACTCTGGCAGCAGGTATAATCTCCTCAATTCTGATAGATGACCGATCTGATGTCACACTCATCTGTCTCATTGTTGATTTTTCTTGGCCACCACACATTGATAGCTGTCGACTGGTCTGCCGACTGACATTACGAAATGGGCGGGAGGACAATGCTTCCATTCCATCTTTCAGAAAATCATCATCTAAAGTAGAAGGCATGGTTTGGCCAACTAACAGAAACCTGATGAAGGAGACACTTGGTATAAAAACAGGTATATGCACTGTGATTCTAATAATGCTGTATAACATTTCGCTCTTTTTGTGGAGTGGATAAGAAGTCAACTTTTAACAAATTATTTTGAGGATCTCATCTCCACTTCACTGGATTTGAGGATGAAAACTATCCAGAAAGAAACAAAAAGCAGGTTTAAAGTTTGTTACTTTTAGTAAAATCATTGCACTTCTCTGCCACATTTCTCTACACCTTTAAAATTCTAAACTGAGCTTCTATGATTCTGCAATTCCCACTGCATCATCACTTCAACTTGCCCAAGCCTGTAGCATTGACACCATGGGTGGCACACTAGTTAGCACTACTTCCTCATAGCACCAGAGACTGAGTTCAATTCTGAAGTTTGCATGTTCTCCCATTATCTGCGTGGATTTCCTCCAGGTGCAACAGTTTCCTCCCACAAGCCGAAGATATGCAGGTTAGGTGTTTCGACTATGCCAAATTGCTTCTTATTGTCCCAAGATATGTAGAGCTAGATGGATTAGTGGGATAAATGTGAGGGGTTATGGAAATAGGGCAGGTGGTGGGCCTAGATAAGATGTTCTCTCAGAGTTCTGACTCACTGGACAGAATGGGCTCCTGCACTAAATTCACATTACCAAATTGCTTGGTATATCCTTGACAAATCAGATTCCTTTTGTCCTCTTTCCGTGAAGGTTTTGACTCCTCACTGAGTTATGCTTTTGGGTTCCAGTCTCTGGTATGTCATTGAAATGACCAAACTTTTTGCATGCCTGCAAATGTATTTGACTGTGGAAAGTACTATATCAGTGCCTGAGCTTATCCCTAGCTGACAGTGTTACTCAGTTCCTTGACAGCTTTTGGATGAGCTAGATCAGCAGTCTCCAAATTCCAATCCGGATGTGGCCCGCCGATTGTAATTTGGAGATCTCTGGCCTAAATCATTATGCATATGACAGTTATATGGTTGAGTGACAAAATGTACATTGGCTCTCACCTTGCAAGCTGTAGGCAAATTGAATAAACTCCCTGCCTTGTTTCATAATCCACTTCAGATGGAATGGAATCTCTTTGCATGACATTCACCACCAAACTGGAATATAAAAAAAGTGAATAGCATTATCAATAACACATTTAATGCAAAAATATCAGCTATACAGCTTTTGACTGGTAAGTACCAAGAAAATCAGCAAAATCACAACACCCTTAACAGCAAAATTTTGAACGTGTTTTCCATTACTGAATTACCACCAGCTCATGAGTTACAGTAACTCTGAGATAGTCAGAATTACAAAAGAACAGAGAATTCAACAGTGCCACGTTTATGCTCTGGTGCCATCCTCCCACAACACTTCTGCTTTGGTTTTGTGGTGCAAGGGCAATTTCCTAGAAGTAATCAAAGTCTCTTATAATCCTAAAACCTGCATCCTTGTGTATGTTAAATGTGCAGCACCAATCATGTGATTAATTAGTTGCAGTACATAGCACCCATAGCGATCAAAATGGATGCTTATAATGTTCTCATATCTCTCAAAAGGCTGCAAATACAACATTACCAGGACAATACATATAACATAGTTTAAAGCATGGGCAGCATAGTGATTAGCATTCCTGCCTCAAAGCACCAATGACCCAGGTTCAATTCCTGACTTAGGTCATTGTGTACGTGGAATCTGCACATTCTCCCAATTCTGTGTGGGCTTCCTTTCAGTGCTCCTGTTTCCTCTCTCAGTCCAAGAGACATATTGGTTCCGTGCACTGGCTATGCTAAATTCTCCCGAACAAGAGCTGGAGTGTAGCAACTACAGGATTTTCACAGTAACTTCACTGCAGTGTTCATGCAAACTTACTTGTGACACTAATAAATAAAGTTGCATGATCAAATTACTTAAGTTATACAAGTTAAAATGCTAGTACAGAAAAATACTGAATAATACACATATATACACACACACACACCTATACCTATATCAAAGTTGGCCATATAATACATTGGATCAAGGACAAAGGGCCATTTTGTAAAGGAATTGATATCTAATTGCTGGAGGGGTGCTTTGAACACCTGGCAGGAGAGTCATGGTTCAGCCACAGTGTGTCCATGCTGACACTGTAACCCAGACATGCTTTAATCAACCTTAATGAAACATTCCAAGAAAGAATGAGATAAACTTATGTCATAAATCCCTGACTTTCACATTAATTTATTATTTTTCTCTGATTTTATTTGTTTCAGGTTATTATGTTTTGAGACACTATACATTATTATTTGGTAAGGGAAAGCAATAGGTAGAGAAAACACAGCCTGGGAATAAGACGACACTGTAGCAAAAAGGCAGAAGATTGACAGAAATCACCAGGCAGCAACTAAAGAAAGGAAAGCTGAAGAGGTTAGAGCAAGGCATTGACAAAGAGGAACGGGCTGCAGGAACGACCAACGCTGCAAGTCAGAAGCCAAAACATGAAGTAAGCTTTCAACTTTGACCTCAACATAATTGCTTCAGACACAAAATATGATACTGGCACTAAATCGGAAGTAAGTGAATATTGTAAGAGAAAAGGCCACCTTCAAGTGGAAATAGCAAAGAACGATTGCCATGAACCACCTGACCCATTGAATGTTCTTCTCACGAACAAAATTTAAACATTTTTTGAAACAAATCAGAAAATATAATCTCTGGATAGGATCACCAATAAGTCTCTATTCTTTCTCAAGAAAAACTTCTATCATGAAATACTTAAAGTTTTAATAAATATTGAATTCAGACAACGATACTGAAAACATACAGGCTTATACTATAGACGTTGCCGTTGATTCTAAAATATTTACGGTATTAACACTGAAAAACAGGTGGAGGTGTAGATTTTGATAGTCAGGATTTTGAGTGTGAAAGAGGATGTACACAATGATTAGTGGAAATCATCTTGTAAAAAGTGCATCTAATTAAGCTAGAGTCGAGCTAAGTAGCTTTATTTAAATTGAACTGATCGCAAGCTTTTTTTGGTCAATATTTTGAATATTATAACTGAATTTAGGTATGTGCATTTATAATTTGTGGAATTTAAATATTAATTCAAATTGTATGCAAGGTAATTAATTGAATTGTTGAATTAAACCTAGTGGCTATTTAGTCCATTTGTCCCGAGGGTAAATGTCTCAGTTTATTACTTCCAAAAACATTTGATCTTACTTTTAACTCTTGTCTTTTTCTTTCCCAGGAATAGGATAAATAGTCCAACTTGCACTAAGACAAGAGAAAGTAAAAACAAAAATCCCCCTTTCTTGCAAGGTCAGTTAAGTGACAAGACACACTATCTTGGCAGTCTCTAACAACCTCTGAAGTGTCATCAATTATCCATGTTTGACAGTGTGGACCATTGAATAGAACGCTGATGAGCAAATGCACCCATCTGATTTCCGAAGACCTTAAACGGGTGCCAACTTGATAGGCTGAATAAGCTTGTTTATGAAAAGCAAATTTCATTTTCACTTAACTAATTTGCAGAACTATTTTAAGACTAAAAATCTCCTGATCTTGTCTGTTATTAGCTGTGAGGACAAAGTTGAAATAGGTCAAATCATTTCCTGAATGAAAAATGATTGTAAAACTATTCATTTCTTGAAACCAAAGTACGCTGCTGGAACTTTTACTGTTGCTGTCCACTTTGTAAGCTCATTTACTGCGTATTGCTGTCATTATAAACACCAACAGCTAATGCAACATTACACAATTGGCGAAGTTTAATGTTAAAATCAGGTCACCTTCTGCATATTACAATTAATGAATCTCAAACATTCAAAAGTAGCTTTTGCTAGTCTGAAATTAGTGAATGATGTTCAAATCAATTAAACAACCGTGACCTATAAAATCATGAGTTTGACTTTGGAAATGTAGCAAAGTCATGTTCAGTGAGATTCATTATTTTTGTGAAGTTGAAAGCTTGCCAAAATATATATAGCAAAATGACATTACATTACTGCAATTATTAAAGAACATTGTGAATGACAGACAGTATTTGGAAAAGGATTCTGCTTAGGGATTTTGAGTAGCTAGAGGCTAAGCTAAGAGTTATTTTAAAGTTTATTTAAAGTTGATTTATTAGTCATAATAGACTTATATTAACACTGCAATGAAGTTACTATGAAAATCCTCTAGTTGCCACACTCCAGCACCTGTTCAGGTACACAGAGAGAATTTAGTATGGCCAATACACTTAACCAGCACATCTTTTGGACTGAGAAAAAACCGGAGCACCTGGAGGAAACCCATTCAGACACAGGGAGAATGTGCAAACTCCACACAGACAGTGACCCAAGCTGGAAATCGAATATAGGTCCCTGGCACTGTGAGGCAGCACTAACCACTATACCACTGTGCCACCCTTCAGCAGAACCTCAAAAGGACCTGAGCCACAAGCAAACTGGATTAGGATAAATAAGATTAGAGGGATATTAGCCAAAGGCAGGTTAATGGAGTTAGGCCACAGATCAGTTATAATTTCATTAAATGGCACAATAGGCCTAATGGCTTACCCCTGCTCTTACATTCCTGCATGTATACATACAAACCTTAAACCTCCAGCTTTGAGAAAATTTTCACAGAAAGACTTAGCACAGTTTCTTGCCATCTCATCATCTGATGTAGGCATCAGCTTGGAACTGAGAACCTGCACAAACAGGAAAAAGTGACCAAGTTACTTTATTCACCTACAGGCAATACACAAATACATTTTCAATGGGTGGAGTGAATAAAGACTGGAAATGGACAAATAATTTCCAATTGTGTTGCATGTTTTCGTTGATGTTTTTCAAAGTATCAATAAAATATCTAAAATTGAAAAAGAAATGGATGCACATTTAACATGATGTCTTTCAAGAACTGAGGTGAAAATGGAAGACTTAAGGAACACTGCATCAGAATTTTAGCCAGAATGTTGAACTATGGTTAATTACTGCTCAATTTCAAAAGATCTAGGATCTTACTGCTATCCAATAGTCGCTAGGATTACCTCCACTACTTGGGAGTTTATGAATGATTTATTTGCACAATGAAACTGAAGAACAACCAAGAGAAAAGTCTGCAGGGGAACTTAAAATCAGCCAACATTATAATGTAAATTGTACCTGTAAATTTAAGCCATCATGATTTCTGCTTAAAATGAGCAAATTTATTTTGAAAAGTTGCTAACAAACCTATTTTTGAGTGAAATAAAAAAGGAATCTATCCTTTTAACACGGTTTCAGGAGAGGGTATAACTGATGCATTCTCAAGTTGGAGAACAAAATGGAATTGGAGTTAGAATGGGTGGATGCTATAAATCTAATTCAATAATATTAATTCCATATACTTTAAAGTTCTAATCAATCACCATGAGAGTGTGAAAAATCCTTCACAGAATCTTGCAAGAAGATGATCTGACATAGGAATACAAAGATTTTACAATTCGACTAGTTCGTACCTCCAGGTTATACAGTACTCTGAAGGTGGACATTCCTGGTGCTGATGATCTGAACAGACTCTCCAAAATGGTGTTTGCACTAGGCTGATGCTGTTGCTTCGAAGACAGGGAGGGAGACTTTGATGTTTGGTGACTGGAATCAGTCAGCAAAGTTTTCTGCTAAGGACAAAATCGATCCTCAGTTTAAAACAAGTCCATGCAGACAGAAAGGAAGAACTTAATATATCTGAGCAAGGCGTGTGTTCTGGCCAGCCTCTGCCACACAGAAGTCCAAGCCCATACAAAATTCATTCAATATTCTTCAAAAATATCTCTATTAACATCTGTTAAAAAATTAATTTATTTAAACAGATATAAAGTTGATGCAACGAATTATACATTAAGTTGATCTGATGAGAGTCACACATAAGTAGGAGCAACAGGATATGTTTGATGAAAGATACAAGTTGCCTAAAACTATTCTCGTTCTCCAGAGACATGGCAGGGGTGGACATATTTGTTAGCAATATATTTTTAAATTTTTGGTTTAAGAAGAAGTTTTATCAAGGGCCCCTGAAACTACCAATTTTTTAAAAAAAATCACGAAAACTGTGCAATCCTTGAGTCATTGTTATTCACTATGCAACTCAGATGTGACTCTCATAAGTCTCTGAAAAACAAAGTATTTGTGCGACAAATTTGTCCTAGTTTGGCAAGGCTGCACTAAGGTCTGAGAGATGCTTTAGCCGGTACAAAATTTTGTTAAGTATTTTGGCCCTGAAATAAGCATGTTCATCCAAGCAAAGCCAAGATAGTTTTCCATAATGATTCAACCACAGAGGAGCTGATCTCCCTCTAAATTCAATACTCCAGCGTACAGGAGGTTGAGTGTGGTAAGGTCATGAATAAGATTTCAAGGTCACAGGAGTGTACTAGGGTGCAGGAAGGTGGTTTGAGGTGTGCCTAATTCAACACAGGAGCATCCAGAATGAAGTGGGTGAACTTGCAGCGTGGGTTGGTAGCTGGGACTTTGATGTTGTAGCCATTTCAGAGACATGCATAGAGCAGGGATAGGAATGGTTCCGGGGTTTCGATGTTTCAGTAAGATCAGGGAAGACGATAAAAAGGGGGGAGGTGTGGCACTGTTAAGTCAGGGATAGTATTACGGTGGCAGAAAGGATATTTGATGAGGACTCGTCTACTGAGGTTAGAAACAGAAAGGAGAAGTCACCCTGTTGGGAGTTTTCGATAGGCTTCCGAAAAGTTCCAGAGATGTAGAGGAAAGGATTGCAAAGATGATTCTGGATAGGAGTGAAAGTAACAGCGTAGTTGCTATGGGGGATTTTAACTTTACAAATACTGACTGCGAAAGCTACAGTTCGAGTACTTTAGATGGATCAGTTTTTGTCCAACGTGTGCCGGAGGTTTCCTGACACAGTATGTAGATAGGCCAACAAGAAATGAGGCCACATTGGATTTGGTATTGGGTGATGAACCAGACCAGGTGTTAGATCTGGAGGTAGGTGAACACTTTGGTTATAGTGACCACAATTCAATTATGTTTACATTAGTGATGGAAAGGGATAGGTACATATCGCAGGGCAAAAGTTATAGCTGGGGGAAAGGGAATTATGATGCGATTAGGTGAGACTAAGGATTCATAGAATGTGGAAGCAAACTGCAGGGGATGGGCACAATTGAAATATGGAGTTTGTTCAAGGAACAGCTACTGTGTGTCCTTGATAAGTATGTATCTGTCAAACAGGGAGAAAGCAGTCGAGCAAGGGAACTGTGGTTTATGAAAAGAGTTGAATCGCTTTGTGAAGAGGAAAGAGAAGGCTTATATCAAGGTGAGACATGAAGGTTCAGTTAGGGCACTTGAGAGTTACAAGTTAGCCAGGAAGGACCTAAAGAGAGAGTTAAAAAGAGCCAGGAAGGAATGAGGAGTCTTTGGTAGGTAGGATCAAGGAAAACGATAAAGCTTTCTATCCGTTTGTCAGGAATAAAAGAATGATTAGAGTAAGATTAGGCCCAGTTAAGGACCAGTAGTGGGAAGTTCAGCGTGGAGCCCAAAGAGATGGGAGTGGTGCTAAATGAATATTTTTTGTCAGTATTCACAAATAGATTAGTCCCTTGGGATTTATCCTAGGATTCTCTGGGAGACTAGGGAGGAGATTGCAGAGCCTTTGGCTTTGATCTTTAGGCTGTCATTGTCTACGGGAATAGTACCAGAAGACTGGAGGATAGCAAATATTGTCCCCTTGTTCAAGGAGGGGAGTAGAGACAACTCTGGTAATTATAGAATAGTGATCTTACTTCTGTTGTGGGCAAAGTTTTGGAAAAGATTACAAGAGATAGGATTTATAATCATCTAGAAAAAGAAATAATTTGATCAGGGATAGTCAACACAGTTTTGTGAAAGGTAGGTATGCCTCACAAATCGTACGGAGTTCTTTGAGAAGATGACTAAAGAGGTGGATGAGGTAAAGCGTTTGGTAAGGTTCCCCATGGTAAGCTATTGTAGAAAATACAGAGGCATGGGATTGAGGGTGATTTAGCGGTTTGGATTAGAAATTGGCTATCTGCAAGAAGACAGAGGGTGGTAGTTGATGGGAAATGTTTACCCTGGAGTTCAGTACACCCTGGAGTGGTGTACTGCAAGGATCTGTTTTGGGGCCACTGCTGTTTGTCATTTTTATAAATGACCTGGCTGAGGGATTGAAGAATGGGTTAGTAAATTTACAGATGACACCAAAGTCAGTGGAGTTGTATGGAGTGCGGAAGATGTTGCAGGTTAGAGGGACATAGATAAGCTGCAGAGCTGGGCTGAGAGGTAGCAAATGGAGTTTATTGCAGATAAGTGTGAAGTGATTCACTTTGGAAGGAGTAACAGGAATACAGAGTACTGGGCTAATGGTAAGTTACTTGGTAGTGCAGATGAACAGAGAGATCCCAATGTCCATGTGCATAGATCCCTGAAAGTTGGTACCTAGGTTAAGAAGACGCACCATCTGTTATCTTTTATTGGTAGAGAGATTGAGTTTAGGATCCATGAAGTCATTGTGCAGCTATACAAAACTCTGGTGCGGCCGCATTTGGAATAATGCGTACAGTTCTGCTCGCCGCATTATAGGAAGGATGTGGAAGAATTAGAAAGGGTGCAGAGGAGATTTACTAGGATGTTGCCTGGTATGGTGGGACAATCTTATGAGCAAAGGCTGAAGGACTTGAGGCTGTTTTTGTTAGAAAGAAGGTCAAGAGGTGATCAGAGGATTAGACAGGGTGAAAGATATGAACCTTCTTCCTTGGATGGAGATGGCTAGCATGAGGGGATATAGCTTTAAATTGAGGAGTGATAGATATAGGATGGATGTAGGGGTAGGTTTTTTACTCAGAATAGTAAGAGCATGGAATGCCCTGCCTACAACAGTACTGGATTCACCAACATTAAGAGCATTTAAATGGTCATTGGATAAACATATGGATGATATTGGAACAGTGTAGGTTAGATGGGCTTTAGATTGAATTCACAAGTCAGCACAACATTGAGGGCCGAAAGGTCTGTACTGCACTGTAATATTCTATGTTCTAAATCAGGTCAGAAAAAGCAAATGTAATTGATAATTCCTTTCATAACATTGGTACATACCTGTATTGTAAGTACGCATACTACAAGGAAAATGGCAATATAGTGATAATGACACTGGACCAGTAATCTAGAGGCCCATACTAATATTCAAGCGACACAGGTTCAAGTACCACTACAGCAGCTGGTGCAAATTTAAAATTTGTTAATAAACTTGAAATATGAAGCTAGCCTTAGTAATGGTGACCAAGAAACTATTAATTGTGCTAAAAACTCATCTGGTTCATTAATGGTTTGTAGTGAAAGAAATCTGTCATCTTTATCTGGTCTGGGAGACATGTAACTCCAGGTCCACAGCAAAATGATCTACTCTTGACTATCCTCTGAAATGGCCTAGCAAGCCACTCAGTTCAAGGGCAATTAAAAGAGGGCGACTAATGCTGACCTTGCCAGCAATGTCCACATTCCATGAAAGAATGTAAAAGATTTGGATTGTTTATATTTATTAAATGAGGTAACTTGTTTCAGTAAAGGATTTTATTTATGTGCTTTAAACATCAAAAGCTGTACAATGTTCACAAAAGGATTTTATTTCCATATAATTGTTAATATGAAAGTTGGGGTTGAGCTGAAAGATCACACCACCCCATAAACATGGTACTGTATTTATATGACTGGTAAAACTATCTTAGTCTATAGCTGCTTCGACTGGAGCTAGTCAGACGGTAAATGATTCTTTCTTGGTTGCAATCAAGTTATCAGAGTCTTCAACCAAGACAGAAAATCTGGAAAATCTCAGCAGGTCTGGCAGCATCTGTAAGGAGAGAAAAGAGCTGCATTCCAAGTCCAGATGGCTCTTTGTCAAAGCTAAAAGACATGGAAAGCAGGGTGAGGGAATGAAAGATGAATCATGGACACAGAAACCAGGCAAAATGCTGCTAATGGTAATCCACAGAGAGAATAAAGGGTATGAATGGCCAAACGGCATAGAAGCTGAAATCTGTGACAGATGAAGCTCTGAGAGAGAGCTAAAGTTTAGAAAAGAGGGGAGAGGAAGCAAAGGGGGAGAAAAGGTAAGGAATGGGAGATAAAGTAGGGAAAGAGTGGGGAAAAGAAAAATGAAGACAATAAAGAAATAAAAGGGAACAAATAGTAAAAAAATTAAATAAAATGAAAACAAAGAGGTCGAAGTGGGATAGACCTGATCACCTGAAGTTGTTGAATTCAATGTTGAGACTGAAGGTTGTAATGTGCCTAGCTAGATGAGATGTTGTTCTTCCAGTTTGCATTGAATTTCGCTGGAACATTGCATCAGGCCACGGACAGACATGTGGGCATGGAAGCAGGATCATGTATTAAAAAGGCAAACAATGAGAAGGAAGGTCAGGGCCCTGACTGCACACAGACCGAAGGTGCTCAGCAAATCGATTACCCAATCTATGCTTGATCTCTCCGATATAGAGACCATACTGGGAGCCATAGGCCAAATTAAGAGGTGCAAGTGAAACTCTGCTTAACCTGGAATGAGTGCATTGAATCTTGGGAGGTAACATGAAAGAGTTAAAGGTGCAGGAATACATCTTCTGTGAGAGCATGGGAAGGTGCCACGTATGATGGAAGTGGTGTTGCATATATGAAAGAGTGGACTAGGTTATCCTGGACGAAATGGTCTCTGTGGAATGCTGAAAGTAACTCAGCACTGAGTTTGTGCCCAAAATGGGAGATCAGGTATGTTATATGCAGGTAAAAATTTTATAGTTTCTTACTCTGTGATAGCATAGTTTGTATTCATCTTGTGTGTATACTGGCAATATTGTTAGTAATGGATCTGAGTGCTTTGGTTACCTCAAACTGAAAAGCTCTTTTTTCATGCTATACTGACCCAGATAAGATCAGATTTATACACAAAATATTAAGGGGCTGAGCTACATGATTTAAGATAAAGTTTAGATGTTCCCAATTCCCCACATCATAAGAAGGGAGACTTGCAGTGCATCATCCAAAACAATTTTACCATTGGAAAAATATCAAACAATTAAGTACTTACTTTCCTGCCTAAAGCATCAAGCGTATCCAGTGCTTCCTGAATGGCTGGATCAGTGGGAACCAACAACAGCAACTTTCTAACGCGCACTGTTATCCTGAAAGATGAATAGGTCAATAAACAGATTTTCAACAATACAAACCAAATTTGGATGCACCGTTTCAATACAATACTTTTAAGGATTCTTTTGCTTGCAATTGGCACAAAAACTGTTTTTAACTTTGTGTAACAAATACTTAAAATGATCATAAAAAATAACAAATTCAAAACATTTGAAACCTACGAGTTATCAGAATTTTACAGAAACTGATTTTTACATTTTATAGCCTAATAATAAAGAATCGAATGCCATTTCCTACTCAGTAGAATAGGTTTGAGTTCCAGGTATCCTCAATGCTTGATTTATTCGCATATGAAACATAGTGCAGTGAATTTAACGTTTGTGCCTACAGCTCCCCACACTCTCAATTACCAATCCAGTATTCCCATTACATTAATGCATGAAGTGAAGGTGAGTACTATGTTTTCTTTCAATGGAAGGTGACAAATTATCTTTAGGGGTTTCTCACACTAACCATGCATAAAATATTGTCAAAGTTCAAAAGTAGTTTCACAGATCCTACCCGATTGTTAGTATTTTACTTTTGAAACAATTTTATTACAAATAAGCAATTACTCTATTTGAAACTGTGGAATCTCACCTTGGTTCTTCAAGATTGGCAAGTTGATAAAGCATATCAAACACATTACACACCAGTGCCATCACAACACCAGGCAATGATTTCTCCTGTTGCAAAGATGAAGAAACTAGTCAAACATACTAGAGACCAAAACAATCTCCAACAGTGTAAATTCCAATCAAATATGGAAAATTTAACTCTGTACAGAATGAGTATTCAACAGAAAACTACTTAAGCTACACTAAGTTACAAAATGCTGCTCCATTTTTTAATTATTACATTATTATAGCAGGTCCGGCACAAATGCTTTTAGAAAGTTTTGCTTTAGGACAGGTCACTAAACAATACACTTCTTTCATTCTGTGGCCAACTTAAAGTTGTGCTGTCCTGTTTTTAAGCAATGCCAGAAATCAATACACCTCTGCAAACACTGCAGTGGAGAAAAGGATAATTCACTTGATTGAAGGGCTATGGTTCAGACTGCCCTATATGAACATTTGGAAGTCAGAACCGAAACCAAACTCCAGTCTCAAACTATAGCTTTCATACTCCTATGTTTATAGTTTTAGTTCCAAAGAATTTGATGCTGAAGTATTTTGACGGTTTTTAATTAATATCTATACATTTACATAAGCTTTGTAAATTTACATTAGCTTTGTCTAACCTGCTCCATTGCATATGCAGAGTTGAACACACCACTACTGGCAGATGTATCAACTGAACTTCCAGATGCTGTGCCCATCACTGGCGTCTTTATAGTTAATATTTGCTCGTCTGAAAATCCCAGTTGGTGGAGCAATTTCTGATCTTTGTTCATGGTCAGCTAGAAGAAGAACACACGTGATTTTCATTTGCAGAAAACAAGCAGCACAACAGATGTAATCAGGTTGTAAAATTGCTTGACTGGTATTTCATAGCACCATAGAATAGGTAATAAATAAAAACTTGGATGCAAAGAAGGAAGTGATTTTTTAAAAAATAGCTGTTGTAAAAAAAATAAAAACATCAGTGGTAAAGCACTCTTTCACAAGGCTTTTTGTCCTCTAGGGGCATTATTATGCATCAATTTTATCCCCTTATCTTTCATGAGATATGAACATCGCTGGCTAAACTATCTCTAATTGCCCTCAAGAAGGCAATGATGAGCTTCCTTCTTCAACCACTGCATGTGGTGTATGTAGTCTCTCAGTGCTCCTAGAGAATCCTAGGATTTTGACCCAGTGACAATGAAGGGATGGCGATATTAGTTCCAAGTCAGGATGCTGTGTGACTTGAAGGGAAACTTGCAGGTGATGGTGTTCCCATGCATCTACCAGTTTTGTCCTTCTAGATGGCAGAAGTCAAAGTTTGGAAGCTGCTGTTGTAGCAGCCAGAGCCTTTGAGTTACTGCAGTACATCTTGGATTTGGAGCTCTGAATGTTGAAGGTGGTGGGAGTGTCAATCAAGTAAGCTGCTTTGTGCTGGATGATGTCAAGCTTCTAGAATGCTATTGCAGTTGTACCCATCCAAGCGTGTGGAGAAGATTTCATCACTTACCCGACTTGTGCCTGGCAGATGGTGAGCAAACTTTGACGACAGGGAGTGAGTTACTCACCACAGAATTTCCAGTTGCTGACCTCTCTTGTAGCCACAAAATTTATATGGCTGTTCCAGTTCAGTTTTTGGTCAATGGTAACCCTGGTCCTCACATGTTGATAGTGGAAGGTTCAGTGGTAGCAATGTCATGCAGAGATAGTGTGTGGTGTGATGTTACTTGCCCACTTTTCAACCTAAGCCTAAATGTTGTTCATGTTTTGCTGCATTGTGGACAGGAACTGCTTCATTTTGTGAAGAGTTGCAAATGGTATTTACATTGTGCACACAGTTACTAATGATCTCTCCATCATAAGATCGGAAGTAATGAAACAGCTCAAGATGATTGATTTTCAACGACCATAGCAATCTCTCTTTGTGCTAGGTATGATCCTGATTACCACTGACTTCAGATATGCAAGGGCTCCTTGATGCCACGTTCGATTAAATGTTGCCGGGATGTCGAGGGCAATCACTGATACTTCACCTTTGGAGTTCAGTTCTTTTGTCCGTGCTTAAATCAAGGCTGTTATGAGATCAGGAGCAGAGTCGCCCTGGCAGAACCCAAACTGAATGTCAGTATGCAGATTATTGTGGCGTAAGTGCCACTTGATAGCACAATGGGTTGGTAATTGGCCAGGTTGGACTTGACATGCTTTTTGTGCACAGGACATAGATAGGCAAGTTTCCACATTACCAAGTTGATGCCAGTATTGTAGTTGTACTAGAACATTTTGATTAGGGTCAGAGCTAGTTCTGGAGCACAAGTCTTTGGTACTTTTCCAGAATGTTCTCGGGGCCCTTTGCACTATCCCATGCTTTCAGTCATTTCTTGATATCACTTGGATTGAACTTCCTGAAGACTGACATCTGTGACGATGGGTACCTTAGGAAGATGTGAAGATGGATCACCCACTCAGCATTGCTGGTGTCACTGGCAACAAAAGCTCTAACCTCATCTTTTGAACTGACATGTGGGGTACTCTATCATTGAGAATGGGGGTTCTTGCGCAGCCTTTACCTCCAGCGAGTTGTTTGATTGTTTACTATGATTCATGACCGGATGTTTCAAGACTGCAGTGTTTTGACCTGATGCATATGGCACCTGGTGCTTTTTTTGGATGATGTTCATGAGGAACTATGGGAGAGAGCCAAGGATAGATCCTTGGGAGATTTGATAGGTAATGGTGTAGGAGTGAGAGGATGATCCCTGGCAGGTGACTTACTGGTTGTGATTTGGTAGGAAAGAGTGGAACTAAGCAAAGCCAGTTCCACTCGGCTGGATGGTGGAAAAGAGGTTTTGGAGAAGATGGTGAAGTCAACTTTATTAAAGGCTGCAGAATTTATACAAAAGATGAAGGGGGTAGGCCAGCTTGGTCACATTCATAAAAATGTTGCTCCATCCAGTTTGGGCAAATGTCAGCACCTTTAAATTACAATCTGTGCATATGAATGCATTTTTAATGACCCCTGCATTTAAATGAATAGGCACAAGTGCCAAAAAAAGGGATTTAACTGGGAGAGCCAATAATTCTGATATTGCCCACTTCAAGAGCAATTTTGTTTTAGAAAAAAAAAAGTGAAAACATTCCCTACTGATGTAGAAATTTATTACCATTTCATAAAACGACGGTGCCAATGGACCTGAAACCTTCTCCCCTTTTCTAACCAATAAAAATACAGATCTCAAATCAAATTTTCACCTCTGGCTTGATTATTTTTCCTCCTGTTTTTCTTTTACTCACCAAACTATCATTGGCAAATATTTGCAAGTTATCCAAAGGACAATTGATATGTGATACTATCTTCCACCTGACACTCCCAATAGTCTCGTTGCTGTGAGCCTGTAAAATAACAGAATGTCAATATTTTAATTAGGTACTGAATATATGTCAAAATGCATATGGGCATACTTGCTTGGGATAGTTTTTGTCCAATACGTGTAATTAAATCTCAGACACTACTGACTTTAATTTGGCAAACTGAACAGGTTTTAATCAAAATATTTTAGAGTCTTAGGTAAAGAATGATGAATTTAAAAACATGGTCAGATTTGAACTGAATTTGAAAAGAAAAATGTAACATTTTGCCAGCAATATTATGACAAACCAGAATACAATCAGATTAAAAAAGTTAAAATACACTATACAGGATTGACAGTTTAATCCATTGATGCTGCCAGTGCAGCAAGTGTTTTGATGGCACCCACTTCTCTAATGAGTTACTATTTCAAACTTGTTAAGAGTCTTATGTCACATTCATTAACAAATTGAAAAATTAACCCCATCACTTCCATAATGTACATAGATCAACCATTAATATCCACAATCCTGATTGGGAGTGGAGACTGTTGAGATCAATGATCCACTATTTATTTGAAATATACCACAGAAGGTCAAGATACAAGAACATTCTAAGTGCATCCTCTAGCATGAAGGTGCTCAATTAAACTATACTACAGCCTAGTTTATTTTTCCTGCGATCTGCAAATAAAACATGGCAATAAAAAAAGTGACATTATACAAACAGCATAATGCTTTTAGTATCAAAAATGACTAATTTTCTTCCATGAACTGCAAATTATTGACATTTTGACAAGATCTGCCCAATCGCACTTTTTCTTTACAAGTCATGAGAAATGAAACACTTGCAACAAATTCAAATAAGGATGCACAAGTCAGGTCTGTGCCACCATTTTTCTTTTTAATGTACATGTTCATTTCATTTTCATCTTTTCATTCAATGTTACTTCCATAGGTTGCAATTTATTTCTCTCTAAAATGAATTTTATTACATTGCCTCCCTCTGACGTTTGATGTTATATTCATCTGACATATTTTCTACAAATTGCATTAGATAAAAAATGAAAGTTAACGAATGAACACATGGGGAACTAATTGCTAATCAGAGGTCAGAACAAAATCAATAAAATGCAGTATCAGTTAAGGGAGCCATAAACCACAAAAAATATCTTGAACCATCTTGGTTCAGTCACAATTTGCCTTGTACAATTCCTATTATTGCTTTCACATGAGGTTATTTGTTCCCCTTTTAAAGGGGCAATGAAGAATAAACTCTAAAAAAGAGGAAAAATAGAAGCTTTAAGAAAATTTAAAAATTATTTCTGTTTTAGAAGTAGATGAAAGGAAACAGAATGGACTGAGCATATGGTTTTCTGTGTGGGTTTGAAATATTTCTGTGTGGGGTCAAAAAAAGCAGAAATCTGATGACACCAACCTCTATACTAAATGTTTCTTTTGTAGATTCGCAGATGACTGAGATAGTAACAGGATGTCCATGGAAAGAGGCACCATGAGGTAGGATAGTCCGAGGAACAGAATACAGATCCTGTATAAAAGATGGACACAAATTTAAAAAAGATACTTTAAATGCAGACAGGGCAGTGGAAAAGAACATGGGAGATACCAACACCCATATCATCCCAGAACAGAGGTTTGGCATTCTCTACAATTGTCCACAAATTTCCAATCCAGAGATAAGGTGTTTATGTATAGGAAGTAAGGAGATTCATTCAAGTTGATATCCAGGATTAGTTCAAAGGCAACTGAGTAAGTTAACAAGGTTAAAAAGAATCAACAGAGTTTGAATATCAAATCTGTACTTGTAATACTTTTTTGTCTTCTGCTTGAGCGAAAAATATTAGTACAGTACAAATAACACAAGCCTACCTGCCCCCACTTATCAGAGTCTTCATGGTTTGATTTACAAATTTATTTTTCACTATTAAACATGTTTCTTTTTTTTTAAGAGGGAAGATTTGATTAAGAACTTTTTTTTTAAATATACTGAGCAGAATTTTTCTCTTTATAACTGGTGCTCACTGTCCCTCTTTCCTTCACTCTTCTGTTCTGCCTGGACTTACTATACAGATACTATTGATTGCAATAATGCATCCACTTCTTCTGGACTTTAGCCCTATCAGGACACCATCTCATGGTCTGGAAGTTTGTCAGCTGAGAGCTTTCAAGCCAGTTCACTCTTCTGTCTATCTTGTGGCCTCTAACCTTTCTCTAGGTTGTCCATCATCCACTCAGCTCTTATCCATGTCAGATCTTCTTTCCTTTAACTTCCTACATCCTCCAACTTTTCCTGGTCCCAACTTTCCCTTCCCCTTTAATCGGCTCAGCCTTCATCCCATGAGGCTACCTTCCTTCTCTAGCTCAAGTCTTGCATTAAATCTGGTTCAGCTGTGCACTGCCATCTAATTCTACGTGAACTGAAGACTCCACTTTCCCCATCATGCCTCCAACACAATGATGAAGGTGATCAACTAGAAAATAAAATCACTTCTAGGCTTCAATAACATATTACAGTTGGAGTATTGAATATGAATAAATCAGTGGTAGAAAAGGCAACACTCGTTATTGGAAATGGAATCATCCATTTGCTCACCTCTATTGTGATCACGTATCTTTCAGCAAGCAACAACAGCCGCTCAATTATGACA
This sequence comes from Sphyrna mokarran, assembly GCA_024679065.1. Taxonomy (NCBI): domain Eukaryota; kingdom Metazoa; phylum Chordata; class Chondrichthyes; order Carcharhiniformes; family Carcharhinidae; genus Sphyrna; species Sphyrna mokarran. The sequence goes on from JAGIQG010000009.1 coordinate 27,268,281, forward strand.
AGTTTACTGGACCTACAATTGAGAAGTAAACATTATGTAACCAGTAACAATAACTTGACATGTCCTTACAAAAAACACAGAGTTAGATTGAGCTTTTTGGTACACCCAAATTCTAACATGGTACTGAAATAGGCATATAACTGAAATCTAAACGTACAAAAATGACACAGGAATCCATAGATCTCCAATGCAGTAAGAGGTTATTTGGCCCATCGAGTGAGCACCCACTCTGAAAAAGCATCCCTCCTAGTCTGCCACTCCACTTCAACCTTGAAATCCTGTACATTTAGCATTGCCTAGTCACCTAACCTACACCTTTTTGGCCTGTGGAAGGAAACCAGAGCACCCAAAGGAAACCCACACAGAGAGGGGGAGAATGTACAGACTCCGTACAAACAGTCACTCAGAATCAGAATTAAACCTGAGTTCCTGCACTGTGAGGCAGCAGTACTAACTCTTGAATCACAGTACCATCCTAGGAAAATACCATCTGGGACACTCAATCTGCCCCATACTGTTGATGCCTGAAACCTGATTAGATACCCAACATGAGCCAGGTGATTCCATGCTTATATTTCCTGATGTTCAATTAAAAGGTGAACTCTGCCTTGACAGAAACTGGAACAGTGCTCTTTGAAGGTTTATTGAGAATCAACAATCATCTTACTGCTACTTAGCAGGAGATCATTGAACCCCATTGGAATGCACCGGCCTATTGTTAAGCCCAGATCGGGCCAGATTTCTGTCACCACAAGTTCCTGTAGTTGGCTTAATTTGATAACAAGTTATATGTAAGCAACAGCATGGAGATGGACGCATGGAGGCGGACCCTGGTGTTTTGTTAGGCAGACATCAAGAAACCCACTGGATATTGGAACCTCCTCCTGAGGGCTCATTGGCCGGAAGCCAAAGAAGTTTCTGGAAAGCCAAGCAGGCAAGGGATAAAGGAACATATTTTCAGACGCCAGCAGCGAAGACTCGATGACTATTCAGAAGATTGGCCAGAGAAGGAAGAAACTGCCATTAAGATTCACCTTCGTGACAACAGACCAGAGGGACTCAGAGAATCGAGCCTGCAGTTTTAAAAACCAAACCATCTTTCTGGATAGCATACTTGAATCTGGGGTATCCTGTTGTTTTATGTGAATAATTTAAAGGTTAGTAGTGTTATTATTAATAAACTTGTTGAACCTTTATTTGTGTTCGTCCAACTTGCAAATAAAGGCACCGAGGTAAAACATTGGAGTAAGCAAACTGGTCACAAGTATCTGACAATTAGGAGGGACAATACTTTTTCTGAAGTAAGGTACGAAGTAGAGAAGAAAGTTCTAATGAAGAGTCATCGAGACATAAAACATTGGCTTTGTTCTCTCGCCACAGATGCTGTCAGATCTGTTGAGATTTTCCACCATTTTCAGTTTTTGTTTGAGAAGGATATGTAGTTTATTAACTAGAGCTTGAGTGACGCTGACTAGCAAGCTCTAACAAATATGTGCAATGCTAATGTTGGGTTTGCTACCATGGTTTGCTATCTCACTAGCTTCAATGAGCATTTTCAAACCTGGAAGCTCTATCATCCTAATTTCAAGATAACTTGCTACACTTCAAAGGCATCTGAATTAATTCTTGATGCATTTCCAAGGCAGGTATGATTGAAGTCAGGGCATGTGTGTCTTAAATTACAAGATTGTCTATCCATTGACATTTAAAATCTAAAACATGAGTTGAGACCACAAAAATATGAGAATGAAGACTAGATTTACCTAGATGGAGACTGTACTGATGTAGCTACAGTAGGCATGGCTGTAGCTGTCAGCATTTTAGTCGCTCTTGTAACAGCATGTGTCAAAGTAGGGCCCCCTAGTGCTGAACTAGCAACCTGCAATAGCAAGAGATGAGCAAAATACAGGATTGTACAAGATACAAGATCACAATAATAATAACACACCAAGATTTAAATTATCCACTTACTTCCAAACGTTTGTAACAGTCTGCTATGAATTTCTTATGAAGGGAAACAGAGTCCTGGAAGAGAAATTAAATGGTAATGGTCAGTCTTTGGACATTTTTCACCATATTACACAAACAGGCATGACAAACATTAGCTCTGTTCTCTCTCCACAGAAGCTATTAGACCTGCTGAGATCTTCCAGCATTTTTTGTTTTTGTTTCAGATTCCAGCATCCGCAGTAATTTGCTTTTATGACATCTTTCATCTCAGGAATTAATTTCCACTGTTTTGTCAAGAACATCAGAGTAACTAAATTGCTTCAAAATGGAGCACACTCAATCTGTAAACTAAGTTTGAATACAAAGACAATTTTCCCTTATCATGTACCCATTTGTAAAGCACAGGCACACAAGTAACAAAAAATAAAAGTTACGCTCATCACATCACACTACCCGAATTTTAAAAAGTCATGCTAAAATATACATTTGCTTTGATTTTACCCATTTTCTGACAGTTCAATGTTCACATAGAAATTACTAAGGTATCAAAATGAATAAAATAATTCCACACAATGTTAGATTTCAACAATTCCTATTTCCTAACAAAACCTTCTTCAGTCCCCACTACAATACAAAGTCCTGCATTTAAGCTTCGTTTCTTTTATAGGCATCAGAATTATGGCTAATGAATTTTTGCAATCAACTTGTACAAAGCGTTCAAGATTTGCAAGTAAAAGAGAAAACTATGAAGGCAGAAGGAAAGATCATTTAACGTCAAAGGCCATAAATAAATTTAGCCAATTTAACAGTTTGATTGCCACTCAAATTAACATTTAAAAAACCTATTTTGAGAGATGTAGGCACTGCTGGCTGGGCCAATATTTATTGCCTATCCCTAATTATTCAAGGAAATATATAAAAGAGTCAACTACTTTTATCCGTCTTGATATGCATTTTAGATGTATTTAACTTTTGCAATGTACCTTTTTTAAACGTGGATTGAGGCTGATGTAACTGTAATTAATGATCAGATGGATTGCTTCATGGGCAATTTCTTCGTCTGGTGACTCCATAGCAATTCTCCAGATGAAATCCATTCCTGCCAGCTCCAGTTTTTCAACATGCTGACCATTGAAAACAAGAGCATGGAGCAGTTAATTGTCCTCACCCAAGCAGCAGCTCATTTTACTTTCTTAATGTTGCCATGCATTTCCTAAAACAGTTCTCGATAGTTCTCAATTGACAGAAATAATGGCCAATGTTTTTTCGGAAGTATTGAACCACAGACGCACACTTCGACAACTGCTTTCATAAAATATTCATGCAGTCAACTTTTTCCATGAATGCAACCTAATTATCCACATAACATGCTCACTTTAATTATGAGCCAAAAGGTCATCACAGCAAGTTGTGGGACACTCCACACAACGCAAACCATCCCATGTTGTTTTTGCTGGTGACCTAGCAAGGCACTCACTTTATTTATTTGACCAAGCTTATTGTCATCTGATCTGATTATCTCATTGTGTGGCTTGATGTCATTCTTGGTTTCATAATGATCCTGAGAAGCATCTTGGTTTTACGTAAAAAAAAAAGTTAAAAATACAAATTAAACTTGCTGTTGATATAGGAAGGGCACTTAACCACCTTCTCAGCTGAGAAGGTATGCTGGGACATGTTGATAATTAGATGCTCATTACACCTGTCCCACAATTGCAGGACAAGATCAGATACATCTTTGCAGTTGGAATTCATTTCAATATTCGAGGGGAGCTCATTCGCTGGAAGCTACTCTCCTGGGATGGAGGGAAATTCAAAGAGGCTACCACTGTATGAAAGAAACCTGAAGTTCAGTTACAGAACTGACAGTGCCATGACATTCAGTGGTGCAAAGGGAGTTATATATTGCCCATTTTAAGGATGACCTAGTTACCCTGTCAGAAAGCCTGCTGCACAAGACTGCCTCAGAAATTGCCATAGCTTACAGCCAGGTCAAAATGCAAGAAGCATCACACATATCCTTGAGTGAGTCAAAGCAGCCTTTTACCACGCATGCTACAGCCACTGGGGAGTAGCTTGTTAAAACATTCAGCTTGGTAAGTGTTCTTAAGTCAAGCATATAGGCAAAACAGATTTTATGAACTGCAATATAGGCATGTGTGAGGTTATTCACTGTTAACCAAAAAAGTAGTACTTTTTAAATGGTGAAAAGCCAGAAACAGAGGCTCGAAGAATCCAAAGGTACACAGGCATGGATCATTAAAGTGTCAAAGAATACAGCACAAAAAGAGACTTTTCCAACCAATTTGTCTGCACCAGCCATCAAGCATCTAATGTACACTGAACTAGAATACAACAGGTTAAAGTTGTGTCTCAAAGCTCTCCTTAATTTATCTGGAGGACTCTAAGCAGACCTTAGGGAGGAGATACTGACTTTGGACAGAGTGCAGGAAAGATTTACTAGAAAGTTACCTGCACACTGAGGATTAAATTAGGAAGAGAGATTATATAGACTGAGGCTGTATACTCTGGAGCTGTGAAAATGAATAGGTGATTGTTCAAGATATTAAATGAAGCTGATGAGTTCACGAGAGGAACTAGTTCTTCCCATTGGGGAAATCTACGATTCGAAGACATGAGAGCTATGCCTTTCAGGAGCAAAGCTGGGAAACAATTGCATCCATAAATGATGGTAAAATTTCAGAGTTCTTATGAGCAACTGATGCTAGATCAATTGTTAGTTTTAAATCTGAATTCATTGCATGTTATCCCAAAAATTTGTACAATGGGGGAAAGGCAGGTATTTAGAATGTTACAGATTCACCATTATCACAATGGATGGTGGAACACACTGGAACTGTTACAATTTATTCTTGTTCCTATGATAGGCACTGATGTTTTTTTTAAACCTGTGACCAATTATGTAATATGTTGACAACTGGTGAATATAATGCTGTTTGAAATGTGTGAAGATTATGTTCCATAAGCAGCTGCTGGCTTTCTAATGTTAGTTGACACAGTAGCAATATTGACATTTGGACAAATCCAGTTTATGGGATGTTAGGAGGACTGGGAGAGATATTAAACATGGCTTTTAATGTAAGAGGGTATCAATTCAATTTGCTGCCGCCAATAAGCATTATCTGCAGGAAACCATTTGTGTCCTCTCGCTTCTTCTTCACCTTAATCATCTTGTCCATTGTACTGAAGGCCCATGTCCAAGATAGTTCCATCTACTTGCAAAGTGAATTTATGTAACACAGAATGAACCATTACGTGACACTCTGTAAGCTGCATCAGATAGCAGAAAGATTACCTGAGGAGCCTGATGGTTCATTTATTGAAGGTTCTAATCAGAATTAAAACTGATTGTGATGTGGATCAGCTAGTTAGTGTAGGTTTCTAAGAAAAAGCCCCCTCAACTAAATGCACAAGGAATTGCCTTGAACAAAAGCAATCAGTTTGACCTGCTTTGAAAAGGGCTGATGGGTTGGGAGAGATGGAGGACTGACAAGATGGAAGGCCAAGGCAACTGCCAGAACAGAAGGCACAGGCCTACATGATGTAGATAAGAGCATACGGGATACTTGACTTTGTTGACCCAGGTATCAAATATAAAGAGCAGGGAGATTATGATGGCATTGAATTTAACTCTCACTAAGACACATTTGAAGTAGCGCTCGCAGTTCTAGTTGCCACACTATAGGAAATGATTGCACTAGAGAAGGTGCAGAGGAGATTCATCAGGATATTGCCTTGGCTGGAGTGTTTCAGCTATCAAGAGACTGGATAGGCTGGGGTTGTTTTCCTTGGAGCAGAGAAGAGTGAAGAAAGATATGATTGAGGTGTATGCGAACACACAGAAGGTGGACAGAAAGGAACTTTTCCCCTTAGCAAAGGAGTTAAGGGAAAGGAAGTTTATAGGAAAAGTGAAGAAAAACATTCTCATCAGACACTGGATGAAAATCTGGAAGTCACAGCCTGAAAGGGTGTAGAGTTGGGGACCATCAAATATTTAGTATTTAGATGAGCACTTGGAAAACCATAACATACAAGGCTACAGGCCAAGTTCCGAAAAACGTGATTAGAATAGATAGGTGCTTGATGGTCGGCATGGGCATGGGGGCTGAAGGGCCTCTTTCCATGTTATAAGACTCGAAGCACTGCTGGTGCCACACATGTTGTTAATTAAAGGAGTAAAAATCCATGGCAGTGTCAAAAACCGTTGCTTTAATACATGCAGTCATTGAGATTTGGAAACCCAGCTCTATCATTTGCAGGTACCATGGGGAATGCACTAAATTCTTTTGCTTTGGATTACTTGTTTAGTGTAAGCATGAGCTGTAGACTGACAGACATTGATGTCCTTGGCAACTTTGAAGGAGCTAAAGGCTATAGTGATCTTGATTGCAACAGGCAATGCTGTGCTAATCGTGGGCAGTTGGTTTCAGCAGGTAACATAATTGACAGTTTTCCAAGGAAAGTACAGCTGTCTCCCAAATTTTCCAGCCTTTTACTGGAGCGTAACTGGGAGTTTTACATTAGGGAAAATGATACATTTTCCTGATTTGTACAGCCCACTGCTTGTGAGCAATTTAAAGAACTGTCAATAATGGTGTTTGGGTAAAAAAAAAGTGTTCTTAACTTGTATTCATCAATCTCCTACTGGTTATGGGTGGAGTTCTCAAATTAACTTGAATATCAGTGAGAAATTGGCATTTTCTTTAAAAGTTGTTACACTACTACCATTCATGCCAAAATATCATTTGGCAGACTGAAGTTAGAGAAGAGAGTAGGGTCTAAAGGTCTTCTAAAAAAATGAACATCCAACATCACAATTTAAAATTACAAATCCTGTTTCATTTTGCTGCATCCTTTTTTGACCAGTTATAAAACTAGAGGATACAAACACCAATTTAAAAACATCTTACCAGCTGAGCACCTTGCTTTTTCAATCGATGATCAGAAAGGTTTACAATTTCAAAAAACGTTTTAAAGAGATTAAACCCTACAAAAATAAAGAACCAGGATGAAGTTATGAACTGCTAGTTACCAAGCTAGATTAAATCAAAGTCAAGACAAACAAGAAAAGATTTCAATAAGAAGGTTATATGCTGCTAATGACCTATTTTCGTTACTCTGAATTACTACATTGCCACAGAGTATTAATTCAATGGTTTTTAACTGCAATTAGCCATTTCCCAAAAGCACAGAGAAAGAACACCTCTCCATTCCCATACAACCTTATAGATCTGATGAGGTATAAAAATTCAGTAGGGAAATGGGTTACAAGAGTAAATAACTATGTTAAATCTATTTTTTATAAGCATCGAGTAATTTAAACTAATTGCTTCACACGTCTGACACATCTCCTTGAAAAAGACCAGTCTTCAAAAAAAAACGTGGAGTTCTGAAGACCAACGGTAAAAATAAACACTTTGTTGAAAATGGAGGCAGGAAATTGAAATATTACAGTAACTCAAGACTAATTTTGAAGATCCAATGGCAACAGTTGAGAAGATAAGAGGGCAGAAAATAGCACACAACCTGTTAAAATAAAGAAGGTGATATTTTAACAGGATATCTATGATCAGGACATCATGTACTGAGGATGAATGATACAGGTTTAGGCTCCGAGCCCCAAAGAAACAAGAGTTAGGAGCTGGAGTAGGCCATTTGATCCCTTGAATCTTCGGCATCATTTGCTAAAATCATGTTTAATTTGACTGTCATTACAACTCTACTTTCCTGTTTACCTCTAATGACTGACTTCTTTGGCAATTTAAAACCTACTGAATTTAGCCTTTAAATTATTCAACAATCCTGCCTCCACACTCTATGGGGAGGAAAATTCCAGAGACTCAGAGAAAAGATTTCTCATCTCCATCAGGACATCTCTCAAACTGTGTCCACCAGTTCTAGACCCTCCCATAAGGGAAACATATCTGAGCATCCATCCTGTCAAGTACTCTCAGGAACTCATATGTTTCGGTATCACCTCTCATTCTTATGCATGCCATTTTGGTTTGGAAATGCACCATACAAAACTATTTTGTGACACGTAAACCACAAATCGCAAATTATTTGCCAAAGATGGCCTGGGATAAAAACGTTGTTGTTTCACCATTTGTTCATATACCAAGGTCAGGATGAATTAAATTAAAAGTAAAAAATTACTAAGGTCCACAGGAACAATGCTTCAATAAAAGCATTATGAAATGACAGCAAGCTTGCACAGATTAATAATCAAGAATGTGAGTATCCCAGGCGCAATGATTTTTAGTTTAACTAAACTTTTAACATTAAACCTGTGTAATATCTGCCAAATTTTATAACCTTACATTTCACAAACTTCTGTTTCCATTCTCAGAACTTTTTTTTAAAAGCTTAACTGCTCTATTTCACTCACCTATGTCTCCACATTCCAACCTAATCCCAAGAGAAATGATAAACAAATCTCTTAGCCACATGATTATTTGGAAGTAAGATCATTATTAGTAAACTGACGTAAAACATTCAATTTACCAGCTAATTATAAGGTGCCTGTCTACAAAATAATAACACTTTTAAAAGTACTGTATTAGCTGTGAAGCACATCAAAATGGTCCAAGGATATAAAATGCTCAAAATGGACAGAAGCTTATTCATTCTTCAGGGATAAACTGCTTTACTTACCATTCATAGTGATTTCATAGGGTTCCAGCTTGAGGATTTTCTCCTTAAAAAGCTGTTGTTGAATATCACTCTCCAAATCCCCATGTCCTTTGGTAAACCATTCAAAACACAACTGGAAAAATAAGTTTCCCAAATCATTGTCTGGTGTTTCCTTTGAAAAATACTAAAGTTTACATGCAATAGCAAATATACTAATTGACCAATGCCTTTAACGAAAAAGCAAGCTTTTAAATCACTGACATCATTTACTATAACCATCCCTGAATGCAGAAGAATTTCAGATCTATTTGTGACAAGGATTGACTGTAAAAAAAAAAATTGATTCTAAAGCTAAATGCCAGGTTAAAGGAGAAGTATCTCGAAATATGATAACAGCGGACAGCGCGTTAAATCACACAGATCGATAAATAATTCAAAAACATTATACCTCTCGATCCAGTTCACAAATGTCTGTTCCAGAAACCAGACACTCCCAAATCTCCTTGGCACGGTTCCAACCTATGTAAAGGCTGGCTTCTTGAAGAAAAAATGCAAGAAACCTCAGGTGTGCTTCTAGGTACTGTGGGGAAAAAGAGACAAAACAGCAAAATACCATTAGGACCAAAGCAACAGCAGAAAAGGAATTGCTGTTCAACTTGGTGTACAAATCTCAGCAATATTTATCCCTTAATCAGCTCCACACAAAAAGGCGTTGCTTGCGATTCCAGCATTTTGCAATAATTTTCTTTTATAATGTTATTTGTGGGAGTTTTCTGTGTATAAATTGAGCTTCCGCTTCCTAAATTTCTGTAGTGACATTTAAAAAGTACTTCATTGTTAGTAAGGTGTTTTTAGACATCCAGTGGTGGTGAAAAGCATCCTATAAACGCAAGTCTTTCTTTGTTTTACATGGCCTTAGATGCTACACAAGGGAATTGCTTAAATTAACAAATTTTGGAAACATGGCAAATTGCAAATATAAAATAGAAAAATTACATTCACATGTTAGGAGAAATACTTTATGGATTATGGTTTAATTAGGACTAAAATTGAACATAAAGAACATAAATTGAACATTTCTGAACAAAAATCAAACTTCAGACTTTTGAAACAAAGAAGTCTAGAATGAAATAAGACTATTTAGCCCATCAAATCAATTGCATCCAAGCATGCGCATCATTATATCAGTGCCTGTAATGCTAATATTCCCTGCACACCATCTGCTGAGCATCTACCTTGTGAACACTGATTATCTTTCCTAATCTTGCGGGAAACTAAAAGCCAGACGTGTTAAAAATCCCTCTCACTGCCCATTCCCAACAGATATCAATCAAGCTCCTTTTATAGGTGTTAATTAACATTATATCTACATCATTTCCCCCTCTGGGTGTTTGTTCTACGCATATTTAACTATTGGGATAAAGGTTTTAATTTTTAATCCTGTTCAGGACTTGTGTTTTTTTTTCCAACTCTTATCCTCTAATTCTATGCTTGCTATCCAAAATAAATAGTTTCCTTCCCCACTTGGTTGTATGTTTCATTACTTTGAAGACCTACATTACATTTTTCCCTCAGTTTAGCCAGTATAAATATTGTTATTTGTGCTTTACTTCACAACTTAGCCTCCTAATCAATCTGGACACTCTTTCTTGAAGTTTTTCTAAAATCTGTAACAAAATATTTTTGGAAGTAAACATCAGTTCATACCTGCAATGAGAAAATATAAATAAATTCTGATGAAGGGCTATATCAATAACACTAGCTTATCTTTTTTCAAGAAAACCAAGCTATGCATTTCTAGCATTTTCAGATTTTACATGAAATTAAAACTCAGTCTACAATTAATCATTCAAAAACTTGAGAAATTGATTTGGTTAAAGCAAAAAAAAAAACAGCTTCTTTTCCAAATACTAAAGCTGAGGGAGGAAACTAAATACTGCACATTTTCAAAAGAAAAAACAATTAACATTGTCATTTTAATTCAATGAGCTGTTTCTTACTCGGGGTTGAACAATTTTACAGTAGATGTTTTAAACAAGGTTTTAAAGCTCAGTTAGACTGAGGTAATCATTCAGTCAACAAACTAATTTGTCAGATGTAGATTAATTCAGAAAGATCTGCTATCAGTGTTAACAAAGTGCTTGGGTTGCAAAGATCAGAGTTCAAGACCAAACTGAAGGACATTTTAACTTGAATACAAATGAGAACCAGAAATTGCTCATAGGAAAAATGAAACTTACTGCATAAAAACATAGACCAGCACTGCTCTAGATATAACAATGGCAGCAATATTGCTGAAGTTTTAACAAGTCCAAATGAATCGTTCAAACAATGAGCTTCAATAAAAGTATTACGAAATGATAGCAAACTTGCACAGATTAGTGGTAAAGAATTTGAGTATCCCAAATTCAAACCTGTATTTACACAATGATTTTTGGTTTAAACCATCTAGCTAAGACCTGGCATACTTTGTGACCATTCATTTGGTACATAAACTAGTTACATAATTATGTAACTATAAACCCAGCATTAAAAAAATCTATTGTTACATTAGATAATATGTACACATTATGAAATATCCCTGAAACACTTACATCTTGATGCGTGTATCTGCCATCTACAGTTGTCAACCCTGTTAACCCTCCTGTACCAGCTGCAGAAACAGCTAGTCGGTGACAAGCCACAAGGCTATTCGTAACCAGCTTCACTATTTCAAAGTTCTTCTTCAAATCTTGGACAATGCTCTGGGAAAACAGACACAAAAGCAAAATATACAACATTGAAAAATAGGATACCATCATCTTCTCTACCATCATCATCTTGAGAAATCAAGCCAAAATAAACTAAAGTAGGTTTCCTCTCTTTACAACAACTGTATTGGCTTTAAGTGAAATTAATCTGGACAATGTTAATCCAAGACCCTAGTGCACAAAATATCTGTAGAAAAAGTCACTCAAGGAAGCTAAAACGATAAGTGGGGGGTGCACCAAGAAAGATGTAATGCAGGAATTTAAAATATTAACTTTGTAACAAACTGCCATGGCTTAAAATAACAATGATGTGAGGGAATCAAGCCAATAAATTCAATGCCAAAATTTCTGACACAAGCTTGTTGAACAAATCAAACAGGCTTATATCCTTATATTGACATCCTTATAAAAAAGGAGTTGCAAAATTATCATATGGACTAATATAAGATGCTGATGTTCAAATATAGTCAAATACGCTAAACCTAATGGTTCCAGCTGCATGGATCTACAATTGCGCTCAGTGAAAGGCAACCATCATAGTGAGTATTGCAAATTACAATATTCAATTGCTACCCTGACATTTTAAATCCAACAGAAGCATTTCACAGTTCCTGTTCTTAGAATAACAGAAGTGAAAACAATAACCTTAAACTTCTGTGAAGTAGCAATCAGATTTGGATTGCCACTCCACTCCTTATTCTTTTTAACCTTAAAATTCAGCAGCTCCTTTCTTGCCTGATCTTTCAACTCAAGTCGGATGACAATTGCCTAGTGTTGTGGGTTCAGTAGCACTCAGGTGGAGCCACGTAGACACATCAGTACTATAGTTACCCAGGTATTAGCAATGGTTTTAATTCTTCTAAGTTTCCCTAGGTAATTATTCCCGTAAGACAGTCAGGAGCATCTAAAGATTGCGATTCATATTGTACTTTCAGAAGTTTGAACTTCGAGCAATTGCCATGCAATTCTTATCTGGGAACTTCCAGTGGGGGCCTTCCAGCAGATCTTTGGGATACCAAGTTAGGATGTCCCCAAGCTCGCAAGTTATGGGCCAATTTATTGCCTGGCACATAGCAGATTTAGAAATACAAGAGCTGCATAATGTTTATAACCTTAAAAGCCCTCAGAAAGAAAGCAGGAAAGCTCAGAAAGAAAGCATAACTTCTGTTTTGTTACCAAAATAGATGGGAAAAAGGAATCAATAAATCAAATGCAGGCCCCAAGCACTCCCCTCCATACCTTCTTTGACAATCACACCACACTCCTAAAAATCAAATCCCACTGCCTCAAAATTGTTAATACTGCCCTTGAGATCCTCCAAGATCCAAAGGAAGACACTGAACTGGAAGTGACCCAGAGGACACTAACATGTGGACCCAGCCATCAGCTCATCCGCAAACACAATCACAGAAACTTCATCCACTGACCAGTCTTTGACCATCCACGCGAGAGCGTGGTCTAGGCATTCTGCAATCTCCAAAGCTGAACTGCAACCCGAGTGACCCAGAACACCTGACTGCGTGGACCCAACTACCGACAAAAGCACAAACAAGGCAACAAATCGTCCATCCACACACCAACCAAACCAAAGAATTTCACTGGACGCACCTATACCCTTGATACCGCCTATTACTCTCACCATCTTCCAGACACGAAGAGTAGTACTCACTCCAAGAAACATGGAAATGTGCAGGCAAGAATGAAGAAACATGGTCCCAAAGCCCCCTTTTCAAGCTTAATCCTGGCAAATGTTCAATCTTTAGAAAAGAAGCTAGACAAACTTAAAGCTAAACTCACTTTTCAAAGGGAAAAGATAGACTGCTGTGTACTCTGTTTCAGGGAGACATGGTTCACTGTGCCCTACAACCAGAGGGCTTCTCAAGTTACCAAATGTACTATAAAGCAGCCTCAGGCAAGGCTAGGGTCAGTGGGATCTGCCTTCTAATCAACACCTCTTGATGCTTAGACTACCAATACAGTAAGACGTAATAAAATGTTGCTGAGTTTTTGATCAACAGTTCTCAGAGATTTTCATAGTAACTTCATTATAAATGACAATGTAAGCCTACTTGTGATTAATAAATAAACTTTACTTTGGAATATCTGACACTAAAATGTCCCCCACTACCTTCCACAGGAGTTTATCTGTCATCCCAACAGCAGTTTACATCCCACCCTGTGCAGACATTAAGACCATGCTGGATGAAACATACACCAGCACAAATAACCTCGAGATGAAACATCCTGAGGCCTTGCTCATCACAGCCAAGAACTTCAATCAGGCCAAGGGCATCCTCCCAAGATATCACCAACATGTCTCCTGTTTCACCAGAGGCCGAGACATCCGAGACCTGCTACACAAATATCAAACATGCCTACTGTTTTATTGCCTGCCCATACTTTGGCAAATTAGACCACAAGGTTTACAAGCAAAATTGAAATGGAAGAATCCTTTAAAGAAAGAAAGTAATGCAATATTAGTCTGAGGAACCAGATAATCTACGGGACTACTTTGAGTCAGAGGGCTGGTCAATATTTATAAACTCAGCAACCAACCTGAACAAATATGCCACTATTGTAACTGACTTCATTAGTAAATGCGTAGAAGGCTGTGTCAAAGAAACAAATCCATGTGTTTCCCAACAAGAAACCATGGATGAATAGGGATATACACTGCTTGCTAAAGTCCAGGTCTGAGGCATTCAAGTCAGACAAATCTGACTTGTACAAGAAATCCAGATATGACCTATGGAAATCTATCAAAGATGTCAAAAGACAGTACTGGACCTAGTAGTAAGAGTGAAGCAAAGCCCCACTCCCTGGCTAGCCACACAGACTCCCACCGACTATGGCAAGATCTGCAAGACATAAGAGGCTACAAGATGAAAGCATGTAAAATTGCCAGCACCAATACATCTCTCCCTGATGAGCTCAACGTATTCTAGGCCTACTTTGAGTAAGAAGTAACTGAAAGTGTGCCCTCCACTCCAGAAGCCTCAGCCAAACCCACATCCTAAGTCACCATTGCAGGCATCAGATCAACCTTCTCGAAAGTCGACCCACGGAAAGCAACTGGCCCAGATGAGTATCCAACTGACACAGGGATCCTGCACAGACCACCTGCTGGGGTATTTGCTGACATCTTTAACCTCTTTTTACACCAATCTGATATCCCTATCTGCTTCAAGACGACAACCATCATCCTTTACCAAAGAAAAACCTTAATGATTGTCATCTGGTGGCTCTGACATCCACCATTATGAAGTGCTTCAAAAGGTTAGTCATGGCATGAATCAATTCCGGCCTCTCAGACTGTTTTGATCTGCTCCTATCGCCACAGCAGTTTCACAGCAGATGCCACCTCCTCGGTCCTATACTCAATCCTAGAACAGCTGGATAACAAAAACATCTCTGTCAGATCTTTGTTATTGACAATAGCCCAATCTTCAACACCATGAGACCAACAAAACTCATCTCCAAACTCTTGTGGCCTGAAGCTTGGCTCCTCCCTCTGCAACTGGATCCTATATTTTCTACTAACCCACAGACTGCATTCAGTAAGGCTATGCAACAACACCTCCTCTACACTCATCTTCAAACTTGTGTTCCACAAGGCTGTGTTCTCATCCCTTACTATACTCCTTACACACCTATGACTGTGGGGACAAATTCCCCTCCAATTCGATTTTCAAGTTTGCTGATGACACCACTGTAGTGGGTCAGATTTCAAACAATGAGGATAGATACTGTAAAAAGTGATAGAGAATCTGGTGAACTGGTACAACAACAATCTCTCCCTCCACGTCAATAAAACAAAGGAGATAGTCATCAACTTCAGGAAGCATAGTGGAGGACATGCCCCTTTCTACATCATCAAGGACAAAGTGGAAAGAGCTGAGCACGTCAAGTTTCTAGATGTCCAGATTGCCAAAAACCTGTCATGGTCCCTCCACATTGATGCTATAATTAATAAAGCTCACTAATGCCTCTACTTTCCAGGACGTTAAGGAAATTTGGCATGTCCGCTACAACTCCACCAACTTTTACAGATGCACCATAGAAAGTATTATTTCTGGCTGTATCACAGATTTGTATGACTCTTGCTCTGTCCAAGACCACAAGAACTACAAAGAGTCGAAGCTGGTTTGCATCATGCAAAGCAGCCTCCCATCCACTAACACCGTCTACACTTCCCGCAGCTTCGGAAAAGCAGCCAGCATAATTAAGGATCTCACGCACCCCGGACATACTGTCTTCCACCTTCCTCCGTCAGGAAAAAGATACAAAAGTCTGAAGGACAGCTTCTTTTCTGTTGCCAGACTTTTGAATGGACCTACCTTGTATTAAATTGACCTCTCTCGAAATCCTAGTTGTGACACTACATTCTGCACCCTCTCCTTTCCTTCTCTACATATGGCATGCTTTATCTGCATAGCGTGCAAGAAGCAATACTTTTCACTGTATACTAAGACATGTGACAATAATAAATAAATCAAATCAAATGAGCCAGGCTAGTTGGTCTATCAACATTTGCCAAGAACATAAAAGTGATTATTTGATTATGAAGGACTTTGGTATATACTATTTACATTTCACTTCTTTAATAGTGCCCTGCAAACTTGCTTGATGCAGGGATCAGATTAACAACACTCAGAAGGATGATGGAATTCAAATCTTTCAAAAAGATAAATCTTATGAAGGCGTCCCCACTCAAAGGGATTCTGTTTTGAAAGGCACTAAATAAATCCAAGCTGCTTCTTAATTCATTAACCTACACTGGAACATTATTGTCAATAAAGGAGGATTAAATCTTTTGCCCCCTTCTTAGAGATACCGCAGCCAAAGGTAAGCAACCACTAGTTATTGATAAGAAAATAATTTGGATAAATGTTGCTCATCTCTTCTAATCAATACCACTGAAATTTTCCAGTAAACTATGCAAAGCTGCAACAGGGACTTGCTTTGGCCAGCTCATTGTTCAAGATGTTCCTAGACAACTCCATAAGCACTACAATATCTGCAACATAAAGTAAGCAATTCCAAAATGCTTGGAAAAGACACCCTTAGATTTACCATTAAAGCTCTTAAAACACACACTAGGGAACAATGGTTTATTGCAAAGCAAAAACTTGTCTATTGTAAACACTGAAATTTACCAGCAACAGGTTACACCAACATTAATGAGATAATTTCATAAACAAAGTGATGATTTTCCTGCAAGAATTCTTGGTTTATCTGTTTTGGTTTCAAGGCATCAGCCCAATATCAACAATCAATTAAAGGAAGAAATGGAGAGTCTGTAGAAAAATTCAGGTTTAACAATTACTTATTAGTTAAGTTATATGATCAAGGAATCAAACTATATTAATCAATTAATCTAATATTTTATTCTACTTGATTGTAATCAGTATCACTGTTTTGTGCAATTTTCCATGACAGAATTGCATCTTTATTTGATAAGTGAAATATGCCATGTGATCCGAGGCCTGTGGAAAGCCACAGTTGCATAGTTTAATTGTAGGCTGTTGCTGCAAAGTCCATTGAGGTTGAACAGATGTGATTCTAGAACTGCTACAATCCATTGCAATTAACACTGATTAGTTTATATATTTTACCAAAGACTCAAAGACCTATTGTGTGATAACAGCTGAGAGATTTCAAACCTTCAGGTCTGCATCGTAAAACATATCAGTCTTTTAACCAGCACTACCTTAAAAAGCACTTTCTCATAAGTTACATAACAAGCCTATATATTGCTTTGGTTCTGTAAGATCAAGAATTAAACTGTAATTAGTTTCCTAAGTGATTTTATGTCTCATTACTTAAGAGCGTACAATAAGTCAATGTATCCTGCTGCATTTTGTAAGTACATCTTGCTACTTCATCTTTACACATTTACATAATCAACGCACTGACTTTATACATAATTTGTGCAAATTTTATACATGAAGTAACCTGTAATTTATGTATTAATTTTAAGGCTGCATGCCAGTTTGTATGCTTTTGCTATTTTAATTAACTTGTTCCAAGTATCGATAGTTTTAATGGAACCCAACACCAGTGAGGTAATTCTTTCAACAAAATTACTGAGAAACATAGATAGTAGAAGCAGGAGTGCACCTTTTGAGCCTGCTCCGTCATTCATTTTGATCATGGCTGATCAACAAATTCAATATTCTGATCCGCCTTACCCTATATCCCTTGACGTCTTTAGCCCCAAGAGCTATATCTAATTTATTCTTGAAATCACACAACATTTTGGCCATAAGTATCCTTTCTTTTTAAACATGACTTCCAAAATTGATACCCATGCATCAGTTAGGCCTTTGGGATGATGAGCCCAGAAGTTCAAGATCAGTACTTGACATGTTCTTTTATCTCATTTCAGCAGACAAATAAACTATATTCAAGTTCTCAGTAGAAAACCATAACACTTAATGAAAAGATAGAAAGACATTATAATGAGGGACTGTTTCACAGGTAACTGTCACTTTCATCAGTCAGGAGATAACACAGTGGCATCTGTAGATGACCATCATTCTCAAGAAGCCAGTGACTGATCACAGACCACCAAAACTAATCAGGGACTAATCATGCACTGCCCAAACCAGAATTCAGAAATACCACTGAAGATGAACCTCTCATACTGATCATGAGATTGGGCTATAAATCGGAAAGAATTAATAAGTGCAAGCTTTCAGCAGTGAGGAAATCAGAGTAGGAAGATGAAGACATCAATGCACGTACAGTGCTCTGAAAATCAACGCAGGAACCAGATAATGACAGTTGGAATATTAAAATATCTAAAGAACATTGGACTATGATTAAATCTTACATGTTAATCTCACATTTACATAAAGTGAAAGATCTGAAACCTGAAATGTTTCTTGGAATGCGCAATCAAACTGACAAATTCTTAAAGAATGGGCAGCACGGTAGCACAGTAGTTAGCACTACTGCTTCACAGCTCCAGGGTCCCGAGTTCAATTCCCGGCTCGGGTGACTGTCTGTGTGAAGTTTGCACATTCTTCTTGTGTCTGCGTAGGTTTCTTCCAGGTACTCCGGTTTCCTCCCACAGTCCAAAGATGTGCAAGTTAGATTGATTGGCCATGCTAAGAAATTGCCCCTTAGTGTCTAGGGATGCTTAGGTTAGAGGGATTAGTGAGTATAATATGTAGGGAAATGGGGGTAGGGCCTGGGTGGGATTGTGTTCAGAGCAGACTTGATGGGCCAAAGAGCCTCTTTCTGCACTGTAGGGTTCTATGATCTAAGAATACAAACAGCTTTAAAATTCAACAATGTTACTGCTTCACTCAATCGCAGCAGTGAGTTGGATGTTACTCAGATATAGGTGCCTTGTTCATTGCTTGACTCAGTAAAGTTTTGCAACACCAATTTTAAATCCAACCAATTTATTTGATAGTAAATCCACGAGCTTTCGACACTATGTTGTGCCTTCGTCAGGCAAATGCAGTGTTCTGATCTGCAGAGGCACTCATATCCACACAGACAGTGACAGATTGCTGATTAGAATGCGAATCCTTACATCTAACCTGCTATTCAAGTGTTAAAGTGGCTAACAATGTGTGTGAAGGGAATCCTGAGCATTGGTTAGAGAATTGTGTATTTTCTCCAGACAGCACAGTAAGTGAGGTTTTTTGCTAACCCAGGCAAGTTACGGGGGTTACAGATAGTGTGACATGAAGCCAAGATCCCTGTTAAGACCGTCCTCATGTGTGCGGAACTTGGCTATCAGTCTCTGCTCAGCAACTCTGCACTGTCGTGTGTCACGAAGGCCCCCTTGAAGAACATTTACCCGCAGGTCGGAGGCCGAATGCCCATGACTGCTGAAGTGTTCGCCCACAGGAAGGGAACTGTTTTGCCTGGTGATTGTTGAGCGATGCTCATTCATCCGCTGTTGTAGTGTCTGCATGGTCTCCCCAATGTACCATGCTTCGGGACATCCTTTCTTGCAACGTATTAGGTAGACAATGTCGGCCGAGTTGCAAGAGTATGTACCGTGTACCTGGTGAATGGTATCCTCACGTTTGATGATGTCGTCCCTGTCTATGATCTGGCATGTCTTGCAGAGGTTGCTGTGGCAGGGTTGTGTGGGCGAACACTTCAGCAGTCATGGGCATTCGGCCTCCGACCTGCGGGTAAATGTTCTTCAAGGGGGCCTTCGTGACACGACAGCGCAGAGTTGCTGAGCAGAGACTGATAGCCAAGTTCCGCACACATGAGGACGGTCTTAACAGGGATCTTGGCTTCATGACACACTATCTGTAACCCCCGTAACTTGCCTGGGTTAGCAAAAAACCTCACTTACTGTGCTGTCTGGAGAAAATACACAATTCTCTAACCAATGCTCAGGATTCCCTTCACACACATTGTTAGCCACTTTAACACTTGAATAGCAGGTTAGATGTAAGGATTCGCATTCTAATCAGCAATCTGTAACTGTCTGTGTGAATATGAGTGCCTCTGCAGATCAGAACACTGAATTTGCCTGACGAAGGCACAACATAGTGTCGAAAGCTTGTGGATTTACTATCAAATAAATTGGCTGGATTTAAAATTGGTGTTGCAAAACTTTACTGAGTTTACCCCAGTCCAACGCCAGTATCTCTACATCATTGCTTGACTGCCAGATTTACCATCAATACTTTTTCACATAGGATTAAAGTTTTAGGGCCTTTGGGTTTCTTCATCTTATTCAGAGATATTACAGAATTATGTCAAAATCAACACTCTTTACCTTATCTTGTTTCTGACAGCTCTGTTTGATGAAGGACCTGGTAATCTCATGAAGCTGACGCAAAGCTGGAACCACCCAGACTGGTTGCTGGTTATTTTGCTGGGAAGACTGAGAAGAAAAAGCAGAATTTGAAACAATAGGAAAACCAAAGAGCTTTTATTGCAATTTGAATAATACTAAGTATCTGAAACATTTATTGATCTATTGGATGTGAAATTTTAGTTACCATCCAGTGATTGCAACAACATACAACAATGGAGAATAGCAGTTTGACTGACCATATTAGCACACTTTTTGCAAATAAAAGTATCTGGTGCACACACAGAACATAATTAAAGCAGCATTACATATTTCAGTTCTTAAAATAATGAGGATCTGGTGAATATTATTACAGGCTTCAAACAGTTCCTTAAACCAGTTGATCTGTGCAGTCCCATCAGTTCATGGGGATATTTGAACTGCACACTAGGATCTGATCGTTCTCAACCATCTTTTGCTCCAAGGTGAAAACAAAAACATGAAAAAGTCTTATTTTTACGAGAATGAGTATTGACAGTTTATTTGAGCACTTGAAGTTACGAAGCTAGACATTGCAAAAGCAACAAGTTTAACATCAGCCGAGTTACTAATCCAACAATACTTCAGCCTTTTAAAGGCCATACAGATTAATCTTGCTCCTTTGCTTGTTTTCCAAACCTAAATAATTCTCTTTGCCAATAAACTATTTCCTTTTTAAGGAGACTTTATGATGCTTCATTAGTTGCTTAAAAGCAATTTGTGGTAGAGTATTCCACATTCAAACATTCCTTAAGGTAGTCAAATCCTCACCTCCAAACTGTTGGGCGTGCAAGGAGTCAAATCTATCAAAATCTTCTGGCAAGATGGAGTTAAGCAATGGTGTCTAAACGGACTGGGCAGCACAGGTATAATTCCACCCTTTCTTCCCCGTGAACCAAATTCTCTCAACAATTTCCGCCACCCCACTTTCTTATTTTTCTTCAATATTAATTTACCTTTTAAAAATGTTTACAGAATATTGCTGGGAAAATGGACATGCTGTTAGAGTTTTTCCTCTTGCATTCAGAGAAGATGCAAGAAACTAGAAGCCACACATATTCGTACACAGGACCTGTCCTCTTCTGGCAAAAGGAACACGTCCAGGCATCGCGTCTTTTTTGAATGAAATAAAAGCATATGGGATTTTGGTTCCCCTGGTTCATTCTCCATGACAACATCTCAAGAGTTGATTTGCTAACCAAATGCCCTTTTATCATACTCCCCTTAAAATTTGGCAATCCTGCATCTGTCCTGATAAGTACAAAATGAAAAGTTTTGACAGCATGTCTCTCTCTTCCTTTATTACAAAGTGACTATTTTACAGAATGCTAAGTAAAGGTTACCCAGAAATATGCAATTCAAAGTAATATTTCCTCTCACAAAGCCCATTTTCACTGTTTTCATTTTGAATCTTATCTCATTCAAGATTTTAAAATTTATCTTCTCACTTTATTTCAATTACTCCTGAAAATCTTTGAACAGAAATCACTGAACAAGGAAGCACTCCTCTGTATAGCTGAGTGGTACTGGTGCATCCAGGGAAATTATATAGTCTAGATGTACTTAACCTGCATAATTCAAATTCAGCTCACAGTAACACAGCCTAAAGAAAGAATTATCAATTCCTAGTCCAGACCTGCTGGGAAAGCAGGAGGCTTCAGCAAAGCCAGAAGAAAGATTTTAAAATACAAAAGAGAACTCTAAGTACAAATCTAATTATATTATTGTGAATTGTACAGTTTGTTGATTTTATATTTTACTTCGGTTACTCTAATTTCAGCAAAAGGAAATTCAGTTACTGAAGAACAAAATGGTAGGTGAAAACATTTCTAAGTGTTTTCAGAGAAATATGAATGGATTGTATAGGAACAGGTTTATATCAGCATTTTCCACCATAAATGTGAGCACAGGAATTTATAATGAAAAATGTCAACACAAATCATGGCTAGTCACGACAATGACATGCTACATTGGAACTTGTCGTACCACCAACTTGCTAACAAATTTTAAAACTGCTTCATATTACAAAACTCAAATTGCTCATGAATACGAGAAGGCCTCGTGTCAACATCCATGTACAACTGGCGGGAAGTGGGGGGTCCTTGTAATATTGAAAGGGGGAATCATTGATTTAATGACTCAGAAAAAAAATTACAATTTTTCTATAAACTGATTTTTCTATTAATGCCTGAAATCTCACTACTCTGCAATACTTTGAAAGTGAAATATAGGCCAACTGCACTTTAGGGACAGCCTTCTGTCTAGGCATTATTGGGATATCTGGAGATTACAGGGATTCACTCAATACGGGGTGATTTGAAAATGGATATAGGAAGGCACAGAGGAGGTTGGAAAAGAATGAGGCTTAGCTGACTGATGAATTTCTGGCATCTGTCAGCAGTGAAGAAAGTGGTAGTGGTAGATGTGACAGCATCAGCTAGGGAAGGAATAATAAAGTTGAGGAAGATGATGAAAATTTGATTTATTGTCACATGTATTAAGATACAGTGAAAAGTATTGTATTTTGCGTGCTATACAGACAAAACATACTGATCATAGAGAAGGAAATGAGAGAGTGCGGAACGTAATGTTAGAGCCATAGCTAGGGTAGAGGAAGATCCATTTAATGCAAGGTAAGTCCGTTTAGAAGTCTGACAGCAGCAGGGAAGAAGCTGTTCTTGAGTTGGTTGGTATACGACCTCAGACTTCTGTATCCTTTTCCTGAAGGAAGAAGGTGGAAGGCAGAACGTCCAGGGTGCGTGGTTGCTTTGCCAAGGCAGCCGAAAGAGTTGACAGAGTCAATGAATGGGAGGTTGATTTGTGTAACAGATTGGGCTACATTCATGACCTTTTGTAGTCCCCAGCGATCTTGGGCAGAGAGGAACCACAGTAAGTGTAATACAGCCAGCAAAAATGCTTTCTACTGTACATCTGTGAAATCCCATATCCAGTAGCACCAGCATGTGACTATGGGTCCTCTGTAGACCATCAATTTAGAACTTTCAGGCTAGTTTTTGGGTGTGTATCCATTTTTTGTCTGACAACTTGAACATGCCAATTACAAGCAACAAAACACTGATAGTAATTATAGCTTTCAAAGCATTTGAAAAACAAATGAGAATAGACATTGTGCAACTTTAACAACCATTAACACTTAGAATGTTTGTATTTTCTAACAGGTTACAAGTAGATGAGATAATTGTAAGGAGTTTGCTTCCATATTCAGGTCTTTTGAAAGAAAAATGAATTCAAATAATGAGCAAAATTCTGAAGTTGAACGCATTTTTTGAATCTTAAGGCATTAGAAATTAGAGAGGGTGCAGCAAAGAATGGCTTCAGGAATTCAGTTAAATAGAATTCAGTTAAATAGAAAGATTGAAGAAATTGGGACTGTTTTCCTTGGAGAAGAGGTGGTTCAAAGGAGATTTGATAAAGGTATTCAAAATTATGAGGAGCCTGGACAGAGCAGGTAGGGAGAAGCTGTTCCTATGGGTGGGAGGACTGAGGACAGGAGGGCACAGATTCAAGATAACTGGCAAGATGAGGAAAATATTTCATGTAGTGAGTGGTTAGGATCTAGAATGCATTGCCTGACAATGCAGAGGCAGGATCAATTGAAACTTTGAAAAGGAAATTGAATCATTATTTGTAAAAAGTAGTCGTTTTTCAGGGCCAAAGAGGACAGGCAATAAGTGGCATTGAGTGAATTGTTCCTTCAGTTAGCCAGCACAGATATGGATGTTGAATGGCCACCTTCTATACTGTAACCATTTTATGATTCTAAAGATCACAAAAAGAGTCCACTGGTGTGTAATTTGTTGTTTTATATAACTTGGACTTGGCATTCTAATTTATATACAGCAGGCAACAACATAAAAAGCAATCCATTCAAACAGTGTAAATCAGCAAATATGAAACTAGCATGAGTAATACTAGGTTTGAGGGGCTGAATATCCAGGAGTTTAGGGACACAGATGATGCGCAGATCTTAGTTTAGATTATTGCATGTGTGGAGCACAGATGCCAACATGAACTCGTTAGGCCAAACAGCTTATTTCTATAGTGCAATTTCTATTTCATTCTCCCCCCCCGCCCACTTCCTTTCAATCAAGTTTAAATAAACTCACCCAACTATTATTTCTTCCAAGAATTAACCTACCTTTTTAATGTCTTCAATACATTTGATGATATAACTTCGTTTGATTTGCTCCTTTACTGCATATGCTTCACTAAGTATGGTGAGGTGTTCTTCCAGTGCCTGCTGGACCAAGTTAGTGGGTAGTGCTGGTAAATGGGCAAGTTCCCAAAGCACCTCCAGCACCTGTTGTTGGGGAAAGGAAATAGATAAAGAGGAAAAATTTCTTCAAAAAAGCCACACCACAAGTTCAAGTTTATTTCAGAATTACTCAGACTCATTTGTAAATTTCCATCAGCCCTGCCATAATGGTTCTTACCTTTCCTGTGGTATTTTCAGAACGAGCTTCTCGGCCAATCCTTCCTATAAGGCTGAGCAGTTTTTGTCGGATTCGGTCACTCTCAATCTCCCAACTCTAAACAGAAATAGAAAGAAGGTGAATCTACCAAATCAAATTCTTCATCATGGGTCAAACTGTTTTCACGCTTTGCGGTAATTTTTCACTATGCATGCTTCATCGCCATGTAAGTATTGTGCTGAAAATACACAGAAAGCAGACACCCCAGTTGAATGGAATCAAACCTGCAATGCAAAGTTGCCATAACAAAATAGCAGACAAAAACAAAGCAACGAGGGCTGAAACAAATTTGTTCTGATGGAAGGTCAAAGATCTAAAACTCTCCACAGATGCTTACAGACCTGAGTACGTCCAGCATTTTCTGTTTTGTCATTCCACTCAACCTCTAAAACACTATTTTCTAACAGACATGGCTGTATCCAGACATTTCCTCACATTATTATTCACCAGCTAAACCTTCCCCAATTCTTTAACAGCCCTTTTTCCTTCAGGAGAATAAAGCATCTTCCCCAATTTTACACCCCAGCTGTCAACTGCTCAGCACTTGGCCTACCATTTGGCATGCATTTGCAGTTCTCAATTTGATCAGTCAGAAATTATTAGTTTGAAAATAATTTCAAACTAAAATTATTTAGTTTGAAATAATTTTAAAAAAATTGAGAAAGAGCTTTCTTATATGTGAAATTCCTCGATAGCCTATCTACGCAATTTTGTTGCATCATTATCTGAGTATTAACATTCATTCATGCCTTCATTACCTCAAGACTCAACTATTCCAATGCACGTCTGGCTGGTTCCTACATTGAACTTTCTATAAACATTAGATCATCCAGAATTCTGTCCGTTGTATTTTATTACACAGCTAGTCCTATGTTTGCTGACTTACATTAGCTTTCAGTCAAGCATCATTTTAAAGTTCCCACCTTGCTTACAAATCCCTCCATAGCTTTGCCTCCCCACCCCCACCACCCCCATTTCAGTAAACTCATCCTGCTCCATAACCCTCCAAAACATCAGTACTTAAATTCTGGTCACAATTTTAATCCCTCCAAACTGGCAATCCAAACTGTTCTTTCAGTTGTCCAAGCCCCAAGCACTGGAATACCTCTGGAATCTCCACAGCTATCTCACTTTGCTCCTATACCTTACTCCTTAAAGCCTAACTCTTTGACCAAATCTGTGATCGTCTGACCTAAATTCTCCTACATAGTACCGTGTCATACTTTGTCTAATAATGTGCTTGTGAAGTTCCTTGGGGAAGTTTTATTACATTAAAGGTGCTATATGAATACAAGCTATAGAAATATGGCCTTCAGGAAGTAACTTTTCATTTTTTTTAAAACAACCTAAAAGCAACTTATGCCATGTTGGAAGATGCTTCGGCTGTAACATTACTCAAAAGAAGCATATACATTTTCCTCATGGTCTGAGATTCAGACAAATAGAATAAGAACAAAAGTGAAAACACAATATGCAAGCAACAAGTTTTCAAAACCAATTAAGTCTGTTATAAGCTTTATTTCTGAATCATTATGATGTAGTTACTAGCACAAATTATTAGATGCATTTTTTTCCACTATGGAAATATTGTGTCCTTCCTAAAGACATTACACTGTTCCTGAACTGTGGTGCCCAGGATTGTCCATTTACATTAGCTGAGGCTCAACCAGTAATTTAAAAAGTTCGAGCACAATTTCTTTGCTATTGCATCTGATACTCCTAACTATAAGCATAAGTAACTAACATGTTTTAACCATCAACTTGCCGTATCCTTGTTTAGAATTTGCATTTATGGACAGCAAGGGACTCTGCTTTAAACCTTCGCAAAAGTACCATTTATATTATTTTATTTTTCCATATTAGCGCTCCCGAAGTGTATTATTTTGCACTCTCCCACATTCATTTCTATCTGCTATTGTGTGCTAATATCAAACACGCGCATGATTTTTAAAAAATTGACACTGAAACAAGCTGGTCACTCACCTTTTGTATCAAGATGAAGAGATGATTCAGTTGATCATAGTTAAATTTAGCAGCAGCAGCAGCAATAATAGTGTGAATATTTTCAATGACAGTTGAAGATTGCCCTGACTTAATACAAAACAAATCTATTAGGTTTCAAGTTACATGGTCTTTAAGTTTATTATATATGTCCTAGAATCATAGAACCCTACAGTGCAGAAAGAGGCCCTTCAGCCCAATGAGTCTGCACCAACCACAATCCCACCCAGGCCCTATCCCCATATCCCTACAAATTTTATCCGCTAATCCCTCTAACCTATGTATCCTGGGACACTATTGGGCAATTTTGGCATGGCCAATCAACCTAATCTGTCCTTCATTGTAACTTATGAATAAGTTATTCATCCGTGCCCCCCTTGCAAAATACCATCTCATTATTAGCACTGTGAAACTTTAAACATTTCACTTAAATTAAGCATACTAACTTGCATATAACATCAGGCAATAAATCACTTCTTCAAATAATTCAAATGTTACCTGTTAAAGAGAGATATAAAAGGATCCAGAGAAGCAGTATTTTCACACAGAGGGTGACAAGAGGTAGTACTGGTTAGAGATAGGTACAATTTTGTTTTTAAAAAGCATTTGGACAGTTACATGGGTAAGATTGATTTAAAGGGATATGGGCCAAACACGAGCAATTGGGACTAGTTTAATGGTAAAAAAAAAACTGGGAGGCATAGACAAGTTTGGCTGAAGAGTCTGTTTCCATACTGGGAAAAAATAAATACAATATTGTTCTTTTTCCAGTCACATTGACACACTTCAAAGCAGCCTTACTGAACTCAACTGTGAGATACGATAATTGCTAGGCAATGCTCTCAAAATGTTTGAAAATTTAGGTTAGGATTTAAATCCATCAAAAACAAAATTGTTTTCTGAAAACCAATTGTAATATGTAAATTGTCAGCGTTAGTCAGTACCTGAATACGCCAAATCTTGGTAAGTTCATCCATAGAGAGTTTACTGCCCAGCAGTTCAATAATTCCCTTTATTCTGTCACAGTACTGTGCTTGATCAATATTTCCTGCAGAAGTTCAATAAAAACATGAGGTTTTCCGAACGTAGCACAGAAATTGAACTGTCAAAATTAGCATGCGCAAATAGAGCTAGTCACAAGATCGAATATATTCTGGGTGCGAGAATTTAATGTCTATCAGTAGCTCTGCAATATCATTACTGACCATGTCCTGAAGGACACATCTAACCAGACTGGACTGTTGCAGGTGATGAGAGAACACCACAAGGGAAAAACCTACTTGATTTTATCTGCATGATTCTACCTGCCATAGGGTAAACGCCCATGACAATAGTAATATAGACCCTGTAGGAACAAAGTCCTTTACACGGAGGACACTACCACCACATTTCACAGAAATGATTCAGACCAGATTTAGCAATCCAAAACAGGGATTTACGAGGTAGTGTGTGTCATCATTAGCGTAACTATATTCAAATATAATCTATAAATGTCAAGGCCCAGCATATCACTAAAATTTTGAAATGAAACACCTCACAAGCAGCGATGTCATGACAGCGAAATGACATGCACCACCAGATCAAGATCATGAAAATAATACATAGATTTTAATGATCATTTTTAGCAAGGCTACCATAATGCTGCTAATATATAGGTTATGTATAGGTATAATGCGCACTTATTGTAGAAGCAATCTCACCATGGTACAAAGCACCAACACATCACCACACTGTGCACCTCTCTGTAAACTATCAATACATTGAACTGCAATAATAATTTGTAGTCCAATCACAATTCAGTCTGAAAATGAACACGCTGAAGTGACCACCTGTGTATAAATTCAAAAGTCACACATGATTTTTTATTTATTAAGAAATAGTAAATCATCCTCAATTAAGGACTCAGTACAGATATAGCTGAGACACCAGTTGGAGCAATGCCTGCAGACTCAGAACTCTAAATAACACAGTTAGCATCCTTTCAAATTTACTGTACCTTCAAGCGCTATTGACAGTACAGAATTTTCTACCAGCCAGTCCAACAACCGGTCTGTATCAATGGCATTTTTCACAGATTTGGATAAGGTACTGTCTTCAATCAGTTTAGTAACCTGAGGAATAAGGTTGGAAATATTCTGGTTATTGCTGAATGAACTTTGCATCAAAAGAATTCCACCTTTTTTTTTGATAGGAAGGGAAAGCAAATTAATCTATACTACAAGATGAAAATAAGTATAGCATTTCATTCAATGCAGGTTATACAGCATAACTTCAGTTTTGTGAACATTAGTTTAGGTAAATTTTGACAGGGTGAAATTGCCACTGATGCTTCGAGTGTTAATCTAATCATTTCTCATTGGAACATATAAAATGTTCATAAAAACCAAATGAACACTGAACACAAAAAAAATGTCAGTCAATTCAACTCATTTCTAAGCCTCTTTCAGAAGTACACTAACCTACTTACACTTCAATTGAAAAGCTTAAATCACTTCTCTGCTGATAAACTCTGTCCATTTTACTTTTAGCAGTTTAAACAGTATATTGGCAGCTTATTCCAAAATGACCAAATTGTTAGCGAAAAAGCATTATCAGAATATGGCTGCACTCTCTCTATAATTAATAACTCCTGATTTTGTGTAACACTATTTCATATCAATCCCATTGATTTCCTTTGTGTGTGCAACACACTAGTAGTCTGTGCATATTTAATTATTCATGAAGGATGTGTGTTTATGGGAAGATCTTTAGTGTCAACCATCTCTGAACAGAAACAGTGAAGCATCATTACAATCCCTACACTGTAATTCAAGCCAAAATGTTGTTGAATTCCGATAACCACTGATCTATAATCTGTTCATTTAATAAATTTCTAAATCAGCCCTCTGCCATTAATTTCATGACACAACCTACTTTAAAGAGTCAGATGTAATACCTTTATAAATGAAAATATGAGTGCAGTATACCCCACTGGATAATCTTCTGCTAATTCAAATATCTTGTCAAAGAACAACAAAGATCGATGATATGGCTTATCTTTCAGATGATGACAACTTTATATGTGGTATAGTATCAATTTACAATATACTGAAACAGAAGGAATACTGGCTGCTGCTGTCAGGTAGCAAATAAGAGTACAACTCCATCTTGTCTGCTTTTGAAGGTTAGCATGCAATTAACATGTGCCATTAGAATATAAGAAATAGGAGCAAGAATGATCCATTTAGCCCATCTAGCCTGCTCTGCCATTCAACAAGATCCTGCTTAATTTTCTATCTGAATTCCACACTCCCATACTACCTATATTCTTGAATTCCGTTACTACCAAACCATATATTTACCTCTATGTTGAATATACAGAATGATTGAGCATCCATAAGTCATTGGGGTCGAAAACTCCAAAGATTCATTATATTTTTGAGTGAAGAACTTTTTCATCTCAGTCCTAAGTGGATGACCTTTTATTTTAAGGCTGAGGCCTCATGTTCTTGATCTTCCAGCCAGGGGATGTATATTCTCAGCACCTTCCCTGTCAAGGTCCTCAAGAATTTCATACAATTCAATTGGTCACCTTGCATTCTTCTGAACTCCAGGGAATAGAGACCAAAACTACTTCATCTTCCTCACAACAGAATCCCCTTAATCCCAAGAACCAGTCAACCAATCTACTTCTGGGGCAAGTATGTCCTTCCTTCAACATGCAGACCAAAACTACACAGTACTGCAGGTGTGGTCTCACCAATGCCCTGTATAATTGCAATAAGACTTTTCCACTCTTACATGCTCTGACCCCTTTGTAACAAAAAAAACATAACAGTTAGCTTCCTAATTGCATTAAGTATCTGCGTGCTAACTTGACTGTCCTTGCACATGAATTACAAAGCCCCTTTGAATTTCCTAGTCTCAGCATTCAAAACATTATTCTGCTTTTTGAATTTTTTCCCCTACTAAAATGAGCTCCTCACTTTGCCACATAATATTCCAGCTGCCATATTATTGCCCACTTACTCAATTTGACTATATCACTTCACAGCCCTTTCACCACTTACTATCCTGTCTAACTTTGTAATGTAATTATTGATGATCAATAGTTCCAGCCTTCATAACCTCAGGCAATTCTAACTAGTAATCCAATATTAATTAAAACTATAAAACAACACCCCACCCCAAAAAAACCAATTAACTTACCTCTTTCAATGAATTCATTTTTGCGCTGAAGTGGGGAGTTTTCAACATACGCAGGAGTATATCCAACCGGAGGTCATCCACCACCATCACTAACTCTGGCTGAAACCGCATGCACAATAATTTGATGGCAGAGAGGAGCTCTGGAATGGTCACAAGTTTCTGGATTGGGCAGCAGATAAAAATGTTGTATGCTGTAACATGCAAGTAACTCAAGACAAGTGAAAACAGGTCCTCTCTTCTTTGGGTACTATACCATTAGTAGGGCCATTTTACCATCAGGGACACTTACGAATAACAATTTACAAGTTAATCCACACCAAATGTTGCACAGGGAAATTGAACTCTTGCATTTGGGCATCAAGACGCAATCTCACTACTCTCAGAGCAGTTTCAGCATGACGAAAATAGCAGAGACTCACAAATAAGAGCTTGCATTCATTAAGCACCTTGAATGTAACAGAATTGCCACAAAGTGCTTTGCAAGTGCAATATAAAACAAAACTTAACACTGATTCCTAAAATAGTATGAGCGCAGAAGGGATAGGTTTTAGGAGAGACAGAGAGGCAGACAGGTTGAAGGAAAGAATTGCAGAGTTTAGCAACATGGCAGTTGAAGGAACTATCACCAATAGTGAAATGATTTAAATCGGGGATGCTTAAGAAATCAGAATGGAGAGTGCAGATACTTTGGACGGTTTTGTGGCTAGAGGAGATTACAGAGATGGGAATGGCAATGTAGGGATTTGAAAACAAAATGAGGCATTGTTTAACTAGGACTCCATGTGGGTCAATGGAGGAAAGGGACTTGAAGAAGTTAGGAGCTGAAGTTTTCTCAAGTTTGAGGCCAGCCAGAAGCGCATTCGAGTAATCAGGTTTTGAGGTGACAAAGATACAGGTATGTGCTTCAGTAAGGGTTTGCACCGTTTGTACATACTTCAAATCTGCAGAAATGCCTCATGGTTCAAGAAGAAAATCCAGATTTGTTTTCAAAAATAAATTGAGACCCAAGGAGATAAAACACTTGATTTAAGGAAGCCAACTCAGAAAAATCTAATTAAGTTACCTTATCTTTCAGATCTTTTTCTTCTAAACTTTGTACATAGCGAATCATTTTATCAATGACTGGGTCCAGCATGGGCTATCAAACAAAAAAAGTTATATCACATTTTTATTTCATGTTCATTACATTTATTTTGGAACAAATATTATGAGGATGAAACAAGATCTTATGCAATTAAGATTGGTGTATGGCCAAACGCAGTTTCCATCTTCCTCATTTATTTTAAGTTAACTTCTTTTTCAGATTTAACTATTTTACTGAGGATTTTAATGGTATTGCTTGCTTACCTGTACGACTGTGGGATTTAGATATTCAGCACATACTCCCAAAGGCTGTACCAGTGCAGACACAGCCTAAAAACAAAAACACAATAAAGGTTTAAACCATAAATTGGTCTTGTAGTAACCCACCAGATTTATGCAATACAATTAGGTCTGTCATTTCCAGCGTTTTCGCAATTATTAGTAATGGAAAGTAAAAGAAAAACATTTTTCCCTTCAGATTTGCAACCCAAGTTTTTAAGATTTGATATTAGTAACTGTTGCATCATGGTAGACCCAGTTACAATACAAAATATGAAGTAATACAAGATAATAGAATATACATTTGCATTCACATACATCGCCAAGTTACTGTATTTATTCGTATTGGGTATAAAAATCCTATGGATAGAGTTTGTCAAATTACTAATTTCAAAGCAGAGTTTTATAAGATGATGGTACGGTGTTATAAAAGAGGAACTATCAAAATAGTAAATTAATTTAAACCTGCTACCATGAGAGGAGAAGGCGATTTAAAAAAATAGCATTACAAACGGCATTTAAATTATGCTCATTTAAGTGCATCCAAATTACTATCAGGACCTCCATTACATTGTTTGGAAAGTAATTACTTACTGCAGTTTCTATATCCTCTGCGCCAAGCTTCAGCTGGATTGCTGAAAACCCACCCATTTCTCCAAACTGGAAAACAAAATATAATTCATCAATTAATTTGGTGACAATTGTTTCATAACACAACTGTATCAAACTAAGTTAAAATACAGATGAAAACCAATTTCTCAATGAACCAGCTAAACATTGTACTGAGTGTAACTTACATGACTACTAGACACTCAGTCAGACACATGCTTTTCTGTTGGATGTTTTATTAGAGTTTACATTTTCCAATGTTGTTGCCATTAAGGCTGAAGTTTTTCTATGTACTTGCAAGCCAGATGATACAAGAATGACTCAAAAACAGATTATTTGCTGCCATCATACTTTTGAATGGACCTACCATATATAAAGTTGTTCTTTCTCTACACCCTATCCATTACTACAACACTATATTCTGCACTCTTTCCTTCTCTATGTACTGTATGAACAGTATGTTTTGTCTTCATAGCACACAAGAAACAATACTTGTATCCCAATACCTGTGAAATTAATAAATCAAATCAAAGAAATGTCATACACAGGCATAATGCTCAAGTATTGTTTATAACATGGATAAAGGGTAAGGTAGAAGACAATAAGATAACAGGCTTAACTAAGGCCTTACTGAGTAGTTCTGCTAAGGTGTAAACTCAAATCTCCTGTGCCTTGGAACAAGGATGTAAAAAAATCACAAAGACCTACACATAGTAGGTAGATACGGCAGTAAGATTTTGATTGATGTAGTCAAAATTTCCCAAAATATAACTCTGAAATTTAATTTATCCAACAGTTATGAGTACTGGATTAACTTTGCAAAGCTCTGCTAAACAGATGCTGAATCCTGTATGAGGCTGCCAGATACAAACAGATTCGATGAAGATACCAGGGATGCTAACTCAAGTGTAAAGAGGAGATAATTCAATATCAGTCATTGCTGGCATTTCTAACATACAGTGCTGCTGTATGTAAAACTTTTAAAGATTCTTTAAAAGTTTTAAGAATAACTACTAGCAGGAACCACAATGCTCAGTGACTGAGATAAACTGATGACTGACAATCAGAACATAACACTAGACAGTTGCTTAGTGACCAAGTGCTGTTAATAGGAATTTAGCAAACACGTACAAAAACCATTTGGATTGTTTGTGCTAGCACCAGTGAATGAGCTAAGATCACAATGCCCTGGAAAGGATGTGAGAATTCTTGATAGGATTCGGGAGAGATTTACCAGAATAGTTCCAGGAATGAGGAATGAGGAATTTTATATACAAAGTTAGAGAAGCTGGGGTTGTTCGCCTTACAGCAAAGAAGATTGAGGGAAATTTGACAGATTTTTATAAAGTAGACAGAGAAAAGTTATTCCTACAAACAAGGATTAGAGGGACATAAATTTAAGTTCGGATAAGAGATGCAGAGGAAGCTGTGAGGACAAAGATTTCTTTTTTCTAAACACACATGGTAAAGATCTGGAACTCGATGCCTATGACAGTGGTGGAAGCATTAATGATAAATGATTTCATAAGGAAACTGGATAGGAAGTAGAAGAAACATGGATAGGGCATTGAATGGCATTGACTGAATCACCCTAAAGGAGGCCAGCTTAGATATTAAGCCAAATGGCATCCTCCTGTAACTTGATGACAAAGAGTACAATTAAAATTAAAGGTTGTTTTCGGAATGCATCTGAAGAAGTAATTTTAAGTTGTACAACATGAAGGTAAAGTACTACTGATTTTTTTTTTTAAGTGGTTTAACTAAACAATCACTTTATTTGCACCAAGTATTTTGACCTACATCCAAATTTTCATGGGATCTGAGAACTAATGAACTAAGTGTCAATACTAAATGACCACAACTAGAGTAAAGAAATTTATTAGCACAAGTTTAATTAGCAGTTCAGATCTAGGGGAGCCCATTCATTGAGTCACCATCAATACCATATCATATTCCACTGATTTATATAACTTATTTAGCTCTTTCAAAAAGCCAGCACAAGCACAATTAGCCCAATGGCCTCCTTCTCTTCAGTGTTTCTATTCCATCATTGTCTATTAAAAAGTTTCTAGTCTCCACCTTTCAAGAGTAAAAGCAAATAAAACAACATTGCAGGAATTCTGTAACTGCCCTTTCCTCAACACCACCATTGCACTGCCCCAGCAAGGGATCCAATGATCCTTCCATACTCTTTCCTGCAATGCTTACTATACAAAAATAAGAAATGCAATAAGATGACTTGATTACTTACAATACATGCACATGAATACATTATCCTTTAGGCAATTTGACAAGTGCATATGGGGATAAAAGTAAAGTGATGAGGAGAGGGGATGTGATGGGATGGTGTAAAATAATAGAGTGCCTACCCGATTAACCAGATCTATGAGCCATCCATGAGGTTCCTGTAAGAGCAAAGATAAAAGCAAATAACAAATAGTCAACAATTATCAGTTAAATCCACGATGTAACTGTATGACTAAACGATAACTCAATCTATGCCACCTAGAAGGTCAACAGACTCACAGAAACATCATCCATAAGTTCCCCTCCAAGTCATACATCACCTTTACTTAGGAATGTATAATGAATGATTCTTTCTGACCCTGGGCAAAATTCTGGAGCTTTCTCTCGAATAGCACTATGGGACTGCTTTCACACCACATGAACAGCAAGAAAGTGGCTCACTACTCAAAATAAGGATGGGCAATATATGCTGGCCTTTTCAGCAACATCAGCCTCTCGAATAAGTGGAAGAACAAAAAAAAAATCAGGGTTTGCCATCAATGGAAAAAAATTTCTTCATTGGTTACTAACTTAAGTCGTTAACTACTTACAGTAGTTAATATGTTACTATGTACTCATGATGTGGTGATGCCAGCGCTGGACTGGGGTGCGCACAGTAAGAAATCTCACAACAACAGGTGAAAGTCCAACAGGTTTATTTGGAATCACAAGCTTTTGGAGCACCACTCCTTCATCAAGTGCTATATACTGAACATCAAGAGCCTTAACATATGGGCAATTAGTAATCTTTAACTATTTTAAATATGGTAGTTTTTATTTGGCACAAAGAGCCTAAATTCAAGGTGGTAGATGTACAGTACAGAAACACATTTCACCAAGCAAGACCAGAAAGAAATAACTTTCAAACCTCCAGCCAGTGTTGGATTCCAAACATAGCGTACAATCCTTCTGAATTTGGAGGTGCCGTGCAAGAACAGGCAGATGAGTAACCATTCACACATTATATAGTATGATGCCAGTAGATATAATGGCAGCTTTTTCCTTAATGATTTACACTTAAGAAAAGAACATTAAAATATATTGGCCAGCTTTTGCAACAGACAATAAAGCAATGGCACTTAGCACCAACCTCAAAAGAAAAGCACCACAATATCTAGTAATTGCTCTGGTACAGATTTCACCTTCCCTGACATTAACTTGAAACTGGGCCAAGTAAAAGAGATCTCCTTTAAAAGAGATCATCCAGCAACAGTAATGTCAAGCAGGGTAAGCAAGCAATCACACCAAATAACTGAGTAAACCAGGAAATAAAATGCAATTATCTTTTTTTCAGACCGTGAAATAAAGGTCGAGACATCTTTTGTTTTAACAAGGTAGTTGGCATCTTAAAAACTACAGAATTATCCTGACAGATAACACACAAAAACAACAAGTTTTTTAGGAATTGGGAGGTTATTGAACATAATTATGAACTCAGTACACCATTAAAAATCTAGTTATACCTATTCAACAAGGTGTAACAGAGGAACGGAATTGTAACTTCTTTACAAATATTAGGAGCATGATGATATATTTTGGCCCCTCAAGTTTTCCTTTCCATTCAGTAAGGTCATGGCCGATCTGATTGTGGCCTCAACTCCACATTTCCCCTCCCCCTACTCCAATAACCTTTGACTCTCCAATTAGTCAAAAACATATCTACATCTGCCTTAAAATGTCTCTGCCACTCTCTGGAGGAGTGTTCTCAAGATTCAAAACCCTCCAAAAGCAACAAATTCTCATCTATCTTCAATGGTGGACCCCATAATTTTAAACATTGTCTCTCATTCAAGGGGAAACAACTTTTCAGGTCCACCTTGTCAAGCCCCCGCAGGGTCCCAAATTTCAATGTGGTCACCTTTCAATTTTCTAAACTCCAAATGATACAGGCTCAGCTTGTCCACCCTTTCCTCATAAAGGTATCAGTGAAATCACCAGTCAGCTGTAGCATTACGTCCACCTATGCTGCAATGTGGGTTTAAGTTTATATTTTCCTGCTCTCATTAGGTTATTTCTATACTGACAATTGCAAAAACTTGTGTAAAAAGCAGAAGTGTGCCTTGTCTGTAGGGAGGTGGGGCACGATTAAGTGTGTGCATGTGTGTCTGTGTGTGCATGGGGGAAGGGTGGGAATCATGGAGGCAGATTACTATATTCAGTCCTGCCCATGTCTTCAATTTGGTAGTTCAAGACCAGAGGCCTAGAAGTCAAAAAAAATCATATCATGGAGTCATAGTTCATCAAAAGTCAGTTTGGGTCTTGCTTTGTCAACTATATCTTTAAAGATAGTCAAACTGAATAGTCATTCCCATATTTTGTATTTGCCTTGATATTGCTGTTGAGTGGCATCCCATTCTGTACCACACAATTAAGAATTCATGTATCTCTCCACATTTGAAACACTGTCAAACTCACCTTCTGCAGGTTGACTGGTGGTGAGACGGCATACATTTTGCCATCTCCAAAAACATCTGCCCAATTCCTTTGGCACATTTTCATTCGGTTCTTGAAATGGTATTCATTGCCTGGATTAAAAGCCTGGAAATTGAAAGAAAATTATTAATATTTCATATGAGGTAAAAACTACCACTTTAAAATGATTGTGCCTCATCTTCTTAAGTGGCAAAATGTGAAATTAATACTAAAACAGAAAAAAGTCTGAATCCTTAATTTATTTTCTTCTTTTCAGCACCATTACCTAGTTGCAATTCTCAGGACAGGTTTTCATCTACGTTCTTTTGCATCTGACTAAAGAGTGAAACATACGGTGTAAGCTAATTAGATTTTCCTTCTACTTAGTTGATCTATTTTGTATTGCACTCAGCAAATGCAACAACAGCTTTGTATTGTACAACAGTAGGAAGGACATAGCATAAATCAGATTCTTAAAATTTTATGATACCAATTAAATAACTTTTTTGTTAGCTGGAGAGGAAAGAAAATACTTTCATTATACATTTTTCAAAAAGATAAATAAATGCAATTAATGAATAGTTCTAAGTGACAAGAATAGTTACAGCACAGAAGGCCATTTGGGTCATTGTGTCTACGCCAGCTCTCTGCAATAGCAACTCAGTTTGTCCTATTTCCCAACCTTGCCTGGTAGCCTTGCAAATTTTTCTTCAGGTGCCTATCAAACTCCCTTTCGAAAGTGCAATTACATCTTCCTCCATTAAGGCAGTGCAATCCAGGTTCTAACCACTCGTATAAACTGTCCTGGATTAAGCAACTACATAAGCTGAGCCACCATGGGTTTTTTAGCCAATCATCTTTAATTGGTTTTCTCTTGGTCCTTCCGCCAGCTGCAGCGCTTCTGTCCAAATACTCTCTCTAGATCTTAAAACACTGAGCACTGCTTTAAATCTTCTTGCAACTTTTCTTTTCCAAGGAGAACAGCTCCATCTTTTCCAATACACCCATGCACATGTAGCCCCTCACTCCCAGAACCACTCCCATAAAGATTTTCTGCAGCCTCTCTCAAAAGACTGCTGCCAGAATTGGACAGTAATCCAGTTAAGGCTGGACCAGAGTTTTATAAAAGGTTTGTCATGTTTTTGTACTCCATGCCTCGCCTTATCAAGTTCAGGATCCAGATGATCTTTCAACTACTTTCGCAACCTACAAATACATTTTGATGGCTGAAGTACAAGGTCATAATTTAATACATCAGGGACAAGTGATTCAACTTTAGGTGCAATCATCAACCAGTAAACAAATTAATGTATATTTCTGAAAAAAGTGAAGGATCCAGTTTCTGCTGTAAATACATGTGGATATTGTCCAATGCAAAATTTTCCATGAATCAGAAAAATGTTTGCACTAAAGTAATTACTTGATATATTTCAGAGGGTAAAATGATGTTCTATATATCAACTGAAAATGGGTTAGTCATGGTTTCATCTACCACTTGCGTTGAATACTATTTTAAATAATGAAAAGTAACTTTTTAAAAAATGTAAAAACATTATGCAAAACTAATTGCACTGGTGAAAGGTAGTTTCTCAGTAAATGAAACTGTAAAAGCTTTTGAAGCATGTCTTCCAACGACCAGTTTCACATTTCCCACGTTATGGTTTTGCACAGAAGATGCAGAAGCTTGTATTGTGCTGTAACTTACACTTGAAATTTCTCATTTTGGTGAACAATACTGAATGAAACCAGAGAAACCTAGCAGAAAATCACTATGTCTATACTTATAGATGCTACAATTGTCTCCATACCATGGTGAGTACTCCCATAAGGCTGATGGGAATTGGGTCTTGTTTGATTCGCTCTGCAACCAGATCCACTAAGAGCATTACCATATTGTAGATTCCCTCATGGATTTCAGTACCCCATTTATGGACAGCACTTGATGTTAGCAACTGTAGAAAAGATCAAGCAAAAATAGCTTACATTCTCTGCAAGTTTAAATGCAATAAAAATTTGAGTGATGAATAATACATTAAGCAATCCATTCAGTGATAAAAACTTGTCAATAAATTATATATAATATTATATTTCATATACTAGCTCAAATTTTCTCTAGTTTCGTATCATTGAGGTAATGCTTTACTTGTAGCACACAACTATGATCACCACCAGATTAACTTTGTCCGATAAGACTAAAGATTAGACTATAAAGCATTGTTCAATCCTACAAGTTAGAATGCAGATACAATTCTGTTTTATGTCTAATATCTGAGAGTCTAAGTTACTTCTTTTAATTTACCTTTTTAAAAGCTTCTGGCATACATCGGTCTGTAAATCGTTTGCAATTTTCATCAGCATCAGCAAGACCTGCATTGATCAGATGAAATCAAAGAGAGGCAGAACAGTAACAATAAAAACTTCAGGTAGCCAAAGTTAGTGAGTCTGATGGAAACAAATAAGGGAATTTCTCACCTGTCCGAACACTTTAAAACCTAATCCATGCAAAATTTCAGGAAAAGTAAAGGGCAAATTCACAGGCACTAAATATAACAATTTTCTTAATCATGTCCCACTTCTGTCAGTAATTAGCATGATCCTGGACTTCTACTACTCTGCAATTAGTTAAATGCAGGGTGATTCTACTGCTTTTTTTTGGCAAGGGTGCTTTCAAGTTACAATTAAATGAATTGTTTGGAAACATTCTTCTAACCAAAGATATTTTACCCCAACAAAAACAATGTTCGCTTCAGGAAGCGACTTAATGTATGGATGAGAGGGCAAGTTCATAAATTAACTAAGAAAGAACGAGAGATATTTAGTCTTTAAAGTTACAGCCTTTAAAGTAGGAACATGGCCAAGTTACATGCGACAACAATCAAGAGTCCTGCTACACTCACCATCCCTCATTGCCAGCCTCTGCAAATGACAAGTCTGCCACAGGTATGTGCAGGGGAGATTCACTCTCACATAGGTATTTGCTTTTACTTCCACACTCAGATCAGCTTTCCATAGCATGAAGATTATCTGTACAGTATAATGGCTGACACCACGGACAGAAAATGTTTATTTTGCCCTAATTCGTCAATTTCCATTTTCCATATTGGTCTATGCTAGCAAGCAAATTATTTCTGGTTTATTATGAAGCAGGCAAGCTGCTGTAATTTGACTCTTTGATCCCTGTAGTACTTACCAAGCCTGGCTAGGCACGTGGATGCTATCAGGCACTTGCCCAATGACTCTTCACGTTTGTAAGGAATTGACCAGTGATCAGTAAACACTCGGCTTTCCAATTCGTAAAGGTTTGTGGTGGGAAATTCAATGCTCCCCGAACAGTTTCCATTCTCATCATTGCTTCTCTGCAAGAAAAGAGATTGGATTTAAAACAAATTAACAGTTACAGATGATCACTTTCTCATTTTTCTTTCTTCCTAACATCACCATTGAAGCTAGGTAAAAATGTTTTTCTCACTATGTAAATATTAAAAAGCAAATTAGTTCAATTTTAAATGATGAATAAAAGCATCAAGCTCAGGATTATTTTTATAGTTAAATAGCTAGAAAAACATGCTATAACCCATCACGTCCAAAATCAATACCAAAAAAGGGAATAATTTTCAGAAAAAAGGTTAGTCTGCCACCTTACATGGGACCACCATTCAGTTACCCTCCTGGTTAACCAATTTTCCTCATTTAGTTACAAAAAAATGGAGTCAAAGCTAAATGAGGCATCAGTAACATCAAACAGAACAAGATGGTCATCTGCGTACACAGGTCAGAAAAAAAAACAGTTCATGAAAGTGGAGTGGAATTAATGAAGGTCAATGTGAGCCTGCCACATTAAGAATTTTAAATACATGACTGTTCAAGTCAAGCAAGAATCATGCATTCCTAATGGCAACAAAACAAAGGAGATGGTCATCAATTTCAGGAAACATAGGAGAACATGCCCCTGTCTACATCAATGGGGGTAGAAATGGTCAAGAGTCTTTAGGTGCCCAGAACAACAACTGTCCTGGTCCCTTCCAAGCCAACATTATAGTTAGGAAAACCCATCAACACCTCTACTTTCTCAGAAGACTAAAGAAATTTAGCATGTCTGTAATGATTCTCACCAACTTTTACAGATGCACCACAGAAAGCATTCTTTCCGGTTGTATCACAGCTTGGTATGGCTCCAGCTCTGCCCAAGACCATAAGAAACTACAAAGGGTCGTGAATGAAGCCCAGTCCATCCACTGATTCTGTCTATACTTTCCACTGCCTCAGCAAAGCAGCCAGCACAATTAAGAACCCCACACATCCTGGACGTTCTCTCTTCCACCTATTTCTGTCAGGAAAATGAGGTCACGTACCAACCAGCTCAAGAACAGCTTCTATCCTGCTGCCATCAGACTTTTGACTGGACCTACATTGCATCAGCTGATCTTTCTCTTTACCCTAGCTATGACTGTAACACTACATTCGGCACTCTCTCTTTCCCTTCTCTCCGAACTGTATGCTTTGCCTGTATGACATGCAAAAACACTTCACTGTATACTAATACATATATGACAATAATAAACCAAATTTAAATGTGCATGATTTCATTATTGTGCAAAAAGCACCAAATACATAACCCCAATGTTCCAAAATCCAATTTGAAAATTGCACCGTTGTGCATGTGCATTTTAATTCCAGTTATTTTTTCAGCTCCCTGTCTTTGCTGTTTGAAAACCTGCACTAAAATTTTAAATACTTGCAATGGATCCGATAAAAACATACTTCTTGGATTGCTCCCAATCTCCATAGCACTTTCAATTTTCAGGAAGTCATTATTTTAAGTGTCACCTTTGTAAATCACAACCGTATCTAATCTACACTGCGGAGACTCAAATTAACCAGATAAATTATGCCAAGATTGCTATATCTGACCCATTAGTCACACAACTTTCAAAGTTAATTAGCAGCAGCAAAAACTAGATTAGAACTTTAAATATCAAACATCAATATCCAGTAAAGATCTGATGCAAAGGACTTGAAAATGCATATGAGAGCTGTCATACCAATTACAGGGCACACACACAATACCAATACTATCTAGTATGAATGTTTGTAGATTAAACAGATTTCAGTCTTTTCCGCAAGTGCAATCTCTACATACAAGTAAACAGCTCAACATGTGAACCAAAGGAAGAAAATAGGCACTGCATTAAGGAAGTATTCATCTTCCTTGTGGGATACACAGGTTAAGGGCCAAAAATCCTCAAAAATCACAGTTTGAATCCATGTTTCCATTTGTTCAAGTAGGTCCCCAACTGCAGACACAACAGATCATATAGGCTGATGTGGGATTTATCAAATGAGGCAACATCCTTTCCAAATCTCTAGAACCACATAATACAGGGAAAATATCATCATTAATTTTAAGTACCAAGAAAAAGGGGGTTGTATGGACTTAGCTGGAATGGCAACGTTGAGCCAGCATATGGGTTGCCATCCAGGTCTGAACACCATTATACAAAGCATTTGTCACGCAGTTTCTTCTTTCTCCATCATCATTATGCTCCCTCCACAGACAATTCAGTTTTAATGTTCCTCTAATTAATTCAAATTTATTTTTCGAAGATAGCTCTGAAAGCAGAAGTTGTTACAGAAATCTCAAAGCTACACAATCTCAATCTCAAGCTTATAATGCCCTGCATAAGCATAGAATTTTGCAGTTGCAATGACAGTAATACTCACCATCATTACAACTATGAAACTGACAGGTTCTTGATAGAATCCCTTCAATGCAAAAGGCAGCCATTTGGCTCATCAAGGCTACTCTGACAGACAGAGCATCTTACTCAGGCTCAAACCCCGCCCTATCCCTGTAATCCCACACATTTACTCAGCCAATCCCTTTAACCTGCATTCCTTCGGGCTGTGGGAAGAAACCAGAAAAACCGGAGAAAATCCAATGCAGACAGGGAGAGAATGATCAGACTCTGCAGACAGTCACCTGAGGTCAGAATTAAACTTGGATGCCTGGCCAGAGAGGCAGCAGTGCTAATCAC
This sequence comes from Sphyrna mokarran, assembly GCA_024679065.1. NCBI lineage: Eukaryota > Metazoa > Chordata > Chondrichthyes > Carcharhiniformes > Carcharhinidae > Sphyrna > Sphyrna mokarran. Next base: position 27,311,836 of record JAGIQG010000009.1, read on the forward strand.
TGTATCACCAGTTAAACTAAACATCTTAATGTCATTGTCAGTGATAGTCTATTTCTTCATAGGTGTGAAGTTTCTGCAGATGGAAGTTGACAGAAACCACAAAGTGACTTTTACGCCACTAGTAGCACAAACTAAAACTGAAAATTACGTCTTCTTGACAGAGCTGCATGAAGAAACTGACTATTATTGGCAATAGCCTCAAGATGTTTTGTTCAACCAGTGGCAAAGTAGTTAGTACTGCTGCCTCACTGCACCAGGGATCCGAGTTCGATTCTGATTTCGACTGAAGTGGAGTCTGCGTGTTCTTTCCACGTCTGCATGGGTTTCTTTTGGTGTTCTGGTTTCCTCCCACAGTCCAAAGATGTACAGGGTCTTTAAAGGCGCATTTAGTTCCTAATCATTGCGAAGTGAATCTCTTCGGCCTTGAAAAAGTAATTTTATATTTATGAAATGTCAAACTACTTCTTTATGATACAAATTCCATAGTTTACCATATTAAGTTCTGGTGTATTCCCAATCCTTATCTTGCTCTGTAAAATGTATAATTCCATCACTGCTGACCATAAAATCTCATTGTAGCTGCTTTGCACATTAGGATGAATTTTTTCAACACTTCAAAACAACATGAAGCATTCCTCAACAGAAATAGGATAAACAAGTCATTGCCCTCAATATGCAGAGGATTCCATTTTAAAAATACTGATTTTAGTTGATGCAAAATCTGAAGTGCCACAAACCAAGTTTCCTGATGGCCTGTTCGTGTTTTTCAATTCTGTGCTTTCACCATGGAGTCATGAAAAAAACTTCATGTCAGCAGTGAAGAAAATATGTCCAAAATTTGTATTAAATGTAAACCAGGATAACTTGTCCAATTCTGGACAATGTTTTAAGAAAGATGCCAAGGCCTGAGGAAGGGGAGAAAGTAGAAATTGATTCTAAGGTTATCAGGCATGTAAGACCTCAGTTGCATAACCAGACTTGAGGAGCCTTGCTCTCCTTACAGCAAAGGTCAAAAAACTTAAGTCATGCAAAATCGTGAAGGAATTTGATAGAATGAGTAAAAAGAAAACTGTTCCTAGTAGTAGTGGATCAGTAACCAGAGGACACAGATTTAAGGCACTTGGCAAAAGATCCAAAAACAAGACACGGACAAATTGTGTGTCAAGTTGCTATGATCTGGAATGCACTGCCTGAAAAGCTGGAAGCAGAGTGTTAATGTGAGTCATGCAGTGCTTGACCATGCTTACGGGATTCTTTGAAAGCAGGCATAAATGTGGTTTATAGAAATTCAAATTATTTAATACAGTATCACATCAAGACATCTATCAAAGATATGATTTCTGGCACTAGAAATTAAAAATCTATGCACACGGCTAGGAAGATGGTTAAGCAAGCAAACAGCAGGCAGTAAGAGGATGGTTTTGGATTGGAAAGATTGAGTATTACACAAGTCTATGTCTTTAATATTTACATAAATTTTCTTTAATATTTACATAAATTCTATGAATTTAGGAATTGTTAGAGGATATAACAACTTGTAATGAGGAATGTAAAAAACTTCAGAAGATAGTTAAGCAGGAGGTTAGATGGACGATGTACTTTTATGTAGATAAAAGTGCAATAGATATGAACATATGTACACGCGAAGGAGTAGAAGGAGGCACTGTGCCCCTCAAGCCTGCTCTGGATTTCAATAAGATCATTACTGATCTTATATTGGTAGAAAGGAAATACACCTTAAATTATAAGATTTTAAATGGAGTAGAGAAACAAGTGGGACTTTGGCATGCAACCAAAAACATTAAAAGGTTGCAACACAAATAGATCAGGTCAGAGAAAAACGTAAACCAAATCCTTGGTTTCCAGAGGGAGACTAGAGCGGGGAATACTTTGCCACAAAATTATTTTGAAGTTATTTAAACAGTTTCTTCAACATAAGAATATCCATGAAGCAGCTGAAAGAACAAGATCAGAAAATGCTAGAAAATTTCAGTAGGTCTGGCAGCATCTGTAATTTTGAGAATTTTACTCAAAAGGATCCAGATGACCATGTGACAAAGGATCATAGGACTCGAAACATCAGCTCTTTTCTCTCCTTACAGATGTTGCAAGACCTGCTGAGATTTTTCAGCAATTTTTTTTCTTTTGGCTTCAGATTCCAGCATCTTCAATAATTTATTTTTATAAAGAACAAGATTAGATTGGTGGCTCAAGTGATTTTGATTCGCATGTATTAGCATAGAATGAAATAGAATGTTTCTTGCGTGCTGTACAGATAAAGCATACTGTTCATAGAGAAGGAAACAAGACAGCACAGAACGCAAGGTTACAGTCATACAGGATACAGAGAAAGATCAACTTAATAAAAGAGAATAAAGTTTTAGAAGCAAAGAACAAGAGTAAAAGACTGAATTAGAAGGTATGCTGGGCACAACTTGAAATAAGTCACCTTACTCATGCACCATCTTGGAAGATCTTCCAAGTGGAGAAAGGCACCAGCATTGGCTTGATGGCTTGGATCATAACATTCTCTTGATTATACTTTAAAAGAAATCAAGTTAATATATTGGCCCAATATTTTCTAAAAACTTGGTGTGAAACAGGTACATATGGCCTAACGCTAATTTTCAAAACAAAAGGTTGAAGAATTTGGGAGCAAATAACTAATGGCCTTCTTCCTCGAGCCTTTCTAACAATTCTGCAAGATCGACATTAAAACTCTTTGCTATTTATTAACATCACTGCCTCCTTTGCCTCTCCATACCAGCATTTCCTGAATTTACATCACTTTTGAACAAGATGCAAATTTACATCTAAAACTTCAGGGGAAACAAAGACCAGTCAGAATTCTGATGCATTATTCAGATTTTTTGTGTTTTTTTTTTAAAAATTGTCCTAATAATGTATTTTCTCTATTTTTGAATGCATCTTTACTGAATTGGAATGATTTGGATTAAAAATAAAAAAAACTTACACAATTACAATTTGTATTCATGTTGGGCCTAGTACTACACATGATTGTCACTTGTTTGATGACTTCAGCTTCTAACCTTCCTCTGTATGCTAACGAGATTCGTGGAAAATTTCACAGCATAACTCACTGACTGGCATTAATGGCACAACAACACAAATGAAACTGAGCAGATTAACATTTTGTGGCATGGAATGCTGATTGAAGCCTGCTAAAAAATGAAACTTACGGCGGTTGCATGTGCATTGTGTCATTTCCAGAAACTCAAGGCTTTAGTCTTTAAATTACACATTTGTAAAACAAAACTGTAGACAACATTTACCATTTCAAACAGGCTTCAATTCAGAAAACAAATAGCATCCTGCACTTAAATCACAATTAACTGTATTGATTGCAAAGATTTCTGTTGAGCACTTTACTCTAATGGAAGAATAATGTTCCAACTAGAAGATGCAAACAGATGCAATCAATTAGGAACATTTGCAGCTATTTTTCAACAGTTGATACAGCATCCATTGCAACAGGAGCATTCCAGTCTACAGTATGATTGATTGAGCTGCAGAAGATTTTGGGTTTAAATCCCATTCCAGGGCACACAATCCAAACAAATCCTAGTCAATATTTATCCTCAGCCAACATCTAAAAACACATTTTCTGGTCATTATTTCAATCCTCTTCGTAGGAGCTTGCTTTGTACAAATTAAGTAATCTCACAACAGCAGGTTAAAGTCCAACAGATTTATTTGATAGCACATGCCTTCGGAGTGCAACTCCATCAGGTGAGTGAAGAATTCAGTTGACAAACAGGGCATATATAGACACAAGCTCAATTACAAGATAATGGTTGGAATGTGAGTCTTAACAGATAATCATGTATTCTTCATATGCAGACAATATGAATGAAAAGAGGCGTGGATTGTCTCCAGCCAGGACAGTTAGTGAGATTTTGCAAACCCAGGCAAGTCGTGGAGGTTATAAACAGAGTGACATGAACCCAAGATCCCGATTGTGGCTGTCGTTGTGTGCAGAACTTGCCTATCAGCTTCTGCTCAGCGATTCTGTGCCGTCATGTGTCGTGAAGGCGGCCTTGGAGAACGTTTACCCAAAGATCAGAGACTAAATACCCTTGACTGACTGCTGAAGTGTTTATTGACGTTATTGTCAGTGATGGCAAGCCCACGGATAACCTCACAATGCTTCACTTTTCCAGCTTCCACCCTAACACATCAAAGAAGCCATCCCCCACGGACAAGCCCTCCATATACACAGGATCTGCTCAGATGAGAAGGATCACAACAGACACCTACAGACAGTGAAATATATTCTCGAAAGAATGGGATATAGTGCTCAATCGACAGTTCCAATGTGCCATAGTGAAAAACCACCTCAGAAGCCAAACATGGATCATGTTGGTCAGAACTTAGCTGGAGCAGAGAAGCCTTCGATGAAAACGGACACCTCACCACGGCCAACACTACTACCTTCAAACAACCCCACAACCTCAAACAGACCAGTATACACAGCAAACTACCCAGCCTTCAGGAGAACAGTGATCACAACACCACACAACCCTGCCACAGCAACCTCTGCAAGATGTGCCAGATCAACATGGCTGCCGTCATCTCACATGAGAACACCATCCACCAGGTGCACAGTACATACTCTTGCAACTCGGCCAAATTTTGTCTACCTGACACCCTACAGGAAAGAATGTCCCGAGGCATGGTACATCGGGGAGACCATGCAGACGCTACAACAATGAATGAATGAACACTGCTCGACAATCACCAGGCAAGTGTGTTCCCTTCCTAACAGGGAACACTTCAGCAGTCAAGGATATTCAGTTTCCGATTTTTGGGTAAGTGTTCTGCAAGGCGGCCTTTGTGACACATGACAACATGGAATCACTGAGCAGAAACTGAAAACCAAACTAATAACCAAGTTCTGCACGTGAGGATAATTTCAACCAGGAACTTGGATTCATGTCAGACTACCTGTATCCCTCATGACTTGCCTGGGTTTGCAAAATCTCACTAACTATCCTGGCTGAAGTCAATTCAACCTCTTTAACCTGTGCTTAACCCTCCCTCCACTCATACTGTCTGCACCTGAAAAGACATGATTACATGTTAAGACTCACATTCCAACCATTATCTTGTAATTCAGTTTGTCAGTGTGTATGCCCTGTTTGTGAACTGAACTCTTCACTCATCTGATGAAACGACATTCCGAAGACTCGTGCTACCAAAGCACATTGGACTTTAACTTGGTGTTGACATTATTTACTGTACCTATCCCAATCCAACACCAGTAACGCCATATCATTTGTACAAATTAGTGGCTTTACTTCCTACAATACAACAGTGACTGGAGCCAATGAAGCACTAAAATGTAATTATTTAAGATATCCAGAGGTTGTGAAAGGCACTATATAAATGCTAGATTTTCTCTCCAGAGATGTTGCCTGCAACATCTGCAGGTATTTTATTTTTAACTCAGAAATTAGTGAAAAAGACAAAAGAAGAACTCATTATTGGTTGCCATAATACTGCCACTCCTGAATTGGTGCAAGAAGCTTCAGATATGTACTGATTCACAAGTTGGAACAACTTAGTGCAAAAGAATTAAAGCAAATGTCTTAATTCCACTTCAGAATGCTTACAAAGGTCGTTTCAAACTACTTGGCCTTGATACAGTGAGTAATTATATACAGGAAGCCTTTTTTCATTCTCATACTCATTCCTCATCAATCCAATGACTTTATGCACTAACCAACCATGTTGTTCCATATAAATGCTGATGACAGCCAGCTCCTCCTTTCCACCCCATTCCCTAATCCGATTATTACCTCCAAGCTGTCAGGCTATTCCTCACATCACCTTGAATCAAAATCTTCTCCAACTAAGGATTCAAAGAAAACTCAAACATTGCCCTCTTTTACAAATATACACTAATACTAGTACAAATTGAATAAACTGCAATGTTTGCATCATAGTTTCATTCAAACCTCTCTCACGCAAACTTGGACAACAATTCCTCAGCCTATCTGCCACTGTAACACATCCACACTATCATCTCCGGGCTTTGATTGCCCAATATCCTCTTGCCTCCATAAACTCTTGAGCAATACTTAGCTGTAAGTAGGCTACCTCAAACTAAGTCTCAATGGTCCATTTTTACTATTTTACTGTTCCACATTAAATTTAATGCATCCAATGCAGTAATGTATGATTTTTAAGTATCTCCGCAGACTCATTACAACAGCATCTTGAAACCTCCTCTTGTACCCTTTCTCTGATTGTTAGTTAACTCTGTATTACGAGTTGATGGCTAATTGTTCACGGTCTAAACAGGTAATTTCAGTAATAGAATAAACCTCCATAACCATGGTGAAGTTAAGAAAAAAGGGGAAAAAAATGGAGTGACTTTTTTTTTTAAACAGGATTTCTAATACTGAATGAATAAGATCATGGAGGAATTTGAAGAACGATGGATAAATTTAATGTATTGGGTGCAGTTTTGTTACCACAATGCAAAACTGAAAGAATCACCATGATGCTAATCAACAGCTTTCATAATCTAATTACAAATAGAATGCTTATTCCCAGATTTTATCCATGTCCTACGACTCAACTGTCTTGCATTTCATTAAGAAGGTGTCTTCAAATGTCATTTTTCAGCACATGAATGGGTGCAGGGGAGTTTCAATTCTAACACTTAAAAATTATAAATACACAAATATTCTATAATATCTGAATTTAATTAAATACAACTTAAAGCCCATTATTTTCTTTTGGTGCAGGAATTTTAAGAAGTTCTTAAAGAACTAAAGTAGCTACAACTGAATCTCATGCCTAAATAAAACATTAAATTCTCAGGCACTATTTTTCTGTGGTTTAGAAATCTTCAGGAGCCAATTAGTATGAATGAAGGACAATTTGTGAGCATCCCAAGATATGCAATTGTTCATTCCTTGTGAAAAAAGGTAGCATTACAGGATGTAAACAGTAGAAAATTACTCCATAGATTAAGAACAATAGCAAAATAATTTGTATTGTGATGCTATGGTCAAGAGCCATATTAAGTTGATCTTTCTCTACACCCTGACTATGATTGTGACACTATATTTTGCACCCTCTCCTTTCTTTCTCTATGTATAGTATGTATTGTTTGTATAGCACACAAGAAACAATACTTTTCACTGGATATTAATACATGTGGCAATAATAAATCAAACCAAAAAACTCACTTAAGACTTCTGTATCCCACCATCTCTTGTATTGTATGCCATATATCTCATCTATAATGAAGATGGTATACTGGGCAAACATTTTGATTTGCTACTGTCAACATAGATATCACACATCCTTGTTAACAGAAGTTGCTAATTATAAATTTCATACCCATCTACCAAACCTTTGTGTGTTAAGCCAATTCAAGAGGTAGAACTCATGCTTTTTATTTACATTGTGGCTGTTTACTGGAAGAATAAAAATAGATGGTTACTATATATGTTGCCACTAACCTTTTGGTCTGTTAATGTCATCATGATGGCAGCAAGTGCTTAGAATGCCAATTGGCCAACTGCCAGATGAGGTCCATTCCAATCTTACACTTTCAATCCTACAATCTGAGCACAATATTAAATTGATGCTTTATATTAAACTTTTTGCTGAAGTTTTTGTACATAGAAGTTATGTAATTTGCAGGAATTTACACTACGTAATTCAAAAACGTTGGAAAACCGTGACAGATGTATATGTATACCAAACTGTGAGATTGCGAATAGGTCTGAAGTTGCAAGATCATAAATGAAGCCCTATGATAGTAATTGCACTTCATTGTAGTGTTAATGTAAGCCTACTTGTGACACTAATAAACTATTCCAGTTTGCAGAAGGAAGACTTTTTTTTAAATGAAGTGTTTGCTTGAATTGCTTTGTTCCAAAGAAAAGGATCTCAGTTAGTTGGTTTGACTAGACCATGAGCAATAAATAGAATCAATTTTAAATTGAAGGGTTACTGGCAAATAATTATACTAGAATTAAATATTTCATTATTGCAAATTAAATTACCTCCTTCTACTATGCAATAGTTGCTGAAACGAGGCCAAATTGATTTTAACATTCAAAGAGAACAATAGCTTATTATTGTTAAGTAAATGCCAATACTATTTATAAAATCTCTACCATTTATCCAGAGTTACTTAGCCCTTAGCTAAGGGAGAATAGATACAGATCGGCCACACTGGATAAAATAGTATTAAGTTAGACATGTATTATCGAACAGTAATGACAGAAAAGCATTTATCTCTAGGTGTGTCCCAAGTTTGTTTTTGGTAACTCGTGAATTTGTTTTACAGAAACAAATGACTTGAATTTGGCATCAGAAAATTAGAAGACAATATTTACCTTAGGGTGGACAATATTGACAAATGACTTGACAAAACAAAATATGACATTAATAAATATGCAGAATGGACATGTAATTGACAAATTAATTTCAAAATATAAAAGTATGGAATGTCACATTTTGGAAGGTGGAATGAAAACACCACATACTGTTTGGATAATAGGCATCTTTGTTTGTTTATTATTAGTGTCACAAATAGGCTTACAGTAACACTGCAATGAAGTTACTGTGAAAATCCCCTAATCACCACACTCTGGCACTTGTTCGAATTACACTGAGGGAGAATTTAGCACGATCAATGCACCAAACCAGCACGTCTTTCGGACTGTGGGAGGAAACCCACACAGACACAGGAAGAAAGTACAGACTCCACAGACAGGGACCCAAGGCAGGAATCAAACCCAGGTCCCTGGTGCTGTGAGGCAGCACTGCTCATCACTGTGCCACCGCAAAAGTATCTAGAAGTACAGATAAACAAACTGCAAGTAGCAATGCAGGTTAACAAGACGTTTAAAAAGTAAACAAAGCATTGGGGCTCATTTCTGGAGAGACAGAACAGAAAAGGGAAAGTTATTTTATCTCTTCAGTGAATCTGGCATTAGCATGTTATTGGAGTACCATGTACGTTACTGGTCCCTCCATATTCAAAAACAAACAGACATTCGAGAATGTGGAAAACAGTTTCACATGGATGATATCAGAACAGAGGATATAAATCAGGAAAGAATCAACAAGCTCATTCTCTATTCTCTACAAAGAGGGAGATTAAGAGATGATCAATAAACCTTTTAAATCACAGAAGGGTTTTGGGGTCTTTAACTTTTCAAAAGAAATTCAAACTCCCAATTTTTAACTGGAAGGATCATGCTAGTTTTAATGTTTCTTTAAAAACTGTACAAGAATTAAACAAAGCAAGAACAAAATTAGACGTTTAAACCTAGGACACTCCTCATTCCATTTAGATTTCCACTCAGGAGTTCCACTATATGTTACAGGACCTAAGGGTTTCTTTACTACTACACCTGGGACCCAACCAAGCTATGCCACAGTTCTCAGTAATTCATACGGATTCTCCTCACTGCTCTAGCTATTCCAGGGACAAGCATTCTTGAGATTCTTTGACTAGAATTGAGCAAGATAACACTCAAATCATGTGGATGCCCCAGTAAGCATGGGCTTCACTCTCTTCGTTTTACGGTCTACAGCTCCACGTAGTTTTATCACTCTGCCTATTTCCGAGCTGTTTCAGGTCCAGATATCAATTGCCTGTTTCAAAGCTACTCCCAAGCTGACAAATACAATTAAATCCAAACAAAGTTCTGCTTCCCACAGCAATATGGCACACCTGGAGTGTCTCAGGTACAGATTTCAACTATTGAGCTTTTTCTTTCAGTGGGAAAGTATTTGGATACTTTTAAGACCTCCCCTTATCCACCTGTTGCTTCCAAACCCTCCTTTGAGGTGTGAAAATTAAATTTACTTCTTTAATGTAGATAACTGCAATCCTTTCAAACTTACTACTTCCATTCCACAACTATGAGCTACAGCAGGTCTAAAGAATTTTAATTTTACCTCATGTTTTTTTAATCTAGGATTAGCAAGATTGTTGGATAGAATTTGTTTTGCTACTTGTCTGAGACCAGTGACTCTTGCAATCCAACTGTCTTCAGCAATATTTTTCCAGCCTTATTGCTGGTTATTGAATTTTAACTACCTTAAGGGTGTTGATCAACCTTTCAAATTCAATTTTTTTCCATTTATTCTGCATTTAACACTTCAATTCCACTTAGAAGTTTATATTTCCAAAATGTTTGGATCATAAAATTAGATGTTTTCGCAACAGGTTTGACAGGCGGGCACCTAGAAGATATTTCCACTTGTGGGTGAATCCAAAACTAGGGGCCGTAAATATGAGATCATTCTCAACAAATCCAATAGGAAATTCAGAAGGAGAAGATATGGCATTTAAGGAGAAGTTAAGTAACCGCATGGCAGAGGGTCAGAAGAATATGCTGATGTTAGTTGAGGTGGAGAATGGCTATTGTAGATCATAAACACCATCATACACCAGTTAGATCAAATGCCCTGTTTTCTGCACTGTAGGCTCTATGTAATTACGTAGAAATAACCACACTCTATTAACCCATACATATATCAGTTTTGCAAGATCACAGGAGCTGAAATGATCATGCAAGGAAATGTATTTATAAACAGCAAGGACAAGATTGGGTCAAGCTGAAAACAGTTCCTGCAAGCAACTGCATCATATCTCTGAATGGACTGCAGAATTTATAGTCCACAGCCAAGCATTTGTTAAAATACAAATACTCATTTGTAATTTTAAATAATGTCTCCTTTAACAGCACAAATATTGCATTTTCAAGGTAAGTGCTGTAGTTTCCTAGCATCATTAGAATTCATCTACTCTCACTCAACACATATTAACCCATACAAATGCTATAATGTTCACTTACAAATGGCTTCAAGAAAAACATTGTTTCCAAATTCCAGTTGGATGGGTTTTGAGAGGTTAAATCGCACGATGGTTTCTCAAACCACAACAGTCGAGCACAGTCACATCCGAAGGTCACAAGCAAATGTGAGTTTCTCATGCTGCCATATTTGCAAATCAAAAAGCAAGTCTAAAGAATTTTAGTCTTATTCCATATTTATCGATCCAGGGTAAGCAAGATTATAGGATTAAATTTTCACTTCTTGTTTTAGCCAAAGTGGCTCTTGCAAGTCAACATGGTATAGACTGACTCACTGGCTGTCTTCAGTGACAATGTGGAAATGCCAGCATTGGACTAGGGTAAAAACAGACAGAAGTCTTGCAATGTCCCATCAAAGTCCAACAATTTTATTTGTAACAAATGCCCCAAGCTTTCTGAACATGTTGCCCCTTCGTCAGGTAGGTGGGAGTTCTCATCACAAACAGGGCACAAAGACACAAACTCAATTTACATGAATTTATGTGAATGGTGTTGTGAGAATTCTGAGAGAGAATTCTGTCTTTTTAATTATTTAGGATTGATCGTGTCATATTGTTTTGCTTATAAAGCTTTTATGTCAGGCAAAGCGGGTGGGGAAGGTGGGTAAGCTTCCCTTAAATTCCAGTGGTATATCTGTCAACTGGGATGATGCATTTTGTTTATTCTGGTGAGGTTGAGCAAACACAATAGAAATTAGTACACTGCCCAACTGCAAAATAGAATCACGGAACTATCAGCATCCTCTTGAGACTGTGAATGGATCATTATTTGATGTCCCCTTGACTCTAAATTACTGCTTTTCTAATCTCAGGTATGCTCAATTATTTTTCTGCAAAATGACTTCCTCATTGCACATAATTCACATTTCCGTCAATTTATATAATTGTGCATTTACATTCACTATAACTTCCTGTTGGGTTCAGTAGCAGAACTGTTAAAGATCCCACATGTTTAGTTCCGTGTTTCACTTTTTTTTTTCGGTCCAGAGATAGATTCCACGTGCAACAGAAACAAGCATGTGAATTTAAGTGTTCCCCATTGCCAGCTGCTTTGCAATCAGTTCACTGCAAAGTGGAGTGGCAGAAACTTATGGTTATTTTAAATAAAGTTTAAATGATACATAAAATATTGCAATATCTAATTTACAGTCTTACCTCTGCGTAACACATCAGTTGTAATGCTTGTATAAAATACAAAACTAAACATTCGAGGAACGTGCAACCTTTATTTGGGTTACTGGTAAATCCAATTTAGAAGTGCATCTATTGGATCCTTTAATACAAGCCACTACAGCACAACAAATCAGCCTATTCTCAAACACAGACTCCTTTGTAATGGTGACTTATGCATATCATTCAGCATCTAACATGTACAGAATTGATATTAACACACAGTTGCACAGAAACCTTGGCCTGATCACCTTATGGCCAGGCTTTTGACTTGTCTTCTGGAACATAGCAGAATTATTTTCTTTACCAATTATTGGAAACATGGCATGGCTACCGAAAGCAGAAACCAAGATATTAGGTCTGTGAGGCCTTGGCTCCAAAACCAAAAGTGAGTTTCCACCCAGGTCCGCCGATCGTCAGACAAGGCCAAAAGCAGTGTCTGCCACCATCCTATGTCCCTGCTCACACCGCTGGACTTCGTCTAATATTTCCAAGTGATTCAGCAACAACTCCCTGAAGCAGTGGCCCTAGGGTTCAGCAATTTGAACAAGTGCTATTGTCTCAAAGAGTTAAAAAGTCCAACGGACCTACATGAAGGTAAGGGAAAAGATTGAGTATAGCAGTATGTTTACTGCTTCGGTCACTGTGGCAAGAACATACCAGAAACAATGGAAAACTTGCAGTAACCATAAAATGTAATGAGGGTACTGTCTTGAAATTGGGCTCAAGGGCTGAATCCAATTAGTTAAGAAAAAGCTCCATTTATTTTCACTACTCACAGCAACTGCCAAGCATAATATACAAAGATGCAAGGCCTCTCATTAACAACACAAATGTGAAGCAAGAAACATAAAAACAGGCGGCCAAAGCTTCAATAAGTACACAAAAAGAAAAAGGTGAACAAAAACAGCATGGGTCCATTACAAGCAGGAGTTAGGAGAATTTATAATAGGGAATAAGGAAATAATAGGGAAACTAAATACTTCATATGTCTTCAGAGAGGAAAATATTAAAAATCTCCCAGAAATAATAGGAACCATGTAAACGGCAGTGCAAAATATTAAATCACAATGCTAAAAAACAGGTTTAGAAAATAATGGTAGGATTAGACAGGCTCTCAGTAGATTTATAACAAAAAAAAACCATGTTTAACAAATGTCTGTGGACTTTGAAAACGTAACTAGCAGAATAGATTAGCAAATGTGGTTTATTTGAATTTTTAGAAAACTTTTGATAAGATCCCACACGAGGTTAATTAAGCCACATGGAATTGGGCACAGATCAAGATCTGTTTAAATGGACACAATGCAAAAAAAAGGGAGTAATTTTCATGTTGACAGACTCCGACTAGTGAGGTATCACAAGGATCAATGCTTGCATACCAGCTATTCATAATCTATTTCAATGATTTTGATGTGAGGATTAAACGCAATATTCCTATGCTTGCTGATGACACAAAACTAGGTGGAAGCGTGAAGAGGATGCAAAGATGTTTCAAGGGGATTTGGAGAAATCACAGAATCCCCACAGTGCAGAAGGCAGCCATTTGGCTCACCAAGCCTGCACCGACTACAATCCCATCCAGACTCTATCCCCATAATCTCATACATCCTGTTAGTCCACCCGACACCAAAGGCAATTTTAGCATGGCCAATCAACCTGACCATGTATCTTTGGGCCGTGGGAAGAAACCAGAGCACCCAGAGGAAATCCACAGAGACCCAAGAAGAATGTGCAAACTCCACACACATGGTAACCCGAGGGTCGAACTTTAGTGCTGAGGCAGCAGTGCTAACCACTGTGCCACGCCTAAGCTAAGCAAGTGAGCAAAAATTTGGATGATGGCATAAAATGTAGAGAAATGAGTGATTATCTATTTTAGTAAGAAAAGCAGAAATGCAAGGAAACATTTAAATGAAGAGAAGCTAGGAATTTTTGAACTTCAGTGTTCTTATTCATGAGCTACTGAAAGCCACAGTAAATAACTAAGGTGGAAAGCAGTACATTATCCTTTACTGCAAGAGGATTTAAGTAAAAATGTCTTACTGCAATTATTTGGAGTCGTGGTGAGACTGCACTTGGATTAGTGTATGCTGTTTTAGTCTCCATAACCAAGACATACTTGCCATAAGGAGGATGTAATATATGTCAACTAAGATCTAAAATTTCATTTTACTAAATGCATAACACTTACAATTATAGATGTTACACTGAATGCTGTGAAGTCTGGGTTGGAGTTTGACATGATCGATCTCATACTAACGACCATCACTATGACAGATACAAAACTTAGACTTGATGATTTTCAGCTCAGAGAAAGCCATCTTACAGAGGAATGTGGAACCAAATTAGACTTTAAGCTTGAGTGCACAAGACAGAACTTCTCTTTGTTTGCAAGTTCCCAAAAGTTTTTGTTCCTTGGCCTAGCTTTGAGCTCTATATCATTTTTGTATGATGATTATTTCCATGTCACGTCCATTGCTGTGTTCGAACACTTCCTGAAATTTTGCAATCAGTTCTCCAACATCCGCTCGAAGAAAAGGATTTGACACAAACGCTCCGATTTGTTCCATCTTGGCCAACTCCTGAAATTATCTGTTGAATTTTTTTTCCAATTTGTTTAGTTGGCCACAATTGATTTGGATGGAACCCTTTCTATTCAATCTGTTGTGGGATTTTCTCCAGATTTGGGAAGTGCTTGGTAATTTTATTCTTTAACTAGGAATACCACAGGCCCAGTTTCAACTTGAACACATTCACTGCACCAATCAAATATCTGTCTCTCTCCTGTAGTTCACAGTTCAATTCATTCAATTTTGCACTTATGTCCGTACGAAATGCCAAGTCTAGCAACCATTTATTATCTGACAACTGGCTGTATACCTCATTTTTTGCTTTAAAAGGTGATAATTTCAAGGAGCAGATCTAAAAATCTCTGGAAGACTTTTCCTCATCTCGACCACTTGTATCTGCATAAAGATACACATAGCATCGAGTAACCATTTGAGCAAGCGATGTTGTAAAGCTCTATCTACAAAGTGAGTTGGCAATCTTGACAGCAATTACATGAGAAATATCAATAACTATATTCACTTGAATTCGATGAATAATTATAGTAGTAATTGACAAAGCAGGGAAATTCAGAACTTCTGCAGAGTGCAACAAAGCCTGCATTGACAGTGCACTCAGGGGTGATTGAAACCAGTTTCTCAACTGGAATGTGTTTTTCTCAGTCACATACCTTGTAAATTTGTTGTAGACATCCACGCTCCTTGTTCTCTCTGAGTGACAAAGTGCTCCTTGTTGTTGCATTTTTGAATGCCACACAAATGAAAATTATCACCATATTTATCATATCCATCAACTCACCAAATCGCAATCAGAAATTCTCTCAGCGTGATAAGTCTTGGTGTATTTGCTGAGACACATCCTCTGACAAAATTCTAATCTTGTGGCTACTATCAAAGCATCAAGCGACATATTTCTTGATGACTACCATAATTTCACCTTTGTTTTTGAAGTTATGAATGTGTCGACAGCAGCCATTATAGCCTCCTTCACAACTTTTGCCATCAGTGAACAGTTACTCAAGTTTTGCCAGCAGATAGCTAATGCAAAAAGACAGCTCTTTGCTAACCTTGCCTTTAGCCACAGATTTTGAAAACACTGAATACTGAGCTTGCAGCATTTCCTTTAAACTTTTTGTCTGAATGCCATTATTTAAAAGAAAATTTTCTTGACATTTAGCATGCATTGTCTTGTGATACTTTTCCAGGTTACACTTTGTTGATAATGGTCTTGCCTTTCCCATTCCAGTTGGGAAAGGTAAGTTTTTAACCCTCTTTGTGGTTACTCGCTCATCATTTTGTCTTCACCCAGCCTAGTCCACATTTTGGCACCTGTCCCTTTGATTCCCTTGACATCACAAGAAGCCCAAGTCTCACACATTTCCAGCAGCAGTTGGCAGTCAATCAGCTGATCTCTCCTCAATTCGAAAAGCCCAAGTCCTGTGCATTGCTGGCAGTAGTTCAGCAGCTAATGGATCAACCTACCAAGCACGACTGACTTTTTGGGAACCATAGCTCTGGAGGTAAGAAAAATAAGAGGTGATATCATTCACACATTTTTATAGGGCTTTACAGAATAGATGCAGACACCTGGTTGAGGTGTCTAGAACCAAGGGACACAGGCTCAGAAAAAAGGGTAGACCATTTATGAAGAGGAATTTCTTCACTCATACGGTGGTAAATCTTTGAAATTCTCTGCCCCAGAGTGTTGCAGGTGCTCAATTGTTGAATGTGTTTAAGGCTGAGATCAAAAGATTTCCACAGTTTCAAAACATGAAGGAATATAAGGATAGCACAAGAAAATGCTGTTGAAGTGGAAGATCAACAATGATCTTATTGAATGGTGGAGTGTGTTCAAGACCCTACTCCAAACACACCAGAACATGGTAATAATAAAAAGAAGGGGGAGAACTTGACAAAAAGTACATATTTAATACTCTGTGACATCAATTTTGGGAAACAATTCTGGGCTCCCATATGCTACCAAAATTGGATAAGGAAGGCTGAAGATACCTTATCAATAGTTTGTATTGTACCTTCTGGTGAAAAGGATGGGGAAAATTGAGCTTCCTCTCTAGTCTTTAGCATGTTTTGTGGTGAGGGTTGGTGTTAAGGAAACACAACCTGTAATTTGCTTTCTTTTCAACTGTTTAACAACAGTCACAGGACTAGCAGCAGATGCCTTCTCAAATGCAGGCAATGCAATTCTCAGAAGTACATGGGGAAGTGAGAAAGTGAACTAAAACAGCACTGCAATCCACATTAAGGATGCATGACTCATCAGCACCAACCAAATTCAATTAATCTCTAGGCTGTGCTAAATAACAAGCACAACTGATGCGAATCAGATCACTAAAAGTATAGCAAATATTAAGATGTCTAATCAGAATATTTCACAAACGCATGGTAATTTCCAAATTTCAATTTCTAATAGACCTCAACTAATCTTGTGGTTTCTTAGCAAAATGCATGTATACCAATAATACAACTGTCGTGCAGACTAACTAAACAAATCAATTTATTCAAATACATGGCCTGATGTGGACAGGAAATATTTGTTCAAGACATAAAAAAACTGAAGGTGTAGTAGAAAGGAAAGAAATATCGAAGTTATATTTCAAAAGCAACTTATATGATTTAAAAAGCAGCTTTTAGTTATTCACTGAGTTACTCAGTTGCTGATTTTACTCATCTGTTGGCTGAATTTAAGGATTCTCAGAGTACAGTAATTTTATATAATAGTTACAGAAAGTAGAGGAAGCCCAAGGATGGAAATGGGCACATGGGGTGATTGCAGCCACCACATGGAATTGAGTGTCCTTGTTCAACGATCAGTGTGACAAGCTGGAGATCACGACCCCTTTAAGGATCTCACCGAGTTAAAGATGGCAATAGATTTCCTGTCAGCTGAGACCTTCTACAGCAAACAACCAATACTTATATGCAAAACAATTGCAGAGACTTGTGGTTTGTCCAAGTACTGCCAAACAGTACTATTTTAAAGAAGGGATGATGGATGAATGGGTGGTGCAGGAGCAGAGAGCCCAGGGAATGCAAATTCACAAACACATGAAAGTGGCTGGACAAGTTGATAAAAGCAGTTGAGAGCATACAAGAGGTTGTTCTTTGTAATTAGCTCCACATTCTTTTTAACCACTGCCATATTATGTAATGGTAGCAGACTCCAAAGCAAATTACGCAGAATTGGGTGTTAAGAAAATTATGCTTGCAAAGTCCTAGACACTGATTATTGAACCTGGGTACCATTAGTTGATGACAGAAGAAAATATCAACTTCCTGTGGGCTGAAGAACATCAGTTTGATAACCAGTGCCTCTAGTGACGAGGCAAAAAATGCCAATGTCAAAAACAACCACAACAATACTTCATAGATTCAAGTGTGGCACTTGTTGTGCAACCTGTTTCTCAAGGATTGATCTTTTCAACCACCAGCAAAAGTGCACCACATGCAGACAAACAATTTAAAATGGATTTGTTGCTTTTTTTCTTGAACCATCCTTCTTGAATGGGAGGGATCTGCAGGGAATTTTTTTCCCCAAAATATCACCAAGATCTGGACTCATTTGTCTTCCTAGATTACACACTGAACTTCGGGACTGGAGCCTAAATAGTGTAATGTAACTAAATGAGCCAAGGTGATAACTCTGTTTTCATGAGCAAACTGTATATCATGGAATGTTATGGCCACATACAGAAAGTAAGGTTGGGCTTAATACCAGACTTCTCAAAGTGCTTTACAGTTAACAAAGTACTTCTGAAATGCAGTCATTGCTGCAGTGCAGGAAATAAGCAGTCAATTTGCACACAGCAAATTCTCAAAAGTAGCCATACAATATAGACCAGATAATTTCTTTTCTGCAATGTTAATTCAGGGATAAACATTGGCAGGACACCAGGGAAAGACTCTCCACTTTAAAATAGTGCCGTGATCTTTTACATCCACCCAAACAGGTAAATGGGGCCTTGTTTAATGATTTAACCAAACCACCTCAGTACTGCACAGGAATGGCAACATTGTTTTTTTGTCTTCAAGATCTGGAGTGGGATTTGAGCCTGAAATCTTGTGACTGGGAATAAGTATGCTGCCAACTGAGCTGACACTTCACTTCAAGTTGCTGCTAGTTAATTTACATAAATGACAAACAATGAACAGTAAATCGGGACACTGATTGATTTATCCACTAATGATGTCACTGTGCTAACAGCCCAAACCACAAGCTCATGCAGTTCAAACAGATTACAAAACTAGGACGCAAAAAATCTTAGTCTCTACAAAATTTTGGGGTTGGTCAGAGTTTGTAGCTGTAAATAGCCCACAGGTCATTGTTTAGATATGCTTGCTCTAGGCACTGATCTCTCGTGCACAATTCCTTCAACACTAATACCCGACAGAAGTTCTTGCTCTTCATCTGTAGCCAAGACAGTGAACACTAACAAGCAATTTTACCAAAAATCCTCATCACAAATGGCTGTTCAGAATCAGAAACCTTCTTGAACAACGTTACTGAGTCCAAATGTAACATCCCCACAAGACACATTAACTCAGCATAGATTGGCAATAAAACTACAAAATCTTCTGATGTGTGAATACTCCAGGATATGTCTTTATCCACTGGGCTACAGGTCTATTTTATTTAATGCAAACAAACCTGTCCGATAGAAACAAAATAAAGATCAGGAAATAGTCAGACTAGGGAAAATAATTCATAACTACTTTTCTTTTCAATATATGCCTTTCAAGTATATGTTCAGCATGTAACATAACACCCTATATATACACACACCCTATCTGATCCATGGGCTCTTGATGCCCTATTACATAAGACAATAAGACATAAGAGCAGAATTAAGTCAATAAGCTCATCAAGTCTGCTCCGCCATTCAATCATGGCTGATATTTTTCTCATTCACATTCTCCTGCCTTTTTCCCCATAACTCCTGATCCCCTTATTAATCAAGAGATTAATTTCAGGCTCAGAACTGTTTCCCATCTGCTTTTTGTGGTGAGAACATTAGAGAGACACTCATAAATCAGTATGAATGCCTCAGGATTGAAGAAACAGATTATATAGAGGTCTCAGAACAAGAAATAAAATATAAATTTAAAAAATGAAAGACAGCATGCAAAGCAACGATTATCAATATGAAAAAAGGGACAAGGAACAGATGACAGATGAGATACCAGCAAAGATGATAGAAAGAGGAAAGAAAAATTTGAAAAGAAAATAAAGTACTACGTAAACAGATTGAAGAGAAATGTTATTATAAAATGCATAATATATTGGAGTTTGAAGGAAATCTCAAAATGAGATATGTGCACCAGGAGCTGAAATCTTTGATGGACCAAATATTTTGCTGAAAAAGACATTTCTTGCCAAAGCTTTTTGTCTTGTGCTCATCAGGATATTTGCAATTCAATGGAAATCAACAAATTACTATATGGTAAGAGACCACTGATTGATTTGGAGAGGCATTGCCATTAAGAATGTACCAGTTGATGGCTGTTTGGCATATATGAATACATAGGGCTCTGTTTTTGCAGACAAAGAACAGGTACATACGTTGTGCTTTTTTCAGCCAAAAAAAGTGACAGCCATTCATTGGTTCATTCATTTAGGAAATGCCACAACCCGAATCAAGCTGCCTGGTTTAATTTTCAAACAGTGCTTGGCAGTTAACTGTTAAGTGACTATCAAACAGTGCACTTTCCATAGCAATAGTTCTACTAGAATCCATTTGCCAACCAATCAGCATTCTCGTCCCAATACAAATTTGTTGATTTCCCTTGCATTTCATTTTTGAGTGTGTCCTGATGAGTTCAAGACAAAAAAACTTTGACAAAAAACTTTTTCTGCAATACTGAAAAGAATTGCTGAATTCTATTCTTGCAGAATATTTAACTGAATTCTACAGTAATCGAAATCAGAGTTCCTTCAAGATATAGAAGCAAACAATGGTCCAAATATAATCATATTAGAAGTATACTTTGAAATTGCTCATTCCTGAAAAAGCTCCTGTAACAACAGAACACCTAAAAATCCTCAGAGAAAATGAATTAGAAATAATAGCAGAAATTTGTGACCAAATTTATTCTAAAGGATACAAGTGACAAGAGACATTCATTATTGTTATCTAACAAACCTAAAGCAGTGAATGAAGTAAAATCATTTTAGAAGCCTAAGCTGAATGGGTCATCTCATTAATGTAATCTTGAAAATCGAAATAGAAAGAAATCATAGCACAATTGAAGCACAAATTGGGGAAACAGTCTGGATTAAGAAACAGAG
Organism: Sphyrna mokarran; assembly: GCA_024679065.1. Lineage (NCBI taxonomy): Eukaryota > Metazoa > Chordata > Chondrichthyes > Carcharhiniformes > Carcharhinidae > Sphyrna > Sphyrna mokarran. The sequence goes on from JAGIQG010000009.1 coordinate 27,332,753, forward strand.
TATGAACTAGAGGGGGAATGTGGATCATAAGAACAATCTTCTATGAATCCCTAGAAGTAAACAATAACATTTACATATGCTTCACAGATCATCAGAAAGCATTTGTTCATGTTTATCACTAAAAGCTAATAGACACATTGTGGAAATGTGACATTGACAGTAAAGAGATGAGATTTATCCAGAGTTCATACCAAAAAGCAAGCCTCAGGCTAGAAACTAGACAATTAGAATGTTTTAAGAGATGACAACAAGGTTGCGTGCTAAAATTACTCAAACAGGTTTTCTGAAAATTACACATACTTTCACAAGTATAAATTGAATGCAAGAACATAGATTTATGGTATGGTGATTACACAGCGCTATTTGCAGACTCAGAAAAGGCCCTATAAAATTTGGTCGATTGAGTAAAATCTAGAGCAAAGAACAAAACAGCACAGAAAACAGGCCCTTCGGCCAACGAGCCCACACCGCCACCCCAATGTTCCCACCTCTACCCACGATCCCTCTCTATGTTTATAGATCTATGGATTAAAAACCAAATTTGAGACAATTTAGGGAGAATTTGTTTTGTCAATTAGCCTAAGAGCACATCTTTGGGATGTGGGAGGAAACCGGTGCACCCAGAGAAAACCCACACAAGCACGGGGAGAATGCACAAACTCCCACAGACACAGACCCAAATCCATGTATCTGCACAGCACAGTGATAATCACTGAGCTGTCGTGTTGCCCATCAAATGGTCCAGGTCAAGCGTACACTAACGACGTGAAGCACTAGGATACTCTCGAAAAAAAATCCAAGAGCAGCCCTCTCACGACCCATCGCGTGTATGCCCCTCATTAGACAACAAGGTTGACCAAAGCACCTGTAGGATAAAAACAAGTACATCAATATCATCATCTATTTACACACTTCCCAGGGACTCCCAAGGCTCATAATCCCTATTTTAAATCAGTTTTCTATACCCCTCCATTCCCATTCTGTTCATGTGCCCATCTAAGTATTTCTTAAATAACTCCAGAGTGCCTGCCTCCACCACTTTATTTTACTTGGCAGCGCATTCCATACCCCCACCACCCTCTGTGTGAAAAAACTCCCTCTAGCATCCAAATTATACCTTACCCTCTTCACCCTAAGCCTCGTGCTATTCGAGTCCATCCTAGGAAAAAGCTTAACCGTTTACTCTATCCATACCGCTCAATCTTGTACACCTCTATTAGATCTCCTCTAAGTCTCCGTCTTTCTAAGGAAAACAGTCCCAATTTACCTAACCTCTCCTCATAACTCAGACCTTCCATACCAGGCAGCATCCTGGTAAACCTCCTCTGCACTCTCTCCACAGTCTCCACGTCCTTCCGGTAGTAAGGCAACCAGAACTGGACGCAGTATTCCAAATGAGGTCTAACCAACGTTTTATACAACTGCAACATTAAAGGCCAGCTCTTGTACTCTATACCCCTTCTTATAAAGGCTAGCATACCATATGCTTTCTCCACAACCTTCTCCACTTGCTCTGCCACCTTCAGAGACTTGTTCACATGTACCCCCAGGTCCCTCTGCATTTCTATACTCTTAATAGGTCTACCCTTTATCATATATCTCCCCCCTACATTCTTTCTCCTGAAATGCATCACCTCACATTTATCAGGATTGAATTCCATCTGCCATCTGTCTGCCCAAGCTATCAGCCTACGTCCTGCTGCATAGCCTGACAATGCTCCTCACTATCCGCAAGTCCAGCCATCTTTGTATCGTTTGCCTAGAATGGGATTGAGAAGGAACACCAAAAAAAACCAACAGGAGTTAGAGGGAATCTATTAGAAGAAAGTAGATTGAAGATTGAAATGGGTGGTGCTACACTAGAACAATTAGATAGATTTGTCTATTTAAGACTAATGATAATATAAGATGGCAGAGGTGATGCTGCAGTTAAATGGATAGAGAGAGCCAGAAGTAACAAGAAAACTCTTTTTAACAAGAAAACTCAAAAATGTAACAAGGAAAAACGTAAAATACTACATTCCACCCACTTTCTGTACCTCAAATGGATCTGTGGAAAGAAAAAAAGGTGCCTTTGGATATGGAAGCTGAGATGTAAGCTTAAAATTCCACACGCAGACCATTAGTCAAATGAAAAGATGTTTGAAATTCAAGAGTTAAAAAAAGTCAGTAATTCAACCATTTGATCAAAGCTGAAAAGCCAGAGATCTCTTGTAGAGAGTAAAGTTGGGGGCAACCAACAGAGAGGTTGACCTAGGTACAGTTGAATGATTGACGTCACAGAATAAGTTGCAGACAAGTTACAGTGGATGCGACAGGGTGGCACTAATATACTATGGCAGCACTAATATACTATGGCAGCAAATTTCTTGGCAGGGGAGTTACAAGCTGAGAGACACAGAGGGCAATAGAGCTTTTCTAGTAAAAATCACAAGGTTTACACTGAATGGAAGTGCATTAATTATTCCCATTACTATTTTAACTTAACATACCACAGCCACCTTACAAAACTCCCAAGGCTCCCTTATAACACTCCAACACAACTATCTCAAGTAATAAACTTGGATTTATATGGCACCTTTCATTATTTCAGAATGTCCCAAAACTGTTCAAGCAATTAAGTGGTTTTGAAATGTCCGTCAAATAAGCAAATGCTGCAGATATTTTGCACACAGCCTTCTCTCACAAAACAGCAATGAACAAGTTTTTTTTAATTTAAAAATGTTGGTTCAGGGATAAATATTGGCTAGCCCATCAAAAGAAATCCCCTACTCTTTCAATTGTTTTGTAGGATCTTTCAGGTGCACAAAAGGTCTCATCAGACTATAACATCTCCCAACAATGAAGTACCCCTCAATATTGTGAAGTATCTGCTCAGATTATGTGCTCACGTCCCTGGAACCTGTTTCAAGATTAGTTTTATGCTCAATGATACAATTGGCAAGAAATTAAGCATTTCCTACTTACCATCACTGATTATCATGTGTAGGTTAGATAATGATGTAAAGATGCCGGCGTTGGACTGGGTAGTAAGAACTCAGTAAGAATTTAGCAACACCAATTTTAAATCCAACCGATTTATTTGATAGTAAAATTGTGAGCTTTCAACACTCTCTGTGTCTTCATCAGGCAAATGCAGTGTTCTGCATTTGCCTGACGAAGACACAGAGTGATGGAAGCTCGCAATTTTACTATCAAATAAATCGGTTGGATTTAAAATTGGTGTTGCTAAATTCTTACTGAGTTCTAGGTTAGATAATGACAGACCTTCGATATCACCCCAATATATCTTTAACTTTACTATCATCCCCTACTTTCATCATAAATGGGGAAAGTCATGGATATCATTTGCACAATTATCTTTGGTGGAATAAGAAAAAGGATACTTGAGTGTGATTCACCCAATTCCATTTCGAAAATAAGTAAAAACAGTATGGAGGGAACTGGACACTCACTGTGCTGAGACATCACAGGCACAAAACATTTATTTTCATAGTAGAACTCAAACCAAGGCCAGAGGTGGTAGGTTCAAATCCCATTCCAAAGACTTCAGTATAGAATCTACAGTAAAAGTCCAGTACATAGAGAGATTGCTGCAGTGTTAGAGGTGCTATCATGCAGTTATGACATTAAACCATGACTCCTCAGGTAGATGCAAAAGAATCCAGAACACTGTTTCTGAGAACTGGGGAAATTTCTCACTGTATTTTGCCCACCATTAACCAACATCAGGAAAACAGATCACCTGAACCAAGTTCGCTATATGAAGATAAGCTGCTGCATTTCCTAGAGTAGCGACATTTTCAAAAGTATTTAATTAGCTGTAAAATGTTTATACCCAGAAGCTGTGAATGGTGCTATAAATCAATGCATGCCTTTTGTTTAATTAGTATCTTAGGATACAATCTTCTGAAGCACAACATTGAAATTTCAACCCTAGTGACTGTTAACCCCATGGTGATCACTTACATCACCATTCTCAACACTAAAAAGTCCCACATTAGGTTAAAGTCCAGATTTATTTGGAATCACGAATTTTTGATCACTTACCTGCTGAAGGAGCAGCACTCCAAAAGCTCATGATTCCAGATAAACCCATTGGATTTTAACCTGGTGTTGAGAGATTACTCACTACACCTATCCCAGTTCAATGCCAGCATCTCTACATCATATTTAACAGGACAAATTTCAGGGTGCACAAACAAAATAGCCTATCCCATCTATGTTGGGAGCTAAATACCCCATCTAAGGTGATGCAGAAACAAAAAGTTACAGGGGTATTCGATGGCCTACATTGAATTAATTCATATGCTTTGGGATGTTAATTCAATCTTTGCATTTAGAGTTTATGGCCCTGGATGAGAGGACGATTTCTGTTCATCAATGCTCTATTACACCAATGTGTGCCACCAAAGCACATTCTTAATCTACTAGGTTAATAGTACAACTTGCCAACACTCAGTATTGATGCTCATATACAAAAACAAATTTATGGGCTAGCCTGCCAGTACCTATACAATTATACCTCAGCATGAGACAGTGCTCTGAAAGAGAAAATTAAAACTAATCACAAGCTGTTCATTGTTTGATCCGGAGGTGATAAAAATATTATGAGCTTAAAAGCAGTTGTGTGGCATCTTTTCTCTGCTGTCTTATTGATATCAACAAATCCTGTGAAAGATTGCAGCAAAAAAAGTATGGCTACTTCCAATTGTAAAAAACTGTCAAGTCTAGAAAATTCAAACTTAAGACTTTAGATTTTAATCCTTCAAAAATATATACAAATATGCAATTTCCCCAGTGTACCATCACGGTAGTGCAAAAATCATCTTGAGAATTATTGTCTCAGTATGTCTTTACTTCTGTGAAAGTGACAAATAACATTGAACTCCACAGTTATGTAATAAGGAGAGAACTGAGTTTTTAATTCAACAGTACAATGACTGAGGACACGATTCAGAGAATACAGCCTAAAGAAATAACCTGCCGGACTACCAAATGAGAACTAATATAAAGCCACTTGTTTTCACGGGTGCCTTGAAGCCACTAGAGAGTGCATTCTCATTACTGCAGTAAGTCTTACCTCCACCTCCACCACCTCATCGTAGGCGGGTGGAGGGTCGAAGCCACTCCGGTTGTAGTCCCCTCCTCCTCCACTCCCTCCACCTCCGCCTCCTCCACCACGGGAGCCGGTGCCACCGCCTCCTCCTCCTCCCACCTGGCGATCACCGCTCTCCATCGGCTCGTAGCCGAGGCCGGGACTTTCATTGGTGAGAAGGGCCACAGCCTCGTTGATGTCGTTTTTGGCCATGCGGAGCGCCTTGCGGATGGCGGCGGGCTCCGAGAAGCCCATGCACAGCAGCGTCGTCATGTGCTCTTCCTCCACGTCCATCCTGGCAGACACAGCCTGTCACTTCAATCCTCTTCTCCCATAGAGACTTGTCCCCGCACAACTCTCCGGCCTGGGGATGACAGTCGGCACAACAGTGCAGCCGTGTTCCTTCCCACTCTAAAGTAAATGCACAATCTCTTTTGCCGGCCTGTCAGTTTTGCTGAACTAAAACTCTGACACCAGATCTGGGCCGCTCGGCGCCATGTTGACAGGAACCTGCTTCCGGTTCCTACTTCGCCGCGAGTGGCCGCGCCCACCCCACCGGAGGTGACGCAATGGCCAGCCGCCATGGCGGTTTAGGCGGGGGTGAGGGCGCATCGCCGCCATCTTAATGAGGGCCGCCCCATCGCCACCTTTGTGAGGGATACCCGCCGCCATTTTAATGAGGGTTTCCCGTCGTCATATTGGTGAGGGCTCTTAGCGTCATAGCCTTAAAGGAGGTGAGACTTATGGAGAGAGAGAGAAAGAGTTAGGTGCCAAAAGCCTGGGATCACGCACCAACTGACCGTGAAAAACAGCTTCTTCCCTGCTGGCATCAGATTTTTGAATGGAGCTACCATATATTAAACTGATATTTCTGTACACTTACCTGTAACTGCAACACTTTATTCTGCACTTTCTCCTTCTCACCTGGAACATGATGGAGAAAGCTAGCACGAGGGGACATAGCTTTAAATTAAGGGGTGGTAGTTATAGGATGGATGTCAGAGGTAGGTTCTTTACCCAGAGAGTGGTAAGGGTATGGAATGCCCTGCCTGCTGCAGTTGTAGATGCGCCAAGTTTGGCGGCGTTTAAGAGGTTAGTAGATAAGTTAATAGATGAAAAGGGAATGGTTTAGGTTAGAGGGTCATTGCTTTTTCTTAATTGGTCGGCGCAACATCAAAGTCCGAAGGGCCTGTTCTGTGCTGTAATGTTCTATGTACTTTATGAACGATATGCTTTATCTGGTGCACAAGAAACAATACTTTTCACTATATACCAACATATGGGGCAATAATAAATCAACTCAACACCAGTTTAAAATAGGTCATCAACTTAAAACGTTAATTCTGTTTCATTCTCATCAATTCTTCGTGACCTGTTGAGTATTTCCAAACTTTTTTTTAAGATTTCCAGCATCCAGAACATATTTTGCTTAATTTGTACAGTAAGAAGTCTCACAACATCGGGTTAAAGTCTAACATGTTTATTTGGTAGAACAAGCTTTCTGAGCGCTGCCCCTTCATCAGGTGAGTGACTGGGTCACCCCTCTGAAAGCTTGTGCTATCAAATAAACCCGTTGGACTTTAACCTGATGTTGTGAGACTTCTTACTGTGCCTTCCCCTGTCCAACACTGGCATCTCCACATCATGATTTCTTTTGTATTCGTAAAGGAGAACCCTGACTGCCAGTCAGTAAAAGAATTAGATAAGAATTAGATTAAAGATTCATCACAATGATTCCAAGGATGAGGAAATTAAGCTACAGATACAGCAGGAAAAGGTAGGAACGTGCCAGGGCCAATCAAGTGGGGGGAGGGAGAGGAGTGGATGTGATCAATTGTTAGGGTGGTTCTTCCAGTGGGAGAGGTGCCTGCCTGCCCCTGGACGATGCCTTCCATGGATCACAGGGTATCCCATCAGGAAGGATCCAACCGGGAGGAAACTATGTTTTACTGGGTGTCCAACTCATGTGGCAAGATGCCAATCCACCATTGGTAAAACAATGGTGTTGTTATCATAGAACTCTACAGTGCAGAATGAGGCCCTTCGGCCCATCAAGTCTGCACTGAACACAATCCCACCCAGGCCCTACTGCCATATCCCTACATATTATACCCACTAATCCCTCTAACTGCACATCCCTGGACACTAAGGGGCAATTTCTTAGCATGGCCAATCAACCTAACCTGCATATCTTTGGACTGTGGGAGGAAATTGGAGTACCCAGAAGAAACCCATGCAGACACGAGGAGAACGTGCAAACTCCACACAGACAGTGACCTGAGCCATGAATTGAACCCAGGACCCTGGAGCTGTGAAGAAGCAGTGCTAACCACTACGCTACAAAGGCCACAGGAGATCATCAATAGATCTATCCATGGGCTTTATGGCTTTGAGCTTTAATGTATGAGTGGAAGTTAGTGTGGGTTTTTAAGCCTGCAATTTTACCTGGACTTGAGTGGTAGGTCCCAAGGTGACTACCAGACTGTACACTGCAGGAGTGGCCTTTTATTTTGGTACACAAAAAAGATTGTTGTTGACAGGAAACTGGCATTTACTGAATTTTTACAGGCAGCAGTAGGAAGAGTCCTTAAGCGGTCATTAAGCACCTCAGTTGGCCCAAGGAGAGGGGAGGGGAGGGGTGAATGGCCACCACCATCTACCCTACCTCAAATAAAGTACAGCAGAGGGTAAAATGATGGGCACTGCATCCAATGGCTGATTTTAATGCACTGCATGTAAAGCTACCTCCCAGCCATAATCAAAAGAGCATTAAATTACCTAGATAGACAATAACTCCTGAAGTGGCAAATAGGAAATTATTATCTAAGGATAAGAAACAGTTAATATTTAGCTTGAAATGCACTAACTGCTGTAAACAAGATAAATAGACAAGGCATTTCTCCAATGCAAATACATTGACATATTTTGTCAAGAGTGGGAATGTTCTTCAACAATTAACTATTTGACACAGTAATTGCAGATGGTTTACTAAGACTAAAGGAATTTGCAACTAGATGACAAGGATTTGTCCGTAACATCTGTAAGATGATCTTTCAGATATTCTCTGTATATGTAGATGTTAAAACCCTTGTTTTGATTTTGAGAGATTCATTTCTGGCTGGTCAAACTTCAAATGTTACCATCAGTAGATTTGAAGAAAATGTGCTTGTGCTTCATTGATTCTTCCAAGATTTTTAAGTTAGCAGCTGAGCAGAGTGTGATTTTGGCGAAACCCCATATACGTTAAGGATGCCAATTCACGCTTAATATAAACAGAGTTAAAGGCTTACCATTTTTAGCAACAGGCAAAACATGAGTTAAAATGTTTGTAGTAATAGCGCAGATTGCTGTATTACATTTGTTGAGAATAATTGCCTGCGATTCCCAAGGTATATGGGAACTTCAAGACTGAACTTAAGCTCAAGATGTCTGAGCTTCAGGAACAGCTGAAAGCACTGCAGGGCATTTGGAAGACTGAAAATTTCCAGAATCACATATCCGAGCGGTACAAAATTTCTCTTGGATGTGGCACTCAAAGTCATTTTCATATCACATTGAACACTGGTATTCATGATCTTAACCTAGAGTACAGCCATTGCAAATGAATACCTGGTCAGCCACCGCAATATATAGAAATGCAGTTGTTATAAGGGATTTAATGGTTGAGATGGTGGGGGGTCGGGGGGTGCTAGATGGACATTTTATGCAACCACAAATGCGAATCTCACATGGTGTGTAGCCTCCCCGGTGTCAAGCTAATGATAAAATAGCCATGGAGCAGATGCTTCTGCTGGTGGGGCATTCTAAGACAGGAGGTCATAGTCTTAGGATAAAGGGTAGCAAATTTAAAACAGAGTTGAGGAGAAACTATTTCTCCCAAAGGATTGTAAATTTGTGGAATTCGCTGTTCCAAAGTGCGGTGGGTGCTGAGACAATGAGTAAAGTTAAGTAGGAATTAGATATTTTTGATTGGTAATGCGTTGAAGGGTTACGGGGAGAAGGCAGGAAAATGGGGATGAGGAGTATATCAGCCATGATCGAATAGCAGAGAGGATTCGGTGGGCCAAATGGCCTAATCCTGCTTCTATGTCCTATAACTTATGACATTTATAACATACAATTTCTTCAGAAATGAGGAACGGCTAGAATTTGTGGGCCATGTTCACAACAGTAACATTCGAAAGATAGGATTGCAATCCTAAAGACAGAAGTTTCAGTAGCTAGGGAGAAGTTTAAAGAGCAAAATCTCAAATGTTGCAATATCTGAATTACTTCCCCTATCATGTGGTTAAAAAGCCTATGACTGTAAAGTAAGACAGGTTAACACAAGACTGCAGCTGCACAAAGAAAGGCCTTTGATCATGAAGCATTTCTGGGGCAGGAAGGATCAGAACAAAATAGATGGATTGTATCTCAACAGGTTTGTGATCAATGTTCTTGTGGGGCATTAACTAGCATTCTGGAAGAGGGTTGTAACTAATTGGGTAAGGAGCCAGACACCAGAATGTAGCATTAGAGAGGAAATACAATATGTAAATACAAAGTCACCATAGTCTCAAATGACAATAGGTTGCTCTGCCCTTTGATGGGGGAGAGCTGACTGGTGGTGATTTTACTTGAGGATCACCACACCTCAGACAAGGGGTAAAATAAAAAAGGTAGGCTTTCATCAGCTATCTCCTGAATCAAACTGTTGGTTTCACTTAGCATTACGAACCAGCTGTCCAGCTAACTGAGCTAAACTGACAACATGTTGGCAGGAAGTGAGAGACAGATTTAGAACAAAAAGTAGTTCAGAAAAAGAAACAATCAGATGGAGGAATAATCCAAGGCATGTAAAATGGATTTGGAATGCAAATATGCAAATGCATGCAGCATGGTGAATAAGGTTGGTTAGTTGCAGTCACATGTAATCTAATGGGATTATGGTGTAGTGGCAAAAACAAGGACTGAGCCCAAGGAAACTGAGATTAAGAACTCCCTGGTTACAAGTTATTCAGGAAAAAGTAGGGAAGAAAAGCAATTGGAGTGCTACTTGATTAAAGAAACTATTGTAGCATTGGAAAGGGATATGTACTTGAAGGGTCAAAGACCGAATCCATTTGAATTCAGGAATAACGGAGATGTTATGCTTCTAGATGCATAACAAAGGACTCTAAATAGTGCAGATTAGATATATTGTTAATGCTAAATTGACTCTAGTGTCAGGGATATTAGGAGGGTAGATGTGTGGGGGTTACGGAAATAGGGCCAGGGCAAGATTATAGTTGATACAGACTCGATGGACCAAATGGCCTTCTTCTGTACTGTAGGGATTCTATGAGGGGAGTCACATTCAGTGAGTTGAAAAGTATCTGGCCCAGTGGATTGAAATTAAAGATTCAAAGAAATAAAGTAATACAAGAAAATAAAAATGGGTACAAACTAGGCATATTCCCATAAGCAGAAAAGGAGGGACATCCAAAGCTAGAGCTCCCTGGATGACCAAAGATACAGAGATCAAAATGAAACACACATCAGTGGCAGCACAGTGGTTAGCATAGTGCCAGGACCTGGGTTTGATTCCCAGCTTGGGTCATTGTCTGCGGAATCTGCACATTCTCCCCATGACAGTGTGTGTTTTCTTTGGATGCTCCGGTTTCCTCTCACAGTCTGAAAAACATGTTGATTGGGTGTATTGGCCATTCTAAATTGTCCCTCGGTGGACCGGAGCGTAGAGACTGGAGGATTTTTACAGCAACTTCAGTGCATTGTTAAAGTAAGTCTATTTGTTCAAGTTCACAATTTAGGAAAGAATCAAGGTATATATTAAAAAAATTCAGAGAATTGAGGAAGGAAAGGAGGGACAAAGGAACTTTATCAACATAGGTACAAGAACAAAGTACCCCAGATGCTGGAAATCTGAAATAAAAACAAAAATTTGCTGCACTAGCGCTACAGGTCTGGCAGCATCTTTGAAACAAGGAACATGATTTAGGCCAGAATTCTCCCACCTGCCCTCCACTGCAATTGTAGCAGGCAGGTTGCAGACAATGTGAAGGCCCATTGACAGTTGGGTGGGAATTTCCAACTTTTAGATCTTAATGTTTCAGATCAATGATCTTTCCTCATAATTAGAAAACATTCAAGATGAAGCAAATTTTAAACAAGTACTGGGGCCAGGAAAGTGGGAAGGGGAGAAAAAAACAAAAGCGAATATCTGTGATAACATGAAGAATAGGAGAGATCAAATGCCAAAAGAAATGATGCACAAGGCAAAAGGAGGTGGTAATGTAACATATAAGAAAATAGAAGAAGCTCCAAAGAGAAAACAGAATCATTACTGACAACTAAAATCCAAAAATTAACACAAGAAATGTGGCAGAACATCTGAGATTGAATATAGAACATTACAGCGCAGAACAGGCCCTTCGACCCTCAATGTTGCGCCGATCTGTGAAACCAACCTAAAGCCCATCTAACCTATACTATTCCAATATCATCCATATATTTATTCAACGACCATTTAAATGCTCTTAATGTTGGCAAGTCCACTACTGTTGCAGGCAGGGCATTCCACGCCCTTACTACTCTCTGAGTAAAGGACCCACTGCTGACATCCATCCGATATGTATCACCCCCAATATAAAACTATGTCCCCTCGTGCTAGCCATTTCCATCCTAAGAAAAAGGCTCGCACTGTCCATTCTATCTAATCCTCTGATCATCTTATATGCCTCTATTAAGTCACTTCTTAACGTTTTTAAGAAAACGTTAACCTCTGAATCAAAAAGGCTATAAAGTGCCTCATCAAAAGATGAGGTGAGATTGAAAACAGTACCTCATTTTTCAATTAGGCCCTTTGCAGTTTTCCAGACTCAACAATAGTGTTCCCGACATGGTTCCTGCTTACCAATTTTGATCAGTAGAACCCTACGTCAATTCGGGGGGAGGAAGCCCAAACAAATTAAGTAAGCACTTTCCTGCAATTTAGGACCCCAGTAGAAGAAGTCCTGCCCATTGAGAGCTGCCAGACAGTCAATCAAGACTGGTGACTGCTGCAGCTAATACAGTGAGGCTTCAAACTAGAGATCATTGTGGGATTCCTGGAGAGAGATGACTGGGATGACTTGGTGTTTATTGGAAAGAAGAGAAGGGAGTTGGTTGCAAGTGCAAGGGAGTGGCTCACCACCGGTAACCTCCTTTTCAATGCCAGGTCCTTTAACCAGGCACCAAATATCTTTGAAAATGGGACCTCCTGGGATGCCCAACAGGGTTAGCTGGGCAGTGAAGGGCATGAATAAACCCTGTGATTTCTGGACAATCCCCGAATCGCAACTATAAGATTAAAGTTTATTTATTAGTCACAAGTAAGGCTTATATTACACTGCAATGAAGTTACTGTGAAATTCCTCTAGTTGCCACACTCTAGTGCCTGTTGGGGTCAATGCACTAACTTGCAAAGGGCTCAGGTATAATGATCTTTAAGTAGCTCAATAATGGGTAATTCTGGTCCTTCCTGCCCCAGAAATGTTTCATGATTAAAGGCCTTTCTTTGTGCAGCTGCAGTCTTGTGTTAACCTGTCTTACTTTACAGTCGTAGGCTTTTTAACCACATGATAGGGGAAGTAATTCAAATATTGCAACATTTGAGAGTCTAATTAGCCAACAGATTGGATGTAATGCATCAGCTTGTTTCCACTGCTGATTTAATGGGATCAGTTCACCTGCTGATGGAAAAGGGATGAGCAGCATTCCCCACTATTATGTGGGCCTGCTACAACGGGTTCGCATGATATTTTGTGATTTCAGGGTGAGCGAGAATGGAATGTCCCACCCGAAAAGTCAGATGGCCTCCCTGTGCTGTACCAATCCAATTCTATGTACATATGATTCTAACCTTTCACCCAGGACTTTTCATTCATAAATATGAAACCTATTAATCATTCATGTTATTACAAGGACCCTTAACTGGGGAGTATATTCACCTTTCTTTTCAATCAGGGTCCCTGCTTACTGGTGGTATTAATGTTGCCAAGAAAATGCTGAATGAGGAGAAATGTTGCATTTTAAAAGATTCTCATAGAATCCCTATGGTGCAGAAGAGGCTATGTGACTAATTTACCCAAGTCCTCTTCCTCATTCTATCCATGTAACCCTACGTATTTACCATGTACTAATTTACTAATTCACCTATGCATTTTGGAACCAAGGGCAATTTAGTATTGCCAATCCACTAGCTCACCTTTGGAGTGTGGGAGGAAACACATGCAGATACAAGGAGAACGTGCAAACTTCACACAGTGACCCAAGCCACGAATTGAACATAGGTCCCTGGAGCTGTGAGGCAGCAGAGCCGACCACTGTGCCAGCCTTGTTTTTATTTTATTTGATTGTCACTTGTATTAGTATACAGTGAAAAGTATTGTTCCTTGTCTATACATGCAATTCAATCCAATCAAAGTCCAATTCAAAGTCTCTGCAAGTGAGACATTCCAGATCCAAGCTGACAAGACTGGCCTCTCACTCCCTGTCCAGGGCTTGATCTACATGATCCATGCTGATTGGAACAGGCATCGCATTTTCTCCAAGGCTTTATCTCAGTTGCATTTTAGTCAAAAGGCCAAAATGCTACTTTAAAAAGTTGCTTCAAATGAACCTCATGTCTTCACCCAACCGTAAGATACTACATTTGACCTTAGCCAAAAGGCCCTTCTTGTGCACTATACAAAAGAAAGAAAAGAGAGGGTTCAAAATGTGATGTTATAGTCATAGCCTGGGTGTAGAGAAAGATCAATTTAATACGAGGTAGGTCAATACAAACAACGGGGAAGAAGCTGCTGTTGAATTGGTGGTGCCTGACCTCAGAATTTTATCTAGTGCTATTTAAGGGAGAAAATTAGTGATGGCCACTATTGCACCGACTACTTTAACTGTATTTAAGTGGAGCAACTCAGGAACCACCACTCACTGTTTTCTCCACGTTGATCCCGAACAGAAAGAGGGATAAAAATCATTCCGTCCTTAAAGAGTTAACATTCCACAAACAAGTCGTTTGCAATCCGAGAGATAGCCTGTGGCTGAGAGCTGGGAAGAAAGCAAGGAGACCAGAGCTTGGATCGGACGCCAAGAGAAAAGACAAAAGAGAGAAACTCAGCAGAAAGGTAAAAGTGATGATCTATTTTGTCTCTTACAGCTCAAAGAAACTTTTCCATGTTCATCATCTGAATTATATTGGTTTCAGACGTTTCCTTGCTAAACATTTTCTAAATCTCCGAATTCAATCCATTGCGATTACATTTGTAGAGTTCAAAAGTTTCCAAACCTCTCAACGAAATTGCAACAAATTCATGTTACAATTGTGTCGGGACACTTTTCATGCGCTGATTGCATGCGCTTTCGCCAGTTTTTTTTTAAAACTTATATATTATCAGTTTTTTTATTTGTTGTATCTGCGTTTTTTGCAGCACAAATCGCCGATTGCTTAATTTCGCCACTGTGCAAACAAGTCAACAACATTTTTAAAGTGTATAGCTTTGCAGAAAAATATACTGAATGAGTCCCCGCTGTGCAGAATTTTGCCCTCACACCAAAAAATCTGCAATCGTTTTTTGTTTTTTACACAACAAAGTTAGTGCACCAACTTACAGGGTTTTTTTTTGTTTTCTGCTTCTTTTACAAAATGTTCATAATTTGTTCATAAATTGTTTATCTACTCCCAAATTGTAGGGATGTTTAAGAGATCATGATGGGGTTGGAGATGCCTTTATTCTCTATTGTTTTGGGCCTAACAATTACCGCAGCAGCAGCAACAGGGAGTGAAAGCAGAATCTGTAAAGTGGCTCCTCACTGGGAGATTGCCAACCAGAGCCCCATGGAAGAACAGATTGGCCGTGTCGTGGTGGTGGCCCTTCTGAAAGCAAGCTGCCGATTCTGTCTGACACAGGCAACTAAGTAAGCATTGCACTCCAAAATTATTTTCCACTTTCATCCGTATGTAATCTGCACAATGCTATAAACTTTCTCCATTCAAAGAGACAGACTGGAATTCTATTTTATCATCAGCTATTAAGTGTAGCACAGTTTAAAGTTTATTTATTATTGTCACAAGTTGGCTTGTATTAACATGGCAATGAAGTTATTGTGAAAATGCCCTAGTCACCACACTCCAGTGCCTGTTAAAGTAAAGTTTACATTAACACTGCAATGTGAAATTCCTCCAATCACCATACTCTGGCATCTGTTCGGATCAATGCACCTAACCACCACATCTTTCAGATTGTGGGAGGAAACCCACACAAAAATGGCGAGAAAGTGCAAATTCCACACAACAATGACCCAAGATGGGAATTGAACCCAGCTCCCTGGCACTGTGAGGCAGTGGTACTAACCATTGCCACCCTGCCGCCCCACAGGAGAGGTGAAGTGTGAAAAATTATCTTGATTTTTTTCCTTCCCTTCGACTGAGAGAAAATAAAACATTTTTACTATCCATCAATATCTATTATCAATGTGCCGTCTCCCACAGCTATCTTGAGTAGAGTGGCACAGTGATTCGCACTGCTGCATTACAGCATCAGGGATCTGGATTCAATTCCAGTCTCGGATGACTATGTGGAGTCTGCATGTTCTCCCAATGATTGCATGGGTTTCCTCTGGATGCTATGTTTTCCTCCTACAGTCCAAAGATGTGCAAGTTAGCTGGGTTAGGCATGATAAATTGCCTCTTAGTGTCAGAAATTAACAGAGTGAATGCATGGAGTTACAGGGATAGAACCTGGGTGGGATTGTGGTCAGTGCAGACTCGATGGGCCGAAGGGCCTGTTTCTGCACTGTAGGGTTCTATGTTCATCAGTTTATAAGTTATCTCGATGGTTTTTAATAAAATCATATCCAATCTGAAATGTCCTGTTTGCATATTCAGATCTGCAGACGTACCAGTCTAAATAATGCTGTTCATAGTCATCACTTTTATTGCATTGGTAGATTAGGCAGCTTGCGAGACAAGCTTGAACATCAGGGCCTGAAGGATGTACGCTATATGATAGTGAATGAGAAAACACCCCAATCGAGGGCCATGTTCTGGGAGCTCCAACGGCATGTTCCTGAGGATATCCCTGTCTACCAACAGTCGCCGTTTCAACGTGATATCTGGAGCATTTTGCAGGGTAACAAGGACGACTTCCTCATTTATGACAGGTTGGTTACCTTAAATGGTAGCACTGAGTAGCCCATTTATTGCCATTGAACAGATTCTTCCCCTTTTGGTTATTTGTGCATGAAATAGTTAGCATCACTGGGAAACTAGGAATAAGGAATGATTTTTTTTTGCACCCTATTTTGTGCTCAAAGTACCAGAACCTTTCTGCTTTTACTATTGAAATATTTTACAAAATAAGTAAAAGTTATTCTCTGCCAATTTTTGCCCTTTTATCAAGAAGGTGCTTGTGCTGAGATATGACATTATGATTAGATGCTGGTAATAGTCCTTGGTTGTAGTTTGCTCAAGCAGCCATGTATGAACACTTTTGCCATTATAGTCAAACCTGATCCAGTCCTTAATGTGCATGCACAGATGTACTTTCTAACAGGAATCACCCAACAACAAACATCAGCAAGAGTCTTGGTTAATACTTTATATATTTGCCTTTCTGTATTCCTGGACACCTGACTGAGTCAAATTATAACTGTCTGAACTGAGGACTAAATAGGCTACAGGCACAACTTGGAGTCCTTCTAACCTACGTGGCTGAATGCTACACAATGATATTTTTTATCCACTGTGAAACTAGCTATCAATCTTCAAAGTTGAGTAGTTGTTCAACTTGCATGTTTATCTTCTCAAGGCATCTGCAAGGTATGATTTTCAAGAAATTAAGTTGGGGTTTACAATGAAACTCGCATGTTACTTCAAGGTATTTAATCCCACTTTTGTGATTTTCCTTTTCCCCTAGATGTGGTAAATTAACCTTTCACATCGTATTACCATATAGCTACCTCCATTTTCGGTACACTGAAGCAGCTATCCAGGCTACATATAACAAGGATATCTGTGGGAATTGCAGCAACGGCAGTTTTCAGGTAAATGTTAGTGTTACTTAGCATTCTCAATGTCGTGATGTGGAGGTGTCAGTGTTGGACTGAGCGGGCACAGTAAGAAGTCTCGCAACACCAGGTTAAAGTCCAACAAGTTTAATTGTCTTCACAAGCTTTTGAGTGCTGCTCCTTTATTACCTAATGAAAGAGCAGTGTTCTGAAAGCTCGTGATACCAAAAAAAATTTTTGGATTTTACCCTGATGTCGTGAGACTTATTACTATTCTCAATCTCAGAAAGGCCAAAGAGGTGTTTGGTAAACAAAATGGTTATATTATTGCAAAATGTAATGTCTGTGGCATCAGTATAGCTTAGAGATTTTCTTCAAGCAGATAGAAGTAAGCTTCCAACCTCACACTCGTGCCTTTTCTATGATTGCCTATCTCCATCTCAATTACAATACCAGACTTTGCCCCTGTCTCAGCTCATCTGCTGCTGAAACCCTCATTTATGCCTTCGTTACCTCTAGCCTCGGCTTTCCAACACACTGCTGGCTGTTCGCCAATATTCTGCCATCATAATCTTGAGCTCATCCAAAGCTCTGCTGCCTATGTCTTAATCTGCAACAAGTCCTGTTCCCCTATCACCCTTGACTGACATTGGCTCCCAGTCAAACAATATCTTATTTGAAAACTGTCACCTGTGATATCAAATCCCCCATGGACTTGCTCCTTGCTATCTCTAATTTGCAGCCTCATAACCCTTCATGATAACTGTGCTACCTAATTCTAGTCTCTTGTGCATCCCCAATTTTAATCATTGCATCACTGATGGCCGTACGTTCAATTATCTAGACTCGAGCACTAGAAAACCCTCTGTATACAGAGGCACAATATTGAGGGCCAAAGGGCCATTACATTATTGTGCTGTAATGTTCTATGTTTCTATGTATAACATCTCTGCCTTTCTATTTTAC
The DNA here is from genome assembly GCA_024679065.1 of Sphyrna mokarran. NCBI lineage: Eukaryota > Metazoa > Chordata > Chondrichthyes > Carcharhiniformes > Carcharhinidae > Sphyrna > Sphyrna mokarran. The sequence goes on from JAGIQG010000009.1 coordinate 27,350,841, forward strand.
CTTCCTCCTTTTAAGACACTCCTTAAAACCCACCTCTAATTAACCTTTTGATTATCTGCCATAAGTGGCTCGGTATCATGCTCTATTTTATAATGTTCCTGTGAAGTTTCATGACATTAAAGGTGCTATATAAATATAAGTTGTTGCTGTTGCAGGCAGAGAAAAACATCACTACCACTTACAATACAAACTTTACTCAATCTAACACCACAAGTTCGTTGACAAATCCAAGTTATGAAAATCTAACAATTCGACCGGTACGACAGCATGAATCCAGTAAACTCAGTCCTGACACCATCCTGGCTCCACATCATTTCAATAACAGCCAAGATGGAAATCCAGAGAGTGACGATACTTGGAGATTGGAATGGGCGTAGAAGAAACATCAAGAACGAGAGTTAAAGTAACTGGCAAGCACAAGACAACTGCCAGCATCAACCTTAATAATTCACAACTTATCAAAAACGAATTCTGGTTTAATATTAACATTTTGGAACCTTTTTAATTGAGGGATGTAATATATGGCACCTCCTATAACAAGCATTGTTTTGTATTACTGTTAAATGTTCTTTTGATAAAGGATTCTAGGAATTACAATGTAACAAGTAAAACTATTAAAGGCAAGATTGAAATGGGAACTGAAATAAATATCTCAGTATATTGTTCCCTGAGCTGGTAACCATTGATTTTTGGATTCACAATAAAGTGCATTTGGCTGAAAGGCATTTCCCACTCCAATTGCTGCTGTGGGTGTGGAAACAGTAGTGGAGTAATCACCATGAGTTGACTCCAATCTGTTCTCATGCATCACTTGGGAGGCAGGTAGAAAACAGCTATCAAGGATGGACAACAAGACAAATTTCAGCTTTCTATGGAAGAGCGCAGAGGATCTTTTGGAAAGACTGAGGGAAATGTACAGATTAAACAACTATGATTAAAAATAGTTTGTCGCATGTTTCGAGTATTTCATCCAAAAGTATTGTATGTATATCCATTGACAGCACAGTGGTTAGCACTGCTGCCTCACAGCACTAGGGACCCAGCTTCAATTCTGGTCTCGGCTCACTGTCTGTGTGAAGTTTGCACATTCTCCCTGTCTCTATTTGGGTTTCTATTGGGTGTTCCGATTTCCTCTCACGGTCCAAAGATGTGCAGGTTAGGTTGATTGGCCCTAAATTGACCCTAGTGTCGGGGGTTAGCAGAGTTAATATGTGGGGTTACGGGAATAGGGCCTGGGTGGGATTGTGGTCAGTGCAGACTTGATGGCATGAATGGCCTCCTTCCGCATTGTAGGGGGATTCAATGATGAAAGGAAATGCTCCCTTATCACAGAAAATTCCTGATCGCTTAATGGTACAATGAAAATACTGCATTTCTTTAATTTCCTAATCAGTGAGGGTCTTTTCACATGCGCAATTAAATCTTTGGTTTGAATTAGTTCCTCATGATTTGCAGCTATGCAAATATGAAATTTGAAATATGTCAATTTCAAAAAATCATTCCCCTTTTTGTTTCCACTTTTGGGTATCTCACCATTGGTCAGTTTATCCATATCACCCATGCCAACTAGGATTATAGCAGCAAGTCAGCTCTCAATAATTCTTATACAAACCCATTAGACAATACTGAGGCATTAGTTGCTCTATTATCTTTCCACCTATAAAGAAATGCTGCCACATCCATGTGCCATGTCCCAGATGAATGAGTGGAGTTGGAGACTCTGATTACATTCTAATACACACTGATTTCCCCCTACCCCTTCTTTTCTGAAGGCAGTGGATTGTGTTAAGATCAAATTCTATGGGTTGCAACAATTCTTAAATACCTCATCTTTGTGCTTTCAGACTATTGGTAGTTTTAACATGGCAGTGTCACAACTCGGGCAGCTTCCATCATTTTAACATCCTGATCTTTACCTTGGCTTATTTTGTCTAGAATCACCAAAATATATTTTTATTACCCCACACAAAGTAGTCAAATGTATATGTGTATGTGTTTCTGGTGCATTTTCTACTTTGTTAGTGTAGCTAATTTTAGACATTTAGCGAGACAGTCGGCTTACCAGCTGGGCAATAGGCATTCAGTAGAATGTATTCCATTTGAACAAAATGTGGGAGGCATCCAAATTTGGCTAATAATTACAATTAATTTATCTGAGCAGAAGATGCTTTGCAGTCTGTGTCTAAAGATTTATAATTTTAAAAACTAATTTTAATAAATAATTCTAATGTGCTATGAATGATAGTGATCAATAAATTACAAATGTAGTTGGAGTTACGGTTACAAACAAATGAAAATAAATGTCAATTTTTGATCAGAAAATGCCAGATTGTTTATTAGTGAAGTAGTACATTGTTTAAGGCAGCACTCATTCATTCATGAATCTACTTACATAACTGTATCAATAAAACAGACATATAGATTTCAGAGTAGATGGTTACTTGTCATCATCAGTTCCTCAAAATAACAGGTGAGCAGAGAGTAACCTATGTTGAAGTGGAGCCTATAATAAATGTTGCTGTATTTCCATCTTCCCCAGTGTATCTGCCTGGTCTTTACTGCAAAGAAGTCTTATGTGGTTGATAAAATGGATCTCTTATATAGGCCTTAATCTCTTGTCTGGACAGAAAGTGGACATTATGTTCCATCAATGTTTCACAGATGCTTATTATGAATGTGAAACTTCATCATTGGTTACGGGAGTACATTTAGTTTATTTATTAATCACAAGTAGGCTTACATTCACACTGCAAAGATATTACTGTGAAAATTACCTAATTTGCTAAATTCTGGTGCCTGTTCCAGAACACTGAGGGAGAATTTAGCATGACCAGTTCACCTAACCTGCACATCTTTGGACTGTGGGAGGAAACCAGAGCACCTGAAGGAAATCCATGCAGACATGAGGAAAACACGCAGATTCTGCAGACAGTGACCCAAGGGTGGAATCAAATCCAAGTCCTTGCATGACCACTAGGGAAAAGACATTTTATGTTGAGTGAGTTTACGTAGTTGTTCATTAGCAGCAATTCTTGGTTATAGAGCCTACAAGAATGGAAGTGGAACCAGCGGATCACCTAATCTTTAGCTCAGACAGTGTCCAGAATTTTCAGATTTTTGGTCAGGATCAGAACTTGTGGCAAAGCCAAGCAGTTTAACTTCGTATTTTCCATCTTTGTTTGGACAGAGGGGCGCATTCTATGGAGCTGATATAGGGTGTGGTATATTGGTGTATGAACTTTATTTCGCCCCCTTACGTTTTACCACACACGATTGAGAGGGTTTGTTTCCAATATTCCTCTATTTTTCTTTTGTTATTTGGTAACCTGGATTCTAACCCTAACCTTTCCTTTGGACTCTTTATGGAGAGTGTGTGTTATGTTAGATATGCTACAGTTGGTGACAGTCCTGCCTTGGAGTCAGAAGACTGTAGATTCAAGTCGTCCACTCTGGGACTTGAGTGCAAAAATGAAGATTTGCACTCCATACCAAAGCAATGCTGCACTGTTTGAGATGCTGTCTTCACTTTAATTCCTGCAACTGATTGGAAATGCATCAAGAATTGTTGCACTCAGCATGCACTGGAGGTGCACACACAACTGATCCTGATGCCTTTCCAGTCAGCAGCAGCAACATCAAGTCCCACTTCAGACTTCTTTATTATGGGAATAAATTGTTGAACTTTCAATGCATCGCAGAGATACAAAATGGAAATTATGATTTTATGAATTATCGAATTATTAGAACAGTCTTCTGAAGCATCAAGGTAAAAGCAAATGACTGTGGATGTTGGAATTTGGAACAAAAGCCACAATTGCTGGAATATCTCAGGAGGTCTGACAGCATCTGTGGAGAGCTAATGTTTTGAGTCTGGATGACACTGGGCTCAGACGATGCTGTCAGACCTGCTGAGATTTTCCAGCATGTTCTGTTTTTTTGAGTCTTGTGATGATTAAAAAAATATTGTTTAGATTTGATTCAAAATGCTGAAGAATTTGAGTGAAGAAAGGTCCTTGTTGCAAATACGAGAATTATCAAGAGTGAAGAGGGGCTTCCCAGGAGAGCCCAGCTATTAAAAAATACATTCATTTGTTGAAAATAAAATTGAATAAATAATGCAAGCCGGAGGAAGCCTATATATTTTGATGCTTTTCAAAATCTTACTGATAACATTTGCAAAAAGTCCAATTAAAAAAAATACCCTGGAGTATTTCCCGAGAATTTTAATCATGACTGGCAAATGAAGGTAATGTTTCAACCTGAACGTGATTCTGTTTTAATTTACTGTCTATTATCAAGTTTCAGTTTGCAGCTCATAAATTAGTTCAGGCTGCCTGTCTAGTTGCAAATGATAAAATGAGTTCTAAGATACCAGCTGCACTTAACAGCATCTCACAATTTAAACAGTCAGAGACTGATTCACTATGACATGACACTCCATGCATTTGCAGGGATGTTCCCCCTTAGTGTTGTGGTGCAAATAAATGCAGCCTACTGCTGTCTTTTGGGTGAGATATTAAACTGATAGAGGTGTTACCTGACCTCTCAGATGGACCTAAAAGATCCCATGGTACTATTTCGAAGGAAAGCAAGGAAGTTATCTCCAGTATCCTGGCCAATATTTATCTACCAATATTGCAAACAACAGATTGTTTGGCCATTATCATGTTGCTGCTTGTGAGAGCCTGCTGTGTGCCAATTAGCTTTTGGATTTCATACATTACAACAGCAACTACACTTCTAAACAGCACCTTTGACTGTAAAGCATTTTTGGGATGTCCTGTTATGAAAGGTGCTTTATAAATGTAAGTCTTTTTTCTTCATGAAATTACATTTGAATACTTTATTTTTTATTACTTTAAAGGCAAATTTCATAATAATGGGAATCATAGAGTCCAACAGTGCAGAAGGAGGCCATTTATCCCATCATGTCTGCACCGACAGTCAGAAATCATCCCCACATCTTAACTCATGATGGAAGGAGGGTTACTGATGAAGCAAAGAGCAAAGAATATTACAGCACTGGAACAGGCCCATCGGCCTTCCAAGCCTGCACCAACCATGCTGCCCGACTGAATTAAAACCCTACCAGAGACTGTATTCCTCTATTCCCATCTTACTCATGTATTTGTCCAGACTGTCCCTTAAAACTCACTATTGTATCTCCTTCCACTATCTCCCCTGGCAGCGAGTTCCAGACACCCACCACCCTCTGTATAAAAAATTTGCCTCGTACATCTCCTTTAAACCTTGCCCCTCGCACCTTAAACCTAGGCCCTACAAAAATTGAGTCTTCCACACTGGGAATAAGTTTCTGACTATCCACTCTGTCCATGCCCCTCATAATCTTGTAAGCTTCTATTAGGTTTCCCCTTAATCTCCATCGTTCCAGTGAGAACAAACCAAGTTTCTCCAACCTCTTCTTATAGCTAATGCCTCCATACTAGCAACATTTGCTAAATCTTTTTTTGTACCCTCTCCAAATCCTCCACATTCTTTTGGTACTGTGACGACCAAAATTGAACTCTATATTCCAAATGCAGCCTAACTAAGGTTCTATAAAGCTGTAATATAACTTGCCAATTTTTAAACTCAATGCTCCAGCCAATGAAGGCAAGTATACTGTATGCCTTCTTGACTACCTTCTCCATGTGCACTGCCACTTTCAGTGACTTGTGTACCTATATAGCCAGATCTCTCTGCCTATCAATACTCTTAAGGGTTCTCCCATTTACTGTATATTTTCTACCTTCATTAATCCAAAATGCATTATCTCACATTTGTCTGGAGGTGGGTTTCCTCCCACACCCAAAGATGTGTGTCTTAGGCTGATTGGCAATACTAGATTGACACTAATTTACCATCAGCCATCTCTCTGCCCAAGCCTCCAACCTATCTATATCCTGCTATATCTTCTGATGGTCCTCATTGCTATCTGCAAATCTTTCAACTTTTGTGTGATCTGCAAACTTACTAACCAGTTATATTTTCTTCCAAGTCATTTGTATATATTCCAAACAGCAAAAGTCCCAGCACTGATCCCTGAGGAATGCCACTTGTCACAACCCTCCATTCAGAAACACACCCCTTCCACTGCTACCCTCTTTCATAGAACATAGAACATTACAGCACAGAACAGGCCCTTCGGCCTTCGATGTTGCGCCGACCAATATAAAAAGCAATGCCCCTCCAAACTAAACCATTCCCTTCTCTTCCATATACTTATCAACTAACCTCTTAAACGCCACCAAACTTGGCGCATCTACAACTGCTGCAGGCAGGGCATTCCACTCCCGAACCACCCTTTGGGTAAAGAACCTGCCTCTGATATCCGTCCTATAACTATCACCCCTTAATTTAAAGCTGTGTCCCCTCGTGCTAGCTTTCTTCTATGACCGACCCAGTTCTGTATCCACCTTGCCAACTCACCTCTGATCCCATGCGATTTCACCTTCTGCACCAGTCTGCCATGAGCAGCTGAAGATGGTTGGGCCTAACACACTAAGATTGCTGCTGGCATTTGGATTATGCGATATCATTGCCGAACTATCCTCCAAAAATAAATATACACATTCCAGAAGGAATCATAGAAAAGCAGGCAATATAATTTGACCATAATTCTTTCTCATGCCAGTTTTCTTCTGATCTTTCCTTAACTGTTTTCACATTATTATTCCATACATTGAACATAGGGCTTAGGGATAGAAGTAGGCTGTTCGGCCTTTCCAGCTTGCTCCAGCATTTGATAAGATAATGGCTGAATTGGTTGTGGTGTCAACTCCACTTTCCTGACTGCCTTCCCCGTAACCCTTGACACCTTTACCATCAAAAATTTATCTAACTCAGCCTCGAATAAATTAAATGACTTGGTCTTCACTGCTCTCTGGGGAAGAGAATTCCACAAACTAACAACTCTCACAACCCTCTGAGAGAGAAAAAGAAATTCTCAACTTTGTCTTTAAAAGGAGATCTTACTTTTAAACTGTGTCCTCGAGTTTTTGTCTCCCTCAAAGTTCTTTGCCCAAATAGCCATTGTTTGAAAAGGAAGGCCTGAATTTCTGAAGCACTTTTCATGATCTTAAGAATGTCCGAAAGTGCTCTATAGCTCATGAAGTAGTTCTGAAGTGTAGTCTTGCTATATTGTAGGCAGCTAATTTGTAAACATTAAGGTTTCACAACCACCATATTCAAATAATTTATTTTATTGTTATGGTGTGGGATTTTCCTCGCATTTCACAAAGTGCAGGAGCAGGTGTGAAAAGCATTTTTCCCACTTGTCGCAATGGTGAGGTTTTTATGCTGTATCTGCTTCCCACCTCATTAATCATGCATACACTGGAATTGGATGCCAATAAAATACAAGTTTAGATAATGTTCCAATATTTGTCAACCATCTATTGGACAGTTGGTTGGCAAAATAGGGTGTGGATAACACTGTTCCCTTCACCACTGGTAGTTGTAAACAGTTCAAATTAATAGAAATACAAATCCTGTCTGCTTGTATAATGACTGAGTGCAGGTGAAATAAGTTTTGGATGTTTTATTCCGACTCCAGTAGCCCATGGCTAAGACTGACACCAACTGCAATATTTCGCCTCCAGAGTGCAGATGAAATTCAATCAATCATTTGATCCAAAGGAGGATAAATGTTGATTGAAATCACTGACCTCTGTCTTCCCCAAACTAAAACTCTGAGAGGCTTACCATTAACTTAATTCTTAGGTGAATGTAAAACTACCAGATTAACAGTAGTGCATGTGCCACCATAAATATTAGCTAGGATACCAAGAATAACTTCCCTGTTCTTATTCAAAGTAGTGCCATTTTACATCAACATGAGAAGGCAGATGGGGCCTCAGTTAAATGCCTCGAGGAAAAATGGCACCACAAAAACTGCAGCACTCCCTCAGTACTGCGCTGCAAGAGCTCTGATTCTGAGTGTGGGTAGACTACTTGTCTGCAGGAGGCATTATCAAACCTCCATGTTACACTGAAGTTCAATGAAACATCAGGCTGAATTTCCTCCAGAGCGGATTTGCTGTCGGGGTGGAATTTCTGTCGATATTGCAGAAGCCCTGAGCCATTTTCCTGATTAGGGCTCATCAATTTTGCAGTGCTGGTTTCAGTCAGCATTTCCAACACATCGTGGAAAACCTATAAACACTGATAAAATCAGTTAATGCTGCAGATGATTTGAGAGACAAATTCTCAGTGAAGGCTCTCTCTAAACTGAGGGGCTCATACTTCAGGTCAAGGGCTTGAAGGGAGGAAGAGGTAACGTCTACTGGGCATTTCTCTTCCAATGGCCACTGTGAGATCCTTGGTACAATGTCAAAGTGCACCACCAACTCTCTATAGTCAATATGGTTTCTCTGTGAAAGTGGTGCTAAAGAGAGTAAGTCGCTGGGTTGAATATGGTCAATACGGCTGGCAAGCTTTCCTGTGGGAGGAAGATCCTTGACTGCAGAGAGGCATAGAAAGATTAAAGATAGGCCATTCTGTCCTAATTTCCCTTTCATACCTACTAATGACAGGTGGAACTTGGCAGAAAGTTCTTTACTATAGTCTAGGTAAAAGTGGCTGGAATTAGATCAGAAACACGAATCCTAGTAAAAGAAGATCAATTAGTAACATATCTGGAGGTAAATATTTTCCTGGATGAGGGAATGTGAGGGAAAATGTCAACGTGCCCTGGAATTAAAACAAGGAGAGTAAATAACCAAATCTCTAAATACAATGACCATGCTAAAATCATAAAGAAACAGCGCTAAGCATTTAGGTTCAGTTCAGCTTTGAGTCAAGAAGATTTGAATTATATTTATTATTCATACAATAGATTTGCACTTTAAAGCACAATGTCAGCATTGAAATAGATGTTTCCTTTATTTTGTATTAATTAACTATGTATATGTATTACAGCGAAGCTACATTATGCTGTTTCGAAAAACAATTCTATTATAGGCCGCACCAGATGCGAAATAGATAACAAAACTATTATTAGATTATAAACTGAAATTTGGAGACATTAGTTTTGATAGAATCTGAAAGTGATTCCAAGCAGATTACTTAGAGTGTGAAAATAGTGGAATCTTGAAATGGTGCAGAACTTCTTAGAATAATAATAGAATTGACACGTTAAACACATGTAAATACTGCCAGATGGAGGGGGCTTATAGAACCTGAAAAAAAAGAGACAACTTTCACAAAGAGACAGTGTCAGGGGCAGAACAGATATTGTCTTCCTGGGTATCTGAGTTTGGTTCAGACAACATAGGTGCCTTACAGCGCTCCTGTTTGACGGTTGAAGCCTCAAGCTTTTCTACTTTTAAATCAGACAATCTAGTTGAAATAGAGTCTGAATACTCCTTGTGTTCTGAAGAACTAAACGGATTATTTACATCTGGGCAAGCATTGACGGATTGCTGTTCGTCACGTTCCACCACATGTTTTTCATCCAGAAAAACAGAATTTGGAAAGATCTGCTGCTGGGATTTCTTAATATTTAAGGAAGACTTACACTTGGCTTGTTCATTATTATTAACTTGACCACATAGAAAATTGGCTTCACCAGAGGCGACATATACTGGTGGTTTGGGGAAAGACCTGTTTCCAACGTGCATGCTATTACTGTCGCCTGCTTCATGATTAGGCACATTTGGTTCCTCCATTATCTTCTTGTGTCCCACTGGTAATATAGTGCGGGTTTTCCAAATCTTTCTTTTCTTGCATTCCTCACTGGCTGAGCAATACATTCTAGTTTTAATAGATAGATCACTGTTGTTCTTAATCCAGTGCAATAATGGATGATACATTTTCCCCCCAAATTTCATGGCATTCACCCATTCTGTTATCTCCTTTTTCCGGTTTCTGGTCTTCCGCAAGTGAAACAGGCAACAGGTAACAGTTGCCAATATCATACAAGCTCCAAAGGTGATGAAAAAGGGACAAACCCAATCTAAAAATAAAATATTTTTATTTTTACATATGACATATAAAAATGAGTTAAAATTTTGACTTATTTTTGTCTACAATGCAATGGAGAAATGCAATCAGTATATCCTGAATTACAGTCTTTAACATTATTCAGGCTCTCAGTGAATTAAGAGAGGTCAATTTCACTCATTATTTATTAATTTGAATGCTAATTTCAAGCAACCAGATCATACATTTATATAGCACCTTAACATAGTCGAATATCCCAACGTGCTTCACAAAAGAGTCATCAAACAACACCGAACTCTGAGCCACATAAAGAAATATGAGGACAGGTGACCAAAATCTTGGTCAATTAGGTTTTAAGGAGAAGAGGAAAGTTGAGAGGCAAAGAGGCTTTGAGAAAAAAATTCCAGGACTTCACGTTAAAAAGTTGAAGGCGTGGCCAGAATAGTGGATTAAAATTGGGGACATGCAAGGGGCCAGAACTAGAGGAGTGCAGAGATCTCAAATGAATGTAAGCCAGGGTGAGTTTTGGAGTATAAAAGCATTGGATATAAAAATCAGGGTAAGAAGTTTAAAGTCAGTGGGCCCCTGGACTGGGAGCAAATACAGACCAGCAGGCACAATGGTGATGCACAGGACTTAAAGTTTATTTATTAGATTCAAATAGATTTACATTAACACTGCAATGGTGTTACTGTGAAAATCCCCTGGTTGCCACATTCTACTGGCTGTTCAGGCATGCTGAGGGAGAATTTAGCATGGCCATTGCACCTAAACAGGACATCTTTTGGACTATGGGAGGAAACTGGAGCACCTGGAGGAAACTCATGCAGACACCGGGAGAATATTTAAACTCCAAACAGACAGTCACCTAAGCTGGGAACCGAACCTGAGTCCCTGGCACTATGAGGCAGCAATGCTAACCATTATGCCAACCCGGTGTGGCACTCGATGCGAGTTCGGACATGGGAGCAGAGTTTTGGATGAACTGAATTTTACCAAATGTACAAATTGAGAAACCAGTTAGGAGAACAATGGAGTAGTAAAAGTCTAGAGGTAATTATGGCCCCTGAGGAGTCAGGGGGTTAATTATTCAGCACTGAGTTCCTAGTTCTGACCTGCTCTTGTAGTAAGAGTCTTTATATGAATAGGCGAGTTAAATTTCTGGCCAAAGGTGACCTCAGAATATTGATGGTGGGGGATTCAACAATGGTAACTGAATTCCAAGGGGAGGTGTTAAAATCTCCCTTGTTGGATCTGGCTTTGAGCTTACACTTCTTCATTCACATGTGGCCTTTAAATATCCTCTGGAGAAGTTCTCTGTGCATTGTTTTGCTAGCTGACAAAACACCATCTTCTAGTGAGATGTCATCTCTGATAGACCAGAAGTGCCAATTTGCTGGCTGTTTGCTATATTTTATCAGGCCAAGACGGATCACATTCGTTTATGCTGGTCTCATCTTTAATTTGACTGACCTTTGATTATATTGCATTCACCAAGTGATGGATCTTTATACCCAGAATTTTTAGATATTTCTCCTGACGCAACAACTGAGATAGGCCATTTGTAAACACCATTGTTTTAGCTTAAAAAAAACAAGAAATCATAACTCTGAAGCAGCAAGATTAATTGTTGCAGTCTTGCTGGCGCATACTTAGACTTTTCATATAGATTTGCTCTAGTGGACAATGATGTTTGTCAATAGAGATATGTGCAGAATTTCTCACATCAATATGCAATTGCTAAAAGCTCTCCATGTTAGGATATCCAATCTCAACTAAGGTTGCAGATGCTGTTTGCTTTTACCTTTCTACCAAAGCTACTCCCAGTCCTTTTGCAGAAGCATCCATTTGCAAAGTGACAAGTTTATTTCTATCATAAGATGACAAACTTGTCTCCTGCATATTACCTTTTTGGGTTTATTGAAAGTCTTGTCATGTGTCTCTGACCACTGGTACTCTATATATTCTTTAACCAGCTTGAGCAGGTTTGTTATGTGTTCTGACATGCAAGATATGACAGAACTCACTTAAAGGCCAAGGAAACTTCTCAACTGTTTCCTGTCTCTTCCATCCCAGAGATACCTGTAACTTTTTCAGGAAATCAGATGTGAACGCTACTCTGAAGAACTGACATTCTGTCGCCCTCACAATACATTTACCTGGATTTAGTGTGATCCCAGCTTTTCTGGTGCTCTCCATCGGTTTCATGTAGATGGTAGTCATGATCTTTTCCATCTCTACCATATATCTGGATATCATCAGCTATGTTAACTGCTCTTTTATATCCTCTGTATGTTTTGTCTATTTTCTGGAGTGTCAAGATTTTGTGTGGTAATGCTGCCACTGTGAACTGCCTTTCAAAGCACAAGTTGAATATAAATTGTTGTTGTTTCTATTGATCCAAAACCCTAATGACATTACATACTTACTATTCGGTATTATCATCCACACTGGGGGTATATTTCCAGCTGCAGCTATGGTATGTTTGTACTAGTCTGAGTCTTGACTCTGATCCTCTTCAACTTGGAACTCACGTGTATGGGTGACGTCACCGATCCTTGTGACGTAGCCGGTACACGTCCCAGGTAAACACCTCATCTGCGCAGGCGCCGTCCCAGCCGCTCGGCATTGGACGATCGCGGGGCTCGGCCTCGATGGTAATTTCTTTACCGTCCTAACTGAAAGATGCAAACCCGGGGGGCGGCAGCAGTACACGGCTAGAAAATAATTATCAATAAAGACAAGATCATATTGAATGTAACTCTCCGATTAATGGCCTCGTTCGTGAGCATCCGGTACCCAGGGGAGCTCGGTCTGGATTGGTGGAAGGCAAGTGGACCTGAGGTGGGATTGGTGACATTATTAACCAATCCCGTCCTCATGAAGGCTTTTCGTTTGGTTGTTGCTTAAGAAGCAACAACCATTTCGGATTGGTTGTTGCTTAAGGAGCAGGCTGATTGGTCGAGGACTGGGGCGCCGCTGATTGGTCGAGGACTGGGGCGCCGCTCATTGGTCGAGGACTGGGGCGCCGCTCATTGGTCGAGGACTGGGGCGCCGCTCATTGGTCGAGGACTGGGGCGCCGCTCATTGGTCGAGGACTGGGGCGCCGCTCATTGGTCGAGGACTGGGGCGCCGCTCATTGGTCGAGGACTGGGGCGCCGCTGATTGGTCGAGGACTGGGGCGCCGCTGATTGGTCGAGGACTGGGGCGCCGCTCATTGGTCGAGGACTGGGGCGCCGCTCATTGGTCGAGGACTGGGGCGCCGCTCATTGGTCGAGGACTGGGGCGCCGCTCATTGGTCGAGGACTGGGGCGCCGCTCATTGGTCGAGGACTGGGGCGCCGCTCATTGGTCGAGGACCGAGACGGCGCTGATGGCGGTGAGGAGTTGGGTGAGTGAACGAGAGAGTGGGGTGGTAGAGGGAGTCTGTTTCAGTGAATAGGGGTTATGTGTAAACCGCTGGGTGCTCCTTATACTAAGGGTCGTACGCGGACTCTTATATTTTTGATATCGGTGCTGGTCTCGTGATTGGCATGGGCCACGCTGGTGTAGAGTGCATATAGAGGCCATTCAGCCCATCTATCGTGTCTGAACTGACTCTCTAAATGAGCAATGAGCACAGTGTCGTTCTCCCTCAGTCTCGTTCCCCTTTGAATACTTTAATCGAACATGCCTTCGTCACGCTCACAGGCCCTGATCAAGAAGAAGAAAAAGGTGCATAACATGCTGTGCAGCTGGGATCAAGTGAGTCTCCTGCAGAGCATAAGAGGTTTAGGAGTAGAGTTAAGAAAGAAATCAGGAGGGCAAAAAAGGGACACTAAGCTTGTTTGGCAGATAAGGCAAAGGAGAATCCAAAGAACTTCTACAAATACATAAAGGGCAATAGAATAAAAGGGGGAGAGAGAAGGGCCTCTTAAGGATGAACAAAGTAATCTATATGTGGATCCGCAAGAGATGGGTGAGATCCTAAATGAATATTTCTCATCAGTATTTACTGTTGAGAAAAGCATAGATGTTAAGGAACTTGCAGAAATAAATAGTGGTGTCTTGAGGAGTGTACGTATTACAGAGAAGGAGACGCTGGAAGTCTTAAAGTGCATCAAGGTAGATAAATTCCCGGGACCCGATGAAGCGTATTCCAGGACATTGTGGGAAGCGAGGGAGGAAATTGTGAGTCCGCCAGCTGAGATATTTGAATCACTGATTGTCACGGGTAAGATGCCTGAAGGTTCGAGTGTGGCAAATGTGCCTTTGTGTAAAAAGGCTGCAGGAAAAGCCTGGGAACTACAGGCTAGTGAGCCTCACATCTGTGGTGGATAAATTGTTGGAAGGTATTTTGAGAGATAGGATCTACAGACATTTAGAGATGCAGGTACTGATTAGGGACAGTTAGCATAGCTTTGTGAGTAGAAAATCATGTCTCACAAATTTGTTTTTTGAAGTGGTAACCAGGAAGGTAGATGAGGACAGTACAGACTTCAGCAAGGCCTTTGATAGGTACTGTATTGTAGGTTGTTGCATTAGATTAAATCTCATGGGATCCAAGGTGTGGTATCTAAATAGATACAAAATTAGCTTCTTGACAGAAGCCAGAGGGTGGTTGTAGAGAATTGTTTTTAAACTAGAGGCCTGTGATCAGCAGAGTGCCTCAGTGATCAGCAGAGTGCCTCAGGGATCAGTGCTGGATTCGCTGTTATTTGGCATTTATATTAATGATTCGGATGAGAATATAGGAGGCATAATTAGTAAGTTTGCAGATGACACTAAGATTCGTGACATAGTGAACAATGAAGAAAGTTATCTCCAATTGCAATGGGATCTTGATCAATTGGGCCAGTGGTCTGACGAATGGCAGATAGAGTTTAATTTAGACAAATGCGAGGTGATGCATTTTGGTAGATTGAATCAGGGCAGGACTTACTCAGTTAGTGGTAGGGCATTGGGGAGAGTTACAGAATAAAGAGATCTAGGAGTACATGTTCATAGCTCCTTGAAAGTGGAGTCACAGGTGGACAGAGTGGTGAAGCCATACTTGGTTTCATTGGTCAGAACATTGAATACAGGAGTTGGAACATCTTGTTGAAGTTGTACAAGACATTGGTATGGCCGCACTTGGAATACTGTGTGCAGTTCTGGTCAACCTATTATAGAAAGGACATTATTAAACTAGAAAGATTGCAGAAAAGATTTACTAGAATGCTACCAGGACTTGATGGATTGAGTTATAAGGAAAGGCTGGATAGACTGGGACTTTTTTTCACATAAAGTGTTTGGAACAAGGTGCCAGAGGTAGTATTAGAGGCAGGTACAATTTTGTCTTTTAAAAAGCATTGATAGTTACATGGGTAAGATAAGTATAGAGGGATATGGCCCAAATGCAGGCAATTGGGATTGGCTTAGGGATTTTAAAAAAATGGCAGCATGGCCAAGTTGCCCGTTCCCGTGCTGTGACCCTCTGACACTATGAATACATCCCAGCCCTTGCCAGCTCCTCCAAACAAGCTCTGATGAAGGGTCATCCTGACTGGAAATGTTAGCTCTGTTCACTCTCCACAAGTCTGCTGTCAGAACTGCTGAGATTTTCCAGTATTGTCTATTTTCGTTTCAAATTTCAGCAAATGCAGTATTTTGTTTTTATCCTCCGAGTACTTGTATGCTTGACAGGGAAGAGCTACTATGATATGCTTCTGGGGCATTTGGATAATGTGAATGGAGAGAGGATTAAGCACAGATTAAAGAAATGTGTATTGTCTCCGGCCAGAACCATTAGTGAGATTTTGCAACCATTATTTTGTAAATTGAGTTTGTGTCTTTATGTATTCTATTTGTGAATAGAACTCCCACATACAGGGGCAGCGCTCCGAAAGCTAGTGGCTTGTGCTACCAAATAAACCTGTTCGACTTTAACCTGGTGTTGTAAGACCTCTTACTGTGTTTACCCCAGTCCAACACCAGAATTTCCACATAATGTTTTAAAGGGGCCGAGAAAAATTGAGAGACTGAATTTCAAATCTAGATTTTCAAATCCAGATAACTGACAGCATAGTTGTCAATGGTAAGATAAACAAGTTGGGGGTGTATAAGAGTTAAAAAGAAAAGGAGCCTTGCATTGTAGTTTTAAAGTTTAAAAGTTTATTTATTAGTTTCGCAAGTCGGCTTACATTAACACTATAATGAAATTACTGTGAAAATCCCCCAATCGACACAATCCAACGCCTGTTCTGGCACACTGAGGGAGAATTTAGCATTACCAATGCACTGCACCTAATCAGCATGTCTCTCGGATTGTGGGAGGAAAAGGGAGGAAATCCGTACAGTCACGGGGAGAAGACTTCACACAGTCAGTAACCCAAGTCAGGAATAGAACCAAGGCCCTTGATGTTGTGAAACAATAGTGCTAAGCACTGTGCTCCCTCACTAAATTGCCTGTTATACCACTTCAAAAGACAGTCTTTTGATGTGGGCATGGGGCTACATATGGACCAACAAGGTTAAAGATGGTAAGTTTCCTATCTCAAAGGATTTAAAGTTTATTTATTAGTGTTGCAAGTAGACTCACACAGCAATGAAATTACTGTGTAAGTTGTTATACTCTGGTGTTTATACACAGAGAGAATTTAGCATGGCCATTGCATTAACCAGTACGTCTTTTAGACTGTGGAAGAAACCCATGCTGACATGGGGAGAATATGCAGAATCCGGACAGTGACCCAAGCTGGGAATCAAATCCAGGTCCCTTTTGCTGTGAGATAGTAGTGCTAACCGCTGTGATACTATGCCTTGGCAGGATATTAGTAAACCAGTGTTCTTACAATAAAACTCATGGTAATTTCTTTCTCAAACAAGTGATCACTTCCAAGTTTTTCAGATGATGTCACATTCTCCACTTGCTATGGTGTGATTTGATTTGGTGTGTTTTCTGAATGTTTCTCTAGGTTTGGATAATTAGTCTGGCAACTTTACCCTATGCCAAAAGACCCATAACTCTTTTGATATGCTAGCCAATCTACTGGAATGTCCATTTAACTGTATCCATAAGTTCCTCTCCCTACTATCTAGGCTGCATCTGAATTCTCTTTCTAGTGACTATGGGCCAGTCATAGACAGCAGTGGGAAGTTGTGCGTGGAGCCTGAAGAGATTGGTGAGGCACTGAATAAATATTTCTCTTCGGTATTCACGCAGAGTGCTGGAAATGTAGCTATGGAGAACACTGAGGTACAGGGTTGCAAATTGGGAAGTATTGTAGTAGATAGGGAGGATGTGCTAGAAATTCTCGAGGGTTTGAAGTTGGATAAGTCCCCTGGGCCGGACGGGATTTACCCTAGGATTCTCTGGGAGGCAAGAGAGGAGATTGCAGAGCCTCTGGCTCTGATCTTCAGGTCCTCGTTGGTTACGGGTGTGGTTCCGGAGGACTGGAGGATGGCGAATGTGGTCCCATTGTTTAAGAAGGGGAAGAGAGACCTTCCTGGGAATTATAGGCCAGTGAGTCTTACTTCTGTTGTGGGCAAGGTATTGGAGAGAATTATTAGGGATAGGATTTATAGTTATTTAGAGAGAAATGAATTGATTGGGGATAGTCAGCATGGTTTCGTGAAGGGTAGGTCATGCCTTACTAACCTCATTGAGTTTTTTGAGAAAGTGACCAAAGAGGTGGATGGGGGTAAGGCGGTTGATGTAGTATATATGGACTTTAGTAAGGCGTTTGATAAGGTGGCCCATGGAAGACTTCTACAGAAAATGCAGATGTGTGGAATAGAGGGTGATTTAGCTAATTGGATTAGGAATTGGCTGGCAGATAGAAGACAGAGGGTGGTGGTTGATGGGAGATATTCATCGTGGAGTTCGGTGACGAGTGGTGTGCCTCAGGGGTCTGTTTTGGGGCCCCTGCTGTTTGTAATTTTTATAAATGATCTGGATGAGGGTATTGAGGGATGGATCAGTAAATTTGCAGATGACACTAAAGTCGGTGGAGTGGTAGATAGTGAAGAGGGGTGTTATAGTTTACAGAGTGACTTGGACAAGTTGCAGAGCTGGGCCGAGAGGTGGCAAATGGAGTTTAATGTGGAAAAGTGTGAGGTAATGCACTTTGGCAGGAACAATAAATGTGTAGAGTATAGGGCTAATGGTAGGGCTCTTAATAGTGTTGAGGAACAGAAGGATCTTGGTGTATGTGTCAATAGATCCCTGAAAGTAGGCAGTCAAGTGGATAAAGTTGTTAAGAAGGCATATGGAGTCTTAGCTTTTATTGGTAGGGGGATTGAATTTAGGAGCCGCAGCATCATGTTGCAGCTGTACAAAACTCTAGTGCGGCCGCACTTGGAGTATTGTGTGCAGTTCTGGTCGCCACATTATAAGAAAGATGTGGAGGCATTGGAGAGGGTACAGAGGAGGTTTACCAGGATGTTGCCTGGTATGGAGGGCAGGTCCTATGAAGAGAGGTTGAAGGATTTGAGGTTGTTTTCGTTAGAAAGGAGGCGGCTAAGAGGGGATCTTATTGAAGCATATAAGATGATTAGAGTTTAGATAGGGTGGACAGTGATAGCCTTTTTCCTAGGATGGAGAAAGCTAGCACGAGGGGACACAGCTTTAAATTAAGGGGTATGAGTTATAGGACGGATATCAGAGGTAGGTTCTTTACTCAAAGAGTGATTAGGGAGTGGAATGCCCTGCCTGCAGCTGTTGTAGATGCGCCAAGTTTGGTGGCGTTTAAGAGGTTAATTGATAAGTATATGGAAGAGAAGGGAATGGTTTAGTTTGGAGGGGCATTGCTTTTTATTTTGGTCGGCACAACATCGAAGGCCGAAGGGCCTGTTCTGTGCTGTAATGTTCTATGTTCTATGTTCTATGTTCTATAAAAGACATCACTGTGAAATGTCACAGAACTCCCTACTATTGCTCCCACAGTGCGACTGTTGAACTGCAGTTCTGAAGAAGTGCTGCTGTCTTGTCATTTCAAAGTACTTTGATCAGTAGTGAAAAATGATGTGCGATATGATAAGCTGAGGTCATTTTTGTTTTCTTTCCATGTAGAAACATTGTAGAACTAATTTACATACTTCACATGGAAAGCTGATGGAGAAACTTAACCTGCAAGTAGTGACTTACTGTGACTATTGAAACTGAGGAGTCTGCATACCAAATGCAAAGTGTGATGCACTTTGCCAATAAAATTATAATCATTTTATGACACCACCATCATTACATTTATTTTTTAACTTTTAAATTGTTTTACTGTATCCGAACTTGACTCTAGTAACATCCCAGAAATAGCCACAGATCAGGAAATGGAAGGGAGGGAGGAACTCAGGAAAATTACAGTCATCAGGGAAGTGATATTGCACAAATTATTGAGTCCTGCTAGACTTCACCCTAAAGTCTTAAAAGGTTAATAAAACAGTTGATGCACTGGTTTTAATTTTCCAAAATTCTCTAGATTTGGGGAAGATTCCGTTCGACTGGAAGATAATTAATTAACTCCTGTATTCAAAAAGAGGAGAGACAAAAAGCAGAAAACTACAGACCAGTGAGTGGGCAAAACTTTGGCAAATGGAGTATAGTGTGAAGAAATGCGTAATTGTCCATTTCGACAGGAAGAATAAAACAGAAGCTTAATATCTAAATGGTGGGAGATTGCAGAGCTCTGAGATGCAGAGGGATCTGGATGTCCTAGAGCATGAATCACAGGTACAGCAAGTAATTAGGAAAGATAATGGAATGTTACTGTTGATTGTTCGGGGAATTGAATTCAAAAGTAGGGCAGTTATGCTTCAGTTGTACAGGGCATTGGTGAGAACTCATTTGGATTATTGTGTACAGTATTGGTCTTTTTATTTAAGGAACGATGTAAGTACATTTGAAGCAGTTCAGAAAAGGTTTACCAGACTAATAGCAGAAATGGATAGGTCATTTTATGAGATTGGGGAGTTTAGGTTTGTATTCGCTAGAGCTTAGAAGAGTAAGGGGCAACTTGACCAAAATATTTCCTGAGGGATATTGACAGGATGAATGTGGAGACAATGTTCCTCTTGTCAGAGAAGTTACATCTAGGGATCACTGAAAAATAAGAGTTGCTCATTTAAGACAGCGATGAGGAGAAATTGTTTCTCTGAGAGCCGTGAATCTCTGGCACTCTTTCCCTCAATAAGCAGTGGAAGTAGGGCCTTCAGTATTTTTAAGGCAGAGCTAGATAGATTCTTGACTTAACAAGGGCAAAAAAGTTAGCATGGATAGGCAGGAATATGGGTTTGAGTACAATCAGATCAGCCGTGATCTTATTGAAAGGTGGAACAGGCTTGATGGGCCAAGTGACTTACTCCTGCTCCGAATTTGTATGTTTGCACTCTGTACCTGGTCTTGAATGAAATATAGGGAGCATGTTTGAAATATTTTGCATTTCACTGCCGCTAGAGAGCACTTTAGTTTTAGAATACATTTAGGTGATGATTATTTTGATTGAATCCCATTTATTCCATTAGTGAATAGAAGCATGCAACAGAACACTAGCTTTTTTTTACTTTGTTGTTATGAAAGATGTTGAATTTTTTTCTATTATCTCTTTTCCCTTTGAAGTAAAGGTATTGTTTATTCCAGGTAATTTTTAAAAAGCTTCACATTTCAGGTTTGTTCATGGGTCGAAACCTTAAGGCTTACTTTAAATGTTTGGTTAACCGTGCTAATTGATTGAAATATCCACTGACTGGGAGTTTTTCTTTATTTGCATTTGGTAGATAATTAAGAAAAGTAGTAATAATAATGGACCAACCAAAAACAGTGTTAACATGGGATATCATCAGCTAATTCTGAACCAATCTTCTATCACGCTGGCTGTAATACCTTTTGAAACATAAGAACAAAATGAAAAGCAACTGAGAAAATGGTGCCGATATTGAAATAGAATCCGTACAAAGCAGAAGGAGGCCATTCGACCTATCATTGTCTGCACTGGCTCTGTGACAGAACATCTCATTATGCCCTATCTTCAGTACCCCATGTATTTACCCTGCTTATCTCCTTAAATTACATGTATTGAGGCAACAAGGTGTTACTTAGCATGACCAAATCCATGTAACCTGCACATTTTTGGAGTATGGGAGGAAACCCATTCAGACACAGAGAAAAAGTGTAAACTGCACACAGATAGTCATCCTTGGCCGTAATCAGAGCTGGGTCCCTCGCTGGCTGTGAGGCCAGTAAGAAGTCTGACAACACTAGGCTTAAATCCAACCAATTTATTTGATAGTAAACTCGCAAGCTTTTGGGGTTTGCCCTTTCGTCAGGCGAATGGAGAGTTCTAGCCTCTTCGCCTAATGAAGGGGCAAACCCCGAAAGCTTGCGAGTTTACTATCAAATAAATTGGTTGGATTTAAGCCTAGTGTTGTCAGACTTCTTACTGTGTTTATACCAGCATCTCTACATCATGGCTGTGAGGCAGCAGTGCTAACCACTGTGCCGTCCAATACCTCCCTTTGTAACATTGAATTAAATGACATTCTAATAAGTTTCCATTTTAATTGCAATAATCTGTTGAATGACCAGATTGTTAGTAAGGGGGAAAAAACGAATAATGCCGAAAGCAAGTCTGAATGTCTCCACAACTGTCCACAAATACTGGTAAGCTGATGCTGTGTTTTCTATGAAGTCTGGGACCTATTGAGGTAGACGGCCTAACAGTGGGAAAGTTGCTGAATGTTATAAACATTTTTCTTTCTTTTGTAGGTGGATCGTCATGACTACAGCATTCAGTGATGATGGCTCTAAGGCAATTCAGCGGTCCACATGTATTCTTGAAAATACCAGCAGAACGAGCTTTGAGGAGGCTGATGTTGTGTATGAAATTGAGAAGACCTGCAGCTTCATCACAGATCATGGCTTTAAGAAAGTTTGTATTGCATGATACTAACTAAATTCATTCACTCTTTTTGTTTGAGACACTTTAACTCTGACACTGCTGGAAGTAAGGACTCAGAGCAGAAACCTGATTGTAGGCAGAGATATGTATTCTCCTATAATCCAGTGCAAAGGAAGTAAGCTCCAAAAGCAATCAACCTGTTCTTTGGAGGGCTATTGATGTGCTGTTCCTAATGGCTGTTATGTAGCAGGCATTTGCTGATATCTGGGAACAGACTGAAAATAATTCTCAATCTCTACAGGTGGCTCTCCAATTTCCTGACGAACTTCTCATCGATGCCTCTGCCATTGTATCAAAACTGGAGAAAAACACCGCTGCCAAACTTTTCATATTGGGTGATACGTCGTATGGCAGGTATGAATTAATTTGACATTAGCTGCTTGTTACAATTTGTTTTTCAACAATGAATATTAAGTTTCTGTGGGTTTCTTTCTTTGAGGAATAACTTGTGAATGCATCTATCAGGGTAAATTATTAACGAGTCTGTTGGACTCAAACTTTCTTTGTAAATGCAAATGTCCCCAGTGCAAAATGTACTTTTACTGTAAGAGATAATGTATTAGACCAAGTTTGCAACAGTGTATTGGGCTGTTGGTGGTTACTGTAGAAATTAAGTAACATGAACAGTTGGGCATACTTATCTTTTCACCTTTCTGGAAGCTTGGGTTGAATCCAGCCTGAATTGACTGAGATGGAGAGTGAAAGGGGATCCTTCTCTAATTTTTTGGTTTGATTAGTAATTAAGATATTGGACATTGTCAATGCCATTTCCATTTGGTTAAATGCCAGCAACCAAATACCAAAAAGTAAAAAATTGTGGCAGTGTTGTATTTTAATCTTAATATTTCACGCAGCAATTGGGCATGGGCTCTTGACCATAATTCACCACCTATAAATATGCAGCATCAACTACGCCCTTTGGAGAAATAGAGACTAGAAGTTAGGGACATTTTAAAAACGAAAGAAGAAATACAAAATGAGTTACCTTAAGTTTTTGGTAGTCAGAGAATACTGCGTACATAAGTTCATAAGATATAGGAGCAGAATTAGGCCATTTGGCCCATCGGGTCTGCTCCACTATGAGGAAACCTGAAGAAGTAGAGAATCTTATCAGAATTCTTTTTTTTATCCTTTCATGGCCAATCAGAGTTCGAAGCAAAGATATTAAGAAGGATTATTGATGCAAATTTGCATTGCGTGTTCATACTTTGTCAAACTACAATGTCTTCATCACTTGGAATGTGGGGAATAGTGACAAGGAGTTATTTATTGTCGATTCCTAGTTGACCCAACGGCATTAAGAATCAACCACTTAATGTGAAATTGAATTTGTGTGTTGACTGAACTGGACGCGGTTGGCAGGTCCCCTACTCTGAAGGACAGTAGTTACATTTTTTACAATACTGCAGTAGTTTCCATGGCCAGTATATCTGGCAAATTACCAGATTTATTGAATCACAATTTTCCATGCTGGGATTTCAATGACCGGTCCAGTTATCACCACTAAGCTACTGTACCTGTAAATAATTTTTCTTCATGGTCTGCAGTTCATAGTCACAGATCTATTCCAAAATCTTCCTGAAAATCTCTTGTCTGTTGTGTAGCTGCTGTGTGGATGAAGTAGCTGCTGAGCATCTTGAAGCTGATAGTATAGTACATTATGGAAGGGCATGCCTCAGTCCTTCCAGAAGACTCCCGGTGATGTATGTGTTTGGACAAAAACTAGTGGATGTGCATCAGTGTGCTGCCTCCTTCCGAGCCCTGTATCCAGACAAGCGTACGCGTGTTATAATCCTGTGCGATGTCATCTATTCGTATGTGCTTGGTAAGAGCTTTTTCTCTTTACTCCATTCCCTTTTTTAATACTTCTTGTTTCTTGCACTGATCAGTTGGAAAAGAGACTTTCTCACAATGAGGACCATTCTTTAGGATTTGTTTATATATCCCAGTCTTTGGTGGTGTTAGTGTTGAATCTACTGTGCTGAACTGGAGGTTATGAGCTGTCCAGGAAGAAATTCATAATGCAGAATCCCCTCTATGAGAATTAAAAAATGACTTATTTATTATAGAAACTGAAATCGTTTTCACAGCGATTATTTTAAAAAGCTGAGATTGTACTTTTACTTTCTCCTCTTTCTCTTTGTTGCTCCTTCTATATATGTGGCTGCAAGGACTAATAGGCCTTTAGTTCCTTCTCAACTCCATTGCACCACTTTGCTTCAAAGGATCTTTCAAACAACTCAGTTGACCCTATTTGCCAACAGATCAACCAGAATGATTGAGATGAGGAATTGATAAAACTAGGTAGGATGTAGTTGGAAAAGAACACTATCTTCACAAATCTAATCCCAAAATTACATCTGTTTGAAGAGGTGTACATACTGGATCTGTACAAATGCATATGTTTTCCATCTCTGTTTTTATATAACTATCCATTATGATGCCCTTTCTAAGGCATTTGTTTGATCCTTTTATTAGAAGAGCTACAGCAACTTCTTCACCAAGATTATGAGAACCTTGTCGTTTCAACGATTTGCAACAGCCAAAATGAAGCAACTGATCCATGTGGGACTGATGGCTTCCTTGGTGGAGGTGATATTGATTCCTGTTCTACCGTCAGTTCCTGCAGCCATCCATGCAATCAAGTTATTTCTAAGTTTGGCCGGCATTTCACCATCAGTGCCAATAGTGACGTGAAAGACTATAGCATGTTTTATGTTGGGCAAGAGAGTCTGACGCTGACCAACTTTATGATGACATGGAATCAGTGTTCCTTTTGCTCCTTTGATCCAGTGAAAGGGGTTGGGAGACGTGAAACTCTGAATGTTAACAGGGCTTTAATGAAGCGATATTACATGATTGAAAGAGCCAAGGATGCTCAAGTTGTAGGGATTTTAGTGGGAACGCTTGGTGTCGCTGACTATCTTTCTATTATTGGACATCTTAAATCAATCATCAAGCAGGCTGGCAAAAAAAGCTACACCTTTGTAATGGGTAAACTGAATGCTGCTAAGCTAGCTAATTTCATGGAAGTGGATATATATGTACTTGTAGCCTGTCCAGAAAACTGTCTGCTGGATTCCAGTGAATTCTATAGACCAGTCATAACACCATTCGAGATGGAGATTGCTTGCAATCAAGCAAGGGAATGGACAGGAGAGTACGTTACTGATTTCAGAGACCTGCTTCCAGGTGCGTAAATCTACATACCTTCATAGACACATGTAAACATTGGTTAAGTGTGTATAATTGGAGCTTATAATTTTCAGCGAAAACAAATTGATGTAGCCATGATTTTATCTCCTCATTTTCCCTCATCTTTATCCTCAGTCATCCCCTGCCCAATCCTACAGTGAGTTTTGCATTTTTTATTATTCGTTTAGGGGATATAGGCGTCTGTCACAAGGCCAGCATTGATTCCCCATCTCTAATTACTCTTGAACTAAATGACTTGCTAGACCATTTCAGAGGGCATTTAAGTGGCTAAGGTAAGCATTGGTCCTTTGAGACGAGAAGGGGGATATAATGACGGGAAATGAGAAATGGCTGTGACATTGAATAAGTATTTTGTGTTGGTCTTTGCAGTGGAAGACACAAATAATATGCCAAAAATTGATGTCAAGAAAGCTATGATAGGTACGGATCTAGAAACGATCATTATTGCTAAAGAAGCAGTGTTAGATAACACTGGCTCTGATGGAATGCATCCCAGGGTACTAAAAGAGATGGCAGGAGAAATAGCAAATGCACTCATGGTAATTCAATAAAATTTGCTGCACTCTGGGGTAGTTACAGTAATTGGAAAACAGCATATGTGATGCCACTGTTTAAAAAAGGAGGTAGACAAAAGGCAGGTAACTAAGGTAGACAAAACCGTTGATGAGCGACGTAAAGACTCGAACAACGCACTCACTTGACTGTATTAAAATAGCTCCATTAGCTTAACTACTGGAGTGGGGAAAATGCTTGAAGCTATCATTAAGGAAGAAATACCAAGACATCTGGATAGAAATTGTCCTGTTGGCAAGACAAAAATGGGCTTATGAAAGGCAGGTCATGTTTAATTAATTTAGCAAAATTCTTTGAGGACATTATATGCACAGTGGACAACGGGGAACCAGTGGATGTGATGGATTTGAATTTCCAGAAGACATTTGACAAAGTGCTGCACTTTGACTGCTGCATTAAGATAGAGGTACACAGCATTATTGAAAATGTATTAGCATGGATTCCCATTAGAATGGGAATAAATGGGTGTTTTTTTGGTTGGCAATCAGTGACTAGTGGTGTGTCTCAGGGTTCAGTGTTGGGACTGCATTTGTTTAAAATTTACATAGATGATTTTGAGTTGGAGACTAAGTGTAGTGTATCAAAGTTTGCATATGACACTAAGATGAATGGTGGGGCAAAGTGTGCAGAGGATGCTGAATATCCGCAAAGGGATGTAGATAGTTTTAAGTGGGCAAGGATTGGTAGATGGAGTACAGTGTTGGTAAATGTGAGGTCCCACATTGGTAGGAATAATAGCAAAATGGACTATTATTTAAATGGTAAGCAATTGCAGCATGCTGCTGTGCAGAGGGACCTGGGTGGCCTTGTGCATGAATCACAAAAAGTTGGTTTGCAAGTGCAGCAGGTAATTAAGAAGGTAAATAGAATTTTGTCCTTCATTGCTGGAGGGACAGAGGTTAAAAACTAGAAGATAATGGTGCAACTCTATAGGATGCTGGTGAGGCAACACCTGGAATACTGTATACAGTTTTGGTCTTACCTGAGAGAGGATGTTATGGCACGAGGAGGAACACAGGGGAGATTTACTAGGTTGAATCTGGAGTTATGAGGAGAAGACTCTGTAGACTCAGTCTATATTCATTGGAATTTAGAAAAATGAGGGGGGATCTTATAGAAACATATAAGATTACGAATGGAATTTGTTTCCCCTGATGATGAAACCAGAACTGGGGGCAAAGCTTTAAAATAAGGGGGAGCAGATTTAGGACTGAGTTGATGAGGAACTTCTTCACACAATGGATTGTGAATTCCATGCCCAATGAAGCAGTTGAGGCTACCTCATTGAATGTTTTTAAGGGAAAGATAGATTTTTGAACAGTAAAAGATTTCAGGGTTACGGTGAGCGGCGGTTAAGTGGAGTTGAGTCCATAAAAAGATTAGCCATGATCTTATTAAATGGCAGAGCAGGCTCGAGGGGCCAGATAGCCTATTCCTGCATCAACCACATTGTTACATGGACTCAAATGTAGGCCAGACCAGGTAAGCATGGCAGATTTCATTTTGTGCCCTTGAGTTTCGATCATACTTCATAAGAGATCAGGCAGGCAGATAATTGCTTCCATGCCTTTGCCATTGCTGTAATAAAGGTGGGATATGAAGACATCTCATCTTGTCCTTTTTAGTCTCACTAACAGGAGACAGTACACCTCTCTTTAACCTGTGCTTAACCCTCTCTCCACTCACATTGTCTGTACCTTCAAGACTTGATTACCCGTAAACACTCGCATTCCAATCGTTATTTTGTAAATTGAGTTTGTGTCTTTATATGTCCTGTTTATGAACAGAATGCCCAATCACTTGATGAAGGAGCAGTGCTCTGAAAGCTTGTGGTGTGTGCTACCAAATAAACCTTCTTAGGGTGCTTACTCCAGTCCAACGCCAGAATCTCCACATCATGATTCCCTGAAGCACATGGATTTTTACAACAATCGGCAACAGTTTCATGGTCATCAGTAGACTTTTTTGTTCCTGTTTTTCATTGAATTCAAATTTCTCCATCTGCCTTGATGTCCCCAGAGCATTATACTGGGTCTCTGGATTACTAGTCCAGTGACAATACCACTACACCACCGTCTCTCTTTTGTAATCCATACTGATGTAAATAGCTATCAAATCTTGCATGCATGATAGATTGCATTAACTAATATAACCGGCTTGTATATCACAATAGGTTTTCTGTCCTATTTCATAGGTGCTTGCTGCCATGTTGAATTTCCAGATGAGACATTCAATGGTGAGGAGACTGATGTCTCTCTAGTAACTGGAGCCTTGCGAACAACACACTTAGCAAAATCAGACTGGCAGAACAAAGAATCGAGCACATCTCTGATCCACAGGAATGACGCTTTGGCAATTACTCAGTTACATTCGGCAGGTATAAATTCTAATTAATTTAAATTTGAAAGATCAAATATCAACATCAGTACTTGGAGGGGGACAAGACCTTTTTTGGCTTCTTCAATTTGTGTCCTTGAGTTTCGATCACACTTCACAACAGATCAAGCAGGCAGACAATTTGCTTCCATCTTTTGCCACTGCTGTAATAAAGGTGCGACATGAAGATAGCTCAACTTGTCCCTTTTAGTTACGGAATGACATCTGACAGTAGTGTCATATATGGGGAAACCCACACATTCAGCTACACTGATCAACAACCCAAGACCATTTGTTCTATATGATTTGCATATAATGGCCACTTGACCAAATTGAGAGGGAGCCATGGTACCAGTAAAATGGTTATGAAACTACTTTTATGAGGGAAGGATAGTTTGGAATAATTACAGGTAGGTATTAGTTATGTTTGTCCGTTATTAACTCGCATGCAATGAGGATAGAAGTTTATTTCACTACTTAATATCTCTAGGTTTTGGAATCATACAAGAAGTTATGTTGAATTTGTTAAAATTTAAAACTGAAAGTTTCTGTGCAAATTTGAAATAGCATTGTGTTCACTTAACTTTTACTTGCTACCCTGAATGATGTGTGCTATAGTGAAAACACATCAAGTAAAGGATTAAAAAAAGTACCATAATTTACTGCTGGGATCTAAATATCTTGGAATAGAGTAATGGAAAATGCAAGCTTGTTCACTTTTTATTGCATTAGTTAGGGAAAATGAAGATAATTAGAAGCATGCTTCAACCACAAGTAATTAATGATTAGAATTGCACATGATTGTTCACCTTTTCTATGTTGCAATTGTCTTCCAATATCTAACCAACATTCCCAAGTCAGGCATTTCATAAATCTACTTATCCCAATAATATATCTTGATTTCAGACCTCATGGATATCAGTTAGCCGATTTGCAGTTGGTAACATTTGCAGTCATAGAGGTTTACAGCATGGAAACAGGCCCTTCAGACCAACTTGTCTATGCCACCGCCCAGTTTTTACTACTAAGCTAGTCCCAATTCCTGCAGTCAGCCATATCCCTCTATATCCATCTTACCCATGTAATTATCTAAATGCTTTTTTAAAAGACAAAATTGTACCTGCTTCTACTACTACCTCTGGCAGCTCATTCCAGACACTCACCACCCTCAGAGTGAAAAGAATTGTCCCTCTGGATCCTTTGTATCTCCCACTCTCACCTTAAACCTATGTCCTCTAGTTTTTGACACCCCTACTATTGAGAAAAGATGTTGACTATCTACCTTATCTGTCCCTTCATTATTTTATAAACTTCTGTAAGATCACCCCTAAGTCTCTACGCTTCAGAGAAAAAATCCCAGTATATCCAGCCTCTCCTTATAACTAGAAGCTGAACTATTGTTAGTTTGTGGGGTGCAAAGTGCATTCCAGTGTGGCTATGAGATTTCAGATAAATACATTTTTTTGTGTGTTTCTATATCAGTGTGTTAATGTGAGAGTGAATCTCGAACAGAAACTGGTGAGTACCACTTGGACAGCAGAGCCAACATTGTACACTGCTTCAACTTGCCCATGTCTACTCAACAGAGTGCAGCTCATCAATCCAGCAGAGAACTGCCATACAAATGTGGTAGATATTTATCTCTGGGAAATTGAGGATTCTTTCTGGAATGTTGAGACTAACACAGCTTGAGTTGATTCCTGTGTTAGCACAGATCTTCTTGATATCTGCACAGAAAATGTCCTCAAGAAGCATCATTGACTGACAGCAAGTGAAATGCTTCCACTAACTCAGGACAAATGACCAAATATTCAAATGTAATATATTTCCAAATGACCAAATATTCATATGTAAACAAGCCCCTGAATGTCAGCAAGCTATTTAGGACAGTGCGATACATGTTAGCTATTGAGTTGAATAATCAACCATGGTTATAATAAATGGCGGAGCAGGCTCAAAGGCTTCTTCCTGCTCCTATCTCCTATGTTATGATGACTGCTCTTGCTCATACACGAGGTTAACACTGCCATAAATGTTCTCTTACTTAGCTGTAATTTCTGTGTTATGTATAACTCATGTCTTTTTCCAACAGAATTTGCTTAATACCAATTATACAATCCATGCTAATTGTGGTCCAGATACTGTCCTGTCTCATCACATAGAGAGTTAAACCTTGGTCCTCCCAAGTCTACTTAATTTAATATAGTGTTAACTAAACTATCATTCTAAACAGTTTTGAACTTTTTTTAAGAGAATAACATATTGAGTATTATTGGAATTTACAACTTATCATCTGAGTTGCTAAAATAATTACTGCCCCATTAGATTACATGTATAGTTCAGCTCCATGCATAGATGATTCTAATTGTAATCAAACTGAACTGCTGGATTTGATTCTTCCCATAATTATCACTTGGCTATTTATTTATACATGTCCACGCACATTCTATTAATGTGAATTCTTCATGGTTTGTTAGTCACTCTCAATATACCTTATGCTGTCTTCCTTCATCGATAGCACTGATACGAAAATTACTTATTTTACAGCCTCGTTCTTAGCAACTAGAAGCTGGAAGGGATTGGAGCAGAAACTAGGGGAGACTTCCGTGTCAAAAGCAGTAGAAGGACGAAAGGGGATTGCGATTGCCTACGAGGGTGAGGACACGCATTGAAGGAACTGAGATTGGCATGTGATCAATTGGGCTGAAATTGAAGCTTAAGGATAATAAATGAACTGACAAGATATATTAAAGGTGTTCATATTTTAAAACTGTCTTGTGGCTTTTCTTGATACATCTTTATAAATGGCCTAATAATTCTAGGCTCCACATTTGAATTTTTTATTCATTGCAATTTACTACTGCTGGCTGTGTGATAATTTGAGTGTTGCTGGGCAGCCCACTGCATTGTGATTAAGTCAGCTCATGAACTTTGAGAAAGCTCAGCACTTTCTGAATACTGAATTGTTCTGTTGCCTTTCAAGAAATTATTCAACCTAAGCTTTTGAAGATGATACAGCTGAGCAAGGAATTCATTAATATTTGACTAAACATGGACAAACCTGCAGAACTGTGGTATAATTTGTTATTGAAATGTCATTCATCAAAAGGAAAGGTTGAAAGAAGGTATATGTGAAGATCAACCATGCTGGGTTTCAGAATGGAAGAAAAAGCTTTGATTTCTAATAAGACCATAAGCTATTTTCTGATCTGTACTGTTGTCGCACATTTAGAAACAGTAATAGCAAATTGGGTTTGTACAGTGCTTTGAATAAGAAAAGTACCTAAAGTGCTTTAGTCATAGAGGTTTATAGCATGGAAATATGCCCTTTGGCCCCACTTGTCCATGCCGTCCTTATTTTTCTTTTTTTTAAAGCCCCTAAGCTCATCCCAATTGCCCACATTTGGCCCATATCTCTCTATATCCATCGTACCCATGTAACTATTTAAATGCTTTCTAAAAGATAAAATTGTACCCACCTCTACTACTACCTCTGGCAGCTTGTTCTAGACGCTCCCCATCCTCTGTGAAAAAATTGCCCTTCTGAACACTTCTGTATTTCTCCCCTCTCACCCTAAACCTATGCCATCTAGTTTTAGACATCCGTACTTTTGGGAAAAGATATTGACTATCTACCTTGCCTATGCACTTCATTATTTTGTAAACCTCTGTAAGGTCAACCCTCAGCCTCTTACGCTCCAGAGAAAAAAGTTCCAGTCTATTTAGCCTCTTGATATAACTCAATCCGTCAAGTCCCAGTAGCATCCTAGTAAATCTTTTCTGCATTCTTTCTGGTTTAATAATATCCTTTCTATAATAGGGTGACAGAACTGCACACAGAATTCCAAGTGTGGCCATACCAGTGTCTTGTACAACTTCAACAAGATATCCCAACTCCTGTATTTGATGTTCTGACCAGTGAAACCAAGCATGCCGAATGCCTTCACCACTCTGTCCACCGTCCTGGTCCAATCTACCAAAATACATTATCTCGCATTTGTCTAAATTAAACTCCATCTACCATTCATCAGCCCACTGGCCCAATTGACCAAGATCCCGCTGCAATCCGAGATAATCTTCCTCACTGTCCTCCATGTCACCAGTCTTGGTGTCATCTGTAAAGTTACACTTTTGAAAGCATGCCACTTACCAGATGTCCCTTTTCCTTCCCCCGACTTCCCCAATTAACTTTTGAAAGTTCCTGACTGATATCGTCAAAATTGACCTTGCCCCAATTTAGAATATTAACTTCTGGGACAGACCTACCTTTCTCCATAGATACCTTAAAAATAATAAAACTCCTTTAAAGGAGAAAAAGAGCCAACTTTGCAGTATTTCATGTTTGGGGAGAGATTTTGAGGGTGTGGAAAGCTTTTTGAAATGGGTGAAGTGTAGACTGAAGATTGAATCATGGAATCTCTTCAGTACAGAAGGAGGCCATTCGACCTATGGAGACTGCATCGACAATAATCACACCCAGCTCCTATCCCTGTCACCCCGCTAATCTCCCTAACCTACATATCCTGGGACACTAAGGGGCAATTTAGCATAGCCAATTCACCAAACCCGCACATCTTTGGACTGAGAGAAAACTGGAGCACCCGGAGGGAACCTATGCAGATACAGAGAGAATGTGCAAACCCTGCACAGACAGCAACCCAAGCCAGCAATTGAACCCAGGTCTCTGGAGCTGTAAGGCAGCAGTGCTAACTGCTGTGTCACCATGCTGAGAGTTGTGTAACGATATATTGAATAGACGGAGTTAAATTACACTACAAGATAGAGGCAAAGGGATATGGACGTGGCAAAAAATGAGTTGTGGCTATGGAGATGTTTGTAAACCCATGGACCCCCATGGAGGTCAACAGCAAATGATGATGGACAGGGTAGGTTGTGGTTTAAAGACGTGAAATTTGTAGATAGAGGCATTAAGAAACTGATAAGGATAATGGCAAAATTGAGCTTAGAGATGGTTATGGCATGGATAAGTCTGCTGACAGTGGAGAGGAGTTGGCTCCACATCTCCAACTTGTGTGCAGAGGCAAAAGTACATGGTCTTGTTAGAATATGAATTTGAAGCTTAGCTGAGGGAAAGCCATCTGGGTTGAATCAGTCAACTTACAATCTAGAGTTATGAAGGTTTTTTATTCTTAAAATGTGAGTATTACTGACAAGAGGAGAATTTGATGCCTATCCCTAAATACCCTTGAAAAACTGATGGTGAGCTGCTGCCATGAATTATTGCAATCCCTCTGGTGCAGGTATACCCACAGTGCTGTTAAGAATAGAGTTGCAGTTTTGTTGATCCAGGATGACATGACTGGGAAGGGAGCTTGCAGATAATGATGTTCCCATGTGTGCTACATATTAGAAGTGTTTGGTTTGGAAGATGCTACTGAAGAAGACTTAAAATTGCTGGAATGTAATTTTATATGGTATACACTGCTGACATTGTGTATTGATGGCTGAGGCAGCAAATATTTAAGGTGATGCCTGGGATGTCAATAAAAGCAGTCCCACTGGTGTTAAGCTTTGAGTGCTATTGGAGCTGCACTCATTCAGGCAAGTGGAGAGTTTTCCATCATATATGTCTTGAAGATGTTGCACAGGCTTTACTTTATGGTGCAGTTTTGGCAGGAGCTGAAAATTAACATTTAGATTTTCCCAACGTGCTGTTTTCGGCTTACACATGCCTTAATGGCAACAAGGAGATGTTTGTATAATTGAAGACACAGCAGGATAATCAAAGCAGAATTAACTTCCTTTCAGGTTGCAGGCAGAGTTGCAACTGAGGGTGAACAAAACAAATTAACACACAAGTTCCTTCCCGTTAATGTTGAGACGATTTTACTTCTAAAGGGACCTCCACCCACACTGCTTCTGGCACCTGACTGCATTTTCCTGGGGTGCAGGGTCAGATACCTAGTTTTAGGATTTAGCGTGGGTTCAGAGTTGGGTGTCTGCTTCTGTCTAGGTTTTTGCTGCTGATGGGAGAAGGAAATCTTAGTATAATTCAAAGGCTGCTTGGAAGAGCCAAAATTAGCAATTCAGTTATAAAGCAAAGACCAACAACTGGTGTGAGAACTCGATGATAGGAGAGCAATATAAGAGAATCTTTGTATTAACCCACTGTTAACCTCACTTTCATTTGTTTTAAAAGTTTGCATTTATATAGTGCTTTTCATAATTACCGAATGTCTCAGCACTTCATAACCATTAATGTATTTCCGAAGTGTCGTCATTGTTGCAGGAAAACAATGACCCAAACTCTTAAAAAGCAAGAAATTTGTCTAAAATCATGCTTTTTGGGGAAAAAGAAGTATAGATTGGCAGTCAGTTGATAAACTTCAGTAATGGTTTATTTAATCTCTAATAAGCCTGAGTTCTTTGCAAAATACTAAAGCAGCTAAAATGCAGAATTTTTAAAAGCTTACCTGTTATATGGATATAATTGTGATCCCACATTCTGTTAGTGTCTAATGAGCCAAAAAGGCAGTGACTGCAGAACTTGAGCATCAAACTGTTGGAAACTGAACGTGGAAAGCAGACTTCATTGCAATGATTCATTTGTATTAACCTATTAGATCAATGTCTTTTTTTATGCCAAAATTAATTATGTCTGATAAATAACAAGTAGTGCTATTTATAAATACATTTCTACACATCTGTTTGTAAGTCTTTGATTTTTACCCTTATTATCAGTGTATTACTGTTTCTCTGAATTGTAACTGTAAATCTGTGATCATTATCCATCGTATTTTTTGTATTTTCTTTGAATTTGTTTGTGTGTATCTGTTTTATTTTTGAATAGATTTACTTGTTTCTCTCACTTCAAATTTCTGCTTATTCCTGTGAGACAAGAGGGCCTACATCTCACTCACTACAAAAGCAAGGTACTGCAGATGCTGGGAATTTGAAATAAAAATCGAAAATGCTGGAAAAATCAGGTCTGATATCATCTGTGGAGAGAGAAGCAGAGTTAATGTTTCCTATCCATATAGGTGGCTAAGCTGGAGCCAGAATGAGTAACACTGGCATGGAACCTGAGCTGCAGCCCATGGGTGCCACCTGTGGATCCCAGCCCAGTCACCACGACAGCCAGCAGAGCAATGTACTTAGACATGCACACTTCCAGTTATTTCTGCAGTCGGCATTACAAAGGCTAGGCACATGCTCGAGCAGACTGATGCAACTCATCAGGGTTATGTGTCAAAAGTTCAGAGATTTCAGAGCTACTTAATGATCATGCAAGTGAGGCTTAATTTTACTTCAAACATAGATTGTTCTAAGTGATAAATTCATTTTGCATTGGCATACCAGCAGGATATCTTGGTGTGCTTTATTGCCGTTTGGTGGCAGAGGACCCCAATGGAGGTTCCTCTACAGAGGGATCCTTCCCTGCTACGTTGGAAACCTCGTGTGGGGGAGGGGGGGGGGGGGAGGGTATATAGTGCATGTATTAGTCCCACACAACTGTAAACTCGCCAGTTCACGGGCTGCCAAGAAATGTGCCCTTGTTGCCATCTTGTGGAGTCCATGGATGTGTTAATTATCTTACGCCGCACTTCTTCTTTTCCTTTGAAAAATCTTTAATGTGTTGTTTGTACTTCAGCCCCATACTCCTGATCTACGGGCACCCAGTATGGAGGATGGATGGTAACGAAAGACGAGGACATATTTGTGCACCTGGATCTGGCCAAACTTGCCATCAGCATATTCAGGCAGTGAACTGCCTAACTGCCCCCTTACTGCTGCTGCATTGGCAGCCAGGTATTCCCTCGCAACATTGAGGTCTTTCATATTGTTGGGCACCGCAGGGACTGGAGTGTGTAATTGACCCCTTTATTCATCCTTTGATTTGATGGTTTGAGTTTCAATTATGCATTTGATCTTGTTTTGGGGATTCCCCCTTGAGGGGCTGCCTTTGCTTTGCCCTTCAGTTTGTTTAATTTAGTTTATTTGATTTGCCAGAAAGATTGGCATGTCGGCAGAGCTGGACTGGAAAGGGGAGATTGCTGCATTTCCGTACTTGAAAATATGACCACACTAAAATACTTGCAAACACCTTGTGAAAATTAATTATGAATTAGCCAATACCTGTGATGCTGAATTGGAGTAAGCAATTAATTGAAGTGAATTAATCAATATCCTGTCTAAATCTGTAGTCATGAAATGGAATCCTTATTGTGTTGACAGTCCTGATTTCAGACACTCTACTTGAAAACCTGCCATTGTTGACTATTCGTATGATTTACAAACTGCATTGCACCCTCTTAAAATGAAGGCTTTTGTACTTTTCAGGGGCCTTATTTCCTTTTCTCCCCTCCTACAGAACCTTGTTTAAAAAAAATAATCATTTAAAAAAGAGATAAACAATCCGAATGTTCTCTGCAAGTTATGTACTTTAAGTATGCACATATTAAAAGGGAGATCTCTTTAAGAATAAAAAGTTAGAAACAATTATGATTCATTTTAACATGCATTTGGGGGGTCACTTCCCAGTATATAGCCATTGTATTCTAACATTTTGTAGTTTCATGGGATGTGAGTGTAGCTGGCAAGACCATCATTTATCACCCATTCCTAATTGCTCATGAACTGGATTATTTGCATTGCCACGTCAGAAGGTAGTTAAGAATCGACCCATTGCCACCAGATAAGGATGGCAGGTTTCCTTCCTGAAAGAGCATTAGTGAACTAAAGGGGTTTTTAAATAACAAGTAATGATATTGTCCTGTTACTGAGACTTGCTGCAGTAGAACTACATCCTAATTCCAGAGTTTTAGTCTGGGCCTCTGGATTACTGGTGGAATGACACTACTGCTGTGCCACTATCTTCCCCTTGGAGAGGAAGGTGCTGAGTACGAGATAGCTTTGAAAACACACACTGCTGAGTTTTGGATTTTCCTGGAAACACTTCCAGTTGGAGAAGAATAAATACTCTTCATCTCTTGTGTTACTGAGATTTCAGTAGGCAGCTTGCCAACATTGAGTGTCAATATTTGTCTGAGTCCCTCCCTTAAGAAATTTTTGTTACCTTTCATAAACTTCAAGTGCTGGGAAACTCAGTGCGGCAGTTCGAACCTATCATTTCTAGGACCTGGGTTCAAGTTCACCATTTCAGCTTAAACTGATGGGATAACAAGTTTGCTGCCGGCTGTAAAGTTATGTGAAAAATACACTTCAATAGTCACAATCCAGATCCAAACAAGCATGCAACTACAACAACAAAAAAACCCGTATAATTGGCAACATCATCCAGAAAGACCTGATGTTTAGTGTACAAAATGCAAAAGTGTCATTCTGATGCTGTAGAGTGTTCTTTTTGGATTAAAGCTATCTGCCTGCTTTGGAAGTGCTTGAACTTGAACATCAATGCATGTTCCCAGCTCTGACAATCATCATCTCAAAAGATCTCTGGAGAAGTTCACACATCTCACTCGCTTAAGATAATAGCAATGACAGCACTTCATTACTGATTGTATTTTCAGTTCAAATGTATTACATTTATCTTATACATCCTAGAAAGACTGTTTCACAAAATTAGAACTTTCATTGTAGTTAGTTAAAACTACAAACATCGAAGTGATAAGCTCCATATTTCATTAAGGATTCCTGCCATAATTTTCGTGGGAATCTGAAACATCCAGAAAATAGGGCAGGACAAAATATGGTGATTTCGCACAGACTCTGGAAGTTCCTGGTCAACTTTTCCTGGGAAAACAAATCTTGAGGCTTGGTCTTCAAGGATACAATAAAGGACAGGGTTGAGAATGTGAAGTCTCAATGCTGAAAGACTTCCTTTCTTAGTCCAGAGGGAATCAGATGTACCTGGAATCTTACTGGGAGTGCCCAGAAGGGTAGAGGTGAACTCTGAGGGATTTTAGGCCAGTAAGGGCAAAAAGAGAAGAGATCTTTGAAAGTAAGGATGGTGTTGGTCGCATTACATGTAGGGCTAAGTGAAATCTCTATTTGGGATGTCCAAGCTTCACCCCTCCCAGGGGTGATGGGAGTCAGAATTGCTGGCAGTATAGAGCTGGTAGATGCTAGGGCGTGCCAACCTCATGTTAATTAGATCTAACAGGGCCAACATTGCAAGTCAAAAGTATGTATGATCGTGTCATAACATTAAGAATATAAAAACTAGGAGCAAGGATAGACAATATGGCCCCCCCGGGGCCTGCTCTGCCAAACAGTAAGATCATGGCTGATCTTTTCCTGAACTCAGTACCACTTACCCACCTACTCACCATTCTTAATTCCTTTACTGTTCAAAAATCTATTTTTGCCTTTAAAACATTCAACAAGATAGCCTCAACTGCTTCACTTGGCAGGGAATTCCACAGATTCACAACCATTTGGGTGAAGAAGTTCCTCTTCAACTCAGTCCTAAATCTGCTCTCCCTTATTAACATTCAGAGCCACAGATAAAAATAACTCTTATTGCTTCAATGGGTCTCAATAGGAAAGATTTCTTTTCATTTAATTTTAGGCGACGTGAGTGTCACTGGCTAGACCAGCATTTATTCCTATCCCAAACTGCCTTTCATTTCAGAGGGCATTTGAGAGTGAAGCACACTGCTATGGCTCAGGAGTGTCAGACCAGGTCAGGATGGCAGATTGCCTTCTCTCTCAAGGCCATTACCAAACAATTGGATTATTTTGTGACAATTGTTTCATGATCATCATCAGACTTCTAACTTCAGATTTTTTTTTAAAAATGGAATTAAAATGTCACCATTTGCCGTGGCTGTATTTAAACCTGAGTCCCCAGATCTTGCTGTGGGTCTATGGATTACTAGTCAGTGACAATACCATTCTGCTACTGCCTCCCCACATTTCAGTACTCTCGAGCCAAGTTTGTGATATATTCCCAAAATTGACCAACATTTGATTTTTTTTTCATTCATGGGACATGGGCATTGCTGGCTGACAAGCATTTATTGCCCGCCCTTAGTTCAGAGGGTAGCTCATAGTCAACCACATTGCTGTGGCTCTGGAGTCACATGTAGGCCTGACCAAGTATGGATGGCAGATTTCCTTCCTTAAAGGACATTAGTGAACCAGATGGGTTTTTCCAACAATTGACAATGGTTTCATGATCATCAGTAGATCCTTAATATTTCATTGAATTCAAATTCCACCATCTGCCGTGATGGGATTCGAATCTGGGTCCCCAGAACATTAATTGAGTTTCTGGATTAATAGTCTAGTGATAATACCACTAGGCCATTGCCTTCCTGGCCACCCCATTTGGTGCTAAGTTAGCAATCATTATCAGATTGCTGATGTGTAAGCAGAAATTTAGATTAATTGCAATATAGATGGTAGCTGAGACTAGGTAAAAGTTGAGTAGGAGGAGCAAAAAACTTACTAAACAAGAGAAAGCCTTTCAATATTTTCTAAAGTTTGTTGCCATTGGATTTTAACTCAAAACATTTTTTGACCATTCTTGTGAAAAAGTGGGGTAAATTGGTCAATTTTAAAAAGAAAAATGATGCAAAATAATTATTTATTGTAAAATTGTGTCGTTGATCACATCTGTGAAAGCCTAACTGAGAGTGACTGCTGCTGTGCACCCACAACTGCTATTTACTGAGAGATTTCCAATTTATTTCTCTACAGCACCAACGTGAAAATAATAGTCTTCCCAAAGGCTGGAGAAATTACTTGTCAAATTTAATTTGTCGCCTTGTCCATTTGCCATGTGGTAACAGCAGTGGTAATGGTGCTGATATGACTGGCCCAGTGGGGTAGCTTTCCAGTTACTCTGTTCGAAGAACTAGTTTGTCACACACAGGAAGACCTGTGCCTTGTTTTGAAGAGGTGAAAAAATGAGCTGTATTACAAATTTGACAGGCAGTGTGAAAGTAAAAGGAAGCATGATGAGAGTTTTTTCATTACACCCCACAACAGCCAACTACCACTACCATGAATGTATGATGCACAGAAATGGAAATATGGTGTATTTGTTGGTGGATTGCATTGGCTTTTGTATGTCTTAATGTCACTCTGTTGTACATATAAAGGGCAAGTTTTTATTGTCCGATGCTGAATTTCACAACTTTGGGAGAAGTTTTTCTCCTAGTAAGCTCACATCAAGTTGATATACATCAGCTGAATGGATGAGCCTGCTTTGACTTAAGTCTTTAAGGAACTGTTTCAATTAATATTGAATTAGTATTAATATTCATTTGACTGTGAAAGAAAGCCTTTCATTAATGTCGTGTTCTAGATCTCTGACCCAAATGTCAGGCTCCAACTCCCCACCCTTCAGTACACTCTGGGTGGGATTTTACAGCCTCACTCACCCCAAAACTGTACAATCCCATCCAAGATCAACAGACATTTCCATTGTCTGCCCCTTGCCTGTACTGATTCCGTGGTGGGCGGGGCAGTAAAATCCCAGCCTCTGCTCCTACTGTTATTCATCCTCCTCCAGCTCCTTACCCCTCTGGCTTCTACTGTGCATGCTTTCTCCTCACAGCGTCCCCTTTGCCCCCTTTGTGTCTGCCCTTTCCCCAATCTGAGCCCTTGCACACACCTCCTTTTCCATTGTCCCTGCTTGTGTTTGTTATCCTCACCCTCTCTCACCTCCACAAAGTGATGTTCTTGTGGTCAATGTTGGCAAAAAGCAGGAGCCAACTAACTCTACAGCCCAGTAAAGTGGCGTTCATCACAACAAGAGCAATGCAGCTCCGTGACTGATAGGCTATGCATGTTGCAATTACCTCAAAATCACGAGCAAACTGAGGTCTGATTCATCACTTATTTTGAAACATGTTCATGGCTGACACAACTTTCTGTTGATGTGATGCAAGATTGGAAGACATGAGGAGATTCCGGCGAGCCGCTGTTTTAATGAGCATCCGCGAGATGGTAATGAATGCAAATTGTGGTCACACCACGAATGAAGATTCACTTGATGAAAGAGCAGCGCTCCAAAAGTTTGTGATTCCAAATAAACCTGTTGGACTTTAAACTGGTGTTGTGAGGCTTCTTATTGAGCTCAGCCCAGTCCAACGCTGGCGTCTCCACCTTATTCATGCCACTAGATAAAGAGATAGCTGACCTGCTACTAACCCATCCTCAGAAGGTTTCAAATCATTTTTATGCTGGTAGGTCTCTGACATTTTGCCTGCTACTAGATTCTCCACTCCTGCCTGCCATGAAAACCCACCGGAAGTGAGATGGGAGAATTCTGCCCAAGGTGTCTAATAGCAGAAATGTGATCCTCCATAACAATGACTGTTAATCAGGGTGCATGCTAACATTGAGAAGACATGATGTGGAAATGCTGAACTTGGACTGGGATAGGCACAGTAAGAAGTTTCACAACACCAGATTAAAGTCCAACAGATTTATTTGGTAGCACAAGCTTTCGCAGTGCTGCTGATTCATCAGGTGAGTCAAGGAACAACTTATGCTACAAATGAATCTGTTGGACTTTAAGCTGGTGTTATGAGACTTCTTATTGAGAAAAAGTACCTGCTTTATTTGCAGATTCTTAAAGAATGACTGAATATTTGTTGTGAGATTAGGAATGTTTATTTAAATTATTACACACGTGGATTGAGACATGGTTATATTTGAAAGCAGTGCTCACAACAGGCCATTGGTGAGTTCGAATATAATTTTTGTTCAGATATGTCCAGTTCTTCTTTGATTCTGCAACATAATTAAAAAAGCATGTTCTAAACTCCATCAGTGATATTCTGGACAGTGGAGAGCGACGGTGTATATAATCAATAAATGCCAGTTCAACTTTCTGAGTAATAAAGTAGATAATTTAATGAGGAGAAAGTAATATTTGAAAAATCAAATGTCATTTTGTTTTTTTATTAGCTCGAGGGACAATGAAAATCGATTTTCAGAAATGCACAAAATTCATACGATCACACAAAACCTTTTCAATTCATGCTGCCGTTTAAAATCTCTTTTCTGGTGTTCGTAGACCACTTTCATGTTTTTTACTTTGCGTGCAATTCTCAAATGACTGCCGTTTAAGGATTTTATTTTTACTCCAAGTCATTTGGAACATTTTTATCATTTTAGGAAATGCAAGGAAACAACCTTCTTCTAACTGTTGTGTACAGCTGAGCAATTCTCATTACCAATTGTAAGCAGTGGCTGCATTGATGGAGACTTGTGCCTCTCCGAGTGGATCATGATGTGAAGAACATGCTATTATTCAGTCCGTGCTGATCAGACTTCATTACAAATAGGCAAGAAATTTGGAATGACATGAAATTTGATGAAAAGCAGAAATGATTAAGGTGTTAAGTTTAGCACAGGAACATAACTCACAACAGGTTGATGAAATCATGGGGGGGGGTGGTCAAAAGTATTGTGGGGAGGTGTTAAAAATTAAAAATCAGTAAGTCCCCACTTGCTGCCATTTTTATGCATTTACCGCAGTAGAAACACTGAACTGACCTGGAGTCAAATAATCTGCTGGGAGAGAGGAAAAGCAGATAAAAATCCAAGCCAGAAAGGGGAGAAAATGTTCCTTTTTATTCTCTTTGGGTCTTTAAAACCCCAGTCCATGATATCACATTGAGCTTGATTTATGTTACAGGAATCAACATTCATCGCATGAGCTTGCATCTTGTTTCACAGCACCACTATTCTCTGATAAAATATGTCTTTTTTTAATATTCAACGGTGGGACGTGAGTATCACTGGCTGTTAGGCATTTATTGCCCATCCCTAGTTGCCCGAGGGCAGTTGAGAGTCAACCACATTGCTGTGGTTCTGAAGTCACATGTAAGCCAGACTCA
The DNA here is from genome assembly GCA_024679065.1 of Sphyrna mokarran. NCBI lineage: Eukaryota > Metazoa > Chordata > Chondrichthyes > Carcharhiniformes > Carcharhinidae > Sphyrna > Sphyrna mokarran. The sequence goes on from JAGIQG010000009.1 coordinate 27,393,636, forward strand.
GTAAGAATGGCAGATTTCCTTCCCTAAAACAGATGGGTTTTTTCTGACAATTGACAACATTTTCATAGTCAGCATTAGATTCTTAATTCCAGATTTTTTTATTGAATTCAAATTCCACCACCTGCCATGGCAGGATTCTGTAACTGTCTGTGTGGATATGAGTGCCTCTGCAGATCAGAACACTGCATTTGCCTGACGAAGGCACAACATAGTGTCGAAAGCTCGCGGATGTACTATCAAATAAATTGGTTGGATTTAAAATTGGTGTTGCAAAACTTTACTGAGTTTACCCCAGTCCAATGCCGGCATCTCTACATCAGGATTCAAACCCAGGTCCCACAAAACATTAGCAGGTTTTCTGGATTAATTGAATCCAAGCCATCATGAGATCATCACCTTCCCTGCAATTGCCCAGCATTCAAACTGATTGAAAATCATTCTGATTCAAAATGTTGGCTCTATTCTCTGTCCACAGACATGCTGAGATTTTCCAACATTTTCTGTTTTTGCTTAGCATTCAACTTGCCCTGACATAACTTGTTTGCATGATCTTTAGTCCTCCCTATGCTATCCAGTTGAAATAACTACTTTACGGAAAGACAATATAGTACCAACATTATTTTATAAACCTCAATCAATAGACACTGTACAATCAGCCCTCCATTCCTGACACATGTACCTTGCTGGTGCCTACTCAAAGTCAATCTGTAGATCTCAGTATATTCTTCTGAATCAATTATGTTCGAGTCCCACTCCAAGACTTGAGCACATTACCAAGTCTTCAGTGCCGTGCTGAAGGAGTGCAACATTGTCAGGGGCGTTATTTTTTGATGAGACATTGATACAAGAAGTCATTTACACTTTCAGATGGGCATAAAAGATCTGGCACAATTTGACACAAGAACAGAGGAGTGCTCCTTGATATTCTGACCAATATTTATCTGTCAAGCAATGATATTGAGCCAGATTTTCTGCCTCTCCCATCCCCACGGTGTGATTCCTGTTGGAAACTGAAGCAAAAAGAGAAAATGTTGGAAAATCTCAGCAGGTCTGACAGCATCTGTAGAGAGAGAATAGAGCCAATGTTTAGGGTCATCCTGACTCAAAACATTGGCTCTATTCTCACCCCAAAAAATCTTTGAGCAGGTTACTTGGCTGGCTTGGCATCCAAAGATGATGTGCAGTCTGAAAAGCAAACTAGAAATTCACTCTTAAATTAAGAAAAGCAGCAACTCAATGTTAGCCCAATTTCCAGTCAATATCCAAACGGCCTATAATAAGGCAGCATAAAAGATATTTCTCATAAGACTGAGGGTGTTATTGAATATTACAACCTGTCTCCAATGCATGTATTCTTTCACAGTTTACCCATGTCTTAGTGTAGAAATAAACATCAAACATCTTTATGAAATCTGACAGTACAGATTGCATTTCATTCTAATTTAGTCACTCACTGCTCTACTTTATTATTATATAAGGCCCTTTAATTATACATGCACAAACATATCAAAATACTTGTCTACAAAATTCCTTAATCCAAGAGTGAAATTTGAATTTACTTGAAATAAATGAGTGAATTTAGAGTGCTTTAGTTTAGACGTTGGTGTTATTACTTATGCTTACTTCAGCTAAACAGAAATTCAGCTATTACTGTCAATCTTTGAAGTATTGGCTGAGATATATTTTAACTGGACACTTACTAAATCGCAAGAACAGCTGAAGTGGCTGATGCTAAATAAATCTGAATTTGATGTTTTATATTATAGTCACAGAATTCCTACTTCTGTTCTCGGTTTTATTGCTATGCCAATGAATTATTCAACTGGAACTAATAAGAAAATGAATTCCAGGCGAATCCAAGAATAAGTACTCAGAACACGGTGGTGAAGTTGGTAATTTAATAAACCCCAAATGGATCATCATCAGTCTAAAAACAGATCAAACATAAGAACATTGGCAGCAGGAATCAGACATGGTGCAGGTCTATTTTGTCTTTTTTTGTAGCATACCTTCATACATACACTGTTTTTTTAACCCTTTAAGAAATGGTGATGGAAGGATTCCCAAGCTAATTATCAACCCATTGAACACTATTTCCATGGCCAATATGTCTTGATGTTGGACTCATACCCAGATTTCTGATCCAGAGGTAGGGACGCTACCACTGTGTCACAAGACGTTCCAGCTTGTCTCTTTAATATCATAGGTTGTCTTTTTATTGCATTCTGTAGAACATAATATCACGAAACTATAGAGTCATAGAATCATAGAGGTTTACAGCATGGAAACAGACCCTTCCCATTGTTCACTTGTGCAGCCCTGAAGTCACCCTCCCGACCCAAGTCCTGCTGTCTCAAGGCACATCTCTTTTACCCTGGACTTAATATAGCTGAATATAGCATAGTTTAATATGCTTAATATAGCATAGAAATCAATGGTATTGAATGGAGTGGATGAGTGTAAGCTAGGATATATCTTAGTTCATCAAAATGGTGTAATTGAAATGTTGATTGCCTTCAAAATTTTGACTGACTTATTAGAAACGTTATGCCAGAACTCCACATTTTTCCCAGGAATTTAAGACAGTTGGAGCTTGACTTCAGCCACATGTATTAATACAGGCTGTCAAACATATCCGATGAACATCATGTGACCTTTTTCCAGGAGTATGAGAAAGAGAGAATTTGGGGTCACCCTCCCATCAGATTCTGTACGTCCTGGACTTATTGGTGACAGATTTAGCCATGATGTGGAGATGCTGGTGTTGGACTGGAGTGATTCACCTGATGAAGGAGCAATTCTTCAAAAGCTCATGATTCCAAATAAGCATGTTGAACTTTAACTTGGTGTTGTAAAGTTTAACCAGACCTGAAACCAGACCCAGCTGGAGACACTCCAGCTCTGTCCCCCTTCTCTCCCTCTAACCCATATATCAGTTTATTAAAAGGAGGAACTGGAGGAAGCCAGCTAGCCTGTCCTGCTATTAAGTCAGATCATGGTTAATCTGAGACCTTTTTTTCCAACATGATTTAGGAATGATGGGTGGGATTTTTCCAGCCGCACTTGATCCAAGAGTGGAAAATCCTGATCGAGGTCAACATTTGCCCCTGCCTGCTATGATTTCTGTGGCAGGCGGGATGGGAAAATTATGACCGTAAGTTCATGCATGTATAGGTATAAGTATCCAAGGTGTCACATCAGTCACTACAACATTACAATCAGTGTGTAAAGCTAACAGTGCATTAGTCTGCAGCACATAATGTGAACTGATAAATACATTTGAAGGAAAGCTTTTATATGTGTCTAAAAGTGTGATTATTTTCAGTATTCCGAGATCCTCAAGACATGACCCCTAACCCCATATCCTATAATATCTCTGGCCTATGGAGATTCCATCAATCTGAGGTTTAAAGGTAACCATGTACTAAGCACCAATTGCTTCTTGAAATTTTAAACTACTGCTTCTCAGCCTTTTGGCTAAGATCAAACATAGGATCAAAAATGAAATCAGATGTAATGGCTGTTCTTGTCAGCTTAGATCTTATTTGTTCCTTTTGTGGGGACAATGATTCAGATTCAATTTGAATTTGAATTGGTTTTTGGAGCAAGCAATGAGATGGATGAAGGGCTTACCCTGTCCACTTTATGCATTGGGCATTGTAACTTTGAGAAATAAATAAAATTTTAAACAATTGAAGTAAGAAATTATGGGGAAATCACAGTCAGTGTGCAAGCATCTAAAAATGGAAAGGACAGATTAATATTTCAGGTAGCAACTCATCCCTGAAACTGATAATATAGACTGGGATAGTCAGTTGGACACAGAGTTCTTCCTGGAGTGTGGGAAAGCACACAACATGTAGGAGCTGTTCAAAGTTTGCAAGAAACTTTTATGGTTCCAAGTCCTTGATTGCTATTCATTGCAACCCAATACAAATGGCTTCATGGCTAAAAAGCCTTTTTCCTTTATAGGTAATGATGGAAATGCTATTCATTTGCAGTATTTCCTTATTCATTCTTCATGTCAGAGTCTAGATAAAGTTAGTCATTCTTTGACCCATTAATTATTTTTACATGAACTTTCGTGTCCATTTCATATGGTTCAGAGCCATTCTCCATTATGCAGGAGATTTGCTTTTTTTGTATAGAGACATTTTCATTGGTGTATAAATTTAGGCAGTAAGGCAAGGAAATAAATTTAGCCCCTAGCAAATCAAGATGCGTCGTTTGGCAGTATCTGTTGTTCAGGAGGATGAATAGACTTATTGAGCAATCTCGTAAGCTCAATCTCTTATGTTCACAAAGCAATGAAAAGAGGGACAGGAAGGTACAAAAGGATAATCTATGGCTTAAAAATAACACTGATTATCTCATGGATAAATGTATCTTATTAGGGATTGTGCTGGCAGAATTTCAGAATTCCTTGAACAACTGACATTTATTTTTGGTATCTGGTTTCAAATTCAGTCCTAACTGATTGGATCTAAAAGATGATGGAGGGAGCAGAAGATGATAGAGAGAGAAAGTCAGTCAGCATCTGTTAAGGACATCAGTTAGGGCAGCACAGTGGTTAGCACTGTTGCCTCAGTGCGAGGAACCAGGGTTCAATTCCCAGCTTGGGTTGCTGTCTGTACAGAGTCTGCATGACCTTCAGGGTCTGAATGGGTTTCCTCCCACAGTCGAAAAATATGCTGGTTAGCTGCATTGGTCATGCTAAATTTTCCCTCGGTGTACCCGAACATGCGCTGGAGTGTGGCAACTAGGGATTTTCACAGTACCTTCATTGAAGTGTTAATGTGAACCTGCTTGTGACACTATTAAATAAATATGAGAGCTGGCAGAGTTATGTTTCACATGTGGATTCTCCATCAGAAGTGGACAAAAAATATTGCAGACGGACAACATTTAAAACAGAACGAAACTGAGAATAGGGAGGAGGAAAATTCAAACGTATGCACATTATATAATGGAAGAAATTATTGACATAGACCAGCAGTAGGCCATTCAGCCCAATGAGGATTTCCCACCTTTCAGTCACCATCTGCTCTTCAACTCCATTTACATACTTTTGATCTATATTCCTCCATACTCTTACCTAACAAAAGCCTTTTAATCTCGGAGTTGAAACTCTCAATTGACCCAATATCCAGAACCTTTCAGGACAGCAAGTTTCAGATTTTCAGAAAAGTGAGAGATATATTGTTGACGCTCTTTGTTTTGGAAATATATATTCTTATATATTCAAAAAAGAAATAACTTACATTTACAAAGCAGCTTTCATGACCTCAGGGTGTCCCAAAGTGTTATAATTCTGAAGTGGTTTAGCAAGGTACTTTATAAAAACAAGTACAGAATGAAGATAAATCATTATATAGATCAATCAGTCCTGGGATAGCCCAGACTCCCTCAACATTGACTCTGGCTCCTGTAAAATCTCAAAGAATAGAGGAGTGTTCCATTGGATTGCAATGCTTTCTCCCCTCCATTACAAATCAATATTGTTGAACATGACTTGGTGAAGTCACTGAGTATGCAAGAATACAGAATGTATTCTGGGTGGGCATTTCATTATCCATCAGATTGATTGACTGAGTTTTGCCAGACTGATAACCTGATTACTTATGTTAAGAATTGGTTTTCACCTCTTGCTACACAGTAACCTTCTGGAACAGCCTCCTGTGCTCATGTTACTGGCAATTGATGCATCCACTTAAAACTAACATTAAATTAAATTTTTCCATGTATTATTCATTCCCCTTTTATTTCAAGCACAATACTTCATGAATACCTAAACATCTATTTTGATATTCATGTGAAACTTGATTTTTATTTCAATGAATATTCAACTAGTCTTAAAAAGATCATTTAGCAAAAAAATCAATATTGACAAAGTCCCTCATGGCAGGCTGGTGCAGAAGGTGAAATCACATGGGATTAGAGGTGAGCTGGCAAGGTGGATACAGAACTGGCTCAAAGGCGACAAAGGGTAACAGTGGAAAGGTACGTTTCTGAAAGGAGGCTGTGACAAGTGGTGTTCCTCAGGGATCAGTGCTGGGACATTTGCTGTTTGTTATATATATATATGTATATATATATAAATGATTTGGAGGGAAATGTAACTGGATTGATTAGTAAGTTTGCGGATGACAAAGGTTGGTGGATTTGTGGATAGTGATGAGGAAAATCAGAGAATAAAATAGGATATTGATCAATTGGGGACTTAGGCAGAGGGATGGCAGACAGAGTTTAATCCGGACAAATGTGAGGTAATGCATTTTGGAAGGTCTAAAACAGGTAGAAAATACACAGTAAATGGCAGAACCTTAAAAGCATTTATTGGATGAGGAAGCTGGTTGTATAGTCACTGAAAGTGGCAATGCAGGTGGAAAAGGTAGTCAATAAGGCATACAGCATGCTTGCCTTCATCAGCCAGGGTATTGAGTTTAAAAATTAGCAAGTCATGTTGCAGTTTTATAGAACTTGGAATATATTCTGATCACCACACTACCAAAGGATGTGGAGGTTTAGAGAGCATACAGAAAAGATTTACCAGGATATTGCCTAAAGTATTAGCTGTCAAGAGAGATTGAAGAAACTTCGTTTGTTCTCATTGGAGCAGTGGAGGTTGAGAGGAGACCTGACAGAAGTCTACAATTTATGAGAAGTATGGACAGAGTGGATAGTTCGAAGCTTTTTCCCAGGGTGGAAGAGTTAATTACTAGGGGAAATAGGTTTAAGGTGTGAGGGGCAAGGTTTAAAGGAGATATACGAAGCAGATTTTTTTTTAAAACATAGAGAGCAGTGGATGCCTGGAACTCATGGAAGCGGAAACGGTAATGACTTTTAAGGAGCGTCTTGTCATGAGTACATGAATGAGATGGGAATAGAAGGAATATAGTCTCTGGAAGGATAGGGGATTTTAGTTAAATCGGACAACAGCCAGTGCAGGCTTGGAGGGCTGAAAGGCCTGTTCCTGTGCTATAATTTTCTTTCTTCTTTGTTCTATATCCTATGAGGAATGCCATTTCAATCAAAACCTGCAAAAGTTTGAGCCTCTTCATTAAATCTGCCCTTAACCTTCTCTGCTGTCAGGACAGCAATGCCAATCTTCTCTTGTTTCTCCATACAGCTGAAATCCCGCATTTCTAGTGATCTTGCTCGGTACCCTCGGTAGTTGTAGTAAACTATCAAATAAATCGGTTGGATTCAAAACTGGTGTTGTCAGACTTCTAACTGTGCTAACCTCTGTACCACCGTGCTGCTATTTTATAAAGCTAAGGATCCCACGAGCTCTTTCAACCTGTTCTGTCACCTTCATGATTAGTTTTCAAGTCATCGGCATGGCTTGAAAACTCTCCTGTGAGATGAGCATTAGCTCCTAATTTATTAGCTAATGAATGAAAGGTAGTCACTCCCTTTCACTGCTGCTACTGAGGTTATCCTTTAATCTGCAGTTTTGTCTTCTGCAATCATTTTTTACACCACTGTGGTGTTTCCATCTGCAATATCAGGAAGCCCAATCCAGAGAGACTGTAACACATGTGAAGTCAGCATTGGCACACTTATACTTGGAGCTTAGATGATAATGAATACCCTCTGGAGTATTTACTAATCTTACACAAGCAGACAGCTGCTTGGGAAACAGTTTTACCCTGACTACTGAGTTATGATCAAATGTGCATATGAGTCACCTTTTATTTTAATTTAAATTGATTCTTTAAATAGGAAAAGGCAACAGTTTTAATTTTAATTACCTGTTCACTTAAATTAAAAATTTCAAAGGAGTTTTAGGGTATTGTGTCAGGAATGCTTGAATCACTGTTGCAATTTCATTGAATCATAGAAAGTCTAGAGCGCAGAAGGTAGCCATTCAGCCCATCAAGACTACACTGGCTTTCAACATAACATTTTACTCAGGCTCACCCCCTCCCTCACCTCCACCCCCATCCTATCCCTGTAACTCCGCACATTTACCATGGGTAATCCCTCTAACCTACACACCTTTGAATTGGAACACCTAGAGGAAATACATGTAGACACGGGGAGAACGTGCAAACTCCATAAGACAGTGACGTAAGGCCAGAATCGAACCTGGGTCTCTGGCACTATGAGGTAGCAGTGCCAATCATTGTGCCACCTGCAATTTCAGCCTGGACAGTACAGCTATTGTTCTATAACTAATAAGACAATATCATGAACCAGTGTGGCTTGGTAATACCACAACTAACTGAGCTGGCTGAAGGTCATATCGGTCAGACTGGGCTTAAAGCTGGAGGTGAGGGAACCAATAAGAGGGAAAGATATACTTGACATGTCTTCACCTACTGTTGAAGCCACATCTATCCTTAACAGCACAGGAGTGATAATTGCACAATCCCTGCAAAAACAAACTTATGTCTTCATACTGAGCACAGCCTCCATCATATTGCGTGACACTACTACTAAATGGCTTAGATTTAGAATAGATCTAGCAGCTTAAAACAGGGCTATGGAATATTAACAGTAGCAAAATTGGATTCATTTGCAATATGTAACCTGGCAGAAAGCTTTACCATTACCATCAAATCATGGGATCAACCCTGGTTCAATGACAAGAAGGGAATGGCAGGAACATCACCAAGCATCCTTAAAAATGAGGTGCTAACTCAATAAAGATGCAACACAGGAATATATGCATGTCCAACAACAGGAGCAGCATGCAATAGGCAGAACTAAGCTGTCCCATGATTAATATCAGATCAAGGCTCAGCTATTCTACCACATCCAATCAATTCATGGACAATTAAACAACAAGCTGAGGAAGGAGGCTCCAAAAACATTCCAATTCTTTCTGATGGAGCAGCCCAACATACCAAAAGTTAAGGCTGAAGCATCTGTAACAATTGACAGAAGTGGATGATCCATCTCGACTTATACCGGAGGTTCCCAGCATCTCAGTTTAAATCTTGAGCCAATTCTATTCATATCATATACTATCACTACTAAAACTCCATTATTATATTCAATAACTTATTGAAGTTGTTCACTGATGAATGTTCAGCACCGCTCATGATTCCTCAGATACTGAAGTCGTGCATGTCCAAATGCAGCAAGACCTGTACCACATGCATGCTTGAGTCAATGTGGTAAGTTACATTTGCTCCACAAAAGTGCCAGGCTCCAAAAAAAAAAAATACAACCATCTTCCCTTGATATTCAATTACATTACTATAGCTGGATCACCCAGAATCAAAATCCTGAGGGTTACCATTGACCAGAAACTGAACTGCATCAGCCATATAAATACTCAGGGTGGCATGATGGCACAATGGTTAGCATTGCTGTCCCACAGCACCAGGGACCCAGATTCAACTCCAGCCCTATGCGAACATCCGTGTGGAATTCACACACTGCCCCCCACCCCGCACCTGCGTGGACCTCCAGCAGGCACTCCAGCTTCCCCCTACAATCTAAAGATGTGGCCAATTGATTTTAGTAAATTGCCTCATAGTATCAGGGGAACTAGCTAGGGCAAAAGGGGACAGGGTGTGGGTGGGACTGTGGCCAGCGCAGACCCGATGGGCTGAACGGTCTCCCCCTCCACTGCAGGGATTCTATGAGTCTATGATTTAATGATACTGTGGCTAAAAGAGCAGGTTAGAAGCTGTGAATCCTGTGATGAATAACTCATCTCTCAAGTCCCCAAAGCCAGTCCACCATCTACAAGTCAGGAATGTACTCTGTTTGCCTGGATGAGTATTGTTCCATCAACACTCAAGAAGCTCGATACCATCCAAGACAAAGCAGTCTGCTTGACTGGCACTCCACCTTCCACCTACACTCTCTTCATCACTGGCAAACAGTAGCAGCAGTGTGTACCAGCTACAAAATACACTTCAGCAATGTCTCCTTTGACAGAACCTACCAACCCTGTAACCTCAACCACCAGAAGGACAAGGCTAGCAGATATATGGGACTGCCACCACATGGAAGTTTCCCTCCAAGCCTCATACCCATTCTGACTTGGAATTATGCCACTGCTCCTTCACTGGTGCAGGGTCAAAATCTTGGAACTCCTTCCCTCAGGCACCTTGGGTGTATCTACACCACATGAACTGCAGAGGCTCAAGAAAGCAACTCACCACCATTTTCTGGTCAAATCCTACCAAATGGAAGTTGTTGAATTTAAAATCTGGCTTTCTATCCCCTCCTTCTCTTCAACCCAACACAATCATGAGGTTCTTAAATCTTGCAATCACCTGTAACTGTGTGTAGACTTTGCACAGTCTCTCTATGTCTATAGGTGGGTTTCCTCTGGGTGCTCTGGTTTCCTCCCACAATCCAAAGGTGTGCAGGTTAGGTGGATTGGCTATGCGAAATTGTCCCTTAGTGTCCAGAGATGTGTAGCCATGGTAAATGTATGGGATTATGGGGATTTAATGAGGATGGGGAAGGGGAATGCCAATGCTGCTTAAGATGCTCTTTTGTTAACTCAGTGCAGAATCTATGGGTCAGTGGCCTCTTTCTGTACTATATAGATTCTATTTCTTCAATTGTTTAAAAAAAAAGCATGTTTAAATGTTTGTTATATAATACACCCTTCCCTAGCTGATGAAAATACTTAGGTTTCTGTCTAGGACAGTTTCTCTCTCTGTCACTATTTTCTAACCTATAGATTTTCCTTCCTTAGCTCTTTCCACACCCTGTCCTTCACCCAGCACTAGCCTGATTGAGGTGAGCCATTCATGGAGTCCTGAATAGCTCAGTACATTGGAAATGCAGTGCCCCAAACCAATGCTGCATTTCAATTTTCCTTCAGATGCATCTTCCCCAACTTGCTTCTGAAAACACCAAGGCCAATAGCCTAGGAACCTGAATAACTCCTCAGAGACCAGATTCCCTGTATTTACAAACTCTATCCCATTCCTAGAGTGCTTCAGGTACACAGTCAAAATCCCAAGGGCTAGCACTCCCATTTATATATATAGGTGAGCCCCCCCCCCCCCGGTTGGTTAGGCAATTATAACCTCAATCCGAGAGCTCACACTCCAGCAGGCCAACCTCATGTGCCTTGTTGAAGTCATTACAGCACCGTTAAAACCAGAAAGAATGGAAGAGAAAAATCCTGAAATAATGATTGGCTGATAGCAAGATTTGAGAACCTCATGATTGTATTGGGGTAAAGAGAAGGAGGGGATAGAAAGCCAGATTTTAAACTCAACAATTTCCACCTTTTTCTCTTGTACCTATCCTTGGTTAAAGAAGTTTGATAGGTTTGATCAAGCCAAACTTATTTTTTAGAAAGCCATGCTGATGACCTAAATTATTTCCCCATCTTCTTAATAATTTGATCCTTATTATGGGCATTAAAATGTTGTCCACAATCCCAGTGCTAGACAGGAATGTTGCAGTCAGAATGTGTGGTTCCTGTTCAGCCTCAGGAACGCTAGGATTTCTTAACTGTGCTTATGGTGTTAGTAGGTGTAAAAGGCATTGAAGTGTCTGATCAGCCATGATCATTTGAATGGTGGAGTAATCTTGACGGGCTGAATGGTTTAGTGCTGTCATTGCAGTGTTAATGTAAGTTTACTTGTGACACTAATAAATAAATTTACATAAAAAAACTTTTAAGCTGATAAGATTGTCCAATTTTCTGTTGAATTGACCAAAAATATTGTAGGAAATTTGGTATGGAAATAACTTTTGCCTTTGTGTAGCCAAAACATGGAAGTTTGTACAAGGCTTAAAGAAATATATAGAGCACGTCTCCATACAAAACTTAACATAGCTCATCTGTATCAACAGCCTCTGAATAAGTGAACATAAGCCTAAGAATAATAGCTTTTACCAATTTCCTTCCACCCACCAGATCATATTTTATCATAACAAGGCTATGTTTGAAAATAATCTTGAAGATGTTTAAAAAATGCAATTGCAAAGTGGAAGGTAATGTAATTATGTGATGGCTGAAGAATGATTATTGAATTTCTATGACGCACTTGCTTGCAATAGTTAGTTTTAACCTTTCACTAATTACACAGAATGAGCTAGGATCACTTATTGATTAACTGATTGGAAGCAGCACGGTCAAGCGTTTTTTGACCTTTGATGCAATCTGGTGAAAATAGGCAGGAGCTGGTTTGCACACTGTATAGATAAGGCATGAAGAATAAAAGATATGGAGAACAGAGCTGGACAGTAATTGCGGAAATGATCGCAATTTGAAATGATGAACAGTGTGCCAGAATAATAGTTTTGGGGATTACTTTTATGCTTGTGAATCTGGATTGAAGCAATATACAGGGGGAAATCTTACCATTTTGCCCTGCTGCCCAATAGGCGGAGTGAGTCAGTCAGATTGCGAGAATGCTAAGAAACCAAATTCTCGCCTCTAGTAATCTTACCGGCACTGGATGACCGGCAAGGTCAGCTTCGCACCCATTTCCGAAGCAAGACTGAATATAATTTCAATGTATGTACAACATAATTTAAATGAAATTAGCGAGGCTGGGATTCAATCTGCCAGGCTCACTACCCTCTGCAGACTGTCTGGAGGAGACTCTCTGATGAGAATCATAGCTGGTTCCCAGAAAGAGATATTGGGTGTGATGGCCATGCTGGTAGGACAAGAGATCATTGAAGCTCCCCCCCCCAACCCTGGAGATCAAGGGGAAAGGGGGGCGCCCCTTGGGACAGTGCCAGCCTTGCACCCTGGCCGTGAAAAGCCAAGGAGGTAGGGCCTAAGGGGAGAGGGCCTACTCGGGGCATGAGGCCAGATCGGGAGTGGGCTGATTAGATGGGGGGGTGGAGGAGTATTCTGCACACTCTGCATAGTGACCGGTGGGGGATGGAGAGAGAGTGGCAATCTGCACAGCAGGGGGGATGTAGGGGGAGTCCAGCTGTAGATGGGGAGTGGTTGATCAGTCTGGCTTGGGAGGGGGGTGGGGCTTGGTATGGTGTGTGTGTCGGTTAGTCCAGCAAGGAGAAGGTGGGGGAGGGGATCGGTCAGTTGGTTCAGCTGAGGGGTGGTATGGGGTAGATAATTGGTCAGCCTGACCAGGGTGGGAAGGGAGTGATTGGTTGGGGTTGTGAACAGCCGCAAAGTGTTGTGGTAGCAGGGGGGGGGGGGGGGGGGGGGGAGGGGGGGGGGAGGGGGGGAGGGGGGGGAGGGAGGGAGGGGGAGGGGGAGGTCAGGTGCTGGGCCATAGAAGCCTGCTATAGCAACAGAGACTGTGTGAAGGGTCTCTGCTGCTCTCAGAGCACAGACCTGCACATGCACAAGTAAATCCTCTGCTGGTTTTCAAGTGATTTAGGCCCTGCCTCCTGTTGCTCATGCAGGATATCCAAATGATTATAGACTATGATCCGCTGAAAAAGCGGACCTAAAATTCTCCTGTTTCCACTCCAGACTTTGATCTTTTTTCATAACATCCAAACATATGATGGGTCACTAAACCAAAATTTAACTTTAGGCCATAACAAGACTGGCAAGATTAGTGGTCCATCACTTTCTCACCCCATAAATACCCTTAGTTCAGGGAATTTGTCCTAAGAGTTCTTGTGACAGGATCAGATCAGGCAATCGTTCTACATTCTCTTCGATTTTGCTTTCCATTATAGCTAATGGAATCAGGAGATATGTAAAATGAACAACTGGGCCCAATCCTATCGGTTTCCTGTTGGATGGAATAAGCACAATTCATTCCTTATGTACATGAAATGCCGGGGAACAGTTTATTTGTGTTCATTCCTCAAATATATTTCTATTGCTATTTGTAAAATGAAGACAACCCAGCCCAGCTGACTTGGACAGAGAAATCAGACTGTTTAAAATTATATGTTTGCATTATACATACATTCCTCAAAGAATAATCCCAGCAATTGCCCCCAATGCATTAATAGCTGTGCATAAAGAACAAACGAAGAAGAAAGAACAATACAGCACAGGAACAAGTCTTTGGCACCCCCCTCCCCTGCAAGCCTGCAATGATCATGTGTTCTTAACTAGACCATCCGTTTGTATCCTTCTATTCCCAGTCTGTTCATGTGGCTATCTAGATAAGCCTTAAATAATCCTAGCGTGTCTGCTTCAACCAGCTTGTTTGGTCGTGCTCCAAGCTCCAACCACCCTCTCTGTAAATTAAGTCCCCCCCATATCTATGTTGAACCTTGCCTCCCGACACCCCCTTACCTTGAACTTCTGATCTCTTGTGTTTGTCATTTCTGATCTAGGAAGTTTCCAACTGTTCACCCTATGTATGCTCTTCATAATTTTATAAATTTCTATTAGGTCGCCCTTCAAACTCTACCTTTCTAGGGAGAACAACCCTAGTTTACTCAATCTTACCTCATAGCTAAGACCCTCCACACCAGGCAACATTCTGGTAAATCTTTTCTGCACTCTCTTCAAAGCTTCCACATCCTTCTGGTAGTGTGGCGACCAGAACTGGATGCAGTATTCCAAATATGGCCTAATCAACATTCTATTTAACTGCAACATCATATACCAACTTCTATACTCTATGCCCTGTCCAATAAAGGTAAGCATGCCATATGCTTTCTTCACCACCTTTTCCATCTGTGTTGCCATCTTTAAGGATTTGTGGACTTGCGCACCCAGATCCCTCTGTGTGTCTATACTCCTGATTGTTCTGCCATTTATTGTATAACTCCCCCCGCATTAGATCTATCAAAGTACCTCACTTCACATTTATTTGGATTAAATTCCATCTGCCATTTCTCCGTCCAATTTTCTAGCTTTTCTATATCCTGCTGTATTCTCTGACAATGTTCATCACTATCTGCAATTCCAGCAATCTTTGTGTCATCCGCATTACTAAACATAAACCAAAGTGCTCTGTGATACAAAGCGTGGAAAAAAACAAAATGAATTAAAGGTCACTGTAATTATTATAATGGATTGAAACTTAGGGAAAAAAGGTTTTTGTTTGACATGTTGGATATCGCACAAAGGTTTAAATGCATGTTGCTACATTATTTTGTCAAATATGTTAATAGATGTTCTACAGGAGATAACAATCACCTTTTCAAGTTCTCTTTTTTGTTAAGAATAAAATTAGTAATTTTCTTTCAACTAAAATAAAAGGCGGAATTGGAAAAGCTTTGATTTTCAGGCACTTTTATGTTTTTGTCTTGTAAAGGAAGATAAAGGATGCCATTATTTAAGAGTACTTAAGGGTGTACTTCAGTGACTGAAAAGAAAATTGCAGTTTTGTCCTCTGAACAATACACCCATGAGAAACTCTTGCTGCTCCTCCGAAGTTGCTTTATTACAAAGTAAAGAAAAATTTCATTTCAGAGTAAAGTTAAAAACCATCACTCTCAGTCAAAGTTTGGTGTATCAGATTCAAGTGAGCACAGTAAGAAGTCTCACAACACCAGCTTAAGTACAACAAGTATATTTGGCATCACCAGCTTTCAGAGCACTGCTCCATCTTCAGGTAAACTCACCTGATGAAGGGGGAGCACTCTAAAAGCTCATAATACCAAATAAACCTGTTGGACTGTAACCTGGTGTTGTGAGACTTCTTACCATGCCCACCCCAGTCCAACGTGACATCTCCACATTAAGACTCAAGTGAGGGTTTTGGATATACCATTTAAAAATTCCCTGACACTGAAGTATAGATGCCATTGTGAATATCAACATTTGTTCCTGGCTGGAAGCAAGGAATATAGAGCCAGATTATCTGGGCTTGCCGACAGCTGAGATTCTCTGATCTCACTGCTGCGAACAGATATTTGCTGAACCCCAAATTCTCCGTTCTCGCTGGCATAATGTGAATGGCTGGTGTATTCTGGCACTCAGCTTGATTCATTCTCGTCACAAGTTTATGTGATGCTTTTGTTTTACCTGACACATTAAACTTAGTCTGATAGGAAACTTCCCAAATGATTTAATGATGGATAAAAATGATCCATCATTGATATGGCTAATTCGCATATTCTTCAAGTTCTGATATGTGGGAGTCGGTCCTTTGGATGGAGAATCTCCTGCAGGTGAAACAAGCAGTGCTGAGGCTTTTCACAATTCATGGCATATAGATTCTGCAGATTGCACAGCCGCTTATTAGATTTCTTCATTTTCCATTTTCCAAATACCATATTTATTATAAGAAAAATGAATTCAATATCCGATCATTACACCAGTAACAGTGAATGCTTGATTGCCTTGCATTAACATTGATTTTCATTTTACACCTACAGTTAGCTAGGAACACTTCGTTTTCTGAAGAGGTCATGATTTGAAGGTTATCAATTGCAGGGCCAAATTAATTCGCTGCAAGAGTTGACAACTTTTTTTGCAGGACTACCAATCTTTGTGTAAAGAAGAATCATTGAATCTAATCTTGCCCTTACCTAACTTGTAAGCATGACTCCATGTCCTTCCTAACCTACTTAGATGAGATAATTTGTCGACAATTTAGTCTGTTCATTATTTTATAAATGTCAATTAAACTGTCTTACACTATGCTTTCCCTAATGTATAGAGACTCATCTGGATAACTGAAGTGTTTTAAACTTAGGATGAATTTCTTCTAACCCCCTGCAAACCTTAGCGCATGAGTTTGGTTTAGAGAAAGAGGCGCTCAGCTGGGATTTAATGTGATTTGTGATAGGGATGGTACTATGACATTATGGTATGGAGACTCATTCAGCACTGAATGTTTTCAGAATAACCATAAACTGAGAGACAGTGAAGGGATTTGAACTACTTCCCCAGAGAGGAACATTATATCTGAACATATGGAAAATGGCATCGCACCACAACAATGAGGCTCAGATGCAACTGCGAGGTTTTTAGGAACAAAGATTTTCACAATGCGGGTTCAAATTTTAGCAACATTTTAATCTTCAACTTTTTTTCTCAGATATGTCGCTGGAAGAATTTGAGTAGCACTGGGTTCCAGTGAGAGATGGGCAATATGATTCTAAGAGACAAACACAACCCTTGATCTGAAATTCACCCTCAGGTTTCATCCACATGTAAACTGAGGTTGCCATCTTAATGCTAATTGATGTTTTGGCTTCATTAGCAAACTAACCTGCAGGTAGACCCTGCTTCTATTAGCACCACAGAAATGAAATTGGAAAAATATTGCCTACTTTTTTGCAGGCAAAAAATTGTCTCTTTAAGAACAGCTAGTTAATTATTAATTTGATTTTGATTTATTATTGTCACATGTATTGGTGTACAGGATAAAGTTTTGTATCTTGCGTATTATGTGGATAAAACATACCATTCATAGAGAAGGAAAGGAGGGAGTGCAGAATGCAGTGTTACAGTCATGGCCAGTGTGTACAGAAAGATCAACTTAATGCAAGGTAGGTTCATTCAAATGTCTGATGGCAGCAGGGAAGAAATGGTTCTTGAATGTGTTGGTACGTGATGTCAGACTTTTGTGTCTTTTTCTTGACGGAAGAAGGTGGGAGAGAGAATATCCGGGCTGTATGGGGTCCTTGATTATGCTGGCTGCTTTTCCAAGGCAGTGGGAAGTGTAGACAGAGTCAATGAATGGGTGGCTCTTTTGAACATAGAACATAGAACATTACAGCGCAGTACTGGCCCTTTGGCCCTCGATGTTGCGCTAGCCAGTGGACCCTCTAACCTAAACTATTCCAATATCATCCATATGCCTATCCACCGACCATTTGAATGCCTCCAAAGTAGGCGAGTCCACAACTGCTGCAGGCAGGGCATTCCACGCCCTCACCACCCTCTGTGTAAAGAACCTGCCTCTGACATCCGTCCTATAACTACCACCTCTTAATTTAAAGTTATGTCCCCTCGTGTTGGTCATCACCATCCGAGGAAAAAGGCTCTCACTATCCACCCTATCCAGTCCTTTGATCATCTTATACGCCTCAATTAGGTCACCGCGTAACCTTCTTCTCTCTAATGAAAATAACCTCAGGTCCCTCAGCCTTTCCTCATAAGGCCTTCCCACCATACCAGGCAACATCCTGGTAAACCTCCTCTGCACCCTTTCCAATGCTTCCACATCTTTCTTATAATGCGGCGACCAGAACTATATGCAATACTCCAAGTGCGGCCGCACCAGAGTTTTGTACAGTTGTAACATAACCTCACGGCTCCTAAATTCAATCCCTCTACCAATAAAAGCTAACACACCGTACGCCTTCTTAACAACTTTATCAACCTGGGTGCCAACTTTCAAAGAGCTATGTACTTGTACCCCAAGATCCCTCTGCTCGACAACACTATTAAGGGTCCTTCCATTAGCCCTATATTTCATATGCCTGTTATTCCTACCAAAGTGAATCACCTCACACTTATCCGTATTGAATTCCATTTGCCACCTCACGGCCCAGCTCTGCAACCTATCTATGTCCCTCTGCAAACTGTAACATCCATCCTCGCTGTCTACAACTCCCCCCACTTTGGTATCGTCAGCAAATTTACTAATCCAACCCTCTACACCCTCATCTAGGTCATTTATAAAAATGACAAACAGCAGTGGCCCTAAAACAGATCCTTGAGGTACACCACTTGTAACTGCACTCCAGGTTGAATATTTCCCATCAACCACCACCCTCTGTCTTCTATCAGCTAGCCAATTCCTAATCCAAACTGCTAAATCACCTTCAATCCCATGCATCTGCACTTTCTGCAGTAGCCTACCATGGGGAACCTTATCAAATGCTTTGCTAAAATCCATATACACTACATCAACTGCCTTACCCTTATCTACCTCTTTGGTCACCTCCTCAAAAAACTCAATAAGGTTTGTGAGGCACGACCTACCCTTCACAAAACCGTGCTGACTATCCCTAATCAATTTATTTCTCCCTAGATGCTTACAAATCCTATCCCTTATAATTCTTTCCAAGACTTTGCCCACAACAGAAGTCAGGCTCACCGGTCTATAATTAGTGAGGATTCTGCACGTGTGGATCAACTTGTAAATTTTTCAAAGCTGTGAACCATATGAACCGAGGCGGCACTGTGGCACAAGCGATTACCACTGCTACCTCACAGTGCCAGACACCCCGGGTTCAATTCCTGACTTGAGTCACTTTGTGGATTTTGCATGTTCTCCCTGGTGCTCTGGTTTCTTCCCACTGTCCAAATGATATGCTGGTTAGGTGCATTGGCATTGCTAAATTCTCCTTCAGTGTATCCAAACAGGCACCAGAGTGTGGCAACTACGGGATTTTCACAGTAACTTCATTGCACTGTTAATATAAACTTACTTGTGACGAATAAATAAGAAACAAGAAAAGCAACTAGGTTTGAGTGTGGCCAGTATCCAGCTTGAGACATTGCTTTTTAATATGGAAGATGTGGTTTTGTGATATTACCATTTTGTCCATGATTTCTTTGTGGCAGGAAATCATATACTTCCTGTTATTTTTGTCTCTGATTTACTTTGGAAGTGTAAGATACAGTCACATTTTAATATTGTTTGTTCCTAATTTTCCTTAAAGACAATTTGTACCATGATGAAAATGTTTTCGCCAACACATAAATAGCACGTTCATTTTCATGCTTTATTGAGACATGACTTGACTTAGAATCCACTATTCAGGTGCTGATAGTAGATGGAAATGACATTACTAATTGATCACTGCCCAATTCAAAGTTGAAGAGAGAGATCAATACCTCTTTTAATATTTAGACAGGAAGTTTCGAAATAAAATGTCATGTTTTACAAAACGGTACCGTTCTAACAGGTAGCACAGATACTTGAAATTCCAATTGCCTACTGTAAAGAGATAGACAGTTGGTAGGAAGTTCACCTCTGAGTCAAAAGGAATTGGGAGTGAAACCCATAACAGGACAGCGGCAAATGATCCAGGCTAGCACTTCAGCACAGCGTTGAGGGAAACTAAAAATTAAACAGGACAAACCTGAAATATGAAACTTATGAAAACGGAAAATGCATAGAAATTCAGCATGTGGACAGGAAAGTGACAGTGGCACGGTGACACAGTGGTCAGCACTGCTGCCTTGCAGTGCCAGAGACCTGGGTTCAATTCAGACCTTGGATAACTGTCTGCGGGGAGTTTGCATATTCTCCCCATGTCTGAGTAGGTTTCCACCAGGTGCTCCAATTTCCTCCCACAATCCAAAACATTATGGGAATTAGCAGCTAATTATGTGGGGCTTTGGGAAAGGGCCTATGTGGAATGCTCTGTTAGAGATTCATTGCAGACTCGATGGGCCAAATAACCTCCTTCTGTGCCAGAGAGGTTCTATGATTATCAAGGTTTGGATCTATACTTTGATCAAAGTTTAAAGTTAAAATTTTTATTCATGAGTGTCTCAAGTAGGCTTATGTTAACATTGCAATGAAGTTATTGTGAAAATCCTCTATTCATCACATTCCAGCATTTGTTTGGATACACTGAGGGAGAATTTAGCATAGCCAATGCACCTAATCAGCATGTCTTTCTGACTGTGAGAGGAAACTGAGGCACCCAGAGGAAACCCATGCAGACACAGGGAGAACATGCAGACTCTACATAGACAATGATCCAAGCTGGGAATTGAACCCGGGTCCCTGGCACTGTATGGCAGCAGTGCTAACTGCTGTGCCATCCTTTTGCCTCATTGTTTACAGTTTACATACATAGATGGTTTGGAATTGGGGACCAAGTGTAGTGTGTCAAAATTTGCAGATGACACTAAGATGTTTGGAAGAGCAAAGCTAAAAGTCTGCAATGGGATATAGATAATTTAAGTGAGTGGGCGAGGGTCTGGCAGATGGAGTACTATGTTGATAAGCGTGAGGTCATCCATTTTGGTAGGAATAACAGCAAAATGGACAATTATTTAAATGGTAAAAAATTAGAGCATGCTGCTGTGCAGAGGAACCTAGGTGTCTTTGTTCAGGAATGTCAAGGAGCTGGTTTGTAGATTCAGCAGGTAATTAAGAAGGCAAATGGAATTTTGTCCTTTATTACAAGAGGGATGGAGTTTAAAAACAGCGAGATTATGTTATGGCTTATAGGTTGCTGGTGAGGCCACACCTGGAGTACTGTGTACAGTTTTGGTCTCCTTACTTGAGTCAGAATGTACTGGCACTGGAGGGGATGCAGAGGAGATTCATTAGGTTGATTCCAGAGTTGAGATGGTTGGGTCATGACAAGAGATTGAGTAGACTGGGGTTGTATTCATTGGAATTCAGAAGACTGAGGGGAGATCTTCCAGAAACATATAAGATTATGAAGGGAATAGATAAGATAGAAGCAGGGAAGTTGGAAACTAGATCTAGGGAGCATGGACTCAAAATAAAGGGTAGCAGATTTAGGACTGAGTTGAGGAGGAACTTCTTCACACAAAGGGTTGTGAATCTGTGGAATTCCCTGCCCATTGAAGCAGTTGAGGCTACCTCATTGTATGTTTTTAAGGTGAGGATAGATACATTTTTGAACAGTTAAAGGAATTAAAGATTATAATGAGCAGGTGGTTAAGTGAAGCTGAGTCCATAAAAAGATCAGCCACGATCATATTGAATGGTGGAGCAGGCTTGAGGGGCCAGATGGCCTACTTCTGCTCCTAGTCCTTATGTTTTTATGTTCTTATGATGATGAAAAGAATAAATTTCAAATGTTGTAAAAACATAAGAAACAGGAACGGGATTCGACTATTATCTCCTTTGCTATTCATGACTGATATTTCACTTCGTTCCTAATGCCCTTGATTCTCTGAGAATTCAAAAATCTGTCTATTGCAGCTTTCCACAAGCTTCTGGGAAAGAGAATTCCAGAAGTTTACAACCCGTTTTTTGAAGATAATTCTCCTCATTTCAGTAATTATTGGCACTTTATCTCTGGAACTCTGCTACTATGTTCTAGATCTTCCAGCCAGCATGAATGGAGAATCAATCAAGTCTCTGTTCACGGCATGTAAGACTGGAAAATTCTGGCCATGGTTTTATGAAAGGGAAATCACTCTTGACAAATTTATTAGAATGTTTTGAGGATATAAGTACAAAGGTACAAAAAGAGAATTGGAAGATGCAATATTCTTGGATTTCCAAAAGACGTTCGATAAAATAAAACACAAAAGGCTAATCTGCAAAATAAGGAGGGCACATGTTGACTTAAGTGCATTATTAGGACTTCCTTAACAATAGATTTCAGCATTTTCCTGATGACAAATATCAGGCTAAATAACCTGCAGTAGCTTCCTGTTTCTTTGGCCTCCTTTCTTGAATAATGATATTACATTCGTTTAACTTTCTATTGACTGGAATTGTTCGAGAATCTAGGGAATTTCAGAAAATCATAACCCAGTGCATTAATTATCTCTACAGTTAACCGTTTTAAAACTCGGGATAGGGGAGCTAGGGATTTGTCAGCTTTCCTTCTCTTAAGTTTCTCCAATACTTTTTCTGTGCTGATATCAATGAGAAGTTCCTCATTCTCATTAGCTCCTTAGATACCCTCTATTTCTGGGATAAAATTTGTGTCTTTCACTGTGAAGATAAGTAACATATTTGGTCAATGTCTTTGCTGCTTCTGTATTTTCATAATAATACACTTGTAGAAGCATTTACAATCTGCTTTTGTATTCCTGGTTGGTTAACTCTCATAGTCTATTTTTTCCATCTTTTTATCAACTTTTTAGTGACACTTTTCTGGTCATTTAAACACTCCCAACTCTCCAGCTTGCTACTATTCCTTACACTTTTCTTTTAATCTAACGCTATCCTTAACTTCACTTGGAAGCCAAGGGTGAACCTTTTTTTGCTGATTTTTTTTGATGGAATGTATTTTTGTTGAACATATACATTGTTTCTTTAGCTATTCCTACTGTTTACTTACCATCATACTGTTCAGTTGCTGAACCTTTACCAACTTCTCCTCATGCCTGTGTAATTGGCTTTAAGTTCAAAAATCTTGTTTGGGACTAGAGTACATTACTCGTAATCTTAATATTGAATCCAGCTATATCATTAGCACTTAGTTGCAGAGAATCTTTTACATTGAAGAAATGTTATTCATCATTTCATCTCCTGATAGAGCTGGCAACGAACTGCTCTGAAAATTCAATCTTGTCATTGATTACTGCCACTTTGATGGTCATCTCAACCTTTGTAAATTGAATTTCTGATTTATTCTTGTGGTTAACTCATACTCAAACATTCAAAAATGCAACAGGTAAACAAGATAAGATTTTATTGGAAATTCTGTCACAACACTCTGCTTGATTTTATTCAGCGAACGCAAAGTCCTGAAACCAAGAAGTTTCTTTTGGTGCTGTTGTGTGATTGCGGATAGGCCTCTGCTGAGTTTATGGATTGGGGATACTCTTTTATGATGTTGTGCATAGTTTGCTCTCTCTCAGAGCTACCTAAGGATCTGGCATTAATGCCTCATCTTTGGCAATTGGCCAAGAAGGGACCATGGTCAGTGCTGAGCCTGGTGAGAGTGGGCCACACTTTCCCAAAGACACCTATGTCAGACTCCTATTTGTTGACTACAGCTCAGCCTTCAACACCATTATTCCTGCAAAACTTACCGCCAAACTCCATAGCCTAGGGCTCAGCATTTCCCTCTGTGACTGGATTCTAGATGTCCTAACCAACAGACCACAAACAGTAAGGATAGGCAGCAACACCTCCTCCACAATCATCCTCAACACCCAGTGCCCCACAAGGCTGTGTCCTCAGCCTCTTGTTATACTCCTTATACTGTTATGATTGTGTGGCTAAATTCCCTTCCAGTTTTATTTTTCGATTTTACTAATGACACCACCACAATAGGTCAGATATCAAGTAATGACGAGACAGAGTACAGTAAAGAGATAGAACTGATGTAACGACAATAATCTCTCCCTCAATATCAGCAAACAAGGATAATAATTGACTTCAGGAAGCATAATGGAGAACATATCTCTGTCTATATCAACAGGATTGAAGAGGAAATGGTCTAGAGCTTCAGGTTTCTATGTTACCAGATCACCAACAACTTGTCCTGGTCCCTCCGCACCAATGGTGTAGTTAAGAAAGCCCAATGCCTCTACTTCCTCAGGAGATTAAGGAAAGTTGGCATGTCCGATATGACCCTCATCAAATTTTACAAGTGCACCATAGAAAGCATCATTTCTGGATGTATCACAGCTTAATATGGCTCCTGCTCTGATCAAAACAACAAGTAACTAGGAAGGGTTGTGAACTCAGTCCAATCCATCACACAAACCAACCTCTTGATCATGCTGGCTGCTTTTGCAGCTGGCATAATCAAGAACCCCATGAACCCTGGACTTCTCTCTTCCACCTTTTTCTGTTGGGAAAAAGATACAAAAGTCTGAGGTCACGTGCCAACCAACTTAAAAACAGTTTCTTCCCTGCTGCCATCACTTTTGAATGGACCTACCTCATATTAAGTTTATCTTTCTCTACACTCTAGCTGTGACTGTAACATAACATTCTGCATCCTCTCCTTCCCTTGATGATCAGCATGTAGTGACAGGTGGGGAGCATTGTGAACTTTTTCTATCATTTTATGGGTTGTTGTAAGTCAGTGGACATTTGGGCGAGTAATATTTACCAGGATAGGGAGCCAAGTGAGTGGTGTCGAGTGTAGTGTTCCTATAATGTGTGTGTGTGCATGACCTTGACCGTGCAGTATTCTGAGTGAGAGAGTCAGAGTGTTGAGGTTTGAGTATGGAGGAAGCAGCATCCACTTTGAGCTGACTGGTCTGGAAATGAAATAATTTCTAGACTTGACCTTGGTTGCAGTTGTTTTTAGGTGTTTAACACTGCTACCTCACAACCCCAGGGACCTGGGTTCGATTCCCAACTTGAGTCACTATCTGTGTGGAGTCTTTTCATTCTCCCCATGTCTGCATGGGTTTCATCCAGGTGCTCTGGTTTCCTCCCACAGTTCGAAAGACGTGCTGGTCAAGTGCATCGGCCATGCTAAATTCTCCCTCATGTAATGCGAACAGATCTTTGAGTGTGGTGATTTTCATAGTAACTTCATTGTAGTGTTAATGTAAGCTTAATCATGACAGTAACAAAATAAACTGTGGGGCATGTTCACTAGAGAAATGCCTGATTAGCGACTATAAGAAACAGCGCAAACCCATTAATGGTTACAGCCACTTTTATGTTTTAACAGTGACACACAGGCTTTGAAATCGCGAGTTAAATTCTGGCTGGTGAAATTTGAGACAAAACTCGAACATTTGGTGAAAGTCTCACAAACTAAACCATCCAGAATGGATGAAAACCCAGAGGATGTGTAAAAGCAGCACGGATCAGTCAGCACTCCCTCCCCACACTGCTCCCACGTGTTATCAACTCGAGGATTTATAAAGAGACCAGATTGAGGAGCCGGGGAATATCAGAGTCTCGGTACCGACAGTGGGGGATCAGAGACCCGGTACCGACAGGGGGGGATCAGAGACCCGGTACCGACAGGGGGGGATCAGAGACCCGGTACCGACAGAGGGGGATCAGAGACCCGGTACCGACAGGGGAATCAGAGACCCGGTACCGACAGGGGGATCAGAGACCCGGTACCGACAGGGGATCAGAGACCCGGTACCGACAGGGGGGGAGAATCAGAGACCCGGTACCGACAGGGGGGATCAGAGTGCGGGGGATCAGACAGGGGGGGGGTGATCAGAGACCCGGTACCGACAGGGGGATCAGAGACCCGGTACCGACAGGGGGGGGAAGACCCGGGGCCGTACAGGGGGGGTGTCAGAGACCCGTACGCGTGGGTGGGGTTATCAGAGACCCGGTACGACAAGGGGATCAGAGACCCGGTACCGACAGGGGTGGGGTGCCGACAGGGATCAGACCCGGTACCGACAGGGGGGATCAGAGACCCGTACGACAGGGGAGACGGTACCGAGGGCGACCGTACCGAAGGAGACCCGGGGGGGTCCCGGACGCGGGTGGGGTATCAGAGACCCGGTACCGACAGGGGGGTGGGAAT
The DNA here is from genome assembly GCA_024679065.1 of Sphyrna mokarran. Lineage (NCBI taxonomy): Eukaryota > Metazoa > Chordata > Chondrichthyes > Carcharhiniformes > Carcharhinidae > Sphyrna > Sphyrna mokarran. The sequence goes on from JAGIQG010000009.1 coordinate 27,419,556, forward strand.
TACCGACAGGGGGGATCAGAGACCCGTACCGACAGGGGGGGGGATCAGAGACCCGGTACCGCGGACCGAGGGGGGGGATCAGAGACCCGGTACCGACAGGGGGATCAGAGACCCGGTACCGACAGGGGGGGAGAATCAGAGACGGTACCGACAGGGGGGGGATCAGAGACCGGTACCGACAGGGGGGATCAGTACCCGACAGAGGGGGATCAGAGACCCGGTACCGACAGGGGGGGGTCAGAGAGAGACCGACAGGGGATCAGAGACCCGGTACCGACAGGGGATCAGAGACCCGGTACCGACAGGGGGATCAGAGACCCGGTACCGACAGGGGGGATCAGAACCCGGTACCGACAGGGGGGGGAAATCAGAGACCCGACAAGGGGGATCAGAGACCCCCGACAGGGGGATCAGAGACCCGGTACCGACAGGGGATCCCGGTACCGACAGGGTGGGGGAATCAGAGACCCGGTACCGACAGGGGATCAGAGACCCGGTACCGACAGGGGGGGAGAATCAGAGACCCGGTACCGACAGGGGGATCAGAGACCCGGTACCGGGGTGGGAATCAAGCTCGCAGGATCCGCGGATGGAGCCGGTTACCGGGAGCCCAGCTCCTCTCCCGGACACCGGGATGGTATCCTGGCAGAATGTGTCGCTGCTGAACGGGACCGGGAACGAGACCGGGGACGGGGAGGCTCCGTTCCTGACCGATGCCTGGCTGGTTCCGCTGCTCTTCGCTCTGATCATGTTCCTCGGGCTGCTCGGGAACGGGCTGGTTATTTATGTGATCAGCAAACACCGGCAAATGAGAACAGCAACAAACTTCTACATCGGTAAGAACCGGGAGAGAGAGAGAGGGATAGAGGATGAGAGGGAATGGTCAGAGAGAGAGAGAATGGCCAGAGAGAGAGAGAATGGTCAGAGAGAGAGAGAGAATGGTCAGAGAGGGAGAAAAAATGGTCAGAGAGAGAGAGAATGGTCAGAGAGAGAGAGAGAGAATGGTCAGAGAGAGATGGTCAGAGAGAGAGAGAATGGTCAGAGAGAGAGAGAATGGTCAGAGAGAGAGAGAGAATGGTCAGAGAGGGAGAGGATGGTCAGAGAGAGAGAGAATAGCAGAGAGAGAGATGGTCAGAGAGGGAGAGAATGGTCAGAGAGAGAGAGAATGGTCAGAGAGAGAGAGAGGAGAAGTCAGAGAGAGAGAGAATGTCAGAGAGAGAGAGGGAATGGTCAGAGAGAGAGAGAGAATGGTCAGAGAAAGAGAGAATGGTCAAGAGGGAGAGGGAATGGTCAGAGAGAGAGAGAGAATGGTAAGAGAGAGAGAGAGAAGGTCGAGAGGGAGAGAATGGTCAGAGAGAGAAAGAGAGATGGTCAGAGAAGAGAGAATGGTCAGAGAGAGAGAATGGCAGAGAGAGAGAGAATGGTCAGAGAAGAGAGAGATGGTCAGAGAGAGAGAGAGAATGGTCAGAGAGAGAATGGTCAGAGAGAGAGAGAATGGTCAGAGAGAGAGAGAGAGAATGGTCAGAGAGGGAGAGGGAATGGTCAGAGAGAGAGAGAGAATGGTCAGAGAGAGAGAGGGAATGGTCAGAGAGAGAGAGAGAGAAGAGAGAGGGAATGGTCAGAGAGAGAGGAATGGTCAGAGAGAGAGAGAGGGAATGGTCAGAGAGAGAGAATGGTCAGAGAGAGAGAGGGAATGGTCAGAGAGAGAGAGAATGGTAGAGAGAGAGAATGGTCAAGAGAGAGAGAGAGGAATGGTCAGAGAGAGAATGGTCAGAGAGAGAGAGAATGGTCAGAGAGAGGAGAGAATGGTCAGAGAAAGAGAGAATGGTCAGAGAGGGAGAGGGAATGGTCAGAGAGAGAGAGAGAATGGTAAGAGAGAGAGAGAGAATGGTCAGAGAGGGAGAGAATGGTCAGAGAGAGAAAGAGAGAATGGTCAGAGAGGGAGAGAATGGTCAGAGAGAGAGAGAGAATGGTCAGAGAAAGAGAGAATGGTCAGAGAGGGAGAGGGAATGGTCAGAGAGAGAGAGAGAATGGTAAGAGAGAGAGAGAGAATGGTCAGAGAGGGAGAGAATGGTCAGAGAGAGAAAGAGAGAATGGTCAGAGAGAGAGAGAATGGTCAGAGAGAGAGAGAGAATGGCCAGAGAGAGAGAGAATGGTCAGAGAGAGAGAGAGAGAGAATGGTCAGAGAGAGAGAGAGAAATGGCCAGAGAGAGAGGAGAATGGTCAGAGAGAGAGAGAGAGAGAATGGTCAGAGAGGAATGGTCAGAGAGGAGAGGGAATGGTCAGAGAGAGAGAGAAAATGGTCAGAGAGAGAGAGGAATGGTCAGAGAGAGAGAGAGAGAGAGAGATGGTCAGAGAGAGAGAAATGGTCAGAGAGAGAGAGAGGATGGTTAAGAGAGAGAATGGTCAGAGAGAGCAAGAGGGAATGGTCAGAGAGAGAGAGATGGAATGTTAGAGAGAGAGAATGGTCAAGAGAGAGAGAGAGGGAATGGTCAGAGAGAGAGAGAGAATGGTCAGAAGAGGGGGGGAATGGTCAGAAAGAGAGGGATGGTCAGAGAGAGAGGGAATGGTCAGAAGAAGAAAGAGGAATGGTCAGGGAGAGAGAGAGAGAATGGTCAGAGAGAGAGAGAATGGTCAGGGAGAGAGGGAATAGTCAGAGAGAGAGATGGTCAGAGAGAGAGAGAGAAATGGTCAGAGAGAGAGAGAGAATGGTCAGAGTAAGAGGGAATGGTCAGAGAGAGAGAGAGAATGGTCAGAGTGAGAGAGAATGGTCAGAGAGTGAAAAAATGGTCAGAGAGAGTGAGAGAGAATGGTCAGAGAGAGAGAGAATGGTCAGAGAAAGAGAGAATGGTCAGAGAGAGAGAGAATGGTCAGAGAAAGAGAGAATGGTCAGGGGAAGAACGAATGATCAGAGAGAGAGAGCAAATGATCAGAGAGAGAGAGGGAATGGTCAGAGAGAGAGAGAGAGAATGGTCAGAGAGAGAGAGGAAATTGTTAGAGAGAGAGAAAACGGTCAGAGAGAGAGAGAATTGTCAGAGAGAAAGAGAGGGAATGGCCAGAAAGAGAGAGAATGGTCAGAGAGTGGGAATGGTCTGAAAGAGAAAGGGAATGGTCAGAGAAAGGGAGAGAGAGAATGGTCAGAGAATGAGAGGGAATGATCAGAGAGAGAGAGGGAATGGTTAGAGAGAGAGAAAATGGTCAGAGAGAGAGAGAGAATGGTCAGAGAGAGCAAGAGGGAATGGTCAGAGAGAGAGAGAGAGAGAGGGAATGGTCAGAGAGAGAGAGAATGGTCAGAGAGAGAGGGAGGGAATGGTTAGAGAGAGAGAGAGAGAATGGTCAGAGAGAGAGAGAATGGTCAGAGAGAGAGAGAGGGAATGGTTAGAGAGAGAGAATGGTCAGAGAGAGCAAGAGGGAATGGTCAGAGAGAGAGAGATGGAATGGTTAGAGAGAGAGAATGGTCAAGAGAGAGAGAGAGGGAATGGTCAGAGAGAGAGAGAGAATGGTCAGAGAGAGGGGGGGAATGGCAGAAAGAGAGGAATGGTCAGAGAGAGAGGAATGGTCAGAAGAGAGAAAGAGGAATGGTCAGGGATAGAGAGAGAGAATGGTCAAGAGAGAGAGAGAATGGTCGGGAACGAGAGGGATAGTCAGAGAGAGGATGGTCAGAGAGAGAGAGAGAATGGTCAGAGAGAGAGAGAATGGCAGGGAGAGAGGAAATAGTCAGAAGAGCGAGAATGGTCAGAGACGACGAGGAGAATGGTCAGAGAGAGAGAGAGACTGAGAAGGTCAGAGAGAGAGATAGAATGGTCAGAGAAAGAGGGAATGGTCAGAGAGAGAGAGGGAATGGTCAGAGGAAGAATGAATGGTCAGAGAGAGAGAGGGAATGGTCAGAGGAAGAATGAATGATCAGAGAGAGAGGGGAATGGTCAGAGTGAGAGAGAATGGTCAGAGAGAGAGAAGAGAATGGTCAGAGAAAGAGGGAGAATGAGTCAGAGAGAGAGAGAATGGTCAGAGAAAGAGAGAATGGTCAGAGGAAGAACGAATGATCAGAGAGAGAGAGCAAATGATCAGAGAGAGAGAGGGAATGGTCAGAGAGAGAGAGAGAGAATGGTCAGAGAGAGAGAGGAAATTGTTAGAGAGAGAGAAAACGGTCAAGAGAGAGAGAGAATTGTCAGAGAGAAAGAGAGGGAATGGCCAGAAAGAGAGAGAATGGTCAGAGAGTGGGAATGGTCTGAAAGAGAAAGGGAATGGTCAGAGAAAGGGAGAGAGAGAATGGTCAGAGAATGAGAGGGAATGATCAGAGAGAGAGAGGGAATGGTTAGAGAGAGAGAAAATGGTCAGAGAGAGAGAGAGAATGGTCAGAGAGAGCAAAAGAGAAGAGAATGGTCAGAGAGAGAGAGAGAGAGGGAATGGTCAGAGAGAGAGAGAATGGTCAGAGAGAGAGGGAGGGAATGGTTAGAGAGAGAGAGAGAGAATGGTCAGAGAGAGAGAGAATGGTCAGAGAGAGAGAGAGGGAATGGTTAGAGAGAGAGAATGGTCAGAGAGAGCAAGAGGGAATGGTCAGAGAGAGAGAGATGGAATGGTTAGAGAGAGAGAATGGTCAAGAGAGAGAGAGAGGGAATGGTCAGAGAGAGAGAGAGAATGGTCAGAGAGAGGGGGGGAATGGTCAGAAAGAGAGGGAATGGTCAGAGAGAGAGGGAATGGTCAGAAGAGAGAAAGAGGGAATGGTCAGGGAGAGAGAGAGAGAATGGTCAGAGAGAGAGAGAATGGTCAGGGAGAGAGGGAATAGTCAGAGAGAGAGAATGGTCAGAGAGAGAGAGAGAATGGTCAGAGAGAGAGAGAATGGTCAGGGAGAGAGGGAAGGTCAGAGAGAGAGAGAATGGTCAGAGAGAGAGGGGAAAGTCAGAGAGGAGAATGGTCAGAGAGAGAGAGAGAATGGTCAGAGAGAGAGAGAGAGAATGTCAGAGAGAGAGAGAGGGAATGGTCAGAGAGAGAGAGAATGGTCAGAGAGAGAGAGAATGGTCAGGGAGAGAAGGGAATAGTCAAGAGAGAGAATGGTCAGAGAGAGAGAGAGAATGGTCAGAGAGAGAGAGAGAGATGGTCAGAGAGAGAGAGAGGGAATGGTCAGAGAGAGAGAGAATGGTCAGAGAGAGAGAATGTTCAGAGAGAGAGAGAGAGAATGTCAGAGAGAGAGAGAGAGGGAATGGTCAGAGAGAGAGAGAGAGGGAATGGTCAGAGAGAGAGGGAATGGTCAGAGAGAGCGGTAACGGTAGGAGAGAGAGAGAGAGGGAATGGTCAGGGAGAGAGAGGGAATGGTCAGAGAGAGAGAGAGAGAATGGTCAGACAGAGAGAGAGAATGGTCAGGGAGAGAGAGGGAATGGTCAGACAGAGAGAGAGAATGGTCAGAGAGAGAGAGAGAGAGTGGTCAGAGAGAGAGAGAGAATGGTCAGGGAGTGAGAGGGAATGGTCAGACAGAGAGAGAGAATGGTCAGAGAGAGAGAGAGAGAATGGTCAGAGAGAGAGAAGAGAATGGTCAGAGAGAGAGAGGGAAATGTCAGGACAGAGAGAGAGAATGGTCAGAGAGAGGAGAGAGAATGGTCAGAGAGAGAGGAGAATGGTAGAGAGAGAGAGAGAGAGAGAGAATGGTCAAAAGAGAGAGAAAACAGTCAGAGAGAGAAGAGAGAGAGAGGAATGGTTAGAGAAGAGAGAGGAATGGTCAGAGAGAGGGGGGGAATGGTCAGAAAGAGAGGAATGGTCAGAGAGAGAGGGAATGGTCAGAGAGAGAGAGAGAGAGGAATGGTCAGAGGAGAGAGAGAGAGGGAATGGTCAGAAGAGAGAGAGAGAGAGAGGGAATGGTCAGAGAGAGAGGGAATGGTCAGAGAGAGAGAGAGAGGAATGGTCAGAGGAGAGAGAGAGAGAATGGTCAGAGAGAGAGAGGGAATGGTCAGAGAGAGAGAGAATGGTCAGAGAGAGAGAGAGGGAATGGTCAGAGAGAGAGAGAGGGAATGGTCACAAAGAGAGAGATTGGAGAGAGAGAGGGAGAGAGAAAATGGTCAGAGAGAGAGAGAATGATCAGAGAGAGAGAGGGAATGGTCAGAGAGAGAGAGGGAATGGTCAGAGAGAGAGAGAATGGACAGAGAGAGAGAGCGGGAATGGTCACAAAGAGAGAGATTGGAGAGAGAGAGGGAGAGAGAAAATGGTCAGAGAGAGAGAGAATGATCAGAGAGAGAGAGGGAATGGTCAGAGAGAGAGAGGGAATGGTCAGAGAGAGAGAGAATGGTCAGAGAAAGAGAGAATGGTCAGAGAGAGAGAGAATGGTCAGAGGAGAGAGAGAAGAAGGAGAAGAATGCAGAAGAATGGAGAGAGAGAAGTAGAGAGAGAATGGTCAGAGAGAGAGAGAGAATGGTCAGAGAGAGAGAGTGAATGGTCAGAGAGAGAGAGGGAATGGTCAGAGAGAGAAGAATGGCAGAGAGAGGGAGAGGGAATGGTCAGAGAGAGAGAGAGAAAGAGGGAATGGTCAGAGAGAGAGGGGGGATGGTCAGAAAGAGAGAGAGAATGGTCAGGGAGAGAGAGAGAAAGTGGGAATGGTCAGAGAGAGAGGGGGGATGGTCAGAGAGAGGGAGAGGGAATGGTCAGAGAGAGAGAGAGAAAGAAGGAATGGTCAGAGAGAGAGGGGGGATGGTCAGAAAGAGAGAGAGAATGGTCAGGGAGAGAGAGAGAGGGAATGGTTAGAGAGAGAGAGAATGGTCAGAGAGAAGGAATGGTCAGAGAGAGAGAGGGAATGGTCAGAGAGAGAGAGAATGGTCAAAGGGAGAGAGAGCGGGAATGGTCAGAGAGAGAGAGAGAGAGAATGGTCAGAGAGAGAGACGGAGAGCGGGAATTGTCAGAGAGAGAGAAGGAATGGTCAGAGAAAGAGAGACACAGAGAATGGTCAGAGAGAGAGAGAATGGTCAGAGAGAGAGAGAATGGTCAGAGAGAGAGAGTCGGAGAGAGAATGGTTAGAGAGAGAGAGGATGATAAAGAGAGAGAGAGGGAATGATCAGGGAAAGAGAGAGAATGGTCAGAGAGAGAGAGAATGATCAGAGAGAGAGAGAGGGAATGGTCAGAAAGAGAGAGAGGGAATTGTCAGAGAGAGAGAGAATGGTCAGAGAGAAAGAATGATCAGAGTGAGAGAGGGAATGGTCAGTGTGAGGGAATGCTTATTGAGAGAGAAGGAATGGCCAGAGAGAGAGAGAGAGAGAATGGTCAGAGAGGGAAAGAATGGTCTGAGAGAGAGAGAGAGAGGGAATTGTCAGAGAGAGAGGGAGAGAATGGCCAGAGAGAGAGAGGGAATGGTCAGTGAGTGAGAGTGAGATAGAGAGAATGATCAGAGAGAGAGGAAGAGGCAATGGTCAGAAAGAGACAGGGTGACAATGGCCAGAGAGAGAGAGAATGGTCAGAGAGAGAGGGGGAATTGTCAGAGAGAGATGGGGAATGGTCAGAGAGAGAGAGGGGGAATGTTCAGAGAGAAAGAGAATGGTCAGAGAGAGGGAGGATATGGTTGGGAGAGAGAATGGTCAGAGAAAGAGATGGGACAGTCAGAGAGAGAGAGAGGGAATGGTTGATGAGTACAGAGAGGTAATGGTCAGAGAGAGGGAATGGTCAGAGAGAGAGAGAGAGAATGATCAGAGAGAGAGAGAGATGGAATGTTCAGAGAGAAAGGGAATGGTCAGAGAGAGGGAATGGTCAGAGAGAGCGATGGGACGGTCAGAGAGAGAGAGGGAATAGTTAGTGAGTAGAGAGAGAGAATGGTCAGAGAGAGAGAATGGTCAGAGAGAGAGAGAGAGAATGATCAGAGAGAGAGAGAGATGGAATGTTCAGAGAGAAAGGGAATGGTCAGAGAGAGGGAATGGTCAGAGAGAGCGATGGGACGGTCAGAGAGAGAGAGGGAATAGTTAGTGAGTAGAGAGAGAGAATGGTCAGAGAGAGAGAATGGTCGGAGAGAGAGAGGGAATGGTTAGTGAGTGGAAAGAGAGTGGTCAGAGAGAGGGAATGGTCAGAGAGAGAGAGAGGGAATGGTCAGAGAGATGAGAGGGAATGGTCAGAGGGAATGGTCAGAAAGAGAGAGAGAGAATTGTCAGAAAGAGAGAGAGAGAATGGTCAGTGAGTGAGGGAATGGTCAGTGAGAGAAAATGATCAGTGAGAGAGAATGATCAGAGAGAGAGAAGGAATGGTCAGTGAGAGAGGGAATGGTCAGGGAGAGGGGAATGGTCAGTGAGAGAGAAAATGGTTAGGGAGAGGGGGAATGGTCAGAGAGAAAATGGTTAGGGAGAGAGGGAATGGTCAGAGCGAGGGGGAAAGCTGCTCAAGTGAGCATGTTTGATCGCATTTAAAATTGAATGAAATTTATTGAAGATGAACCGTTACTATGGAATCAATTTAAATCGGGAGAAAAATAAAAAAATGGATAATTGGGAAAGAAGTTTACAGGTGAAATGGGGAACCGTCTATTTGAGATATCAGAGAAAGCAAGGAGAAGGCAATGGTTGAAAGGCTGTTTGAAGTTCCCAGCTGTAAGGGAGCAAAGAGAGAGCGGACAGTATTGTATATGTTGTTAAAACGTGACTGCAAGATCAAGGACATTGCCAGTGCCGTGTACTTGTGTTTATATTTGGACTTTTTTCAGCCGCTTCTTTGTAAGATTACAACATTGAACTACCTTATCCAATTAAACTGTATTAACACACAGACTGTACGCCTTTCACCATGTGTGCTATAAGCTTTATATTTAACTTCCAAATCTTGTCGGCTTTTACCGAGATAAAGAACATCAATTCAACATCAAAAATAATCATTTAGATTTACTCTGATGAATACTGCGCTTTTGCTGCAGAATTGGGCATTTGAATTGTGTTCCCTTAACAGTCAAAGTAAATGCAACGCTTTCTTGTCCGCCTCCTCATCAGCTTCAGCCCTCGAAAACAATCCAGTTTGCTTATAAAACAAACATTTCGCCGCAGCCTCTCTTTCCGATCTGTAGACATCAAAAGAGTTCAAAGCTCCCCATGTCTACAATTCTTGTCCAATAGACAGGATGTGAGACTTTTGTGGCTTCACCTACACTCCGGGTTCAAAGGGCCAATTCTTGGCTGCTCTGTGCAAATCACGCAATAAGTAGAAAACATTCAAACTATTCAAATTCCATGTAGGTCAGGTGCTGCCACACATAAAAGCAACTGATTTAATTAACAATATTTGGAGGCTTGGAAAGAATAGTGTTTGGGATTGAACTCATATTTATCATAGAAACTAGAAGCAGGAAGAGGCCATTCGCCCCTTGGAATCTGCTCTGCCATTTATTTTTATCATGGTTGATTACCAAATTCAATATCCATTTGTTTAAATTGGTGACTCCCCTGTCTTTGGGCACTAAGAGTGTTCTTCGAGTATTTGTGAAACCCATGGGTGTGTTCAACAGATACGAAGCGCAGAGAAAAAAAATATATTTCCTGTAAGAATCCCTACAGTGCAGAAGGAGGCCATTCAGCTCATCCAGTGCACTGACCACAATCCCACCCAAGCCCTATTCCCATAACCCCGCATATTTATCTCGCTAATCCCCTGTCACCAATTTAGCATGGCCAATCAACCTAACCCGCACATCTTTGGAGTGTGGGAGGAAATGGAGCACCTGGAAGAAACCCATGCAGACATGGGGAGAACCTGCAAACTCCACACAAACAGTGACCTGAAGCTAGAATTGAATCACACTTCCTTGGAACTGTGAGACAGCAGTGCTAACCACTGTGCCACCGTAGTAGGCTGACCATTTTTATGTCGAGGAGCTTTCACTGAGCTTCTAACTGGATTCTCAAAGGCTTTTCCCCAGGGCTGAAATGGCTGCCACAAGAGGTTACAGGTTTAAGGTGCTGGGGAGAAGGTACAGAGGAGATGTCAGGGGTAAGTTTTTCACTCAAAGGGTGATGGGCGAGTGGAATCGGCTGCCGGTGGTGATGGTGGAGGCAAATTCATTAGGGTCTTTTAAAAGACTTCTGCATGAGTACATGGGATTTAATAGGATTGAGGGTTATAGGTAAGCCTAGTAGGTAGAGATAAGATTGGTGCTACTTGTGGGCCGAAGGGCCTATTTGTTCTATAGTTTCTCTTTGATTCTATGATTCTATGAATAATGCCTTCCACAAACATTGAGCAGAATCTTCTGATATTTTTCAAAGTCTCGGTCTCAGCAGGAAAACCAGAGAGGATTCCGCCGGTGTTGTCAGTGAGCACAATCTCTGTGTCTTCAGCCACTTTAATGAGTCGATTCTCACAGGTTTCGCATTGTGTTTGCGACTGCCTGCACCTGATTTGCTTGCCTGAGCTTCACTGGATTTCAGCAATGCGGAGGTTTGGGAGGTCCCCTTTTAAACACCTCTCTGGCACTTGTTCCCAGTCCAGTCAGGGGGGGTAATGGCAGCCTGGAAGACAGCCCCACTGTTCTCGGAGGGAGACCTGATGCTGGATGGAATGGAACAGAAGCACGTTCTCATATGGGCAAAAGGCCTGCCAGCTGCTTGGGAGGCAGTGGCCTCGGATGAGCACCAACTCACTACGTAAAAGGACAAGAATCTAGTGCAGGAAAAGTGCAGCCGGGGTAAGTCATTTACCTCCCATTAACGCACCCATCACATTTCCACATGCAGCTCACTCACAGCCATTTCAGGGGCTGAAGCATTCACTCTGCTGCTACATGGACCCTTATCCCCCGAGTGGATCTTCTACTCCTCAAATCCCCCCCACCCCAACTCCCCTTCCATTTTGCTTGGCATCTTTACCATCTGGCCTATCCTATCTCATTGCAGGAGGATCCTGAGTGCCATCAGCATGAGTGGCAGAGGAGTGATGCATGAGCTGAAGACCCTCACTCTGTTTGAGGAAAGAGACCTTGAACTGGTCAGTGAGGTGCAGGACTCATACCTGTGCTGAAGGTAACGGTGGTGGGCGAAGAGGGTGGGGGGTGGATTGCAAGAGACTAGGTGAGAACCGTCAACACAGCTAACCATGGTGCAAGTCTCTCATGAGTTTAGTTTCTGCTACCTTGTCATGTACCAATCCATCTCGCTTTCCTTGCAGGTCAATCAGTTGATCACCCTGGACTAGTCCCTCGCTCACCTGGACATGGCGGTTCTGACCAGCTCCAAGGGAAATATCTTGGAGAATAGCATAGAGGCTGTCACCTGTATCCTCCACCAGCGCAGATACATTCAATTAGATGGCAGGCCTCTGAGGTGGGACACCACAGAGCTGAAGATCAGGCAGGGAATTCTCAGAGAACCAACACTCTGAAGGATGCCAGAATCTGCTGAGCTTCTTGCTGATGATGTGCCCGGTCATCTCACAGCTGCCGGAACCTCAAAGGCAGAGTGGCGAGTATCAGGAAGGGATTGTCAGCATTGTGCCTCAGCCTGGAGGTATCTCACCCCATTCTGTCAAGGAGATGGTGCCGTCACTCTGAGGCAATCAGGCCAACACTGCAAAGGTGGTGTACGCAGTGAGGATCTTGGCTCAGGTCATGCACTCCATGGATGAGGGTGTGAGATGCACGGTGCTGAGCTTCAACTGTATGGTGCAAATACTGGCTGGAATCCATGAATGTCAGGGCCGGAGAATGATGAGGTTTCTGGATCTCATTCCAGCTGCCCCTTTATTGCAGGGATGAGTCCAGTGACCCCCAGGCACGCACAGGAATGAGGACCATTGGGTGCAAAGCTCAGGGCCTTTCACCCAGAAGACTCGGGGGGTGTCCAGCCTATCTGACTCCCCCTTCCTGTGACTGATGCTCCTCCAGTTCCACCCACTGAGGAGAGCAGCACCACAACACTCATGTTGCCCGAAAGCAGAGCTGAACCCTCACCTCACGGCTATCCAAGGGATGCCCATCAAAGTCATCCCAGGCGATAGAGTGTGGCAGTCCGCGGACCGCATCATCCTCAGCTGTGGGTCCTGGGGAGACACCGAAGTGTAGCAATAGGAGGAGAAAAACGAAGAAGTTATGGTCACAAGGTGAGAATGGGTGAGTTTAGTCTCAGGTAGATATTAACCACCCAGGTTAGCACCATTTAATCTCTTAAAACTCATGTTATGTACTCTTGAAGCTCATCACATCCCCCCACCACCCCCCCCCATCTCATTTCATTGCAGCATGCACAACTAACCCTGCACTTAGACTACAAGTGCCTCAATCTCATAGAATCATAGAATGCCTACAGTACAGAAGGAGACCATTTGGCCCATTGAGTCTGCACCGATTACAATCCCACTCAGGCCCTATCCCCGTAACTCCTCATATTCATCCTGCTAATTCCCCATGACACTAAGAGTCAACTTAGGATGGACAATCAAACTAACCTGCACATCTTTGGACTGTGGGTAGAAACCAGAGCACCTAGAGGAAACGCACGCAGATACAGGAAGAATGTGCAAACTCCACTCAGACAGTGACCCAAGGCCGGAATTGAACTGGTGTACAGTTCAATACAGCTGTAACATGCAGCAGTGCTAACCATTGTGCCACCTTGCCGCCCTCAGAGAAGATGGCAGCTCAATGCTTATTCTCCCCTTATACTGTAACAACATGGTCATACTGATATATTTCTGATCATGGGCATGCCCTCTCCTTCCACCCTCCTGCTCAACTCAGGTCAATGCATAAGGGATTGCCTCAATCTGTGGAGGTACCCTTTGGCCTGAAGGAGCCATTCCTCCTGCTGCTGTTCTCTCTTGAAGATAGCTAATTTCCTAGGAAACCTGAGACGGAATACAGGAAAGAGATAGAGCATCTGGTGAACTGGTGCAATGACAATAATCTCCCTTAATATCAACAAAGCAAAGGAGATAGGAAGCGCAATGGGGGCCATGCTCCTGTCTACATCAACGGGGCGAAGTAAAAATGGTTCAGAGCTTCAAGATTCTAGGTGTCCACATCACTAACAAGTTATCCTGGTCCCTAAATGCTGATGCTATAGTAAAGAAAGGCCACCAATGCCTCTACTTTTACAGGAGGCTAAAGAAATTTAGCATCTCCACTACAACTCTCACCAACTTTTACAGATGCACTATAGAAAACATCCTTTCTGGCTGTTTCACAGCTTGGTATGGCTCCTGCTCTGCCCAAGACTGTAAAAAACTACAAAGGGTCATGAACAAACCCCAATCCATCACGGAAATGAGCCTCCCATCCATTGACTCTGTCTACACTTCCTGCTGCTTTGGAAAAGCAGCCAGCATAATTAAGGATTCCACATACCCCGACATACTCTTTTCCTCTTTCTCCCATCAGGAAAAAGGTACAAAAATCTGAGGTCATGTACCAACTGACTCAAGGACAGCTTCCTCCCTGCTGCCATCAAACTTTTGAATGAATCTACGTCGCATTAAGTTGATCTTTCTCAACACTCTAGCTTTCACTACAACAACACTACATTTTGCACCCTTTCCTTCTGTATGTACGTATGCTTTGTAGAGCATGCAAGAAACAATACTTTTCATTGTATATTAATACATATGACAATAATAAATCAAATCAAATCAAATCTATTGTAGACACTTCCCGGGAAATGCATGATTTTTTTTTTAGAGCAACACAGCATGGGAAAAACAGGCCCGGGCCCAACGAGCCCGAGCCGCCGTCATAAATTTTATAGAAACAATCCATTTTCTATTCTAATTTTAGGGTATTCCTAATATGGAAGAATCTCCAATATAGGGTCAATTGTTTGCCCAATCAGCCTAAGAGCAAATTTTTGGGATGTGGGAGGAAACCAGGCGCCGGAGAAAACCCAGCAACAAAAGTTATTTCCCTCAACGGATCCTCAACTTTGTCAAAATCAGCAACAGACATCTGGCCAGTCTCCTGCGTGAATACCGACGCAAAGTATTCATTCATGATCTCCCCCATTCCCTCAGGCTCTAAGCATAGATCCCCTCCTCTGTCCCTGAGAGGTCCAATCTTGCCTCTAACCATCCTTTTGCTCCTTACGTAGGAGTAAAATGCCTTAGGATTTTCCTTAATCCTACCTGCCAGAGCCACTTTGTGGCCCCTTTTTGCCTTTCTAACACCCCTTTTAAGATCCCGTCTACACTGTGTATAAAGCTTCCAGCGCTGTCTCAGTCCCCAGTTGCCTAGATCTAATGTAAGCCTCTCGCTTCTTCCTGATCAAGTCCTCAACATCCCTGGTAAGCCATGGTTCTCTAATCCTACCTTTCCCATCCTTCCTCCTTGCCAGCACATATCTTTCCTGCAGAGAGTTTAGTTTTCCCTTGAAAGACTCCCACATGTACCTCGTCGACCTGCCCTCAAAAAGCTTATCCCAGTCGGTATCTTTAAGATCTTGCCTAATCTGGCTGTATCTAGCCCTCCCCAGTTAAATACCTTCCCTTTTGGGCAGGTCTCGTCCTTTTCCATTAATATCCTAAAGCAGACAGAGTTGTGATCACTATTTGACACATGCTCTCCTACCTCGACGTCAAACACCTGCCCTGGCTCATTCCCCAGAACCAAATCCAGTATAGCCCCCTCTCTAGTCGGGCCATCCACATACTGGTCCAAGGACCCTTCCAAAACACAATGTACAAATTCCTCCCCGTCCACTCCTACAGCTCTGGGCACTCTCCAATCTACTCCAGGGAAATTGAAATCTCCCACTACTACTACCCTATTTTTCCTACACTTATCTAAAATGTCCCTGCATATCCCTTCTTCCACAGCCCGCGGGCTGTTGGGCGGTCTGTAGTAAACTCCCAACATAGTAACCACTCCCTTCCTATTCCTCAACTCCACCCATAGAGACTCAATTCCTAAATCATCCATACCTCCCTCCCTCTGCACTGCTATGATGTTGTCCTTAACTAATAAAGCCACTCCCCCGCCTCTCCTCACACCAACTCTGTCATGCCTAAAACACTTATACCCTGGAATATTCAATTGCCAGTCTTGCCCTTCCTTCAACCACGTCTCGGTCACCGCCACCACTTCTAACCTCCTCGTGAACATTATTGCCTTCAGTTCATCTGTTTTGCCAGTCACACTCCTTGCATTAAAACACATGCACTGAAGACCCTCAGCTCTCGGATATTCCTTTCTACCTTCTGGTGTTACCCTATCATCCCTCTCTCTCCCACCCCCAGTTCCCTCTCTCTCCCCACCCTCCCTCCCTATTAGTTTAAACACTTCTGAAACACTCCAGCTAACCTCTCAGCTAAAATATGGGTTCCCCTCCCAGACAACTGCTCCCTATCCCTCTTGAATAGATGACCCTCCCTCCTGAAGACTTCCCAATGATCAATGAATATGAAGCCTTCTGACCTACCCCAGTCCCTCATCCATGCATTTAGTTGTAGTGTCTCATTAGTTTTTACCCTATTGTGATGTGACTGATGCTGTCACAGTCGACTTGAACATTGAGGAAGTGGAATCCCTTTTGGTTCTTGAAGGGCACCCCACCCTGCCATGCACAATGCAGAGCCACATATGTGCAGTCAATGATACCTTCCCATACATGGGCATCATGGTGTAGGTCAACCAAGTGGATGAAGCCCAAGGCTCTGGCATCCTGGCCAATCTGGTCATGGTCAAAGTTTATGCGGCTATGCGCTTTTGCAAAGAGCAGTCATCTCCCTTATGCACTTACCTGCAGCAGATTGGGCTATTCTACATTGGACCCCATGCAGCTCTGAAATGAGCTGCTATTATAAAAGTTCAATACAGCTGTAACACTCGGACATGAGCAGTGGCTGACCTCCCAGCCCTTATGGTGCCAATACCTGTATGACCTGGCACAGGTAGCCCACCATCCCTTGGAAAAGAAGCCAGCACTTGGGGAAGAAGCTGTCCATCATCTAGAGATATGTTGTCATCCTTTGGTATACCTGTGATTAGTAGTGTCTCCTCTGAACTATCTCAATGCGTGCCCAGTCCCCAGTAACTCAGTAAGTTCTGCCATCCTCTGCTGAACATGGTTCAGGATCTGTCCACGTACAGATGCACATTAGCATTCGCTTTCCTAGTCCACTGCAATCAGAAAAACAACCAACTCCATCGTCTGCATAATCCTCACACTTCAGGAACTGAATGGGAAGAATCAGATCTGTGAGTAACGAGGAGTTCTCTCAATGCCCTGATGCACTGCCCTATGAAGACATGGAACATCCATCTATGGATATTTCCCTCTATGAGCACCTTTCCAATGAGCTTAACCCTCTTACTCTCTAACACAAGGACCTTGTCCTCACATGAGCCTCCCCCAGCCCCATGTGACAGATGGGCATCTAATTTGGATTGCGTTAGTGAAAGCCTCCAGGCTAAGAACTGAGAGCAACATGTGCACATTGACTTAATCTCTGTGATGACAAACCGATGCGGGAAAGGTTGGGTACAAAATATCGTTTCAGGGCTATTGCTGAGCTCTGTTTTCTTTGCTGTTTGGATGTCCTATGTTCCTACCCTCTTTTCAAGAGGGAGCTCAATGCTTGGGAGCTCAGCATCCAAACAGTTAACTAGTAGGTGCCAATCAGTGCATTACAATACTGACTTAATGGGCATAATTGACTGTCAAGGAAGAGACAGAGATGTTATTAGAGAAATGGCATCCTCCTATGGCAGGCGGAGCTCATCTAATTAATTTGAAGTCTCCAGGTTACATTCATCTTGACCCTTTACTCCACCCTGCAGTCCACCAACTCTCATGAGCACTGCATCTTATGAACCTTCCACTTTTACACCCAACCACCCATGGTAACCCCCTGGATGGCTTAGACCATAGGCAGTGCCAATCCAAACTGCTTATTTCTTACAGCTAAAATTAAAGTTTATTTATTTGTCACAATTGGGCTTACATTAACACTGCAATAAGTTACTGTGAAATTCCCCAAGTTGCCACACTCCGGCATCTGTTCAGGTCAATGCACCTAACCAGCACATCTTTCGGACTGTGGGAGGAAACTGGAAGACCCAGAGGAAACCCCCAGACAACGTTCAGGCTCTGTACATACAGTGCCCAAAGTTGGGTATCAAACCCGGGTCCCTGCTGCTGTGAAATAACAGTGCTAACCACTGTGCTACCATATGTCATGTTGCAACTGTACAAAACTCTAGTGCGGCCGCACTTGGAGTATTGTGTACAGTTCTGGTCCCCACATTATAAGAAAGATGTGGAGGCATTGGAGAGGGTACAGAGGAGGTTTACCAGGATGTTGCCTGGTATGGAGGGCAGGTCTTATGAAGAGAGGCTGAGGGATTTGAGGTTGTTTTCGTTAGAAAGAAGGCGGCTAAGAGGAGACCTTATTGAAACATATAAGATGATTAGAGGTTTAGATAGGGTGGACAGTGATAGCCTTTTTCCTAGGATGGAGAAAGCTAGCACGAGGGGACATAGCTTTAAATTAAGGGGTGGTAGTTATAGGACGGATGTCAGAGGTAGGTTCTTTACCCAGAGGGTGGTAAGGGTATGGAATGCCCTGCCTGCTGCAGTTGTAGATGCGCCAAGTTTGGTGGCGTTTAAGAGGTTAGTAGATAAGTTTATGGATGAAAAGGGAATGGTTTAGGTTAGAAGGTCATTGCTTTTTCTTAATTGGTCGGCGCAACATCGAAGGCCGAAGGGCCTGTTCTGCGCTGTAATGTTCTATGTTCTATGTACCCTGTCCCTTGAAGCCTGAGGATGGGGGTGAAATGTGAGTGGCCTCATTGTCCCTCTGTGGCAGAGTCCAATTGCCCTCATGGAGATAAATAGCCCTATGTTATCATTTCCCACATTGTCTATCTGACCTTGAGTATCACCAAACCCCAGCTTAGGACTTCACAGTTGTCCTCTGTGCTGACCCTGTGAATTCTCCTCCTCCTATCCACTCCCAGCTGCCACCTCAGAAAGGCAATCCCTCCAAGGGATCATTCCTTAAACACTATCAACGGTGACCTGAAATACACCCACCATCTCCGTTCTCCACCAAGTACCAGACTCACTGGATATCAAAAACAGCAAATAATGCAGGCCTGCAAAAACCTGTGAGCAGCAACTTCCCCCAAACTGCAGGACTAGGGCTGCAAGGTGGCATAGTGCTTAGCATTGCTGCCTCACAGCGCCAGGGACCCGGGTTCAGTTCCCACCTTGGGTCACTGTCTTTGTGGAGTTTTAATGTTCTCCCTGCAGTTATGTGGGTTTTCTTCAGGCGCTCTGGTTTCCTCCCTCAGTCCAAAGATATGCTGGTTAGATGCATTGGCTGGGCTAAATTCTCCCTCAGGGTACCCGAACAGGTGCCAGAGTGTGGCAAGTAGAGGATTTTCACAGTAACTTAATTGCAATGTTAATATAAGCCTACTTGCGACTAACAAATAAACTTTTACTTTGACTCAACCCCCCTCAGGTCTCGAGAATGACTTGGCTAATTTCTCCATGTCCTTTCCGGAGCCCCCTCTCCCTGGTGGGTAGTGGGTGACCTGCGATTAGCCCTTTAGAGGTGAGCTTGTCAGGACGAAGCATTTATTGAGCTGTTTATAAACCAGCGTGATGTCACGCTGACATGATTTGAATATTCAGTGAGGGTGAAAGTGACGGCAAGAACCTCATTACGTCATGAGCGAGGAGTGTGGAAAATCAGGATTTTGTCGGTGAGAATCTCATTGTCTGACTCTGAGATTTTGGGCTTGCTTTGCCATTTAAGCTGAGAACTAATGCCAGCTCAAAAGGACAACCACTTTTTTTTTCATTTAAATGTCACATAGAAACATAGAAAATAGGGGCACGAGTAGGCCATTGAGCCTGCATTAACATTCAGTATGATCATGACTGATTACACAGTTTTAATATCCCACTCCCACTTTCTCTCCATACCCATTGGTCCCTTTAACCACAAGGGCCACATCCAGCTTCCTCTTGAACATACCTAATGAACTGGGCCCAACAGCTTTCTGTGGTAGAGAATTTCACAGGTTCACAACTCTGAGTGAAGAAATTCTTCCTCATTTCAGTCCTGAATAGTTTACTCTTGATTCTTAGACTGTGACGCTGAGTTCTGCACTTACCCGGCATCAGGAACATTCTTCCTACATCTTGCCTGTGCAGTCCCACCAGGATTTTAAATGTTTCTATGTGATTCACTCTCATTCTTCTGAATTCCAGTGAGTATAAGCCCAGTCGATTCAGTCTGTTTTCATACGTCAGTCCCTCCATTCCAGGAATCTGTCTGGTGAACCTTTGCTGAACTGGACTGTTTAATACCATGATGATGTAATTGTGCATTTCTTCACTTATGAAAGTGTAATTTTCCTCTTTTAATGTAGTTAAGTCTCTTGTGTGTGTGCAAGACTTGGATTTGAAAGACCTGTTTCCTTTGCAATTTCCCTTGCAATGGCTGGCTGTATGAAACACAAATTTATCTCAGACAGTGGCACAAATTGGGCAATGTTGGATAGGCTGCCTGTTCTACGCAAGTGGAATCTCACCTGTTTAACTTCACAGAGGCATTGGGTAGACTCAGTGCTAGAAAACCAGCAGTGGTGCTTTGAGCTGAATTGGAAGAGGGACATGGCAATGGTTATGTGATGACTCTTTTCCCAATTTACCCCTCTTCCATTCACCTCTTGAGATCTTGGACTTTTGATCTTCCAGCATGGACAGTTAAGCCTGAACCATTTTGTTTTATATTGAATTGAACAGAAATGGACCAATCTGATCAACTGGCCCGTAACATTTATGTTACACAGGAGCCACTTCCCATCCCTACTTAATCAATCCTATTTACACATTCTATTATTCCTGCTTCTCTTTCTGTATCAGTCACCTCAGTTACTCCCTGTGGTATTAAACTCCACAATCGAACCCCTCTTTGGGTAAAATATTTCTCCTGAGTTTAATAGTGATTTTCCAATATTTATAACCCCCTGCCTGCAAGTGGAAGCATCTTTTTCATGCCTAATCTATCAAAACCTTTCACAATCTTAAAAAATCTCTGTCAGATCATTCTCTTCATCTTTCCTTTCCTAGAGAAAGGAGTCCCAGTCTGTTTAACCTTCCCTTAGTAAGCATAGCGTTTCATTTCTGGTGTCAACCTCATGAATCTTTTCTGCACCTCCACCAGTTCATCTGTGCCCTTTTTACAATATGGAGACCAGAAATATGCATGGTATAATTTCCATTTTCCAAAACTGCCTGACTAAAAATTTTAATATAGAATCGCAACATAGTACAGCACAGAAGAAGGTTATCTTCAACATCAAATCTACTCTGGCTCTTTCAAAGAGCAGTTCAATTAATCTCATCATCTCACAATTTCCCCATCTCCCTGTAATTCTTTCTCCTTCAATAACTAATTTTTTTTGAACCTGTATCACCGTTCCAAACCTGAACAACTCATTGCATTAAAAAGTCTCTTCTCTTGCTAACTGCCTTCAAGGTTACAGCGCAGTAGCACAATGATTAGCACTGCTGCATCACAGTGCCAGGACCAGGGTTCGGTTTCCAGCTTGGGGTACTGACTGTGCAGAGTTTGCACGTTATCCACGTGCCTGCCTCTGGATGCTCCGGTTTCCTTCCACAGTCTGAAAAACATGCTGGTCAGGTGCGTTGGCTATGCTAAATTCTCCCTCAGTGTACTTGAACAGGTGTTTGACTATAGTGACTTGGATATTTTCACAGTAACTTCATTGCAGTGTTAATATAAACCGACTTGTGACACTAATAAGTAAACATAAACTCAATCTATGCTCTCTCGTCATCAATCCTATTGAAGACAATCTCTTTTTCTTTATCTAAAAACACTTCATTGTTTTAAACACCTCTGCCAGAACTAGTATTAAAATTTTGTACTCTGAGAAAAACCCCAACATTTCCAAGTCCTTCCCTGGTAACTAATCCCTTACCTTCAGAACCATTCTAATAAATTTCTTCTGCATTCTCTCCAAAAGCTGCATATTCATCCATGGTGCCTGAAATTGGAAGCAGTGTGCCCCCGGGCACAAATTAGTGCTTTCAATAGATTCATATTTTTAATTCTTATTAATTAACCTGTGTTGCTACTCTTGGTGATTTGTATATTTACAACCTCTGATATCTATGCTGTTCTATCTCACTTAGACGTACAATAATCAAGGCAATCAGCCTGTTATTCTCCCTACTACAGGGTGGCACAGTGGTTAGCACTGTCACATTACAGCGCTAGGGAGCTGGGTTCGATTCCCGGCTTAGGTCACTGTCTGTGCGGAGTCTGCATATTCTCCCTGTGTCTGTATGGGTTTCCTCTGGGTGCTCTGGTTTTCTCCCACAGTCTGAAAAGTGTGCTGGTTAGGAGGATTGACCACTCCCTCAGTGCACCCAAATAAGTACTGGGTGTGACGACTAGGGGATTTTCATTGCAGTGTTAATGTAAGCCTACTTGTGACTCAAATAAATAAACTTAAAATGTATCATTTCATGTTTATCTGTATTGAACGTAATTTACCAAGAACATGCCCATTCTACAAGTTAATTGATGTCTTCTTGTATTTTGTTGCAGTTTTCCACAGTTTTTCATTATTCGGTGTCATCAGAAATGTATTTGTTGTGGTTTTTGATTGGTTTAGTGCAGTCTGTTAGTTCTTTAATATATTATGCCACTGTAACTATTTGTAACAATCTTCTTCTAATGCTCCGAGTTAAGCTGGATTTATCAGTGTGATAGATTGCAATTACAATGGCATGATTAGTGTTGGGCTTATTACAATGGATGGCAACAATCACATTACTGTAATTGAGAGAAGTTATCAGAGTCAGTAGGTGGTTTTCTGTCACAGAAATCAGTGACACTGTGCATGGCACAGATACATTTTATTCTATTCCCAGTGGCCTATGTTCCAGCTAAATACCACACATATGGTCGGAATTCTCCTAAATTCCCAACCTGAGGGAAAATGGGAGTAAATCCTGCTACTGCTTTTAGCGTGATTTCCAGAATGAATCTCCAACACTCTGAGCATCACAGAGTGCCTGAGTATGATTCACTCTGGAAATCTGGGGGCGAGGACTATTCCCACCCATGAGGCTGGCAGCATTGTGCTAGGTGGGCCACCGTGCATGTGCTGATCTGTCAGAGCAGAGATTAGTATATGTGCAGTGGCTCCCCCATTGCTGACCAACCTGACTGCTGGCCAGTTCTGCAACTGCCACCACCCCCACCCCCACAACATCCGCCCACTGCTGGCCTCCTGGACCTCCCTGGGCTAATCCCTATATCCATCCTCCCAATTGCCCTCAATCCCTCCCTCCCCAACAATCCTTTTGCAGAGTGGCAGTGGGTCCCCCCCCACTCCACCCCTCTCCCCACCAATCACCTCATCCAATAGGCCCCGTTCCCCTTTGATCCTGTCCCCTTGGTGTTGCTGATGCCCAGTGAGCAAGGCCAAGATGCCCATTGGGCAGTGCCAAGCTGCCGGTGGAGGGGAGGGCAAAAATGGTTTATCTCCAGTAGGTGAGGCTGCCTGTTCCCCATTAGTAGCAAGCAGTAATAAACCTCACTGGATGGAACCAATCCTGGCAAGCGTGGGAAGTGGGGGATGCTATGTCGGCGGCATGATTGTTAGTGGGCCCAGAGATTTCAGTCTCAGGTCTGCTAATCATATGGAAATGCAGATTTTTAGCATGGAGCTGATTACGTCAAAATCTTGGAGACATGCGGAGGTTGTGATGCCCAGTAGGTATCCCAAATAACAGCTGCTGCTGATGTCTCACGGCCTGCTGTGTTGCTCAAGAAATGCCGTGGGCCGGAAAATCATCCCCCCTACATCTTATACTCATCCCTCCATCTCTTGGCCTTTCTCTCCCTCTCTCTCGCTCATCTTTTTGATTTTTCTTTCTGTCCTCTTATATTCTTTGTGTCTTTCTTCCAGAATAATTCGAGTTAAAGATACCATTTCATCAATGCTGGGCCTATTTTTTTTGCCATGCTTTGTGAGATGTGTGGTTGGAAAAGGTTCACACTCTCGACATTATTGACTAGTTAAGTGCTGCCCTCTGGTGGGAATGAAGAAAACGACGCATTTATCGTCAAAAGGCAAAAAAGAAAACTGGAGACACTTGTAATTAGATTGACAAAAGAGGACATTGGTGAACTACTGTCAGTCACTTTGTGAGCAAGTCGGACCCGTGAGCAATAGGAAGGCTGTGACTGAGCTGAGAAACGCTGCCCCCATTTTTATAAATACTGACACGAACACAGCCAGCAAATATAGACCCGTTAGACTCACTGTAATAATCAGTGATTAAAGATATAAATATACAGAAAGAAAGTGAAGGTTGTAAGAACATAAGAGCTAGGAGCAGTAGCAGGCCACCTGGCCCTGCGAGCCTGCTTCACCGTTCAGTAAGATGATGGCTGATCTTTTAGTGGACCCAGCTCCATTTACCTGCCCGCTCACCGTAACCCTTAATTCCTTTATTGTTCAAAAATTTATCTATCCTTGCTTAAAAAAGGAAGTTATCAATGACAGCTTTGATATTAGAGATGTTCGCTGCTGAACCTCATGGTTTTTTTTGTGTAATTGATTGCTGAATATGCAGTAAAAAGTCATCAGGAAAGTAAAAGCTTTTGATCCTAACGATATTTCTCTTCTTGTTGAAAGCTAATCTGGCTGCTACAGACATTATATTCCTGGTCTGCTGTGTTCCATTTACTGCTACTCTGTACCCTCTACCTGACTGGATCTTTGGAGACTTCATGTGCAAGTTTGTCAACTATTTACAACAGGTGAGCAAGAGCATGCATACTGGATAGAAACAAAAATGAATGTAATGGTATTACTGATGTTCAGCACTGCACCATTAAAAACATTTCCAAGGAAGGAGGAAGTGGGTGAAAAGTTACCATTCCAAGTCTTTAGTTCCCAGATTTCTTTTTGTAAATCATAGTATCCTTGTAGTGCATTAGGCCAATCGAGTTTGCACTGACCACAATCCCACCCAGGCCTTATTCTGTAACCCCAAACGTTTATGCTGCTAATTCCCTCCGACACTAGGGTCAATTTAGCACGGCCAATCAACCTAACCCACACATCAAGGGGTTTTAAATTTCTTGATCAATGCAGTGCTTAATGTATTCATGCAAATTTTGTATACTATTTTAGTTCACTAACTATTAAAATAAGCAACAATAAAAATAACCTGCGTTTATATAAATGAATGAACAACTGATGCTCTATACCTAGATATATTCTGGCTTTTTTTTATTCCCTGGGATGTAGGTGCACTTGTTGTCCATCCCTTACTGCATTTAAGAAGTTGTGCTGCAGTTGTGACATGTGTGCATTTACTCAGTGACTGGACAATAGGTTAACCACACTGAATAACACATTTACACTGACTGAAATACCACTGCAAGCTGATTGAATTAAATGCACTGTTTACAGCTCTTGGAAAGTTTAAACTTTTGGTCGGAATTTTACTGCCTTGCCTGCCATAGGAATTGGAGTGGTGGAGGGGCAGATGATGGGAAAGTCTGTTGACCTTGGGTGGGATTTATGCTTTCAGGATGAGTGAGGCCGTAAAATCTGTAATTACATTGAAAAATGAAAACAGAGCAGAAAGTGCAGTAGGTTTTGAGACTATCATCCCATCCTTTTAGTTAAGGATTAATAAATAGACAAACCAAATATTAATGGGGCAAGTATGTGAGTGTTAATGAGTAATGAATAAACTCTACATGGCATTACCCGTAAGGGAATTGCTGCAAAGGAGACTACTTTCTGTCAATGATTTAAGGGATTCATAAATTCATAAGATTCAGGAACAGAATTGGGCCATTTGGCCCATCAAGTCCTCTCTGCCATTCTATCATGGTTGAAAGGCTCCTCATCCCCATTTTCCTGCCTTCTCCCAATAACCCTTCATCTCATTACCAATTGAAAATCTGTCTAACTCCTCCTTAAATTTTGCTCACTGTCCCATGACCATCCACGGCACTTTGGGGTAGCGAATTCCACAGATTCACAACTCTTTGGGAGAGGTAGCGTTTCCTCAATTCTCTCCTAAATTTGCTACCCCTTGTCTTAAGACTATGACCTCTTGTCCTAGATGAGGAAGCATCCACTCCACTGGTGTGATTAGAGGATTGAGGGATGTCAATAGGTGATATTATGATTGATTACAAATGGTGAATTAATCAGCAAACATAGCAAGATACCTCTGAGAGATACAAATGAGAGATGGACAAGAAATGCTGGCCAGCCAGTGATGCCCATGACCCATAAATGAATAAAAAAAAGCATATTTCTAAAAGCACTCAGACAAACTATCTTTTATTTGGTTGAACAAGTCATTTCAGTTTACAATTCCTATTCAGTCCCATTCAGCCCAGTAAACTCCTCTAGCATCACAGGAAGTGTCTGTTGGAATGCAGCCAACTGAGATTGCTAAGTGTTGTATGATCTGTAGTGAATTATTTGTTTAATAAAGTTTCCGCTTGGTGAATGTAATTCAGGATGATAAGTATCAAAGACATAGAGGGGAAATGAGTAACCAGTTAACAGAGGGAGGGGAACTTGTCTTTGCTTAATAGGTGTAACCTCAATAGCAATCCTCAAGGGCTTTTGCTTTATTCATAAAAAAAGCATGATTTATTAATTTTTCATCCATGGAATAACCTTACTGAGGACAGTCTTCCTTTGCCAGTCACCCTTTGTTTACTGTGTGTTCTAAATATCGTTTAGCAACTACAAAGTGCAGGTTAGCCCCGAGTCTATCTACTGCCAGTCTTAGTGGAGCAAACTGGCTTTAAACAACCCACCCTCCCCCTGCTTCTTCCCTATTGAGCGAGCCTCTGCTCATCTAATAGGCCAGTCCGTATTCTATGAGGCCCATCAGGGAGATCTATTGATGATCCCCCAGTATATAATATAACAATCCTACCCATGGGTGTTAATGGTGAAGAGAGACTACTACTTCAAATGGGTTTCTGAAAATAGATGTTCATGGAGCAGAAAATGGAAGTTGGGGGAAATATACAAATGCAATTCACAAGGGAGCATAAGAATCTGCAAATCCTTCATTTGACATCTGAGTGTTTTTAGTAATTTTTTTTATTCATTCATGAGTCATGGGCGTCGCTGGCTGTCCAGCATTTCTTGCCCATCCCTAGTGTCCAAGGGCATTTGAGAGTTGACCACTTTGCAGTGGCTCTGGAGTCACATGTAGCCAAACCAAGTCAGGATGGCAGATTTCCTTTCATAAAGGACTTAAGATGTTGCATCACTGATTAAGAATTTTGATTAGCTTTTCTCCAAAGCAATTTTGTAACAAACTTAATTGCTGACTCTTGTACTCTTTCTCCACCCTCTACTGATCTGATTTGATTTATCATTGCCATGTGTATTGGTATACACTGAAAAGTATTGTTTCTTGTGCACTATACAGACAGAGCATACTGTTCATAGAGCACATAGGGAGGAGGAGAGAAGAGGGTGCAGCATGTATGTTACAGTATTGGCTAAGGTATAGAGGAAAATCAACTTAATATGAGGTAGGTCCACCCCAAAAGTCTGATGGCAGCAGGGAAGAAGCTTTCATCAGTCAGTTAGTACATGATCTCAGACTTTTGTATCTTTTTCCTGATGGAAGAACATAGAACATAGAAAAACTACAGCACAAACAGGTCCTTCGGCCCACAAGTTGCGCTGATCATATCCCTACCTACCAGGCCTACCTATAACTCTCAATCCCATTAAATCCCATCTACTCATCCAGAAGTCTCATTAAAAGACCCCAATGAGTTCACCTCTGCCACCACCGATGGCAGCTGATTCCACTCACTCACCACCCTCTGAGTGAAAAACTTATCCCTGAGATCGTCTCTGTACCTACTTCCCAGTACCTTAAACCTGTTTCCTCTTGTAGCAACCATTTCAGCCTTGGGAAATATCCTCTGAGAATCCATCCAATCTATACCTTTCAACATCTTATAAACCTCTATCAGGTCACCTCTCACCCTTCGTCTCTCCAGGGAGAAAAAATTGAGCTTTCTCAACCTATCCTCATAAGACATGGAACCCAATCCAGGCAACATCCTTGTAAATCTCCTCTGCACCCTTTCAATAGCTTCTACTATCTTTCTTATAATGAGGCGACCAGAACTGTACACAGTACTCCAAGTGGGGTCTGACTAGGGTGGAAGAAGATGGGAGAGAGTATGTCTGGGCTGCTTTTCTGATGTAGAGATGCCGGCGTTGGACTGGGGTAAACTCAGTAAAGTTTTACAACACCAATTTTAAATCCAACCAATTTATTTGATAGTAAATCCGCGAGCTTTCGACGCTATGCGCCTCTGTCGGCAACAACCAAGCCTCCCTTGGCACCACAGTAGAAAACAACACTACCGCAGGGAGGTCCATTGTTAACCTGTCAGACTACACACTTCAATCAGAGGAAATCGAAGTTCTCAGCCGAGGGCTCAATTTCTGTCCCACCACCAAAATGGACCCCATCAGTCTTGCAGCGGACACAGAGGAATTCATCAGGCGAATGAGGCTGCATGAGTTCTTCCGCAAACCCCAAGAGGCCAATAGCAGACTCAGTGAGACAGCTAATGAACCAGAACAGCCGACAGAGGGATCCACACTGCAGCAACCGAAGAGGAATGAATCCAATTGGACTCCTCCGGAAGGCCGCTGCCCCCGACTGGACATGTATGCCCAAGCCATCAGGAGGTGCGTGAACACCAGATTCATCAACCGCACTTACAAGACAGTCCCGAACATCACCCAAACACAAAGCAAGGCCATCCATGCTCTTAAGACCAACCGCAACATTGTCATCAAACCAGCAGACAAAGGAGGTGCCACTGTCATACTGAACAAAACAGACTACTGTAAAGAAGTGTACCGACAACTAAACAATGTGAAACATTACAGACAGTTACCAGCGGATCCGACCAAAGAACACACTCGTCAACTCAACACTCTGATCAAAACCTTTGATCCGGACCTTCAGAACACACTCCAGACTCTCATTCCACGTACTCCCCGCATTGGAGATCTCTATTGCCTCCCAAAGATACACAAGGCAAACGTACCCGGCCGTCCCATCGTATCGGGCAATGGGACCCTGTGTGAGAACCTCTCCGGCTATATCGAGGGCATCCTGAAACCCATTGTACAAAGAACCCCCAGCTTTTGTCTTGACACTACGGACTTCCTACAGAAACTCAGCACACATGGAGCAGTTGAACCAGGGACACTCCTTGTCACAATGGATGTCTCGGCGCTCTACACCAACATCCCCCACGACGATGGTATTGCTGCAACTGCCTCAGTACTCAATGCCAACAACTGCCAGTTTCCGGATGCAATTTTACAACTCATCTGCTTCATCTTGGACCACAATGTCTTCACCTTCAACAATCAGCTTTTCATCCAGACACATGGAACAGCCATGGACCAAATTTGCACCTCAGTATGCCAACATCTTCATGCACAGGTTCGAACAAGACTTCTTCACTACACGAGATCTTCAACCAAGGTTATATACTAGATACATTGATGACATCTTTTTCCTTTGGACTCATGGTGAACAATCATTGAAACAACTGTATGATGATATCAACAAGTTCCATCCCACCATCAGACTCACCATGGACTATTCTCCAGAATCAGTTGCATTCTTGGACACACGCATCTCCATCAAGGACGGTCACCTCAGCACCTCACTGTACCGCAAACCGACAGACAACCTCACAATGCTCCACTTCTCCAGCTTCCACCCTAGACACGTTAAAGAAGCCATTCCCTATGGACAAGCCCTCCGTATACACAGAATTTGCTCAGATGAGGAGGATCGTGACAGACACCTCCAGACGCTGAAGGATGCCCTCATGAGAACAGGATATGGCGCTCGAATCATCAATCGACAGTTCCAACGTGCCACAGCGATAAACCGCACTGACCTCCTCAGAAGACGAACACGGGACAAGGTGGACAGAGTACCCTTTGTTGTCCAGTACTTCCCTGGAGCGGAGAAGCTACGACATCTTCTCCGGAGTCTTCAACATGTCATTGATGACGATGAACATCTCGCTAGGGCCATCCCCACCCCGCCACTTCTTGCTCTCAGACAACCGCACAACCTTAAACAGATCATTGTTTGCAGCAAACTACCCAACCTTCAGGAGAACAGTGACCACAATACCACACAACCCTGCCACAGCAACCTCTGCAAGACATGCCGGATCATAGACATGGATGACATCATCAAATGTGAGGATACCATTCACCAGGTACACGGTACATACTCTTGCAACTCGGCCAACGTTGTCTACCTAATACGTTGCAAGAAAGGATGTCCCGAAGCATGGTACATTGGGGAGACCATGCAGACACTACGACAGCGGATGAATGAGCATCGCTCAACAATCACCAGGCGAAACAGTTCCCTTCCTGTGGGCGAACACTTCAGCAGTCATGGGCATTCGGCCTCCGACCTGCGGGTAAATGTTCTTCAAGGGGGCCTTTGTGACACACGACAGCGCAGAGTTGCTGAGCAGAGACTGATAGCCAAGTTCCGCACACATGAGGACGGTCTTAATAGGGATCTTGGCTTCATGGCACACTATCTGTAACCCCCATAACTTGCCTGGGTTAGCAAAAAACCTCACTTACTGTGCTGTCTGGAGAAAATACACAATTCTCTAACCAATGCTCAGGATTCCCTTCACACACATTGTTAGCCACTTTAACACTTGAATAGCAGGTTAGATGTAAGGATTCGCATTCTAATCAGCAATCTGTAACTGTCTGTGTGGATATGAGTGCCTCTGCAGATCAGAACACTGCATTTGCCTGACGAAGGCACAACATAGTGTCAAAAGCTCGCGGATTTACTATCAAATAAATTGGTTGGATTTAAAATTGGTGTTGCAAAACTTTACTGCTTTTCTGACACAGCAGAAAATGTAGATGGAGTCAATGGATGGGAGGCTGGTTTAAGTGATGGACTGGGCAATATTCACAGCCTTTGTAATTCCTTGCGATCTTGGTCAGGGCAGGAGCCATCCTGAACTGTGATACAACTAGGATACATCTGGGATACTAACATGACCGGTATACCTGT
This sequence comes from Sphyrna mokarran, assembly GCA_024679065.1. Classification (NCBI taxonomy): domain Eukaryota; kingdom Metazoa; phylum Chordata; class Chondrichthyes; order Carcharhiniformes; family Carcharhinidae; genus Sphyrna; species Sphyrna mokarran. The sequence continues at coordinate 27,449,648 of JAGIQG010000009.1, forward strand.
ATCGGTTGGTCTTTGAAGGACCAAGCTTCACATTTATTCCCAGCACCTGATTGTCAGTTGCAGCCATCAATAACCAGATTAAATTCTTAGCTCATCCCATTCAATGTCCCATTGTACTAAAGACATTTATGTATTTGTATTGTGCAGGTCACGGTCCAGGCAACCTGCATTACTTTGACTGCGATGAGTGCTGACCGATGTTACGCAACACTTTATCCGCTGAAGTCATTGCATCACCGAACTCCCAAAGTTGCCATGGTGGTCAGCATGTGCATATGGATAGGTATATTCTGATATAACACTGTGCATATGGATAGGTATATTCTGATATAACACTGTGCATATGGATAGTATATTCTGATATAACACTGTGGGATTTGAAAGAACCAATGCTTATAGTTAAGTTTATATATAAGGGTTAACAGAAGCATGCTGCTTAAAATTTTGTATCCAGACCAACAATCTCTGAAAGGAAACTCCTCCTCATCTCTATCTTAAATGAGATACCTTTTATTTTAAAACTGTGCCCTAGTTCCAGATTCCACCATGAGGGGGCATCCATCTTTGCAAACGCCCTCAGAATCTAAACTCTTCTAATCTCCAATGAGAATGAGCTAAAACTGCTAAATCTTTCCTCATAAGACAACCCTTTCATCTCATGAATGAGCTTAGTGAACCTTCTTTGAACTGCTTCCATTGCAAGTATATCCCTCAAGTACAGAGAACAAAACTGTATACAGTAATCTAGATGTGGTCTCAACAATGCATTGTACAATTTCAGCAAAAGTTGCCAACTTTTATATTCCATTACCTTCAATAAACACCAACATTTCATCATTCAGGTTACCTTCTTAATCACATGCTGTATTGCATGCTAATATTTTCTGATTCATGTACAAGAACCCTCTGTAGTACAGCAGTTTGTAGTCTCTCTCTCCATTATAATTATATATTGCTTTTCTATTCTTCCTGCCAAAATGGACAGTGTCCAATTTCCTCACATTATACTCCATCTGCCAAAGTTTTGCCCACTCACTTAACCTATCTATATCCTTTTACAAACTCTCTGTATTTTTCTCGCAACTTTCTTTCTTACCCTCCTCTGAATCACAACAAGTTTGGCCACAATGCTGTCAGTATGTTCATTCAAGTCATTAATATAGATTCTAAATAACTGAAGCCCCAGCACTGATCCCCGAAGCAGCTTCACTTGTTATAGTTTGTCAACCTGAAAATGACCCATACCTTTTCACATTTTCCCAATGAGAAGAGTTAGGCTAACTGGCTTTAGTTTCCTGCTAATTGTCACCCTCTTTTCATGCATGGAGGTGTTACAGTTGTGCTTCTCCAATCTGCTGGGAATTTTCCAGAACCAGGGAATTTTGGAAAATTGCAACCCATGCTATTTGAAGCAGCTGCTTTTTTATGACGCTAGGATGTGGGCCAGCAGGTATAGGGGATATGGAGGTCTTTTGTCCCAACATCTTTTCTTGTAGTTTTATTCCAATGACTGTGACTGTTTTAAAATCGTCTCTTTTGCTCCTTGATTTTCTACTATCTGGGATGATTTCCCAGGTGGAAGTACCAAATAATACAAATGTTACATGGAATTAAAAATTACAATTTATATTTACTTGGTATATTTAGAGCCAATAAAGGCGTATTCATTCTTTTTATGTGACTGAATTATAGGTATAAAAATTGATTTTTCTATAGAACCGTAAGTTTCAGTATAGGAAGATCATATTTGGCTCATTACATTTGTGTTGATAGTGGCTGCACATTGCAGCTAAGTATTTTCTCAGGTTATTGAGAAATCTTAAGGACGGAGTGGGGGAACTCAAAGTATTGCTCATTAAACAGAAACTGCACTGTCAGAGATGCCTGCTTTCGAATGGGGCATTAACCTGAGGACACATCTGCTGAAGCAAATGTAATCCCCTGCGACTATTTCAAAGTGGAACAAAAGACCTTTCAGTGTTGTTCTGGCCAATATTTATCCCTCAATCAAAACCACAGAAGCAGATTATCTGGTCATTATCACTTGCTGCCTGTGGGAGTTTGCTGTGTGTAAAGTAGCTACTGTGTTTCTCACGGGGTGACATGGTGGCACAGTGGTTAGCAGTCCTGCCTCACAGTCATAGGGACCTAGGTTCAGTTCCAGCCTTGGGTGATTCTGTGTGGAGTTTGCACATTCTCCCCATCCCTGAGTGGGTTTCATTCTGGTGCTCCGGTTTCCTCCCACATTTATAAAATGTTGAGAGGAATAGATAGGGTGGATTCTCGGAGGCTGTTTTCCAGTGCTGAAATGGTCATTATGAGAGGACACAGGTTTAAGGTGCTGGGCAGCAAGTACAGGAGAGATGTTAGGGGTAAGTTTTTCACTCAGAGGGTGGTGAGTGAATGGAATCAGCTGTCGTCAGTGGTGGTGGAGGCGAACTCGCTGGGGTCTTTTAAAAGATTTCTATGGCCAAGTAGGTGTGGGTATGATCAGCACAACTTGTGGGCTGAAGGGCCTGTTTGTGCTGTAGTGTTCTATGTTCTTTGTTCTATTCCAACGATGTGCAAGTTAGGCGAATTGGCCGTGCTAAATTGTTCTTTAGTATCCAAAGATATCTAGGGCCTTAGCGGGCTAAACATGTGGGGTTATGGGGATAGGGTGGTGTGGCCTGGGTAATATTGGAGAGTTGGTGCAGCCTCAATGGGCTCAATGGCCTCTTTCTGCACCATGGGGCTTCTGTTGTTCCTTGATTCTATGATTAGAACAGTAATTACATGTCAAAGGTAATTCATTGGCTGTAAGGCACTTTGAGATGTTTGATTGTGAAAAATGATATGTGAATGCAAGTGCACTTTTTTTCTACTCTCATTAGTACAATTTTGTAGAAACAACTTTTTGTTTATTCTATTACCTATACATTTATTCATCATATACAATACTTTTTATTTTACTGTCTAACATAAAGAGTATTACAGGATACAAGAATATGAAGTATAATATATCTCGGATGTTCTAACAAAGAGACTAAATGGCATCTGAGCTTCTTGATTTAATGGCAGCCTTGTATTGCCTTATTTGCTCATGGCTTTCACGTTGTAGGGTTGTGAACAATCTCAGTAACATTGGTGCCTTTCGATTACAGGTTCTTTTATTCTATCTTTCCCAATTATTATGTACCAGAAGATCGAAAAAGGTTACTGGTATGGACCTAGAACATATTGTGCAGATGCCTTTCCATCAGATTCCCATCAGAAAGGCTTCATACTGTATCACTTTCTGGCCGTCTACCTTTTGCCTCTGCTCACCATCTCTTTGTGCTACTCCTTGATGATTAAGAGAGTTGGACAACCTGTTGTTGAGCCCATTGACAACAATTATCAGGTGTGTGCGTAGATTTCTAAAGCCAAACACCAAAAGGAAATTTTACTTGACAATCTAATCTCTTTCTGGCTTATCTCTGCAAACCAACTAAGACCAAACATGTGGTACTAGAGGTGATGGTATATGTTTTGGCAGGCTTTTCTTTCTAATCATTGACAACAAGTATCAGATTTAAAGGGAGGCACAGTGGTTAACACCAATTCCAACCTCAGATCACTATCTGTGTTGTGTTTGCATGTTCTCCACTTTCTGCTTCCACATATTTCCAGCTATTAGCTGTAGCAGCTACACTGGCCGAGAGCATTGCAACACAATCAGTGACTTTTTTTTTTATTCAGTCATGATCAGCATTTATTGCCACCCCCAGTTGCCCTTGAACTGAATAGCTTGCTAGGCTATTTCAGAGGGCAATTGAGAGTCAACCACATTGCTGTGGTTCTGGAGTCACATGTAGGCCAGACCAGTTAAGGACAGCAGATTTCCTTTCCTAAAGAACATTAGTGAAGCAGATGGGTTTTTTGACCAAGGTTTTATGGTCATGAGAAGATTTTTAATAGAATTCAAATTCCCATGGTGGGATTCAAATTTTTTTGAATATTAGCTGAGTTTCTAGATTAATAGTCTAGGGATAACATCATTAGACCACTGTCTCCCTGCTATATCAGGGACATATATCTTGTCAGGCAAGATTACACATAACCGCATGGGAATCAGTGACAGGCAGGCAGCATTGACTGGAGTAGACAGCCCTCTACATGACAGGATTGACAGCTGTTAAGGATGTTGCATTTGGCATCACTGAGAACATGTTTTATCATAACTGAACCCTCATCCTGCTCACTGGCGTGAAGTACAAGTTGCAGGTGGTGTGACCATGAACCTCCTGTTTTGCATTGCATCCATTCCATCAGCCCAACCAGCATCTCCTGCATTTCTGTTTTCAGATATCCATAGTTTGTCACTGGATCAGTCAATATTGCCTCATCATGAAGTGTATGAGCAACTCAATCACTTTATTTAACCGTCAACATCATGGGGGCTACCAGTAACCAGAATCTAAAATGGATTAGCCAAATAAATACTGTGGCTACAAGAACAAATCAAAGGCGAGGAATCTTATGATGTAACGCACCCCCTGACTCCAACATCTACAAGGTACAAGTCAGGAATGTGACGAAATATTCTCCACTTGCCTTAAAGGATGCAGTTCCAATAACACTGAAGAAACTTAACATCATCCAGGACAAAGAGGCCCACTTGATTGGCACCCCTTACACAAACATTCACTCCCTCCACCACTGATGCACAGTAGCAGCAATGTGTACCACCTACAAGATGCAGTGCAGGAACTCATCAAGGCTGTTTAGAGCAGTTTCTTCCAAACTCATGACCATTACACTCTAGAAGAATAAGGGCAGCATATACCTGGAAACATCGCTGTTTGGAGGTTCCCCTCCAAATCACTCACCATCATGACTTGGAAATATATCATGTTCCTTCACTGTCGGGAGGGGTCAAAATCCTAGAACTCCCTTCCCGACAGCATTGTGGGTGTACCTACTCCACAGGGGTTGCATGGTCAAGAGGACAGCTTGCCACCACCTTTTCAAGAGCAATTAGAGTAGTATGGGGGCAAAGTAATTAGCATTACTGCCTCACAGCGCCAGAGACTCAGATTCGATTCCCGGTTTGGGTCAGTGACTGTACAGAGTCTGCTGCTTTCCCCGTATCTGCTTGGATTTCCTCTGGGTGCTCCGGTTTCCTCCCACAATCCAAAAATGTGCGGGTTATGTGGGTTGGCCAAGGCTAATTTGCCCCTTAGTGTTAAAGAGACTAGCAGGGTAAATGCATGGAGAAATAGGGCCTGAGTGGGATTGGCACAGACTCGATGGGCTCAATGGCCTCCTTCTGCACTGTACAATTCCATGATTCTATGAATTAGGAATGGGCAATGAATTTAGTTTAGCCAGCGATATCATAAATGAATAAGATAAAGTTATAGATTCCGGCTCCGATATTGGTACTTGCAAACTTTAGAGTGCAGTCTAGCTGTGAGATCAGCATGTGGGCACGAGTGAGTTGTAATCAGAGTAGAGAGAGAAGATAGAGTAACAGTTCAACAGAGACAAGTTCTGCTGCAGAGGCAACAGAAAAGGACTTTAATGTGTGCTGAAGCATGTTACACATTGAAATGTTAAATGTACTGGCTGGCTAGGGAGATTGAATTGCTCAATGTCATTGTCATGGAATGTGGTAGTGTTTGTTTCAGGATTTTGGCCATGAAAACAGTGTGATTGTCCAAGACAGAGAGTTGGAAAGCTAGTGACTTAAGGCTGAGATTACAGAGAATCTGTTATCTGAATAGCTGGTCATGGACAGCTTATCTGGAGCGAAGAAAGCCCAGACATCTCCTCCCTGCCCTTTGCCTCACCACCACCCTCCACCCCCAAACTTCCTTCTCCTCCTGAGGTACTCTCTTAACACCTGGTGGCAGATCCCTCATGAAAATGAGACTGTGGAGAATGCAGCCAAACTTGAAGATACATTTCCTGGTAGATATTGGAGGGAAGTGAAGCTGTTATTTCAGATTGTCAGTAGTTTGCTCGGTAATGTTCCTAATGGCAGCAGGATCCCATTATAGGTGCACTGTCGGTGTGTGGCTGAAGGAGAATCATGAGCAAGGTGTAGAGCCTTCAGCTTTTGTCTCTGAGGAGCTAGCTTCTGGTTTGTCATGGTTGGTAGATTCAGAATCAATACATCAAACCTTCTTCTACAGTGGGCATTCACCAGCAGGATGATCATGAGATGGTTGTACACCAACTGCATGTTCATGAAGTTACAGTTGCAGTACCGCTGTCATTAACATGTAGAAGTGTGGACCACATGTGTGGTTGTTGATATCCTGCAGCATTAGGAATGCCATGAACCTGACTATACCATGTGCTGGTCCTCCTGATTGTCTCTGGTAAGAAGAAAGTCTGTATAGTCCTTCCGTCACCTCGGTGATGAACGGTGAACTGGAAAATGGTGCAATAAAAAGTCTCATAACACCAGGTTAAAGTCCAACAAATTTATTTGGTAGCATGAGCTTTTGGAGTGCTGGTGAGTTGATGATGAAGGGGCAGCCCTTCGAAAGCTTGATTTACCAAATAAATCTGTTGGACTTTAACTTGGTGTTGTAAGACTTCTTACTGTGCCCACCCCAATCCAACACTGGCATCTCCACATCATGAAAAATGGTGCAAATGCTGCCACCTCCTGCCTGGAAGTGTATGCTGTAATAAAATTGTGATTTTCATGGCCTTTTCCTGACAAACAGCTTTAGGCGGGGTTGAAGAAGGGGGCACAGGTCTGTTACCATGGTGAAACGTAACTGTCTCAGACATTGCTTCTGGCTGAGGTACAGGTGGGAGAAGTGCACTTTAAATATGTAGGCCTCTGACTGAAGGTCTTCCTCCAGCTTCCTCTTTTCTATCTGTATTCCATCTCCATATCATTCTGCAGCCCAGGTGGAGATGTAACACTATACTGAACACAGACTTTCTTCTGTCAGGCCTCCAACTCCTCTGATTTCCGCCATCCAAAACTTTTTTGCAAACTTTAATAGTAACAATAAGAATATTTATTCAAAGAACATGCACTCAGCTTACAGGCTGAAATGCAGACAGGCTGACTTTGAAAACTTCGCATAGAGGCTGAATGATCAGGTTAAAAATCGTAGTGATTAAATAAATAAACAATTCCACAGGGACCAGCAAAGTGTTTTAAAGTTAAAGTTTATCTATTAGTGTCACAAGTAGGCTTACATTAACACTGCAATGAAGTTACTGTGAAAATCCCCTAGTCGCCACAGTTGGCGTCTGCTCGAGTACACTGAGGGAGAATTTAGCATGGCCATTGCATCTATCCAGCACATCTTTCAGACTGTGGGAGGAAAGTGGAGCACCCAGAGGAAATCCTCGCAGATGCAGGAAGAACGTGCCAATTCCACACAGGCAGGGGCCCAAGCCAGGAATTGAATGCGGACCTTTGGCACTGTGAGGCAGCAGCGCTAACCACTGTGCCACTGTGTGGGTGGGATAAAGAAGGGCAACATTGAATTAAATCAATACACTATTCCTACATTATAGATACTGAAATGCTTATAAATTTCAACACTTAAGTATAATAGCGCAGAATACAGTCCAGCCATCCACTCTGCAGCGGCAAAATAAGTCAAGAAGCACTTTATCTGGAATTTCTGTAATAAGCAGTGCTGAAGGGTAATCCTTGTTTCGCTGAATGCCTGTAAAGTCCAAAATGGCCATTTATATGCTGAATTAGGTTTAGATGCTGTTCAACTTTATGATGTGCCTACTTTGCATGGATGGCACACCTTACAGTCAGTGTGCGCTGCGCTGCAAGTGGCCTTATCATTTTGCTTTTGTGGATTTTTTTGTAATGAAGGCATATGAAGCCGGTTTTTTACACATTAAAATGAGTTTTAATTTGATGCATAAAATGTGGAATATTTTGAACAGAAGTGATTAAATGTAGACTTTTCTTTTCCTCTTTTTTAACAAGTTGACTACTTTACGCATTGACATAGGTAAGTTTCAAAACAGGCTAACAACTAAGTTGGCACAGAAGCGCTGAGAGAAAGTTCCCGAGAGAGCAGGAAGTAGAAGATGTGCGATTAGTTATGTGGCAAAGGGGAATATAACTAGTCTGAGCCAGTACTGAATCAAGCCAAATGAGCTGTGAATGTTCTTTTCTCAGTCCTTCCTCCTTTTGTTGTTAATTGGCCTCATAAGACCTTTCATTTGACGTCAGCAGTTCAAATTTGGTACAATTGACTAACACTATTATATATCTGTGTTCAACCAGGTTCAACTTTTATCCGAAAGAACAATAGCAATGAGAAGCAAGATTTCTAAAATGGTGGTGGTAATTGTGCTCCTGTTTACGATCTGTTGGGGACCCATCCAGCTGTTCATCCTCTTCCAGGGGTTTTATCCAAAATTCCAGGTCAATTATGAGACGTACAAAATCAAGACTTGGGCCAACTGCATGTCATATGCCAACTCCTGCATCAACCCCATAGTTTATGGGTTTATGGGAGCCAGCTTCAAGAAGTCCTTTAAGAAGGCTTTTCCATTCATGTTCAGACAGAAAGTGAGGGACACCAACATGACCTGTGGCAGTGGCAATGCAGAAATGAAGTTTGTCACTGCAAAATCATAATGGTTATAGATTGTCGAGAATGAACAAAGATCCAAAACCATAGACAGCTGGCACGTTTGGTCCACAGAATTCCTGGAGTGCAAATATACATTCAATAAGACACTCAACTTTTTAAAAAAAATCCATGCCAACCTCGGTAGGGCTTGCCATTGCCTAATAGCATTTACCCATTTGGCCATGTTTTATGGATCACTATTTTTTCTCAGAATGATTTATAAACACAACTTCATCCTTCATAAATGGTTTTCGAAGAAATATTGTCCTTGTATTTGGAAATCTATAAACTGTAGAAGGAAGCAGCCAAGATTATGCAAAGTTTTCATGCCATGGTTCGTTGAAGACTGGAACTGGTCAACTGGAAGACATTATTTTGAAGATTGGACTAAGACCCGGATTTACTTTTAGAATTAGTATTTTGATCAAAAGTATTACATAATGGCAATACATGGAAAGTGTTCTGAATCATTGGAATCCTTACAGTACAAATGGAAGCCATGCGCCTGATCGGGTCTGCACTGACTCTCTAGAAGAGCATCTTACCCAAGCCCTTTACCTTTAAATGTGCTGAAGCCACATTCACCTTTCATTGCTAATCCACCTAACCTACATACCTTTGGACATTAAGAGGCAATTTAACATGGACAATCCGCCTAACCAGCATCACTGGAACACCCAGAGAAACCCATGCAAACATGGGGAGGATGTGCAAACTGCACACTGTCACCTAATACCAGATTTGAACCCGGATCCCTGGCACTGTGAGGCAGCAGTCTCACCCACTGTGCCCCCTGCCATCACTTTATATAAGGCAAGAAGTAGTAAATGATTTGGCTCATTTGAAATGAGATTTGCAATTGGTGTAAAAGGGAACTGAATTGATTCCAGATGGAAAATTGGTTAGGAAATTGTTTAACCGATTGAGAATTTATCTAATGGCCTGAATGGGAATCTGTGTGACCTTGATCTTATATACTGGAAATTAAACTTGAAGTTTACCTCACAGTGAAGATAAATGGGGTCTTGATTAACATTAGTTCTGACTGGCATGCATGGAAATTGTTTAATGCATTGGGAATTTTTTGTTGTCACATACATATTATGTACATGGATATATTCTGTGTATTTGTATGTTAGGGAGCTCATCAAAGTATCTCATTATGGTTGGACCAAATCATCTGGGAAATGCATATTCATTTGTGATTTGTGTTTGAGAGATATTGTGAAAGCTAAATTGAATCAATAATATTTTAAATTACCGGAAAATGCTATGATTTCTCTAGAGACTGACAACTTTTTAAAAGAAATTTGAACTTCTAGATAATAAATGACAGGATGACATGACAAGATTTCATGATAAGACCTTTTAATATGATAAGGGTTCATGTTAAGACTTTACTGTAGCAAAAGACTAAAAACGTATTGACTAAAAACTATCTTTGTTGGCACTTTATATTTTAAACCATTTATTTAAGCCATTTAAAATAAGCCTTTTTATTTTAGTACATTTGAAAACATACTTCACAGATATACTTCATACTATTTTTTAAGTAGGTGTTCAATTCTCCTGGAACCAGTCCAATTGAATCTTAGCTCCATATAGTTTAATACTCCCTTCCTCATCCAAGGAACTTTTAATCTTAAAACTGCTTTTCTTCATAGTGATATTTTTCTCCCAACAATTCTTCCTACTGCATAAGCTATGTGCATCAGCGAGTATTCTTTAACCTCTTCATTATGAAACACAACATCTTGCTGCCTAAAGCTTCTCTCCTTTCCCAGGAACCTCGAAGACTAACATTGTCTGTGATTTCTCAGGAATATCTTTGACCCTCCCCCCACAAAGCCTATCTCCATGTCAATATGAATCACATGGGCCATGTATCCAGATAGAGACCCTGATTAACTATCATTGGAACTATCTACAGTTGAAGTAAATGGATAGTTCAAAGCATAATTTTTTAAAACCCAATATTCCTCATACTTTTCTGGGGCTATGGGGTCTTAGTCTATCCAGTGTTAGTACACAGACTGCTGTCATTGTCTCCAAATTTAAAAATATTGCACCATATTCCCAGTTGAAAAAACTAGGCCTCTCTAGCAAAATCTCTAGCAAAAAAACATGTAGGCTTACTGTCAGGTAGAGTTAGAACAAGTTGCTTTTTAATTTAATTTAGAAATATATTCCTATTGTTCGGTTACTAATTTAAACACCCTTCAAACATTCCAGTTTAAGGTCTTAATTGTTTATTTAACACTTTGGGTACCAACTCAAGCTTAAACAGTTGCAACACTAATTATTTTACTGAACTTTAACTCTTAATTCAACATTAATTCTAATTGGACTTTATCTCTTAACTGAACATTAGCTCTTTAACTGAAAATAAATACTACCTGGTTAGAACAAAGTGGCCAGGTCCACTCCTGATGAAAAATCTGTTCTCATTGTCTCTGCCAATATTCTCAGGGCACTCCTCCTCGTGCTGGTCGACCTCTGAAGTTATCGCTGCATACAAAGAACTGAAACATCTCTTTTATCCACAAATTGTTTTACCTGTTTCCAAAAGATTCACTATATTTGTGCTGATCAAAGACAAACCACTTAACTATTAACTATCCCATTGTCCAGCACTTGGCTCATTGCCTTGTATACTTTGGGATCACAAGCGCACATCCAAATACTCCTTATATTGTTATAAGAATGCCTTCATTCTTTCTGGAATGCGTTCTAAACTTTCAGAACTCTTTGGGTGAAATTCGTTTTCCTCACATCTCCTCTAAACCTCCCCCTTGCCTTAAATCTATGCAGTAAATGCAGTAGATGCGGTAAGAGAATTAAACGACTTTCTATGATTTTTCCACCAAGGGGAAAAGTTGCTTTTTGTCTATCTATGCCCCTCATAATTTTATACATCTCAATCATGTCCCTCCTCAGTCTCCTCTGCTTCAAGGGTAAACAATCCAAATCTATGCAAACTCTCTAGCCCAGGCAACATCCTGGTAAATCATTCTTTCTAGTGCTACCACAACCTTCCAATAATGTGGATTCCAGAACTGCTCACAATACTCTAGCTGTGGCCTAACCAATGTTTCATATCATTTCATATCATCCCTGTCCTTAAAGGCTATGCCTCTGCTAATAAAGGCAAGTATACCACATATTTTCTTCGCCAATTTGTCCATAGTTCCTGCTACCTGATGGCACTGGTGTACAAGCACACCAAAGTCCTTCTGATTCTCAGTGCTTCCTACAGTTCTGCTGTTGTATTCCCTTGTCTTGCTTCTCCTACCTAGGTGCATCACCTCACACTTACATGGATTAAATTCCATTTGCCACTAATCAGCCCATCTGACCAGCCCATCTATATCCTCCAGTAATGTAAGGCCATCCTCCTCACTATTTACCATCCCACCGATTTTTGTATCATCCGTGAACTCGATCAACCTTCCCACATTCAAATCTAAATCATTTATATAAACCACAAGCAGCAAGGGCTCGAACGCTAATTCCTGTGGGACCCCACTGGACACAAGTTTCCAGTCTGAAAACCCCTCCTCAAACATCACCACCTGCTTCCTGCTATTCAGCAATTCTGGATCCAATTTGCTAAATTCCCTTGGATCCCATAGACTCTTACCTTTGCTATCAGCCTCCCATGTGGGACTTTCTCAAAAGCTTTGCTGAAATCTAAGTAGACCATTTTGAATCTGTTGCCCTCATCTGATCACATGGAAGTGATTATTTTACATTTCTTTTAGGTTTTAGACAGCATACAGGCATTGGCAGAGCTAATAGTGAAGAGTTAAATGATAACTTACTCACATGTAGATGCAGTAAGAGAATTAAACAACTTCCTATGATTTTAAAACATATAAGCCAGTATCCTAAATGTATTTCAAATATTTTACTGTGATTGCTGGCATCGGCAAATGCAAGTTACTGAAAGGTAAATAATTTAGAGCCAATGACCTGGGAACCCATTAATTAGCTAAATTCATATCTCATTAAGTTGTCAGATGGACTGAAAATGACTTTTTTTGCTTTCGGTCATGTGAACTGTACGTGAAGTTTTAGCATTTCCAATTCCATACAAAACTCTCTCTTACTCCATCTCACTCTGCCTCAATCCAAATGGTTCCTGATGCACGGAAGTTCTCTCTTGCTTGCCACTGCCTCTAAATTTCCAAAGTGCAGCTCTTTATGTTGTGGGGAATTTCATTTGTTCTGGATCTGGTATCTATTCCCATAACTTGTTATAGAATTGGCATTTGGTTTTTTTTTATTGGAGGATTCTTCTGCGGGAATACATTTTGCAACATAATGAATAGGTTCAGTCACAGTCCAGACACAGAATAGATATGTCCCTGGACGCAGGAACAACATGTCTATTCAGCTTTACAGAGAGCTGATAGAGGACCCCCATTTTGACCCCAGTGATAACCAGGAACAGGGAAGTAGCTTTAGCTAAAAAAAAGAGTTGGTATTCTAGTTTAATAGATGAATAAGAAACCATCAATGCAGTTGGTTGAGGTACTTGACAGATTTGTGTTGATGTGTGTATACGAAATGAAATTATTTCTAAACTAATGAAGGATGGGAAATCTGATAAAGAAAATGTATAACTGTTCTGTTTTTACTGATAACTTCGGAACTTGTCCGAGAAGCCCAGGACTTCTGTATCCGTGACCATCAAGATAACTTCTCCCATTGATCACTGGTTTTTAATAAAAGTTTTACCTCTTGTACTATGACATTGGTTTCCTGACTCTAATTGCCACCTTGTCGAAAAACCCGCTAACATCCCCTCTTCAAAAAATTAATTCAAGTTGGTCAGACACGACTTCCCCTTAACAAAACCATGCCGACTGTTCTTCATTAATCTCTCTCTCTAAATGCAAATTAATTCTGTTTCTCAGAATCACTTCCAATAGTTTTCCTACCACTGAGGTTAGAGTCACCTGTTGTTCAATGGTTTATCCCTTCCTCCCTTCTTGAATAATTGCCACTGAGAAGGTATTGGTGAACTAGCTTCTTGAATCACCAGTGTAGATACACTCATAGAGCAGTTAGGGAAGATGATCCAGAATTTCGACCCAGCGACAATGAAGGAAGGGTGATATATTTGAAAATCAGGATGGCCTGTGGCTTGGAGGGGAACTTCTAGGTATTGGTGTTCCTACTGCCTAATGCCGTTGACCACCTAACTGATAGAGGTCATGGCTTTGGAAGGAGCCTTGGTGAGTTGCTGCAGATGGTACACAGTGATGTATCAACACTGTGGCGTACAACTGTATAACACTGGTGGTAGGACTGAACGTTGAAGGTATTGACTGGGGTGCTGATCAAGTGGGCTGCTTTGACCTGGATGGTGTCAAGCTATTAGAGAGTTGTAGTTGCTACATTCATCCAAGCAAGTGGTAAGTATTCCATTCTGATTTGTGCCTTGTTGACAGGCTTTGGGAGTCATGAAGTGAGATGCTTGCCACAGAATTCCCCGTCTCTGTCCTGCTCTTGTAGTCACAGAGCTTATTGGCTGGCCCAGTTAATTTTTTGATGAATGGTAAACTCCAGGGATTTGATGGTGAGGTATTCAGTGATGAGCATCAAGGGGAGATGGTTGGATTCACTATCCGTGGAAATGATCATTACTTCAATTTACCATCTTAACGGGGCTGTTAAATTTTCAAGAGGAAACCTGAACAATTAAATGACAGACCAGCACTGCAATATATCATGTAAACTGTTAGGCCGGATTACATTTTGGGTTTTGTGGACAGGACATACCTGGGTACGCTCAGTGTTGTAGGTGTATGGACCAGCTTGCTTAGGGATGTGGCTAATTCTGGAGCACAAGTCTTTAGAACTGCAGTTGGAGTATATACCCTTTGCTGTAACTGGTGTGCTCAGTAATTTCTTGATAACGTGTGGCGTGAATTGAACAGGCTGAAAATTGGCATCTATGGTACCAGGGTAAAGGCTGATATTGATCATCTGCTCAATACTTTAGGTGTAGTTGCAATTGCTTCAATCACATCTTTTTGCACTGATGTGCTGGCCTCTGCCATTATTGCAGTTGTTGACATTTGTAGAGCCTTCTCCTCCTGTCCTTCGATTAATTGTCCACTACTCTTCATTATCTGAATTCAGCATGGCCAATGCACTCATCTTTTAGACTGTGGGAGGAAACTGGAGTAGCTGGAAGAAACCCATGCAGACACAGGGAGAACATGCAAACTCAACACAGGCAGTGACCCAAACCGGGAATTGAACCTGGGCCCCTGGTGCTGTGAGACAGCTGTGCTAAAACCAATGTGCCACCGTGCCATCCTTAGATTAGATTAGATGTGGCAGCACTACCAAGTTTTGATTCGATCGGTTGGTTGTGAGATCTTTTAGCTCCATCTCTAGACTGCTTCTACTGTTTAGTCTGCATGTAATCTCTGTTAAGTTTGGGAAAAATCCCAAAATTGCTTCTTTTCATGAGACTTGCTGTTTATTTCTGTCACTAGTGTCTGTAGCCGTGCTGCCCACTCTAACCATGTGATACAAATCAAAAAATCACCATTGACTACACAGTGCTTTTGCAGATTTTGTTTTTGCATTCTTTGCCAACATTTAAACATGCAAATCTAAAGCAGAGAATTAATATGCTGCCAAGTATCCATTTTTGTGTGCAGCAGCAAGCCCTGGAAGAATGTAACAATAAATAAGACTATTACAGCTAGTCTGGAATAGTATTTTGTAAAGACTGATGTATATTTTGAAGGCCCAGATGAATTACTGAGGACAAATTTCAGGTTAAGACTCCAACATAAACACTGAATCACTGGAGCTTCACATGAATTACTTGGAACTGGATGACTTAGAGTGAATCACGGGGGCTAGAATCAAGGACTTCCCTGACAAAACATAATGTGTTGCTGGAAAAATCCAGCCAGCAGAGACTGAATGAATCATAACTTATTTTATGGAAAAGTTTACTGTCGGCAGGGATTTGGTTCTCAAAGAAAAACGAGATAACTGGTATTCCTGACCAGAATATAACATGGTTTGGATCTGGGTTTAAGATATAAAATTAATTGTTGATGCATTAAACAGTGGCTACTGGATAGCTCATTCAATCTCGTCACGAGCCAATCAACGAAGTTTAGATGAATATCTTTGAAATATACCTAATATTTTCAATCCCTCTTCAAGCTTCTCTCTCTCATCACACAACTGTCTCATTCTCCCATTTCTGACTCTGTGCCTCACTACTACATTCCACCTCTCCTAGAGATGTTGTCTTGATTCTTATCATCTGCTGAGTTATTTTGCTTTCATTGGTACGCTATTGATTTCCTAGTTTAAAGTTTATTTATAAGTAACAAGTAGGCTTACATTAAAACTGCAGTGAAGTTAATGTGAAAATCCCAAGATGCCACATTCTGGCACCTTTTCGGGTCCACTAAGAGAAAATTTAGCACGGCCAATGCACCTAACCAGCACGTCTTTCAGTCTGTGGAAGGAAACTGGAATACCTAGACCAAACACACACAGACTCGGGGAGAACGTGTAGACTCCTCACAGACAGTGACCCAAGCTGGGGATTGAACCTGGGTCCCTGGTGCTGTGAGGCAGCTGTGCTAATAGCTTGGCAGACATTCCAACTATCATCTGCTTTCTCATTGAACTTCTCTCTCTTACTCCTGGTTCCTCTCTCTCATGTCGGTTTTCTTCTGCCTTCTTGGTTTTCAATCTGCATTATGCTCACCCACTTCCTATATTTTCTTAATTATTCAATTAATGAATCTTTCCAGCTTCTCCTTTTGCATTCTCTTCCCTTTCTTCTGGTTATCTCTTTCTCTATGTGTCACCCCCTCTCTTTCAGAATCATAAAATCCTTACAATGCAGAATGATTCTATTTGGCCCATTGAATCTGCACTGACTGTCTCAAAGCATCTTGCCCAGACTCATCCTCTGCCCTATCCCTGTAACCCCCCACATTTATCCCACTAACCCCCCTAATTTACACACCTTTGGACGCTAAGGTGCAATTTAGCATGGCCAATCCACTAAACCTGAACATCTTTGACTGTGGGAGGAAACTGCAGCACCTGGAGGAAATCCAGATACAAGGAGAATGTGCAAACTCCACACAGTTACCCAAGACTGGAATCGAACCCGAGTCCCTAATGTTGTGAGGCAGCAGCAGTGCTAACCACTGTGCCAGCCTTCAGTTGGTAGGACAGAATCATAGAATCCTACAGTGCAGAAGGACATTATTTGGCCTATTGAGTCTGCACCAACCATAATCTCACCCTATCTTCATAACCCCATGTGTTTACTGTAACTAGACCTCCTGACACTAAGGGGCAATTGAGCATGGTTGATCCGCCTAACCTGCACATCTTTGGACTGTGGGAGGGAACAGGAGCACCCGGAGGAAACCCGTACAGACACGGCGAGAAGATACAAACTCCACACAGACAGTGACCCAAGTTGGGAATTGAACCCGAATTCCTGGCGCTGTGAGGCAACAGTGTTAACCACTGTGTCACCATGTCGCTCATGTAGTGCTCTTACTCAGACGATTATGTGTTCAAGTCCTGCCACAGGATTTGTATGCAGAATTCAAGGGTTGACAGACTAGCGCAGTCCTGAGGGAGTGCTGCACTGTTGACAATGCTGTTTCCTGGTTGAGAGATTAGACCGAGGCCCCAGCTGCTCTCCTGGGTGGACATAAAAAAAATCCATTCCATTTATTTTGAAGAAGAGAAGGGGAGTGATCTCTGGTTTCCTGGCCAATATTTATTTCACAATCAACATGCCAAAAAAATGATATCTGGCTACTGTCATAGTGTAGTTTGTGGAGAGTTCGCTATGCAAACTGGCTGCTACATTTCCTGCGTTAAACCAGGGACTGCACTGCTGAACAATATCACCAGCTGGAAAACGCTTTGAGATGTTCTGCAGTCATGAAAGATTCTATACAAATGTAATCATTTCTTGCTTTGCTATACTAATTATTTTATTTCCTGAGTCTTTTTGGCCAGCTTTTGGTTCAGTCCTTTCTCCAGATTGTTGCTCTATTTCTGTGTTCCTTGAAGCTTCACCTGATCATACAGTGGGAGACGAGAAAGAGAAGATGTTAAATGGCCTAGAATCGCAAAACAAATATTCTTCACTTCGCTGGACAGAAAATACATTTAAAACAAGTTAAATATGATTCCATATCCAATGTAGGGTTGTTACTCTAGGGACTGAAGTTATTTAATGTAGGCTAGTTACTTAAGGGCAGCATGGTGGCACAGTGGTTAGCACTGCTGCCCCATAGCACCAGGGACCTAGGTTCAAGTCCAGGCTTGGGTCACCGAACAGAGTCTGCATGGTTTCCCTGTGTCTACATGAATTTCCTCCAGATGCTCTGGTTTCCTCTAACAGTCTGAAAGTCACACTGGTTTGGTGCGTTGGCCATGCTAAATTCTCCCTCAGTGTACCTGAACAGGCGCTGGACAGTGGTGACTAGGAGATTTTCACAATAACTTCATTATGGTATTATTGGCAGGATCTAACTAGCCAAAACTAAAAAAAGTTAAACCATGCAGATTGTGATGGTTCCAGTTTCGATTCCCATCCTCTGTTGTGTTCATTGATGTCGGCCATATTGGCAGGACTGACACAAAAGGACGTTCAGCAACCTAGACTAAAGGTGAGGAAACTACTCAAGATCTTGTTCCAAACCTTGCTGAAATTGCCTGTGTGAGGATATCACTCGATTGTGAATAACTGGCTAATATTTGTTGTCATGATTAATGCACTATTGTTGGCCACTTTGTCAGCGATATCGTAAGATGGCATGCACTTGTACATCCTTATGCCAGGATGTGGCATTCACGTATATAACTGTACAAAGGTATGATAGCATCAGAAAGGGTGCAGAGGAGATTGACCAGCCTGGGCTGCGGTGTTTTGGCTATAAAGGGAGCCTTGTTACGCTGTTGTTGTTTTCTTTAGAGCAGAGAAAAATGGGATGTGCTGATAAAGACGTTCAGAATTAAGGGGGACATAGAGTAGGTAGGAAAAAACTACCTTCCTTAGTAGAGGGTAGTAGAGAGATCAATAAGCAGGGGCTATTGATTTAAGGTGCAGGGAGCAGGAGGTTTCAAGAGGATTTGAGGAGAACGTTTTCAGCCAGAAGGTGGTGGGAATCTGGAACTCACTGTCTGAGTGGTAGAGATGGAAATACTCACAACACTTAAGAAGCATTTAGATGAGTACTTGAAACGTCCAAGTGCTGGGAATGGGATTAGAATGGAGAGGTGCTTGATATCTGGCACTGACGCAATGGGTTGGAGGGATTGTTTTTGTGCTGTAAACATCTGCGGGCGGGATTTTACAGTCTTGCTCAGGCGCATTTGTAAAATTCCGCCCGAAGCCAACAGAGATTTCTGTTCTGGGAACTTCACCTGCCTCGATTCTGGGGCAGATGAGGTGGTAGGGTTTTGGACTATGACTCTATGACTAGCAAAGGGCACGTGCCCAGAGGAATAAATTCCAGCGAGGCACATGTACCTATTAGTGTCTATCCCATCAGCAGCATGAATAATTAGGAATATGACCCAGCAGGAGTAAATCTCAGCAAGGGGCATGTATCCAAAAGCATTGAGATAGATGATCATGTTCATATTGAATGGTGGAGCAGGCTCAAGGGACCAAAAGGCCACTTGCCTTCCTACTTTCTATGTTTCTACTGGAGTATGCCACAATACTGCGCATGTTGGTGTTGTAGTACAATGTCCCTCCCCACATATTAACATTTAAATTGAAACAACAATTCTAATGCCCACATTCAAATTCCCCCATGGGTTTTCTGCACTCTTCCAATCCTAGCCACTTGCACATTCTCAGTTTCCATCACTCCTAGTACTAATGGTCGTGCCTTCAGCAACTTGTCCCTAAGCTTTAAAATTCTCTCCCTAAATCATCCCACTTCTCTCCCATTCTCCCTTTCATCAGGATGTTCCTTTAGACAGATGCTGATAGGATGTTTCCTCTTGCAGGACAGACTATAAAACCAGAGAATACACTTTAAAAATAAGGAGTCTCCCATTTAAGATGGAGATGAGGAGATTTTTTTATTTCTTTCGGAGCATTGTGAATTTGGAACTCTCTTGCTTAGGGAGTATTGAGGCAGTGTCATTGAATTTTGTTAAGGCAGAGGCAGATAGACTTTTGACTAACAAGGAATCAATGGGAAGTAGTTAGGAATGTGGAGTAAAAAATACTCCACATTCATATACTCCAAATATATACAAATATATACAAATACTCCACATTCATGATAAAATCAGCCATGATCTTATTGAATGGTGAAGCAGGCTCGAGGGCCCAAAGGGCCTATTCCTGATTCTAATTCCTATGTTCGTAAGACCTGTTTGGTCATGCTTTTGGCCTATGGTACTAATATTGATGTAAGTGATTTGGAGTCAAATGTTGATAACATACGTGTGAATTACCCAAGGTTGCTTTACTCTGATAGGGATTATTCCCCCACCGACTTCCGTGGCATGTTTTCCCGTGGTTTTCCCATTGTCTACTGGCAGGATTTTCCAGTCCTACTGAAGTCACTGACCATTGCTCACTGGCTACATTGCTGGGCAACTTGTCATGGGCGGGTCACCTTTGGTGGGACTGGAAGATCCTGCCAGCAGGAAGTGCCAGTAAATACCATTCTATTGACTTTACATAAATCATAAAATTCCTATAGGGCAGGAGACCATTTGGCCCATCATGTCTTGCACCAACTCCCCGACAAAGCATCTTTCCCAGGTCCACCCCGTTATCTGTATTACTTTCCGCATTTATCCTGCTAATCCCCCTGACCTACGCATCTTGGGACATTAAGAGGCAAATTTAGCATGGCCAATTGATCCAAGCTGCACATCTTTGGCCTGCAGGAGGAAACTGGAGTATCCCCACATGGATCCAAAGAGAACGTGCAAACTCCACACAGACAGACTCCCAAAGTCATAATCGAACCTTGGCGCTGTGAGGCAACAGTGCTAACCACTCATAGAATCATCATAGAATCCAACAGTGCAGAAGGAGGCCATTCAGCCCATTGAGTCTGCACCAACAGCAATCATACCCAGACCCTATTCCCATAACTACGTGCATTTACCCTAACTAGTAACCCTGACACTAAGGGGCAATTTAGCATGGCCAATCCAACCTAACTCGCACACCTTTGGCTCTTTGGCACATCTGAATAAAGAACAATGAACAAATAAAAGTACAATACAGGAACAGGCCTCCAAGTCTACACCCATCATGCTGCCTGTCTGAACTAAAATCCCTGGCAGAGTCCATATCCTTCCATTCCAATCCCATTCATGTATCCGTCTAGTTGCCCCTTAAATGCCGTAATCATACCTGCTCCCACCACCTCCCCAGAGAGGTGCCACCCTGAAATGCAAATTGTTATTGTTCATAGTTTCTATTATGAATTTAATGAATGGCAAGAAAACTTCTAATCAGTCTTATATGACAAAAACATACTTTATATGTATGGTGTTAAGAAGACAACTTGGGAGATTAAGTTAGTGTTATATTTGTACAGGAGATCGCAATCAACTAATTGCCCTGTAGGTGGAGCCAGTGTTGATGATATCCATGAGCAGACCTAGTCTGCTGAACCTTCATGTTTGAGCAGTCACAGTTCTGCTGGTTGAATAAACAGAGAAAACAATTTTTTGCAAAGGTCAGAAGAGATCCTTGTGACTAAACACTGTTATTTGATGAGTCACTGGCTGCACATAAAACTGAAAAAAAAAGTCATGAGATTCCGACAATTATCTTACACCATGCAGAAATGCCGCTTAAACCTTCCTTGGAGAAGTTTGTTATAAAAGCTGCATTGTTTTACTGATGATTAAGAATCTTTTAATTATGTAAGTATAAATAGAAGGGCAAATACATTTTAACGATTCTCAATTCTCTGCAGCCTCTTAGATGCCAAAATTAATAGTTGCTACATCTACCATTTCCAATTCCCATTTGAGCCTAAACTTCTTCCAACATTTGTGGCATCTTCTTCAATCCTGATTCTCTCTATATCCACCTCCAGTCCAGTCTTCCTGTCTTGACATTTTGTTTTTCACCAGAGTTCAGGTTTCTTAAAGGCTGTTTTCTCTTCTAATCACTCTCTAGCACTTTCTATTCAAACTTTGGATCCAAAGATTCTAATAAGAAGTCTCACAACACCAGGTTTAAGTCCAACCAGTTTATTTGCTGGTTGGACTTAAACCTGGTGTTGTGAGACTTCTTACTGTGTTTACCCCAGTCCAACAGCGGCATCTCTACATCCAAAGATTCTATAAAGCATGCACGCCTGCTGTGTACAGTTGCTCCTGGAATTAGTTTTTTTTTGTTATCATTCATGGGACATGGGTGTTGCTGGTTAGCCAGCATTTATTGCCCATCTCTAGTTGCCTGAGAGCAGTTCAGAGTCAACCACATGAAGTCACATGTAGGTTAGACCAGGTAAGGAAGGCAGATTCCTTTCCCTACAAAACATTAGTGAACTAGATGGGTTTTTGTGACAATTGACAATGGTTTCATGGTCAGCAGTAAATTTTTAATTCCAGATATTTTTGTTGAATTCAAATTCCACCATCTGCCGTGACGGGATTCGAACCTGGATCTCCAGAACATTAGCTGAGTTTATGGATTAATATTCTAGTGATAATACCATCTTCGCCATCTACTTCTAAGGTGAAAAATATCATTCACAAGGGCACACAACAGGAGAGCGCATGTGTTAGGAGCAGGAGGAGATCATTCAGTCCTTCAAACCTGTTCTATCCACTGTTTGATAAGATGGTGAGTGATCTGAATATGGCCTCAAATCCACTTTCTTGTCTGTTCCCTATAAACCCTGACTTATTTGTCAACCAAAATCTTCAATCCTGAATCTATTTAATTGTCAGCTAAATATTTGGCCTCTGGGAAAGCGAACTCCACAAGCGAAAGACACTGAGAGAAGACTTTGCCTTCTCTCAGTCTTAAGGGCCTTGAGGCATAATGGGTAGGGTATGTAGTGAAATATCATGACTTTCAAGGATATGGGACAAGTGCGGGAAAATGGGATCAGAATGCCTTTAGTGATAGTTACTGTTGGTTGATGGCCCTAAGGGCCTTTTCTACACCGTATGACTCTATGGGCGGAATTTTCATGTCCAGTCCATCATAGGAATTGTAGCAGGTGGGGCACAGACCATGCATAGGTCTGTTGACCTTCGGGTGGGATTTTCCAGTCTTGGGGTAAGTGTGGCGGGAATATCTCGCTCTGTGACTATGACTCTATGGGCAGGATTTTCAGGCCACGCCTGCTCCCAAGATCGGAAAATCCTGCCGAGATCAACAGACCTTTGCATAGTCTTGTGCTCTGTCCGCTATAATGCCCGTGCTGGGGGGTGTTCCGCCTTATGACTCTAAGTAGGAGACTCTTAATTTCCATACTGTGTCCCTTGATTCTAGTCTCCCCACAAGGAGAAAGATCCTCTCAGCATCCACCATGTCAAGTCCCCTGAGAATCTTTTACGTTGCAATCAGATCACCTCTCATTCTTCTGAATTACGATAGGAATAGATCCAATCTACTCGACATTTCCTTATAAGATAACTTCCCTCGTCCCAAATATCAGCCGAATGAACCTTCTCTGAACTGCTTCTAACGCAATTCTCAGCTGCATGCAGCACTCAGCCCACTGCACTTTAGGACTAATACTCCCCAGTACCTAAAGCTGCCATGGATTATAGGTTGCTCTCCCCTTTGAGAGAGAGCTGACTGATGGTGATTTAACCTAAGGGTCACCACACCGCAGGTGAGGGCAAGGTTGAGAAGGCGAAGCCTTCATGAATAACCTCAGCCAGTACGGGAATTGAACCCAAGTTGTTGGCCTCACTCTGCATCACTAGCCAACTTTCCAGCCAACTGAGCTAAAGCAACACAGTACCAGTGCTCTGCGCAACTGCAGAATAATAACTTCTTTATATTCCATTCCCCTTGCAACAAACACCAGCATTCCATTTGTATTCCTAATCATTTGCTGCCCTGCATACCAATCTTTTTGTGATTCAAGTCCCAAGATATCCAACTCCCTCTGTAGTTCTGCAATCTCTCCATTCAAGTAACATTCTGCTTTTCTATTCTTCTTGTCAAAGTAGACAAGTTCATATTTTTCCATATTATACTCCACCTGCCAAGCTTTTGCCAACTCATTTATCCTATTTAAATCTCTCCAATCACTCTATGTCATCTTGCCAACTTACTTTCCTATCTAGCTTTGCGTCATCAGCAAATTCAGCTATCTAGCTTTCAGCACCTTCACCCGAGTTATTGATCTGAATTGTAAATAGTTGATACTCCAACACTGATCTCTTGTTCCCTGTTATGCCAAAGGCGTCCTGCTGAACTGTGGCTCCTCAAGTTTGATTTGTACATTTTCAACTTTTTGTCAAATAATAATTTTGTCAAATAATAATTATCTGTCCCCCACTCCAATAGAATCGAGCTATTAGCATTCTATGTGTCAGAGATTGCCTGTTCTGTTACTATCACTGCAAAATTTTTAACGTTTATTAGTTTCACAAAATAGGCTTGCATTAACACTGCTATGAAGTTACTATGAAAATCCCCTTGTCGCCACACTTCGGCATCTCTTTGGGTACACTGAAGGAAGAATTTAGCCTGGCCAATGCACCTAACCAGCATGTCTTTTGGACTGTTGGAGGGAATTGGAGCACTCGGAGGAACCCACGTAGACAACATATAGACTCCGCATGGATAGTGACCCAAGCCTGGAGTTGAACCCAGGTCCCTGGCATTGTGAAGCAGCAGTGCTAACCACTGTGCCACCATGCACTCTCCAATGTGCCTCTAGATTTGTTTCTTCCTTCCATTCTTGTTAAGCAACAATTCTATTCTGAGAAAGAGAAGGGAGTTCCTAGGCTGTCCCAGTCAGCAAAGTTTCTGCAGCCAATTCTACCTGAGAAACCAGATTCGTGGACAATTGTCTCTATCTTTGGCACAATCTGTAATAAATGCTATGAATGCCTACATAGCAATTATTGTCCTCTTCTGCAGAAACTGAGCAAACACAGTTCCCTCCTGCTGTCAACCTCAATAACTCCTCTGTCATCAACATTCAAAATGTTAAGCAAATGTATTTCCAAAATTGACAACAAAGCATATTAAAGTAATAATGCTTCTTTTTTACCTTTTTAAATTTGCAAGAGGCCCTGATGCAAAGGTTTCTTGTTTAATTACCAATTTGATGTAAAACAGACTGCGCAATTAACCCTCACATTGAGTAAGTCTGGTTTTGGAACTTACAGCTTGTGCTTGGGGGATATATTGTAAATACTTGAATATAGACATCAAAGGAAATCGCTCGTAGCTTTGGGCAAGGTGTATAAAATGTTATTGAAAACAACATTTCCCTGTAGTTGGGATTATATATCCTGTTATGCTCATATTTAATATTTGGCAGCTTGTGCTCCACACCCTTCACATTCTTCTTCCTTGACAAGGAAATCAAATGCCTTCACACTTTTGTGAAAGGTTGGAAGTATCTCTTTTGACCTTTTTAGTTAGTTAGGGCTGGAACATAAACCTAGAAATAGTCAGTGCATGCTTTCTGCCTGTGGGGATCCAGGATGCACTTTGGTAAAACGCAACCTTTAGGACAACACAATAGCACATTGTAATGATGTCTAATATACTGTGCCAAAAGACAGGAAGATGAGATTGTGCCAATGTTTTCATGTCAGATCTCAAGGATCTAATTTATGAAGAGAAGTTAGGAACATTGCTTTTGTCATTTGGACATTGAAGACATTTATGAAAGTTTTCAAAATAATGAAGGGAATTCATAATATTTACCACTGACAAACTTTTTTACCCTGACAATAAGCTTAAAAATTAGTAGATGTAACTGTGATGCCATGAACTTATGAGTAACAATGGTGCAGGGAAAACTACCAGATGTGCAGATGTCAATTTTAACCCTATCTATTTGATAGTCAGGGGTATGATGTCAGTTAAACATAGAGGTCGGAGGAAAGGCACTGCGTTCCTGCAAAGATCCCACAAACTCCTTCCTGAACATTTTAACTCCTGGGATTTTGAGAGGTAGGAGACTGTTTGCTGCATGGGAGTAGAGGACTCATAAATATCAAGTAATATGGTCTGATGATGTGCTTTGAATCTTGGCATTAATTCACTATGGAGATGTGTGAATGGCCAGGCTACCAGCAAAATACTGGCTTGAAGCAGCATTCGAGCAGAGAGTTCCTGATAGGTATCACTTTTTTTACATTTTTGAGATGTTCCTTGTGGTGCAGGAGGAATAGACACGTCCAACTTGGTCCAACAAAAACCTTTGAGAATACCCTTTTCCATGCTTCCCGCACCAAACTCCCATTCCCATACCACACATCCTGTAACAGGCTTCTGATTCTTGCCCTGGGTTAAAATCTGGCCTATAACGTAACAATATTTGGTAAGTTATATTAGGAAGCCATTTCTGCAAACTGTATAATTGAATCAAATGTCAAAAAGCTTGAGGAGATATTCAACTTGTGAAAAACAGATAGCCATAAATTGAATATTAGGAGAGCATCCCAGCTTCTCAATTCATTCCACTGAAGTATATAGGTGAGTCAGTAAGCTCATAGGATACCCTCAGTACAGAAGGAGACCTTTCAGCCCATTAACTCTGCACTGACTCTCTGACAGAGTATCTTTTACAAGCCCTCTCCTCACCCTATCCCCTGTAAACATTTATCATAGCTAATCCGTCTAACCTATATATTTTGTGATACTAAGGGGCAACTTAGACGGTCAATCTATCTAACTTGCACATATTTGGACTGTAGGAGGAAACCAAAGCAAACACAGGAACAATGTACAAACTCTACACAGACCATGACCCAAGGCTGGAATTGAACTTGTGAATCTGGTGATATGGGACTGTAGTGCTAACCACTGCACCACCCAGCTGCCCATAAGCTTTGGTGTAGTTTGCCTTGTAAAAGAGGAATATGGCTATTTTTCCAATGATTCTACTGGCTACCTTTTCACAGTCCGGTGCCATTTAGTTTTCTACCTTAACAATATTCAAATTGTGGGGAATAAACAAGAACCTTTCAAATAAACTGCTTTACTCAAACAGGAAGGAGGCAGAAAGCAGGAAACCACAGGCCTATTAGTTTAACATCTGTCATTGGGAAAATGTTAGAAGGCCTTTATTAATGATGTTGTTGGAGTGCACTTGGAAAAATTTAAGATAATCAGGCAGGGTTAATGTGGTTTTGTGAAAGGACAATCATGTTTAACTAATTTATTGGAATTCTTTGAAGGAGTCATAGAATCAAAGTCATAGGGGTTTACTGCATGGAAACAGGCCCTTTGGCCCAACTTGTCCATGCTGCCCTTTTTTTAAAATCCCTAAACTAATCCCAATTGCCCACATTCGGTCCATATCTCTCTATACTCATTGTACCCATGTAGCTGTCTAAATGTTTTTTAAAAGACAAAATTGTACCCACCTTTACTACTACCTCTGGATCTTGTTCCAGGCATTCATCACCCTCTGTGTGAAAAAATTGCCCCTCTGGACACTTTTGTATCTCTCCTCGCTCACCTTAAACCTACGCCCTCTAGTTTTAGACTCCTCTACCTTTGGAAAAAAATATTTACTATCAAGCTGATCTGTGCCCCCCATTATTTTAAAGACATCTACAAAGTCACCCCTCAGCCTGTTATGCTCCAGAGAAAAAAGTCCCAGTCTATCCAACCTTTCCTTATAACTCAAGCCATCAAGTCCCGGTAGCAACTTGGAAATTTTTTCTGCACTCTTGCTAGTTTAATAATATTCTTTCTATAATAGAGTGACCAGAATTGTACACAGTATTCCAAATGTGGCCTTACCAATGTCTTGTACACCTTCAACAAGACGTCCCAACTCCTGCATTCTGTGTTCCCATCGATGAAACCACGCATGCTGAATGCCTTCTTCACCATTCTGCCCACCTGTGACTCCACTTTCAAGGAGCTATGAACATGTACCCCTAGATCTCTTTGTTCTGTAACTCTCCCCAACACCTTACCGTTAACTGAGTAAATTCTGCCCTGATTCGATCTACCAAATGCAATATCTCACATTTATCTAAATGAAACTCCATCTGCCATTTGTCAGCCCACTGGCCCAATTGATCAAGATCCTGTTGCAATCGGAGATAACTTTCTTCACTGTCCACTATGTCACTAGTCTTGATATCATCTGCAAACTTACTAACAATGCCTCCTATATTCTCATCCAGATCATTAATATAAATGACAAATAACAGTGGACGCAGTACTGAGCCCTGAGGCACACTGCTGGTTACAGGCTTCCAGTTTGAAAAACACCTTTACAATTACCTTCTGGCTTCTGTCAAAAAGCCAATTTTGTATCCATTTAGATTCTTCATCCTGGATCCTTTGAGCTTCAACCTTATGCAACAATCTACCATGCGGTACCTTGTCAAAGGCCTTGCTGAACTCCATGTAGACAACATCATTGAGCTGCCTTCATCTACCTTCTTGGTTGCTCCTTCAAAAAACTCAATCAAATTTATTAGACATGATTTTATACCCACAAAGCCAAGCTGACTGTCCCTAATATGTCCTTGCATCTCTAAATGTCTGTAGATCCTGTCTCTCAAAATACTTTCCAATAGTGTACTCACCATGGATGTGAGGTTCACTGCCGTATAATTCTCAGCTTTTCCCTGCAGCACTTTTTAAACAAGGACACAATATTTACCACTCTCCAATCTTCAGGCATCTCACCTGTGACTATTAATGATTCAAATATCTCGGTTAGGAGACCTGCAATTTCCTCCCTAGCCTCCCACAATGTCCTGGGGTATACTGCATCAGGTCCTGGGGATTTATCTATTTTGTTGCACTTTAAGACTTCCAGCACCTCTTTCTCTGTATCATGTACACTCCTCAAGACATCACTATTTAATTCCCCAAGTTCCCTAACATCTATGGGATGTTTTCTCAACAGTAAATACTGATGAATATTCATTTAGGATCTCATCCATCTCTTGTGGATCTGCACATAAATGACCTTGTTGATCCTTAAGAGGCTCTACTCTCTCCCTTGTTACTCTTTTGCCTTTTATCCTTTGCCTTAACTTCCAAAACAATCTTGTGTCCCCTTTTTGCCCTCCTGATTTCTCTTTTAACTCTACTCCTACACCCCCCATACTCTTCAAGGGATTCACTTGATCTACATTCAATTCAGTCACAGGGTCTGTGGATAAAGAGGTGACAGGGCAACACGGTGGCACAGTGATTAGCATTGCTGCCTCACAGCGCCAGGGACCTGGGTTTGATTCGCGGCTTGGGTCACTGCCTGTGTGGAGTTTGCACGTCCTCTCCGTGTCTGTGTGGGTTTCCTCCGGGTGCTCCGATTACCTCCCACAGTCTGAAAGACCTGCTGGTTAGGTGCATTAATCTGAACAGGTGCCAGGGTGTGGTGACTACGGGACTTTCACAGTAACTTCATTGCAGTGTTAGTATAAGCTTACTTGTGACAATAAATAAACTTCAAAGGAATGAATGTACTGTGTTTACATTTCTAGAAAGCATTTGCTAAGGCGCAATGTCAAAGATTATAGCAAAAAAAAAGCTTGATGTCAATATATTGGCACAGATAGAAAATTGGCTAGCTAGCAGGAAGCAGGAGATCGGCATAAATGTATCATTTTCTGGTTGGCAGGATGTAACGAGTGATGAGCAACAGGATTCAATGCTGGGGCCTCAGCTTTTTGCAACTTATATAAATGCCTGGCCTTTTAAGTAGCACCACCACAGGGCCCATTCTGCAGCTCCACTCTGTTTTCTTAAGAATGGACAATGCGCAGGTTGCCAGGATATGTATTGTCTAATATTGGTATACTGGCATCACATCTGTTAATTGTGACATCAGGATAACACCGTTTTCATGCATCCGGTTGAATACAATATTACAGCTGCATGCACTGAAGAACTGAGCTTAGTCTGGCAGCTTCAATATTGTCAATTAGTGCCCCATATCTTCTCACCAAGAACATTTTCCAATTATGGCTACATGCCTCTGGATCAGATATGGCCGCCGTATCAATCGCTTTTCTCTTACCACCACCAGTGCTGCTTTCTCAAGGAGAGCTACTTCATGTAGCCATGTTTCCCCCTCCACCTGTCATGTTCTGTTGTGTGTTACCTTATTAAAGAACAAAGAACAAAGAAATTTACAGCACAGGAACAGGCTTTTTAGTTCTCCAAGCCTGCACAGACCATGCTGAATTAAAACCCCCTATCCTCTGGGAGCTTTTCCCATTCTATTCATATATTTGTCGAGACACCTCTTAGACGTCACCATCATATCTGCTTCTACTACCTCCCCCGGCAGCGAGTTCCAGGCACTCACCACCCTTTGTGTAAAAAACCTGCTTCATACATCTGCTTTAAACATTGCCCCTCTCACTTAAACTTATACCCTTAGTAATTGATTCTTCCACCCAGGGAAAAAACTTCTGATTATCCACTCTGTCCATGATCTTGTAGACTTCTTTCAGATCGCCCCTTAACTTCTGTCGTTCCAGTGAGAACAAACCAAGTTTCTCCAACCTTTTCTTATCACTAATGCCCTCCGTGCCAGGCAACATGCCCTAGTAAATCTTTTCTGTACCCTTTCCAAAGCCTCCATATCCTTCTGGTAGTATGGCAACCAGAATTGAACACTATATACCAAGTGCGGCCTAAGGTTCTATAAAGCTGCGATATGACTTGCATGCTGTATGCCTTCTTGACTACCTTCTCCACCTGCATTGTCACTTTCAGTGACCTGCATACCTGAGCACTCAGATACCTTTGCCTATCTTAACTTTTAAGGGTTCTGCCATTTAATGTATATTTCCTAGCTTTATTAGACCTTTTAAAATGCATTCCCTCACATTTGTTTGGATTAAATCTATCTGCCATCTCTTTGCCCAACTCTCCAACCAATCTATATCCTGCTATATCCTTTGATGGTCCCCATCACTATCTGCAAATCCACCAACTTTTGTGTCGTCCACAGACTTACTAATTAAACCAGTTACATTTTCCTCCAAATAATTTGCAAAGGTCCCAGCACTGATCCCTGAGGAAGGCCACTTGTCACAGCCCTCTGTTCATAAATTCAGCCTTCCACTGCTACCCTGTAACTTCTATGACCGAACCAGTTCTGTATCCATCTTGCCAGTCACCTCTGATCCCATGTGATTTCATCTCCTGTGCCAATCTGCTATGAAGGATCTTGTCACAGGCCTTACTGAAGCCCATGTAGACAACATCCACTGCCCTACTCTCATCAATCATCTTCGTCACTTCCTCGAAAAACTTGATCAAGTTAGTGAGACACAATTTCCCCTTCATAAAACCATATTGTCTCTCACTTATTTTCAAATGAGAGCAAATCTTGTCTCGAAGAATCCTCTCCAATAATTTCCTTACCACTGATGTAAGGCTCACTGACCTGTAATTACCTGGATTATTCTTGTTATTCTGGAAAAGAAAAGCCGGTCATTGTGAACGAGTGCATTGGCAAATAGGATGCTACATCCAATTGAAGATCTGTGAGATATTGGAGGTATGACTGCTGGATTATATTAATATCGGCATTAGTTAGATAGTAGATAAAGTGTGTTGATATTAGAATATAGAAAATCTACAGCACAAACAGGCCCTTCGGCCCACAGGTTGGGTCAATGATAACCCTACCAATTAGGTTTACTATAACCCTCAATCCTATTAAGCCTATGTACTCATCCAGAAGTCTCTTAAAAGACCCTATCAAATTTCCCTCCACCACTACCAATGGCAGCCAATTCCACTCGCCCACAACCTTCCGAGTGAAAAACTTACACGTGGTATCTCCTCTGCACCTACTCCCCAGCACCTTGAACCTGTGTCCTCTTGTAGCAACCATTTCAGCCCTGGGAAAAAGCCTCTGAGAATCCACCCGATCTACACCTCTCAACATCTTATACACTTCTACCAGGTCACCTCTTATCTTTTGTCTCTCCAAGGAGAAAAGACCGAGCTCCCTCAACCTATCCTCATAAGGCATGCCACCCAATCCAGGCAACACCCTTGTAAATCTCTGTACCCTTTCAATAGCTTCCACATCCCTCCTGTAATGAGGCAATCAGAACGGAATATTTTGATAATGCTGCTGGTGATGGAGCTGTTACTGAGAAATTTGCGAGATGGAATCTTATCTTGATTGCTCATGGCAAATCATTTAATTATTCCTCAGTGCTTCTGCATAAATACTCTATTTCTATCATGGCTAAATGTCATTTGCAATTCAGAAAACAATTGAAGATCATTTTGGTGGTGCAGATAAAGACTTAGATAATTGAAATAAAATATGGTTCAAAAATAGTGATTGTTCATTTGAATTCACAACCTAATACTAAGAAAGGATTATGAAGTAAAATGCATTCTCTTAAACCATACCCATTCTTATTTTAACACTCAGCTGGAACTTGCAACACTGTGAAGGTAATCAGTTGTGAGCTATGTATCTTTTCATTTTTTCCTGTCCAATTAAACATACCCCATTGAGTGTAACTTCAGGGGACACGGCGGCACAGTGGTTAACACTACTGCTCACAACATCATGGACCCAGTTCAATTTTGGTTTTAGGTGACTGTCTGTGTGGAGTTTGATTTTTCTCTTCTTTTCCGCATGAGTTTCCTCCGCATGTTCTAATTTCCTCCCATATTCCAAAGATGTACAGTTAGGGTGATTTGCCATGCTAAAATTGCCCCTTAGTGTCGGGGGTGATGAGGGCACGGTGGGGTTAGCAGCAGAAATACATGGGATTACAGAGATAGGGCCTGGCTGGTATTGTCAGTGCAAGTTTAATGGGCCGAATGGCCTCATTCTGCAGTGCACGGATTCTATGAATGCCAACTGACAATATGGCAGCATCATTCTGAACATCAGAGGCCAATTTTCATTGAGTGTTGATTTTTTGCCAAGTGTTAATGACTGCACTGGTGTTGCAGCTGCTAGGACAGGGTTAAGTGGATAGATTGTATTTTGAAATATATTCTAATGATACCGGAGTCAGAGAGTCTATAAAAGGTGGAGTTTGCAATTAGTGAGTAATTTCCAATAGCAAAAATCTTCTCTATCTACTTGTAATTTGTGTGTGCTTCAGTCAGTGGGCATGAGGTATAAGCCACAGGAGTGCCCTGTTGAGCACCATTGCTCCTGACCCAATGTGTGATGTGTCAGATTTTAATGTTATCCTTTGATTGTATATTTACATGTGTATATAAAAATATAATTATCAGTTTTAGATGGGTATTGGAACTCCGTGTGAAAGAAATAGTGCTTTTGTTCAGCAAATACATCCCAATTTCTTTATAAAAGCAAATTACTGCGGATGCTGGAATCTGAAACCAAATGAGAAAATGCTAGAAAATCTCAGCAGGTCTGGCAGCATCTGTAAGGAGAGAAAAGAGCTGATGTTTCAAGTCCACATTATCCTTTGTCAAAGCTGACAATATCTTTATGCCTGAACCATTTTTCAGTGATGCCTATATACCATCTTCAGCTCTCCTGCAGAGGCCTTGCAGCACAATGGTAGTATCCCTTCAGGTTCGAGCCCAATGGCAGGACTTGCTGGCCACAGAAGGGGCATTCAGCTCGGGTTCCACAGACTGATAATCAGCTTGGATATCCCTCCCTTTGTTACCCCACCATCCCTCAAAGGGTAAAAAACAGTGCGTTGTGAAAATATGCAAGAGAGGAAGAGTTCTCTTCTGTATCATACTGCAGCATTTCCAGGAAAATATAACAAATATTGTTTGGCTTTCCTATGCCCTGATTGTTTTTGGAACAGGAAATAATTTAGTCAAGTAATACACAGAACTGAACACATTTGTTTTAGAGTTCATTATATATTTATGTTATCATTAACCAGTTTATCAACTCTTGGATACTTCATCAGCCATTTGATATCATCATACCCCAATTAGCCAAGCCTGAGAATTATGCTAGTAAAAAAAGCCAAGTTATATAAAAATAACATGATAAAGTTTGCAGAAAATATTATATTTAGAAAAAACAATTGATAAATCTTTTGAAATTTGCTGTAGTGACTTGTTATTTGCAGTCAACATCCTCAATGAGATTGCTGCTTTGGAACTATTCCATTATTCTTTGCATAAACTAGCTGGACTATTGATTAGATTACAGTCTTTTTCAGGTATCCATTAAGTTAACTACTTTTCTTAATTAGATCACAGCCTGGTAATCACTCCCAGGCATCCATTATTCTTTTCTATAAGCCAACTAAACCCATCACTTAAATTCTACCTTTGTACTCACTCCCAGGGATCCTTCTAGGTCAACTAAACCCCTTGTTTATGTGAAAATCTTGGAGTTTCTCCCCAGGATATACATCCCCTACATAAACCATATAAATCTCTCAATTAGAATGCAGCTTTGTAACTGCTCTCAGGAATCCATTATTCTCTATATTTAACCATCTAATCCTTTCTCGATTATATCACTATTTTTTAATGAGTTCCAAGTATTACAGGTAATTAGATAAGAACCCGGATTTTGCAGTGACATTAACAGCCAAGCTATCAACATCATTAGTAAGGAATAAATTTGATAGCAGTTTCCAGTACCCTCATTAATACAATAAACATGGAAATCAGGAAGTTGCTGTTTGAATTTCATGCTCCCCAAGAGGCTTTTCACTGAGATACCAGCCATTTAAACAAGTAAAAGGTTGAATTTACTCTACTTATTCTCTTGTCATCATTCTCATTGACACTCTCACAATTCAAGTTGACATCTGCTCAGGCTTCTGAGTTCCTGTCATAGGGCTTCACGTAGCCAAACTGCCCACCAATTTTTACAGATGCGCCACAGATATCCTTACCAGATAAGAAGTTTCACAACACCATGTTAAAATCCTTGGAATCATGAGCCTCTAGAGCACTGTCCCTTCATCAGGTGAGATTTGGAATCACAAAAGCTCATTATTCCAAATAAACCTGCTGGGGTTTAACTTGGTGTTGTGAGACTTCTTACTGTGCCCACTCCAATCCAACAGCAGCATTTCCACATCATGGTTTTCAAATATATCACAGCTTGGTATGGCTCCTGCTCTGTCCAAATCTGCAAGAAATTACAAAGGGATGTGAACAAAGCCCAGTCCATCACACAAACCAGTCGCCTATCCATTGACCTCTGTGTGCACTTCCTGCTGCCTCAGAAAAAGCAGCCAGCATAATCAAGGACCCCACACACTCCAGACATACTGTCTTCAATCTTCTTTCATCTGGAAAAAGATACAAAAGTTTGTGTCATGTACCAACCAATTCAAGAACACGTTCTTCCCTGCAGCCATCAGACTTTTCAATGGACCTACCATATATTAGGCTGATCTTTCTGTACACCCTATTGATAACTGCATCATTATAATCTGCACCATCTCCCTTCCTCCATCCCTATGCACTCAATGAACGGTATGTTTTACCGATATAGCGTGCAAGAAACAATACTTTTCACTGTATCCCAATACTGAATTAACGCAAAAAATCAAACCATTCTCGATCTACACATGGGACAAGATGTCCCACCAGTTAGTGGGATCCAGAATACAGGATTTTCATCCTTTATTTTCTTTCCCTGATGTCGCTTTGTCTCATCATTAAGATGTTGTGATTCAAAGTGTGATCCAACTTTATGGGCAAGCTGTGACCATTTTGAATTTGAACATTTAACATTTAACATTTTGAACATCCCCCTTTCAGTCAGTAAGCCTGCTTCAGGGTGAGCCTGACGGTCTTTGAAGCATTAAATTTGTCCTCCCTGGGACATTGACCAGTTGAGAGTTGAGAAAACAGGACATGGCAGGGAGATACTTTTCAGTCATCTGGACACAGTACACTGATGTTGCTTTTGCAGATGTTTTTTTCCTGAATGCTTGTGGTGCTGGCTTCAAGAACGTAATTAATCTTTGTTTAATGGTTCTCTTTAAGGCTTGTCCATACAGGTGTAAGTGAATTTTTAACACCAGAATAAGGTTTAATTATTATTGAACAACTTCTCCAGAATTGAAACTCAAACCTTTCTCTTCCTCTTACTTCACTTTTTGTCTGTGATTCAGATGCATTAGAATAGATCTCCAATTACTGTAAATTGCAGTGTAAAAGCCCACAAAGATTTACACACAGCTGTAAGCGTGATGAATGATGAATCCTGTTCATTCACTGCTGATCATTAAATCCGGTCTATCATTTATCCTATTGACTTCTATTAGAACAATTTAATTTTCTAAAATAACTTGCTTATGTCAGAAATTTTCCTTTCCATTGTTATTGCC
Organism: Sphyrna mokarran; assembly: GCA_024679065.1. NCBI lineage: Eukaryota > Metazoa > Chordata > Chondrichthyes > Carcharhiniformes > Carcharhinidae > Sphyrna > Sphyrna mokarran. The sequence continues at coordinate 27,485,734 of JAGIQG010000009.1, forward strand.
TGACCCAAGATCCACCTCATTGCTTCTGAACCAAAGCATCAAATAAACAAAATGTAGTAGAATAAGGTTGGAATTTTACCAGCACACCCACCCCAATTCTGGGGGTGGATAAGGTTCAGAGAACAGCATTCTCCATTAGCCTGAGGCGGGATTGTACAAACCTTGGTTTTACCTGCCAGTAAAATTTCACCCCAAGTCTTTAAAAGACATGACAATCAAACTACGTGGTTTATTGGACACTTCCATCTGATATACTGATTTTTACAGTCTGAAATTGAAATGAAACTTAAATACACAATATCCACTTTCCTGAACTGAAGATAAAAGCAAAACACTGCAGAGGCTGGGTCCTGAACCAAAAGCAGAAAATTCCTGATAATGTCAGCAGGTTGACAGCATCTGTGGAGAGAGAATAGAGTCAATGTTTTGAATGTGGAGCCTGATTTGAATCATTGGCTCTAGTCTCTCTTCACAGTTGCTATCAGACCTGCTTACTTCCTCCAGCATTTTCCATTTGTGTTTCTCTAACCGAAGGTTCGGTTTGATGGAAATAAGTGGGAGACAATTTTTTTTTAGATATTGTACAGGTGTTATGTTTACGTAATGGGAAAAATTACTCCCCTATTCTAACACTCCAGGATAGACTTTAACAGGAATTTTTCCGAATTAAGACAGGATGCGCTTTGCCAATATAGCAACCCATTATTTCACCACACTTTCAGATGGTGAAGAATTGGTTTTCTTAAGTTAAGCAAAGAAAAAGGTACGTTTATTGAAACTGTTTCCCAAATTTAAAAAAATAAACTAAGTAAATTGCAATCACTATTCGCGCATCACTTACATTTCTTGGGCACACACACTAGCACAGAAAACAGAAAAGAATAGCCAAATGATTTTTCATAGTTCGTGAAGAAGTTTAAATAAAGGAGTATACAGTTAGCAGTTTGTTTGGCTGGCTTAAATGTAGCAGTTCCACATTATGGCCATTTAATTCAGTTGTCTTCCCGAGTGTGGTTTAATGGAGCAGACTTTTGGGCTTTAGTCCCAAATGATTTCAGTTTTTCAGTAGATTTCTCTTCTCATAATGGACACTGTTGGGTCCATTCGTTCATTTGAAGAGACGAGAGGACTGCATTAGTTTGAATTTTAAAATGATTTTCTTTGATTGAAAAAAAACTTAAATAATTAACATGACAGAAGCAAAAAAATCAAACTTGGAGGCTGGCTTGTTGACCAGACCCTCTACAAATAAAAATCATGTACTGAAATAAGAGGAATCTAAGAACTGAACTGAACACACACTCTCTAAAATCAAAATATATTTCAACTTTTATCTCATTATTGGAAGTGTTTTTCGCATGCTGTATCCGTCTAAAGAAACAATCCTTGTAACTGCTGTTATGGGAAACTGTTGTTTGCCTGTACTGTGTACCCTTCAGGAATGCAATCAATATTTAGCTAACCCATCATGCCCTCTGATTCTACATATAATCAAGTTATCTACAATTGTTCAGTTTAGCAGGTTTAGTTAACCCCTACAGTCTAGCACTTGAATGTAATTGTGCGTAGGTAGAAATATCTTGAAATTAAGTGTTTGCATAGACTGAAGCAAACACAGGATCCCTCAGGTACTTTACAAATCCAGGCGCAATACTTTTAAGAGAGAGAATGTTCAAACATCATTCTGACTTCTGCTTGGTAACACAGCCCCTTAAATACCCAGCTGGCTGAGTGTTCCAGAGGAATTTGATTCATCCATGTCTATTGCAATCATTGTGTTAGAACAAATTATTGCCTTTTGATGTCTCATCTCAGAACCAAGTGAGAAATTTCAGGATAGCCAACAGGAATTGGGGTCTTTCATGCTCGCAGGAGATTGACTGTTCTGTTTCATACCACTTGCTGGAATGCAAGCGAGTTTATTATAGTCATCTGGCATCCTTCCTTGTCTTAAGAGGATCTCAACTTGTTTTTAAAACGCAGGCAGAGAAATAGAAATTGGAAATTGTGTCTTTTCTGTAAAAAAGTATCCTCATAAGCAGACACAAAGAAGATTGAAGGTAATGCTAGGGAAAATAAGGTGTCCCAAGGAAGTCACAAAATTTGATTGACCTTGGGTTTGAAACACTGAAATTTGAAGAGAAAGGAAAGGCTGAGGAAAATACGGTGTTTCTCATTTTGGAGGCTCTGGAATCGAATCCATAAGAGAAAGAAACTGTGAAATAAATCTTGGTTTCAAACAGTGAGAATGTAGGGAGAAGGAAGAATTTGTTGGACAACATATAATGAACTTAGAAGAAACTAGAGAAGATATTTCAAATTTGTCTGAGTACATTGTACACAAACATTCATTCCCTCTACCACCGACATACAGTGGTAGCCAAGTGTACCATCTACAAGATATACTGCACGAACTCACCAAGGTTCCTTAGGCAGCATCTTCCAAACCCATCTAAAAGATCAAGAGGAGCAGATACCTGGGAACACCACCTTCTGGAGATTCTCCTCTAAGTCATTCCCCATCCTGATTTGGATATATATCACCGTTCCTCCACTGAATGCAGCTCATCACCATCTCCTGATGGGCAACTAGGGATGGACAATAGGTGCTGGTCTAGTCAGCGATGCCCACATTCCACAAAATGAATTTTAAACAGTAGCACTGATAAAACAAATATCTGAACGTTACTTCAGAGAGGGAATTTGGAGATTGGAGTTGAGTGTTCCTTTATCTGATAATGTGTTTTTATTTAGAGAAACTTCATTGTACCTGGGACTGGTATTGGTCTTGTGAGTGGAATAATGATTCATAAAGTGTTCCGCACTGTGATTCTCCGGAAGGAACCGGGATTTAAAAGACAGTGAAAATAGTAGTTCTGGAGCATAACCTGCTCTTATCTGAATACTTCTCATGGAGTGTTTTTATCTTCTACATCACAACTTTTTAAAAACTCTGTGAAGGGATAAGGGCATGGATTTGAATTCCAGAAATCTGACATTCCATTTGTGAAGGTTGGGTTCTTGAAAGATTGCCATTTATGTTAAGTTTTTGAACAACATACTACCCTTTCTACTTCCAGATAGAAAATGTTTTGTTAAACAGTGTGCCAAAGCTCCATATTACTTTGAAATTCTTAAAACAACACATTAGGTGGAGACTTTAAACTCTATATCACATAACAGTCACAATTTGTTAATTCTCACAATACATGTCTGGACTTAATTTCAAGGCATCACATTCAGTTAAATTTGTTTGACTCATTTATCCCTAAATCGCATCAAATGATTGGAGTAATTAGATTAGGTAAGAAGAGATTTCTAAATACTTCAAATTTTAATTTTTGGACAGTTAAACTTGCTTTAGGTCACCCACTTCAAGCTGGGCTGTGTTGCTACCATAAAAATTCAGAATTATTTCTTGTCACATGGGACGTATGTTTGATTAATCCATTGGTATTGACTGAACTTTTGAATGCCCTATGGTAAAGCATTTTCTTGGCACAGCAGCACATCGGTTAGCACTGCTGCTTCACAGCTTCAGGGATGTAGGTTCAATTCCCAGCTTGGGTCATTGTCTATGTGGAGTTTGCACATTCTCCTCGTGTCTATGCAGGTTTCCTCCGGGTGCTCCAGTTTCCTCTCACAGTCCAAAGATGTGTGGGTTAGGTTGATTGGCCATGCTAAATTGCCCCTTGGTGTCCTGAGGTATGTGGATTAGTGGATAAGGTATGGAGGTAGGGTGTGTGTGGGATTGTGGTTGGTGCAGACTCGATGGGCCAAATGACTTCTTTCTGCACTGCAGAGTTTTTGTCAATTCACTGGCTGCTTAGGGAGTAGACTGTGGAGATTTCAACAGTGTAGCAAATGGAAAAAGAATTACTAACAGCCAACTCTTGAATTTCTATGTTATTCTAGATTCATGAAGTTGCAGTCAGTTTCTCAAGAGTAATGATGACAAACAATTTCAATACCATTATCACTGAAAAATTTGTGTCATGATATTTGGGCCTTTAGAATCATAGAATCCCTGCAGTATTGGAGGAGGCCATTCAGCCTATCAAATCTATGCTGACCACAATACCACCTAAGCCCTATTCCTGTAATATTTACACTGCTAAGTCCCCTGATACTAGGCTCAATTTAGTATGGTCAATCCACTAACCCACACATTTTTGGACTGTGGGAGGAAACCCAAGCAATCATAGCAAGAAAGTACAAATTCCACTTGGTGATCAAGGCCGGATTTGAATCCAGGTCCCTGGCACTGTAAGGCAGCATTTCTAACCACTGTGCCACCCTGACCCAAATAGTATCTGGACTTGGCTGAAAGGACTCGTTTCTCTGCAATTTATCACATAGTAAACCAATTGGCTTCATTAAAAACAGAAATGAACAGGTAATGGCTAAACTAATCCCTTTCTTAAAGTTTGTTTTTTGGTTTTGAGAGATGATGGAGAGTCACACTTATCAATAGCCAAGCGTTGAAAAATATTTCTCACTGCTAACATCCCTCTCCTTGAGAAAGGAAAGCTTCACCAGACTCACTCACTATTGCACGGTTATTCGTTAAATTTCAAGGGTTGCCATCAAACTTTTTTATTAAGAAATATTGATAAATGGTGCAATCTAAAAACTTAATCCAATGTCTATATTACAGTTTCAGTTTAAAAAAATGGAGATTATTGAAAAAAAGTCATGATGCCAAAGCTTTTTATCTACACTCAGTAGCACAAACGCAAGAATACTAAATTTTAAATAATTGCAATAATATATACTATGAGAGAAAAGGATGCTGCTTGATTGTCAAGTTGACTCTGATTGGCTGAGGCATTGTTATGGAAAAAGCATTAAAGAACTTGAAGTTCTCCAAGCTCAGGCTAGTTAGGAAAAGATGGTGCCCAATAGTGGAATGACATCTCATAGGAGATGGTTTGTTTTGGATTTTACAAATGTGGTCTGAATGTGCTGATAGCTGCATTTTGAATCAATTTAAGGTAATCAGTTGAGTTCATAATGTGTCTCATATTAGAAGTGACATACATGGGACCTGTTGCCTGCAAACAAAAAGAATATGCTCAAGTCCTGAGAATTTTTTGAATTATCTAGAATCTTGGAGAGCCTATATTTCTTGTTGTCTTCTTCATGGCAACACATTGACCAATCAGAGTCAATTTCCCAACCAATTATTTTCTCCTGTAGTATGTGTTGTGATTTTTATTTGAAATTTGGCATCATTATCTTTGTTTTGATGAGTGCTGGATGAAAAGCTTTGATAACATAGTTGGTGTGAGGAGAGGCGGGGGAGTGGCTTTATTAGTTAAGGACAACATCATAGCAGTGCAGAGGGAGGGAGGTATGGATGATTTAGGAATTGAGTCTCTATGGGTGGAGTTGAGGAATAGGAAGGGAGTGGTTACTCTGTTGGGTGTTTACTACAGACCGCCCAACAGCCCGCAGGCCGTGGAAGAAGGGATATGCAGGGACATTTTAGATAAGTGTAGGAAAAATAGGGTAGTAGTAGTGGGAGATTTCAATTTCCCTGGAGTAGATTGGAGAGTGCCCACAGCTGTAGGAGTGGACGGGGAGGAATTTGTACATTGTGTTTTGGAAGGGTCCTTGGAGCAGTATGTGGATGGCCCGACTAGAGAGGGGGCTATACTGGATTTGGTTCTGGGGAATGAGCCAGGGCAGATGTTTGACGTCGAGGTAGGAGAGCATGTGTCAAATAGTGATCACAACTCTGTCTGCTTTAGGATATTAATGGAAAAGGACGAGACCTGCCCAAAAGGGAAGGTATTTAACTGGGGGAGGGCTAGATACAGCCAGATTAGGCAAGATCTTAAAGATACCGACTGGGATAAGCTTTTCGAGGGCAGGTCGACGAGGTACATGTGGGAGTCTTTCAAGGGAAAACTAAACTCTCTGCAGGAAAGATACGTGCCGGCAAGGAGGAAGGATGGGAAAGGTAGGATTAGAGAACCGTGGCTTACCAGGGATATTGAGGACTTGATCAGGAAGAAGCGAGAGGCTTACATTAGATCTAGGCAACTGGGGACTGAGACAGTGCTGGAAGCTTATAGAGAGTGTAGACGGGATCTTAAAAGGGGTGTTAGAAAGGCAAAAAGGGGCCATGAAGTGGCTCTGGCAGGTAGGATTAAAGAAAATCCTAAGGCATTTTACACATATGTAAGGAGCAAAAGGATGGTTAGAGGCAAGATTGGACCTCTCAGGGACAGAGGAGAGGATCTATACTTAGAGCCTGAGGGAATGGGGGAGATCCTGAATGAATACTTTGCGTCGGTATTCACGCAGGAGACTGGCCAGATGTCTGTTGCTGATGTTAACAAAGTTGAGGATCGGTTGAGGGAAATAAAGATTACGAGGAAAGAGGTGTTGGGGCTGTTAGGCAGCTTAAAGACATATAAAGCTCCGGGGCCTGATGGCATTTACCCCAGGCTGCTAAGGGAGTTGAGGGAAGACCTAGCTGGGCCTCTGACGCAAATCTTTGTCTCTTCCTTGGACACAGGTGAGGTCCCAGAGGACTGGAGGATAGCAAATGTAGTACCGTTGTTTAAAAAAGGTCAGAGGGATAACCCAGGGAACTATAGGCCGGTGAGCTTGACTTCAGTTATAGGTAAGCTAATGGAGAGGATCCTCAGGGACAGGATGTATGAGCATCTGGAGCGCTGCGATCTGATCAGGGATACGCAGCATGGCTTCGTCAAGGGGAAGTCTTGTCTTACAAATCTAGTGGAATTTTTTGAAGAAGTGACAAAAACAGTTGATGAAGGACATGCTGTTGATGTCATCTACATGGATTTCAGTAAGGCGTTTGACAAGGTTCCTCATGGTAGACTGATAGAGAAGGTGAAGGCGCATGGGATACAGGGCCAGGTATGTAGATGGGTCGAGAACTGGCTCGGGAGGAGGAGACAGAGGGTAGTAGTGGAAGGCTCTTTTTCCGACTGGAGGCCTGTCACTAGTGGAGTGCCACAAGGCTCAGTACTAGGTCGTCTTCTATTTGTGGTCTACATAAACGACTTGGAAGTTGGGGTAGGTGGTGAGATCAGCAAATTTGCTGATGACACTAAGATGCTTGGATTGGCGGGTACAGAGGAGCAGTGCCAGGCAATACAACAGGTTGGTAGACTGGGCAGATAGATGGCAAATGGAATTTAATCTGGATAAATGCGAGGTGATGCATTTTGGCCGGAAAAATGTAGAAGAGAGTTATAGGATAAAAGGTAAAACTATTCGGTGTATAGAGACGCAGAGAGACTTGGGGGTGCAGGTTCACAAGTCTCTGAAGGTGTCTTCACAGGTGGAGAAGGTGATAAAGAAAGCGTATAGTATGTTAGCTTTCATAGAAAAGGGTATAGAATACAAGAGTAGGAGTTTGATGTTGCAATTGTATAGAACGTTGGTTAGGCCTCACTTGGAATACTGCGTCCAGTTCTGGTCGCCGTACTATCGGAAGGATGTGGAGTCCTTGGAGAGAGTGCAGAGGAGGTTTACCAGGATGCTGCCTGGTATGGAAGGACTGTCTTATGAGGAACGATTAAATAGACTGGGGTTGTTTTCCCTTGAAAGACGTCGGCTTAGAGGGGATCTAATAGAGGTGTATAAGATTATAAGGGGTATAGATAGAGTAAATGATGGTAAACTTTTTCCACCTTCAGAAATGGATAGGACGAGGGGTCATGGCCTTAGGGTGAGGGGGGCTATGTATAAGACGAATATTAGAGGGCAGTTTTTCACACAAAGGGTAGTGGGGGTGTGGAATGCACTGCCGAGTAAGGTGGTGGGAGCAGGCACGCTAGGGCTGTTTAAGGGTCTCTTGGACAGCCACATGAGCGGTATGCAGATAGAGGGATATAGTAGGACTGTTTAACTATGGCTTTTTTTTCCACAGGTAATTTGGTCCATACTTGACCAACAAGGAGCATGCATTCGGCAGGTGGTGCGAGGACAGCTCTTGGATGTTGATTCATGGGTTGCCTGGTGCTTCATGTCGTAAATGAGTGCTTTATCTGGACCATCTGAAGGGCACCATGACAGCTCAGTGACTATCGCTGTAGCTGTGCAGACACTTGGAATTGGGCCGGTGTCTGCGGGAGTTTGCGCGTTCTCCCCGTGGTTGCGTGGGTTTTCTCCGGGCGCTCCGGTTTCCTCCCACATCCCAAAAATTCGCTCTTAGGCTGATTGGGAAACAAATTGTCCCTACATTGAGATTCTTCCATATTAGGAATAACCTAAAATTAGAATAGGATAATGGAATTGTTACTATATAGTTATGACGGCGGCGCGGGCTCGTTGGGCCAACGGGCCTGTTTCCCGTGCTGTGTTGCTCTAAAAAAAAAACATCCCACTTTTCAGCAGTATTCAAATTTTGTATTACTATGTAATGAATTTGATTTTGGCTGTGTTCGGGGGAGGGGGTGCACAGAATGCAAAATGAGGAAAAAGTTGGAAGAGAATACAATCATAAAATCCCGACAGTGCAGAAGGAGGCCAATCAGCCCATCGAGTCTGCACTGACCACATCCCATCCAGGCCCTATCCCCATGACCCCATGCATTTACCCTAGGTAGTTCCCCCTAAGACTAATGGGCAATTTAGCATGGCTTACCCACCTAACCTGTACATCTTTGGACTATGGGAGGAAACCAGAGGCTCCTGAGGAAACCCATGTAGGCAGGGCGAGAACATGCAAGCTCCACACAGGCAGTGACCCAAGCTGGGAATTGAACCTGAGCCTCTGACATTGTGAAACAACAGTGCTAACCGCTGTGTCACTATGCCGCCTTTAGAAAAGAACGAAAAACTCTCAAAAATAAAAAAGGTAAAGTTGATCTATTCCCAGCAGACCACAATCTGCTCAGCCCTTTGAAGAGGAGAGCTGACTGATGGAAATTGAGCAGTATGGATATTCAGAAGCTTTTGCCCAGGGTGGAAGATTCAATGATTAGGGGGCACAGGTTTAAGGCGCAAGGGGCAAGACATAAAGGACATGTACCATACAGAAGGTGGTGTGTGCATTGAACTCACTGCCAGGGAGGTAGTAGAAGCAGATGCAATAGTGATTTTAAGGGGCATCTTGACAAATACATGAATAGGATGGGAATAGAGAAGTATGGTTCCCGGAAGGGTAGGGGACTTTAGTTCTGACAGACAGAATGGATGGTGGAGATTGGAGGGCCAAATGGCCTGTTGCTGTGCTGTAATTTTCTTTGTCCTTCATTTGTGATTTAACCTGAGGATCACCGCATCTCAGGCGACGGACAAAGTTGAGAAGGCAGGCCTTCTTGAATAACATTAAAAATATAACTTACCTGTATTTTGCAGCACGACAATAATGACAACAGATTTTTGTACAGGAGTGTGTTATATTTGCAAATGCCAAATTGATTCATTAATTTTTAACATTGTGCAATCATAGTGAAAAGTTTCCTTACTAATGAGAGCAACATGGAATTTTTTTGTGAATGTTTGTTTAATTCTGACTGAGGTGACATTGTTGAAATGAAAGTTTTGTGAGTTTGAGAAACACAAGGTGGGGGCTGGACAGTTTTACAGGGAAACCTGTGACTCCTGGATTCCAGCTCAGCTCAAACTCATGGGTTAAGAATCTGGCTTTGAAGATCTTAATATAAATCAGCTACTGTATTTTCACCCCAGTGCCTAGTGGGCAGGATTCCATACCACAGGAATATGAGAATTCAAGAATAATTGGGCTGGATCTGGCAGTCTGGCGTGGTAAATGATGATCTATGCAGGAAATGGAAATGTCATTTGTAGATATGCATCTGCTGAGGTTCCATTCTGAGGTTATGATTAAGAGTTCCTTGTAGCCCAGAATGGTGAGGGTTTCCCTTTCTAGATAAATCTGCAGATGCATTGGAGAGAAGTTCTGCATTTTTTTGCTGAAATAAGATATTTTGTTGAATCTTGTCATTTTCTCAGCTGGACAGTCACAAGAACACTGATGTCAGGGGTAACAACAACTTTATACTCCACGGGAAGATTGGTTTGCGAGTGGACTTTGACTGGTGGAGACATTATCATTGAGAATGCACCAGTTAATTCTAACTAATAGTTTGCTGCCAAGCATTGTTTGAAAATTTTAAACCAAGGAACTTGACACTGATTGGTCAAGGCCTTACTCTGAGGAATGAACCAATGAATGGCTGATACCTCCTTTGTTTTGCTGGAACAGGTGCAATGTGTGTACCTGCTCTTTCTGTCTGCAAAGCACAGGTCCCTATGTATTAACATATGTTGCTTCCAGTGCACTGCATACCCAATGGACAATTTGAATTTGGTTGTCAATGTAATTTTTAGCACACAGAGGATTATTTAGCAATCCAATCGTGGAATCACATCTAATTGTTGGACATTACTTCATCATTTTTTTGTCAAAATGTTAACTCCGGCAGGAAAGGTGGCACATAGCTCAAAGACTGTCAGCTTTTCCGACCGATTTTTTTCACAATTAGCAAAGAAATAAGAACCAGTGGGCTGATGAATGGTATATGGAATTTAATTTAGATAAATGCGAGGTGATGCATTTTGGTAGATTGAACCGGGCAGAACTTACTAAGTTAATGGTAGGGCAGTGGGGAGAGTTACAGAACAAAGAGATCTAGGGGTACATGTTTATAGCTTCATGTGGAATCACAGATGGACAGAGCGGTGAAGAAAGCATTCAGCAAGCTTGGTTTCATTGGTCAGAATATTGAATACAGGAATTGGGATATCTCCTGAAGTTGTATAAGACTTTGGTAAGGCCACACTTGGAATAGTGTGTACAGTTCTGGTCACCCTATTATAGAAAGAATAGTATTAAACTAGAAAGAGTGCAGAAAAGATTTACTAGGCTGGGGCTAGATTTACTGGGGCTTGATGGTTTGAGTTATAAGGAGAGGCTGGATAGAACATAGAACGTAGAACGCTACAGCACAAACAGGGCCTTCAGCCCACAAGTTGTGCCGATCATATCTATACCTACCAGGCCTATCTGTAACTCTCAATCTCATTAAATCCCATGTACTCGTCCAGAAGTCTCTTAAAAGACCCCAGTGAATTCACTTCGACCACCACCAACAGCAGCTGATTTCACTAACTCACCACCATCGGAGTGAAAAATGTACCCCTGACATCTCCTCTGTACCTACGCCCCAGCACCTTAAACCTGTGTCCTCTCATAGCCACCATTTCAGCCCTGGGAAATAGCCTCCGAGAATCTACCCTATCTCAACATCTTATAAACTTCTATCAGGTCATCTCTCAACCTTCGTCTCTCCAGGGAGAAGAGACCTAGCTCCCTCAACCTTTCCTCGTAAGGCATGCCTCCCAATTTAGACAACATCCTTGTAAATCTCCTCTGCACTCTCTCAATAGCTTTCACATCCTTCTTGTAGAGAAATGACCAGAACTGTGCACAGTACTCCAAGTGGAGTCTGACAAGAGTCTTATAAAGCTGCAGCATTACCTCCTGACTCCTAAACTCAATCCCTTGATTAATGAAGGCTAGCACACCATATGCCTTCTTGACCACATCCTCCACCTGCGAGGCTGATGTAAGAGTCCTATGGACCTGGATCCCAAGGTCCTTCTGCTCTTTAACACTCCTAAGAGTCCTAACTTGTTCTCCTTCATCCCATTGGACCTGCCAAAATGGACCACTACACATTTATCCATGTTGAAGTTCATCTGCCACTTCTCTGCCCAGTCTTGCATCCTGTCTATGTCTCACTTCAACTTCCAACATCCCTCCAGACTATCCACAACACCATCAACCTTCATGTCATCGACAAACTTACCAACCATCCCTCCACTTCCTCATCCAGATCATTTATGAAAATGACAAACAGCAAGGGTCCCAGGGTTCTAGGGTTACATAAACCCTAGAACCCTGGGGTTATCCCTGAGGATAAACTGGGACTTTTTTTCTCTGGAGCATAGAAAGCTGAGGGATGATCTTATAGATGTCTTTAAAATAATGAGGGGTAGATGTCAGCTAGATAGTCAATATTTTTTCAGAAAAATAGGTGAGTCTCAAACTAGAGGGCATAGGTTTAAGGTGAGAGGGGAGAGACACAAAAGTGTCCGGGGAGAGGCAATTCTTTCACACAGAGGATGATGAGTGTCTGGAACAAATTGTCAGAGGCAGTAGTAAAGATGGGAGCAATTTTGACTTTTAAAATCTTTTTTAAAAAAATGGGCACAGAGAGATATGGGCCAAATGCAGGCAATTGGGACCAGCTTTGGGTTTAAAAAAAAGGGCAGCATGGCCAAGTTGGGCTGAAGGGCTGTAAATCTCTATGACTCTAAGTCATGGAGGTGGTCCCATGACATCATACTGTCAACACCCCTCCCCAAAACTCCCACCCCCTACCCTCCCTCCAATGTCAGCTTTCAAGAGATTGAGGCACCTTTTTAAAGGATCCCTCCTTTCCCCCCTAGAAACACCCCTCACAGTTCAAAGGCAACTAGGAGTGATGGACAAAATTTGACTCAGTCAGGGACATCCCACAAAAGAAAGAAAATACTGTATAAGGGCCTTCTTTCCCTCCCCTCACTATGCTTGAGGCAGTTTAGATGATTCTCTGATGGGGGAAAGCGGGTCAGATATATCTCTGGTGGGGTGGGGGGGGGAGAGGGTTAGATGGTTCTCAGGTGGGGGGGGAAAAGAGGGGGGTTAGATATGTCTCTGGTAAACGGGAAGGAAGATGGGTCAGATGGCTCTCTGGTGGGGGGGAAGGAGGTGAGCGAGATGGCTCTCTGATGGCGGGGAGGGAGGTGGGTCAGATGGGCTTTCTGGTGGAGGGAGGGAGGTGGGTCAGATGGCTTTTGTGGGAAGGGAAGGGAGGTGGGTTAGATGGCTCTCTGGAGGGGGGAGGGAGATGGGTCAGATAGTTCTGGTGGGGAGGGAAGGGAGATGGGTTAGATGGCTCTCTGTGGGGAGAGGGAGGTGAGTTAGGTGGCTGTCTCATGGGGGGACGGAAGTGGTCAGACTGCTCTCTGCTGGGGGGGTGGTGAGTTGGGTCAGATGGCTCTCGGGTGGAGGGTGGCAGGAAGTGGGTCCGATGATTCTCTGGTGGGGGAGGGAGGTGGCTCATATGGCAGGAGAGGCAGGGGGATCCATTGCCACTCTGCAAGTGATCAGTTGGGGGAAGGTCTGCTGCCATTCTGTGTGTGTTTGGTGGGGTTGCGGGGGATCCACTGCCACTCTGTGTGTGGTTGGTAGGGAGAAACAGGAGTCCGCTGCCATTGTGAATGTGATTGGTGGGGGGGAGGGAAGGGGGGCAGGGGGCCATGATCAGTCTGGGTAGTAGGGGAGTAGGGGGTATAAGGGGGTCAATTATGTTGTAGGCTTGGGGCAATGTCCGTGAGGGCCAGGAAGTAGGCAATATACGGCCAGAAGCGATGTGGCAGGGGAGCATTTTTCTATTTTTTTATGCACATACACAGTTGGAGACACCGATCAGAGTTCCAGCATTTTGGGCACAATAAGCTCTGCCCACAGGTATCTGCTGAATGATTCAGAATCACTGCTATTTTTTGATCAGAGTTGAGGAGGAATTTCTTCACGCAAAGGGTGGTGAATCTTTGGAATTCTCTGCCTGTTGAAGTGTTGGAAGCTTCCTTGCTGAATATATTTCAGTCAAGAGTGGATAGGTTTTTGATTGACAAGGGAATTAAGGGTTATGGGGAAAAAGCGGGAAAGAGGTACTGAACCACTGCAGATCAGCCATAATCTTATTGAATGGCAGGGCAGGCTCGAGGGGCTGGATGGCCTACTCCTGCTCCTATTTCTTATGTTCTTATGTTTTCAGGCAGAGTGTGTATGGGGTTGCCTGAGAACAGGTCTAACAGTCAGATCTGAAACATTCCCAGTTTCAAGTCCGCACTTTGAATCAAAATGGTAAAATAAGGCCCAACATATCCAATGTCCATGATTATAATGACTTGCTGAGTGTAACGTCATTGTTCTGACTGATTTGGCCTTCTTTCTAAACTGCTCAAATAATATTTCTAACAATGACCCTATAAGGGTATTTCCTTATAACAAAGAACAAAGAACAGACAAAATTTTGGCACAGGAACAGGCCCTTCGGCCCTCCAAGCCTGCATTGACTATGCTGCCTGACTGAACTAAAATCCCCTACCCCTTCTTCTGGGGACCATATCCCTCTATTCCCATCCTATTCACGTATATGACAAGATGCTCTTAAAAGTCACTAGCATGTCCGCTTCCACTACCTCCCCCGGCAACAAGTTTCAGGCATCCACCACCTTGTGTATAAAAAATCTGCCTCCTTTAAACCTTGCCGTTCTCACCTTAAACCTGTGCCCTTTAGTAATTGGCTCTTCCACCCTGGGAAAAAGCTCTGATTATCCATTATCTATAAGTGCATAACCTTTTGAGTAAATTCTTTAATTTGCTGTTGAATTATGCCCTGGATTTTAACATAGAGTCAACTGTTAAAACTGCAGGCTAGACTAAAATAATCCATATGCATTAGGGGAATACATTGACATTACAAACAAGCATGGACAGTAGGCTCATTGTGTCTCTCCTAGGTATATTTGAGTTCAGGCTCCAAATTTAAATATGTACATTTTTAACCCACAGTACCATCAGAGAAATTCCCCTCTTCTTTCTCGACTGTACTGAAGTTAGACCCATTGCACCATCCAGGACCTTAGTCGGATGAATCACTCTAAATCAGGATGGCACGGTGGCACAATGGTTAGCACCGCTGCTTCACCATGCCAAGGATCCGAGTTTGATTCCCGGCTTCAACCACTGTCTGTGTGGACAGACCACTCCCTGTGGTTGCTTGAGTTTCCTCCGGATGCTCCGGTTTCCTCCCATATATTGAAAGACACGTTGGTTAGGTGCATTGGCCATGTTAAGTTCTCCCTCAGCGCGTCCAAACAAGCACCGGAAAATAAATTTTGAGCTAAATCAGCCAATCTTTGAATCTCTAATTCAATCATTGCTTACAAGTACAGTAATAGAAGTTAATAAGCAGGTCTGTAATATGAGGAGAGATTAAGTTGGTTAGGATTATATTCACTGGAATTTAAAAGAGTGAGAGGGGATCTCATAGAAACTTACAAAATTCTAACAGGATTAGGCTCAGTAGATTCAGAAAGAATGTTCCCAATGATGAGGGAGTCCAGAACCAGAGGTCGTAGTTTAAAGATACGGGATAAACCTTTTAGAACTGAGGTGAGGAGAAATTTCTTCACCCAGAGAATGTTGAATGTGTGGAATTCACTGCCACAGAGAGTAGTTGTGGCAAAAATGTTGTGTAATTTCAAGAAGAAATTAGATATAGCGCTTGGGGCTAAAGGGATCAAGGTATATGAGGGAAGGGAGATTAGAATATTGAATTCAATGATCAGTTGTGATCAAAATGAATGGCAGAACAGGCTCGACGGGCTGAGTGGCCTACTCTTGCTTCTAGTTTGTACGTTTCTACTTAACACCTGATGGCCATGCTTTTTTCAAGTAGGCTACGGACAAATGACATTTGGAAACTGCCTTTGTGGTTGCCTTTGGACAGTGGATACGTACTTTTGGCATTTACAGTAAGCAAGTCAAATGGGCTGACTATAATTTTAGAGGTTTAGTCATCAAACTAACATATGACTAAGTCTGTCTGGGCAGTTGGAAATCATGGAACATGAGAGGAAAGTGAAAACCTTTTTCACTTATTTTGTGGTTATGTGAGTCATGCACGGATAATGCCAGGAACAAAGCAAAGCAAAATAGAATGTAGAAGATGAGGCCACACCCTGTGAAAACTTTCTTCTTCTTAACCCTTTGAATATTTATCTCTCCACATGAAATCAATGTTAAAAACAGTGCCCATTGCAAGCAGATCATTTTAAATGTCAGCTTTCCAACCATCAGAAATGCTTTTTGGGCTGAATTCCCCGATCCCGATCCTACCTTCGGAATGAGATGCGGGAGGCAGGGGGGCCCACAAATCTTGGCATCGGGAGCCTGAGAATAGTTTTGGAGGAGGCAATCAACTGCGTGGGTTACCTTCAGCTTTTTCGGAGAAACCAATTAAACTAAATCAAAAGAGCTGAGGAATAACATAAAAGAGACAGCCCCTTAAAGGAAGGCTGCCCTCAGCAAAAAAAAAATGAAATTTTAAAACATTCAAACTAAATTGTGATTAAAGGGGAATGGTCGTGTCCAGCAACTCTGTCCAGTTTCAGGACGGTGGGCAGGCTTTCGATTCCGGTAGGGGGGCAGGTAGGAGAAATAGGAGTCCGTTCATCATGGAAAGATTGGCAGTCCCACTGTCAGCGGTTGGTGTTTCCCATGTGGGTGGGAGATCAAAACGCTCCTCAAGATGGAGACACTCTCTGAGGACATTTACATTTTAAACTTAACAGTGCCCACAGCTGCCAAGCCTCTCCATCCATTGGCTGGGAGTCGGCCACACCCTGCCATCTGGAAAATTCCAAATTTTTTTTTCAAATATATGCTTTATTCATAAAACGAACTCTCAAATAAGCCACTGAAAAACAACATATCCAATAATTGCAGACAGTGCAAAAAAAAAGTCATTTCTACAATACTACACTTATTTACACATTACATTTCAGTACTTGAAACTCTATATATATATATATATCAGATTTTACCATGTGCTGTTCTTTTTAGATTAGCACACAGTTACGCAGGCTGAATGTATTCTACTGTTACCGAGCCCTCATTCTGCCTCTGTTGGAAGGTTTTACACTGTGGCCTTTCCCCATTGTGCCTTTGCGGCGGCTACCCCAAGCTTGAAATCATCTCTCAGCACGTAGTCCTGGACCTTGGATTGTGCCAATCTGCAACACTCGGTCAAGGACAAACTTTCAGCTGGAGTATCAGCAAGTTTCGGGCAGACCAAAGCATGTCTTTCACTGAGTTGATGACCCTCCAGCAGCAGTTGATATTTGTCTCGATGTGCGTCCCGGAAACAGCCCGTAGAGCACAGAGTTCTGCGTCAGCGAGCTGCTCAGGATGAACCTCGACAAATACCGCTGCATCTCACTCCAGACCTTTTTTGCAAAGGACGTTCCACAAGGAGATATGTGACTGTCTCTTCACCCTTGCGGCCGCTTTGAGGGCAGCGTGCGGTGATGTTGAGACCTCGAGCGTGCGTAAACGATCTGACGGGGAGTGTTCTTCTCACCACCAGCCAAGCCAGGTCTTGGTGCTTGTTTGTGAGTCTGGCGAAGAAGCATTCTGTCAGATGACGTTGATAGTCTACTCAGGGAATCAACTGACAGGATCTGCCATCTCTACTTCTCTCAGGTCCCGGAAAGACTGACATTATGAGGATAGGGATATAGCAGGACATTGGTTTTGGGGAAGAATTGGATATCATGAGGTGGTTGATTGGGTGATTTTTACCATCACACTCATCACCCCATTGAATGCTGAGGGGTCCTGAGCATCCTCACACCATACTTCCTACAGTGCAGACATAGAAGCAGAAATAGGCCATTTGGCCCATTGGGTCTGCAGGCAGCACAATGGCACATCAGGTGGTAAAGTAGTACAGTGATCAGAATTGCTGCCTCACAGTTCCAGGGACCTGGGTTCAATTCCAGCCTTGGGTGAATGTCTGTGTGGAGTTTGCACATTCTCCCTGTTTCTGCGTGGGTTTCCTCGGGTGCTCAGGTTTGTTATCACAATCAAAGATATGCGGATTAGGTGGATTGGCTATGCCAAGTTACCCCTTAATGTCAGGGGGAATAGCAAGATCAATACATGGGGTTACAGGGATAGGGCTTAAGTGGGATTGTTGTGGGTGGAATCTAGATGGACCAAACGGCCTCCTTCTGCACGGTAGGGATTCTACACTATTGATGACTGAATTGATGACTGACCTGATAGTTCTCAACTCCTTTTTCCTTCATTTACTTACTGATTAAATATCTGTCTATATCAGCCTTGATAGACCTAGTGACTTAACCTCAACAGCCCTTTGTGGTAAAGAAATCCACTGATTCACTATCCTCTGGACTTTGAGAAATTAAACATTTGTATCTTCCCACTTGCTTTTAACCTGGTTGGTGTTTCAAATTCCCCCATTGAACTTCTTAGAATGTTAGAATGTAACTGATGACAACTTTATATTGGATATAATGTGACCAATGGTAGCAAGCTGTAAGGGTCAGCTGACCCAGAAATCCATGGAACCAATTACAGAATGATTTAATAGTCAGCGATCCAGGTGATGCACTATAAATAAGAACCTGTTTGGAATTATGTGGAGCTTGGATTGGTGCAGGATGAGAGATCAAGTTTGGACTAATGAACTTTCTTTATTAAACTCTTTCTTTGATTTACAAGTTGGAGTAAGTTTTGTTATATTTTCATTATCTACATTTGTAGAAGATGGGAGTCAGTAGGGGATGCAGGAATTGCTTGTCTCTTTAGGTCTAAATGCAAAAGCATTTGCCTGGTCACCTCCTCAGGCTTAATGAGAATGTAGAATGATCCATTTGTTCAGACTCTGCAAGGGAATGTGTTTGTTTAAAACTGGGCTTGAATGAACTCCTTAAAACTGGATCTATTGTGTAGCTACAGCAAAATGGCAGGTTCAAAGTATTGATCAAATGATGGTCAAAATTGGTAAACTCAATGGAACTGCAGGCAGAATTTCATGCCTCCGTCCCCTGAATTGGGGTGAGTTGGAAGGCAGTAGTGGCTGTAAAATTGGGTGCCAAGCCATGGTCATCATTCCTGGCACCTATTTGTTTGCCACCATTTTACCAACACCAGGGGAGGAATCAGGACTCCTGCCTTTCTGAGTATCAGCTGTGATCTTAAGTTGTCAGGAACTCCACCTACCATGCTGAGATTTTGAGCATGACAAGAAAGGGCCACACCAATGGTACAGCCTGAGAGATTTCAATGCTTGGGATGCTGGCTGGTCAAGGGTGGGATTGGGGGTACCTCATTTAAAGGGCCCCTACTTTCATCAGAGCCCCATCTCCCTGAGAGTTCCACCCCACCAAAAAGATGGAGTGCCATCACTAAATGCCTTCCGAGGGACTAACTGCTATCCCAACAGTCGCCATAGCTTCTGGTGGTGCTACTGAGACAAGAGAGTTGCTAGTCAACCTCCCAGAGGTGGGGCACGCTCCACAGATGAGGGTGGAAGGCCTTCTGTCCTTCTCCACTGGAAAATCCAACCTCTTTCCAATTTCAAGATGGAATGTCACAGGACTACAAAAACAGAAAACGCTGGAAAATCTCAGCAGGTCTGACATTTATGGAGAGAGAATAGTGCTAAAGTTTTGAATTTGGATAATCCTTTCTCATCCAGAAAGGTCATCCAGACTCAAAAGATTGGCTCTATTTTCTCTACACAGATGCTGGCAGATGTGTTGAGATTTTCTAGTATTTTCCATTTTTGTTTCAGATTCCAGCATCTGCAATATTTTGCTTTTGTCACTTGGCTACATTAATTATACTTCATGATGGAACTTTGACTATTGCTGTTGTTTAAAATGATGTAAAGAAATCAACAAATCCATGGGTAATAAGCTGTTCCTACTCGGAGTTTATGGCATCATCAGACTTGAGTGATACTAACCACATTTTGCATTAGCAGATTATCTGTAGACTGTGGCTGGCTGTATTTTTCACTAATTGCAGCTAGAGAATAAAACAGCAAGCACGCAATGTTTTGCATAACCAGTGATGATGAGTGTTTTATTCAACGTAGAATGTTCCACAGAAGTGAAATCTGCAATCGTAAGCATAGCTATTTAGAACAGAAGATCATCCAACCGACACTAACTCCAAGTCCTAGTGTAGTCAGAAACTCTTTCTGAAAGAAGCTGTATTATTGGTTTTGTGCTATTTGGTGCTCACAGTGAGAGCCTCATTCATTCTTGTTTAGTGCTGTGTTAGCCCTTTGACTTTCCACCGTGAGGTGCATGCCCTGGATCACTGGAAATTCAGTAGTGAGGGTTGTCGCTATGTGGTAAAATTGCCGGTTGATCTTTAACTGGTTGAGGGAGGATACCTGACCAGGATACTTGAATGAGCAGATGATCATCTGGCTTCTCATAGATTCTTTACAGTGCAGAAGGAGGCCATTTGGACCAATTCTCCAAAACAGTCTCTTTTCTAGGCCCATCCTCTTAGGCACGTGGAGCACACCAGAATGATAAGGAGGTGATAGCTTGATCTTGGGATTGGACATAGCTCAGCACAAAATTGAGGGCTGAAGGGCCTGTACTGTGCCGTAATGTTCTAAGCTCTACACCTATGACCCTGCGCATTTAGCCAACTCAATCCCCCTAATCTACACATCTTGGGACACTAAAGGGCAATTTGGCATAGCCAATTCTCACAGTAGGGAATCTATGATTCTAAGAAGGCCATCCCCTTTTGGGCAATTGGGGAAGGGCAACAAATGCTGTCTTTTCAATAATACTCACACATGGAGAAATTCGTGTTAAATTGTAGTTGGTGTGCTTTGTATGTCAGGATCTAAATGAAAATTTTACAGTTGGCCTATTGCCTGAAACAGACACAGCCATTGCTACTAGGCTCTTATTTATAATGATGGCAGTTTTAGTGTTGAAGTCGATGGAACAGTAAAGTGACCAGATGTCATTACCAGGTTCCCACATCTGTTTCATAGATCTTAGAATTCCTGCAATGCAAAATGAAGCCATTTGTCCCATTGCGCCTGCATCGACAACAATCTCACCGAGGTCCTGTCCTATCATATTTACCCTACTAATTCCCCTGACACTAAGGGATAATTTAGCATAGCCAATCTACCTAACCTGCACATCTTTGATTTGCATTAAAGCTGAACCTCATACCTGTCATGGTTAACAATGAAAATCCTCCAATTTCTGATGTGGCATTTGTTGCTGCATCTCTCCTTTATTGTTGCTTTGTCTGAAATCCAACTGTTGCTCTTGTAATCATTCGGATGGGGGAGATGTGGCATTGGTCATGGTGTCACAGGTATTAGCACTGCTGCCTCACAGCACCAGAGACCCAGGTTCAATTCCTTGGGCTGTGTGGAGTTTGCATGTTCTCCCCATGTCTGTGTGGGTTTCCTCCCACAGTCCGAAAGATGTGCTGGTTAGGTGCATTAGAACATAGAACATAGAACATTACAGCACAGAACAGGCCCTTCGGCCTTCAATGTTGTGCCGACCAAAATAAAAAGCAATGCCCCTCCAAACTAAACCATTCCCTTCTCTTCCATATACTTATCAATTAACCTCTTAAACGCCACCAAACTTGGCGCATCTACAACAGCTGCAGGCAGGGCATTCCATTCCCTAATCACTCTTTGAGTAAAGAACCTACCTCTGATATCCGTCCTATAACTCATACCCCTTAATTTAAAGCTGTGTCCCCTCGTGCTAGCTTTCTCCATCCTAGGAAAAAGGCTATCACTGTCCACCCTATCTAAACCTCTAATCATCTTATATGCTTCAATAAGATCCCCTCTTAGCCGCCTCCTTTCTAACGAAAACAACCTCAAATCCTTCAACCTCTCTTCATAGGACCTGCCCTCCATACCAGGCAACATCCTGGTAAACCTCCTCTGTACCCTCTCCAATGCCTCCACATCTTTCTTATAATGTGGGACCAGAACTGCACACAATACTCCAAGTGCGGCCGCACTAGAGTTTTGTACAGTTGCAACATGATGCTGCGGCTCCTAAATTCAATCCCCCTACCAATAAAAGCTAAGACTCCATATGCCTTCTTAACAACTTTATCCACTTGACTGCCTACTTTCAGGGATCTATTGACACATACACCAAGATCCTTCTGTTCCTCAACACTATTAAGAGCCCTACCATTAGCCCTATACTCTACACATTTATTGTTCCTGCCAAAGTGCATTACCTCACACTTTTCCACATTAAACTCCATTTGCCACCTCTCGGCCCAGCTCTGCAACTTGTCCAAGTCTCTCTGCAAACTATAACACCCCTCTTCACTATCTACCACTCCACCGACTTTAGTGTCATCTGCAAATTTACTAATCCATCCCTCAATACCCTCATCCAGATCATTTATAAAAATTACAAACAGCAGGGGCCCCAAAACAGACCCCTGAGGCACACCACTCGTCACCGAACTCCACGATGAATATCTCCCATCAACCACCACCCTCTGTCTTCTATCTGCCAGCCAATTCCTAATCCAATTAGCTAAATCACCCTCTATTCCACACATCTGCATTTTCTGTAGAAGTCTTCCATGGGCCACCTTATCAAACGCCTTACTAAAGTCCATATATACTACATCAACCGCCTTACCCCCATCCACCTCTCTGGTCACTTTCTCAAAAAACTCAATGAGGTTAGTAAGGCATGACCTACCCTTCACGAAACCATGCTGACTATCCCCAATCAATTCATTTCTCTCTAAATAACTATAAATCCTATCCCTAATAATTCTCTCCAATACCTTGCCCACAACAGAAGTAAGACTCACTGGCCTATAATTCCCTGGAAGGTCTCTCTTCCCCTTCTTAAACAATGGGACCACATTCGCTATCCTCCAGTCCTCCGGAACCACACCCGTAACCAACGAGGACCTGAAGATCAGAGCCAGAGGCTCTGCAATCTCCTCTCTTGCCTCCCAGAGAATCCTAGGGTAAATCCCGTCCGGCCCAGGGGACTTATCCAACTTCAAACCCACAGCATTGGCTGTGCTAAATTCACCCTCAGCGTACCTGAATAGGCATCAGAGTGTGGCGACTAGGGTATTTTCACAATCGCAGTGTTAACGTAAAGCTTACTTGTGACACAAATAAACTAAAAGAATTTCCTGACTAGCTTGACACCAAGCGTGTCAATTGAGTTACTGCTGAACAGTCTCAGATGCAAATGTGTGTACTGATGACTGACATAGTTAACATCTTCCCTCTTGATGCCCACCCCCAGACTGAGTGGAACCGTCAGTCTGTGATGATTCTGTACTTCCCCATTGTACTGCCCCAATCTTCCCCTCTCTCTACAGTGCCTTTCTAAGAAGCCTGTGTCCCAGCAGCAGA
This sequence comes from Sphyrna mokarran, assembly GCA_024679065.1. NCBI lineage: Eukaryota > Metazoa > Chordata > Chondrichthyes > Carcharhiniformes > Carcharhinidae > Sphyrna > Sphyrna mokarran. Next base: position 27,508,809 of record JAGIQG010000009.1, read on the forward strand.
AGGCACCCTCAAGAACAGTGCTCTTCACACTTGACAATCAACACCCCAGTACCCTGATGCCAATAGTCCTGGTCTCCTCTGACTAGGTCCCTGGTCAACCTACAGTTAACCTCCCCTCCCCAACACTTGATTTGCACCACTCTTATGTCAAACTGCTCTGAATGGATTTTATGACAATGGGGTGGTCTTGGGACTGGTACTCTATGATATGGGCAGGATAATGAGATGCAAATATATTTCAATGAGTTTCCTGATGTTAAACAGTGGGAAATGCAACCTGCCACTGATAAGAGGGAGGGGGCATTTGCATCATGCTTTCACACTGAAGTAAAATATGACTTTGCACTTATAATATTTTGGGCTCCTGTCGCTGAACCCACCTGACGCAAGTGGGAGTGGAAAATCCTGGCCCCTGGGCTGATTTTTTGATTGACTGAAGTTAAGCAGAGCTTGTTAATGTCAGATCTTCAAACATTTGGAGTGTCAATTATTTTGCAGGTTAAGTTTTCAAGTTGTAATTGAATTGCCTCTCAAATTGTCAATTATAAAATTTAACCGGAGCCCTGATTGTATGATTTGAACATCCACATTTTTCCCAGAGTTTGTGCCAGAATACCATTGAATTATGTAAAATGGGAACCCAGAGCCATTTAACAGCTTGTTGCTGCATTTTTGAGACTGCTTTTCCATCTTTTTTTAATCATTTGTTTTTTCCTTGTCAGCACTTAGTCGCTAAGGAAACGTTTTGGCACGGCAAATTATTTTTACAACATCCGTACCACTTGGCAAAATGGGTTGCTACTGATAGGAATCCAGTTCGGTTTCCAATCCTCAGAGGAGGAAGAGAAGGGGAAGCAGAGAGGTGACTTGCAGGGGAGACACAGTAAAAAGTCTGACAACACCAGGTTTAAGTCTAACCGATTTTTGCTGGAGAGGCCACACCTGAGAGAGACTGGTGATCAGCCTTTACAGGCAGGGAAGTATCTACTTGGATTTGTTAGGCGAGGTACAGTGACAAATATTTGCTGTTAGCTGCGAGGGATACCATAGAGAAAGCATTGCCAGTGGCATTAATAGTTACTTTCATCATCCAGATTCTTTCCCTGCCCTCTCCTGGACATGTTATAATGCTCTCACTTTGGGATTATGATCATGAATGGCAAACCTTCCTTGCTACTAATTTACAGCATTAATTGGAGCTGAAAATGATTAGAAATATCATCCTAAATTATGATCAAGTTGAAGGAACTGAACAATTTTTTCTTATTCTTGGATTGTGACCTTTTAGTAACATACAGGAATGGTATTCAATGTTTTATTTACCTAACATAGAGACTGGATTGTATTAAGTAATAACATTCAGTTCTAACACAACCTCCTGGGAGGAAATAAGAATTTTTTTTATTTTCTCTTTGTCTCTCACTTTTATATTGTCTAATTAATGAGATTCTGTTTCCTCCAAGGGTTGCAGAATAGAATAGAATAAATTAGAATAGAATAGAAACTCTACAGTACAGATGGAGACCACATGGTCCATTAAGTCTGCACTGACAACAATACCATCCAGGCCCTATCGCTGTAACTCCACATATTTACCTCACTGGGCCCTCTAACCTATGCATCCTGGGACACTGACGGGTAATTTAGTGTGGCCAGTCAACCTAATCTGCACATCTTTGGACTGTGGGAGCAAAGCGGAGCACCCAGAGGAAACTGATGCAGACACGGAACGAATATGGAAGCCAGTGACCCAAGTCAGGAATTGTGTTACCATGGTTAGCAATTGGGTCAGTCTTTCAGTCTCGGAATACAGGCAATGATAATTTCAAGCCACAAATTGCATCTCCTCCTGGTTATAAAGGCAATATTCAGGATTAACCTGAATCTTGTTACTAAGTAAATATTTTTCAATAAATAGACCTTTTAAAATTGCATGCTCAAGCCTTACAGAAACAAAGAAGCTAGGAGTAGGAGCAGGCCATTTGGTCCTTCCTGCCTGTTTCATTATTGAAAATGATTATGGCTAATCCCCGATGTCATTTTCCCACTTTCTCCCCATATCTTTTTTCCATTAAAATCTTAAAAAAAACTGCATCTTTCTTGGAAACACTCAATGACCTGATTTCTGCAGCCTTCTGTGGTAGAGAATTCCACAGGTTCACGATCCTTTGAGTGAAGAAGCTTTTTCTCACCTCAGTCCTAATTGGTCTACCCCATATCCTGAGACTGAGTCCTTGGTTCTAACATCCCAACCAGATAAACAATCCTCCCTGCCTCTAGTGTGACCAGCCCTGTTAAAATTTTATATGTTTCAATTAAAAGTCTCCTCAGCCTTCTAAACTCTAGTGAGTTCAGGCCAAGTCAAACCAATTTATCCTCGTAGAATAGTCCTGCCATTCTTTGTATCTGGCTGGTGAACATCCGCTGCACTCCCTCTATGGCAAGTATATCCTTTCTTTTGTAGGGGAACCAATCTGCATGCAATACTCCAGATGTGGTCTTACCAAGGCCACTAACTGCAGTAAGACATCCCTACTTCTGAACTCAAATACTCTTGCAAAGAAGGTCAACATATCTTTTGCCTACCTAATTGCTTCCTGCCCCTGAGTCTTCGATTTCATTGGCTAGTGTACAGGGACACCCAGATCCTTTCCCACACTTCCTAGAATATCATTATTTCAGACATTTCTGTTTGTCACACCAAAGTGTGCAACTTCACATATTATGCTGCAACTGCTGTGTGTTTGCCACTCACTCAACTTATTTAAATTGCCTCCTTGCATCCTCCTCACAGCTCACAATTCTTCCCAGTTTTGTGTCATCAATAAACTTGGAAATGTTACACTTTCATAGAATTCATACAATTCCTACAGTGCAGAAGGGAGCCATTTGGCCCATCGAGTCTATACCAACCAAAATCCCACCCAGGCCCTGTTCCTGCAACCCCACACATTTACCCTGCTAATCCCTCTGACACTAGGGTCAATTTAGCATGATCAATTAACCTAACCTACTCATCTTTAGAGTATTAGCAGGAAACTAGAGAACCAGAGGAAATTGACACAGGCATGGATAGAATGTGAAAACTCCACATGTGGCCGGAACTGAACCTGGGTCCCTGGTGCTGTGAGGCGGCAGTGCTAACCACTGAGCCACCGTGCTGCCCATACATTTCATTCCTCATCCAGGTCATTTATACATATCGTGAACAGCTGGGGCCCAAGAACTTATCTCTGTGGTGCTCCACTAATTATTACTGTTACTCGGAAGAAGATCCAGATATTCCCATTCACTGTTTCCTGTCTATGAACTAATCTATGCCAATACCCATGCCCATTCTATGTGCTTTAATTTTGCCCACTAGTCTCTCATGAGGGTCTTACCCAAAACGTCCAAAGACGCCATATCCACTGGTTCTCCTTTTTTTATTCTACTAGCTACCTCAAAAAACTTCAGTAGATTCGTTAAGCATGATTTACCTTTCATAAACCCTTTTATTTCTTCATTGGCCTGAGAGATACATACATGGATCAAAATTTAAATTAATTTTTCTATTAACTGGACATATTTTAAATTGCTGGCAATAACGTGTAGTGGTTACATTTTCAACTTGCTGTCTGCATGGGCAAAGACAAAAGGTGGATGTTTTCTATCATTGATCCTCCGACAACACATCTGAGTGCAAAATGTTGAAATTAGTGGTTCGGTTGTGTCTCTGTGCTGGTGTTGGTCTTTGAATCAAAAAATTGATTCAAATCCCTCTCCAAAAACTTAGGGATAGCATCTTAGCTAACACTTCAATGCAGTACTGAGCAAATGTTTCATTGCTGGAGGCACTGTCTGTCCTTTCAATGAGAACAAAGACCTGAGATTTCTCCTTTCCACTTGTCCTTCAAGGTGAATATGACCAAGTTCATCATCTAGGGTATTTGGTTGAGTTCTGGGAGCATACATCAGTGACATAAAAGATTACATGGCACAATTTTGAAGAAAAACAGCATTGCTCTCCTTGATTGGCTAGCTATTTCCATAACTCAGGCAAGCTATAAGCACCAATCAGGTGTGTGATACAGCTTATGAGTTTGGGGCTTCTTGTAAGTTTTAGTTGGAAGAGATAAAAAGGGGAGGAATGAGGGGGTCATGAACAGGGATCTGTAGTCTGCGGTGCTGCTAAGTCAGCAAACAAAAGCCCTTCAGTGAATATTTAAAGTTAAGCTGGAAACACTTGGAAAAATTGATGGCACTTGCTCAGTCCAGTTGCTGAATTTGTTACTGGTGTACTAAAATAAATGGTAGGCCCATAATCAGCATATTGATGGAGTCTTAGGCCTCTGTTTACAGGCACATTCACGCTTAAAATTCAATAGCTGCCAGATGGCAGCACGGTGGCCATTGGCACAATAATTAGCACGGCTGCCTCACAGTGCCAGAGATCCAGCTTTGATTCCAGCTTTGGGTCACTGTCAGTGTGGAGTTTGCATATTCTCCCCGTGTCTGCGTGGGTTTCCTCCGGGTGCTCTAGTTTCCTCCCACAGTCCAAAGATGTGCAGGTTAGGTGGATTGGCCATGTTAAATTGCCCCTTCATGTCCAAAGGTGTGTAAGTTAAGTGGATTAACCATGGTAATTGCGTGTGGTTATGGGGATAGGGTGGAGGGAAGGAGCTGGACGGAATTCTATTTCGGAGAGTCAGTGCTGACTCGATGGGCCAAATGGCCTCTTTCTGTACTGTAAGGTTTCTATGATGCTATGGATCAAGTATGACAGAGACTAGTTTCTCCAGCAATCAATTTTAACACAGTTGTTCATTGTGAAAGTTAGACATTTAAAGTTCTGGTCTTCTCCAGGGACAGATAACCTGTCAGTATACATAAAAAAGTTACTTGAATCCCTCTAGTTTATTTTAAATTTAAGTCAAACTTAAGTTAAATTTAATTACTGTCACTGAAAAGTGGATTTGCAGGTGTGGGACAGAAGCCTGAGAATGTGGAATGTCTACTTGTATCATCAATTGTTGGAAATGTGGCATACTATTCAAGTGCATAACCTTATTTCCATGTGGTTAAATTAAGATATCGGGGGCGATTCTTCTATTGCGACCCACAACTTTTTTGGCAGGTCAAGCTGAGAGTTATGCATCATTGGCCTTTTTCCAGGATTCTCGCAAATGCGCTGGGAATGCAAGCCCAGAACTGGAGAACAGTCGGAGTCCAAATTGGTGCAAAGACAGGTAAGCGATTTGAATCTTTTTTTTAATGTTGTTTCAATATGTTTTGCTTGCGATTATCTGGAACTTCCCGCGCCCAATTGAACCTCCCACCCCTTCAGGAATATTTCATTCCGGTGGGATTTGGAGTAGCTCCCTACATTCAGGGAACTGGTGGGAGACCCTGCCGGAATGAAGAAGGGGCAATTGGGCTCCCTGGGGCTCGGGTGATGGGGAGTAATGCTCTCTGGTCATGGGACCCTGGCAGTTCTAGCCTGTGCCCCAACACTGTTCAAAGGGCAAAGTGCCCATGCCCATGAAGCACCTTGGCATTGCCCAGTCTGCATCAGGCAGAACCAAGGGGATGGGGCGTAATGTGTGTGGGGTTTAGGGGCAATTGTGAGAACGGGAAGTCTTGCTGCCATTCTAGATGGGGATTGCTCTGGGCTGAACCCGGGGTGAGGGAGGTGGGGGATCACCACTGCTAGGGGTGGGTGGACTGGACATTGGGGCGCTCCAGAGCAAGGTGAGGTGAGGGCTGGCCCAGGAATTGTTGTGGGGGCCGCAATCGGGCCATGAGGGGTGGCTGGAGGGGCAGTAATGCAGAGGTCCCGGGCTGGTCAGCAATCGAGCTGGCCAGCAAATGGGAAAACTGACAGATTGGGACCACTGCATATGTGCAGAGCTCCAGAGCTGATGTGAATAGGCCCCCTACCACCACCGCACCCCCCCCCTCTTGATTTAATGAGATTCTGATTGTGACTACATTGCACAGAATGCAGAGATTCAAGTGAGAAGCCGCTGCTGAAAAAACAGTTGTGATCTAGAACAGCTTTCCCACCAACTCAGCACTTTTGGGAGAATTACCCCCATTGTTTCAGCTACAAACATGTCTTGGACATCATCAGAGGGGGGACGGTGATTATCAATATGAAGTGTGTGACTGGAACTGTTCTGGATACAGGAGGAAGTTAACCTCATTATACTAGTTCATATACCCTCCTCCAACTGCTGAGTGCAAAGGACACAGCTTCTCTACTAGGCCCTGAGGTAATTCTTTCAGAGAAACCAAACAAGCTTTTTTCAGGTTACTGGAGGCAATTTTCAGATGATTGCCACAAGAAGAGAACAAAAGAAAGTTTAATGGCAAAGAGATGAGACCATCACACATCCTGAGGTGGCGCTTGGGACTAATTTGCCTCCAGGTCTTCTTGATTTGCAGAAGAATGTTTCCACCGCAGTTTCATTACCTTTGTTGTACATTATGATTTACATATAGCCTGTGTTCCAAACATTTATTGCAGTATTTTGAGACTACTTTTTTCCATCTTTTTTTAATCATTTGTTTTTTCCTTGTCAGCACTTAGTCGCTAAGGAAACATTTTGGCATGGCAAAGTTTTTTTTACAACACCCGTATTACTTGGCAAAATGGGTTGCTGTATTTAGGAATTCAATTTGGATTCCATTTCTTGGAAGAGGAAGAGAAGGGGAAGCAGGGAAATAACATGCAGGACAACTCAGACCTGAGAAAGGCTGGTTATATCCTCAAATCAGCATTTGAGGGCAGGGAAATATTAATTTGGATTTGTTAGCAGAGATATGGTGAAAGAAATGTGCCATCCACTGCAAGGGATACCACAGAGAAAGCATTGCCAGTGACATTAATAATTGTATCATTCAGATTCATTTCGCCCCTTTTTCAGGCATGTTACAATGTTCTCAAACTGAGATAATAGTCATGAATTATTCTCAATTGACTTTCAATAATTGCCAAGTGTAAGAGTGTGAATTGACATAGATGCAAATCCAAATACCATAGGTACAGGTCCCAGTTTAATGAGCACTTTTTCAATGATATTAATTCAACTTCACTGCACTTTCAATAACCCTTTCGATCCTGACCCCACTAATTGTGTTATCAACTTGTTCAGAATTATAGAGCAGATATTACAGTTCATAAGTTAAATTAAAACATCTACAAAATCAATACAATTAATTTTGGGGAAAAAAAGGACATTGATAGTTTGTCAGTGCTCATTGTCCAATTTAGTGCCAATGTTAAGGTTGTTTCAAAAATTATAGATGTGAGTGAGATTGTGAAATTGTGGGGTAACAAGAGAATAGTAAGAAAGTAGTTCAAGGTATTAACTTTCTCTTGATGGCAGTACTCTTTACCTTTGTATCAGGTGGAGCACACTGCAAAGTCTTGAATATAAAATCTAGGCCAAAACCTCAGTGCAATTCTAAGGGAATGGCACACTATCGGACATGCTGTTTTTCAGCTTAGACACCAAGTGAAGGTCCCATTTGCCACTAAGAATGAATATAAAAGATCCCAAGGCATTATTTCAAAGGAGGGCAAGATACACTGATGCCTTAACCAACAATTATTATTCAATCAACTTCCTTATGTGTTTTAACTCGTTGTTGGTTGTGGGATATTGCAGTGCAAACATTTGTTGCCATAGTTCTGACATGAAGAAATTTCAAGACTAAATTAGATATAGCTCTTGGAACTAAAGGAATAAAGGAATATGGCGGTGGTGGTTGTGGGGGGTGTGGCATGGTGTTAGGGTCAGGATATTAAATTTGATGATCAACCATGATCAAAATGAATGGCAGAGCAGGTTCGAAGGGCCAAATGTCTACTCCTGCTTCTACTTTTGATGTTTCTATGATAACAATCATTACCTTTTTCAAATGTAATTGGATGTAAAACTCCATGGGATGTTTGGAATGGTGCTGTATAAATGCACCTTTCTTTGTTCATTTACAGTCCTCACAGCTCAACACTATGATCTCATAGTTCCAGTTTCCACCTTTAGGGCCACATGTTAATTATAAATTAAGTGTATCATTTTATTTCAACACTTCCAACGGCTTAAATCACCTGTCAACACTTCTGTTTTTGAAGTGAATCATTTGCTTTCTTTGCAAAAAAACAATATTTGATTGGGTATTTTACCTATTGGGTAATCTTAAAACATCTTAATCAATTTTTCCAATGAAAATTGTAATGTGTATAGACATGCAACTACAAGCATCATTGAAATTGCTTTAGAGCACCACTAATAGTTCTTAAGACTGACTCCTCCCAGGTATACCAAACAAGCACCTTCATCCCTTGGTTGCCATGACGAAAGTGCCCGCAGACACACCCAATAATCAGCAATCATGCAACCGGAACAACGCAAACTTATGGTTTCCTCTCCTCGAGATATTGAAATCATAAAACAAAATACAAATAATCTCTGACCCCAGGTACAACTCAAAAATATGGTTTGTTGAAGTGCAATGTCCTCAGATTTGAGCAGATAAGTAGGAAAAACATTCTCTAGGTGCCACATTCGAAAATACAGTCCTCTTCCTGATTTAAAACATTGCTATAAAATCTCCTCATATTCTCCACTACAAGGAACACAACTCCAGCTTCTTCAGACTATCCAGTTAATTTTAGGGAGGTGTTGGCGAATTGGTAATTTGGAGGCTTATGTTAATACTCTGGGGGCATGTGTTCAAAACGAAACATGGCAATTGCTTGACCTTAATTTCAATGAAAAGATTCTGGCTATTAAAACTACTCCTGGTAATAGCGACCATGAAACTATCATTGATTGTTGTAAAACCCATCTGCTAAGATAATGAAGAGGATGGATAGGGTAGAGATTGAGAGACTCTTCCCGCTTAACAAAGATAGCAGGACTAGAGGGCACAGCCTCAAGATTAAGGGGGAGCGGTTCAGATCAGAGTTGAGGAGGAATTTCTTCACGCAAAGGGTGGTGAATCTTTGGAATTCTCCGCCTGTTGAAGTGGTGGAAGCTTCCTCGCTGAATATATTTAAGTTTAGAGTGGATAGATTTTTGATTAACAAGGGAATTAAGGGTTACAGGGAAAAAGCGGGAAAGTGGTACTGAACCACTGCAGGTCAGCCATGATCTTGTTGAATGGCAGGGCAGGCTTGAGGGGCTGGATGGCCTACTCCTGCTCCTATTTCTTATGTTCTTAATGTCCTTTAGTGAAATAAGTTTGTCATCCTTACCTGGCTTTGCCTGGTTTATGAGATTCCAGACTGCAGTGTGGTTGACTCTCAACTGCCTCTGAAATGATCCGAGGCACTTAGTGATGGGCAGAAAGTGCTGGTCTTGTCAGTGACAGCCACATTCAATGAAAGAATAAAACATACTGTAATCCCTCAACCCTGGAACCTGTCCAGTAAACCTAGTCTTTGGGCCCATTCTTACTGGCTGTTTACACCACGCTCTCACTTCAGCAAGGTCGGAGGTTTTGATGCTCAGCCAAGTCTCCATTCACTGCAGTGGATTGGGAAAATCCCGCCGGCATGAACAGTGATAACATTCCAGTCTTTATCCTTTCTAAAGCCTTGATGTCTTTCCTAAACTCTGATTCTCAGAATGGAACACAATACTCCCACAGTGGCTGAACTTGTGTTTTATATAAGTTTAGTTTTACTTCCTGGCTTTTGTATCCTGTGCACTTCTCATAAATCTCAAAATCCCAAATGCTTCATGAACTGATTTGCTGTTCTGACCTGCCACCTCCAAAGATTGGTTACAAGCCGCTTCAGTTTTGCCACTCCCTTTTAAATTATACCATTTGGATTATATTCTATCCATTCAGCCTTTCTATCAAAACCCTCACACCTTTTTGCATTGAATTTAGTTTTCCCTATGTCCGTCCATTCCATCAGCCTATGCACTCTTGCAGTATTTTGCTGTCTTCCTCACTGTTTACTGTAATTCCAGGTTTCGCGATGTGTTTGATTTAAAAAGGCCACAGAAGGGCTGGCCCTGCCAATCTGTCCTTGGGTGCCTCTCCCTTCTCACTGGCTGTGTTTCAACTACCGCAGGGGGCTTGCCTGCCCATGGGAAAATTCCAGTCAGCGCAGGGAAATGGCATCAATCAGCCCCTCAGTTGACTTTACTGGCTGCTCAGTAAAGAAGGTGTTCCTCAGTTAACTGTTACAGGCGGCACAATATGGAAGCATGGTGGCACAATGGTTGACACTGCTACTTCACAATGCCACGGATCTGGGTTCAATTCCCAGCTTGGGTCATTGCTTGTGCGGAGTCTATATGTTCTCCCGATACCTGCATGGGTTTCCTTCGGGTTTCCTCCCATAGTCCAAAAAACATGCATTGGTTATGCTAAATTCTCCCTCAGTGTATCCGAAAAGTGCTGGAGCATGGCGACTAGAGGATGTTTCACAGTAACTTAATTGCAGTGTTAATGGAAATCTACTTGCGACACTAATAAATAAACTTTAAACTTTAAGCTTTCGTTCTGAGGTGTCTGATCTTTACTGGAAGTGCGCATGTACGGACATGAAGTGAGCGCAGATTTGAGTTTGGCTCTGTCGTTCCCCCCTTCACCATTCCTTCTCTTAATCAACTGCCTTCCCTTCAAAGCACAGCCCATCATCTTCATCTGCTCAACTATCCATCCATCAATGGGTGAGAAAACATTGATGTAGAGAAGCCGCATTGAACTGGTGTAAGCAAGATAAGAGGTCTCATAAGATTTGAAGAAGTCTCTCAAAGTCTTGAGACTTCTTATTGAAAAAAATTCTCAGGGATTTTAAAACCGTCCACTTGTTATTGAATCTCTACGGAGCAGAAGGAGGCCATTCAGCCCGTTGAGTCTGCACTAACCACAATCCCATCCAGGCCCTATTTCTGTAACCCCACATATTTACCTTGCTAATCCCCTGACACTAGGGGCAATTTAGCATGGCCTAACCTACACAGCTTTGGACTGTGGGAGGAAACCAGAACACTTGGAGGGAACCCACACAGACACAGGGAGAACATGCAAACTTTGCACAGTGACCAAGGCTGGTATTGAACCTGGGTCCCTGGCGTTGTCAGGCAGCAGTGCTAACCACTGTGCCACCATGCCATGCGCCCCTCCCCCACTCCCTACCTCCCATTGTTAAACTCAACAGGATCGATGGAAATGCTTTGTTTCTGAGTTTCCAATCTGGAAACTATCTGGGCTTTCTTCCTGGAGATTTGTTTAATTTGAGGACTATCAGAAATGATGCACGGTAGAACCTGAATATGGCACAAAAAGGCTGCTTCACGCTGTTTTCCTTTGAAATCAGCAGTGGGTTAAAATGGAAATTCCTGCAGATGTACCCTTTAGTGGAAGAATGCTGAACAACAGACAAATAATAAATGAGCTGTAATAGTTAAAGAAAGGATTTGCACTTTTAATCACCTGATTGTATCTTCCAATGTCACAAAGTGCGTCACAGCCAATTAATTACACTTAAAATTGAAATTCACTTTAGTTAAGTCTACTCCTTAACAACCAAACCAGCTTTTGCTGCCAAAGAAACCTGCTGGAAATAATTGGTTTGATGCTGTCATTAAAAAAGGGAGTATATGTATGAACACATTCATTATGATATCACCTTTAAATTAATTTCTTACTGCTTCAGCACAGTTTTTCCATTTATAACCTCCTAGCTTTACTGATCAAGGTGACAGATTTTATTATTTATTTATTTAATAGTCATACATAGGCTTATATTAACACTGCAATGAAGTTACTGTGAAAATCCCCTAGTCGCCACATTCCAATGCCTGTTTGAGTACACTGAGGTGGAATTTAGCATGGCCAATCAACCTAACCAGCATATCTTTGGACTGTGGGAGGAAACTGGACCACCCGGTGGAAACCCAACGCAGACACAGGGATACAGTGACTCAAACCAGGAATCAAACCTGGGTCTCTGGCACTATGAGGCATCAGTGCTAACCAATAATTCCGTGATGTCTCTAGTACCTATCTGGAACTTATTTCTGAATTTTCAGAGCAACTTTTGTTTGCGGAAAATTGAGAGGGCTATGTGGAAGGAGCTGGAGCATAGAGCTAATTGGATAACCTTCAAAGAACAGAAGAAGTGCAATGGACCAAATGGCCTTTTTCTGTGCTGCATCAATTCATGATTTATCAAGTCACAGCCAATTGAGAGAGCCCTTCCAATCTTAGTTTAGACTGGATTATGATGCGTCATTGATAAGTACTCAAATTTGCCCAGTGCCCAGTTCTAATAAGAAATTTAAAAAATGTATCCAATGTTTGCTGATGAGGAGATTACTTATTGTTAAGGAACCCCTTTTGGAATAGGACTGAATAATAAAGGGCAGATTGTTAGCTGCTTGGTTCGTGAATTAATTAAAGGTGCCGCGTTTTAACTTTCTATCAAACGATCATCTGTCAATCACATTTCAACTATAGCCCCACAGATCATAGAATCCCTGCAGAGCAAAAGAGGTCATTCAGGCCATCGAGTCTAAACCGACTCTCTGACAGAGCATTTTACCTAGGGCCTTTCCCCTGCCCTAACCCTGTCATCCCACACATTTACCGTGGCTAATCCCATATAATCTACACATCTTTTAAAGTTGAATGTTTATTCACTAGTCACAAGCAAAGCCTACATTAACACTGCAATGAAGTCACTGTGAAATTCCTCTAGTCGCCACCATCCTGTGCCTGTTCAGGTCAGTGCACCTTACCAGCACATCTTTCAGAACATGGGAGGAAACCGGAGCACCTGGAGGAAACCCAATGCAGACATGGGGAGAAGGTGCAAACTCCACACAGACAGTAACTCAAGGCCGGAATCAAACCCGAGAGCCTGGAACTGTGAGGCAGCTAGTGCTAATTACTGTGCCATCATGCCACTTTTGGCCTGATTGGTAAACTGTAGAACTGACAATGCTCCACCTTTTACACAAGGAGGAAACTATCAAATTATCTGTAACTTTAGACCGCTGTGAATATTTTTCTGCTTTTTGGGAGTGTTTATGTGATGAAATAACCGTGTAGGAGGAAGACATGCAGTAAAGGTTTGAGAGTTTTTTTCTTTGATGGGAAGCATGTGGTGGCATAACCAGAAAGTCACACCCACTTTGTGCATTCTTGTAATTTTTACAATTGCACATTGTCTGCTGTTTATGTTATCAAGAAAATAACATTTCCACATAACACAGTAATTAGAAGCACTGACATTGCAAAACTAAATTGTTCATTCAATGCATAGCAAGTTGTACTCTAACAAGTTCCAATAAATTACCATAAACTCCCCATAAACATCAGTTATGAATTTCAACATGTATGATGTCAGTCCTTAGAGTTTGCTGTTGATATTCATTGTTTTTGGAGCTTGTCACATTATTCGGAAATATTTCTGTTTTTCAAAGTCACCACGAATTGCTACAAACACATTTCTGATCATTTGTAAAACCAACTTGGAAACAAATAACAAAGAGCAAGATAAATTCAGAGACACATTGAATAAAGCTATAAGCTGAGCTTGTTTAATTTCTAAAATATCATTAAACTGAACAGAAGTAATGCATAGATAAAGAGTGAAATTTTCCCATTCATGCCATGGACATTGTAGAGGGCAGAACATGGACCATGCAAAGATCCATTGACCTGGGGTGGGATTTTACAGTTTTGGGACGAATGTGGCCAGAAAATCCCATTCAAACAGTTTGTACAAACTTCTCATTCTACATTCACTGTTCTCCCATATCTGCCTATATTTTAAGATATTGGATATTACCTGCCCTGATTTTTATCCCTTGAAAATTATCTGCTCTGATTTTAACCCGTTGAATACTCAATTCTCTATTAACATTCAAGGATTTGATTTTCAAACCTGTCCATAGACAGAGTGGACGGAATGGTCTGAAAAGCCTTCTAGTTGAACCAAATGAAGCCTTGTGCCAACACTTGAGAGTAGGTTATCTAAGTAGCTGGACTGAGCCAACTCTCCCAAAAGAATATATCAATTTTTGCCTTTCTCATATATCTCCAAGATTAGAGGAGATACCTTGGTCCCCAGTGGAGACAACAGGAATTATGCTGAAAATAATTAGGATATAATAATATGTTTTTTCAGGGTTTTTTCTTGCTCTTTGATGGTGCGCATGTCCTGGGGCACTGTCCCTACCCTTCTGAAGAGATTCTTGTGTTGCAGGAGTGCTGATTTCCACTGTTTGATGAATTCAGGCAGTATAGCATTAAGAAGATGCTGGAGATTTGTCTGTGGCTAGCAAGTAACTAGTCTTATAAGCTCCTACACAGCATAATTGCTATCCAGCTTTGCCATGACAGGCAGGCTTTCCATGGTGCCTAGAACTTCCTTGGTGACTGCTCTCCCTGGAATGTAATTCAGTGTAATATTTCACCCTTCTGTCCAACTGCTTACTGTCATCTATGATGACCTCCCCTGCTTTTGTGTTCAGTGGAGCTAATTCTTTGCTGATGGGTCTCTTGATTTTTGATCCCGTTCATATATCACACAAATGTTCCCTGTATTGAAAAACACCTACATATTCTTGCAGAGTTGTAACCTATGGTTATTGACGCAGCTCCAACTACCTATTTGACTTTACATTGTGCATCTCTTAGTGATTTCAGAGTCTCTTTCCTCAGATTTCTCTTGTAATAGGCTTGACACTCTTGGTTTCAATGACACACGGTAATGTTAGTCTCAAACCAATTAGCATTTTTCGACTCTTGCTCTCCAAAAGAGAAGGTGGCAGATGGTTAGCACTGCTACCTCATAGTATCAAGGTCCCAAGTTTAATTCAGACCTTGGGTCACTGTCTGTGTGGAGTTTGCACTTTCTCCCCATGTCTGCGTGTGTTTCCTCTGGGTGCTCCAGTTTCCTCCCACAGTCCAAAGATGTGTGTTAGGTTGATTGGCTATGCTAACTTGACCTTTGATGTCAGGGGGATTAGTAGGGTAAAAGTGCTGGGTTACAAGAATAGGGCCTGGGTGGGATTGTGGTTGGTATAGGCTTGATTGGCTGAATGGCCTCCTTCTACACTGTGGGGATTCTATGAATCAGTATTTTGAGAGTATTGTAAATTAAAAAAAAACTATTTATGGGATGTGGCTGTCACTGGCTATGTCAACATTTATTGTTCATCCCTAATATGTTGATATGTTGGTATTGTAGATATTGTCCCAAAGCATGTTCCATTTTGTTTCACCACTCCATTTGGTAACGGCAGCTGTTAAATTGCAACTAGGGATTGCTATATTTTAAATCTGAATGGACAATATGGCTGTCGTTGAAAAGAGGACAACAATTCTGCTTTGAATGATAAAAGTTCGAGGATCAGTGCACACAATAGAATGATCTGAAGTTGCACATGTTGGGAATGCTGTTCAGAGAGTCAGGTCTGGTGATGGTCATATCCAGCTGATCCTGATACTGAGTGTCTCCAGGTCACCCCCCCTGTGGTACAGTTTGGTCTGAAAGAAGGTGTTAGTTACACAAAGCTTGCAGCAACACTCAAGTTATCTTTGTCCATTCTCGTATATCTTTCCCAGGCCCTGATGCCTAAGGCAAGGAGGCCTTAACTCTTGGTCTGCGTTCACTCTTGCATTGAAATCTCTCAATAGGTAAAGACATTCTGATTTAGGTAGTCTGTTGACAGCAGCACAAAACTCTTCATAGAATTGGTCTTTCACCTCTGTAATGGAGCACAATGTTGGAGCATAGATGCTCATGAGATTAACTGGCATGGCTTGAGTTGAGAGGTGGCAGATGGAGAGGACTTGTTCCGTATCATTTGTGGATAGTTCTATCATTGAGAATAGCCGGTTCCTTACAGCGAAGCCTGCAGTTTGCTCACATGTTCTTTGAACCCCTCCACTTCCAGATAAATCATCTTCAGTGATTCGTTCTCAGTCGTCTCAAGTAAAGATGCTATTTTGATATTCAGCCTCTGAAGTCCCCTGTCTTTGTGTATTATTGGCCAGCTCCAAGTTATCTGTCAACCCTGTGCCCTAGGTCCGGATGTTCCCGTTACCAATGGAAAAGTGGTCATTTTCTTCTTTCTTTTTGTTTGTTTTGTTTATTTGCTTGATGTGATGGATTCTGCACACTTGTTGAACAGAGACTCTAAGCTCCAAGCACTCACTGAAGCAGAAAGATCGTGGCAGGTCAAGTGGGGCACTTTCACAAGCTGTGAATAGTGGAATTCACAAAGACCGGTGCTGGAGCCTCAGCAATTTTCAGTTTATGTTAAAAGCAAATTACTGTAGATGCTGGAAATCGAAACCAAAAGAGAAAATGCTGGAAAGTCTCAGCAGGTCTGGCAGCATATGTAAGCAGAAAAAAGATCTGATGTTTTGAGTCCAGATGACCCTTTGACCAGCTTTGACAAAGGGCTATTTGATCTTGAAACATCAGCTCTTTTCTCTCCTTTCAGATCTGTTGAGATTTTCCAGCATTTTCTCTTTTGGTTCCAGCTTATGACTTAAATGAAGAGACAGAGTAATATATCTAAATGCGCTGACAATATAAAGTAATGTGAGGAGGACATAGAGAGGGTGCAACATTTATAGACATGGGCTGCCTGACTTGAACTGCGCAATGGCTGAAGAGCAGTACCTCTATTCTGCCATTCTTGCATTCTGATCACTTAATGAACTCTCTCAGCAACTTTCTCAGCCTTCTGTATCCACATTTACACTCCCTTTGTACAATTCCACATCCTTTCCCGCTCTCCTTCCCCTAGTAGTATGAATCTCTGCTGATTTTTCTTGAGCTCTGATGAAGGGTCATCTAGACTCGAAACATTGGCTCTATTCTCTACACACAGAGCTGTTGAGATTTTCCAGTATTTTCTGCTTTTGTTTCAGATTCCAGCACTCCCAGCATTTTGCTTTTAGGGAGGAAACTATTCTTTAGTTGATTGGTATATGACCTCAGGCTTTTATATCTTTTCCCAATGGAGGAAGATGGAAGAGAGTATGTTTGAGTGAGTGAGGTCCTTGATTGTGCTGGATACTTTGCTGAGGCAGCAGGAAGTGTAGACAGAGTCAACAGATAGGAGGCTAGTTTGTGTCATGGACTGGGCTTTGTTCAAAATTCTTTGTAGTTTCTTGCAGTCTTAGACAGAGCAGGAGGCGTACCAAGCTGTGATACAACTGGAAAGAATGCTTTCTGTGGTGCATCTGTAAACATTGATGAGAGTCTTGGTGGACATGCCAAATTTCCTTAGTCTCCTGAGAAAGTAGAGGCAGTGATGGGCTTTCTTAAATATAGCATCAGCATGAAAGGACCAAGACAGGTTGTTGATGATCTGGACACCTAGAAACTTGAAGTTCTTGACCATTTCCATTGTTCCCACTGATGTAGACAAGGGCATGTTCTCCACTTCGCTCCTGAAGTTGACAACAATCTCCTTTGTTTTGTTGACATTGAGGGAGAAATTATTGTTCTTGCCAGTTCACCAGATTCTCTATCTCTTTCATGTACTCTGTCTCATCATTGTTTGAAATGGAACCCACTATGGTGGTATCATCAGCAAACTTGAAAATTGAATTGAAGGAGAATTTGGTCACAGGTGTATAAGGAGTATAGTAAGAGACTGAGGACACTGCCTTGTGGGGCACCGGTGTTGAGGATGATTATGGAGGAGGTTTTGTTGTCTACCTTTACCGATTGCAGTCTGTGAAAGTGTAGGATCCAGTTACTGAGGGATAAGCTGAGCCCCAAAGGCCATGGAGTTTGGAGATGAGTTTTGTTGGAATAATGGTAATGAAGGCTGAGCTGTAGTCAATAAATAGGTGTCTTTGTTATCCAGGGGTTTCAGGGTTCAGTGTAGGGCCAAAGAGATGATGTCTGCCATGGACTTGTTGCAGCAATAGGTGAATGGATCCAGGCAATCTGGGAGGCGAGAATTAATTCATGTTATAAATAACTGTTCAAAGCACTTCATAATGATGGATGGCAGAGCCATCGAATGATAGTCATTAAGTTATGCTGCTTGGCATTTCTTTGGTATAAGGATGATGGTCATCTTCTTGAAGCAGATAGGGACCTCAGATTGGTGGAAAGAAAGATTAAAGTTGTCTCTAAATACCCCCACCAGCTGGTCCACATAGGATCTGAGTGCTCATCTGGGTACTCCATCCGGTAAGAAGTCTAACAACACCAGGTTTAAGTCCAACCAGTTTATTTAATAGTAATCCCATCCAGACCAGTCACTTTCCGTTTGGTTTTCAAGAAGGCTGATCTAACTAATGCCTGCGATAGTGGCCTGGGATACTGGTTCAGCCAAGGTTTCTGGGTTGAGGGCATGCTCTTCCTGACCTCTTGCTCAAAACGGGCATAGAATGTGTTGGACTCATTGGGAATGGGTGCGTCATACATGTTTCATACATGTATCATACATGAATCATACATGTTTCAATGAGATCATTGAATCTTCTAAACTCCAGAGAATATAGACTTAGTTTACTCAGAAGCAATAGAACCAATCTAGTGACCCTTCACTACATTGCCTCCAATGCAAGTATACCTTTAAATATAGTGGTCAAAACTGCACACAGTACTCCAGGTGTGATCTCACCAAAGCTCCATGCAATTGTAGCCATAATTCCTGATTCTTGCATCCAAATCCTTTGCAATAAAGGCCAACTCACTATTTGACTTTCTAATTGCTTTTATCCTTACGCTAACTTTCAGTGATCCTTGTACTGCTACACCTACTTCTCTCTGCACATCAACATGTACAAGTTTCACACCTTTAAAAAATATTCTGCTTTTTTATTTTTGTGACCAAACCTTCACACTTCCCATGCAATACACCATCTGCCACCTTGTTCTCCTGTCATATTACATGCCTATAAATCTTTGCGGTCTCTTTGTGTCTTCCTTTTGCTTTGTATTGTCAGCACATTTAAATACATTGCTCTCTATCTCTTCATCTAAGTCATTAACATAAATTGTAAGTTGTGGAATTATTCATTCTTCGGCACTCTGCTATTCACAACCTATTAACTTAAAAATGCTCCACTGAAGCTCCCCCCCACCTTTTCTTCCTATCTGTTAACCAATTCACTACCCATACTAATGTATTACCTCCAACTTCTTCATGTACCTTTGTCTTGTATGTTAATCCTTTCTGTTGCACCTTATCAAGTATGACTTTTGGAAATCAAGTATACCATATTTACTGACTTTAGTTACATCCTCACAAAACTCTTAACAAATTTCTCACACATGCTTTCCATTTTGTAAAACCATGTTGACTATGTCGGATTATACTTTGGCTTTCAAACTGCATTGTTAAGACTTCCTTGATAATAGAATCCAGCACATTCCCAGTGACTGATGCAGTTTCCAGTTTACCATTCCCCTCCTTTCTTGAAAAGCAATGTTAAATTTGCCTACTTCCAATATACTGGGACACTGCAGAATCTAGGGAATGATAACTAATGCATCCACTATCTCAACAACTATCTCTTATGACCACAAAACTGAGGGGGTTTGTCAGGTTTTACTCTCTGTAGCTTATGTTTTCAATGTAAAAACAGACAAAAAAAATTGTTCAATATCTCTGCTATCTTTCCATTGCCCACAATAATTCATCCTGTCTCTACTTCTAATGTTTACATCTACTGTGTTCCTTTTCATATACTTGTAAAAGCTCTTAACATTTGCTTGGAATATTCCATCACCCTAATGGCTCATTGTGGTGGGAAGGTTTTGGGAAGTCAAGAGGTTGTAACTTGCTGCAAGGCATTTGGATCTGAATTTTAACAGCTTGACTATTCCTTCTTGCTATTTTGTCTTAAATTTCTTTTGACAGTTTCGATAAGCTTGACAGTTCAATTTTGTTTACAAGAGAAAGGAAGCCCTGGAGGGGCCAAGGACAGAATCTATCTGATTACTTTAAGGAAAAGTAGCAGTGCAATTACATTACTGGATGTACTCTGTAGGTCACTGTGGTGGGAAAGATATAGAGGAACAAAAATGCATGGAAATTACAGAAAACTGCAAATTTATAGAGTAATGATAATGGGGTATCTTAAGTAACTAATATAGATTGTGATAACGTAAAGGACAAAGAGGGGGAAGAATTTCTTAGTGTTTTTGGACAATGTTATTAATTAGTCTGTTTCCTGCCCAAAGTGGAAAGAGCATTGCTGGATCTGGTTCTGGGAAATGAGGTGGGCAAAGTGGATCAATTATCATTCAGGAAACATACAGAGAACACTGACCATAATACTAGTATTCGTGATCTAGAGAAGCCTCAACATTCAATGATATTACCATTGATAAAAGCCACCGCTGTCAACTTAGGATTACCATTCATGAGTAACTGAATATATGAATACCGTGACTACAAGAGCAGATCAAAGGCTGGAAATGCTTGGGTGAGCAATTCACCACCTGACTTCCCAAATCTTGTCCTCCATTTACAAGGCATAAGTCAGAAGGGTAATGGAATACTCCCCACTTTCTTTGGTGAATGCAGCTCCAACAACAGTCAAGAAGCTCGACACAAAGCAGCTTGTTTGATTGACACCCCATCTACCACCTTAAACATTGATTGTTTACATCACTAACACACAGTAGCAGCAATGTATACCATCTACAAGATGTACTCCAGCAACTCACTTGCTCCTTTGACAGCACCTTTCAAACTCCAACCTCTACCACCTAGAAGGACAAGGGCAGCAGATGCATGTGAAAACCATCAACTAATAGTTTTCTTCCAAGACACGCACAATCCTGACATGGAACCACATTACCATTATGTCACTATTTCTGGCTCAAAATCTTAAAACTTCCTTCCTACCAGCAACCTGGGTGTACCTACCACACATGGTCTACAGCAGCTCAAGAAGTTTCTCAAGGGCAATTGAGGATGGGCAATAAATTCTGGCCTAACCAGCTATGTTCTATCTCATGAAGAAAATATAATGTTAGGGTTAGCTATGGAAATGGACAATGAGCCATCCAAAGAAAAAAATAATTTATTGGGGAATGTCCAATTTCAATGTTGTAAGATCAAATTCATTGCAAAGAAATTGAAATCAAAAGATTGGCAGTCAAAGCTGTAAAGGAACAAAGAAGAGATGGTTCTGACATAGCTGAGGTATGTTCTCCTGAGGAAGAAAGCAGCCAAAGCTAGGGTTCAGTCAATGATAAAATGGAATCAGCTGCCGTCAGTGGTGGTAGAGGCAAACTCGCTGGGGTCTTTTAAGAGACTTCTGGATGAATATATGGGATTTAATGGGATTGGGAGTTACAGATAGTTCTATGGCCTGCTAGGTATAGATATGATTGGCACAACTTGTGGGCTGAAGGGCCTGTTTGTGCTGTAGTGTTCTATGTTCTATGTAATAGTGAGTATGATGGAACAGAAAAAAGATGCATATGACAAATGTTGCTAATTCAAGAAAGAGTTAGTTTAAATATCAAAACATAGAAATCATAGAGAACTTACAGCACAGAAAGAGGCCATTCAGCCCATCGAGTCTGCACCAACCACAATCCCACCAGGTCCTACATCCATATCCCTATGTATTTATCCACTAATCCATGGAATCACATGTAGACCAGACCAGATAAGGACAGCAGATTTCCTTCTCTAAAGGTCATGAATGAACCATATTAGTTTTTCCAACAATCAACAGTGGTTCCATCATCATCAGTAGATTCTTAATTCCAGACATTTTTAATTGAATTCAAATTCGGCAGGATTTGAACTCAGCTCCCCAGAACATTAGCTGAGCTTCTGGATTAATAATTTAGCGATAATATCACTAGGCCATTGTATCCACTGTATTCCATTGTTCTTACTGATGTGGAAGATACTTTTGAAGTAAGTTTGGCAAATTGCTGCAGTGTTTCTTGAATATGGTACACATGCTACCACTGAGTGCTGGTGGCGGAGGGAGTGAATATTTAAGATGGTGGAGGTGGTTCAAATCAAGCTTGTTGCTTTATCTTGGATGGTGTTGAGCTTCTGGAATCCTTTTGGAACTACACTCATCCAGGCAAGTGGAGAACATTCCATCACATTCTTGTCTTGTGCCTTGTAAAAGGTGGATAGGGTTTTGGAGAGTCAGAAAGTGAGGTATTTACCAGAGAACTCAGTGCCTCTGGCATTCTCTTTTCAAAGTATTCATATGGCTGTGCCAGTTCACTTTCTGGTCAATGGTAACCCCAAGATGTTGATAGTGGGAGATTGAGCAATGGTAATGCAATATCAAGGGAAGATAGTTAGATTTTCTCATGTTAGAAATGGTATTTGTCTAGTACTTGTTTCAGTTGAGGCACTGGATGGCAAAAAATTGATAAAGAATAAATATTAGAAAGGCTGTCTGCATTGGTAAAGTTGATGTGTGATCAGGACAACATCAGATGTAAAGAGGAAGCGAGGGCGGAAATAACGAGATACATGGCATAATCTTCCAGAATCTTTAGATATAGAGTTGGTGGCAAAGGACTCAAAATTGCACATAGAAACATAAAACATTACGACACAGTACAGATCCTTCGGTCCTCAATGTTGTGCCGAGCTATGTCCAATTCCAAGATCAAGCTACCCCCTCTCTATAATTCTGGAGTGCTCCATGTGCCTACCCAATAACCGCTTGAAAGTTTCTAAAGTGTCCGACTCCACTATCACAACAGGCAGTGCATTCCGCACCCCAACCACTCCCTGAGTAAAGAATCTCCCACCATGAACCTTATAGTTATGCTCCCTAGTAACAGCTACATCCACCCAAGGAAATAGTCTCTGCACGTCCACTCTATCAATCCCTCTCATCAATCCCTCTCTTATAAACCTCTATTAAATCACCTCTCATCCTCCTCTGCTCCAAAGAGAGAAGCCCCAGCTCCCTCAACCTTTCCTCATAAGACCTACCCACCAAACTAGGCAGCATCCCTGTTCAAAAAGATGAGTAAGAAAAACCCAGCGACTACAGGCCAGTCAATTTAATGTCAGCGATGGGGAAGTGTTGTAGCATGAGATAACATGATGAAGAAGCCTTTAATCACAATGACAACTTATTGAACAGTGGTTAAAATTATATACAAACAAGCTCAGTACAGATGTGGATCTAGTCCAATCAATTCCCAAGCACACATTGCAGGTTCTACCTACCAGGTTTCACATCCAAGCACCAGAGAGGCTGAAGTTTGCATGCTCCTTTCCAAGAAACTCCAAGGAGTTCACGTGATCCACTAACAATTGCCCTTGCAAAGGGGCTATGCTATCACAGAAAGCTTTCAGAATTGACAATTAACAGTCACTGGGATTAGAAGGGATTATTTAGAACCATAGAAGGTCTACAGTACAAAAAGAAGCCATTCAGCCCATCGTGTCTGCACCGACTCAGTGAAAGAGCATTCCACCCAGACCCTCCTCTCCATCATAGCCCCGTAACCATGCACATTTACCATAAATAATCCATCTAATTTACAAGTCATTTGCCACGAAGGGACAGTTTAGCATGGCCAGTTCACCTAACCTGCACATCTTTGGACTGTGGGGGAAACCAGAGCATCTGGAGAAAACCAGACATGTAGACGTGGAGAGAATGTGCAAACTCCACACAGTTGGTCACTCAAGGCCAAAATCAAACCCAGGTTCCCAGTGCTGTGAAGCAGCAATACGAATCAATTAAAGAAAGCCAACATGGGAGGCTCAGTAGTACAGTGGTTAGCATTGCTGCCTCACATTCTCAGGTCTGTGTGGAGTTTGGACATTCTCCCTGTGTCTTTGTGGGTTTCCTTTGGGTGCTCCAGTTTCCTCCCACAGTCCAAAGATGTGCAGATTAGATGGACCTTAGTGTCAAGTAGATTAGCAGAGTAAATACATGAGGTTACGCAAAGAAGGCCCGGGTGGGATTGTGGTCAGTGCAGACTTGATGGGCCAAATGCCTCCTTTTGCAGTGTAGGGATTCTATGATTATATAATTTGTTAAAAGCAAATCATGTTTGTAATAATTCAGCCAACCACCAGTTTCCTGTCACCAACAGTCTGTATTGTGTACAAAAGGAGAAGGTCACTCCTATGGCTTACAATCAGGTAGACTTCATCTTGGGACTTACAACCCAATCTGTGTAAAGTAAAATGTTTAAACACCCTTTGGGCAAGCCTCTGCTCACTAAATTATTGTAGATTCCCTACAGTGCAGACAGAGGCCCTTCAGCCCATTAAGTCTGCACTGACAAGAGTCCCACGCAGGCCCTCCCATAACCTCATGCATTTATCCTGCTAATCTACACTTCCCCGGGCAATAAGGGGCAATTTAGCATGGCCAACAAGTTAACTTGCACATCTTTGGACTGTGGGAAGAAAATGAGGCATGCAGAGGAAACCCATGCAGACGCAGGGAGTATGTGCAAACTCCACACAGACAGTGACACAATTGGGTATTGAACCCAGGCCTCTGGAGTTGTGAGGCAGCATTACTACACACTGTGCCACTGTACCACACAAGTTAGGCAGTTCATATTCCATGAAGCCCATGGTGAAGTATATTGATAGTTCCTTGTAGCCTTTGTTGTCATCATCTCAGTAATTTACTATTTTGATTGAGATTTTTAATGGGCAGCGTAGAGATGGTTGAGGAAGGAAATGCAATCGGTGCAGTGTTCATAGATTTCTGAAAAACATTGAATAAAGTGACACAGGATAGACTTGTCAGCAAAGTTGAATGCGTGCAATAAAAGTGACTGTGGCGACATGAACACAAACTTGGCTGAGTGACAGGAAAGTAATGAATGGTTGTTCTCTGAATGAAACAGGGTAGAGAGTAGGGATTTCCTTGGAACTGCTTTTCTTGATATCTATATATTAGTAATCTAGATTTGGGTGTACAGGACACAAATCTAAAATTTGCAAATGACAGAAAACTTGAAAGTATTGTGAACTGTGAGGAGGGTAGTGATAGAATTCAAGAGAACACAAATGGGATGGTAAAACGGGCACTCGTGGCAGATCAAATATATTGCAGATAATTGTGAAGCAAGAAGCTGGAGAGGCAATGTAAGATGAAGGGCACGATTCTAAAGTGGGTGCAGAAGCAGAGAGATGTGGGGTTTAAATGAACACTTGTTTTTCCTACCAATGTTAAGTCCCAACATGAAGTTAAGGAGTGTTGCATCAGGATAGCATGTGTACAATTGAACAGAGTATAATGTATTAGCTGGCTTCATGAATGGGAGGAAGCACATTTCAATTTCAACAGAATTCAAAACCAGTCTATAAGCTTGTCATTAAAACGCATTAAAATACTGAGGATCAGATCATGTTACAAGCATCATTTGGGCGAGTCAGGTATTTTAATTGCTGACTTGAAAAGAAAGGTGTGCTCTGGGCATGACTCATGTGCACTAGAATTACTAGCGAAGCATATCTACTTTTGATAATCGGCTCTTTTTAGGACAAGAAATTATTTAATACTAAACTGATATTTTCTCAACACTGTAGCTTTCTCCCTTCAGTCAGAAACTACCTGGGCATCAAATGTTTTATGTTGAGGTCTTTGTCAATAGTGTTTTGTAACTAGTAAATGTAAAACAATCCAATTGCAAACACTCATGAAACCGTCAAAATCGGAAACTAAAGCAGATAATGCTGGAAAACCTCAGCAGGTCTGACAGCATCTGTGGAGAAAAATAGAGCCAATGTTTCGAGTCTGGATGACCCTTTGTCAGGTTGCAGACTGCCTGGCTTCTTGCTATGTGGTTTTGCAAAGCTACAAATGCTGTTTAGGCTTCAAAATAGCATTTCCAGCAGACACAAGCACACATATGGTGCAAGCCTTGTTGGACACTATTTTAAGTGAGGGGTATCGCTGAAACAAGGTGGCATGGTGGCATAGTGGTTAGCATTGCTGTTTCACAGCGCCAGGCACCCAGTTTCGATTCCCATCACTGTCTGTGCAAAGTCTGCATGCTATTCCTGTGTCTGCGTGGGTTTCCTTCAGATCCTCCAGTCTCCTCCCACAGTTCAAAAGATGTGTTGGTTAGGTGCATTGGAAATGCTAAATTCTCCTTCAGTGTACCCGAACAGGCGGCAGACTGTGGTGACTAGGGGATTTTTACAGCAACTTCATTGCAGTGTCAATGTAACCCTACTTGTGACACTAATAAATAAACTTTAAACTTCTAATCTTTAAATTTAGGGAGCTTTGCCACAAGTATACAGATCAGTCAAATCGTGATATCAATGAGCATGTAATACTGCCACTTTGGAGTTCTATGCTTCCAGCTAATGTTTGTCACTTAAAAACATGCAGCCGGAAGGCCTTATCCTCTCCCACGCCCTTTCTTGTTGGTTTATTTTTCAATGGATCATGTTGTGATTGTAGAAATGCTTGGTGATTTCTGAGTTGTTCAAAGCTGCTGAGAGCAACAGGGAGCGGAGTGCCCTGTGCTAAAGGACATCATTCTGTAAGATTTGTGGATCCATCCAATCAGATTGGAAGTTGGCAAATGTTACACCACTTTTCGAGAGAGGGAGAGTGAAAACAGTGAACTCCAGGCTCGTTAGCATAACATCAGCAAAATAGTGAAATTGATTATCAAAGAAGTCTTTTGAAAAGCATAGTATGATTAGAACAAGTCAACACTTTTTTTTAAAGGAAAATCCTGCTTGACAAACTTAATAGAGTTTATTAAAGATGTAACTAGTAAAGTAGATAGAGGGGAAATATTAGATATAGCATTTCTGGATTTCTGAAAGGCATTTGATAAGATACCCTACAAAAGGTTAATAGGTAAGATAAGGACTTATGGGGGCAAATTTTCCCATTCCACCTGAATTGTAGCGGGTGAGGGACAGACCATGGAAATATCCGTTGACCTTGAGCGCGATTTTCTGATGACTAGATAAGTATAGCTGAAAAATCCCACCCATGGACTAGGGGGCACATGTTGGCATGGATAGATGATTGATTGATGAATAGAAAACAGAAAGTGGGCACAAACAGGGCTTTTTCAAGTTGACACGCCGTGAATAATGGAATGCTTCAAGGATCAGTGCTGAGGGCCTCAGCTACTTACAGTTTATATTAATGATTCAGAGAGTAATGGATCTAAATTTGCTGATACTAAGCTGGACAAAAAGGTAAGCTGTGGGAGGACATAGAACGACTGAAAAGTGACATAGACAGGGTAAATGAGTAGACGATAAGATGGCAGATTGAGTTTAATATACGGAAGAATGCAGCTATTCACCTTGCTTGTAAGAATAAAGAAGCAGAATGTTTTTTAAAAGTGTTGATATGTGTTGATATTCAAAGAAACCTGGGTGTGCTTGTACGAGGAATACAGAAAGGTAGCATGAAGGAGCAGCAACAGTTAGCCTTTATTGCAAAGGGATTAGATACAAGAGTAAAGAAGTCTTGCTACAGAGGCACAGGTAAGACCATATCTGTAGAACCATGTGCAGATTTGGTCTCTAGATTTACGAAGGGCTATACCTATATTGGAGGTGTTACTGTGAAAGTACGATCGTACAATCAGTAAATTAGTCCATGGGGGTTGTCCTATGATGAGAGGCTGAGTAAATTGGGCTCATATTTGCTGGATCTCATTGAAATCTACAAAGTTCTAAAGGTTTTGTTAGGGTAGGCACTGAGAGATTTCCTGCTGGATAACCTTAAACATGGGATACTTACAGAACTGTCTGTGTGGAGTTTGCACAGTCTCCCAGTGTCTGTGTGGGCCTCCTCCAGATGCTCCAGTTTCCTCCTACAGTTCAAAGATGTGTAAGTTAGATGGATTGGCCATGCTAAATTGCAGTTTAATGTCCCAAGATGTGTACGTTAGATGGATTGGCCATGATAAATGTGCAGGGTTACGCGGATAATTTGGTGGAAAGGTCTAAGTACGATACTCTGTCAGAGAGTCAGTACAGACTCAGTGGGCTGAATGGCCATCTTCTGCACTATAGAGGTTTTATCATTTTAAATGCAAACTCAATTCTCATGTCATACTTCACAAATAAAAGTCATAATAAAATAAGCATTTCAAACTCTAAATCAAACCATACCATATTTGGTGGCATGGTGGTTAGCACTGCTGCTTCACAGTGTCAGGGGCCCAGGTTCGATTCCTGGCTTGGGTCAATGTATGTGCGGGATCTGCATGTTCTCCCCGTGTCTGCATGGGTTTCCTCCAGGTGCTTCTGTTTCCTCAGGTTAGATGGATTGGTTATTCTAAATTGTCCCTTAGTGTCAGGGGGACGAGCTAGGGTAAATACATGCTGTTATGGCGACAGGATCAGGGTGGGATTGTGGTCAATGCAGACTCAATGGACTGAATGGCCTCCTTTTGCACTGATCCTATAATCCTATGATTCTGTACAAGTATCGATGAATCACGCTTTTACTCCCTCAGAATGTATTTTCTGCGTGTTACTCTATTGGTTGCAGCATAGCTAGTGGAAAATGAGATTGACTGCAAGATACCTTTTGAAGGGAAATCCCAAGTAGTTCTGACACTGAAAGGCCTAGTTTTGGGCTAGCATTTTTTCAGCCTGGGAGGCAGTTGTCTGGATAGTGGTGGGAGGACAAATGCTGCCAAACTGAGAGGGGTCAGCAGGTTTATACTCCTTGGGCCAGTGCCAGCCCCTTGGATGGGGCCTCAGCAAAACTTTCAACCCTAATGGGTTGAAAGATTGATTGCTGAGCTGTTGTGACACAGTGCAAACTGCTGATGCCTGAATACCGCTATCCGTGTTGGCAGTAGTCTGGACCCCAATGATGGAAATCTGAACTTGCATTCCAGAAGACTGGTATTGGTTGGTTTTTGCTTCCACTGCAATGGAAGGTGAAACATTGTCCATCATGACAGCGTGGCGACATAGTAGTTAGCACTGTTGCCTTACAATGCCAAGGATACAGGTTCATCTTTAGCCTTGAGTCACTGAGTGTGTGGAATTTGTACATTCTTCCCGAGTCTGCGTGGATTTCCTTTGGGTGCTCCGGTTCCCTCCCACAGTCCAAAGATGTGCGGGTTGGTTTGACTGGCCATGTTAAATTGCCTCTTAGTATCAATGGGATTAGCAGGTAAATACGCGGCGTTATGGAGTTAGGGCCTAGGTGGGATTGTTGTCTATGCAAGCTCGAATGGCCTCCTTTTGCACTGCAGGGCTTCTGCGATTCTACAATGATGTTGCGACTGTGCTCGTGAAGTTGCCAATTTTGGAAAGGCTCCAAGCTCCATACAAAACCCTGTGCCAACTTAGTGCCAGATTCTTCCATGCTCCTTGACATTAACCATATGCCTGTCATTGCACCAGGCATTTTCCAATAAGCTTTCTAGTGTAACCTATCACATTGAAGTCCACATCAAATCATTCTGCAGCGGCACTCTGTATTCACATGTAATTTTGCCCTCTGGGCTTAGAGTTTAACTATTCTGAGAAGGAAACAATCAGTCTATGAATCAGTGTATCAATATATCATATATCCTTATTGCAAGCAATCTTTAATGAATCTTATTTTGTGAACAGTCTTTGTTTTCAACAAGTGAGAACAATTTTGCCAGGCTAAGACAAGTATTGTACATTATGTGAATGCAATACTGTTCCCACAACCGTTGTTCCTAATGTGTAATTGATAGGAAATATGTTGGATGATTACCTGTCATCATTAGCTAATCAAATATAAGATGACATTTTCACCATCACGCCCAATAGAAAACATTGGAAGTGACAAATGGAGATTGGGGAGTTGATAGAATAAATCCTCCATCATCCTTCTCAATCCCCGCTCCATGAAACTATACCAAAATGGGCAGAAATCATTTAGAAATGTATGTCTAAAGTTTCCTACTTGTATTATTTCTTTGCAAAAGAGAATCCTGCTGCCAGGATATTTTTTGAAGGTTGTTGGTGAATGAAAGGTTTAAAGTTTATTTATTAATGTCATAAGTCGGTATTCACACTGCAGTGTGTTTACTGTGAAAAATCCCCTTGGTGCCACACTCCGTTGCCTGTTCAGATACACTGAGGGAGAATTTAGCACAGGCAATGCACGTAACCTGCATGTCTTTTGGACTGTGGGGGGAAACCAGAGCACCTGAAGGGTACCCATGCAGACACAGGGTGAACATGCAAACTCCACACAGACATGATCCAAGATGGAATGGAACCCGGGTTCCTGGTGCTGTGAGACAGCAGTTGTGCCAACCACTGTGCCACTGTGTGCAGCCTTTATACATGATGAGTGTAAGAAGTTGAAGAAAATGTATATTCATTCTACCTTCTCAGATGGGAAAGGTGACATACTCTTTTCCATGGCTAAAGTAGTAAAATATAGGGATAAATTCATGAACTGAAAATAGAGATTAGCAACAAATGGTCATTAAAACTGGAACATTTAGATACAGTGGAAGAAGACCATGTGGAATATATCCAATGTTACTTGAGGAATTAATCATAGCAGCAGAGGGAGCTGTGGTGAATCATTTCTACAACTCTAATTGACTCTGATATCTTGTGCCAGAAAACTGATGTTTTAAATAGAATTCATATTGAAAAAAATCATTGGACTTTTTAAATCTTATTCATTCCTCTCTCCTCTGCTCAGAGACACCCAATGATTTAAAATAATACATGGTGATACTGCACAGAGCAATTTCTGGGATTGAAAGGTTTTTGAAGCAAAGTATAAGAAGGATTTGACTGGAAGGTATTTTCCAGCAGGAAACCACTCTGGTGCGATGCCAAATACAGCGAGAGGCCCTGATGACTTAACCACTGGCATATGTTGCCAGTCAACATCCAGCCTGAAATGGGCAAACGAGAGGGTGCAGATTGGATGCCCACACGCAAAGTTGACAGACCTTGGTCTGCGTCCAAGGTCTTGATACATGATGAGATGACGGATTTGGAAGGTGAGTTGGGGAGGCTTGACATTGATTGTAGATCTCGTCATTCTCATTAGCTGCCGAGATGTGTTAGCCAGGCAGCAAAACAGCGGTGTGGTTTTGCTGCTCAGACCCAAGTTACAATGTCATCAGGATCTAAATCATGTGTTGGTCTTAATTTATACAAATTCATGATGCTCCCAGTTGCTTTAAGATAGGTCCTCATGTCCCTGCAGTACACGGTATCTAAATATCAGAGACATCCGCAAAGAGTTGACTTCCAAGTAGGTAACTTCTTTTAAACTGCCCTCTCTCCCAGTATGCATCCTATAAAATTGACTTCTGTATTCTTAAAATCTCATGAAAAATATAGAAAGATTTTTATTTGAATGGAAATGGAATTGAAAGCAACAGCTATATACAGCCAATACAGCAAGTGGATTATCATGAATGTGGAATTAGAGGTTAGGGTCATTGAGCGCATGTGTATTAGTGACTACTAACCCATGTTAGTTCATTGATAAGTTCATTAATAATTTTTAAAAATTAATTTATGGGGTACAAGCTTTGCTGGCTGGGCTAACATCAATTGCCCATCTACAGTCGGCCTTAATTGAATGACTTCCAATGTAATTTCAGTGAGCATTTAAGAATCAATCACATTGTTGTAGACCAGATCTGGTAAGGATGGTAGATTTCCTTCCCTAACATGGGTGGGATTCGAATCTCCACCTCTAAAGCATCTGCCCGAGTCTATTGATGACATTACTATTTCCCCACCACCTCCCCTATCATAATAATGAGTGAATACCAGATTCAGAGTGTGAGTTGGCTCAGCTTAATTCACCTACAAATGAATTGAGTGCTCAGTAATAAAATAATAATGATAAAAATTTTACTGGTAAGATAAAGGCAGAATTTGGGGAGCGGGAGAGGGAGTGATGATATGCTCATTGTTTTCCTGCTGCTATGCAATTTTACCTGCAGTAGGGAAAGTGATGAATTTCCCTGACACTCAGTGGCAGTTAAGGGCCTGTTCTTACCATCACTGGCATTTTACCAGAGGTGGATGGACACTCATCTATGTGAAGAAACCACTAGATAAATCCTGACAACTTCCCATTGGGCTGGCGGTGGGCAGATCCCCTCTACTCCTGCAGGCCTATGTCAATGAAGGGGCCCTCTCTGTTGGCACTGGCCATCTTCGCACCAACAGCACTGCCTGCCTGCCATCAGCAATTATCCCTTCTCCCTTCACACCCTCCCTACCCCTACTGGCACCATAGCCCCATGATCCCACTTAACCTGGTTTGGAAGGATGACATTTCTCCATTGTATCCTCTCCTGCCTGGTGCACTCCCAGCCATGACCATCAATCACAGTGGTGTTGCTGAGCCGCTACCATCTGATTGGCCAGCAGTTCTTGGGAGAGGGCATCCTTTCTTACATGGACAGCTACCCAGAGAGGAATCAATTATTTGGCTGCCCAAGCATCTTTCCCCTGCCCACCAGCCTGCCCACCACTCTTCCAAAGCAGTCTCCCGAGTACAAACCGCTAAAGCAGTGTTGCTTTCAGGCTCTTCAGTGGGGCCTCCTCCTGCTACAAGGAGAAAATTTCAGCCTTCCTGTAGGTTACAATCTGTAAATCTGTAGATTGGGCAATATCCAGTCTAGACAGCAAAGCTTCTGGTCAGCTATCCCTAAGAATCCTTTCCAACAACTTCCCTACCACTGACATCAAACTCACCGGCCTATAATTACCAGGTTATCCCCACTACCCTTTTTGAACAATGGTACCACATTTGCTTTCCTCCAGTCCTCTGGGACCTCACCTATGTCCAAAGAAGAGACAAAGATTTGCGTCAGAGGCCCAGCAATTTTATTCCTCGTCTCCCTAAGCAGCCTAGGATAAATGCCATCAGGCCCCGGAGATTTATCAGTTTTAATACTACCTAAAAACTCTAACACTTAGAATGATTCTAAATGCCCAGGTAACATGAAAATAGAAGAGTTTCTGAACCGTTTTTGGGCAAATTTTCATTCCCAGTCCCAAATGGTCTAGACCATTTCTAGCTGCTGCAGGCAGTGGGCTGGGCTTTACACTACCTAGCCTGAAGAGGGAGCTATTGCACCCAGCGGGCAGTGCCAAGATGCCTAGTGGGCATTGCCAAGGTGCCAGGCTGCAGTGCCCAGATGCCAAGGTACACTGCCAGACTTGCACTGTCCAAAGGCAATCCCCTTGCCTTCAGCATCCCAAGGGGCTCAATGGCTTCTGGTTCCACCATTGAAGCCCACACAACTGTTTCCCATTCAAGGGGAGCAGGTGTTTTCCTTGCCGGAGAGAATCTCTCCCGGCAAGACCATAAAGGTAAATGAGCCCAGATGATTGAGAACTGAACTCACTAAACACGTGGAAGTTAACAATAGAATGAATTTGAATAATTTATTCAGTCTCTTGTCCATTTCCAGCAAGAGACTAACCTTGCTGGATATCTGGCTCTCATAGGATCATGAGAGACAAGAAATCAGATGTGATCCTGATTTCTGGGTTCTCACGCAATTTTACTGACTTGCTCCACCTATTGATGGGTAGGGTGAGCCAGTGAAATCCCAGCCACTAAGTACTATTTACATTTTCCTACATTTCCCCTGATGTCTCTGCTTTCAATCTGGTTAACAGAGGTAAATGTTGTGACTGACCTCCTCGACCTTGCTCAAGTCTGTCTTGGTGATTGCATAGCATCCAGGCTTTCTGTGTTCTCTCTTGAATTTGAAGGAACTTGTGAATCTTCAGAGAATATTGGTACAACTCGTCATTCAGATCGAATGGGTAGTTAATCCATTCTCCTTTTTGATATGAATGTGCTTCTATTTCTTCTCACCACCCCACTCTCAACCTTGACAAGAAAACTGACCTGGTGTCTCTTCCAGTAACTTCTCTATTCTGACCTCTAATCCAGGCCTAATTGGAGCTCTGGTAACTCTTGCACTTCTATAGTGGAAGTTGTAATTTTTTTTCCCCTCTTATTTATACAATACTCATCCTTCTTCTCTTTGGTTGTCAGAGATTTTTAGACATGGCATGAGCACAAGTGGGAGAACAGGAAATTGAGTGTGTAGTCTTTTTCCCATCAGGAGTCTGACAGAGCCAACCCATTCTGAAGTGGTTTGGAATGATAGCTTAACAGAGACCTTTGTTCTTTTTTAACAGAACTTTGACCTCTCTCAGCCTCAACATTTCTGAGCGAACTAGTTGTGTGGACAAATCCAGTCTTCTGTAACTTTGTTGAACTCTTCATTTGTGATCTGCAGACCATTGTTTGAAATAGCAACATCTGGAATGCAATGTGTGCCAAAAGTCTATTTTAGTGGATTGGTGACTGACTGTTCCAAGAAGATGTTTAACCTCAATCCATCTGGAGAAATAACACCAACTATAAGGAATGTAGAAATATCCCTTGAGCTCAAAAGTTTCTTTTGAAATTGTTTTGTTAAGATTTTATTTATTAATGGAATGTAGGCATTGCTGTTCAGGCTCGCATTTATTGCCCATCCTTAATTGTCATTGGTAGGCCATTTAAGATCGGGAGTCACATTTAAGCCAAGCCAGATAAGGATAGCAGATTTCCTTACCTAAAGGAAATTTAGTGAACCAGATGGTTTCTTTTCAACAATCGACAATGGATTCAAGGTCATTTTTTAATTGCAGATTTTTACGGAATTCAAACTTCACCGTCTGCCATGGCGGGATTCAAATCTGGGACCCAGAGGATTATCCCGAGTCTCTGAATTACTAGTCCAGTGATGTTACCACTATATCATCGCCTCCCCCTCCCCTGTAAATGGTAACAATGATACCATCAAAGGTTTCACTTGCTCTTGGCACAGGCATGTGGCTCAAAATTATTTCCACTGGTGATCTGCCAAATTGAATTTGAAATTGAATTTTGAGCCCAAGCAGGAAATTTTGTAATGCCCAGGTGTCGCTGGTGAATTTCTTGAAGGATTTTGAGTCTGCAGACTCTTGGTACGATCACACATGAATAGGTTGTCCACAATATTGAGTTACTAACATGGCTTGAAGTGCTGTTTTAGGGTGAGGTTGTTAGGAACTTATTCCGGCCATCAGTTTTTACAGGACTGTCTGATTTTAGCACAGTCATTATCTGTTTTCTGTACTTGGCAAATTTCTTCAGCCTCCGTGTGGTTGCTCCACGCTAACATGTGGGTAGCTGATATCGAGATGAGTAATGAAAGTTGTTCCTTTGCCACTGATCATAAAATTTGGGTGAACAAGTTCACACCAGTAATGTTAGCAAAACTTTTCTTTTCGCCTTTCTTGGGATGTTTACAAGGACATTGCTTTTAACTTTATTTATTAGTGTCTTACATTAGTGACTTGCATTAACAATGCAATGAAGTTACTGTGAAAATCCCCTCGTTGCCACACTCCAGCGCCTGTTCGGGTACACAGAGGGAGAATTTAGCATGACCAATGTACCTAATCTACATGCCTTTCAGACTGTGGGAGGAAACCAGAACAAACACACGAGGAGAATGTGCAGATTCTGCACAATGACACAAACCTGATTGAACCTGCATCCCTGGAGCCATGAGACAGCAGTGCTAACCCACTGTGCTGCTCAACTTTGAACTTCCTACTGATCGATACACTCCTCCCTAGCTTTCAAACTCTCCTCTAATCCTCCCAACCCTCCAAGTCCATGTATTTCTTTGACACAAACCCCACTCTCTGATTACCCCAAACTCTAACTTCTCCGCAACCCTCCAACTCCTAACTGACTCTCTGATAGCCCAACCCTTTGATTTCCCCCTACACTTTGATCCCCACTATCTTCCAATTCCACACACCTTCTGACTCACCTCCTCCTTTTCACTTCTCCACACCCTCTGCTCCCTGCTACCTTCAATCAGCACCCTCTGACAGTCCATCTTCCATCTCGTCCTGACCCTTTGACTCCCCCTCTATTAACTCAACCTTACCTGACCTCAACACCCTGCTCATCCTGACGCCATAGACATCTGGCCACCATACTCATCTTGCCATCCTTCTCATAGAACATAGAACATAGAACATTACAGCGCAGTACAGGCCCTTCGGCCCTCGATGTTGTGCTGGCCAGTGGACCCTCTAACCTAAACTATTCCAATATCATCCATATGCCTATCCACCGAACATTTGAATGCCCCCAAAGTAGGCGAGTCCACAACTGCTGCAGGCAGGGCATTCCACGCCCTCACCACCCTCTGTGTAAAGAACCTGCCTCTGACATCCGTCCTATAACTACTACCTCTTAATTTAAAGTTATGTCCCCTCGTGTTGGTCATCACCATCCGAGGAAAAAGGCTCTCACTATCCACCCTATCCAATCCCTTGATCATCTTATACGCCTCAATTAGGTCACCGCGTAACCTTCTTCTCTCTAATGAAAATAACCTCAGGTCCCTCAGCCTTTCCTCATAAGGCCTTCCCACCATACCAGGCAACATCCTGGTAAACCTCCTCTGCACCCTTTCCAATGCTTCCACATCTTTCTTATAATGCGGCGACCAGAACTGTACGCAATACTCCAAGTGCGGCCGCACCAAAGTTTTGTACAGTTGTAACATAACCTCACGGCTCCTAAATTCAATCCCTCTACCAATAAAAGCTAACACACCGTACGCCTTCTTAACAACTTTATCAACCTGGGTGCCAACTTTCAAAGAGCTATGTACTTGTACCCCAAGATCCCTCTGCTCGACAATGCTATTAAGGGTCCTTCCATTAACCCCATATTTCATATGCCTGTTATTCCTACCAAAGTGAATCACCTCACACTTATCCGTATTGAATTCCATTTGCCACCTCACGGCCCAGCTCTGCAACCTATCTATGTCCCTCTGCAAACTGTAACATCCATCCTCGCTGTCTACAACTCCCCCCACTTTGGTATCGTCAGCAAATTTACTAATCCAACCCTCTACACCCTCATGTAGGTCATTTATAAAAATGACAAACAGCAGTGGCCCTAAAACAGATCCTTGAGGTACACCACTTGTAACTGCACTCCAGGTTGAATATTTCCCATCAACCACCACCCTCTGTCTTCTATCAGCTAGCCAATTCCTAATCCAAACTGCTAAATCACCTTCAATCCCATGCATCTGCACTTTCTGCAGTAGCCTACCATGGGGAACCTTATCAAACGCTTTGCTAAAATCCATATACACTACATCAACTGCCTTACCCTTATCTACCTCTTTGGTCACCTCCTCAAAAAACTCAATAAGGTTTGTGAGGCACGACCTACCCTTCACAAAACCGTGCTGACTATCCCTAATCAATTTATTTCTCTCTAGATGCTTATAAATCTATCCCTTATAATTCTTTCCAAGACCTTGCCCACAACAGAAGTCAGGCTCACCGGTCTATAATTTCCAGGATGGTCCCTACTCCCCTTTTTGAACAAAGGGACAACATTTGCCATCCTCCAGTCTTCCGGCACTATACCTGTAGCTAACGACGACATGAAGATCAAAGCCAAAGGCTCTGCAATCTCCTCTCTAGCCTCCCAGAGAATCCTAGGGCAAATCCCATCTGGCCCAGGGGACTTCTCAGTTGGCATCCTATCCATCTTACTACCTTGCCACCTATTACCCTGCCAACCTGCCACTCTACCAGCTTACTTAATGACTTCACACTCATTAATTATCACGGGAAAAGCTATTTAAATGCCTCAAAGTTTTTCAGTGTGTTAGTGAGTAGAATCTTACCAAAATGCTGCAATTAAAAGGGGCTGTGGCTTTGTCTCTCCCGATGATTCTGCATTGTGAAGGGGGATTCCCAGAACAGGTACGCCCACTGTTCTGATGAGATCCCAATTCCGAAGTCTATACCAGAAATATGGAGCTCCGGTTTGGTGTTAGAAAATGGAGCAGAGAGAAAATCTGATGGATTGAAAGATTTGTCCCAATTTGTAAGGCATCACTATATCAACCTGTGATAAATTATATGGGGGAAAGATTAAGGTTAACCTACAAATGTTCAAATCCTTTAACTGTTTAAAGAGGCAGCCATGATGTGGTGATACCAATGTTGGATTGGGGTGGACACAGTAAGAAGTGTCATGACACCAGGTTAAAGTCCAACAGGTTTTTTTTTGGATTCATGGGTTTTATCAGGTGAATGACAAGCTGTTTCACTCCACTCACCTGTTGAAGGAGCAGTGCTCTGAAAGCTCATGATTCCAAATAAACTTGTTGGACATTTACCTGGTGTTGTGAGACTTCTTACTGTGCTTAAAAGATGCTGGAAATGTATGTATTAACTGAACATACATGTCCTCCTACAACATCTAAAGAAACAGTAGAAATTATTGATACCTTCATTCCTAAATAGCCTTGGGCCAAGTGGTATCATCGCTGGACTATTAATTCGAAACACAGCTAATGTTCTAGGGATCTGGGTTTCAATCCTGCCATGGCAGATGGTGGAATTTCAATTTAATAAAAAATATCTGGAATTTAAGAATCTACTGATGGCCATAAAACCATTGTCGATTATCAAAAAAACCCATCTGTTTCACTGACATCCTTTAGGGGAGGAAATCTGCCTGTTCTGGCCGACACGTGACTCCGGGGCAAGGGCAACTAGGGAGTGTAATAAATGCTGGCCAGCCCGAGATGCCCGTGTCCCACGAATAAACAACAAAAAAAATTTCCTTTTTACATTGATACTAATTTTGGAAATGCATTATAGTTTTCAAACTTTGTTCTTCGTTTGTAATTTTAAGAAAGCATTTCTTAATAGATGGTGAACACTTAAGGCACGGGAGAACTGTGAGGACTTATCTAGTCTAGCACTGCAAAGAAATTGCATTAAATGCCAAATCATGGACAGAAA
The DNA here is from genome assembly GCA_024679065.1 of Sphyrna mokarran. Lineage (NCBI taxonomy): Eukaryota > Metazoa > Chordata > Chondrichthyes > Carcharhiniformes > Carcharhinidae > Sphyrna > Sphyrna mokarran. Next base: position 27,547,610 of record JAGIQG010000009.1, read on the forward strand.
TGATCCTGAAAGGATACATTTGAAATAGGTCAATCTCTGTCCTTTTGTGTTAATTCAATGCACACAAAGTTATGGCACAGCCAATCTCCTCTACAACTACAGTGCTCACTATTAGCAGGGGCGGCACAGTGGCACAGTGATTCTCACTGCTGTCTCACAACGCCAGGGACCTGGATTGGATTCCCAATTTGGTCACTACCTGTGTGGAGTTTGCACGTTCTCCCCTTGACTGTGTGGGTTTCCTCTGAGTGCTCTGGTTTCCTCCCACATTCTGAAAGACATGCTGGTTAAATGCATTAACCCCAAACAGGCACCAGAATGTGGCGACTAGGGTAATTTCACAGTAACTTCATTGCAGTGTTAATGTAAGCCTAATTGTGACTAATGAATAAACTTTTAACTTTATAATTTTTAAAAATGCTAAATACCAATGGGATTAAATTGTGGGATTAAATTGAATATATTTTAACATATTCTTCTAGATGTCAATTTTGACACTTGCTGAGAACACTACTGGTGATCACTGCCAGGAGGATGTTGATTGCTTTGCATTGTGATAGGGAAATAAAGTCCAAAATGTTTACAATACGGGTTTCAAAAACATGGACTGCACTGAAGTTATAAAATAGGTATCTTTTATTCCACTAGCGCCAAATCTTGATAAACATTTGACTTTGATGAATGAACTATTTACAATGAACGTTCATGGATCATGCTTTAGCTCCACCAGGATACTGCCGAGAATATAACTCCCAAGCTCTTAACAGCCACGTAGTAAGATTCAGCTGATGGAATTCCAACTGCTAACTTTCTGTGACTGTGATCCCGGTCTCCCAGACACAAAGGGGATCTCCCACCCTTCATTGCTGCTCATGCTGAGGGGTGCTGTTCAGGAAATTTGATTTCAATATTGCTGTTCCATAAGTTAATACGCGGTTTAAGCAGTTTTAAAAAAAATGTACTTAGGCAAGATTGACTTAAGCGCAGGCAGTACAGCAATTCTGAGCACCATTTTGGGTGGAATCAACCAAATCTGTCACTCCTCCCAGTGTTGCTCTGTGAAAATGTCTACGATGAAGGTGTTTAGTTGGAATTGCCTAGTTGTTTCTAATTAGAAGAAATCTGGGCTTTTTTCTTGAGAGGCAGACAATAATGATTGGAACTCAGCACATTCAGCGCTAGTTAAAATCATTTCCAGTGGCATACAGCAGAGAAACACAGAGCAGACTAAATATTCCCAACAGTATACCTTCCAGCTGCTGCCTGTAAAATTCCCAGGCATAATTAGAAACTCTGCTGCTTCCTGTCATAAATGAGTCAATTTAACAAATCATGTCAAGCTTTTGAGCAAACAAAAAAACAACCTATTTAATGACTCTTTAACACAGTTACATTGACAAAGCATGTTTCTTTAATAGGTGTTTGCCTTTTATTTGTGTTGGATTTAATAGGTCCAAATGTCTCCTGGATTGATCATGTAACTAAATGTTACAAAGTGAGAAATGCAGGCACCACGCAGAGCTTACTTGTCCCTGTGTTTTACCCTTTCAGACTGTTGGTGAATAGATGTTTGGGAGCAAACATTGTAGGCAGCTGCTAGCTTTAGCAATTGTCTCAATCTTCACACCAGAATGTTATGAATGGACATACAGAAATGTAAAGTGAGAAAAGATGTTTACAGCATACAATATTACTCAGTTAAGGATTCTGCACAAGGTACTTGATTCTCAGCTGCTGCTGACTGAAGATCCAAAGCAAAATGGAGTAAGAACACAAGAACATAAGAAATAGGAGCAGGAGTATGCAATCCAGATCCTCAAGCCTGCCCCGCCATTCAATAAGATCATGGTTGATCTGTAGTGGTTCAGTACCACTTTCCCGCTTTCTCCCTGTAACCCTTAATTCCCTTGTCAATCAAAAATCTATCCAGTCTTGACTTAAATATATTCAGCGAGGAAGCCTCCACCACTTCAACAGGCAGAGAATTCCAAAGATTCACCACCCTTTGCGTAAAGAAATTCCTCCTCAACTCTGATCTGAACTGCCCCACGCTCTAATCTTGAAGCTGTGCCCTCTAGTCCTGCTATCTTGGTTAAGCGGGAAGAGTCTCATACATTCACTGCAGAGCATCAGGGTTTCCTTTATAACATTTAAAGTTTATTTATTAGTGTCACATGCAGACTTACATTAACTCCATAATAAAGTTACTGTGAAAAATCCCCTAGCTGCCATATTCTGGCGCCTGTTCGGATACACTGAACGAGAATTTAGCATGGCCAATGTATCGAACCAGCATGTTTTTCAGACTGTGGGAGGAAACCAAAGCACCAAAAGGAACCCATGAAGACATAGGCAGAATGTGCAGACTCCACACAGACAGCGACCCAAGCCAGAGTCGAACCTATGTCCTTGGAACTGTGAGGTAGCTATGTTAAGCAACATACTGCAATTATGAGGAATTCTAATAGAAGGTTCTATAATTCTATGGCTCTGAGTTTGTGGCTTCCAAATAATAAAAAGAACTAATGTCACATACATTCATCTTACAGTTACAATCTCATGCTTTACATCATCAGATCATTTGATTTGACTTATCAATACATAGAGGAAATTCCAACCATTTACGCCTTATCAGCATTAAATAAACCCACAGACAGATTTTGCCCAAAATTAATGATGTTATAATGGAGTCTGATAGAACTAATTGGATCAAGAGTGGCACAGGTAGAAACTTTAAGACTTCTGACTAGTATTCTGACTGGAAAGAAAAAAGAAAACAAAATTGCCAGAACTAACCTGGAGAACCCACACATTGGGACATAGTTCTTGAAGTAAGTTGGCAGATCATCATGACCCTATATGAGAGTCTCCAGAAAACGCAGGACTTTTATTTCCAAAAAACCTTTAACAGTAACTAAAATACTCTTCGGATCAACACAAAATCCAGTGTGGTAATGAGCCCTGTACAGACCAAGAGGTTCTGTTTGATCTCTGGGCAGTTTAGAGTGAGCTGGGTTGACACAAGGGCTATTGCTTTGTAGCTGGCCTTGGCACCAGTCGGGCATTCTGAGGTAGTTTGATGCTGGAACTCTGAAAGATCTGACCAACTCCAATGCGGAACCGACTTGGAGGGAAGTCCTGTGAGGAGAGTAGGAGAGGGCTTGGTTGTTGAGAAAGGGGATAAGAGTTGGAGAGAGATGCTTGAGAACATGCCAGCAGCTATTACAGCCTTTTCCCATTTATGTTAATGTGGAGTTGTGCTCCTCCTGACTCCATGATAAAGATAAAATCTGAGCTGCTCTCCACCTTCCTGATTAGATCATTGTTGACCCAGGAATCATTGCTGATAACGTGTTCTGTCCAATCTTGGACACAGTAAGAAATCTCACATCCAACAGATTTACTTGGAATCAGAGTGAACATAGAACATAGAACAATACAGCACAGAACAGGCCCTTCGGCCTTCGATGTTGTGCCGACCAAAATAAAAAGCAATGCCCCTCCTAACTAAACCATTCCCTTCTCATCCATATACTTATCAACTAACCTCTTAAACGCCACCAAACTTGGCGCATCTACAACAGCTGCAGGCAGGGCATTCCACTCCCTAATCACTCTTTGAGTAAAGAATAAGTAAGTAATTGAGTAAGTGCTGCTCCTTCTTCAGGTAAGTGGCCCTGGTGTTGTGAAACTTTTTACTGTGCCCACCCCACTCCAACACCAGCATCACCGCCTCAATCTTAGACAGTCTTTGTTAGGCTCTGATTAATGTATTTGAGTAACTCAGTCTGATTTGGGTGGGGACTTCAGTCTTGGTAATGTTTAGTGTCAGATACAGATTCATGCACTGGTAGAATCAAGATGGGTGAGAGTTGGACCCACCTCACCCAATCTTAGGGCAGGAAACTTGATGTGCAGGAATTAATCTCCCAGTGCATGAATCTGTATCTGACACTAAACATTACCAAGACTGAAGTCCCCACCCAAATCAGACTGAGTTACTCAAATACATTAATCAGAGCCTAACAAAGACTGTCTAAGATTGAGGCGGTGATGCTGGTGTTGGAGTGGGGTGGGCACAGTAAAAAGTTTCACAACACCAGGGCCACTTACCTGAAGAAGGAGCAGCACTCTGATTCCAAGTAAATCTGTTGGATGTGAGATTTCTTACTGTGTCCAAGATTGGACAGAACACGTTATCAGCAATGATTCCTGGGTCAACAATGATCTAATCAGGAAGGTGGAGAGCAGCTCAGATTTTATCTTTATCATGGAGTCAGGAGGAGCACAACTCCACATTAACATAAATGGGAAAAGGCTGTAATAGCTGCTGGCATGTTCTCAAGCATCTCTCTCCAACTCTTATCCCCTTTCTCAACAACCAAGCCCTCTCCTACTCTCCTCACAGGACTTCCCTCCAAGTCGGTTCCGCATTGGAGTTGGTCAGATCTTTCAGAGTTCCAGCATCAAACTACCTCAGAATGCCCGACTGGTGCCAAGGCCAGCTACAAAGCAATAGCCCTTGTGTCAACCCAGCTCACTCTAAACTGCCCAGAGATCAAACAGAACCTCTTGGTCTGTACAGGGCTCATTACCACACTGGATTTTGTGTTGATCCGAAGAGTATTTTAGTTACTGTTAAAGGTTTTTTGGAAATAAAAGTCCTGCGTTTTCTGGAGACTCTCATATAGGGTCATGATGATCTGCCAACTTACTTCAAGAACTATGTCCCAATGTGTGGGTTCTCCAGGTTAGTTCTGGCAATTTTGTTTTCTTTTTTCTTTCCAGTCAGAATACTAGTCAGAAGTCTTAAAGTTTATGTTAGTGTCACAAATAGGTTTACATTAACACTGCAATGAGATTACTGTGAAAATCCCCTAGTCATCACACTCTGTTGGGGTACACTGAAGGAGAATTTAGCATAGCCAATGCACCTAACCAACACATCATGGGAAGAAAGCGGAGCCCCCAGAGGAAATCCACACAGACACAGGCAGAATGTACAAACTCCACACAGATAGTGACCCAAGCTGTGAATCAAACCTCAATCCCTGACATTGTGAGCAGCAGTGCTAACCATTGTGCCACTGTTCCACCCCCGCAGAAGTATGAGTCACAAAATCTAACATTGAATGCAACAAGCAATTAGGACGACACACAGTATGCTGATCTTTATTATAAGGTGATTGGAGGAGAAAGATACTTCGACTGCAATTATATAGACTCTGGTGAGACTACACCTGTAGAGTTCAGTGTACAGTTCTAGTCTCCTTACAATTACATATTTATATTGCACATTTAATATAATAACATCTTTTAAGGCATTTCACAACACAATTATAGCAAAATATGACACTGGATCACATAAGGTATTAAGACTGATAATGTAATGCCTAGTCAAAGAGTTTTAATGTGTGTCTTAAATATAGAAGATAATGTAGATAAGCAGAGAGACATAAGGAGGGAATTCCAATGGTTAGGACCACAATGGAGTGATGAAAATCTCTGATTTTCAATAATTAGAGGAGCTCAAATGTCTCACTTAGTTGAGGCTAGAGGAAGGTTCAAAGAGAGGGAGTGCCGATGCAATTAAAAGCAAGGATGAGAATTGGAATAACATTGCTTAACTGGGAGCTAATGCAATTCGGAGAATATACGGAGAATCATTGAATAGGACTTGATGTGAGTTAAGGTGTGGGCTTTGGATGATTTCAAGGTTACAGAGGGTAGAATGTGGAAGATCAACCAGGAGTACATTGGAATAATCATGCTTCAAGATAACAAAGACAGCTCTGAAAGTTTTCGCAGCAGATGAGCTGCTAAACAGAGGTGGAGTCAAGCATTGTTGCGGAGATGAGATAAGTGGCCTTAGTAATGACACGAATATGAAGAGTGAAGTTCATCTTGAGATCAAAAGCAACACCATGGTTGCAAACTGATTGGCTTAATCTCAAACTGTTGCCTGGAATAGTCAGTATCTAGGGAACAGAGCTTGAAGCAGAGGCTAAAAACAGTAGTGCTAAATCCTTTGCTACTGAGGAGTATCCTTAAGATCATAATCCATAGACCAGTGTCACGGAACACAGGTATTTATTGCAATCTTACTTGCTTTCCACATTCCAAAACACAACTGTCCTCTCAGCAATTCCCAAACAGATCACGCCACACTCAGCTAACCTAACCCATTACTTTAAAGAGACTACATACAAAATAAATAGCTTCAATCTCCACAATATTTAATTGGATGTGCCTGATTTAAGCGAATGCTGTGTTTTTCGGTGATGTTGTTGAAGGGTGCGTGCAGATGAGAAATAAGAAGAGGCAGTGGGCAGATCCTTGGGGAAAATCAACATTGACATCCAGAGTCTTAGAGCTATGGACATAGCCCATATGGACTGGTTGGAGTGGCATGATTGCAGTTCCACAGAGGACGCCATCCTATTCATGGAAGACATCCTGCCGATTATAATTCAACAAATTCAGATAGGAAGTTGAAAAAGAAAAGGAGTCATGGCACTAACATCACCCCAGAGGAGGCATCCCAGAACATCAAGGGTAGGGCAACAGCTGAGGTAGAGAGTGCAAGGGAGGGGGATCTAAATGCCCCAGAGGACGGTAGGAGTGAGGGATGTAAGATAATGGTGGGGGATGAGAAGGTCAAGGGGATCAACAGGCGGTTCTGTGGGCAAAAGCGGGACTCCAGGATGGTAGTCTGCCTCCCTGGAGCAGGGGTCCAGGATGTTACGGAGAGGGTAGAGGGAATTTTGAAGGGTGGAGGGGCTAAGGCTGATGTAATAGTCCACGTGGGAGAGAAAGATGTAGGAACAAAGTTCAGGGGGGACATACGTAGGCAGTTCAGGGAGTTGGGGGCCCGGCTGAAGTGTAGGGCCTCCAGGGTGGCATTCTCTGGGCTGCTGCCGATGCCTGGGAATGACAGGGTTAGGAACAACGAGGTGCTCCAACTGAATGCGTGGTTGAGGGATTGGTGTAGGGTGGAGGGATTCAGATTCTTAGACCATTGGGAAGTCTTCAGGAGGGAGGGGCATCTATACAAGAGGGACGGGGAACAGTTGTCTGGGAAGGGCACCCATATTTTAGCTGGGAGGTTAGCTGGAGTGTTTCGGCAGGGTTTAAACTAATATGGAGGGGGGGTGGGGAGATAGAGGGAACTGGGAGTGGGAGAGAGATTGGTGACAGGGTAACTCCGGAGAGTAGGAGGGGAGATCAGAGTGTGCCTGAGGGCCTTCAGTGCATGTGTTTTAATGCGAGGAGTGTGACTGGCAAAACAGATGAACTGAAGGCAATAATGTTCGAGAGGAAGTTAGAAGTGGTGGCGGTGACTGAGACGTGGCTAAAGGAAGGGCAGGACTGGCAATTGAATATTCCGGGGTATAAGTGTTTTAGGCATGATAGAGGTGGTTTGAGGAGAGGAGGGGGAGTGGCGTTATTAGTTAAGGATCACATCATAGCAGTGCAGAAGGAGGGTGGTATGGCTGAGTTAGGAATTGAGTCGCTATGGGTGGAGTTGAGGAATAGGAAGGGAGAGGTTACTATGTTGGGTGTGTACTACAGACCGCCCAACAGTCCGCGGGCCGTGGAAGAAGGGATATGTAAGGAAATTTTAGATAAGTGTAGGAAGAATAGGGTAGTTGTAATGGGAGATTTCAATTTCCCTGGGGTAGATTGGAATGTGCCCAGAGCAGAAGGTGCGGATGGGGAGGAATTTGTACAGTGTGTTTTAGAAGGATCCTTGGAGCAGTATGTGGATAGCCCGACTAGAGAGGGGGCTATACTGGATCTGGTTCTGGGGAATGAGCCAGGGCAGGTGGTTGACGTTGTAGTAGGAGAGCATGTGTCTAATAGTGACCACAAATCTGTCTGCTTTAGGGTATTAATGGAAAAAGATGAAGCCTGCCCTAAGGGGAGGGTGTTAAACTGGGGGAGGGCTAGATATAGCCAGATTAGGCAGGATCTTAGGGATACCGACTGGGATAAGCTGTTCGAGGGTAGGTTGACGCTGCACATGTGGGAGTCTTTCAAGAGAAAACTAAAATTTTTGCAGGAAAGACGCGTGCCGGTAAGGAGGAAGGATGGGAAGGGTAGGATTAGAGAACCGTGGGTTACTAGGGATGTTGAGGACGTGGTCAGGAAGAGGCTGTCTCTTGGACAGCCACATTAGCGGTATGCAGATAGAGGGATATATTAGGACTGTTTAACTACCGCTTTTTTCCACAGGTAATTCGGTCCATACTTGACCAACATTGAGCATGCATTCGGCAGGTGGTGCGGGTACAGCTCTTGGATGTTGATTCATGGGTTGCCTGGTACCTCATGTCGTAAATGAGTGCTTTATGTGGACCATCTGAAGGGCACCATGACAGCTCAGAGACTATCGATGTGGCTGTGCAGACACTTGGAATTGGGCCAGTGTCTGCAGGAGTTTGCGCGTTCTCCCCGTGGTTGCGTGGGTTTTCTCCAGGCACTCCGGTTTCCTCCCACAACCCAAAAATTCGCTCTTAGGCTGATTGGGAAACAAATTGTCCCTATGGTGAGAATTTTCCATATTAGGAATAATATATATATATTATATAGGAATATTAAAATAGGATAATGGATTTGCTACTATATAGTATGACGGCGGCGTGGGCTCGTTGGGCCGAAGGGCCTGTTTCCCGTGCTGTGTTGCTTAAAAAAAAAGTGGGAGGCATACGTTAGATCCAGGCAATTGGGGACAGAGGCAGCGCTTGAAAAACATAGAGAGTATAGACGGGATCTTAAAAGGGGTGTCAGAAAGGCAAAAAGGGGCCACGAAATGGCTTTGGCAGGTAGGATTAAGGAAAATCCTAAGGCATTTTACTCCTATGTAACGAGCAAAAGGATGGTTAGAGGGAAGATTGGACCTCTCAGGGACAGAGGAGGGGAACTATGCTTAGAGCCTGAGGGGATGGGGGAGATCCTGAATGAATACTTTGCGTTGGTATTCACGCAGGAGAGGGGCCTGATGTCTGATGCCAGCTTTGAGGATTTTGAGGACCCGTTAAAGGAAATAATCATTACGAGGGACGAAGTGTTGGGGCTTTTAGGTAGCATAAAGACTTATAAAGCTCTGGGGCCTGATGGTATTTATCCCAGGCTGCTAAGGGAGGTGAGAGATGACATTGCTGGGCCTCTGATGCAAATCTTTGTCTCTTCTTTGGACACAGGTGAGGTCCCAGAGGACTGGAGGATTGCAAATGTAGTACCGTTGTTTAAAAAAGGTCAGAGGGATAATCCAGGGAACTATAGGCCGGTGAGCTTGACTTCAGTTATAGGTAAGCTAATGGAGAGGATCCTCAGGGACAGGATGTATGAGCATCTGGAGCGCTGCGATCAGATCAGGGATACGCAACATGGCTTCGTTAAGGGGAGGTCGTGCCTTACGAATCTAGTGGAATTTTTTGAAGAGGTGACAAAAACGGTTGATGAAGGACAAGCCATTGATGTCTACTTGGATTTCAGTAAGGCGTTTGACAAGGTTCCCCATGGTAGGCTGATAAAAAAGGTGAAGGCGCATGGGATACAGGGCCAGGTATGTAGATGGGTTGAGAACTGGCTTGGAAGGAGGAGACAGCGGGTAGTAGTGGAAGGCTCTTTTTCCAACTGGAGGTCAGTCACTAGTGGTGTGCCACAGGGCTCATTACTAGGACCTCTTCTATTTGTGATTTATATAAATGACTTGGAAGAGGGGGTAGGTGGTGTGATCAGCAAATTTGCTGATGACACTAAGATGCTTGGATTGGCGGGACTGAGGAGCAGTGCCAGGCAATACAACAGGACATAGATAGGCTGGTAGACTGGGCAGATAGATGGCAAATGGAATTTAATCCAGATAAATGCGAGGTGATGCATTTTGGCTGGAATAATGTAGAGGGGAGTTACAGGATAAAAGGTAAAACTATCCGAAGTATAGAGACGCAGAGAGACCTGGGGGTGCAGGTTCACAAGTCTCTGAAGGTGTCAGTACAGGTGGAGAAAGTGATAAAGAAAGTGTATGGTATGTTAGCCTTCATAGGAAGGGGTATAGAATACAAGAGTAACAGTCTGATGTTACAAGTGTATAGAACGTTGGTTAGGCCTCACTTGGAGTACTGCGTCCAGTTCTGGTCGCCGTACTACCAGAAGGATGTGGAGTCCCTGGAGAGAGTGCAAAGGAGATTTACCAGGATGCTGCCTGGTATGGAAGGGCTGTCTTATGAGGAAAGGTTGAACGCACTGGGGTTGTTTTCCCTTGAAAGACGTCGGCTGAGAGGGGATCTATTAGAGGTATATAAGATTATGAGGGGTATAGATAGAGTAAATGGTGGTAAGCTTAGATTCGTATAGAACGAGGGGTCACGGCCTTAGGGTGACGGGGGGCTATGTATAAGACTAATATTAGAGGGCATTTTTTCACACAAAGGGTAGTGGGGGTGTGGAATGCACTACCGAGTAAGGTGGTGGGAGCAGGCACGCTAGGGTTGTTTAAGGGTCTCTTGGACAGCCACATGAGCGGTCTGCAGATAGAGGGATATAGGAGGACTGATTAAATACTTTATTTGTTTCCACAGGCTATTCGGTCCACCTTGTTGACCAACAAGGTGCATGCATTCGGCAGGTCGTGCGAGGGCTGCTCTTGGATGTTACTTCAGGAGTGGCCTAGTGCTTCATGTCGTTAGTATATGCTTAAACTGGACCATCAGATGGGCAACATGACAGCTCAGAGACTATCACTGTTGCTGTGCAGACACATGGATTTGGGCCTGTGTCTGCGGGAGTTTGCGCGTTCTCCCCGTGGTTGCGTGGGTTTTCTCCGGGTGCTCCGGTTTCTTCCCACATCCCAAAAATGTGCTCTTAGGCTGATTGGGTAACAAATTGTCCCTATATTGGTCTCTATATGTCATTAAGACGTTAGGACAGCGGCGCGGGCTCGTTGGGCCGAAGGGCCTATTTCCCGTGCTGTGTTGTTCTTTGTTCTTTGAGCTGGACTCATTCACCCTGGGCATTGTGCCCTGCATCATGGTGTATTTGCTGCTTTGCTTCTGTCTTTGTCTTTTAATTGACAGTCTTCCCCAGTTTAGCTTCTCTGTCTAGCTGAGCACAGCTTGGATGGAATTAAACCCTCTCGCTGGACTCTCTAACTTTTCCTATCACCACTCTCACTGCTCATCATCATAGCTGAACCTCAACTCACCTAACTCTGAAACAGGACTCAGCAGAATGCTGGCATCTGCACTGCTGCCTCAGTCACATGTGCTATGTGAAGTAATCAGCTCCTCTGAGGAATGGTTACGTTTTGTGGTTATTCACATGCTGGCTCTGGTGTGGAGAAGAGATGGATATGATTTAATAAGAAAAATATAAAAATGTTGTTAATGTAGCTTGATTAAGATGATTGTATCACAATCATAGCAATGTGACCAAGTCTTGTATGAGCTGTGAGTTGGTAATACAGCAGTGAAATCCCAGTCTCTCCATGTCTGATGATCAGCAACACTGATATCCTGGTTATTTACAGTCTCCTCCTCTGTAGATGAAATTTGTGCAGAACCATCTCCTTGAGTTTTGCCCTCTGCTCCTGTAAAGGGAAATGATAGATCCATGAATAAAGCATGTGCACATCGGATGCATGTGGTGTATTTGGTGGGGGACGACCATTCAGCAGATAATCTAAGACATTCCCACACCATTTCATCTTGGAAGTATGGGTCAAATTCCTAGAATTCCCTACCAGACAGCACAGAGGAACTTCACCATGTGTAGTTTATCAGCATAATTGGAAATGATTAGGAATTATTAGTTATTGCTGATGTAGCTCACTTTCCAAGAATAAATGAAAATAAAAGTTATGAATGCAAGAATTGCCTTTGTGGGGAAGTATGGATACAATTCCTGAACATCTACTGTCCTATTCAACGGATTGGATCATTACCAGACTGTCATCAGTCTGGCTAATTTTCATTATTCTCCTATTATATCTTCTCATTTGACATAGAGTAACAATTGTAGCCATATAGTTGCATAATTTTTCTTCCATCTTCTCATTTGTAATGTAGCCTTGTCAGCTTCCCTGAAGGATTTTTCTTTGGTTTTTAATTTCAAAGTGTCTCCAGTTATGGTTTTGTCACCAACGTGAGCATGGTCTAAACTGGGGCTAATTAATGGAGTAAATACAATCATGCGACTTTTTTAAATTTTATCCTTTACTTTGAATGCTGGTCTGATTTCAAAATGGTATTACTTCAAACATTCAAATTTTGTATAAGAAGAAGAGCAAATTAGAAAGTGCTGGCGGAGTGTGCATAGATTTCAAGAACAGCTCCAAGAACGACTCAAGGACAACTTCTTCCCTGCTGCCATCGGACTTTTAAATGATTCTGTCATATATTAAGCTGATCTTTCTGTACACCCCCTCGGTAAATGCTACTCTATATTCTGCACCTTTTCTTTTCCCCTATGTACTCTATGGACAGTGTGTTTTATCTGTGTAGCTTGCAAGAAACAGTACTTTTTACAGTAGCCCTATACATGTGACAATAATCAATCAATCAATAAATCAATTATGTCCATAATTGAGAGATGGCACAGTGGTTCACACTGCTGTCTCATAGCATCAGGGATGCAGATTGAATTCCAGCCTCGGGTCACTGCTGGTGTGGAGTTGCACATTCTCCCTGTGTCTGTGTGGGTTTCTTTCCGGTGCTCTGGTATTCTACCATACTCCAAAGATGTGCAGGTTAGGTTGATTGGCCATGCTAAATTGACTGTAGTGTTAGTGGGGTTAGCAGGGTAAATGTGCAGTGTTACAGGAATAACCTGGGTGGATTGTGGTCGGTACAGACTCAGTGGGCCAAATGGCCTCATTCTGAACTGTAGGGATTCTATAATTCTATTTCTAGAATTACAATGCTTGAATGTTAGGTATTACATGCTAGAAGAATGATCTAAGATTGAGAATAGATTGAACACCTGGTTCATTTGGACTCAGTAAGAAATAAATTAACAGACTCGAGTTAATGTTGTCAAATTATTAGAGCAAAACATTGTACCTGACATAACTCTGTTACCTAAATAGTCAGCCTTAATCAGTTTATTTCTCAACTGTGTTCATTTCTTCTTTATATTTTTCCTCACTATTAGTTTCTGAGTGTAGCCTGTCACACAAGTTCACATCTGTTGCATTAAACTGCTTGCATCTTATTCTAAACTTGAACCTGTGTCCCTGATTTTAGAGTTTATGGTAATTTTGACCATGTGAACCTAGAAATGACATGTTCATTTATATTACTGCAATATTTTTGTGCTGCTTTACTTTAAGGTGCAGCCTGTCTTTAAATAAAACAAGTTGGCTGCACCACATGGTCGACAAGCAACTGTCCAGCAGATCCTTATCATGGACAGAGGCTAGAGGCAGCTTGGAGGAACAGGGAGCAAAGCAGGAAGTGTGCCCCAGTGCTACAATCATGCCAATAAAAGGTGGGTGTGCAGACAAGTTGTCCATCTTAATCTACATGGACATGGGCAGGTCACAAATAATGACCTCCATGTTTAAAAGCTAGTGCAACCCAATTTTTAGCCCCATGCATTAACTTAAGTGAAGAAGTGAAACCATTTATCAAAGTGAACACCAATCTAATCTCTAAGTTACTGTGATTTTGCTTTGTTTTTCTAATTCCTCTCATTAGAAGTCTTTCTGTCATTTAAATTAATTCATCTGGAATTTCATGGCTTTTTTTTCTTTTTATAAAGAGATCACTGCAAATGGTGTCAAATAATTCTAACATAAAAGCCCCCATTCTCCACCACATAGTGGCTCATTCACAGTGCTCATACACATGCAATTACACTCACAGTCACATAGTCACACTCACAAACTCACATATCCATGCTCACACACACACATGCACACATGCACACACACCACAAACTTATACACATACATGCACATTGGTTTGCTATTAGCAGAGATATTAACTTGACAAAAGGACATGTTACAGTATTTACCCATCTGAATGTATGATGCCATCACGGTCTGCATAATGCTATCATGGAAACACCTTAGATGGTGTTAAGTGCATGTCTTGTAACATAAAATTAAATTGAGTAGTTAGTGCAAAAATCAACTAGAACATTTCCCAGGATGTAAGATGGCACCTCAACTGTTCTTGATATTTATCTTGTGATATCCACCATGTGATACATTTCTATTTCTTTTTTTTTTTGCTTTTGGCACTCGGCTGGTTCTCTCTTTATTTCTCTCTCCCGGGTAACATCTTCTGATTGACTCAGAAGGTAGGAAAGCAATGTATTTGATGACATTCATGAAGGTGTGTGAAAGAATGGCCCACCACCCATCCTACTCCCTTCCTCCAGCTGTTTCAGGAGATGCCCCTCAGCTCAGCTTAGTGCCTCGCTGACTCCATATTAACAAGCTCTGGTTGGCAGCTAACTGCATTGGCTCAATTTATATCCCACAAGGTCAACCTTATGTCCACGTGGCTAGGATTTTTTGGGATCCAGAAAACTTCTCTATTGTAGCCAGATCAGTTAAGCTTAAATCCCCTTAAAAAAAATTTTGAAGAGTGTATAATTGTTTTCTTCTGTCTTTGTTTTGAAAATATTCTTCTCTTTTTTGCTCTGCTGTCTGATCCAAGCACATGCTTGCACTGCGATGGATTAATGCTCACTGAATGTTGACTCATCCTGATGTCAGGAAGCTTTTCTGGACACAAGGAGTAATGGAAACCTGGAAGCTTTTTTTTATCTAAGAGCAGTCTCAACTGAAAATTTCGGAACTGAGATTGATAGATTTTTCTTCAGTAAGTGCAAGAAAGGAAATGGAACTATGGCGGGCAAATGGAATTAAGATACAGATCAGTCATGATCTAATTGAATGGCAGAAAAAGACTTCATGGACAACGCACTTCAGTTCTTTTGTTTCTTCTGTCTCCTTTTTTTAATCTATCCATGATTATTGAGCAAAAAATCTTTCAAACAAAACAGATCTCCATACACCATCACAATGGGGAGTTGCTAGTAGATGATAAGAATGAACAATGTATGGTGTTCAAATTTCTGCATAAAACAACAGATGAATAATCAGAGCTATTACTTATTATTACAGAACGTCTTTCACAGCTTGAAAGCAGCAACTAATACAACGTGGGGAAGGTTTTAATATCATATTACTATCTTGCAGTGAGCCTGCCTTTTGAATGGTTCAGCCATTAAGGTAATTTCATCTGAGCAATCTGGGTTAACAGTTCTAATCAATGAGTCTGAGCAAATAAGCATTGCTTAATCACTTTCTAGTCAATACAGACTAAAAGAGTCCATCAACTACACACCTCTCCCATTGACATGGCTAGGTTTTGAACACAACTCTTTATATTGGTTGTCTGTTCATTGAATGGTTATAAATTAGGAGTGGGGAATGTGCAATGAAGCCTGGGTGTCCTTATAACCAGTCCCTGAGGATAAAAATGAAGGTGCAGCAGGTGGTAAATAAGACAAATAGTATGTTGGCCTTCAGTGCAAGAGGATTCGAGTACAGGAGCGAGAATTTCTTGCTCCAGTTGCATAGGGCCTTTTTGAGGCAACACCTTCATTATTGTTTGCAGTTTTAGCTCTTTATCTGAGGAAGGATGTTCTTGCTCTAGAGGGAGAGCAGCAAAGCTCTACCAGACTGATTCCTGGGATGGTGGGGCTGATGTATAAAGAGAGATTGAGGATTACATTCACTTGGCTTCAAAAGAATGAGGAGGCATCTCATAGAAACCTGTAAAATTCTAACAGGATTAGACAGGGTAGATGCAGGACGTATGTTCCCGATGGTGGGAAAGTGCAGAACCGGAGGTCATAGTTTGAGGATGAGGGATAAAACGTTGAGAGGAATAGATAGGGTGGATTCTCAGAGGCTATTTCCCCGAGCTGAAACGGTCGCTACGAGAGGACACAGATTTAAAGTGCAGGGAAGCAAATACAGAGGGGATGTTAGGGGTAAGTTTTTCACTCAGAGGGTGGTGAGTGAATGGAATCGGCTGCTGTCGGTGGTGGTAGAGGCGAACTCGCTGGGGTCTTTTAAAAGACTTCTGGATGGGTATATGGGAGCTAATGGGATAGGGGGTTATAGATAGGTCTGTGGCTTGGTAGTTATAGATGTGATCGGCGCAACTCGTGGGCTGACGGGCCTGTTTGTGCTGTACTGTTCTATGATAAGACTTTTAGGACTGAGGTGAGGAGTAATTTCTTCATCCAAAGAGTGGTAAACTTACAGAATTCGCTACCACAAAAAGCAGTTGAAGCCAAACTATTGTTTGTTTCCATGAAGGAGTTAGATGTAACTTTTGGGGCGAAGGCATTAAAGGGGGAAGGCAGGGTCTATCGATTGATTTGGATGATCAGCCATGTTTATAACGAATGGTGGAACAGGCTCAAAGAGCTGAATGGCCGACTCCTGCTCCTATTTTTCTATGTCTGATTCATTTACATTGGAGATGCAGTTTGTTTCATATATAAGGACAATAGTGTTTCCTTAGTGCTTCTCAGTGAGAGCCTTTGTTGAAGTGATTTAAAATGGCAGCCCTACAGTGAGCTTGCCTCATGGCAAGAGTCACATGACTATAGCAATCCAGATCAGACATGTTACATTTCAAAACCCAAACATCCTCCTTTTCATGCCAAAGCAAAAAATACAAAGAAATTCCTTTCTCTAGCGAACAAAAGACACGTTTGTACGCATGACACTGTGTGACTGTAAGTTATGCACCCACTGTTATTATGCAGTAACACCCACTCTAAACACCCACTGTTCTCATGCAGTAACAACTGTTTGTTTCCTAGTCAGTCCTTGTACATGCATTGCACACAATGGATGAGATTCTCTGACTTCCCTGCTGTGTATTTCCCAGTGGTGAAAGGTGGCTTGTCTTTGGCCAGTGGCAGGATCATCTGGTCCCAACACTGTCAATGGGATTTCCCATTGAATCTGCTGCACACTGCCAGAAAATCCATGACAGGGATATATCGTTGGCAGGGTTAGAAGTTCCTGCTGGCATGAACAGTCAGAAGATTTTGTCCATAATTTTTAAATTGTGCAGATCTCTTAATGGGTTGACATGAGCTGTTCATCTGGGGCGGCATTGTGGCACGGTGGTTAGCACTGCTGTCTCATAGCACCAGGAACCGAGTTCAATTCCGGCCTTGATCACTGTCTGTGTGGAGTTTGCACATTTTCCCTGTGTCTGTATGGGTTTTTTCAGGTGCTCCAGTTTCCTCACACAATCCAAAAATGTTTGGGTTAGGTTGATTGGCCATGCTAAATTGATACTAGTGTCAGAGGATTAGCAGAGTAAATATGTGGGATTATGGGATTAGGGATTAGGTGGGATTGTGAATGATGCAGACTCGATCAACCAAATGGCCTCTGTAGGTATTCGACGATTCTATGATTATATCTTGCTGACATTTCCTGTCTAAAAGCTCTTTACTTGGATGATCCCCCTAAGTATCCTCTTGACACTAAGGGCCAACCCACTGAACCTACACACATTTGTGTTTGTTGTCTCATTCAGTTACTTTGGGGATGAGGTTTATTTCACATATAAGAACAGAGCAGTGTTTCCTTCATGCTTTTCAATGAGAAGCTTTATTGAACTGATCTAAGATGACAGCTTACGGTGAGTATGCTTCATGGAAGAGTCTCCTCTTATTTTGTTAGTTCATGGGATGTGGGTGTTGCTGGTTAGGCCTGCATTTATTATTCATCCCTCATTGCTCTTGTTTAGAGGGCATTTCAGAGGGCTATGATTCTGCCATCACATTTGGGCCAGACCATGTAAAGACAGCAGATTTCCTTTCATAGTCATTAGTGAATCAGATGGATTTTTTTACAATTAATAATGTTTTCATGGTTAGACTTTTAATTCCAGATTATTATTGAATTCAAATTTCACCATTTCCTGTCGTGGGGTTCGAACCCATATCCCCAGGGCCTCTGAATCATTAGTCCAGTGATATCACTAGTGAGCCACCATCTCCCCATAATTAACATGACTAGATTGGACATGTTGTATTGCTGCATTTCAGAACCAAAATACAGCAGTGCTGCAAATTTTAAAAATTCTACTATACTTGTCAACTAAAGTTACATGCATTTGCCAGATCCCTTCCTACTTTGCTAATTTCCTCTCTCTGCCAGCTTTAGGGCCTTGAGATAAATATGTTTGGGAAGTATCAGTGTAACTTACAAGATTCCACTTCACAAAATTGCCTGTAATTTGGTTTGTATTGAAAATATCACTCAGAAGGTCTAGAAGGATGACAGCTATGGGAATGTTAGTTATGCTAGTCTAGTAAGAAACCCTTTTCATTCAATTAGTATAATGGCTGGACCATTAAAGGAAGCTGTCTTGCTAGCAAGGATTCATTGCTGAGACATCACAGATGGCTTTTTTTTTATATTGCATATAACACACGCTACCACTAATACATCTCTGTGTTTTACTTGTTCTGCTTTATCTCAAATGAAAGCTGAAAATATGTTGCTTTGCTACAATATTAATCATTTGGCAGTATAGTCCATGAAATAGAGCAATATCATCTTCATAACGTGCTCCTTAAATCACTGACCGCAATCTTATTTTCTCACCCCATTTGCTGATAAGAGAAGGGCTGGTGTGGTGGTGGTGGGGGAGGAGTAAGATCATGAGAGAATCGAGAAATTGGGTTCGTGCACCACGAAGTGCCAAGGGGATCGGCTGAAGTGAAGGGGCCAACTGAAGGGGTGGGGCCAGTTTGGGGACAGGCCATTTGTTGCGAAACCGCTGCACACTCTGCAACAATGATCGTTGAAGGAAGGGAGAGGGGACTACACCACTCTACCACGTGAGGAGGGACTGCTGCCACTCTGCAATGGTGATTGGTTGGTGAGGGGAGGGGTCCGTGATCAGCTTCAAGACCTCCTGGTAGTGGGAGTGAGTGCCGAGTTTAAGTTACAAAGGCCAGCTGAAAGCAGCAGAGGCACTGACAGGCCTCTGCACTTTCAGAGCACAGAAACCTGAACATGCGCAGTGGCACCCTCTGCTGCTATCAGCCAGCTTTTGGGCAATTAAGGTCCACCTATGTTTCCAAATGGTAAATTTCAAGTTTGTCAAGATTTTTTTTCACAGAGTGTGGTAAGTTTCAATTTTTAAGTTACCCAATAAAACAACAAAATTTTTTCCAGTTTTCATGCTCATTCATGACTTTGAATTTTTTTGGTCAAATTGCTCCCACTGACTAAATATAATAACACTGAAGTACTGATATTTTGATTGGCTAAACAGTCCCGATTTTTGACATTAAACATTAACCCTTGGTAATTAGCAGAAGCAATTCTAATGAGCAAATCTTCCTGCTCCAGTTAATTTAAGGAAAACGGAATGGATAGCAAATTCAATGATTTTATTGCTGGCTTGAACTAGCTAACTTTACCTTGATATTTTATATTATTATAATCTATTTTCATGTAGTAATGCTTCATAATTATAGGGTGGAATTCCGCACTACTGCTACCAAATCTCTGTTTACAGCAGCGGGACGAGATAATCCCAGCCACAGAGGAGGTTGGAGAAGGCTGACCATAGTTACAGGGTTGTAGGAGGGAACTGGATATCAGTTGGCTAAAATTCTATTCTTTAGCTTGTAATATAATCCATGGTGTGTTGTGATGATAAGTCTGGAAATAGTAGACCTCAGAAAGGAAGCCAAAGCTGATGTAATGTTAAATAGTCTAGGTGATGGCAGATATCTCAAAAGTAACGTCCTTATGCCTGTCTTTATGGCTACATTCCCAATATAGAGGTGGAATTTCCAGGGAGGAGCTAGCAAATCTGGTAGAAATGACAAATCATGATGCAATTGGCAAGCTAAGAGCACATTTATAAATGTTAGCAGAACTTAGAACATGTCAGTCTGTGACGCTGACACAACCAGAACTGAAACGGAAGGAGGTTAGGCCACCTTTCCCATTAGGATTCCACATTTAGATACTTATTCAACTCGCAGATGAACTGGGTGATGTCAAGTTGAACAATATCCATAGTTTGGAGAGGAATGTGAAGACGGCCATGGAAACTGCAAGTCAATGAAATCAGCTGGACCTGTTTAGGATAATGTAACCAGTTTTTCCATTAAAAAGGTTTGAAAACAGAAATGTCTTTAAATATTATAGATTTTTAAGGTATAAATTATGTTAAAAAAGATATGAATTAAGGAAAAGAAGACAACACTGAAACAGCAGGTAGTTAAGTCAATAATAAGTTAAACTTAATGCTGTTTTTCCATAAACAAAGAAAGCGATTAAACATATACATAGACAAAATGACATAAAGGCTTACAGTATGGAAACAGACCCTCAGATCCAAATTATCCATGTCATTCCTTTTTATTAAACTTCTAAGCTATTCCCGATTGCCTGTGTTTGGCCCCTATCTCTCTACACCATACTACCATGTAACTGCCTAAATGCTTTTTAACAGACAAAATTGTACCTGCCTCTACTACTACCTCTGGCAGCTCACTCCAAATACTCAACACTCTTTGTGTGAAAAAATAGTCTCTCTGGACCATTTTGTATCTGTCCCCTTTCATTTAAACCTATGCCCTCTAGTCTTAGATTCCCCTAACTTTGGGAAAAGTTGTTGACTATGTAGCTGATCTATGCACCTCATTATTTTATAGATCTCTAAAAGATATCCCTAAGTCTCTCATGTTCCAGGGGAAAAAGTTCCAGCCTCTACTTATAACTCAAACCATCAAATCTTGGTAACATCCTAGAAATCTTTTCTGCACTTTTTCTAGTTTAATATATCCTTTTTATAATATAGTGACCAGAACTGTACACAGTATTCCAAGTGTAGCCTTACCAATGACTTGTACAACTTTTACAAAACATTCCAAATCCTGCATTCAATGTTCTGATCAATAAAACAAAGCATGCCGAATGCTGTCTTCACCACTCTGTCCACTTGTGCCTCCACTTTCAAGGAGTCACAATTCAGTAATTTGTCTCCACAATTAACAAGCAGCCACTCAGGTGAAGCAACAAAAGTTGTGTGATGGTGAACATTACCAGTCTGGTCATTATTAATCATAAGATCACTATATATATGGCTGCTGCTGCCATTGAGAATGGAGAATTTGGCACTCAGCCAAATCTCCATTCACAGCAATGAGACCAGATAATCCCATTGTATGCATCATTGTTTGTCTTGAAACCCCAGCAAGAGTGTGCCACTGGTGGGAATGGATAGAAAATTTAAGCCAATGCATATGACTCTTCTTCAGAGTGAAGTGATGCAGAAATGTGATAGGTTGTATAGTTGGAGGGTGAAGAGAAGATGAAGGGGAGGTGAAGCAGAATAGAAGATCAGGGCTAGGTGGGAGCTCAGCAAAGATTGACAAAATTGTCATGGACACAAGAAAAGTGAATGTTAATGGTACTGTTAAAGACTAAAGAAGGTGCTAATAATGGTAAAAGAAGAGGGAGTGGAATGTGTTCATGGCAGAACAAGACTTACCTCTCTGTTAAAGCAAAATAAGTTACAAATAGCCATGTGAGGAAGGGGGTTGGGGGGAAAAAATCAAAATAGAGGAAACTGCATGTTCTGAAGTTGTTAAACTCAATATTAAACCAGATGATTGCAAAGTGCCTAATGGAGGATGAGGTGCTGTTTCTCCACTTTGCATTCGGCTTCCCTCAAACATTGCAGCAGAACGAGGACAAAAATCTGGGCATGGGAGCAATGATGATAAGCTAAAATGGCAACTATGCTGCAAACAGGAAGTTCAGCATCATGCTGGTGGACTGAGCTTGTTTTCATGTGTTATAATTACCTTAAATGAGAATCTTAAATTACCTTAAATGAGGAGCCACAGGTAAGGTTGGAGAATAGTAAGAAGTCTCACAATACCAGGTTGAAGCCCAACAGGGTTATTTAGCAGCACAAGCTTTCAAGCACTACCTCTTCATCAGATGAATGGAAGTTGTATTCACAACAAGGCATTTTTAGACACAAAACTCAATTTACAACATAATGGTTGGAATGCGAGTCT
Source organism: Sphyrna mokarran (assembly GCA_024679065.1). Lineage (NCBI taxonomy): Eukaryota > Metazoa > Chordata > Chondrichthyes > Carcharhiniformes > Carcharhinidae > Sphyrna > Sphyrna mokarran. The sequence goes on from JAGIQG010000009.1 coordinate 27,569,720, forward strand.
TAACAGGTAATCAATTCTTTAAACATTATAGATAAATATTATAGACGTTGTCTACCTGATAGACTGCAGGAAAGGATTTTCTGAGGCATGGTACATTGAGGAGACCATGCTCGATAATCACCAGGCAGGAGTGTGTTCTCTTCCTGTTGGGAAACATCTCAGCAGTCATGGGAATTCAGCCTCTGATCAATGGGTAAACATTCTCCAAGCCGGCCTCCATGATACATGACAATGCAGAATCGCTGAGCAGAAACTGATAGCCAAGTTCCGCACACCTGAGGACAGTTTCAAATGGGATCTAGGGTTCATGTAACACTATCTGTAACCCTGATGACATGCATGGGCTTGTAAAATCTCACTAACTGTCCTGGCAGGAGACAATACACACCTCTTTAACCTGTGCTGAACCCTCTCTCCATTCACATTGTCTGTACCTTTAAGACTTAATGAACCTGGTGTTGTGAGATTTCTTACTGTGCTTACCCCAGTCCAATACTGGCATCTCCACATCAAGGTCAGAGAACCTCAGCCCTAATATCAGATTCTCACATAAAGTTATGCCTGGCTAGAGCAATTTCCCTCTCTTGATAGGTGTAATGAGCTCCTTGGCCTTCCATATATTCTAGATGACTCTCATTTAAGGCAATTATAACACATGAAAACAAGCTCAGTCCACCAGCATGATGCTGAACTTCCTGTTTGCAGCATAAGTTGCCATTTTAACTCATCATCATTGCTCCCATGCCCAGATTTCTGTCCTTGTTCTGTTGCAATGTTTGAGGGAAGCCCAATGCAAAGTGGAGAAACAACACCTCATCCTCCATTAGGTACTTTGCAATCATCTGGTTTAATATTGAGTTTAACAACTTCAGAACATGCAGTTTCCTCTATTTTGATTTTTTCCCCCCAACCCCCTTCCCCACATGGCTATTTGTAACTTATTTTGCTTTAACAGAGAGGTAAGTCTTGTTCTGCCATGAACACATTCCACTCCTTCTTCTTTTATCATTATTAGCACCTTCTTTGTTCTTTAATAGTACCATTAACGTTGTGTCCATGACAATTTTGTCAATCTTTGCTGAGCTCCCACCTAGTCCTGATCTTCTATTCTGCTTCACCTTCCCTTCATCTTCTCTTCACCCTCCAAATATACAACCTATCATATTTCTGCATCACTTCACTCTGAAGAAGAGTCATATGCATTGGCTCAAATTTTCTGTCCGTTCCCACCAGTGGCACACTCTTGCTGGGGTTTCAAGACAAGCAATGATGCATACAATAAGAAGCCCCATTACTAACAGTAAGACCCAAAAATCCCACTGCTGGCCAAAGATGGATCACCTCTGCTATGATGAAACAAACCACAGGCGGCACGGAAGATCCATTCCATTATCTCTATTGCTCTCTCCATAGATACTTCCAGACCTGCACAGACTTCCCAGCATTTCCTGTTTTTATTTCAGATTCCTGGTATTTGCAGTATTTTGCTTTTCTTCAATTATGAGATATTTATCCATTCTAATGTCATACAGCATGTAACATATTTCATAATTTTGAATATCTTCTTTGGGATGTATTCTAGCTGAGTGTGTGGGCATGTGCATGGCAGATGCAGTATAATATGGATAAATGTGAGGTTATTCATTTTGTAGCAATAATGGGAATAATGGAATACTACTTGAATGGATGTAAATTGAAAGAGGTAGATACTCAATGAGACATTGGAGTCCAGTTGCTGAAAGTAAGCATACAGGTACACCAGGCAGTCAAGAAGGCAAATGATATGTTGGTCTTCATAGCAGGAGGATTTGAGTATAGGAATAGGGATGTTTTGTTGCAATTGTATAGGGTGTTGGTGAGGCTACATTAGGAGTATTGTATACCATTTTGATGTCTTTATCTGAGGAAGGATGTCTTGCTATAGAGGGAATACAGAGAAGGTTTACCAAGCTGATTTCTGGGATGGCAGACCTGTCATATGAAGAGAGACTAATTTGGTTAGGATTGTAGTCACTGGAGTTCAGAAGAGTGAGAGGGGATCTCACAGAAACTTATAAAATTCCAACAGGATTAGACAGGGTAGATTCAGAAAGAATGTTCCCAATGGTGGGGCACCCCAGAATTAGGAGTCATAGTTTGAAGATAAGTTTGACTTTTTAGGACTGTAGTGAGGAGAAATTTCTTCACCTAGAGGATGGTGAGTGTGTGGAATTCACTACCACAGTATGTAGATGAGACCAGAATGTTGTCTGATTTCAAGAAGAAATTGGAAATAGCTCTGGGCGTTGAAGTGTTCAAAAGATATGGTGGAAGGGGTAATAAGGATATTGAATTCGATGATCAAACATGATCAAGATAAATAGAGCAGGTTTGAAGGGCTGAATGGCTTCTCCTGCTTCTAGTTTCTATATTTCTACAATTTTAGTCTCAGTAATGCCCCCTCCAGTCCAACTATATGATTTCCTTCATGCTCCGATACTAGTGCTAGGGCAGGGTTGGCAATTCTTAATAGCATAAAGAGAAATTTTTAATGCTTCTTCAAAGACACTGGCAGGAATTCTCTGGCCTTCCATGCCCCAATGCGGCTTCCAGCGAGAATGGAGAATTTGGTGCTCAGCCAAATTTCCATTCATTAGAGAATCCCAGCTGTGGGCGAGGTCTGAGAATCTGGCCAGAATACATTAGTCGTCTGGATGCATTTACTCAAATGACAACAGTAAAGACAAACATGACGGAGGCAAAACTTTAACGTTTGAAACAAAAAGGTTTTAATTAAATGTTACTTTCTCACAGTACAATTTGAATGGACATTTAAAGGAATGAAAAGAGTGGACACTGACATCGGAGGCCTCTGGCCACTTAAAAAAAATTAATTGATAAACTAACTACCCAATCATTCTCCATTTTACATTGGCTTTTTCAGATTGAAAAAGATTTGGGAGTTTTAGTTTGCAGCTAAAAGAAGGCAACACAAGGACAGAAGATAAGGTCTGCCTCTGGAACTAAGGTTAAATGTATCAGCAGATTGGGGAAGATGGTAATGCTACCTAGGCTAATGAGTGGGCCACATGAGTGACCTTCCTTTACCTCTTTGGACTGCAAGACTGAAATCAGGCTTTATTCACTAACTATGATCCCTTGGATAAGATTGTGCCAAATATTTCACAACAAGTTATAGAAGGTGCTTAATCTCTTGTACACTAATAGAACTGTCATCAACTTCAATTGTTAAAAACAAAATAAATGTTATACCTTGGATGCAAAGAGAATGCATGGTGTCCACAGTCAATGTTGTGTGCAATCAACATTCGCTTCATTTCATGTGCCCTTGTTTTCCGTCTGTATCGGCACAGTGGTTAACATTGCTGTCTCATAAAGCCAGGGACCCGGGTTTGATTCCTGGCTTGGGTCACTGCCTGTGTGGAGTTTATGCATTCTCCCCATGTCTGCGTGGGTTCCCTCCAGGTGTCATAAGTATCATAGAGCTTACCTAGCATTTCTGATTTTCATTTACAGTATTTTGCTTTTATTCAATTATGAGGCGTTTATCCATAATAATGTCATACAGCACGTAATATATTTCATAATTTTGAAAATCATCTTTGGCATGTATTCTGTTGGCAATAAAGGCTTTATAGTTTAAGCTGCAACATGTCACCCTCAATCTAATATACCCTCCAAACCAGTCAGTATCCTGACCTAGAAATATATCATCATTTCTTCACCATCACTGGGTCAAAATCCTGGAATTACCTCCCTAACAGCACAGCATGTGTGCCTACATCTAGGGAAATCTAGTGATTGAGAAGGCAGCTCATCACCAGCTCCTCCAGGGCAATTAGGAATGGACAATAAATATTGGCCCAGCTAGTGAAACCAACATTCCTTGAATAAAAAAAAAGCCAAACCACAGCATTAGCCATCTGCTGCATGACATAGCAGCTTGTGGTGCAGATTCTCAGAACTTTCGCATCATAGTGCTATTGATTTTACATGTGCATATTGCTGCAATCACTTTCAACACCATTATTTATTATATTAACTCAAGCCACAAAAACTTACGATGGTGTGGCACTTCAGAACAGGCATCGGAAGCTGGCCGGGATACTAACTGCAAGCTCCGAAGGGAGCAGAGGGAAGGGTTTGTGGTCAGGAAGCAGGCTTCCTTTTGCAGCTTTAATTGGCTGCCTTCCCAATGGGCAGTCGCTAATTGGCTGTGCCAAGATTTATTTGGTTTGGGTGACGGTGTGGGTAGGAATCAACGAGCTGCACACTTCCCGTCGGATTTACACACCCTGCCGAGAAAATAATGTTCACCCACTACGTTCCTGTATCCATCCTCTGTCACTCCATTCTATCCGCCGTAACCTAAAACTCTGTTGTCTGTGTCCTTACTTGCACGGTCATCCATTTTTTCCATGATCGCTGACTGACATTGACTCCTGCTTCAGCAACATCCCATTTAAAATACTCACCCTTGTTTTCAAATCCCTGCAAGTTTTCACCCCTGCCTTTCTTTGTAACCTCTTCCAACCTGGCAAAGGCCCCAAGCATCTGTCCTTCTCCAGTTCTGGGCAAGCAAGCATCCCCAACTGGAGTTACTTGATCATTGGTGACTGTGCCATCTGCTGCCAAGTCTCCAAGTCTCCATTAGGAAGGAGTTCCCTTTCTAAATCTCTCTGCCTCGACATCAAATGTGGTTTTATATTATTCCTGTGAAAATCCTGATTTATTATGTTAAAGGGACTATACAATGCACGTGGCTGTATCCATTGATATGTAGGGATTAAACAAATGTGTCATCAGCAATGATTGGATCATATGGCTCTTATCTCCTGGTACCAGCATATATCCATCCACCTTTTTCCTTCAAAGATCACATTTTATTGCCACAGAATTAAAATAGCATTGGCATATCCCCAGGAAGTTTGCCTTGACTGTATTACTTGCAAGCAAGGATTACGCCCAATTTTTATGCTACTTAATTGACAGTAGATGGACAATGACTATATATATATATATATATATATACAATCAACGGTGGCTTTTGCTTTGGCAAGGCCATTAATTTGGAAATAATCTGAACTTCCTTTATTATTGTTGAAGAGGATGTAGGTGTGTGCGTGTGAAAATAGATATTTAATGATGTCTTTAATGGAGCCGTGTGAAGAAAAATAACTGGTGATGACCTTGCAAACATTTTGCAAGCCCAGCGCAAAGTATTTGAAGGAGAGCAATAGCCTTCACTGTGGAAATGTGATGGTGAATTATCATTATATTTTCCAGTGAATACTTCTGGGATTTACTCAGTTAGGGCGAAATTTTCCTATCCTGCCTGCCATGGCAATTGTAGCGTGCAGGACATGGGCCATACAAAGATCCGTTGACCTCCAGCGGGACTTTCCAAACATGGGGCAAACGCGGCCAGAACATCCCACCCTTAATATTTTATCTGCCTTATTATTTTATTTACCTTCATTGTCATATTTTATCTCCTAGAGTTTTAGTTTGTTATGCTGCTTTGATGCTGGAAGTTGACCTTTCTCCTTTCCATTTCCTAAACCAGCCTCCCATCCATTGACGTTGTCTACACTTCCCACTGCCTCGGCAAAACAGCCAGCATAATTAATGGCCCCACGCAATCCAGACATTTTCTCTTCCACCTTCTTCCTTCGGGAAAAGGATACAAAAGCCTGAGGTCACATACCAACCGATTCAAGAACAGCTTCTTCCCTGCTGCCATCAGACTTTTGAATGGACCTACCTCACTTTAAGCTGATCTTCCTCTACATCCTAGCTATGACTGTAACACTACATTCTGCACTCTCTCATTTCCTTCTCTATGAATGGTATGTTTTGTCTGTATAGCACACAAGAAACAATATTTTTCATTGTATGTTAATAAATGTGACAATAATAAATCAAATCAAATCAAATTTCTGTGTACAGGTATTCCGAAAAATGAACTTGGGAAATGTTTAAGTACAGAGATAATGAGAGTTTTAACCTGCCTGGCTTCTAAAATTTGGAGGGTTGAAATATCTCCCCTCATGTGTTTTATCTTATAATGCTTCTTGACAGCCACTATAAATATTCTGGGGACATGATCCACTGCCATCAACGAGTTTGCACTGATAAGAAAAAAAGTAAAGTTTATTTATCATGAATACCACTTGCTTGCTGATTGTTATTTCCAATTCCAAGTGGTTATTCATAGTTTAGTCTGAAGGTCAGCTACTCAGCAATGCTTCAAGTGAATGTTGCCCAGAATTTGCGCTGGTTGATCGCAAAGCAACCAGCCTAAGGGGTATTTTGTTAATCATTATTGAGACATGTGAACCTCCCATTATCAAGTTTAATTGGGTAAGGTTTATCTTGGAATTACTATGGTATCACTGTAGCACTCAGAATAAAATTATTTTCCATGAAAATTGTACATTCTCGTATTTCCATTGCAGCCTTGCTTTTTTTGGCTTTGCGGTTACTCTGATTATGAGAAAAGGCTATTTAAAGTCAGTTTTCTTGCCTAACTTCAAAAATCTCTTTTTAGGATATTTGGAGGTTTTAATTTTTAGTCTGACAAAGTTACACATGACAGGCTGAGGTCACATACCAACCGACTCAAGAACAGCTTCTTCCCTGCTGCCATCAGACTTTTGAATGGACCTACCTCACTTTAAGTTGATCTTCCTCTACACCCTAGCTGTGACTGTAACACTACATTCTGCACTCTCTCATTTCCTTCTCTATGAATGGTATGTTTTGTCTGTATAGCACACAAGAAACAATATTTTTCATTGTATGTTAATAAATGTGACAATAATAAATCAAATCAAATTGATTTGTTAGCAAAATTGAAGTTTGTTGTATAGAAAGGTTAGTGTTAGCTAGGCCGACAAAGTGATACAGTAAGCATTGCTGTCTTACATTGCCAAGGACCTGGGTTCAATTCCAGCCTTGGGTCAATGTCTCTGGGGAGTTTGCAAGTTCTCCCTATATCTGCATGGATTTCCTCCAGATGCTTCAGTTTCTTCCCATAGTCTGAAGATGTGTGGATTAGATTAATTCCCAAGCTAGATTTTCCCTTGGTGTAGGGGGGTTTAGCAAGATAAATACATAGGGTTACAGGGATAGGCCTGGGTGAGATTGTTGTCAGTATAGGTTCAGTGGACCGAATGGCCTCCTTCTGCATTGTAGGGATTCGATGAAACTCAGGTTAAACAATAGCTTAAGGACTGAAAATAGTAAATAAATGGCTATTTTCAGAGGATGGTGTTCCCCAAGGGTCAGTGCTGGGGACCACTGCTTTTTGATACAAAATTACTTTGTTGTTGGAATATAGAGTACAATTTTGAATTTGCCAATGATATCAAACATGGAAATGTGTTGAGGATGATATCAGTTGGAAAATAGGCCAGCAGAGATTGATAGACATAACTTAATAGAGAGAAGTATGTGGTGATGCATCTTGGCAGAAGAAATAGGGACAGGAAAAATGCACATAATGCTATAACTCTAAAGAACTGTGCAGGAACAGGGAGACTGCAGGTTAATATCCATCAATCTAGGGAGGGGGATAGCAGGTTGAGAGGGAATTTAGCAAAGCATATGAGATCTTGGTCTTCATACTTAGAGGCACTGAGTACAAAAGGCAGGGAAGTTATGCTTGAACCTTTATAACATTTTGATTAGTCCCCAGTCCAATTCTGGTCACCACAATTTAGAAGGTGCAGAGGCTATTTACCCAGCTGGTTCCAGAGATAGAGGATTTTAACTACAAGGTTAAGTTGGGCAAGCTGGGATTGTTCTATTGTGTGCAGTTCTGGTCGCCTCACTATAGGAAGGATGTGGAAGCTATTGGGATGGTGCAGAGGAGATTTACAAGGATGTTGCCTGGATTGGAGGGCATGCCTTATGACGATAGGTTGAGAGAGCTAGGACTCTTCTCCCTGGAGAGACAAAGGTTGAGAGACGACCTGATAGAGGTTTATAAGATGTTGAGGGGAATAGGTAGGGTGGATTCTCAGAGGCTATTTTCCAGGGCTGAAGTGGTCACTAGGAGAGGACTCAGGTTTAAGGTGCTGGGGGGCAAGGAGATGTTAGAGGTAAGTTTTTCACTCAGAGGGTGGTGAATGAATGGAATCAGTTGCCATCAGTAGTGGTAGAGGCGATCTCGCTGGGGTCTTTTAAGAGACTTCTGGATGAGTACATGGGATTGGGAGTTACAGATAGTTCTATGGCCTGGTAAGTATAAATATGATCGGCACAACTTGTGAGCCGAAGGGCCTGTTTGTGCTGAAGTGTTCTATGTTCTATGTTCTCCTTGGAGAATAGCAGATTTAGGGCAGATTTAGGGAAGTAATGAAAGCTGGGCAGAGAAATGTTGTTCTTATTAGCTGGCTGTTGCAAGGAGTAAGGGATACATGTTTAAGGTTTTGGGCAAATGAAGCAGGTGAAAGTGAGGAAGAACCTTTTGTGTAGTGAGTGGTACTGACCCCTTGCCTAAGCGGGTAATGGAATCATTTGAAAAGGAAATTGGATGGGTACTTGAGGTCAGTAAACTTGCAATGCTTATGGGGATAGAGTAGATGAGGGATTTGGACTGATTGAACTGCTATACAGAGAGTAACATGGAGTTGATGGACTGAATGGCCTCCTTCTGTGCCACAATGACACTGTAACTGCACACATGTTGCTTTCTTTCGTAAATAAGCATGAAAATATAAATGGGAATAAAATGATCAAAAATACTTGCATAAATTTAGGAATAATTAGGAATTTATTTTTTATTTGTTCATGGCATGTGGGCATTACTGGCTGTGTCAGCATTTTATGCCCTTCCTTGATGGTATTTAAGAGTGAACCACATTGCTGTGGGTCTGGAACCACACGTAGGCCAGACCAGGTAAGGACAACAGAGTTCCTTCCCTAAAAGATATTACTGATCCAAGTGGGTTTTTATGACAATTGACAATGATTTCGTGGTCATCATTAGATCTTTAGAGGTGAATTTTCCACTTTTACCTGCTATGGGAAAGGTGAGGGGTGGACCTCAGGTGGACCTGAGAACATGGCAGGAAAATCCCAATGTTCATTTCAGATTTGAATTGAAAAATTCACCATCTGCCGTTGTGGGATTTGAACCCAGGTCCCCAGAGCATTATGCTGCATCTCTGGATTATTAGCCCAGCGAAAATACCACAATGCCACTGTATGTAAATATTTTTATTCTGAAACTCAGAAAAAGGGGCACTAGGTAACATAGAAGCAAGCAAAGTGATCATCCATGATTACTTCCACAGTTCACATTGCGAGGGATTGCCATCAATTTCTTACTTAACCTTCCAGATTTTTTTCAATCAATGTAGAATTGAAGAACTTTGTTCATTGCTACTTTGCTGTCACTGTGAGAGTGTGATAATAAAAATGATTGAGAATCATGCGTAGGAAAAGATTGCAATCTTGCTTTTAATGCTTGCAGCTTGACGTAGGTAGGAATGAAAAATTTATATATAAAGGAAATTGTCCTCACTGCATTGACCAAAGATGATCCAGGCCCTTTTAATAACATTCAAATCACATAAACTTTGTATCTTCGTTGCTGGTAATTGCATCTGAGGTATCATCATTGTATATTTCCAGACATTATTTTTAACAAGCAATGTTTGGAGCTTTCTTAAATTTGGGAGGAAACCAATTATTATCAATTCACTTCCACACTTTTAATTCTAAGCAGGTTTTTGGTGGATCAGTAGCAAGATGAGAACAGGCTTGCTGTCTTTATCTGATGGGCTTCATTCTAATATCTGTTGAGAATATCCCATTGATCTGGCTAATCCAATTGAGTAAATAGGTTGAAATTGTAAGTTATATATAAAGTGCTATTCATTGGCTTTATCAGCTACAGTTCAGATCTAATCTCTCTCCCATTGCATCTGCCTTTTTAAACAAGGAGTAATATAAACTATGTGCAGACATGAAACTCATTTGATTGGATCTTCTTGGGAAGATTAGGGGGCATGCATGATTGTGGTCCAGTTAACTTATCAGATTTGAAATACTTTACTTGACTTTGCCCTTCCTCATCCAGATTAAAGAAAAGATGGCTTGAGATGAACATACACCAATTTGTGTGTTTACTGCAAAATTTTAATCTCATCATTTCAGGTGAGACTTAAACCCAGGCCCAAGACCAGAAAAGATAATGGCTGCATTTCTCAGTTGTCTAGCACCCATGCGTTCAAAGCGGTATCTATGCCATACATACAGTTCTGGAGCAAGCTGCTCCAGACACTATTATGTGTAGGCTGATAGATGGGTATAATGGCATAACAGATGGTAAGTGCCGGGTTGCCCAAATCCCAAAGGGAAACTTGGAACAAGCTGCCACAATGTTTTGCAATTTGTATATTATGAGGAATTATCCAAAGTCAAGTTAAGTAAATTCTAGAGCAGTTGTGATGATTTTAAGTATTTAATTTAAACATTTGTTAAAACTAAAGAAAATAAACATTTATAGGCACAATAACACTTTACACAGCTAACAGTACTTTACAAATATTTCGTAAAACATACTGGATTAAGTAAACTGTGTGCTAAAATCCCCGTTTGATGGCAACAGTCCTTATAGATTTTCTAATCTATACGCACCCAATAAATCAATCATATAATATCCTGTAGCTCCAGGAGAGATCTCACACAGACTCTCTTCTCTAAAGATAATGGCAAAACTGGTGTTCACAGGAATGGCCATAAAATGCCATCTGAGGCATTTCCATGGTCTGCCTGTCCATTCTGATTCCTGTGGGGGTGGGATGGTAAAATTGTGGCCACTCTCTTGCTCAAGATCTCACAGTCAAACACAACAGCCTTCAGTCTTACTTTAAGTATTTTTTCCCTTTGATCTTCCACTCTATAGTCTTGCAGTCGTTTAGTGGTTTAACTTCCCAGTATCGAGCAATTTATTTTTACTACTTTATGTATAGTAGTAAGAATATAAAGTATTCTTAAAGTAACGTGCCTCATACAATTGCAATCTTCCAACTGTACGTATACAGTTTGAAATTTAGTTTAAAATCACTTCTCTTATCTGTCTAATGTAAGTTGTCATGATCCCAGTTGATGTTTACTGTGAGGGTGTCACACAAACACTGGTTCGTGGTGGTATATAATTTTGTCTACAGGAATGGTGTAAGGAGCTGCATATGATATCCGCTGAGATTAGTAGCAAGTCCAGTTGTAGTATAACAATTATCAAAAACTATTTAGAAAAGACATATATACACGAACAAGACCATAATAATCTAAGACAGCTATGTGCAAGACTACTAAACACAGCCACACAGTTTAAGAAGAAATTATCCATCTGATCCAAAGTACATTTTCAAGATCTGAATGGTTTCAGAACTTCCCTCTGCCCAAACAACAGCCTATCCAATAGATCTATAAGCAAGGGCCAACTTATAGTTACCACACTGTATATATTGAATAGTTATTCAGGGAAATGTCTCTGTTTGACTCAGTGAAGATATGTATTTTAATTGCCTCCTTGAAAGCCTCTAGCCTGCTAACCAGCAGCAGCTTATAGGATGCTAGTTGACTCTGTACCTCAGACTGCTAGAAGGATACTGTCTCCCGCTTCCACAGAAATGTTGTCAATTATATCATTGTTTCCCTCTCTGCATATTTGGCTATCTGTCCCCTTCTGTTTATTCTGACTTAGTTATATGTATTTGTCCTTGGCGCACGAGGGGGTACATCAGCTTGCTGCCTGAAAAGGCAACAGCAAAGAGAATGGACAGAATGGCAGAGATATGAAGATGAAAGCTGTCATTCTGAAAGGGCACAGCAGGTAAGTGTGGGGCTGTGCAAATCCCAAAGAAGACATGATAGCAGTAGTCTGATCTTGCCTGGTGTCAAGCTGAACTTCAGACTGAGTTTCCACAGCAGCATTCGGACACTGTGAGCAGAACTTGTGTGCAACCTTTGGGGTGTTTAAAGTAATGCCTGCACCACTGAGGAAGAGGCCTACAGCTCAAGAGCAGAGTCGTTTGGTGAGCAGGCATTTGTATTATGCAGGCTGCAGGCGACTCGTACCCAGTGACTCACCATGTGTAGATGTCATCTCTATGCTACACTTTAAAGTTATTGCAAAGCCTATATCTCAAATCTGAGATCGAGCGATGTTTCTTCATCGTTGTTCTCTTCTTCCCCTTTCACTTCTTTCTCTGTCACCACTGCTCGAGCATGTTGCAGTTCTGAAAGGACAAGAGCACAAAGGTAAGGTTGAGCTGATGGAATGGGGGTAAAGCAAGTGATACATATTTACTTTTTATGTGGTTGCCAATTAGAAGAGACAGTTAGATGATACTGGGAATAATAACGTAGTGATTATGGGCAGTGCTCCCCATGCTCCCACCCCCCTCATGCCATCCGCCCCTCCCATCCAGCCCGCCTCCCCGTGATGTGTTTCACAGAGGCCATTGGCCACTGGTGGATATTCAAGTCGGGAAACCGACAGCAGGGGTTTGCCATCAGCAGGACTGGAGGATCCTGTCAGTGAGAGTGGCCCAGAAAATTCCAGTCTATCTCTCTGAACTGGTAATTCAGAACTTGGACTAATAATCTGAGATATGTGTTCAAATCCCACCACAGAATTTACATTGCTAATTAACTAAATCTAGAATAAAAATGCTGAGGGGAGGGCATTTTCCACCCTGTTTTCAGCAGGTGGGAAAACTGGAAGGGATGGAGAATCCAACAGGAGACACAAAAGGACATTTATGATAGTGAGATTCCCCTTTGATATTGTCTGATTTTGCCAATGACATAATGGGGTTCCCGCCTTGAAAGGTCAGGAAACCTATTACCATATATCTACATGTTATTAGCGGACTTCCCCACTGTACTATTCCTCCCCACCTCACATAAGGAATTCCCTGGGGTGGATCTCGTGTCTGTGAAGGGGGGGGGGGGGGGGGGGGGGGGGTCCTTTTTTTATTTTTTTTTCAGGTCCATCTGCCAGGGGTGAGTTGTTGGCAGAGCACACACATTCAGAGCCCACCTTGCCAGTGTGATATAGTGGGACTCATCTTTAGGATTTTCTTTGACTATCTGTCAAAAAATATGGCAGGGAAAGCCAACACTGCAGCTGACAGCCTACACACTGCCAGAGTCAAAAATAGAGAAAATTCCACTCACTGGAATGATGGCCACGTAATTACCAGATTGTCATTACAGAATCATGTTCTTTAGGGAAGGAAGTCTGGTCTGTTCTATGCGTCATCAAAGCCCACAGAAATGCTTGGCTCTTAAGTGAGCTTTGAGGGGAGATGATGACCTAATGGTACTATTGCTTGTCTATTAATCCAGAAGCTAAGCTAATGTTTTGGGGACCCAGGTTCGAATCCTGCCATGGCAGATGGTGGAATTTGAATCCAATAAAAACAATCTAGAATTAAGAATCTGTTGATGACCACTAAACCAATGCTGGAAAAACCCATCTGGTTCACTAAAAAGTAAAGGTTTATTTATTTATTAATCACAAATAGACTTAAATTAACACTGCAATGAAATTATTATGAAAATTCCCTGGTCACCACACTCCAGCATCAGTTTGGGTTACACTGAGGGAGAATTTAGTATTACCAATCCATCTAACCGGCATGTCTTTTGGAATGTGGGATGAAGCTGCAGCACTCAGAGGAAACCCACGCAGATACAAGGAGAATGTGCAGACTTTGTACAGACAGACAGTCATCCAAGCTGGGAATTGAACTTGGGTCCTTGGTACTCTGGTGCAGTAATACTAACCTCTACCACTTGTCATCCCCTAATGTACTTTAGGGAAGGGAATCTGCCATACTTATCTGGTCTGGCCTATGTATAACTCCTGAGCCAGAACAGTGGAGTTGACTCTCAACTGCCCTCTGAAATGGCCTTGCAAGCCATCCAATTTCAAAGCCAACTAGAGATGGGCAATAACTACCCATGCAACACCATGTTCCATGAATGAATAAAACAAGAAATAGCCTAGCAAGCCATTCAATTATAAGAAGTTAACCAAGATCTTCTCAAGAGCATTCAAGCTTCGGTTGTTAATTTTGACCTTGCCAGTAATGCCCACATCCCATGAATAAAATAATTTTAAAAACTAGAGGAAAATTGGTTATTAAAGAAGATATTGATACAATATTGAGGAAAGATATTAGCATAGACGATGTGGAATTTGTATGGTTTGAGTTAAGAAATACTACAGGACAAAAAACATTTCTGGGGTTAGTCTCTGGAGCATCCTAGACTTTAATTGCTCCACAACTGGTAGCCAGATCTTTGGTTGCCTTGGCCGTAAGACACAGGAATTCCTTCTCTACGCCTCCTCTTGGTGCCTTTTCCTTTTTTAAAACTTTCCAAATTCTAATTGACTAAGCTTTTGGTCATTGGTCATCTGCCCTAATATTTCTCGGTATGGCTTGGAGTCAGATTTTGTTTTGTAATGATTCTCTGCAGCACCTTGGAATGTTTTATGATGTTAAAAATGTATACATATTACAGTATATATGTAAGTTATTATCTTTGTTTAAATCAAACTTGTACTAATGTCCAGTATGCATTACAATCTTCACCCAGAGAGTGGTCAGCCTGTGGAATTCTCTACCACAGAAAACATTTGAAGTCAAAGCATTGAATGTTTTCAAGAAGCAGTTAGGTTTAACACTCGGGGCGAAGGGGATCAAAGGATACCGGGGCAGCACAGTAGCACAGTGGTTTGCACTGCTACTTCACAGTTCCAGGGACTTGGGTTTGATTTGGATCTGTGTCTCCTCGAGGGGTTCCTCCAGGTGCTCTGGTTTCCTCCCACAGTCCAAAGATATGCGGATTAGGTTGATCGGTCATGTCAAAATTGCCATTTAGTGTACTAGGATGCTTAGGTTAGATGGATTAGCAGGTAAAATATGTGGGGATTTGGGGGTAGTGCCCCAGGGTGGGATTGTGGTCGGTGCAGACTCGATGGGCCGAAGGGCCTCTTTCTGCACTGTAGGGTTCTATGATTCTATGATATGGGGGGAGGAAGGATCAGGTTGTTAAGTTGGATGATCAGCCATGATCATAATGAATGGCGAAGCAGGTTCGAACGGCCTCCTCCTTCGCCTATTTTCTATGTTTCTATGCATCAGATAAAGAAACAAAGCACACAACTATCATGTCAGTGCACTGCACCTTAGTGTTAACACCCGTATCTATTCAGCAAAACAAAGCTGGCAATTCACTCCCAGTTAGTCATGTTTTATGAATCAATAATTCAATCTTGACCACGTATATAAAGCTACCCTTCAAGGAATCAATGTTTAAGTGCTGAAAAGGCATGCTTTTCGTTATTCATTCACAGGGTGTGGGTGTCACTGGCTACACCAGCATTTCTTGCTGATTCCTAATTTCCCTTCATTTCAAGGACAGTTAGGGATGGTCATCAAATGCTGGCCATATCAGCAATACCCAAAACCCGTGGAAGAATAAAACAAACCAATGAACCGTGTCAACTTATAATAAGGAACTTGGAGGGTTAAACTACCTCTGAAATTACAGCACCTTTTGACAAAAACCTTTTAACTTAACAAGTTAAAGCATGCCTTTAAATGTCCTACTTAGGTTTATCATGTCTATGTGGGTCAGTGTGTTTTACAAGCCTCTATTCTGCTGAGCTTGGCTGCTGAGTAAATGCACTGGTATGCAGTATATTGGTGCTGAAGATCACAATCTCTCTACTGAAGGTTATTAGCAGCCTCGGCTGCATGCACAAAACAGCAGATTTCATTGTACCACACCCACCCTGCTAAGGAGAGTGCCGAGATTTACAGGGTACAACAGTTCAGAAAAACTCTACAGGCTGGGGCATTTTACTCTGGAATTAAAAACAACTTGTGAGGTGATTTTTGTCTTTACGAAGGAGTTCAAAAGAGTAAATGTCAGACGATATTTCCATTTTTGGGGGAATGCCATAAAATTCTGGCCATGATAAAAAGTTTATAGCTATAATCAGGCACTTTGTGACTACTGCATTTAACATTCATTCACTGAAATGAGTGTAAATATATTTTGGTGTTTTAAGTGGAAGTTTACCGAGAAGTTGTCCACTGATAGTGAGGCAGTATATGTGATATTTAGCCCCAAATTAATGAAATAGAATATACGGACAGAAATAGCTATACAGCCCAGCTGTGCTTGTGTTACCCCTAACTAGGAGAGAACAGGATCTTCTTCAACTTCCTCAGTTGGTCACTACAAAGGTTATGTTCTACCTTGGTTTTTTGTTCCAAAATGCAATACCTCATACTTGTCTGCATTAAACTCCATCTACCATTTTTCAGCCCATTTTTCTAGCTGGTCCAAATCCCTCTGCAAGCTTTGAAAACTTTCCTCACTGTCCATTACACCTCCAATCTTTGTATCATCAGCAAATTTGCTGATCCCAATTTACCACATTATCATCCAGATCATTGATATAGATGACAAACAACAATGGACCCAGCACTGTTCCCTATAGCACATCACTAGTCACAGGCCTCCACTTAGAGAAGCAATCCTCCAGTGCTCAGGCAGGACAGATTAGAGGGCTTTTCTACCAGCTATGGGTGCAGCTGAGAAACAGGAAAAGTATGACAACATTAATGGGGTTGTATTATAGACCACCCAATAGTCTGAGAGAATTGGAGGAACAAATCTGCAAAGAGATGGCAGACAACTGCAGGAAACATGACGTTGTGACAGTAAGGGATTTTAATTTTCCATATATAAATTGGGGTTCCCGTGCTGTTAAAGGTATAGACGGGTCAGAGTTTGTAAAATGTGTTCAGGAAAATTTTCTAAATCAATGTATAGAGGTACCAACGAAAGAGGATGCAATATTGGATCTCCTATTAGGAAATGAGTTAGGACAAGTGACAGAAGTGTATGTAGGGGAACACTTTGGTTCGAGTGATCATAACGCCATTAGTTTCAACTTGATCACAGATAAAGATAGATTTGGTCCTCAGGTTGAGGTTCTAAGCTGGAAAAAGGGCAAATTTGAAGAAATGAGAAAGGATCTAAAAAGCATGGAATGGGACAGACTGCTCTCTGGCAAGGACGTGATTGGTAAATTGGAGGCCTTCAAAGGAGAAATTTTGATAGTGCATGTTCCTGTCAGGATTAAAAGCAAAGTGAATAAGGGAACTTTGGTTCTCAAGGGATATTGAAATTCTGATAAAGAAGAAGAGAGAGATGTATGACATGTATAGGCAACAGGGAGAAAATAAGATGCTTGAGAAGTATATAAAGTATTACTTAAGAAAGAAATCAGGAGGGCTAAAAGAAGACATGAAGTTGCTTTGGTAGTCAAGAAGGATAATACTAAGAGGTTCTACAGGTATATTAAAAGCAAAAGGATAGTAAGGGATAAAATTGGTCCTCTTGAAGATCAGAGTATGTACGGAACCGAAAGAAATGGGGAGATATTAAATTGGTTTTTTTGCATCTGCCTTTACTAAGGAAACTGGCTGGAGTCTCTGGAAATAAGGCAAACAAGTAGGGAGATCATGGAGCCTATACAGATTGAAGGGGAGGAGGTGCTTGATGTCTTGAGACAAATCAGAGTCGATAAATCCCCAGGACCAGACAGGGTACTCCCTTGGACCTTGAAGGAGACTAGTGTTGAAATTGCAGAGGCCCTGGCAGATATGTTTAAAATATCAGTATCCATAGGTGAGATGCCAGATGATCGGAGGATAGCTCATATTGTTCCATTGTTTAAAAAAGGCTCAAAAAGTAATCCGGGATAGGCTGATACGTTTGATGTCAGAAGAAGAAAAAACCAAGGTAGAACATACAAGGTAAATGGTGGAACACTGAAGACTGCGGTAGAACAGAGAGATTTGGCTTTTTAGATATATAATTCCCTAAAACTGGCATCACAGGTAGATAGGTTGTAAAGAGTACTTTTGGTACATTGGCCTTTATAATCAAAGGACTGAGTATAAGAGCTGGAATGTTATGGTGAGATTGTATAAGACATTGGTGAGGTTGAATTTAGAGTATTGTACGCAATTTTGGTTAATAAGTTGAAAGAGTGCAGAGAAGATTTACAAGGATGTTGCCGAGACTTGAGAAACTGAGTTACAGAGAAAGGTTGAATAGGTTAGGACTTTATTCCCTGAAGCATAGAAGAATGAGGGGAGATTTGGTAGAGGTGTATAAAGTTACAGTGAGTATAGATAGAGTGAATGCAAGCAGGCTTCTTCACTGTCCACTATGCCACCAATCTTGGTGTCATCTGCAAATTATTAACCATGCCTCCTGTATTCTCATCCAAATCATTAATATAAATGACAAATAACAGTGGACCCAGCACTGATCCCTGAGGCACACCACTGGTCACAGGCCTCCAATTTGAAAAACAATCCTCTAAAATCACTTTCTGGCTTCTGTCATCAAGCCAATTTTGTATCCATTTAGATACCTCACTTTGGATCCCATGAGATTTAATCTTACGCAATAATCTACATGTGGTATCATGTCAAAGTCCTTGCTAAAGTCCATGTAGACATCAACTATGCTGCCCTCATCTACCCTCTTGGTTACTTCAGAACACTCAATTAAATTTGTTAGACATGATTTTCCACTCAAAAAGCCATGTTGATTATCCCTAATCAGTACTTGCATCTCTAAATGCCTCTAGATCCTGCCTCTCAAAATACATTCCAATAATTTACCCACCACAGATGTGAGGCTCACTGGCCTGTAGTTCCCAGGCTTTTTCCTGCAGCCATTTTTAAACATTTGCCACCCTGCAATCTTCAGGCACCTCACCTGTGACTATCAATAATTCAAGTATCTCAGCTTGGGGACCACAATTTCCTCTCTTGCCTCCCACAAAATCCTGGGATACAGTTCATCAGGTCCTGGGGATTTATCTACCTTGATGCACTTAAAGACTTCCAGCACTTCCTTCTCTGTAATGTATATACCCCCCAGTCATCACTATTTATTTCCCCAAGTTCCCTAACATCCATGCTTTTCTCAACAGTAAATACTGATGAGAAATATTCATTTAGGATCTCATCCATCTCTTGTGGATCAGCACATAAATGATCTTGTTGATCCTTAAGAGGCCCCCACTCTTACCCTAGTTACTCTTTTGGCCTTTATGTTTTTGTAGAAGCTCTTTGAATTCTCCTTTGCCTTATCTACCAAAACAATTTCATGTCCCCTTTTTGCCCTCCTGACGTATCAGACCATGGAAGAGTTAAGAGAGAAGGTCATGCATTTGATGGATTGAACTACCCAGTCTACCCAACAATGTGGAAAATTATGCAAATATGTCCTATCCATAAAGAAAGAAGAAATTCAATCTGACTAATTAATGCCCATCAGTCTACTGTCCATCAACAACAAGGTGATGGAGGGTATCATTGACAGCACTTACATAGCAATGACCTGTATACCAATGTTCAGACTGGGTTCTGCCAGGCTACCTGGTTCCTGAAATTATTACAGCCTTGGTCCAAACAGGAATAAAATCACAGAACTCACCAGGTGAGATGAGAGGAACTGCTCTTTTCATGAAAGCATCATTTGACTGAGTGTGACATCAAGAAGTCCTAACAAATATAGAGTTTATATGAATCAAGAAGCAAGCATTTACCAAGGACTTGCAGCAACTGCGAGTCCTTGATAAATATATACCTGTCAGACAGGGAAGAAGTGGTCGAGTGAGGGAACCGTGTTGTACTAAGGAAGTTGAATCTCTGGTGAAGAGGAAGAAGGAGACTTATGTAAAGATGAGATGTGAAGGCTCAGTTAGGGCACTGGAGAGTTACAGATTAGCCAGGAAGGAGCTAAAGAGAAAGTTAAGAAGAGCCAGAAGAGGACATGAGAAGACTTTGGCAGGTAGGATCAAGGAGAACCCTAACGCTTTCTATAGATGTGTCAGGAATAAAAGATTGATTAGGGCAAGATTAGGGCCAGTCAGGGACAGTAGTGGGAAGTTGTGCATGGAGGTTGAAGAGATAGGAGAGGCACTAAATGAATATTTTTTGTCAGTAAATGTAGTCGAGAAGAATACTGAGAATCAGGCTTTTAGGCTAGATGGGGTTGAGGTACATAAGGAGGACGTGATAGCAATTCTTGAGAGTATGAAAATAGATAAGTCCCCTGGGCCAGATGGGATTTATCCTAGGATTCTCTGGGAGGCTAGGGAGAAGATTGCAGAGCCTTTGACTTTGATCTTTATGTTGTCATTGGCTACAGCTGGAAGACTGGCGGATAGCAAATATTGTCCCCTTGTTCAAGAAGGGGAGTAGAGACCATCCTGGGAATTATAGATCGGCGAGTCTTACTTCTGTTGTGGGCAAAGTTTTGGAAAGGATTATAAGAGAAAGGATTTATACTCATCTAGAGAGAAATAATTTGATTAGGGATAGTCAACATAGTTTTGTGAGGAGTAGGTCGTGCCTCACAAACCTTATTGAGTTCTTTGAGAAGATGACCAAAGAGGTGGATAAAGTTGATGTGGTATATATGGATTTTAGCAAAGCCTTTGTTACAAAATTCCCCATGGAAAACTACTGCAGAAAATATGGATGCATGGGATTGGGGGTGATTTAGCAGTTTGGGTTTGGATTTGGCTAGCTGATAAAAGACAGAAGGTGGTGGTTGATGGGAAATATTCAACCTGGAGTTCAGTGATGTACCGCAGGGATCTGTTTTGGGACCACTGCTGTTTGTCATTTTTATAAATGACCTTGATGAGGGTGACACTTAAGTTGGAGGAGTTGTAGACAGCAAGGATGGATGTTACAGTTTGCAGAGGGATATAGATAAGTTGCAGAATTGAGCTGAAAGGTGGCAAATGGAGTTTAATGTGGAAAAGTGTGAGGTGATTCACTTTGGTAAAAGTAACAAGATTACAGAATACAGGGCTAATGGAAGGAGGTTGTTTTTGTTAGAAAGAAGAAGGTTAAGAGGTGACCTAATTGAGGCATACAAGATGGTTAGAGGATTAGATAGGGTGGACAGTGAGAGCCTTTTTCCTCAGATGGTGATGGCTAACACGAGGGAACATAACTTTAAACTGAGAGGTGATAATTATAGAATGGATGTCAGAGGTAGGTTCTCTACTCAGGGGGTAGTAAGGGCATGGAATGCCTTACCTGCAGCAGTTGTGGACTTGCCAACTTTAAGAGCATTCAAATGGTCATTGGATATGCATATCGATAACATTGGAATAGTTTAGATTAGAGGTTCGTTAGATTGGTTCCACTGGTCGGTGCAACATTGAGAGCAGAAGGGCCTGTACTGCACTGTAATGTTCTATGTTCTATGTTCATTGGTTGAAATCATACATAGCACAAATCAAGATCGTACTAGTTGTTGAAGGTCAATTATCTCAGCCTCAAGACACTAATTCCTTAGAGTAATGTTCTAGGTTTTATCATTATTAGCTGACCTTTGGGTTGAGAGGGAAAGGGACGGGGTAGTTGCTGGTGGGGGATCACTGATCATTGCAAAATGTTTGGTACCATTAGTTTTTCCTCAGATACTGAAGCAGTCCATGCCCATATGCAGCAAGACTTGCACAACACTCATGTCATGAGCATATAAGAAGGGCTGAAATGATTCCCCGATCCTATTGTCCAGGCCTGACTGTAGCTAAGTTTTTGGTTAATTTAGAGATGTTTAAGGTATTAACTCAAAGTCTGTGCATAACCATTTATGTACCAATTACAAAGAAACCTGTCAGCCAGATGTTCTTGATTTTAGAACACAAATGTGTCAATAATGGTTGAGTTATAAACCCACCCAGGGAAAGACATAAAAATATTTTGGAAGAGATATCCATGTTCAACTTGCACAAC
Source organism: Sphyrna mokarran (assembly GCA_024679065.1). Taxonomy (NCBI): domain Eukaryota; kingdom Metazoa; phylum Chordata; class Chondrichthyes; order Carcharhiniformes; family Carcharhinidae; genus Sphyrna; species Sphyrna mokarran. The sequence continues at coordinate 27,591,610 of JAGIQG010000009.1, forward strand.
ACACAAGACTGCAGAAACATAATTTACATGTGGGAAACCACTTGCTGACCTGAATTAAAATTCATTAATAAAAATGAAAAGGAATTTATGAGCCCTACACTGGCATTTGTGGCCGAAACAGAATTTTCCATGATAGTCTTGAAAGTTCAGTGAAGTTCATGCCCATGTAAACTGTGATATGTCTCTTTTTAAAATCATAATCTGTCTTTTCCAAAGGTCAGTGAATTTTACACCTGAAATTCCTTTCTCGAAAATTTTCTATCTCTGTGCTGGATTTCAAACTGTAATTGAGATAGTGTCCTGAACTTGGGAGAGAAGGGAGGGGAGATCATTACCATTCCACTGGCAGCTTTCTTCTGGATTACTGTTCAGCAGCTTGTATGTTGTTACAAAGAAGAATTCAAAGATGAGCATTTTATCTAGCCATGTGATATCTACGCATAATAGTTTCAGAAGGTGTTTGCTTACCTTGTGTCTGGGCAGATTGTGACCTAGATAATTAGGTTTTGTAATGCCCCTGCCATAAACTCTGAATGATCCATTATGCATCTTGATGAGATAGGAAGGATACTTTTATAGCTATTGTCCAGGTAGAAGACCTGGACCATTCTGTTTGCGAGTAGCTTTATGGAAATGCAAATGTAAGGTCCAGTACACTTTCAGTAAATAGTTCTCCACATCAATAAGTACAAAGATCCACAGGAGGATGTCTGGGCATGTCTTAATTGTAATCCATGTTGGAACTTCCCAGAAAACTGGTCAATTTGTAATACCAAACATCAGCTGATTTGTGGCAGCCATCTTTAAGTCAGTGTCTTTCCTTACTTTTTAAAGTCCTTTTTAAATGGTTCATGTGTGTTTGGTCAGCTGATGAAATATCACTGATGCACAGGTCGCATCATTGTGACAACAATAAATAGCAACTAACATTTGTGTCATAAAAGTGCCAGGCTATGATCATCTTTCACCAAAGGGAATCTGACCATCTCCTCCTGATATTCAAAGGCATCGCCATCACTGAACCCCTCACTATCAACATTCTGGAAGCTACTATTGATTAAATACTCTGGCTACAAGAGTAAATCAGGGACTAGGGATTCTGTGGTGAGTAATTCTCTTCCTGGCTTCCCAAGGCCAATCCACAATCGACTATGCACTTCAGGAAATTGATGGAGTACCTTCCACTTGCCTTTATGAGTAAAACTCCAACAACACTCAAGACATCACCTAGAACAAACATTCCACTTGATCAGCACCCAATCCACCATCTTCAATAATAATTCCCATTACTACTGGTGTACAGAGACAGCAATATATATATTTATATTTATAAAATGTATATATATATACAAAATGCACTGCAGCAATTTGCCATGCCTGCTTCAATAGTAACTTCCAAACTTGTGACCCCCAACCACTTAGCAGGAAAGGAAGCAGATGCATGGAACACCATCACATGCAAGCTCTCCTCAAAACTACACACTATCCTGACTTGGAACAATGTCACCACTTCTTCACTGTCTCCAGGTCAATATCCTGGAAGTCTTTTCCTGCAGCACTGTAGATTTCCTTCTTATAGATGGACTGTAGGGTTTCAAGAAGTTGGCTCATCACCATCTTCTCAAGGACAATCAGAGAAGGACAATAAATGCTGACCTGGCCAGTGAAGTTCACATCTCATGAAATAATTTAAAAAAATACTTATCTGGTTTCTTTTAGAAAACATCTAAACTATTTGCTTCATCCAATTCCTGGGTAGCATGTTCTGTATTCTAATCATTCTCCGGGACAAGAAATTTGATGGACGAAAGCTTCTTTTGTTTTGTGTGACATTATGGATGGGATTTTCCGGCCGGGCTTTCCCAAGGGCTGGAAAATCCAGCCCAAGGTAATAGGAACTTTGCATGGTCCACGTCCCGCCCATTACAATTCCCATGACAGCTAGGATGGGAAAATTCTGTCTTATTACTCCTCATTATTTCTCTATTGGATTTAGTAGGATTCTTTAATTTCGGAGAATCTTAAATCCTTGTATTTGTCAGTTTGGAAACTCCTGGTAGAAACCTGGGCTGGAATTCTCCCAACCGTTCACTGCCTTGCCGTGGCTGCCTGTGAGGGCAGAGAAATTGGGGGCCAGCCAGTTCTCCGTCCACTGCAGCGGGACCAGAGAATCCTGCTGGAGTGATTGGCTGGAGAGTCCCATCGCGGTTCTATGCGTTGTAATTATATTGCTGCATGATAGAGAGATAGAAATGAGTAAAGTACAGTTGATTCATCTCCAAGTTCCCGTAAATCTATTTTCAAACTTCCGAAATTAAATAAAAGCCTCTTTTTCTAAACCGATGACTAGTTATTATAGATTAGTCATAGAGCCAAGGAAGAAAAGTGGTTTCATGTGAGTTCCTGTCATGTTACTACTTCTGTAAACGAGTAGTTTTATAGCGCATGAGTTAGTTACATAAAACTCTTTGACTGTGCCTCCCATCTGAGGCCTTAGAAGACAAACTAAGTGCAAAAAATCATTCTTAACTAGATCGCAATGTTAATTCTATCATTAGCTCAAAAAAGGAGAAACTGCAGCCAATAAATGGCAATAAAAGTTTAAGGTACTTTTAAGACTGGAGTTGGAAAAAAATACTAAAGCGCCCAAATGGGTGTAGTTGCACATAGAGGGATGCTTGTCCCAAATATCACACCACCCTGTTAGTCATTTGCCTTGGAGTTACATTGCTCAGCACTGAGTCACTTTGAAAGGATTAATGCCAGGGCGAATTGTGCCAGCAGATCACAGAGGTGGAACTTGAAACAACTGTCCAACAATGGTCGGAAACCTGAGCAACAGACCACCCGCCCATGCCCAAGAGATTTAATAAATTTTATCACGTCATCCCAAGGCTGCGAGACATATTCTGGAATTTTACCGTTCCGCCCGCATCGGGAAACAAAGCAGGCAAGGGGCAGACTATAGAAATGTCGGGGTTGATTTGGGCAGGATTTTATGGTTTTGGGGTGAGTGTGACTGGAAAATCTGGCCCCTATGCGCCAAGATAGTGCTTTGGAATTTCACCGTCTCACTACTGACACCCGCCCTGATCAAAATGAATACTGGATTTAGTTTTGTTCATTAGGACATGGCCATCTTTGCACAGAATAATTTGGAAATTACACGAGGATGTTTATTAGATAGGTATTTATTCCAGCTCTTACATAAATATTTAAACTACTATTGGAGCTTGTACTGTAGGCTCTTGTCAAATGTAGGTTCTGCACATATTCTGACAACCAGTCCCAATTGTTTACCAGGCTGCCAATATTTGGCATGGTAAATATTTATAAACGTTCCAAGTAAACGTATGACTCAGATTTGGTATCAGCAGAGACAGTGAAGTTTTTCAACACATGCGTCGTTGCAAGTTAGAGATCCAGAAAGTTCCAGAGTACAGAGAGTAATTCTGGAAGATGTGATGGGCCAATCTCTGCTGCTTTAGAGGTTTTGGAGTATCAGACATCAAACTGTGGATTAAAATGATGGACATGTTTTATGATAATTTGAGCTGATTGCCCACTAACAAATTATTCAGACAAAAAAAAATTAGGAGATGGTATTTTGTGGTGTTAAAGAGCTTTCTCTCATTTCGCAAGTATCTGATGAGGGCCAGCATCAGCGCAGAACTTTCAAAATGGCTGTCAGGCCCAGGTAGATTTTTCAATTCTCCTCACACTTAATTTGATCATTTCATAGGATCCCTGCAGTGCAGAAGGAGGCCCAATCTGCACCAATCATAATCCCACCCAGGCCCTATCCCCATAACCCTATGCATTTTTTTTTAAGAGCAGCACAGCACGGGAAACAGGCCCTTCGGCCCAACGAGCCCGCGCCACCGTCATAACTAAATAGTAGCAAATCCATTATCCTATTATATTATTCCTATATAATAATATATATATTATTCCTAATATGGAAGACTCTCACTATAGGGACAATTTGTTTCCCAATCAGCCTAAGAGCGAATTTTTGGGTTGTGGGATGAAACCGGAGCGCCCGGAGAAAACCCACGCAACCACGGGGAGAACGCGCAAACTCCCGCAGACACTGGCCCAATTCCAAGTGTCTGCACAGCCACATTGATAGTCTCTGAGCTGTCATGGTGCCCTTCAGATGGTCCACATAAAGCACTCATTTACGACATGAGGTACCAGGCAACCCATGAATCAACATCCAGGAGCTGTACCCGCACCACCTGCCGAATGCATGCTCAATGTTGGTCAAGTATGGACCGAATTACCTGTGGAAAAAAGCCGTAGTTAAACAGTCCTAATATATCCCTCTATCTGCATACTGCATTTACCCAAGTTAGTATCTTTTAACACTAAGGGGAATTTAGCATGGCCAATCCACCTAGCTCACACATCTCTGAACCCTGGGAGGAAACCAGAGTGCCTGGAGGAAACCCATGCAGAGATGGGGAGAACATGCAGATTCCACTTAGATAGTGACCCCAGCTGGGAATTGAACTCAGGTCCTTAGCACTGTGAGGCAGCAATGCTAATCATCGTGCCACCATGCCATTCCAGGAGCAGACAAATTAAATGTTCAAGTGCATTTAACACAATTTGTCTGATCTTTTAAATGTTTTGGTAAAAGCGACATTTGAGCATGATTGTTCACACTTTGAGATGTTGCAGTGTATATTGTTCTTTCAAATGATTAACTGGAGTTTTAAAAATATGCACTTCATTTAGGATTCATTAAAGGGATTCTGATTGGATTTATCTCATTTGTTCAAATATTTGTTCAAGTATTGGGTGGCACTTAGCACAGTGGTTAGCTTCACAGCTCCAGGGACTTGGGTTCACTTCCTGACTTGGGTCACTGTCTGTGTGAAGTTTGCATATTCTCCTTGTGTCTGCGTGGATTTCCTCTTGGTGTTCCAGTTTCCTCCCACAGTCCAAAGATGTGTGGGTTAAATTGATTGGCCATGCTAAAAAAACTGCCCCTTAATGTTCTGAAATGGCAAGGGGAGACTCCACATTTAGAACACTGACCGACAGCCAGATCAGCATCCAACGTGTAAGTGAGCATCAGCTTAACCCTCTTCCTAAGTCTTCTTTGAAGTAAGTGCTATGCTTCATGGGCTGCTTTTCCTCCTTTCTCCAAACATGAGTTCTTTCTTACAGTGCTGGATCCTGATGCACCAGGTCCTTCTGGTGTTGTAGCCGCCCCCACCCCGCTGCTCCTGAAGCAACTCCTCTGGACACCTCGGATGACACCTCAGAGAGAAGCCCTGACGCATCCTCCGAGGAATGCACCAGTGAATCAGCACTGGCAACGACCACATAACTCACCAACACAGAGACCATCAACCACGGTGAGTCATGTTAGTGCTGAGGCTTCTGCATCACTTACCGGTGAGCATATCACAGTCACTGATGCATATTGAAACACAAGTTGGATTTTGTATTTTAAAAAATCCTGTAAAATTAGGAAAGGATTACCTACAAACTATGTATAATTTCTATAAGAAAGATTGGCAAGGCCAGAATAAATAAATTGCTCCTGAAATCTCACCACTCAAAATTCCTTTTCATAGCCTATGTTAGCTCGTTTATTTTAAAATTGAGCTGGGCATACATAGTAATGGCAGATGATTTCATAAACATTCAGTTAGTTTTTACTCAAACCTCAATTTAGCAGCTGTAGTGGCAGTTTGAGCCTGATAATGTGATGTGCATAGAATCTCTACAGTGCAGAAGGCCATTTGGCCCATCAAGTCTGCACTAACCACAGTGCCATCCAGGTCCTATCTCCATAACCCCATGCATGTACCCAAGCTTGTCTTCCTGACACTAAGAGGCGATTTAGCACGGCCAAGCCACCTAATGTGCACATCTTTCGAGGGCAGCAGGAAACCCACGGGGAGAACGTGCAGACTCTGCACAGCCAGTGACCCAAACCAGGAATTGAACCCAAGACTCTGGTGCTGTGAGATAGCATTGCTAACCACTGTGCCATCATGCTGTTCCATCACTGATCACATCACAAATCACCCTTTGATTCTTAAACTTGGATTCATCTTACGAAATGGCTCAACATGGCAGCAGCACTGAGATACAATGAAGTATTCGAGCAAGTCAGGCATGATGGTCTGATGGTGTTCCATTGGATTGACAGGATGATGGTTCTTCTCCAGATGGGTTTTCGGGAGAGTGGGACCGAGAAATCACACAAAAGCATTTCAAAGAGAGTTTCTTGACTTCAATTATTTAAGAGAATGTTTTTCACGTTAAGGAGCCAATGTAAACACCAAGCATCTCGAGGCTCAGTATAGGAAACATTATTTGCTGCAGAATCAAGTTCCCTTCTATTTTGTCCCAGCTGTGTGCCTTCGGGGCTGCTCAGTTCAGCTGGCTGGTTGGCCAGCACGTGGTTCAGGATAATGTCAACCTGAGCGGGTTTGATTACCATTCTAGCTGGGGGTCGACCTGCCACCTCACTCTGCCCCTGGAAATATCATCCCCTACATGACCAATTGTGGTATTCTTTCCACAGCGTTATTCTGAGTGAGATTCCTAATTTAGTGTGAAATCTAAAGGGATTACAAAGAGATAATGTACAGCACACAAACAGTCTGTGCTGGCTTTTATGCTCCACATAAGCCTCCTTTTCATCTCACCATCTCGGCATTTCCTTTTATTCTTTTCTCACTCATTGTTTATCCAGCTCGCCCTTAAATATATCTATGCTATTCACATCAATTCTCACCAGTCTTTGGGCAAAGTTGTTTCTCCAGATGTTTCTATTGGATTTATTAGAGACTGTTTTACATTATTAGCTCTAGTCCTGAGCTTGGAGTGCTGGGGAAGTGTCCCAGTATGGTTTCAGCATGCGTTCAAAGAAACAACCTTACCTCTAGCTCCATTCCATTTCTGGGAACCAATCTCCTCATGCATTCGAGACCATTCCCATCTGTCGGCCCCATTCTGCGCTAGTCCCCCCATTCCTCTGCACCACCCATTTCGCACACTGCAAAATCTCAATGTGCTGCCCAAGATTTTAACTCCCTTCCCCACATGGCCTCCTGTGACACGTGGCCAATGTGCGAGGACTTTGTTTGATAATATTCACTAACCTCTCCCGTCAGGTGCTCGCATTCACTGGGCCCAGAAGTGGACACAAATTTTGTTTCTGGTCGCAGTCAGCCTGAAGTGCAATTTCAAATTGGCTATCCAGTGTGAAAAGCTCTTATAAAAGACTGAGTGCTGCCGAGGAGGCTGCTAGCTAAGAACTGGGAGAATGTAGGCTGCTGTTCCTAATGTGTTCCCTCAGAGGACAACCACTGCAGAGTTGTCTCAGCAAGCTTCTGACCCATGAAGAATACAGCAGGCTGGCTGCCCAGCCATGCTAAGTGTGAAGAATACAAACCTCTTCACCACATCAATACCTCTAATTTCTCAGGAGACTAAGGAAATTGAGCAACTCTCACCAACTTCTACAGATGCACAATAGAAAGCATTCTTTCTGGTGTATCACAGCTTGGTATAGCTCCTGCTCTGCCCAAGACTGCAAGGAAATACAAAGGGTTGTGAACAAAGCCTAGTCCATCACTCAAACCAGCCTCCTGTCCATTGACATGGTCCACACTTCCCACTGCATCAAAAAAGCATCCAGCATAATCAACGACCCCATGCACCCTGGACATTCTCTTTTCCATCTTCTTCCATTGGGAAAATAATACAGAAGTCTGAGGATATGTACATACCGATTCAAAAACAGCTTCTTCCCTGCTGCCAGCAGACATTTGAATGGACCTACCTCCATTCAACCAAAAGAGTTGATCTTTTTCTACACTCTAGCTATGACTGTAACACTACATTCTGCACGCAATCCTTTCCTTCTGTATGTAAGTTATTATTTGTCTGCATAGCACGCAAGAAACTTTATGCTGTATACTAAAATACATGACAATAATAAATCAAATCAAAGTCACATTACACAGATCTTTTTGCAGGAGAAGATTTATTAAGCATTTGTCTTGTTTTGGCTTCCAAATTTTAATTTTTACTCATTTCTCAATTTAGAAGTTGAAATGTCAGTTAAATCTCATCACATGATGAGTGTCATTGCATCACTGATCACATCAGTTTAAAGGTTTATTTATTAGTGTAACAAATAGGCTTACATTAACGCTGCAATGAAGTTACTATGAAAGTCCCTTAGTTGTCACCCTCCGGCCTGTTTGGGTACACAGAGGGAGAATTTAGCATGGCCAATGCACTTCACCAGCATGTGTTTTGGACTGAAACCAGAGTACATGGAGGAAACCAACGCAGACATGGAGAGAACATGCAGACTCCACACAGGCAGTGACCCAAGCCGGGAATCAAACCCAGGATACTTAGCACTATGAGGCAGCAGTGCTAATTTAAATCATGCCTTTAATTTTGTATCCTTTAGTCGTTGGAGTGTATGAGATTTGCACTTTTCCCAGTTCTGTCCTAAAACAGCATCCAGCATTTGATGCAGGTCATAAAATTCCAATTTGGATATTAAATAGGTCTCCTGCTATAACAGATGGGTATTTTGACTGCCCATCAACAAATTCTTTTAAAACTGATGCCAGCCAAACTGTTGGCACTAACATTGATGATAAGCTTTCTAACTTCATTTTGAGGGAATAACTATGTCATCAACACTGTTTGATTAAGTTATAATCAGCTCAGCTTTATTCAAACCTCTCTTGTTACACGCCATCACCAATAATTGTCATTTCATGTTGTACCTACTTGTCAAAAGATGGGGAAAATTACAAGGCTGCACACTTTGTTAGTTTTCTTTCAAAGACATTAAGTCGGAAATGAAAGCTAATGTTTTTTGAATGAATTTGCCATTCCTGCAATTGAAAGCAGATTGTCGGATTGAATGCATAACACCTGCAGATCCTCCTATCATTCTTCTACATAATCCTACCCTTATGCAGACCATTTCCTGATAAGGAAACCTTGTCATAGTATCACGTGCCTCAGCAAATTGAAGGTTTGAGAGGTCAGAACCAGTTACAGCCTAAAATATCTCTCCCAAAAATAGAAATGAATGATTTATTTCAAGTAGGATATCAATTGTAAGATCTTTATAAGTTTCCCTCACAGCATAATGTTTACTTTGGCAGGGCAGGTTGAGTAATAGGTGGAGTCACAGATTGAAAAAGACGCTTAATGTGCTAATTAAAAATAAATTAGTTAAATAAATAAAATGACCAGCCTTCAGGCTGCAGCTCCAATATCTAAATAACCTTCCAACCTGTAGCTTTTGTTCCTTGATTAGCATCTACCTATTATACAGGATGGAATAGAATGCCTGAAGGGGGTCAACTTTCAAATGCATCTGTATTCATTTTTGTCATTGTAATTGCTCATTCCAGCTGCAAATAGTGATCATTAGAGTTACAGTCTACTCTTTAAACTGTATTTGTGCTGTGGGCACTTAAATGTACAGGATAAATGATGCCTGGAAGTAAATTAAATAAGCTAGATTGCAGCTGGGTGAACAGCAGAGAATGAACCATGTACCGTGTCTATTGGTTAAATCTAGAGCATGCTGTCAGTGGGGAGTTATTCTTTATGCCTCAACCATTTTCATACAGAGCACATTCAGCCCTTTATGCCTACGATAGCTCTTTGAAAGAGCCTTCCAATTGGTCCCATTTGCCCCTGCATTTATATCTTTTAAAATATGTAGCTCCATAAAAGAAAGTTACTTGCTGGTTCAGAATTTTAGTATGGCATTAAAAAAAAATAGACCGGCTGTTGAAGCTATTTGTCTTGTACCCATCAGAACAGATTCACAAGAATAGCAATTGTAAAGGGAACAATTAAAACTGAATGAGAAGAGATTGGTTGGCAAGTGAACTCTGATTGGTAAAGAGGTTGCAATGGAGAATGCACAAGCAAACTGTTAACTGCCAATCATTTATTTCAATTCAAAACAGGCAGGTTGTCTCTGATTGGTCAAGGCATTGCAGGGAGTGGCTGTTCCTCCAAAGCTTTTGTTTAGTTGGAAAAGACATAATGTGTGAACACACTCCCTCAGTTTGCAAAAGACAGTGTCCTCTGTGAGAATATATGTAATCATTAGCATGTATAAGTGACCCACATTGCAAGCACAATTGATAATCTTAAATTGGTTGTCAGTGTGACGTTTAGCACAATCCGGATTGTTTAGAAATGCTGTCCTATCATGGAATCACATTCACTGTTGGACATTATATTTTGTGTTTGGTGGTACAGGCTGGTTGGATATGGTCAATATTTTGCTTGTTGTGGACAGCTGATGGGACGTGCCATTTGGTACCTTTGGGACATATTTGCAGACCTGGCATTAGAACAAGGAACGAAGAAAATTACAGCACAGGAACAGTCTCTTTGGCCCTCCAAGTCAGTACTGACAAAGCTGCCTGACTTAACTACAACCCCCTACCCTTCTGGGGACCATATCCCTCTATTCCCATCTTATTCATGTACTTGTCAAGGTGGCCCTTAAAAGTCATTACTGTATCCGCTTCCTCTACCTCCCTGGCAATGACTTCCAGGCATCTACTATTTCCTGTATAAAAAATCTGCTTCGTACATCTTCTTTAAACCTTGCCCCTTGCACCTTAAACCTGTGCCCCCTAGTAATTGACCTTTCCGCCCTAGGGAAAAGCTTCTGATTATCCACTTTGTCGATACCTCTCATAATTTTGTAGACTTCTATCAGGTCCTCCCTCAACCTTTGTTGTTCCAGTGAGAACAAACCAAGTTTCTCCAATCTCTCCATACCAGGCAACATCCTGGTAAATCTTTTCTGTACCCTCTCCAAAGGCTCCACGTCCTGCTGGTAGTGTGGCTACCACAATTGAAAACTATATTCCAAGTGTGGCCTAACTAAGGTTCTATAAAGCTGCAATATGACTTGGTAATTTTTAAACTCAATGCCCCAGCCAATGAACGTAAACATGCCCTATGCCTTCTTGACTACATTCTCCATCAGCATTGCCACTTTCAGTGATCTGTATACCTGTACACCCAGATCCTTCCATCCATTAATTACACTAGCACTGAAATTCATTTACCACATTACTTATTTGTGTAATAGTTAGAATGTCTTTTTGGCTCAATAAAGTACATCTGACATGAATGTCCATGTATTGCACCATTTTCAAATCAACAAAAGCCTATGTACAACCATTTTTTGGTTCATTCTTCATGGCAATGCTTGGCTATTGAAGGAATCACACGTATTAAAGGAGAACTGGTAGAGGTATTGAACTTAGATTGCCAGAAGGCATTTGATAAGGAGCCACATCAAAGGTTATTACAGGAAATTAAAGGACATGGTGCAGAAGATAACATATTGGCAGCATGGATTGAAGATTGGCTAGCTAACAGGAAACAGAGGGTTGGCATAAAAGGGGTTTTTTCTGGTAAGATGTAAGGCAGCAAGATGGCACAATGGTTAGCATTGCTGCCTCACAGCATCAGGAACCTGTTTTCAATTCCAGCCTTGGGTCACTTTCTGTGTGGGGTTTTTCCCATATTTGTGTGGGTTTCCTTGGGTGCTCTGGTTTTCTCCCATATGCCAAAGATTTGCAGGTTAGGTTGATTGATCATGCAAATTGCCTCTTAGTGACAAAGGTATCTAACAGGTCAAATGCAGGGATTACGGGAGTAGTGCCAGGGTGAAATTGTTGTTGGTACAGGCTTGATGGGCCAAATGGCTTCCTCCTCCACTATAGAGATTCTATAATTGTATGTGATGAATGGTGTAACACAAGGATCAGTACTGGGGTCTCAACATTTTACAATTTATTTAAATAACTTGACTGAAGGGACTGAAGGTTGTTTTTCTTTGATGGTTTTTGATTTGTTGATAACATAAAGATAGGTAGGAAAGCCAATTGTGAAGAGAATATAAGGAGGCTACAAAACAACATAGATAGGTTAAGTGCGTGGGTAAAAGTCTGGCAAATTGAATATAACATCAACGAATGTGAAATTTTTCATTTTGACAGGAATAATAAAAACAAAGCATATTACCTAAATGTTGAGAGATTGCAGAGGAATCTGGGTGTCATAATGAATGAATCGCAAAAGGATAGTGTGCAAGTAGAGTAAGGAAAACTAATAGAATCTTATTATTTATTGCGAGGGGAAATGAATACAAAAGTAGAGAGTTTATGCTTCAGTTGTACAGGACATTGAGCTTGATGGGCCAAATTGCCTCCTCCTGCACTGTAGGAATTCCAGGATTCTATTCTGTGATGTCTCTATGTTATCCAACCATTCTATTTTTCTTTTTCCTCTTCTGTTCAGTTCCTCCTTCGATTGTTGCCAGGAGCAGGTTGCCAGTTCTCTGTTTTCAATGTCTGTATTAGCTAACTCTCTCTCTCTCTAACTGAACTGAGAAACCCATTTGGACTTCAAAAAGCTACTAGAGTCAATGATTACACCTCTTGTTGTAACTAATCTAGCCTGGGTTCCATTCTCAGCTCAAGGTACTTGAACTTTTTGATTGCCTCTACCTCAGTGCTCCAAACTTGAATTTTTCATTACCATTTAGAACCATTGGGCAGTATTTTATCATTTTTAGTCTAAGTGCCAGGCAGATATCGAACTGGAAGATTCCAGATTCATTTTTTGGGCGTGTTTTTCAGCACCACAATTCCTGCCTACCATACACAGTCTGACTACAAAATTCTGAGCGAGCCTATTGGTTGTTGCAGAAGCCTGTGGGCAGGGCTTAATGTGCCAGAAAGCTTGCAGACTGAGGTACTGCGCATGTGCAGGCCTCTGATGCAAAAAGATAAAAAGAGAGCTATCAGGCCCCTGTTACTGCAAGCAGCCTGAAGCAGCTCCCCACCCCCCGCAATCACGGGGGCCCACAACCGCAGATGCAGTCGCTGCCTACACTCCCACTGCCTAGACTGATTGCGGACCTCCTTCGTCCCCTGCCGATTGCGGCCCCACTGCCCTCCCCCACCAGTTGCTGCAGACTGGCAGCGGACCCCTCCCCTCATTAGCCCTGCCCCCATTGGCCTCTTCCCCATTAGCCCTGCCCCCAACTGGCTTCCCCGTTAGCCTCCCTCCACTGGCCACTTCCATATTAGCTCCGCCCCCTGGCACTGCTAGTCTGGCACCTGGCAATGTCCTCATTCATGGGGAATATATCTATTCCTGGCCAACAAGGACCTTTTTCCCCGAGAGGTCATAAAGGCAGGCGAGCCTAGACGATTGAACGCCAGACTTGCTAATGACACTGAAACACTTATTCAAATAAATTTCAATAAATTAACCTGCCTCTCATCCATTTCCAGTTAGAGACTGACCATGCAGGAAGCCTATTGCAGTAAAATGGTGCTGGCCTCGAAAACGAATTGCGCTAACTGTTTTACACCGAACATTACGACTGTGTCGCACCTGAAACGGGCTCAACACAATGGTAAAATGCCAGCCATTATCTTGATTCTTGCCTCTTTATGTTCAGCCCAAAAAGACTCACTGTAAACATCTCAAAGTTATTTCCTAAGGCTGGGTAACTGGAGCCAGGTCCCGGGATCTAAATATATGCTAAACTCTGAAGCCTGTGGGTGAGTGTGGGTGCTGTAAGGATATGGGTGCCTGCCACTCTCATGGAACTGAGAGGGCCTCACCCCAACTCCACAACTCATGGCAGTGTCAGCAGCGGATATTTCGTGCTGGCAATGAACTCTCGGTCTCCAAGGAGGATCTGTAATTCTTATATAACATGCACTTTGGCGTTGAAATGAAGTTGTGTAGTTATTGGCAAACAAGCAAAGGTCAAAGCAGACAGCGTGAGTAGACAAGAGACAAAGAAATTAATGAAGATTATTTATTCATTTATTAATTTCAAAATTTATGGATCTTCGATTTACAATATTTTGAAAAATTTTGATCACTTTTGTGAATGGTCTGGGTGAATTTTATACAAGGGGCAAAATTATTGATTCCCATCTGAGGCAGGACCAGAGGTCTAAGGGCTGGAAAATTGGTCTGGAGTGTATATTCCCACTTCCTGGCCATTTAAAATGGATGGTTAGTGAATGAGGATGATGGTGAATGGCTAATTAAGACCTTTTAAAGGCCTTATTAAGGACACAGGGCAGACATCAACTGGAATTTCTTAGATAGATGCCAGCACACAAAATAATTTCTTAAAGCCTCTCTGGGCCATGTCTATGAAATCGCTACAGTTGTGGCTACATGGCCTAGCGGAAGGGCTTCTCCCTCTGAAGTCTGGTAGCCAAGGCTGCCTCCATCTCTCCTACTTACGCAGGCAGCTCTGACTCCCTATTTGTAGTCCAGGCTCAGGAGCTACCTGCTATCCTTACCTGGTTGGATAGCAAGAACATGACCTGGCCAGGATGATTGGCCAACCATTCAAAACTCACATCAGGCATCATGCATTAACACAACCCAGGATCGGTTTCTAGAAATAATTCCAATGTCAAGGCTCTGGCCACTAAACTAAAATCCCGCCAAGGTTTTTGAGCCTTTCTAATGGCATTAATTTACAAGTTTATACACTATTAAGCATTTTATAATTAACAAAGCCACTCCTCTCTAATATGGTATTTGATCTTTCATAACGTACTAGTTTGAGTACCGCCGGAGGTGATGGCTTAGAGGTATTTTCACTAGATTATTAATCCAGAAACTCTGCTAATGTTCTGGGGACCCGGTTCAAATCCTGTCATGGCAGATGGTGGAATTTGAATTCAATAAAAATATCTGGAAAGTCTACTGATGATCATGAAACCATTGTCGATTATCAGAAAAAGCCACCTGGTTCATTAATCCAGAAACCCTGCTAATGTTTTGGGGACCTGGATTCAAATCCTGCCATGACATAAGATGGAATTCAAATTCAATAAAAATATCTGGAAAGACTACTGATGACCACGAAACTGTTGTTGATTATCAGAAAAACTCATCTCCTTCACTCATGTCCATTAGGAAAAGAAAATCTGCTGACCTTACCTGGTCTGGCCTACATGTGACTCCAGTCTCACAGCAATGTGGTTCACTCTCAACTGCCTTTGGGCAACTAAGGATGGGCAATAAATGCTGGCCAGCCTGTGATACCCACGAATGAATAAAATAAAATTGATAAATGCTTCTAAAATGTTGCTGAATGTGACACTTATTTCATTATTCCTCTTACCACTCCAGCATACAGATCAGGTTAATATGCCATCAAAGCATTGCCAAAACTTCACACACTTAATGTTCAGTTGCTCGAAAACAAAGCATACATGGTGACAGTTTCCATTGCCAGTCATTTTTAGACCAAAGCTAAACAATCTCCTTTAATAAAAGGGTTATGTCCAATGATCTAACTTAGAATATATAAAACTATTCAGTTCCACTCAAGCAACAAAATGACAAACATCTTCATGCCTCTTAGCCACAGTTAGTACAGTGACCAGTTCAGAGCCTGAAAAATCTTCATGGTAATTCTGGTGCTGGATAATCAACGGCATAATGCTCCTATTAACATCATAACAGGAAGACAAAATTATTGCTGCAGGGAAGATCAAAGTCAAAGAATGTACATGGTAGTGAACAGATTCAGGTGTGCAACCATATTTCTGATGCTCTGACAGGAGCTTCAACTTTGACTCTCCCAAGAGCATTCAAAGCTTAGATTATTGATTTAGCAATGTTTAAAATGTTTGCAACTCTACAGTCTTGGCTGCACAGTGTGCTTGAACTAAAAACGGGGTATGATTCCATGAGTAAAATACTCGCAGGCATCATGTCTAGCCTGTCACGTGTAATGCTCAATAATGGCAAGTTGTACAGCTGGATTTCTTTATAAAAGTAAGCCTTTTTCCTTTCCACACCGTGGTTCCCAAGAATACATCTGACTCCACTTAGATCAGCATTCGATAGCGACTATTGCTGCTAAACGACTAGAAAGTGGAAATAAATAGCCTTTATACATACCGTGTTCATTTCTGTCAACGGACTGCTTTCAACTGTCAGTTCCTGTTAAATAAACATTCCACAGACCGAATTACATGTGTTTACAGTCCAACTAATACAGAACCATATTCCTTACAATTTCCTACACAAGCTCTTGCAGTACATGCAGTTTCCCTACAAGTGTTAGAGACAGAAAGGGTCCTAACAATAATGGCACATATTTTACAATGTGGGATGAAAGGTCCAGACAGGATGAAATTAATGGAGCCAAACAGAAAACCAGTCTTCGGGGATTCATGTCTGATTAAATGTGGGAGTGTTTTCACTGGAATAATGACATGATTGCTCCTGCGTTGGGAACAATATGAATCAAGGGATCTGTCTGAATTGTGAACTGCTTTTCCCAAGTGATCTTGGAGTTTGATCTCTGAATAAGCATCCATGTTAAGTTGCTGACCACACACCAGGCTGCCTTTAAGTGCTCACTCACTGGAAGGTGGGACTTAAGAATACTGTTACAGCAACTTAAAGAGCTGCAGTATGGAAAATTCCAATGATTACTTCTTCATCCGTCATACAGCATTCACTAATAACATTATATGAATTTGGATGCAAAAACTAAGTTACAGCGACTGACCAAAGTGACTGATGTATGGCGATGATGCTTTCTATCAGCAGTCGTTTTTACACTCAGATTAAACAATCTGGTGTAATGACAGAGTTACACACAATGATCCAGCTTAAAATGTATAAAATTATCCAGCTGTACCTTCATGCAACCAAATGACAAACATTTCCAAAGCTCATAACTATACTTAGAGGGCAGTTCAGTGATCACTGGAGAAGCTAAAACAGTCATTTCCCATTCTGGATATTTGATGGAATAACGATCCTAGTACATTTGTCCAAAATTCTCCTGTCTCGTCCACCGCAGAAAATGTAATAAGCAAGAGAGAGAATTTGGCAGACTATTGGCTTTGGGGCACACGTGGCTGGAGAAATCCACCCCAATTCTATAACACAGAATTACTTCTGCAGGGAAGATAAAAGTCAATTCATGTGGTGATGGATAGATTTCGATGGTCAAATATTTTTCTCATGCTCCAAGAAATTTGGAATTGAATTCAGTTAATAAATATAGAAACATAGAAGATAGGAGACCATTCAGCCCTTCGAATCTGCTCCACCATACATCACAATCAGGGCTGACCATCCAACTCAATAGTCTAGCCCTGCTTTCTCTCCATTCCTTTGATCCCATTTACTCCAAGTGTTATATCTAGCCGCCTCTTGAATACATTTAGTGTTTTGGCATCAACTACTTCCTGTGGTAATGAAATCCACATGCTCACCACTCTTTGGGTGAAGAAATGTCCCCTCATCTCCATCCCAAATAACCCCTGGTTCTGGACACCCCCTGGAATATCTTGAATATAAAGCTAGTTGCTGTACTAGTGAGCATGAAATATCATCGATTGTTGTTCATGAGGAGGCATAGTGGTATTATCACTGGACTAGTAACCCAGAAACACAGGGTAATGTTCTGGAGATCCAGATTTGAATCCCACCACAGCAGATGATGAAAATCAAATTCAACAAAAATCTGGAATTAGAAGTATAATGATGGCCATGAAACCATGGTCGATTGTTGTAAAAACCCAACTGGTTCACTAATGTCCATCAGGTAAGGAAATCTGTCAACCTTACCTGGTCTGGCCTACATGTGACTCCAGAGCCACAGCAATGTGGTTGACTCATACCTGCCCTCTAAAAGGACCTAAGAAACCATTAAGGGAATTAGAGATGAACAACAAATGCTGGACTTGCCAACGACACATCCTGTGAATCAATTGAAAAAACACATTAAAGAGTAACAAGTCGCATGGTTGCAAACATAATGTTGAGCAGCTGTCAGTGCTGGCAGTGAGGCTTTTGCCATGAGGCCGGGCTATTAGTTTTCTTATGGAACAAGGTGGTGGTTATGATAAGACCAATGTTCACAGCATTTTGTCAGGAGCAGTGAGCTGTTGGCGGTGGATTTTCCTACCCACTCTCTGCTGATTACACTTCCCAGAGGCCTGTGTTCTTTTCCAACTCTAGTGGCCCCACTGTTCCTTTCTGTAAATGGCCCTATCGTTCCTCTCTCACTGTGATTGACCCCATTGTTCCCCTCTCACTGTGATTGGCCCCTTGTTCCTCTCTCACTGTGATTGGCCCCTTGTTCCTCTCTCACTGTGATTGGCCCCTTGTTCCTCTCTCACTGTGATTGGCCCCTTGTTCCTCTCTCACTGTGATTGGCCCCTTGTTCCTCTCTCACTGTGATTGGCCCCTTGTTCCTCTCTCACTGTGATTGGCCCCTTGTTCCTCTCTCACTGTGATTGGCCCCTTGTTCCTCTCTCACTGTGATTGGCCCCTTGTCTTCTCTCACTGTGATTGGCCCCTTGTTCTCTTCACTGTGATTGGCCTTGTTCCTCTCTCACTGTGAATGGCCCCATTGCCCTCCTCTCACTGTGAATGGCCATTGTTCCTCTCTCACTGTGATTGGCCCCTTGTTCTTCTCTCACTGTGATTGACTCCATTGCTCTCTCACTGTGATTGGCCCCTTGTTCCTCTCTTACTGTGATTGACCCCATTGCCCTTCTCTCACTGTGATTGGCCCCTTGTTCCTCTCTTACTGTGATTGGCCCCCATTGTTCCTCTCACACTGTGATTGACCCCATTGCCCTTCTCTCACTGTGATTGGCCCCCATTGTTCCTCTCACACTGTGATTGACCCCATTGCCCTTCTCTCACTGTGATTGGCCCCTTGTTCCTCTCTCACTGTGAATTGCCCCATTGCTCTTCTTTCACTGTGAATCAGGACGGGGATGGTTTTCAGTACTCTCCTCCTCCCTTCCAGGTGCTGGAGTCCTCAATTAGACATTGAGTTCCAGAGCTCTCCCACCCCCACCTGACCCTTTCACCCCAGATGGCGGCTGGTAAACTCAATAGTGTTTGTTGGGTTGATTTTGGAGTGCAGCCCCCCGTTTAATCCCTGATCACTGAATTATGGCAAGCACAGGAACAATTAATGTTATTTGGCTCATTAATAAGTCTAATTGTTATCCCGATGGCATAGGAATCCCATTATCAGACCTTCCTGCCAGCCCTCCAACATAATTGGGGAGGTTTTGCTAGAAGGCTGGGATAATGCCTATCCCATGATTAAGTAGCTGCCATGTTTTCTGTTGCGACAGGGGCACTATTAAGCAAACTGAGCGTCCAGAACTAGACTGGTGCCAAGTGTCCAGCATTGTAATGACTCTGATTGCCCTGTATTATAATGATGCCAAATGTTCTGCATAATAATGGCGTTCAGCATTATGATAATGCTGGGTGGCTAGCTCTGTAATGAAGCTGTATTAGCTAGCATTACAGTTATAATGAGTGAGCAGCATTGCAATGATGCTGTAATAATGTTGTACCCAGAATTGTAAAGAAACTGATTGCCCAGCCCGATGAGTCAAGTGTTCAGCATTGCAATGAAGCTGATAATCCAGTCATAAACTTGCTCAGTTCCCAGCACTGTAGTGATACAAAGGCTTGGGCATTAGAGAATCTCTCTGTCATTGCAAAAATGGCAGCAAAGATTGAAAAGCGAAAGTCCTGCCTCTGAACATGGTACTGGCCATTTTGCGGGGCCTGGAATGGGCCCAAGTCAGGATATGCCTGATTTTATGCCTGATTTTGGTGATGCAGGCATGTGAGCAAAACGTACACAGATTAGACCTTGCAGGAATAGGTCTAAACTTTGTGGAGTTCTTTGGGGAGGTGGGGTACCCCTTTAACTATAGTCCTAAGATAGTTTTTGTGAGCGGAGGTGTTAGGTGCCCCTTGGGATTATTAAAATAAGGCATTAATGTGCATAAAATGTGTTGACTCATTAGCTGTCAAGCTCATTGAAATTGTCAAAAGTGTCAAAATGAGCCATCAAAGACGACAGTCAAGGCACTTAATATTCCTAACCATTAAATACTTGAATGTTTAAAAAAAGTCATTGTTTGTTCTTTCATTCTGTCTGTTGACATAAGTCTACAGGTTATAATTGCTGCTTCATGACTGATTTCATGAACTGTGATTATCACAATCAGGTGTATGGTAATTCACAGTTTGATTGACAGCTTCAAATGTTATACATTCTTTGAAATGGGACAATTAATTCCAATGTTTGCATTTATAAGGGATGACATACTTGAATGAAATATTTACATCTGTAATGATGTAGTTGAAAGATTGTAAACCCAGTGAATGGGTGTTTATCAATGCAGACTTTTTGTTTAAAAATAAAGAAATAAAAATAAGAAAGAAATAAAACAAGAAATAAAAAAGAAATTTAAAAAAAATCTTTTGCTGTCGCTGGTGGTAAACTTGGAGGTGGTAACAGCATGCAATTAGACATGATGGCAGTGGACCAAAACCCTACAACTTTTCCACCTCTTCCAGAATTAAGTTCTGTGTGGGAAGGACTACTATTGACCTTAACGCCCTTTTGCCTATTGAGGCCAATTATTAAGCTCTTAAAAGCTTCATCTGACTACCACAAATATTAACCCACTACTGGGTGGGGCTGTCACCATGCAGTGTACACAGCAGTGGGAAAAGTCCTCGATTAAAGGCACTTAATGCCTGATTGAGGGAATAGGCATGAGGAGGATGTAGGGCCCAGCCCTATCTGCCAATTCCTTGCATGGCCACATTCAGCAAAACCACTGGTCTGGTAGATGGTACTTTCACTCCTGGGGACTTTGATTCCAAGAGAAGTTTCATAACTGGCCTTCTCGAAAAGAAGCAGCATGGGTCTCTTGCTGGCTCTGTAGGCAGCAGATGAGACCTCTGATGGCTCAACAAGTTTCCATCCAAGTTTGCAACATACACTTAGAATTTTATTTTCTTTAATCTTAGCACTGTTCCTGAAGTCTGCCCAAAGAGAATTCTGGATGAGTGAGGGCAAAGGGTGACATGTGAAAGGGCATGGGTTGGTATGTGTTGGCACTTGCTTGACTTAGGGGCTCAAAAGAGGTATTGGATCTGGAGCATAGAGAGGCACAGGCATTAGAGGGGCATAGGCTGGCATGGGTGAACGTGCAGGGGCTCGAGTTGTGAGGGGTGAGGGTTTCTTTTTAATTGCTTTTTAAAAATACCTTGGAGAGAACAGAGATGTTTTTCGGCCAGGCAACTTTTCACTTGGCACATTCAAAGGGGAATTGATCCACCTAATTTTGAGCCACACCATCCCAAAAGGAAAGTACCAACATCCAGGGCATTTTCTCTTGGGTTGAATTGTGGAATCAGGAAATGTTCTAACATTTGGCTCCTGAACTGGGAGTGAAAATCCAGGCCTAAGTATCTAGCATTGTGATAATGCTGTGTTCAGAATTGGAATATTGTTTAGTTTTCAGTATTGCGGAAGCTTTGTGATGTAATGGCACTCCAGAACAATAAGGCCAAAGAATGTGCATTTATAACAAGGCCAAACAGATTAAGTGTCAACCTTCAAAACCCTTTCAATTCACACCAATGACAAGTTGTAAGAGTAGTGAGAGAGAACTCCTGGTCAGCAATGCTTAATGTGAATAGCGCCCCTCAAGCACACAGGTAATCTGTTCTAGCAGAAGCCTTGCTATGGGAATAAGATGAAAATCTTCCTTCTGCACCACTGGGTGTGGGAACAGAAACAGCACCAAACAATGCAATATTATGCTGATGGTGATTGCACTAAATCATTCAATGGCTCCATATCTGAAGTCAGCATGGATGAGATGTTATTCCTTTGTGAGAAGCAAAGGCAGTGAGCCAATTGCAGCTAAAACTTCCTTCAGGATCACTCCGCTCTACAAATCAATTGCAGTGATTAATCAAAAGAAGGAATGATTTTAAATTCAAGTGAATAATTTCTCTTTATGAAATTTGCATTTTAAGAAGGCTCACTACTGCCTTCTCAAGGGCAACAAAAGATAAGCCATAGATGCTAATGTTGCCGAGAATTCATTTTTTAAATAATATACGGACTGGTAGGAGGAGTTTTAAAAACTCACACTATCGTTCAAAAAGGAGGATGCATGAGAAAACGTGGACATATTTGTGGATAAAGTTCTTAAAGTGCTGCCTGCAGGCAGTGAAGTAGCCATCGACTTCAGGAAGTGTATTAGAGGACATGTCTCTGTCTACAATGGGGCTGAAGTAGAAATAGAACATAGAACATAGAACATAGAACATTACAGCACAGAACAGGCCCTTCGGCCTTCGATGTTGTGCCGACCAAATAAAAAGCAATGCCCCTCCAAACTAAACCATTCCCTTCTCTTCCATATACTTATCAATTAACCTCTTAAACGCCACCAAATGGTCAGCAGCTTCACGTTTCTAGGTTCCCAGATCACCAACAATCCATCCTGTTCCCTCCACAACAACACTATAACTAAGAAAGACCAGCAATGCCTCTCCTTTCTCAGGAGCCTAAGGAAATTTGGTATATCCGCTACGATTCTCATCAATTTTTACAGATGTACTATAGAAAGCACTTTCCTAAGTATAACACAGCTTGGTATGGCTCCTTCTCTGACCAAGGCAGTAAAAAAAGTATAAACATTGTGAACATAGCCTTCCCCATCCATTGAATCTGTCTGCACTTCCCGCCGTCTTGGAAAAGCAGCCAGCACAATCAAGGAGCCCACACAACTCAGAAATTCTCTCTTCCACCTTCTTCCATCAGGAAAAAGATTCAAAGTCTGAGATCATGTATCGACCAACTGAAGAATAACGTCTTCCCTGCTGCTGTCAGACTTTTGAATGGACCTACCATATATAAGGCTAATCTTTCCCTACACTTTAGCTTTGATTGTAGCACTACATTCTGCACCCTCCCCTTTCCTTCTCTATATATGGTTTGCTTTGTCTGTAAAGTGCACAAGAGAAAAAAATCAAGTGAAATTTTCATGAATGTGCACTCTTAACAAATTTTCAAGTGATGTCTGTGTCATTAAATCCCATGCAGAAACAGGAGATATGCCACAATGGGTTGGATTATATGTGGCATCATTGTCCCTGCCCCACTGTGCTCAGCTAAAAAGTTGAAAGGAAGCCTGTCCATGAGTGCTCGGTTGGGTGCCAGCAGCTTTGTAGGGCCAGGAGATACAGCTGGGAGCGATGTGTCTGCTGCTGGTACTGTAGGGCTGTCCCAAATGGCTCAGGTAAGCCTGGAGTCAGGCTTCTTGCCGGGGATGAGGACCATGGTGGGATGGGTGCAAGAGGCCCGGAGGGATAGGAAGGATGGATCTGAAGGGTGGTGGGTGGCCTCCTATGAGTCCAGGCTCCATCATTTTTCAACACCGGGCTTCTGCATTGCGTGTGTTTCAGCAGCAATGTGATGAGGTGTTTATGTGGACCTTAATTGGCCATTTAAGGGCCTCAATAACCTCAAGAGTGAAAAGCCAATCTACTGTCTCTCCTGTCCTGGTAAAGTTTCAGATAGGTCAGGGACAGATTGATGGACTGTCCATTGGGTGTTATGTGTCCTACCTCCTCACCTTCAAATCTACCAGAGGGAAACATAAAATCCAGTTCAGCCTGATAATATCCTGACCAAATCAAGATCTCTGTAATTTCCTTTTCAACGTCCTCATTGGACAGTATTGTAAAACATGGAGAAAATGGTACTCCCAGTCCCCCATCTCTGTTGATTCTATGCTTTTGGCTCTTCTCCTACTTTTTCACCTGATACAAGTTTGAAAATCTGTTTTCAGGCTCAGAACTTACTGAGGACTCACTCCAATGGTGCAAGTGTGGTTAAGTAGATCTCTTGCTATTCCCCACTCCACCTTGTCCATGACCAGAGATACTGGTTCCTGATTCAGGATCATCCGCATTACTGGAATGGGACACCAAAACTCACATGAAGAGAGGGAGTGGTAATAAATCAAATGTTCCAGGGAAATAATGCGTCATGAATTGAAATACATTAAAGTTAACTTAAACAAAAAAACAGTGTTTTAAAAATCATTCTTCTAAAAACTGACAAACCCTGAAAGCCTGATGGGTTCCACCTCATGGTTTTAAAGGAGGTAAATGAGGAATTTGCAGATGTTTTTAGTCATAATTTTCTAAAGATCTTTGATTCTGGAATTGTTCCTTAAGATTAAGGTAAGTGGTAGGACGCTGAAGAGTGCAGTTGAACAGAGGGATCTGGGAATACAGATACATAATTCGCTAAAAGTGGTGTCACATGTAGATAGGGTTGTAAAGAGTGCTTTCGTACATTGGCCTTTATAAATCAAATTATTGAGTATAAGAATTGGAATGTTATGGTAAACTTGTATAAGACATTGGTGAGGCTGAATTTAGAGTATTGTGTGCAGTTTTGCTCATCTAATTACAGGAAGGATATTAATAAGGTTGAAAGAATGCAGAGAAGGTTTACAAGGATGTTGCTGGGACTTGAGAAACTGAGTTACAGAGAAAGTTTGAATAGATTAGGAATTCATTCCTTGGAGTATAGAAGAATGAGGGGAGATTTGATAGAGGTGTATAAAATTATGATGGGTATAGATAGAGTGAATGCAAGCAGGCTTTTTCCACTGAGGATAGGGGATAAAAAAACTAGAGAACATGGGTTAAGGGTGAAGAAGGTAAAGTTTAAAGGGAATATTGTGGGAGGGAGGGCTTTTCCATACAGAGAGTGGTGGGAGTGTGGAATGAGCTGCCAGATGAAGTAGTAAATGCAGGGTCACTTTTAACATTTAAGAAAAATTTGGACAGTACACGGATGAAAGGGATTGGAGGATATGGTCCAGGTGCAGGTCAATGGGATGAGGCAGAAAAA
Source organism: Sphyrna mokarran (assembly GCA_024679065.1). Taxonomy (NCBI): domain Eukaryota; kingdom Metazoa; phylum Chordata; class Chondrichthyes; order Carcharhiniformes; family Carcharhinidae; genus Sphyrna; species Sphyrna mokarran. Next base: position 27,616,448 of record JAGIQG010000009.1, read on the forward strand.
TGGTTTGGCACAGACAAGAAGGGTCAAAAGGCCTATTTCTGTGCTGTAACATTCTATGGTTCTATTGGAGCATTCCATTATGTACAAAAGATAAGAAAGAGAAACGAAGAAATTATAGAAATGTTAGTCTAATATCTATTGGAGGGAAATCATTGGATCAATTAAGGAGAGTGTGACTGAATAGTTGGAGAAACCTGTGCTGATTTAGGAAAACCAACATGGATTTGAAAAGTTAAGCATATTGAACTGAAGTGATTGGGTAAAATTGTAGCAGGTGGATTTCAATGTTGATAAATCCACTTTGGATTAAAAAATAGATAGTTTTGGATATTATTTAAGCTGGGAACAGGGGAGGCCCAAAGAGATTTTGGGCAGAATTCTTCAATCCTGCTCACCTCGCCAGCGAGAATGGAGAATGTAGCGCTCAGCCAAAACTCCATTCACTGCAGCAGGACCAGACAATCCCAGCCATGGGTGAGGTCAAAGGCTTCCAGGGTATAGGTTCACTTTTACAAATCATTACATATAATAGTTGGGTACAAAAAGTAATCAAAAAGACTATGAAAGGTGAACCTTTATAACTGGAGGATTCATTAATGAAGGGGAATATGTTTTGCTGTAACAATGTAAAGCCCTGTTGACCACTTTGGGAACACTCTATAACCAGGTGCCATACCTAGGAAGGACACATTGTAACGTGCAGATTCACCAGAAAGTTACGGGGACTTCAAAATTAGATCACAAAGTGAGGTTACATTTCATCTGACAAAAGCTTGTAGTACCAAATAAACCTGTTGGACTTTAACCTGGTATTGTGAGATTTCTTACAGTGAATATAAAAGATTAGGAGGTGATTTGATTGAGGTTTTCAGAATTTTGAAAGAAATTATCAGTGCAGATTTAGAGAACCTTTTCCACTGCTAGGGATCTCTGGGACAAGATGGCATAACCTTAAAATTGGTGCCAGCAAATTCATGAGAGAAATTAAGAAATTTTCTTCACCCAAAGAGTGGAACAAGTAGCTATCTCACAAAAAAACCATTGGCACTAATTCAATAAAATATAGAGTTAGTCAATAAAAAATATCTGGAAATAAGAATCCACTGATGACCATGAAACCATTGTCAATGTTGGAAAAACCACCCATGTGGTTCACTAGTGTCCTTTAGAAAAGGAAATCTGTTGTCCTTGCCTGATTTGGTCTGCATGTGATTCCAGAGCCACAGCAATGTAGTTGACCCTCCACTCTGCTCTGAAATGGCCTAGCAAACCATTCTTGAATTAGTCACTCAAGAAAGCAGTTCCCACCATTTTCTCAAGGGCAACTGGGGATAGGCAATTAATTGACACAATTATTGACACAATAGCTGACGCAGCTATTGACACAAATCAATAAAAAATATTAGGTTTACCATTGATGGACTTTTTCTAGACAGGGGTAGAAAAGGATATGGAGACAAGACGGGTAAATGGAATTAGTGGTGGATTAGTCATGTTTTTGGATTGTCCGACACCATCCATTGCTGGGATCTTCCATTTCCATCAAAAATCAATGGCCTACCACATCCTCTGTAGCAGGTTCTACATGGTGGACGCAGAAAGTTCCAGTCATTTTCTCAAGGAGATGTATAACTTACTCCTGTTCTTATGCTCCTCATACATCCATGGCAGTCATCTTAGTCAGATTCGACCTTCTTTTCTGAAGCAGAATATGAACCGAAAAGAGTGGGAGAAATTTTTTTTCAAACTGCTCTGTTCCCATTGGAGGTTCTTCAAACCCCCAATGACAACTTGCATACATATAACCTTTAATAAAGTGAAATAAAATCACAAAGCACTTTACAAGAATTATATCAAATGAAATCTGACACTGAGGCACATAAGGAAATATTAAAAAAGGCTACTAAAAATGTGCTCAAAGAACTAGGTTTTACAGGGGGCTCTTAAAGCAGGAGAAAGAATGAGGTAGGGAGGTTTAGATTAGTAATTCCAGAGGATGGGCCTAGTATTTGAAGGCACAGCCATCAGTGGAGGAGTGAATAGTATCAGGATGAACTATTGGCCAGAAATGCAGGAGAGCAAAGAACCTCTCTACCTTGCTTTTCTCCTTTAAGAAACTCCTTAAACCAAGATATTTTACCAAGCTTTTAGTAGTTAAAGATTATATCTCCTTACGTGGCTCGTTATTATACTTTGTGTTGTAAAGTTCCTATGAGGCACTTTTAAACTTTTGATTCCCTTAAAAGGCTCTTTTAAATTACAGTATGTTGTTGTTATTGGCTACATGCCAGTACTAAACTAAAATGGCAAAAAAATATGAGGAGTCTGATTTCACTTATATCATCACCTCTAATCTCTAGGTACTGACCCTCACTTTGCATCTTTACTTACATCAGTGTTCTGGTTTGTTATTATCTCCTCGCTGTTAGTGGGAGTTTGCTACATGCAACTTCGCTGCCACGTTTCTTATCTCATTCTTGTGACTATGTTCCAAAACTACTTGCTTGCAAAGTGTTATGGGGTATCCTGAGGTCGTTGAAGAAACTATATAAATAGAAGGAATTCCTTTCTATTAACAACCATTTTCATAGTCCAGGTTACTTATATGTCATTTTCCGAAAGTTGGAGTTGAAAACACCAATTTATACGCCAGTATGTTCTTTTTGCATCTGTCTGTACCTTTTTAAGTGGTAAAGATTTAAACAAGATTTTGGGTGCAATCTGACCATCTGCAGCAAAGACAGAGAATTTGATGTCATGCCAAATCTTCGTTCCCTGAAATGGGATGGGAAAATCCCACTGGCATGTACAGTCGGAAAATTCCAGCTATAAGATTTCATTCCTTTCTCTATTTTCATTCGAAACATTTTGGGGATTAATTTATTGACCCTGCACAATTAGGAGGCCAGGTTCAAAAAAATCCATATAAACTCATCAGTATACCCAAGGCCACAGTAACAAAAATATCTACATGTTAGAATAACAGGACCTGTCATCTCTCCATCCCGTTGTATATATCTATATATCACACTAACCAGGAAATGAGAATCAATTAGGTTATTTCCTAAGGTCACAGATGCCTGCTTGTGTGTGATACAGATGGAAGCAATGTTAGCCAGATGCAACAGATGACATATGAAGAAATAAAGGCCTCAGATATCTTATTGTCCCCTTAGCTCTTAATCATCAAACATCTTTCGGGGCAGTGGACATTGCAAATCCAATTGATTCCAAAGTGTCTGCATTTGTAAAGAGCTCCGCATAACCAACATACATGTGAAGCAAGTCTTCTGCCTAGAATTTACTGGAGTTAAATAAAAACCAAGAATAAAGAATTGGTACTTGTAAAAGTGACCATGAAGGTTTTGAACTCCTGTTAAAAAAAAAGGACAAACATCTGCTTCCCAAAAGCCTTTTGTCCTTCCTTGCCCAATCTGGTCTGTGATTGAAAGCCCCATTTTCTTTATTCTTAATTGTCCTCTGGAGTAGTCGGGAATGTTAAACTGAACGGCAAGGAAGTGAACTAATAATCAAACTTAGAACAATTGCAGCATAGAAGGAGGTCATTCAGCTCATTGTGTCCATCTGGCTGTCCATTCTGTAGGATCATAGAATTATAGAATCCCTATAGTGTAGAAGGAGACCATCAAGCCTGCACTGACAATAATCCTATCCAAAGCCCTATTTATGTATTTATCCTGCTAATTTCCCCTAACATTAAGGGCAATTTAGCATGGCCAGTTAACCAAATCTGCATATCTTTAGACTGTAGGAGGAAACCGGTGCACTCAGAGGAAGTCCACAAGGACACAGGGAGAATGTGCAAACTGTACACAGACAGTCACCCAGGGAATTGAACCCCAGTTCCTGACTGTTGTGAGGCACTGTGCTGCCAAGAGATTAGCATGAAAAATTAAAGTGCATGGAGTGGAGGGTAGAGTATTGAGATGGATAGAAAACTGGTTGGTAGACAGGAAACAAAGAGTAGGAAATGGCAAGTAGCAACTAATGGGTTACCACAGACATCAATGCTGGGACCCCAGCTATTCACCAAATGTATGTTAATAGTTTAGATGTGTGAACTAAATGCAATATCTCCAGATGATACAAAGTTGGGTGGAAGGGTGAGAAAGATGCAGAGATACTTCTGTGTCATTTCAATAAGTTCACATGCAACTTTGCAGTCCATCTCATTGCGTGTACCTGGTCTCTGAAAAAATGATCCATTGTTTCTCATTTTCCTACCTGTTTTGTCATGCCTTTAATTTTTTTTTCTTTTTCCAACTTTCCTCTTTAAAGTTATTGAGGGTTAAATGTCCAGCTTTGCCTCTAGTCGAGCATTCCTTGTTCTCTTTTGCCTTACATGCTGTGAATGGGATGCACAAAACGCAATCTTCATACCTTGCTATTGAGTGGCCAGGGGAAGGAAAGACCAGCCTATCTTTAATGGATTCATTCCTAATAAGCAAAAGTCAATCACTGGCTTTTACTAAGTACTTGAAATAGGTGAGGTTCAGACTGGGAATACAAGAAGTTTGTAGTCTGCCCCTGTTGGCATAGAGTTTGGCTGTTGTTGAACACAAAACTACCAGAAAAAGACATCGGCACATTCGTAGATAAAAATTTGTGTCCCTTCTGGTAACTCTAGGTATGTCCAGTAGAAGAATCACAAATTAGATAGACTCGGATATACCTGAACACGTCCTTCTCTGCCAGTTTCTCCGGGCCCTTGAGGAGGTAGATCTAAACTCAATGCTAGAGGAGAGTGTGAAGATGAGAGTAATCAAGCTGAGGCTTGCAATTCCCAAGCCCTGATCTGAGATAACATTGACAGGCTAACATGCCAAGTAGACAAGGGACTGCCTTTTATAGCACCCACTCTGCCGATCCCCCATGAACATGGGAATTCCCGAGTCCTGATCTGAGAGAACAGTCCAAAAATGTGTGGGTTAGGTTGATTGGCCATGCTAAAATTGCCCCTTAGTGTCCTGAGATGCATAGGTTAGCGGGACTAATGGGTAGTTTTGGAGGTAGGGCTTTGGTGGGATTGTAGTCGGTGCAGACTCGATTGGCCCAATGGCCTCTTTCTGCACTATAGGGTTTCTATAATTTCATAATTCTATAACATTGCAAGCTAATGTGCCAAGTAGAAGGGGCTGGATTTTGTAGCACCCACCCCACCCCCAATACTCCACTAAACCCCAAAAGATAAATTTGAAGGCAGGGAAGTTTGTAAAATAATGCAAGTGACTTTCCCATCACCTTGACCTGTTTCTCATATTTGATTTGATTTGATTTATTATTGTCACATGTATTAGTACACAGTGAAAAGTACTGTTTCTCGTATGCTATATAACAAAACATATCATTCATAGAGAAGGAAACTAGTGAGTGCAGAACGTAGTATTACAAGGCATAGCTAGGGTGTAGAGAAAGATCAACTTAATGCGAGATAGGTCCACTCAAAAATCTGATGGCAGCAGGGAAGAAGCTGTTTATGAGTTGGTTGATACGTGGTTTCAGACTTTTGTATCTTTTTCCAGACGGAAGAAGGTAGAAGAGAGAATGTCTGGGGTATGGTGGGGGGAGGTCACTGATTATGCTGGTAGCTTTTCTGAGGCAGCTTGAAGTGTAGACAGAGTCAATGGATGGGAGGCTGGTTTGAGTGATGGACTGGGCTTCATTCACAACCCTTTGTAATTGCTTGCGGTCTTGCAGTGAGCAGAAGCCATACCAAGCTGTGATACAACCAGAAAGAATGCTTTCTGTGGTGCATGTGTAGAAGTTGGTGAGAGTTGTAGCAGACATGCCAAATTTCTTTAGCCTTCTGAGAAAGTAGATGTGTCGGGCTTTTGTAATTATAGCATTGGCATCAAGGAACCAGGACAGGTTGTTGGTGACCTGGACACCTATAAACCTGAAGCTCTTGGCCATTTCTACTTTATCCCCCCTGATGTAGATGGAGCATGCTTTCCATTAGGATTCCTGAAGTTGATGACTTTGCTTTGTTGACATTGAGGGAGAGATTATAGGCAGAGAATGTGTGAGGCAGTGGCCAACCTCTTAAGTGGCTGTTTATTGTCCCCCCGCCCACATCTTTGGGATCCGTGCACCAGGCTTATCCAAAATCTCAGACTCAACTTTTAAGTCTGGTCTCCGTTTACTTCCTTGGAAATGACTGCAATCCCAACAGTGGCCATTTTTTAATACTGCCACTATTGGGACTACAGATTAGTGGAAGTCAAACAATGAAGGCTGCATCCAATGTAATTGGCTTTTGAGTAGTTGGGTTTTAAGTGGGTGGCATGACAACTGACTTTCTGGTTGTGGGGGTGGGAATGCAGGAGATGGTGAGGAAAATGGCACCCCATAAAACCCAACCCCAAGTGTGCAAACTATGGGAATGGGATTCCCTGAATGAATCCAATGTTGGTCATGGTCTTAACCTAAAAAGAAATCAAAAAACTTGGTGAATTTTGTTTCCTACAAAAGGTTTGAAGGACGATTAGGTGATTCTTTTTGGTGAGGGCAGGATGGGGTGGGGTGGGGTGGGGGGTAGGTAATAGGTTTACCTGGCACAAGAAGTCAGTACTAGCAGCCAGAGTTGCACCTACGTAAGTTCACCACAGCACTTATGCTGGGCTGCAGTTATTTTGGCCAATCTCTGCGCAGTGCAAAAGTGGGCGAGGATCCAACAAATCATGTGATCTTCTGCCCTTGCATTTTCTCGTGAGAGAGAACATTCTTGCCAGCAGGAATTGTAAGTCCAATATCTCTTGTAACACATCACCACTGCAGCCAAACATCAGTACAGTGTTTTAGACCTGCTTGCACTAACATTTCAAATCATTGCCAAAGGTTAGCATGCTGACTAGCTGTCAGTAATTCAGGAAGATTATCCCACATGAGAACTCCAGAAGAACGTGATAACGCCCCTTTATAATTGAGAAGCGGCAGGGATGAAGATCCAAGCAGTCATGAGTAATCCTTCAGTGGGATGTGCAGGAAACACCCAGTTAATTTACTTGAAGGTATTGAAGTGTGTAACTATGAGCTATCAATGTTCCATTGTTTCACACACCAACAGTAACTGATATCAACATGTATTTACAGCCTAACTACAACTGTCATTATAGGGAGGGTTTGTGGATTTGAGGTGAGTGCAGTATTAGCACATGGGTATATGTTACTGAGAATAAAAGCAACACTGGCTAAGCACAACAGTTGGTTAACTGGAACATTTTTTTTTGTGGCAATAGAGGAATTAGTGTTTTATGGGCATAGTTCTCACAGTTCTCTCCATTGATGAAAGTATTATAACTTAAAAAAAATTCATTCATGGAATGTAGGCTTCACTGGCTAAGCCAGCATTTATTACCCATCCCTAATTTCCCTTGAGAAAGTGGTGCTAAGAGATGCCTTCCACTGCAGCCCATGTGGTGTAGATACACTACAATGCTGTTAGGGAGGAAGGTGCAGGATTTTTACCCAGCTAAATATACTTCAAGTTGAGATGGGGAGTGGCTTGGAAGGGAATTTGCAAGTGGTGGTGTTCCTATGTATCTGCTGCCCTCGCCCTTCCAGATGGAAGTGGTTGTGGTTTTAAGTGGTGCTGTCTAAGGAGCCTTAGTGAGTTCCTGCAGTGCATTTTTTAAATGTGCACACTAATTGCCACTAGTTGTGCAGAATGTTTGTGGATATTTGTCAAGCGGGTTGCTTTGTCCAGGACAGTATCAAACCTCTTCAGTGTTGTTGGACTATACTCATCTCAGCAAAGGGAAAATATCCTATCACACTCCAGATTTGTGCCTTGTGGAATGTGAACAGGCTTTTGGGAATCAGGAAATGAATTATTCAAAGAACAAGGAGAAGTACAGCACAGGAACAGGCTCTTCAGCCCTCCAAGCCTGTTCTGATCATGATGCCTGCCTAAATTAAAATTGTATGCACCTACAGTATCCTTCCATTCCTGTCCTATTCGTGTACTCGTCCTACTGGCCCTTAAATGTTGCTGTCGTACTTGGTCACACCACTTCCCCAGGCAGTGTGTTCCAGATATTTAACACCCTCTATGTAAAAAACTCGTCTTGCACATCTCTTCTAAACTTTTCCTCACATACTTTAAATCTATGTCCACTAGCACTTGATTTTTCTATCTTAGGAAAGAGCATCTGACTATCCAAACTCACCACAAGTGAATTCTTAGCCTCTGATTTATTCTTGTAGCCAAGAATATATTAGCCAAGATTATATAGCTCATCCAGTTCAATTTCTGGTCAATAGTGACACTCATGATATTGATAATGGTGGACTTGTAGATGGCAATGCCATTGAATGTCAAGGGACAGTGGTTAAATTCTCTCTTGTTACAGATGGCCATAGCCTGGCACTTGTGTGGTGCAAATATTACATGTCACTCGTTAGCCCATGACTGGATGTTATCCAGGTCTTGCTGCATTTGCACATGTACTGCTTCAGTATCTGAAGAATCGAGAATGGTGTTGAATAATATGCAATCATCTGTGAACATTCCCACTTCTGACCTTATGTTGTGTGGAAGGTCACTGAAGTCAGCACTATGACTAAGGAGCAATCAATTTCTAGGAGGCACAGGTTTAAGGTGTGAGGGACAAGGTTTAAAGGAGATGTACAAGGCAGATTTTTATATAGTGGGTAGTGGGTGCCTGGAATTCATTGCTGGGGTAGGTAGTGGAAGTGGATATGGTAGTGAGTTTTAAGCAACGTCTTGACAAATACATGAATAGGATAAAAATAGAGGGATATGGTCCCTGGTGGGGTAGGGGGTTTTAGTTAATTCAGGCAGCATGGTCGGTGCAGGCTTTGAAGGCCGAAGGGCCTGTTCCATTCTGTAAGTTTCTTTGTTCTTTGTTTATTCAAGACTCCTCAGATACTGAAGCATGGTTGGGCATTGAAGTTCTGGGGCTGAGATTATTGACCCTCAACAACAACAACCATCTTCCTTTGTGCTGGGTATGTATCCAGTCAGCAGAGAGATTTCCCACTGGCTTCAGTTTCGCCAGCGAACCTTGATGTTGCACTCAGTCAAATGCTATCTTGATGTCAAGATCAGTCATATTATCTCTTATGATTGCGGCATGGTGGCACAGTTGTTAGCCCTGCTGCCTCACAGCAGCAGGGATCCGGGTTTCATTCCTGGCTTGGGTCACTGTCTGTGTGGAGTTTGCATGGGTTTGCTCCGGTTTCCTCCCGTACTCCAAAGATGAGTGGATTAGGTGGACTGGCCATGCTAAATTGTCCCGTAGGGTCAGGAGGATAAGCAGGGCAAATATGTGGGTTTATGATAATAGGATCAGGGTGGGATTGTTGTCAGTGCAGGCTCGATGAGCCGAATGGCCTCCTTCTGCATTGTAGGGATTATATTGCTCTTTTGTCCATGTTTGGACCAAGGTTATAATTTCCAGACTGTTGAATAGATGTCAGACAGTTTTCCCCCGATTCCTATTGTTTCCAATTTTGCCAGGCCTCTTTGATGCCACACTTGATCAAATGTTGTCTTGAACTCCAGAGCAGTTACTTCCACCTCACCTCTGGAATTCAGTTCTTTTGTCCATATTTGAAGCAAGGCTGCAATGAAATCAGGAATTGAATGGCTCTGGTGGAACCCAAACAGACAAGCAGAGAGCAGGTTATTGCTAAGCAAGAACCATTGGATAGCACTGTTGATGACCCTTTACATAATTTTAATGATGATTGAGATTGACGAGATGGTAATTGGCTGGGTTGGATTTGTTCTGCTTTTTGCGTATAGGACATACCTAGGCAATTTTCCACATTACTGGGTAGATGCCAGTGTAGTAGGTGTATTCAAGCAGTTTGGCTAGGGACAGGGCAAGTTCTGAGCACAAGTCTTCAGCACTATTGTCAGAATGTTGTCAGGATCCATTGCCTCGGCAGTATCCAGTGCTTTCAACCATTAATTGGTATTATGTGAAGCAAATCAAATAGTCTGAAGATTATCTGGAGAAGGCCATCCTGGATCATTTGCTTGACACTTCTGGCTGAAGATTGCTGCAAATGCTTCAGCCTTATCTTTTGCACTGATGTGCTGGGCTCATCCATCATTGAGGATGGAGATATTTGCAGAGCCTCCCCCTCCAGTGAGTTGTTTAATTGTGCACCATCATTCGTGACTGGATATGGGAGGTCTGAAGAGCTTAGATCAGATTTGCTAGTTGTGGAATCACTTATCTCTATCAATCACTTGTTGTTTATGATGTTGGGCATGCAAATAGTCTGTATTGTAGTTTCACCAGGTTGACACTTCATTTTTAGGTATGCTTGGTTCTGCCACTGTTATGCCCTCCTGCACTCATTATGAACCAGAATCAATCCCCTGGCTTGGTGGTAATGCTAGAGTGGGGGATATGTCAGGCCATGAGGTCACAGATTATGGTTGTGCACAATTCCCCTGATACTGAGTGGCCCAAATGCTTCATGGTTGCCCAGTCTTGAGTTGCTAGATCTGTTTGAAATCTATCCCATTTAACATAGTGATTGTGTGCCACACAACAAGATGGAGCGTGTCCTCAATGTGAAGTTGAGACTTCAACGTCACAAGGATAGATATGAGCACCAATAACGACTTTTGAACATGATGACTAGATGCAAATCTTTATAATGAAGCTTCACTGGAATTTTGTGAAATGATAAAGGATAAAGAAGATTCTACATATCTGTGAGGTATGTGAGGCACCATTTTCTTTTCAAAAGGATTCATCAACTCAAAATTGCTACTTATATATTAGCAGATTGAGCTTCCATTATAGTTTGTATTGCAGACTCAAACACTTTTACAAAATAATGTATAACTTAAAAAAGCAGTGTAAGCTGTTTATTTCAGCAGTATTTTTAAGTAACTTTTAATGAACAGCTATTTCTCTATTTATGTACCAATTTAAATGACTGCACGTTGTTCTAAATGCCTTCCAACCAAGTAATTACCATCTTTGGAGTAGAGTCACAATCATAATTTGGTTTGATTTGATTTATTATTGTCACATGTATTAGTTTACAGTAAAAAGTATTGTTCCTTGCACGCTATACAAATAAAGCATACGGTCCATAAAGAAGAAAAGAGAGAGTGCAGAATGTAGTGTTACAGTCATAGTTAGGGTGTACAGAAGGATCAACTTAATGTAAAGTAAGTCCATCCAAAAGTCTGATGGCAACAGGAAAGAAGCTGTTCTTGATTCAGTTGGTACATGTCCTTAGACTTTTGTATCCTTTTTCTGACACAAGAAGGTGGAAGAGAGTATGTCCGGGATGCGAGGAATCTGTAATTATGTTGGCTGTTTTGCCAAGGCAGTGGGGAGAGTAGACAGAGTCAATGGATGGGAGGCCAGTTTGCCAGATGGATGTCATTCATGACAGTTTGTAGTTTCTTGCAGCCTTGGGCAGAACATGCTGTGGTACAACCAGAAAAAATGCTTTCTATGGTACATCCATAAAAGTTGGTGAGAGTTGTAGCTGACATGTCAAATTTCCTTAGTTTTGTGAGGAAGTAGAGGCATTGGTGGGCTTTCTTAGCTATAGTGCTAGCATGGGGGGACCAGGATAAGTAGTTGGTGATACAGAGAACCCAGTAGCCAATTTGCACACAGTAAAATTCAACAAAGGAAAACAAAATTAATAGGTGGATCATATGTTTTAGACATTGGTCGAGAGACAAATATTGCCCATGACATAAGGCAAAATTCTCTGAAAGACTACAAAGGAAAATCTTACCAAGTACCATGTGAGACAACTCAGTTTATTTTCTTTGGAATGTGCCAGCACCTCAAATGATGCAGAACACACTCAGTAGTGCATGAGAGCAGGAGCCTAGATTTTACACACAAATCTCTAGGAGTGGAATTCATATTCTTCTGATTCGGAGGTGAGCCAATCTCCTTTCAGGGAGATCAGACTATAAGCCTTTCAATCCAATTCATGTCGAAATGAATGAGAGCTTCCAGTGAACACAAGCTCACCATTGGCACTGCTGACTGCTTAGATGTCTGATGATGACACACTCTCAAAGGCAAGTTCAGCCCAGAGCATTCTGCCTGCATGATGTGGCCAATACACTCCTCTTCTCTCTGTCAGATTTTGCAGGGGGGATTTTAAATGATTGAAGTGACTCATGCTGTTGATTCTATTCAGACAACTCCCTTAGCAACCAAATTTTGTAAGATCCAGGTCTCAAAGGTTCTGAAGTTGAGTGGAAAAAAAATCCTCCAATGCTCTGCTAGATGCTATTGCACTGTCATAACTAACTACATTTGCTCTCCACATACAACTTGCTGAACACATTACATAAACGCTGTGCCGGTGCTTGTTTCATCTGAGATGCTGTCAATGCTTGTAAAGTTGTCTTCAGTTTGGAAGAGACATTTTAGGAACTGCATACACTGGCTGGATAATTAGTATCGGAAGCTTTGCTTGACCTTATTTTGGCAGTTCTCTCGAAGGATTGTGGAAGTATTTATGGGCAATAAAATGCATATTCACCCAGAAAATCATGGGTTAATTAAAGAAAGCCAACATTTATCAAAGGCAAGTCAAATCTGACACGATTAATACATTCTTTGGGAAACAGCAGAATGTATTGTTAAAGGAAATGCCAGACATGTTATTTATAGGAATTTTCCAAAGGTATTTGCAAGTGTACTGCATGGGAGGTTTCTTGATATAATTGAAGTGTAGGAACAGGAAAATGGTAACATGAGTAGGAAGTTGCTTTGGCAAGCTAAGAAGTGGTGGTTAATAGATGGCTTCTGGATTGAAAGGATTTGAATGGTGATGAGTGGGAAGATCCCCAATCAGCCTAAAGCCAGCTCAAACAGCTGAACATCAACCTGGGAGAATTTGCCTGATCAAAGGTCCGAAGAGCCTAAAGAACAACAGGGCACCTGGAATTGATGAGATACCAGCTGAACTATTGAAACTAGGCCAGAACATTGCTATAACAGACCGTGTGACATGTTGAACAAGATTTCAACTCTGGAGGGAGTCCCGTAGAAATAGAGTAACCAGAAGTAGAAGTAGGCCATTTGGCTCATTGAGCCTGTTTTACCATTCATTCTGATCATGGCTGATCATCAAATTCAATATCCTGATCCTCCTTCCTTCATATCCATTGATCTCCTTAGTCCCAAGAGCTGTATCTAATTTCTTCATGAAATCACACAATGTTTTGGCCTCAACTACTTTCTGTGGTGGTGAATTCCATAGATTCACTACTCTCTGGGTGAAAAAATTTCTCCTCAAATCAGTCCTAAAAGATTTATATTCATAGCATCATGTAATCACTTACCCCCATCCTCAAAGTATGACCAGTAGTTCTGGACTCCCCCATCATCGGGAACATTTTTTTGAATCTACCCTGTCTAATCCTGTTAGAATTTTATAAATTCTGATGAAATTCCCTCTCACTCTTCTAAACTTCAATCAATATAAAAGCAAAATACTGAGGATGTTGGAATCTGAAACAAAACCAGTACATGCTGGAAAACCTCAGCAGGTCTGACAACATCGTGGGGAAAGAATAGAGCCAATGTTTTGAGTCTAGACAATCCTTAATCAGAGTTCAGCTCAGCTCTGATGAAGGTTCTTCCAGACTCGAAACATTAGCTCTGTTGTCTCCCTACAGATGCTGTCAGATCTGCTGAGATTTTCTAGCATTTACTGTCCAATTAATACAATCCTAACTGACATAGTTTCTCCTCATACGACAGGTCTGCCATCCCAGGAATCAGCCTGGTAAACCTTTGCTGTACTCCCTCTATAGCAAAGACAGATAAAGACATTAAAACTGCATACAATCCTCCAGGTGTGGTCTCACCAATGCCCTATACAATTGCAGCAAAACATTTCTATTCTTATACTCAAATCCTCTCACTATAAAGGCCAACATACCACTTGCCTATTTTACTGTCTGCTGTACCTGTGTGCTTACTGTCAGCAATTGATGCACTTCACCACTTTCTGAAGACAGAAGCAAAGTACAAATTTAGTTCCTCAGCCATTTAATTTGGTCCCCATTACGAATTCTCTTGTTTCTGACTGCAAGGGGCCTACATTTGTTTTTGTCAAACTTTTCCTCTTTGCATACCTATAGAAACATTTACAGTTAATTTTTATATTGCCCATCATTTTAATCTCATTTATTTTTCCCTTCCTGGATAACTGGAGGTGAGGAATAATCATCACACTACCAACTAAAGGGAATTTCAGCGATTATAACCTCTGTAAGAGCATAACACTGTTGTTAGCAATGCCTTCAGGATGGTGCTCCTCAACAGTAGTAAACTGAAGTAGAAGGTACCATTCAAGTACAACAGGGAGGTTTTTTTGGACCAAGCATCAAGCAGATCTTTATGCTCAGGAACATCAAAGATCAGAGTCTAGGGTGTCAGAAACCATTTCAAGAGGAATTGTTTTCTGATGGTAAAGCACTGATAGAAATATACATGATGTGAATTTACCAGCATTGACTGAGGTAGGCACAGTATGTAATCTCACAACACCAGGTTAAAGTACAACGGGTTTATTTGGTAGCACCCGTTTTTGGAGTGCCACTTCTTCATCAGGTGAGTGCCTGATATATACAAGAAAGAGGGTGAAAAGCAACTGCAATGTTGGTCTCTTTGTGTTAGTTTGCCATTTTAGTTCCACTATGCTGGTACGTACTGTGAGGATCATAGCTGAAGCATATCGACTAAGTATCCCTTTTTCTTGTAGGTAAAAAGACTCAGAGTCATAGAAGTTTACAGCATGGAAACAGGCCCTTTGGCCCAATTTGTCCATGCCGCCCTTTTATTTTAACCTCTAAGCTAATCCCACATTTGGCCTATATCCCTCTATACCCATCGTACCCACGTAACTATCTAAATGCTTTTTAAAAGACAAAATTGTACCCGCCTCTACTGCTACCTCTGACAGCTTGTTCCAGACACTCACCACCCTCTTGGACAAGTTGCAGAGCTGGGCCGAGAGGTGGCAAATGGAGTTCAATGCGGAAAAGTGTGAGGTAATTCACTTTGGCAGGAATAACAAATGTGTAGAGTATAGGGCTAATGGTAGAATTCTTAATAGTATTAATGAACAGAGGGATGTTGGTGTATATGTGCATAGATCCCTGAAAGTTGGCAATCAAGTTGATAAGGTTGTTAAGAAGGCATACGGAGTCTTGGCTTTTATTTGTAGGGAGATTGAATTTTGGAGCCGCAACGTCATGTTGCAACTGTACAAAACTCTGGCGCAGCCGCACTTGGAGTATTGTGTACAGTTCTGGTCCCCACATTATAAGAAAGATGTGGAGGCATTGGAGAGGGTGCAGAGGAGGTTTACCAGGATGTTGCCTGGTATGGAGGGAAGGTGTTATGAGGGGAGGCTGAGAGATTTGAGGTTGTTTTCGTTAGAAACAAGGCGGCTAAGAGGAGACCTTATTGAAACATAAGATGATTAGAGGTTTAGATAGGGTGGACAGTGATAGCCTTTTTCCTCGGATGGAGAAAGCTAGCATGAGGGGACATAGCTTTAAATTAAGGGGTGGTAGTTATAGGATGGATGTCAGAGGTAGGTTCTTTACCCAGAGGGTGGTAAGGGTATGGAATGCCCTGCCTGCTGCAGTTGTAGATGCGCCAAGTTTGGGGGTGTTTAAGAGGTCAGTAGATAGGTTTATGGATGAAAAGGAATGGTTTAGGTTAGAGGGTCATTGCTTTTTCTTAATTGGTCGGTGCAAATCGAGGGCCGAAGGGCCTGTTCTGCACTGTAATGTTCTATGTTCTATGTTCTGTGTGAAAACAATTACTCCTCTGGACACTTCTGTGTTTCTTCCCTCTCACCTTAAACCTATGCCCTCTAGTTTTAGACTCCCTTATCTTTGGGAAATGGTATTGACTATCTAGCTGATTTGCACCCCTCATTATTTTATAGACCTCTATAAGATCACCCCTCAGCCTCTTACGGTCCAGAGAAAAATGCCTCAGTCTATCCAGCCTCTTCTTATAACTCAATCTATCAAGTCCTGGTAGCACCTTTGTAAATCTTTTCTGCACTCTTTCTATATATTAATATCTTTTCTATAATATGATGACCAGAATTGCACACAGTATTCCAAGTGTGGCCTTACCAATGTCTTGTACGGCTTCAACAAGACATTCCAACTCCTGTATTCAATGTTCTGACTGATGAAACCAAGCATGCTGAATGCCTTCTTCACCACTCTATCCACCTGTGACCCCACTTTCAAAGAATTATGAACATGTACGCTAGATCTCTTTGTTCTGTAACTCTCCCCAGTGCCCTACCATTAACTGAGTAAGTTCTGCCCTAGTTCAATCTACCAAAATGCATTACCTTGTATTTGTCTAAATTAACCTCCATCTGCCATTCGTCAGTCCAGTGACCCAATTGATCAAGATCCCATTGCAATTGGAGATAACCTTCTTCACTGTCCACTATGCCACAAATCTTAATGTCATCTGCAACCTTATAAACAAGCCTCCTATATTTTCATCCAAATCATTATTATAAATGACAAATAACAATGGACCCAGCACTGGTCCCTGAGGCATACAGCTGGTCACAGGCCTCCAGTTTGAAAAACAATTCTCTACAACTACTCTGTCAAGAAGCCTATTTTGTATCCATTTAGATACATCATCCTGAATGAGATTTAACCTTATGCAGTACCTTGTCAAAGCCTTGCTAAAGTCCATGTAGACAACATCAACTATACTGCCTTCATCTACTTTCTTGGTTATCCCTTCAAAATACTTAATCAAATTTGTGAGACATGATTTTCCACTTACAAAGCCATGCTGACTGTATCTAATCAGTCACTAAATGCCTGTAAATACTATTTCTCAAAATACTTTCCAACAATTTATCCACCACAGATGTGAGGCTCACTGATCTGTAGTTCCCAGGCTTTTTCCTGCAGCCCTTTTTAAACAAAGGCACAACATTTGCC
Organism: Sphyrna mokarran; assembly: GCA_024679065.1. Taxonomy (NCBI): domain Eukaryota; kingdom Metazoa; phylum Chordata; class Chondrichthyes; order Carcharhiniformes; family Carcharhinidae; genus Sphyrna; species Sphyrna mokarran. The sequence goes on from JAGIQG010000009.1 coordinate 27,633,447, forward strand.
ACTCTCCTTTTGTGGACACTGTCGATAGTAGGAAGCAAGTCAGGTCAGCAGTGTCATAGTCAAAAAGGAAGCAAGATGATTCCTCTTATTCAACCTGTAGATCAATAATCTCCAAACCAACTGCTTAAATACCAAAATCTCATTCCAAATATTCATCTTGATAACTGCAGCATTTCAGTATTTACTCCTCCTGGAAAAGCTAAAGACTGACCCACACATCTTGTTAACTTTCGTTTTTGGATTCACTGTTGTTATTATTTTCTTCTTGCATTTTAGTAACTAACAAACTCAAAAAGGCTTGGTTAAATTGGCTCCTTTTAAAACATAAATACATTTTGACTCGGAAAAGGTATCCAGGAGGGAAGAGACCCTTTTCAAATTAATTTTGTTGCGACCATGCAAAAGGATTAAATAAAAAAAAGGAGTTGCCTTTCTCACCCAGGACCATAACAGTTTGGAATTATCCCAACCAGAACCATAACATTTAAAGACTTCGCTGAAGAACCAAGAACTATGTTTCATTTATTGCCAAGCTGTCAAAAATAATGCCTAAAATATTGACTAAATGTTGTGAGAGTCTGACATATACAGCTTGAGGTGTATGCTATGGGGTACATTCCAATCAGTTCAAGAAATGGTTTTCACATTTATATACACAAGATGTTTTATTTAATAATTCTGCTCATGGCTTTATGGCTATATCTAATATAAACAAACAGCAACAGACTGCAAACAGAGAAAATGCTGGAAACACATCGCAGATTAGTCTGCAAGTGTAAAGCAAAGAGGAGAGACAATGGTGTTAGACAGTCTTCAACTACTTTTCTTAAAGATAGTGGAGCACTTACTGGCTAATTAATCACTGGTTCTAGAATTAACAAATGCACCACCTTCTATTAACAATTCAATAAGTTCATTTTCCTTCATATACTGGAATTATTGTTATGATGTTAGTGTAAAAGTGAGCAAGCAGCTTGGCTATTTGTTAAAAGCTCTCTGCCTTTACCTTCCCTCTTCACTACAATAGTAATTAAAATTGTCTTTTGAAGCTTTAACCAAAAGTTTTTGTGCTGCCTAAAGATATCTGAGGCTGTATGAGGCTCTGGTCAGACTGCATTTGGAGTATTGTGAGCAGTTTTGGGCTCCATATCTAAGGAACACAGGAAAATCATGTTTTTGTTGACAAATTCTTCGCCTGTATCTCCTGAAGGGAATCAGACTAACAATTAGGGCAGGTGAAAAAAGGATAATGTTACTGAAACAAGCCAGAACCTCCTGTATTTAAAAGCAATGGAATAAATGGGTTGCCTCATGTGGCTCTATTCAATACTCTAATTAGCAGCCAATGCCATTACGTTGCTACAACTGACTGTTCTGACACTGAAACTAATTGGCAAAGCAATCCTCACTGGATTAGACAGGATGACAGAAACCTGCAAAGCCAAGTTAGTGACTTGGAGATCATAACCTAACATAAAGTGACAGGGATTTATTTACTTGGAACTTACAATTTCTGTCATCTATCAATAGTGGACAACTACATGAGCACGATACTGAGCAGACAGGAGCTTGGCAGCAGATGGATCACATTAGGGGCTTAGTACTCAGTGCGACAACTGACGAGCTTCTCAAAGATACTGGGGCAATGGCTGCAAATTCAATGTCAAGGGAGGGGCTAGAATCTTTACCAATTTCTCCAGTTGCTTTCCAATGGTGGACACAGAGGGCAAGATGGACTTTGAAGTTTTTATCCTTGGCATTTTGTCCCAAAAATAATACAATCTGACTTCCTTTCTTTTTCATTTACGAAGAAGAAAAAGTAACAATATAGAGATTTATAGCTTAACTGTCAGGACTTTGCCATTTACTGTATATTTCCCATCCTTATCAGACCTTCCAGAATGCATTACATCACAATTATCCAGATTAAACTTGATCTGCCATCTCTTTGCTCAAGTCTCCAACCAATTTATATCCTGCTGCATCCTCTGACGGTCCTCATCGCTATCCACAAGTCCACCAACCTTTGTGTCGTTAAACCAGTTGCATTTTCCTTCAAATCATTTATATAGATTACAAAATACAAAGGTCCCAGCACTGATCCCTGAGGAATGCTACTAATTGCAGCCCCCTATTCAGAAACGCAGCCTTCCACTGTTACTCTCTGTCTTCCATGACCAAGATGTGGAGATGCCAGCATTGGACTGGGGTAAATCCAGTAATAAGTCTGACAACAAGTATTTGATGCTTTCAAATAAATCGGTTGGATTTAAACCTGGTGTTGTCAGACTTCTTACTGTATTCCATGAACAAGCCAGTTCTGTATCCTTCTTGTCGGCTCTCCCCTGATTTCCGACTTCACCTTTTGTACCAGGATCCCGTGCGATTTCACCATCTGTACGGTGAACTTATTATCCTATCTTTTCCAATTCTCCCGAACAATTAACATGAGTAGATGCGATGATGACCCTTGTGAAGCGATTTCAATTCCAGTGTTTATTTAATGAGACATTCCAAAGGGGAGGGGGGAGGGTGGTGAGGAGGATGGGGGTGAGGGCTAGGGAGATTTTTTTTTGTTTTACACGGTTATTTATTTAAACACAGTGATAGCACCAACAGAGAGGACTCCCATCAGGGCTGCCTCCACACACGGCAGTACTCATTCCAGTTTGTGTCACCCCAATTCCTGTTCCACCATCACCTGCCTCTCCACGCCTACCGAAAATCCAATTGACAGGCAGACATTACTAAAGGTCGGGTTTTCCTAACTCTCCATACTAAATTTGGGAAAGAAACCTGTCTCCCTCCACAGATGCTGACTGACCTGTTGAGTATTTCCAGCATTTCCTGCTTTTACTTCTCTCTGACTTAGCTGAATATTTTGCAATCCTTTTGAGCTGGCCATCAGCATGTGCGTGGAAACACATAAAGTAATTCTTCTACACATTCCCTTCCTCTCTTCTGTGAGATGAAACAGGCAATAACTGAAGACATTACTGAGCTCAGGAATCTTATGCCGGCAGTTGAGAGGGCTAGAATACAAGAGCAGGGATATACTTCTGAGGCTATATGAGGCTTTGGTCAGACTGCATTTGGAATATTGTGAGCAGTTTTGGGCTCCATATCTAAGGAAGGATGTGCTGGCCTTGGAAAGGATCCAGAAGGTATTCACAAGAATGATCCTTGGAATGAAGAGCTTGTCGTATGAGGAATGGTTGAGGACTCTGGGTTTGTACTTGTTGGAGTTTAGAAGGATGAGAGGGGATCTTCTTAAAACTTGCAGGATACTGCTAGACCTGGATTGAGTGGACATGGAAAGAATGTTTCCATTAGGAAAAAATAGAACCAGAGCACTCAACCTCAGGTAAAGAGATGATCCTTTAAAACAGAGATGAGGAGGAATTTCTTCAGCTAGAGAGTGATATATCTGTGGAACACTTTGCCGCAGAAGGCTGTGGAGGCCAGGTCACTGAGTGTTTTTAAGACAGAGATAGTTAATTTCTTGATTAATAAAGAGGGCAGGGGTTATGGGAAAAAGGCAGGAGAATGGGGATAAGAAAAATATCAGCCATGATTGAATGGCCAAGCAGATTTGAAGGGCTGAATGGCCTAATTCTATTCCCATGTCTTATGGTTTTATGATCTTATAGAATCTATGGTGCTTTAGCATGGCTTGCTGCCCATTCTACCAGAGATCCCACCATGGGGGATCACCTTGGCAGGACTGGAAAATCCCACCAGCAGGAAGGGCTGGAAAATCTATCCACAGCCTGTTATGTGTTCATAATTAGGATTTTCTTACTACCGAACCTATTTACAGCTTTATAACTTGAAGACCTAGAAACTGGTCCTCAATGGTCTGAACTCCATCCGTCCTCTATTGGAGAGTCGGTGCAGACTTGATGGATCAAACAGCTTCCTTCTGCACTGTAGGGATTCTGCTGTGCAGCCTTTAAAAGAACAAGTTAGCTTGTACCCTTTCACTGCTGGAGAACAAACAGACAATAGAGAAAGAGCGCTTGCCTCTGTCACTTCAGAATTAGGACAACACAATTACGCATCACCTGCCTAGGAGGCAACAAAGAAGTACCAAGCTAGAGAAGAAAAACACACAACGTGACACAGTCAGACCTCCAACTCTGTGGGGACCAATGGAGAGAAGACAAGCAGACACTTGGGCTTGGGTACCATGAAGTCACCCAGATTTGTCACTTGTACCTCCTGGGAAAGGACAAAGCGTATTCCCTTATAGCCAAAATTCCAGAAGAGTTCAATTGTCTGAGCAGGCAAAGTAAGTGGTGAAGATTTCTGCTTTTTACTTCCTTGGTCAGCCTGGACACAAAGGGTATGCTTCAACCTCTTGAGGTAATATTTACGCAATTAATCTTTTACAGTGTGCAATTGCACAATGCTCCCCTAATAACAATTAGTGATAACAATTACTTATCCACAAACGCTAAAATATCTTTCTCCATTTTAACAGCCTCATACCCCATCATTTCTTTAATCCTCAATTGTCTGCTGTCTGTTTGCAGGACAAATTCGCACATATTGCTGGGCAATGTATCCCCACCTTTAAACTCTGCACCCCAGCTGAGCACAAAAAATGTCATCCTGATATTTTTGTGAAACACCGCAAAGAGATGATGGGGATCAAGCCACCCAAGCATCATAGCTGCATTATATTACCAGCTCTCAGGACAACGGTCTCTGCCCAGCTTCAGCTCTCTGCCTCATAAATCAACATGCCTCCTCCTCCTTCTTTGAGTACAATGCCCTATTAGAGAATTGACGAACATAAACATCTGTTGGATTGGTCCAAGATAATGCTTGGCAAATTACTACAATAGTTTGATATTCCCTTCTGTAGTATGGCTAATCAGAAACTTCTTTCGCTCTTATGACCTGCCATATCGGAAAGATTTTGACTGATACACAACGTGTGTGACCACATTATGAATACACCTTCCATAGCAATGAAGTGCTGAAATCGAACTTGAATCTGGCGCTTCTGGTACCACAAAATCACCTCAGTATCTGCACCATAGCTGCCAACAATCAAGTTAATATAAAAAAAAGTCATGATGTGGAGATGCTAGCGTTGGACTGGGGTGGGCACAGTAAGAAGTCTCACAACACCAGGTTTAAGCCAAACAGGTTTATTTTCTGTCATGAGCTTTCAGAGAACTGCCCCTTCATTAGGTGAGTCACATGATGAAGGAGCAGTGCTCCAAAAGCTCATAATTCCATATAAACCTGGTGGGTTTTAACCTAATGTTGTGAGACTTCTTAATGTAAAACAAGGGTTATCATAAAACAGAAAAATGATGTAACAAATCTCATCCTCTTCTTCCTCAGCTTTGTGCCATAAAAAGAGATTCCATTGAGCATGATGTATAAGATTATCAGCTGCACTGTGCCATGGGGTGGAAGGAGATAAATCTGCCCTCATAGAATCCCTCCAGTGTAGAAGGAGGCCATTCAGCACCAACAACAATCCCACCCAGATCCCATCCTTATAATCCACTATATTTATCTTGCTAATCTCCTGATACTAAGAGGCAACTTAGCATAGCCAATTAACCTAACCTGCACAAATTTGGAATGTGGGAGGAAGCTAGGGCACCCGGAGGAAATGCACACAGACACATGGAGAACTGCAAACTCCACACAGATAGTCACCTGAGGCCTGAATCGAACCTGGCACTGTGAGGCAGCACAGCTAACCACTGCATCACCATGCCGCCTTTATTTTCCCTCGTGACTTTCCATGCAGTCAAGTAGATATTCAACATTTCAGCTGTGCTATTGTGGAGAACTGCCAAGCATAGGCGAAAGAAACAAAATTATGCTGACTAGTCACTCTGGGCTCACTCCAAAGAGATTTGTTGCCTGGGAGGATTTGATAGGTGTGTTATATCTGAATATAGGGGGTGAATTTCTGAGGAGATTCAATATCTGGCAAAGGAGTCACTGTCACCACAGAAACATAGTAGAGCTTCCACAGCTCTTCCACCAATGTTGAGGCAAGCAAGGGAGGGAATCTCTAAGTAAATTCACGCCAATAGTTTTATATCTCTGAAGTTTGGGATTGAATTCTATTGAAGCCCAATTCACCTTCTGACCTGGTCAAGTCTCCTGTGCAGCACTCATTATAATTTGACATAAATTGGTGATTATAAGAATGAAAATCTCGCACAAGTGCAGAAGCATACCCTTTAAAGTTTTGAAGTTTAAAGTTTTTAAAGTTTATTTATTAGTGTCACAAATAGGCTTACATTAACAGTGCAATGAGGTTACTATGAAAATCCCCTTGACTCTATACTCCAGTGCCTGTTCCGGTGCGCTGAGAGAGATTTTAGCATGGTCAATGCACCTAACCAGCACATCTTTCAGACTATAGAAGGAAATTGGAGCACCTAGAGGAAACCCATGCAGACATGAAGAGAATGTGCAGGTCTGCACAGACAGTGACTTATTAACATGAGTCCCTGGCACTGTGAAGCAGCAGTACAAATGATTGTGTTGCCATGCCACCCAAGTGCCACTGTGGCACTTGAGAGATGGGACTTGAGGAGTTTTGATCTTACAGATTAAAATAAATTTTCCAATACTATCCAATCTCAATTAGTATCTCACCCAAGAGCACCCGACATTGACATTGGATGAAAAACAGTGCAGAATGAACAATCCCACTTGCCGGAAGTTTAATATCAGTCAAAAAACTGCAAAAGATTAGAAATGTAAAAGCATATACCACATGCAAAAAGGCATATACAACACACAGACAGCATCATATTTGCAAGTTTGCTCACTCTTTCACATGTTTTAATTTATAAAGGATATGGCCTTTTATAGGTTCAGATCAGTCAAGTGGAAATTGGAAACATCTTTTGGCCCACATCTGTTTTCGTTGGAACATGTGCTTCCTCTTTGATTAAAGCACATAGACCAAATAATGCCTTATTATAAAATATTATACAAAGGGAAGAAAGTGCAGATTCTACAGGAAACCATTGAGTGGTTTATCATGTTACAAATTTATGTGTCCTGAATCTGTTACTGGTTTAAAAATAATAATAACTTTTATTATTATTACTCTGCCTCCAAATTTGAGTGAGCGCAGGACTCAGGTCTGAAAAATTTCTTGGGTCTATCTGGATATAATTCTGCAGCAGTGACTCATCGCTCTGTTTTTCTTATTCTTGGCAGGAGTTCTCATGTGAACAGAACTGTTTGCATTTTATCTCCACATTCCTTGGCTTCTTTTATGTCTTTGTGGCTATTTCTGCCAACTGTTCAGTGGTCTGAAGTACCCATAACATGGAGTGCCATACCTTTCAGACTGTGGATAGGTTGAAAGAAGCAGAGTTTGGTAAGTACTTTTGATGTTTATTTTAGTCGCTGAAGCCTGTGGGGCTTTGAAACCTTTTTGCTGTGGTTTTGAGTGGTTGGAAATTGGATGTTCCACAGGTCCCTCCAAATGCTTCAAGCTAAGCACCAGAATGATTTGAAATGCAAATAGCGTTGTTTTTACAGTGTATGTCAGGGAAAAAGGCTGACATATTATTCATGTTAATTCGATTCCAGCTCAGCATATATCTTAGGATCAACTTCTGTACATGTAAATGCTTGTTGGATTAAAGTTGCCTATTCACTTGTATCTAATACTACCCATTTCTGACTTCTGATCATGAGCATTGCTCAAGAAAAAACTTGCCCAACACAAGCTATGGAATTGATTTGCTCAGCTAGACGGAATAGTGGTATAAATATGGCACATCTCACATATGATATGCATGTGAAACATATGATTATTATAAGGATCGGCTTTAATGCTTTCTGTATTGTAATTTGAGTATCTAAATATTAAATTACTATTGCATTGCAATGTTGGTAAAATTAAATAAATTAAACATAGGGGTAGAATCTTTTGAGGTTCTGCATTGCTGGCAGAATTTTGCATGATGTGGAGATGCTTGTATTGGACTGGGGTAAACACAGTAAGGAGTCTCACAACACCAGGTTAAAGTCCAACAGGTTTATTTGGTAGCAAAAGTCACTAACTTTCGGAACACTGCTCCTTCATCAGGTAAATGGAAGTTTTGTTCACAGTTCTGGTGTTGTGAGACTTTTTACAGAATTTTGCCTGCCAGTGAGAGATTTATTAGAACAGCATGGGCAATGCCATTTTCCAGTAAAGCTGCTTGCAGCGTGTGAGGTGCCATCAATGACGCAGTGTGTTGGAAGGTTCATCACAAAATGTCTATTTTTGTCTTACCAACTTTCTCTGCCAATCTCCCTTCCTGTTTTCCGGAATCACAGAATCATAGAATACTACCGTGCAGAAGAGGCCCTTCAGCCCATTGAGTCTGTATCGATGCATGAAATGCCCTGACCTGCCCACTTGCCAGCATTTGAATGCCTTGAATGTTATGACATGCGAAGTACTCATCCAAGTAGTTTTTAAAGGATGTGTTGCTTCCCACCCCACGACTGTCCCTGACAGCACATTCCAGACCGTCACCATCCTCTGAGTAAAAAGCTCCCACTAGTTATTTTAATTTGTTTCCCTTTGCAACTGACCCTTCAACTAAGGGGAACAGCAGCTCCCTATCCAACCTGTTAATGCCCCTCATAATGTTGATCTCCTCGAACAAATCACCCTCAGTCTTCTCTGCTCCAAAGAAAACAACCCAAGCCTATCCAATCTCTCTTCACAATTTTAATGTACCATCCCCAAGGCAGCATCCTGGTGAATCTCCTCTGCATGCCCTCCAGCATCCGTCCTATAATATGGTGAACAGAACGGCACACAGTACTCCAGCTGTAGCCTCACCAAAGTTCTATTCAATTCCATCATGACCTCTATGTTTTTGCGATCTATATCCTGATTGATAAAGGCTTTAACTCCTTGTTAAATACAAATCATGCCCCTTCATCACCAACGTCTATTTCTCGCTTTTATTTAGGAATGCCCAAGGAATTATCATTTATGTCTGAACTTTAACCATGAATGTTAGAAGGCTTATCGACCATGGAGGTATCACTGCTGAGCTAGTCTAATCTCATGCAATGTCTTCATGCATACATTTCATGCAAAAGTTGTTAAATAGCAGATGAATAACAGAATAACAGAAATGGTGTCTCTAACTCGAGGATACAGAGTCTAGTGTAGCACCCTTATTTGGCAGTCTGGGCAGATTTTGCCAAGTTCATTGCAGAGTAGGATTAAAGCTGGGACTTTTGCATCTTCTAGCCCAGTTATTTACTGAATTCACTCACATTCACAATCAAGGGATGGATTATAGTTGACACAGCTGCCTTAGGCAAAGCACTTTTTATCTGATATACGCGCAGTGTGTAAGGGAACTTCAAGACGAATTTAAACAATTAAATCAACAGCTGGTGGAATCACCCCCCTGTAGCATATCCTGCACAGCTCTTCCACTCAGCTTCAAGATAGGAGATACTTATGTGCACGAACAGGGGGTAACCACATCAACAAATCACCACGTAAGTTCTTTTCTGTCCATCACATTGAACCCCAACAATCTATACGCAATGTTGCTAGTTATAAATATTTACTTTAAAGTAATATGCCAGCTCACTAACATAATGCTTGAACATTTGTGGAAAAATATTCCTCTGCAACTTCCTTGAAAAGAAAATCAATATTTTCCTTTAGCATTACAAATAATTTCCTAATTGGCTTTTCCACGACTGGGCATTCACGTGCCAACAGTGTCACACAGCGGCTCCCAAACCGCTGCTGCACATTGTCCACAGGCCCTTTTTTAAAATCAGGTGTAGAAGCCTGAGGCCTATGCTGTGTAGTACACATGCCAATACAACCCGGAATTACATTAAGTGCTTCCATAGCGCATTTCTTCTACTTCCTGACTGCGTGCTCTATGTGTGAGTGAGATGGGTGATCACTTGACGTTACTGTCCACCTCTTCAGGTGAAAGTGTTTTCCTACCTTTTTATATTGACTGGGTTAGAAATTGGCCAACCAATTTCAGCCACTACATAACTTGATGTGGGGCTGCACAGATCCATATTATTAGTTACATTCATTTCAGTTGGCAGCAAGGATTCATCTAGATGAGCAAAAGATAGGGTACTTTGGACTGGAAGTCGAATGTTCCACAGATTCCTCCAAATGTTTCAAACAAAGCATGAAGATGATTTGAAATGCAAATGGTGCTTCTTTAACAGTGCATGTCAGAGAAAAAGACTGATATATTATTCATGATAATTTGATTATAACTGAGCATGAATATTAATGCCAACTTCTGTACATGTAAGTACACGTTGAGTTAAAGTTACCTATTATTCTGGATCCAATACAACTTTTTTCAGGTTTGACTCATGTTAGGGCTGCACAGTTAGCACTGCTATCTCACAATGCCAGGGACCCATGTTCAATTCCAGCCTCGGGTGACTGCCTGTGTGGAGTTTGCACATTCTCCCCATGTATGTCCCTGGGTTTACTCCGGACGCCCCAGTTTCTCCCACAGTCTAAAAATGTGCAGGCTAGTTTGATTGGCCATGCTCAATTGCTCCTTAGTGTGAGGGAGATTAGCAGGGTAAATATATGAGGATAGGAGATCTGGCCTGGGTGGGATTGTTGAGGGTGCAGGCTCGATGGTCTTCTTTCTACACCATAGGGATTCTATGATTGGATGATTTCTGACCATGAACATTGCGCATGAAAAAATGTGAGTTCATGCCCAATGTAGCAAAGAAGGCAGATTTTGAGTAAGAAATGTATCCTTACCCCACATCCAAATGTTCATGAACCTATCTTCATAAGGTGACCAACCCATCCATGACGCAAGTGCTATCTTTTCAAATGTGCAACCCTCAGCCGCAAAGAGAGAAGGAACAGATGTTGGGAGGAGAAATGCAATGGAAGGTTCATGTCACATGAACCCTTCTGCTGTCAGATTTTTGAGTGGACTTACCTTGCATTAAGTTGATCTTTCTCTGCACCCTAGCCAAGACTGTCACACTGCATTCTGCACTCTTTCTTTTCCTTTTCTATGAAACAATATGTTTTGTCTGTATAGGGCACAAAAAGCAATACTTTTCATTGTATTTAATACATGTGACAATAATAAATCAAATCAAATCAAAAGTGTGATGGAACAAACTACATTATATAAGGGCATGCAGCATTGAGCAGCCCTGTGCTGGCATGGTATTTAGTGCTTATTATTTGTTAGAAAGCATAGTCAACGTTTTGAATGGTTCATGTAAGAACATGAGCATACTTGTTCATTTAACAAAGAGGCACAATTAGCAAACTGCTCTGTGTGCTTCATGTTGACTGTCAGTGGATTTACAATAAATAACAATAAAGATATTGTCACAATTCTCATGTTCACTCGAGCAATTTTACATGATCCAGCAAATTTCCTCATCTATCTTACTGGGTACAATAGCACAGTGGTTATGTTTCTGAGGGTAAAAAGTTCGGGGGTAGGTGGGAATGTGGAACCAAGCTTACAATCAGATCAGCCACGATCTAACTAAACAACAGAAAAAGCACGAGGGGCTGAATGGCCTGCTCTTGCTCCTAATTCACATACTTGTATGTACTGATAACGACCTCATCTAATTGCATGAATACAAAACCTTTCATTAGAACTGGGGAATTTAAGGTCAGTTAATTGAATAAAAATCTAGAATAAGTAGCTAGTTTTATAATGATGACCACAAAAGAACTGAATTGTTGTAAAAAAAAATCCATGTGGTTCACTAATATTCTTCAGGGAAGGAAATCTACTGACCTCAGCCAATTTGGCCTATATGTGACTCCAGATCCGTGACAATGTGGTTAAACTGCTTTCTGAATAATAGTTTAGAAAGGCATTCAGTTCTAACAAACAACTATGGTAAACCGCAATAAAACTGAACAGATTGCTTAACTTTGTTCTGGGCATTGGATTCCAAAATGACAAAGGCCTAGTGGACTGTGAATGGTCCTTCTCACTAACACCTGGGAGCTTGTGTCAAAATTGGAAGAGATATCTCACAGCCTAGTCAAGCATCAGCCTGACATAGTCAAACTCAGTGAATTATATGTATCTCACAGCCAATGTTCCAGACTTCCCATTCGCGATGCCAAAATTTGCTCTGTTCACCAGAGGCACTTATAGCGTTGGCCACTAAAGTTCCCCATCCAGCATACGTTTTGCGCTCTTGTTATACTCAATGCTTCTTCAAAGTGGTGTTCAACATGAAGGAGTACTGATTCATTAGCTGAGGGAGGTAGACAGTTGCAAGGTCAATCAATGTTAACTCCAGACCCCATGATGTCTTCTAATATTCAGTCAAACCTGGGCAAGGAAATCTCCTGCTGATGACTGTCAACTACCTTACTTCAGCTAATGAACCTGAAAATCTAATATTAAAATTCTAATGATGACCATGAAACCATTGTCAATTGTCATAAAAATCCATCACATGCATTATTGACCTTCAGCTAATGAACCTGAAAATCTAGTATTAACATTCTAATGATGAGCATGAAACCATTGTCAATTGTCATAAAAATCCATCACATGCATTATTGACCTTCAGGGAAGGAAACCTACCTAGTCTGCCCTTGCATGTGATTCCAAATTCACAGCAATGTGGTTGACCCTGAAATGGTCTCTCAAATCACTCAGTTCAAGGGCAATTAATGGTCAATAAATGCTGACTATCTGCAATGCTGCGAATGAATTTTTACCTCACTGTTTCCCCCAAAATTCAGAGCTGATTTGTAAACAATTTTGGCCAGAATTTTTGCACTTCTCCCAAGATGGGTTCTGAGGTGTAGGGCATAAAATTTAATGGACAGGGTCATTCCTGAGAACCCACCTGCCCAAACTCAGACTCAGTTTCACATTTGGACAGGCAGGGTCTCAGGTGGCAATCTCATCCATTCACTTATTAAGGCATTAAGTTGCTTACCCACTGATGCTGTGATTATACCCCTTTCTGACACCTCTCCCCTCCTTGGGCACCTCCTCATATACCAACCCTGGAACCCCAGGACTTATCTTTCCAAACATCCTGAGACTTAGTCCCAGGCAGAGCGCTGCAGTATCGCTTCTGGCCACTGCAGCGCTGGACTTGGCCAGGTCAAAGAGATTGGCCAACTCTCATGGGTGGGACTACCTTCCAAGGGTAGATGGAATTCTCACCCATTGCCAATCAATGCTCAAGTGAGTGTTAAATGGCAGTGGGAGTTTGAGAGTTGGTGGCTGTGCGTTGGACACTGACTTTTGGGATGGACAGCACCAATCGCATGCCATTCTTAAAATTCTACCTTTGAACTCTTTAGTAGATACAATATGCCAACCCATGTAAGTGAAAAGACAACGTTATAGAAAGTATGAGCAGAGTTTCACACATATTCAAATATATTTTGTACTTTTCAGTCTGGCTTTCCTTCTTCATCTCTCTCAGTATTTTGTGTGGTTAGTTGTTTCTTCCTTATGTCATAGCTGAATAACTGGCTGAGCAACCAGACATACACATTGCAAAATGCAGCAGGATTGATTCCAGAGATTCTTTTTCCATGATTCACTAGCACGAGAGGAATGAAAGAGCTAAGCACAATAGGTAGAGAGCTGGAATCTCTTCCTTAAATAATGGTGGATGGCAAAAAAAATTGGAGATTTTTACACTGAGATCTTGTTGGCCAAGGGTATCAGGGGATACAGAGGAAGGTGGTTAAATGAAGTTAAGGAAAGGGGTTAACCATGATCTAGTATCATTTTGGAACAGGCTCGAGGACTGAATGATTTACTCCTGTTCCTAAAACACTCTGTGTGCTTTAATCTTCATCACATCTTCAGTAGGGGCGAAATTCAAAAACATTGCAATGTGGGAAATTGTGAACTCAAACTGGGTTCCAACACTTGGTAATATAATGGAGTTTCCCATCCACTGTCTGATCATAATCATGGCATCATAAGAGCATGACAATGAGATAAGATAGAGTCTACCTACACTAACTAGTGACAATGGCATGTCTGAATTACTCATTTAGCACACAACTGCATTTAAGGTAAAATGAAAACAGTGGGGCAAAACGCAAGGCATCATTTATCTTCCTTTTTCTCAAGTGAGCTTGCGTGTTCACATTGTGTTAACATTAGTCAAAAACCTGCGTTACCTAAAATATGGAGTTAGGCCAATAGATGTGAGAGTTTACTATTAGTAACTGAGTCAGATTTCAATTTGCCATTGACTTGAAGGAGGAACTCTATTTTTTGTTGTTTGGATTTGGCCAAATCTGACTCACATTTGACCTTGACCTGGTCCTGATGTGGTTTGGTATTTTCCTCCAGTGCTGCCTGAATTTGAGCAAAATTGACTTGGCATAAGGCCTGGATTGATGACTACAAAAACACCTTCTTAATTTAAAAATTTATCAGGTGCCATTACCAGTGGTTATGCTGGGATTGTCCTAATTCGCACCTTCCAAATTTGAGCTACGCCAGAGTTTATGGAGATAATGGCTTGTGGCATGGGACGGGTGCTCATTCAAGCACCAGGTAAAGATGGTAACTATCCATGTCTAGGAGGGTTGTCCATGTTCCCTTCTGACCTCAGCCACCAGTCCTCTTGGCCACCAATTGATGGAATAATCCAGGAAGCAATCCAAGTATTCAGGTGCCTTGCCCCTGCCTCATTTCAACCAATGGGACACACATAGCAACATGAAAGTCATTAAATCTTTCAGTGTATTAGCTGCCAATGAAACATAGGGTCCTTTCTAAGGCTCAGGACTGGGAATTCCTGGAAGTCCTGTCCCTGATGTGTCATTAGTTTTCTAAGGAATAAGCATAAGTTCAGTCCGTACAAGGTAATCTGAAAACTGGCAGCAACAGTGACATAACCAGATCTCCTGTGGGGACTCTATGGGTCTCCAACTGATATTATGTTGGAGGACCAGTAGAATTCCTTCAGCTTAACTTTGTGGCCTGTTAAATGTTGGGGGCAGGGATACAAACTCTCAAAAGTGACTAATGGATTATAAAGAATGTCAGCAAGTTCATCCCCTGGCTTTTGTTGTCATTCTCATCATTCAGTGAATTTATTTTATCGGCTGTCACTTTGATAGGGTATGTTAACTAAAGACTTTCTTTTTAAGTACAAAAACTGATAACAACACTTGGATGTGTAGCTGGTGTTGAGTAGAGAAAGAATATAATGAAGTCTGCACTCATTCAACAATCAGAGTAGGAGATTAATGCAAGCACTAAAGGTCGAGTGAGTAACTCATAGTTTCTGTTTATTCAACAGAGGAAGGGCTAAAGTCCTCATTGCAGCATTTGTGTAAACAAGTGGGACTTTGCGTTTACTCAGCAGGACAAGGGTTAAAACATTAATCCCAGCATGTTACGGGCAGGGGAGATCGAGACTAAAACACCCAAATAATTCCCCTTATGTCTGTAATCAGAGTTGTATAATTTTGATAAGGCAGATGTGTGTTCTCAAACCCCTGCTTAAAAGTCAGCAGCAGCAGATGTATGTGGATTAAACAAGAAATATGATTTCTTCATTCTGCTCAAGAAAGTTACAGTTAAAAACAGTAGCACAATTTTACAAGTATTAAACTAAACCAAAATGTAATGTAACAGGTTAACAGTTATGATGCATGTCATGATATAAATTGACAGCAGCATTCATGTGCTACTGACCCTGTTAGAAACATGGTAATAGTCTGCACATAAAAAAGATGTACTTACCGAGTCGACCATAAGACATAGGAGCAGAATTAGGCTATCAGGTCTGCTCCATCATTCAGTCATGGCTGATATTTTTCTCATCCCCGTTCTCCTGCTTTTTTCCCATAACCCTTGACTCCCTTATTAATCATTTACAAAGTCTAAGTAAAGATGTTTTGAAGAAAGTTACCTTAGATAGACAAGTCAGTTTTGAGTAGAGGGAAACCTTCTCGGTATAGGTTAGGTAAACTTATACCTATACCAATCTATACCTTCCCAGTATAGATTGAGATAAACCAAAAAGCATGATATCAGTGATGGTGACACCAATCTAACAATGATTCAGTGCCATCAACAGAACATCCCTACGCAGAAATTCGATTGCTGAAGGATGATGCCATTCCTTCATTGATGCTCATTCAAAATTCTGGATCTCCTTTCCTAAAGTAAAAGTAAAATTTATTTATTAATCATAGGTAGGCTTACATTAATACTGAAATGAAGTTACTGTGAAAATCCCCTAGTCACCACACTCCTGTTTGGGTACACTGAGGAAGAATTTGGCATGGCCAATGCATCTAACTAACACATTTTTCAGATTGTGAGAGGAAACCAGAGCACCTAGAAGAAACCCATACAGACATGGGGGGAACATACAAACTCCACACAGCCAGTGACCCAAGCCAGGAATCGAACCCAGGTCGCTGATGCTATGAGGCAGCATTGCTAATCATTGTGCCATCGTGCCAAAGTAACGGAGAACAAAGGGGTTGATTCAGAAGAGGAAAACAGAGTATGAAAATAAGTTGTGGAGAACGTAAAAACTGACTGCAAAAGTTTTTTTTGGTATGTGAAGACAAAAAGATTTGTGAAGACAAAAGTATATTCCTTTGAGTCAGTATCAGGGAAATTTATAACAGGAAAGAAAGAACTGACTGACCAACTAAATATATATTTTGTGGTTCTGTCTTCACAAAGGTGGTAAGAAGTCTCACAATGCCAGGTTCAAGTCCAACTGGTTTTTTTGGTAGCACTAGCTTTCAGAGAACTGCCCCTTCATCAGGTGAGTGGCAGTTCTGAACAGAACTCTGAAAGCTAATGGCTTATGCTACCAAATAAACCTGTTGGACTTTAACCTGGTGTTGTGAGACTCCTTACTGTGTTTACCACAGTCCAACGCCGGCATCTCCACAACTTTACAAAGGTGGACATAAATAATAGGAATGGTGGGGAACATAGTTTAGTGAGAGGGAGGAACTAAAGGAAATCAGTATTAGTAGGGAAAAGGTATTGGGGAATTTGGTGGGATTGAAGATCATCATATAGCCTGATGATCTACACAGGGGCGGCACAGTGGCCAGTGGTTAGCACTGCTGCCTCACAGCTCCAGGGACTCGGGTTCAATTCCCACCTCGGGTCACTATCTGTATGGAATTTGTACATTCTCCCCGTGCCTGCATGGGTTTCCTCCAGGTGCTTCAGTTTCTTCCCACACTCCAAAGATGTGCGGTTAGGTTGATTGTCCCTTAGTGTCCTCGGATGTATAGGTTAGATTGATTGATGGAGTAGATAATGTGGAATTACAGAAATGGGCCCTGGATGGAACTGCTGTTGATGCAGACTTGATGGGCCAAATGGCCCTAGAAATAATATCTGCATTAGTAGTCATCTTCCAAGTTTCTATATACTCTGAAACAGTTCTTATGGATTTGAGGATAGCTAATGTAGCCCACTATTTAAAAATAAGAGAACAGAGAATTATAGACCAGTCAGCCAAACTTTGATGCAGGGGAAAATACTTGGAAAGATTTAATTGCAGAGCACTTGCGAAACAGTGCAGGATCAGACAGAGTCAGCATGGATTTATAAAAGAGAAATTATGTTTGACAAATCAATTGGAATTCTTCCAGGATGTAACTAGTAGAGTTGATAAGGGAGAACTACCGGATGTGGTTTATTTGAACTTGAAGAGTTTCGACAAGGTCCCACACAAGAGATTAGCTTATAAAATGAGAGTGCATGAAATTAGGAGTAGTGTATTGAGATAGAAAACTGGCTGACAGATAGGAAACAAAGAATAGGGATAAGTGGGTCTTCTTCCAAATGGCATGCAGTGACTAGTGGGGTACCATAAGAATCAGTGCTGGGACCCCAGTTATTGACAATGGATATCAATGATTTAGATGAGGAAACTAAATGTAATATCCCCAAATTTCAGGATGACGCAAAGTTGGGTGAGTGGGTGAGTTGTGAGGGGGACACAGAGATGATTCGGTGTGATTTGGATGAGTTGAGTGAGTAAGCAAATGCATAGCAGACACAGTGTACTGTGGATAAATGTGAGATTATCTATTTTGGTAGTAAAAACAGGAAGGCAGATTATTATCTGAATTCTTGTAGATTGGGAGACAGGAATGTGCAACAAGACTTGGGTGTCTTTGTACATTAATCACTGAAAGTAAGCATTACTGCTGCAGCGAGCAGTGAAGAAGGCAAATGGTAATGGTATGTTGGCCTTCGTAGCAAAAAGATTCGAGTACAAGTATAGGAATATCTTGCTACAATTATACAGGGCCTTTGTGAGACCACACTTGGATATTGTGTGCAGTTTTGGATTCCATATCTGTGGAAGAATGTTCTTCTTATGGAAGAAGTGCAGTGAAGCTTTATCAGACTGATTCCTGGGAATGTGAGTCTCGGGTATGAGGAAAAATTGAATCCATTAGCATTATATTTGCTGAAGTTTAGAAGAATGAAGAGGAATCACACAGAAACCTATGAAATTCTAACAGGGCTAGACAGGGTAGATACTGGAAGGATCTTCCTGATGGTGGGGGAATCCAGAACCAGGAGTCACAATCTCAGGATACTGGGTAAGTCTTTCAGGATTATGGTGAGGAGAAATTTCTTGAAACAGAGAGTAATAAACTACCACAGAAAGTAGTTGAGGCCAAAACAGAGAGCTAGATGTAACTCTCAGGGCTAAAGGTTTCAAAGGATTTTGGGGGAAAGCAAGAGTAGGTAACTGAATTGGGTGATCAGCCACAATCATACTGAAGGGTAGGGCAGGCTCAAAGGGCTGAATGGCCTACTGTCCTATTTTCTATATTTCAAACAGCATTGTGGTAGTATCTACAATGCATTGACTGCAGTGGTTCAAGAAAGAAGCTTCCCAACACCTTCTCGGGGGCAGTAAGGGATAGGCAATAAGTGTATTAGCCATCAGTGTCTCTCTCTCTCTCTTTCTGTCTCTCTCTGTCTCTCTCTCTCTACAATTTCAGTCCCCTGAGTTAAAGAATAAAGAACAAAACAGCACGGGAAACAGGCCCTTCGGCCCAACGAGCCCACACCGCCACCTTGATGTTCCCACCTCTACCCGTGATCCCTTGTCTATGTTTATAGATCAATGCATTGAAACCAAATTTAGGGAGAATTTGTTCTGCCAATCAGCCTAAGAGCACATCTTTGGGATGTGGGAAGAAACCAGAGCACCCGGAGAAAACCCACGCAAGCAGGGGGATAATGCGCAAACTCCCACAGACGACAGGCCGAAATCCATGTATCTGCACAGCACAGCGATAGTCATAACCAGCGCCAAACCAGGCTTTTGCGTAATGCCCCCTTCTTCAGCCTATCGTGATTCTCATCAGCAGCTAGTAGATCTGGAGAATTCCCTTCCTCCATATCAACTGGGAGAGCTCACAAATAGGTGTAAGTACTGAACTTGCATCATTGAATGTTCACTGTTCCACAGGTTGAGTTTTAAACTAATCACAGCAGGACATTGTATCATTTCAAGGGAGTCATTTGACACACGTGAGCTACTAGTGGACTGGAAACAGGCTAACATGCTATCCATTGGAAGAAAAAGGGTGGCTGACAGACAGACTATAAACCCATTACAATGTCCAACGCACCGCAGTGAAAAACTCCACTGGCCTCTCCGATAGACAAACACAGGACACATCTGACAGACTACCTTCGTTGTCCAGTACTTCCTCAGAGCAGAGGAATTATGAATCTTCTTCAGAGCCTTCAACATATCATTGATGAAAGCGAACATCTCGCCAAAGCTAACCCCACACCCCCAGTACTTGCCCTCAAACAATTGCACAACCTCAAACACACCAGTGTCCGCAGCAGCCTTCAGGAGAACAGTGACCATGACACCACACAGCACTGCCACAGCAACCTCTGCAAGACATTCTGGATCATCGACATAGATATCACCACAACACGCAAGACCACCACCCACCAGATAAATGACGCATAGTCATGCGATTTGGCCAACATTGTCTGCCTCATATGCTGCAGGAAAGGATGTCCTGAGGCATGGTACAATGGTGAGACCATACAGGTGTTATGACAACAAATGAATGGATACCGTGCGACAAACACCAGGGAGGAGTATTCCCTTCCAATTAGCAGTCAGGGGCATTCAGCCTCTGATCTTCGGGTAAGCATTCTCCAAGATGGCCTTCAAGACACAGGATAATGCTGAATCAGGTGGACATGTCCCGAGTCTATCCCCCAAGGAGGCCAGTGAGGCTTCCCACCGCAGTGCTTCAGAAACCACAATGGGTTTATAGTCTGTCTGTCAGAAACTGACAGCAAAGTTCTGCACACATGATGACAACCTCAACAGGGATCTTGGGTTCATGTCACACGATGTATAACTCCCACCATTTGGCCTGGGTTTGCTTGAAACAATTCACATCTCTTCAACCTGTGATTATTCTTCTCTTTCCTCACACTGCAAAGACTTGATTACCTTAAAAGATTCGCATTTCAACCAATATCTTGTAATTGAATCTGGGTCTATATTATGCTAGCATCGCCACGTTATGATATATTTCCAAGTCAGGGTGTTTGGCTTGGAAGGGAACTTGCAGGTTGTGGTGTTACCCTTGTCCTTCTGGATGCTAGAAGTTGTGGGTTCAGTCAATGATGTTGAAATTGGATGGTACACACTCTTGCTGCTGTGTGCCAGTGATGGACAGAATGAATGAGAGCGAGATGTGCACTCAGTTGAAACAGAAGAGTTTTAAATTAGAGTCTTGTCCAAAAGTGTTTGATTGTCAAACACTTGTTCGCACTTTAATATCACATTGTCACTTTAGTGCCAAGGAGATCAAACATACATTGTTAAAAGTATGTGAGCTGATGATGTTGCCTTCCTGTTCAGTGTGGTGCTCAGGTACTTATATAAAGGCTGATTTCACTGCTGTAATCATTGTCACCAGGAATAATTGACAGTCAATTATATGGATCTCTTCCCAGTGCAGATGGTAATAATTGACTCATTGTAATTTTATCCCAATGTTGGATCCCAATTGCATCCTTGCCTTATGAACAATTCAACTTGATTCTTCTATGATCTCTCCTTCCTGATTTTCTATCTTCCTCTCATATCTGCAGTTTATCTGAAGAGTAATTATTCTCTAACTGTCCTATGTCTGCATTGTGTGACTACACCTCTGTTCTGGTCAGATCTCTAGTGACAAGGCACAGTGGCACAGTGGTTAGCACTGCTGCCTCACAGCACCAAGGGTCCAGGTTTGATTCCCAGCTTGGGCACTGTTTGTATGGAGACTGCACATTCTCCTCATGTCTGCATGGGCCTCCTCCGGCGCTCCGGATTCCTTTCACAGTCCAAGACGCATCGGCCAGGCGAACCAACCATGCCAAGTTCTCCCTCAAAGTCCCCAAAAAGGCGTTGAAGCGTGGCAACTAGAAGATTTTCAATTAACTTCATTGCAGTTTTAATGTAAGCCTACCTGTGGGACCCCACTCCTCGTGACCATGTTCCATTTGCTGTTGGTAAAAATACCTTCTTGCACTCCGAATGTCACCTGCTCATCAACTTTTAAGTGGTTGCAGCAAGACATGCATGCACAGAAATCCCCATTATCCAGGGCCGTGGGAGAATTAGCTGGATAATAGTAGTGGATCTTGTGCTGTGGTATACGGCTCTGATCTATCATTCTATTGAAGAAACTCTGACCCAACAAGAAGGCCAGTTTGAAGCATTGAAATCCACAGAACCTAGACACAGGACATCACAATCGTGGGTCTGGAAATGAGAACAATCTACATGGGATTTCTGAGTGCACTGGAATACCAGCCAGTGAGCTTGTGCACAATATCTGAGAGATCCAATTCCATATTATTGGCTGTTTTTATGCACGGCTTTGGGACTATCAGGTCAAACACAGACTGCCTGGTCCGCTTTGTGAGCACTGCAGAGGGACCTGGAGCAATGGAGCCTCTGTCTGACAGCCCTGATTGAAGCTGCCATTTTGGTAATACAGCCTGGCTTACAAAGCCAGTGCAGAAGTGTGAAGTGAGCCTCCCCAGTACACCTGCACTTCTTTCCTGAGTGGAGCAGCAGGAATGCTGCGCTCAGCCCCTTCAAAGTGACAGTGATGTCCTGTCTCAGGAGTAAGAAGTCTCACAACACCAGCTTAAAGTCCAACAGGTTTGTTTGGTAGCACGAGCTTTTGGAGAGCTGCTCTAACACTGGCATCACCACGTCCTATCTCAAGAGGACAGTATAACAGGGTGGCATGGTGGCACAGTGTTAGCACTGCTGTCTCACAGCGCCAGGGATCCAGGTTCGATTCTGGCCTTGGGTCATTGTCTGTGTGTGTGGAGTTTGCACATTCTGTCTGTGTTTGCATGAGTTTCCTCTGGGTGCTCTGGTTTCCTCCCACAGTTCAAAGATGTATGGATTAGGTTGATTGGACATGCTAAATTGACCCTTAGTGTCGGGGGGGTAGTTAGCGAGAGTAAATATGTGGTGTTATGGGAATCGAGACTGAGTGAGATTGTCGTCAGTACAGACTTGATGAGCTGAATGGCCTCCTTCTGCATTGAAGGGATTCTATATGTTATGCTCTATTTATGCTATGCCTGCCAATCACCCAGAGCTCATTTTGATGCCCAACATTCAGCTGGTCAGTCTGCCCCAGCCAAAGCTGAGGTCAAGCACTTTGTAGATAGATCGTGACTGACCTGTGGTCGTTGCAAATGTCCCCAGTGGCAGTTCAGCAGCTATCCACCTTCCAAGATGTTAACAACATAGAATCACCTATTTGAAGCATTAGAATAGATAAACAAGCACACAGAGCGAGTCCCATTGGTCTAGACAAAGACAACATGTAGATGGGCAATAGTCACATAAGCTTTGTCCAAAAACAGTGGAGTCAGTAGGAATAGTGAAGTTAAAGGTAAAGACCTGTTGACCTTCATAATATTATTGACCTAAGAGGAACAGAAATGATGTACAGTTTGAGGGCATTAATATGGTTGAGGTGTGAGTACTGGATCAAACAGAAGAAGGGGAATAGGGATTGATCAGGTGGTGTTAAAGGCTCTGAAATCTGTTTCTGGACCTACATCCACCTCCAACCACTCATTTCTGGCTTCAATGGAAGTTGGAGAGACATTAAAGCCGTTTCATCGTTGTTGCCAGCCTCATTGCCACTCAGATTTTCAACTTTAGCTTTGGTTACTGAGCATCCGGAATGCTGCAGCTTCAGTGAAGGCAAGGATTTGTGGGATTCAGGAGAGTACCTACCTCCTGGATCCAGGGGACTGCTAGATTCTCCAGGCACATCTGTCCCACTGCCAAAACTCTACTCCACTGAAATCTGCAAGCCTAACACAAGCCTCTAATCACTCTTTCCCATCAGGACCTCTTCATTCATCACTGGACCATGAATCCTGAACCAACAGACTCCAATCCCTCCATCTCCATTCCCCTGCTAACACTGAGCTTCTATAAACCCAACTGAGACCTATGATGCTGCCCAACACCCCCGATCCTCCTTTCACCATCCACCAGCATCCTGTACACACTCTGCTCCCTGCAATGCTCTTCCTTATACCTCTAACTGATTTATCATCTCCCATTAGTGCCCTAAACAGGCTTTTCTTCCTCACCCTCTCTTTGTTGTATCCCCACCTCTGATAGTCTCCTCTGGCTCTTAGCTGCTGTTGTGGTCTTCTTAAAACTTAACAGCAAGTGAGGGAATCTCAAACGATGACGTTCCCCTGACTCTCCAATAAACTGGTTCCCTAAACGTTCTGCCCCATGTCTCCAGAATATTACTCCAGGCCTCTCAATTACTAGAGTCCAGTAACATAATTGCTTTATTAATGTTCTGTATGCTTCAGGTGAAATGTTACACTGAATTAAGTTGACACCTTATCATAGCAAAGTAAATATAAAGGAAAATCAGATGTGGGGAAGGCAATGGGGGCTGGGTGGTGTGTGTGTATGTGTGTATATATATATATTATATATATACATATACACACACACAAAGGACAAAGAAAATTATAGCACAGCAACAGGCCCTTTGGTCCTCCAAACTTGCACAGACCATGCAGCTTGTCTGAACTAAAACCCCCTCCCACTGGGAAAAAGCTTTTGACTCTGTCCATGCCCCTCATAATCTTGTAGACTTCTATCAGGTTGCCCCTCAATTTCCATCATTCCAGCAAGAACAAACCAAGTGCTCTCATCCCATCACCATGCATTCACAGGAAATGGATAGACCTCAGACTACGATTCCAATTCATCATAGATTCTCCACTCACCTTGAATAATGTATATGAGATTTATGTTGGTGCATGTGATGTGCAGTTTTAAGGCCTTTGTTTAGAGAGAAAGCAAATCGCATCTCTCGTATTTTTAAGCCAAGGCGTTCAGAGAAAAGTCTTTTTTCAGTGCATTAAGCCATACACTGTTCATTTTCATTCATATTTCCCAAGTGGACAAACAACTTACTGGAATTTCGAGGCCTGCACAAAACCTAGGCCAGGGTTTTCTCAGGAGTGGGATAAATTCTGACATTGGGATTACTTGTGGGTTTTGAGGCCACATAGGTGAACAGCAGTGGCAATCTTCCAGGCAGATTGCCCTTGCCAGACCATTGAATTAAGGATAGTAGGTTGCCTTCTTATTCATGTGCTCTGCTGATTCCAGGGTGTTGTGAATAAGTAGCCCAAGATTGATCTGTTTGTCTGAGCTTCCCATTCATTAAGTATTCCTTCATCTTGTTACTTCTTCCAAAGTGCATCACCTCGCACTGATAAGCGATAAATACTAATCTCTGTGTCCAATTACTAAGCCAGTTTCTGATCCATCCTGTTAAGATTCTTGAATTCCATGTGTCATAGAGTTGTAGAGATTTATAGCATGAAAAAGGCCCTTTGGTTCAACTTCTCCATGCCACCCTTTTCTTAAACCCCTAAGCTTCTCTAAACCCCTAAATTGCCCACATTTGGTCCATATTCTTCTATACTCATCTTATCCATGTAACTCTTTGACTTTCTCAATCTACTTCCCATGTGGGACCTTGTTAAAAACTTTGCTAAAATCCACATGAATTACATCAACTACACTTCCTACATCCACACACCTGAACACATTTTCAAAAATTTCCAACAAATTTGTTAGGCATGACCTCCTTCTGACAAAGCCATACTGATCATCCCTAATTAACCCATGCCTTTCCAAGTGGAGATTAATTATCTCCTTCAGAATTTGCTCCAGTAGTTTCATTCCAACTGACATGAGACTCACGAGTCTATAATTTCCTGGTTCACCTCTACCACCTTTCTTGAAAAGTGGAACTGCATTAGCCTCCACCAATGCTCTGGCACTTTCCCCGTGGCCAGAGAGGAATTAAAAATTTGTGTCTGCGCTCATGCAATTTCCTGCCTGGCTTCCCACAGCAGCCTGGGATGCAATTGGGGGATTGTCCATTTTTAAGCTTTCCAATAGCTCTCCATTTCCTATATCAAATTATGCAAGTTCCTCACAGTTCCTTTTCCTGAATTCTGTATTTACATTCTCCTTTCACTGAGTGAAGACTGAAGCGAAGTATTCATTTAACACCTTCAATGTTAAATATCCTGCAGCTTCACACATAGATTGCCCTCTTGGACTCTAATGAGCCCTACTCTTTCCCGAGTGAACCTTTTATCTTTAATGTATTTGTAAAATACCAGGCTTCTCCCTAATCATGTGTGCAACAGTCCAAAGATGTGCGGGTTGGGTTGATTGGCCATGTTAAAATTGTCTCTTAGTGTTCTGCGATATGTAGGTTAGAGGGATTAGCAGGTAAATATGTCGGGATATGGGGGTAGGGAATGGGTGGGATTGTGGTCGGTGCAGACTTGATGGACCAAATGGCCTCTTGCTGCACTGTAGAGTTTCTATGACACTTTTTGATGACACAACTCCTTTTTCACGCCTACTTTTTGCTCTTCTAATCACTTTTTTAAGTTCTCTTTTGCACTTCCTATATTGTGTAGCTGAATTATTCCATTTGGACTTACTAAAAGCCTTTCTCTTCCTTATCCAGTCCAAAATTGTCGCAGACACCCAGAGTTCCCTGAAATTATTGCTCCTACATTTCCCCCTAAAGGATATATGTTGGATTGGTACTCTCCCACTTTTTGAATGCCTCCCACTGCTCTGCTTAGATTTTCTCGCAAGGAACTGTTCCTAGTTAACTTTGGCCAGATCCAGCCTTGTTTTAATAAAATCTGCCTTCCCTCAATCCAAATCCATCTTTTACAGGCCATCTTTCTCCTTGACTATAACAAATTTGAATCATACCATGTTGTGGTCACTATTGCTAAAATGTTACCCCCCTGCCACATTGAGCGGCACAGTGGCACAATGATTACACTGTTGCATCACAGTGCCAGGGACCCACATTCGATTCCCACTGGCTTGGGTCACTATCTGTGCAGAGTCTGTACATTCTCCCCATGTCTGTGTGGGTTTCTTCTGAGTGCTCTGGTTTCCTCCCACAGCCAAAAGTTGTACTGGTTAGGTGCATTGGCCATGCTAAATTTTCCCTCAGTGTACCCGAACAGGCACTAGAGTGCAGCAACTAGGGGATTTTCACAGCAATTTCATTGCAGTGTTAGTGTAAGTCTATTTGTGACATCGATAAATGAACTCTAAAACTTTTTTAAAAAGCTCAAACTTTAAATATTGAACATTTCTCCTGCTTTGCTCCCCAGACCTAGATCCAGCACTGCACCATTTCTTGTTGGAGCTTCTAATATCGATACAAAAAATTTCCCTGGATACATTTCAAGAAGTCCGCCCTTTCTAAATGCATATAACTATTCCAATTTATGTTGGGAATGTTGAAATCCCCTAGTGTAATTACTCGATTATTACTTTACACAGCTCTGTGAACTGTCTACATACTAGCTCCTCTATGCATCAGGTGATGCATTCTACTTGTCAGTATATGGAATATGAATTCTCTGTTTCACTCTCTGGGTAATGCTGTCATCGTAAGGGATGCAAAACTTGTCTAAAAGATTAACAGGTGATACTGAAATTGCTTAGAAACTGTGAAGAAATAAAAATACACACAGATAACCTGAATGTTAGCCCATCTATTCCATTGGAAAGGAAGTGTTATTGTGAATTAAAGCCACAACTGATACCCCAAACTAGTTGATAACAGATGGCAATTTTATGTGGACATGGTCAGTAAAACATACAAGGCTGTGTGGAATTATAGGCCAGTCTAACAATTTAACTCTTTGAATGCTGACAGAAGCACTTCAATATCAGAATTACCACTCCTGCCTTGCACACCCACAAGGCTGATTTCTGTTTGATTCTTAAAGATTAGAATGATAATGTAGAATAAGGAGCACATATGAGGTGGCAGAATCTGTTTTAAGGTTCACAGATTTGGAAACACATTTTTAAGAACAGTTGTATTAGTGATGATTTGCATTCTGATTTGAAACTGTCTTAGTGACTTGGATGGGTTAGATCTGATGCTTTGATACTTCCTTCCATCATCACAAATCAAAGATGCACAGAAGAAGGCCATTCAGCCTGTCATCTGTGTGCTAGCTCTTTGGGACAGCTATCTAATGAATTGGTTCAGCATTTGCCAGTTGGAGTACAATGTGGGTAAATGTGAAGTTGATCACTTAGAGAGGAAGAATAAAAAACAGAATATTATTGGGTTGGTGAGGGACTGTGGAATACAGCAGTGCAAAGGGATCTGGTGTCCCAGAATCACAGAAAGTCAGCAAGTAATTAGGAAGTCTTTATTGCAAGGGTTTGGAGTACTGAAGCAGGGAAGTCTTGCCACAATTGAGTACCTCCATCCACTGATCTACTTTTCTGCTCTTCAGTTGAAACTTCACAATCTTTCTAAATCTGTTCTTCCTAAAGGACGGTGACTCAAATTCAACTGGGTTTATCCAAGTGTACTATCAGTTTACCTCAGTTTTGCATAACTTCCTTGCTATTGTGTTCTCAGAGTCATAATCACATCATTATGTATGCTCTGTCAAGGCATGTCTGTGACTTGATGTAGGCTTTCAAAGTAGTCTTTCAATCTGAGCCAGCCTTTTTGTTTGCCAATAACATCCTTCTATTTTTGAGCCATTTAACAATGATGAGCTCTTCCATCCCTTCCTTTTTGCCTTGAAATCTTCCCTCCATAATATCTCTTACAAGTCCATTTCCTCTGAGGATGTGCCCTGCCCAGTCTCACTGTCTGTTTCTAATTGCATTCAGCAAATTTAGATCATAAGGCCAAAAGATGTAGAAGCAGGAATAGGCCATTCGGCCCATCATAGAACATAGATCATTACAGCACAGTACAGGCCCTTCAGCCCTCGATGTTGCGCCGACCCGTGAAACCAACCTAAAGCCCATCTAACCTACACTATTCCAGTATTATCCATAAGTTTATTCAATGACCATTTAAATGCCCTTAATATGATGAGTCCACTACTGTTGCAGGCAGGGCATTCCATGCCCTTACTATTCTCTGAGTAAAGAACCATCAAGTCTGCTCTGCCATTCAATGAGATCATGGCTGATCTAACGTGATGTTCCTTAGCTCCACTTTCCTGCATTGTCCCCATAACCCTTGACTCCCTTACTGATTAAAAATCTATTTAAAAATCAATGAACATACTTAATGACCCAGCCTCTATAGGTCTCTAAAGTGAAATAAATTCCACTGTATCACTACTCTCTGAAAGAAGAAATTTCTCCTCATCTCTGTCTTAAATGGGCAAGATAAGTAATCACACAACACCAGGTTAAAGGCCAACAGGTTTATTTGGTAGTACAAGCTTTCAGAGCACTGCCCCTTCATCAGATGAGCCAGCAACTCCACATCATATAATGGCAATCCCTTATTCTGAAACTACGTCCTCTGGTCCTACACTTTCCTACAAGGAAAAACAACCATTCAACATCTATTCCGAGATGAAAACCATTCACAGTATTAACTAGTGCCTTGTATAGTTTTATCAAGATTTCCCTATTTTTATACTCATCTTTTGAATAAAGGCCAACGTTCCACTTGGCTTGCCAATTATCTGTTCTACTTGCATGCTAGATTTTTGTGGTTTATACACTTGAACCCCCACATCCCATTGTGCTGCAGTTTTCTTTCTCCATTTATATAATATTCAGCTCCTTTATTTCTTCCTACCAGAATGCATGACTTCACAGTTTCCTTATTATATTCCATCTGCCAAATCTTTGTCCACTCATCTAATCTGTCTATATCTCTCTGTAGCCTCTATAGACACTTTGTATCATCCTTATCAGTTGCCTTCCCACCTATTTTTATGTCATCCACAATATTACATTCACTTCGCTCATTCAAGGCAATAATATATGTTCTAAGTAATTGTGACCCCAGCATTGATCTCTATGGCTTCCCACTATTTACAGATTGACATCCTGAATATGTCCTCCTTATTCCAACTCTCTGAGCCTGATACTATCTTTGCATTGTACCAGTTTTCTCAGGCAGATTGGCAGCTGCCCTCCTTCCCTCTCACTGACCTCAGGCAGAGTGAGAGCACCCCCCTCCCCCACTAATCTCAGGCAGAATGGCAGTGGCCACTCCCTTCTCCCTCAATGATATCAGGCAGAGTGGCAACTGACCAATCCTTTTCTCTCACTGATTTCAGGCAGAGTGACAGGGAAAATTGGGCATGGCAAAATTGGGCATGAGGCATGTAACGTGATCCGCAAGTGCCTCTGCGTCAGTTCGCCCTTTACCAAGGCCTGAAAATGGCAGTGATTGGGATTGTGCCTGAAACGAGGGCGACGGCCATTTAAATGCATTTACATGCATTTAAATTGACTTAATGGTTTGCTTGCCCAAACTTACCACGTTCATACATTCAGAATTGGTATGAAATGAACATGGTCTGCAAAGATCTGATTTGGGCGCTCCATTAGTGAGAAGGTCAATGCCCAGCGTCCTATGGGACTCTGCTTGGGATCATGGGGACGGGAGGGGAAGAGGTCTTGCTGCCAATCTGCTTGAGGTCAGTGGAGGGAGGTGGGATCTGCTGCCACTCTGTCTGGGCTGATTGGGGGGAAGGGGGGTCTGCTGCCACTCTTCCTGTGATCGTGGGGGGAAGGGGGGAGGGAGCCGTGATCGGTTGGGTGGTGGAGGGCGTAGGGGATAAGGATGTCAGAAATGTTGTGGGAATGGGGCAATGTCTGTGGGAGCCAAGGGGAGGCATTTTCTGGTCTGGGAGGAATGTGGCAGGGGAGCAGCATTCTATCATTTTTTTTCTGCGCACGTGCAATTGGAAGCACTGATCATAGCTGCAGGGTTTTGGGCACGTTAAGCCCTACCCACAAGCTTGTTTAGTATGATTCATAATTGCTGATATCTTTCAGGCAGAGTGCGTATGGGACTACCTGAGAACGGGTCTAAAAGCCGGATCTGAAACACTTGCAGTTTCAACTCCATTCAGCACTTAGAATAAAAATGGTAAAATAGCATCCTTTGTCTTCTATGAGCTTGCTAATCCTCTATCCATGTGTTCTTACTTTATTAAGCAGCCTTTTGTGTGGTACTTTATTGAATGCTTTTTGGAAAATCGGGTATATTACATCTACTGGTTCCCCTTTAGCTATCCTGCTCATTAATAAATTTGTCAAACATGATTTCCCCTTCATAAAGTCAAATTGACATTGCTTGATTATATTGTGTATTTCTAAATACTCTGCAACTATATTGTTTATAATGGATTATAACATTTTCCCAACGACAGAAGTTAAGCTAACTGGACTATAGTTGTGTGTTTTTGTCTCCCTCTCTTTTTGAGTAAGGGTGTTGTTATATTTGTAGCTTTCCAGTCCTCTGGAAGTTTTAGAGGATTTTAAGACTCTTGGAAGATTACTACCATTGCATCCATTATTTCTGTAGCAACTGCCTTTAATATCCTAGGATGCAACCCATTATGAACAGGGAAATTATTGGCCTTCAGGCCCTTTAGTTTACTAGTACTTTTAGTTTAATGATAGTTACTGCATTTATTTCCTATCTCATCTGCTGCCCCTTGGTTATTTAGTATTTTGGAATGATATTAATGTCTTCCAATATTAAAGACTGGCACAAAGTACTCCTCTGATTCCCCATTATTATTCCCCAGTCCCATTCTCGAAGGGGCCCATGTTCACTATAGCCTCTCTCTTCCTTCTTATATATTTAAAGCACCTCTTGCCATCCATTTTTATATTACTTGCAGTTTATACTAAGTTTATCTTCTCCCTTTTTACTTTTTGGTCACCTTTTGTTGGTTTTCAAAACTGTCTTAATTCTCTGGCTTACCATTAATCTTTGTGACATTATACATTTTTCCTTTTGGTTTAATATGATCCTTAATTTCCCTGATTAACCATGGTTGCTTTATCCCCTTTCTAGAATCCTTCTTCTTCACTGGGATGTATGTTTGTCTGAGTCATGAATTATTTTCATAAATGTCTACCATTGTTGATTAACCGTCTTCTCTGCAAAACTTCTTTTCCAGTCCACTCCAACCATTCTGCCCTCATTTCTTTGTAATTGCCCTTATTTAAAGTTGGCATTTTTCTATTTGACGTAAGTTTCTCACTCTCAAACTGAATGCTAAATTTTACCTCGTCATTGTCATTATTTCCTAGGTGATCTTTTAATCTGAAATTGTTTATCAAGCCTGCCTTGTTTCATGTTACCAGATCCAAAATAGCCTGATCCCTGGTTGGAACCCTAACATTTTGTTCTGGCAAACTGTCATAGAATCATACAGCACAGAAGAGACCCTTTGGCCCATCGAGTCCACATTAACACATTAGAAACACTGAAAATTCCACCTAAGGACTTCTACAAATATGTGAAAAGTAAAAGGATGAGAAGAGAAGGGATAGGACCTATAAAAAGTGAAGGGGGAAAAGTCTGTGTGAATCCGGAAGAAACGGCAGAGGTGCTTAATGAGTACTTTGCCTCGGTATTCATGCTGGAAAGTGAACTGGGGGGTTGTACTGCAGGTTTGAGGCAAACGGAAAAGATTGAGTATATGGATGTTAGGAAAGAGGATGTGTTAGATCTGTTAAATTCTATCAAGATAGACAAGTCACCGGGACCAGATGGGATGTACCCCAGGTTATTGTGGGAAGTGAGGGAAGTGGTTGCAGAGCCCCTGGCGATGATCTTTGCATCGTCCATGGAAATGGAGAGGCTCCGAAGGATTGGAAGATTGTGGATGTGGTTCCTATTTTTAAGAAAGGGAACAAGGATAGTCCAGGAAATTACCAACCGGTGAGTCTGACTTCAGTTGTTGGTAAGCAGCTGGAGAGGCTTCTGAGGGATAAGATTTATGAACATTTGGAGAAGTTTAGACTGATCAGAAATAGTC
This sequence comes from Sphyrna mokarran, assembly GCA_024679065.1. NCBI lineage: Eukaryota > Metazoa > Chordata > Chondrichthyes > Carcharhiniformes > Carcharhinidae > Sphyrna > Sphyrna mokarran. The sequence goes on from JAGIQG010000009.1 coordinate 27,665,903, forward strand.
AGCATGGTTTTGTCAAGAGCAGGTCGTGCCTTACAAGCTTAATTGCATTCTTCGAAAATGTGACTGAACACATTGGCGAAGGAAAAGTGGTGGACGTGGTGTACATGGATTTAGCAAGGTGTTTGATAAGGTCCCTGATACAAGGCTTCTGGAGAAGGTGAGAGGGCATGGGATCCAAGGGGCTTTGGCCTCGTGGATCCAGAACTGGCTTGCCAGCAGAAGGCAGAGAGTGGTTGTGAATGGGTCTTTTTCTGCATGGAGGCTGGTCACCAGTGGAGTGCCCCAGGGATCTGTTCTGGGAACCCTGCTGTTAGTCATTTTCATAAATGACCTGGATGAGGAAGTGGAGAGGTGGGTTAGTAAGTTCGCCGATGACACAAAGGTCGGTGGTACTATGGATGGTCTGGAGGGATGTCAGAAGTTGCAACGGGACATAGACAGGATGCAAGACTGGGCAGAGAAGTGACAGATGGACTTCAACGCGGATAAATGTGTAGTGGTCCATTTTGGCAGGAATAATGGGATGAAGGAGTACAATATGAGGGGTAGGAGTCTTAGGTGTGTTGTAGAGCAGAAGGATCTTGGGGTCCGGGTCCACAAGACTCTTAAATCGGCCTCGCAGGTGGAGGAAGTGGTCAAGAAGGCGTATGGTGTACTGGCCTTCATTAATCGAGGAATTGAGTTTAGGAGTCAGAAGGTAATGATGCAGCTCTATAAATCCCTTGTCAGACCCCACTTGGAGTATTGTGCGCAGTTGTGGTCGCCTCACTATAGGAAGGATGTAGAGGCTATTGAAAGAGTGCAGAGGAGATTTACAAGGATGCTGCCTGGATTGAGAGGTAGGCCTTATGATGGTTGAGGGAGTTGGGACTCTTCTCACTGGAGAGACGTAGGTTGAGAGGCGACCTGATGGAGGTTTATAAAGTGTTGAGAGGAATAGATAGGGTGGATTCTCAGAGACTATTTTCCCGAGCTGAAATGGTCACTATGAGAGGACACAGATTTAAGGTGCAGGGAAGCAAATACAGAGAGGATGTTAGGGGTAAGTTTTTCACTCAGAGGGTGGTGAGTGAATGGAATCGGCTGCCGTCTGAGGTGGTAGAGGCAAACTCTACGCTGGGGTCTTTTAAAAGACTTCTGGATGAGTATATGGGAATGAATGGGATAGGGGGTTATAGATAGGTCTGCGGATTGGTAGATATAGATGTGATCGGCGCAACTCGTGGGCCGAAGGGCCTGTTTGTGTTCTATGTTCTATGTTCTAATCCCATCTGCCAGCATTTGGCCCATTGTCCTGAATATTATGATGTGCCAAGTGCTCATCCAGATACTTTTTAAAGGATGTGAGGCAACCCGCCTCTATCACCCTCCCAAGCAGTGCATTCCAGGCCATCATCACCCTTTGAGTAAAAGGTTTTTCCGCAAATTGCCCCTTAAATCTCCTGCCCCTCACTTTGAACCTATGTTCCCTTGTGACTGACCATTCAGCTAAGACGAACAGTTGCTTCTTATCATTCTGTCATGTCTCTAATAATCTTGCACACCTCTATCAGGTCGCCCCTCAGTCTTCTCTGCTCCAACGAAAAAACCCAAACCTATCCAGCCTGCTCTCCTAACTTAAATGTTCCATCCCAGGCAGCATCTGGTGAATCTCCTCTGCACCCCCTCCAGTACAATCATATCCTTTTGATAATGTGGGACCAGAACTACACACGGTGCTCTAGCTGTAGCTTCACCAAAGTTCTACACAACTCCTACATAACTTCCCTGCTTTTGTAATCAATGCCTCAATTGATAAAGGCAAGTGTCCCATAAGCCTCTTTCACCTCTTTACTAACAGGCCCTTCTGCTTTCAGCAATCTGCGGATAAACGTACCAAGGTCCCTTTATTCCACGGGACTTCCTAATGTCCTAACATTCATTTGAGTAATTTCCTGTAAATTACTCCTTCCAAAGTGTATCACCTCACACTTCTTAGAATTAAATTCCATCTGCCACTGTCTGTCCATTCCATCCATAACTTTTTGTAGCCCAAGACAATCTGTCACACTGTTAATCATTTGTCCAATCTTTGTGTCATCCGCAAACTTACTAATCCTAACCCTCACATAGTCATCAATGTCATTTATATAAATGGTGAATAAAAGGGAGTCCAACACACCCTTGCAGTACCCCACTGGACACTGGCTTCCAGTCAGTAACGCAGCCTTCTGTCATCAGCCCCTGCCTCCTACAGCTGAGCTAGTTTTGAATGCAGTTTATCAAATTACCCTGTATCTCATGTGAATTTATCTTCTTTATAAGTCTCCCATGTGGAACCTTGTCAAAGGCTACATTGACTGCTCTACTCTTGACTATGCACCTGGTCACATCCTCAAAAAAATTTAATCAAATTTTTGAGGCATGACTGCCCTCTGATGAAGACTGCTGACTATCCCTGATCAAGCTTTGTCTCTCCAAGCAGAGATAGATGCTCTCCTTCAGAACTTCCTCTAATAGTTTCCCTACCATTGATGTGAGGCTCATTGGTAGTATCCTAATTTACCTCCACAACTCTTCTTAAATAGAAGAATCACATCAACTGTTCTTTGGTTGTCTGGCACCTCCCCTGTGGCTGCAGAGAAATTCAAAATTTGCGTCGGAGCCCCAGCAATCTCCTCCCTTGCTTCCCATAGCAGTCTGGGGTGAAATTCATCTGGGCCTGAAGATTTATCCACTTATAAGGCTGGCAACATCTCCAATATCTTGTCCTTCCCTATGTTAATTGCTGAAAAGCCTCACAGTCCCTGTCCGTGAATTTCATATTATCATCCTCATTCTGTTGCGTGAAGATGGATGTGAAGTATTCTTTCAACCAACATCTTCTGGCTCCACCCACAGATTGCTCCCTTTGTCTCTAATGGGCACTACTCTTTCCCTGGTTGTCTTCTTCCATTTGATGTACTTACAGAATATCTTGGGATTTTCCATTCTTTTACCAGCCAGAGCTTTCCCCTATCCCTTCTTTGCATTCCCAGTTGCTTTCTTAAGCTCCAATCTACACTTTCTATACCTCATTAATGTCCACTGATTTGCTCCCCTCGTATTTTTTAAAATTTTTCTTTTCCCTCTCGTTGTAGCTTGAATATTTCTGGTCTCCATGGTTCTCTGGGCTTGTTATTCCTAATTATCACTCTGGAGGGAATATGCCAGGCTTGCACACTCCCTATTTCTTTTTGAATGCCTCCTATTGTTATTCCGTAAATTTTCCCATTTGTAGCTGTTCCCAGTCTACCTTTGGCCAGATCTTGTATTATTTCACTAAAATCAGCTCTCCCACAATCCACAACTTCTTTTTTGTTTGCAGCTTGTCTCTTTCCTTGTTTATAGCCAGCTTAAATTGTACCATGTTGTGATCGCTATCACTAAAATGCTCCCTTACCAGCACCTCAACCACCTGTCTAGCTTCATTTCCTAGAATCAAGTTCAGCACAGTTCCCTCCCTTGTTAGGCCCTCCACATTTTGATTTAAAAAGTTCTCCTGTACACATTTTGAGAAATCTACTCCATCCAAGCCCTCAACGCCATGCATATCCCAGTTAATGTTCCGAATACATTCAATTAATTCTTTCTCATGGCTACCTCTGCCAATTTTATTTTCCCAATCTACATGAAGATTAAAACACATATAATCAAAGTACTGCCTTTTCTACATGCCCTTATTATCTCTTGATTTATTATCCATTCTACAATATAGCTGATGTTAAGGGGCCGACATATTAATCCCGCCAATATCTTCTTCCCTAATTATTTCTTACCTCAACCCATGTGGGTTCAACATTTTTTGATCCAAGATCATGTTTGCTATTGCACTTATTCCATCTTGCACTAACGAAGCAAGGCCACCACTGTTTCCTTCCTGCTTGTCCTAACAAATAGCCACATACCCTTGAATATTTATTCCCAGCTTTGATTTCCTTGTAGCCACATCACTTTGATAGCTATAAGATTATACCCATTAACCACAATTTGAGCCATCAATTTATTTATTTTGTGCTGAATAGCGTATGCAATTAAGGAAAGAACCATTCATTTTACCTTGTTACCATTTTTTCCCTTTGATCCTATTTGTTGCTGTTGATTTATGTTCTCTGTCCCTTCCTGTCACCTGGGTATCAATACCTAATTAACTGACTTATGATACAGCCATATCTTTTTGCTTTGTAAGCTTACATATCCCCTCTCCAGAACTACTTTAAAACACTCTTTACTTCCTTAGTTATACAGTTTGCAAACACATTGGTCTCAGCAATGTTCAGGTATAGACAGTGCTAATGGTTCAGTCCCCACTTTCTCCAGTGTTAATGCCAGTGCTGCATGAATCAAAACACTCTTCTCTCACATCAGTCTTTGAGCAATGCTTTCATCTCTCTAATTTTATGTACTCTATGCCACTATGCATGTGGCTCAGGATATAATCCAGAGATTATAACCTTGGATGTTCTGTTTAATTTAGTGCCTAGCTCCTCAAATTCTTTCTGCAGAACACCTCATTCTGCCTTTGGTACCTACCAAAGGGGTCCACCCTCTCCAGCCCGGAGCTGATATTCCAAACCATAGCACTGGGCAGGTAACCCAGCCATCTGAACTCTTCCTCCTGGCTATAGAGCACAGAGTCAATCCCCCTCACTAAACTGCCCTCTACTACCTCTACCTCCTTATGTGCTCCCTCGCTTGAATAGCTTCCTTACCACAGTGACATGGTCAATCACGTCATCCAACTTGCAGCCCCCACCTCATCTAAATAAGCCAAAAGAACCTCAAACCTGTTGGACAATTGCAGTGGCTGGAGGTCCTGCCCTTTGGATCCCTTACCTGCCTCAGCTGCAGTCACAGCCTCCTGTCCCTGACTACTTTCCCAACTGGAAGAGTCTATCCTAAGGGGTATGATTGCCTTCTCAAACAAAGCATCCAATTCACTCCCTCCCACCCTAATGTGCTACAGCGTCTGCAGCTCAGCCTCCAGCTCAATGCGGTGCACTTGGCCTTGATTACAATGTTGTGCATGAACTCCCATTTGTTGCAGCTGTGATCCATCACCTGTCCTGCCATAATTATGATTTTTAACAAATTAACTAATTATTTTATTCAATTGTTTAATTTCTTTTAGATGTTAATTAATCTTACTACAAACTGCAGGGCAAATTCAAACCTTCAGAAAGTAGACCATAACCATTTACTGGATATTTACCAGATTCTCACCATCTTACCTAGGCAACAGCAAAAACCAATTCCTAAAGGATGAAACATGTTGAAGAACAAAGGACTACTGTGTTCCCCTCCTCAGTAAACTCCTTCTTCTCAACAAATATCCACACTCTATCTGAAACTGCATTCAGTACTGGGCACACAGAGTATATCTGAATTTTTATGTTTTGAACAAAGGGGCTAGCTAAGCCTATATATAGCAGCAAACAGTTCAAACTAGTTTCCTTAAATAATTCGGAAAGGAAACAAGAATGATCCTGGTAATTATAGGCCAGTCAGTCTTACTGGACATTAAGAAAGAGGAGGTATTGGAAGTGTTAAATTCCATCAAGGTAGATAAGTCGCCGGTCCGGATGGGATGTACCCCAGGTTATTGTGGAAGGTGAGGGAAGTGATTGCAGAGCCCCTGATGATGATCTTTGCGTCATCAATGGAGATGGGAGAGGTTCCAGAAGATTGGAGGATTGCGGATGTGGTGCCTATTTTCAAGAAGGAGGACAGGGATAGCCCAGCCAATTACCAACCAGTGAGTCTGACCTCAGTGGTCGGTAAGTTGATGGAGAGGATTCTGAGAGATAGGATTTATGAGCGTTTAGAGAAGTTCAATATGATCAGAAAGAGTCAACACGGCTTTGTTAAGGGGAAATCGTGCCTTATGAGCCTAGTTGAGTTCTTCGAAAATGTGACTGAACCATTGACGAAGGAAGAGCAGTCGACTTGATTTACATAGATTTCAGCAAGGTGTTTGATAAGGTCCCCCATGCAAAACTTCTTGAGAAGGTGAGAGGGCATGGGATCCAAGAGGTTTTGGCTTTGTGGATCCAGAACTGGCTTGCCTGCAGAAGGCAGAGAGTAGTTGTGGATGGGTATTCGTCTGCATGGAGGTCAGTCACCAGTGGAATGCCCCAAGGATCTGTTCTAGGACCCTTGCTGTTTGTCATTTTCATAAATGACTTGGATGAGGAAGTGGAGGGATGGGTTAGTAAGTTCACCTACGATACGAAGGTTGGTGGTGTTGTGGATAGTCTGGAGGGATGTCAGAAGTTGCAGCAAGACATGGATAGGATGCAAAACTGGGCGGAGAAGTGGCTGATGGACTTCAATGTGGATAAATGTGTGGCGGTCCATTTTGGCAGGACCAATGGGATGAAGGAGTATGATATCAAGGGTAGGAGACTTGGCAGTGTTCAGGAGCAGAAGGATCTTGGGGTCCGGGTCTATAGGACTCTTAAATCTGCCCCGCAAGCGGAGGATGTACTCAAGAAGGCGTATGGTATACAGGCCTTCATTAATCAAGGGACTGAGTTTAGGAGTCAGGAGGTAATGCTGCAACTTTATAAGACACTTGTCAGACCCCACTTGGAGTGCTGTGTGCAGTTCTGGTCACCTCACTATAGGAAGGATGTTGAAGCTATTGAGAGGGTGTGGAGGAGATTTACAAAGATGTTGCCTGGATTGGGGGGCATGCCTTATGAAGATAGGTTGAGAGAGCTAGGTCTCTTCTCCCTGAAGAGACGAAGGTTAAGAGGTGATCTGATAGAGGTTTATAAGATGTTGAGAGGAATAGACAGGGTGGATTCTTGGAGGCTGTTTCCCAGGGCTGAAATGGTCACTATGAGAGGACTGAGGTTTAACGTGCTAGGGGCAAGTACAGAGGAGATGGTAGAAGTAAGTTTTTCACTCAGAGGGTGGTGAGTGAATGGAATCGGCTGCCGTCAGTGGTGGTAGAGGCAAACTCGCTGGGGTCTTTTAAGAGACTTCTGGGTGAGTACATGGAATTTAATGGGATTGGGAGTTACAGATAGTTCTATGGCCTGGTAGATATAGATATGATCAGCACAACTTGTGGGTTGAAGGGCCTGTTTGTGCTGTAATGTTCTATGTTCTATGTACTTCGGTGGTCGGTAAGTTAATGGAAATGGTCCTGAGATATTGAATTTATGACCATTTGGAAAGATGCGGCTTTATCTGGGATAGTCAACACGTATTTGTCCTGCCTCACAAATTTGATTGAATTCTTTGAGGAGGTAATTAAGTGTGTGCATGAAGATAGAGCAGTTGAAGTCGTATACATGGATTTTAGTAAGGTATTTGATAAGGTTCCCTAAGGTCGGTTTATGAAGAAAGTAAGAAGATGAGGGATAGAGGGAAATTTGGCCAATTGGATAAGTAACTGGCTCTCTCATAGAGGGTGGTGGTGGATGAAAAATTTTCAGACTGGAGACCAATTACCAGTGGTGTGATACAGGGATCAGTTCTGGGTCCTCCGCTATTTGTGATATTTATCAATGACTTGGAGGAGGGGACTGAAGCATGGATCAGTAAATTTGCTGATGACACCAAGATTGGTGGAATAGTGGATGAGATGAAAGGATGTTGTAAGCTGCAAAGAGACACTGATAGGAAGTGGAGTTGGGCTGAAAAATAGCAGATGGAGTTTAACTTATTAACCATAATAAGTGCGAGGTGATTCATTTTAGTAGGACAAACTTGAATGCGGATTACAGGGTTAACATCAGAGATGTGAGGAATGTGGAAGACCAAAAGATGTTGGGGTTCATATCCACAGATCTCGGAAAGTTGCCACTCATGTGGATAAAGCCATGAAGAAGGCCTATAATGTATTAGTGTTTATTAACAGGCCGTTAGAGTTTAAGAGCTGTGGAGTTATGCTGCAACTGTGCAGGACTTTGGTGAGACCACATTTGGAATATTGTGTGCAGTTGTGGTCACCTCACTATAAAAAGGATGTGGATGCATTGGAGAGAGTGCAGAGCAGATTTACCAGGATGCTGCCTGGTTTGGAGAGTAGGTCTTACGAGGAAAGATTGAGGGACCTGGGGCTTTTCTGTTTGGAGAGGACAAGGATGAGAGGTAACTTAGTAGAGATTTATAAGATGATGAGGGGGAAAGATAGAATGGACGTTCAGAACCTATTTCCTTGGGTGGATGTAGCTGTTACTAGGGGTTACTAACTGTAAGGTTCATGGTGGGAGATATAGGAGGGATGTCTGAGATACGTTCTTTACTCAGAGAGTGGTTGGGTGTGCAATGGACTGCCTGCTGTGATAGTGGAGTCGCACACTATCACTCTACTAGTGGTTATTGGATAGCCATATGCAGCACACCGAAATGATAGGGAGTGGGATAGTTTGATCTTGATTTCGGACAAAGCTCGGCACAATTTGAAGGCCGAAGGGCCTGTAATGTTCTATGTTATGTTTCTATGTTAATTAACGCTTCAGCTGTTGCCAATAGATAGCTTTTCTTCCACTATTTCGGCTCCTGGATGAAACTTAAAAGTTAAACAATACCTGCAGTTAAACATTAAACACAATCACAATCAATATTATATTTTATGGAAAGATATGTAAAATTTCTTTCTTCTCTCCAAACGCCCAGATGCTATGCAAAGCCACACTCTGTACTTTTGTTTCTTATCCTACTGCACTTTATCATTTGTTATCTTTTTTGCCCAACAGATCTCTTCTATTCTCCTCCAAACCCACATTTCAATGCTAGTTGGTTTTATCTAAGATCCAGATCACATCCATACAAAATAACACTCCAAATAAAACTCGTTATTAGGTCATTTCTTGAGCTGTTTATTCGGCTTTCAGTTTGCAACTTTCTCCTCTTACCAAGTACAACCTCCACCTATGCATCTATTTATAAAACCAAACATCTTATGTGCCATTTTAATGGTCTTCTCAATTTGTCCTGAAACCTTGAAAGTTTTGTGCATTTCTACCCGTATACTATAATGTAGTATAACACATTATACTACATTCCTGAACTTTGTGCCATCTGCAACTTTGAAACGAAGCCCTATATATCCAAGGCCAGAAACATAGAAAACAGATGCAGGAGTAGGCCATTCAGCTGTTTCAGTGGAATATGTATCAAAAAGAACGGTGGTCTTAATACTAATTCTTCCCTCCAGAGTGTTAAACAACTTGTACCCTCTGCTTTCAGTTTCAAAACCAATTTTGCATTCAAAAGTACTGGTTCTTTAATTTTATTAACAAGTTCATTATATGGTACTTTGTTTAATGCCTTTTGAAAGTCCATACACATTCTATATATATTTGCATTTAGGATGTGATTGTCGTTCGCTGAGCCAACATTTATTGCCCATCCCTAATTGCTCTAGGAGTGGCTTTTTATGGCCATTTCAAAGGGCAGTTAAGAGTCAACCAAAATGCTGCAGCTCTGGAGTCACATGTAGACCAGGCCAGGTAGGATTGGCAGATTTCCATCTCTAAAAGTGAACCAGATGGGTTTTATACAGTTATCGTTCAACTTTTAATTCCAGATTTTGTATTGAATTTAAATTTCACCATCTGCCATGGTGGGATTCGAAACCAAGTCACCAAAGCATTCGCCTGGATCACTGGATTACTCACGGCCAACACCACTAGACAACTGGCTCCGCAATCAACCGTACTATCCTCATCAGCCTGCTCCATTATTTCATCACAGAACTCAAGTAAAGTGAGTCAAACATGATTTGCCTTTAAAAAATCCATGCTGATCTTAATTTATTCATTCCGAATTCCAAATGTCAATTAATTTTGTTGCAGACTATCGTCTCTAAAAGTTTCCCCGCCATCGTAAATAGGTTGATAGTTTAACAAAAACACATAAAAGAGAAAAAACAAGCATATGCTCATAAATCGGGAGATCAAATTTGTACAAAGGGATTAAAAAAAGTCATGAAATCAGGGAACAAAAGTTAGCTGGAGGGAAGAGAGGCACATTGTCAAGTTTTTTTCTTGGGGAAAGCAGATAAAGACGAGGAAGCGAGAAGGATTATAGTCTGAAATATATCGTGCAAGAATAAAGCTAGGCATAAATCAATGAAAAGATTGTGCTTGTATCTATTTATAGACATGTTAGCCATTAGATTTGCTTAGCCGCTTTAAGTGTCTAAAGTAAAATGGATGAGAAATTGAGCTTTATAGCACACTGAACTATTAGAAATAAAATATTTTGAAAGCCTGGTTTAAAGAAAAAGGTCTCAAGGAAAGGAAAAGCCTTGTTTATATAGTTCATCAAAAGATAGACTCTGTCTGTTTAGTGCAGGCAATCTAAGGCTTAAGTGACAGTTCTCACCGCCCACACTGGGTGGGGTCCCTCTGGCTGAGTCATGAACATTATCATCGATAAGAATTTCACCGCACAGCAGGTGAAAGTTGCATAGCCTGCTGTACTTCACAGATCAGTAAACCGGTTCAAGAGCAAGGTGGGAGTTTGCAGATTCTGTTGTGATCCTGTCTCAGTGAAACGATTTATTGACAGCAATTAATTCTCCACTTCCACTATCCCACCCCCTTCCCTTCTCGTTCCTTATCCCCTAGCTAAGCTGCACCAGGGTGGAGTTCTGATTTTTTTTTAAAAAAGAAGCCATGAATGATCTGAGAAGGTTTTTTATTTCTAGCTACTAACCATGTCCCAGCCTTAAAAGGGAGGAGGGAGGAGTTTCAGGGGCTGTCCTTTTTAAAACAAAGTCATTTTTTTCTTTAGAAGAAAGTTGAATGCAGTTGACCACCAGATGGGATGTTGTAGCTATGAAGTAATGATGTTGAAATATGTTCCTGTTGAGCACGAGTCGTCTGGAGGGGAAGACAGACTTGACGGTGAGTAACAATTCTAAACTCTTTTAAAAAGTCTTCCTGCGTGTAAATCCTTTATTCACTTTAATCTATCTAATTTTGAGTACGTAGGCACAGTTCGGGGTTACTGTGTCTATGAACAAATTAGCTCTTAGCAATGTTCATTTTAACAGCGGTCTGTTGTTGGTTATATTTTTTTGTCTTTGACTCATTTTGAAAGGGTGTGGATTTCTGCACAAATAAAATTGCACTTGTTGCTAAATTTAGTTCGCCGGGGCTCCTTTATCCTGGCAAATCTTTTGATGCAAAATTCTTTATTGTGGCGTATGTATTATACTAAATAAGATTGAATGGTCCATTTTGGCAAGTCAGTGAGACAGATTCAGAAAGCAGCAGTTCATTTGAGTCAAACGAGACGTGTACGTGGCTGATGGGGTGGCTTTAATATATGTGAAGGAACTACCTTTGTCTTTTCAAACATGGCTGGAGTGAATGGCGGAGTTTGTAGAAGGGAAATCTAGCCAAAAATATATCTGCTCGCAACAAAGTTTTGCATTTTATAACGTCTCTCTCTTTTTTAACTCTTTCCATGGCTAATCCTGATTGCACTGACATCTTTAGTACGTTGTTGGGCTCTCACACTAATAATCTGTAATCCATGGTAGTTATCACTAAATACTGCTTTTGTCTATTGAAAAAAGACGTTGTTTGTTGAAAAGTCTTATTCTCATGCCCTTAATTCACCAATTGAATGACTACATTTTAAGTTTTTCAAAAGTTAAGAAGTCAGACGGAAAACAGAGATTTGTGGCCTATAGAATCTAGCCATTTGAAACGTAAATTTTTCTAAAGCTGATTGGAATTGGAGCGAATTCCTGTTAGAAGTCATTGTACAAACCAAACACACTGATCATCACCACTATGTCTATTCAATGAAATAAAACTCCTCCGTTAAGTTCAAATGCTCACAAATCATACTTCCCCAAGTTCGCTGACGCTGCTCAACTAAGATCTTCTGACTGCTCTGACATTCCTTGGAATTTGCCTAAGCATTTGAGGTGTAGAAGGAACCATTAATCTATTGTGCGACAGTGATGAAAGGGATGGCCTCCTTGCTCCCGCCAGTTTGATTTCCTGGAGAAAACGATGATTGTCTGACCCTTGGTGCAACAAAACCAATTCTGCCTCTATACTTCCATCAACTTTCTGATTGATGACTAAAAATTTAGTTCTGCATTGGGTGATGATTTCTTTCCTGCTTTTGTTGAAATTTACAGCGTAATCTAATTATTAGAAATTTATGATCTTTGTGAGAAACAGTTAGGTCTGGAAGAAAGAATTGGATAGAGATTCTCCACTCCCCCACTCCAAAAAGTTATAATGGCGTCTCAGCAAGGACCATCAAAACAAGGTGTTATAACGAAAGGTTTGTTGTAACCAGGTTCTCACCATAATTTGATGACTTTTATATTATTTGCACTTCGCCCCTAAAGAAAAAATGGGAAAATGAAAGAGACAGGAAGGCAGACGATATGAGAGAAAAATACCAGCATATTACAAAGCAGGAGAGAAAAGAAAGGCAAGAATTCTGTCATTAAAGATTGTGAAGAAAATTTTGAGAAAAATAAGTTTTTCCAAATTAACATATTCTAAAAGTTTTTTTTACCTTCAGAGCGCTTCCTGTTTGCCAAATCCTACATTGCCGATTTTCGTTATTAGCACACTTTAAGATCAATTATTGCATGATCATTTTCCAGTGATTCATGCTCAGCATAGTAAAAGATCAATCCTCAAGTTTAACTTCTACAAAATCATTAAGTTTGACATTAATATTTTTGCGCTATAACACCATTTGTTTGAGTCCCACTCCTAATTCTGTCCTCTCAACGCCCACTGTTAAATTCTGATATCAGATCAAGCTGTCTTGTGGTCCTAAAATGTAAACTGCTTTAAAATGAAAACTCAAAAACTAAAGCTAGTGGTTAATTTGTTTTGGAGATAAGTTTGAGGTCTTATATTTAATAAACTCAGATGGGCTTGGTGGGAACATACATCACCCTAGAAAGGAGATGGTATTTGGATTTTTGTTTGAAACACGCTCATCATGAGTCTTATTGCAGACATGTAACTATGTGAACTGACAGGTTTATGTGAGGGAAGAGCTGTGCTTAGTTTACTCAGCTCCGGAAAAGTACAGACCCTGATGCGAATTAAGCCGTTTGCTCATTTTGTCATTGTATCAGTGATTTGGCATCTGCGCGACATTCCACGTGTACAGAGTTAGCTGTGAGCAAAGCATCATTGGAGTTGAAAAAGCTAAGAAAGGATCTAACTGAGTAGGAACGTATTTTGAAAAGCGTAATGTCTCTCTCAAATGGTTATGTTCGTCTATAAGCTTCAAATGCTTAAAAGATAAAGGGAGATGTAGAATTTCTAAGGCTTTTCTTGTCTTGTGAAAAAAGGATTGTTCATTATAACTACTACCAGATCAAAAGGAATAGCTGTTAAATAGTATATTTAGATGTTTTGCCATTATATTGACCTGTCTGACACCAGGGTCCAACTTATGGACTGGAATATTTTGTTCTTCAGAAACTCGTCGGGTGGAATTTTCCTGCTGTTCCCGTCAGTGGGATCTCCCTGTCTCAGTGAAGTCAATTTTCAATGGCTCGCCGCATTTTCTGGCCACACCCATGATGCGATGGGGCCGCAAAATGTCGTCCATTATTAAAACCGATGGTCCAATTCCTTGCAAACTTATTCGTCGTAAAGATTTTCCTCTGTTTGGGTATAACATTTTGGTATTAGGCGTTCACTGGAGACTCATTGTGTGTTTTTTTTAAAAAGGTGATATAGTTTTGCTTGTACGCTCTGCAAATATAAGCCAACAACCTTTTTCTTTGAACGAAACTGGATTCTCTGCTTCCGAAAAGAAAATTCGAAAGGGTGACAAGTATATGGGATTCTGAATCTGCTGCCTGTTTCGAAAAATGTCACGCTCGACCAAATAAACCTATTGTCCTTCCTAAAAAAGCAAATTCAAATTAATCGCCCTGAGGGATCAGAGGGAGTGGTTAATTCCTTTAAAAATACATATATAAAAATGTGAAAACAACTTCTCTAGCAAGTCTCTAAAGGTAGAACAGCGAGAGTTGATTAGGAAAATGTATAGAGGACTTAGCTGATAACTTCCTGTAATTATCAGTAATGCTGAAAAAACCTTCCCGACGTGGTTTGCCATTGGTGAAGAAATGCTACTGCAGCAGGTGACAATGTTAATCCCCAAGAAAGGCCTTCATTTATTGATTGGAAAATATATTTTCTGTTTCCTTTCGACGCCAGATTAATGTAAATGCTGTGAGCTCGCACTCCATCTTGTTTCAGTTATTTTTAACTGGATCCTTGCTGAGGCTTTGTTGAACTGTATTCAAAATTAATCAGTGGTTTGGTGAAATGAAGCATTTGCGTGCTAACTCGCTGTGCCAACCGAGCAAATTCCCCCCTGGGATCTCCCCTCCGGCATAGTGAGTATCAAATTCAGTATATCTGTACAAGATGGAAAGAATTTGACAATTTCATTTACCTTCTGAAAGCTGTCCGCCATTTTTCACCTCAGGATTGGGCTTGCCACTCCCTCACTCAGTGGAGGGTGTGTGACATGGATGGAAGGGGTACTAAGTTGAGGAAATCCTTTGAAAGATCAAACCTGCCACGTATGAACTTTCAGCGCTGTTACTGTGACCATATTTATTATTTACTAATTGTTAGGACCTTGTGTTAACCAATTAACTAAAAGTCCAGCTTGAACGAGCCAGTGGGGATCACTGGTTGGTGAATTCTTAATAGGTCTAATTAGCCTTAACCCAGTAAATAGATTGTAACAAGAGTGAAACACAGCTGTAACCATTCTAATAAAGGAAGCAGACACCCATACCCCACAGGGCTGTAAAATGGCTCCTGCGGAGGAGGAATGGAGGAAGGCGGAATTCAGATAAAGCGCTGTAGGACTATGACATTTTCAATGACCAACCTCCATCTGCAACAAGTTTATGCCATTTAAATTCCACTAAGTCAAGGCTGCTAAAGGCCACACAATCATTAGGGAGATTGTAGCCACAATGATAACGATCCCTGGAACCATATGTTCCTACCTTTAATTTTTAGTTTGTTACAGAAAGAAGATTGTTTCCCAGAATGGTGATGGCGAAATCTGAATTCACAACCATGCTGCCGTGGCTTACTAACATTTGGCGCTTGCAAACCTGGGCTGAGAAATGCTTATCAAGTCCTTACTTGTTCCTAACCCTGGCAGTGGTGCAGTCCTCCAGTATACTTGGTTTTTTTTTTAATCATATGTTGCTTATATATTTCAAAAGCAGCGCTGGTTAAAATGTCACAGTTAGTGCAATGTTCTCTGGACATCAAATACTCTGGGATATCCTGTACTCAATTTTCCTCATGCATGATCTGTACTTACTATTCAGTGCACATTTGTACTCAACATTTTCTAATCTCTTCTCGCAGTTACACACGCATGACAATAAATTTGTCTGATAGCCTAAGTCAAGCGATAGCCAATTGCTAGCCCATTTTATATCATCCACTATCATTTTTCTGAATGAAGTAGATATGAAAATTGAGATCCAATCTATGTTAAAGAAAAAATATATGTAGATTACAAAAATGCTAACAGTATATTGTTAAATTGGGGAACCTCCGTGAATTTGTTAAGGGAAGGGTAAGAGCCACACCCTGATTTCAAAATTAGAGCCAAGTTACAATTGACGTCAGTATTACATAAACTGTAATGGCTAGAGGGTAATTTAGACCAGAACTGATCCTTACAGTTCTGGTAGCAAAAAAGAGAATAGATTTCAATTTTCCTTCCTAGATCAACAGTAAATATTTACACCATGACTGAAATAAGATCAAAGATCTCAAATTATCTGTACAAGGAGGATATGCCTTTCACTTTATACTTGCTATACATTTAATATGCTGAAGAAAGATTTACTCCCATTTGATTCATGGTCCTATTCAAAGTTTATCTTTTACTTATGTTGTGATAAAACTGCAAGTAAAATTTTATGACTTTCAAATTAAACTTTTCAATTTGGGAAGCTGATAGATAAATACGCCATTGGGAATGAGCGGCAAATCCGTGCAGGAGTTTGATGGACCTCGTTTCAAAATAGTTTTAATCATAGAATTGTCACAGCACAGGAGGAGACCATTCTGCCCGTTGCATCTGAGCCAACCCTCTGCAACAACAACTCAGCTAGTCCCTGTAGCGCTGCAAATTTTTTCTTATCCCTTCTGATAATTAGTCAGTTCCCTTTTCAAGTCACAATTTAATCTTCCTCCAGCACACTCCCGTGCTGTGCATTCCAGATTCTAACCATTTGCCAAGTAAATTGTCTTAATTTTAAATCGATGTTCTCTGATTCTCAACCTTCCTGCTAATGAGGACAGTTTCTCCACATCTACTCGGTCCAGAACTCTCATGATTTTCAATGCTTATGTAGCCCATTCACTGGTATAATTGTTTGGCTGTTTCCCTAAGCAGAAAACCCACGTAGCAATGCTCTGAGTCCTGACTCCCCAAATGAAATCTGTAACACACACAAGCTATTGCAATTGATATTTAGGTGAGACTTAATCCCATCAACGTTGGCATAGTCAAGAAGAGCAGCTATATTTAGAAGATGATATTCCAATTCCTGAAATGCTTGTGAAAACTTAACAAGATACACCAGTTAAAGAAATCATTATAAATTTTGATTATGGTTGATAAATCAATCATGTACAGTGATATAAGGAAGCTGTAAATGCTATGAAAATATGACCACTTCTTTGAATGGGCAGTGCGTGATTTAAGCCAAACCACATTTTACCCTCTATAAAAGTGTCAAATAATGGAACAAATTTTGAAATTAAAATTGCATTAATGTTTTGGGTTTACAAGCTTCAGTTGTCAGTTCTTGTATCTCCAGCGGTTGTAAAACTTATTTTTGTCCTTGAATTATAGTTTATAGTTTTATGTTAACAAACATCATGTTTCACTTTGTGGCCCTAATTTTACCGGCACAGCCGCCTGAGGCTCTTAAGTTCATGCCTGAGGCCAATGGGGAATGCCGTTCTGTGAGCCTCAGCTGCCGGGGTTTCAGGTCGGCTGTGCTAATAAAATCAGGGCTTGTATGTTAATTTTGTCATCATGGGTGCCTGACTGTATTTGGTGCAATTCGATATAAATGGATCCTGCCCTCAAGCATGCCACGCAGTCTTCCTGATCTGGGTGTTGCCATCCTTTAGAAAGCAATATTAGCTCTTCGTACAGAAGCTGCATTTTCTTCAACGTGGTGTTGCGAATTAGAAGATTTGGATGTACCGATTGTGTTTTTACAACTCTTCAAGATTTACCATTTTTGCGGGTTGTTTTCCTATTTTCCCAATCTTCCGATCGTAGTTAACAGCTGAGAAATTAGTTTCTAATTTGCTCCAGTTGCCTTTTCTATCTATCCTTTATATATATAATTTCTCCTGTCTGATTACATATAGTCTTACATATCTCAGAAAGACATACTGGTTAGGTGTATTTGCCATGTTAAAATTCTTCCTCAGTGTACCCAAACAGACGCCGGAGTGTGGCGACTCGGTGATTTTCACAGTAACTTCATTGCAGTGTTAATGTAAGCCTACTTATGACACTAATAAATAAACTTAAAATTAATATCAATCCTTAATTGTCCATGTATTCTATGCATTAGGTGAAAAGGAAAAGTTAATTGGAAGATACTATACTGTTCTTCTATATTTTGATACCAGCTCCTGTGTTAATAACTAGTATATGTATTTTAAATACGTAAAATATTATCAGACTATTCAAATAACGATTAAGAAATACTGCTAATTGAGATACTATGCAAATATGAAGTTGCTGCAATGGGGCTTTCCCGAGCTTTAGGTCAAAGAAGCTTTTCATGAATAACTTGCTAAAATAATTGTGTTTTCACAATTTTGTTTGTGATTGAAAAGCTTTCAGATTTGCTTAATGCACAACATGCTAACTTGTCTGGTAGGAATACAGGCACCACGTACATTTTATAAAATGACACAGTGAAGCGAGATGCTCTTTACAAGGTAAGAAGAAAGAACTTTTTTTTAATGTATTAACGACTCCAAAGTGCAATGGAACAAATGCTGTGACAAAAGGTCCTCCGGACTCGAAACGCCAGCTCTTTTCTCTCCTTATAGATGCTGCCAGATTTTCTGAGAGTTTTCAATATTTTCTCTTTTGGTTTCAGATTCCAGCATTTGCAGTAATTTGCTTTTATTTTGACAAATGTTGTGTGTTTATTTATGAAAACTACATCTATAGAACATAAGGAGCAACTGAAAACTCACTGCTGCCTGGAATATCTCAGCCTTCTCTCCTATAAATGTCCTACATAAATGCTATGAGAGAACCATTGACTCTTGAGTAAGCAGCCATGCAAGTCATGGAGGAATAGGCATACTATTCAGTTGGGAACACCATATTGTGCAGTCACCCCTTATATGTTATCAAGTTAAGGTATAAAGCAAAAGACCAAAAAAAATGAACACCCTTAAGTAGACAGTTTGGCAAAATGAAGCACAGGCATAAATCAGGCTAACTACTGGGCGATGGCAGGAATGATGTAAGTAAGAAATGGTTTGGTAATGTAGATGTAAGTAGGTTTCTGATGCTTAGGGTTTCATTTTTATTCTTGAATTCAGATCACAATCGTGGTTTAAAAAAAATCAAACAAATAATGCTTTATGGATCAGAAGTAAAACAAAATGTCTGTAATCAAAAAATGTGTGTAATAGTAAAATTAGATCACAGCAAGAAATATTTTGTAGAAACAAAAATCTGGGAGTAAATGTGTTCACTATTTCTGCTGAATATCCTTTCATTTATTTGTAGCTATCTTATATATATGGCCCGTTGTTTCCACACAAGTAGAAAAATCTATCTTACATTGAGTCTATCAAACTCCTTATCAGGTTTTATTCTAAATTCATCATTATTAAGGATGAACAGTCCAAAATCACCAGAAATATAAGTTTTTTGTGAGATAACTGCAGCGATTTCTTTCTGAACGCTCTAGAACTCTGTCTTCAGACAGAGACTATGTGAATTGCTGATTGAAAATTATATAGAAGTTCGAAGAAAAGTTATTTTACAATACAGGACCTTGACTTGCTACATTAATGAGGCTGAAATTGACGTTTTTTTTCTCTGCTTATTTTGAGACTGGTTGGAAATGTTGGTTGGTTGATTGAGAGTGCAAATGCAATTGTAAATTAAGGCCAAATTCTATGCATCTCCCACCCCCGTCCTCCCAACCCCCTCAGCCCTTTTTTGATGTGTTCTAAGGTGGGCAGGGTAGATAAAATTGCAAGGATGTGATTCCCTCTGAGACCTTACCTGAACTGAAATGTCACAATTTGCATGGTCTCGGAAGGGACACCCTCCCTTGTCTCTATTAAAGCCCTTGAGTGGTCACTTGATGGTCTTTTCCTGCCCAGACTCAATTTTTAGACTGATCGATAAATGACAGATCAAAGAGTGAAAGTGACAATTGAATTAAGTTTAATTTTGGGCAAAGAAGAGGATGGCGATGGGAATGCCTCCATCTGAATGTCCCTTCTGAGTGGGGCTGCCCTGTCATTAGGGCCCAGTGACCTCCAGACCTCTCTTTTCCCCCACCCCAACCTATCCCCTGAGACGCCAACCGCTCCCCAGCATCCCCCCAGGTCCTCCTTACTCCCCTCCTTCCCCCAGCCCCTGCCATTTAACTTTCCACTGAGGTCTGGCACTTAGTTCCAGGCAGCTGTTTACAGTGCCTCTTCTGGCCACTGTAACGCTGTTCCTGGAATGACGGGAGCACTACCAGTGCTCTTCAAGGCAGGACCTCCTCCAGGTAAAGACAAAATACTGCAGATTCTGGAATCTGAAACAAGAAAGAAAATGCTGCAAAAACTCAGAGTCAACATTTCAAGTCAGAATGATCATGGTGGCTCTGACAAAGGGTCATCCAGACTCGAAATGTTGACTCAGTTCTCTCTCCACAGATGCTGTCAGACCTGCTGCGATTTTTCCTGCATTTTCTGTTTTTGTAGTTATCCCAGTGACAGGCAGGAATCTTGCTTTCTGCCAGTTAACACTCCATTAGAGCATGAAATGGCATTGGGCCCGCAGTCAGAGGGGATGCGTTCTCTCACAACTCTTCAGATGGCAGGGACCAGGCTCCCAACGCCCTGGAAATTTTGGCCTAAATGTTGTGATTTTTGGATTTGGCACATTGCTGCCTGCAGAGGCAATAAAAATTAGCTTCCAGATTTCTCCACTCTTTCATCATCTGCAATGCACAGACTCTCTGCTCAGTGATGTTACAGACTGTAATCTAATGAAGGGCCCAGATGGTTTAAATATACAACTGCGAGGAGGAGCATTAAGAGCAATTGCAAGGCAATTATTTAATCAATGGGTTTTGATGGCAGCTAACATGATTCGTAACTTTCATGTGAACCCTGATTATGAATATTATTATCTTTGATCTTATACATTCACATCAGTTTTGAAACTGGGGACTACAGGCAGTGACTCATCCGTGTGGACATCTATGCACACTCGCATGTCCTAGTCATACGATTGTGTTTAAATAAGGAGATTAATTATCATTAAATGCTTTCTTTATATTCAGTGCCAAGTTAATTGCAGGTATAGCTGGTCAATAAATATTTATTTACTGACAGTTGTGTCCACAGATGAGCTATCTGTTTCCCTCCCTGCCTCCCCACTCCATCACTCATGGATTGCCACACCCATGAAAACCTTCCGGGAATTAAAGTAGATAAAATTCAACTCTGGTCAGTATATAAGTCATGCAAAAGTGGATCAGCTGCCTGTTATGTATTCCACTTGACTTATGATTTCAACCAGGCAAGATTGGCTGCTGACTCCCCACCTACCCATTTTATGTCCTCACATGCCTCCTTTAATACCCCAACTCCATGTGTGCCGGAGAACATTAGACACAGTGGCTAGCCAGCCTTTCAAAGTTTTTACATTCTTCAGAGGGTGCCTCCATTTTGATAGATCCTTGTGCCCCTCCCCTTCCCCATCCTACATCAACAACACCCACCTGTCCAGGTGGGGCTGCCAGCTAACTGGAACCTCAGGCACTTCCACTGTTCCTCCTAGCCGCACTGCCTATCCTTAATTAGTCATGATGTGGAGATGCCGGCATTGGACTGGGGTAAACACAGTAAGAAGCCTGATAACACCAGGTTTAAGTCCAACTGATTTATTTGATAGTAAACTCACAAGCTTTTGTGGTTCCCCTCTTCATGAGAGTAAATCTCCTGATGAAGAGGGGAACCTCAAAAGCTTGTGAGTTTACTATCAAATAAATTGGTTGGACTTAAACCTGGTGTTGTCAGACTTCTTACCATCCTTAGTTATACAAGGCTACCGAAAGCAGCCTCTTAACTGGCTGCCACCACGAAAGTTTCCTTTATGGTCCCACCACAAACACTCCCAGTTTCAGTTTGGTGTCGGGATCAGGACCTTGGAACTAAAATCCAGCCTGGAGTCTCTGTTACTATAGTGGAAAGAGGAATTCCAGCCAAACACATTAAATATTCATTTGTTAGTACCCCACAGAGTACTTTCAGGATTTTTGGAGAGAGTTCAATTGAAACTTGCTGTCTTTCCACCATTCTTGCTGAGTTTTTTACTGCTACTGATGATTTATGTCATATCTCACTGTTTGTTTCAATGTTTTTGGTGGCAATTGTTATTTTTTCCCTTGCGTTTCATTTATTTCTGGTGAGCTGCAGCTTTTGGAGCCTTACTTTTAGTGAGTCAAAAGACTCTTTTAAAAAAATTGTTTTGTGTCAAGTCCCCTTTAAGGAGAGATAACTGCATCATTAGCACTATGTCACCAACAAGGTACCGTCTAAAGAAGATTCAAGGTAGTGGGACTCCTTGTAAAGGAATTCCATTTTTTTTCTAATTCTCTCTTTAAAAGGCTCCTTGATGCCAGATCTTTGTATTTAACATGCCCACTGAGAGATTTATAGACATTTGGCCAGAAACAACCCCCTATAAATACAGCTTCACAGCACATTAGTGATTGCGCTTCCATAATAACAGCTCAAATGAAGAGGGCCCAAAAAAGGGGCAAAATAAATTTTAAAAGCACTGAATCTTTGTGAGAAAGCTGGATTGTATTAATGTGGAAACTCTTTGATCGGAGTGTGCGATAGTTTTTGAACACCGCGACTACCCGATCACTTTCAAGCAGTGTTAGCCTTACTCTTTGACTTTTGATGAGGAAAATATTAATCCTCCTGACTCATTCAGGCATATCACCCACCTCTCAATGTGCTGGAAAACTTACAGATCCCAGACAACATTCACAAGAATAAATTTACAACATGAACATTTGTCTTTTCTGGCACTGAGCTCCCGCAACAATATATATTTACTTTTGAAAATATGCTTAAATTCCTGTTTACCCTCTGAGATCCTGATTTGACTGATGGTCTTCATTTGTTAGACATAGTAATAGCAGGGATTTTTAGCAGTGAGGCACGACCCGAATGGGTATTATTAGAAAGAGAGAAATGGAACCGGTATTTTCTCTTTCCTATCTACTCTTTTGGATCTCTTGCATAAGCTATCTTATTTTTGGACCACTGCTCTTGATCCATCTGTCCAGAGATGCTTGATGTCTATCTCTTGACTTTGTTCTCAGCCTTGGGCATTGGTTTGTGTTGGCAAGAGTGGCATTTGTTGCCCACCCTGGGTTGTCATTGTTTGAAGCAGCTGAACTGGTTTGGTCAGTTCAGAGTCAATCACGTTAGTATGCAGTTATAAGTCGGCCAGACTGGGTAAGGATAGCAGGGCTATTCGCTACAGGAGACTCAGGGAGTTTTACAACAATCCTGCATTTCACTTTGCTTTTTTTTTCCCAGGCTTTTGAGAACTGAATTCACGTTCTCAAAGTGCCATGCTAGGATTAGAATTTTGGCCCCTTGTTTTCGCCACAACAGGCAAGTAAAAATCCCTGAAATGAGAGGAAATCTCTAACTTTTGCCCTGACCGTGTTATGGACTGGAATTAGGTTAGAGAATCACACTGGCCATTTTTACTGGCTAATTTAATCACCAGCTGCCTCCACTGGAGTGAGATTTTTGAACCCTAACTGATTGAATCCCAAAATGTGCAGAGCAGACCAGGTAAGGGGAGGTCATAATGTGATGGATTCCTTAAATAACAAGGATATCCTTCTGGAGAGGTACTATTTCCTTTTGGATAAGATTCTGGGGCACTTTTTGTCGAGGTAAGGCACCATTTTGTTGAGGTAAGGCACTCTTTTATCGAGGTAAGGCACCCTTTGAGACAGTTAGGATTGAATATCTTTGTGTACTTTTAACACACAAACATGTTGGAACGGTAAAGCTGTCTAAGAAGTGTCAAGGTGTCCAGGAGCTGTCAAAGGACACTGGTGAGTTGAAATGAAAGAAGTAAGGGCAAGAGCAATGGATATGGGTGGCATGAATTGCCATGGGGTTATGAGGGGCAATGGTAAGGGCTTGAGAGGCATGAATTGAAAAAAAGTTATGAGATACCATGAGGGGTAGATGGGAATATGGATTGGCACAAGTTGGCATGGATGGGGCATAGGGAATGTATGGGGGAGGAAGGATGTGAGGACTATCAGGATATTTTTGTTTTATTATATTTTTTTAAAAATTTGGACCCAGGGTTCTACTGCAATGCCCCCTAAATCTTTTTTGAGGTGTGATCCTGTTTTAATACCTCGGACTTCATGTGTCTCTGAGGTAAAAGTTTGGAATGGGAGTTGTCGAGTGCGAGAGGTGAGGAGTTGATTGATGAGTGGTAGAGAGGCTGGTAAGTGTAAGCTTGTCTCTCCCTTTCTTCACCCCCATCTTCCCCTCCTTCACCTCCTCCAGTAGAATCTATTGGGTTACTAATCCATGCTTCTGGATTACTACTCCAGCAGCATTAACATTACGTTGGCATACCACAGTTGTTTACACAGTGGGTAACATGTGTTTTATGAGAAAGGAAACATATTGATCCTATTTATACAAAGCCAGTTGCGGCATTTTCCTTTGACTATGGTGGCCAGACTGAGTAAACTGCTATTCAGCCTTTTCACTCATAGCTGACAAGCCGACATTTTGAGTTATTGGAATCCTTGCAAACTGGACCGGCTTTGGAATTTCTGAGACATCTAATGTATTCACCAAGGCAATGACGAACGAAAGTCTCTACAAAGAATCTGACAGTTAGTACACAACTAGTTTCTGTGATTTGTCAACACAATGCAAATGCAAAAGACTTCTCTCAACCATGCTTAACAATTAATTTACCAAGTGGTTATTGTAAGTTAACAAAATATCCATCAACAGTTTCCTAAAATTTATTGGTTAATTGAAGAATAATGGACACTAGAATATTAGAAAAGTAATATCCTCCTCGGGATCCCAGGTAAAACAGATAACAGCCAGTAGCTGAATCCTGAGGTTATCCAAGAATCTTCTGTCATCTTGTGATTGTTGGCTTTGGGCAAATGGTTTTGCTTCATTTGGTTGCCAGGGTTCTTACACCAACAGCCCAATTTCCTTGTTAAACTGGCACATGATGGCATCCACCCTGAAGGAGTGATGATTGGGGCGCTGTGACAATAGGCGAGATTTTCGGGCAACCTACCATGTGTTTCTTGGCAGCCTGGCATTTGCCAGCGGCAGGATCTGCTGGTCCCACTGTTGTTTGTGGGGTTTCCTGTTGAATGCACCCCTTACTGCCAAAAAACCTTCAACCGGGTGTGCTGTTGGAGGCACTGGAAGATCCGGCTGACATGAATGACCTGAAAATTCCAGCTTATTTACCGCCCTGACTGCCATGGGAATCAGAATAGGCAATGAAAAAGTCTGTTGACCTTTGGTGGGATTTTACAGTTTTGGGATAACAAGCATAAAATCCCATCTTATTACCAGAATTGTATTGCCTTGCCCACCCGAGGCTCATAAAATCCCACCCGAGGCTAACAGAGAATGTTGTTCTGCAAGCCTCACCTGCTCCAATTCTAGGAAGGGCGTTCCAGTACAATTTTGTCCTATATCTTTATCATATGAGGATCTAATTGGTCTATCTAAATTACATGGTCAGCATACTGCAAAATGAAAATACTGTAAATGTTGGAAAGCTGAAGGCGAAACAGGAAATGCTGGAAATATTCAGGTGGTCTAGCAGCATCCGTGATGAGAGAAGAAACAGAGTTAACTTTACAGATTGGTGACATTTTATCAGCAACGATAGATCATCAACCTGAAATGTTAACTCTGTTTTTCTCTCCACGGATACTGCCTGACCTGAAGAATATTTCCAGCCTTTTCTATTTTCAGTCAGCACTTTAAAGCCCACTAAGTAGTATCATTTCAAAGACCAAATTTAGTCACTGTCAAATTTGTGTACACAGGAGTGAATCAGCCTCTGGGCTCAAGGAAAGCCTGACCTCTGCACTTGTGTGGTTGGAAAACTACACCTCCAACTCTTGTGTGGCTTCACATTCTATTTTCTACCATTTCAGTCTGAGATCAGATTTGCAGTGTGGTTTGCCAGCTGCACAGGAGTGCATGAGGAGTGGCTGATTAGAACGTTCACTTTGGTTCTTCAACACAACTTCAGCCTGGCTCCCAACAGTGTTCAGAAGTCTCCTAAGCCACACGTCTTACCTCCATCAATCCCACCAAACTCTTGCGTGCTCATGCCCCCTCAGATATCTCGTGCCACCTTGATATACCATGTATCCTCCTTGCCCACTCAGATTTCCCCAGTCACCTCTATGTCCCCATGTATCCTCCATTCCCTCTCAGATTATCCATACTACCTCTACGTGTCATCCAATTACTTAGACCAAGACCTGCCATGATCTGATTCAAAGACAAAGTTGGTTCAAGGGGGTAAGTAGCCTAATCCTGCTCCTATTTCTTATGTTCTTATAGACAGCCAAAGGAGTGCAGAGGTTTGTTTAAATAAACATATCCGAAAAAAGTGTTCTGTGCATTTGAAATTCAATGTAACTTTTAATAAAATTCTCAAAATACAATATCACTATTAGAAATAAATATTTTGAGCTACGTTAGGCCTAATATATCCAATCCATCCATCACCAAATTGCTATTATCCCCAGTACTGCATTAGTTCCTCTTCATTGCCTCATTCTTCATTGCAACTAAAATTTTCACCCACCCTTTTGTCATCTGTACATTAGACATTCTGCAGACATTAGTCTGCAGGCAACTAAGGAATGAATGACTACCAGGCAGAGTAGGAGGATTGGGCAACCTCCTGTGGTCATTTTGCTTTGGATACTGTTGGAGGGAATGGCCTCTCAGAGGAAAGCAGTAACTGCTCGATTCATTGTAGAATGGTAGCTCTGCTGCATGGGAGGGGAGAAGAATTTTTGGAAATGCAATGGTTGTAGGAATTCAATTGTAAGAGGAATAAATTTACATTTCTGTGGTTGCAAACAAGAGTCCAGGATAGCATATTGCTCCCTAATGCTGAGCTCAAGGATGTCTCAGAGTAGCTGCAGGATATTCTGGAGGGGGAGGATCAGTAGCCAGTGGTCATGGTGTACACTGGTACTAATGACATATGTTTCAAAAAAAATGATGTGTTCCTAAAAGTTGAATGTAGGGAGTTAGGAAGCAATTCACAAAGTAGGACCTCAAAGATAGTGATCTCAGGATTACTACTAGGATCACATGCTCGTCAGAGTTGAAATAAGTGAAATATCAGGTGAATAGAAAGATAGTGCAAAAGGAAAAGTTTCAGATCCCTGGGATATTGGAACTGGTTCTGGGGGAGGTGGGATCAGCACAAACTGGACGAGTTACACCTGGTCAGGACTTGGACTGATGTTCTCCGGTGCAGTTGGCAAAGGCTTAAACTGAACCAGCAGGGGAATGGGAATATAAGCAGGGTGACAAGGGAAAGGAAAACAGACATTGTAATAGAAGTAAGAACAGTAAAATGTAAAAACAGTAAACAGGGTAATCAAGAGCGAGAGGCATCATAAGGCCATGGTACGAAGAAAAACTAGGTTGCTTAGAGGTTGTGAAAAAGCATCTCTAAAGGCTTTGCATCTTAATGCAGGAAGCATTCAGAATAAGGTAGATTACTTGTTAGTGCAAATTGAGGTAAATAGATATGATCTTTTAGCCATTACAGAGACATGGGCCAAATTCCGGGTGGGCAACATTCCCAGAACGGAAATTCCTTTGGCCTCAGCTGGGATTTTACAATCTCACCTGAGTGAGGCTGTAAAATTCCACCCATGATTAAAAGATCGAAACTGGGAATTTAATATCCGGTGATATTTGACCTTTTGGAAAGAAAGAAAAGAAGGAAAAGTTTGTGTGGTAGCACTGTTAAGAGGAGATGAAATGAGGTCAATTGTGAGAGATGATCATTTGGGTCCATTTGGGTGCAGGTAAAAAAATGTTAGTAACAGAAGTAGTGCATAGACACCCAAACAGTAACCACGCTGTAAGTAAGGGTATAAATCAGCAAATAATAGGAGCATGGAACAGGAATAGAGCAATAATTTTGAGTGATTTTAATCTTCACGTTGATTGGCTTAATCAAGTTGGAAAGAGTAACCATGGCAACAAATTCATAGAGTACATTAGGGATAGTTTCCTAGAATAATATGTCATGAAAGGACCAGGAAACAGGCTATTTTAGATCTGGTGATAGGTAATAGAGGAGGTTTAATAAATGACCTCAGAGTGAAAGATTTCCGAGGAAGTGCTGATGGAATTTAATATTCAGTTTGAGAGTGAGAAACTTTGGTCAGAAACAAAGGTGTTTAACTTAAATAAAGGGACGTACAATGAAAGGAGGATAAGAGCTAGCTCAAGTGGATTGGGTAGATAGATTAGCAGAATCACAATAAGCTAATGAAATGAGGGTAGAGTTAGCCAACGTGGACTGGGAAGATAGATTTGCAGGAATTAAGCAGACATTGAAGGAGTTAATTCATGACTCAGCAAAAAAAAATCCCAGCAAGGAGCAAAGATTTTAAGGGAAGGATAAACCAACCATCGCTAACTAAGGAAGTTAAAGAGAGCATGAAATTGAAAGAAAAAGCATAGAAGGAGGCAAAAGGCAGTAATAGTTCCAGTGACTGGGATAAATTCGAATCCAGCAAAGGAAAACTAAGAAGATAATAGAGAAAAAATAAACTATTATTTCAACTCATCCAATGTTTCATTAACTTACTCTACCCAGAGGTAAATCCTACTTGTCTCTGATTATTCTTAACACCATTGATTCCAACAGTACCAGTGCATCTCTTCAAGTTCTTCAATATCATTTACAAATTCCACTTTTACTTCTACGACTTCCAACAGTCCAGCAGCTGAACTCATATTCTTCAGTCTTCTAAGTGTGATATAGTGTCATCTTCTCTCCCTCCATCTGATCTATCACTGATGTTAGAACATTCAATCATAGACTCATTTTGTAGAATTCTTCTCCAAAACTCCTCCAACTTGCCACATTTGATCCCAGCATGAAAGCCTCCTTTCTTTCATTGTATTTTGAATTGGCTCACATAGCCTTTCACCTAATTTCTTCATGCCCATTTATCTCTGCTCTCATTCAATGCAGTGAAAATTTTGTCATTTTAAAGGCAATTTAAAAATGAAAATTGTTATTGTAAGTGGGTACTATACAATGAGTTAACTGAGTTGGTTCTGGTCATCATCCATACACTGAAGTTACTTGTATCAGAATGAGAATGTTAAGTGTGTAACCTAAATTATGTAATATGGGGCTTTTCATTTTGGAAGGGATTCTCCAATTTTATTCATGTCTGGTCTGCTACCAACAAGAATGGAGAATTCGATGTTCAGCCAAAACATCATTCACTGCAGCAGCACCGGAGAATCCCGACTGCGGATGAGGTTGGAGGTTTCCAACCTTTTTTTCACATGCAGTAATGCTTATCCTGCTAGATAAATAAAAAGCCAGTGCTTCTAGCACACATCATGTTGAATGATGCTTTAATCCTGTCCAAGTTGAATAAGTTGTTGACTCAGTTATGCAACAAACACTGTGAATAGTGTATAAATCCTGATCCTACTGAATGAATAAGACCTGGAGTTAGTTAAGCCACAGATATCGTGGCTGGCCCTTTAATTCGTTTCCTTGCTTAATAAGGAGGAACATAGTTAGCCGAATAAATATAGTGACTCATTTCTTGACTTTTGCCCTTCAGGATAAATGGGCACTTTATGCAGTTAGTATAACTAATGCCGTAAATCGTGCTTTCATCCGTACCTAGCTAAACAGGAAGTTCATATAATTTCACAATAAATTAAGCAGACATGAATTGTCTTAAATCAAATTAGATTCAAAACATCATAAATATATCTGTTGAAGTAGCAGGAAATAGTCAAAAAGAGGCAAAAATGATAAATCGATCTTATTGTCAATTAACTTAGAAGTAAGAGACACACAGCACTTTGTGCTTAGAGGAAGAAGAATAATATTGGTTTTCAGTCAACGAGTATTCCATTTGGAATTCATTTCAGAAAAAATCTAAACTTGAAAGGATTGGGGGGGTGGTAAATATTCAATTCCATTTCACTGACTATTAATCAAAACAGAAGAGTTCATATGTCAGGGCTGACAATTGTCGGGCCCAAATTCCCAGCTATCTACTGCCCCATTTTTCAGCATGAATTGGAAAACAGTTGATCAGAATTTTAAATAGAAACTTTATAAAATCCTCACTGAAGGCTTGCCTAAAGTGATTTTTGAGCAGGCCTCATTTTCAGCAATGTCTCTTCCGCAAGTGGTTGAAATCTCATTAAAATATTTCCAAAAGAGGGAAAATAACAGTAAAATGCAGCTTTTTCACTAAAAATAAACAAATTACAGTTCAGAATTGTATCCAAAGAAGTCTTGCACAATGCTTTAATTTAAACAATGGGTTCAGCTCTAATCTTAGAAGGTCTACAGTCAACTAAGTAATGTTTTATGACTTTGGGCTTTGCGTATTCACTTCTGTGGAATCATTGGAAAATTGGATATGGGCCTTGCCAAGTTTACCAACTTCAGTCTCTCCCAATAAAATATTTCTATGGAGCTGAATCACACTGCCCTATATTTACATGTACAATACCTTAAGGCAGAATTTTCCAGCCCTTCCAGCTGCCTTTCATGGCATGCCCCAACGGCAGGGCTGACAAACCATCCAAATTTCCTTTGACTTTGGCAGAACTGGAAGATCTCCCTGGTGGCTTGCTGTCTCCACCACAGGAAAACCGGGTGGGAGGCGAAGCTGGAGAATTCCAATCTTAATGTCCGGTTGCACCCCTTGGCAATCCAAACATGGTGCTCAGGTATTTTATACATGTCTTTCTTCAAATCACTGAGACGTTTGTTGAAATGTATTAATTCGCAAGATGTGGGCATTACTGGGAAGCCTAGCAATTATTGTCAGCCTTAATTGTCCTTGAGACAGTAATGGCGAGCCACCTTTATGAACTATTGGAGTCCAGGGTTGGGTAAGTATGTATACAGTACAACTTGAATGGGAGTTCCAGAATTTTGCCTTAGCCATGATGAAGGAGCTGCGATATATTTCCAATCATGTACTAACTTGACCTAGTGGGGACTTGCAGATGGTGGTGTTCCTATGTATTTGCTGTACTTCTGGCTGGTTGAGATCATAGGTTTGAAAGATATTGTTGAAGAAACCTTTTTGAGGTAAAAGTAGACAAAGTGATATTTGCTTTGAATCATTGATCTATTTTTCTTCCACAAAAATGTATGATTAGTATTGCTTAGCTTGAATTGATACAAAACAGAGAATATTTTGCACAGCGGTGGGTTGTGTTACTTGTCTAAAAAGAGAATAATCCCCCATATTCTGTCACAGCCACATTTCATTTATCCTATAGCAATAGTTTGCTCTCTGACTGTTTAAATGCCTTTTATTCTGAAACCCTTTAATCCGTTTTCCTTGCTTAATAAGGAGGAACGTAGTTGGCCAAATAAATATAGTATCTCATGTCTTGACTTTTACTTTTCAGGATAATGGGAACTTTATGCAATTAGTATAACTAATGCCGTAAGTCGTGCTTTCATCCGTACCGAACTAAACAGGAAGTTCATATAATTTCACAATAAATTGAGCAGGACATGAATTGCCTTAAATCAAATTAATTCCAAAAGCATCATAAATATATTTGCTGAAAGTGTTAGAAAGTCTGACATTTCCATGTACCAACACAGATCAAAGTGTTTTCAAGCGTTAGTTGGGCTTTTCCTGACACTGACAAGGTATTTCCCAGTGGCAGAAGCCGTCTGCCATTGGTCAGTGTTATGATATTCCAATCCCATCCATGTCTACAGGGCTTCGCATGTCCTGCACCCATCACTACTGGGGAATGTGCTTGGGGGTGTGGGGGATTGCCATCAACGGGACCAAAAGAGATCCCGCTGATGGGAAGGGCTGGAAATTTTGTTCATTGTGGTAAGAGAAGCCTTTGTAAAAAACCCAAACAATTTCAAGGACCAGATTTTAAAAATGCCCCTACATAAATGGTACAGTCAGGTGATGTAAGATGGCACGTTCTTAACTCTAAAAATGGGTATGTTTATCTGAATTTGCTTCTCCCAGACAACAAGCAACTTGCTAAGTGCTGATTTCAAGTCAAATCGTTCTTCTAGATCTAGAGAATGAAATTTGGAAGATTTTAACTTTTGGACCTCATTTTACATGGCTTAACCATGGAATGAAGGTAAAGCTGCTACCTGGGGGACACAAAATGAGATGCTGGCCAAGTATGTTTGGATGGTGCCCATGGGGAAGGGTATGTGTTCTAACCACCCATATCCAGTTGCCTGAGAATTAACTTCTCCATTCGGGGCCCAATGTAACTGATGGCATTAAGACATCAGATTGTCAGGATTTCACCTACAGGTCTGACTACAGTGAAAACTAACTAATTGAAGCTGAGGTAGGTGTGTTTTTTTAACATTTAAAACATATTATGAAGATTTAGGTGTTCACTTTCCAGATCTCCCCTCTGTCAAACATCACAGACTTGTCATACCAAACATCGCCCTCCTCATGGGCCCCAATTCATACTTACTTTGCCAAGAATCCAGAGGCAGAAGCTTTAGTCTCCTCCCACAAGCGAGCCACGTAAAATGAAGTCCAGGAGGTAAAACTTTCCAAGCTTCATGCTCTTACCCTGCAAGAACTACTCTCACCCCAAATTAAAGACGGTACTTAAATAATGTATTGTTTAATATCTGAGTGAAGCAGCTTCAGATTAACACGTTTACCATTGTTACTGCTGATTATGGTAGAGATCTCTGAACACAGAACAGTACAGCACAGGAACAGGACCCCCAGACCCTTCTGACCTTCCTCAGCATTTTCTTGTGGCAGGATCTTTTTGTTCCACCACTGTCAATGGGAATTCTTATTGAAGTCACCGCATGCCACTGGGTAACCCATGGCTGGGGATGTGCTGCTAACGTGACCAGAGAATCCTGCCCATGTTTTTGAAACTCACGAGAGTTGCCTTTAAAATCTCAAAATGCAAAGGCACTTTTTCCCCAATTTGTTTTTGTGGAAAAACAAAAATCCAGAAATGGGATACTGATATATACTGAGATTGCTATCACTCTCTAACATACAGTAAGCTAACACCTAGTAACAGAAAAATTGCATGATACTGAGCTACTTCCATTAATTACAAAACCTACAATCTATTATCTAATCATTACGATTTATAATCACAGAATAGAATCCCTACAGTGCAGAAGGAGGCCATTTGGCCCATCGAATCTGCACTGACCACAGTCCCACCCAGGCCCTATTCCCATAATCCCTTATATTTACCTGCTAATCTCCTGACACTATGGGGCAATTTAACATGGCCAATCAACCTAAATCTGCACACCTTTGGACTGTGGGAGGAAACCGGAGCACCCAGCAGAAACCCACACAGACACGGGTAGAACATGCAAACTCTACACAGATAGTGACCCAAAAAGGGATCAAACCCAGGTACCTGCTGCTGTGAGACAGCAGTGCTAACCACTGTGCCACCATGCCGCCCATAATGTATTCCTAGAAATCAATACACAGCTGCCTAGTAGGACATTCAATTGCTAAGCTATCCTATAGGTACTTAAACACAACAACAATGTGGATGACTCTGAAATGCTTGTGAAATGGCCTAGCAAACCACTCAATTCAAGGGGAATTAGGAATGGGTAATAAATGCTGGCCCAGCCAGTGATCCCTGAATGAAAAGAACTTGTTTTTACATTGTGCTTTTAATGTAGTAAAATGGGACACGATTTTCACAGGGGTGTAACAAGATGATATTTCATACTGTACTGCCAAGAACCTTTGGGTGAGGAGAATGTGTGGAGCATTTTAAAGGAGAGCAAGGTAGAGAGGCAAAGAGGTGTAGGGAGGTGATTCCAGTGTTTAAGCCTTATATAGTCAATGATGTAGCTGGGGATGTTGTAGCGGCTGCGGGTGGTGATGGTGGTGGGGTGGGGAGGTGCTGGTGAAATCTGTGGTGGACAAAATCACATACCACACAACCACCAGAACAACAAAATTTTAAGTCTACGTTATTTCAAATAACTCTTAACTGTTAAGTCCAACCCTTAGATGTGGTGGGCTAGTCAGATTAAAGATCATTCCGCAAGTAAACCAAAGTGTTCAGTTTTCTAGAGCAGTAACTAACAGGGGAAACTTTTGAACTGATGCAGGCTAGCTGCTTTTGTAGCACCTTTGTTTTATTGCATTCCTCAACTTCCATTAAATCTCTTTGACTTCTGCCTCTTGTTGAGTGGGTGAAGGGGGGACAGGATGATGCCATGCATTTTGGTTGTATTTTAATTAAATTCTCCTGACCTGGGATGCGGAAGAGGCAAGAATTTGATGAGCACAGATATCTTGGAGGGTCGTTGGCCTGGACAAAATGATGGAGATAGGAGTGGCGAGGTTGTTGGAAGGATTCAAAAACAGGGATGAGAGTTTTAAAATTGAGGAGTCAGTATGGGTCAACAAGAGCAGAGGAGATATGGGAATTGAATTTGGTGCATGTTAGACCACAGACTGCAGAGTTTTGAATGAACTCAAGTTCATTAATGGCCAAGAGAGGGCATTAGAAGCTTCAAATCTGGAGATAGCAAAGGCATATGTGAGGATTTCAGCAGTTGAAGATTTGAGGCCATGCAGAGATGGAAGATGTACTGAGCAAACTGATGGATCCGTGGGCTGACAAGTCTCTGGGTCAATTTGAACTTCACCCAAGGGTCTTAAAAGAGATACTTAATGAGGTAAATACCTTGGTGTTAATTTTCCAAAAGTTCCTAGATTCTGGAAAGGATCCAACATGATTGGAAAGTGGCAAATATAACCTTTTATTCAAGAAGGGAGGAAAGCAGAAAACAGGTCAATTTGCTTGATGTCTGTCATAGAGAAGGTGTTAGAACTGATCATTAAGCAGGTTATAGCTGGGTACTTAAAGAAATTCAAGTTAACTGGGAAGCCTTGGCATGGTTATGTGAGGTGAAATCATTTTTAACAAATTTATTCTTTTTTTGAAGGAGTAACTTGTGGACATACTGTATTTAGATTTCCAGAAGGCATTTGATAAGGTGCCATGAAAGTTGTGTCAGAAAATAAAAGCTTGTGGCATAGGGGATAACATATTAGCATAGGTAGAAGTTTGGCTGGCTGGTAGAAACTAAGAGTATGCATAAATAGATCTTTGTCTGATTGGCAGGATGTGATGAGTGAAGCTCTGCAGGGTTCTATGCTGGGACCTCAGCTTTTTACAATTTACATCAAAGACTTAGATAAAACGAGTGAAGGCTTCGTAGCGAAATTTGAAGATGACACAAAGATAGGTAGGAAAGTATGTTATAAAGAAGACATCAAGAGTTTTCGAAGGGACACAGATAGGCGGAATGAAGGAACAAAAATCTGACGGTTGGAATATAATGTGGATAAATGTGAATTTATTCATTTTGGTCGGAAGAATAAAAATCAGAGAATGACTTAAACGAAGAATGACTGCAGAATTCCAAGGTACAGAGGTATCTAGGTGTTCTAGTGCAAGAGGCACAAAAATTTCTGGCTGCATTCACCCAATGATCAGAAAATACTGCCCAAGGCCAATCTTGCATGGCTCATGTCCCATTCACTACGATTTCCAGGCTCGACTGGATGGGAAAATTCCATCCCACATCTCAAATATTGTGTGCAGTTTTGGTCTCCTTATTTAAGGTAGGGTATAAATGCATTGTAAGTGGTTGAGAGGAGGCTTACTAGATTGACGAATAGAATGAATGACTGTTTTACGAGGAACAGTTAGACGGGTTGGGCTTGTTTCTACTGGAGTTTAGAAGACTTCATTGGGACATATGTGTATGTGAAATCCTGAATGACCTTGGCAAATTTGACATGGAAAGGACGTTTCCTGTTGTGGGTGAATCAAGATCTAGGGGGTACTTTTTTAAAATTAGACATAGCCCTTATAGGACAGAGGTTAGGATAATTCTTTTCTCTCTGACGGTTGTGCAACCTTGGAACTCTGTCCCACAAGACAGTGCAAGTTGGGTGGGTTGGGGGGGGTGTCATTAAATATGTTAAGGCAGAGTAGATAGAATCTTGTTGGGCAAGGAATCAAAAATTAATCAGGGTGAGGTGGGCAGAGGGGAATGGCGGGGAGGGCGCGGTAGTTGGGAATGTAGAACTCAAAACATAAACAGATTAGCCACGATCTGATCAAATGAAGGTCCAAATGGTCTAACTCTGCTCTTATTTCCAATGTTTGTATGTTCATATGATATTATAGCAGTGGAAATATGTGGTCTTAGTGCCGACATAGATATGGGACTGAAAGCTCAGGGTCATAAATGAGAATGAGAATACAATCTGCCTGGGACTGCTGCCAGGGATAGAATTGGTGACAAGGGAGAGTACTTTGTGAAGGGAACTGAAGGATGCCCTCGTAGCACCGAGGTAACTGCGCACGAATAGGGAGAGAAGCTAAATATGACAGCACTAGCAGTAAAACTGATGATGGCACCTAACATTATTACCATTTACATTTGAAAGGCAACAACATTTTTGTCACAAATAATTTTCAGTCCTTTACCCTCAACCTTGTTTTGATATGTTTGACA
Source organism: Sphyrna mokarran (assembly GCA_024679065.1). Lineage (NCBI taxonomy): Eukaryota > Metazoa > Chordata > Chondrichthyes > Carcharhiniformes > Carcharhinidae > Sphyrna > Sphyrna mokarran. Next base: position 27,702,077 of record JAGIQG010000009.1, read on the forward strand.
CCCAAATCACTTCTTTGCAGGAGGGAGAGGTGATCTTCCCTGGGGTATAGGTGTCATTGACTGCACCTACACATGTTCAACGCCTTACTGGTATTTATTCCCAGTTGATGATTATCCAAATCGGCTACAACCATCACTTAATAATTATGACTGTGAAATAATTATATTTCTAGGGAGCACCTAGAAATATAAAGGAATCATGAATTCTTTACTTTCTCTAGATTAGACAAGTTGAATGGTTGGCTCTTGAGTTACTCTCTCAAAGCATGGCCTGTGGCATTACTACGAAACCTCCATGCTGCTTAACGAAAGACATACAACAGAAAACATTAAAGAAACAAGAAACTCATTGAGCAAACATCTCAAACAATGCTCGATCTGTTTCGATCACTGTGGGAGTGTTCTACAATAGGCCCCTGAGAGTTGGCAAAATGTTGATGGTATGCTACACACTGCACAATATAGCCATTAAAAAGACACACAAGTATTTATTTCCCATGCCCAACATCTTGCTATTCTGACAAATGGTTACCAGAGATGGTAACACGCTCTTTACAGATCCTGTTGGGTTTGCTCTTATTTCCAACATTTGACAGTTATTTTGTGTATCTCTTCAGTAGCCCTGTTCACGTGGAAACCATTAATTTCAAAACTAAACATTGACAGTAATGTGTTGTGAATTTATTGATAACGTTAGTCCAATAATACTGCGTGTTAATGTGATGTGTGTCTGAGCCTGCCCCTTGTGGAATGGAAATTAGTGTCTTATCTTCCAGCTCTCTTTCTACTTCATGATGCTGCAGCTACTGAACATATAAAGGCTTTCTGCTGCAAATGGGCATGTGAATCAGCTCCTGATTGAATTCAGTGTGCAGCAAACCCAGGTGCTCCTGTCTGTGTGTCAAAGATAATCAATCCCTTTCTACCAATGAGAGCCTGTGCTCATCCATTTTCTTCCCCTGTCGGATGCCAAGAGTTACAGGCGAGGGAATGGCAGTGATTTGAGAAACATCAGCCCTAAGGCCAGGAACGATTGTGCAGAGCCATTCCTCCAGTTTCTCACCAGGGTGGGATTTTAGTGACAGCAACCATTTAATTTCAAGCCTTTTTGAAGTGGGCAGTGTATCACATCATTGTTGTTGTAGAAATTTCAGACGTAAGAAAGGCAGCATGTTACTTAGACCCAACATCATCACCACTGGTGGAGGGAGCGCACGGTGGAGTTTGCAATTTAAAATTATAAAGGCCGCTACTGTTGTACAACTGATTATCGGATAATCAATTGCACTCCCACACACAGTAACTTGTGCAAATGGTAGACAGTGTGCTGACCTGTTTCGTGGAAGCACGCTACTTATAATATGTAAATTCAGGACTGATGACAAATGTTGGACCCTAATTGCAAATGGTAAGATTCATGTGGATGGAAGCCCAAAAACAACCCAAAGAATATTTTGTAATTTTCTGGAACCCAACTCCATCACACGCTCCCCCCATACCTCCCCATCCCCACCCCATTTAGTCTCTGCCTCAGGGTGATGGGGTATTGATGCATGGAGCTTGCCAGCTGCATGCAAATGAGACCTGGGCCTCAAAATGGCTTCACGTTGACTGGATGGATTGCAATTCCCAGCTACAAGTGTGAATCAGTATTCAATCATTCTTAACTGCACCATAGAACATAGAACATAGTCCAGGTTTTCCGTTATTTGATTCTGTTATTCTGGTTCCAAAGCATATTCACTACTTGTGCGCATTTGTAGCAATGTAATGCTTTGGATCAATTTGTGTTAAATAAACAAAGGCATTTATAAACTCATCTGACTCCTGTAACACAGCATTAGTGGCCAACTATATTTATAGCAACATTCATAATCATGATGTGGAGATGCCAGACTGTGGTAAACATAGTAAAAAGTGTCACAACACCAGGTCAAAGTCTAGCAGGTTAATTTGATAGCAAACGCCACTAGCTTTCAAAACGCTGCTCCTTACCTGGTGAAGAAACAGCACTCTGAAAGCTATTAGCGTTTGCTACCTGTTGAACTTTAATCTGGTGTTATGAGACTTCTTACAACATTCATATAGCACAAGGTATAAGCACTTTGCTAATTCCCAATAAGAGGTATAAGTAAATGGGCAACACAATGGCACAATGGTTAGCATTGTTGCCCCACTGTGTCAAGGAGCCCTGGTTTGATTCCCGACTTGGGTCACTGGCTGTGTGGAGTCTGCATGTTCTCCTTGTGTATGCGTGGGTTTCCTCCGGGTGCTCCAGTTTCCTCCTACCGTTCAAAAGATGTGCTGGTTAGGTGCATTGGCCATGCTAAATTCTCGTTCAATGTAACTCAAATAGGCACCAGTGTACAGTGATGAGGGAATTTTCACAGTAACTTCATTGCAGTGTTAATGTAAACTTATTTGTGACACTAATAAATAAACCAAATTGTCACAAATTGGTGTGCACTTTCTGCTGCACTTAGGTCCAGACTTGAATCATTCTGGCAAAATGCTTCTGAAGGTGATACTCCGTTTGCCTATATGTAGAATCAATCAGACAGCAGGAAGTTCTGGTTCTTTGCCTTTTGTCAGATTCAAGTCACTCATGGCGGTGACTTGAGCAAACCTCAACTAAGTAAGTTACTTATTAACGTTCAGCCCGAACTGAGATTCCTTGGGTTCGGTTCAATGCACAACACATACAGCTGTCCACAATTACCTGGCGCCTTGCCTGAATGGGTTTCTTGTTTGAGTCGAAAATAGTTTCTGTTTCACTTGTTCAGCTTCAATCCATGCATCAGTTACTTTTGTTGACTGGCTTCATCTCAACAATGGGGAATTGTGACTGAGTGAGACCAACCTATAACTTCATCAGCTAACCCAAAAAAAATTTTGAACTGCTTAAAGAGGACATGTTTTTCTTTAAAATACCACAAAAGTCACTGACTAAAGATGGCTACTACCAGTCACTTGATATCTGGTATTATAAATTGACTAATTTTCTGAAAAGTTCCAATACAGAATTCACTGCAGACCTGCCCAGACATGTTATCTGGAATTTCTGACCTGGAAGTCACTTCAAAAAAAAGGGACTCTTGAAAGGAAGGTATTAAGGGGGAACAAATCACTCTTTGTTTGCTGCCCCATTGATGCAGTGTTCCCCTCCTCCCCTCCCAGGTTGCATTTCTCTCTCTTGCTACCCGCTCCCCTGCTACTGCCCTTCTCCCTAACCTTCCCAAACCTTCCTGGACCAAGTGCCCATATTTACTTGCCCTGGAGATCCAAGGCCTTGGTCTCCTTTCTTCACTCGCAACTCTGGAGATGGCCATTGAGGCTTTCTTGGAACTTCTGGAAACAGATTGTTTGGCAATTCCAGAGGGTGGCACCTCACCCCAAAGAGGGCAGAGATCCTACTAGGCCATGATTAGTCCACTCTACTGCGCATCACAGATGGTTGGTGTAAAGTGTGGGGGCGGGGATAGGGGATCCCATTACTCAGTCCAGTGTACCTCCATCAGAAAAAAAAACTGAGGAAAACCCCATTGATTTCAGAAAGCCAGATCATGGAATTAAAAGAAAGGCAATTGTCTCCAATAAGATGTAGTTACCTGGATTTTAGTTCAACTCAAGGGAAGTAGAAGGAGACTATCTAACTTCAGCTGCAAGGTTCAATAACCCTGCCTCAAGGACAAGCAAAGGACTTAATCATATATTTGTTTAACTTATCTTTGGACTCTAACTTTTCTTTTGTGTGTGTGTATGTGTGTGTGTGTCAGTACTTCTTGGATTTAGTAACCAAACCTGGTTTGATTTGTTTTTTATTCAAAAGTTGAATTGGAAAAGGCATCTATGGGGAAAACACCTTTGGAAAACCTTCAGCTAAGGAGGCTGAAAAAACAGTTTGTCTTCTCACACAGTCGTAACAGCTTCCTATATTTATATACTTAGTTTCCTAATTTTTGCTTCTTATTCTTAGAGTCACAGAGGTATACAGCATGGAAACAGACACTTTGGACCAACTGTCCATGCTGTCCTGTTTTTAACCTCTAAGCTATTTCTAGTTGTGCACGTTTGGCTCCTATCCCTCTACACCTATTGTATCCATGTAACTGTCAAAATACTTATTAAAATACAAAATTATACCCGCCTCTACTATTACCTCTGTCATTCCAGACACTCACCACTTCCTGTGTAAAAAGTTGCTTCTCTAGATTCTTTTGTATCTCTCCTATCTCATCTTAAATCTAAGCCCTCTAGTCTTAGGTTCCCCTACCTTCCAGAAAAAATGTTGACCTTATCTATGCCCCTCATGATTTTATAGATCTCTATAAGATCATCCCTAAGCCTCTTACATTCCATGGAAAAAAAGTCCCAGTATATCCAGCCTCTGCTTATAACTCAGACCATCAAGGCCCAGTAACATCTTAGTAAATTTTTGCTGCACTCTTCCTAGTTTGATAATATCCTTTCTTTAATAGGGTGACCAGAACTATACACAATATTCCAAGTGTGGCTTTACCAGTATCAAGACGTCCCAACTCCTGTATTCAATGTTCTGACCAATGCTGAATCCTTCTTCACCATTCTATCCACCTGAGACTTCACTGTCGAGGAGTTTTGAACCTCTAACCCTCAATCTCTCCGTTCTCTAACTCTCCCTAAATCTTGAATATTAACTGAGTAAGTCCTGCCCTGGTTCAATCTACCAAAATGCATCACCTCACATTTACCTAAATTAAACTCCATCTGCTATTCATCAACCCACTGGCCCAATTGATCAAGATCCCGCTGCAACCTTAGAAATCTTCTTCACTGTCCACTATGCCACCAATCATGGTGTAATCCACAAACTTACCCTCTGTCTTCTGTTGTCAAGCCTGTCTTGTATCAGTTGGCTACCTCATTTTGGATCCCATAAGATTTAAATTTATGCAACAACCTACTATACGATATCTTGCTAAAGCACGTGTAGACAACATCAGCTGCATTGCCCTCATCTACCTTTTTGGTTACCCCTTCAAAAGACTCAGTCAAATTCGTGAGACATGATTTTCCACTTGCAAAGCCATGCTGATTGTCCCTAATCAGTCTTTGTGTCTCTAAATGCAGTTAATCCTGTCTCTCAGAATACTTTCTAACAATTTACCCACTATACACACTAGGCTCACCAGCCTACAGTTCACAGGTTTTTCCCTGCAGCAGGGATTATTGTTTATTGGGCAGGGATTATCTTGATTATTACTGGAATCATATAAAATGTCAACAGTGGACATTTCTTTAGTGCTCCTTTAGTGTCCTGTTATTTAGCTGGGAGAAAGGTTGTTTTGCATCCTACATCACTCCAGGACTTCTAGCAAGAGAAATCCTAACCATATGGACCCAGGAAATCTTTGTATAAAAAAATGTATTCAAATTGTGCCCTTCATGACTCTAGACATTTCAAAGCACTTTACAGCCAATCAGGAATTTTTGAAATGCAGTCTCTGTTGTGACATAGAAATATAATCACCACTTGTGCTTCATAAGACAGGCTGCAATGAAATTGTGTGACCTGCCGCATGCAGATAACATCTGGGACAGAAACAACTCTTCTCAGATCCTCCAGTCAACATCCACCAAGTCAAAGCCTGCAATATTTACAAATAACATGCACATGCCAAAACAGCGCAAGGGGAACATCTTCACCACTGTGAGGATGGTCTATCAGCAGGAAAAGTTGCAGGATTCTCTGAAGTTCAAATTATCCAAAAAGCCACAGATCAACCAGGACTTGAGGGATTGAGTTAGAAAGAGGGCTTGGATAAATTCGGACTTTTTTTCTGGAACGTACGAGGCTGAGAGGTGATCTTATAGAGGTCTATAAAATAATGAAGGGTATAGATCAGATAGATAGTCATTATCTTTTCCCAAAGGTAGGGGAGTCTATAACTAGAGAACATAGGTTTAAGGTGACAGGGGAGAGATACAACAGTGTCCAGAGGGGCAATTTTTTCACACAGAGGGTGGTGAGTGTCTGAAACAAACTGCCAGAGGTAGAGGCAGATACAATTTTGTCTTTGAAAAAGCATTTAGATAGTTACATGGGTAGAATGGTAGTAGAGGGATATGGACCAAATACGGGCAATTGGGATTAGCTTAGGGGTTTTAATAAAAAGAGGGCTGCATTGACAAGTTGGATCGAAGGGCCTGTTTCCATGCTGTAAACCTCTATGACTCTATGATCTGGATATTTGTTTGCTGCCATCCCCCTTTGTGATAAAAGTATGTTCCATCTTTTACACACATTCTTTCATTGTGCCAATGAAACAAAATGTTTTATATTGTACCTCCCAGATGGATCAATTTAGATAGGTGTTTCCTAGACCCAAAAGCAATGTAAAGTGCACACTAATAATACCTATTCCCTGATAGCACAAACTCCATCCTCCTTTACTCTCCAGCACAAAAGACTGCCTTTGTTCATCTCTGTACTATCATCTACCTCCATCATTACTTTCACTCACCTTCTGCTGAAGCCCTCAACTATCCCACATCCAGACTTCATTATGTGAATGCTCTGCTGACCAGCCTTCTAACACGGTTGTTTGTAAACTTTAGTTGATCTGAAACTGTGCCGCCAGTACTATGTCCCGAACCAAATTCCACCCACTCATCAACAATATCCTTGCTGTCTTGCAATAGATCCAGTTCCTCAATGAATCAAATTTGAAGGTCTTATCCTTAAATCCTGCTATGGTCTTTCTTTTCCCTTTCTTTGTTACCTCCACTAATACTACACCACTTCTACCACTGAGCTCTCCATTCACCTACCCTCCTGTGTCTCATCAGGCTATCAGCCCTTGAGATCCCAGACTCGGGAAATCCTTCCCTACTCCATTTGACTCTCCATCACTCTCTTCTCCCTTAAAATCCTCCTTAAAATTTATTTTTCTGATATGAATTTTGGTTACCCATTCTGATATCTCTTTGTTAGGTTTGGCATCCATTTTTCTTCTTTGAAGCACCATGAGGCACTTTTCTTCCTGGGTAGTATAAAAATATGAGTTGCAGATAATAGGAGTACCCTTTTTTGACATTTTTTTGAATATTTTGAAAGGAACATGGCAACATTGTTCTGCCTTTTTAATTACTGTCGCTGTCCATCTTGAAGTGGAAGCAAAAATTCTCAATCCAAGCCACAAAATCTCACAAAGCTGCACACAAGGGAATCGAGTACAAGCAATAACAATTTGCATTTTTATGGCATTCCTCACATAAAGAAATGTCGTGGAACACTTTACAAGGGGCATCGAGCTGGATAAAAGGAGGAAGTTAGACGGAGAGAATGCCACATCAACCGTTTATTGTGTTTTCTAAATCATCAGAGAGAAGGGAACTCTAAAGAATGCTATGTTTTGGTCTCAGTAATGGAATAATCCAAGAAGCAGGAAAACATATTTTGCACATTTTATTTTTTCAATAATGCACATAGATGACCTCAATATGGAGCAGCGGCTTAGATAAAACTAACGATTTTACTGGGAGTGAAACTTCAATGTTGCCAAGGCGAGTGGTGATGGTATGAAGTATGAAAGCTTTGAAATAACATTGATTCCTCCATGTCTTGTAAAAATCTATATGTGTACATAATTTGAAAATATACCTCAGGGTCATTTATTTGATGTGAAAGATCTATAAAGTGTGTTTGCTACTAATTGTTAGCAGGCAGAAAAAAGATGTGCATTGTCTGCATCTGGAGCTTTGTAAAAGTCAGCACACTCATAAATTATCAAGCAGCAGGAAATGCCTCCCTTTTTTTGTCTCCAGAGAACTTGAAACTTTTTCTCCCTTCCTGCACTTGCTTGCTAATAGCATGAATAAAACTTTTAATTAGTGGGGATCTTTGAAAGGCTCAGCCTCAATGACAAATGATTTAAAGGATGCCTTTATTCAAAAGCTGACAGGGACTGGATTTAAAGGCAGCTTTATTATCAAAAAAGCTTGGGGCAACTTGAAGGTGAGAAAGCTAACCCGCCCTGTGGGCAGACCCACTACTTTCATTTGAAGAGGAGGGGAATGTAATTATTCTTTGGCACTTGGTAATAAACTGGAAGAGTGAACATATCACTTACCTCACATCAACAAATGAGCTACCTTCTTTGAGACCAAGAGTCACTGAAGCCATATTGCTTCAGGCAAGCAATGAAGGATGCACAATTGTATCGCTGAAGAGCAAAGGAGGGGTGGGCATCTCTCTGGGAGGACATAACTCTGAACCTTATTCTCTCCAGCTGTTAAGCTGAGAAATGATTTAAGCTATTCTTTGGCCTTAATCAACTTCTACAATGGAAGCAGCAAGGAGGACAGTATTCGCTAAGTGGCAAAATTAATTAAGATCGTAAATGAGGAAACTGAAATAACACCATGCCATGTCAAGCTATTTATTTTAATTGATTTATCACCATCACTAAAATATTGCAGAGAGTAATTTGAGACAATTTGTTTAAGCATTCCTACGTTAGTTCCCACAGTATAATTTCAGGACTTGAATTCGTAGAGATAGCAGTGGTCGTCCAAATGCTATTTTCTTGTCTCTCAGATAGTTCTTTCCTTCCTCATATGTAGCATATAACAGGTACAAGATTTAAGTGCTCTGTTGAATTAATCTGCAATAATTTTGATCCAAAGTAAGGAAAGAACATTTGTTTTATTTGGGTGTCAGTTTACTTAGTTCCTTTGTAAATAGAACGGCATTTACCTAGAATGCAGGGCAATCTTTGTTCTTTATTCATTAAGGGGCTGTCGAGGTCAACATTCCACTGCCCATCCCAATTATATTTTAGAAAATGGTGATGAGCCACCTCCTTGAGTTGCTACATTCCATGTGGTGAAGGTACCAGTTCCAGGATCTTGACCCAGTGACAATGAAGGAACGACCATATATTTCAAGTCAAGGGGCATATATTTCAACTTGCATGTATTTCAACTTGCAGGCATTGGTACTCCCATGCGTTTCCATCCTTCTAGATAGTTGAGGTTGTAGGTTTGGGAGTTGCCATTGCAGAAACCTTGGCAGGTTGATCCGATGCATGCAGGTTTCTGACCCAGCCACGGTGTTCCAAAGGTCGGGGCTGATTGTATGCTTTAAACAAGACTGATAATTGTTTCAAGAAAACAGTGGTTAAGGGGAAGCAGATGGAAAATGGGTGAAGTGGGCCTAATTACCAGTGACAATTTGATAAGATGAGTTGAGCCAATAACTTAAAATTTCTTTCTTTCAGTCTTTCCACAATGCTAGGATAGGTTAGTGGTAATAACATTGTATGTAATGGCACTTTTATGTTCCGGAGATGTGTCCAACAGGAACTAAAACATTTCGAAACCAATGGGTGTTGGAATGGCAAAAATAACTTAATTTCTTCAGGTTCAATTGAATTTGGTTCTCAGGAGTGAAAGAACAATGGTACAATCCACTGTGAATGCCTCCTAATGGGCAGTGATATTATTCAGTGATTATGTCATATGTTGGTTTTGGAATAATTCCAATAAATCAACATTTGGTTGGCAGGTCAGAAATGGCTCATACTGTACCATCCCCCCACAGTTAGGTTAAAAGTTTGGTATTGAATCGTACAGTCAGTTCCAAACTAACTTCCATGGTGGCACAGTAGTTAGCGCTGCTATCCCACAGCACCTGGATTCATTTCCTGGCTTGGGTCACTGTCTGTGCAGAGTCTGCATGTTCAGCCTGTGTCTACCTGGGTTTCCTCTGGATGCTCTAGTTTCCTCCCAATGTCCATAAAATGTGCTGGATAGGTGCATTGGCCATGCTAAATTCTCCGTAAGTCTATCCGAACAGATGCCGGAGTGTGGCGACCAAGGGATTTTCTCAGTAATTTTATTGCAGTATTAATATAAGGCTACTTGTGACCCTAATAAATAAATTTTAAAACGTTAAACTTCTTAGAAATTGGGAACAAATATTTACAGTTCAGTTCCATCGTTCTTCCCTGTGGCTTGCATACAGATAAACACAACAGGTAAAGGATTTACAATCTTGAGATGACTGAAGTTTTCTTCAGATGGTCTTCCTGTCCATGCCTATATTCCTCAACCATCTATGATACAAAGTGTAAATCCCTTATACAAATGGGTGAAAAAGCTATCCTGACGCGAGTGCTGAGATCCAGCATTGAGGCATCATAGCAAAACTATAACTGACCTTTAATGTTGATAATATCTAGATGGAATGTACCTCGTGGATGTTTTAGAAGTTGGCAAACACACTTTAGGCTACACAAACACAAACCTATATAACTGCCTTTATAAATAGAGTTTCTTAGTTCTTTCAAAGAACTTGCATGAAAGCAGCAAATTGAATCTGAAATAGGTCAGACTGATTTAGCAATTAGCTGACTGAATTAAAGCAAGCAGTATTTAATTATTATGTAATAATTCCAACAAATGTCCTCCTGTTGTGGAAGAAAAAAGGGAAAGAGAATAATAATTTTGCCATTCCTAGCACATGATCTGGTTCTATGTCCTAAATCAGTATTACATCCTTTCCAACTCTATAACACGGCGCAACTTGAAAATTCAAGATGTATCATGGAACCATCAGTATTAGCAAGAATACTTTAAAACAAAGATTTACTATCTAAGCATATGTTGCAATTAAACCTAGTACCTCATCGGCAAAGCAGTTTATTGGTAGGATCAGGTGACCAATATAAATCATTGAGCTTTCCCTGGCTGGGCCTGATGTCACTTAAATCCTTCGACTGGATCGATATTTTAGAAATTATTTATGTCCCTATTTTCTTCAGTTTAATGCTTCGAATCAAGTAAGAACATTTGCAGTTAATTTTGCAAGTAAGCATTGTTTTTGTTGCACTTGATGTTATTGTCATGTACCAAAGATGAGAAATGACCACGTCGGCACTGACTCCATGTTTATCTGACATTTGATTCGTGAATGTTTGGTGAAGCTGTTGGAGAAAGAAAAAATATCAATTAAATTCATTGGTTGAAAGGGGTGATGGGATGATCCAATTAAAGAATGTGTTACATACAGGTCTAACTCAGAGTAGCATTAGCAGGATGAATTAGAAAGAGTGCAGCAGCTCAGAAATTTGTTCTAACCTGATTGCCTTTCATCTTCTAGTTGTTCAGAGCGGTGAACAGAGAAGCTGTCAAAATCTGACTGCCATCCACTTAAATTTGGAGAAATTTCCATGTGAAGACTGAGATATTTCATCCGCCTGCCTGCTTGATTATTTTGCATTGCTGGTAAGTGCCTCTTCTCCAATCAAATTGAGTTTTGTTTTATTAAAGCTGGGTGTTGGAAAACATTTTTTGAGTGTTCAAGCCTAACGCTAATATTGGTGAATAGTTCACTTCTGATTTGGCATTTTGGTGGACTCATTTCCTCTCTGTTAACAGACAACCTACAGGTGGTGAACATCTTTGAGCATGACATCAGTAATATATTTGGAGAGAGTACCTATGACATGGTTAATAGACCCAAGTTTAAAACCACTTCCAGCATGAGATTTTCCTGGAAATCGGCAAAGGCTGATTGAGAGCAGGTAAAATGGTGTTCAGTCTGCCAATGACAATTCGGCAACACTTAGTGCCAAACAATTTCTGCCATGGTTTCCACACTGTGTCGCATGACCTCTGATTCGCCGCCGCGCCACCACTTAGCGCTAAAACATCTGGGTGCTTTAAAGCGGTCCTCGCGCATACCAGCCACATTTCATAGTTTGCCAGGAAGTGATGGCTGCCAAGAAATCCACCCTCAAGTTTTCAACCATCTCCCTGGGTGCCCTAGGAGACTGAATGTATTGTCCTCTACATACATACACAAGGAAATCCAGCCAGCAAGGTCACCGACCCAGCATGGGGGGCAGTGACAGCAGTGGTCCCTGGGGAAGAAGACAGCCATCCTGTACAGGAAGAGGATGAGTGAGCAATCTGTTTTGCTAAGGTAAATCACTCTTCCCATCATTCACACACTTATCCCACAGAAACCTCGCTCACTATGAGTTCAAGGGACATCACCACTCACCCTCACACATGCACTTACATCTCCCTTGTGGGTTGTGTCTTCATCATCTCACTGCTCCCACTCACCATCCACATATGTCAGGCATTTGCTTTGGCACGCATCCTGCTTATACTCTCTCCTGTATTTATGCAGGAAAAGTTTGCTCACAATAACTGGGAGAGATCCCAGATGGGACGAGGGATGCCAGAGCTGAAGGTCCACATGGACTTTGAGGACAGAGCCATCCAGCTGGCCGAGTGCGAAGCCAACTGCTCCCGTGCTGGTGGTGAAGTCAGCGGCAATAAACCAAGTGACCATCCCACATTTGTATCATCCATCAGACAACCACGCTGGGAGTCACGTTGCCTGTTTCTAAAAGCCCCTACCGTGCACTAATGACCTTTGTTTCGCAGGCATATCTGACAGAGTCTATCAGACAAGGAGTCCAGGCGTAAGAGCAGTGCAGAAGAGGAACTCAGAGATCCTGACATTGAAGACCTGTCACAGCACTCACCCACGCCCATCACCAGCAGAGACACATACACCTCAGTGAAATCTAGATTTAGATTGCCTGGGAGTCACAACCTGATGAGCACCACACTGTCAGATCCACAGCATACAGAGGCAGAGACATCCCAGTATGCGAGCATTCGGAGGGTTGCTGGAAGCCAGGAATCTGCTGCGCCCCAGTCAGATGACAAGTCTCTGGACTTGATTACGTTGGTTGCTGGAAGGTAAACTTGGGAAAATCAGGAAGAGATCATATAAATCAGAGAATTCTACTGTGCAGAAGGCCATTCAACCCATTGAGTCTGTACTGACCACAATTTCACCCAAGCCCTAGTGCCATAACCCCATACATTTACCCTAGCTCATCCCCCGAATGATAAGGGTCAATTTAGCATGGCCAATCCACCTAACCTGCACATCTTTGGACTGAGGGAGGAAAATGGAGCACTTGAGGGAAACCCACACAGACACAGGGAGAATGTGCAGACTCTGCACAGATAATGACCCACGCCACGAATCAAACCTGGTTCGTTGGCACCATGAGGCAGTAATGCTAATCACTGTGCCACCATGTTGCCCTGACACACTCCTCACATTGAAAGGCTGCATGGAGGAATCCATCTGCCTTATGTCTGAAGCATTTGTGCTGACACTGCAATGCATTGAGGCCAACACAGCAGCTGCCATAGGGCACTTAGCCCAAAACATTTATCCTAGTGCTTACAGAAACCATGTAAAGAAAATGGGATGTCCTTATCCCTCTCCATGAATCTAGCGGCAATAAACATGTCCTGAGCCTTGTCTAATATCGCCATTGCCTCCTAGCTGGCATTTGATCCATTGAGAACCTCCTCAGCCTCATCCTGTTTGACATCCTCTTCATCAGAGGAAATCTGCCATTCCTTCTTGGGCAGTTCCTCTCCCATGGCAGTGCCAGGTTGTGCAGGGCGTACCTGATGAACCATGATGTGTGACACCCTCTGCAGATTGTATTGTAGGGCTCCACGAAACCAGACCAGACATCAGAACCTCACCTTGTGTGTGTCCCTATGATCTGCTTTACCAAAGTGAGTTGCAGCATGAGTCTCATTGTATCTTGATTCAGCTGCACTCTGTGGTCTCCGCATAGACATCATCAGCCATATCCTCGGTGGATCATCATCATCTCCAAGGAGTCAACACGGAAGCCTGTGTGAATCCTGAAAGATATCAGAGATTTGACAGTGGCTGAGAATGCAGGAGTTGAGCAAACTCTCCGGGAATTGAGCACACACCTGCAGGATGCATTTGGTGTGGCCATAGACCAGCCGAACATTCAGCAAGTGGAAGTTCTTGCAAGTTCACATGGTTTAGATCTTGAAGCCCTGGAGATCTGAGTGGCCCTTGAGTGCAGTCAATGATGCCCTGCACCTGTGTAAAACTAGAGATTTGAGCAAAACCCATCAGTGTTGCATCCTGACTAACCTGATCTTGATGAAGTTGTGTGCCTTTGCGAAGATTATGTCCATCACCTTCTGAGTGCACTTGTAGATAGAGACTTGTGAAATCCTACTGAGGTCACCTGTGAAGCCTTGGAAGGAACCACTGGCATAAAAAATTGTAACCTGCAGCAACACTGGCAGTGATTCACCTCTAAATCCCCATGGCGCTAAATACTGGAGAAGATGGTAGACGTGACTGGCTAGTTTCTTAGACATGAGTAGTCTCCAGTGACATTGGTTCTCTGACATCTGCAAGCATGCTGTGTATGGACCCTGGATCTAGGGAAGCTCTCTGGGGTTTATCCACTGCATGTGAAGCAGACTTTGTTCTGGTTTTATAGTTCTGCTCCTGCCTTTAGTGAGCCAGGCACATGCATTTACATCTTCTTCTCTCCTGCCTATGAGCAAGCAGAATGACATCGATATGGCCAATCTCTATGTTTTGAATGTTCTCCCTTACTGCAGTATCAAAAAGAGAGAGACTTGACTGAGGGCTTCTGTCTTCTGAGGATTACCCTTTGGCCATTTATCATCTGAAGCTATCTCTCAAAGCCTCATGTTCCAGCCATAACATTGATGCCCAGTTTTATTAGCATTCTGCTTTGGCACCATCCCTCAGCACCGCTGCCCCACATCAGATGACTGGCCACAGCTTTGGCTAATCTACTGCATCCTGAGTTCTCATTTTAGGCACAGGCATTGTCCTGACTTTATCTCGAGGCTGTATGTTCAACCTGATCTTTGGGAGGCACATGTCAATACACACCTCAGGATGAGGAGTGCTCTCCTCAAGCATTGTATCATTGCCAATTGTCTGAAGGAAGGAATGTATTTGCTTTCCCAGTCAGCCAATGATGCAGGCACACTATGGGGAGGCGGAGATGACCATGGCAAGCTTCACAGATGTAAAATGAAACCTTGGCTTTCTCACAATATTTTCCACTCCCTTCGCCAAAACTGTTTGACTTCTAATAGGAATGGAAAATCCCAGCCCAACATCCATAGATAATTTAGGCTGACTTGTCAGTGTAACATGCAATGAGCACCAGATTGTCTTTTTTCAGATGAGGCATTTAACCGTTGCTCCAGCCCTCAAGTCTGTAGATGTGAAAGATTCTGTGACACATTTCAGAGCAGGAAGTTTCTACAAGTACCTGGCAAATGCTTTTCCTTCAATCCAACTGGTCATTCATCTTAGTTACTGCTATTAAGATCTAGATGTGTAACATCAGGCTAGTTAGCCAACCTTTTCACAGAAATTGAGTAGTTATGGTTCAGGTCACAAACTCTAAAGTGTTTTATGAAGCCAAGCTTGATCATGGGTTTTGCATCTTGAATTTGGTTGAGGTAAGCACAAGATGTTTCACTTCAGATGTGATACAAATAACCCACTGGGGAGATTTTATCAAACAAAGTTTAATTAAGAATATAGTTAACATTTCTGGAAAGGAAATAAGCAATAACTTTATCAATTAAAACATAAACAAAACAAGTACTTAAATGTAGAACTCTTGACAAATATATTTAAGGTGTTTCAATCAAATCAAAACCTTCCATAGACAAAATCCTTTAAACAAGTTCAACACAGCAAAGTCTAATGCTCACATGATACTGGAATTGAGATTTTTGGTTGGAGAATGGAAAAATCTCAGTCTTGTAAGTTCCAGTAGTCCTCCTGACACATTCAGAACAATTTGAAGTCAGAACAGTTTCCCAGAACCCCAGGGAGATTCTGGTCAAGCAGATTTTCTACTCCAGGAAGGCAACACCTTGTTTTCAGGTGACCAGCAGAGTTTCCAAATAAAACAAGGAGAGAGAGAAACTCTTCTTTTTAGCTTGCTGTCCCTTCTGAAAAGCTCAAACTTGCAGTTCAGAACTGGAAATGAAACAGCTCCTGTCACCTGATTTGCCAATTAGTTTTCCTCCGAACAATGCAGGGTCACAAAGCTAAGCTCAGAAAGTACCTGAAGCTCCTGTTTAAGCCACTTAAGGAGCAACAAAAGGACATCTGGCAAACATCTCGGCAGCAACGAGAAGCATTGAAACTGTGAGAGCTCTAAAGACTGATTAAAAAAACCTTTTACTAATGTCACAAGAATCAAGCACTTTAATTGCCATATCCTGAGCATGATCAAAGTTCAAGATGAATGCATGTTCCTTTTCTTTTCCCCAATTACACTTCGATTACTTCACAAATTAGCACTGTGGTTAGCACTGCTGCCTCACAGTACCAGGGGCCCAGATTCAATTCCGGCCTCGGGTCACTATCTATGTGGAGTTTGCACATTTTCCCCATGTCTGCGTATGTCTTCTCCAGTGCTCCGGTTTCTTCCCCAGTCCAAAGATGTGTGGGTTAGGCTTATTGGCCATGCTAAATTGCCCCTTAGTTTTAGAGGGATTAGCAAGGTAAATATGTGAGGTTACGGGAATAGGGCTTGGGTGGGATTGTGGTCAGTACAAATTTGATGGACTAAATGATCTCCTTCTGCATTGTAGGGATTCTATAATTCTACATTGAAGACTTTGAATAATATTCAAACCATGGGAATCCAAGTTGCGATAAAAATAGCTTTTATATTGTTTGCTGCATCTCAGAGAAACAATATCCCTGTACTGCTCGCTCTCATTTGTATTTGAATAGAGCTGCCAGTCTCCATATAAGTCATTGTGGAGAGCTGGACTCTAGCATGTAGTACATAAATACACCGATTGACTTTACTTGGCCAGTGCACATGCAAAAAATAATGGTGTTATGACTCCAGTTTGACAGGGAGCTGGGAGGGTGAGTGTGAGGCCAACAGGTGAAGGACCTGCCTAGACCCTGATTCTAACGGCAGGAGCTCTTTAAAATATGGCTTCATCTGCTCCCAGTAGCTGGCCTAATTGACAGCCTGACTGCTGGGCATGAGAGAAACTCAGCTCCAGCCAGGGATTTTCAGGGACTGTCGTGGAAAGCACAGGTAGGGTGGAACTGGGAAATTGGGACTGTTGAGAGAGGTCATCAGTTGGAGCTGAGAGTCTCATTTCGGGGTTGGGGGTCAGTGATTGGCAATTGGGTCCAGGGGTAGAAAGCATGCGATCAGTGTCAGGAAGTGTGGGAGAGAGAGAGAAATCTGGCATCAGGGGCGGAGGAATGGAGAAGTCTGTAATCGGGGTAATGGTCAGCATGAAGTCAGCAATTAGAGCAGAGAGGATATCTCAAGAGGCTGGTGTTGAAGAGTGGCGGAGGCCTGTGATTGGAGCTGTCGGAGAAAGGTCTGGAATCAACAGCATTGGAGGATCTGGGGATTAGCCTGGAGTGGGAAAGGCGAGAAGCTGCTGATTGGGAATTCTGCGAAGTGGCCCTCAATCAGGGCTGGAGACGGGAAAAACTGGAATCCAGGGTTGGAGGAGGCCAAACTCCTATAGGAGAGGCTGAGAAAGAGCACTTCAACATCTCCAAGCACACATGGAGCATGCTGAGCTTCCCTGTCCCCTGAGATACTCACTCAGTGGTATTTGTATATAATGCAAGAATTAAGAGCCACACTGCTCCACAAGAGAACAATTGAACACTCTGATATCTATCGCTGATCTGCATATTTCACTTGTTAAACCATCTCCTCCTCCCACCCCACTTCCCCAACTCTTCTTCATGGAGGAGTTAATAGTGAGGGCTATAATAACAAATGATGAGATTCTCCAGTCTCCTAGCTGCTTGTTTCCCACTGGCAGGAGGTGGTGTGTTGTTTGCTAGCAGCGGGATCCTGCTGTTGTCAGTGAGAATTCCCATTGATGTCACCTCACACCGGTGGGAAACACACACTGGCGGGATCAGTAATCCCACCGAATCCCAGAGAATTCCAGCCAATATGTTGACATCATTGTTTTATAGAATAGAATCATAGGATCCCTACAGTGCAAAAGGCGGCCATTTGGCCCACTGAGCTTGCACCGATAACAATCCCACCCAGACCCTATCCCTGTAACCTTGCATATTTATCCTGCTAATCCCCCTGACACAAAGGAGCAATTTAGCATGGCCAGGCAACCTAACCCACATGTCGTTGGACTGTGGGAGGAAATCAGAACTCCTGGAGGAAACCCAAGCAGACACAGGAAGAATATGTAGACTCCTCACAGACAGTCATCCGACTCTGAAATTGGACCCGGATCCTTGGTGCTGTGAGGCAGCAACACTAAGCAACGTGTCACCCCTCAGCGGAATGTCACTGCAGTTCCTTGGAGCTGCTCCCATTTTTCCATGGTAACTTCTCTCAAAGTGTAATGGAAATCCTGTCTATGTGATAGGGTTTTCTGCCAACATTTCTGGCAAAGATTTAGCAACTTCAAGAAAACTCCAGGCCTGTGTTTAAGACCTAGCAAAAGTGCTTGGTTGCAAGCTTTAAGAATGAAATAATTGCAATTGCCACCAGCTTTCTTTGATGTGCATCAGGAGGTATTGGCCAAAAGCCTCCATAAGAATAATCTAAGTGTACTGCAACAACACTAATAATGGTTTGTATTTATAAAGCACCTTTAATATAAAACCTGTGCAGGTGCTTCAGAGGAGGGTGGATTATCAAATGAAATTTGACAGTGAGTCACCTAAGGAATGACCAGGACAGACAACTAAAAACTTAATCAGAAAGTTTAAAAAGCCTCTGAAATGAAGGGAGATGAGAGGTTAAGAGAGAGAATTTCAAAGCTTACCAGTAAGGCATTAATGCCAGACTGATAGAGAATAGGGCGGAATTTTCTCATTCCGTCCTCCACAGGAATCAAACGGCTATGACAAGGACTGTGCAAAGGTCTGTTGACCTCGGGCAGGATTTTCTAGCCTTGAGGCTAGAACGTCTGGAAAATTCCACTCATGGAGTCCAGTACTTCAAAGATCATGAATCTTGATCACCAATGTTTATTATATAGAAGACCTGAACAAAAAAAAAGAAAGCTTGCAAAATTTGTAAATGATGTCAAAACTGCAAGATTAAGGAGGCAGTCAATCATTTGTTTAGAATTAAATTGTTCAGAATAATTCAAAGGCCATAGTGCTTAGCACTGCTGCCTCACAGCGCAAGGGAATCCAATTTGATTCCAGTCTTGGGTCACTGTCTGTGTGGAGTTTGCATGTTCTTCCCTTAGTGTCCAAAGATGTGTAAATTAGGGGGAATTAGTGGGATAAATATGAGGTTACAGGAATAGGCCAGAGGTGGGAGTGGGTAAGATGGTTCGTTGGACTGTTGGTGCAGACTCGATGGGCTGAATGGTCTCTTTCTGCTCTGTAGGGATTTTATGGTTCTATGAATGATGTGACTGGACGGACCAATGGCAAGTGAAATTCAGCACTGCCAAATAAACATATCATATTAATTGAAAAAAAATGAGGTTATGCATATGTTACGGAGGAAATACAATTAGCACAAGAGTATTTAAAAAATCTGTTGGAACATAACTTGTTTAATAGGCCATCAAATCCTGGGGTGGAACTCAAACCAAGAGCTTCAGAGGCACGGTCATTACCCACTGGTTCATAGGACTTCCCTGTGCAATGTTGATAACATTACAAAAGAACTTCAGAACACATAGCCAGAAAGAATAGAATATATGTCTGCAGAGAAACTACTGAGGCGTTATAATAAGAATGCCATAGTCTCTCGCCTTTGAGTGGAAGAGCTGACTGGTGGTGACTTTAACCTGAAAATTATATACCATAGGCAAGGGGCAAGATCGGGAACACAGAACCTTCATGAATAACCTCAGCCAGTATGGGAATTGAACCCGTGCTGTTGGTACCTGGGCTGTATCTGTCTGCATCACAAACCAGACAATTGAGATAACAAATCTCTTTATAATGCTTTGTAAGGCTGTACAATTCACTGATGAAAGTCCATGTGCATAGATCCCTGAAAATTGGCACCCAGTTTGATAGGGTTGTTAAGAAGACGTATGGTGAATTAGCTTTTATTGATAGAGGCATAGAATTTAGGAGGGAATGTTGCAGCTGTACAAAACTATGGTGTGGCTGCACTTGGAGTATTGCGTACAGTTCTGTTCGCCACATTACAAGAAGGATGTGGAAGCTTTGGAAAGGGTGCAGAGGAAATTTACCAGTATGTTGCCTGGTATGATGGGATGGTCTTATGTGGAAAGGCTGAGGGATTTGAGGCTGTTTGCGTCAGTGAGAAGAAGGGTAAGAGGTGACTTAATAGAAGCACATAAGATGATCAGAGGGTTAGATAGGGTGGACAGTGTGAGCCTTTTTCCTCGGATGGAGATGGCTAGCATGAGGGGGTATAGCTTTAAATTTAGGGCTGATAGATATAGGATAGTTATCAGAGGTAGGTTCTTTACTCAGAGAGTAGTAAGAGAGTAGAATGCCCTGCCTGCCAAAGTACTGGATTCACCAACATTAAGGGCATTTAGATGGTCATTGGATAAACATCTGGATGGTATTTGAATAATGTAGGTTAGATGGGCTTTAGGTTGGTTTCACAGGTCGGTGCAACATTGAGGGCCAAAGGGCCTGTACTGCGCTGTAACGTTCTATGTTCTACTGCGCACAGTTTAAGTCAATCTCCTTCATTACTCTGTCAGAATTCATGCATTGGAAAGAATCAAGAACGATTGGGACAGATTAGAGAAACTCAATTTCTAACGGTTGAGAGAAAACTAATGGAATATCCAATTAAGGCAAGAATTAATGGAATCAATAATCTAAACCCCGATATTACTGTGAAATGTCATATATTTAAGTCAGTAAAAATGAAATATAAGTCATATGCTCGAAAAAAATGTTCACTCAAAGATGGGTAAATGGAATCATCTGTCAAACTATCAGGTCACAGATGTTCAGGCTGGCTAGTGGGTTGGTTGAGTTGAAATGCAAGGGGGATGAACTTCAGTGGTTCTGTTTTTGTCCTTGACTTTCTTGTGTTTGAGTTGATTATTTAAAAAGTATTGGTCTGCTGTAAACCTGTATCCTAAAACCGTAGAATCATAGAATGATACAGTATAAAAGGAGGCCATTTGATCCCTGTGCCTAATCTCTTCTGCGCCCTCTCTAAGGCTTTAACATTTTACCTAATATGTAGTGCCCAGTATTGAATTCACAAGAAAAGACCTAAACAGTGTAGTATAAAGGTTTAGTCTAAATTCCTTTTTGTACATATGCAAGAGGTTTTATAAACCCATCAGTCAGAAACTTGGGGAGAACACACTATTTGGGATTCTTACACACACAGGCAAACATGCATTAACTCTACAGCATATTAGTGACACTAAGAATCCCACATATCTTTGTAACAGTCACTTCATTTTGTTCTGCCACCCTTTATTACTGTATTTATTCCACCAGGTTTCTCTGTTTCTGTGCCACTTTACAATGATTTCATTTAGCTTATTTGCCTGTTCTCATTCTCCCAAGCAAAAACAATTGCTTTAGGCTTCTTCGTTTTAAATTGTATCTGGCCTTTTGTCAGCCAATTCACTATGTCCTTCTGTGTGTGTTATTTCCCTCCTCAATGTTGTTTACATTTTTGAGTTTTGTATTAGATCTGCAAACTTTGAAACTATGGCCAATTCCCGGGTCATTCATATATATCAAAAATAGTGGTCCCAATTCTGACTATTGGTAACACCATTGTGTATGTCCATTCACTTTGAAAAATCACTCTTTATTTTCTATCCCTTATAAATCATATCTAAGTGGCCACGATCCCAGGCTTCCATTTTGTTAACTGAACAAAAAATGCTGAAATGAAGCATCAATATTCCCTTATATTTCTATATCCTTTGTAGTTTATGACAAATAGATCCACAATGGACATAAACATATTATCACCCAGTTAGTCACTCCTAATGTGATTTAACTGTAATCTCAAAGGTGCTTTCTTTAAGGTCTAATATTTTCATCAGGCATTTTCTGTGACTCACAGAGAAAGATTACCAATCTTATATTCATTTGTGCTAAATTCTGATCACTTTGCCCAATAGAAACTGAATTGAGTTTGACTAAGTTCTTAGCAATCTGCAAGGACTCTACATCAAAAGAAAAGACTGTTGCTCAGTTATTTAGATATTGAATATTGCTGGAAAGGGAGACATTTTGTTGCAACTTATGACTTGCACCCATCTGGGCAAGTGCAGGAATGTGAAATTTCAAACAATCACAACCATTTCTACAATAGGAGAAAAAGATGTGACTTGGTTAGAAAGTCAACTGATTCATCGAAGGATTGTTCTGGAGAAAGCAACAGGGAACTGAACCTCCTAGTTAATTCAAAATTGATGCAAGGCTTGTCTCTACAACTTTTGTCTGCAGAGAACACCTCTCTGCATATGTCACTTCTAGAACATGTAAATGAGCCATGTTGCTGGCTCTACTGATGTCAGTATAGCTATAGGCACACTTAGGATTGTTTAGTTTGTGTTGCCCAGTCACAGAATTGCATCTAACAGCAAACATTTAGGCCGGGACTTTACAGTCTCGTTCATGCTGAAACTGTAAAATCACACATGAGGTCAATACACCTTCTCATTGTCTGCCTCTCGCCCACTCCAATTCTAGTGATGGTCAGAGCAGTAAAATTCTGGCCTTAGTTTTAGATTTTGCAAGCGATTTGGGTAGAGAGTATGTTCTGCTATCTACAACCTAAGGAACGTGCTGCTTGATTCAATCACTGAGACATGCAGCCAGTGTGCCAGATATCTCACAGGCACTGAAATTTGTACATAACTTTGCTCAGCTGTGTTGTAGACAGAACATCCCATTGATCTGACAGCAGCATTCTGTTAGTAGAAAATATCACTTCTATAGCCACTGCATGGTATGAGGTGCCAATCTTAACCTGTTGTTCAGATTTTTGAGGTACTTTCCTTTCCTAGGGTAATTTGATATAGACTGGGCACTTTTCTGATCCGAAGATGGCAGCCTTTGGCCCATTCATGAACTTGTGTGATACAGTGAACAATGATCTGATCAGGATATTCTGCATACAATGGATATTGTATAAACTGTAATAGAAATTGTTTACAATTTCACTTTCTAGCATTTGTCCTGATGAGTGCAAGAGGGAAAACTTCAGCAGCATATCTCTTTTTTCAGCAACAGAAAAGAGATTCTTCCCTTTATTATGCACTGGATACAAATCCAGGAAACAAAATTCTAAAAGTTATTTTTTAAAGTTAATTTATTAGAGTCATAAGTAAGCTTACATTAACACTACAATGAAAATTACTGTGAAAATTCCCAAGCCGCCATTCTCCAGCACCTGTTCAGATACACTGAGAAAGAATTTAGCATGGCTAAACCAGCCCAAGTTTCAGACAGTCAGAGGAAATTGGAGCACCCAGAGGAAACCCACACGAACATGCAGACTCTGCACAGTGACCCAAACCGGCAATCAAACCCGGGTCCCTGTGCTAACCACTGTGCCACCATGCTGCCCAGTGCAATGACTGTGCATTATCTCATTGCACCACTAGTTTCACCATGTGAACAGATTTTAGTAAAACATTGTTTAGATTTGAGAACAATTGATCCTTAACTTTCACCAATTAAGACAATTCACCTGGTTGCACTGCAGTATTATGTAAACAAATGCATATCACATGATTTTTCTCTTTCACAGATGCTTTACTCTTCTCAAGGAAGGATTCAGTCACAAGACGTCCTGATCTGAGAGCTAGACCTTTGTTTTGATGTAACACAACTGGAGTTCTTTTTGCAAAATGACAGATCCAATAATACACTGGTAAGCTTATACATTTAGTTAGTTTTGTATCTGGCACTATTTTCTTGACCATTCCCCGGACACCACCCAATTGCCCGGCTGCACAAATTATCAAAAAGAAACAGTAACTGTTTGGCCGAGTCTCCATTCTTTCTACTTTTCCTCTTAATTTCTGGAGGTCTCTTTGCAACAGGTCCATCAGAAACAGTTAAATGAAGCAAGAGGAATGAGTTGTTGCCACCACCCTGTCTCTGTATAATGATCTTCAGCTCACTAAATGCGCCAGCACAGGGTTGCCGTAAGTACTTAGCAATGTGCCCCACCTCTGAAATCCTGCTGACTAGAAAGTCTATAAGTGACTCTAAAAAGACTGGAAAATAAAGGTGACAAAACTGCCTTTTTTTTATTCATTTGTGGGACTTGGCCAGCATTTACTGCCCATCTCTAGTTAACCTTGGAGGGCAGTTGAGAGTCAACCACATTGCTGTGGTTCTAGAGTCACATGTAGGCCAGACCAGGTAAGAATGATAGAATTCCTTCCCTAAAGGACATTAATGAACCAGATGGGTTTTTGCAACAATTGACAATGGTTTCATGGTCATTATGAGACTTTTAATTCCAGATGTTTTTTAATTGAATTCAAATTCCACCTTCTGCCATGGCAGAATAGGGTGCCCAGAACATTATCTGAGATTCTGGATTAATAGTCTACTGATAACACCACTGGATGCCTCCCCTATTAAGCAACAAAAGATTCTTGAACACTTTTCCCAAGTCACCCCGCCCTCTTAAATTGATGTATCCACACATCAGTTCAGTTATCTATTTAACCTACAGTGTTCTTGGATGCAATGGACAAAGCTGGAAAGACATTCTCTTCTACTTGGACATCTGAGCATAATTTTACTCAGATGTAGAAAATTATATGGTGTGTTGTGGGTGGGGGGGGCTGTGGTTGATTGAGCATCCTGTTCCCCTTTTTTATTTCCCCACTTGTCTCCTCCTTTGCGTCAG
This sequence comes from Sphyrna mokarran, assembly GCA_024679065.1. NCBI lineage: Eukaryota > Metazoa > Chordata > Chondrichthyes > Carcharhiniformes > Carcharhinidae > Sphyrna > Sphyrna mokarran. The sequence goes on from JAGIQG010000009.1 coordinate 27,726,823, forward strand.
TATGGAAAAAAGTGAAGAGCTTCCCGTGTGTCTCATTAATCTCAGTTTCAGATCCACTTCACTTTATAAATAGAATGCAGAACAGAAGTAGGTCCATCTTGGAAATACCCCATATTATCTTTGGATTTTGTCTAAAATTAAACAAAAAGTCATCCAGGAAAATTACCTTCCAGGCTAAACACTCACGGACAGAAGTGAGTTTGCCAGTAATGCTGACTTCATTGCTGCTTCCAATTTCCTCTGGAAAATATTTGCATCGCAGCAGTGTTTTCGTTTTTTTTGAAAAAAAAAGACCCTTTTACTGTTTCCAACTCTTCTCGGGAAATGCCTTTTGATAAGATGATCACTTTTGACAACACCTTAATCGTCCCAAAAATAAATGATTGTGACTTGTCTAACTTTCAGTGAAAGTTTGTGGGTTTTGTCAGATATGGAATCTGGAACTCTTTATTAGTAGGGAGAGGGGAAAAATAAATTCCAAAGCTGCTTCTTCGTTCAAGAGCTGATGAATTCATCTGATGCCACATAAACCTTTCAACAGGCAAAACTCGACCCTGACCAGAATTCTCCGGCCGTTCCTGTTCCGGTGTTGCTGCCAGCACGTACGGAGAATTTGGTGCTTAGCCAAATCTCTGTTCACTGCAGCAGGACTGGAGAATCTCAGTTGCAGGCAAGTTTGGAGAATCCAGCCTTCTACAGCAAATTGGTCACTTGAAATGTTACGATTTACTTGTGCAAGCTCATGTGTCTCCTAGCTAACTTTATGTCACTCATCAACAATAGCCCTTCTGCTGATGATATTAAACTTAGAAATTTAAAAAAAACCAAGATCCTTCTCAGTTATCTACTGTCATCCTTGTAGTGACATGGTACAATGACAATCATGTTGTTGACTAATGATAACAATGTGGCTCAGCTTTCCCAAATTCTGTAATTTTGCAAACAATTTTCTTTTCACAGTCAATAAGTATCAAAAAAACATTGCCGAGGAATTTTCAATTGATGCTCTGATGTGGCACGATGGCATAGTGATTAGTACTGCTGCCTCACAGTGCCAATTCCAGCCTTGTGCATTGTGCAAACTCAGCATAGACATTCTCCCCATGTCTGCGTAGGTTTCCTTTTGATGCTCCAGTTTCCTCCCACTATCCAAAGCTGTGTGGGTTAGGTTGATTGCTCATGCAAAATTGACCCTGGTACCAGGGGGATAAGCATGATAAATGAGTTATGAGATAGAGTTAGGGTGGAATTTTTTTTATTCCTTTGTGGGCATAGGCACCGCTAGCTGGACCAGCGTTTATTGCTCAAGCCTATTTGCTCGAGGGCAGTTGAGATCAACTACATTGCTGTAGCTGTGGAGTCATGCATAGGCCAGACCAGGATTTCCTTTCTTAGAGGACATTAGTGAACCAGATGGGGTTTTTTTGACAATCAGCAATAATTTCATTGTCATCAGTAGATTCTTAATTCCAGATTTGTTTCTGTTGAATTCAAATTCCAACACCTGCCATGGCTGGATTCAAACCTGGGGTCCCTGAACATTAACTGAGTTTCTGGATTAATAGTCTAATGATAATACCACTAGGCCATCGCCTCTGAACAGATTATGGTTCGTACAAACTTGATGGGCCGACGGTCTCATTCTGCACTGTAGGGATTCTATAATTCTATCGTGGTATCGCACAGCTAGCAACTAGAAGGAAAACGTGCCTCACGTATCCAGATCAGCATCTCTATGTTTCAGTAAAAGCAGATGGAATTTTGTTTACATAACTCATTAATTTTAAGATCAGTGCTGGAGGCTAAAATACTCTACCTTCCAGTTGCTGAATGGCATTCTTTTTTCTTGGTGCAAGAACCAGTTGGCAGATTTCGTGGCATTTAATAGGTGACAACCACTGCCTTCCTGCCTCCACCCCAATAAAGTTCATGGTGGGAAGGCAAGTGGAAACCACCCTGCCACCAATTGAGGCCCTTTCGTTGGAAATTGATGCCCATTTAAGGGCTCCTTCCCACCATCACTGATGTTAACCCATGCAGGAAGCTGGGCAAACAAACACATTTGATTTGTCCAAGGTGCGTGGGGTCCTTGATAATGCTGGCTGCTTTTCTGAGGCATTGGGAAGTGTAGGCAGAGTGAGTGGATGGGAGGCAGGTTTGCATGATTGACTCGGCCTTGTTCACAATGTTTTATACTGTCTTAAGGTCTTGGTCAAAGTATGAGTCATACCAAGCTGTGATACATCCGGAAAAGATGCTTCCTGTGGTGCACCTGAAAAAATTGATGAAGTTGTGGCAGACATGCTGAATTTCCTTAGCCTCCTGAGAAAGTAGAGATAGAAGTTGGTGAGCTTTCTTTATTATAGTGTGGGCATGGGAGGACCAGGATAGGTTGTTGGTGATCTGGATGCTTAGAAACTTGAAGTCCCATCCATTTCAACTTCATCGTGTTGTCATAGGGAGTTATAGATAGGTCCGTGGATTGGTAGATGTGATCGGCGCAACTCGTGGGCCGAAGGGCCTGTTTGTGCTGTATTGTTCTATGTTCTATGTTCTATGTCATGTGAGGTTTCTTGCAGAATCACAGGGTGCAGGATGGGTCCCTCATTCAAAGGAATTGAATGCCTCATCAAGGGACCTGACATCATGAAGGATGGGTTACTGAGAGTTTCCTCCCTTTCCCCCTCTCCCTCTCAACACCCTCCTTCTCCAGAATGGGTGTCATACTGGCAGCAGCCATTGCCTCCTTAGTGGTGTTGATCTTCGATAGATTTAATAAATCCATCAGCTTTCAGCAGGTAGCACAGTGTCCCTGGAGCCCTTAATTCTGGGAAGGCCCGACACTGTCAAGTGTCTGAGAAGCACTTAACTTAGTGAACCTTTCCTAAAAGAATGTTCTCCTGTAAGACCCCAATCACATCCATTAAATCCAGCCTCATATATATGTCAGATATTATCGATGCTTATTTTAATCTTACAGTATTAAATGATAAAGGATTTCCACAGAATTATCATTCACTTTTCTCATACTGGCATGAATCATGGAATTCAAGACTTGTAGCAACACAGGAGGCCACTCAGTCCATTGTGTTGGTGCTACCTCTCAATGAGCAAACGCCCCTACATATCCCAGTTCTGCATTACGTTAGTTTCAGTAATGAGGTATCTGGAGTATTCACGTTTAAAAAAATGTTAAATTGACAGTCTACTTGGTAACTTTACCCATGCCATCTGTTGTTGCTGATGCACAGCATCATACACAATGCAGAGGTTTTCAGTTACATTTGTGTCTACTTATCTTATTCATGAATCCTACCGAGATATAATTGAAATGTTAGCCTAGATTTTAAAGTCTGTGGCGAAGGGGCACTGCTGACTGCTGACTTTGAGAAAACCTTCTCACAAATGTCTAACCAAGGCCAATCAATGTAGCTTTGAATTTGGTATCATCTGTGGCAAATAACAACAGTGCAAACAGCAAATTGGTTGATCAACCAATCAGTGGTGAATTCTCGTACACAGCAAAACGCAGAATTCAAAGCATAGATTATAATTTGCATTTTAACTATCCCTAGAATCCCTACAGTGCAGAAGGAGGCCATTCACCTACCGAGTCTGCATTGACTGTCTTATAGGGTATCTTATCCAGACCTTCTCCGCTATTCTTTGCCCATAACTCCACTCATTTCACTTGGCCAATCCACACAACCAGCACATCTGTCAACTGTGGGAGGAAACCAGAACACCTGGAGGAAACCCAAGCAAACATGGGGAGAACATGCAAACTCCAAATAGACAATCAGTCAAGGATAGAATAGAACCTGGGTCTCTGGAGCTGTGAGGCAGCAGTGCTAACTACTGCGCCATTGTGTTGCTCAAATGTCACAGTAAGCTATGTATTTAGGGCAAGATACCTGAATTTATTATTGTGCGGTTAGTAACTTAGCAAGTTGAAAAAGGGTAAAACTAAATTAGGAAAGGTTTGTGTTATTTGATATTGGATTGTTCCTTGAACTGGGGACTTATGAGACTGCAGGACTCCTAGAAGCCTGGATATTGCTGTTAAATGGGTGAACATTGATGACATTTCAGTCAACTGTTCCATGAATCATTACAGCTGAGCTAACACTGAAGGAGAGATTGTCATTACCAATAGAAGGCTGCTGTGGCTTTCATTGTGGGTTAATTCTATTTATCAGTTACTTTGGTTTGTTTTTTCTTGTGTATACAATGACCATGGATGAATGAGAGAGACACCCATTCTCTGGCCTTTGGCAGTATTATCAGGAATATACACAACATTGCAATATGGTAGTGGGGGAGATGGAATGTGCCTTCCTAACTTCAGCCTTGCCAATGCTCATTGAGTTCCCTCAGTTCTCAAGGGAGCATCCTATCATCTGCTTCGGTGCAAAATGGAGTGCTGGGGAGTGAAGCGGAATTATAGAATAGAATCCCTACATTGCAGAAAGGAGCCTTTCAGCCCATTGAGTCTGAACAGACTCCCACCCAGACCCTAGCCCTGTAAGCCCCACTTATTTATGCTGCTAATCCCCCTAACCTACACGTCTTTGGACACTAAGGGGCAATTTAGCATGGCAAATCCACCTAAACTGCATACCTTTGGACTGTGGGAGGAAACTGAAGCACCTAGAGGAAACCCACACTGACACAGGGAAAATGTGCAAACTCCACCCAGACAATCAAACCTGGATCCCTGGTTTGTGAGGCAGCAGTGCTACCCACTGTGCCACTGTGCCACCCTAAACATATACCACCAGAAATTCAGCATTAAGACTAGCACCTCTTTCATTAATGCATTAGAGTAGCTGCATTTCTAAAAAGCTGACAGTGGAGGAGCAGCATGATGCTGCAGAAGGAGAAGTAGTGCTCGGGGAAATGAGCTGATTCTTGGTCGAGCATCTCTAGATTTATAATGTGCATGTTGGGCCCGCTAGGGAGTGAGTGGTAGTAACCCAACAATGTCTCTCACTCACAGCAATTCTCCTCATTCTTTGCAAGGCATCGCCTTCTTCCCACTTGCTTGTCTTTCAAGAGCAACATTGAGACAAGTAAGGAACTGCATTGAATGGGCTTCTGCGTTGCTGCTGCCTTACAAGCAATAAGTTCCTGAGACATTACTCTCCACAATCAGAAAAACAGTACTCATTGGCACTAACAGCTTTAAAAGTTGTTTCTAAAAATAAACATTCTTTAAAATTTTTTTTTCAATTTTTGCTTTGCAAGGGCTGAAATGCATTCACAATTGTTGTGTGCATTGAGTAATGACCATTTTTGGCTACATGACTAAGACGGGAGTTTTTATATGCCAATTTTTTCCTCAAAAGGATCGTTTCAAACTTATTCACTGCACGTCTGATACTATCGTGATACTTTATTTTTAACTGATGACATTACTGTTTCAGGAAACTCTCCCCTCATCACCCACCCATTGCTAAAAAGTCCTGATTCTATGGTCATTGAATCATATTTCCTCTCTGATACAAATAGACGATAATGTCTGTCAAGCTCTTCCTGTCTAGCTTAAACAGTAACGTAATTGCTTTTTGTCTTCAGCTTATTGCATCAGTCAGGAGCAATGTTCATAAAAGGCTGCATCTTGCTGAAATGACAGTTCTGTGACTTCATTCACCATTTTCTTACTTTTAATCTTAGTCTAAACTTATTCTGCATATCGTGGTTCACAGCTGATAGCATTGGTAAAGACAGCAGTTGCAGGATTTTATATTATATATAAATGAGGTAGGAGGTTTACAGGCCCCGTCTTTTATACAGGTTCCAGACAATCTATATTTATAATATTGCCTTTCATATCCCTAGACACTTCATAGGAGCATTATCAAATAAACTTTGCCACACAGTCACATGAGAGGATACTGGGGCAGATGACCAAATGCTTGGTCAAAGAGATAAATGTTACAGAGCATCTTGGAAGGAGGAAAGAGAGGCAGAGAGAATTGAGGAAAGAATTCCAGTGCTTGGGACTTTGGCAACTAAAGACAAGACTGATGTGAAAATGCTGGCATTAGACTGGGGTAGGCACAGTAAGAAGTCATGTGATTCCAAATAAATCTGTTGAACTTTAACTTGATGTTGTGAGACTTCTAACAAGGCAAGTCTACCAAGGGCAGAGTGATTAAAATCACAAATGTGCAAACAAACAGAATTGGAGGACTACAGACATCTTGAAATATTACAGGATTGGAAGAGATTAAAGAGATAACTGAGGCAGGGCCATTTCGGTATTTGAGAATTTTAAAATCAAGGCATTGGTTTTCTGGAAGTCAGTTAAGGTCAGTGCATAGAGGGTGATGTAATCCATCTCCCAGTTAAATTATTTGATCTTTTCTTAAACACTGGTAGTATATTTTTTGTTTTTTGCTTCTTGCTATTTGTGTCTGACTTTCTTTCATTCACTTCTTTCTCAAACTTGCTCCTTTGTTTACTTTTCTTGCTTTTCTGTTGTTCCCACTATTCTGCATTATGTTTTTTTCAGACTCATTGACTTGCAAAGTACTATCTATAATCTTGAACTGATTGGCGTATAACTATAGATAATGAAAAACTTGATTTATAGTTGACAGAATTCATGCACTAAATATTTCATCACCTTGGACTTTGTAAATTGAGTATTGATATTTGTATAAGGGGACTTTGAGGGGGAGGGATATGGTGATTGTCCCTTTAAGGAACAATGGGCACAGTCAGGGTCACATGACCAAGGAGCCAATCGGGATCAGGATGAGGTATCATCCTGTGAAACTTGGGTTTCTGAACTTGGGAGCTGATTGCAGCAACGAGGCTGCTGGCCTCTGTATTGTTATAATCCGTAATTAAACGAGTTGTGTTTTCCCTAAACTGATGAACAAACATCTTGACAGCTTATGAAACATCTCGCATTGGAAGTTCTATTTATCTGCCCTGTGGCATTTTGAGTGTGACGGCTAATAGACATTTCTGTCTGTAGTCTCAATCATGATCTTTGTTCTTATCTCCTCTCTGTTAGCTGTGATATTTAGCTCAATGTGTAAGAATGATGCAACAAAAATTACTATTGGATTGTGCTTGGGGATTAAGGTTTTGGATGGTCAATTAGTGAATCAACATCATTTGCAGATACCTAGGAATTGATTAATACCACTCTTGATGCGCAATTACTCCCACAGAATGTACCCTCTCTACAACAATTAAGGCATCAATAATTGTTGCAGAATAATAGAAAGCTGACCATTAACATGTGCTAAGCACTGAAAACAGACAGATTAACATGGTGTCCTGAGAGTTTGCAGATGGAGTTAACCTTCACGTCCTTAAATCTAGATTAGATTCCAGTCTGAATCCTGGTGATGTAAAGGCAAGAGGATTTATTGAATGGTACTAAACCATGTTAGGAAGGAGTGTAGCTGAGAGAATATAGTCTCTCTCTAACCTGTGGTATCATGTCAGGAAGGTCAGCACTGAAAATGCAAAAATTCGAAATAAATGCCCGGTAAAATCTACTAAGGTCAATTGTTCATATTTATCCTGTCTTTTTGATACATTCAGCATCGTAATCAAATCACATCCCAAATCTCTTATTTAACAGAGTACAAACCTAGTTTTTTTTTTAAAGCAACACAGCACGGGAAACAGGCCCTTCGGCCCAACGAGCCCGCGCCACCGTCATACTATATAGTAGAAAATACATTATCCTATTTTAATATTCCTATATAATAATATATATATTATTCCTAATATGGAAAATTTTCACCATAGGGACAATTTGTTTCCCAATCAGCCTAAGAGCGAATTTTTGGGTTGTGGGAGAAAACCGGAGTGCCCGGAGAAAACCCACGCAACCACGGGGAGAACGCGCAAACTCCCGCAGACACCGGCCCAATTCCAAGTGTCTGCACAGCCACATCGATAGTCTCTGAGCTGTCATGGTGCCCTTCATATGGTCCACATAAAGCACTCATTTACGACATGAAGTACCAGGCAACCCATGAATCAACATCCAAGAGCTGTACTCGCACCACCTGCCGAATGCATGCTCAATGTTGGTCAAGTATGGACTGAATTACCTGTGGAAAAAAAGCCGTAGTTAAACAGTCCTACTATATCCCTCTATCTGCATACCGCTCATGTGGCTGTCCAAGAGACCCTTAAACAGCCCTAGCGTGCCTGCTCCCACCACCTTACTCGGCATGCATTCCACACCCCCACTACCCTTTGTGTGAAAAACTGCCCTCTAATATTCGTCTTATACATAGCCCCCCTCACCCTATGGCCATGACCCCTCGTCCTATCTATTTCTAAAGGTGGAAAAAGTTTACCTCCATTTACTCTATCTATACCCCTTATAATCTTATACACCTCTATGAGATCCCCTCTAAGCCGACGTCTTTCAAGGGAAAACAACCCCAGTCTATTTAATCGTTCCTCATAAGACAGTCCTTCCATACCAGGCAGCATCCTTGTAAACCTCCTCTGCACTCTCTCCAAGGACTCCACATCCTTCCGATAGTACGGCGACCAGAACTGGACGCAGTATTCCAAGTGAGGCCTAACCAAAGTTCTATACAACTGCAACATCAAACTCCTACTCTTGTATTCTATATCCTTTTCTATGAAAGCTAACATACTATACGCCTTCTTTATCACCTTCTCCACCTGTGAGGACACCTTCAGAGACTTGTGAACCTTCACCCCCAAGTCTCTCTGCGTCTCTATGCTCCGTATAGTTTTACCTTTTATCCTATAACTCTCTTCTACATTTTTCCGGCCAAAATGCATCACCTCGCATTTATCCGGATTAAATTCCATTTGCCATCTATCTGACCAGTCTACCAACCTGCCTATGTCCTGTTGTATTGCCTGACACTGCTCTTCTGTACCCGCCAATCCAAGCATCTTGGTGTCATCAGCAAATTTGCTGATCTCACCACCTACCTACCTACCTTAGTTTATGCAAGCTGTGCAGATCATTTTACCTAGTAAGCCTCAGGTTCATCGGGGAATCTACACTGTTCCTGCTTCAAAGCTGCTGGCTATGAAATTGGGCTTTTTGGTACCATTGATGCCAATAAGATGGAAATCCCAAAGGGAAATAATAATAGTTATAATGCTTCCGCCTACCTCTGTGCAACCTGCGTAGTGTGCTAAGCTTGACAGGTTGCCAGCCCTGAGTGCCCAAAGACATGTAGGGTGGGTTGATTGATCCAAGATCACCTGGGTCCAGTCAACATACTTTCTTAAGCACTCCCTGCTGAACATAGGTTCAGCTGTATGAGGAACCTCATACAGAGCTGTTAAAGGACCAACCTTCTGGCCTCCAGTTTAGGTGTTTTTGACACTTTCATTGCTGGTGTAGTTATTGGAAGTATTGGCCAAGATTCTTGCTGTTGGGTCAGCAGTGGGAGAAGTTCCAACCTTTAAAAATGGCCACGCACAGATTGGATTTCCATTCCTTGAAAATGGAGGGTGGTTTTCAGGATCTGATATTTGCTGATTGAAGGGCAGCTCCTCCTCCCTTTTGGTTGAAGTTCTCCCCATTATTTCCTATCTACTCCCTTTCTTAAACCCACCCTTCTCCCTCCCTTACCTACCAAGATCCTCCTATTCCAAGGCTACAGGCTTGCCTGTGCCAGGGAGCATGGGCATTGCTTGTCATCTTCTTCAGTAGTCAAGAATAGAAGGAATTACCAGCCAATTGGATTGGCAAACAGCACTAGAGAGCAAGACATCTTTCTCAATGAGGCTATAAGTCCAAATTTGCCTGACCCATGGTTATTTATGACTGAGTAGTGGACTGGTATGGAGCAATGATGATTTGTTTGGCTTATGCGCCTGCCATGGCTGAATAGCTGGATGTAGAAGAGTTGGATGTGAGACTGACAGCATTGATAGATATTTAAAAGTGAGGTGAAGTACCTGACTCATTAACTCATGTCCTGACTCATTAACTCATGTCATGTCACGACCTACCCTTCACATGGTTTTGTGAAGGGTAGGTCATGCCTTACTAACCTCATTGAGTTTTTTGAAAAAGTGACTAAAGAGGTGGATGGGGGTAAGGCGGTTGATGTGGTATATATGGACTTTAGTAAGGCGTTTGATAAGGTGGCCCATGGAAGACTTCTGCAGAAAATGCAGATGTATGGGATAGAGGGTGATTTAGCTAATTGGGTTAGGAATTGGCTAGCAGATAGAAGACAGAGGGTGGTGGTTGATGGAGATATTCATCGTGGAGTTCGGTGACAAGTGGTGTACCTCAGGGGTCTGTTTTGGGGCCCCTGCTGTTTGTAATTTTTTATAAATGATCTGGATGAGGGTATTGAAGGATGGATTAGTAAATTTGCAGATGACACTAAAGTCGGTGGAGTGGTAGATAGTGAAGAGGGGTGTTATAGTTTGCAGAGGGACTTGGACAAGTTGCAGAGCTGGGCCGAGAGTGGCAAATGGAGTTTAATGTGGAAAAGTGTGAGGTAATGCACTATGGCAGAAATAATAAATGTGTAGAGTATAGGGCAAATGATAGGATTCTTAGCAGTCTAGATGAACAGAGGGATCTTGGTGTGTATGTGCATAGATCCCTGAAAGTAGGCAGTCAAGTCGAGAAGGTTGTTAAGAAGGCATATGGAGTCTTAGCTTTTATTGGTAGGGGGATCGAATTTCAGAGCCGCAACGTCATGTTGCAACTGTACAAAACTCTAGTGCGGCCGCACTTGGAGTATTGTGTACAGTTCTGTTCCCCACATTATAAGAAAGATGTGGAGGCATTGGAGAGGGTACAGAGGAGGTTTACCAGGATGTTGCCTGGTATGGAGGGCAGGTCTTATGAGGAGAGGCTGAGGGATTTGATGTTGTTTTCGTTAGAAAGGAGGCGGCTAAGAGGAGACCTTATCGAAACATATAAGATGATTAGAGGTTTAGATAGGGTGGACAGTGATAGCCTTTTTCCTAGGATGGAGAAAGCTAGCACGAGGGGACACAGCTTTAATTAAGGGGTGATAGTTATAGGACGGATATCAGAGGTAGGTTCTTTACCCAAAGGGTGGTTCGGGAGTGGAATGCCCTGCCTGCAGCAGTTGTAGATGCGCCAAGTTGGTGGCGTTTAAGAGGTTAGTTGATAAGTATATGGAAGAGAAGGGAATGGTTTAGTTTGGAGGGGCATTGCTTTTTATATTGGTCGGCGCAATATCGAAGGCCGAAGGGCCTGTTCTGTGCTGTAATGTTCTATGTTCTAAATGCTCACGATAATTGATGGGTGAGTGATGGAGCTGCAGAGCAGCAAGAGAGGTTAGTGGAATGGTGGGCAGGAGATGTCACGTAAAGATGCATTCTTGACCACCCGTGTGAGGTAATTGATCTTCTCGTGAAACAGCTTCTCAAATGCCAGACTCTGGAAATTGATCTCCCTAACCATCCCCTCCCATTTCCCTCACAGAATTTGCCTTGATAGCCACCTAATTTACTGCATAAACATCTCTTTCCCCTTTCCACTTCCTCTACTTATTGCCTCCAGTAAACTTGGGAGCCCTCCCTCTTGCCTGTGTCACATGCCTATCTTTTTGCTTCTTTTCCACAGATTATTTTGTTCAATGAGTGCAGCTCCCCTTTAAGAGGAGCCAGTTATCTTTAAGAGGTGCAGGGTATCTGAACCATATGCCAGCCATTGACATTACTGGGACCCTTTTTCAGCACCAAGTTGGAAGTCTGCAGAGGCTGCACTGGGCTACATAAAACAATTATTTAGATGAGAAAGCACCACCGAGTTTATGTGCTGTTTGCCTCAACTGGATTGAGTGTCAGGGTGATTGCACATCACTTTCATGCACCCAAAAATGGAACTGGGTGAATTTTTCTCCCATATGTTTTGCCTGCTGTGTAGACTGATGCCCAAAACTAGATAAGGTTCTCCAAATGTGGTCAGGCCAAAGCATTGGATAGATTGGGCTGTAGTTCATGGCACAAACATCTAACTGTCTCCAATGAGTGTACTTTCCTTCAAAAAAAATGAAAAGGAGTTAAAGTCACTTTATGATGTCGCTTTGTTTAGATTTTTGACTGATAAGTTGTCATGTCAATTGTGTAAGATTTTAAAACAGCTTCACTGGCAAATTATCTGCAAAAGGCTCCACCACCATTGATAGGGCCTCAATTGTTCTAATTTTCTTCATCTTTACAAGCTCAAAGGCAAAAACACATAGCTGGGTAAAAAGAACTGAATGAGAAAATGTGACGAACTTGCATAGGCATCAAAAAGGAGCCATTAATTAAGATCCTCACAAATGTGTCAGGTGGTTTCCATGTTATCTGATCTGTCTACCTGACATGTGGAAACATTAATCATTCTTAAGCTATTTACATTGAACGCAACCAAATCATTGGACTGAAAAGGGAAAAGAATGAATTGTTAAATGTTTTTCAACAAATCCTCAAAATAGTATCTGATATAATCAAAACTCAAATTGATCCTATTTCAAATTGTTCAACACATATCTTCTATTTTACAGATATTCTTATACTCCACACTTACCTCGTGCACTATATGGTAAATTATTCACACAGACACAGAGAGAACATGCAGAGTCCACACAAACAGTGACCCAAGCTGGGAATCAAACCTGGGTTCTGGGCGCTGTGAGGCAGCAGTGTTAACCACTGTGCCAACCATGCCACCACATTGACTCATGGTTAGATTTTAAAAAGAATGATGGCAGTGATAGTGGGAGGCCTTTCAGGGGCAGCCCAGAGTAACTCGGCACTCAAATCTCGACCGGGTTGCTTCCATCCAGTTCTCTTTCTTAGATCTTAAAGTTAAACGAAAGTCCTTCCATAGAGATGCTTAAATCCAAACAGAAGGAAAGTGGACACCTATTTCAAATGTCAGTCACATTCTCATGCATTGTGTCCACTAGATGCCACTGCCCTGAGAAATAAAGAATGAACAGAAGCCACCATTGTCTACTTTGACAGCATTTTCCCTTTCCTTCCCATGCTCCCTTCCATGCTACTTTGTTTGAAGTATATAGTCATAGCTGCAATTTGCTCAGCTGTGTACACACCTCAAATGGCTGTTTCTGCAATGGTAGCAGGAGCCCTTTCTCTGGATTGAATCAACGATTTAACGAAAGCGTATTTGGCAGATTAATGGTGATAGACTTCCAACATTAATGACTCTACTGTCAACAACGCTGATTTAGAATAAACCCCATTCCTCTTCTGCGTACTTCAGAAAAGACTTACTGCAAGGCAGACCAGCAGAGTGACAGGGAAACAAACCTTGTGTCCTGCCAGAAGTCTTGCTGCAATTAGCCCTCTTCACCCCCACCCAAGAGTAGCTGCAAATATAGAGGTGGCTGTGAAGTAAAACAGCATAGGACCAGGCTGCTGTCTCAGCATCAAGCATGGAAACAACTGAGGTGTCACCTGTTTAAGAAAAGGGAGGATCCACCTGACAGGTGTGCTCGAATACAGCTGCAAATTAATTAGTGACAGCAACTCTAATGGAAGGAGATGAGGGAGGGGTGGAGATGGAGACAAGAAAGCGGAAAGTACTGACTTTACCACAGATGAGCTGATTCCTGCTGGTGAAAACAGGCCACTTCTGTGGTTGCACTGAAGTCGAAACTAACTCCTCTAGTTTATTCATGTTCACAAAGACTTTCTTTGCAGCTAGTATGGGCAGAAAGGACTGCAATTATTATTGACAAAATGTGTATGCTATTTGCAGATCCTACATGATAAAAGAGAAGCTGTAAATGAGAAGAAAAACAAACAAAATTTCAACCCAGCCTGCATCAACGGACTTTCCCAAGATTAATAAGGTGAGTGCTTTGGTTCTTTTATTGTAAGTTTTTAATCAACAGCTCAGTAGAAGCAATATCTATATGAAACATGAGTATAGGTAAGAATAATATAAAATAATCTTAACATTTTAATAGAGGCTGGATGTGTTATGTTGCTGACAAATGAGATCCGCATAATATTATGGTGAACCTCATGGGCGGAATTCTCTCGAAAAAAACTCTCAATCTCGAACTGATGTGAAAACTGAAGATATTCATGCTGATTTTTTTTTTCAGTGGGAGTTTTGAGAAGAATTGCCCACACTGCAGAGGCCATCAGTGTGAATATCATTAAATTTAAGGGGGCAGGACCTATTCCTGCTGGAGAAGCTGAAATCAGCACACTGAGCAAGCTACTGCGCATGCGCCAATTTGTCAGTGCCGAGATTGGCGCATGCGTAGTGGCCCCACACTGCCAGCCTCCTGGAGACCTAAAAATTAAACAAGACTTTTGTTAGCTTTAGACTAGCTCAAGATTCAAGGAGGTAAACTATTACAGCCTCTCCAAAAGACTCATTTGAAGATCTTCAGCAATTTCCTCCAAGGCTGCTGCCAATCCTTTTGTGACTGTCCCTGGGTCTATTAGATCAGCAGTATAGAATAGGCCACATATTAGGCCACATTATCCACTCACCTGCATTAATAAGGACCAGAAAATTCCCATCCCGCCCACCATGGAGATTGGAGCGGGCAGGACGGAGGAACATGCAAAAGTCCATTGACCTCAGGTGGGATTTTCTAGTTTTAGGGCAAGTGCAGCCAGAAATTCCCACCCAAGAGGTATGCAGGAAAAAAAAAGCAGCCCTTACTTTAAAAGCATTGGAGATTCACCAAGCTAAATCAAGGGATGAGAAGGTTGTCCACTCAAAAGAGACTAAATAGTCTGGGTCTGTATTCCTTGGAATTTAGAGTGAGGAGTGATCTCATCCAAATATATAAGATCCTGAAGGGGCCTGACAGGGTAGAAAGGGAAATACTTTCGCTACTGGGATAGCCATAAACTAAGAGCCATAGCTACAAGATAAGGGGCTAGTTATTTAAAACTGAGGGGTAGAAAAATTTTTCTCACAGAGGGTGGTGAATCTCTGGAATTCTCTGCCCTGAAGGGCAGTTGAGACTGGATTATTAGAAACATTTAAGGTGGAGGTGAATAGACATTTGAGAGATTGAGGAATAAAGGGCTATGGGGAAATGGTACAGAAAAGAAGTTGAAACCAACATCGATCAGCCATGATCATATTGAGTGGTAGGGCAGGCTTGAAGGGCTTGGTGGCTCACTCTGCTTTTACTTATTGTGTTCTTGTGGTCTTCCCACTGGGAGAGAGGAGGTGTATTAAAGTTGTGGTGGTAATGAGTGTGATTTTCTCACATTCTTTGACACAATAAGAATCGGAATTTGGTAAGAATAGGATAGAAAGGCACAAGGAATGTCTAATCCATTTTTTTTGATGTTTCACTAAAAGACGCAAATAATTGGATTGTCACCAAAACTTAGCGAACTCATTGTTTTCCTTCAGAGAATGAAACCTGCCATCACTATCAGGTTTAGCCAATGTTTGACTCCAGTCCTACGCAAACATGGTTGACTATGAATTGGCCTCAGAAATAGCCAGTAAGATATAAAATAAAGACCCAGTATTTCTGAAGGGAGCCAGGGTAGGCAATAAACATTGGGCTACAGCGACATAACAATCCACAGAAAGGTTAATAAACACACCTTAGCCTGTTCCAAGTGATTTTTTATTTAACAAAGGGGCTGTCAATGATATTAACGGCTCAGAACTAATTTTTTAACAAAAGTATTCTGTTACTTAAAAACATAGATTTTATATATATATATGTAGTATATAGTTAAAGTCTTCCTATGGTCAGTGGCATAATATTTATGTCGCTTAATATATCCTGTATGACAATTTGATCTTTTATCATGGCTTTAGGAAAAGTTCAGACAGAGGATACAAAATGTCTCTTTGCAGCAGATAACGGTATGTGTAGAGGATAGAGCTTTTCCAGTTGGCAAACTGACATATCGGTTTAACAACAGAGGTTTTACAGCTGCTTCTTCTAGGAAGTGGCCAGCCCTGAAAGCCCCTCTGTACACAGAACTTCTTATCAGAGAGTGATTCCGTTTCTTGAAAGTATATTTTTTAGTTAGAAAAAGGGCCTTTGAACCTCCATTCTCAGGAATATGCATGCATACACTCACTCCACTCATTATGTAGCCTGTACATGACCTTGTGAGCTGATAATATCTCAGGAAAGGCATGTCAGGGATTTGTGGCGCAGAGTGAGAGAGGAGTATAGAATAAACATGTAAGCCCAATGGCTCAGAGTATAAATGGAAATCGATAAACCCCCATCATAGCCGTGGTACTTGTTTCTTGCTGACAGGGAATTTGTCTTTCTTAAAGGAGAGGAGTGTATAATTGAGAAGCTCATGAACCTCTCCATGTAAAACTGCCTGAAGACCAAAGTGATTAAATTTGTGAAAAATCCCCCCTCAACTATCATATCGCATTTGAACTAGCTCAAAGGTAGAATGCAGGGAAGTACAAGGAAAAATATGTAACGGTTTAGAATTGTGAACAATCTACAAAGAGCAACAGTGCTGGACCTTCATTATGTTTTGACATTTTTATTCATATCTTTGAAAAAAAGCAGTTTATTTAAAATTATCTTGGTATCTAGAAAAAAATTATCTTTGGTCTATGCTACCTTTCACATATTCCGTGATATTCCTACATAGTGACTGTGTTATTTTAAGTAACATATAATGCTCCAAAAGTTCAAGTTCAACAGTCTCACACTTACAACAGGGGGTCAAACAGGAGGGAAGTGCAGGTCAACAGTAGGCCTACAACACTGTAGTGCCAGTTCTCCAGCATATTCTCCTTTTAATCACAGCTCCCCACTGGGATGTTTGAAATCACAAGTTTGGCCTTACAGATTTTGGCAATGCTCATCCTTTTACTGCTTAGTAAATAAATATACTTCTTCTAGAAGCTTCTATGATTACGTCAAGATCTTTGGGTGTTGATATCATTTTAATAGTTCATGACATCCATCTTGACAGCTATCACTAAGGGACACAAAGACTGCTCACACATTATTAAATGAATAACAGTTGCTGAGCCAATTTCAAAGTTGTAATTTCATTGCAAAGTACAGACAATAGAACCATCCCTGCTTTGATAAAATGGTTCATGGTATCAGTTAAAGCTTCCAATCGGATTGAGGCTTGCATCATTCCCAGCTATCCCTTAAACTCTTCCTTATTTAACTGGCATGAAATGGATATGATAATGGATAAGCTCATTAACTCCGTTCTCACCATTCTTCCAGTCTCTTCATCTTGAAGTAGGCTAATCTGCCCAAATCAATCATTGACAATTGTAATTATTGATAATCGTGGCATAATTCAGGTAGAGAGCTTGTACAAGATTGTTCTTTTTACCAGTAGATGCTGCATGTGTAACATCTTTGTACTCCAAACTGCAATCTTAGTAGCGTACCTGTGACAAAAGAATAGGAAGTCACTGTTTGAATGGGCTGCCTCATAGATTGCTAAAGGAAATAAAAAGGAAGATTTACATTTCTATAGCATCTTTCACATCCATTGCACAAGTCAAAGCATTTTACAGCCAATGTTGGTACTTGGTGGAAAGCCACAGGTTCACCACCCACTGAGTGAAGAAATATTTCATCATCTCAGTCCTATAGACCTATTCTGTATCCTGAGACTCTGCCCCGTTATTTAGACAACACCCTCACCCTACATCCCAGCCAGAGAAAACAACATTCCTGCATCTAACCTATTCAGCCCTATCAAAATTTTAGACATTTAAATTAGATCTCCTTTCATTCTTCTAAATTGCAGTGAATACAGGCCCAGTCAACCCAATCTCTCCTCATACAATAGTCCTGCCTTCCCAGGAATCAGTCTGGTGAAAACTTGTTGCACTCCCTCTTTGGGAGTATATCCTTTCTTTGATAAGGAAACCAAATCTGCACACATCATTCCAGGTGTGCTCTCACCAAAGCACTGAACAACTACAGTAAGACATCCTTACTCCTGCACTCAAATCCTCTTGCAGTGAGTGCCAACATACCATTTGCCTTCCTAAATGCTTGCTGTACCTGCATGCTTGCTTTCAGTAACTGGCATAGAAGGACATTCAGGTCCAAATCTATCGCAGTTTAAATATTATTCTGCCATTCTGGTTTCCCGACCCAAATGAATAATTTCACACTTATCCATGTTATATTGCATCTGCCACATATTTTCCATACTCTCTCAGCTTGTCTAAATTGCCTTGAAGCTTCTTAATATCCTCCTTACCACTCACATTCCCACCAAGTTTTGTGTTATGTAGTGTAGGAAATGTCAAGATGGGAATTGCAAAGAGTCTGGCCACAACTTTCCAATCCTCCTTGGAATCAGCACTTGGAAAAGTATGGGCAAAGAAATGAAAGTCAATACGGATTTATTGAAGACCAAGCGGCCGCACTTGGAGTATTGCGTACAGTTTTGGTCGCCACATTATAAGAAAGATGTAGAAGCATTGGAAAGGGTGCAGAGGAGGTTTACCAGGATGTTGCCTGGTATGATGGGTAGGTCTTATGAGGAAAGGCTAAGGGACTTGAAGTTATTTTCATTAGAGAGAAGAAGGCTAAGAGGTGACTTAATTGAGACATATAAGATGATCAGAGGGTTAGATAGGGTGGATAGTGAGAGCCTTTTTCCTCGGATGGAGTTGGATTACACAAGGGGACATAGCTTTAAATTAAGGGGTGGTAGTTATAGGACAGATGCCAGAGGGTAGTAAGGGCATGGAATACCCTGCCTGCAGCAGTTGTGGACTCTTCAAGTATAAGGGCGTTCAAATGGGCAGTGGATAGGCATATGGATAGCATTGGAATAGTTTAGGATAGAGGGTCATAAAGTTGGTTACATTGGTCGGCGCAACATCGAGGGCCGAAGGGCCTGTACTGCGCTGTAATGTTCTATGTTCTAATCATGTTTGACCGCTTGTAAATATTAAGCATAGTGCAGTTGATGTTGTGTATACGGACCTTCAAAAGACATCTGACAACCTACCACAAAATAGATTTGTTAGCAAAAATAAACAACCTGTGGGATTAAATAAGTGACAGTGACAGTGTGAATACAAATTGTCTTAGTATAGAAAGCAGGGAATAGTGGACAGGTGTTTTTGAGACTGAGGAAGATGTGCAGCGATGTTCTACAGAGATGGAATGATTTAATGTTTGAACTTTGATACACAGAGAATAATTTCAAACCTGCAGATGACATGGAACATAGAAATAAACATAAAAGACTTCAAGAACACACAGACAGGCAGGTAAAATGAGCGAATGCGTGAGATGAAATTTAATGCTATGAAATATAAACTAATGTAGGGAAGTTACGCTAAACTGTTTTAATAAAAGCTTCGCTGGAGGATTGTTTTTGATTCTGGGCAGCACACTTTAGACAAGATATCAAGGTTTTAGAGAAGGTACAGAGATTTTTATTCGAGTGATACTTTTCAGTCGTATGAAGAGACTGGAGAAGCTGGGTTTCTCCTTTTGGTAGTATGGTAACAGTGTTAGCACTGCTGCTTCACATCTTCAGGGACCCAGGTTCGAGTCCCTTAGGTCACTGTCTGTGTGGAATTTGCACATTCTCTCTGTGTCTGCATGGGTTTCCTCAGGATGCTCTGGTTTCCTCCCACAGCCTGAAGGACATGCTGGTTAGATGTACTGATCTTAATAGGTGCCGGAGCCTGGCAACACGGGGAATTTCACAATAACTTCATTGCAGTGTAATGTAAACTTTATCTGTGACTATTAAATAAACTTTAACTTTGAGGCAAGGAAGATTAAGTGGAGATTTAATAGAAGTGTTTAAAATTATGAACAGCTGTGATGGAGTAAATAAGAATGATTTATTTCCAGTGACAGGAAGATCAGTAATCCGCAGGAGTCAGATTTAAGACAAAAGGTGCAGAGGCAACATGTGGAAACTTTCTATTACAGACAGCTAATAATGATCTGGATTGCACAAAAAGGGGAACCAGGTTCCAAAGTAATTTTCAAAAAAGATTTGCATAAATGCTTGAAGAGAAAAAAAGTTACAGGAAAGAACAGGAGAGTGGGATTACCAAAAAACCAACATGATGAGCCTTATGTCTTCCCCTGTGTTGTATTAATATTTGGTTCTACTGTACCACTGTGGCATTCCATCTTCATACATATCTTTGTGGTCTCTATGAATTGGATTGCCAATTCATTGCCTAATGATACTGAATTGTACAGTTTTGTTTTACTGTGGATTGATGCCCGTTCAGTTGAGTTTGCCAAAAAAAATTTCTTGAAGTTTCCATACGGTTAACTGAGAGAGAAAACTTTCATACCATTAAGTGTGCTGGATTCATCCAATCAAAAATGTGGGAAAACAAGCATTCTTTTGAAACAAAAAGGAGGACTTGCATTTATATTGGACTTTTTAAAACCACAGGATGCTTTAAAATGTTTCACAGCCAATGAAGTATTTATAAATAATGTTATAATGTTGGAGCCATGGTAGCCAATGTGTGCATAATAAACTCCCACATAATCTGCACAGGGATAATAATCAGATTCCCTGTTTGTGTAAAGTTGATTGAAAGATAAATATTGACAAGGCACCAGCAATAATCCCCTGCCTGCGAAATTGGGCCATGAGATATTTTACATCCACCCAAGAAGGCAGATGGGGCCTTGATTTAACATCTCATCAAAAACAGGACACCTCTCAGGAGTTGTATTCCTTCAGGAACAAACTGAACTATCAGTTTGATTTATGTGCTCAAGCTTGGGGTGGGAGTTGGGCCTAAAATCTCATGATTTAGGTTGAATGTGCAAGCCACTGAGCCCCAGCCGACACACTAACATACATTCCATTCATACTCATGAATGAAAATGATATTCTTTTATTCACTTTACTTTACAGATAGATATCTACCTCATAAGAGACTGGAATTTGGGGATCAACTTTATCCATTCACTGCTGAAGTCACTGAATTTGTGCCCTCTACTGAGACAGTTACATTTTGAAAAGGTATTATATTAACCTCCTTCTGTTTCTTAAGTGCAAATGCTTTTTTCATCACTCTGAAACTTACCTGTTTTATTTCAATGGCCAACAGGTTCATTTCCCCTTGTTATTGTACTCAGAAGACTAGTATAACTTCTATTGAAAGCTACAAGCATGTTCAGTTTGCAGACCCTCAAGAATGATGCAGCAGATGCTCTGGTCAAGAGCAGCCCAGCTATTTTCAATCCTTTTGTCTTGCTTTGGATTGAAAAAAGCTGATTGTTTTAAGTCTCGCAATATCACTAAGAATGGCAATTAGTAACTTACCTGAATCGGCAGCTTATATACTGCTGGGCCTCTGCTTACCTCTAGGTGCAAACATGAGGACTGCAAGATGTTATCTGCTGTGACTGGCTGGGTTCCTGGCAGAGTGATTTGATTCAATAATGTAAAATCACATTGCCAGGGATTACCAACATGTCACCAGCTATTACCAACCGTTCCTAAAAGAAAAATTGCCATTGGGAACAAGTGGGACTGGTGAACTTCATCTGCCTCATAGCAAACATGCTAATTACTGGAGGAGAAAAGATTTGGGTCTGTTTGGTTTATCATCTACCTCTGTGAAGATAGCATGATCCGACATAGCAGCTAGCTCCTGTTTGTCATACAGTTTCTCTAACCTGCGTGACGGTCTGTGAAAGGATGTGAGCAGACAAGAGAAGCCACTTTGACTTCAGATATGAGTGGATGCATGTGTTTTACACTCAATGAACATCTATAGGAGGCACTGGAGCTGAAATTCAGGACAGCCATTTTAACAGGTGGCCAATATTGCACATTTTACATTACTGCCATAGTAAACTCACCAAGAGTCTGCTCAACAAAGTTTCTGATAGGAATTTTCCAGCCGTTCACGCCGGCGGGATTCTCTGGTCTCACTGCAGCGAACAAAGAATCAGCTGAGCTCTTTGCCCTCACTTGCGGTGTTGGAAAATCCCGGCCTTGCAACAAAACTAATTTGTTAGGGCAACATGTTGATGTGAAGACAGTAATCACTGGGCCAATTGTTTCTCAGTTGTTCTGCGACCCAGTGCTGTCTGAAATCTCCACAGTACCGTGATCCCACTCAACTTGAAGGAGTTAATATACTGGTAGAATATTATGTGCATAATTTTACCAATCCACTTTGCGGGTCAGGAATTTCGCCCGCTGCCAAATGCGACGTGGATGTGAATTCCTCATCATTTTCCAATCAGTAAAATTATCCCCTGTACATCACTGCAAAATATAATGCTGAAAAACGTCAGTCGCTTAGTGCAAACACTCCCTTCCTCTTCACGAAAAGATATCGAGAATGTGTTTGGTCCCATATATAAGGTATTAGATTCCATTGAAAACAGTGAAAAATTCTGTCTTATGAAATGATACGAGGAAATGAATTCACGCTTGTCTCCTTAGCATTGCGAGACTTTCTTGCTGCTCACCATCAGCTGTTTCAGATTATGAAGTGAATGGCTACGTGGAGACACTAAGAGAGCCTGGAGGAGGGATTTTGTTTCTCAGCCCTGTGCGGTGAAGGACTTAGCTAACTCTGTGAACAGATCTTTGAATGCCTTCATGTTCACAGTGGCTAAGTTCCGCACCTCAGGGGGTCAAACTCAAGAGGATTTCCAGACTACCATTTGCTGTTCATATGTCAGTTCAGGCTTCTGTCACTTGGTTCACTGATCTTGCTAGTGCTAATTATCTATGTCGTGTTGTGTGATCTGCTGTAATGTTTTCCAGAAGCCTTGAGCTCCATAAGATGATTAAAACTGCAAAACCCATGGCGGACATAAATGAGGATTTTGGGGCAATATCCTGATATCTAATACCCCTTATCCTCTCAGAGCCCACCTCTGCAAAGATTTCAACAGTGTCAACTGCATTCACATCTTTGATCAGATTAATGTCACTAATTTATTTGTGCGTTTTCTCAGTATGACACTGCTTTGGGAATTGGTCCAAGTTATGATGATTCCAAATTTTGGAATTCTTATAGCCAACAGCAGGAGCAGAATAAGTTTGCCTGGATTCAAATTCAAGTCATGAAGACGTAAGTACCCATGAAAGAAAAATATAGAAACATCAATATCACATCTCTCTCCACTCCCCCTCAGTGCATTCAGTTCCTTTCCATCAATTATATGTGCTAACTCAATAAGTAGAATAATAATAATATTTTTATCTGCTACCTCTTATTTTATGAGCAGCCAATAACTGAATTAACGTATCAGTGTAAAAATATAGTGCCATCTGAAAACTCAGGGTGTGGCTGGACTGTAAATTATATTGTACATGGAGGAGGGGACGTGACTGAGGAAATTCTTTTGATGTTTTGTATAAGATTGGGAAACAAAGGTACGTCATTATTTAACTGAGAATTCTAAACCAAAGGCCAGATTTTCTTGGGAGCTTGGAAGAGAGGTAGAATCATGATGGGATACCTCTCCAATGCATTTCTGCTGTTAGCATCTTTCTTGGAGAAGGTTGGTGTCAGGAATCGGTGGAAGCCAATTAAGGGCCCAATTAGAAGTGATTTTGCAGCCTACCTGGCCTTTTGCCAGCAGCAGGCGTGGCACCCCTGTCAAAAAAAATTGCATCTATCATCAGCAAATAAGATTTTAGAATCAGCAGAAATGGCCAGTAATGTGGAAGGGGAGTGAACCTCATGGGAAAATAGTTAATGACAAAACAGGTAGAATGAGGAGGCGAAATACAAAGAACAAAGAACAAAACAGCATGGGAAACAGGCCCTTCGGCCCAACGAGCCCGTGCGCGCCACCCCAATGTTCCCATCTCTACCCGCGATCCCTGTCGCAAGGCCAGGATACCTTGGCCCCATCTACCACAGACATTATACTGGGCCAGCCAAAAATCCACTGACTTTTTAGTAGTACTGGAAGATTCCAGCAGCGGGCTGGGCCGTAAAATCCTGGCTTAAGTTTTGGAAAGTGCAGACACCTTTAAATTGTGTTTCATTTTTTTATTCCTGGGAAACATTGTAAAAAAAGAATTTTTAAAAACATTCACATTCCATTGGATCCTGGCTCCAAAGAGTCTGGAAAATTTCTTCCTCAACTACTTACGTGCGTATCCAGTAGAGCAGAGGTGTTCATGTTACATGTATGGAATAAAATAACATGTGAGTGAAGAGAGAATGAGCCATGCTCACACACCATTCGGGTGTCATAAAAAAAAATGTTAAAAGTCTGCAAGGCTCAGAGAATGGGACTTATCTGAAACAGCTTTTCCCTGATTGAAAACTGGTACCTGAACATTAACTCTTCATCACAATTTAAACACTAAATTGTATTTCCCTTAAAACGCAGCACATCACCATTAAATATACTTTACAACTCTTTCAGTCCTGAAATCCCTCAGGAAAATAATGTTTGGTATTAAAGGAATGTTCCATTTCTGGCACTGCTAAAAATAAAATTTCATTCAGTGAATCCAAATGAAGGAGAGAACTGGGTTTCAATTCACAACTTTTTTTTTGTTTGAAAAGTTTAATTATCAGTTTTTTTTTACAGTTAGAAGTCTCACAACACCAGGTTAAAGTCCAACAGGTTTATTTGCTAACACGAGCTTTTGGAGCTCTGCTTCTTATTGTGCCCAGTCCATTGCCAGCATCTCCATATCATTTTTACAATTACTGATATTTACAGCACCAAGCAGCAGTCCCTTATTGCTGTTCGCACTCCATGCAAGCCTGTCAGTACACAATTTCCTTTCTGGAATCAAGCTTCGAGCTGAGCCCTGACCAACTCAACTCTTCGACAGCTGCGTGGAGCCTAACTGAAACATGTTTGGACTGTTCCAACTGACTTGCTGGTAATCCTGTGATCATAACTCGTAACTGCCCATACTTTGGGAAGCCTGACTCAGAAATATTGTTCCCTGCTTAAGACCATAAATCACTGATCTTTTGGAGTCTCGAATTCTTCCCTAGAAGGACAATATTTTCTTGGGCCTAATTGTTTATGTTTGGAAAAATGGAAGGAGGCAACCAAAACATAATGTTCATGACTAATAGTCCTGAGCTTTCAAGTAATGGATTGCATTTGGGTCTGGCTTGTTTTTAATAGATGCATCAATTTTTGCCACCATTAGACTGGCTGCATTGCTTGCTTCTGCTGATTCTGAAAAAAATAGAGCTTTATTCTTAGACTTTTTTCACTAGCAATTTAAATGCAAAGCATATTAAATTCACTGGGATTCCAATTGTGAGTGAAAAATGCATCCATTTCTCAGAGTTTACATCCTCACTTTGATGAACACAAAGGTGTCTTCACATCATCCGATTTTTTATATAGGCATACTCAACTCCCTTTGTCCTTTCTCGGTTTGTATTTTCCAAATGTTTAGATGTGAGATAGCAACCATTTTATGTTGCATGGGTAGTTTTCAATCATGGCACTAGTGGAGTGGAACCTGTTGATGGCTCTGACTGATTATCTGCCCAGCTTCTGCTGACCACTCTAAACTAAGAACATTGAGAAGATTTCGCTTGAGTTTCACCCAAAGAAAGGATCATTTGGAAGGAGTGGAGCCTCTTTTGATTTGCATTTGGCACAGCACGTTATCCCTGCGGTCCTATAAATGTCCTTTGATTGATGGGATGGCAGGCATTGTGTAGACATACACTGGGCCCTTAGAGATTGCACAAGCTGTAATTTATTTATAACTGTAATAAGAGATTTTTTTTTGATGTCCTAATGGACAGCCTCTGAACTGTTCCTTTAGACAGCTTCACTAATTTGTTTTTATCTCTGTGTGTGCTTTGTTTTGTTTGGATTGTCTGAATATGAAATATAATAAAATCCTAACTACTGAAAACATAGGAACAAAGGATGACTGACACAGCCCAGCAAATGTGCAGATTTACTAGTCATTGCACTTAATAACATTTACTGCTACGTGGCAACTCAGCTGAATATTGTTCCTCCTTAAGATGCAAGCTTCAAACCTTTTTTATTTCTAGTTCCTGACAATAACCCCATTTTTCTCAATTCATAGGCAGAGGAATCAGCCTTTTTAATGGAGGTATGCAGTCATTGAGAACAGTTATTTAAAATGTTCATAGCGCTCTCTCATCACAGGAGATTATGTCACACTTCTCGCTTCTGCTATGATAACAGAAATGTGATTTGTTCTTAAACAAAAGTAATTTTTGCTGGTAAATGCAAAACAATGTTATACTCTGGATGAAAGCAAATTACTGTGGATGCTGAAATCTGAAACCAAAAGAGAAAATGCTGGAAAATCTCAGCAGGTCTGGCAGCATCTGTACAAAGGAAAAAGAGCTGACAGTTCAAGTCCAGATGATCCTTTATCAAAGCTTTGACAAAGGGTCATCTGGACTCAAAGCATCAGCTATTTTCTCTCTTTACAGGTGCTACCAGATTTGCTAACAGTTTCCAATTTTATACCCTGCATTTGACAAAAGTGAAAAAGTGTCCATTCTTCCCAGTTCCTGTTGCATTGAGAAACATGAGAATTTTCCTGAGAAATGAATAAGCAAATGGGACTGTTATGCTATATATAGAGTAAGACATGCATAGGACTTTTCCAAATGAAGCCTAGCAAAGGCTTAAAGGTAAAGATTGTGCACCAGTCAACAATGTTCAAATGTACAATGAAGTATCTGTCAGTTTAATTCTAATATATCTGCAAATTAACCCTTTTCACTTTCACTGGGCCAATATCCTGAAACATCCTGAAGCGCATTGTGGGTGCACGTACACCACATGGACTGCATTGGTTCACAAAGGCAGCTATTTTCTCAAGGGGCAGTTAAGGATGGACAATAAATGTTGGCATTGCCAACAATACTCAGATTCCATGAACAAATAATTAAAAAGCAGTCCCGGTGAAATAAATAGTCCAGGAATTCGCTTGTACAAAATTATGTTAAACGGGTTAACCTCTTTGTTTAAGTAGCAGACGTAGGAATTGGAGCTGAATGTAAAATATTATTGCATCGAGTCAGTTTTAGGTTGATGTGTTATTTGGATAAGGGGTGGAAAGAAGTAGTTAGATTATAGATACTGTTACAGATTTTAAAAATACAAGTAATTATTTTAAATAATAGTTCTCTCAGTAGAGTGAAATCTATCTTTTATTAAAATGTTAAAAATTTGGTGTATAAAAATTACATTTCCATAACACAGCACCATTATATTAATCCAACATGCGATATAGCATTAAATGGAACAAAGGAATGTATGCATTTATTGTTTATTCATTATTTTTTAATACTTTTATATAATTGTCCCCTGCAGCAAAAATGTTTCCAACTCTAACTTCTCCACTTTCTATTCATTTTGAATGAAATTAGCCTTTAATCATACTCTATTTTTAAAAGATTTCTAAGTTAGAAATAGAGACTGGTCTTCCTTTAATAATGCTGAAGGAAACAGGATCGGGTAAAAGCTTAGTATTGAATGGCATTTGACCATTCTCAAACACGATTACCAAACCTATTGCATGGCTGATAGAAGAGGCTTAAGTCTATTCATCATTGAGTTCTATCAAAGATGATTTCTATTAAGGGGAATTTGTTAAACTGTCCTTACACTGGTATTCTTTCTTGGATATGATCCCAGTGCCTCCCACAATCACCCAACCCAAGGCCAATGTTTGAATGGCTCTACCTTATATAAAATTGATCTTTCTCTACACCCTAGCTATGGCTATAACACTATATTCTGAACTCACTCCCTTCCTTCTCCCCTTTGTACTTTATGAAGGGTATGCTTTGTTTATTTTACACAGTGATAGTGCCTTTTTGAGTCACCACAGTCTATGTGGTGAAGGTTACCTGCAATGCCGTTATGGAGAAACTTGTATGATTTTCACCATGATGAAGAAGGAACAGCAAACTCGACAGAAAACTTGGAGATGGCAGTATTCGGTTCACCTGCTATCCTTTTGCTTCCAGGAAGTAGAGGTAGGCAGTTAGGAAAATGCTGTAGAATGAATTTTGTAAATGTTGCTTGAATTATTTAGGATGCTGAGTGAAACAGTCAACAACAGAAAGAAGCGGGCTCAACCTTCTGTGCCTACTGAGCTGATAACAGTTGATATGGACTGCACTGGCTCAGTTCAGCAGGAACAGAAGTTGTTCCTCTTTAACTACCTGAAATTCAAGAACAGCTCCATCTTTTTCTTCTTTGAAAATAACTGCAGGAAGAGTAACACACTCTCAAATTAATGGAGGAGGCATTTGATCTTTTATGAAAACATTCTTTATGACTTGTAAGTATGGAATTACTTCTACCAGTCTCTTTGACAACGACATCACAACAAACTAACCAAATCCTGTAAATGAATTGCTCTCCAAAAATAATTATTTTGAAGGCTTAATAGATATTGCATGCAATGTACATTTCAAATCTCTGATATCACTAAATCAAATGCAGTTTTCCCCATTAGAATTGCATCTCAACGTTTCTAACATACCCATGATAATAATGAGGTGTAGTTTAAAATTTGTATACAATAAAACAGAGAGAAATATATGAGTACATTAATTCCTCGTTGATTACCAATCTCAGCTAATTGGATGTTCCCCATAGCAGCCCTTGAATTCCTTCTGGTGACCAACTGCCCATCATCTCATTCATAGATGGTGAATATGAGAGAAAACCATGATAAAAAGACTTGCCTTCTTGCATAGCAGCTTTCCTCATGATGTTCCAGAGTGCCAATGAATTACATTGAAAGATTAATTTATGTTTTTAAGTAGGCCCCTCATCATTTTATATACTTCAATTTCCTCTTGTCCAAAGAAAATAACTCCAGCCTATCCAATCTTTTTCATAGCTAAACTTTTTGAGCCCTAGCAATATCTTCCTAAATCTTCTCCATACCCTTGTTCACAGCCTGGAGTAGGACTAGAATTACTCTTACTATGGTCTGACTAGTGTTTTATACAATTTTACTATTCTCTTGATGCACACCTGGTTTGTGTCTCAGTCAAAGAAGCAAAATAAACTTCTTACCCACCTTAGTGACATGGATCTTCTGCTCCTCTACATTCAGTGTCCTACCATTTATTATGTATTCCACGTTTGAGTTCCCCAATGCGTTACTTTGATGAGGAGAAAGGGAAATCATTTAGAAAGAATCTTGGTGCTTTAATTAACAATTTGCTCATTTAAGATCTGGCATCTTCGTTAAGTGTGGCATTGGCATAATTATAAACTTAATTTCAAATCCAAGGTAGCAATAATAAAAAGTAGACTTCTAAAATTTCTAAAAATTAATGAAATACCAAATAAACCAATGTTCAAATGATCAAAATTCTGCATTTCCATCTTATATTGCATTGGTAAAAATATTTTACTCTTATTTTACCGATATGAATGGTGCTTCTCGGGATATCATTGGATGTGCTCTAAAATTATAGGAATTAATGGCAAAAATAGCCAATCAGCCCATCAGGCATCTGCCGGCTGAAAAAGATCCCATTTTTCAGCCCTTGATTGTAATCCCGTAGATTATGGTAGTTCTAATGCATAACCAAGTTTTATAAGACCTTCTGCCTCTACCACCCTTACAGGTGGTGAGTTCAGAATCTCCACCATTCTCCGGTTAAAATAATTTCTCCTCAATTGACCTTCAACCTTTCTGCCAATACTTATGATCTATGCCCCATGATGACTCCTCTGCTAATAAAAATAAATCCTTCCATATCCATTGTGTCAAGGCCCCTCATTAATTTATACACTTCAATTAAATCTTTCCTCAGCCGCCTCCATTTCAAAGAAAATAATTCTAGTCTATCGAGTCTTTCCTCATAGCTAGAATCCTTGAGCCCTAGCAAACGTGGGTGGCACAGTGGTTAGCACTGCTGCCTCACAGCGCCAGGGATTCAGGTTCAATTCCTGGTTTGGGGTCATTGTCTGTGCGGAGTCTACACATTCTCCTAGTATCTGCATGAGTTTGCTTCAGTTTCCTCCCACAGTCCAAAAGACGTGATGCATTGGCCATACTAAGTTCTTTGTCAGTGAGCGTACCTGAACAGGCGCCATAATGTGGTAACTAGGGGATTTTCACAGTAACTTCATTATGGTGTTAATGTAAATCTACTTGTGACACTCATAAAATAAACTTTAAATTATCTTCCTAAATTTTCTCTGTGTCATCTATACACAGCCTGCAGTTTGACCAGAATTGTATATAGTACTCTTACTGTGGTCTTACTAGTGTTTCATATATTTTTAGTATTATCTTGATCCACCTTCTTACCCACCTTACCAATACACGTCTTCTGTACCACTACACTCAGTATCCTACCATTTATTGTTTCTTGTTTGTGTTCCCCAAACAATCTCTCTGGATTGAATTCCATTTGCCACTATTTTTACCAATCTGCTTAATCCGATATTTTCCTTAAATCTACCTCTTCCTTTTTTGTATATTTGCATGATACGCAAACTTCTTAATCATGTCACTCCTACTTAAGTCTAAATCATTATACGCAACAAAAGGAACTCAGCTCAATGAAATCCAACAGCTTTCCAGTCGCAAAAACATCTGTTAACTTGAAGCTCAGCTCATGATATCATTAGTGAAACAATCACTAAGAAGACCCAAAGGGAAAAATCAGTTTGGACAAATATTCTTTTTTTTTCCCTATTATACAGGTGTTCCATTTTAAAGTACACAAGACTAGTTGAGAGCGGTATTCTTAGTTCCCTGTTTTACTGTTTTTTTAATCTTCTGGTGAGGAAACACATAGACAAAACTGAATTTAATATACATAGAGGATTTTAAATATTATAAAATTAAGGCAGGATCAAGCATTTTCCCCAGACACACTCTTTATGGGGAACTCTTTATCAACAGCACATACAATCACACATGGAGACCCGTTGGCTCTGCATTGACTCTCCAACACAGAATCCCACCCAGGTCTGATTTCTTCACCCCCATGTATTTATCCCACTAATCCCCCTAACCTACACATCTTGGGACACTAAAGGGCAATTTAGAATGACCAATCCACCTAACCTGCACATCTTTGAAATATAGGAGGAAACTGGAGCAACTTGAGGAAACCTATGCAGACACAGGAAGAATGGGCAAACTCCATACACATGGTGACCCAAGTCTGGGGTTGAACATGGATCCCTAGTGCTGTAAGGCAGCAATGCTAACTACTGTGTCGAACATGCTGCCCATACCGGAGAGGGTTTTTTTACAACTAAAAAGTAAGGTCAACAGTCAAGGCTTCCACCATGTTCCACAAATAAATTTTAAAAAGTTGCCTAACAATCCACTCAATTACTAAGAAGTTAGTCAACTCCTTCTCAAGAGCATTCAAAGTTGGTTGTTTGGCTTTGCCACAAATTTTAAAAACTACGGAAAAATTGGATGTGAGAATTGTTGATTAAAGAAGACATTGTTTCATTATTGAGGAAAGATATTAGCACAGATGATGTGGAATTTGTATAGTTCAAGTTAAGAAATACTAAAGGGCGAAAAACATTTGTGGGCTGGTCTCTTGAGCATCTCTGGATTTAATTGCTCCACTGTTGATGGCCAGGCCTTTAGTGCCTAGGGCCTAAAGTATGACAATTCCTTATCTACATCTCTCTGCCTGGTACCGTCAAATTATACTCTTTTTGATTTAACATTTGGTGTACTCAGAAAGTTGAAAGTTAGCGAGATAGGTCATAGATTAGCTTAGAAGAATCTCAAGCTCACAGAATCCAGGAATTGTCTGGCCCTGAGTTCGTCAAGAATCCATTTTTCCAGATACTTGGAGGAGCACTGTCCCTGTCCTTTGTGATACCTGGCTTTTTACAACACAATGACAGCAGTGTTTTTCCAAAATGTCTTCTACAAGAAAAATAATCAAGTAATGGAGAAGTAATTCCTGCCGAAAAAAGAATTTTCTGACTTCTTTATTCTCGTTTATATAATTTCATTTTATTTATTCATGGGACATGGGTGTTGCTGGCTGGTCAGCATTTATTGCCCATCCTAAATTGCCAGAGGGCTGTTGAGAATCAACCACATTGCTGGCATCCGGAATCACATATAGGCCAGATCAAGAGAGGCTGGCAGACTTCCTAAAGGACGTTAGTGAACCAGATGAGTTTTTACAACAATCGACAATGGTTTCATAGTCATCATTTTAACTTTGAATTCCAGTTTTTTATGGAATTCAAATTTCAGTATCTGTCATGATGAGATTCGAACCTGGGTCCCCAAGCACTACTCTGGATTACTAATCTAGTGACAATACCACTATAACATTGTCTCCCCTGTAAATGAAGTGATTTGATCTGGGAATTGCTTGGTATGCAGGAAGACCAGAGAAACCTATTGCTGAAGTCACCAAGGGGCAAGACCAGAGCTGTTCCATGACCTCCTGCATGCACCAACAAATCTGGCTCATTAAGCAATTTGAATGTTTTAACTGCAAGAGATTGTTGGTGGATTTTTGCCTTTTATTGGCAAAGTGTGAACTCAGATGGGGTGTAATCCGCCAACTGCACAGCCGGTTTTTCCTGCCATGTTTTCAAACACTTTGCTGGAAAAGCAACAAGAGGCATCGGGTTCCACAATGTCAGAACCCATCCCAACAGCAGCTTTCAAAAGATCGCTTCACTCTTTTTTTTTTTTACAGGGCTCCTCAGTGTAACGAGAAAGGGAAAACAAGGACCCCATCAAAATGGAAGCCCCATGGACACAGACCTCGCTGCACTTCCTGCCATCCCCTTCCACCATCACCCCAAACACTACCTTCCCAGCTCCATACCATCACCACAGAATCCTTGCACCCCAACCAACTCAGACAGCCCACCGCACCTCCTCCCCACACAATGGACCCTTGGCACTACCGCTACGGAACCCCTTCCACCAGTGCCCCTGCCAGTGTACCAGGGGCAATGGCCAAGAAGTGCCAGATATCTATGGGCTTTTGCAACAGCCACTATTGCAGTATGTGCTGCAGGAAGTTGTCATTACTGAGACACTCTGGTGTTACCACCGGGAGATCCCTCTGGTGGGAAGGGTGGGAAAATTTCGGTCAGTGTGTCAAGTGTCATTGCTACCAATCTGTACTGACGTAACAGGTATAAATTCATAACCCTGCCTTCATTATTACCTCAAGACTCAATTCTTCCATTGCACTCTCAATTAGTCTCCTACATTCAACTCTGTAAAATTGTGGTCATACCGGGAAACTGACTTCCTCTTGAGGCTGCTCGCCTTTACTCTCTTGGTTGCCAACATCCTGCATGGTCTGATGAAGGTAGCTTGGCTGGAGAGAGTGATATAAATGTGCTCAGCTGGTATTTAAATATGGCACCGGGACCTTTGAATTCTTCAGTTGAGAGCAGGCAGATGAATCAACTGCCCGCCCATCAAGAGAGGGAACTCGCATGTGCATAATTAATTAGACCCCAAGTACAGAATCTGGCATGGGATTCTGCTATTCTGGTCGGCAGAAAAGATGCAGTCAAAGTACTCAACTACCACACTTAGTCACAAAATGGGAGAGTTCTGTCATAAGTCTAAGACAGCTTTACTCCATGCCTAACCCGCACAACACATGTTAGATGCTTATGCTAGGAATAAGTTGTGATAAAAAACAAATTAAGTTAACATGAGACATTGGTACAGATATGCAGAAACAATGGGCTAAATCTTACCAAAGAATGGCAGAGTGTTGTTTTTGGTGAGAAAACAGGTGTGTTTCTCTCCAGATCTTACAACACTCAAGAGGGGATGCTTCACGCCATCATTGTGGGGGTAAATACATGGGTAAAGCCCAGCTGCACAGAGCACAGAGACATCTTTACACATGTCTCAACCTCTCCCCAGCCCACCGCAAAGGTCTCAAGGGCTACCCTCTCCACCCTGATCAGAGTCAGCCACTTCTTCCCCCATCCCTATCATCTGCTCCTTCTTCCCCTCACCCCTGACCATCAGCTGATCTGCTTCCTGATGTTCAGCCCCATCTCCCCTCATCACATTCTGAGCCAGCATCCGCATTGATGCCACATCATGTCAGTGCAGTGACAATATACAATGGGGGTCAAAATCTGGTGAGGGGGTAGGTTAATAACGTTTAAATATATTCTAATAAAAAATAAAACAGGCCCACACCCATAGTGGATGTAAACCTGATAACATCACCAATGGGTGGGGAAAATCCCAAATTGTGTTCTTGCCATTGAAAACTGCGACTTCCAGGCCTTGAGGCCCCACCAGCATTCGTACGCATGGCAAACATGATCTCCAGATTGCCCCAATGAGATATAGTGTTTATTAACATAAAGCAAGCATTTCAATCCTATGTGAAGGAAACCTTTATTGAATTTTTAAACTGACATTAAATTCAATTTGTCACATCATTACTGAACATGACACAAATCCTGGTGAAAACATATGTGTAGCCCTCAGGCAAATATATCATCAGATCTGCAAAGGCCAAAGGCTATATTGTTCTTCAGTAATGGGTTTACCCAAAATTATACTTCAGCCTATCAGCCAAGCTCTGCTGAGGACCAGCCGAATTTTCTCCATTGTCTCCTTCTGTTTTCATTGCCAGTGCTATCAGCACCCTCTAAAGGCAGCCTATCTTGAGAAGGGAGGAAGGCTCTATGCTGAGGCAGCAATTGAAAGGGCCCAGTTTGTTTATGTGTGTCCATTGTGCAGAACTATGTTTATAACCATGTTACACTGCAAAGATAAGTAATGGCTGATACTTTTTCAGGACGCTAAGCCCACACACTTCACAACTGAGTAGTCACCGCCTGCAAATTAGCAAAGGAGGTGGAATAATTTTGGACGCTTTGTGACACTTAACAATGCTGTCCTTTGCTAATGTTATCTCCAACGCTCACTTAAAATTTATATTTTCTTCTGCTAGTAACCTTCATTGAATAGCCTCCTTATTCACTTCACAGACTAATCCGTCCCGCAGCATATCATTCAAAGTGGCTCAAAAGTCACAGTACCCCAAGAATTGTTTCAACTTGGTAATATAAGTCACAATAGTTTCCCCTGGGATTCTCCCTGAATTAAATCTCTGCAATATAACCAATGGTTTCAGATGGAAATGTAACTATACCAACTTATCAATCTCACTGAATGATTTGGAGTCAGGCATGTTTGGGGTTGTGAGACTGCAAATCAAACTGTAAGCCTGGGTCTCACAGGCACTCAGTGAGGATTGCTTTTCTCTTCCCCTCCTCCTATTTCATAGACTAGAAAGTAATAGCTCTAATAGTTTGATGTATTGTGTCCAGTTCTCCATCCAAATAGGGGTACTTTGTAATGAATAAACTTCAGTGGAAACTGTATACTCACAGTTCGAGGTTCACTTTTACTCTCCTTGCCAATTTAATAACTTTTCTTCACCAGTTTAGGGGGAAAAAGACATGTTTATTTACAGGTAAAGGCTACACAAGGACTTGGAGCCTCCAGCTGAAGTCAGCTCCCACGAAACAGAAACACAAACTCACCAGAGTGATCCCCCACCCTGTTTCCCAAATGGTCCCCCAGGTGATGTGACTCTTATTCTGCAGATTGTCCCTCTAAGAATCAATCACCGCAGAATGAATCAGCTCTTTTGGAAAGTGAAGGGGACGGCATGACCATTACCATAAAATCAGTGACTGTGACTGTGAGTCATCCCTGCACAGCTATTCAATATTGCAAGAGGTTCATTACCATGGGATTTAGGAAACAAAAAAAAAACCACCAACGCCTCTATTTTCTCAGAAGACCAAGGAAATTTGGCATGTCTGCCACGACTCTCACCAACTTTTACAGATGCATCATAAAAAATATTCTTTCTGATTATATCACAGCTTGGTATGACTTTTGCTCTGCCCAAGACCACAAGGAATTACAAAAGGTCATGAATGTAGCCCAATCCATCACACAAATCAGCTGCCCATCCATTGACTCTGTGTACACTTCCCGCTGCCTCGGCAAAGCAGCCAAAATAATTATGGACTCTACACACCCCAGACATTCTCTCTTCCATCAGCGAAAGGATACAAAAGTCTGAGGTCATGTACCAAGCAACTCAAGGACAGCTTCTTCCCTGTTGCAGTCAGATTTCTGAATGGATTTACCTTGCATTAAATTGATCTTTCTCTACACCCTAGCTATGACATTACATTCTGCACTCTCTCCTTTCCTTCTCTATGAACAGTATGTTTTGTCTGTATAGCATGCAAGAAATAATACTTTTCATACGTTAATATATACGACAACAAGAAATCAAATCAAATCAGAATCAAATTTTAAAAAACCCTCCTAAGCGTCATTATTTTTTCACATGGGTATTTCAACATTGTGCCCCAAATAATTTGATCTATTTTCCATCAGTGCTAAAAACATTTCATTGAAAACACATTCAAATAATGCTCATACTGTTTAAATCCACCACATTTCCTTTAAAACCCAACTTTGCATGCTTTTCATTCAAAGGCTCCTAATTCTCTTACAATGGTAAAATGCTTGGAAGTAACTGGCTGATGTTTTGCAGCAGAATCAGAAGGATTGACCTGGGAGTGTTTGGGTTTAGGTAATGTTCCCTTTAAATAAATAGACCAAATGAAGAGTCTCTAGCCTGCGGGGTGAATAAGTAGGCTATTCTATAGAATTAGCTGGAATGTTTTTCATTTCTACATGGGTGGAATAATGGCATAATCCTGCCTCACAGCGCCAGGATTCCGGGTTCAGTTCTGGCCTTGCATCACTGTCTGTGCGGAGTTTGCACGCCTCCCCCCATGTCTACGTGGATTTTTTTCAGGTGCTCTGATTTCCTCCCAAAATTCAAAGATGTTTGGGGTAGGTTGATTGGGCATGATAAATTCCCTTAGTGTCGTGGGTCTATTAGGACAAATATATAGTTACAGGGAAGGGAGCTGGGTGAGATCGTTGTCAGTGCAGACTTGTTGGGCAAATGGCCTCTTTCTGCAGCGTAGAGATTCTATGATTCTATGTGTGATAGTACTAAAATACTGCCTGGCTGGAATTTATATAGGCAAAGATGATCTTGATCATCACTTGGAGAATCTTTGGGAGTTCGGAGATCAATTCTCCAGAAGCCCAATGCTATTTAATTCCAATCAGGCACTTATGGGCAGAGTTGGGCTACATGTTCAATTGAATTAACAGTAGGGTGAAAGTCCCAACTCTAGCTTCTGAGAGCTATAGTCCAAGGTTGATGAGGTAAGGCCGTGGATGTTCTCTACATAGATTTCAGTAAGGCCTTTGACAAGGTCTGTCGTGGCAGACAGGTACAAAAGGTGAAGTCACACAGGATCAGAGGTGACCTGACAAGGTGGATACAGAACTGGCTGAAAACAGAGGGTAGCAGTGGAAAGGTGCGTTTCTGAATGGAGGGATGTGACAAGTTGCGCTCCTCCGGAATCAGTGCTGGGACCTTTGCTGTTTGTAATATATGTAAATGATTTGGAGGAAAATGTAACTAGTTTGATTAGTAAGTTTGCAGATGATACAAATGTTGGTGGATATGCAGATAGCGATGAGGACCATCAGAAGATACTGCAGGATATAGATTGGTTGGAGAGTTTGGTGGAAAGATGGCAAATCGAGTTTAATCCAGACAAATATGAGGTAATGCATTTTGGAAGGTCCAATACAGATGGGAAATATGCAGTAAGTGGCAGTACCCTTAACAGTATTGATCGGCAGAGAGATCTGGGTGTACAGGTACACAGGTCGCTAAAAGTGGCAATGCAGGTGGAGAAGGTAGAAGAAGGAGGCATACTGCATGCTTGCCTTCATCGGCCAGGGTATTGAGTTTAAAAATTGGCAAGTTATGTTGCAGCTTTATAGAACCTTAGTTAGGCCGCACTTGGAATATAGAGTTCATTTCTGGTTCCCATACTACCAGAAGGATAATGAAGGCTTTAGAGAAGGTACCGAAAAGATTTACTAAGTTGTTGTCTGGTGTGGAGGGCATTGGCTATGAAGAGAGATTGCAGAAACTTGGTTTGTTCTCACTGGAACAACAGAGGTTGAGGAGACAACATGATAGAAGTCTATAAGGCATGGACAGAGTGAATTGTCAGAAGCTTTTTTCCAGGGTGAAAGCGTCAATTACTAGGGGGGATATAGGTATAAAATGTGAGGGACAAGGTTTAGAAGAGATGTATAAGGCAAGTTTTTTCACACAGAGGGTGATGGGTGCCTGGAACTCGCTGCTGGGGACGGTAGCGGAAGCAGATACGATAGTGACTTTTAAGTGGCATCTTTACAAATACATGAATAGGATGAGAATGGAGAGATATGGTTCTCAGAAGGGTAGGGAGTTTTAGTACAGATGGACAGCGTGGTCAGTGCAGGCTTGGAGTGCCGAAGGGCCTGTAATTTTCTTTGTTCTTTGTACAGTGGGGTTGGCCATGAAGATTGTCCATCTCCAGACAGTCATGTGTGTGGGCAAGATGGAGATTGGAGGGGAGGGTTACACAGGAGAGGGAGATGGAAGCAAGGGAATCAGAAGATGGGCAGTGATGGGTGGTAGTTTCCTAGAAGTCCCCATCTTTCCAAAGCTAAATCCCTTGACTGGGTACATGGGGTCCATGAGTGATGGGACCTCTAATCCCTTGAGAAACAGAATAGGCAGCCGCCTGGGATGACAAACTCCAAGCCTACCAAGGCCTTAAGTGTCCCCTTGAGGGTCAATATTGACTTTCAGGCAGAAAGGATACTCACCAACTGATCACATGGCCTGTCCCATCTCTGAATTTGTCTGTGGAAGCATTAAATTCTACCCACTGTGTGTGCTTTCTTCCATATTCACTGATCAGGAAAGGGATACTTCTAGGTGAAGGAAGGAGATGTGAACACTGCTATTGTTTTTATGGAAAAGGTTCCTATAGTTGATGCGACAAGGATAATGCATATCAGAGCTAGTAGCGTGGTGGTAAGGAACCCCTTCCAGCCTTGAATAGTTGTGCAAGGATTACTCTCAGACACAGCCACTAAGTTTATGGCACTGGGTCATGCCATCTCCTATGCTTTCTATTTTTCTCTTGTGCCAAAAAACCTAAGTCATTCTTTGCCAATTTGCAGGCAGTGAGCATTCGACAAGAGGAGTTGTGAAGTGTGTGGGCTTGGTATCCTCAAGAAGCATCAGCCATTATGTAACATTACAGCATAACATGGTTACAGACACAATACTACACAATGGACACAAACATGCAGACTGGGCCCTTTCAATTGCTGCCTTAAGCGTAGAGCCTTCCTCCCTTCTCAAGACAGGCCGCCTTTAGAGGGTACTGATGACAATGGAGAACATTTGGCTGGTTCTCAGCAGAGTTTGGCTAATAGGCTGAAGTGTAATTTTAAGTATTATTTAAGTAAATCCATTACTGAGGAACAATACAGCCTTTAGCCTTTGCATTGACTTCAGATCTGATGACAGATTTGCCTGAGGGCCACACATATGTTTTCACCAGGATTTGTGTCAGGTTCAATAATTCTGTGACAAGTTGAAATTAATGTCAATTTACCAATTCAGCAAAGGTTTTTTTCATATAGAATCCGACATTTCTTAAACTAAAAAGTAGCAACATAAAACATATGTGTGACCCTCAGGCAAATCTATCGACAGATTTGAAGTCAATGCAAAGTATTTGTGTAAGCTGTAGTGATGTCTTATTTTAATTTTATTCATTTTCAATAAATTGCATTCTTATTGAGGTTTGTTGGGACATGGTTGGCACAGTGGTTAGCAGTGCTGCTCACAGCCCCAGGGACCTGGATTCAACTCCCAGCTTGGGTCACTGTCTGTGTGGAGTTTGCACATTCTCCCCGTGTCTATGTGGGGTTCCTCCAGGTCTCTGGGTTTCCTCCCAGAGTCCGAAAGATGTGCTGGTTAAATTGATTGGCCATGCTAAATTGCCCCTTAGTGTTTTGGGATGTGTATATTAGAGGGATTAGCAGGACAAATATGTGGGTTTATAGGGAGAGGGCTTGGTAGGATAGTTGTTGACGCAGACTTGATAGGCTAAATGGCCTCCTTCTGCACTGTAGAAATTCTATGAAGGAGTATTTTGCTATAATTTATTCCTGGTATAAAGTATCATGCATTGTATAGTGTGGGTTAGGCACGTGGTAAATTTCCTATGTGCAAGTTAGGTATAGAATAGGCACAATTCATTTTCTTACTTCTAATCTCAGAGGAGCTTTCATTCCTGTTCCTAATTGCCATCCTTGTTGTCACTCTTGGGTTGAATATATTTTTTGACAACCATTAAATCTGCCCTTCACTGATCTGGTTTGATTACAAAACATTAACCCTCCCGTCAATCTGAAGAACTCCCGTCACTCATAAGAACATAAGAAATAGGAGCAGGAGTAAGGCCTTTGAGCCTGCCCCACCATTCAATAAGATCATGGCGGATCTGAAGTGGATCAGTTCCACTTTCCCTCTTTCTCCCTATAACCTTTAATTCCCTTGTCTATCAGAAATATATCTACCCATGACATACATATGTTCAACGAGGTAGCCTCCATCACTTCAATGGGTAGAGAATTCCAGAGATTCACCATCCTTTGAGTGAAGAAGTTCCTCCTCAACTCCGTTCTAAACTGCAACCCTCCCGCCTCCCCCTCTTATTTTGAGACTGTGGCCTCTAGTTCTGTTTTCCTCTTTAAGCGGGAAGAATCTCTCTACCTCTACCTTACCTAGCCCCTTCATTATCTTATATGTATCTATAAGAACCCCCCTCAGCCTTCTAAACTCTAAAGTGCACAGGCCCAGTCTATTCAATCTCTCTTCATAAGCTAACCCCCTCATCTCCAGTATCTGCCTGCTGAACCTTCTCTGTACTCCTTTCGCAAGTCCTTATATCCTTTCGCAAATAAGGGGACCAAAACTGCACTCAGTACTCCAGTTGCAGCCTCATCAGTGCCCTGCACATTTGCAGAAAGACTGCTTTTATATTCTATCCCCCTTACTCTAAAGGCCAATATTCCATTCGCCTTCTTGATCACCTGCTGCACCTGCAGACTGGGTTTTTGCGATTCATGCCCAAGGACCCCCAGGTCCCTCTGCACTGTAGCATGCTGCAGCTTTTCACCCTTTAAATAATAATCCCTCTTACTATTACTTCTACCAAAGTGGATAACTCACATTTGCTAATGTTATATTCTATCTGCCAGGTCTTCGCCCACTCACTCAGCCTATCCGGATCTCTCTGCAGACTTTCTGCGCGCTCCACACAATTTGCTTTTCCACTCACCTTCGTGTCATCAACAAATTTTGTTACCCTACACTCAGCCCCCTCCTCCAGATCGTCTGTGTAAATGGTAAACAGTTGAGGCCCCAGCACCGATCCCTGCAGCAGTCCACTAGTCACCAACTGCCAACCAGAAAAGCATCCGTTGATTCCAACTCTCTGCTTCCTGTTAGATAAGCAATCCTCAATCCATGCTAACACTTTACCCCCCAACTCCATGTAGTCTAACCTCCTGCAGCAACCTTTCATGATGCATCTTATCGAACGCCTCCTGGAAATCTAAAAACACCACATCCACCGGTTCTCCTCTGTCTACCGCACTAGTCACATCCTCATAGAAATCCAATAAATTCATTAAACACGACTTTCCTTTCACGAATCCATGCTGCGTCTGCTTGATCAAACCATTCTCTTCTAGGTGGCTTGCTATTTTTTCTTTGATGATGGCACTCTTCTTGCCTACAATTGATTTGATTGGTTGATTGCTTCCAATTGCTTCCAAAAGGAGCTGATTTTTCTTGTGCTTTAGATCTTATACTACCAGTTCCATTTTCTCATTGCATCAATCTTTTAATTAATTTTAAAACTACAGGCAATATTAATTTCCATCCCCGAGACATTTTTGGAGATGGAATGGGGCAGGAAGGCCGTTTAATGGGCAGGAGGGTGCCATACAGAAACACAGGGCCAACTGTGACCCTTAAGTGGACAATTAATGCCCACTGAATCATCTCATCCTAATTCCACTGTTTTCAACCAGTTGCAATCACCACACAGAAAGCCCAAAGAGTTTACTCTGTCAGGTTTACTCGCAGGCTCCCAGGGCTTGGGTTGTGGGGATGCTGTGGTGCTCCCTCATCCCAAGTACTCAGTACCTGATCCAGGGACCCAGCATCAGGAAGGGGAGAAAGCCAGCCTATCACCCCATACCAGGACTATCCCCAGCAGTGACCCCACCGCCATAACCGCATCCTGCTGTCATTCACCTGTTGCTTGGGACACTCACTGATCCGACACACTTGTTTGGTGTACTACCAACTGCTACCATCGTTCTCCCAGTGGTGCTGATGTCAATGAGGAACTGCTGGTGTCTGTTTGGCCAGCAGCTCTGAAAGGCCTGCCGCTGGCCACTTAAATGCCGAA
Organism: Sphyrna mokarran; assembly: GCA_024679065.1. Taxonomy (NCBI): domain Eukaryota; kingdom Metazoa; phylum Chordata; class Chondrichthyes; order Carcharhiniformes; family Carcharhinidae; genus Sphyrna; species Sphyrna mokarran. The sequence goes on from JAGIQG010000009.1 coordinate 27,769,194, forward strand.
CTAGCACTTGATGATGTGCCTTCTCCCAGAGGAAGCAATGGGCGAGACTTGTGTTGTCTGGATTAAATTATGCCCCACATTCCTTTAACTTTGGATAATAACTCTGCAATACTGTATTCCTAACATCAATAGCCCTGGAATTAACTATGTTCTTATATTATAAAAGTAAGGATTACTTTCATATCAATGAGTTTTGATGGAATATAAAATAGTGACAGGAGAAAGAAAGATATCTACAAACATAGGAATTTGCACAAAACCACACGATGGCATCAACAATAGAAATTTGACAATCTACTTTTCATGGCAAGCAACACCTTCATTTAAAATTACAAACTCTCAATTGAGACATGTTGTCAAAGCTAAATGGAATATAATGGGCAGAATTCCCAGAGATGTCAACAAATGCTGCGGACATGCCTGAGGTGCAGTGCCCAGATCAGGGAGTGAGCAAAAGGCTTTCTCACTGCTCTGCACCAACTCGGATTGGGGTGAAATTTTACATGGGTCATAAATTTGGCAGATTCAAACCTATCCTAAAATTTCAGACCAGCCTGTAGCCAATCAATCTGATTTTCACCCTTCCATCTCACTGGAAACCTGGGCCCACTATTACTTCAGTCGCTGCTGAGATGATACAATAGATGGCAGGTGCATTCACTGTAAAATAGTCCTCCAACAAGATAAGTAATTAAAACAACTGATAACTATCCTGCCTTGTAGAAGTTATTTCAGATTGATAGCAGGGTGGGGATTGGGGGGGGGGTGGGATGGGTTGGATTGGGGGGGGGTGGGGGGCGGGGGGTGGGGGGGGGGGGGGGAGGTGGAATCCACACCTGGCACTCACTGAAGAAGAGTCACATTCAACACTAAACATTAACTCTGTTCCTCTCTCCAAAGACACTGCCCGACTTGCTGAGTATTTCCAGCAATTTCTGTTTTTATTTCAGATTTCCAGCATCCATTGTATTTTGCTTTTATTCTTTTCAAAGTACTTGGGCTTCTCCTTTCAGAGAAAATCCTCACAAGGTTTAAAAATGGGGCCTGATGGAAATAAATCACTACTTAACTGTCATTTTGCTTTAGTTGATCAAATAAAAATGCATCACCAGATGACATTCTCAGTGCTGACTTGTAAATATAGAAATTAGGAGCAGGACTAAGTCATTTGGCCCTTCGAGACTGCTCTGCCATTCATTATGATCATGGCTGATCATCAAATTCAATGCCTTGAACCCCCTTTTCCCCCATATCCCTTGATCCCTTTAGCCCTGAGATCTATACCTAATTTCTTCTTGAAATCAGACTTGTAGATTTGTTGTAAATAACTAAGGCTTGAACATTAAATAGCCTTTCTGACATTTCCCAAGCAAACTTGGTGTAGTCAATTCATAAAGCTCTATTTTTTTATACACAGTTAATAATTTAAATCGTGCGATACACAATGAAGGTTCATTCCCCCTAACACTCTGTTACTCACTCAAACCCACACCGCTAGCCCTCTCCCAGCTCCACATGTGTAACGGTTTTGGATATAAATAGAGCTGCTAGGCCTTCATAGTGTTCTATCTTCGAAAGTGGTTTTCATTCTTTAATAATCAGCTTAGCGCGACAGCTGACCCCACTCCCGTTCAATCCCGTTGGAGTGGCAGCAACAACAGTCGGTGCTGCCGAGGAAATGAAGTCAAGCTGCAAGTGGTTAGGAGCATACAGCTGCAGTCTGCTTCACCCAGCCAACTTTCAAACTACTGGCCCCGTTGAAACAGGAGCTTGGAATTATTATCTTCTTATTATGTACTGGCAGATTGCTGATGGGAGAAGCAGTTCCATTCAATGACACACACCCCACACTCCTTCCAAACATCTTTTAGTATTTTTACAGTTATTATATAACCTCTGTTTACCACTTAGCAATTGGAGACACATCTTTTCCGTACAAACATGAGGGAGGGGAGGCGGGAGGGGAACATCTTTTTTTTAATCTTCCAGTTTAATCATGAATCTGAGAATTTATTGAAGTTATGTGGTTATAAAGGAAACCTATTTTTATCATATCCCTCATTTTTACCACCATGAATTATGTTTATTTTGTGAACTACTATTTGTACTGTTGCCTCACATTCTCAGAGGGACAATAAAACCCTAACGTCAATGCGAGTGTTTGTAATTTATAGTCTGTTTCTTGGCATTACAATATTCACGGCTGGATGCTTAAAGCTTCTGTTCTACCCACCAGGCCATTGTGATTGAAGCATGTCGAGTAACTGCCTCATTCACACCAGTCATTTTGCCCTTCCCAACTTAAGAAAAATACTGCCGATGCTGGAATCTGAAGCAGGAACAGAGGACTCCGAAAAAACTCAGCAGGTCTGGCAACATCTGCAAGGAAAGAGAGAATGGCACAGTGGTTAGCACCGTTGCCTCACAGCACCAGGGACCCTCGATTCATGGCTTGGGTCACTGTCTGTGCAGAATCTGTACCATTCTCTGCATGGGCTCCTCCCACAGTCTGAAAGACGTGCCAGTTAGGTGGATTGGCCCTGCTAAATTCTCCCTCAGTACACGTGGAGTGTAGAGACTACGGAATTTTCACACTAACTTCATTGCAGTGTTAATGTAAGCCTACTTGTGACACTAATAAATAAACTTCTTCAAAATTGGAGTTACGAGTCCTTTGACTCCGTTAGAAACGAAGGGTGGAAGATTGTCCTGGTGTATGGAAGTTCATGCAGGCATGAACTCAGAATCTTGTTCTCATGTCCATATATCTGTCCTTGATCTGCTGCAATACCACAGTGTAGCTGGTGCAAGCTGGAGGAGCAGCATGACATCTTCCTGTTGGACACATTGCAGCTCTTGGGACTCACTGTTTAGCAGTTTTAGATTGCAATTTTTATCCTTCATCTTAAACTCCTTTTTTAAAATAAGCCATTCATGTATTGCCTCAATGCAACCTCCTCCCCCTCCCACACTAGGCCATCTGTCTTTTGTTCCTAAAGTCACTACTTTTTGTTATAATCTCTTACAGCTCAAATACATTCTCCCTCCCTTCAGTTCTGACAAAGAGTCAAAGGACATCTCCTAATAAATGCTGCCAGACCTGCTGGGTTTTTCCAGTGGCCTCCATTCTTGTTTCATATTACCCTCCCTGCTTGATTAATTATGCGCAGGTACACATATATAAATATGTAACTTATCTATCATTATGTTTATTTTAATATATATCATTCACACATATACATGCACATAAATATAGAATTATAGAATCTCTACAGTGTAGAAGGAGGCCATTTGGCCTGCTGAATCTGCACCAACTCTCTAAAAGAGCATCCCGCCCACTGAGTCCACATATTTACTCCACCAATCCCCCTGACCTACACATCTTTGGACAATTTAGCATGGCCAATCCAACTAACCCACACATCTTTGGACTGTGGGAGGAAACCGCAGCAGCTGCAGGAAACCCAAGCAGACACAGGGAGAATATGTAAATCTCATATAACCAGTCACTTAGTTCTGAAATGATTTGGTTATTTGCACACTGGGCCTGGGTTTCAGTGGGTGTATCAGAGTGAATGCACTCAATATTGATAAATGAATGCTGCATTATACCAGTGTCTCTCATCACCTGTGTTTCAACTACAATCTTCTCTGAAAATTTGTTGAGTGATGAAGAGTCATGGTTGCACTCAGTCACTCATTGATCCAGCCACTCCATTTCTTCTATTTGGGAAGGAGATGCATTATCTGCCTTGGCAAAGAATGTTGAAACTTCTGTGGGCAGTATCTTCCCAAAAAAATGACTAAGGGGTCAATCTTCCCAAAAATATTCTAAGGCATCAATCTAACCAGCATGGTACACCAATAACGCTACATAGATTATATTACAGTATTGTGTGAACATTAGCCTGTGGAAGGGTTTTGTTTATGGGATTGTTTTGATTGGGACATTTCCTATATTCATTAAGGATTAAATAATATCATAATTTTTTTGTTTGTAATTGATGTAAGTTATTGCTAATTTTCTTTCTATACTTGTTAACTGTATTCTTAAATCGACTCTGTTTGATAAAAGCTCAATTTGGTGGATCAATTGAATCATACCTGAATATAAATATCTCATGCTTATGCTAGTCAAATTCAAAGTGCAAACTGATCCAACTGGACTTCATTAAACATTATGGAGTTTGTGATTTGAATTATAACAGAGAGCAGAAACAAGAAGGTGGATTACTACCTGAATAAGTGTAAATTAGGAGAGGGAAATGTGTAATAAGACTTGCAATTAGACCTTGTACACTAATCATTGACAATACGCATGTAGATACAGTAGGCAGTAAAAAAGACAAATGGTATACTGACCTTCGTAATGAGAGGATTCGAGTATAGGAGTAGGGATGTCTTGCTACAGTTACACAAGACCTTGGTAAGGAACATTGTGTGCAGTTTTGGTCTTCTTATCTGGGGAAGGATGTTCTTGCCCGAGAGAGAGCGCAGAGAAAATTTAGCAGACTGATTACTGGGATGGCAGGTCTGATGCATGAGGTGAGTTGGTTAGGATTTAATTTGCTGGTTTATTTGAAGAATGAGGGAGGATCACATAGAAACCTACAAAATTCTAATAGGATTAGAAAGGGTAGATGCAAGAAGGATGCTCCCGGTGGTGTCCTGAACCAGGAGTCGCAATCTGAGAATAGAGGGTAGATTGTTTAGAACAGAAATGGGGAGAAACTTTTTATCCAGAGTGTGGTCAGCCTGTGGAATTCGTTACCATGAAATCTGAGGCCAAAGTATTCAAGGTTTTCAAGAATCAGTAAGGTATAGTCCATGAAGAAAAAGAGATCAAAAGGATATGAGGGGAAGATGGGATCAGGCTGTTGAGTTGGATTGTCTGCCATGATCACAATGAATTGCGAAGCATGGTCAAACGGCCAAATGTTTTCCTCCTGCTCCTATTTACGATGTTCCTACAAAAGGAGTTTAAGAAATGGACCCAATCAGTGTAAAGATGGTATAATCTTGCACTTCCAGAGATTCCATTACTGAACCCAAAAGATATTCATAAACAAGAATTGTACAGCAACCTCATGGCTATAGCTTCCTCCCAAACTGTCTCCTTGCCTCGGAGCCTCTGTCATCACTGGGTTATTCTACACACTACATCCTGATTGGTCAGACAGGCCATGTGACCCTTACTCTACTGTGTTGTCCTTAAAGGGACGTTCACCACATGTGGACTTTAACATTGAGGTTGGAAAAACAATTGGACAATTGCATACCTTAAGCTGGATATTGATAGCACATTGCAGTCTTCTGTGAAACATCTGTGCCCATCTTTGAAGCAAAGGTTCAAAGATCATTGTAAAGGATGATTTCATTCTGCAGGCGGGCAATTTGGTCAGTTGCTGAAGAACATGATCAATAGGAGGTGACTACTTTCTGGGGTGAACAAAACGACATTTCTTGTAATGTTTGTGACTAATCAGTAGATTGTATTACTGACTGGTACTCATGCCAAACTTAGTGAAGGCCATAGTGTTTAATCTGAGCTATTAGTGTTGTCTCCTTATGTCTCTCAATTCTGGTGATTGAGCCACAGGGTAATATGTCATGGGTCATACCTTACACTGGTGTGTTAAGTTTGTGTCTATGTCAGAAGTGACTCGGCTCCACATTTGTTAGATTTGTCTATCAGATAGAAACCTACCAGCCAAAATAGCAGAATTCACTAGGGTAGTTTCAACTATGAAATTACAACATATACTGGATTCTCATAATTAGATCTGCTCTAGTTATTATAATGGTGCTAACTCTTCACTACTTCCCAGCAAGCCATCTGTTTAGCAAGTGTAACTGGTGGGGAGTGGGGGTGTGCAGCTGAAGTGAGCAGTTACAGTTACATTGAAGTGAGCAGTGAAGTTACATTGAGCAGCTTTCAATTCATTTTTTTGCAGTGAATGTGCATTCTTGTGAGTGAAGATTCAATGTGACCACTCTACGGGTTTAAGACTGATTTTAATCCATCATTGGGATGTGCTGGGGATTGGAGGAACAGTGAGGGGTGGGTGGGTGGATGGTGGAGAGTGGTTGCAGTTTGGTATGAATGATGGGCACTGAACAAGGACCGCATTCCAGTTTAATTTTGCCTTACTGGAACTACAGCCGGAGGAGAGTCATAATTTCCCAGTAAGAGGAGGAGGAAACTTGCAGCTATTCCCAAAAAGTTGTGGTTAGAGCTAGCTGAGGCAGGAGAGTCATAGCCTAGGTCGTGGATATAACACTGAGAATGGATTAATGACCTAACAAGATCAGGAGAAGTGAGAACATTTGCTGAATCAACCACATCCTGTGCTTTCAGGTGCACATTCCACCTTCATACTGTCTTGCTAAGTGTTCTGAATCGCATCGCTTTTCACACCCACTCAACTTGCAGCATCATCCAGCCTTCACTCTACATGCACTTCAGGTCTCCCTGTTTATTTGATCTTCAGTTACCACTCCTCATGCAATGTGATGTTTTAAATTTTATTTGCCACCACATTGCATTCATCAAGTAAAATCTTATCTTTACTCACCGCCCTGATTTGCCATGCTTTGTGGAAGAGGAACAAGGTTGGAGATGGCCACCTGTAATTACTTTAAACAGGCAATTGAGAGTTTCTTGCTTTGTACTTAACTAAGAGTGTTAGTCCCTCCGGGCCTCCTATGTAGATAGCTAACTGAAAGCACTCTGTATGCTGGTGCCAGACTGGTAAATAAAGGGATTTTGGTGAAGGGACTTCTGCCTCTGATAACTTATTACACACAATAGGACAATTTACAGTGGAGGAGATTTTGGAAATAAGTGAGATATCTGTGATTCTTTCAGTGAGAAATAGAAAAAGAGAAAGCTTGCAGATAACTGGTGACAGAATTACAAATATTCTTGATACTAATATGTTGACTTTACTTCACCGATGACTGAACAATGAGAAGGCAGAATATGGTGATTACCGAGGTTGTGACTTTGCCACATCTAAATCATATCCCTTTGCTTTGTCTTCGAGGACTTTCACAAATCAGCAAGTGCAACAGGACATTCCTGAGGAAGATTCCACCTCATTTCATCTGCAGGTGCACTATCACAGGACATTCAGCCACCAGCCCTGGATTCTCACTCTCAACACCTGCGATCACCTCACAACTGCTTCCCCTTCTTGTTGTTGTTTTTTCCTCATACTACATTTATCTTACTAAACAACTCAGGCTTTTCAAAACCCGCAATAGAGTGCAGAGAATGGATGCACTTTGTACTAGCGCCAGATCACACAAAAGTGCAGCTAAGGTCTCACAATAATTAAATATGGGTATGGTAATTATTATGATTTTTTACGTGGTACTTCAGAGATTTGGATTAATAATTCAGGGAAAGTGAGTTCAAATCTCACCATGGCAGTTTGAAGGCTTAAGTAAAGCTTTGGAAAAACTGGAATCATTAAGAGTTATTCAGTAAAAATCAAAATTGTTCACTATTGTCTTTTACTTATAATCCTTTCCCAATCTGATTTATATAATTTCAGTCCCAAATCAATGCATGGTTTACTTTTTAATTGCCATCTTACGTTATAGCAAAACACTCAATTTTTCAAAATTTCCACCATCGCTTCAAAAAGAAGATCTTCTTATGACAGTTATTGATGGAATATGAATGTCAGCACACTGCTTCATTCAGTGCATGATTAAATAAACAAATGGATGGATTGCCACAATATGAAAGTATCATAGCACCTGTAGGATTTTCGGCTGGTGATCACACAACTAGAACGGAAGCCCTTATGAATGCAATTTTGCAAAGGTGCCCACAGCTAACGTCATGCAGTCAAATTTACCCTGAAGCTGAGATGACAGAGGCAACCTGAATCAAAGATCTCTCTCCGGTTATCAGTGGTTAGCATTGCTGCCTCATATCACCAGGGACCTGTGTTCAATTCCAGCTTTGGATGACTGTCTGGCTGGAGTTTGCACATCCTCCCCATGTCTGCATGTTTTTCCTCAGGCACTCCAGTTTCTTCTCACAATCCAAAGATATGCGGGTTAGGTGGATTGGCTATGCTAATTTGCCCCTTAGAATCTAAAAATGTAGGTTAGCTGGATTAGTAAAATAAATGTGTGGGGCTATGGAGATAGGACAGCGTAGGTCTATGTAAAATGCTCTGTCGGAGAGTCAATGCAGGCTCGATGGGCTGAATACCTTCTTTCTGCATTGTAGGGATTCTATAATCCTTTGATGATTTCCAATTTCTGTTAACCTCCACTCCCAATTTCCACAGAACTTGAAAATTCAAGCTACAAAACCAAAGAATCTTACTTGAGCAGTTCTGCTAAGGCCATTAAATTCCTACCTGCATTCCAGCCAGGTCTTTGGAACAACGTTATAGGCATTGATCTGCTCAGTACCCTCCCTCCATTACTGCTTAGAATTTACCTCATATCAGGGGAAGAGGAGACCTCCTACAGTTTCTCATATCCATGAGTGTATCTAAGAACTGGGGAGCTGGGCATGATTGCATGTCACCTGCTGCTCTGCTAACTTACTATCACCTGATTACATTTGATATGTGTCACAGAGAGAGGCCATTCAGCCCAGCCAATCCGAGCAATTGCTTATGCTCCATTGTAGCCTCCCATCTTTTCCCATCCAAATCTACCGTTAAAACTATGTATTCCCTTCTCCCTCATAACTTTGCTTAGTTTTTCATTAAATGCATCCATACCATTCACTTCAATGGCAGTGAGTTCCACATTCTTAAGAATCCTTGGGTGAAAACGTTTCTTCTGAATCTCTACTGGGTTTCTTGGTGACTATCTCACACTGAAGTCTTCTGAGTTATGCTCCTCCCCACAAAAGGAAACATTCTTTCTGAATCCATTGACCACATTAAAGAAGTGCAGCCTATATTTAAGGGCTACAATCTTCTTCTAAGTGGTAACAGCCCTGGCAGATTTCCTGCCCTCTCAATCAGCCTGTAAGCAGTGCAATTAGCTTTGGCCCAATTTTGTACTTAAATGAAGCTCAACACAGGATAACTGATCAGATATCTGGCCTGGTTTCAATGGGTGGGTAGAAACTCCAGATTTTTAAATGTTTTCATGGGACATGGGCATCATTGGCTAGGCTAGTGTTTTCATTTCCCATGCCTATTTGCTCTTGAGAAGATTGTGGTGAGCTGCCTTCTTGGTGTAGATATACCCACAGTGTTAGTGAGGGAATTCCGGGATTTTGACTCAGTGATACTAAAGTTTTTTTTAATTCATTCATGGAACATGGGCTGGCTGGCCAGCATTTATTGCCCGTACCTAGTTGCCGTGGAGAAGGTAGTGGTGAGCTGCCTTCTTGAATTTCTGCAGTCTACGTTCTGTGGGTTGGGTGACCCACAATGCCTTTAGGGAGAGAATTCCAGGATTTTGACCCAGCAACTGCGAGGGAATGTCAACATATTTCCAAGTCAGGATGGTGAGTGGCTTGGAGGAGAACTTGCAGACGATGGTGTTCCTATGCATCTGCCGCCCTTCTGAGTAGCAGAGGTCACGGATATGGAATGTGCTGCTGAAGAAAAGAAAAGGAGAGAAGCTGAACATAAACTCCACATAGTTTACTCATTAGGGCTGTTTGGCTGACCAGATGCTCACAGCCAGGAGCAGTACTTGTGTATTTAGGCTCCATCACAAAGCAAAGGAACATAAGAAAATAAGAGGTAGACAGAGGTAAATTGGTACATTGATCCTGAGGCACATTCAATGTGTGGGTTGTTGCTGCAGAAGTTGGGTGCAAGGCTATCACTTTCATTAATAACCTCCCTTCCATCATAAGGTCAGAAGTGGGGATATTCACTGAAAATGCACAGTATCATTCAGGTCACCTCAGATACTTAAGCAGCCATGTCTACGTACAGAAAGACCTGGACAATATTCAGGCATGGGCTAGTATGTGGCACTCATGTCACACAAGTGCCAATTAATGACCATCTTTGACAAAAGAGAATTAGCATTATCATGGCTGAATCCTCACACCTTCAACATTCTTTGAGTTATCATTGATCAGAAACTAAAATGGATCAGTTATATAAATACTATAAATAATAAAGATCAAAGAACAAAACAGCACAGGAAACAGGCCCTTCGGCCCAACGAGCCCACGCCGCCACCCTGATGTTCCCACCTCTACCCGTGATCCCTGTCTATGTTTATAGATCTATGGATTAAAAACCAAATTTAAGACAATTTAGGGGGAATTTCTTTTGCCAATTAGCCTAAGAGCACATCTTTGGGATGTGGGAGGAAACCGGAGCTCCCGGAGAAAACCCACGCAAGCATGGGGAGAATGCGCAAACTCCCACAGACACAAGCCCAAATCCATGTATCTGCACAGCATAGCGATAGTCACTGAGCTGTCGTGTTGCCCATCAAATGATCCAAGTCAAGCGTACACTAACGAGGTGAAGCACTAGGATGCTCTCGAAAAAGAATCCAAGAGCAGCCCTCTCACGACCCATTGCGTATATGCCCCTCGTTAGACAACAAGGTGGACCAAAGCACCTGTAGGATAAAAACAAGTACATCAATATCATCATCTATTTACACACTTCCCAGGGACTCCCAAGGCTCATGACCCCTATTTTAAATCAGTTTTCTATACCCCTCCATTCCCATTCTGTTCATGTGCCCATCTAAGTATCTCTTAAATAACTCCAGAGTACCGTAGTTACAAGTATAGATCAGAAGCTGGGAATTCTGCAGAGTAACTTACCTCCTGACCCTCAAAGCCTGTCTACCATCAACAAGATGCAAGTCAGAAGTGTGATGGAATATCAGTTGGCCTGGATGAGTAGAGTTGTAATAACACTTAAGAAGCTTGATACCATCCAGGACAAAGCAGCCTGCCTGATCCGAATGCCATCCATAACTTTAAAGGTTCGCTCCTTCCACTATGTGGTGTACAATGCCAACAATGTGCACTGAAAACTCCATAATTATGGCCCACAAGGAATGATCTTACATTCATATCTGGTGGCATGGTGGCACACTGGTTAGCACTGCTGCCTCACAGCACCAGTAACCTGGATTCAGTTTTCATCTTTGGGTGACTATCTGTTTGAAGTTTGCATGTTCTTCCCGTGTCTTCATGGGTTTCTTTCCAGTGCTCTGGTTTCTTCCCACAATCCAAAGATGTGTAGATTAGAACATAGAACATAGAACACTACAGTGCAGTACAGGCCCTTCGACCCTCGATGTTGCGCCGGCCAGTGGACCCTCTAACCTAAACTATTCCAATATCATCCATATGCCTATCCACCGAACATTTGAATGCCCCCAAAGTAGGCGATTCCACAACTGCTGCAGGCAGGGCATTCCACGCTCTCACCACCCTCTGTGTAAAGAACCTGCCTCTGACATCCGTCCTATAACTACCACCTCTTAAATTTAAAGTTATGTCCCCTCGTGTTGGTCATCACCATCCGAGGAAAAAGGCTCTCACTATCCACCCTATCCAGTCCTTTGATCATCTTATACGCCTCAATTAGGTCACCGCGTAACCTTCTTCTCTCTAATGAAAATAACCTCAGGTCCCTCAGCCTTTCCTCATAAGGCCTTCCCACCACACCAGGCAACATCCTGGTAAACCTCCTCTTCAACCTTTCCGATGCTTCCTCATCTTTCTTATAATGCGGCGACCAGAACTGTACGCAATACTCCAAGTGCGGCCGCACCAGAGTTTTGTACAGTTGTAACATAACCTCACAGCTCCTAAATTCAATCCCTCTACCAATAAAAGCTAACGCACCGTACGCCTTCTTAACAACTTTATCAACCTGGGTGCCAACTTTCAAAGAGCTATGTACCTGTACCCCAAGATCCCTCTGCTCGACAACACTATTAAGGGTCCTTCCATTAGCCCTATATTTCATATGCAAATATAGGGCTTTAAATTAGGTATATTAGCCATGGGAAATGTACATGATTACAGGGCTAGGGAGGGAAGGGTGACCTGGGTAAGATGGTCTTCCAGCGAGTCAGTGCAGACTTGATAGGCTAAATGGCCTCCTTCTGTACTTTAGGGACTCTACGATTCTATGGATTCTATTCAAAGCTTCCCAATAAATCCTGGAATAAATAAAATGCATTTTTTGAAAGTGCAGAATCCGCAGGGTGTATCACCCACCATCCAATCACAGCAGGGATAATAGGCACAGTGGTCTTCTGCCAATTAAATGCCCATAAAATCATGGGCAACATGCCGATGCTCTCTCTAGCCAGCACCCAAATCTCCCGAAGTAGTAACGCAGGTTTGGATAATTAGTTTTTAAGCTTTTGTTAAAGTGTTTTCTGTTAACAAAAGAAATTTTAGACATTTCTGAAATTAGAGGGAAAGACTGTCATCAAGTTCAAGGATTTACTTGTGACACTGTGAATAAAGCATCCTTTTTACTTCTTGTTTCCTATTAAATTATGGAATGACTCACAGGACTGGCAGAACACTTGAATATCTTATAGTCAACACAGATGGCCATTCTAAGCAGCTGCATTACTTTTAAAGTGTATTACACTAAAGGGTTCTCCTAAAATTATCCTTCCAATTTCATCCCTTCTTCCCTTCCTTTCTGAGTCAGTGGGATATATTTGAACTCAATGCCATGGTATTAATTGGTTGATTGGCAGTTTGTTTCACATTTCTCCCAACTTTACAGGGGCCAGTTTTGATCCATACTCTCCATTCACAGGAATGGCAACGTGTGGTCAAAATCCAGAGAGACTCAGAAAGCGCTATTGTGCTGATGAGTTCCTGAGTTCCAGTCTTCCAGCCCCTTCGCCGGTGGAGTAATGTGAAACACGCTTTGGGACCTCAGGAATCTCATTTTAGTTCATCAGCATGTCATTGACAAGCACTCTCCAGGACTTGCCCCCCATCTCACCAGATAGTTAATGTATGCCAACCTGATGTCACGCTGGTCCCATTTACAACAGGTTCAGCTAGAAATGTGTCTTTCCAGGTGCATAGAGATGAGTATAGCCCCTAGGAGAGAAGGATATGGTCAGACAGTGGCTTAGCAATGCCCCTGGCATTGCCTTTTGGCACAGTTTGATACTGCTGCAGATTGGCACCATGCCTAAGCCAATCTGGCAGTGCCAATCTGCACCAGAGGGAACTTCAAGGGAGAGGTGGAGGTTGGGATTGCCCCAGCTTTGCTTGTGGGCCAGGAACAGACAGAGGAGCAGGGATGTCAGCAATGGTCTTTGAGCGGATTGCTGGGTTTGGGGGGGGGGGGGTGAAGGGAAAATGTGGGCATGGTGAGTGCCAGCTTTGACTATGGGAGAATGGTGGGGAATATGTTAATGGTGAGGCAGAAGAGTCTAAGGGGCTAAAGATCATTGATGGAGGGGGAGAGGCCAATGCTTTCTGGGGGGGGGTGTGGTAAATGGGCAATGATTGGGGGGGTCAGTAAATGGGCTAGTAATCAGGGAAAGGGGGTGTGGAAGGGCTGATGATCAGGGGTATGGAGGGGAAGGGGCTAATGATTGGGGGGGTGGGGTGGGAAATGATTGGGGGAAGGGGGGGGAAAGATGTGCCAACTCCATCAGGAGTGGGGAGGGGAGTTCCTAGGGCCACCATGATATGCTGGGGGTGAGGTTTATTCCTGTTATGTTCTTTAAAGATGGTACCCAATCTCAGAGCAGCGGGGTTTTGCCAGGTGTTGGGTCCCTTCATCCCTCACATGATGGCATGAAATAGGACCCCTTGATTTTGTTAGGTAGAATGTCGTAAGATCTGAAAGAAAATGGAAACAGTACTCTATCATTTTTTTGGTAAAGTTATCCCCTTAATCTTAAATGAAAGGAAAATCAAGAGTCACATAAAACAGGCATCTGTCGCTGCTGCAATCTAGTTCTACAGATGCTAATAACTACTCTGCCCAAGAGGCCATTTGGGAAATGCCAGTTGCCATTCAGCTGTGGAAGACCATTAGAGCGAAGCAAAGTCTTGCTCTCACTCAACAGCCTCGAGCAATGGGAATCAGAAGGAGGAATCCTGGCTGGATTTTTTGCTTTTTAGCTTGTGGGGCTAAACTCAACCCTAGTTTCCCTTATTGTTCCAGCTGAAGTCAATTAGTTTAACAGTGCTGAAGGCAGCAAATGTATCTACTGGGCCATAAATGTGCTGATTTGAGTATTTTTTTTAAACGTTCACCCCTTGTCTTTAGCACACCCCACGCAGTGCAGCCTTCTACAACTGTGAGAGTGAGCAGACAATCGTCTGTCAAAGATTGACCTGGTCCTTAAAGGAAGTTGCGCAAATGAACCACAGAGAAGGGAACAGGTTTTGGTCCTAGAGGCCACAGGGTCAATGGAACTTGGACCTCAAGCCTCATTAATATATCTGTCTGTTGGAGTGGAGAGACCATTATTGGGCACAAATACCTTAATGATCTGCTGCTCCTTCTACTCTGAAAAATGTTTTCTTTAAATTAAGGGCGGAATTTTAGGTCAGCGGAATTTTCCAATCTGGTCAAAGTCAATGGATTTTTGAACAGTTGGTCGCATTTTACAACTTCACCCTTGCCACACAGAGCACCATAAAATTCTGCCATAAATTTATCTCCACTGAAGAATTGAGAATGGAGTTGCCCAGCATCTACACCCCCCCCCCCCCCCCCCCAAAATATTGCTAATTCCAGCAAGGGGCTGTTCAACATGTGAAGGTCCAATGCCTGTTTTAAGTGTTCACCAGCAAATACTTTAAAAAGAACCTGATAGCTTGAGAAGTGTGACAATGTCTCTGCAGACTGGGCATCAGCAGTCCCACTGTCACATTTGTGCCTTCTACAGTTTTCTACCTGAAAAACAGGCCCAAGATGCACATCCCGATGGGCATCTCAAAGACCGCCACCCAGGGTTTACCACATGTCATTGTGGAGAAACATAATTAATAATTTAACATCTCACAAAGAGGAGACACAGCATCAATAACTATTTGTATTATCAGTGAAAATATTGTACAGCTCCGGGGCACATCACACTGGGACATTGCTGCAGGTTCAAGGCTATGCTTTTACATTCAATGACAGCATGGGAGAGGTGTTTTTTTTTTCATTGTGATGTAAATTTGAAACATCTCCTAGCATGTTCAGCTGATGTACCAAAAGTAATAAAATGCTGTGGGAAGAAGATTAAAAATGAAAAATGCAAAACTAATATAACATGTCAACAACTATGCCAAAGAATACTGTACAGATGGCTTCGAATGCGTTTATTTGCCAGCAGTAACATTCCTTGGCTGAAAGGCTGCATGAAAACGAATGCTTCTCATTTCACCTCACCGTCCCTTGTTCTCGATGCAGTTGTGCTAGACTTTTCACCCATTGGCTATACAAATGGCTGAAAATCTGACATGCCAAGAGATGGTCCAGAATTTTTACTCTTTTGACTTAAAGGGGATGAGTTTTGTGTAAGGAATGTCAATGTGTGGAAGTAAGTGTTCGCCAACTGAACACTCCCAGATATAGCATATGTTAGATGTACAAGAAGGTTCAGAAGGCATTTGCCTTCTCCAGTGCATATTTATGATGTCAGTCAGCCCTGATCTCACCGAATGGCGGAACAGGCTCCTGAATTCCTGTTCCAATTCTCCTTTTCACACAGCATCTCTGAAGTACAGGCAGGCAGGTCTTTCTAATGACAGATCAATACTGGTTTAAACTTATTTAATCTCATCTCCATCACTGGCTTATTTCACATCTGCAGATGAAAGAACACTAGATTGTACTGATGATAGTCGGTGTGTGATGAGAAATAGATAACATAAGTGATTGAAGAACATAAAATTGACTGTAGATCCATATCCACACCCTGCTTTTTCCAGCCAAGTTTGTTAGGATAACATAAAGCTCCCTCAACAAAACTGGTGGGAGATATTTTTGTAGATTAATATGGTAGAGTTTTCTATCAGTCTAAGAGAGGATTGCACTCTATTTGTTCATTTGGACTAATCTCAGAATGACAGAAGAGTTATCAACATGCTATCATTGACCAGAAACTAAACTGGACCAGCAATTTAAGTACTTAAAAAGTGGAGCAGACTCAAAGGGCCAAATGGCTTCTGTGATCATTACACTCTGTAACGTCATTGAGAAACAAGTCTGCAGTATCTCTTTGGAAAAAAAAAATCAAATTAAATATAAAGACAGTCAAGATTCCAGTTACTAACACTGACCGCAGCCAAGAAAGGTTAGAACTTGGAGTTGACTGTATCAAGCTGAAAATAGAGGGAAAAAAGTCCCTTCAGAAATTTAAAATCTAGAATCTGTTGTTAATTATATAAAAAAAATCAAATTAGACAGAATCTAATATGACAGAGAAATAAAGAATGTTGTTTGTAACATTACTTTGGTGGTTAAGCCTAGACTCCAATATATTATTTGCTGCAAATCTTGGCTAGACTGTGTTGAAAATAAAACCTGTGCTGGCTGTAGTGCAGCTTTGTAGTAAACATTGTTATGTTATTGTAATAAATGTAATTATAATAAATGCACAAGAAATGACTTATTGATCCTTCTGTCATCCAGACCAGAGATCATGGCCTAACTATATTTAAAACTGTAAAGAACCCTGAATATATACGTTCCCCTGAAAGGCAAGGGAATGGCAATAAGTCAAGGTGCTTGTGTGGAGACGCAAGGCGTGGAATTTTCCAGTCCCGCCCGCCCATGAGAATCGTAACAGGCAGAATAGAAAATTTGGTGGACCATGCAAAGGCCTGTAGAGTTCGAGCAGGAGTCTCCAGTCTTTGTGCAAGCACGGCCGGAAAATCCCACTCAATGGGTCAAAGGCCTCCTTCTGTACCATAACCTCCTAATTTTATTTCTGTCTTTTGCCTTTTGCAGTATAACTTGCCTCTTTGTAAGACACAGCTGCTTCTCTTTGCTTTGACTCTCATGGCGGGAGACATTCTAGAAGTATCGCTGTGAAACTAAATTGCCTAAATCTATTCTCACACTTTGGGCAGGTCTACTCTAATCACAGGTAATAACTGGTTTTTGAATGTGAAGGAGACTGGTAAGGCCCTGACCCTATCTTTATATTCCAGTCAATAATGGAAGAAATCAGGAAGGGGACATTGAAATAAGAGACATATGGAAGAGAAGAAACAAACCATATCAAGAAAGAATGGCCAGATGATGCTTTGAGAAGAGACAGATGGGAGAAAGAAGATCTGCAATATGAAGGTTCAATAAGAGACATGAGCATGACTTCTTGAGAGAGAATAGCAGGTTTGTGTTCTACAGAGCCACTGCTGCTACACTTCAGCAATCTTGGTAGTATATTGGTGGGCAGATTGTTGGACTTTTCTGAAATCCTACAAGTTCCTTCGCACATTCTAATACAGAGCCATGGTGGCAGTAGTCTACAATCCAGAAATCAGTAAAGAGCTGATCATCATACAAAAATGTCATGATAATTGACATTTTCATATGATTAGCAGGCCCGGAATGGAGAACTCTGGGCCCACCAGTGTGTCCCCACCCCCCGCCACTAATCAGGAGTTATTCCCTCCAGTAGAGTTTACAAATGCTCACTTCTAACAGGGAACACATGGCCTGACCCCACTGGAGGGAGAAGACGTCATAAGGCCTCCCCAGGAGGTTGGGGACAGGGAAGGTCCAGGAGGCAGCAATCAGGGATGGGGAGGGATCAGAAGACCAACGATGGGGGTGGGAGGGGAGGTGTTGTGGAGCTGGCCAGAGATTGGGCTGGCCAGCAATCTGGAGGCCAGCATTAGGAGGCCCATATGCATCGATCTCCACGCTGACAGATCAGCTTATGCACAGTGTCTCACTCAGCACGATGTTACTGCCATCTCAGGTGGGAATAGGTCCCATCCCCTGGTTATCAGAGTGAATCCCACTCGGACTCTCTGTGATGCACAGAGTCTCAGATTCATTCTGGAAATCACACTAAAAGAATCAGTGGGATTATCTCCATTTTCCCACACATTGGGAACTCAGAATTTATTTGGGCGAATCCTGGCCATTGTCTTGTACTAAAGTGCTCACTATTGTTTCATTTATTTTTGGTTCAGGGCTAGTATGAGGGGGCTTTTGGGAAGTATAACAATGTTCATATTTCAGAGCTGCTCATCTGAGCTCGCTGTGGGAACTCTGTTAGAATTGCAGAGTACACTAATAGGCCTGGAAAATTCGGTCTTGGGCCCACTAATCACTTGGAAATAGAATAAAAGTGTGTTTCTCTCTAAAGAAAGTGATGCTACACTATCAACTCTGCCAACCAGTGGAGCAATTTGGACCACAGCCAATTACCTTCTTAAAATACAGAATGACAGCTGGGTAATCGGACAGAAGTAACTGCTGAGTCAAAGAAGCTGATATTAAGTCCCTTGACAAAAGTTTGGTGAACAAATGGCCATTGACGGGCATCGGAAAGAAGAAAAGGAACTAGGGAAGTTTTAAAGAGGGAATTCCAGAGCATGGGTGCGAGATGTCTTAGGAACAGCAATCTAATGGTGCGACAAAGTACTGCAGGGAGGGTACACATGCAACCTTGGATTGTTAAAATGAGGGTTCATGCCTGCAATAATCATAGAACCCATACAGTGCAGAAGGAGGCCATTCAATCCATTGAGCCTGCGCCAACAACAATCCAACTCAGGCCCTAAGCTCTTAACCCCATGCATTTACCCCACTAGTCCTCCTAAGGGGCAATTTAGCATGGTCAATCAAGCTAACCTGCACATATTTGGACTGTGGGAGGAAACTGGAGCATCCAGAGAAAACCCACACAGACACAAAGAGAATGTGCAAACTCCACACAAACAGTGTGGAGTAGCAGTGCTAACTGCAGTACCATCTTACCATCCCGTGTTGGAGAATTCCCTAAATTTAGTTCCACTTTGAGTGTGAAGATCCAGGACCCACCCCAGGGTTAGAGACGAAGCTTCCAGTGCAAAAACAAAATACTGCAGCTGCTGCAAATCTGAATTAAGTATCGAAGATGCTGGAAACGCTCAGCATGTCTCCAGTATCTGCAGTGAGGGAAATAGAGTTAACATCTCAAATCAACAACAGAATTGACAGTGGATGCTTACAAAGCCGCAATGACGAAGATGTGATGAGTCCCCCAATTTCTCTTTGTACTTATTCTTGGATGAGGTTAATACAGATGTGGAAAAAAATAACTTTTGTGGGAAAGTAAATGATTTTTTATTGATTTCATCTGTACTTTGAGTAAAGTGAGGCGAAACTGTCCTGTTTTGCTGTAAAATGGTATCCCCACAAATCTGTAAAACCAAATCTGAGCAAATCGCTGGCAAGATGAAGTCACAATGCCTCTGGATGCTTTAACTGAAGTGTTTATTTCTGGGTTTTTAGATGTTGTAGACATCTGATGCTATTTATGGCAAGTTTTGTGGGATTGAGGGTTGTTGTTGTAATCCTGGGTCTGCTTTTCAGCAACCTGCTCCTCATTATCGTGAACGTTCATTGCTGCCTCATGGCATCTTGCTGACAGAGGTTGAAGTGATGATGTGGCATTCCTTCACTGGTATAGAACAGAAGAGGCCCAACAGAACTGGCTCCCTGCACATGTACTGAAATACATACACTGAAAACACGACCACAAGAGTGTATTCTATGTCACTGGGGTTTCCTCCGGACAGGCTCAAGCAACTCATTTGTTCCTATTTTATTGTTTCTCGGTGGGTGCGAATTTTAGTCGTGAATTGTGTTTCATTAAAACTTACAGTGAAGCGACCCAGAGTTCTTCAATTCAAATTTGGATAAAACCCATTTTTTGAGGTGCCACAAGTGGTCGCCAAGATCCAAAATGACACATTGTGCACAAACTTCTAGTATAAGTTGCACCAGTTGCTATATTGGTGAGAGCATTTCACGTAGATGCTCTTTCACTCGTTTAGGAAAAACACAGCTCATTTTTACAGGTTAAAACTAGACAGATGCTTGCAGCCTTTTAGCCACAATCAGCTCCTGGGATGACTGAGCATAAAAGCCCTCAGTTACCAGGGTAATCCCCCTCACCATGTTTCCCAACTCACTCCCTGTGTCATGTGACCCTTGCTCTGTAGATTGATTCTTAAACAATCACTACAGCATTAGTCTGTGTGCAGTGATCTTCTGCCAGAAGTATTCAGAGGAAGGAGATCATGATGTCAGTCAGCATCAAGTGCTGATTTGATAAAGTAATGCTATCCTGCAGCTCAGTGCTCCAGATAATGCTATCCTTTAATCATATACATGCATTCATCATCAAGACGGATATCCCCATCCCCAATCGTCAATGTTATTTATAAAAATCACAACTGCTTTCACGTTAGTTGCTAAGTGATTTAGTTTGGCTGTTACCACATCTTTTGCAATCTTTAAATTTGCGGAAGTCTACAGGGTGTGAAGCACTTGGTCCCAGTTTCAAAGCTTTTACATTAATTAGTTGCTCACAGACATGGGTGCAACAGTATGCATTTATTACCCTGGGAATTCCAATGGCTGTAAGAATGAGCAAACGGCATGCAGAACGGGACCAGGATGCTGGAGGACAAAAGAGGAGGGGAAGGCGAAGGCAGAATGCCTTATCACCCAATTTGTTCAGAAAGCAATTCTCCACACTGAACCTCTTGCGAGAAACTGAGAGAAATCTGAGCTTCTGTAAGCATTTTCTCACTGAAATCTACCAGCTGCTGCATCCTTTGAGGTTGAGGAACACATTGCCAGTGACTGCGAAGATTGCCTTGACACTGAATTTTTATGCATCTAGTTCCTTCCAGACTGGAGCTGGAGACATTTGTAACATCTTGCCATCCACTGCTGACAATGAAAGCTGACAACATTTCATTCTGTCTTGCTGGAGGGCAGTAGGCTAAGTGATTACTTGGCTTCACAATGATTGTCAGCTTACCTATGGTGTAGGGTGTCATTGACTGCACACACAACTGTTTATAAGAACTGCGCGTCAGATCTGGGACAGAGAAAACCCATGAACATCAAAACAGGGTTGGACGATTTAGCCCTCAGCTTTGTCCTGTCATTCAATTAGATCATGGCCAATCTGCAGCTTGATTTCATATACCTGCCTTTGCTCCATTTACCTTAAATCTAGCAAAAATCTATCAATCACAGACTTAAAATTAACTGTTATTTATGGAAGAGAATTCCAAACTTCCGATATCCCGGCATTGGAATGTTTCTTATTTTCACATCTGAGAGATCTGGCTCTCATTTGCAGACTATGCCCCCAGGCCCTAAACGCCCCGATCAGAAGAAATAGTTGCTCTCTATTTACCCCATCTGTTCCCTTCACTACCTTGAAAACTTCAATCAAATCATCCATTAGCCCGATAAATTGAAAATTGCCAATACTAAATGTACCGCAGCTAAAAGGGATTCCATTCACTCAATGTCCAGCCGGTGCACAATCATAATGAATGATGCAGGTTAATGCCTAATGTTCTGGCAGCAGTCATTTTGTGATAGGACATTGTGTATTTGAGCTACCTCAACAAACTAAAGGGCGAAATGGTGGCACAATGGTCAGCAGTGCTACCTCACAGTGCTAGGGACTTGGGTTTGATTCCTGGCTTGGGTCACTGTCTGTGTGGAGTTTGCACATTCTCCCTGTGTCTGTGTGGGTTTCCCTCAGGACGCTCTGGTTTCCTCCCACATCCCAAAGATGTGCATGTTAGGTGGATTGGCCATGCTAAATTGCTCCTTACTGTCAGGGGGACTAGTTAGGGTAGTCCCCCTCTTGCAAGGACTGATTAGGGATAGTCAGCATGGCTTTTTGAGTGGAAAATAACATCTCACAAATTCAATTGAGTTTTTTGAAGGGGTAACCAAGAAGGTAGATGAGGGCAGGGCAATTGATGGACTTTAATAAGATCTTTGACAAGGTACCACATGATAGATTTTACATAAGGTTAAATCTCATGAGATCCAAGATGAGACATCTAAATAGATACAAAATTGGCTTCTTGCCAGAAGGTTGTTGTAGAGAATTGTTTTTCTAACCAGAAGCCTGTAACCAGTGGTCTGCCTCAGGGATGTGCTGGGTCCATTATTATTTGTCATTTATATTAATGATTTGGATGAGAATATAGAAGGCAATGTAAAGTATAGTAAGTTTGCAGATGACACCAAGATTGGTGGCATAGTGGACAATGAAGAAAGTTATCTCTGATTGCAATGGGATCTTGGGCCAGTGGGCTGACAATGGCAGATAGAGTTTAATTTAGATAAATGTGAGGTGTTGCATTTCAGTAGATTGGACCAGGGCAGGATTTTCTCAGTTAATGGTAGGGCACTGCGGAGAGTTACAGAACAAAGAGATCTCGAGGTACATGTTCATTGCTCCTTGAAAGTGGAGTCACAGATGCATAGAGTGGTGAAGAAGACATTCAGCATGCTTTGTTTCATTGGTCAGAACGTTGAATACAGGAGTTGGGACATCTTGTTGAAGTTGTACAAGATATTGGTAAGGTCAGACTTGGAAGTCTGTGTATAGTTCACTCTGTGTGAAAAAATTGCCCTTCTGGATATTTTTGGTGAGTGTCTGGAACAAGCTGCCAGAGATAGTAATAGAGGCGGGTACAATTTTGCTTTTCTAAAAAGCATTTAGACAGTTACATGGATAAGATGGGTATAGAAGGATATGGGCTAAATGTGAGCAATTAGGATTAGTTTAGGGGTTTCAAAGAAAAAAGGGTGACATGGACAGGTTGGGCTGAAGGGCCTGTTTCCATGCTGTAAACCTTTATGACTCTAAATGCATGGGTTGTGGAGATGAGCCCTGGGTGGCATTGTTGTCAGTATAGACTCAACTTGTCCATGTCACCCTTTTTTTCGAAACCTCTAAGCTACTCCCAATTGCCCACATTTGACCCATATCCCTCTGTACCCATCTTACCCATATAACTGTCTAAATGCTTTTTAAAAAAAATCAAAATTGTATAGGCCTCTATTACTACCTCTGGCAGCTTGTTCCAGACATTCACCACCCTTTGTGTGAAAAAATTGCCCCTCTGGATATTTTTGTATCTCTCCCCCCTCACTTTAAACCTATAAACCTATGCCCTCCAGTTTTAGACCCTCCTACATTTGGGAAAAGATATTGACTATCTAGCTGATCTGTGCCCTCATTATTTTATTGACCTCTATAAGATCACGCCTGAATAGTATTCTTTTGCACGGTAGGATTCTATGACTCTAAAGGATGGCCACTGGGAGACAAATGTTAACCACTGACTACATTGGAGATAACTGTGGTGAGGGACCCAGACACACATGGGTAAAATGTGTAATAGATTCAGACCTGATCAGCAGTTCAAAACTGGATATCCATGAGGTGCTCTGGGCCATTAGCAGCAGCAGAACTGTCTTCTTAATCTGCCATTACCATCAAGCCAGGGGATCAATCCTAGTTTAGTGAAGAGTGCAGGAAAATATGCCAGGAGCAACACAAAGCATACCTAAAAATGAGGTGCCACTCTGGTGAAGTTACAACATAGAACTACTTACATGCCACATCCAGTCATGAGTGGTGTGGATAATTAAACAATTAACCAGAGGAGGAGGTCCCACTAATATCCCCATCCTCAGTGATGGGGTAGCCCTGCATATCTGTGCAAAAAAATAAGGCTGAAGCATTTGCAACAGTATTTAGATTTTTAATTAATAATAGGGTAATGGAGAAAAGGCTGGAGAATGGGGATGAGAAAAATATCAGCCATAATTGAATGGGCTGAGTGGCTAATTCTGTTCCTATGTCTTATGGTATTATGGTCTGAACAATTTTCAGCCAAATATGCTGAGTGGATGATTCAACTCAGCCTTCCTAATGTCTCCAGTTTTCGGCCAGTTTGATTCACTCTATTTGATATCAAGAAACAGCATGAAAGTTTTGGATACAGAAAAGTCTACAGGCCCTGACCACTTCCCACCATCTAAAAGACACACTGTTTAGGTGCATTGGCCATACTAAATTCTTCTTCAGTGTACCCAAACAGGAGCTAGAATGTGGTAACTAGGGGATTTTCACAGTAACTTCATTGCAGTGTTAATGTAAACCTACTTGTGACTCAAATAAATAAACTTAGAGAAACACAGTAATAGTGAAGATTTGTGTTCCAGAACAATCCATGTATGGAGCTAAGATGTTCCTGTGCAGTTGCATCACTGACATATACCCAACACTCCTGTCCACTAAAAGCAGGAAAAATCTAATCCAACTAATTACTGGCCCATCAGTCTTCTGTCGATTATCAGCAAATTGATGGAAGGCGTCATCGACAGTGCTATGCAGTGGTACTCACCCAGCAATAACCTGCTTACTGATGCCCAGTTTGGGCTCCATCAGGATCACTCAGATCCTGAACTCTTTATAACCTTGGTTCAAACATGGACGAAAGAATAAGCCCAAGAAGTAATGTGCAAGTGGCTGATCTTGACATCAAAGTAGCATTTGACTGAATGCAATGTCAAGGAATTTTGGCAAAACTGAAGTCAAGGAGGAAATCTCTCCATTAGGTAAAGAGGTTAGAGTCACGATGGTTGGAATCACAAAGGAAGATGGCCATGGTTGTTGAAGGCCAGTTCCAGGACATCACTGCAGAAGTTCCTCAGGGTAGTGTCCTAGTAACTTAGGTTCTTCATCAATGACCTTACCTCCTTCAAAATGTCAAAAGTGGAGATGTTCATTGATAATCACAAACTATTCTGTACCTTCTGCAGTTCTTCAGATACTGAAGCAGTGTAGTCAACCACTTGAAGCATGACCTGGATAGCATTCAGACTTGGGCTGATAAGTGGCAAGTAGCCACCATGCCACATAAGTGCCAGGCAATGATTGTCTCCAACAAGAGAAGATCTAAACATATTTTCATGACATTCAATGACATCACCATCGCTGAATCTCCCAAAAACTTCCCAGAGTTACCATATCCAGAAACTAAACAGCGCCAATCACGTAAATACTGCAGCTACAAGGAAAAGTCCAAGTCTGGGAAACCTGTAGTGAGTAACTCACTTGTTGTTTCCCTAAAATCCATCTATGTGACACAAGTCAGGACTGAAATAAAATACTCTCCACTTGCCTGGATGAGTGTGACTTCAATAATACTCAATTTAACATCACCCTGGAGTAAAGCAGACCGTGGGATAGGTACACCGCCTTAAACATTCCCTCCTTCCACCATCAACACATGGAATACTGGACCATTGAAGTGAAGTGACAAGACTCTAACCCATTGCATCTTCTAATGTCCCTGAAACTATGTTTTATATGAATCTTCCTAGAATGGTGATGGAACACTTGCAAAGCTTTGATATTAATTCACATTGGATTCTATTTGAAGTGGATTTGAAATCATTCCAATTGATGTAAATGCAGAATATTTTCGTCTCATCCAGTGCCCCTTAATGTGAATCAGCTCTCAGATTACATTGTAAGGATGACATATTAGAATAGAACATTATCCTTTTGCTGTGGCTACGACTTGCTCCTGAATGAATCCTGATGGATTTACTGCATGTTTCAGATATCTGCTTTCCCAACTGTTGGCAATAGGCATCTGGGCATTGATACTCTGAGAAAGGCATTGAGTTTCTGGCAGTGGTTGCTATATTGCTTCTTGCTAACAAGAATGGAAAATGTTATGCCATTACTCTGAAATGCAATGCAGACAGACAGAACAATGTTCTTCGCTCGCTGAGGCGACACAGTGTCGGTAATATTAATCTACCCCACCCAGTGGAAAATCAGTGGGAAATTAGTTGTCCAATTTATACCAGGGTCTGGTATCACTTTCCAGTGACTTATTAGTGCAGCTTGTCAATGAGTGATGGGATGTGGAGTGGGCTGATGAGGAGATTCTCCCGATTGGATTTGTTCTTTTTTTGTGGACCATCCATACCTACCCCACAAAAGGACAGAACACATTGTTTGCTTATTAATAAAAAAAATTTTGTATTTCAAATGATGTCTGTGAAAGTGCATCATTACAATTTCCGACTACAGTCACCTCAAGGGCAGTGTGCGAGGCGGGGTTGAGACTTTAGGCATGCAGAAAAGATCTAATAGGGAGGGTCTTTCTCACCATCAGCCAAGTTACATCTTGGTGCTTGTTTGAAAGTTCCGGAGGCACTCTGCCAAATAACTTTGACAGTCTCCTCAGAGAACCATCCGATAGAATCCACATCTCCTTTTCCTGCAGGATATTATGTGCAGACCACAGTCTGATAGATTTGTGCTCAGAGATGTTCCTCAATATATTTTCCATGAGGGACAGGTGATATGGCATGGTTCATGTGGCAGCATGGCCAGAACCATCCTTATCAACATGGGGAACAGGTAAAACTTCTGCATATAATGACACTTGGGACGGAATTTTACCACCCGCCCGCCATGGGAATCATAGCAGGCAAGACACGGACCGTGCAAAGACCATTAATCTCAGGTGGAATTTTGTGGCCTTAGGGCAAATGCAGTCAGAAAATACAGCCTTGGTGTTTGCATACAAAGGGTTTACACACAACTTGATGCAGCTCACACAAAGATGGCCATCAGGATTAAAGTGATGTTGGGCACTTTTCTTTCCTTTTAGGATCCATACATACAGTGTTGAAGGAGGCCATTCGGTCCATCGAGTCTGCACCAACAACAACCCTACCCAGGCCCTATCTTCATAACACTATGCATTTACTCTTCTAATTCCCTTAATACTAAGGGGCAATTAAGCCTGGCCAATCAATGTAACCTGCACATCTTTAGACTGTGGGGGGAAACTGGAGTACCCGGAGGAAACCATGAAGCCATGGGGAGAACGTACAAACTCCACACAAACATTGACCCAAGGCCAGAATTGAACCCAGGTCCCTGGCACTATAAGGCAGCAGTAACCACTTTGTCATCATATCACCTTTTATCTAAAGGTTCAAGACTCATATTTATGATTGTACTAACTAAATCACAGCAGAGTATACAACATCCTTTAAAATAGAAAATCTGGCTTTATTCCTTTGGCACCAGTGCACACCATTGTGAATGTAACAATTTCACACAATTATAATAAAGTGCATTTTACTCAAAATGCCAACATTGGACAATGATGTCGCATGGAAAATATGACCCCCTTACTCTCTAGAACTTACTGTTCACAATATTAGTAGAGAAAAGCACATTGCAGTCATATGATATTCATCTGTCTGATATTTTAGCAGAAAGTTGAGTCAAGTTAAAATTACAGGTTAATGCCCCCATTAAAACAGGGATAGAAGAATATTATACAATTGTGCTAAGATTTCATATATTAGTATTTCAAATATTAATATTAAAAAGAGTTTGATGTATTTTTGGTTGCATATGTTCAAGAGAAGAAAAACAGTTATTTATTTTACTTCAATTAATCCTGCATTGGTAAAATACATTCACATTAGATTGCAAACATCTTCTTCTGCAAAGCCTCATTTTGCAAAAGAAGCTAATTGAAGCGGTGTTGAATAGGTCTTGTTAATGTAAACACGAGTTTCATTAATAGAAAAACAGACAGGCCATGTAGGTGGCAAGGAAGAAAGGGGCAACATAATGTATGTGTTTTGATTTGAAAGTTGAGTGACATTATATACATTTAGATTTCATTATGTTGGGAGTTGCCTCAAATCTGGGGAAAAATCATGTAATTTTTCCAATTATCAGATTCAAAGGAAATAATCCATTGGATCATTCCCATAATGCAGCCTTCGAATCCAGTTTCATAAAGGGCCACGTTTTCATTGAACTAAAGCAAAACAGTACATTATAATTAAGGGAAGCAAAACATAGTTTCAAGTTGCATGTGTGGTGGGTACCACCTTAGTTAAAAAGCCAAGTGCCTTGAAGGAAAAATGAGAATCATATGTAAGCATTCACATCTACTTATGAAAGTACATTAAACAGACAAAAATATATACCCCTGTCTTCTCCATTTCTGCTCAATAAATCCTGAAATATGTATACATTTCTGTGTACAGGTTTCTGTTTGTACGTCCTTAATTACACACATGCTTATTCATGCTTGTATTTGTATGTTTCTGTGTTCTCATGCTTGTTCATATATTTACATGTTTGGCTAAAACATAGATAGTACAGCTGATGCATCTGCAGATATTTGCATGTTTCTATATGTGTGTTTCTGAAGTCTGTATATTTATGAGCACCTATAAGTACTGGCATATGTATGTATTTTAGCATTTACTGTTGAGATAGATAATTAATCAATCATATAGACTCAATTACCTGCTAATCAAATCTCCTATAATAAATTGGGAGGGTCATTTACAATGAAGGAAAAAACAAGAGTGGCCACCTATATACATTATTTGCCAAGTTATGCGCCGAGCTTAAATATGCAGATTGTACTGCCAGACATAGAACACGGACTCCTACCTTCATTACTTCCCACTGTTTACAAGCCACAGCACTGCTGTACAAGTTGTTCGGGCCTTTAACTGTTACTCTAGCATGTTATTTTTCTTTAAAATCCATATTTTTGTGCTGTTAAGCCAATATTGGAATATTCTGAATGCTTCTAAATTAATTTACAATCACATTCAATCCTTATACTCCCAGAAAAGATACGACAGGGAGATAGCAAAAGGCATTAATTCATACAAAATGGTGGGCAAGAAAACACGAGCTGGCCATCAAACCTACCCCATACTCATGATAATCGTAGTATCGTGATTATGGTCTTCCAATCTGTAATACTCACAAGGACTACTGATTTCCGCTTTCATAATATTGTTCATCTCTGCCTCAGCCCATTTCCTACCAAAATTCTCCTATATGTGTTTGTCACCTCTCGATTCAATAATTCCAATTCTCTCCTATCCAACATCCTACCCTCTACATCCAATCCTTAGCTTCTTGGCTCCAACCCTGCACCATTGATCCATCTTCACACTACCAATTGAATCACATTAGGTCAATGTCTAAATGTCTCTCATTTAAAATTCATATCATCTGTTCAAATCTCTTCACGGTCATGTCATTCCCTATATTCGTTGTGTATTTCATGAAGTAAGACTTGCACATTCTCGACTGCAGGCAACCATTATTGAACTAACCTTACTTAACCCCCCCCCCCTCCCACAACAGGAAGTGCAGGATAACAAGAATGCTGAGATGTTGCACACTCCCTCCTGACTTTACGTAAACAACTGACTTATTAAAAGGAAAATGGTGCATGTGCAGATGTTCTCTGAATTCGACCGACATCAGCAATACCTGAAAATGTAGCAGGCTGGGTTGATTGTAATCACAACTAAACAACATATGACCGATACTGCCAAAGTGATTTACGTGCAA
The DNA here is from genome assembly GCA_024679065.1 of Sphyrna mokarran. Taxonomy (NCBI): domain Eukaryota; kingdom Metazoa; phylum Chordata; class Chondrichthyes; order Carcharhiniformes; family Carcharhinidae; genus Sphyrna; species Sphyrna mokarran. The sequence continues at coordinate 27,798,591 of JAGIQG010000009.1, forward strand.
AACAGATATTTATATTTTCTTAGCATCAGTATATGTTCAACAAAAACATCATCATTTTTCAAAAAATAATTTCCACCATTTTCTTGTGTTTGGCCATGGAATGAGAGGCATCCTTGGCTGGAACATTTCTCATTCTGAGACTCATTTTGCAACTTTTTACCAACTCTTCAATATCTCTACATATCTTTTGATTCCAGAAATAGCTTTTTGTTAATGCTTTCAGATGGACTAACCCTCTGTGCTCTTGATGAAATTCCTCTAGCAATCTCTCTCTAAATCATGATGGAGCATTGACTCTTACATCTGATAGGAGACGTCTTGATGTGATTCAGTTCAATCTTACGTATGAAATACTTCTGCAATTTATTATCATTACATACTTTAGTCAAACCATTCATGACGTAATTGTGCACTTTACTGAGCATAACAACCTTACTAGTTTCTTCGCTAATTTCTGTGGCACTTTGGTTATGTTTGCAAAGTAACTCACATGTAACTCAATGACCAGAAATTAATCAGTCTTCATGGGAAATCTGAAAAGAATGTCCGCATTTGCAAGATCTGCTGACTTATGATAGTTAATATCATACTGTTAGTTAATTTTATCATTTGACCGGTCTTGTTCAAAGACAAGGGTAGATTTAAGGGTAGCAAGAATAATCCACGTAATTAATTACAGGCCGGTGACCCTTACATCAGTAGTAGGGAAATTATTGGAGAGGAATCTTTGAGACAGAATTTATTCTCACTTGGAAATAAGTAGACATATTAGCAAGAGACAACATGGTTTCGTGAAGAGGAGGTCATGTCTCACTAACTTGATCACATTTTCCAAGGAAATGATGAAGATGTTTGATGAGAGTAGGGCAGTGGATGTTACCTACATGGATTTCAGTAAGGCCTTTGACAGGGTTCCTCATGATGTAGAGATGCCGGCATTGGACTGGGGTAAACACAGTAAGAGGTCTGACAACACCAGTTTTAAATCAGTTGGATTTAAAATTGATGTTGTCAGACCTCTTACAGGGTTCCTCATGACAGACTGGTGCAGGATGTGAAGTCGCATGGAATCAGAGGTGAGCTGGTAAGGTGGGAACAAAGTTGGCTCAGTACAGAAGACAGAGTGGCAATGGAAGGGTACATTTCTGCATGGAGGACTGTGACAAATGGTGTTCCTCAGGGATCAGTGCTGGAATCTTTGCTGTTTGTAATATATACAAATGATTTGGAGGAAAATATGACTGGTTTGATTTGTAATTTTTTGGATGACACAAAGATTTGTGGATAGCAATGACGACCATCAGAGGATACAGCAGGATATAGATCAGTTGGAGACTTGGACAGAGAGATGGCAGATGGAATTTAATCCAGAAAAATGTGAGGGAATGCATTTTGGAAGATTTAATTCAGAGAGGAAATGTACAGTAAATGGCAGAACCTTTAAGAATATTGATAGGCAGAGGGTGTACAGGTACACAAGTCACTGAATGTGACAACAGGTGGAGAAGATAATCAAAAAGGCATACAGCATGCTTGCCTTCATCTGCCGGACCACTGAGTTTAAAAATTGGCAAGTCGTGCTGCAGATTTATAGAACGTTAGTTAGGCCACACTTGGAATATAGTGTTCAATTCTGGTTGCTACACTACTAGAAGGATGTGGAGGCTTTGGAGAGGGTACAGAAAAAGTTTACCAAGATGTTGCCTAGTATGGAGGGTATTAGCTATAAGGAGAGGTTAGAGAATATTGGTTTGTTCTCACCAGAGTGATGGAGGTTGAGGGCCAACCTGACAGAAGTCTACAAGATTATGAGGAACATGGACGCAGTGGATAATCAGAAGCCTTTCCCCAGAGTGGAAGAGTTAGCTACTGAGGAGCATAGGTTTAAGATGCAAGGTGCAAAGTTTAAAGGAGATGTACAAGGCAAGTTTTTTCACACAGAAGTTGGTGGCTACCTGGAACTCGCTGCTGACAGAGGTAGTGGAAGCAGATACAATAGTGACTTTTAAGGTGCATCTTGACAATACATGAATAGGATGGGAATAGACGGATATGGTCCCCGGAAGAGTAGAAGGTTTTAGTTCAGTTGGGCAACATGGTCGATGCAGACTTGGAGACCCGAAGAGCTTATTCCTGTGCTATAATTTTCTTTGTTCTCTGTTTAGTTCTTTGTTCTTACAACTTTGTTCTCTTAGCATTTCCTCAATGGCTGATTCCCCACCATAAAGAGTTTGACCCAGTTTAACTGCATTTCTTAAGCCTTTTCTTCGGGAGAACTCTTCCATCCTACCACTGACAAATAGAACATAGAACATAGAACATAGAACAATACAGCACAGAACAGGCCCTTCGGCCCTCGATGTTGTGCCGACCAAAATAAAAAGCAATGCCCCTCCTAACTAAACCATTCCCTTCTCATCCATATACTTATCAACTAACCTCTTAAACGCCACCAAACTTGGCGCATCTACAACAGCTGCAGGCAGGGCATTCCACTCCCTAATCACTCTTTGAGTAAAGAACCTACCTCTGATATCCGTCCTATAACTCATACCCCTTAATTTAAAGCTGTGTCCCCTCGTGCTAGCTTTCTCCATCCTAGGAAAAAGGCTATCACTGTCCACCCTATCTAAACCTCTAATCATCTTATATGCTTCAATAAGATCCCCTCTTAGCCGCCTCCTTTCTAACGAAAACAACCTCAAATCCTTCAACCTCTCTTCATAGGACCTGCCCTCCATACCAGGCAACATCCTGGTAAACCTCCTCTGTACCCTCTCCAATGCCTCCACATCTTTCTTATAATGTGGGGACCAGAACTGCACACAATACTCCAAGTGCGGCCGCACTAGAGTTTTGTACAGTTGCAACATGATGCTGCGGCTCCTAAATTCAATCCCCCTACCAATAAAAGCTAAGACTCCATATGCCTTCTTAACAACTTTATCCACTTGACTGCCTACTTTCAGGGATCTATTGACACATACACCAAGATCCTTCTGTTCCTCAACACTATTAAGAGCCCTACCATTAGCCCTATACTCTACACATTTATTGTTCCTGCCAAAGTGCATTACCTCACACTTTTCCACATTAAACTCCATTTGCCACCTCTCGGCCCAGCTCTGCAACTTGTCCAAGTCACTCTGTAAACTAAAACACCCCTCTTCACTATCTACCACACCACCAACTTTAGTATCATCTGCAAATTTACTGATCCATCCCTCAATACCCTCATCCAGATCATTTATAAAAATTACAAACAGCAGGGGCCCCAAAACAGACCCCTGAGGCACACCACTCGTCACCGAACTCCACGAAGAAAATCTCCCATCAACCACCACCCTCTGTCTTCTATCTGCCAGCCAATTTCTAATCCAATTAGCTAAATCACCCTCTATTCCACACATCTGCATTTTCTGTAGAAGTCTTCCATGGGCCACCTTATCAAAAGCCTTACTAAAGTCCATATATACTACATCAACCGCCTTACCCCCATCCACCTCTCTGGTCACTTTCTCAAAAAACTCAATGAGGTTAGTAAGGCATGACCTACCCTTCACGAAACCATGCTGACTATCCCCAATCAATTCATTTCTCTCCAAATAACTGCCAATGACAAATAACAGGATGCAACATCATATTCCACACTAACCTAAAGTAACAATGTTATACTGCTATTAGAATATTTAGGAATATTTAGTCAGATTTAGTTTTGCAAAAGGGAATGTGATTTGGAGTTTTCTTGTACTCCCCTACTGAGATAACAGACACAGTCACAGCTTTATCAATAATGAAACTAAGTTACGAATCTCTGTCGTTTGTTTCTACTTAGGTGCTGGAATTGTGTTTTTAGCCCTATTACTCTCATCTTTCATCTGCAGTTACTCTTGCTGTCTGAGTACAATATTCAATCTTCTGATTTGAAAGCACCAACTTCTATAACTATAGTTATATGCATCATATGCATAGTCAAGGATTTATAGACAGGAATTAACTGTAGTTCTACTAGGACCTTGATCTGATCTAGTGACTTAGAGCTTTATCACAAGTTCAAATATGACTGATTCCTCTGGATTTGACTAATTTTTCCGCAGGCATTTCACTTTGACTGGAAACTGGGGCATTGAACTGGTGGTCAGGGTAGAATCTAAATATCTGACTCCAAGCCAAACTTGGCAGTTGCCACATGGATCATGCTGAAAGCTGATGCACCACCCCTGTTAGCTCAGTAAAAGATTAATCTTTTCTTTCTGACTTTTCTACCACAGTAGCCCCACCACTTTCCACATCAGCTTCAGAGGATTTTCAAAGTAACTCCTTTGCAGTGTTAATGTAAGTCTACTTGTGACACTCATAAATAAACTTTAAAACTTTATTGGATTTGCTCAAAAGCATAGCCTGGGTTTTGTTGTCCTTTAGACCTCCGACAGATGTGTCCTTAAGGCCGATTTCTAAGTTTGTGCCATACCCAAAGTGACAAAAGACTTTCATACAATCCCTAAAGTGCAGAAAAAGGCCATTTGATCCATCAAGCCTGCAATCCCAACAATCCCACCTAGACCCTTGCCATGTAATCCCATGTATTTACTTTCTTAATCTCCTAACACTAAAAGCCAATTTAACGTGACCAATCAATCTAACCTGCACATCTTTAGACTGTGGGAGGAAACTGGAGCACCCGGAGGAAACCCACACAGAGATGGGGAGAATGTGCAGACTTCACACAGACAGTGACCCAAGGCTGGGATTATACCTGTGTCCCTGGCACTGTGAGTGTTAACAACTGTGCCACCATGCCGCTCTTTCTTTACTTTCTTTAATTCAAGAATGTAATTTGCAACTATCTCACTTGGCAACTGCATCCTTTCACAAAATGCAATTCTCATTGCCTCTTGCCTCAAATGTGACTCCAGAATCTCATTAATTACAGAATGGTCCATTGTACTGGGGTCTCTTGGGCATCGTTGGTTAGATACCACCTCGAAAACATCAGTCCTCATCTTGGTAAGTAGAGCACTTACTTTATCATTAACTCCTATTTTATTCACTTTCAGCCTAATTTATAACCTCGTTCATACAGCATTCTTAAGGTTTAATTCTCTTATTCTGAAAAATATCTTTGAGCGTCATTTTTTTCCAACTTTATGCTGTGCTATTGACTCACTGCATGAATATGGGTGCACATGGAGCAATCTTTCAAATTGTTTAATCTTCCCCAAAATCAACTTTAGGAATTCCAAAAATATGTTGCAATGATCTTCAGTCCTTAACTTCTCTTTAATTAATTTCGCAAATGAAACGCAAAAGAAAACACCATCCCGGCTTCATCCATCTTTCTGTTCTCTATTGAGCTGAGGATAACATGCTCAACAGCAGGCAACCATTATTGAACCAACTTCATTGTCACCTCCCCAGCAGAGAGGGAAATATAACAAAAATGCTTCAGATAATGCAATGTACTACAATCTCTAACTCCTAGATCTTTTTAAAAATGCTGTCTTCCTTAAGTTTTGATCTTGTATCTATCCTCCATTCCTTTTCCCATATAAATGCATAATGTTTTCCCTCAGCTTCAGGGTTCCACCCCTAAAATTCTCAGCTTGTCCACTTCTCCTCCTACCTTTAAGAGAGTCCTTAAAACTTTGAAGTTGTTAGCCATGGCACAGTGGGTAGAACTCTGACCTCTCAGTAACAAAAGTTTACCCATTCAAATTCCACTCTAGGGCTTGAGTGCAAAACTCCAGTCTGTCGCTCTAGTGCAGTACTGAGGGAGTGGTGTCTTTCAGACGAGATGGTAAACCAATCCTCACTCACTATGCTTGGGTGCATGTTAAAGAACCCAGGGCATTATTTTAGAGAAAAGCAGTTAAATTATTTTTGGTCTCCTGGCCAATATTTAACCCTCAGTCAACATCATACATGACAGTAAAAGGAAAGCAAAATATTGCAGATGCTGGAAATCTGAAAAAAAGGCAGAAAATGCTTGATAAACTCAACAGCTCTGTCAACATCTGTGGAGAGAGAAAGAAAGTTAATGTTTTGAGTGTCTATGACTCTTCTTCAGAGCTCTTTCAGCCTCAAAACACTCATTTGGGCAGGATTCTCCAATCTCATCTACTGCCATCTCACTGCAAGTGAGAAGGGCGAATTTGGTGTTCCAGCCAAAGCTCCATTCACTTTCAGCAGCACCGGAGAATTCCAACTGACAAGGATTTTCCACATCTGTTCCTCTCTCCAAAGATGCTGCCAGTCTTGCTGTGTTTTCCAGCACCTCCTATTCTTAAATCATAAAACACACACAATCTGGTCATGGTCTCTTTGCTCTTTGTGGGAGTTTGTTGTGTGTGTAAAATGGCTGCAGAATTTCCTATATTACAACAGCAGCCAAACTTCAACATGCACTTCATTAGCTGTAAAGTGAGATGTCCAGTGGCTGTCAAAGCACTGTTTTCCTTCCTATTGTGGCCAAGATTTCAGTTGCTTTTTCCTAATATCACCTCCTTTGGCTCAATGTCAATTTTTGTTTGATTATAACCCTGTGAAGAGTCTGGAGTTATTTTCCTGTGTTAAAAGTATTATATAAATGCAAACTCTTTATATTGTTGAGAACTGACCTCCCTCTCGATCTTCTTTTAGGGTCTCGATGTATTGACATCCACTTGGGAATAGTGACAGTGCACTTCAAAGAAAATTCTTAGTGCCTAATCTCTTCCTCCAGACCCTTTCCTGGGCTGAGGGTAGAACGGTCGTACATCTTGCATCCTTTACAGATGTTCTTCATCCTTGTGCCCCAGAGGCGCTCTTAGCGCTTTTGGGTGTGGTCTTAACTGGCTATCCACTCCTTGTGAGCAAACAAGACAAGATGAAAGCTTTCATGTGTTTTACTTTGTTGAACTATGTGGTCAAGTTCATTCCTTTTCCCAATTGTATACATTACAGCTGCTTCTTTTCTTATAATTGCAGATGTTAAAAATGGCTTTTTTTTACAATTCCAAGAACGGTAATCCTAACATCTCTGATAAGTGGCTTTGACTGTAACAGGAGGTTTATGTCTATTTGTGTTAATAAAGAAAGAGGCTTTTGATGTGATGTTTTTACGAAACCTAAGCCCGTGCCATTAAAAGACTCAAATGAAAGCAAAATGTTGCAAATGCTGAAAATCTGAAATAATGACAGAAAATGGTGGAAATGCTTGGCAGGTCGGTCCACATCTGTAAAGAACCAATAGTCTGGACTTTCCCTTGGGTTTTGTGACCCTGACGTCAATGCCAAAAGGGGGATTCCAAGCCCCCACGTGCTGGCAGCGAAATTGGCATTGCAATCTTCCAGGAAGCAACTTCCTGATTGGATGCCTCAGTATTCACCATCTTACCAGGTTCCTGAGGTTTGTGGCTCAATTAGAGACAAGGCAGCTCTAGTGCTGGCGGAGTTTGGTATTGCGGAAGTGAGTAGGAGGGCCACAAGAGTGCCTCACTATGGAGACACACCTGGAGGCATAGATACAAATGAAAGATTATGGCTAGAATTTTACTGCCCTGCATGGAAATTGGAGCGAGTCAGGCTGGATAATGGGAAGGTCCCTGGACCTGGCACAGGATTTTATGTATTGGGATGAACGAAGCCATAAAATCCCACCCTGTGAGTGCCCAAACACTTAAGTCTCTCGAAATGAGGGGAAACTCTTCGGAAGAATCATACTGGCTGTGGAAATGGTCTTCCTTGCCTTCAATCCAATCAATGGGGTATGGAGTCTCCAGCCTCCATTGTTCCCCACCTGTCACAGTGAACCTACCTTCATTGAATGGTTGGCTTCCTGTATGTAATGTGCAATGTTGCCACCATTCAGCAATGTGGATGCTTGTGCTATTGGATGATGTGACAAACTAACAGACTCATGTTGCAGTTGCACACACCAACGGCAGGATTTTCTGTCTGTGCCCCAAGAACGAAAGAGCCTGCCCAAGGTCAACTGACTTTTGTATGGTCCTGTCATGCCCGCTGTGATTCCCATGGCAGGTGGGATGGGAAAATTCTGCCCCCAGTGTGGAGAATAGTCCATCATAATCCTAACCTGCATCTTGTAGATAGCGAAGAAGCTTTGGTGATTCAAGGGCTGAAACATTCACCACAGAATACACAATTTTCAAACCACTCTCAGAGTCACATCATTTCTGCAACTGGTCAAGTTAAATTTCTGGTTTTGGGAATTCATCAATTATAATGTCATTAAGTGCCAAGGGTGGGCAATTAGTCTTTCTTCTGATGGAGCTAGTCAATAACTGTAGTATTTGTGCAGTATGATTTAAGCTTAATAAAATAACTTTTTATCAAATTGCATTTTAATCACAGCTTTTATGGCCTAGCTTGACCCAAATCAGAAAATCCCACCCAAGGTCAACGGACTTTCCCACTGTCCGTTCCTTGCCCGCTCCAATTCCCATGGCGGATGGGGCAGTAGAGTTCTGTGTAGAGGTGAAGTAGGCTATTTAAGAAATATGTTACTTTAGGAGCTTTCAAGCAGTTATTTGATAGGCACATGGAGCACACCAGAATTATAGGGATTGGACATAGCTCGGCACAACACTAAGGGCCGAAAGGCTTCTATTGTGCTGCATTGTTCTATGTTCTATATTCTATGTCAATTTATAAAAGTCTCCTCAATGGAATGTGCTTAATCTTAAATCAGATACAGAGTGTTTTATTTATATCCATGAGTTTACAAATAAAATTAAGTGAAAAGGCAATGACCTAATGGTATTATTATGAGAAATCTAGCAGAAACTCAGCAACTGTTTTGAAGACCCGGGTTCAAACCCTACCATGACAGATGGTTGAATTTGAATTCAATAAAAAATATCTGGAATTAAGAATCTATGACGACCATGAAACCAATGTGGACTACCGTAAAAACCCATCTGGTTCACTAATGTCCTTTAGGGAAGGAAATCTGCCAACCTAAGCTGGCCTGGCCTACATGTGACTCCAGAGCCACAGCAATGTGGTTGACTCTCAACTGCCCTCTGAAATGATCTAGCAAGCTACCTAGTTGTATCAATCACCACCAACTTCACAAGGACAACTAGGGGTGGGCAATAAATGCTGGCCAGCCAGCGATACTCATGTCCCATGAATACATTTTAAAACTGTTGGAGAAATATTCAAAGACAATGTATGTATGATAACATTTTTCCTACTTAAATTTAGGCCATGGGGGAATTTTTATGATGTTCTCCATATTCCTTTTTGTCTGCCTCACAATTGCTTGCATCTTCCCGAGAGCATCAGCTAGACACCTACACCTGGAAAAGGCCTGGTACTTTCACATATCAAGGTCAGAGAGAATAAAAATTATACATTTTCATATCTGATTTTGGTGACCATATTAATAAATGACCAACAACTTGACCCCAGTCCCAGTGTGATATTTCCTATCACATTTCAGTCATAGCTGTGAACTCTCTGAGTCACCAGACCAATTCCCAACATGTACCTGACTGAGACGGCCAGAATTTCAGTGGAGGAGAAGGCTTTCAGTACAGTTCATGTTTGAATCATTTACAGATCTTCAAGCATAGATAGACATGTGAACCCCATTAAGGTTGCATTCTAGGAGACATTCAAAATAGATAATGCACACTCCCATTTTAAATCCAGTCGCGTGTGGATTTACCATTTGGGAAGAATCAATTACCATGGCCTCAAATAGTCAAAGCTTCACCATGATCCTTTAATGATGAAATGTTCTAATGAACTCTGGATCTCCTCTTTTCATTTCCATACAAGCTGACTGTGGCAAAGACCACATCTAAGTAGTGGTTCCATTGCTCCAGTCAGCAAGTCAGCAGTTGCCAATGATTTCCCAGTCTGGAAGTATATACTTCCAGAAACTCTCCCTCCTAATCACAACAACCGAGGGCTTTTTTTTAAACAGAAGACTTCTTGGCAATCTGACTGGGCTTACGTCCCACTTCCCAAACACAGGGCTCCTTTTAAACTCTATTGATATGCTGTTTTTCTCTGTCTGAGGGTCTCAATGAAAGAACAAATGTGTGCATTCATAGCCACAAAGCTAAACAACCCCAGCCTGTGCTGCATTACAGCATATCAAGTGGGATTAATAGCTTGAAAGCCTGTGACCCCCTGAGCTTACTGGCGTTATGAAAGAATTTAGGGAGACCCTTCCTGTTTCTAACTCACACTCTCATAAATCTGATCTCCTAAATGAGACTGTGATATATTAAAAGTCTGGAAATTCATTTTGTAAAAAATTGTCCTCTTGGCTGCACCTTTCATCTGCAATTCCAGTCACTGGGTGGTTCTGGCTTATGGAATGATGCTGATATGAATCATTGCTTGCCTCCAACATAAAAGATTATTGAAGAGGCAAATGTTTTAAAACTACATCACCCACAATGCATACTTGGAACTGCTCTCTACTCCGCTGCACTGAAACACTGTGACGTCAGTGTGTTTGTCTGTTTGCACTGATGGAGTAAAAGCATTCACACTCATTGTGTTTTCTGTTTCTCAGATCACAGCTTCCTCCGGACTTCCCTGGCACCATTTCTTGTAGCATTCAACAGCACACAAAATGCACCAACTGGCCAGTCCCAATTAAATGTGTGTGTTGAGTGGGAGCTGGGGCCTGGGGGAGGTTCTGTCACTTTGTGAGTCGTGAAGTAGTAACTTACGTTCTACCGTCTAACTTGAGTACCGGGAACAGAAATGAGAGTGACTTCCATTCAGAGTCAGGATGGATAGCCATTTGCATGTGCTGCAACAAAAACAGATAATGCTGGAAAATCTCAGCTGATCTGACAGCATCTCTAGACAGAGAATAGAGCCAGCGTTATGATTCAGCATCCGGACACACACTTGCGACTAGCCAAGAGTGCTCCAGATTTAGAATCCATTGTAATAGCTCGGAGCAGACAAAATATGGAGCAACAATTCAGTAAAGTCTACCTGCAAATTCTCCTCAATATTGCCCAGGAAAGGCAGGAGGTCCTGTTTCCCAGGAACGGGTCAGTGTGCTGGACCATTGAGAGGACTGTGTACAGTTCTGGCCACCCTATTAGAGAAACAACATTATTAAACTAAAAACAGTGAGAAGATATTTACTAGGATGCTATCAGAACTTGATGGTTTGAGTTATAAGAAAAGGCTATACAGACTGGGACTTCTTTCTCTGGAGCGTAGAAGGTTGAGGGATGATCTTATAGAGGTCTATAAAATAATGAGGGGCATAGATCAGCTAGATAGTCAATATTTTCTCCAAACGTTAGGGAGTCTAAAATTAGAGGGCATAGGTTTATGGTGAGACGGGAGAGATACAAAAGTTTGAGTTCATGTACTGACCGATTCAAGAATAGCTTCTTTTCTGCTGCCATCAGGAGGGCAATTTTTTGACACAGATGGTGGTGAAAGTCTGGAACAAGCTACCAGAAATAGTAGTGGAGACAGGTACAATTTTGCCTTTTAAAAAATGTTTCGACAGTCACACGGGTACAATGGGTATGGAGGGATGTGGACCAAATGCGGGCAATTGGGGTTAATTTTGGGGTTTAAAAAAAAGGGCACATGGACAAGTTGGGCCAAAGGGTGTTTCCATGCTGTAAAACCTCAATGACTGTATGACTGAGAGGTTTGAAGCATCAAAGGCTTTCTCAGGGCTCTGCAGGGTTCATGCAGGAAAGGTGTTTAACCTGGCTTGTTGTTTAGAATGATGGATCACAGTTATAGAGTAATACTAAGAGCATCTAGGACACAGATTTGTAGGACTTGCGTGCAATTGGAAGTTCGTGAGTAGTCAGTCGTCTGCATCCTATAGTGCCTCAATTTAATATTGTTGAGTGAATTCCAAAGTTATTTCCACACTTTTTGGGATGGTAAATATAGCAAGGGAAATGGAGTGACTGTAGGTGAGTGGCAATCAGAGATCAGTTAGCAGAGGTTCAGAGAGGAGTGATGCTGAGCAGCTGAGTGGTGTACTCATACTGTTTCTACCTGTGTACCCATGTTTCAGCTTCCATATGGAAGAGTTCTCTGCAAGATCTTCTCCCCATTAGGAGCATGTGTGAGAGTGACATGAATGTATCTCTGCCTGAGTAAGATTTCATCTTGCTCTCAATGTGCCATGCACACCGACTTTGTGAGGGTATGGGAAATATCTCATTTCAACTTACAGGTGCTGGAGTCATGGGAGAGTGGAATGCTGTGCATGTTCTGATGTGTGCATTGGGTGCAACTGGGGCCTGTATAACAGTTTGTCGCATTGTGAAGGATCACACCACCAGCAGGACTGCTGTTAAGCAGTGTGACTTAATTCAGTTTTCATATTCAAGATCGTGAGAGCAAACTGTATGTGTTATGGATAAGGATCCGCAGCCAGCCAGCAGAGAAACAAAAACCAAAAAAAAACCAAAGCATCAGAATATAATGTTATAGTCATAGCTAGGGTGCAAAGAAAAATCAACTTAATGTATGGTAGGTCCTTTCAAAAGTCTGATGGCAGCAGAGACGAAGCTATTCTTGAATCGGTCAGTACATGAGCTCAGACTTTTGTATCTTTCTTCCGATGAAAGAAGGTGGAAGATAATAAGTCCAGGGTGCGTGGAATTCTTGATTATGCTGGCTGCTTTTCCGAGGCAGTTGGAAGTGTAGACAGAGTCAGTGAATGGGAGGCTGCAGGATAAAGCATTCTGTTTGATGGACATCTCATCAACTAACCCATACATTTAACTGCTCCGCATAGTGGTGAACCATAGTTACATTCTGTACCATCTACAAGATACATTGAAATAACTGGCCAAGGCTTCTTTAGCAGCAATTTGTCAAACTCTCGATTTCTGTCACTTCATACATTTTGTCAAATTCCACCGGTGAACCTGGAGCCAAACAACTGTAATGTTGGGTTTTGCAGGCAATTGCAAGGTTCCCAAAAGTGCAAGGTGCTATGTGGTATTGACAGCTCCCTTGCATCAGCCAGTCACATTCCTCAACAGAAAAGGTTTGAATCTACAGCATGTGATCACACATGACAAATCCTCCATGTTTGTGCATGGTTCCCAAGAAATTCTCATTACGCTTACAATCTGAACCATTCCCCAGTTCCACAGGTTTTTAAAGAACTTCAGCAATTGCAGGTTGGTTTCTTGGGAATGAAGATTCCCGATAACGCCAATTCACCGTCCACAAGACACCACGGAGGAGAATAAAAAGCAGCAGATACCTGGGAAGGCCACCACCTGGAGGCACCCCTTCAAGTCACTGACCATCCTAACTTGGAAATATACTGCCATTTCTTCACTGTCGCTGGGTCAAATCTTAGATTTCCTCCTTAACAGCACTGAGGGTGCACCTATACCTCATGGGCTCTAGTGGTTCAATAAGGCAGCTCACTACTACATTCCAAAGGGCAATTAGGAATGGGCAACAAATGTTGGCCAGCCAGCAACATTCACATCCATAAATGAATTTCAGGAAAAAATCTGTCGCAATAGATGTAGAATGAAAATAGCTCATGGAGCTGGCACAGAAGAGCTTCAGGAGCAAGGTGGCCCCTTTAAGCAAAGTCAGGTGCCGCAAGTCTTTTCCAAGGGAAAAGGCAGATAGGAAATAGAAATAAGGAATTTCTGCATAATTAGAGAGGAAGCATTTACTTTGCTGATTAATTGATCGTAAAATATAATTATCTACAGCTGTAGTCAATTAATGAGGATCAATGAAGCCTTTATTCTGAATTTCAGGATATAATATAGGCTCCTTGGACCAAGCCACAGGTGATCTAAAACTGAATGACCAAGTCTTTCATTTGTTATCCAATTTAACTGCATGACTGATGTACGTAACTTGTTTATACTCGTTCAAAGTTCAGGATTATAACTCAAATATAAGCTCAAACTTGTTTTATTTTCCATATATCAACAATTTGATTTGGAGATTATTATATATATTGATCTTCAAAATGTGAAAAAAATTATGTAGCTTTTATTTAAAATGATAGTAATCTGTGATTTTAAAATGTGCATTTTGCTTTTATGATTGCGTTGGTTCTGGGAAAATGAAGGATAATATTGCATAAAGGTAGATACCTTCATTCTGCATTTGCTGCTACAGATCTAGGCAGACAGTCCAGTAAGTCAAGTTTATTTATTCATTGTCACAAGTAGGCTTACATTAACACTACAATAAAGTTACTGTGAAAATCCACACTCTGGCACCTGTTTGGATACACTGAGGCAGAATTTAGCATGACCAATGCATCTAGCCAACATGTCTTTCAGACTATTGGAGGAAACCAGAGCATCCAGAGGAAACCCATACAGATTCCACACAGTCACCCAAGCCAGGAGTCAAACCCGGGTCACAGGCGCTGTGAGGCAGCAGTGTTAACCACTGTGCCACGTTATGCCACTGTGCTGCCCTAACCCAGTGAGTGCTGCACTGTTACTTTTGGAGAGACACCAACTTGAAGCTCCCTTTTGCATTGCAGAATGTAGAGTTAAATATTTTAAACATTGAGATAAAGGGGAATAGTGATTGGAAATAAAGAACTTAGAGGAAGTAAATGGTAATGAGAAATGTATCCATTTTACCAACTCCCACTGGTCAATGGAACAATTATTTGCTAATCAGACAGTTGATCTGGCCAGCTACAACTAAATGAAAAATGAAAAGAAATTAGTTCAATTTATTAAAAAAAAGAGTGAAATGATTTATTGGAAAGGTCGTGCATTTTTTAATTCTTCATTCATGGGATGTGGGCCTTATTGGCTGGATCAACATTTATTGCCCATGAACTGAATGGATTACCAGGCCATTTCAGAGGGCATTATAAGAGTCAACCATATTGCCGTGACTCTGGATTCACATGTAGGCCAGACCAGGTAAAAATGGCAGATTTCCTTCCTTAAAGGATATTAGTGAACCAAATAGCCCAACAATAGTTTCATAATCATCATTTAATTTGATTCCAGGTTTTTACTAAATACAAATTTCTCCATCTTCCTTAGTGTCATTCAAACCTGGGTCCCCAGAGCATTGTCTTGGCTGTCAAGATTGCTTGTCCAGTGACAATACCACAGCATCATTACCTCCCCAGTGTATATCTATAGATATTATAGCAATTTTTACAGAATCTTACATGTGTCAGTTTGTGTAATGGGTTGGTCATTCTGCTTAAGTGAAGGTGTGCGAACCACAGGGGAGACAAGTCCCAATATTGAGACGGGTTTTACCAGCAGTCTGGGGATACGGAGGTTTGTTAAATGGCAAGGAAAGACAGTAATGCAATGTTTTCCTGTTGCCATTCACCTGACAGTTGGCTGGAAAGGTAGTAGATACCTCCCCCCCAACCATTCAGAGGATAATTGAGCCACATGGAAGGTCAGCTAAGTGGGATTCTGCTGCAGTTTAGGGATTCTCCACCATGTGGGAAGTCTGCCCAGTGTCACCAGAATACATTAGGGAAATAAGTGCAAGTTAAGACATAGGTGGGAGAGTTTTGAACGACCTCAAGTTTATGAGGACAGAACGTGTGAGACCAGCTGGGTGTTCTTTGCATGATATACAGCATCTGATGATCTGATCAGGGTAGCCATTATCCCGCATCATGTGGGATAATGAAAAGTGATTAGTCTACCTTGCATTACTCTGGAAAGGTAAGGTATCACAAAAATCTGAGCAACAGGCGAACCTCGTGGTTTTACACTGCTACGATGCAATAGCAACATGAATGGAATTCACCACTAACAGGACACTACCATCAAGCCAAAATTATGTTCTGCTTGTCACATAAATGAGTAATGTGGTATTTGAATTTCAGTACCAGTGTGATGCTAAGTATGGAGGCCGTATATCCCAAAGGCTAGAGGATTGTATAACATCATATCCCAGCTGCAGTTCACAATGGGCAAGGTACAGGCCATACCCAACCAGCTGGTGCTTGCAAAACCTTGCGTGTCTAATATCAGATATGATTTCGATATTGGACAACATTTGCCAACTAATCCTCAGTGTGCTAAGAATTGGGCTGATAAGCAATTTAAGATTGTCAGTCAGATTGTCAGTCAGGCTCGCAGTGTGGCACATATGCATGTGCAGCTCCTTATATTAATACACAGGGCCTTCCTTTTTGTAAACAGAAAGAACATAGAACATAACATAGAACATAGAACACTACAGCACAAACAGACCCTTCAGCCCACACGTTGTGCCGATCATATCTATACCTACCAGGCCATAGAACTATCTGTAACTTCCAATCCCATTAAATCCCATATACTCATCCAGAAGTCTCTTAAAAGACCCCAGCAAGTTTGCCTCTACCACCACTGACGGCAACTGATTCCATTCATTCACCACCCTCTGAGTGAAAAACTTACCTCTAACATCTCCTCTGTACTTGCTTCCCAGCACCTTAAACCTGTGTCCTCTCTTAGCGACCATTTCAGCCCTGGGAAATAGCCTCCGAGAATCCACTCTATCTATTCTTCTCATCATCTTATAAACCTCTATCAGGTTGCCTCTCAACCTTCGTCTCTCCAGGGAGAAAAGACCTAGTTCTTTCAACGTTTCTTCATAAGGCCTGCCCCCCAATCCAGGCAACATCCTTGTAAATCTACTCTGCACCCTCTCAATAGCTTCCACATCCTTCCTATAATGAGACAACCAGAACTGCACAGAGTACTCCAAATGGGGTCTGACAAGGGTCTTATAAAGTTGAGGCATTACCTCCCAACTCCTAAACTCAATCCCTTGATTAATGAAGGCCAATACACCATATGCCTTCTTGACCACATCCTTCACCTGCAGGGCAGATTTAAGAGTCCTATGGACCCGGACCCCAAGATCCTTCTGCCCCTCAACACTGCCAAGACTCCTACCCTTGATATCATACTCCTTCATTCCATTGGTCCTACTAAAATGGATCACCACACATTTATCCACATTGAAGTCCATCTGCCACTTCTCTGCCCAGTCTTGCACCCTATCTATGTCTCGCTGCAAATTCAGACATCCCTCCAGACTATCCGCAACACCACCAACCTTCGTATCATCGGCGAACTTACTAACCTATCCCTCCACTTTCTTATCCAGGTTATTTATGAAAATGAAAAACAGCAAGGGTCCCAGAACAGATCCCTGGGGCACTCCACTGGTGACCGACCTCCATGCAGAAAAAGACCCATCCACAACTACTCTCTGCCTTCTGCAGGCAAGCCAGTTCTGGATCCACAAGGCCAAAGCCCTTTGGATCCCATGCCCTCTCACCTTCTAAAGAAGTCTTGCATAGGGGTCCTTATCAAACGCCTTGCTGAAATCCATGCAAACCACGTCCACTGCTCTTCCTTCGTCAATGTGTTCAGTCACATTTTCAAAGAACTCAACTAGGCTCGTAAGGCACGGTTTGCCTTTAACAAAGCCGTGTTGACTATTTCTGATCATATTGAATTTCTCTAAATGCTCATAAATCCTATCTCTCAGAATCCTCTCCATCAACTTACCAACCACTGAGGTCAGACTCACTGGTCGGTAATTGTCCGGGCTATCCCTGTTCCCCTTCTTGAAAATAGGCACCACATCTGCAATCCTCCAATCTACTGGAATCTCTCCCGTCTCCATCGACGACGCAAAGATCATTGCTAGGGGCTTTGCAATCACTTCTCTCACCTCCCACAGTAACCTGGGGTACATCCCACCCAGATCCGGCGACTTATCTACCTTGATGGAATTGAACAGTTCCAATACCTCCTCTTTCTTAATGTCCACATACTCAATCTTTTCAGTTTGCCGCAATCCTGTAGTACAACCACCCAGATTACTCTCCACTGTGAATACTGAGGCAAAGTACTTATTAAGCACCTCTGCCATTTCTTCTGGTTCCACACAGACTTTTCCCCCTTCACCTTTTATAGGTCCTATCCCTTCTCTACTCATCATTTTACTCTTCACATATTTTTAGAATTCCTTGGGATTCTCCTTAATCCTACCCACCAAAGCCTTCTCGTGACCCCTTCTGGCTCTTCTAATTTCCTTTTTAAGCTCTCTTCTACAAGTTTTATATGCCTCTAGATCCTTAACATCCCCTAGCTCCCTGAACCTATTGTACAACTTTCTTTTCTTTCTAACTAGGTTCATCACAACCTTTGTTCACCACGGTTCTCTCGACCTACCAAAACCTCCTTGTCTCACTGGAACGTTGTCGTGCAGAGCTCCAGACAAACATTCCTTGAAAATCTGCCACCTTCCTTCAGTACTTCCCCCAAAAACACCTCCTTCCAGTTTACTCTTCCAATTTCCTGCCTAATGATTTCATATTTCCCCCTACTCCAGATAAACACCTTCCTATCCTACCCGTTCCTATCTCTTTCCAATGCTATCATGAAGGAGATAGAATTATGATCACCATTCCCGAGATGGTCTCCTACCAAGAGATCTGACACCTGTCCTGGTTCATTAGCCAGCACCTGGTCAAGTGCAGCCTCTCTTCTCGTAGGCTTATCCACATGCTGTGTCAGGAAACCCTCCTGAACACGCCTAACAAACTCCTCACCATCCGAACCCCTTACCCTGGGGACATTCCAGTCGATGTTTGGGAAATTAAAGTCTCCCATCACAACAGTTCTGTTATTTCTACATCTCTCTAGGATCTGTTTATATATATATATACACATTGTGCCTGTTTCAGCTAAACAAAATAAGTGACAGCATTCGCTGATTCATTTGCGGGGTCAATGCCATCAACAAATCAGGGTCAAGCTGCCTCATTTAAATTTCAAGCAATACTTGGCAGTTATTTATCAGCCACTTTCAACTGGTGCATTCTCCATAGCAATGTCATTACCAGTCAGAGTCCATTTGCCAACGAATCAACACTTTCATCTCATACACTATAAATCGTTGTTTTTCTGTTATACTAATATTCTTGTGAAGTGTCTTATGACTGCAAGACAAAAAAAACTTTGACATGTCTTCTTTTTTCAGCAATAATAGGAGATTTTAGTATTTTCTCCAATATCAGGCTAACTAGCCTGTAATTCCTTGTTTTTTTTTCACCCTCCCGTCTTGGAAAGCAATGTTATATTTGTTAACTTCTAATCTGCCTGGTCCATTCTAAAATAACAGAAGTCTCGGATTTCCTCTGATGCTGCTATCACCTGAACTTTCCCTTACTCTTCTCCTTCTCTCAACATTCTCCTCAATGCTCCTCTTCTTTTTAGTTGAAGATGACCTGTTTTCACTCTGGTCAGATGGGCTCTGAGAAGACTGATAAGTTCAAACACAATCTGCAAATGCTTCCACATGTGACAGACGTAGAGTTTGGAAGGTTGAGTAGATGTTTTCAAGTGTATTTATTCATGTCGCAAGTTGGCTTACTTTACCCTTGCAATGAAGTTATGTAAAAATCTCCTAGTCGCCACACTCCAGTACTTGTTTGGCTATCCTGAGGAAGACTTTAGCATGGCCAATGCACCTAACCACAATACCTTCAGACTGTGGGAGGAAACCAGAGCATCTGGAGGAAATCCACGCAGACACAGGGAGAATGTGCAGGCTCTGCACAGTTACCCAAACCAGGAATCAAACCCCAGTCCCTGGTGCTGCGAGGCACTGTGATGAGTTGTTTAGAAGTCTGCACACTCTCTCCGACGTCTTAACCTCATCTTTGCGTGTTCCTGAGAAAGTCACTTGATGTTGCAGAATTCTAGAACATGCAGTTTTTTTTATGCCCTTACCATCAGTTTTGCTTTTGGAACCTTAACACCAAGGATCACTTTAACAAGTCAAACTGTTAAAAGGAATTAATGTTATTCCTGAGGATCTTTGTTTCTTTTCTGGAACAATAAATATGCAGTCTATTGAAAATGTCTGGCCACAGTTTGACAGAAGGTTCTTATTTTGACATATAAATTGCTATTATTAATGCAAGTGTCACACTGTTAGGCTTAATAATTCATTCAAGAAATTTTGCTGTTTTTAGCATTCAGATCTTTTTTTAGTATTAGACTGATTTATGTATTGGCACAAAATTGTGTTCCTTTGCACGGTATCTACAGGAGTGTGTACATGATATAATGTGTGTTGAGTAATATTGATTGATGGTATAATTATCAATGTTTACATAATAGTCTTACATTTTCCAGCAATATGGTGCTACCACAGGAGGCAAGGCAGGTCTAAACTGTTACTCTCCTCCCCCACTGAACATTCTCTTGAGAATTCTTTGACTGTATGAAATGTGCAAACAAGCTAACTCTCACAATTTACACTGAGATTTATCCCCCTGCAGTGGTGAAGGCCCCACACTGCCACAGAAACATGAGGAGAAAGCATTTGTTGGATCATGACAATGCGAGGATGTGAGTTATGGTTTCCATCTGGAATGGGTAAAATAGTGGAATATTCTGGATGACAAATACAGAACAACTCTTCCCTCCTCTTCCTCCACTCTCATTACTAGTCCCATAACTCTGACGGGGAGAGAGACAGACAGTGAGAGATAGTAAATCAAGAGAGATGAGTGCATATAAACACCTGCTCGCATTGGTACAAGGTACTTCAAAAGATATTCCAATATAAAAATCCAACAAAAGGTCTCTCAGCTCCCTGGTATTATCTGAATACTGTTGCATTTGCACTGGGTGACATTGCACTAGGAAAAACACAACTGAATCTGCATCTCAACCTGCTTGTAATTAAGCATTTTTCACATTCTGAGAATGTGGGCATCATTTAAGGCCAGTATTTATTACCTTATTTATTGGAAAGTGAAACGGTACAGTGGCACAGTGGTTAGTCACTGCTATCTCATAGCACTAGGGACCAGGTTCAATTCCAGCCTTGGATCACTGTCTGTGTGGAATTTGCAAATTCTCCCCATGTCTGCGTGAGTTTCCTCCCACATTCCAAAGATGTGCTGGTTAGGTTGATTAGCCATGCTAAATTACCACTCAGCATCAGGGGGCACGTAGGGTAAATACATGAGGTTACGGGGATAGGGCCTGTGGGTGGGATCGCAGTCGGTGCAGACTCGATGGTCTGAACTGCCTTTTTCTGCGCTATAGGAACTTTATGAGAAAGGTTTTCTTAAATGTTTTGCTCAACCAAGCACTTGCTGAGTCACTTCAAGGACTCAATTTTAAGCTTCCCCACTGGTGGACATGGAGTAGTGAAAATCCAGCAGGTGGCCTACCCCTGATTGTCTGAAATTTTAGGGGAGTGGGATAGAGAGCAGGCCACCAGTTCTTTACCCATGGCATACAGAGGCTCATGCCATGTAAGAAGCCCAGCAGCTTTGTTGGACACAAGGGGAATTCCTTTGCTGGCTCCTTGAGTTATTTGGATGTACCATTACCTTTATTCCTCTGCTAACCCAGCCTCCCAATCTCTAGAACCCAGACCTCCCAACTCCTCTCGCCCAGCTTGCTGAGACTCTGATCCCAGACTTGCCTGTGCTTTTCAACATGGTGGGAAGGCCTTAGCAATGGCCAATGCTCCCGTCTGGCACTTCTGAGACTATAAAACCTCCTGCCATCCAACTGGCCGCCAGCCTTCTAAAGCAGGACTTCTCCCAAGGGCCGGAAGTCTCACCATAAAGTAAATAAAGCTGTGGCCAGCATCAAACTGCTTTGGGGCAGCCTTCAGAATCATGAGCGACTTACCCCATTCCCCAGGGGGGTGGGGACAAGGTCATCCCGTTAAAGCCAGCCATTATGTCAGTTCAAAGTCATTTGCAGAAATACTGGGCTGTTTATTCCTTTCGAGCTTAGATCATTTTTAAAAATTGACATTTGGATAGGGATAACTTCAAAAGTTTCCATTTAATCTGGGGAAAAAAAACAACTTGGCAAAGAACCTTGGTGCTAAATAATATAAATTAAAATGGGCAAAAAGATGAAAGGAATATCATATGTCTTCTGGCTTGTAGCAACCTGCCAAATTTAGGCCCATTTCCTTCTTCCAACAGTGTAGATCTGTCTGACAGCGTTAACCAGCTCCAGGAGATGACAAAGGGTTGTTGGCACTACAATTGTCTTAGCATAATATGGCTGAGTGATAGACTGCTGAGTTGGCCCTACTTAAAAAGTTAACGAGTGTTAACAGTTTATGAAATGCAATCTGGCTTGGAAACTTAAAACATGGCTTTCCCAAGTTACACAATTAGTAATTGTCACAGAAGCTATAAAACTGTACACGCTACTGCCCATGTGGGTCACATTTGTCTTTCTGTCTGTCTCGCTTTTTCGGTACTTTGAAATATAAATTACTGGTGATCGCTCACAGGGTCACTTCCACTGTACATGTAGATATGTCATGCTAATGCAGCTAGTTCTCCATGCTTATGTTTTCTGGGTTCTGGAGAGCTTTCCCACTGCAACAACAAAAACATATCATAGTGAACTGGACCCTTACAGAAAGAACTTTTCAACCCATCCATCAATCCATAACCAAGAAACAAACACAATAACTTGCAGTTGTGTGGAATCTGTATTGTAGTAAATCATCCCAAGGCACTTCTTGGAATTCTAAGATGGTGCTGCAGTGTGGCAACTTCTTGCCAGTTGAACCCAGCGTACTCTCTAATTCTATCTCTTACTCTCTCTCTATGCTTTTAAAATTCCACTTTAACTCATATAAAAGTCTCTAACAACTCTAACAAACTCTCTTCTATGACTGTAACATTATATTCTGCACTCTCTCATTTTCTTTTTTATGTACAGTGTGCTTTGTACAGCACACAAGAAACAATACTTCTCACTGTATACCAATACATGCAACAAAAATAAATTAAGTCAAATCAACAATATCACAGGAGTGGGGGACTCCCCCCCTCTCCACACCACCCTCTCAACCCTCCCTCCCCCCAAAACTGCCACATATACAAAAAAAAGAAAGTTCTGCCCTTAGCCCCAGAATGGAAAGTTTCATCCATTGAATTTTCAATGGGTTTCAGGAATGGAGCATTTTTCAAAGATAGATGAGGCCGCAGAGTTTGCACACAAAGATGAGAATCTTAAAAATCTCTCTTCCAGAGGCTTGATCTATGCTAACAGTAATGAGAGAGTTGGTACTGTTGGACATTCTATCATTTGGCTGAGTTATCAAACCATGGCTCCTTTTCAGATTTTGTAAAAGATCTCATGGTACTATTTAAAGAACAGCAAAGGATGTTCTTAATCTAAAACAGATTACTTGGTTGTTTATTTCATTGCCATTTTAGGGAGCCTGCATTGTGAATACTAGTTGCTATACTTCCTACATTGCAAAAATGATCATACTTCAAAAGTACTTCTTGGCTGTTAATTAATTTGGGTCATGAATAATGTTACATAAATGCAAGTGCTTTCCCTCTTTCGTTAACCTACTCTACCTCAAAATCATTGAACAAGAGCCAACTCTTCACTCTACCAGCTGAAGCTAATCTTACTGATGCGATACTGTGATTCTAATTGTGGTAGTGTGGTCCCTTTAAGGTAATATTCCTTAAGAGGCACATGATTAGGCCAGACCCCATTGAACATTGAGGCGGAAAGCTGAACCAGTCGAATGCAAGGGCTGGTACCACAGGTTGGGGAACATCCTCAATTTAAGCCAGGGAGGAGTGTTGTATGGTTATATAGTTTATTCTATTATGATAGGGTGGCTCGGTAGCACAATGATTAACATTGCTGCCTCAGAGCACCAGGGATTAGGGTCCAATTCCTGGCATGGGTCGCTGTCTGTACAGAGTCTGCATGATCCCCCCTTGTTTGTGTGGGTTTCCTCTGCGTGCTCCGGTTTCCTCCCTCAGTCTGAAAGATATGCTGGCTAGGTGATCAGGTGAGGCCTAGGCCAGCTAACCCACCCTTGATTCAGTTGATCACTTTAAGGGCCATTTCTTATGCAACCTCAGTTTTCCAGCCAGCAATACGCATGAGGTTGTGTTTGCTGCTGCCTTGTCAAATATCGGGAAGGGGAATTCTGCCATTTGAAATATCCTTATCCCTGGATTAGCTACAACTAACCCATGCCCGATAACTCACCACAGGCTAAATTCCAACTCAGTATTAAAGTCTGAGGTATATGCAGTGCCAGTATCTGAGCTAGTGGTTGAGGATCCAAACCAAGGGGAAGATCGGGCTAAAGGAAGGAGAATCGAGCAGAAAGCAGGAGATTCATGGTTACACCATCTGCAACTTACTGATCATTATCAGATCATGGGATGAGTGTGAATTGGGACTTGAGAATTGTCGTCATGGAAGTTCTCAACAAAACTCTTTGCGGTGGGCTATGTCACAACAAGCACCAGTATGTGGTGAACCATTGCCTCTGGAAGGCTCAGGTGGTGCAAGTATCTTTGTCTCACAATGGCTCAGCTCTGCCCCATTTTATTGTGTACCACCCTATCCTGAAAGACAGAGGGAGGAATGTCAGTGTTATCCAGTACTGTGTTTGGTGCAATGTGTTGCTACATTTGCTGGTTGGCTGCATACTTAATAGGATGTTTAATAGTGTACATAATGTGTCATGTGACTACTCTTAAAGGCAATCTGTCCCTTATAAGGGAGACTGCACTTTTTTTTATTCATTCGTGGGGCACAGCTGGAGGTATGCAGATGCTATTAGAGGTGGCTGCGAAAGTACACTAAAGGAAGTTACACGAGGGTTTGGTGGATCATTTGAATGTAAGGCTGCTTTAACTTCTGTGTTTGATGCTAAGTGAGTGGTGAGGATGTGGTACATTGAATAGTTTGAGATGTTGATGGTGTGGAGGTCAGGAGATTATTCATGTAGAGTCACTTACTTTGACTACCCACAAGTTATTAAACTTTTCTGGAACTGATGGCAATCCTCAGCATCAGAATCCTCACTGGCCACCAGCTACCATTTCTTTCAGAGAGCATTTCTGGATAGCCTCCTGGCCCCCCTGTGGAAACATGACCTCCTGTCAATTTCTCTGACTAATTCCTAATTCCTCCAGTTTCTGACCTGGGTACCACCACCAGCAAACTGCTCGCCCATCCCGTCCCCCAGTCCCACCATTGCCCAATTCCTCCAATTGCTTTGTTTCCAATTATATGCAGTTGCCAGTCAGCACCAGCTATCAGTGGGAGGCAATTGAGAGTCAACCATATTGCTGTGGCTCTGGAGTCATATGAAGGCAAGACCGGATAAAGATGGCAGATTTCCTTCCTAAAGGACACTAGTGAACCAGATTGTTTTATTCCAACGATTGACATTTGTTTTATGGTTGTCAGTAGATTTCTTTTCTTATTGAATTCAAATTCCACCACCTGCCAATAATACCAGCTAGACCATTAATCCACAAACTCAGTTAATGTTCTGGGAACCCAGGTTCGAATCTCACCTCGGCAGGTGGTGGAATTTGAATTCAATAAGAAAAGAAATCTACTGACAACCATAAAACAAATGTCAATCGTTGGAATAAAACAATCTGGTTCACTAATGTCCTTTAGGAAGAAAATCTGCCATCTTTATCCGGTCTTGCCTTCATGTGACTCCAGAACCACAGCAATATGGTTGACTCTCAATTGCCCTCTGAAATGGTCTCACAAGCCACTTAGTTGTATCAATCACGATAAAATCTCAGCACTCTAAGAAGGCATCTCACTACCACTTTCTCAAGGGTATCTAGGGATGGGCAATAAATGCTGACCTAGCCAATGCCCCATGAATGAATAAAAAAAATGCAGTTCCTCCTGAAGAGGGACAGATTGCCTTTAAGAGTAGACACATGCCTGCTATGCACACTGTTAAACATCCCATTATATATGCAGCCAGCCAGCAACACAGATTACACTTGGCCACAAACAAATGAGAAAGCGTCACAAAGTTTTCATGCTGCCTGTCCCAACAGGACCGCGTGCAAGTGGATGGTTAATTGCAATTCCTGCGCTCAAAAATTGGCACAGGCCAATTTTAATCACTCTGCATGAAGATCTTCAAGGGGAAAAATTATGTTCCAATTTTTTTCCTTTTGTCTTGATGGTGACATGTTTAATCTCAGACTCTGGTGTCAACTGAAAAGGGAGAAAACAAGGGAACAAAGAAATTGAGAGAAAGATTTTCAAAATATATACCATGTGTTGTCAATTAGACCATTTTGTTAAACAGTATTATTTTGTGCTGCCGGGGGAGGAGAGATGACACTATGCTCTGTGGTTTGTATCAGTCTACAAGCCAAATGTGTGAATTATGCCTGGCAATTCCCTGAAACCAGAACATGCTGTCGGGAGGGAGGGAGGGAAAGAACTTGCATTTACGTAGTACCTATCACATCGTGGAACACCACAAAGCACTTCCATTTAACTGATGTTTGAAATGCAGCCACTGCTTTCAGGCATAGAATTCACAATGCCAAAAAAAAAACAAGGCCATTTGGTTCATCTTGCACACCGTCAGTGGGAAGTATTGGAAAAGCCCAGCCAGTCTGGCAGCACTGATTGTGGGAGAAACAGGGTTAATGTTTTGAGTTCATGTGATGCATACAAAGGACAAATCTTTCCACAATGAGCAATCCCTAAGTCCTGATAGTCCAGTTTATGTGACTTAAACTGCACTAGGATTTGAACTAACCTTCTGCCAATAGCAAAAGCCAAGCTGAAACTTCTAGGATTTTGAATCCCATGGATAATTCCTTGAAGTCACTAGGTATGACTTTGCTAACATTACCATCAGCCTTGTTTTTTAAGAGCACACATAGATGTACTTAGGAAGCCCATATTTTAGTGAAGGAAGAAGTGAAGTGTCTCCATTTCCGGTGCTAAAATCTATCACAATAGTGCCTGCATCTTACTTCCCAAGGCCTACATAAATCCTAGCAATAAACTTGTGCGGTGATTCAGATTATCTTCACTATTCCAGCCTAGGATCAATTGCTGCACAGGCATGCATTAGCAGTTGATCCTAGGCTGGAATAATTGTGTGAATAACTCTTGACAGAAAATTTGAGAGTGCAGCAACAAAAGTCAGAAGACTTCTGGTTAATAGTTTCGATATCAAGATTTTAAATATGACCACCAAAACTTTGAGTATTAAAGATTTTCAAGCTGCCAGGAAACCCCTAATTTATTCAGGTGGAAAGTGGGAGAGATGTGGTGACTGCCAATTGCATGTCATCTGCTTTGTGCTATCTCCTATGTATAAAATTATATTATCTGTCTGTGTGGTAAAATACACTTTACCACCCCTGCTAGCATAAATTCATATGAGTCACTGTTATCTATGTATGTCTGGTGCTAAATCCTTTGAGATAACAGAAATATTTGACATCAGTGATCTGATTGCAAGGAGGCAAAGCTATTTGGGATTTCCACCCCTCCGTGGGAGAGATGGACTGTGGAACTGCTGCATTCAGTGTTGCATCCCATAAATGTAAAGAAAGACCCCATTTTTTATGAGTACTTGCATCATTTCAATGGTATTTCTGATGGACCCTTAAACAGTGCAAAAGCAGACAGAGTTATGGAGTAAATGATCGATGAGATAGTTTGTGCCACTTCATATTTTCTGAGAGAATTCACCTGCTGTTAAAAATGAGAGGTTAACTATCATCACCCCACCCCAGTGAAAATCAGTGTGCAAAGATGCACTTTCATAGACTTCAATAGTGAACACAAAAGGTATTTATTAATAAGAATTTTATAGCAGTGGCTGGCTCCCAAACTGTCTCTTTGCCTAAGAGGACTCCACCTCCTGGGGTGATCAGCCACTCTGAGTCTCCATTGGTCCCCCAGGCCAGGTGACCCTTACTCTGCTGTGTTGCCCTTAAAAAGACAACCACCACACAATGGTAGATTGGTTTTGTTTGCATATGATGCTGTTTCCATGTTATTGCAATTAGCCTTAAACAAGATTGCACCAGAGCCCTCATAAGATGTAATTTATTTATTCAACGGGTCCATCAGCTAATACATTAATACATGACTCAATAGTTCGAGTATCTCTGTTCTTCTGTAATAAATGCAAACAAAGGAAGATTAAATGTGATCAGACAGATCTATAACACTGGCTTAATAATTTTATCTTAAAAGTAATTAAAGACGCACATGTTAAAAACAGATCAGTTGGATTGTGACGGAAGTTTGCAATTGGTTCAAATCTTCCAAGGAGAGATAGCCACCACCAGGTTTATTTGCTATAACCAAGCTCTGCATTTCTGGTCCAGACTTCTAATCCCAGCATCTTTCCTCGTAGGGCAAGACAAGCCACACACCTTTTTACGTCACTGGCCACTGTAAACTTAGAATTTAACTGTCCAAAAGCTTGTGCTAATTACGCTGTCTCCAGCTTTATATCACAGCAAAAAATATAATTTTCAGAAATAGCATCTACAATTATTCTAATCTTGTGATCAACATTTCTAAGTCAAGTTATTTGCAATTCTTTGTTCAGTAATCTCTGAATGAACATGCCAAGATTGAGAGAAGATTGGTTTAAGATCATCTCCAAAATGGCAAAGTTTTACCTCCACAGTTCTAATACCCTCTCACCCACTAACAGTGTTCACCCTCTCTCCCCTTCCACCCCAACAGTTTTCAGTTCACCTCAGCCCCAACAATCTTCAATTTCCATCAATCCCAACAGTGTTCAGCCCATCATCCCCCAACAATGTGTTTACCCTCCCTCACCTCCTGATAGTGTTTGCCTTCCCTCACCAACTGCAACTCTGGTCTCTGTATGCTAATCTGGTGTTCTACTTCTGTGTTAATCTGTGCTATGAAGATTATAGCTGTAGGACTTTCACTCGGCACCCCTGCGCTAGTAGATAAAGTCTCTCTTCTCTGTAATTGCTGGAAGCAAGAAAAGCCAGAGTTGAAAAGCAAACTGAACAAATCCTTTCAAGTAACCTGCAAAACCAATAAATTCTGAACCAACTGCTAACATCAATGCTGCTGGAATCACCCAGTTTGAACAGCCACAACATTTTACCATCTACTGCTCATTAACAGGCTAAAGACTGAGCCATATCATTTACCTTTGGACTCACTTCTCATTTCTAAACTGTGAGTACATGTACGTTGAGACCAATTGACAGGGTTGACTAGAGTTAGGGAGTCAGTTCATCACTACTCACCTGGAGAGCTAAACAATTTTGGGGTGCGCACTCCAGAATCATAAGAAACTAGGGGACTTTATGACTTTATAACAAAATGGGGGCCTATGACTGGAATTGTTTCCAAAGAGGAAACAAACTAATTAGAGTGGGGAAAGTAAATTGTTCCCTTGAAACTAATTGCCAGAATATTTTGTGCAGTTCTGGTCTCCTTTTTTGAGGAAGGATGATCTTACTCTCAAGGGAGTGCAGCAAAGATTTACCAGGCTGATTCCAGAAATGGCAGGACTGAGGTATGAGAAGAGATTGACTACGTTAAGATTGCTTTCGCTGAAGTTCAGACAAATGAGGGGGGTTGTCATAGAGATTTATAAAATTCTAACAGGACTAGACAGGTTGATGTAAGGAGGGTATTCCCAGGATACCCTGGGAAGTATCAGAACCAGGGGTCGCAGTCTGAGGATACAGTGTAGACCATTTAGGATGAAGGTGAGCAGACATTTCTTCACCCAAAGAGTGGTGAGCTTGTGGAATTCATTGCCACAGGGAGTAGTTGATGCCAAAACATTGAATGTATTCAAGAGGCTGTTAGATATAGCACTTGGGGTGAATGAGATCAAATGTTATGGGGAGAAAGCAGGATCAGACTATTAAGTTGGACAAATTGCCATTGTCATGATGAATGGCAGAGCAGGCTCGAAGGGCCAAATGGCCTCCTCCTGCTCCTATCTTCTATATTTCCAAGTTTAAAAAACTGCAATTAGGTTTTCTTCAATTTATAGTACTAAAGGATCAAAACATTAACATTTGATGCCAATGCTTTGCTTAAAGAACTTAAGGATTTAAAAGTACTGTCCTTTGAACAATTAAAAGTTTTAGTGAGGCACTCAGGATTAGAATTCTGCCCAAAATTCAGAATATCTGAAATTTTAGAAGTTCCATCCTCGCTGATAGTGTTCAGCCTTTCTCCCCCAACATTGTTGAGCCTCCCCCACTCCCAATGATGTTTAGCCACTTCACTGAACAAAAATGCTCAACTCTCCCACTCCCACCCCATTCCAGAACAATGTTGACCCTTCCAACATCAGCTGGATGTGAGCCAGGAATTCCAGAAGGTGAGGTGAGAGAGGAGTTCGGGAAAGGGATGAATACAAAGGGAAAGTAAGCAACCTCTGGGTGGGAATATGGATAAGTACTTTCCAGAGACCAAAGTAAGCACTGTCCAGAGTGTGATGAACACTGTCCAAAGAGGGAAAGGGGATGAGCACAGCCAGGAAGTGGTGGAGGTAGAATAATGTCCGGAGGTGGGAAAGAGCTGAACACTTCTAGGGTTGGAGGTGTCCACATTTTCCCTGGGGAGCGAACATTGTCTGGAAATAGGGGGAGGGTGAACAATGCCTGGAAGGGAATGGGGGCAGTGGGGCCATTATTGGAGAGGGGTGAACATTGTCAGGAAATGGTGTGTGTGGGTTAACATTGTTGGGTTGATGGGAGAGGGTGAACATTGTCAGGAAGGGCGGGGTTAACATTGTTGGGTTAATGGGAGAGGGTGAACATCTTCCAGACGGGTGTGAAGATTGCTATGTGTGCTGAAGTGTGTTGCTATGTTTGTGTCTGAGAAGCTCACAGAGTTCTTCATCACTAAGATCAAGAAAATATGAACAACTTCTTCGACCAGTTTCCTCCCTTCCCACGGGTGACGAAACCAAATTTCCACATTTTTAATTAGTTTCTCTCCAATTGCCCCTCACTCTCTTTCCAAGATTATTCTCTCCTCACAACCCACTTCAAGCTCATTTGACCCTATTCTCACTAAACTGCTGACCATTCAATTTTCCTACCTGACTCCCATGTGAACGAGTGTTGTTAACAGTTCTCTCTCTTCAGGTACTGTTCCTTCTCTAAGGTGCACAACCATGCTGCAACTCAGAATTTCACACATGGGCCAAGCACCAGTTGGTTTCTTTAAATTATTGCGCAGCCGCACAGTAAAATTAAAGGTCACGCATACTTAAACAAATATGTCACAACCAGCAAAAACAGTTAGCAGGGATGGTGGTGATCATCTCTGTCCTCAAAAGAGCAAACCTTCACGCCTCCACTCTAGCAAGCTGACATCTTAGCCAGAATTCCCCAATCTTGCCCACGGCTCAGTTTCTCCAGTCCTGTTGCAGTGGAGTTTTGACTGAGTGCCACATTCTCGGTTCTCGCTGGCAGCAGCGGTGAAGATAGGAGAATCCCGGCCATTATCTCCAACCTTTTATCTCCAAATTCCTGAAACTTGCCAATGCTCACCCACCTTTTCCAGGACTCCTTGCTTGAACCCCTGCCACAGTGTCAAAACAATTCTTATCAAAGCCAAAAATGATGTCTTATGCCATGACAGATTGCACAGATCCCCATACTCTCTGACTCCACTGAAACTGGAAGATGACACATAAAATATAAACAGGAAACTGGCTATTCAGCATCGTACTCTCAGCTAAAAGGACCCAGACTTGCTGCACAGTGTGTTGCTGGTATAATGCAGCCTTGTCAATAATTTCACAGTCCTGGTTATCTCGGGTTAGGCGGTGGGTGAGTTGAGATTTCTATTTCTGGTCAGTGTGACTGATGTGTGACTGTGACTATCTCTAGCCAAAAATAGCAATCGGCCTCCTATAAAGGTCAGAGGACTCTATGAGGCCTACCATTGAATATAGGTAGGCACTACAGCCATCCAGCAGCAAGGCCTGGTGGCACGGTAGCAGAGTGGTTAGCACTGCTGCTTCACAGCTCCAGGGTCCTGGGTTCAATTCACTGCTTCGGTCACTGTCTGTGTGGAGTTTGCACTTTCTCCTTGTGTCTGTGTGGGTTTCCTCCAGATACTCTGGTTTCCTCCCACAGTCCAAAGATGTGTGGGTTAGGTTGATTGGCCATGCTAAGAAATTGCCTCTTAGTGTCCAGGGATGTGTTGGTAGAGGGATTAGTGGGTATAATATGTAGGGATATGGGGATAGGGCCTGGGTGGGATTGTGTTCAGTGCAGACTCAAAAAGCCTCTTCCTGCTCTGTAAGGTCCCATGGATTCTAAGGCCTTGTAAAAAATGGCAGTCACTGAAATGTGGGTGTGTCTTTTGACTTCGCTTTCTGTATTTCTCTCTCATTCTTGCACTTCTTCTCCACATCCAATATCATATTGACAGATCCTTAACTAATAGTTCCATTATACACACAGACTTAAGGATGCTATTCTTCTTAAGGGTGGGACTACTCCATTTGCCCAGGTAGCTAGCATGTCATTCAGAATTTTTATTCTGGCTGAGGCAGGGCTTAGGACTTTAGCGGTGGCCCCAAGTCTATGTAATCAATTGTCTCTCTCCAAAGAGGTCGATGTCTACAGTCCCTTCTACACTTTAGCTGATTCCCTAATTCATCTTGGAATCATGTTCCTATGCATCATATGGTACAGTTATGATACTATATCGAGATATATCAATGCTGTTTATGGATGGGGTGAATCATTAATGAAGATAGGAACGTAAAACTGAAAAATGAATGACAATAAACAGAGCTAGCCTGACAAGAGAAGGGGCTATACTGGAGTTAGTTCTGGGAAATGAGCCTGGTCAGGTGATCAAGGTCGCAGTAGGGGAATATGTGGCAAACATTTTCCACAATTCAGTCCACTTCAGGATACTAATGGAAAAAGATGAGTGCTGTCTGAAGGGGAAGGTGCTAAATTTGGGGAAGGCTAGATACAGCCGGATTTGGCAGGAACTTATAGATACTGATTGGGAGAGATTGTTTGAGGATAAGTCCACATTGGGCATGTGGGAGTCTTTTAAGGGACAGCTGAAAAGATTGCAGGAAAGACATGTACCGGTTAAGAGGAAGGATGGGAAAGGTTGGATCAGAGAGCCATGGATAACTATGGAGATTGAGGACTTGGTCAGGAGGAAAAGAGAGGCGTATGTCAGGTCCAAGCAACTGGGAACAGAGAGAGCATTGGAGGAATACAGGGAGAGTAGGAGAGAGCTCAAATGGGGAGTTAGAAGGGCAAAAAGGGGCTTGAAATGGTCTTGGCAGACAGGATTAAGAAAAATCCAAAAGCATTTTACTCCTAATAAAAGGGTAGTTAGAGGAAAAATTGGTCCTCTTAGGGACAGAGGAGGAGAACAATGCTTAGAGTCTGAGGGAATGGGGGAGATCCTGAATGAATACTTTGCATCAGTATTCACGAAGGAGAGGGACTTTTTGTCAGGTACTGTCTTGGAAGGACTTGTAGTTGTAGAGGAAATATTTATTATGAGGGAGGAAGTTTTAGGGTTTTTAGGTAGTATTAAAACTGACAAATCTCCAGGGCCTAATGGCATTTGTCCTAAGCTGCTTAAGGGGATGAGAGATGAAATTGCTGGGCCTCTAACACAAATCTTTGTCTCTTCTTTGGACGCAGGTGAAGTCCCAGAGGACTGGAGGAAAGTGAACGTGGTACCGTTGTTTAAAAAGGGTAGTAGGGGTAACCCGGGTAATTATAGGCCAGTGAATTTGACGTCAGTGGTAGGGAAGTTATTGGAAAGGATTCTTGGGGACAGGATGTATATGCATTTAGAGTACAGCAATTTGATTAGTGATAGGCAGCATGGTTTTGTAAAGGGATAGTCATGCCTTACGAATCTGTTAGAATTTTTTGAGGAGGTGACAAAAACGGTCGGTGAAGGAGAAGCCGTGGATGTCGTCTACATGGATTTCAGTAAAGCGTTTGACAAAGTCCCTCATGGTTGGTTGGTGGAAAAGGTTAAGGCTGATGGGATACAAGAACAGGTGTCTAGATGGATTGAGAACTGGCTTGGTAACAGGAGACAGAGAGTAGTAAGGAAAGGGTCTTTTTCTAGCTGGAGGTCTGTAACTAGTGGTATGCCATGGGCTCAGTACTGGGAACTTTGTTGTTTATAATATACATAAATGACTTGGAAGAGGAAGTAAGTGGGGTGATCAGCAAGTTCGCAGATGGTACGAAGATGGCTGAACTTGCTGATAGTGAGGAGCAGTGTCAGGCAATGCAGCGGGATATAGATAGGCTGATATATTGGGCAGAGAAACGGCAGATCGAATTTAATCCAGATAAATGCGTGGTGATGCATTTTGGAAGAAATAATGTAGGGGGGAGTTACACGATAAATGGTAGGACTATTAAGAGTATAGAAGCACAGAGGGACCTGGGGATGCAAATACACAAGTCCTTGAAGGTGGCAGTATAGGGTGGAGAAGGTGATGAAGAAGGCCTATGGTATGCTTGCCTTTATAGGGAGGGATATAGAGTATAAAAGCTGGCATCTAATGTTGCAGTTGTATAGAACGTTGGTTCGCTCACATTTGGAGTACTGCATCCAGTTCTGGTCGCCTTACTACCGGAAGGATGTGGATACTCTAGAGAGAGTGCAGAAGAGGTTTACAGGATGTTAGGTATGGTAGGACAGAGCTATGAGGAGAGATTGGGCAAATTGGGGCTGTTCTCCTTAGAAAGGCAGAGAATGAGGGGAGATCTAATAGAGGTGTATAAGATTATGAAGGATATAGATAGAGTGAACAGTGATAAGCTTTTTCCTAGGTTGGATACAATAATTACGAGGGGCCACGGGCTTAGGATGAGGTGGGGGGGAGGGAGGTATAATTCAGATATTAGAGGGAGGTTTTTCACACAGAGGGTGGTGGGGGCTTGGAATGCACTGCACTGCCAAGTAGGATGGTGGAGGCAGGCACACTAGGGTTGTTTAAGGCTTATTTAGACAGGCACATGAGCGGACTAGAGATGGAGGGATACAGGAGACTTTTCTAAATAGAGATCAAGAGCCTTGGGACGTCCCTGGGAATCAATTGATTCCTATGGACATTCCAATGTATTTCATGGCTCACTTGCTTTATTTCTGTGTTTCTGGGGATTCTGTAAATATCGGTCTATGTTGTGAATGTTTATTGATGTCTTTTCTTTTACAGGTGATTCGGTCTACCTTGTTGACCATCAAGGGGCATACACGCGGTGGGTTGTGCAAGGGTTGCTCTTGGATGTTGCTTCGAGAGTTGGCTAGTGCATCAAATCGTTACTGTACACTTAAACTGGACCATCTGACAGACAATATGACAGCTCAGTGACTGTTTGCTATGCAGAAAAGTGGATTTGGGCCGGAGTCTGCAGGAGTTTGCACATTCTCCCTGTGATTGTGTGTGTTTTCTCTGGGTGCTCCGGTTTCCTCCTACACTCCAAAAACATGCTCTTAGGCTGATTGACGTAACAAATTGTCCTAAATTAGTCTTGCCTCAATTTTCCCCAATAGGTGTAGACAAAGGTCATAGGTAGAGGAGGGCACTCATAATGTTAAAATGGTGGCGTGGGCTTGTTGAGCTGAAGACCCTGTTTCCCATGCTGTATTGTTCTTTGTTCTTTGAGCTTCAGCTTGGAATGTAAGTGTTTATTATGAGCATTTTTCATTCTCTGAATCATATTTAATTATTTGTAACTACACAACTAGCTTTATGTATCCATGTAAATCCATTTGACACTTTCGACGCACAGATTCCAGGTATTAATTTTCTGATTAGTTAATGACATGTCCGATTCTCATCTTTACTGCCAAATGCTAATATTCCCACATTTGGGAGGAATTTTCCAGAGTATTGGCTGAGGCAAGAAAACCAGCGTGCAGCTCACAGACTATGCTCGTATGCCAGCTTTTCTCTACAATCTGGAGATGTGGTCACACTTTGGTAGCAATAATAGAAAGGCATATTATTATTTGAATGGGTGTAAAATTGAGAGAGGTGGAGACTCAACCTTGGAAAGCTGAAGACCTTGGCGTCCTCGTGCCTCAGTAGCTGAATGTAAGCGTGCAGGTACAGCAGGCAGTAAAGAAGGCAAATGGTATGTTGACCTTCATAATAAAGAGGATTGAGTATAGGGATAGGGATGTTTTACTACAATTCTATAGAGCTATGGTGAGGCCACATCTGGAGGATTGTGTGCCGCTTTGGCATCCTGATCTGAGGAAGAATGTCCTCACTATAGAGGGAGAACAGCAAAGATTTACCAGGCTGATTCCCGGGGTGGTAGATCTGTCATATAAGGAGACACTAAATTGATTAGGATTATATTCACTGGATTTAGAGTCATGGAGTCGTAGAGATCTACAGCATGGAAATAGGTCCTTCGGCCCAACTTGTCCATGCCGCCTTTTTTTTAAACCCTTAAGCTAGTCCCAATTGTCCACGTTTGGCCCATATCCCTCTATACCCATCTTACCCATGTAACTGTCTAAACACTTTTTAAAAGACTAAATTATATACACCTCTGCTATTACCTCTGGCAGCTTCTTCTAGGCACTCACCATCCACTGTGTGAAAAAGTTGCCCCACTCTAGACACTTCTGTATTTCTCCCCTCTCACCTTAAACCTATGCCCTCTAATTTTAGTCTGCCCTATCTTTGACTATCTAGCTGATCTATGCCTCTCATAATTATATAGACTTCTATAAGATCATCCCTCAGCCTTCTAAGCTCCAGAGAAAAAAGTCCCAGTCTATCCAGCCTCTCCTTATAACTCAAACCATCAAGTCCCAGAAGCACCCTAGTAAATGTCTCCTTCACTCTTTCTAGTTTAATGATTTTCTTTCCATAATAGGATGACCAGAAGTGTACACAATATTCTAAGTGCAGTCTTATCAATGTCTTGTATAACTTCAACAAGACGTCCCGATTCCTGTATTCAATGTTCTGACCAACAAAACCAAGCATGCTGAATGCCTTCTTCACCATGACTTCAGAAGAATGAGAGGGGTTCTTATAGAAACTTATAAAATTCTAACAAGGTTAGACAAAGTAGATTCAGTAAGAATGTTCTCAATGGCAGGAGAGTCCAGAAGTAGGGTCATATTTGAGGATAAGAAGTAAATCTTTTAGAACAAAGGGTGATAAATGTGTAGAATTCATTACTGCAGAATGTAGCTGAAGTCAAAATGTTGTCTGATTTCAAGAAGAAATTAGATATAGTTCTTGGGGCTAAAGAGATCAAGGGATATTGAATTTGATGATCAGCTATGATGAAATGACAGAGCAGGCTCAAAAGGCAAAATGGCCTATTCCTGCTTCTAGTTTCTGTGTTCCTATGTCACGCTGATGGGATGGGGCTGGAAAAAGCCAGCAGCTGAGAATCCTGAGATCAGGCATTGTTTTTAAAGGGTGTCCCAAACACCAATATAAAACAAGGGGACACCCCACCCCTAGAACATGGTGGATCCCCATCACAGACATGGGGAACAGTCCCCCACAGATTTGGGAGATCCCCTCACATGGAAGGGAAACCACCCCCCACACACACAAACAAGGGGAGCCTCCTCAAAAGATATAGGGATGTCCCCTACCCCAACGGAGCTCCCAAAGTCCCATCCTGGCACTGCCCCTGATGGTAGTGCCAAGATACTAGGGCTCAGTGCCAAGGGACAGCACCAGGATATGTCCAGGCATGTCCCTCTCCCCACAGAGGCTGTATTTGGCTGAGCACCCTTAGCGTGTTAGAACAAAGAACAAAGAACAAAGAACAAAACAGCATGGGAAACAGGCCCTTTGGCCCAACGAGCCCGTGCCGCCACCTCGATGTTCCCACTTCTACACGCGATCCCTGTCCATGTTTATAGATCTATGGATTAAAAACCAAATTTGAGACAATTTAGGGAGAATTTGTTTTGCCAATTCGCCTAAGAGCACATCTTTGGGATGTGGGAGGAAACCGGAGCACCCGGAGAAAACCCACGCAAGCACGGGGAGAATGCGCAAACTCCCACAGACACAGGCCCAAATCCATGTATCTGCGCAGCACAGCTATAGTCACTGCGCTGTCGTGTTGCCCATCAGATGGTCCAGGTCAAGCATACACTAACGATGTGAAGCAGTAGGACACTCTTGAAAAAGGTCCAAGAGCAGTCCTCTCACAACCCATCGCGTGTATGCCCCTCGTTAGACAACAAGGTGGACCAAAGAACCTGTAGGATAAAAACAAGTACATCAATATCACCATCTATTTACACACTTCCCAGGGACTCCCAAGGCTCATGATCCCTAATTTAAATCAGTTTTCTATATCCCTCCATTCCCATTCTGTTCATGTGCCCATCTAAGTATTTCTTAAATATCTCCAGAGTACCTACCTCCACCACTTTACTTGGTAGCGCATTCCATATCCCCACCACCCTCTGTGTGAAAAAACTCCCTCTAGCATCCAAATTATACCTTACCCCCCTCACCCTAAGCCCGTGACTCCTCGTGCTATTTGAGTCCATCATAGGAAAAAGCTTAGCCCTGTTTACTCTATCTATCCCCTTCAAAATCTTGTACACCTCTATCAGATCTCCTCTAAGTCTACGTCTTTCTAAGGAAAACAGTCCCAATTTGCCTAATGTCTCCTCGTAACTAAGACCTTCCATACCAGGTAGCATCCTGGTAAACCTCCTCTGCACTCTTTCCAGAGTCTCCACGTCCTTCCGGTAGTAAGGCGACCAGAACTGGACGCAGTATTCCAAATGAGGTCTAACCAGCGTTTTATACAACTGCAACATTAAAGGCCAGCTCTTGTACTCTATTCCCCTTCCTATAAAGGCTAGCATACTATATGCTTTCTTCACAACCTTCTCCACTTGCTCTGCCACCTTCAGAGACTTGTTCACCTGCACCCCCAGGTCCCTCTGCGTTTCTATACCCTTAATAGGTCTACCCTTTATCATATACCTCCCCCCTACATTTTTTCTCCCGAAATGCATCACCTCACATTTATCAGGATAGAATTCCATCTGCCATCTGTCTGCCCAAGCTACCAGCCTGTCTATGTCCTGCTGCATTGCCTGACAATGCTCCTCACTATCCGCAAGTCCAGCCATCTTTGTATTGTCTGCAAATTTGCTGATCACTCCACTTACTCCCTCCTGCAGATTCCTGTTTGAGAGAAGCATTTGTAAACCATGAAAGATCCTGGCCATGGTTTTACAGCCCTTCCAGTCCAGTGGGATATTCCAGCACCAAAACAGATGGCTATTTAAATGGACGGCCATATCCGCCAAGAAGGAAGGAAATGACACGCTATATCGGGGCTGTAAAATCCTGGCCCAGTTTTGGCCTTCCATGCCCAGCATAAATCTAATGGATAGCTGCAGTGATGAATGTGGTACTGAATCATGCAGACCACATAAGCCCTTGATACAGTCCGTGGTCTTTGCTAAAATAGCTTATTTCAAAAGAGAGAACAGTATAATTGGCCTCATGACGCTTGTGGTAAAAGAGGGAAAATCAGCCAGAGTGTATCCCAATTTACCACGGAGCAGTAAATTATCATCTTTGAATTCAAATAATAACTTAATTACAATATAGCAATAAACATCCTCCATTATCACATAGTTACCCCAAGAAATCTCTTTGATAAGCCACATGAGGATTTTCTGAAAAGTCTTTAATTTTTTTTTCCCCGTTAAAGCATACAGCAAGATAATTTGATAAGTTTCATGACTGGATTGAAATGTCATTATATGACTATTTTATTCTGCATAAATGTACAGTCAGCCATGAGTAATGGTGTCTCTCTCTCTTTCTCTGAAACTGCATAGTTTGGATTAACCACACTGTGCAGTAGTTCTTATCCCTTTCGTGACAGAGGAGGTTTCTGGCCTGCTCGCTCACAACAGCAATAAAAAACACATTTCATCGCAGGCTCATGAAGAATAACATGGAAACGGGCTCCACTTTCTGTAGCGCCCTCTCCCCCCTATGTGATCTTGTCAGGGTTAACCATCTGATATTATCTGCTGATTGTGACTAATAAATAAACTAATTTAATCTCCCAGATTGTAAAACATTGCGTGTTTAGACTAGGTCAGAAAGGGTCACGTCAGATAGGGGTTTCATCAGGATGAAAGAGACCGTCAAAAGTGATAAACCCAAGCATTCAAAGTAAAAACCACAGGAAATACTCCTCACAGATTCTCTTTAACTAGCATCAGATGCAGTAAAGGCGGTTGCTACAGAAGCACGACAGTTAGGAGACAGCAATGAGCTGTGTGGACTGTTCCACTCTCTCATTTTATACCAAGTGAACCTCAAGAAAGCACAATGGGGGATTTTGTGATTGCTTCCTGGTGACATTATGTTTGTGTCATCTTATTGACCGTGCTCCTGCTAGCGTTCCTTTTTCACATGCCCAAATTATCATTCTGTCTGCATTTCCCCCCCTCCCCAGATGCTTTACCGTTGATTTCAACTTACGAAAGGCGGTCGTAATTAAGTTTTCCATCAAACAATTTTCCACTGCAATCTTGAAAACGTCTGCCTGCTGGTAATAAGCCTTACCTTCATCTGTCTTTAATTGTTCAATCATTTTAACAAGCAGAATGACATACATACTCATTCTGTGTGTGGAGGTGATGAAGGTAGCCAAAATCCTGCAGAGAGGTTAGACGCAGGGAAAAAGGCATGCTACATTCTCTAATGCCACACCACCCTTCCCTCGATGGTCAATAGTCTTCTTACTTTAGAATAAGTGCAGAAGCTAAGGAGGCCAATTTTATTCATTCTTTCTTATGACCTCACGGTCTTAACCTCCTTGCACGTGCAGTCCTCAAGAACTACAACCACATTTGTCTCACCCACCTAGAACTGAATGTTCACTCAAACAACAGGAATGATTACATTATAAATGGAACCATATCACTTGCAATGTTCTCCTCATCCCAAAGAGCAACTTTGTTACTATAAGACTTTCCTATCCCTCATTGCCAAAGAGGAAACCAGTCCATTACATTACTAAAACTAAATAATATAAAACACATGTATGCACAAGGCAGATGTTGTAAAACCTAATATTAAGTAAACATTATTTCCATGCATAGAACCAATTTGCCCGCTATTGGTTTTTTTTAAATTTAAGGCCTCCTCTAAGGTGACTTTTCCTGATGGATATGCAAAGAGTTTACACAATCCCCTAATGATCATTGCAGCACTGTTCCAGCATCAACATTGCAAGTGGCTGGCCAGTATTCAAGAGGAATCAGGCTGTCCGATTCCCTAAGCATGTCGCTCAGTTCATCAGGGGCCTGCTTGAAACTTGACAGTTAGAGAGAGACAACAAATGCAAGCTTTGCCAGCAACACCAACATCTCAGGAAAGTATAATAAAACTCACTTCCCAGTCTCTGAACCTGTAGTCAACGGATCCTCGACGAGACTTTTTCTGTTGAAGAAGCATACATTTCCCACGACAATTCAACCACTTTAACAAGCTTCGCTGCATGTCTGTCTCTTGTTAAAAAAAACCATCTGAACATGCTGATTGAATTGTATCCCTGAAATCACTCATTTTCCCACAGAATCTCACCAATTCTTTCCATTTTTTCCACTCCTTTTCTGAAAGTACTGATTCCTATTGGAACTTTGGGTACTGAAAACCCTTCGTTCCAATTCCCATTTCTGATGTGCAGAGCGGGACATTGAGCATTAGTCGGCAGTTTAACATTTAATTCACTGGCAAGTCAATTAACCACTGAGCCATCAGAGGGGCTGCTTTTTAAATTTAAAAGAATGTTTAAATCAATATGAAATTGGGATGATCCAGAATTTTCTTTCCTTTATGTAATCTGTTTATCTGGATTTTAAAATATCTGGGAAATCACTACCTATAGTTCAGATGAAAGAAATTAAAATAACTATCAGCAGTGGCAGCAGATCTTTGATTCTATTTATTACTGCTCACTTTTTTCCACTTTGAATTTTAGAGGATTGAGTTTCAGTGCTGACGTGGGGGCACAATGGTTAGCACTGCTGCCTCACAGTGCCAGAGACATTCCCAGCATGGGATATTGTCTGTATGGAGCCTGCATGTTCTCCCATGTCTGCATGGGTTTCCTCTGGGTGCTCCGGTTTCCTCCCACAATCTGAAAGATGTGTTAGTTAGGTGCATTGGCCATGTTAAATTCTCCCTCAGTGTACCCGAACAGGTGCTGGAGAGTGGCAACTAGGGGATTTTCATAGAAACTTTGTTGCAGTGTGAATGTAAGCTACTTGTGATACTAATAAATAAACTTAAAGTAGGATTGTGTAATAATTGTGCAAATTCATTTACCAGGAAATTCATTTACCAGCTGTTTGTAATTTTTATAAATGATCTGGATGAGGGTATTGAAGGATGGATTAGTAAATTTGCAGATGACACCAAAGTTGGAGGAGTGGTAGATAGTGAAGAGGGGTGTTCTAGTTTGCAGAGAGACTTGGACAAGTTGCAGAGCTGGGCCGAGAGGTGGCAAATGGAGTTTAATGTGGAAAAGTGTGAGGTATTTCACTTTGGCAGGAATAACAAATGTGTAGAGTATAGGGCTAATGGTAGGACTCTTAATAGTGTTGATGAACAGAGGGATCTTGGTGTATATGTGCATAGATCCCTGAAAGTTGGCAATCAAGTCGATAAGGTTGTTAAGAAGGCATACGGAGTCTTAGCTTTTATTGGTAGGGGGATTGAATTTCGGAGCCGCAACGTCATGTTGCAACTGTACAAAACTCTAGTGCGGCCGCACTTGGAGTATTGTGTGCAGTTCTGGTCCCCACATTATAAGAAAGATGTGGAGGCATTGGAGAGGGTACAGAGGAGGTTTACCAGGATGTTGCCTGGTATGGAGGGCAGGTCTTATGAAGAGAGGCTCAGGGATTTGAGGTTGTTTTCGTTAGAAAGAAGGTGGCTAAGAGGAGACCTTATTGAAACATA
Organism: Sphyrna mokarran; assembly: GCA_024679065.1. NCBI lineage: Eukaryota > Metazoa > Chordata > Chondrichthyes > Carcharhiniformes > Carcharhinidae > Sphyrna > Sphyrna mokarran. The sequence goes on from JAGIQG010000009.1 coordinate 27,841,416, forward strand.
TAAGATGATTAGAGGTTTAGATAGGGTGGACAGTGATAGCCTTTTTCCTAGGATGGAGAAAGCTAGCACGAGGGGACATAGCTTTAAATTAAGGGGTGGTGGTTTTAGGACAGATGTCAGAGGTAGGTTCTTTACCCAGAGGGTGGTAAGGGTATGGAATGCCCTGCCTGCTGCAGTTGTAGATGCGCCAAGTTTGGTGACGTTTAAGAGGTTAGTAGATAAGTTTATGGACGAAAAGGGAATGGTTTAGGTTAGAGGGTCATTGCTTTTTCCTAATTGGTCGGCGCAACATCGAAGGCCGAAGGGCCTGTTCTGCGCTGTAATGTTCTATGTTCTATGTTCTAGGAACGCAACAAAGATTTGAAATTGGTAGTTATGGTGACCGTCAGTATCCTTTGCATTGTGTTATCTTTAATTGAGCCACACTGTTCAAAAATTCAAATACCTCCTCTCCCCTTCCCCATCTCTTCATTCATCCCCTGCTTAAAAGAATATGGGTTAGAGTTTCCTCCAGGGCTGGTTTACTGCACTACTATCTGCCATTGTGACCCTCCCATAATTTCTCCCATGTGCTGGATCTTCCACACTGGGCCCTAATTAGAATAGTTTCTCATGCTGTTTGCATCTTCAGATATGATCCTACCTCTGGTTCTGGAGAAGAGTAAAAATCCATTGATGTGACATTGTTAAATTGTTTGTAACAGCTGGAAAGAACACTTTGTGTCTCAAGCAATTCTGTCTGTAAGACACCCTATGATTGAGATAAGATGGTGACAGTACAAGTTGCGTGGAGGATGACCAAGGAAGGGAGGAAGGATGAATAGGAAAGGGTGGGACAAGGGCTGGGAAATAGTCCAGCTGTCCAATCTCATGGAGCCTGGACCTTCAACGCAACGGGGTAACCGCAGGGATGGTGACATCCTGCGCACCTCCGCCATGTGAATCAGCCAGTTCCTCACCCTTGTAGATGTAATGAAGTGAACACTGTAAAGTTGTGTATGTTTAGCCATCCCACCCCAAGTGGAAATCACTCCCAATTTGCATCTGCTATTAAGCATAGACTCTAGAACAGAAGATTCCAGCTGATAATCCAAATGTGTTTGGAGGAGAAAACCAAAGCAGTGAACGTCACAATGAAATGAGATTAGAGTTTTATTCATTGGAGTTTAGAAGACTGAGGGAATCGCATAAAAATTTGTAAACTTTTAACAGGGTCAGACAGGGTAGATTCGGAAAGAATGTTCCCAATGGTGGGGGAGTCCAAAACTAGAGGTCATTGCTTGGGGACTGAGGTGAAGAGGATTTTCTTCACCCAGAAGATGGTGAATGTGTGGAATTCACTATCACAGGAAATAGTTGAGGCCAAAACATTGTGTAATTTTAAGAAGAAATTAGATATAGCTCTTGGGGCTAAGGGGATCAAGGGATATAGGGGGAAAAGAATCAAGATATTGAATTTGATGATCAGCCATGATCAAAATGAATGGTGAAGCAGACTCGAAGAGCTGAATGGCCTGCTCCGGATTCTATTTTCTGTGTTTGAATCTTTCTGGAAAAGCAAAACATGACTGAAGATCTGAAATAAAAATGGAATGAAACAGGAGAGCTCAGCAGGTCTGGCAACATGAGTAGAGAGAGAAATAGAATTATTTTGATTCCACCATAACATTTCTTCAGAATTGACCAAAGAAACATTATATTGGACTCAAGCCATTGGCTGGAATTTTACATCATCATCATGTCCATTTTGTAGTGGGAAAATGTCATCAAGTCAAGCACAATGTGGCTAATGGAATTGGGGCCCATTTCTGAGTAATTTTCCAAAAAAAGGCGTGATCAGTACCCTACCCAAAATGGGTGAAACATCAATTCATATTTTTTTGCATTCATCACATTGTCATTAGTGAGTTTCGCTCCCAATCGTCCCAGCTCATCTGCCTTAATGACCTTCCTCAGTGCAGCTGGATTGGTCAAGAAAACATCTCAATATAAAAGTGAGATTCAGGTGCTTGATCAGTGAGGGTGAGTGAAGAGATAAGTCTCTGCATTCAAACTGCTCCATGCTGCTCAGAGGAGGTTGTTTTGTGGCAGCCATGTTGTGTTTCAAGTCTGGGGGAGGGGGGGCTGTGAATGTGTGGAGGGTTGGGGGGCTATTGTTGCTTATGGGATCCAACCTCAGACTCTCAGCAAAGAACTGGCTCAGAGCACCGACCTCGGGCCTCAGGGAGGACTCTGGGACATAGTGCAGACATGGGGGGGATGGGCTGGAAACTCCCTGCAGTGCTGCAGCCTCAGGATTTGTTAAGCAGCAGTAACTGTGGCCATTACTGCATGGGTTCTGGGATGTATGTTTGAGAAGGGGCTGTGAATGAGGGAACTATGTTGTCATTCTGGAATCTGTAGGGTGGGTGTGGGGAGTGAGTGGTGCCGGGGGTCTGTTCAGGAGAGTATGGGAGTGTGTGTTGCTGGGGGTCAGTGGACTTTGTGTTATTCGGGGTTTATGGGGGGGTTATGGGGAGTGTCTGTTGCTGGGGTCTGTGTGGAGGGTATGGGGAGTGTATATTCCTGGGGTTTGTTGGGGGATATGGGGAGTTTGTGGCGCTGCGGGTCTGTGGGGTGTCTGGGGAGTGTTATTGGGGGTCTATAGAGATATGGGGAGTATTTGTTGCTGGGGGTCTGTGGGAAGGTATTGGACTTTGTGTTACTGGGGATCTGTGTGGGGTTTTGGGGACTTTGTGTTACTGGGAGTCTATAGGGGGTGTATGGGGAGCATATGTTGCTGGGGTTCTGTGTGGGGGGTATGGGAGTGAATATTGCTAGGTGTGTGGGAGTGTATGTGGAGTGGGTGTTGCTGGGGATGTGAGGATGTATAGCGAGTGTGTGTTACTGGGGATTTGTGGTGGATATGGGGGGTGTCTATTGCTGGGGAACCGTGGGAGGTGTATGGGGAGTGTGTATTGCTGGGGATTTGTGGTGGGTATGGGGAGTGTCTATTGCTGGGGAACTGTGGGAGGTATATGGGGAGTGTGTGTTGCTGGAGGTCTGTGAGGGAGGTATGGGGAGTATATGTTGTGGGGATCTATTGAAGGATATGGGGAATGTGTGTTGCTAGAGGTCTGGGAGGGGGAGCTCTGAGGTATGTGTGTTGCTGGAGGTCGGTGGGGGGTATGGGGAGTGTGTGTTGCTGGGTGTCGGTATGGAGGTATGGGGACTGTGTATTACTGACGGTCTTTGTTGGGTGTATGGGTAAGTTTGCACTTGAAATAAAACTTTAGGAAGATTCATCAGTACAAAGATTTGTCACAGGGCTGATCATTAGAAGTGCCACATAGGCACAGCGGTACTTGAGACTGCTCTAATAATCCTGCTGTGAAAGGGGAACTAACCAGGACATTCTTACCCAGCATGGTGGACATTTCTAGGTGCTAAATTTGCTTAGGAATTGCAAGGTGGATAAAACTATTATTTGTATATGCCCAATCAAATTGAAATGTATGCCAGAATGTAATATCCTAATGTCAGACTAGGGCAGCTTTCTGAGTGATATTAAGCCTGGTTTGAGTAGTGGATATAACTACGTGGCGAAAAATTTATGATCGTAGAGGATTTTTTGATGTTGTGCAGCTTTCTGTTTATCTTCCAGTCCTTAAAACTCATTAGTTACTCACTGCCAATGTGTTTATTACCCGGAAGCTTTCTGTACTTTGCTGCAGCGACATCAACTTTGTAGAAAAAAATACTGAAACCTAAGTACACAAAGACAAGTTTAACTAATGGGGTGCTCACTGAAATTTCTCACATCAACAAAAATGTTGCTGCTTCCATGAACTGCTCAGCTGGGAAATACACAATTTACTGCAAAATTTCTTTGTATTTACCTCCAAATGACTTGAACTGCTGTAGACAGAATGGGATGTTTTTCCCTGTGGGCTTTTGAACCCCACCATTAAGCTTACATGTGGCCTGCATAGTGTGGGAAACTGTTACTAATTGGGATTTTCCCTGGGGGCAGCCAATTAACGTCCAGTCAACGTATTCACCATCCAATGTTACAAATGGGAAGGGCCTGTGTCAGGATTTACCCTTTCTTTCTCATTCCGCAATTGATCATTTTAGGGGATTTTTTTTGTAACTTATTAGAACGAAAATAATTCAACGTCTGTGATTAACAATTTATGTGCTGATCGCAAAGAAATGGGTGTGACATGCTTTGTTGAGTTTAAACAAAAGACATACATACACATAACACACAAGCGCGCGTGCATTCTATGTGCAGAAGTTCAACAGTAAGAAGTTACCCTTTGGCTAAATGAAAAATCAGTGATAAAAAGGCAACAGATATAGAGGGTTCCCTGTTTATGAGTCTTTGGCTGGTATCCATGGCTGAGACAGAATATTTCCATGGTGGTCTTGAAATTCTATTAGAGTTGAGGCCATGTGAACTGCAATTTTAGGAGACAGTCTTTTTTAAAACCGCTGTCTGTATTTTCTAAAAGTTGTTACAATTGTACCTGAAATTCTTTGCAATGGAACTTTCTTTTTCTGTGGAGGGTTCCAGCATGTATCAGGGATAGTGGGCAGGATTTTCTAGCCTCGCATGCCTGAAGCCCGGAAAATCCTACCCGAAGTCAATGGACCTTTGCATTGTCTGCCCACCCCCCTCCCACCTACTACAATTTCTATGGCAGGTGGGACAGGAAAATTCAGATCAGAGTTTCAAACTTGAGAGAGGAGGAAGAGGGATGGTGTTACTGCTCCATTGATAGATTTCTTCCTTTGAACAGCTTGGGTATTGTAAGTCAGTTCAGAATGGATATTCAGGAGACATAGCCTTCAACCTCATTGATTTCAGAAGGTGATTGATTTGCTCATGCCTGGATGTAACTTTGGTTATTGGTATGTCCTAGGCGATGAGTTTATTTAATGTCTCCACCATTAACTCCTAAATGGCCCATCCTCCATCTTAATGAGATAGACAATAGGAAGAATATCTTTTATATAGCCATTTTGCCAGTAGACCTCCTGGGCAGGATTTACAGCTTCGCTCATCCTGAAACGGTAAAATTTCTTCCAAGGTCAATGGACCTTTCTACTTCTGCCCCTTGCCTGCTTTGATTCCTGAGTAAAGTTTCACAACACCAATTTTAAATCCAACCAATTTATTTGATAGTAAATTCACGAGCTTTCGACACTATGTGCCTTCGTCAGGCAAATCATTTGCCTGACGAAGGCACATAGTGTCGAAAGCTCGCGAATTTACTATCAAATAAATTGATTGGATTTAAAATTGATGTTGTGAAACTTTACTGAGTTTACCCCAGTCTAACGCCGGCATCTCTACATCTTGATTCCTGAGGCAGACGGGGGCGACTGAATTACGGTGCCTGTCTCCATTTGAAAGCTAGTTTTATAGAAATGCAAATAGTAAGTCCCTGCAGTTTCAATTCATCTTTTGCAGTTGTTCATGACATCAGCAGGTGCAAAATTCTGCAGAATGTTGTCTTATGTCATAGTTATTATCCACATTGGGACCTTCCAGAAACCTTTAATACCAAGTGATCTGTCTCAGAGTCAGTGCCTTTGCTTGCTTTTTATTCAAAGTTCTTTTAAAGCAGTTCAATATATATTTGACATTCACCAAAGATCCTTAGACAGCACCATCCAAACGTGCAATCACTCCCTTCTAGTGCAGCACTACCACATACAAGTTTCTCTCCCAGTTACTCACCATCCTGACTTGGAAATATATTCATTCGCAATTGTTGTGTCAAAATCTTGGAATTCTCTCCCTAGTGGCATTACAGCATGTGAACTGCAGCAATTGAAGAAGGCAGTTCACCATCACCTTCCCAAAGGCGATTAGGGATGGGGAATAAATGCTGTAAGAATTTAGCAACACCAATTATTAATCCAACCGATTTATTTGATAGTAAAAAAGCGAGCTTTCAACACTCTTGTGTCTTCCTCAGGCAAGTGCAGTGTTCTGGTCTGCAATAGCACACATCAGCACAGACAGTCAGAGATTGCTGATTAGAATGCGAATCCTTACATCTAACCTGCTATTCAAGTGTTAAAGTGGCTAACAATGTGTGTGAAGGGGATCCTGAGCATTGTTAGAGAATTGTGTATTTTCTCCAGACAGCACAGTAAGTGAGGTTTTTTGCTAACCCAGGCAAGTTACGGGGGTTACAGATAGTGTGTCATGAAGCCAAGATCCCTGTTAAGACCGTCCTCATGTGTGCGGAGCTTGGCTATCAGTCTCTGTTCAGCGACTCTGCGCTGTCGTGTATCACGAAAGCCCCCTTGAAGAAAATTTACCCGCAGGTCGGAGGCCGAATGCCCATGACTGCTGAAGTGTTCGCCCACAGGAAGGGAACTGTTTTGCCTGGTGATACGTTGCCTGGTGCAACGTAATACGTTGCAAGAAAGGATGTCCCGAAGCATGGTATATTGGGGAGACCATGCAAACACTACGACAGCGGATGAATGAGCATCGCTCAACAATCACCAGGCAAAACAGTTCCCTTCCTGTGGGCGAACACTTCAGCAGTCATGGGCATTCGGCCTCCGACCTGCGGGTAAATGTTCTTCAAGGGGGCTTTCGTGATACACGACAGCGCAGAGTCGCTGAGCAGAGACTGATAGCCAAGCTCCGCACACATGAGGACGGTCTTAACAGGGATCTTGGCTTCATGACACACTATCTGTAACCCCCGTAACTTGCCTGGGTTAGCAAAAAACCTCACTTACTGTGCTGTCTGGAGAAAATACACAATTCTCTAACAATGCTCAGGATTCCCTTCACACACATTGTTAGCCACTTTAACACTTGAATAGCAGGTTAGATGTAAGGATTCGCATTCTAATCAGCAATCTCTGACTGTCTGTGCTGATGTGTGCTATTGCAGACCAGAACACTGCACTTGCCTGAGGAAGACACAAGAGTGTTGAAAGCTCGCTTTTTTACTATCAAATAAATCGGTTGGATTAATAATTGGTGTTGCTAAATTCTTACTGAGTTCTTACCACCCCAATCCAACGCCGGCATCTTTACATCATGAATAAATGCTGGCCAGCCAGTGACGTCCATGTCCCATGAATGAATAAGAAAAAGCCAATGAAATTAAAGATTAATATCATGCATGGGCATGTCACATCATTGTGACAATAATTAAGGACAGCAGATGGGTTCTTGAAGCTAGAGGGAAATTTAGAGGCCTTTCAGCATTGTAGGAACTTTATTGCAGCGTTAATGTTAAACCTACTTAGTTTAACATATAAATAAACCAATAATAAATAAACTTGAACTTAGAATAAGGAACAGTGGGTGCAATGGAATGTAAGTACATTCAAATTTTGTAAAAATGATTCAGTCAAAACATAGCCGTTCACACCAGAAGGATCTTCTGGTCCCATCAGTGGTGCACCCCATCTGTGGGCTTCACAGCGGTGAGGGGTACATTCAATGAGAAAGCCCATTGGGACCAGAAGATCCAACCACCAGCAGGTTACAGAGAAGATATGGCTTTTGAGGCTGTTTAGATGGGATGGGGAAGCCCCTCTACAGTGTGACCTGTGGCTGGTATAACCTTTCTCCAGAATGGCGTGTGACTGCTATAGCCCTTCTATACCGTAGCTCTAGCACCTCCATCCCACCTCAAGGAAAATAGCCAGGGGCAGGATGGAGCTGTAAGACCAGCATGCAGACTGGCAGCATTAATTTTTACAGCCAGTCCACCTCCTTTCCCGATCAATTGGGGCTAAAAACAATGAACAATGCATTGATTTATTGGATCAGATAAGCTGAGGGTTAAAAATCAAAGGAGGGCTGTTTTTGTGTTGGTGAAGCCATGATGCGAGGTGTTAAATATTAAACAATGGAGGCCTCATTCACTATCTTTTGAGGAGATGGTCTATCTGTGAAAGTTTATGATATTCTTGCAATTTCCACAGATCAGAGAAGATTGAAGTCCTCTAGTGAACAATGGAAGTTTTTAAAGTATCCATATACTTTTCAGGTTAAAGGGTAAATGTAAAGTTAAAGATAATTAATTTGCATTTCTATCTGGAGGTAGGCCATGTATGTAATTTTGCCAAAGAGATGCGTTGAGAGGGAAAAAGAGCCACTACACAAGAAACCAGGTGAGGCCCATGCTAAAACAGAGGAAATCTAAACTCCTGAGGGGCAAAAATAAGGCTGGAGGATTCGCCTAGCCAAATGACAGAGGGAAAATCCTCAAGAAACCCATCACCTGGCAAAAGGGGAAAAAATATAGTAAGTTAGTGGTAGCTGAATCATTTGTGGGTTTTAAGGAATAACACCCTTTTAATTAAAAACTGTTATGTTGCAAAATCATGTTTTTTAAAACTAGAGTCTTCAATTTTTCTCGATCTAACAAGGTATGAATAACTAGTACTTATGAAACAGTCAACATTTTATATATACTTAACACAAAGCAGTGAAGACAACATAAATGTTCCACATCCCTCAAGTTCCTAGGAGTCCTTGACCATTGCCAGCATAGACAACATCTTTCTCTTCTGTTTTTGAAGTGACATTGAAATGTGTCCAAAAGAACCATATTCTAGAAGCCATGGTACCACTGTGCCAACAAAGAATGTGATTTTCCAACGTTTATCCCTCTGTCTCATGAGTTTTCCTCCTTTAATTGGAAATAATCCAAATTCACCTCTTCTATGTCTTAGAATATGAGTCATTTTGTATCACGCCACATCTGTAACTAGAACCATATAGACGAAAGACAAAAGTTTCCCTTGTTTCCTTGGGCCCCCCAGAGTTTATATTTCAACAAACAAATGATACATTTCCTCTAGTCCCAATATAATAGTCACAAACAAAGTCAAATTCTCTTAACATATTTTAACCCAAGCCTATAGATACAAAAAGCATTAAGAACAAATGTTAAAAACACTTCCTATCATAACATCACAAAAAAAGTTTCCTTCTGGTATAGATATACTAAAGCAGTGTATAGTTCTGTTTAAACATAAGTTGAATAAATCAGCTTTTGCCATTTCTTCAAACGAGGCTATAGAACACAACTCTTAGACATCTATGTCATAAAACAACTAACTGTCTTTTTCGCACAAGCAACAGCTACAAAACATCCCAACTGTTTTGACTACCCATTTTCTCATGAATACAAATTCAATCTGAAACATTTAATTTAAGCTGCAGTTAAAGAATAAAGTTCATAGATGTTACTGGCTCTCACACTGAATAGCATTATCAAAATCTTACAATTGGTTTGGTTTATGGAGAATCAAATAAATGTTCGTAACCAGGATGTTAAAGTGAGGTTCTCATTTGAACTTAGAAGTAAAACATCAAGAATTTGATTCAGAATTTTAGCTTAAAACATAATTGCTTACAAGGTACATGTCACAATCTTCTGTCCCCACAAGTGGTAAGCAGCATTGGGGATGAAATAGGAAAATTTGGGAAGTGGCCAATGGCATGGGTTTCCTCACGGTGCTCAGTTTCCTCCCACAGTCTGAAAGACATGCTAATTAGGTGCATAAGCTGCACTAAATTTTCCCTCCGAACAAGTGTTGGAGTGTGGCGACGAGATGATTTTTACAGTAACTTAATTGCAATGTTAATGTAAGGCTACTTTAACAATAATATTTAAACTAAAAAAAAGCTGGAATTTTTTTGGCCATTCATACCAGCAGGGTTCACTGGTCCCACTGCAGAGAACAAAGATGTAACTGAGCTCCAAATTCTCCATCCTCGTTTGCAGTGGCAGTGGGACATGAATGACTAGAAAATTCCAGCCTGTGACTTTTGGCCATTCTTCAAATTTTTCCATCTCACTCGCAATGATGCCCACTTCTGGCATGGTGGGAAAATTCCACCCATCATCTTAAGTTAATAGAGCTTTCCCTTTATAGATGAAAGAAGTATGAAGTGATACACTTTGATAGGAAGATTATAGAAAGACAATATGAAATAAGAGGTAAAATTCTTAAAGGGCTGCAGGAACAGAGGGATCTGGGTGTACATGTGCATAGATCATTAAAGGTGGCACCTCATTTGGAGAGAGCAATTAATACCCTGGGCTAAATTAACAGGGGTTTAGAATACAAGAGAAAGGAGGCACGCTGAATTTATACAAAGACACTCATCAGACCTTGGCTGGAATATTGTGTACAGTTCTGGGTGCCACAGTATAACAAGGATGTCAATATATTGGAAAAAGTGCAGAAGAGATTTACAAGAATGATTCCAAGGATGATCAGTTATGAGAACAGATTGGAGAGGCTGAGACTGTTCACCTTCGTGAGAAGAAGTCTAAGAGATTTGATAGCGATATTTAAAATCATAAGAGGATTGGACAGAGCAGATAGAGAGAAATTGTTCCCTCTTGTAAAAGGATCAAGAATGAAAGGGCACAGATTTAAAATGATTCACAAAAGAAGCAAATGTGATGTGAGGAAAACATCTTCATGCATCTAAGGAGACCTGATGAGTTCCTGCACTGCATCTTGTAGATGATACACACTGTTGCCACGGTGCATCAGTGTGGAGGGAGTGAACATTTGCAATGCCAATCAAGCTGGCTGCTTTGTCTTGGATGAGTCAAGCTTCTTGAGCGTTGGAGCTTCACTCATCCAGGCAGTGGAGAGTATTCTACCAAGTCCTAACTTGTGCTTTGTGAACAGGCTTTGGGGAGTTACTAGCTACAGGATTCTTAACCTTTGATCTGCTCTTGTAGTCACAGTATTCATATGATAAGTCTAATTCAGTTTATGGCCAATGGTAATGCCCAGGATGTTGGTAGTTGAGGATTGGTTGGGGAGATGGTTAGATTCTCTGTTGTTGGAGATGGTCATTGCCTGGCACATGTGTAACATGAATGTTACTTGTCGCTTGTCAGCCTAAACCTGGATAGTGTACTGGTCTTGCTCCTTCATTGTGATTTTGAATACTTGCATCAAATCTTCCCTCAGCCTTCTTTCCTCTGAGAAAAGAAGTCTTAACTTCTCAATCTATGTTCGTAATTGAAATTCCTCCTCCTTGGATTATTCCCATGAATCTTTCCTGTACTTTCTCCAAAGCCTTCACATCATTTCTAAAGTCCAGTGCCCAGAACTGGATGCAATACTTCAACTGAGGCTGAACTTATTCAAAATCAATTCTCTATTCAAGTTCCTTCCTCTATGCCCCTGTTAATAAAGCAAAGGATACTGAGTGCTTTATTAACCATTCTCTCAAACTGTCCTGCCAGATTAAATGACTTGTGCAATTTACACCCAGGTCCTCTGCTCCTGCCCTTCCACCCCAACACTTTTGGAATTGTACCCTTTGTTTTATATTGCCAATCCATGTTCTTATTACCAAAGCTTAATCACTGTAAATGTCTCCACATTGATCTTCATCTGCCACCTTTTTAAAATATTTTGCCTCAAAATTTTGCATAAACATGAAGGGAAAGCTATGGTTCTACTGGTTTTCAGTCCTCATCCACCTGATGTGACAGGCTCAGAGTTCAGTTGTGATTTCCAAATGATCTTATTGACACCTTCCCATGCCAATGACAATAGCTGATTTTTTTTCCCGATACTAATGCTGATGTTAGGTTGACATGTATGATACTGCTGATTAAAAGATTAATTTATTCAGGGAATTTGCCTCAAAGGAATTACCCACAGTTGGAGTTGAATTGTGCCCAAAGTCATAATCAATCTTTTGCCAAAAGTCGTTGGACTAACCCCACAGCTATTGAGAACAGTGACATCTGCAGGCACTCTGGATACTGCATGCATTTCTTCTCATTGAAATGAGCAAGGTTTATGCGCATCCTTCAATTATGGTACAGCCAGGCTACATGTCCTAGTGATCAAGCAAATGGTGGTCCATTTTGCTGATTTTATCTCCTATTTTCGAAAGAAATTTCAATTTCTTGCTCCCCAATTTTGGGCAGATGATGGTCTATTGATATTATCACTAGACTATCAATCCAGAAACTCAGCTAATGTTCTGGGGGCCTGGGTTTGAATCCTGCCATGGCAGGTGGTGGAATTTGCATTCAATTTTTAAAAAAGTTGGAATTGAGAATGACCACGAAACCATGTCGATCAACAGAAAAAAAAACATCTGGTTCACTAACGTCCTTTAGGGAAGGAAATCTGCCGTCCTTACCTGATCTGGCGTACAGATGACTCCAGATCCACAGCAATATGGTTGACTCTCAATAGCCCTCTGACAAAAGGTAACTAGGGATGGGCAATAAACACTGGCCTAGTCAGTGACACCCATGTCCCATGAATTAATAAGAAAATTTTGACTCTGCATGTGCCCCATGCCCTCTCGTGAAGACTAAGCCATCCCCTCCTCCCTTTTTACTGGCACCACTGAGAACAGGGAACTCTACATTTGACAAATCATGTCCTACTACTTTGTGAGACAGAGCTTTGGGGCATTAAGGCACTGCAACTTACAACATTCAAAATTAGAGAAATCAGACTCATCTAATTGAGCTGTTGTGCTTTGACACTCAAGCAGGAAGGAAGCACCTGCTACTTTTGACCAGCTCTGCTTTAAACAGCCACATCCCTTTCACAAGAACTGGTAGAACAAAAATAGGAAGATTGGATATTCTGCAATGAATTTTGTAAGAACCTGCACAGCGCACACGTTGCTGAAGTGTATGCAGACAGGTAAATCTTGCTGGAATCAGGCACATGGAGCCTGGAGTTGTTTTCACCATCCCACTGAAAATATCTAATTAAACCTCTGAGTTAACACCAACAACATGTGTAATTTATATCCCAGAAGGCTTTGGCCAAGTAATTCATGTCTGACAAGGTCACATTTCAATTGCAGTGAGCATCATGGGCAGGATATAGAGATGACTTCCACTTTCTGCTCCAGATTATGTTAAGGGCACATTCAAGTAATTAATAGAAACCTGATAAAAGGAAGACACGAATTTTAAAATGAAGTGTTACAAGGATTATGGTGATGTCACTGCAATCCTATTTTTTTCCCAGTGCTGCCAATCCACAGTAACAAGAACAATTAAAAATGATTCCAAAAATGGGAATAAATTGCACAATTTAACCAGCAACAAATACACACACTCAGGAAGTTGTGGGAGTTGTAACCAGCTTGTAAACTCCACAATTACAGTACAGATAATTTAATATTTGTTTATTCTGATATATCTTTGATTTTACTGTCGAAAACCTTTGACCTCATCTGTCGCTCAGATTCCACTGCAGTGATGGGAGATTTGGCTCTGTGCCCAAATTCTTCATTCTCGCTGGGAGAGGGGTGGGTATGGATGAGGCCTGAAAATACCACCCAACAACTCCCTCCCTCCAAAACTTTATTTTTGCAGAAGTATGTTTTATTCATATAAAATCTGAAAGACACATTAAAAAACAATTCATCATAGTAAAGTGCACATTTTCTTCAGAGATCAAGTTGCACTCTCAGGAGCTTCTGTTCAGTAATGAGAACATTGCAAACATTTCAATATTTTCAACACAAGGAGTGCAATTCTTTTCAAACAAAAGGATCAGTCATGTGGCACTTTGAGGTGCTTCAGCAAAGTTATATTCAGTTAGGTTAAGCACACAGTAAGCAGTATTTCACCCAGTTACTATTTCCTCAGTTTATCTTGACAGATAGGCCTTACAAAGTGGCCTTTCCCCATTGCACCTTGGCAACTGTCCCAAGCTTGAGTGAATCCCTCAGTAACTAGACCTGGACATTGGAATGTGGCAGTCTGCAACACTTGGTCAGGGACAATCCTTCATATTGGAAGACCAAAAAATTTTGGGCAGACTAAAGAGCATCTTTCATCAAGTTGATGATCCTCCAGCAACAGTAGATGATTGTCTCAGCATGTGTCCCTGAGAACACAGAGTCCTGCCTCACAGAACTGCCTGGGGTGAACTTTGATAAATGCCACTGCATCTTGCAAAGGTACCTCTCCCTAAAACACTGAAATTCTCAAATTGTTCAGAATTGGCATTGAATTTCAGAGTATCAATGTCAACTGATTCTCTGATATGACGTCCATATCATATTCATGCTAATCTTACGTTTTGCATATTTTTTCACACATGTTTCTGCAATCTTATTTAGAAAGTTTTGGCATCTGTGCATTATGCAAATGCTTATAAACATTACAATTAAAAGCAGACAATCTTTGGATGAAAATCAGGCAGGGGATTTGTTTAACCAGATTATTTCCCATTGGATGAAGATAAAATTTATCCCATTGTCTCATTAATAAATGGATTTCCTACATTTTTGCTTCATTTTCATTTACTTGTTCATCCTCACAAGCATCAAATTTCATTTAAGGTAATCTTGTGGAAAATTAGATGACAAAGTTAGGCAGACCAATAATTCACTCCTGGGTGAAAACTGTCACTACATCATGAAATATTTTACTTTCTGAGTAAACGCACAACCCTATTATTGTTGTTTCACACTTACTGGACCTTGTCTTGGCATAACATTTGCACTGTTCATGATAGAAACTATGTTGTTGAACTGTTTTTTCACAATATGATTACATTCTAGTTAAGCCTGAAATGTTTGGCCAGAGTTCATCTTATTCCATTCCTTGCTTTTTATTCATCAGTGGGACATAGGCATCGTTGACTGGCCAGCATTTGTTGCTCATTCTTAGTTGCCTGAGGGTAGTTGAGAGTTTTGCTGACGTGTTTACCAATTGATTCATAATTGCAGATATTTTCTATTGAATTCAAATTTCACCTTCTGTTGTGGCGGGATTCGAACTCGGGTCCCCAGAACATTAGTTGAGATTAATAGTCTAGTGATAATGCCATTAGGCTCCTCAAGGTATTGGCCATTGAATCATGGCCAGAGGTTTTTGCATACAAATTATTGAAAGTAGCAGTGGAAGTTGAAAAAGCAGTTAAAAGATCACAAAAGAACCTATGCTTTATAAATAGAAGCATAAAGAAGGATTTTATGATATACCTTTATGACTTTTAAGGGGCTTCTTGACAAACACATGAATAGGATAGGTATGGAGCGATATGGTCCCTGGAAGGGCGGGGAGTTTGTGTTCAGACGGGCAGCATGGTCGGTACAGGCTTGGAAAGTTGAACGGCCTGTTGTGCTGTAATTTTCTTTGTTTTTTTTTTATTCATTCATGGGACATGGGCATCACTGGGTGACCAGCATTTATTGCCCATCTCTAGTTACCCTTGCCCTTCTTCATTCTCTGTTCTTTGGAACACTGTCTTGGCCTCAACTGGAGTGTTGTGTCTAGTTCTAAGCAACACACTTCAGAAAGAATTAGAAATGGTTTTAGAATGGATTCAAAAACAATTGGCAAGAATAGTTCCAAGGATGAGGGACTTCAGTTACATGGATAGATTGGAAAAGCTGTGATCGTTTCCCATGTTCACATTGGCAGAATGGTCAAGAAGCAGAGCGCATTGATCTAAACACCATGGATGCTGGATATCTGAAATAAAAACAGAAATGCTGGAAAAACTTAGCAGATCTGGCAGCATCTGGGGAGAGAGGAATAGTTAAAAAGACGAGCCCGAATGACAGCTCTGAAAAAGAGTTACATGAACTTGAGATATCCACCAGAATTCTACCGCCTTGCCTGCAACATGAATTGGCATGGGTAAGGGGCAGACAATAGGAAACTCCATTGACCTTGGACAGGATTTTCCAGCCTAGGATCGAGCAAGGCTGTAAATTCTCACCCATTAATTCTGTTTCTGTCTCCATTGATGCTGCTGCGTTTATCCAGCATTTTTCTGTTTTTATTTAACATTGATTTAATGTGAATAGCAAACTGACCAACCTGAGGAAAAGTTTCTTTAAGCAGCAAGTGGTTGTTTTGCCATGATTTCAAGGTCTGGATGGAGTTAATTAGGGCTTGTCTATTCTCCCAAAATAAGTTGCTTGAAACTGTAGTTTAACTCAATTACTCGTTAGTTACAACTATTCCATACATGTCTTGTGGAACTTCTACACCCTCCAGATCTCTGTTTCTCATGGGCTTGACAGTGGCACAATGCTTAGCACTGTTGCCTCATAAATCCAAGGACTTGGGTTCAATTCCAGCTTTGAATGAATGTCTGCATGGAGTTTGTACACTCCCTCCTTGTCTATGTGGGATTTCCTCCATTTGCTCTGGTTTCCTCTCACATTCCCAAGATGTACAGGTTAGGTGGATTGGCCATGGTAACTTGTCCCTTAAATGGATTAGACTTGGGAAATGCATGGGATTATAGAATAGGGTGGGGACGAGGGTCTGGATAAGATGCTCTGTCAGAGAGTCAGTGCAGACCCGATGGGCCAAATGGCCTCTTCTGCACTATAGGGATTCTGTGATTCAATCATGTAATGTTACATCAGCATCATATGCTTCTGATTTTCATTCAGTCTACAGTGGTTAGGATCGAGAACGCACTACATGAGAATGTGGCGAAGGCAGACTGAATTATGACTTACAAAGTAGAATTGGATAAGAATTAGACGAGAAAATTCTTGCTTGACTACAGAAAATTGTCTGAGGATTTGGGCTACGAGGTTGCTCTTACACATACATTGTGCTGGCTCTTGCCAGCATGGGTACAATGGACTGAATGGTCTCCTGTGCAGTAACCATCCAATTATTCTATGATTGTATGTTTACCCCAATAATCTCTGATAGGTTATAGATCAGACAGTTCTCCATTCCTTCAGGTTTATTGGATAATGAGTTGTGCTGCTCAGGTGCATAACTCTTTTCAACCATCCATTATCCAATGTGGCTGGCCCACATCAACTCTCCATTTCTAAAATCATTAGCTACTCAGTATTCACCACCAATAGTCCATTAGGTGCCAACACTTACAGTGGGTGAGAATTATACAGCACATGATGCTATATGGCTTAATGGAAGACTAAACATTTTTTAATTCCAATGCATATCATAAGATCCCAATTTGTAGTATTTTTGTTGCAGCATCATTGCGATACTGCACCCTGAATCCCCTTCATGCACTTTCTAAACACATTTGCAGTCTTGTCTTTTTCTAACTTCTGATGAAAGACCACATTCCTGAAATGCTAACTCTGTCTCTCTTCATCCCCACAGATGCTGACAGTTCTAAAATACATCAGATCCTGAGGGATCTTGATAAGGTAGATGTGAGGTTTCTTTTTGAGGAGAATCTCGAACTCGCGATCAATGTTTAAAAATAAGGGGTCACTCATTTAAAACAGAACAAGGCAAAAGGTTTCTCTCAGAGTGTCGTGAGTCTGAGGAACCCATTTCCTGAAAAGGCAGAGGTGGACAGATTCTTAGCAAGCAAGGCAGTGAGAGCTACTAGGTGGAATGCAGATTTAAGGTCTCTGTCAGATTGGCCATGAACTTACTAAATGGCAGAGAAGGCTCCAGAGGCCAAATGACTTCTCCTTCCTCTTTGCTGGAATTCTCTGATCTTTTATGCCCCACCGCCATGCAAGCGAGAATGGAGAATTTGGCGCTCAAGCAAAATCCCATTCACTGCAGCAGGTCTGGAGAATCCCCACCTCAGGTGCTTTCCCTGTCCTATATTCCCTGTGAGACAGTAACATAGAACATAGAACATTATGGCGCAGTACAGGCCCTTCGGCCCTCAATGTTGCGCTGACCAGTGGAATCAATTTAATGACCCTCTAACCTAAACTATTCCAATTTTATCCATATTCCTACCCATTGACTATTTGAATGCCCTTAAACTTGGTGAGTCCACTACTGCTGCAGGCAGGTCATTCTATACCCTTACTATCCTCTGAGTAAAGAACCTATCCCTGACATCCATCCTATATTTACCACTTCTCAATTTAAAGCTATGTTCCCTAGTGTTAGCCATTAACACCTGAGGAAAAAGGCTCTCGCTGTCCACCCTATCTAATCGTCTGATCAGCTTGTATCCCTCAATTAAGTCACTTCTTAACCTTCTTCTCTCTAACAAAAACATCAAGTCCCGCAGCCTTTCCTCATAAGACATTCCTACCAATACCAGGCAACATCCTGGTAAATCTCCTTTGCACTCTTTCCAATGCTTCTACATATTTCTTACAATGCGGCAATCAGAACTGTACACAATACTCCAAGTGCGGCCGCATCAGAGTTTTGTATAGCTGCAACATAATCTCACGCTCTGAAACTCAATCCCTCTACCAATAAAAGTTAACACACCGTACGCCTTCTTAACAATCCTATCAACCCAGGTGCCAACTTTCATGGATCTATACACAAGTACCCCAAGATCTTTCTGCTCATCTACACTACCAAGAGTCTTTCCATTACCCAATACTCTGTAATCCTATTATTCCTTCCAAAGTGAATCCGTTACACTTCTGCATTAAATTCCATTTGCCATCTCTTATCCCAGCTCTGCAGCTTATCTATGTCCCTCTGCAAACTGTAACATCCATCCACACTGTCTACAACTCCTCTGATCTTAGTGTCATCCACAAATTTACTAACCCATCCTTCTACACCTTCATCTAAGTCATTTATAAAAAGGTGGCCTCGAAACTCTAAACTCCAGGTTGAATATTTCCCATCAACCACCACCCTCTGTCTTCTATCAGCTAGCCAATTCCTGATTCAAACTGTTAAATCACCCTCAATCCCATGCATCCATATTTTCTGCTGAAACTTACCATGGTGAACCTTATCAAATGCTTTACTGAAATCAGTATCAATGATACTGATATTGATTCAGATGCAATCAAGTGATCAATATCACTTGATTGCATCTGAAAGATTCTGAGCTGTAAAGAAGAACATGAAGCAATATTTGGTGGGCAACTCTATCAGTCAACAATCACTGAGATTGGGCAATTAGACTTCTTCTTGGAGGTCTGACTGGCAAGGGTAATGTCATAGTGACTGGTATCTGTTTAACAAGATCAGTTGCTGGTTGTGGAGCGTTGGAATTCAATGTGTACCGCAATGTGTTGTGGTGAGAATATGCATCACACACATGATTCTCTGCAGAGTGAATTCCCAACCTAAACCATGCAGATTCCCCCTGACAGCACAGTCTTATTTTGTGTAACTGGGAGGCCCAACCGAATGTCTCTTGTATAAAATGAATCTGTGGTCTAATGATGCCAGAGATCATCCCCCCTCAAAGACACCATAACATGGAATAGTGTAACACAGCTTTTCAACAATGGCACCCCACAGAGTGCGACCAATATCATGGCCATACTATCAGGGGTGGAACCACATAGGTAGAGTAGGGAAGGGCAAATTTATAGGTAAGGCACCCCACTGTCATGTACCTAGCAGGACAGGAGTAACATTGGCAGGGCTTTGGGAATTGTACATGGCAAAAGTAAAAATTATGTGGGAAAATACTTTAAAAATGGGTGTTTATTGGTATGTTTTTATTAAAATGTCATGATAATTTCATAATTTTGATATGAAGTCACTACATACTGGAAAGAATTACAATTTATCAAAAAGTAGATTATGTTTAATGCTTCTGTATTCAGCCTACGCAGTCTAGTTAAAGAGGGAATACCTCGTTTGTTTTTCAAAAGCTGATTATTCCCACTCAACTAGTGGGAAAAGATGGGCAACTGAAACTCTGACAAAGGCTCTACTTGATGCCTCTGGCACAGGCTCAACTGACTCATCAGGCTGTGTATAATAAAACGCCTTCCTTCCATTATCACAGCAGTCTTGAATTCTGTAGCCAAAACAATAGAAAATTGTGTATCTTAAGCTGCAGATCTCCCGGTGGCTGAAAACACTGTTTAAAGAAAAGGTTGGCGACAGATAAGAGGGTGGAGGAAAGTCTCAAACGTGGCACCAAATCCCTCTGAGCCAATGTGGTGTGTGAAATAAAAAGCCCTTCCTCTGTGCTGAAAGGGCACCACTTAAATAGAGGCTAAATAGAGGCATTCTTGAAAGAATCCTACCATTTTCCTCGTTTCTATTGTGCAGAACAGCTCAATAAATGTCTCAGTCGTAAAGTTTTGGCATTTGTCCACTAATCCTTTCAACAGTTGCATTACAATGTGTCCTTTTCTCATCTATTCACACTGTACAGTGTTTGACAAATTAACTGTTCTGTCACTGCATTCCTTACTTGTTGATTTTGTCTTTCTTCCTCCTACCTTCCCCAACCGTGCAGAACTCTGTGACTTTCCAGCCAAATGTGTCTAGTGGCTGGTTCCTAAGGTGCCTTTATTTGATTTCACCTGTTTGCAACGAGGTGGAAGAATGGCTGGTGTAAATTCACATTAATCATCTTATTAAGGCATGTTGAAAGGTCTCTTCTCTCCCTGGACTGCATCATTTTATACCTCAGTAAAACCCAACTCCTGTGCTACAGGCTACTAAAACCTTTCAAATCTTCAAACAAAAAGAGTGCAATTTTTCCAAAGCTCTCCATAATGTTCATTATCCCAGTCTTTCCTAACAATCATAGAATCCCTACAGTGCAGAAGGAAGCCATTCAGCATTTCAAGTCTGCACCAACTCTCCAACACAGCATCTTACCCTGGTCCCACCTAAACTACACATAAGGGATTTTCACAATAATTTCATTATAATGTTAATGTAAGCCTACTTGTGAAACTAATAAATAAACTTTAAACATATTTGGACACTAAGGGGCAATTTAGCATGGTCAATCCAGCTAATCTGCACACCTGTAGACTGGGAGGAAACTGGACCACCCGGAGGAAACTCCTGGAGACATGGGGAGAACATGCAGTCTCCATACAGTAACCCAATGCTGGAATCGAACTTAGGTCCCTGACACTGTGAGACAGCAGTCCTGACCACTGTGTCAACATATCACCCCTAAGTATAATCATTGACAGGATTTATGACCACTCTTTTCTTGCTCAGATAAGTATCTGGACAACTTAGCTGAAGAAAGCACTCTAATCAACACAGCAGTTTGTTGGTGTTTCTTCCTCTAGCCCCAAGCTTCTCGTTGAGCTTGGGAGAAGAATAGGCTCTGGTCACATTGTTCCATAGTGGACTAGGTCAATGGACAGAATTCATTTACCTTCTGCAGTATTCATATCTGCTCTGACACTATAAAAAAGCCTTAGGCTGCAAAATTATTTGTAGAGTTAATTGTGTGGATATAATTTGTTATTGTTTGAGCGTATAAAGCTGTAGCCACAAAGAAACGGCTGCATCTTTTTTCTCAATTTTCTTCTCTCTTAGTTTACTTTTTCTCCTACAACATGTGAAAGAACTCTGTGGATATAATCTTTCCAATATATTTCCAATCTATTTCCAATTTCCTGGAAGCCACTAAGAACAACCTGGTGCAACCACCCCCAATTAACTCTCTTTTTTCTCCATGCCTATGTGGGTTTCCTCCAGATGCTCCGGTTTCCTCCCGTGGTCCAGAGATGTGTGGGTTAGGTTGATTGGCCATGCTAAATTTCCTCTTAGTGTCAGGGAGGGTAAATGTGTGGGGTTATGGGGATAGGGCCTGGCTGGGATTGTGGTTGGTGTGGACTCAGTCAGCCAAATGGCCTGTTCCTGCACCAATGGGACTCTATAAACAGGTACATGGAACAAGGAATTGGATTGCTCTAATGAACTGGAGTCTGAACTTTGGATGCTGCAATGCATTAGATAAGGAGAAAGTTTTCTGGATAGAAGTAAGCTACTCCAAATGTTAGAGAAACTCAGCAGTTTCTCTGGTCGCCATTGTGAAGAAAAAAAAGTTAACATTTCAGCCCAAGAACTGAAGAATATTTGAATAGAGCTAGGTAGGTTCTTGATTAATAAGGTAGAAAAGTTATCAGGGAGAGATAGGAATGTGGAGTTGGGATTACAATCAGATCAGCCATGATCCTATTGAAGAGTGGAGTTTCAAGGGGTCGATTGACCTACTCCTGCTCCTAACCCGTATGTTTGTGTATAAAGTTAGAATTTTTAAAAATTCATTTACAGCATGTGGGCTTCACTAGCTAGGCCAACATTTATTGCCATCCATAACTGCCCTTGAGAAGATGCTTTGAGCCACTGGGGGCTATGTTGTGTAGATTTCCAAGATTTTGATCCAGCAATTGTGAAGCAAGAGTGATATATTTCCAAGTCAGGATGGTGAGTAACTTGGAAGATATTTTCCGGTGGTGGTGTTCCCATGCATTTACCACCCTTGTCTTTCTATATGATAGCAGTCGTGGGTTTGGAAGGTGCTGCCTAAAGAGCTTTGGTGTGTTCCTGCAAGGCATTGTGTAAATGGTATGCACTGTTACAACGCTGTGGGATTTTACCATTGTATTAACTTTTTGTGCAGCACATTATCAAATACTTTCTGGAAGTTCCAATACACTACATCTACAGGATCACCATTATCTAGTTTGCTTGTTACATCTTTAAAGAACACCAACAAATTAGTCAAACAGCCCCAATGTCTCCATCCCAACCTCCACCCCCAGCAGTCCCATTCTTCCTGATCTGGCCCCCATCTCCTGTGTAATCCACCCCCTCTTTCCAGCCCCTCCAGCAGCCCATCTCCATCCCATTGGCTAGCCCCAATCAGTCCCTTCCTTCCCTCTGTGACTGATCCTCACCTAGTGTGGCAGCGAGGCACCCATCCCACTCATCTCCCTCCACAGGCTGTGCCCTCAAATAGATCCCACCTCCTCTGGCCCCACCCTCTTGGCACTGCCCAAAACCTGTTGGGCAGTGCCAAGGCGTCACTTGGGCATTTGCACTTTGCTTCATGGACAGTGCCAGAGGCCAGGCTGGCACTGCCAGGTTGGCCATGCCCAGCTGGCACTCCCTTTGCCCCTAACTTCCAGACGGTGCTTCCATGGCTTCCCTTCACTCCAGGAGGGTCTGGCCGCCAGCTCCCCTTTAGTGGGGAGTCGTGTAAACCCCATGGGAGTGAAACATTCCTGGAGGGAGGGGAGAGGCTAGTGGGCCCGGAGACTTCAGCCCTTGGGCCTGCTAATCTGATTCAAATAGCAGCTTAGATATTCAAATCAGCTCCATGCTGATTTACGGAGTAGAGTTGATGACACCAAAAATCCAGGCCCTGCAGACATGCAGAGACAGTGGTCCCCAGTGGACAGCCTGCTAAACAGCCTCAGCGGGTGTCTCCCAGCCCACTGCATTGCTAGGGCAGCACAGCAGGCTGGGAAAATCATTCTCCTTAAACTTTCCAGTGCCAAATTCAAAGTGCAAAACTAATGGTCTAGGCTGACTGCATCTAAAACTTTGGAGTTTTTGACATGGATTCTAACAACTGGGGCTTTGTGTGGGATTAAAATCTATATTCCTTGATTGATTTGGGATTATAGGACTCAAAGATAGTGAGACATGAGCATATTTTTATTTCCTTTTCAGGTGTTGTGTTGTGGTTCAGATCAGAAACTCTAAATTATTTTATGGAGACGACATGGATCATAAGTTTTGCATCTTGAATTTCACTAGGATAAGCAGGAAAGTGATATATTTCACTTCAGGTATGATTCAAATGACCACTAGGAAGCTTTTATCAAACAAAGATTAATTAAGAATGTAGTTAAATGTATAGTAAGAAAATTAACAAGAAATTGTATTAATTACAAGAAACAAGACAACCATTATAGTATATAACCCTGAACAAATGTAGCTAATATGTTCCAATCAAATCAATCCCATAAACAAAAGATCCTTTTTACAGGTTTAATACAGCAAAGACTAATGTTTTTGTGATACTGGACTTTAGATGAAGTCTGTCGTTCTCTGAACAGACTCAGAACACTTTGAGTCAGAACAGCCTCCCAAAATATCAGGGACTCTAACCCAGCCACCAACAGCAGATTCCCCCTTTCAGAAAGGCAAGACCCTGCTTTCAGATGACCAGCAGAATCTCCAAGTAAAACAGGGAGAGAAAGAAATGCTTCCTTTCAGTTTGCTGTCCTTTCTAAAAACTCACAGCCCCAAACTGAAAATGAAAAAAAAACTATCGCCTGACCTGCCAACCAGTTTTTCTCCTAACAATGCAGAGTCATAAACATCCTAGTAAAAAAAATCCCGTTTAAACAGTAATAAAAAGACTTCTCCAGTCATGCTAGCAACAATGGCATCAACAAAGGCTGTAAGCTGCAGGGACCATGAATTTTTTTAAAAGAAACTTTTCTGAAACGTACACTAACATTATCATTATATTCAGGATTAAATAGGGTGTGCTTTGTGGAATAATAGCTCTTTCAGAGGCAAAGAAGTGCCTGGGGTTGAAGAAGTCACTCAGGCAGTTTACAAAAGGTTTCAATTCCGGTTTTGGCTGATTATCTGTGTGGAGTTTGCATATTCTCCCTGTGCCTATGTGTTTTGACCAGGTACTCCAGTTTCCTCCCACACTCCAAAGATGTGCAGCTTATGTTAGTTGGCCATGCTAAATAGCCCCTTAGTGTCAGAGAAACTAGTAGTTTAAATAAGTGAGGTTACGGGGATAAGGCCTGTTTGGGATTGTTCTTTGCGCATGCTCAATGAGCCAAATGGTTTCCTTCTGTCCTGTAGGGATTCCAAGATTCTACAAAAAAGTCATCTTGACCTGAACATTGGGCTACGCCATGGCTTCCATGCCAGATACATCAAACTCACATAAAATAAAATGGGTAGCCTTCTCATTGTCTTCCCTCACAGTCTTGTGCTGTCCTCATGTTGTAGTGGGTAACATGTGGCCATTTAAGAGCCTTATTATTTTTCCATCACTATCTTATGTGGGACAGATGTTAGCGTAAGCAAGGTGAGTAGTCAGGTATCTTTCACTCTAGAAGCTGCTCTTGGATAGGAAATGTGGGGAGGGGGGAGGGGTGATGTGTAACTCCTTCAGGAGGAGTCCCTGTGCTGTATTGGAGGCAGCCCCTCCTAGACCATACAGTCTCACCGCCTCTCCCCCAACTTTTCATCCTCTTCCCCCCAGACTGGCCTCTGAAACCTGATATTTCCCCCCTACCACCATCCCTCACTGGGGTCTGGCACCTAAGCATGTCCAAAATTCCATCTATCTTTCAGTCTAGATTTTATCATGTCTTCATTCTCAGGGGCTGTATATAGTTCCAGCAATGGCCACCACTTGATCCTGGCACTGCTGGGGCTGCAAAGCTGCTTGGGGCTAAATCAGATTGGCCAACAACTCTTGGGCACAACTTCCTATCCAATGGGGATGGAAACAATTAAAGCAATTAAAACTGTTCCCAGCGTATCATCACAGCAGGGAGGCCAGCTTTTCTGTGTGATGGTGACAACTGACTTCAGGGGGAAGAGAATGTGGCGTCTTATACAAGCCAACCCAGTTAACTCTGTTCCTCTCCACACCTGACCTGCTTTGTATTTCCAGCATTTCTTTGTTTTCATTAGCTTAGTGATCCCATTTGAGCAAACACGCTGCTGAGAAAAAGAACAAAGAGTAATGTTCCCTGGCGACTGAAAGCTTGTATTGTGCTTACTTGTTTGTCTCCGAGATCAGTTTATTCCCCAAGCAAGGCTTTTAACTGTTACAAGGTGAGAAATATTTTGAATAAATGCCTTTCTCGTGTTCAAAAAGTGTGTTAATGATAACCATCTAAATTTCAAAAAGGGAATACTGGGAAAGCCAAATCAAGACAGAAGCAGAAGGAAATAATCAAGGGAGCAACAGACAGGAACAAGTCGTAGCAGATGTAAGTGATGTTTGAGTGAAAAGGGCAAAAGTTAACCTAAATATTTCAGTTTAAGAGGGCCTAGCCTGTGTTTCTAGGCTCTCTGGAGTTCCATTACAGCCCAGAGGAGGGAATACATGATGTTCAAACTCAGGTCTTGAACGGGTAGTTCTGCCAGAGGTGATTGGAGATGAAAGCAAGCTTCAACTGTCCCCAGAGCACTTCAGAAAGGTGGGATTGCTACTCAAATGGCAATTGCAGGACAAGTGAGAAGGAAAAGCAGACTTGCCCCCTTTTAAGAAACACCTACAAGCCCAATAAGGCATTGTAGCCCTAAGTCTAACCAATGTTTTCTTTGAGTGAAGCTCATCACTACTTTGGGTGATCAGTAAATTCACTGTTAATCCTAATACAAAGGATCAGGAACAGTTTGGAAAAGGCTCCAGAAATTATAAATCTGCAACTCCACTGGAAGAAGCCACTCTGCCCTGCTCACCTACAAGAACATCACAATAGCTTTGTTAGCTAAAGCCACATATCCCGAAACTACTCATCCCATTTTACTTGTACACTGGCATAAACATGCCCACAAAAACCTCCTATACAGACACTAAAATTACTGAGGGCCTGCAGCCACCAGGAATACAGCAGAACAGAATTCCAATCCACATCTGATAGCTGGAAACCATTTCATAAATTGCAAGGATGGAGTCATTTGAATGACTACAGTGGATATGTCATGCTGACATGGATGAGTCAGTTACACCTATTAAATATTGGAAAAGAACCATGCAGACAGAACGTTTAACAAGGGCCTGCAATAAAGTATCTTCTCAAAGTCAACTACTCTTTTTCAAGGAAGTGACGAAGATGATTGATGAGGGTAGAGCAATCGGTGTTGTCTTCATGGACTTCAGTAAGGCCTATGACAAGGTCCCTCATGGCAGACTGGTGTAGAAGGTGAAGTCGCATGGATCAGGGATGAGCTGGCAAGGTCGATACAAAATTTTCTCAGTCAAAGAAGGCAGAGGGTAGCAGCAGAAGGGTACATTTCTGAATGGAGGGCTGTGACAAGTGGCATACCTCAGGAACCAATGCTGGGACATTTGCTGTTTGCAATATATATAAATGATTTAGAAGAAAATGTAACCGGTTTGATGAGTACATTTGCGGACGACACAAAGGTTGGTGGATTTGCGGATAGTGATAAGGACCATCAGAGAATACAGCAGGATATAGGTCAGTTGGAAGTTTAGGTGGAGAGATGGCAGATGGCATTTAATCCAGATAAACGTGAGGTAATGCATTTTGGAAGATCTAATACAATAGAAAATATACAGTAAATGGCAGAACCCTTAGGAGTATTGATAGGCAAAGAGATCTAGGTGTGCAGTTACACAGGTCATTAAAAGTGGCAATGTAGGTGGAGAAGGTAGTCAAGAAGGTGTACGGCATGCTTGCCTTCATCAGCCAGGCCATTGAGTTTAAAAATTGGCAAGTCATGTTGCAGCTAATAGAATCTTAGTTAGGCTGCAATTGGAATATAGTGTTCAATTCTGGTCACCATACTATCAGAAGGTGTGGAGGCTTTGGAAAGGATACAGGAAAGATTTACCAGGATGTTGCCCTAGTATGGAGGGTATTAGCTATGAGGAGAAGTTGAAGAAACTTGGTTTGTTCTCACTGGAGCAACAGAGGTTGAGGGGAGACCTGATAGAAGTCTACAAGATTATGAGAGGCATGGACAGAGTGGATAGTCAGAAGCTTTTTCCCAGGGTGGAAGAGTCAATTACTAGGGTGCACAGATTTAAGATGTGAGAGGCAAGGTTTAAAGGAGAAGTACAAGGCAAATTTTTTACACAGAGAGTCATGGGTGCCTGGAACTTGTTGCTGGGGGAGATAGTGTGAGCAGATATAGTAGTGACTTAAGGGGCGTCTTGACAAAAAAATGAATAGGATGGGAATAGAGGGATATGAATAAGATTTACTTTATTAAAATCATCACAAAGAGTTGGGGACACAATTTTCTGGGTTTTAAACCTCTCCTCATACTATACAAATTGCAGGCACAGTTGAGGTTTGTTGTTCAAACAATGTTGCTTGACCGGCAGCCAATGTAAGTCGGATGTAAGAGAAGAACATAATTTGTTGTGAGTTAAGATAGGGAGAGCAGAATTTTAGATGACCTCAAGTTTACAGAGTATAAAACGTGGGAGATCAGCTTGATGTGTGTTGGAGTAGTTAGATCTAGAAGTAAAAAGGCATAAATTAGGGTTTCTACAACAAATGAGCTGAGACAGTGTGAAATTGGGTGATGTTACAGAGGTGGAAGTAGGCAATCTTAGTGATGCGCTAGTGATCAGAAGTTCAGCTTGGTGTCAATTGTGACTCCAAGATTGCAAACGGACTGGTTTAGTCTCAGACTGTTATCAAGGAGAAGGATGGAGTCCAGAGGAATGTAGACACTAACACCTCCCCCCCGTAAGTTGGATACAATGGAGATGCATTGGAGAAGGATGGTGCAGTCACTTGTGTTAAGGCTGTAGACAGATCAAGAAGGAGAAGGAGGGCAGCTTACTTTGAGACAGTCGTGTAAGATGTCATTAAAACTTTGGTACTGTGTTGGGGCAGAATCTTTATTGGAGGGATTCAAACATAAAATTCTGGGAAAGGTAGGCTCAGATTTGTGAAGCAACAGTATGTTCAAGGTTTATGGAGGGGGAAGGAAGATGGACTGGAAGTCTACAAGGACGGTGGGGTCAATGGTTGTTTTCTTCTAAAGGGAGGGTTGATGATGTCAGATTGAAAGAAGAAAGGGCAACATCTGAAGAGAGAAAACCATTAACAATATTGGTTAATATGGGAGCCAGAAGAAAACATCAAATGGTCAACAATTTTGGTTTGAGGGAACTGGAGGTGGGTTTGATGTAACAAGATGAACTCAAAAGAGCTTTTGGGGAGACAGGAGAGAACTGGAGAAACTACTGAGGTTTGGGAGATAAGGGCTAGAATAGCAGAAAACTTTCAAAGAGGCTTGACCTAGTGGGCTAGTGGAAGAGAGGAAGGCAGAAGCAGCTGATCAATCCTAGTGGCAAAGATGCAAATGAGCTCTGTGCATTTATTGTTGGAGTGTATGTGTTGTGCAAGGATTGGTACAGTATGTACAGCAAACCTCCGAGATTTCAGAAAGAAATATTTGTTGATAAGTCAGGGAGATAAGTCAGAATGATAAGATGATTGTTCCAAGAGATTTTATTCCTCCACTCATTGATTGGGACAGGAAGAGAATAAATGGAATGGAATTTCATGTGCATACAATTGCTTCCTGATGCTGTTTGGATGCCCACATGGAAAAATGTTTAATAAATGTACTTGTGAGTAATAAAACAGATCAAGCAGAAATTGTGGATATATATCTAGATTGTAATGAGCACCAGGAGCAGAGACACTTGGCACACAGCTTTCTGTATAAGTCTTAGTTTTCTTTTTGACTTCATTAATTCTGTGGATTTTGTGAAGTCTGATCTTGCAGCAGGACCACTGAATCATAGAATTGTAGAGTCCCTACAGAGCAGAAGGAGGCCATTCAGCCCATCAAGCCTGCACTGAGAACAATCCCATCCAGGCCCTATCCCCATAACCCTACATGTCTATCCTGCTGGTCCCTGGACATAAAGGGATAAATTAGCATGACTAATCAGCCTAATTCACACGTCTTTCAGAGTGTGCAAGGAAACCGGAGTGTCTGGAGGAAACCCACATGGACATGGGGAGAATGTGCAAACTTCACACAGACAGTGACCTGAGATGAAATTGGACCCGGGTCTCTAGTGCTGTGAGACGGTAGTGCTAACCACTGTGCCACCACACTGCCCCACTGATCCTAACCTTCCACCAAACCAATACAAAAGCAGTTATCCAATGAGTGTGTACCAATGTCATTCACTCTTTCTCATGGTGTAAATCTGCACACTAGTCAATGACAGCGAGCCAACTTCAAAAAACATTCCAACCATTTGAGAATCGCACACCTATAGGTCTACAAAGAACAAAGAACAACACAGCATGGGAAACTGGCCCTTCAGCCCAACAAGTCTGCGCCACCATTTTAATGTTCCCACTTCCACCCATGACTCTTGTCTATGTTTATGGAAATCTGCATTGGAACCAAATAGGGAGACAATTTAAGGACAATTTATTTCGCCAATCAGTCTAAGAGTCTACAGAGATTTACAACATGATGACACATTTGAGGAGTCTTTCATATCCTCTGACCCATTGAAATACATTTTAGCCACAGAGAGTTAGATTGTGATTGTGATGTAAATGTGATGCATCGGCTGGACAGTACCTCGGACCTGCTCCCACTCCACTACATTACTCCTCTGGAAGTGAGGTGGAAATCCTGTTTATTCCACACCTCTGATAAAGAATGAGAGCAGCTCCCAGAAATTTCCTGGCTGTGGTATATTAAGTTGATGCCCTTTGTGTCAATATTCTGAGTCTTGACAGTAAACAAAACTCGTATTGTGTTGCTGCTTTGAAGCAATATTATGATGTTGGCTGCACTTCAGCTGTATATAAAAAAAACACAACTCTTGATCTAAAAACATTTGCAACAAAGGCACTTAATTTTCCACAGCAAAGGACAGGATTTTCCTTTATAAGAATTATAACCTGCCATTTTCAAATGTTTGGAATGGTATTTTGTGGTTATCTTGAATAAACAGTATTCCCTGTTGTTGGATTGAGGCCTCGATGTGCACACACATACTGGACTGATTAAAGGGGCTCTAGTAAGGATTCCTGTATACGTTGTAAAGCTAAATTAATTCAAGGTTGAGGAAGAGATTGATCAACAACGAAATACATTCTGCAACATTGGTCAGATTATAGATGTTAAAAGAGAACTTCACTTCCTCACAATCACGTTCAGCTGCAAAAGAAATAATAGAGACCAAGCAGTATAAATTAACTATTTTATATACATTTTTAACACATGTTCTTTTCGCACATTTAAACACTCAGGGCCTAAGTTATTTCAGGACTCCAAAACTGTGTTGTCAATAAGCTCCTGAAATGAAGAAAAAGATTATCTTCTTTAGTTAACACATATATCCAGCGGAAGATTGAGTCAATTGTGAACGTTGATCTACATTTAGGTTTTCCACCTTTCACGCATGTGTGGGTTCATTGAAACAAACTGGGATGGATTTATACCAATGAGGTGGAAATTTCAGAAATTTCCTAACTCTGCTGACTCATCTCTGTATAAATTGGGTCCTTGTATGCTCTGAGATAGGGATTGTGGGATCAAATCAGGCTTGCTAACCCCAGAAGCTGTTCAGATGCAGCCATGGAAGCAACTCATGTTCCAGGAGTTTGTCCCAGTTATATTCAAGACTATTAGGTCCTCTATCCCTCAACATTCACACCACCTTATCCTGCATCTATCCAAGTATTCAGAATAAGGCCATCTGTTTCAATTTATCAACAGTATGGCAGCAGGTTGAGTCTGTTGAGAACAATGTCTTCCATCTCTATGCACGTGTGGGCTCATTGAGACATATTGGTCAGCTTTTTGGCATTGAGGTAGCCTCATTATGAATACTTGTCTGAGCTATAAGACTCACCAATGCTCAGTGTGGTCTCTTTTCAATGATGGAAGTGGAGTGTTTGCTTTGATTAATTGACATCTTTATGAGTTATAACAAGTTGTTCTTTCTTTGAACCATTTCTATGTTTATTTGTACTACAACAAGGGATGTAATGAGGCAAAATTTGTACTATTGATTATACGATAGTTGAGCTTGAGTGACAACTTTATACATTTGTAATAGGAAAGGATTTTTCAAAGAAGACTTTTTTTAAATGTATTATATTAAATTTTCTGTGCCACCTTAAAAAAATAAGCTATTATATGGCTCATTGGTTTTTTAATGTTTATTGGATGAGTGGGCATGGAGGGTGTATTGGGCCAAGAAAGGAACATAGAGGGGACATCAAAGGAACATAGGAGTCAAGGGCATAGAATTATGGAAGAGAGAATGGATGGAGAGCATGGAAGGGATATGAAAGACATAATTGGACACGGGTATGACCTTTCACAGGTCTACCAAATCCAGATTATAATTCATGATTCCTGTGAGGGTCCATGAACCACAGGGCCTTGAGAAGTCGGCTGGCCACAAAAAGACGTAACTCCCGCAATAGAATTAGTCAGGTAGGGAGTGCAGGTGCATGTTCGCACCCTTATCCCACCTTGACAAAAATTGCCAGCGCGAAGAACAACGGCAGGAATCCAGAGTAGGCCCAATTCTTTGAAAATCCAGCCCACTGTTTTCATCAATTAAAAAATAAGTAAGACATTACCTTCAAGTCATTAGGCTTCAGAAAAAACTGTTTCTGAGCTTGAATTAAGAAAATATTTCTAAAGTGAACTTTCTAGACTGTTAGAATATTATTCACTAAAGAAATACATTTAGAAAAACATTGTGCATCAGTCACCTTGGAGGTCATCAAAGCACACACTCAAGCTGCTCTGTGATCTGATCCAAATTGTGAAGAGCTTCTGCAAAGAATGTTCAAGACATGTGAAATGTGAACTAAGTGACCACCCTAAGTTCATAATCAACTGACAACGATTGTAATTGAAATTTCTGTTTTGAACAAGGATTTTAACAATTGTTTTGGCAACTTGGAAACATTGAGAAAATCCAGACATCTAGAATTTATGAAAACTTTGTTATCTCCCATTCAACTACAAGTTGTCACTTCTGTTTGAATTAGGCTTCATTCCAGTTGGAACTATTTAGCACTGTCCAGCTGTGGATCTAGATGTCATCTTCAAATCATAGCTTGCAGAAACAGAAGAATCACATGTACAAATCTCTAAAGAAAAGCTACGAAAGATAGGTGAAAAGACCAATCGGCTATAATCAGTCAGCAAAAGCCATTAATAAAAGAGTCAAGGGAAACAAATTAAACTGTCCAGAGGTCTTTTTTTTAACATTTAGGGATATGCTTAAATTCAGCGAGTTGCCATTTCTGATCTGAAGTTAACCTTGATCCCAAAAAGAATGATCCTTCACTTGGAGAATTAAAATAATCACCATCAGAACACACCTCATCTTCCTTCTGGTGTTCCCAGCTGTCTGAGAGATGGTAATGCATTGCACTGGTGTGATAGTAATGCACTGCACCATCATGATGAAAATGCACCAAACAGCTCCCAATCCACCAGGGAGTCCCACCTTGGGGATCCAGCAATCCAGTGCAATTGACCAGTTCTCAAGTTGGATCCTCGAGGTACATTATCTTCACTCCACCCATTTATTTTTTCACAGCTTCCTATTTCCTCCAAGGAAAATTTCATCAAGATTAATTTGGCAATGCCTTTCGCTCCTCTGACTTCTACCAACAGCTGTTGTACCATTGCTTCCAATTTCCTTTTCAAATCCCACACTATCCTGGTTTAAATTGTAACACCCATTC
Organism: Sphyrna mokarran; assembly: GCA_024679065.1. NCBI lineage: Eukaryota > Metazoa > Chordata > Chondrichthyes > Carcharhiniformes > Carcharhinidae > Sphyrna > Sphyrna mokarran. The sequence goes on from JAGIQG010000009.1 coordinate 27,874,540, forward strand.
CATTATCAGTAGTGGATCAAAATCCTGCACATAATTTTCTTTCAAGTTATTCTTTGATGGGATGTGGGCCAGCATTTGTTCACTATTTCTAATTTCCCCTGAATTTGTGGTGAGCCATCTTCTTGAACCATGCAGTCTATTCTTGTGAAGGTATACACACCATGCTGTTAGGGATGGAATTCCAGGCTTTTGATTTGTTGTTCCCTGCTTCTGCTATCCTTGTTCATTCTATGATGTGGAAATGCCAGCATTGAACTAGCGTGGTGGGCACAGTAAAAAGTCTCACAACACTAGGTTAAAATTCAACAAGTTTATTTGGAATCACAAGCTCCCGGAGCATTGCTTCTTCATCAGGTGAGCGGAGAGGTAGATTTCTCAACCACAGCATATATAGACAAAGACACAATTGCAAGATAATGGTTGGAATGTAAGTCTTTACAGGAAATCACTCTTTATAGGTAGAGACAGTGCGAGTGGAGAGAGGGATAATCACATGATAAAGAAGTGTGAATTGTCTCAAGCCAGGACAGTTAGTAAGATTTTGTAAGCCCAGGCTAAATGATGGGAGTTACACGCAGTGTGACATGAACCTAAGATCCAGATTGAGGCTGTCCTCATGTGTGCAGAATTTGGTATCAGTTTCTGCTCGTGATTCTGCATTGTTGTGCATCTTGAAGGCTGCCTTGGAGAATGCTTACCCGAAGATCGGAGGCTGAATGTCTTTGTTTGTTGATGTGTTTCCCGGCTGGAAGGGAACAGTTCTGCCCAGTGATTATTGCACAGTATCTGTTCATCTGCATGGTCTCTTTGATGTACCATGCCTTGGTTCATCCTTTCTTGCAGCGTATGAGATAGACAACGTTGGTCGAGTCACATGAGAATGTACTGTGTATCTGGTGGTATCCATGTCGACGATCCAGCTCATCTTGCAGAGGTTACCATAGCAGGGTTGTGTGCTCTCTTGAAGGCTGGATAGTTTGCGGACACCACTCGACAATTGTCTAGCAGGAGTGCAACACATGACAACTCAGAATCACCGAGCAAAAACTGATACCAAGTTTCACATACATGAAGACAAACTCAACCAGGGTCATGTGTTCATGTCACATTACGTGTAATTCCCACCATTTGGCCTGGGCTTACAAAATTTCACTAACTGACAATTCATACTTCTTTAACCAATTGTGTTTTCATCCATATATGCCGTGATTGTGAAGCCTACCTCTCCATTCACCTGATAAAGGACTAGTGCTCCAAAAGCTCATGATTCTCAATAAACTTGTTGGACTTTAACCTGATGCTGTGAGACTTGTCATTCTAGGTGGGGGACGGGGTGCTAATCAAAGGAGCTGTTTTGTCTTAGATGATGTCAAGTTTCTTGAGTGCTGTTGATATACTTGTCTAGGCAAGGGGAAGATATCCCATTCTGACTTGTATCTGTAGATGGTGGACAGGCTTTGTGGTGAGGTACTCATCACTGAATTCCCAGCCTTTGAACTGTATTTTTGGCCACACTATTTATACGCCTTGTTTAGTTTAGCTTCTGGTCAATGGTTGATAGTGGGGAGGGTCCAGTACTAGTAATAGCACTGAATGTCAAGAAGCAGTGGTTAAATCCTCTTGCTTTGGAAGTTGATACCTGTGCGATGTTACCTTTTGGAAAACGTTGCATCAGTATAATTTGCTGATGTAAGGAGGATTGAAACATTGTTCCAGAGCTTTTATTATTTTTTCCCTTAACTTTTTAATGACCATCAGGACCAGTGACTTGGCCAACTTGAATGCTGTTTTTTTTCAGAAGAAATACCTTTTTCTAGTCAGTGATATCACACATTCTTCCCTTTGCTAGTTCCCCCAACTTCTTGTTTTCAAAGTCATTTGTAAAAACTAATGAAGAATATTTGTTTCATATTCCCAACAAACCTTTGTCCTCCACAAATAGACTGTCTCCTCCATTTGAATGGTCCCTATCCATTTCTCACTATTCCTTTTTGGTTTATCTGCTTCTGAAAGCCTTTGTTCAATGTAAGTTGCCTGCTAATTTCTTTCATATTCCCTTTTAGCTTTTCTAATCTACGTTTTCACCATCCTACGAAACTTTCTTATTCTGAGGGTGGAATTTTCCCATCCCGCCCATCAAGAGAATCATAGCAGGCAGGGACAGGCCATGCAGTGGTCCATTGACCTCAGCCAGGGATTTTGGACAATCATGGTTGGAAAATCCTGCTCTTTATCTCTTCTATTAGCCCTAACATTATCATAGGCCTCCCTTCCAAGTTCCAATTTAGTTATGATCTCTATTTATCCACACAATTTGATTCTTTGATACTCCTTCATTCTGTCTGAAAGAAATATGTTTATTTTGTATTATGTTTGACTATTTCCCACAAATAATATAAGACCTTATGACATTGGAGCAGAATTAGGTTCATCGAGTCTGCTCCGCCATTCAATCATGGCTGATATTTTTCTCATCCCCATTCTCTTGCCTTTTCCCCAGAACTCCAATCCCCTTATTAATCAAGAAACTGTCTATCTCTGTCTTAAAGACACACATTGACCTGCCCTCCACAGCCTTCTGTGGCAAAGAGTTCCACAGATACACCACTCTCTAGCTGAAGAAATTCCTCCTTATCTCTGTTTTAAAGGATTATCACTTCAGCCTGAGGTTGTGCCCTCGAGTTCTAGTTTTTCCTACTAGTGAAAACATCCTCTCCACATCCACTCTATCCAGGTCTCGCAGTATCCTGTAAGTTTCAATAAGATCCCCTCTCATCCTTCTCAACTCCGACAAGTACAGACCCAGATTCCTTGTTACTCATACGACATCTCTTCACTCCTGGAATCATTCTTGTGAACCTCCTCTGAAGCCTTTCCAAGGCCAGCACATCCTTCCTTAGATATAGGGTCCAAAACTATTCATAAAACTCCAAATATGTTGATCAGATCCCATTTTATAATAATACTTGGTGAAGTAGGCAAACATAACTATTTCATATCCTCACCTTGCCCATCTTTCTGAGGTTATTGAATTTGTCCAGGCAGTGCTACTCACTTTGACTCCTCCTCAGCTCATTACCCCAACATATTGTTCATCTGATGCCCATCACTTAGTGCATAAGGTAGAATTTTCATTCAGAGGTACCAACCTGTCCATGGAACTGCATTGGTAGAAGTCTGGATTGTAACAGATGTGAGATGTTAAAGATTGTCTGAACGCTATTAGGATCTGTGTTTATCTTGTGTCATGGGTAGTTAATTGATGTTGTCTGTTCTGGTGTAAACAATTAGATCTCATGCAGTTGCTTCAGAAGATAGTTCCAGCTCGTCTGATGAGAGATCAAATTGCACAATATTAAATGTTGCTCTTGTAGTTTTCCTGTCATATGGAATTTGCTACCACAGGAGATAGCTTGGGCAAATAGTGCAGATATATTAAGGAGATGGCAAGAGCAAGAAGGGAATAAAGGGTTTTACTTAGATAAAGGAGAATGGCAGGAGACTCGAGCGGAGCATAAGCACCAACATTGACCGGATGGGCTAAATGGTCTCTTTCTCTTACATATATTTTATGTAATCCTATTAGCTAAGTGTTCGGAGCAGAATATATTGAAGCAAATTTATAAAAGAAACAAATTCAGTGGTGAGCTAGGCAGCTATTTGAGATGTCAGTAATGCAGTGATGCGTGGAATGTAATTTCCTTTACATCGTACAAAAACAAACTCAAAAAGCAAAAACATTGAGAGATTTAAAAGAATTTAAAATCTGAAAAACTAATATGCATCTCAACCACATAATTTAATGTAGTTCTGCCTGAAGAGATTTAAAGGCAGTCCAAAGCATATATTTACATTAAAATTTATATGAATTTAAATGGGAAAGCAACATTATGGGCGTGATCTTACCTATTGCTTTGTGCATTATTGCAAGTTGGCATTCATGCCCCCCTTAATACGGACAGTGCCCAGTGGGGAAGCTAATGATCCTGGCAGCAGACTAAGTTCCGAAGAAAGCTTCATGAGAAGAGTCCGCACAAGTCATCCTAGTCAAAGACTCAAAGCCAAAAGGAACAATAATGTCAATGTCTTCAGGAAAAATACAAGAGGAGATTTATTGAAATGGTAGCGGGATGATGATGAAGGACTTCAGATATACAGAAAAGCTAAAGTAGCCAGGATTGTACTATACTGAAGATTTCTCTTCATTTAAGTCCAGCAAAGTCTAGCAGAAATCACACTGTGTATCTTTATGTTGGCGCCTCACACTTCTGATGCCTTACTGCTTTTACGTTGAAAATAACTTCTTTTTTCTCCTCTTCCATACAAAAAAGTTAAGAGGAGATTTAAAAGAGGCATTCAAAATTCTGAACAGTTCTGATAGAGTAGGTAAGGAGAATCCCCCCGGCACTGACAGGATGGTCATTAAGCACAGGACATAGATAATTAGCGAAGGAACTAGAAGTGAGATGAAGAAATTTTCTTTTGCCCAGCATGTTGATGTGAACTGGAGTGCATTCCTGAAGCACATTCAATCAAGTAAAGAATTTCAGGGATGTGAGGAAACGGCAGCATAATTGGATAGCTCTTTCAAAGAGCTGGCACAAGCATGGCAAAGCCGAATGGCCTCTCTGTTGTATGATTTTAAGATATGTTGAATGTACAGATAAAAAAAAATTACAGATAAACTCATTCTTCACATCAAAAGATCAAAGATATGTATAGCCAGTTTAAGGAATTTCACTCATTAAGCATTATTGGCTCCAGACAAATTGAATGACACAGACAAATAAGTCATTAAAATAAAAATCTTACTAAGGAGAAGAGCTTTGGTCTTCCAGGAATCTGGGAGCCTAATTGAATAGACCTGAAAACAGGCATATGTTGCACAATTGTCCCAAGCTCATTGATTGGAATACATACTGTGCACACCAATTAGCATGATTACTCTGTTTATTCAGTGCTAACTGCACTGTTCATTGGCTGCAAATCAATATTTTGTTTTAAAGTTTATTTATTAGCATCACAAATAGGCTTAGATTATCAATGAAGTTACTGTGAAAATCCCCTAGTTGCCATGCTTCAGCACCTTTTTGGATACACTGCGGGAGAATTTAGCACGGCCAATGCATATCTTTCCGATTATGGGAGGAAGCTGGAGCATCCAGAGGAAACTCACGCAGACACTGGGAGAACATGTAGACTCTGCACACACAGTGACCAAACTGGGATTGGACATGGATCTCTGGTGCTGTGAGGCAACAGTGCTAATCACTGTGCCAGACTAACAACAGTTAAAGTTAACCTACCCACTGCTTCAAGCCATCCCGCGCCTCTTAAAGGTGCATTGTGGCTATAGCAGATGCCGAGAGTTTTGCAGGAAGGGAATCTGACAGATAAATGGAAAGTGATCTCCAAGGTTTTGATGGAGGAGGTGGAAAGGAGAGATACTGTGTAGCTTTAGGGAGCTGGGAGACTCAGCAGATTTTGAGAACAGGTGACAGTTTCAGGAGTCAAGACCAGAGGATCTGAGTGCAATGCTACAAGAAGTTCAATTACTTTTCACAAGGTCACTGAGTGCATCTTCAAATGTTGTAGCCCTCCAACTGCTTAACAAGGAGAGGCATAGGTTTAAGGTGAGAGGGGAGAGATACAAAAGTGTTCAGAGGGGCAATTGCTTCAGAGCATGGTGATGCTCTGAAGATGGATGGTGAGAGTCTGGAACAAGCTGCCAGAAGTGGTTGTAGAGGCAGGTACAATTTGTCTTTTAAGAAAGCATTTAGATAGTTACATGAATAAGATGGGTATAGAGGGATATGAGCCAAATGCAGGCAATTGGGATTAGCTTTGTTATTGGACAACAAATTTTATGAAATTGGGCACACAATATGGAAGCAGATTAAAATCAGACTCAGAGCCCCTCCACAAAAAAATAACAAAATCACAGACGCAGACTAGCAGACAGAAGCGTGCTTTTAGAATGTAAATGAGGGCTAGCATACAGGGAAAGTTGGTCAGGAAGGCAGCCCCAGGAGCTAAATTAAAAAGTACATCTCCCCACCCCCACTAAATCAGCACTTCTAAACCAGTCAAACAACCTACAGAGACACCTTAAGATTAGCATAGCTAAGGAAGCATCCCTGGCCCCTCAAACTTCCTGAGAATAATTGCACATTGATTGTTCAAACCCCAGAAATTCCAGACCATTAATAACCAATCAGACAAAAACAATTAACACACATTAAAACAATCATCCTAATATGAATAATCTGTATGAGTTACAGGACGGATATCAGAGGTAGGTTCTTTACTCAAAGAGTGATTAGGGAGTGGAATGCCCTGCCTGCAGCTGTTGTAGATGCGCCAAGTTTGGTGGCGTTTAAGAGGTTAATTGATAAGTATATGGAAGAGAAGGGAATGGTTTAGTTTGGAGGGGCATTGCTTTTTATTTTGGTCGGCACAACATCGAAGGCCGAAGGGCCTGTTCTGTGCTGTATTGTTCTATGTTCTATGTTCTAAGTCTCAACCACAGCTCAAATCACTCCCAATCTTTCACCTACCAATAATCTCTATCAATCATGACTCCAAATGGGATTCCTATGCTTCAGCTCACCTTCACAGACTTACCACTGCTATAAATCTCATACTTGCATCTCACTCTGGCAAACATTGCCATCTATTCCACCATGACATCTGCACCATCTAAATAAATTGCACAAAACTCATTAACAAACTTGCGTCTCTGTTGCAGGACAACATTGTGCGCGGCCAGAGGCAATAGGAGCTAGCCAGAGGGGCAGAGAAGGTGATGGTGAGCCGCTTTCTTGAACCACTGCTGTCTATCTGATATATGTAAACTTACGTTGCTGTTAGAGAGGAAGTAACAGGCTCTCAGTCCAGTGACATGAAGAATTGGCAATATAGTCCCAAATTATAATGATGTGCAGCTTGGAGGAGAAGTTCCAGGTACTGATGTTCACGTATGTTTGTTGTCCTTGTCATTACAGATGATGGTGCAAATATCATCTGACATACCTGAAGATTCCAACCAGCTGGAGTGAGCATACTTGAAATCTATCTCCATTGATTTAGGACCAAATGCAATATTTTGTGATGTTTATCTTAATCCAAGATGCAAATTCTTTTCATTGTCTTGCTGCAATCATGAGGAACGAAGGCGTTGGGGGGTGGGGGGGGGGTGGCGTTATTCTTTTCACTAATAAAAATATTGCACCTATCCCAGCAGTCTTCAAAATATATCAAATTACTTCACTCTTAACATTTGAGGAGGGAGAGTGTTTAAGAAAAGCATGAAGTTCATTTTGCCAAACAATATTCAGCGTATATGAAGAAAACTTTGTTTTTCAAAAAGATGCAATCTAATCGAAAATGTATAACTTCAAAACTCGGAGGATATCTGCAGAGGGGCAATGGTTCTTGTTGCACACTCAGTGCAATTTCAACCAAACCAAAACGTAAGGTTTAAATGGGTCAGAATGGAAGTGATTCCACCTGCCTTGTGCCTAATTGCTTCATTTGTCATTCTTCACCTTTGAATGGGAAGACAACCCATTCAGCAGCTGCATTTCAGGCAAGGAGCGGCCAAATGCAAGTCAAAAAATACACTGTTGAACACCAAGACAAGTTAACCAGAGAACAGTGCAAGCACCTTCTGATCTGTGGTATGTGTTATTGGACTAATTAGTGCACCTTGACAAATGTTAAGAGCTTCAAAAATGTGCAACAAATACAACAGCTTTTTTTAAAAAGCAAATAAATCCACATTATTATTCTTACAAATATTGAGAATGTACCCATCATTCCCTTATGTTTGGTACCTCTAGCCTCTGCTTTAAACAGATGTCACAGCCTCTTTATCGAGTGTTTACGTTTACTGTCATTTACTCAGTGTGGTCTGAGGATGTAACAATGAAAACTCTCAATGCGGGAACTGGATCTCCACATTTCTCATGTCTTCTGTAAGACAGCTGACAAATTCTCAAAAATGTGCAGATTAGGTTGATTGTCCATGCTAAAATTGTATCCTGAATCTCAAGATGTGTGTATTAGAGGGGAATTATGGGAGTAATTACTTGGGGTTAGGGAATAGGGTCAGGGTGGAATGCCCTATTGATAAGTCAGTATGGACCCGATGGGCCAAATGACTTGATTCTGCAAAGTAACATTTCTACAACACTGATTCTTCTACATGAGGCCAATTGTGAAGCAAGAAGTTGATTAAATATTACATTTAGAGGACAAATAAGTCAAATAATATTTACAGTTTATGATGATCCATTCCATAAAATGTAGGAAATAAGTCTTGTTAATATCTTTGTTAAAAAGCTAAATACATGATGAGTGTTCAAATGAAGGGGCTGTCTTCCACTCCTCTGATCTCCTTCTGTCTTCAGCTGTCAATAACCATTCAGTGCCCCCAGTCAGGGCTTCTCTGGCAGCTACACTCTGCTTAGCATCTGTGAACGTAACGATTCCAAAAAAACAGTACCCATTTCCTGAGAGAAATGCGTTCATGAACTTCACCATCTTGAGCAAGGCTCGTTTGCGAGAATCACCTAATTGGACAGGCAAATAAAAGTAAACCAACCATGGTTGCTGGAAATCTGAAGTGAAACAGAAAATGCTGGAAAAGCTCAACAAGTCCAGCAGCATCTGTGGAGAGCAAAACAGAGTTAACGTTTACAAGTCCATGTGACTCCTCTTCCAAGCGAAAGAGAGGTAGAAATGTGAACTTGGACAGACACCTTGACTGATTGTAGTTTCCATGTGTTCTGAGAATTGAATCCTTTATGAATCAAATTTAACAATAACAGCAACATCTTGGGTATAAATGATCCAAAATTCAACAGTGAAAATTCTCACAACATGAAAATGATCAATCGCAGCATTCTACTTATTTGAATATTTTCCAAAATGAAGGAACATTGTATTTTACAGAATGGAAAGAACAAAGAATAAAGAACAAAAAAAATTACAGCACAGGAATAGGCCCTTTAGCCCTCCAAGCCTGCACTGACCACGCTGACCGACTGAACTAAAACCTCCTGTCTTTCTGGGGACCACACCCTCTATTCCCATCCTATTCATGCATTTGGTCAGATGCCCCTTAAAAGTCACTATCGTATCTGCTTCCACTACATCACCCGGCAACAAGTTCCAGACACTCACCACCTTCTGTTTAAAAAACTTGCCTTGCACATCTCCTTTAAACCTTGTCCATCACACCTTAAACTTATGCCCCCTAGTAATTATCTCTTCCGCCCTGGGAAAAAGCTTCTGACTATCTGCTCTGTCCATGTCCCTCATAATCTTGTAGACTTCTATCGAGTCTCCTGTCAACCTCCATCCTTCCACTGAGAACAAATCAAGTTTCCCCATCCTGGCCTCATAGCCCTCCATATCAGGCAACTCACTTGTTAATCTTTTCTGTACCCACTCCAGTGTCCTCTAGCAACTCAACTGAAGTTCTTCATAAACATCTCATGGAATCAGAGAATTCTACAGTGTAGGAGCAAACCATACAGCCCATCAAATCTAGTCAGCTTTAAACAGCAAACTGGCTAGTCCCGTTCACTTACCTTTTCCCATATCCCAGCACATATTCCCCTCTGAATGAAATTATTGTCTTTCATTGAAGACTTTTAGAAATTTCCAAGAGACAGCTGTAATCATTTTAGCTGGCTTCACATCTACACTTCTGTTAATTCTATTGATTTTATTGAGATGAATTTTTTTTCAAATAATCTTTACACTGTTTTCCAGTGACTCTGTGTTCCAATTATTATGTCCTGCAAACAAACAAAACACAGAATCATTGAAATCAATGCATTTTTAAAAAATTTTAATTATCGTTTACTGAAACAATATAGTTTTCATGAATCAGAGTCAAATGCTCCCAGTGTTGCTAGGTCAAAATCCTGGAATTCCCTCCCTTAACGGCATTGTGGGTCAACCCACAGCAAGTGGAGACTCACGTGTTTCAAAAAGGCAACTCTCCATCACTTTCTCAAGGACAACTAGGGACAGGCAATAAGTGCTGGTCAGCCAGCAATGCTCATATCCTTTGACTGAGTTAAAAGAAGTTAAATCTTTGGGTAACGCATGAAGGCAACATGTCCTCAAAGCTGCATCAGGAGATCCAGTAATAATGTACCTTCTTCAGTTAGTTACAGACACTTAGGTAATTGTGGTGGAATGAGTCTGCTCCACACCACTGGAGATCCAGCATTTCATTCAGCTGATGTGTTATGAATGAGCTCAGTTTCACATATTAATTTATCCTAATCAATAAACAAAAACAAAGAACTGTACAGCATAGGAACAGGCCCTTTGGCTCACCAAGTCTGTGCTGACACAGATACCTCTCTAATTTAATATTTTTCTTGCCGCTACATGGTCCATATCCCTCTATTCTCTGTCTATTCATGTATCTATGATGTAGAGATGCCGGCGTTGGACTGGGGTAGTAAGAACTCAGTAAGAATCTAGCAACACCAATTTTAAATCCAACCAATTTATTTGATAGTAAAAAAGCGAGCTTTCGACACTCTGTCTTCGTCAGGCAAATGCAGTGTTCTGGTCTGCAATAGCACACATATCAACACAAACAGTCACAGATTGCTGATTAGAATGCGAATCCTTACATCTAACCTGCTATTCAAGTGTTGAAGTGGCTAACAATGTGTGTGAAGGGAATCCTGAGCATTGGTTAGAGAATTGTGTATTTTCTCCAGACAGCACAGTAAGTGAGGTTTTTTGCTAACCCAGGCAAGTTACGGGGGTTACAGATAGTGTGTCATGAAGCCAAGATCCCTATTAAGACCGTCCTCATGTGTGCGGAACTTGGCTATCAGTCTCTGCTCAGCGACTCTGCACTGTCGTGTGTCACAAAGGCCCCCTTGAAGAACATTTACCCGCAGGTCGGAGGCCAAATGCCCATGACTGCTGAAGTGTTCGCCCACCAGGAAGGGAACTGTTTTGCCTGGTGATTGTTGAGCGATTCTCATTCATCCGCTGTCGTAGTGTCTGCATGGTCTCCCCAATATACCATGCTTTGGGACATCCTTTCTTGCAACGTATTAGGTAGGCAACGTTGGCCAAGTTGCAAGAGTATGTACTGTGTACCTGGTGAAAGGTATCCTCATGTTTGATGATGTCGTCCATGTCTATGATCTGGCATGTCTTGCAGAGGTTGCTGTGGCAGGGTTGTGTGGTATTCTGGTCACTGTTCTCCTGAAGGTCGGGTAGTTTGCTGCGAACAGTGATCTGTTTGAGGTTGTGCGGTTGTCTGAAAGCAAGAAGTGGTGGGGTGGGGATGGCCCTAACGAGATGTTCATCGTCATCAATGATATGTTGAAGACTCCGGAGAAGATGTCGTAGCTTCTCCGCTCCGGGGAAGTACTGGACAACAAAGGGTACTCTGTCCACATTTCCCGTGTTCGTCTTCTGAGAAGGTCAGTGCGGTTTATCGCTGTGGCACGTCAGAACTGTCGATCGATGAGTTGAGCGCCATATCTGTTCTCACGAGGGCATCCTTCAGTGTCTGGAGGTGTCTGTCACGATTCTCCTCATCTGAGCAAATTCTGTGTATACGTAGGGCTTGTCCATAGGGAATGGCTTCTTTAACATGTCTAGGGTGGAAGCTGGAGAAGGGGAGCATTGTGAGGTTGTCTGTCGGTTTGTGGTACAGTGAGGTGCTGAGGTGACCGTCCTTGATGGAGATGCGTGTGTCCAAGAATGCAAATGATTCTGGAGAATAGTCCATGGTGAGTCTGATGGTGGGATGGAACTTGTTGATATCATCATACAGTTGTTTCAATGATTGTTCACCATGAGTCCAAAGGAAAAAGATGTCATCAATGTAACTAGTATATAACCTTGGTTGAAGATCTCGTGTGGTGAAGAACCTTGTTCGAACCTGTGCATGAAGATGTTGGCATACTGAGGTGCAAATTTGGTCCCCATGGCTGTTCCATGTGTCTGGATGAAAAGCTGATTGTTGAAGGTGAAGACATTGTGGTCCAAGATGAAGTGGATGAGTTGTAAAATTGCATCCGGAAACTGGCAGTTGTTGGCATTGAGTACTGAGGCAGTTGCAGCAATACCATTGTCATGGGGGATGTTGGTGTAGAGCGCCGAGACATCCATTGTGACAAGGAGTGTCCCTGGTTCAACTGCTCCATGTGTGCTGAGTTTCTGTAGGAAGTCCGTAGTGTCAAGACAAAAGCTGGGGGTTCTTTGTACAATGGGTTTCAGGAAGCTCTCGATATAGCCGGAGAGGTTCTCACACAGGGTCCCATTGCCCAATACGATGGGATGGCTGGGTATGTTTGCCTCGTGTATCTTTGGGAGGCAGTAGAGATCTCCAATGCGGGGAGAATGTGGAATGAGAGCCCGGAGGGTGTTCTGAAGGTCCGGATCAAAGGTTTTGATCAGAGTGTTGAGTTGACGAGTGTGTTCTTTGGTCGGATCTGCTGGTAACTGTCTGTAGTGTTTCACATTGTTTAGTTGTCGGTACACTTCTTTACAGTAGTCTGTTCTGTTCAGTATGATGGTGGTGCCTCCTTTGTCTGCTGGTTTGATGACAATGTTGCGGTTGGTCTTGAGAGCACGGATGGCCTTGCTTTGTGCTTGGGTGATGTTCGGGTTGTCTTGTAAGTGCGGTTGATGAATCTGGTGTTCACACACCTCCTGATGGCTTAGGCATACATGTCCAGTCGGGGGCAGCGGCCTTCCGGAGGAGTCCAATTGGATTCATTCCTCTTCGGTTGCTGCACTTCGGATCTCTCTGTCAGCTGTTCTGGTTCATTAGCTGTCTCATTGAGTCCGCTTTTGGCCTCTTGAGGTTTGCAAAAGAGCTCATGCAGCCTCATTCGCCTGATGAATTCCTCTGTGTCCGCTGCAAGACTGATTGGGGTCCATTTTGGTGGTGGGACAGAAATTGAGCCCTCGGCTGAGAACTTCGATTTCCTCTGATTGAAGTGTGTAGTCTGACAGGTTAACAATGGATCTCCCTGCGGTAGTGTTGTTTTCTACTGTGGTGCCAAGGGAGGCTTGGTTGTTGCTGGTGGCGGTGCCGAGTTTTTCAAGTTTCCTGTTCTTGGTGTGCATGTAAATGGTGTAGTTTCTTCGTCTCATCTGCTTGGCAAAGTTTCGCAGCTGATCTGTGTCCTGAGCGCAAGTTGAGAATATGTATTCCATTTTACTTTCCAGAGTGCGGCGTTTGCTATACAGCTGGTGTATGAGGTGATTGAGGAATGTGAGAGAGGTGCGACGGCAAAGCCTCTCAGCATAGCCAACGTTGTCTACCTAATACGTTGCAAGAAAGGATGTCCCGAAGCATGGTACATTGGGGAGACCATGCAGACACTACGACAGCGGATGAATGAGCATCGCTCAACAATCACCAGGCAAAACAGTTTCTTCCTGTGGGCGAACACTTCAGCAGTCATGGGCATTTGGCCTCCGACCTGCGGGTAAATGTTCTTCAAGGGGGCCTTCGTGACACACGACAGCGCAGAGTCGCTGAGCAGAGACTGATAGCCAAGTTCCGCACACATGAGGACGGTCTTAACAGGGATCTTGGCTTCATGACACACTATCTGTAACCCCCGTAACTTGCCTGGGTTAGCAAAAAACCTCACTTACTGTGCTGTCTGGAGAAAATACACAATTCTCTAACCAATGCTCAGGATTCCCTTCACACACATTGTTAGCCACTTTAACACTTGAATAGCAGGTTAGATGTAAGGATTCGCATTCTAATCAGCAATCTGTGACTGTCTGTGTTGATATGTGTGCTATTGCAGACCAGAACACTGCATTTGCCTGACGAAAACAGAGTGTCGAAAGCTCGCATATTCATGTATCTATCCAGATATCTCTTGAATGTTGTTTAGAATCTGCTTCCACTGCCTTCTCCGGCAGAGCTTTCTAGGCATTCATCATCCTCTGTATGAAAAACTTGTTCCTTGTCTTTTAAACTTCCCCCTCTCACTCTCAACCTATGTCCCCAGATAACTGACCCTGAGAAAAAGATTCTGACTATCCACTCTGTCCAAACCTGTCATAATCCTTTTAATCTCTACAAACAAATTGTGTCCGTGCTTGTTAAGCTAAAGGGGTGTAATGTGTAAGACTGGATATAATATTGGCATCACAATTTAATTTAAAAATTAACACATTGCTAATTTTTGTTTGCCAATCTGGTGTTACACTTGTGATCTGCCATGAGATGATTGGCCTGCTTGCATCTTAGTTACAGCACCCAATTGTATTCTGTAAACTTTCAAAGCAGTTTCCAATTTGGCCACACATTGTATAGTGGAAGTCCTGTTGCCCAACTGTAACTAGGATGAGAAGCCACACCATAGAATCTACATCAGAGCATTCACCCACAAAATATTGTGAAGAATGTACTGTTAGTTGTTTCCGTGATGGTCATCACGTTTGCTTCACATGCGAAAAGTCCCTGGTTCAATATCGGACCAGTTGAGTTTTGCTCAGTTCATGTGACATGATGGCATAATGGTTAGCTCTGCTGCCTCATAGTGCCAGAAACCCGAGTTCAATTCCAGCCTTGAGTCACTGATTGTGTGGAGTTTGCACCTTCTCCCCATGTCTGTGGGGACTTCCATTGGGTGATCCAGTTTCCTGCCACAATCCAAAGATGTGCGAGTTAGATTGATTGGCCGCATGGAATTGACCCTAGCATCAGGCGGTTTATCAGGGTAAATATGTGGTGTTACGGGATAATGGCCTGGTTGGGGTTGTGGTCGGTGTAGATTCGATGGGCTGAATGGCCTCCTTCTGCACTATAGGGATTCTATGAGTGATGTACCTGTTACGAAGAATAGATTTCAAGCTCAAAACGCCCCGAGAGCAGAACATTCCTTACCCTGTCACATTTACAAATTGCACTTTTATGTACTTTCAACATGTGCAGAGTACATTGGCTAGAAATTTTCAAAGTTATTGCTCTTTAACAAAATACTTACTGTTTTTAGAAAGTAGTAACATTTGAAAATTGCAGCAGTTTAATTAATGATTAGAAACGGAGAAACACATTTGAATTTAGTTTTAAGATTTGGTTTTTTGATGTCACAGTATTGATTCCATTTATATCTTTGCTGGAAATATTTCCATTGAACCATAGAATCCCTACAATGCAGAAAGATGCCATTCTGCCAGTCAGAGAGGCTATTCAGCCTATTACCAGAAAACATAGATAATATGAAAGATTTGAGAAAGAATTTGGAGGTGAAAAACAGGAAAGAAGTTTTCATAGGTACCATTTTCTGAGAGTGATGAGAAATGGATAAAAGAGGAAATCGACTGATTTTTCAGAAACCTCTAAGGCCATCTACTGTTTGCAAATTATTCCCACACCCTAGTAAAGGGAAATAAAGGTTTAATCGACACGCACTCTAACTAGAGAAATGTTAGAAGAGATACTGCTGATCATGAAACTTGCAATGCAGAATCAATTCTTCCATGTCATGAACATCTTTGAATGAATGCACATATAACTTTAATACAATGACTTGAATTTTCCAGCCATTCATTCCTCATCTCTGCTGCCCTGCAGTTCTGAGCAACGCCCTCTCCTCAGTTCTGACCCCTCCCAGCAGGCTGATCCACAACCCCAGCTCCGATGCCCAGCCCCGATTGCTGGCCTCTCTCCGCCTGTCACTCAGCATGAGTGCAGAGTGGCGGCAGGATACTGCACCCCCACTGATCGTCCAAGAGGCCCCGCCCTCCTAAAACCCCATTCCAATTAGGCCCCACCCCTTGTCAATGCCCAATGCCCAGTGGGTTGTGCCAAGGTGCTCCTTGGGCATTGACACTTTGACCGTTGGCAGCATCAGGGGGCCAGGCTAGCACTGCCAGACTGGCAATGCCCGGGGGCACCCCTTTGTTACCCAATCCTCTGTGGTGCCCCGATTGCCTCTCTCCTTGACTCCAGTTGATCCGGGCCACCAGCTCCCCGCATGTGGTGTGCTATAGTAAACCATGCTGGAGTGAACCATTCCTGGCTTGGGTGGGGGGTTGGTGGAACCATTTAAGTGGCCAGATGCATAAGTTATGCAGCTCTGTGCCGATTTCTGGCACGGAGCTAATGTCACTGGAAATCCAGTGCAAACCTCTGCAGTGACCTCCTGCAGAGGTCGTGGTGCCCAGAAGCAAGTCCCTGAAATGGCCTCTTTTCGAGTCTACCAGCCTCCTGTGCTACAAATCAGCGCAGCGTGATGGGAGAATTGCCTCCTATATCTTTACAGTTATATACAGATTCATAAGGATAATGCAAGTTATAAAATCTATTTTGTACTCTAATTGTCACAGTCCATATAAACCAATAGGCAACCTGTGGCCAGACCAACCTCACACTGAAACCAAGCAGTAGATGGACCCAAAATAATTTCTATGGGTTTTCAGTAATTTCCCTGAGACACTTGTCATGCTGTCAGCCAACTGGTCTCACTGGAACTCTACCTCCCACACAAAGGTTTTCAGTCTCTGCCCTCAAGGAACACATCTTGGAGTGTTCTCCCAAATGAAGTTCTCTTTTGAACGTCTTCACCGAGGATCCACCTCTAGGGTTTCAACCCCTCTTACAGGTATACCACTCACATTCAAGTTTTTCCATGCAATAGGCGGGATTTTCCAACCACCCTCTCCCTAGAAACTGGAAAATTCAGACCAAGGTCAATGGACTTCCCATGTTCCCCCCCCCCCCAACCAATCCACTGCCCATTAGGATTCCTGTGGCAGACAGAACAGGAAAACTCGCCCCAATTTCTCAGATACCCAACTATGCCAATGAGACTGTAAGGCCATAAGACAAAGGAGTAGGATTCGGCCACTTGTCCCATCGAGTCTGCTCCACCATTCAGTCATGGCTTATTATATTTCTCATCTCCAGATGAAGATTGGAGAGTGACAAATGTTGTGCCTTTGTTTAAAAACGGCTGCAGAAAAAAGCCTGGGAACCACATACCAGTTAGCCTCACATCTGTGGTGGGAAAGTTGCTGGAAGATATTTTGAGAGACAGGATCTACAGGCATTTAGAAATGCAAGGAATGATTAGGTACAGTCAGCATGGCTTTGTGAATGGAAAATCATGTCTCACAAATACGATTGGGTTTTTTGAAGGGGTAACCAAGAAGATAAGTGAGGGCAGTGCAGTTGATGTTGTCTACATGGATTTTAGCACAGCCTTTGACAAATTACTCCATGGAAGGTTGTTGCATAACATTAAATCTCATAGGATCCAGAGTGAGGTAGTTAAATGGATACAAAATTGGCTTGATGACAGAAGCCACAGGGTGGTTTAAAGGTCTGTTTTTCAAACTGGAGGCCTGAGACCAATGATGTGCCTCAGAAATCAGTGCTGGGTCCACTGTTTTGGTCATTTATATTAATGATTTGGCTGAGAATTTAGGAGGCATGATTAGTAAGTGTGCAGGTGACACCAAGATTGATGGTATAGTGGACAGTGAAAAAGGTTACCTCAGATTGCAACGGGATCTTGATCAATTGGTTCAGTGGGCTGACAAATGGCAGATGAAGTTTAATTTAGATAAATGCGAGGTGATGCATTTTGGTAGATTGAACTAGGGCAGGATTTACTCAGTTAATGGTAGGGTGTTGGGGAGAGTTATAGAACAAAGAGATCTAAGGGTACATGTTCATAGCTCCTTGAAAGTGGAGTCACAGATGGACAGAGTAGTGAAGAAGGCATTCAGCATGCTTGGTTTCATTGGTCAGAACATTGAATACAGGAGTCGGGATGTCTTGTTGAAGTTGCATAAGGCATTGGAAAGGCCACACTTGGTGTATCATGTACAGTTCTGGTCACCCAATTATAAAAAGGATATTACTAAACTAGAAATAGTGCAGAAAAAGATTTACTATTATGCTACCAGGACTTGATGATTTAAGTTATAAGGAGAGGTTCGATAGATTGGGACTTCTTTCTCTGGAGCGTGGAAGGCTGAGGGATGATCTTATTGAGATCTATAAAATAATGAGAGGCATAAATCAGCTAGTTAATCAATATCTTTTCCCAAAGATAAAAAGGGCTGCAAAGAAAAGCCTGGGAACTAGAGAGCATAGTTTTAAGCTAAGAGGGGAGAGATACAAAAAGATCCAGAGGAACAATTATTTCACACAGTAGGTAGTGACTGTCTGGAACAAGCTACCAGAGTTAGTAGTAGAGGCAGTACAATTTTATCTTTTAAAAAGTCCTTAGACAGTTACATGGGTAAGGGATATAGAGGGATATGGGCCAAATGCAGGCAACTGGGGCCAGCTTTGGGGTTTGAAAAAAAGGGGTGGCATGACAAGTTGGGCCAAAGGGCCTGTTTCCATGCTGTAAATACCTATGACTCTATGATGCTGTGACTATGACTCTATTCTCCTGCCTTGTCCCCATAACTCCTGATCCTCTTGTTAATCAAGAACCAATCTATCTCTGTCTTAAAGACACTCAATGATCTGGCTTCCATAGCCTTCTGCAGAAAAGACTCCCCACTCACTGGCTGAAGAAATTCCTCCTCATCTCTGTTTTAGAGGATCGTCCCTTTAGGCTGATGTTGTGTCCTTTGGTCTAGTTTCCCAACTAGTGGAAACATCCTCTCCACGTCCACTCTATCCAGGCCTCGCATTATACTGTAAGTTTCAATAAGGTCCCCCCCCATCCTTCTGAACTCCAACGAGTCCAGACCCAGAGTCCTCAACTATAAAGCAAGCTCTTCATTCCAGGAATCATTTTGTGAACTTTCTCTGAAGCTTTGCAAGGCCAGCACATCCTGCCTTAGATATGGGGCCCAAAACCATTCACTGTACTCCAAATGGGGCCTAACCAGAGCATTATACAGCCTTGCTCTTATATTCTAGCCCTCTCAACATTAATGTTAACATTGCATTTGCCTTCCTAACAGTTGACTGATCCTGCACATTAATTTTGAGAACCTTGAACAAGAACTCCCAAGTTCCTTTGTGTTTCTAATTTCCTAACGATTTCCCCATTTAGAAAATGGTCTATGTCTCCATTCCTCCTCCCAAAGGGCACAGCCTCACACTTTTCCACATTGTATTCCATCTGCCACTTCTTTGCCAACTCTCCTAATCTGTCCAATTCCTTCTGCAGCCCTCTGCCCCCTCCACCACTTCCTCAATACTACCTGTCCCCTACATATCTTTGTATCATCTGCAAACTTAGCAATAGTGCCTTCAGTTCCTTCTTCCAAATCGTTAATGTATATTGTGAAAAGTTGTGGTTCGTCACTGACCCCCAGGCACAGCACTAGCCACTGGCTGCCATCCTGAAAAAGACTCTTTATCTGCGTTCTGCCAATCATCTAATCCTTTATCCATGCCAGTCATGTCAACAGAACACTACTATGTTTGATGTAAGTATTGTTTTTTAGCATAAGGATACATTTAGAATTGTCTTGCTGAAATCCATCTCTTTTGATGCTGTGTCAGCTTTTCAAAATAAAATTAGTCAACTTTAGCTAATCTTTTAGATTGGCATGTGTGTTTGTACAATTCAAATTTTATTATGCTTCATGAATCTCTTCTATGAATTGATAGGGCATCTTGTAACTCACCGCCTACCATCTATTATCCTGCATATAATAGGATCAAACACTCATGGTTATGACTTCATCGGAACATTTCAATTGAATTAATGACTTCCAGCCATCTATTATTCTCTGTTTATCTATCACTCCATTGAATTTGATCAAGGTAGCTAAACATTTTGTAAGTCTTACTGAGAGACACGCATATTCATGTGCATACAGACAGATAGGACATCTGCTTTACAGTTCAAGGCTTTGGAGGCATCACTAATTTGTAGAGTCAGGTCAAGCAGATGTATATTTCTAAAATCTGTTCTACAGATGTCAGTGCTGCAGCAATAAATACGGTGGTGTTTTATTCAGTTCTCCCATATTATTCAGGAAATATAAAAACTGGCTCCCCTTATCCTCCACCAGAACTGTAATCAAAATCTCTCATAATAAGCCCTCATCTGGTGGGCTGCATTGCCTGATTTGTTACAGCAGCAATATCTGCAACTAATTAACCCTAGACTTCGGTACAGATAGAGTAAGGAAAGGATGCAAGTGAGAATAGTAATGGGAATCGTCCCTTCTCCACCCAGCAAAAATCACCTTTCGAACATTTGTTTAAGGTAATGTGAATATGTATTAAAATAATTCACCTAATTTCTATCTTCAACATACAACCTATTGTACTATTGTAATTGAGGTTAATCAGGCAATTTTCCATCCCTGCCCCACACAAATCATTATCCCTCTGCTTCCTGTTGAACCAGTAAATTAATATTTTTCCTTTCATTGCTTCAAATGATTCAATATTTGTACACTAAGTACTATTGACTTCATAAATCGATGGTTTGGCCAGAATGTTATGTTTTCCCAGGGCAGATTGGTCAATGTTATGATCCAGGGGACAGACGACAGGCAATCCATCTGCTCATTAGCCAATTGAGGCCTTTATGTGTCCAATTAATGATCAATTGTTCAATCCCTGCCACAATTATTCGCATTTCAGGCAGAGGCTGATACTAACTGGAAGGTCTGGCAGCTTTCACTGCTCCGGCTAATGGCAGAAAAGAGTGTACCTTCTTAATGAGAACTGTTCTCATGCATTAACAAGCTGTTTGTTACTCTGCACATGTATTGCCTACATCGTTATTAAATCACACAATTCCCTTAATGGTACTTCTGTGAATTTCAGACATTCACACCGTTCAGCCCCTTAAACCTCCAGCAAACTCTCTCTAGCGGTTGCATAAGATTCTGATCATGGCTTCTTCCATTGTGTCTTCACACCCAATATGTTATGAATCAAATAGGGATTGGGTTATTTTGGATTTGGCAATGTGTAATGAGGAAAGTTTAATAAATGATCTCAAAGTTGAGAATCCCCTAGGAAGTAGTGACCACATTATGATATAATTTGGCAGTCAGCTTGAGTGAGAGAAAATTGGGACTGAAATATCAGTGGAAGAAAGAAAGAGAAGGCAGATTATTATTTAAATGAAGGGAGACCACAGAAAACTGAAGCATAAAGGAACTCAGAGGTCCTTGATCTTGAAACTCAGAGAACTAGAATACAGGTGTTGAATTGTAATAGTGAAGGCAAAAGGAATGTTGGCTTTTATTTCAAGGATGCTGGAGTATAAATCAAAAAGATGTTAACTGCAACTGTACAAAATACTAGTGAGGCCACATTTAGAATATTGTAGACAGTTTTGGTCCCCTTATTCAGGGAAAGATATGTTGTTATTGGAGGCAATGCAGAGGAAGTTTATTAAGATGGTAAGGACTGCAATATGAGGAAAGATTAAACTCATTGGGTCTGTACGTCTTGGAGTTCAGAAGAATGAGAGGTGATATGATTGAAACATATAAAATTCTTAAGAATGCAGACAGGGTAAATGTTAGGAGAATGTTTCTACTCTTGAGAGAAAGTAGAATTATCGGGCATAGTCGTAGAATTAAAGGGGTGTTCATTTAGACAGATAGGAGCAAGAATTTCTTCCATCAAACAGTGGGGAAACTTTGAAATTCTTTGCGCCAGGAAGCAGAGAAGGCTGAGTCTTTGAACACTGAGATTGATAGGTTTTTAATCAGTAGGGGAATTAAAGGTTACAGTATTAAGGCAAGAATGTGGACTTAATGAGTGTTAGATCAGCCATGATCTAAATGGAGAAGAAGATTCAAAGGACCAAAGGGCCCACTCCTGTTCCTAATTCTTATGGTCATATGGTCTTATGAATAGATTATCTTCCACTGCTTTCACTCCAGGAAGATCATTGTCCATGCTGTCAGTGTTGATACTCTTTTGGGACCATGAAAATGCCACATGGCAACCATTTGTATCTCATAATAAACAGCCAGAATGTAGTTAGAAAGTTGCTGATTTCATCCAGTTTCATTTGTCAGTAATCATCCTTTGCATCTACAGTAGTAGAGATCGTTTCCTTGGCAAATTGTGGCAAATTCTTTCACTGGTTGGTATGGGTTAGTGAGATCTCTTCAGCACATTATTTAGATTATTTGGGTATATGTATATTCTAAGCTTTCTAGGCTATTTCACTAATACTGTGCTGCTGATCCATTCTGTGGCATTGTCACTTTCTTTGTTGCTTTCTTCTATTCCAGCTCTTCCAACAGCCTCAGAACTTCTGCACATGTGCATTGCTTTGTTGAGAGTAAGCTTCTCCTCTCTCAGTAGTCTTGCTCTCGCAACAGGAAATCTTATTTCTAAGACAATTCTTTCTTTAATGAGATCATCCTTTAGTTGCCTGAAATCACAGGATTCAGCAAGTTGTGTTTGCAATGCAATGAATTTTTTTTTCGGCTTGGGCCCCAGCGTTGAATACATAGCACTCATAAATTTCGCTCACTTTGGGTTCAAAGCATGTCTTCAAGGCTTTCAAAATCTTTGCTGTCTGTTTTACGTTCTTTAGAGAGATTTAAGGTGGAATACAATTTGTAGCAGTCACTCCCCATCAGTATTAAAACTGTTGCTACTCATATCGGCTCCAATTCATTGATTAATTCTGTTACAGTCTCTTGCTTTAGCATTGCAAGTGGAAAAACTGACAGTTCTGCCACACATGGAGTCATAGAATCCCTATAGTACAAAAGAAGGCCTTTTGGCTCATTGGATCTGAACCAGCTGTGAAGTAGTACGTATGAAGCAGTGGCATGATGGGAAAATTGGTCAAGTATTTGGTATAAAATAAGGAAAACTGACACCATATAACCTAAGGCATGAATAAGGCCAGAGAAGATCAAGACCTGATAAGGCTGACTCTGCATAACCTAGGCTGTATGAGTATGACAAGATAAAGACTGGAATGAAGGAGTCACTGACCTTCTTCATAGAGGTATGACCGATGAGACAAAGAGTTTTAGGAAGTCAGCAAGTTATGCCATTTTTTATGACATTGCTTATGATGTTACTATTGATCAAATTTCTGAATAAGCTCTGGTCATGCAAACTGGTCATGATTATGTATAAATACTGAACTGATTCTTTATGTAAGCATGGATTTGTGAAGGAATTAGCAAGTCAGAACGATGGCTCGCCAAACTCAAGTTACAGCCACTACTGCATGCAGTCTTTCGTAAATAAAGGCTAGTTATTTGGTCAGAACAAATTTTGTTGAGTCTCTCTGCCAGTCAAGAAGCAGGAAAAATTTCTACTTCAACACAACCACAATCCCACCCAGGCCTTATTCCTATAACCCTCATTTCCCTGCTAATCGCCCTGATGCTAACGGTAAATTTTGCATGAATAATCAACATAACATGTACATCTTTGGGATGTGGGAGAAACCAGAGGACCCGGAAGGAACCCACACAGACATGGGGCAAATGTGCAAACTCCACACAGACAGTGACCAGAGGCCAGAATTGAACCTAGGTCCCTGATGCTGTGAAGCAGCAATGCTAACTACTGTATCACTGTGCTGCCATAGCCTTTCATTTTGACGGGAATGGGGAAAGGAGAATTGACAGCCATTTGGGACTCACGCAATGATTTCCTTGCAGTGTTCAAATCATGTTTGCTTGTCAGTGGCCTTTTCCAGCAGCTTTTAGGAGGTTTGAACATTTCTGCAATCCATTTTCAGCCTCCATGGTTTCTCAAAACTCAATTTTAGCTTCATGTCTGACATCATTGGTGAGATTTTACAGCTGCGCCACTCCAAAACTGGAAAATTTTACCCAAGATCAACAGACCTTTGTATGGTCCACCTGCCCACCACAATTCGTGTGATGAGTGGGATGGGAAAGTTCGAATCATAGTATGAGCCAAAGAAGTATTGCTATTGTGATACAATCTTTATTGAGCTGACTGTCATATGTGTCCCCCAGGCCTTATGCCTCTTGGCAGAGGTTAAATACTATGGCAAATTTAAGGGCGTCCAAATGGTCAATGGATAGGCATATGGATAACATTGGAATAGTTTAGGTTAGAGGGTCATTAGATTGGTTGCACTGGTCGGCACAACACTGAGGGCCAAAGGGTCTGTACTGCACTGTCATGTTCTATGTTCTATGGCAAGCCAGATAGGACAGTTCCTACATAATTGCATTAGAAAACCCAACTTCAAGCGTTGAGGTTGGAAAATATGGCTAAGGTACAAATCAGTCCTGAACTAATTGAATAACAGCGCAGACATAAGGAGCCAAAATAATCGATTCTCCTCCTTTGGAGTTTTTCCTCAAACTTCAAACTTCTCCAGAGTGAAAAGTTCAACCTCTCCATGGCTTCAGTGGAAACTATAGACTTTTAAACCAGATATCAATCTCATATCCCACCTGTCCTAAAATATTTTCCAAAACTTAGACACTAATGTCAGTAGCCCCAGGAGATGTTTTGTTCATTAAGGATAATTGGTGAGAAATCCAGAGTTTTAGAACTTAGGTAACTGAAAGCATGGCCACAAATGCTGGAGCAACTTAAATCAGAGATGCTCAAGAGACCAGAATTGGAAGCACATGGGGATCTCAGAGAGTCATGGCACTAAAAAGATTATAAAGATAAACAGCGAGTAGAGTATGGAGGGATTTGAAAACAAGGATGAGAATTTTAAAATGAAGATGTTGCTTGACAGTTAATACAGGATAATGAGTAATCAGGGCTTGGTGCACTTTAAGATACAAGCAGCAGAATTTTGGATTCCATTCAAGGGATGAGGGCTTCACTAGTTAGGCCAATACGTATTGCCCATCCCTATGTTTCCTGAGGAAGTGGTGATGAACTGCCTTCCTGAACCGCTGCAGTCCATGTGGTGAAGGTATACTCACAGTGCTGTTAGGAAGAGAATTCCAGGATTTTATGCAGTGACAGTGAAGGTGATACATTTCCACATCAGAATGGTGAGCAGCTTGGAGGGGACTTCTAGGTATTGGTGCCCCCATATGTCTGTTGCCAATGTCCTGGTGGTAGGTTTGGAAAGTGCTGTCCAAGGACCCTGGGCATATTCTTGCGGTTCATCTTGCAGATGGTACTTACTGCTGTTATTGTGTGTCAGTGGTGGAGGGAGTGAATGTTTGTGGATGGAGTGCCAATTAAATAGGTTGCATTGTCCTGGATGGTGTCAAGGCTGTTGAGTGATTTTGGAGTTATTTTCATCCAGGCAAGTGGAGAGTATTCCATTACACTCCTGACTTGCATTTTATAGACTGTGTACAAACTTTGGGGAAGTAAGCAATTGAACTATTCGCTGCAGAATTCTAAACTTTGACCAGCTCTTGTATTTATATGGCTAACTTAGTTAAGGTTCTGGTCGAGGTAGCACCCAGGATGTTGATGAAGGGAGTTTAAGTAATGTTAATATCATTGAATGTCGGGGGGGGTAGAATGTGGGAGAGCAGCCAGGAGTGCATTGAAATTATCAAGTCTAGAGATAATGAAAACAAGAGTAAGAGTTTCAACAGCAGATATACTGTGGCAGGGATGACAGTAGATGGCCTTAGTGAGGGTTTGAATACATGATTGGAAGCTCATTTTGGAGTCAGATATGACACCAGGATTACAAACAGACTGGTTTGGTCTCAGGTTGTTGCCAGGGAGAAGGATGAAGCTAGCGGCTAGGAAATGGAATTTGGAACAGGTACCTAAATCAATGGCTTCAATCATCCAAATATTTGGAGGCAATTTCTGATTATCCAGTACTGGATGTTGAGTAAATAATCTGACAAGTTAACAGTAGTGATGGAGGCAAGAGAGGTGGTGGTGATGATATAGAGTCTGCTATTTGTGAAAACCACTGTGCTTTCAGATGGTGTCACAATGGGGCAGCACGCAGCTGAGAAACAGGAGGGGATCAAAGTCAGGATTGGAAGAGGTGCCATTTTAAGTGATTCTCTAATTACATTGGGTAGGTACGAATATCCTCTCTATTATAGCAGTTCTATCAGCACCATTGACTTCATGACCTGCAGTCATGATGTAGAGATGCCGGCGTTGGACTTGGGTAAGCTCAGTAAGTGATGTTGTCAGACCTCTTACTGAGTTCACGACCTGCAACATCATCAGGTAGAATGGAGCAACTGCTTTCACAAATATAAACAAGCTAATTTTCAGTTGATGATTAGTAGACAGGTGTTAAGTGCTTGGATATTAAGATGAGCAGAATTGGGCTTTGATCAGTAGTGAGATGTTAAAATGTTTGGATGCTTGTTAATCATAGTTGCTGACAGGATAAAGCATTGTCGGAACATTATTCTTTCACTATCTGGTTCAGTTTATGTCAATGAGGGCATGATATTCTCCCTTTAGAATTCTATGGTGTGAATAATATCATGTTGGAAGCAGCGCAATGGTGATTGATGTGGGAGGACTGACACACTGCATAGAGGGGGAATGCAAGCCAGCACCTACAATCCTCAAGATAGTGACACTGACTCTCTGAATCATTAAACCTCATGTGCAATAAGTCATTGAGATTTCGTGACACAGCTGATGGTGTCCCTGCCTCTGAGACTGAAGTTTTAGATTGGTGTTTTGCACCAAGGCTAGATAGTCGAGGTGTTCATAATGCCATCAAACAACTTGATTAACAACCTGCAAATCATTTCAATACATGCCAATGGCAGGCAGTTAAAGCACGAGAATTCCCTGGTCAGCCATATAATGGAAAGTAAATTGGACTATCTACCATTACCATCCATAGCTGCAGACTGTAACATGAATGTGAAAGTGCATTTTGCCACACTATCACTGACTCCTTGCATGATCTGTAACATACCATCACACTCAGTCATTAAGAATAACAGAGTGGACCTGGAGGGTCTCCATTCATTTGCTTGTCTTATACATTAAGAGATTTTGGACAGGTTGCTCATATCTGAAATGTGACAAAGATCACATGACACAAAAGGGGGATATCCTGCAATAAAGGTGATCATCCGGATTAGATAAAATAATATCACAGCTGAGAAGCGCACAAGCAGATAATGGTCTGACTAGTAACAGACCTGAAAATGACAGGAAAAGTGAGAATGAATTGGAAGGAAATGTAAGTAAGGCGTACATTTAACCCCCTGCTATCAAAGGATACTGCCTTAACCACCTGTGGAAAGGAAATCTCCTTCTTTCTGAATCAGTTGGAGTTCTTCCAATCATGCCACTTGGCCTCAGAAATGCCTCAGCCACCTTCCAAAGACTGCCAAACCAGACGGTGGTGGACCAATCCATCTGTATTGCATGTTGAGACAATCTCCAAGTTTATAGTGGCATCTGAGAAACTCACTCAGAGCAATTGGAAACCTTCTTCCAGAAATTACAGTCAGCAAGCAGACCCAGTAGTCAATCTCACAAGGAGCAAGTTTGCTACGCTCAGGTAACCTACTTATTATTTTATAAAGGATGTGATGATTGGGTGCTTAGAAAATGTAAACGGGATTAGACTCAGTCAACATGGATTTATGAAAGGGACATCATGCTGAAGAAGCTTACTGGGTTTTGAGAATGTAACTAACATAATAATAGAAAAGGAGAATCAGATTTTAGAAAACTTTTAATAAATTCCCAAATAAGAAGTTAGTGTGCAAAATCAAAGCACATGGGATTGGGAGTAGTACATAGGCATGAATGGATAATTAGTTAGACATGAAATGGGTCTTTTTCTAAGTGGCAAGCAGTGACTAGTGGGGTTCCACAGCTATTTGTGCTTAGGTCCCAGCTGTTCACAATATACATCAATATCTTGGATGAGGGAACCAGAAGTAGTATTTCCAAGTCTGGAGGTGACACAAAATTTGGTAGGAAAGTGAGAGACGAGGAAGATGTTAAGAACCTTAAAGATGATTTAGACAAGTTGAGTGAGAGGGCAAATACACGGCAGATGCAGAATAATATGGATAAATATCAAGATATTGCTTTGGGAGCAAAAACAGAATTGCTGAGTGATTAAAAGATTGGAAAATGTTGATGTACAAAGAGACCTGGGTGTCCTTGTACACCAACCATTGAATGCAAGCATGTAGTTGCAGTAAGCAAATGATATGTTAGTCTTCATTGCAACAGATTTGAGAGTACAGGAGCAAAGAATCCTTACTGTAGCTGTACAGAGCCTTGGCAAGACCATACCTGGAGTATTGTGTGCAGCTTTGATCTCCTTATCTAAAAAAGTATATATTTGCCATGGAGGGAATGTAGTAAAGGTTCACCAGAATGATTTCTGAGATGTCATGATTGTTACATGAAGAAAAATTGGATTGCATTCACTGGAATTTAGAAGATTGACAGAGAGTCTCATTGGAATATATAAAATTCAGACAGAGCTGGACAGATTGGATACAGTGCTGTTATTTCCTGTGGCCAGGGGCTCTAGAATGAGGGGTCACAGTCTCAGGACACAGAATAGGCCATTTAGGACTGAGATGAGAAGAAACTTCTTCATTTGGGAGTAGTAAATCTGTGGAATTCTCTACCAGAGAAGGCTGTGGAAGCCAAGTCACTGACTACATTTAATAAGGAAATAGATAGATTTCTAGACTTGAAAGGTATCAAGAAGTATGGGGAAAGTGCAGAAAAATGGAATTGAGATCACAGATCAGCCACAATCATACTGAATAGTGGAGCAGGTTTAAAGGACCAAATTACCTACTCCTGCTCCTATTTATCAAAGGACATCATGCTCAACAAGCTTCTATGACTCATGGCATGTCAAAGAAAAGTACTCCCATTCCCACAACAAAATGGGGAATCGTGATATTTTTAGGGATGTGTGGACTCTACTACAGGTTCATCCTAAACTGCAGCACTGTAGCTGTCCCATTGATACACCTATCACAGACAAAAAATGAAAGTAGAATGGAACAAGAAATGCCAGACTGAAAGCCATTTGTAATGTTCTATGTCAAGAGTTGTGGGTTTTACACAAAAAGAAAAAAACATGGTTTGCACATATACATCCAAACAATGACAGATTTATTCTAGGACCTCTTGCCTGCACAGTATAAACTGAAAGTTTATAAACTGAATAGTATAAACTGAAAGTAAAACAGCTGCCTCCTCAACACCCTAATGACATCACTATCAAATCACGTGATCAGCTCTTAAAGCAACCTGCAACTACTTAAATATATAATATCTCTTCCCCTTAACTTTTGCAATCATGACAATAAATTACTACAATGTTACACATAGGATTAATGATGCCCTAGACACAGTACTATGCATCATTATACACAGTCAATAAGAAAATTGATATCTGTTTTGAATAATGACTATGCGTCTGTTTATTTATGAAAGTAAATTCTAAATGATTAAAAATGCAAACATTCTTAGCTGCCCAGTGATAAACTCAAAGCACTCAATTCACTGGAAATCATATTTGGAGTTCCTGGTATAGATTTGGATGAGTGCAGGACGCCCTCTGTTGGTGCTAAAAAAAAGATCGAAGTTCAATGGCATTTTAAAAATATACAGATGTTGTAAGAGGCAGAACAGTGGGACGTCAATTCATATAGCCCAAGAAAAGGCGAAGAAGTTCTATGGCCTATTCACACTCTTTGCTAAAGCTACAGAGGGAGAAGATTAAGATGTTATTGGAAAAAAGAGAAAGGAACGTTGCAGACAAGAATCTGCAGGCAAGTGACAAAGTGGCAGCCATGTTCATTCACTGTTGATATGGAAGCTTTGCTTCTTGAAGTAATTGCAAGGAATTGCTCCTGCCTGGCACCATAACCATAGGTCAGTACTATACTATGTTTGCAGAGTGGTACACACAGGCTTGAGACTGCTGCTGGTCAGGAATGTTACTATCTATGCCACTCATACTCTCTCTACTATAATAAGCAAAATATGCAGATGCTGGAATCTGAAACAAGAAATCTCTCCTTACAGATGTTGGCAGACCTGCAGAGTTTTTCCAGCATCCTCTGTTCAATACTGTCTTTGTAGTCTCCATACAGCAGATGGCGCAGTTCTGTATCCACCTCACTGTTGAGCGGTTCCTGAAGGGAAAACCGCCAGTTCAAAGGGGACTTCCAACTGATGTCGAGATTGAGGGTGGTGAGAACATTTACAGTTTCCATCCTCTGTCACCGAGTGCCTACAACCTAAAAATTGAGGAAAAATTGTGAAAAGGGGCAAGGGCAGGCGTCACATCTGCAACCCTGTCAGCCTCACTGATTGCATTGGATCACAGGGGGTGGGATCCCAGAGGGAATCTTGCCAATGCCATTTTATGCACCCAATCTCCATCTCAGAACCATCATGTGATTCTTTATATTGTACAGTGGGGTTTTCCCAGGCGTGTACTAACTCTTGCTCTGCCCAAACGCCTTTCATTCTCATGCCACATCAAAAGGTGCCAAAAAGCAAACCAGCCAGCACTAGAAACAATAACAAACATTTCATACACTTTGAGGTAGAAAAGAAGATTAACAACATCCCTAAGAGCTTTTAACAGTTAACTGACGGAAAATGTTAAATGGCAACAAGGCTAATGGTACTTCTATCTGATGCAGCCTCCTGGTCATTCTGAATGTCAGTTTCAACCCAACATTCATTCAGAGGGAGTTCTGAGGAGATGACAGTGGAAAATTCCACTTTGGCTATTGATTGGGTGTTTTCCATACAGAAAGCAAGTTTAGTGATTGCTGTCAATTATCAACACTACAACAAAACAAAATTGTAGTGAGGCCTTATAGAGGCAACGATTTGGTTCAGTTCGTCTCCCATCCTATTTTCCCCTTGCAGGCAACATGATTCTCTGCAAAACTGTGCACCATATGCAAGGATGAAGTAAGCCTTGTGTAGATGATCTAAGGGACAATTATATTTAGAGTAGACATCTTGTGCCACCCTATGGCAGTCATGTGATATTACATACACTTTAGGAAGCCTGTGGCATAGTGGTATTGTCATTGGACGAGTAATCCCAAGACCCAGGGTAATGTTCTTGGCACCCAGGTTCGAATGTGATGGCAGATGGTGAAATTTGAATTCAGTAAAAATCAGAAACCAGACCCATCTGGGTCACTAAAGTCCTTTAAGGAAGGAAATCTGTTCTAACTTGGTCTGGACTACGTGTGATTCCAGAACCACAGCAATGTGGTTGAATCTTAAATGCTGTCTGAAACATCCCAGCAAACCACTCAGTTTAAGGGCAATTAGGGATGGACAATAAATGCTTACCTAGCCAAGGGCAGCATGGTGACACAGTGGTTAGCACTGCTGCCTCATAGCGCCAAAGACCCCCCAGATTCAATTCCTGACTTGGTCACTGTCTGTGTAGAGTTTGCACATTCTCTCCGTGTCTGTGTGGGTTTCCTCCAGGTTCTCTGATTTCCTCTCACAGTCCAAAAAACATGCTAAATTCTCCCTCAGTGTACCTGAGCAGGCAACGGAATGTGGCGCTTCAGGGATTTTCATAGTAATTTCATTGCAGTGTTAAGGTAAGCCTACGTGGGACTCTAATTAAAAAAAACTTTAAACTTTTTGATGCCCAGATCCCCTGAACAAACAAAAATACTGTTAATCAAAGGAGTTGGGAAGAATGAAAATTCCAGGATAAAATTATCCCTTTGCTCAATGGGATCAAAATGCTTTTCTTAATCTTGTAATTTATGGAAGAGATGTTAATTTTGATTTCTCTAATATCACGCACTGAAAAAATAATGGATGATTGAATTAAAAAGGAATTGTACACAGCTGCAGTTCCCTATCAGAAACACAAACAGTACATGAAATGGTCAGAATCAGTCAACAACAACAATTTGCATTTATATAGGCCAGAATTCTCCAGCCATTCATGTCCCGGCGCCACTGCCAGCAAGAACGAAGAGATTGGCACTCAGACAAATCTCCGCTGACTGCTGTAAGACTGGAGAATCTGTCTCAGAATATCCTTAATGTGGCAGAATGACCCAAGGTGCTTCGTAGGAATATTATTGAATAATATCTTACACCAATTCACATCAGGACATACTGGAACAAGGCTTCTTGGTCTTTTGGCTAAGACCAAGCGTCAGATCAAGCCCAAGGTGAGGTGTAATGCCTTATCTTGTTAGCTTGGATCTTATTTGTCTCTCTTATGGGGACCTTGAATTGAATTCAATTGGATTTTGAATTTGGTTTTTGGAACATGCAAGGAATGGATTTGGATTTGCTCCATTCTGAGCACCAGCATTATAACTTTAAGAGGTTTATGTGTTGAAAATAGGGCATGTCTGGGCCAATCGCTAGAGGCTGTGGGAAAAGTCAATGGGATGACCATGCAAAGGTAGTATGCACTGAAAAATGCCAGTCAGCTTTTGAAAAGCTGAAGGCTATTATAAAATCAAGCCTCGGGTTCACAGCCCCAGACTTTAACCAGGCCTTTAAAATGGTGATGATGCAAGTGACCTTGGGGTATCATAGAATAGAAATCCTACAGTAGAGAGTAAGGCCATTCAGTCCATTGATTCAGTACTGAGCACAATCCCATCCAGGCCCTATTCCCATAACCCTCATTTATCTTGCTAATCCACCTGATAGTAGGGTCAATTTAGCATAGCCAATCAACTTAACCCACACAACTTTGGACTGTGGGAGGAAACCAGAGCACCCGGAGGAAACCCACGCAGACCAGGGGAGAAAATCCAGGCTCCACACAGACAGTGACCAGAGGCTGGAATTGAATCTGGCTCAATGACACTGTGAGGCAGCAGTGATAATCACTGTGCCACCATGCCAGCTCAACAGGGTAGTGGTTGTTCTACAGGAGAATGAACCTGGAATAGAGAGTACTGTTGCATACTTCTCTACAAAGCTCAATAAGCATCAGAAATGTTACTCTACAGTAGAGAAGGAAACCCTGAAATCGTTACTGCCTCTCAAACACTTAGAGGTATACGTCTGACACGGGTACAGAGAGATCACAACTTATATCGACCACAATCTGTTAACTTCTGTGGAAAAATGTATTTTCGGAGACTTCATTAGTGAACAATAAAGGATTTATTTACAAGGATCAACAAGAGCCGTACATATCTAAAATACCTGTGCCTAAGAAAACTCCTTCCCCTGGGCTGATTCTCCACTCTGAGTCCCCATTGGTCATCCAGACGAAGTGACATTTACTCTACTCTTAAAGGGACAATCAGCACACCCAGAACACCAAGTAATTTCACAGAACTTCATTCATCCAACTGCAACACTTAAAAATCCTGAGAAATCAATTGTGATTGTGGACACCTTGTCCAGAACGTAAAGAAGCCCAGTTAGGGGCTTTCAGAAAAAGATTGAATTGATCCTTGCACAGAGTGAATGCTTGTGGAGAGTGTTTTTTTTTTCCCCTTTTGTAATGAAATGAGAACAAATCTGATTTCAGAGGTGAGGATGTGTCATAAAAATGAAGGAAAAACACCAAATTATGTCTGGAAATATTGGACTTTAAATAAAACCTGAGTCTAAAAAAAAATGGACAAACAAGTCACTGACACAGCTTGGAAGTGAGAGAAGGAAAGTTAAAGGAGATTTAAGGGCAAGTTTTTTTCACACAGAGCGTTAGTGAATGCCTAGAACGCACTGCTGAAGGAAGTGGTGGAAGCAAATTCTATAACAACATTCAAGGGGCACCTGAATAGATACACAAGTAGGCAGGGAATAAAGTACCAGATAGAGGGAGGAAAATATTAGAACAGAGAGGCATCTGTGTCGGCACAGACTTGGGCTGAAGGGCCTGTTCCTGTGTGGCACTGTTCTTTATTTTTTGCTACATTGTCATTCTCTAAAAGAGAATGGAATCACACACTGTTACCAGACTAGTTAATTGCCATCTCCAATGGAGGCAAATGGACACTCTGGTCATCTCATCAAAAGATTCTCACTGAAATTCCCAGATGGATTTTGTGGATTTGTTTCCCCACTCGGAATATGCAGAGAATGGGTTACAAGCCAGCTTTCCCAGATTATCTGGCTGTGTGAAGGTTTGACATTGAAATAAAAGCCACAAGCACTCTAACCATTTGCAAGTACAATCCCGATCTCTCTCTCTCTCTCTCTCTCTGACTGTGGAAGTCAGCCAAGCCAGAAATGGCCACAGCTGAAAAGAGAAATGGGAAGCTTCTCCAGCAAACTACAGAAACTTTGGATCATAAAATTGACTATTTGCCTGCTGAACAATTTGGGTATATTCCAGTCGGACAGTGAGAAATTGAAGGGTCTCTCCCAGATCAACAACTTTGGGAAACCTCACCTGGGATATCTTGTAAGATTAGTGGATGTGTCTGGAAGATGGAGGAAACAAAGGATAGAATTTTTTTAAAGAATTTGACAGTTCTCAAGAGCATATACTTCAGTGCAAGGAATATAGCAAATATTCCTTGCATGTGAGCTGAGGACACAGTTGAAACATGCCAGTATGAGACACTGCTTAAAGAGGGATTGGAGTAATAGCTCAAAGTTCCTGGTTACATGGTTTTCAGATAAGTTGGCCAGGGGATCCAAAAGGAGGGTGGATGATAATTTCAAATAAATAATTACAATTGTGAGAAGAGTTGATGTGTTAAAAAGATCATCAAATGAGACCACGTGGATTGAGCTAAGGAACAAGAAAAGGGATAGACACATTAGCAAAGCACATATAGAGGTAAATCACAGAAAATCAACAACATAGTAATAGCAGAGGATTTTAATTACCTCAACATTAACTAGGAAAGTTTTCGTTGAAAATAATAAAGGGAAACAAAATTCTCGAGGTGCATTCATGAGAATCTTTTTTAGGCCAGTATGTAGCAAATCCAACAAGATAGGATACGGTTCCAGGCTTATTTTTAGGGAATGAAACTGGACAAGAATTTGGGCAGGTAGAAGGAGTGACATTGAAGGAATATCTTGGTGATAACAATCATAATTCAGTTAGTTTTAACATAATTATGGAAAAGAACAAAAGAACAAGGATAAAGTTTCTAAATTGGGATAAGGCTAACTTTATGAAAAGTGATTTAGTAAAAGTGGACTGGAAACAATTACTTGAAGGTAAATCAGTGTTTGAGCAGTGTGACACCATAGAAATAACAGAAACATTGCTTAAAGAGGGATTGGAATGACAGGTCAAAGTTCCTGGTCACAGGGTTTTCAAATGAGATAGTGAGCAGGAACAAAAGGAGGGGGATAGTACACAAAGGTTGGTGGAATTGTAGATAACAATGAAGACCGTCAAAGGATACATCAGGATATAGATTGATTGGAGACTTGGGCTGACAGATGAGAGACAGAGTTTAATCTGGACAAATGTGTGGTAATGCATTTTGGAAGGTCTAATACAGATGGAAAATATACAGTAAATGGCAGAGCTCTTAAGAATATTGAGTCACAGAGTCATAAAGGTTTACAGCATGGAAACAGGCCCCTTGGCCCAACTTGTCCATGTTGCCTTTTTTTTAAACCCCTAAACTAGTCCCAGTTGCCCGCATTTGGCCCATATCCCTCTATACTTATTTTACCCATGTATCTGTTTAAACGTTTTTTAAAAGACAAAATTGTACCTGACTCTACTACTACCTCTGGTAGCTTGTTCCAGACACTCACCACCCTCTCTGTGAAAAATTGCCCTTCTGGACCCTTTTATATCTCTCCCCTCAGCCTAAATTTATGCCCTCTAGTTTTAGACTCTCCTACCTTTAGGAAAAGATATTGACTATTTAGCTGATCTATGTCCCTCATTATTTTATAGACCTCTATAAGATCACCCCTCAGCCTTCTACGCTCCAGAGAAGAAAATCCCAGTCTATTCAGCCTCTTCTTATAACTGAAATTATCAAGTCCTGGTATTATTCTAGTAAATCTCTTCTGCATTTTTTCTAATTTAATAATATCTTTTCTGTAATATGGTGACCAGAACTGTACACAGTATTCCAGTGTGGCCTGACCATTGTCTTGTATAACATCAACAAGATGTCCCAACTCCTGTATTCAATGTTCTGACCAATGAAACCAAGCATGCTGAATGCCTTCTTCACCAATCTGTCCACCTGTGACTTCACTTCCAAGAAACTATGAACCTGTATCCCTAGATCTCTTTGTTCTGTAATTCTCCCCAATGCCCTACCATTAACTACGTAAGTCCTATCTGGTTCAATGTACCAAAATGCATCACCTTGCATTTATTTAAATTAAACTCCATCTGCCATTCGTCAGCTCACTGGCTCAATTGATCAAGATCTCATTGCAATTTGAGATAACCTTCTTCACTGTCGACTATGCCTCCAATCTTGGTGTCATCTGCAAACTTACTAACCATGCCTCCTATATACGCATCCAAATCATTAATATAAATGACAAATAACAGTGGACCCAGCATCGATCCCTGAGGCACACCACTGGTCACAGGTCTCCAGTTTGAAAACAACTTCTGCAACCATACTCTGCTATCTGTCATCAAGCCAAATTTGTATCCTTTTAGCTACCTGGATTCCATGAGATTTAACCTAATGCAGCAACCTAGCATGCAGTATCTTGTCAAAGGCCTTGCTAAAGTCCATATAGACAACATCAGCTGCACTGCCGTCATTTATCTTGTTGGTTACCCCTTCAAAAAACTCAATCAAATTGACATGATTTTTCTGCTCACCAAGCCATGCTGACTGTCTCCAATCAGTCCTTTGTGTCTCTAAATGCCTGTAAATTCTGTCTCTCAAAATACCTTCCAACAACTTATCCACCACAGATGTGAGGCTCATCAGCCTGTACTTCCCTGGTTTTCCCCTAAAGCCCTTTTTAAACATTTGCCACTCTCCAATTGTCAGCACCTCACCTGTGACTAATGATGATTCTAATATCTCTGCTAGGGGACCCGCGCTTTCCACCTCAGCCTCCCACAATGTCCTGGGATACACTTTATCAGGTCCCAGGCATTTATCAACCTTGATGCACTTTAGGATTTCCAGCACCTCCTTCTTTGTAATATGTACATCCTTAAGTCATCACGATTTATTTCCCCAAGTTCTAACATCCATGCTTTTCTCAACAGTAAATAATGAAGTATTCATTTAGGATATCACTCATCTCTTGTGGATCCGCACATAGATGACCTTGTCGATTCTTAACAGGCCCTACTATCTCCCTAGTTACTCTTTTGGCCTTTATATATTTGTAGAGACTCTTTGGATTCTTCTTTGCCTTTCTGCCAAAACAATCTCGTGTCCCGTTTTTGCCCTCCTGATTTCTCTCTTAACCCTAATCTTACATCTCCTATATTCTTCAAGGAGTTCACTTGTTCCAGCTGCCTATGCATGTCATGTGCCTCCTTCTTCTTCATGACCAGGGCCTCAATATCCCAAGTCATCCATAGTTCCCTACTTCCACCAATCTTGCCCTTCACTCTAAGAGGAATGTGCTTACCTGAACCCTGGTTAACATACTTTTGGAAGAATCCCATTCAAAGGTGTTCCTTTGCCTTCCCAAAGACTCCCCCAATTAACTTTTGAAAGCTCCTATCTGACACCATCAAAATTGGCCTTGCTCCAATTTAGAATTTTAACTTTTGGGCCAGACCTATCATTCTCCATAACTATCTCAAAACTAATAGAATTATGGTCACTGTTCCCAAAGTGATCCCTCACTAACGCTTCTGTCACCTGCCCTTCCTTATTTCCGAGAGGAAGTCAAGTTTTGCCCCCTCTCTAGTCAAGCCATCTACATACTGAATGAGAAATTCCTCCTGAATACATTCAACAAATTTCTCTCCATCCAACCCTCTAATACTATGGCTGTCCAGTCAATATTGGAAGGTTAAAATTCCCTTCTATTTCTCGGAGCTATTCACTCCTCAATTATCTGCTGACTATTTGGAGGCCTATAGTTCAATCCTATCAAATCCTATCCCCTTCTTATTTCTCAGATCTACCCATATAGACTCAATGGCCAAACACTCAGATGTATCCCCTCTCAGTACTGCTTTGATGTTTTCCCTAATCAAAAGGGGCAAAGGAATCTGGGTGTATAGGTACACATGTCACTGAAAGTGGCAATGCAGATGAACAAGGTAATCAAGAAGGCATACAGCATGCTTGCCTTCATCGGCCAGGGCACTGAGTTTAAAAATTGGCAAGACATGTTGCAGCTTTATAGAACTTCAGTTAGGCTGCATTTAGAATATAATGTATAACTCTGGTCACTACATTCCCAGAAGGATGCAGGGGCTTTGGAGAGGATACAGAAAAGATTTACCAGGATATTGCCTGGTATGGTAGGCATTGGCTATGAGGAGAGGTTGGGAAAACTTGGTTTTTTCCCACTGGAATGATGAAGATTGAGGGGTGACCTGATGGAAGTCTACAAGATTGTGAGGGCATAGATAGAGTGGATAGTTTTTTCCAAGATAGAAAAGTCAATTACCAGGAAGTGTAGGTTTAAAGTGTGAGGGGCAAGATTTAAATGGAATATATAAGTTAAGTTTTTTTACACTGAGGGTGGTGGGCGTCTGGAACTTGCTGCAAGGAAGGTAATGGAAGCAAGATACGATTGTGACTTTTAAGGGGTGTCTTTATAAATATATGAATAGGTTGGGAATAGAGGGATAAGGTCGCTGGAAGGGAAAGGGGTTATAGTTCAGTTGGGCAGCATGGTCGGTGCAGGTTTAGAGGGCCAAAGAGCCTGTTCCTGTGCTGCAATTTTCTTTATTCTTTGTTCAGTGCGAGGCATTCAAAACAGAGATTCAAGGCTTTTAGATTAAACATGTTCCTGCAAAGAAAAAGGATATAATAGACAAATCTAGGACGCCCTGGATGTAACGCAGCTTACAAGGTTAAATTTAGTAGAAAAGGAAAACACTGAAAATTCAATATTACAGAAAGCTGAAAGGAGTATAGAAAGTGCAGGGGTGAAATCACCAAGAAAATTTAGAAAACAAAGAGAGGGCATGAAAGAACATTGGCAAGAAAGATCAAGGAAAACCCATGTATGTTTTTATCAATACGTTAAGAGTAAAGAGGTAATTAAGGAAAGAGTAGGGCCCATAACATACTAAAAAGATGACCTATGTATAGAGGTGGAATACGTTGGTATGGGTCTTCATGAATACTTTGCATCATGGTATTGTGGAATAGGGGATGCAATAAACATAGGGAGAGAGAGAGGGATTCATATATTTGCATCCTTGAGTGGAAAATTTACCAGGCCTGTTTAAAGATGACAGAGAAAATAGTGAATAGTCTGATCATCATTTTCTAATCCTCACTCGATGCTGGAGTGGTGCTGGAGAATTGGAAAATTGCTGAAGTTGTACCTTTGTTTAAAAATGGAGCAGGTCAGTCAGTCTAGCCTCAATAATGGGAGATTATTGGAATCAATTCTGGGAGGTATGATAAACTATCACTTAGAAAGGCATAAGTTAATCAAGGACTTTCAGCATGGATTTGTTAATGAAGACCATGTCTGACTAATTTGATTTTTTGAGGACTCAACAAAGATTGATGAAGGTAGTGCAATTGATGTGGTCTACAAAAAATTTAGCAAGGCCTTTGATAAGGTCCCACGTGGCAGACTAGTTAGCAAAAAACCCATGGAATCCAGGGGAATGTAACAAGCTGGATATAAAATTAATAGGAAACAAAAGATGGCTTCAAAACTGAAAAGCAGTTTGCAGTGGGGTTTGGCAGTATTTGTGGTCTATATTAAGCTTAGACTTAACTGTAGCAATAATAATCAAGAAATTTGCAGATGAAGCAAAAACTGGCCATGCAGTTGATAGCAAGCAGGGTTGCTATAGACTGCAGGAAGCTATTACTGAATTAGAAAAGTAGTTAGAACAATGGCAAATGGAATTCAACCCAAAGAACTGTGACATGATGCATTTGGGAAGGTCAAGTGAGGTAAAGGAATGCACAATAAATGGGAGGATAATGAAAGATGTCGAAGAAGTAAAGAAACTTGGAATGCATGTTCACAGATCTTTGAAGGTATCATGGAAGATCACAAGCTGGATAAAAAGGCAACTGGAATACTTTCCTTTACTAGCCTGGGCATAGAATTATAAGTATAGAACATATAGGGGTGGCATCGTAGTATAATCGTTAGGACTGCTGCCTCATAGCACCAGGGATCCAGGTTCAATTCTGGCCTTGAGTGATAGTGTGGATATTGCACGTTCTCTATGTGAGCTTCCTCTGGGTGCTCTGGTTTCTTCCTATGCTCTAAAGATGTGTAGATTAGGTGGATTGGCTATGCTAAATGTGTAGGAT
Organism: Sphyrna mokarran; assembly: GCA_024679065.1. Classification (NCBI taxonomy): domain Eukaryota; kingdom Metazoa; phylum Chordata; class Chondrichthyes; order Carcharhiniformes; family Carcharhinidae; genus Sphyrna; species Sphyrna mokarran. Next base: position 27,914,791 of record JAGIQG010000009.1, read on the forward strand.
TTACGTGGATAGAATGGAAGGATGAGCATGAGTAAGATGCCCTTTTGGTGATGGTACCAAAATGGCTGCACATCACTACATCTCACTGAAATTCTGTCAGAGCTGTAAAGCACTTTCATTTCGTGGAGGGACAGAGGGCAGTCAGTTTTGCCTGCATCATTGGATTCTCCCAGATGCAGAGCATCATCAATACTATTTATATAGTCACAAAGCATGCAGCTTCTTGTCAATAAGATTCATAAAAAAGAAGTTCCATTCCCTCTTCAACCAACTGGTCTGTGACTGCTTCCTTCATGCATGTACTTGCTTTCCTGCTATTACTATAACTCTTCAGTTCAGGCAGCCTGAGATCTTCACTCCAACTCCTAAAATGTGTGGATGGATCTATGGGGACAAAGGATAATCTATAAAGAGATGATAACTCACTTCTTTCATGAGATCCAAAGAGAGACAGAGAGACAACAAAACCAACTCATTAGGACAATCATCGAGCAGGCCATCTGGCTTCTGAAGTTGCAATTATAGTGCCTGAACCAATTGAATTGTGTCTTCCAGTGCAAGGATCTCTTTCATTGTGGGAGTCTGCTGTGCTGTCTATAACATGGTCCTCTACAGAGGTATGAACCTTAAGGATGGTGAGCCCTGGAAGGAGATAGGTCAATTGGAGAGGAAGAATGGAGGTGGAATTGGGTGCAGAAGAAAATTACACTGAACAGCGAGGTCTTCCTGGTACTTGGTGAGGTGGCCACCTCCTATCACCTTCTGGAAAAAGGATCTTCCTTCTCTCTCTCTTGACTCCAAGATTAGATCCTAGTTGGCACTGATGAAGCCAGGGGCAAGAAGTCCCAGGTGCCCAGCCTCTGGCTGTCCTGTGATATCTCAATTCCCTGTGGAGCTATGTGATAGGTGTTGGCACAATCAACTGACTTCTCCCTTCAGTCCTCCAGCATTATAGCACCAATTGACAGTGCTGGGGTGATATGATATCACAGTAGTTAGCACTGCTGCTTCACAGATCCAGGGTCATTGTCTGTGTGGATTTTGCATATTCTCCTTGCGCCTGCGTGGGTTTCTTCTGGGTGCTCTGGTTTCCTCTCACAGTCCAAACATGTGTGGTTAGGTTGATTGGCCATGCTAAAATTGCCCCTTGTATCCTGAGGTTAGAGGGATTAGTGGGTAAATATGTAGGGAAAGGAGGTAGGGCCTGGATGGATTGTGGTTGGTGCAGACTCGATGGGCCAAATAGTCTCCATCTGCACTGAAGGATTTCTGTTATTCTACGACTGCCCTGGGTATGCGGCTTCTCTGTGACACATATTCAGCCGGGGCAAAAAAATCAAAACAGAACATTCATTCTGATTACAAATGCTTCTTTAATTAAGCAACTTCATTTGGTTCAAAGCAATTAATTCCTTCAATCATAACATTGTAAAAATACATCTAAAACATTTCATACATAATTTAATCCATTGCATTGGTTTTATTTCGATGTTCACCTTCCGCCTCAGCAACTCAATACATAACGATGCTATAAGATAGTAAGAAGACCAGAGGGTCGAAAGCTTGTGAATTTACTATCAAATAAATCGGTTGGATTTAAACCTGGAGTTGTCAGACTTCTTACTGTGTTTACCCCAGTCCAACGCCGGCATCTCTACATCATGGCTATAAGATAGTGTCAGGGAGTCTGTACTTGCTGCAAAGGACCAGTCATTCTTAAAAGAGACCGCACCGGCCTAAGACCTATCTCATAAAGGCAGAACGGCACCTTCCTGAAAGCAGCCGAGAACTGCACCTGCCCCTTTAAATATTTCTTTAAGGAAGTTTCCATTAAGCTGGGCGGGGTTTAAGATCAGTATTGCTGCGCATGCTCGGTCCCTGCGGCTCGGCGCGCGCTGTTTTGAAAGTTTGTTCGGTTTGGTTGCTGCCCGGGGTTGTACGAGTTTATCTTGGTTAACGTGAAAGAATGGCTCAACATTTCGGGAGACTGAAAGTGGGGCTTATTGTTAAAATCCAGCGTAGCAACGGTAAGGATTTCTTCATCTCTATCCGAAGGGAATATGACCTGATCTAAACGGCCTGTTTATTTTTTTAAAGCCGATTTAGTTTTGACTCGAAAATACCGAATGGTTCTTTCTCAGAGGAGGGGATTTTTTAACCGTTTTCATTTTCGGTGAGGAAGTGCGGAATTGAATTATATCCAATATAATAAAGTATTGTGCGCGGTGTTACAGTGCGCATGCGTGTTGGAGCAATCGTGTTTTTGAATTACCCGCCTTTGTGGACGTCACTGTATCCGGTCCCGCCCGAATCAGAAAGCCCGCCGCTGATTGGTTTCTGGGGGCATTGTGACGTCGAAGCCAGCAGGTGATTGGCTGGTCTTTATCCATTGATGGAATCCACACCGTTTGAATCTGTAACATGCGCCTAGCACGACATGTGTACATGGCTGGATTTGTTGCTGATGTAGCTGGAGCATCATCTGCAGTCATTGAAATCTGATAAAGTAAATTAGATTATCATTAACTACAAGATACTGGCAGTAAAAACAATATGATTAACACGGGATAATTATATATTACAATACTGACCACGCTTCTCATACTAAGCACTTAAAGATGTTTGGTCAACGATAAATCTTGGTTTCGTTTTAATGTTTTATTTTCACGATCTGAACATACAGATTAAGAGCAGGTCATCCGACCTCTTGAGCTCTGGCATTTAATAAAATCATGGCTGATCTGATTGTAAATTCAACAACACGTTCCTGCCTACCTTTCATCCTTTGTTAATAATCTCTATTAACGAGAAGTGTCCTCCATATCCATTCTATCAACATTCCTCGAGGCCTTAAAGGTTATAATGAAGTTACCTCTTCCCCTTCTAAACGCTAATGGATACAAACTTGATGTATCCAACTTTTCTTGAAGACAACCTGCCCCTTCCTGGTATTGGTCTAGTGAACCTTTTCTGAACTGTGTATAATGCATTTAAACCTTAAATAAGAGACAAATACTGAATACAACTCAGATGTGATCTCACCAATATCCCTTACAACTGAAGCACAATTTCCCCACTTGTAATCTGTTTACCTCACAATGAATTATATTCATACACTAGGACACCCATATACCTCTACAGCTCACCTTTGCAATCTCTCAGCATTGAAATAATATGCTAGTTGTTCATGTCAAAACACAGAATTTTACATTTGCCCATGCTATATTCCATTGCCAAATTTTTGCTCACTCTAATCATGTCCCTTTGTAGCCTCTTAAAATGTTTTCTTTAAATTGTGTTTCATGGTGATATCATGCTGGGATTGGTGAATATGGCAGACGATGATCCTTTGAATGCAGAGGCTAGTGGGGTGGAAAGTGAGGATATGTGAGACCCTGTCATGGTTCTGGGTGTGAGGGATAAGGGCAGAAGTGTGGGAAATGAGTTGAACCTGGTTGACGTTAATTTGTTTAATGGTTTCAGCCCTGAGGAAAGGCATTGTGCAGCACAGCTTAATGTTGATGCAGAAGGATTCAAAAATGTGTAGGGCAGTATATTTGGAAGGTAATGCAATAGATCAGAGGAGTAGTTACTAAAATAATTTTGGAAAACATTAAAGATACCGTCCTGGAGCAAATCATTTTGGAATTCATTCTTAAAAATAAAGTGCTGACCTAGTGAAAACTTAGGCATTAATTAATGGAAGCAGCAAGTGACAGAACTATGCCATCCCATAATCATTTGATCAAATCAAAACTCTACAGTCCTATTAGATCCAGTTGTGAATGGTGTTAAACAACTAACTGGAGGAGGATGAGGCCCTGCAAACATTACTGTCCTCCATAATGGTATGGCAAAAAACCTTGTGAAAACATTTATAACTATATTCTGTCCAAAATGCTGAATGGGTGACCATCTCGCGTTCCTCCTGAAGTTCCCAGTAGCATAGATGCCAGCCTTTTGTCAATTTGATTCATTGGCGTGATATCATGAGAAGAAACTGGTTTTGTGCCCTGAATGCATTTTGGCAGTGGCTGAAGAGTTGTACTTTAGAGCTAGTTACATAGTTCCAGTACGTCTATAACACTGACATCTGCCTGGCAAAGTGATGGGAAAATGCCAGATATATCCCATCGACAAAAGCCAAATCCAATCTGGTCATCAACCACCACCGTCAATCAGTTTAATCCTGATCATCGGACAAATGATGAAACTTTAGTTAAGTTTATTTATTCATGTCACAAGTAGGCTTATATTAACACTGCAATGATGTTACTGTGAAAATCTCCTAGTCGCCACACTCTGGCACCTGTTTGGGTACACTGAGGGAGAATTTAGCGCAGCCAATGCATCTAATCAGCATGTCTTTCGGAGTTGGAGGAAACCCATGCAAACTCTGCACAGACGGTAATTCATGTGTTAACAGGAGTCTCTGGTGCTGAGAGGCAGCAGTGCTAACCACTATTCCACCGTGCTGCCATTAAGTATCACAACAGTGCTATCAAATAGCACTTGCACAGCACAATATGCTTAGCTTGGCCAGAACTTGTGTCTTGGTCCACATATGATACTCATCTCTTTGCATCCAAGAGGTGGAAGGGTGACTGCCTTTGACATCAAGACATCATTTGACAAGTATGGTATTAAGGGGCTAGACAAGATTGAAGCAATGGATTTTGGAGAAGGGAGGGAATGTTGCAGAGTTTGGAAACTCCCAAGAGTCACATCTAGTGCAAAGGAAGATGGTTGTGGTTGTTTGGGGTCAGCCCAACCATCTTCAAATGCTTCATCATTGATCATCATCCAACATGGGGTTGGTTGTGTCAGTATTTGCCAATTGACTTATGACTCCTGATACTGAAGCAATGTGTCCACGTGCACCAATAGCTTTGACTTGAGCTGATCATTGGCAACTAACATTCACAATGTGGAGATGCCAGCATTGGACTGGGGTAAACACAGTAAGAAGTCTCACAAACCAAGTTAAAGTCCAACGGGTTTATTTAGAACATAGAACACTACAGCACAAACAGGCCCTTCGGCCCACAAGTTGTGCCGAACACATCAAAACCTACCCAGCCATAGACCTATCTATAACCCCCAATCCCATTGGATCCCATATACTCATCCAGAAGTCTTTTAAAAGACCCCAGCGAGTTCGCCTCGACCACCACCGACGGCAGCCGATTCCATTCACTCACCACCCTCTGAGTGAAAAACTTTCCCCTAGCATCCCCTCTGTACTTGCTTCCCTGCACCTTAAATCTGTGCCCTCTCGTCGCGACCATTTCAGCCCTGGGAAATAGTCTCTGAGAGTCCACCCTATCTATTCCTCTCAACATCTTGTAAACCTCTATCAGGTCGCCTCTCAACCTTCGTCTCTCCAGGGAGAACAGTCCCAGCCCCCTCAACCTGTCTTCATAAGGCATGCCTCCCAATCCAGGCAACAGCCTTGTAAATCTCCTCTGCACCCTTTCAATAGCTTCCACGTCCTTCCTATAGTGAGGCGACCAGAACTGCGCACAGTACTCCAAGTGTGGTCTGACAAGGGTCCTATAAAGCTGCAGCATTACCTCCTGATTCCTGAACTCAATCCCTCGATGAATGAAGGCCAGTACACCGTAAGCTTTCTTAACCACATCCTCCACCTGGGAGGCCGATTTGAGAGTCTTATGGACCCGGACCCCAAGATCCCTCTGCTCTTCCACACAGCTAAGACTCCTACCTTTGATAGTGTACTCATTCATTTGTTAGTAAAATCTACATTCACATCCACATTTGGTAGCAAAATCCATATTCGCATCCACATTCAAGAAGTTACATTCATAGCATGTAAGTGCCAGGTGGTGACTATTTCCAACAACAGAATCTAACTTTGTCCCCATGATATTAACAGTATTGCCAGCAATTAATTTCCCATTATCAATATTTTGGGGATTACTATTGATGAGGAATTGAATTGGACTAATTATGTAAATACTGAGGCCATGAGGAAAGGTCAGTGGTTGGGAATTTTGCAGTGAGTAGTTCTCCTCTATCCACAAAACCTGGCTACCATCCACAAGGTACAAGTCAGGTGTGTAATGGAATATTTTACTTACTAGGATCAGTCTGGTTTCCAGCAATATTTGGAATCATCTAGGACAAAGCAGCCTGCTTGGTCTTCACCCCACCAGTCACCTTAAACATTTACTCCTTCCCCAATGGTGCACAGTGACAGCAATTTGTTAGCATCTACAAGGTGCACTGCAGCAACTTATCAAGGCTCCATCAACAGTATCTTCCAAACTCATGGCCTCGATATCAGGAAGGATAATGGAAGCAGATGCTTGGGAATGAATCCCCAGCAAATCACACCATCTTGATTTGGAACTGATCACTGTTCCTTCATTGTCACTTCGTTAAAATCCTGGAACTAACTTTCTAATAGTGTTCCTACAACAGATTGACTGCTGCAGTTCAAGAAGACTGCTTGCCATCACCTTACAAAAGGTATTTAGAATGGACAACAATGTTGGTCTCACTCAAATCCCTTGTCAAGACATTGTGTCGTACAGACTTGAAAAACCTTGAATTGTGTCGTCAACCTGTGTTGAATTCTAGTATAGGCCACTCTTCAGGTAAACAAAAACATCTTCTGATGTCTCCATTCATCACATGAGCAGTCAGATTGAAACGGTGAAATAAAAATGGACATTGTGCCCACATTTTACTTTTGGGACCAGGTTTTGGTCCAATTTTATGATTCAGATATCATGTTTGTGGATTCCCTCCACAAAATCTCTGTGGTGGCAATAGTAGTGTTTATACACCAAGATCCTCAACACTCCTTGTTCTTGTAGCCTTTTGTAAGCTGTCATCCCATTATATGCTTTTAGCAATGATTGAAGCATGTGGAGCAGATTCTTGTATCTGAATTTGTTTTAAATTGATGTTGCAGATGTTTTATGGCCTACTCCATAAAATCACTTTTACTTGACGTGTCTAATTATTAGGAGTTTTTCTGTCGAGCTCTTTCGATCTAACTTGCAAATAGACAGATTTTGGTTACGTAAATATGATTATTTTTATGGACTCCAATGGGGAATTGTTAATAAACTGGAAGTTAGAGAAATGCACATCGCAGACTGGGTTTTTTTTTTTAAGGGCTTGAAGTTTCTTAATGACTTTTCTGGGAAATAGAAAGCAAAGCAAGCAGAGCTTATGTTTTGTGTGTGCAAGAAGGTTCTAAGCTGCTTGAGGAAAAAGGATTTTGAGAACTCACTTCTTAATATGATGAATGTGTAGATGAAGAGGTAAAGACAGAAAGCAAGTTAACTATTTGGAACAACCTACCCATGGCAAAACTGATATTGTACACCATTAAAAAGAACTTGCAGCACAGGAGCAGATAATGTGGCCCAACCAGCCAATGCCAGCATTTATGTTCCATGTGAGGCTGCTCTTGTCTTTTCTCATCTAAATCTATCATTGTGACCATCCATTCCTGTCTCCTCATGCTTGCCCAGTTTCCCTTTGAAGCAAATAGTGTAGGTGCATTTAATACATCCCTATTGGTACTGAATCCTATGTTCTCGCCACTCATTGGACATTCACATAAGCACCTCTACCCTATTGGGTTTTTTTATTTTAAGTCTGCTATTCCTTCATCTCTCGGCTGCCTTTTTCAAGAGAAAAGTGACCCTGCATGTTTGTGCATTCTTGATTAAACCCGCTTATCTCTGGTATCATCTTTGTAAATCTCTGACTTGGCTAGCACTGCTACTTCAGCACTCAGGTTCAATTCCAGTCTTGTGTGTTTGCACTTTCTCCTTGAGTCTGTGTGAGTATCTTTCAGGTCCTTCAGTTTCCTCCCACAGTCCAAAGATGTGCAGGTTAGGTGAGTTGGCCATGCTAAATTGACCCTACTGTCAGGGATTAGCAGAGTAAATGTGTGGGGTTACTGGAATAGGGCCTGGGTGGGATTGTGATCAGTACAGACTGGGCCAAATGGCATCATCTATACTGTATACCTTCTACATTATTCTCCTATATTTCTAATATCCTATTAATATGGCTATCAGAACTATACAATATTTTAAATATGACCTAATCAAGGTTTGATCATGTTTAGCATAACTTCTCTTTTCAATTCTATCCTTCCAGAAATAAAGCTGAATGCTTGTTTTTTAATATATGCCCTTGCTAACCTATGGTGCGAATTTTAATGATTCAATTTATTGGTGTTCGGAAATTCCTTCATTTTTCTCCCCTATCAAAATTTGCATTCTCTAAAGAAGTGACGATTCTATTCTTGCTACCGTCTGTGATGAGCTTCATTTGTCCATTCTACAACTTTATCGGTCTTTGGCTTAGTATGTGATATTCCTGGTCCTGGACTCCAGATAAGGCTAGAGGCAATACTATTGGCAAATCCTATGGAGGCTTATGGAGTCTTAGCTTTTATTGGTAGGGGGATTGAATTTAGGAGCCGCAGCATCATGTTGCAGCTGTACAAAACTCTAGTGCGGCCGCACTTGGAGTATTGTGTGCAGTTCTGGTCGCCACATTATAAGAAAGATGTGGAGGCATTGGAGAGGGTACAGAGGAGGTTTACTAGGATGTTGCCTGGTATGGAGGGCAGGTCCTATGAAGAGAGGTTGAAGGATTTGAGGTTGTTTTCGTTAGAAAGGAGGCGGCTAAGGGGGGATCTTATTGAAACATATAAGATAATTAGAGGTTTGGATAGGGTGGACAGTGATAGCCTTTTTCCTAGGATGGAAAAAGCTAGCACGAGGGGACACAACTTTAAATTAAGGGGTATGAGTTATAGGACGGATATCAGAGGTAGGTTCTTTACTCAAAGAGTGATTAGGGAGTGGAATGCCCTGCCTGCAGCTGTTGTAGATGCGCCAAGTTTGGTGGCGTTTAAGAGGTTAGTTGATAAGTATATGGATGAGAAGGGAATGGTTTAGTTAGGAGGGGCATTGCTTTTTATTTTGGTCGGCACAACATCGAAGGCCGAAGGGCCTGTTCTGTGCTGTATTGTTCTATGTTCTATGTTCTATCTTTTTTTTTGAGCATAGTGCTAACTATTTATAACGTAGTCTCGACATGGAACAATTGACCTCCATGCTCTTGTATGCTCCTATGTCTTTGATGTAAACTATATATTTAATATAAGCTAATGGTTTATTGATGTCTTGTAATTTGGTACCATCTGTGTGTTAATTACCAATTCCCAATGTCACCCAACACTCCACAATTGTTCCTGATTAAAACCACTGGTTGCAGCACTAATTCTACTGGAACACCATTTCCCATACTGTCATTCTGAATGAATATATTTTACTCCCACTTTGCTTTCTGTCTTGAAGTTGTTAGCTAGTAATCCATTTTGCCATGTCCCCTGACTTGTATATTCTTTGACTTTGTTCAATAGTCTATAAGAGCATAAGAAATAGGAGCAGAAGTAGCCCTTTGAGCCTGCTCTGTTGTTCAGTAAGATAATAGCTGATCTGAAGTGGATCAGTTCCACTTACCTGCATGCTCCCTATAACCTTTAATTCCCTTATCGATCAGAAATCTACCTACCCGTGACTTTAAACATATTCAACGAGGTAGCCTCCACCACTTCAATGGGCAGAGAATTCCAGAGATTTGTCACCCTCTGAGAGAAGTTCCTCCTCAATTCTGTTCTAAATTGCCCCCCCTCACCCTTATTTTGAGGCTGTGCCCTCTAGTTCTGGTTTCCTTTCTAAGTGAAAAGAATCTCTCTACCTCTAGCCTATTTAACCCCCTTCGTTATCTTGTAATTCTCTATAAGATTACCAGCCTACTAAACTCCAACGAGTACAGGCCCAATCCATTCAATCTCTCCTCATAAGCTAACCTCCTCATCTCTGGCATCAGCCTGGTAAACCTTCTCTTTACACCCTCCAAGGCCAAAATATCCTTTTGCAAATAAGGGGAACAAAACTGCATACAGTACTCTAGTTGCGGCCTCACCAGTGCCTTATACAGTTGCAGCAAGACCTCTCCCTGCTTTTATATTCTATTCCCCTCACAATAAAGGCCAACATTCCATTTGCCTTCTTGATCATCTGCTGCACCTGCAACTGAGGTTTTGTGATGCTATTATGGAGGGTCTTAAGAAAGTCCAAGTAAATTACTTGCCACCAGGAGAATAGCTAGTGCAGTTGGCGGAGTTGGAACTAAATTCTTGTCAGTGCCGGAAAGCTAATTTTGTCAGAGGGAGGGTGTTTGTATAGTGGTGTTATAATCCAGAAGCACAAGCTAAATCTCTGGGCATGTTCAAATTCTATGGAATTTAAATTGAATTAAGTTTTTAAAACTCAAAAACTGAAAGTTAGAAGTGGTGACCGTTGTAAAACCCATCTGGCTCACAAACGTCCTTCAGGAAAAGAAATCTGCTATCTTTACATGGTCTTGCCTACATTAGCTCCAAGTCCATGCAAAATCATCTGGAGCTATATGTAGGTTAAATGGCCAGTCAAGCCATTCAGTTCAAGAGCAACTGGGGGCTGGTGATAAATACTAAGCTTGCTAGCGATGTTCACGTTCCATGAATGAATTTTAAAAGTTGTTATGTGTACATGTACATATGTAAGATTTTATCAAGTGTTGATTTTTGGGGAATTCCATGTTCATTTTCATTAATTCCTTTATTCAGTGATGCAATCACATTCAACATAAATCCAGGCAGTAATGCTACAATGTTTTTTAGGTTTCCTCCATTAGGTAATGGCACAAATGCAAAGAGTAGTGAACTAGAACTAATTGAATAACTTCATAAGCGATGACATCAGCACAATAGCTGAATGGCCTACTTTAGTGCTGTAATAATTGCATTTGGTCTAGTTTTTTTTTGAAATGTTCATGACTTGCGACTCATGATCTCAAATGAAGAGGGTATGCCAAGTACATTGTCAGGCATACCTTAAAAAAGCCTAGTGACCCTATGACAATGGACTGTATATGCCAAACAGCAAGTGATAGACAGCAAAGCAATTCCACAATCATTGGACTAGATCTTAAGCTCTGCAATCCTGCTGCATCCAGTTATGAATTCTGGTGGACAATTTAACAACTCATTGGAAGAATGCTCTTCAAATATCCTGATCCTCAACAATGAGGGGGCCAAGTGCAACTAAACTTTTGCAATAATCTTTAGACAAAAATGCTGAGTCGATTATCCATCTCTTGCTCCTCTTGAGGTCCCCACATTACAGATGCTGGTATTCAGCCAATTCTTCATATGATGTCAAGGAATGGCTGAAGACACTGGATACTGCAAAGGCAATGGGTCCTGACAATATTTGCCAATGGTACTGAAAACTTGTACTTCAAAACTTGACATGCACCTGGGCAAAGTGTTTCAGTGTAGCTACAGCACTGGCATCTACCTGCCAATATAGAAAATTGCCCAGAAATGTCCTGACCATGAGAAACAGAACAAATTCAACTTGGCCAATTACTGTCCCATCCACAAAAAACATTTACTCTCTCTATCAATGCACAGTGACAGCAGTTTGTACAATCTACAAGAACTCACCAAGACAACTCCAAGAACCGCTACTCAATCTGCAGCCCCAAAGCTTCCACTTGGAAACTCTCTCCTCCAAGTCACTCACCATCCTGACTTGGAAATGTATTGCCATTCCTTCATTGTCATTGTGTTGAAATCCTAGAATTCCCTCCCTGACACCACTGTGGGTGTAAATACACCTCCATGGACTGCAGTGATGCAAGAAGGCAGCTCATCGCCAGTTTTTCAAGAGCAATTGGGGATGGACGTTTTAAAAGTGCAAGTTTGGAGATCTTTTTCAAATCATCCAACACCCTGTATTAACTTTTATCTTTGGCTGTGTCATATTCAGAAAAGTGATGAATGAACATGCATTTACAAATTACTGGCAGATTATCAGTCTGTTGTAGAATTAATCACTTTCCACACAGCCATTTTTTTATCATTATAGCATGAATGGGCCAGGTTTTAACAATATGGCAGTTCTTGAAGCACTTTGTGTGAGAACTGATGCCTGAGTAATGATTGTCTCTACATTAAATTGTAGACTCCAGCGATAGAGGACTGGGAACTGATTCTGATGGTAGATCGAGACAACGTTCTTTGTCAGAAGCAAAGGATCTATGAATGCTTCCTCATGGAATGCAGGAGCAAGTGTTCCCACCATTTTATTTCTTTTGTTCCTCAACTTTCCAGAGAAAAGTTTCCAGTACGTGCAGGTTAGGTAATTGACCATGTTACCTTGCCTCTTAATGTTTAAGTGGGATTACAGGGAAAGGAGAGGGATGGACCCTGGGAAAGATGCTCTGTCATAGAGTCAATGCAGACCCAATGGGTTGAATGGGACTGGTCCTTTACCTCTAATGGGTTCCTGCCATTGCTGTTCAGCTGAATCTGGAGGAGGATCTAGCAAACCTGTAAGTTGAGCATGGGGGACAGAATCTGTGATTTGGAGGAGTGGTTCTTCACCAATTCTGGTGTTTCTATTTATCAAAGTGACTTTTCTCATTATTTGTCCATTGTTCTCATGTATTTTGAATGTTGATCAGTACAACGGCTCCAAATATTTAGATTTTTCTATTACGCAAATTTTAGACTTAATTTTTCATTATTCATAGCACCACTTAAGTGGTGGAAAGGTATGCCTCCATCTTATGGTGTACTGACAACTACTCCACATTGTCGTAATGACAATACTGTACATAGCATCCCTTTAGTGCAGAAGGAGGCCATTCAACCCATTGAGTCTTGCCTGACTCTGCCACACAGAGCATCTTTTTCAAGTCCATCCCCGTCCTGTTGGTGTAATCCCACTAATCCCCCTAACCATGGGACATTAAGGAGCAAATTCATGTGGTCAATCCACCTAACCTGCACATCTTTGAATGTTGTTGATGTAAGTGCTTTTTGGTAATATATTCATTCACAGTATCTAACTCAGTTTAAGTATATTTGGACCAGATCTTTCTTGCCTCTAATCAGTGTTTTTTTTCAATTGATGTATTACTTCAATCCTAAGTGATGCCTGCTCTTGTGTCTTATGGTTTATTGAGGTTGGCTACAACTGAACTCCAGGTTAGCATCTGTTTCACTAATGTAAAACAAACAGTTAATGTTTTTCCCTTTTGTTCGTCCCTCTGAATTGGGTGATTGCTGGCTATTGAATCTCTGTCCTACCATATGTTGTCAGCATGAAGCTGCTACATTTCAGAGCATCTACCTTTGGATAATTGTTTTCTGTAAAATTTTCAGGAAAAATCTTCTAGTATGGTAGGGAAGCTGTTGGAGGGGATTCTTAGTATGTGTAGGCACTTAGAGCGTTGCGATCTGATTAGGGATACGCAGCATGGATTTGTTAAGGGGAGGTCGTGCCTTACAAATCTGGTAGAATTTTTTGAGGAGGTGATGAAAACGGTGGACAAAGGGTGAGCCATTGATGTCGTCTATATGGATTTTAGTAAGGCGTTTGACGAAGTCCCTCATGGGAGGTTAGTTGAGAAGGTCAAGGCTCATGGGACACAAGGACAGGTAGCTAGATGGATAAGTAACTGGCTTAGTAATAGGAGACAGAGTAATAGTGGGAGGGTGTTTTTCTAGCTAGAGGTCGGTCACTAGTGTTGTGCCACAGGGCTCAGTACTGGGACCTATTCTATTTGTAATATATATAAATGACTTGGAAGAGGGAGTAAGTGGAGTGATCAGCAAATTTGCAGACAATACAAAGATGGCTGGACTTGCGGATAGTGAGGAGCATTGTCAGGCGATGCAGCAAGACATAGGCTGACAGCTTGGGCAGATAGATGGCAGATGGAATTCAATCCTGATAAATGTGAGGTGATACATTTCAGGAGAAAGAATGTAGAGGGGAGGTATATGATAAAGGGTAGACCTATTATGAGTATAGAAACGCAGAGGGACCTGGGGGTGCAGGTGAACAAGTCTCTGAAGGTGGCAGAGCAAGTGGAGAAGGTTGTGAAGAAAGCATATAGTATGTTAGCCTTTATAGGAACGGGTATAGAGTACAAGAGCTGGCCTTTAATGTTGCAGTTGTATAAAACGTTGGTTAGACCTCATTTGGAATACTGTGTCCAGTTCTGGTCGCCTTACTACCGGAAGGACGTAGAGACTCTGGAGAGAGAGTGCAGAGGAGGTTTACCAGGTTGCTGCCTGGTATGGAAGGTCTGAGTTACGAGGAGAGGTTAGGCAAATTGGGACAGTTTTCCTTAGAAAGACGTAGACTTAGAGGAGACCTAATAGAGGTATACAAGATTATGAGGGGTATAGATAGAGTAAATAGGGTTAAGCTTTTTCCTAGGATGGACTCGAATAGCACGAGGGGTCACGGGCTTAGGGTGAGGGGGGTAATGTATAATTTGGATGCTGGAGGGAGTTTTTTCACACAGAGGGTGGTGGAGGTATGGAATGCACTGCCAAGTAAAGTGGTGGAGGCGGGTACTCTGGAGATATTTAAGAAATACTTAGATGGGTACATGAACAGAATGGGAATGGAGGGGTATAGAAAACTGATTTAAAATAGGGATCATGAGCCTTGGTAGTCCCTGGGAAGTGTGTAAATAGATTATATTGATGTAGTTGTTTTTATCCTACAGGTGCTTTGGTCCACCTTGTTGTCTAACAAGGGGCATACACACGATGGGTCGTGAGAGGGCTGCTCTTGGATATTTTTTCAAGAGTATCCTAGTGCTTCACGTCGTTAGTAAACGCTTGACCTGGACCATTTGATGGGCAATACGACAGCTCAGTGACTATTGCTGTGCTGTGCAGACACATGGATTTGGGCTTGTGTCTGTGGGAGTTTACGCATTTTCCCCGTGCTTGCCTGGGTTTTCTCCAGGTGCTCCAGTTTCCTCCCACATCCCAAAGATGTGCTCTTAGGCTAATTGGCAAAACAAATTCTCCCTAAATTGTCTCAAATTTGGTTTTTAATCCATAGATCTATAAACATAGACAGGGATCACAGGTAGAGGTGGGAACATCGGGGTGGTGGCGTGGGCTCATTAGGCCAAAGGGCCTGTTTCCTGTGCTGTTTCATTCTTTGTTCTTTGTATAGTCTGACTGGGATAATGCAATGCTGTGCTCTGGTATCAAGTTTCAGTTGAATGAATTTCTTTTCCCTGAAAACTATCACAACCAGACATTTCATGCAATTGTATAGTTTTTGTGTTCTTAAATGCCCATCTTTCAGGATATGGATATTTTACTTCTTTCTCATTTGCCCTATTGCTCAACTCAGTAATTTGTTTAATCATCTTTTTGTTCTGCATATCTTTTTTCATTGACTTTCCACAATTCTGCAGTTTTATCTGTATGGAGAACATTTTTTTGTGCCTATGAACTTGCCATCCACAGTTTTCTTTCTCTTGATTATTTGTTCTTTTATTGCTGTTTCACTGCATCAACCTTGCTGCCTTTGCCTCAACTTAACTGGAAGTTAGTTGTTTGGATAACCAGCATCTTCATCTGTCAAATCATGGCTTCATGTGCTCTGTCAGTATTTACAGTCTAAGATGAACTTAAAAAGTAAAGTTTCTTTATTTAGTCAAGGCTTACATTTAACACTGCAATGAAGTTACTCGAAAATTCCCCTAGTTGCCACACTTCAATGCATCTAAACCAGCATATCTTTCATTCTGTGGGAGGAAACTCAGGCAGACATAGAATCATAGAATGCCTACAATGCAGAAGAAGGCCATTCAGCCCATCAAACCTGCGCTGACAACATCTCCACCCAGGCCTATCCCTTTAATCCCATATATTTAGCCTTCTAATCCTCTTGACTCTTAAGGAGCAATTTAACATGGCCAATCAACCTAACCCATGCATCTTTGGACTGTGGGAGGAAATTGGAGCATGCAGAGGAAGGGGAAAATGTGCAAATTCCATACAGATAATGGCCCAAACCGGATATTGAACCCAGGTCCCTCGCGCTGAGAGACAGCAGTGCTAACCACCATGCTACTCTGCTGCCCAGCTTGTCTATCCAACTGGATCATTTTGTATTTCAATGTATGTTGCTTGAAATGAATTAATCGACCAACTTTTCATCTGTTAGTTTGAAGTTATGTTTGCTGGTTACATTTCTCAATCCCATTAAGAAATGATCAACAAACTCATCTAATTTCTACCTCAAGCATTGAAAGTCATATTGGTGGATCTGATGATTTGACTTAGAGTTGCTGATGTTCTGGGTTTTTACTGTCACCTTTATTGATCTTCCAGCTGTTGAAAAGATTAAATCTATTTTTCTTGTCCACAAAAGAGTGTAGCTGATTCTTCGAGGTATCTTTTTTAGAAAACTACTGAATGTCAATTTGAACTTCATCTAAACTTCTCAAATACCTCTATGACATGTATCATGGACTGCTGCTGTGCATTCTTTGATGCAGCAGCATCCATTTCAGTGTCACACCATCCATTGTTTTTTTTTCCCCTCCCCCTTTTCTAGGTGCTAATTCATTTGATTCTTTTGCTATCTAATTCTGCATTCTACTTTGTTATAAGACTTGGATTTTACTTTGAGAACCACGTTGTCTGAAATAATCTCTTTATCAGACACACAAATATCAAAGTTCACCCTGTGTATTTCAACAGATTGCATAGTGTGCTGCAGAATGATTGATTGTTCCTTAGGCACTACGTGGTGCAATTGTGAATGATGTGGTATTCTGGATGTACATATGTGTGTGGAATAATAAATGTACACTCCCAAATATTAAAATCTGCTTGAATTACAATCAAGTGAGTTGTCCTGAGCTTTGTTTCTTTTTAGTATTGTTTCTGAAACTAAACAGTGCAAAGTTTTTGAGAGAAATTGGATCGTGAGAAAGCAGGACTATTCATTGTATTTAAAGTAAATGGAGTGGCATAGTGGATAGCACTGCTGCCTCAGTGCCAAAGACCTGGGTTTGATTCCTGGCTTGGGTGACCGCATGGGTTTCCTTCAGGTGCTCCGGTTTCCTCGCACAGTTCGAAAGAAGTGTCAGTTAGATGTTTTGGCTATGCTAAATTCTCCCTCAGTTTACCCAACTAAAGTAATGTTCCAGGGGTTCCCTTTTTCAGACAAAAAAATGATATTTTGGATTTCTTAATTCCGCCCCTAATTTTTGCTCCATTAAAGTGATGCGCTGTTTTGGTTTTTGAAGAACTGACCTGCTAAGATGCAACTGGTATCTCGTACTTGTTTTGGGGACTTTAGCCACAAATGGTAGTCAAGCTATTTTATGATGTCACAATAGCTTCCTCGTGATGGTTTGAAGATTGTGAGCTGTGTTGTCAGTCTGCATTTCTCATCCATCATCTTGTAAGGCAAGCTGAATGCATTTTTTTGAATGATTTGAGGGTTTCTTTGGACATCAGCTGAAATAGCTTTTGAAATTTTGGTAAGTGTCTCTCTGGAATATCAGATACGAAGATATAAACTTTCAAAATGTCAAAATTCACACGTTTTAGTTATATTCAAAGATTCTCTGTTCAGATTTTAGGATATATCCTATAAACTGAGTTGCTTATACAAAGTTCTTCAAAATAGGATATTATATCAATTTTCCTAACACGTGTATGTAAACTGAGTTATAGTTATATGTGCATATAAGCCTCATGGATTGCAGCCTGACTGAAATGCAATTTGAAGGACTATATTTACATGTAAAATAGATGTACCATTTTTCAAAATAAATATTGCTTTTAGTTGACCACCTGGACTCCAGAATTACATGTGAATTGTGTTAATCACATACTCTTGCTTTTCATGCAATATTTTAATGCATTATTCCTAAGCAATGGAACTTCATTGTTTTTTGTAAATATTGTGTATGCAGATATCGTCAGGAAGCTACAAGTGGCTGTACCTTTTGGTCTTTAACTTGATACCAATTTGGATTAAATTACTGGCTTAATGCTACAAAAATGTTTACTTCTTTCAGGGACATATATGAGTAGTATATACTGTGGAATGGCATGGTAAACTCAGTAAAGTTTTGCAACACCAATTTTAAATCCAACCAATTTATTTGATAGTAAATCCGCGAGCTTTCGACACTATGTTGTGCCTTCGTCAGGCAAATGCAGTGTTCTGATCTGCAGAGGCACTCATATCCACACAGACAGTTACAGATTGCTGATTAGAATGCGAATCCTTACATCTAACCTGCTATTCAAGTGTTAAAGTGGCTAACAATGTGTGTGAAGGGAATCCTGAGCATTGGTTAGAGAATTGTGTATTTTCTCCAGACAGCACAGTAAGTGAGGTTTTTTGCTAATCCAGGCAAGTTACGGGGGTTACAGATAGTGTGACATGAAGCCAAGATCCCTGTTAAGACCGTCCTCATGTGTGCGGAACTTGGCTATCAGTCTCTGCTCAGCAACTCTGCGCTGTCGTGTGTCACGAAGGCCCCCTTGAAGAACATTTACCCGCAGGTCGGAGGCCGAATGCCCATGACTGCTGAAGTGTTCGCCCACAGGAAGGGAACTGTTTTGCCTGGTGATTGTTGAGCGATGCTCATTCATCCGCTGTCGTAGTGTCTGCATGGTCTCCCCAACATACCATGCTTCGGGACATCCTTTCTTGCAACGTATTAGGTAGACAACGTTGGCCGAGTTGCAAGAGTATGTACCGTGTACCTGGTGAATGGTATCCTCACGTTATGATGTCGTCCATGTCTATGATCTGGCATGTCTTGCAGAGGTTGCTGTGGCAGGGTTGTGTGGTATTGTGGTCACTGTTCTCCTGAAGGTTGGGTAGTTTGCTGCGAACAATGATCTGTTTGAGGTTGTGCGGTTGTCTGAAAGCAAGAAGTGGGGGGGGTGGGGATGACCCTAGCAAGATGTTCATCGTCATCGATGACATGTTGAAGACTCCGGAGAAGATGTCGTAGCTTCTCCGCTCCCGGGTAGTACTGGACAACAAAGGGTACTCTGTCCACCTTGTCCCGTGTTCGTCTTCTGAGGAGGTCAGTGCGGTTTATTGCTGTGGCACGTTGGAACTGTCGATTGAAGAGTCGAGCGCCATATCCTGTTCTCATGAGGGCATCCTTCAGCGTCTGGAGGTGTCTGTCACAATCCTCCTCATCTGAGCAAATTCTGTGTATACGGAGGGCTTGTTGTCCATAGGGAATCGCGTCTTTAACGTGTCTAGGGTGGAAGCTGGAGAAGTGGAGCATTGTGAGGTTGTCTGTCAGTTTTCGGTACAGTGAGGTGCTGAGGTGACCGTCCTTGATGGAGATGCGTGTGTCCAAGAATGCAACTGATTCTGGAGAATAGTCCATGGTGAGTCTGATGGTGGGATGGAACTTGTTGATATCATCATACAGTTGTTTCAATGATTGCTCACCATGAGTCCAAAGGAAAAAGATGTCATCAATGTATCTAGTATACAACCTTGGTTGAAGATCTCGTGTAGTGAAGAAGTCTTGTTCGAACCTGTGCATGAAGATGTTGGCATACTGAGGTGCAAATTTGGTCCCCATGGCTGTTCCATGTGTCTGGATGAAAAGCTGATTGTTGAAGGTGAAGACATTGTGGTCCAAGATGAAGCGGATGAGTTGTAAAATTGCATCCGGAAACTGGCAGTTGTTGGCATTGAGTACTGAGGCAGTTGCAGCAATACCATCGTCGTGGGGGATGTTGGTGTAGAGCGCCGAGACATCCATTGTGACAAGGAGTGTCCCTGGTTCAACTGCTTCATGCGTGCTGAGTTTCTGTAGGAAGTCCGTAGTGTCAAGACAAAAGCTGGGGGTTCTTTGTACAATGGGTTTCAGGATGCCCTCGATTATAGCTGGAGAGGTTCTCACACAGGGTCCCATTGCCCAATACGATGGGATGGCTGGGTATGTTTGCCTTGTGTATCTTTGGGAGGCAGTAGAGATCTCCAATGCGGGGAGTACGTGGAATGGGAGTCCGGAGGGTGTTCTGAAGGTCCGGATCAAAGGTTTTGATCAGAGTGTTGAGTTGACGAGTGTGTTCTTTGGTGGATCCGCTGGTAACTGACTGTAGTGTTTCACATTGTTTAGTTGTCGGTACACTTCTTCACAGTAGTCCGTTCTGTTCAGTATGACGGTGGCACCTCCTTTGTCTGCTGGTTTGATGACAATGTTGTGGTTGGTCTTAAGAGCACGGATGGCCTTGCTTTGTGCTTGGGTGATGTTCGGGACTGTCTTGTAAGTGCGGTTGATGAATCTGGTGTTCACGCATCTCCTGATGGCTTGGGCATACATGTCCAGTCGGGGGCAGCAGCCTTCCGGAGGAGTCCAATTGGATTCATTCCTCTTCGGTTGCTGCACTGCGGATCCCTCTGTCGGCTGTTCTGGTTCATTAACTAACTCATTGAGTCTGCTATTGGCCTCTTGGGGTTTGTGGAAGAACTCACACAGCCTCATTCGCCTGATGAATTCCTCTGTGTCCGCTGCAAGACTGGGGTCCATTTTGGTGGTGGGACAGAAATTGAGCCCTCGGCTGAGAACTTCGATTTCCTCTGAAGTGTGTAGTCTGACAGGTTAACAATGGACCTCCCTGCGGTAGTGTTGTTTTCTACTGTGGTGCCAAGACTCCAAAACTCAGCACGCATGAAGCAGTTGAATCAGGGACACTCCTTGTCACAATGGATGTCTCGGCGCTCTACACGACATCCCCCACGACGATGGTATTGCTGCAACTGCCTCAGTACTCAATGCCAACAACTGCCAGTTTCCGGATGCAATTTTACAACTCATCCGCTTCATCTTGGACCACAATGTGTTCACCTTCAACAATCAGCTTTTCATCCAGGCACATGGAACAGCCATGGGGACCAAATTTGCACCTCAGTATGCCAACATCTTCACGCACAGGTTCGAACAAGACTTCTTCACTACACGAGATCTTCAACCAAGGTTATATACTAGATACATTGATGACATCTTTTTCCTTTGGACTCATGGTGAACAATCATTGAAACAACTGTATGATGATATCAACAAGTTCCATCCCACCATCAGACTCACCATGGACTATTCTCCAGAATCAGTTGCGTTCTTGGACACACGCATCTCCATCAAGGACGGTCACCTCAGCACCTCACTGTACCGCAAACCGACAGACAACCTCACAATGCTCCACTTCTCCAGCTTCCACCCTAGACACGTTAAAGAAGCCATTCCCTATGGACAAGCCCTCCGTATACACAGAACTTGCTCAGATGAGGAGGATCATGACAGACACCTCCAGACGCTGAAGGATGCCCTCATGAGAACAGGATATGGCGCTCGACTCATCAATCGACAGTTCCAACGTGCCACAGCAATAAACCGCACTGACCTCCTCAGAAGACGAACACGGGACAAGGTGGACAGAGTACCCTTTGTTGTCCAGTACTTCCCCGGAGTGGAGAAGCTACGACATCTTCTCCGGAGTCTTCAACATGTCATCGATGACGATGAACATCTCGCTAGGGCCATCCCCCCCCCCACTTCTTGCTTTCAGACAACTGCACAACCTTAAACGGATCATTGTTCGCAGCAAACTACCCAACCTTCAGAAGAACGGTGACCACAATACCACACAACCCTGCCACAGCAACTTCTGCAAGACATGCCAGATCATAGACATGGATGACATCATCAAACGTGAGGATACCATTCACCAGGTACACGGTACATACTCTTGCAACTCGGCCAACGTTGTCTACCTAATACGTTGCAAGATAGGATGTCCCGAAGCATGGTACGTTGAGGAGACCATGCAGACACTACGACAGCGGATGAATGAGCATCTCTCAACAATCACCAGGCAAAACAGTTCCCTTCCTGTGGGTGAACACTTCAGCAGTCATGGGCATTCGGCCTCCGACCTGCGAGTAAATGTTCTTCAAGGGGGCCTTCGAGACACACGACAGCGCAGAGTTGCTGAGCAGAGACTGATAGCAAGTTCCGCACACATGAGGACGGTCTTAACAGGGATCTTGGCTTCATGTCACACTATCTGTAACCCCCGTAACTTGCCTGCATTAGCAAAAAACCTCACTTACTGTGCTGTCTGGAGAAAATACACAATTCTCTAACCAATGCTCAGGATTCCCTTCACACACATTGTTAGCCACTTTAACACTTGAATAGCAGGTAGATGTAAGGATTCGCATTCTAATCAGCAATCTGTAACTGTCTGTGTGGATATGAGTGCCTCTGCAGATCAGAACACTGCATTTGCCTGATGAAGGCACAACATAGTGTCGAAAGCTTGCGGATTTACTATCAAATAAATTGGTTGGATTTAAAATTGGTGTTGCAAAACTTTACTGAGTTTACCCCAGTCCAACGCCGGCATCTCTACATCATGGCATGGTAGCACAGTGCTGCCTCACAGTGCTAGGGACCTGGGTTCAATTACATGCTTGGGTAACTGTCTGCATGTTTTTCCCTGTGTCTGCGTGGGTTTCCTCCCACAGTCCAAAAACGTGCTGATTAGGTGCATTGGTCATGCTAATTCTTCCTCAGTGTACTCAAACAGGCACCAGGGTGTGGTGACTGGGGATTTTCACTGTAATTTCATTGCAATGTTACTGTAAGCCATTTTATTTTGTATGTACATTCTGCACATAATCTCTATTTTAAATCTACAATGGTGAAGCAGTGCTGAAGTAAATGGCAGATGTGATTATGAAGTTGTTAAATTTTCATTGTATAGCGCGTTCAACCTGTGGAATTCACTACCATTGAAAGTAGTTGAGGCCAAATCATCTTGTTTTTCAAGAAGCAGTTAGATGTAGCACTTGAGGCGAAAGGGATCAAAGGATATGGGAGGAGGGGTAAGGTGGGATCAGGCTTTTGAGTTGGATAATCAGCCACAATCGTAATGAATGGTGGAGGAGGCTCGAAGGACCAAATGACCCAAACCTGCTTCTATTGTCTAATTCTATATTTTCATTATAGGGGTTTGATTATGAAATCAAATCAAGTTAACTGCCATGATATTTACATCAAACTAAATGAAAATACTGATGTGTAATATCACAATCGATACTTGGTCAAATTCACTTTATGGGGCATACTGTAATTTCACTGCCAATTTCTTGTAGCCCAAGAAATTTGAGGGAAATTGTAGACATCTATTTGTACTTCAGATAGTGTAGAGTTCACTTATCTTTATCTCAATACTTTCACAAGTGAAGTACATTTGTCCATTGTTTTTTCAATTCCATATGAAGGAATTTGGCATAAAACTGGATTTATTTGCGCAAACATGACACTAGTACAACTAGCTAGTTTGATACCAGCATTTATATACTTTTTTAAAGTAGAGCTGCCTTTGAATTGTGAACCATATTTTCTGCATTTCTGCCAGGCATTTACTAATTCATTTTTGAACATAGAGTATGTATACTTGTAGATAGTTCGAGTTTGTATAGTGTTTCAATTTGAAAAATGATCCTGTGCACATCTTAAAAACAGCCCACTTAGTTTCAATTGCATATATGAAGGTGTTTCTATAATCTGGGCTTTGAGGGATAAATTGAAGGACACGGGCAAATCCACCCCAGTGGGGAGAGATGGCATTCTCATTAAACGTTGGGCCAAGGGGTGTATTTAGCTTTCCTCATATGTTATAGTTTATCTGAATTTGTTTTGCTTGGTTTACTTCTTCATAGGGATGATACAAGATGCAAGTATAACTGAATTGTTCACTGATAAATCTTGTGTAAGAGCTGAGTGGCAAGAAGACACCGTAAGTAAGGCTAAGGAGGTAAGGAGATCTTTTGTTGAAATTTATATTTTGAGCAACATTTTAATTAAAAGATTGTGATGGTCTAGTCCAGTGGTGGGCAACATGCAGCCCATGAGACATTTTGTTGACTATTGTCGAGACACAAATTTGTCATTTTTGCTGATTTTCATCCGTCATTTTTTTCCTGTTGGTATGACTGAATTGTTATGTGTATGAAGCAAGGGCAAATGAAGTGACTTGTATGCTGATTGCACACAACATTGACTGTGAGAGCGATGTGTCTAAATCGTAAACATTTTTTTACCATTTGAAGTTGCGTTAACTACGAAAATGATTTAAGCATTTTCTATAACTCAAAATATTTGGCACATATTTAATCTTATTTTAAGGGGTCACATTTAGTGAACGGGTCTAATTTTTAATCTGGAGGTCATTCATGTCGCTCCCTCGCTAACCTAGGTTGTCTCTCACTGGTCTAGTCCAAAATTTTCAGAGTAAATATCAAATCTTTGCTGTTTGAATTCAAACTATATCTAATAAGGTATTAGACTGTCATAGATAACAACTTCTATTCTATTTGTGCTTGTGTTGCATATCAACTTCTGACCAGTTCAGGGCCAGGTCTGATTTTTGAAACAGTCATATTCCCAAAAAAAGAATATTCTTGTGGCACGTGTAAGATGAAGTACCAACTAAAACTTGTTTATTTTAGTTTGTTTATATATTGTTCACTTGAGAACATCAACATTGTCAGTGGCAGGTGCAGCTATCAAGGCACGTAGTCCCATATTCCAACGTCTCCAATATGCTACAAGAGAAGTTGAGTGCTACTTGCCCTCTACAGATACGGAAGATTCAGACCGGAAATGTGATCCGTTTTAGCTCACTTCTGCTTCATCATAAAAGCTGGCATTAAAAGAAAAAGAAGAATGTTTGATTTAGTATTGTCATGTGTACTAATATACATGCACAATACAGACATAGCATACCATTCATAGAGAAGGAAGCAAGAGTGCAGAATGTAGTGTTACAGTCAGAGTTAGAGTATAGAGAAGAATCAACTTAATGTGAGATAGGTCCACTCAAAAGTCTGAGGGCAGCAGGGAAGAAGGTATTCTTGAGTTGGTTGGTACACGACCTCGGATTTTTGTATCTTTTTCCCGACGGAAGAAGGTGGAAGAGAGAATGTTCGGGGTGCATTGGGTCCTTGATTATGCTGGCTGCTTTTCCGAGGCAGCGGAAAGTGTAGACAGTCAATGGGTGGGAGGCTGCAGAGCTATGGATGGATCACACGATGAAGCTGAAGTTTGGAGAGGTGTCTTTTAAATTATGTTTTGGCTGAATAAATTTCCAACAATCTCTAGCCAGGCTACTACTGTACTCCTACCATTTCTGATAACATTCCTGTGTGAGCTGGAATACGTAAAAACCAACAGGAGGGAGTAATTATCGGTAGATCACGATGGTCCTCATCAGTTCCTCCCCTAGATCAAAAGTGCGCACTGGCAGCCCCAGGTTTCCCACTAATCTGGCAAGTTGTTATTTACTCAAATTTGTGTTTTGCTCTGATCCGTTGAATTCAATTCAATTGTATGCTGCAAACCACTGGAGTAAGTGAATGTGACGTGCAGTCAATTTCAGCTGAACAAAAGTGAGTGTGCCATGGAATTGTTTATCTAATTGGAGTGTGGCATGTTACAGGAAAGATTGGGAACCACTGTTCTATGAAACAATTCAGCTGGCATTCGAACAGTTAAGGCTTCATTTATCAGAACTCCTCAATCTATTTTGATGGCTATTGCAATGAATAACTGTTGCCTTTCAAATTCTGAAAAATCTGCAGCCCCATTCTGCAACCATGGAAATGGCCAACTAAAATACCAACAATAGCTTCTTTTGCACTATTTGACATAGAAGACGTAATGAAACAGTGTAGAGTATGTCCCTGGCCATCAAAAAGTTTCTTGCTGGACATATTCTTTGATTTAATTTGTCATTCTCATGTATTGGTATACATTGTTTCTTGAGTGCCATATAGAAAAAACCTACCGTACTTAGGAAAGGAGAATGTGTGGAATGTACTGTTACAGTCATAGTTAGAATGCAAAGAAAGATCACCTTAATGCAACCCAATCAAAAGTTTGGCAGCAGGGAAGAAGCTATTCATAAGTCAGTTGTTATGTGTCTTCAGATATTTGTATAGCTTTCCTGATTGAAAGAGAGTATGTCTGGAGTGCGTAAGGTCCTTTTAATAATGCTGGCTGCTTTTTGGAGGCAGCGGGAAGTGTAGACAGTAACAATGGATGAGAAGCTGGTTTGAGGAAGGACTTAGTTTTAGTTCATGATACTTTGTAGTTTCTTAGTCTTGGACAGAGCAGGAACCATATCAAGCTGTGATTAAAACCAAAAAGAATGCTTTCTATTGTGCGTCTGTAGAAGTTGATGGGAGTTATAGTGGACGTGCTCAATTTCCTTAATCTCCTGAGAAAGTAGAGACGTTGATGGGTTTTCTTAACTATAGCGGCCTTGTGGAGGGCCCAGGACATGTTGGTGATCTGGACTCCTAAAAACCTTGAAACTCTTGACCATTTCTGCTTTATCCCCATTGATGTGGGCGGGGCATGCCGTCCACTACACTTCCTGAAGTCAATGACTACCTTCATTTTGTTAACATTGAGGGAGATTATTGTTGTCGCACCAATTCACCAGATTCTCTGTCTTTGTATTGTGTTTCGCCATTGTTTGAGATCTGGCCAACAATGGTGGTGTCATCAGCAAACTTGAAAATTGAGTTGGAGGGGAATTTGGCCATACAGCCATGGGTATATAAAGAGTATATAAGGGTCTGAGAACACAGCCTTAAGGAGTACTGATGTTGAAGATGATTGTGGAGGTGGTGGTGTCAATGGGTTTGAAAATTTAGGATGCAGAGGGAGGAGCTGAGCCCTAGGCCAGAGTTTGAAATGAGTCTTAGGAATAATGGTGTTAAAGGCTGAGTAGAAGTCTGACATAGATGTTTTTGTTTTGATTCCCTTCACCTCAAGTCTTGTATCTAACTGCATCTTGAAAACATTCATTGTTTTGGCCTTGACTATCTGTGGCCTTCTGTGCTTGTTGGACACCGCGGGAGCTGATGGGAATTATTGACCTCTAACCACATTTTAGTTTGTTTTAATTTTTAAAAAAGTAAAGAAAATTTTGGGGTGATTCCTTTCTCTTTTGGGCCTGCTGCCCTGTTTAATTTGTCCCTCAGTTAATTTGATTAGTTTGATTCCTGGGATGACAGGAATAATCTGGTAAACCTTCTCTGTACTCCCTTTAGAAAAAGAACATTCTTCCTCACATATGGGGACCAAAACTGCACAGAGTACTCTGCATGTGGCCTGCCCTGAAAGGCAAGCATACCATTTGCTTCCCTAATTGCCTGCAACACCTGCGTTCTATCTTTTAGTGATTCGTGAACAAGGACACCCAAGTCCCTTTTGGACATCAACTCTGCCTTTCTATTTTTTCTACCCAAGTGGGTAACTTCACGTATTTCATCAGCTATGATCTTGCCCGTTCACTTAGCCAGTACAAATCTCCTTGAAGCCTCCTTGCATCTTCCTCATAATTTGTATTCCTACCTAGTTTAGTATCCATCAACAAATTTAAAAATATTACAATTGGTTCGGACAACCAAATGATTTGTATAGATTGTGAACAGCTGTGGTCTCAGCACTGAACTTTACAGTACCCACTAGCAACAGACTGCTATCCTTTGAACAACTCTTCAGTTCTACTCTGTAATATACCAGTTCCAAACTGGTATATTTTACCCCCAATCCCATGTATTCTAATTTTATTTACTAATCTCCTATATGAGACCTTCATCAAGAGGCAAAATATCACTTCCACATTGGTTCTCCTTTTGTCTATTCTACAAGTGACATTCTCAAAAATGTTCATTAGGTTGTCAAACACGATTTCCTCTCTCATTCATATTGGCTGCGCCCAATCATATCACTTTTCCCAAGTGTCCAGTTATCATATCCTTTTATAATAGATTCTAACTATTACTGATGGCAAGTTAATGGGCCTGTAGTTCTCCATTTTCTCCCTCTTTTCTTAAATTATATTTGCTATTTTCTTGTCTGTGCGAATCTTTCCAGAATTTAGAAAATGTTTGAAAGATAATCAGCAATTCATCCACAATATCTATAGTCACTTTCAATATTCTGGATATGGTTCACCTGGTCCAGAGGATTTATCAAATTTTAGCCCAATCTATTTCCTTACAGTTCCTAATTTTCACAAGTCCCTTGGTTCCCTCATTTCAAGAAAATTTTCTATATCTTCCTCTGAAGACAGGCATAAAGTAGTTGTTCAGTTTCTCCGCTATTTCCCTTTCTGCATTATTTCCTGTCTCTGCCTATAATGGACTCATATTTGTTGGTGGTCTAAAGAAGCTTATTTGGTTCACCAGAAAATGTGAAAATCAATCCATATTGCCAGATTGTGATATCTTTATAGAACAAAAAGAAATCACCTATAAAAACCAAGTACCAACTGAATTTACCATTCACACACACACAGCCAGGAGAGTGTTGTTGTATTATTTTATTCAGCCAAGGCAATGAGATTCTGGCTTCAGATTTGTTCCTGTTCACTGCAAAATTAGGTTCATCATGATTTAAAAGTTGCATGTGACAAATATTGTACAAATTTATCCCAAATTGACAGGTCTGGAAACAGCTTATTCAATATGAACATAAGTATATACAAATAAGCAACTGTAGGCCATTCGGCTCTTTGAACTCCCCTCCTCCAACCTATTTATTATCGCAATCAAATGGAAATACCCTTTCAGCAACTGCTCTGTCAAATCCCCTTCGGATCTTGAATGTTTCAGGAAGATTGCCTCTCCTTCTAAATTCTGATGGCTACAAGACCAACTTTTCCTCCTCTCTTGAATAGAGAAGTTACATTTGCTATTTTCCAGTCTGATGGAATCTTTCCAGAATTTTGGAAGATTTAAAAGTCTTGGATCTACTTTATCCACAGTGACTGATTTTAAGACACTAGGAGGAAGTCCATCATCTTCAGTTCTAATTTTTTTCAGTACCCTTTCCTGGCTGGTTGCTAATTCCTCCTCTTTCATCTCTTGATTTAATTATTTCTCGGATGTTATGTGTTTTCTACGATGAAGACAAACACAAAATATCTGTTCAATTCATCTGCCTTTTTCATTAGTAATTCCCTAGATGCTCTTTCACTTTAAAGGACAACTCTCACTTAATTATTTGTAGCTATTTTCCATCATTCTTTGTTTTTATTTTCAATCCAATCTTCTGACCTGTCACTAATTTTCAGAATTCAAGGTGCAATATTTCCTGAAGTGTTTTGCTCTCACTAGAATGTACTATTATGAAATAACTCTCCTCAATGTCTTGAAGTGTACATATTACAGAGAAGGAGGTGCTGGCAATCTTAAAGCGCATCAAGGTAGATAAATCCCTGGACCTGATGAAGTGTATCCCCCAGGACATTATGGGAGGCTAGGAAGAAAATTGCGGGTCCCCTAGCTGGGATATTTGAATCATCAATTGTCATGGGTGAGGTGCCTGAAGATTGGAAAGTGGCAAATGTTGTGCCTTTGCTTAAAAAGGGCTGCAGAGAAAAGCCTGGGAACCAAAGATCAATAAGCCTAACATCTGTGGTGGGTAAGTTGTTGGAAGGTATTTTGAGAGACAGGCTGTACAGGCATTTAGGGACAGTCAACATGACTTTGAGTGGAAAATCATGTCTCACAAATTCGACTGAGTATTTTTGAAGGAGTAATCAAAAAGGTAGATGAGGACAGTGCAGTTGATGTTGTCTACATGGACTTTAGCAAGGCCTTTGACAAGATACTATATGGTAGATTGTTGCATAAGGTTACATCTCACGGGACCAGGATGAGGTATCTAAATGGATACAAAATTGGCTTCTTGACAGAAGCCAGAAGTTAATTGTAGAGGGTTGTTTTTCAAACTGGAGGCCTGTAACCAGCAATGTAGCTCAGGGATTAGTGCTAGGTACACTGTTATTTGTCATTAATATTAATGATTTGGATGAGAATATAGGAGGCATAGTTAGTAAGTTTGCAGATGACACTAAGATTGGTGGCACATTGGTGAAGAAGGTTACCTCGGATTGCAACAGGATTTTGATCAATTGGGCCAGTGGGCTGACGAATGATAGATAAGTTTAATTTGGACAAATGCAAAGTGATGCATTTGGTAGACTGAACCAGGGTAGGACTTATTCAGCTAATGGTAGGGCGTTGGGGAGAGTACGGAACAAAGAGATCTAGGGGGTACATGTTCATAGCTCCTTGAAAGTGGAGTCATAGGTGGACAGAGTTGTGAAGAAGGCATTGGGCATGCTTGGTTGCATTGGTCAGAACATTGAATGCAGGAGTTGAAATGTCTTGAAGTTGTACAAGACGTTGGTATGGCCACACTTGGAATAGTGTACGCAATTCTGGTCACCCTATTATAGAAAGAGTGCCGAAAAGATTTGCTAGGATGCTACCAAGACTTGATGGATTGAGTTACAAGAGGCCAGATAGACTGGGACCTTTTTCTCTGGAGCGTAGAAGGCTAAGGGGTGATCTTATAGCGGTCTAGAATAATGAGGCACAGATCAGCTAGATATTGAATATCTTTTCCCAAACGTAGGAGAGTCTAAAACTAGAGGGCATTGGTTTAAGATGAGGGAGGAGAGGTACAAAAGTGTCCAGAGGGCAATTTTTTTCACAAGGGTGGTGAGTGTCTGGAACAAGCTGCCAGAGGTGGTAGTAGAGGCAAGTACAATTTTGTCTTTTAAAAAGCACTTGGATAATTAAATGGATACAACGGATGTAGAGGCATATGGGCCAAATGTGGCACAATTGGGATTGGCCTTGGGGTTTCTTTAAAAAGGTGGCATGGACAAATTGGGCCAAAGAGCCTGTTTCCATGTTGTAAACCTCTATGGCTCTATAACTCCTTAATTGTCCACTGCATTGCTTCTTGCCTATTTTTTCACTTAATTTCCCAATTCACTTAAGCCAGTTTGTATCCTTCTAAAAACACTAGTCTTGATCTTCTCCCCCTCAACTAAATGTGAAATGCAACAATATTATCATTGCAACGTAGAAGTAGTATTTCTGTCTCGCAGCATGTTACTAGATCTAGAATGAAGCGGTGAACGTTATTTTATACTTGAAGTATAAATTGCTTAATCAAAGGCTAGCCCAGTGGAAAAAGCTGCAAGTTAACTCAGTTTAGTACCAAACTAAAGGCAGTTTAATGGGTGGGCTGTACCTGATAAGGATGTCTGAAGTCACTTCATATGGGAGCCTTGCAGTTGAGGGGAAACAATCACATCATTTTTTGGATTTAATTCAAATCCCCATAAAAGTTACCCTAACTTCATGTACAACATGAATTTTCAGGTTCTTTCGTAGTTTCAATGTGCAAATCATTTCAGCTGGTAGTAAAAAGATAAGCTAAAATATCTTAACATTGGTTTTGATTTAAGATTGGCCTTCCAAATGTGTTTCACTTGCAAAGCAGCTGTTCATCTGCGCTTTTTTTAAAGCAACAACCTTTTTTAATGTGTTAAGCAAAGTTTCTAGCGTTGACACAAATTAGTTCTGCGTTTATTTCTTGCCTTTAGATTGACATTGAAAGCTTATTATCGTTAAATCCTCACTTAGTAGAGAAGATGCCACCTTCAAACCTGCCAAGAAGGAACTCGAGGGTAAGTTTTAAAGTTGTTACTCTCTATTTACGTTTACTGATGACTAATATCTTCTCCAAAAATGGAAAGAAATGCAAAGTCAGTACTGAGCAAATGCAAAAGTTATAAAGTACAAAGGAGTGCAAGTCGCTTTTCTCCTTCCCACCAACCACCACTATCGCCCCCGCCTCCGCCACTCAACCTCTTGTAATCACTATCCCATTCAAGTAGATCATGGCTGATCCATACTTTGACCTCCTCTTACCCACCTTTGCTCAATTTCCCATGCCACTTGTACTACCCTCATCAAAAAACTAAGTCAAATTGATTAAGTAAAATTTGCCCTTAAATCATGCTGGCTTTTCTTAATTAATCTGCATTTGTCCAAGTTAATTTTGTTCTGGGGAGAAACATTTGGAATGCTACTTATTATAGAACCTCTACATTGCAGAAGGAGGCCATTCAGTCCATTGAGTTGGCATTAACTCCACACATTTACCATTAATCCCCTGACACTATGGTCAGTTTAGCATGGCCAATCAACCTAACCCACATATCTTTGGACTGTGGGAAGAAACCAGAGCACAGGGAGAATGTACAAATTCCACAGTCACCCAAGGCCAGTATTGAATCTGGGTCCCTGGTGCTGTGAGGCAGCAGTGCTTGCCGCTGTGTTGCCCATTATGTTAAAACAGTAAAGTCTTAAAACGTTTTGAATAAAAAGGACAGTGATAGTATGAATACAAAATTGGCTGAGTGATGTGGAACAGAAGTGAATAGTTTGTTTATTAGACTGGAGGAAGTTAGTTACTGGGATGCCCTAGGTATCTATTTAGGAACCACTGTTTTTCTCCTGTATTAACGGGTATGCAGGAAGGAATATAACTGGCCTTGAACTTGTAAGTATTGTGAACTAAAGAGGATAGTGATTTTCTTCAAGAGAACATAGGCTGGAGGGACAGGCTGAAAGGTGATTCATTTTCATAGAAACAATGAGGAAATAAAATGTTATGGATACAATTCTAAAGAATGTGCAGGAACTAAGAGACCCAGTGGTGGTATGGGCAAAAATCACTGAAGATAGCAGAAGAGGTCCTGGACATTATGTGCATAGAATACAGAAGCAAGTGTGTTTATAGTGAACCTAAAACATTGGTTTTCCCTCACCAGAGTATTGTGCCAAACTCTCTACACCAAAGAGGATGTATAGGCATCAGAGAAGGTGCAGTAAAGATTTGCAAGAATTTTTCTGGGCATGAGAGATGAATTGCATGGGTAGATTAGCAAAGATTGGACTGTTTGTCTTAGAGGAAAAGATTAAAAGAAGATGTGATCAAAATCTTGAAGAGTGGATGGAGATACTTTTTCCATTGATAATCAGAGAGTGTTGCTTTTAAGGTGTTAGACAAAAATCTAGCTGTGACTTGAGGGAAAGCTTTTTATGCAGTAAGAGATTATGACCTGGAATATATGAACAGTGTGGTGGAGTTAGATTTATTAGGGATTTGAAAAATACCAGAAAAAATTTGCAGGGCTTTGAGGTAAGGGAGACTAGCTGAGCTGCTTTTATATATAACCTATTTTCCAATCACTTCACGCTCTTCTCTCTCTTCCTACCTTCTAGATCCATCTCCAAAAATGTTACACACTTGCAGTGTCAGAAAAAGCTTAATCGTCAATCAGTTTCTCTGGATGATCCCATAGCCACCTGTTCCAATATGCATCCAGACTGTTGTTGTTACTCCTGCCTATCTCACACAGCCTAGAGAAGGGAATCATCATAAAATAAAAGGGCTGTCCTCGGTCTGGGCCCTTGACCAGCTGTTGGGTCCGTTCTCCCATTTTTTTAAGCACAATTTTCAAAATGAATACTCAAAGCACTGCAAAGTGCACTGGCAAGATTCATGTGAAAAATCTATGGGTGAGGCCTATTCTCGCTGCAAGGGCCGTCAGCATAATGCTGAGCGGGTCACTGCGTATACACCAATTTGTCAGAACAAAGATCAGCACAAAGTAGTAGTTCTTGCACTGCTGGCCACTCCTTCACTGGCCAGCCTCACAATCCCACATTGTTGTCCCTCTGACTGCACTCCCACCATCCAATCGCTGGGCTTCCGGACGTGTCCAGATCAGTCCCAATCACTAGCCTTCTTCCCTTAGTTGCTGCCAAGTGCAGAGCGGCAGCAGGACTCCTGCCTCCTTGGGCAGTGAGGAGAGACGAGAAATGACACCCAGGACAACTTTGCTCAATTTCTCTTTACCAAAGCTTCATTCATAATCATTCAAACTAAGGTTTTCCAAATCCTGTCTCTCAGCCAATCGGGTGCTAAATGTGAACACAATCCTGGTATGGATTGATTTGCATTCTATGCATGAATTAACTTAATCATGAGGAAAACAGGCTATTGTTTAACCTTTTTTGTGGCTAGCATAAAATATTTCTGCATGCAATTTTAATGGTTTTGTAAAAGGCAGGTCGTGCCTTACAAGCTTAATTGAGTTCTTCGAAAATGTGACTGAACACATTGACGAAGGAAGAGCAGTGGACGTGGTGTACAAGGACTTCAGCAAGGAATTTGACAAGGTCCCACATGCAAGACTTCTTGAGAAGGTGAGAGGCCATGGGATCCAAGGGGCTTTGGCCTTGTGGATCCAGACCTGGCTTGCCTGCAGAAGGCAGAGGGTGGTTGTGGATGGCTCTTTTTCTGCATGGAGGTCGGTCACCAGTGGAGTGCCCCAGGGATCTGTTCTAGGACCCTTGCTGTTTGTCATTTTCATAAATGACCTGGATGAGGAAGTGGAGGGATGGGTGAGTAAGTTCGCCGATGACACTAAGGTCGGTGGTGTTGTGGATGGTCTGGAGGGATGTCAGAAGTTGCAGCATGACATCGACAGGATGCAAGACTGGGCGGAGAAGTGGCAGATGGACTTCAACGCGGATAAATGTGTTGTGGTCCATTTTGGCAGATCCAACGGAATGAATGAGTACGCTATCAAAGGTAGGAGTTTTAGCTGTGTGGAAGAGCAGAGGGATCTTGGGGTCCGGGTCCATAAGACTCTCAAATCGGCCTCCCAGGTGGAGGATGTGGTTAAGAAAGCTTACAGTGTACTGGCCTTCATTCATCGAGGGATTGAGTTCATGAGTTGAGGTAATGCTGCAGCTTTATAGGATCCTTGTCAGACCACACTTGGAGTACTGTGCGCAGTTCTGGTCGCCTCACTATAGGAAGGACGTGGAAGCTATTGAAAGGGTGCAGAGGAGATTTACAAGGCTGTTGCCTGGATTGGGAGGCATGCCTTATGAAGACAGGTTGAGGGAGCTGGGACTGTTCTCCCTGGAGAGACGAAGGTTGAGAGGCGACCTGATAGAGGTTTACAAGATGTTGAGAGAAATAGATAGGGTGGACTCTCAGAGACTATTTCCCAGGGCTGAAATGGTCGCGACGAGATGGCACAGATTTAAGGTGCAGGGAAGCAAGTACAGAGGGGATGCTAGGGGAAAGTTTTTCACTCAGAGGGTGGTGAGTGAATGGAATTGGCTGCCGTCGGTGGTGGTCGAGGTGAACTCGCTGGGGTCTTTTAAAAGACTTCTGGAGGAGTATATGGGATCCAATGGGATTGGGGGTTATAGATAGGTCTATGGCTGGGTAGGTTTTGATGTGTTCGGCACAACTTGCGGGCCGAAGGGCCTGTTTGTGCTGTAGTGTTCTATGTTCTAATCATAAGCTATTGTTTTTGACATAGAAAAATGAATTTTTTTACTCTGCTCCCCTATTGCAAAAGATTCATAATGGATATTGGGAAAATATTTCTCTTCAGGTCCCAAGACGTGAATCAGCACTACCAAGAAATGGAGTCACAAAGGAAAGTGAGTTGAACTTTACAAGCAGTTTCTAATGACTCTCAAAGTAATATTCAATGTTGGAATCTATTTGTGATTACTTCGAGAGTTGAAAGGAAAGTGAGCAGAATCTTTCCTCAGATTTAAACAGACATTGTAGCCATCTTTTGGTAGAACAGGCTGCACGTGATCCACGGAAGGAATGAGCCAAATTGCCCTTTATTTGTGCATTGAATATTTTCATTAGGCCAGACATTAACAAAACTTAATAAAATGTGAAGTGATGGAGTTATGATGACCAGGTGAGGAGTCATCAAATGGCTCTCTTCCCCCTTCCTTGAAGAAGCAAGAGGGACTCTACTCGGGCCTTCTCCCTTCACATCTCAGCCACTTGTCACCAGTTCTGCGAGAAAGCAGATTCAACTGCAAATGATGGAGGCTTTCTAAAGGAAGCTACATCCTAAATAAAAACATTTGCCTATAGGTAAACAGTCAGTTGGAAGACAGGTGATGAAGCCTTGTTGTATGAAATCTAATGGAGCTTGTTTTGTCTTTTTATTTGATGTTGATATTCTAGAACCTGTATTTGATTCTGATTCTGATGATGTTCCAGGTAACCTTGCTCTGTCACATTTACTACATGGTATTTGGTGTCTTATTCTACATCAAATCTCTCACTCTTGTTCACATACTTTCAAAATGCAAGCTACAGTTTTTGAACTATTTTTGATTTTTGCTAATGCTTTTAAAATGTTAAGCTATATTAGATTGACATCAATAGAATGATTCTTGGAAATTGTGACTGAATGTGCTTGTTTTAGTTAGCTTCTTTCCTCGTTAAGATTACTTTGGGCCTTCAAATAAATTGCATATGAGTTGTTTAGTAGATAATAGGTTTTAACACTAGTCCTGAACTGATCAGCCCCTAAGAACCAAGAGTGGATTCTCCCAAAAAAAAATTGTTAAATTTGTATAAAAACTGGAGTAAATCCCACTTTAAGCACAATTTTCAAAATGAATCTCCAATACTCAGAGCACTGCAAAGTGCACTGGCAAGATTTATGTGAAAAATCCATGAGCGAGGCCTGTTCCCGCTGGAGGAGCTGGCAGCATAGTACTGAGCAGGTCACTCCATGGACACCAATTTGTCAGAGTAGAGATCGGCACACAAGCAGTAGCCCTGCATTGCTGGCCACTCCGTCACTGGCCAACCTTGCAATCCCTCATTGCTGACTGCACCCTCACTGTCTGATTGCTGGGCTCCCAGACATGTCCAAGTCAGTCTCGATCATTGGCTTTCCTCCTTATGTTGCTGCCAAATGAGAGTGGCAATGGGATCCCTGCCTCCTTGGCAGTGGCAGGGCCAGACTGGCACTGTCAAGTTAACCATGCTCTGGGACAGTCTTTCCCTGACCTCCTGGAGGACCTTGGTCGGGATTCCCCTTCACTCTACTGGGGTCAGACTGTTAGTGAGGAATGTTGTAAATCCTGCTGGACTGAAACATTCCTGGCCAGAGATAGATGTTAGTGGGCTGGCAGACTTAAGTCCCGGGCCTGCTCGCTCTATGCAAATTTGAATCGAAATAAATTATGCAGTTCTGCACCAATTTCTGACACGGAGGTGGCAGTGTCAGAAATCCAGTGCCTGGAGACTTGAGGGGGCCTCAGCTCTAGTGTCTGCCCATACCACCACCACTTCCACCACCATCTCCCCCCCCCCCCCCCCCCCCCGCCCAAACAGCCACCACCACCACCAAACAGACAAGTCTTTGAATATTTCTGTTATAGGGTGACATCCTTTTCTTCCAAAATAAAAAATCTTTGGAGTTGATTGCTTCCTTTTGCTATTGCTAATGCTCCTCTGGGCTAGTTATTGAAAGATTGAACTGTACCTGCCCCTCATTAGAGATGACGTATTTTAGCTCCCTTTATTCTGTCATCTTGTTACGCTACAGTTGATATGGGCTAACGCTGTTCTGTTGGGAAATCATAGAGTGGCATGCAAATGAAACCAATCTTCCCATAATTGTGGAGGAGCCGTAGAATCATGGAGTCATAAGAGTACAGAAAAGGCCCATTGAGTCTGCACTAACGATAACTATCATTAAAGTTGCACTAATCCTGTTTTTCAGCTTTTGTCCCACATTCTTAAATGTTATGATATTTGAAGTGTTCATTCAAATACTCTTCAAAGATTGCACAGTTTCTAGCTTTCACTACCTTCCTAGGCAGTGCATTCCAGATTCTCAACACCCTCTTAAATGAAGAACTTCCTTCTCAAATCCCTTCTGAATCCTATGCCCCTCATGATCGACCTCTCAATCAAGGAGTTAGCTGCTTCCTATTTGTCCTGTCCATACCCTTCATAATCTTATATACCTCAATCAAGCTCCCCCTCAGCCTTCTCTACTCTAAAGAAAATAACCCAATCCTATCAAGCTCAAATGCAACATCCTGATGAATCTCCTCAGTGCTTCCTATGATAAGATGACCAGAACTGCACATAATATTCCAACTGTGGCTTAACTAACATTCTGTGCAGCTCCACCATAACCTCCTTGCTTTATATTCTGTGCTATGACTGATGAAAG
The DNA here is from genome assembly GCA_024679065.1 of Sphyrna mokarran. NCBI lineage: Eukaryota > Metazoa > Chordata > Chondrichthyes > Carcharhiniformes > Carcharhinidae > Sphyrna > Sphyrna mokarran. Next base: position 27,952,709 of record JAGIQG010000009.1, read on the forward strand.
CAAACATCCCAACTGCTTTCTTTACTAACTTTTCATCTGTTCTGACACTTACAGGGATCTGTGAATAAGTTCCCAGGATCTAGCTGTCCCTCAGCTTCTACTATTCTGCTTTTCCCTTGTCTTGTTACTACTTCCGTGTGCATCGTTTCGCACAACTTATTAGGGTTAACTACCATCTGTCACCTCTCTGCCCATCTTTATCTTCCTGTAATCTATTACCTCCTTCACTATTAATCACAATACCAATCTCGGTGTAATCTGCAAACTTGCTTATCATTTCTTCCCCTGCCCCCCAAAACATTATCATCTATATCATTTATATAACAAACACTAATGGATTCAGCACTAAATCTTGTGGTATGGCACTGGACACCGGCCTCCAGTACTAAAACAGCCTTCTACCTTTGTGTCCTGTGATTAGGCCAATTTAGGATCCATCAGCAGGTCTCCCTGAATTCCACATACTTCAACCTTCTTAATCAGTCTCCTGTGTGGAACCTTGACAAAGGCTTTGCTAAAATCTATATAAACTATATCAACTGCACTTCCCTCATCCACACATTCAATCATTTTTTTTCTAAGTTCTATCAGATTTGTTGGGCATGACCTCTCCCTGACAAAGCCATGTTGACGATCCCTAACCAACCCATGCCTTTCCAAATGGAGATTAATTTTCTCCAATAGTTGCTTGTTTTGTATTCATCATCATTTGCCCTCCCTAACACTCATCCCCTTTGTCGATCTAAACGAGCCCATACAAAAACACAACAGTTCCTTTCGGACCTTTATCACTGTCAGATGGGATTTACCTCAGTTGAAATAGTAAAATTAGCTAAAAAACTAGAAGTGGTGGCAAATAATACTACAAAAGTTATAAAAGGGTTGAGCGATGAAATGACAGCTATAAGAACAGTGACTTTACAGAACAGGTTGACCTGTTCTGTTGATGTGAAACTCGCCTGTCTGTAATTTCCTGGTTTATCTCTACTATCCTTCTTGAAAAGTGGAACCACATTAATTGCCCTCCAGTCTTCTGGCACTTCTCTTTTAGCCACAGCAAAATTTAAAGTTTGCTCAGAGACCCTGCAATTTCCTGCCTTGCCTCCAACAGCAGCCTGGGATGCAATTCAACTAGGCAAAACCTCATTTTCTATGTCAAACTACTCAAGGTCCTCAGAGTCCCTTTTCCTGAATTCTGTACCTATGTTTCCCTTTCCCTGAGTGAAGACTGATGAGAAGTATTCATTTAACACCCTTCCAATGTCTTGCGGTTTCATACAGATTGTCCCCGTGGTTTCTAATGGGCCCTACTTTTTCTCCGATTAACTTCTTTCTCCTTAATGTATTTATAAAATATCTTGGGATTCTCCCTAATCATGTTTGCAAGTCTATTTTCATGCCCCACTTTAGCTCTTCTCATTGCTTTAAGTTCCCTTTTGCACTTTCTATGTTTCTCAAAGACCATAGCTGAATTTCTCCTTTAGGACTTGCTAAAAGCTTTTGTCTCTTTCCTTATCCAGTCTTGGATTGCCCTAGACATCTGAATTTGCTGAATTTATTGCTCCTACTTTGGAAAGGTGTCAGACCGGTACTCTCCCCATTTCCTTTTTGAATGCCCCCATTGCTGCACTGTATATTTTCCTGCAAGGGACTATTCATAGTCAATTTTGGCCAGATCCTGCTAAAATAAAATTTTCTTCCCTAATCCAAAGCCAGCTTTTGCAAGCCATTTTATTCTCTTGTCCATAACAAACATGAACTGTACCATGTTGTGGAAGAAGAATATTAAAAGGAATTGATCTTTTTAATGATAGCTAGCTTACAATGGCATTAATGGGTGGCAGAGTGTACTAAATATGAATCACTTTTGTGCAGTTCTGAAATTTGGGAATAAAATGCAATTTGACTCGATGTCAAAAGGCATATTCTTAAGAAACTGACCTACCCTTTATCATACAGATGTTGGCAACTATATGCTTTGAGAACTACATAGTTGTAATTATAAAGAATTGCTATCATGTTAAGATGCTTGAGATTGCATATTAGGTCACTTTTAATCCTATGAATCCTGAACAAAAAAATTGAATTTTTTAGGAAGATTCCTGATTTAGAATCTTATCTGTCAGTGTCACATGTCAAAAAAAAAATCCACTGTCAATGCTCCTATAATCTGGGTAACACGTGTGGGTGCATGCTGTTTTCTTTTCACTATAGGTCAATGAGAGTGCTCACTGGGTTATTTGGTTTAACTTGTAAGATGTAAAGTTTTGTAGAAGGGGAATGGAAGATATAAATTTAAAATTGTCTTTTTTTTAAAGTACCACGCACGACTCGTTCAAGAACACAGGCTACATTGGAGATGCATATTGTGCCCAATTCAAAAACACCAGAGGTAGAACCTGTAAACTACAAGAACATTTCCGTAGGTAAAGGACATATCATAAGACTGACTTTTTTTTTAAATTAACACTTCATTGTTGTAAAATTCAAGCCCTCGTTCAGTTGGGTTGTAACAATAAGTAAAATATTTTAGTTTTTTGAGGTGCAAATACTTGCCATATTTGTAGTATTTTCAACTGCAACCACTTGAATAAATTTTATTCTATGTTCTCCCAGTACTTTTAAAATTTTTGTTGTTGCTTTCCTGGATCTTGAATATGCAGTGGCTAAAGAAATAGATCAGTCTTGATTATAGCACTGATTTTATTTTAATACAATGATAACCAGCTTGACATTGACTAAGTGTTTTCAGAATATGGCTAAGGTGGAGTGTATTATTTAGTGGTGCATGTTTTTGTTATACAACGGTTACGGATTGCCTTGTGCAATAAAACCATTGTGTTCCATCAATCTTGAACATAATGGGATTATTGCTATATTGCTTTCTATAATAAATGTAGTAGTGCAAATAAAATCCAGTTGGGTGAATTGAAGTGCTAAATAGAACAACTGTACAAGGCAAATTGTTTTTGGGTCAAGAGGCATGGAGTTGAGTTACTGTATCTAACTTTCAAAACCAGCTGCAATGGCTGTTTGTATTCGCTTAAGTTGAGCAATATTGCACATGCTGGCATCAACTGAACATTTTTGGAACTAAGGTCACTGGTAATCATCTAGTAGTGAACAGACATAGTATTATGTTGCAGGAAGAAAGTCAGTCTGTGTACGAGAAACTGAAAGGCTGAGGAAGCAGCGTGAAGATAGACGAACTCAGCTACAGGAAATACGAGAAAAACGTGGACAGGTAAAAACCTTTTTTCATAAATCCAGACATGGTAGAATAAATACCATCTTGTATTCTCTGATCCATTTCTGTAGTATACAGGCTGCATAAATCCCAGTTGATTTATGCAAGTGAATTTTTCAAAATTCACCTTGTGATATTTCAGTCCTACATCAGAAAATTTTCTTTGATTCCAAACCATTTTTTTTATCACAATCATCTTCTCCTTTCCTTGAAAGTCTGACTAATAAACAGTACCATAATAGGTTCTACCTTCAAGTATGAAATCTGCAAAATGATATTTGAAACCATCCAGTTTCTTCATGACAAAAGTTTTTTTTGTGAGCCTCAGTTTTAATACTCATTTAGTTAATGTCCTCTTTATTCTTTCATGGTATGTGATCATACTGACACGGTCAGCATTCTATTGCCCTTTTTTAGAAAATGATGAGTTGCTGATAATCTATGCTGTAGGGAAAGAAGTTGAGATTTTTGATTCAGTGTCAGTGAAGTAATAGCAGTACTATCTAAGACAGCATGGTGTCCAGCCAAGATGAGAACTTGCAGGTAGTTTTCTCCTGCACCTACTGCCTTTATCTTTCTAAAGTGCTAGAGATGGTGTGTGTTTGGGAAGGTATTGTTGAAGGAGGCTTGACTAGTTGCTGCAATACAACATGAAGGTAACACTTATTGCATATTGAGTCTAGGTTGGTTCCAAATAAATAGTTTTAGCAACCAAAAGTACAAGATTTAATATTTTTAATTTATTGCAGGAATATGAAACTGGTAATCCAAACTGGGAATTCATGAAAATGATTGCAGAACTCAGAGCTACGTTAGACACCTATCAACATCTGTCTACTTTAGATCCTGTGAGTAATAATTCTGTATCATTCACATTGTGCTTTGGAGGCACAAAGTGCTGCTTCTGACTTTGGGAAATAATAGCCTGATATAGTACACTTGACAGTTGGAATGGTTTTAATAAATAATGCCTGTTCAAATGATTGTTAATCTTGAGGTAAAATAACAAAATTCTAATGTAATGAACCCAGCTGTTCATTAAGCTTTTTATTTTAATCTTTTAAAGGACTTGCTGCTCTAACCACAGCTTTATTCACAATTCTGCTGTGGAATGTTGAATAGTAACTCTTTGCCATTTTCTGTTTTTTTTTGTTTCTCATGCATTCTTCTATTCATTCTAAAGCTGCCCCATGCACTCAATTTTGTCTTGTTTTGATTTTGGATCACTTGTCATTGACCCTTGAATAGAATTAACTGGTGTTTCAAAACTATTTAGCCATCAATTTTGTTTCTTTATATCAAGATCAAAGAATTTTAGAAAATTCTGCACCAATGTCTTCCATTAGATCATAAATAAGGGTAGGTCATTTGGCAATAGATGTGCTTCAACAATTAAATAAGATCATTGCTGACCTGACTGTAGCTGTAACTCTTTTCCTGCTTGACCTTCATATCTTTTGACTCTCAAAGATCTGTCTATTTCCACCTTGGATACATCAAATGGCTTAAGCTGTAGTCTTTGGAAAATAATTTCAAAAACTAATGACCTACTGAGAGGAAGTGCTTTCTCCTCCCCATCACAAATGGGCAATCCCTTTATTTTAAACTCTACCTCAATTCTAGGTTTCCTTTACAAGACGGAACATCCTCTCAATATCTACGCTTCAAGCCCCCATGTATGTTTCAGGAAGAATACTCCCTCGTTCTTATAAACATTAATGATTATTAACCCAACCTTTCCATACACAGTGACCCTTCAGTCCAGGAAGAAGTTTCTTTGGAACTGCTTCCGAAGGATGTATGTTCCTCGAATAAGGAGACCAGGCCTGTGCACAACTTCCTATTTAATTGTTGTATCTGCATGTTAATTTATGATTCATGTACAAGGATACTATTCTGTAATCTCTTTCTTTCAATTTAAATAATCTACTGCTTTTCTATTCTGCCAAAGTTGACATCCTCACATTTCTGCACATTATATTCCATCAGCCAAATTTGTGTCTACTCACCTAACTATCTATCTACTTTTGCAGACTCTTGTATCTTTTCAATTTGTAAAATCACAGGTAAACTCATTAAATTCAGCCAAAAAAAGGGATAGGTAAGAACTAAGAAACTGCTTGTGTACCTTGAAACTATTCATCTGATTTTGTTGAATTAATTTGACCAAATAATATTATGCAGCTCAAGTAAATTTAAGCACATCTTGATCGGGGTAGACTATAGATCAGTTTGGATTGAAAAAACAAAAAAAGTTTGTTTCTTGAAAGCAGAATCTTGCACTAATCTTTTAATTTTGTGTGACGCAGGGAAACCTTAGGGAATTCTCATACAGGGAAAACTAAAATATCTGGTGGTGCTTTTAAGTTGCATTGTATAAAATTTACTGGAAATCATTAAATTTAAATGTATTGGAATTTCCAGAAACTGACCTTTCTAGGGTCACTGCAGTTCAAAATGCATTTAGTATGTGGGTAGACAGTTGAGTTGCTTCATTATACTTGGTTACCTATTGGCTCTATTTCATTATGATCAAGATAAGTAATGGGAATAACATTTAAAACAATCAAGATGCTGTGAGTGGATTTGTCGTTAAATTAACCTTTCAACTTTTTCAGGTGGAGCTGCACAAAATATGTGTTTGTGTTCGAAAACGACCTCTCAGCAAAAAAGGTGTGTTGTCAGACATTATTTCTGGATTGTAGAATTTTTCTTGCATATTTGCAGCACTGCTGTGTGGGAGTTCAACATGCTCAAGTTGTACGGTCAGTTCTTGGTGCAGGGATTGAGTGGAATTAAAACCATTTTGTAGGGCTTTTTCAGCAATTTAGAGTAAAAGGCATAAACCAAGACTTCAATCTGCAGAATCGAATAATACAGTAGATACAACTCAGAAGGAGGTGCTTCAACTTGTCATGTATATGTTGACGCTTCTAAAAGCAACTCGTCCAGTTATATTTTCCTGATTTTTTTTTTTTTTCATCCTGCAATTTTTTTTTTTCAAGAAATTAATCAATACTCCTTTGAATCAGTCTCTACCACAATCAGGCAGTGCATTCCCAATCCTAACCATGTTGTGTAAAAAGCTGTTCCTCATGTTGACTTTGGTTCTTTAACTAATTATCTTTAAATTAGTGTTTGGTTCAAGATTCTCAATTCTATGGGTATAGTTTCTCCTCATCTACTTTGTTCAAATCCATCATGATTTTGAAAACTATCCATCTAATCTCCTTTCAATGTATAATGTAACATTGATACTAGTCATGTTTTAGACTCTCAAGAGGTTGTAATCGTACCCAAGAGCTGTGTGCCTAATCCAACTCTATAAGAAATAGAACTAATTAAAAAGTATTAAGCATCCCAGAGGATGCTTACAATTGTCTAGAAACCAATTCCTTTGCTGAAGAGTCCAAGACAGCACTTAAATCCAGAACAGAATGGAAACAATAGAGACAGCAATATAATAGAGACATCAGAATTATAGAAGGAACTAAAGAATGAAAAAAGATTGAAAGCAGGTTGAGAAATTTTTGCAATAGAAGGGAAGCACAGGAAAGGGGCAAGAGTGATGGTACCTAATATGCAATCCTTATCTTGCTCCATTTGTTTGACTTCATTGAGGGTGACCAAAGAACAAAAAGTACAGCCCTTTGGCATTCCAAACCTGTGCCACAAACTTTCTGCCCTTAGTCAGTTCACGTCCCTTCCTATTCACGTACTCCTAAATATTGCTAATGTCCTTGCTTCTGCCAGCTCCTCTGGCAGCATGTTCCAGGCACCCAACTTACTCTGTGTGGAAGAACTTCCCCTGCACTTCTCCCTTTAACTTTCTCCCTCTCACCTTGAACTGTACCCCCTTGTTATTGATACTTCTATCCTTGGAAAAAGCATCTGACTATACACTCTATGTCTCTGATAATTTTGTAGACCTTTTATCAGGTCTCCCCTCAGTCTCTGTCTTTCCAATGAAAACAATCCTAGCTTATTCAACCTCTCCTCACAGCCAACACCCTCGAGACCAGACAACATCCTGGTGAACCTTCTTTGCACTCTCTCCAAAGCTTCCATGTCCTCCTGGTAGTATGGTGACCAGAAATGCACACAATACTCCAAATGCTGTCTAACCAAGGTGGACACAGTAAGAAGTCTGACAACACCAGATTTAAATCCAACCGATTTATTTGATAGTGAACTCATAAGCTTTCGACCATCTAGTCTCCTTTTAGAATAAAAGGCATAAACCAGGTGAATGAGGATTGTGTTTACCCCAGTCCAACGTTGGCATCTCTACATCATAACCAAGGTGCAGAGAGATCAGCAGTGGGAGTGATGCCACCATTTTCTCTAGGGCAGCATCAAATCTTCAAAAGTTCCAGTTCGTTCCTTTAAGCAGTAGGTCTGATAACAAACAACAATCTGTTAAAGGCAAGGTGTGCAGGATTCCACTGAGGGTTTTAATTCCATTATTAAAGTCTTGAGATCTTTTTGAATCTGCTGCACTGCCCTGTTATGAAGCAGGTAGTTCTATGCACCAAGTGGCCCCACCTCTTAAGTGCTAAATTGGATTATAATTCTTGGCTACATCAATGTTTCACATTACCAGAGATTGAGAAGACCCATACACAGCAGTCTCATCTGTTCAGAAGTATGCCAAACAAACAAAGGGTCGGGAGCTCCACAATGGTAGCCTTTTTGAGGTGCCATGAAAGCTGATGTAGGTGAGAGGACACTCAGCAAGGAATATGGAACACTTCCAGCATGGCAAAATGCCTCATGCCCAGTGTTTTTGCATCCAACAATTTTAATCAAAGTTGCAAACCAACAGAATACATTTTCCTTCCAAAAAATGGAAAATCCAGAAAACAATCCAGCAGAATTCAGTGGGGAAGTAGGTGGTTTTGATCCAGATAACTAATCAGTTACAGTCCAAGTTCAAGTCTTTGACATTTCTAATTGATCGCCTCTAATAGCTTCAGTGGATGACCTTTCATCAATTAGAAATCCAGTTATAATGTTCAATCAAAAGCAGGATGGTTGTTTATCTTGGATACAAGGGGTGACAGATCATTGCTGTTCTCTGTACCTCATGATCAAAGTGCAGCTTTGAGTAGTGATGCTACGTATTTTTAGGAATCCTAAAGAGAAATATGATGCCTAGTGTTTGGATAACTTTCGTACAACAGTTTTTTTCAACTTATTTAGAGCAGTGAAATTTTGAAACTGAAGAAATTTATATACACAGCAGTAAGTTCCTTTCTTTCGCAGAGATATTTGAATTGAAGGAGGGGAGACTAATTGACATAGGCTGTCCTTTCAATCTGGAAATGTCACCATTGATTTTTTAAAAAGACCTGTTCTTCTGAACAAAGATATCTAATCAAAACACTTTGAAGAGTTAAGAACGTAAGAGATAGGAGCAGGAGTAGGCCATCTAGCCCTTCGAGCCTGCCCCACCATTCAATAAGATCAGGGCTGATCTGAAGTGAATCAGTTCCACTTTCCTGCTTTCTCCCTATAACTTTTAATTCCCTTGTTTATCAGAAATCTATCTATTTAGTTCCTTCATTATCTTGTAAGTCTCTATAAGATCCCCCCTTCTAAACTCTAATGAGTACAGACCTAGTCTATTCAATCTCTCTTCATAAGCTAACCCCCTCATCACCGGTATCAGCCTGGTGAACCTTCTTTGTACTCCCTCCAAGGCTAATATATCATTTTACAAATACAGGGACCAAAACTGCACACAGTACTCCAGTTGCGACTTCACCAGTGCCCTGTACAATTGCAGCAAAACCTCCCTACTTTTATATTCTATCCCTCTCGCTATAAAGGCCAACATTCCATTTGCCTTCTTGAACACCTGCAGACTGGGTTTTTGCAATTAGTGCACAAGGAGCACCAGGTTTCTCTGCACTGTAGCATGCTGCAACTTTTCACCCTTTAAATAATAATCCCTCCTACTATTATTTCTATCAAAGTGGATAACCTCACACTTGTTAACGTTGTACTCCATCTGCAAGGTCTTTGCCCATTCACTCAGCTTATCCAGATCTCTCTGCAGACTTTCTATGCCCTCCACGCAATTTGCTTTTCCACTCATCGTCGTGTCATCAGCAAATTTTGTTATCGTACACTTAGCCCCCTCCTCCAGATCATCTATGTAAATGGTAAACAGTTGAGGCACTGGCACCGATGCCTGCGGTACTCCACTAGTCACCATTTGTCAACCAGAAAAGCACCAAGTTGAAAGTTGAAAAAGAAATAAAAGTTAATGGGATCTGTGTAGAAAGTTTCAAAATTTTGTTGCACAGTATCTAGCAAATACTTGTATAGAAAATGGGGGAACATTTTATCCCTGATCTGTTAGTAATTACTGCAGAATTTCAGTAGGCTATGATTTAGTGAAATTCTGACAAATTGGCTAAAATTACAAATAGATGTAGAATTGCATATGATTTCCAAAATGATGCTATGAAATGCTAATCTTATTTCTGTACTTGGCTCCCACAGAAAAGGCAAAAAAGGAGATTGATGTCATTACAGTTTCCAGCAAAAATGTAGTTCTGGTACATGAGCCAAAGATGAAGGTTGATCTCACCAAATATCTAGATAACCAACCTTTCAGATTTGACTATGCCTTTGATGATTTTGTTTCCAATGAAGAGGTATACAGGTACTCAAACGTAAACTGGTTTTGGAATTGGTGTTTCAATATTGCTAATGCTCAAAATGTCACTCAAAACTTGCTTAGGGGAGTGGGCTTGAGAATGACTGACTGAATTTTTATTCCATAAAGTAACTTATGTTTATGTAGCACTTTTAAAGTAATGAAACATCTCCAGGCATTTCACAAAAGCATTTTAAAAATACATGATGCTGAACCACATGTGGCTTAAAAGTGCCATTAAATATTTCCTCTAATAGATAAGGTTTAAGAAGCCTCTTGAAGGATGGAAGTGAGATATAAAGGTGTAACAAGGATATTTCATAGTTTGGGGCCTAAGTAATTGAAGGCACAACTGCAAAATGTAGAGCAACTAAAATTGGGGGTGCACAAGAAGCCAGAATTGGATGATATCTTGGAGGTGGAAGTAATTGCCATGGTAGATGGAAGTGGAACGATGGAAAATTTTGGCTTCTAGTCATCCACTGTTTTCAGTGTAGTTTTGTGGTAGGGATATAGGACTTGCTGCATGTTTAAAACGTGAGCAGCAGAGTTTTGGGTAATCTCATTTATAAAGGATAGAACGAGGTAATAGCCAAAAACATGAATGAGGGTTTCAGCAACAAGTGAGTGGAGATGGATAAAGTCACAGATGTTTCGAAAGTACTGACGCATCTGTTAAGGTTTGTAGCTCATCTGTATACCAAACATGGAACTGAGGATGTGAAGATGGGCTTAATCTCAGAATGTTGCCAGGGAGAGGAATGGAACCAGTAGCTGGAGGACAAGGTTTGGAGCAATGACTGAATACAATGGTTTCAATCTTCCTGATATTTCATTCAAGGCAATTTCTGCTGATCTAGTACTAAATATCAGGTAAACAATGATAATTGAGCAAAGATGGAGAACTCAAGGGAGATGGTGATGTGAGAGCTGTGCATTGTCAGTATTCGTGTGAAAATTTGCACTGTGCCTTCGGATATTGCTGAGGGGCAGGGAGCAAACGAAAAATAAAACTGGACAAAGGATAGATTCCTGGGGCACCAGGGGTAACTTATAGGAACAAGAAGAGAAGACACAGCAGGGGTTTTATTTGTTTTAGATAATTCCTTTGGTGTTATTTCACAAAGTAGTGATAAATGGGTGTCAGTTTAACTTGGGCTGAAGTTGTTAAAACTTGGATAGTGTAAAAATTGTATTTGAACTTGTTTCATAAATCTAGAGTTGAAGCTCACTTTTCCAGTGGTTGCCTTAGTTGCTTTGCTGGAATAATTTGTCAAATACACTTATTTAATATTTTACTATAGCATGAAATCCATTTTATAAACTTGATTCTGTGCTATTTCTATTCACTAAATGGAGCTTACGACCAAGCCTTGAATTTTTATTCTAACAAGTCAAGAACGAATAAATTGATCTTTTTTTTGGAGTGGTGATTTTGGGAGGAGGAATAAGCCACCTAACTTAGAAAATTGTCTAAATGGATAGAGCTCAAAGGAATTTCAAGGCACAGATGCATAATTATTAAATGTAGCAAGGACGTAAGTGTATACAAACACTAAGGTTCATTTCTAGAGGATTTGAAATCAAAAGCAGAAGATTCAGGTTTTGAGACAAGGGGAACAATATATGGCACTCAAAGAATTGAAAAGCACTCAAGAAAGGATGCATCTAAAGATGCTTCTATTAGAGCCCAAAAAGGGGCTGTAAAAATATAACCCAATCACTAATAAATCCAGTAGTGTTCAGGGAAGCAAGTGAACAAAATGTGGTACTTGTGATCATGGATTTGAGGTAAATAGCAGATGTATTTAAGGTGAAGTTCATGAGGCAGAAAGGAATAGAAGTACACCTTGCTGAAGTGAATTGAAGAGGACAAGGTAAAGCTCATGGAGCATAGGTGCTGGCATAGACTAATTGGGCCAAATGGTCTATTCATGTGATTTGTCAAGTTTGGGATGGGGCAACCTATTTTGCTGTCAACATTTTCAAATTTGTGAATGTCTCTCTGGTGAATTTCTTACCCTGGAGAAATGCTTCAGAATTAAGTTACTTAATGATCTGATGGCATTGCCAAATTATTTAGTTCTGCAGTAAAATCGTTTTTTTGTTCATGTTTAGCAAAGTGAGTGCTAATAAGGGCTGCCAACATTCTGAAATTGTTATCTTAGATTTACAGCAAAGCCTTTAGTACGGACAATTTTCGAGAGGGGCATGGCTACCTGCTTTGCCTATGGACAGACTGGAAGTGGTAAAACTCATGTAAGTTAGTGTACAGCCAATTTATCTGTTATAACATCTGTTCCTCTTGTAATCATTTTGCTGTTTATACATACAATCTTTAAAATTGCTTCACTATATCAATAGTTACATTCACTGAGTTAAGAAATTGAGGGTATTAAAGTTTGTGTTTTTTTTTCAAATTTGTGTCTAAGTCACCACACTAATGCAGTAGTCTATCAGAATCATATGCTTGGGTGAAAGTCTTCTACTAGAAGTGCAACTGACATATCACCAGTACTTGTTTTCAACCAATCGTTGTCAAAATTGTCGTCCCAAGAGCTTGCTTTGGTTTCCTTAATACGTTTGGGAATTGTTTTGGGGATGTGGTGGAGGCGGGGGTGTGAGAGGATGTAGTCTGCTATCATGAGGATGTTTCAGTTATTTATGATGATGATTCTTGGTGCTTCCTTGTTCTCAGTGGAGCAACTCATTTCTTTTTTCATACCCATTCCTCCTTTTATTATGCAGACTATGGGTGGTAACTTCTCTGGGAAAAATCAAGATTGTTCGAAAGGAATCTACGCTCTTGCAAGTAAGCAATGGACACCAATGCCTGTGAAATATCATTTGACTACCTTCAACTTTTGGGAACTAGCACATTTCCTGCTTCATGTTCCTGTTCCTGAGTCCATCCCTTTTGCTGTGCTTTCACTATATCTTTCCTATCACTGTGTCTTAAATGACTAATTCTCCTCTGCCCCATTGTATCTCCAATTCACTGAATCTTTCAGCTCAACACAAAGCTGAAATCTTTCGTATTTGAGCTTAACAATTTTAGGTCATTGCCACTGCTCCCATTTTGTGGGACAACAGTTGCTGCTAATGATCATTTTTTTTTTGTAATACAGATCCACGTGACATAATAATTTTTTTTAGTGACTCCTTTTGCCTTGTACTGTTCTCCCTGGATCATTTAATCCATCCAGCCTTCCCATCCTGTCACCGGCCTTCTCTTTTTGCTCTAATCTGTACAACACTACGCCCCGCCATCATCTCTGTATCTATACTATCACAGACATGAAATATTCGTTTTGCTTCTCTTTCCACAAAAATTGTCTGACCTGCCAAGAATTTGGGCAGCACAGTGGCTCACAGCACTAAAGACCTGAGTTCAATTCTGGTCTCAAGTGACTGTGTGCGTTTCCTCCAGGCACTCTGGTTTCCTCCTATACTCAGTAAGAATTTAGCAACACCAATTATTAATCCAACCGATTTATTTGATAGTAAAAAAGCGAGCTTTCAACACTCTTGTGTCTTCCTCAGGCAAGTGCAGTGTTCTGGTCTGCAATAGCACATATCAGCACAGACAGTCAGAGATTGCTGATTAGAATGCGAATCCTTACATCTAACCTGCTATTCAAGTGTTAAAGTGGCTAACAATGTGTGTGAAGGGGATCCTGAGCATTGTTAGAGAATTGTGTATTTTCTCCAGACAGCACAGTAAGTGAGGTTTTTTGCTAACCCAGGCAAGTTACGGGGGTTACAGATAGTGTGTCATGAAGCCAAGATCCCTGTTAAGACCGTCCTCATGTGTGCGGAGCTTGGCTATCAGTCTCTGTTCAGCGACTCTGCGCTGTCGTGTATCACGAAAGCCCCCTTGAAGAACATTTACCCGCAGGTCGGAGGCCGAATGCCCATGACTGCTGAAGTGTTCGCCCACAGGAAGGGAACTGTTTTGCCTGGTGATTGTTGAGCGATGCTCATTCATCCGCTGTCGTAGTGTCTGCATGGTCTCCCCAATATACCATGCTTCGGGACATCCTTTCTTGCAACGAATTAGGTAGACAACGTTGGCCGAGTTGCAAGAGTATGTACCGTGCACCTGGTGAATGGTATCCTCACGTTTGATGATGTCGTCCATGTCTATGATCCGGCATGTCTTGCAGAGGTTGCTGTGGCAGGGTTGTGTGGTATTGTGGTCACCGTTCTCCTGAAGGTTGGGTAGTTTGCTGTGAACAATGATCTGTTTGAGGTTGTGCGGTTGTCTGAAAGCAAGAAGTGGGGGAGTGGGGATGGCCCTAGCGAGATGTTCATCGTCATCAATGATATGTTGAAGACTCCGGAGAAGATGTCGTAGCTTCTCCGCTCCAGGGAAGTACTGGACAACAAAGGGTACTCTGTCCACCGTGTCCCGTGTTCGTCTTCTGAGGAGGTCAGTGCGGTTTATCGCTGTGGCACGTTGGAACTGTCGATTGATGAGTCGAGCGCCATATCCTGTTCTCATGAGGGCATCCTTCAGTGTCTGGAGGTGTCTGTCACGATCCTCCTCATCTGAGCAAATTCTGTGTATACGGAGGGCTTGTCCATAGGGAATGGCTTCTTTAACGTGTCTAGGGTGGAAGCTGGAGAAGTGGAGCATTGTGAGGTTGTCTGTCGGTTTGCGGTACAGTGAGGTGCTGAGGTGACCGTCCTTGATGGAGATGCGTGTGTCCAAGAATGCAACTGATTCTGGAGAATAGTCCATGGTGAGTCTGATGGTGGGATGGAACTTGTTGATATCATCATACAGTTGTTTCAATGATTGTTCACCATGAGTCCAAAGGAAAAAGATGTCATCAATGTATCTAGTATATAACCTTGGTTGGAGATCTCGTGTGGTGAAGAAGTCTTGTTCGAACCTGTGCATGAAGATGTTGGCATACTGAGGTGCGAATTTGGTCCCCATGGCTGTTCCATGTGTCTGGATGAAAAGCTGATTGTTGAAGGTGAAGACATTGTGGTCCAAGATGAAGCGGATGAGTTGTAAAATTGCATCCAGGAACTGGCAGTTGTTGGCATTGAGTACTGAGGCAGTTACAGCAATACCATCGTCGTGGGGGATGTTGGTGTAGAGCGCCGAGACATCTATTGTGACAAGGAGTGTCCCTGGTTCTACTGCTCCATGTGTGCTGAGTTTCTGTAGGAAGTCCATAGTGTCAAGACAAAAGCTGGGGGTTCTTTGTACGATTGGTTTCAGGATGCCCTCGATATAGCCGGACACGTTCTCACACAGGGTCCCATTGCCTGATACGATGGGACGGCCGGGTATGTTTGCCTTGTGTATCTTTGGGAGGCAGTAGAGATCTCCAATGCGGGGAGTATGTGGAATGAGAGCCCGGAGGGTGTTCTGAAGGTCCGGATCAAGGGTTTCGATCAGAGTGTTGAGTTGACGAGTGTGTTCTTTGGTCGGATCTGCTGGTAACTGTCTGTAGTGTTTCTCATTGTTTAGTTGTCGGTACACTTCTTCACGGTAGTCTGTTGTCCTTCTATACTCCAAAGATGTGCAGATTGGGTAGATTGACCGTGCTAAATTGCTTCTTTGTGTCAGGGAGATTAGCTGGACAAATATGCAAGGTTGTAGAAATAAAACCTGGGTGAGATTGTTGTCAGTGCAGGCTGAATGGCCTCTTTCTGCACGATAGGTATTCTTCTGAATTTCCAGCACTTTCAGTTTTATCTCTTAGTTCCAGCATTTGTAAGAAATATGAAATATCTTTGTTCATTTTGCCTGTCATACAATATACTGCTTTTCACTTTTTTCTCCTTCAGCTCAGGATGTGTTTTTGCTGCTTGAACAACCCCGGTACAAGGATCTTAACCTAAAAGTATCTGTAAGCTTTTTTGAAATCTACAGTGGTAAGGTAAGTTCACACTTCATGGATGAAATAATTTGAATGAACAAAATGTCAGAGTTGTGTTATTTTCCGTATGTTTATGGTTTTCACTTATGTTTGGGAACTTGGGCCATTTTCACCCTTTCCGCTTTCCTGTGAAAAAGACTAATGTTAATTTTAAAGTAGTTCCAAGTTTAACTGCTCAGTAGAAAAGACATTTGGAAAAGAGCATACGTGCTGCATTTTCAACTTCTCTCACTTTTTGTTGACAACTCTATAATGGCAACTGCCCATGTAAATTTATCCTGCAGTAATTGCATCTTCCTGCTCGGTGCAAGTTTCCCTCGGTTTATCCATCTATATTTGTTTCTAAAATCTAGTTTAAAAATTGCCAACTAAATGATGGTGTTGCTGAGAAGGTTGGTTTTCTGGAAGATGCAAAACAAACATAGCTGCGGGAAAAATTAGTTCTGAATGAATTAACTGAATTCTATATTGGCTAAGCCTAGACATCTGAAAGAACTCTGATCACAGTTTTCTTTTAGATCTCCACATGTGTAGTTTGTGTTTGTGTGCTGCAATGCAGCCAATATAATATGCCAATGCATAAAAGGAGCAAAATAAATTAAATGGCTTTTGATTTGATTTTATTATTGTCACATGTATTAGTATGCAGTGAAAAGTATTGTTTCTTGTGTGCTATACAGACAAAGCATATTATTCATAGAGAAGGAAATGAGACAGAGTACAGAACATAGTGTTGCAGTGATAGTTAGGGTGCAGAGAAAAATCAATTTAATGTTGTAGGTCCATTCAAGAGTGATGGCAGCAGAGAAGAAGTTGTTCTTGTCAGTTGGTACGTGATCTCAGACTTTTGTATTTTTTTTCCTGACAGGAGAAGGTGGGAGAGAAAACATCGGGGGTGTGTGGAGTCCTTAATTATGCTGGCCGCTTTGCCAATGCAGCGGGAAATGTAGACAGAGAGAATGGATGGGAGGCTGGTTTGTGTAATGGATTGGGCTATATTCATGACTCTTTTAGCTTTTTGTGGTCTTGAGCAGAGCAGGAGCCATACCAAGCTGTGGTATAACCAGAAAGAATGTTTTTTTTTATGGTGCATCTCTAAAAGTTGATGAGAGTCATAATGGACCAAATTTCCTTTGTCTTCTGAGAAAGTAGAGGCATAGGTGGACTTTCTTAACTATAGTGTCAGCATGGGGGAGGGGGTAACTGGACAGGTTGTTGATCTGAACACTAAAAGCTTGAAGTTCTCGACTCTTTGTACTTCGTCCCTGTTGATGTAGATAGAGGCATGTTCTCCACTATGCTTCCAGAAGTCAATATCGTTGCTGTACTTTGTTTAATATCAGTTAAAAACAAATGTACAATTTTGACTCAATGGATAAATGCAAGGTGAACTGATTTTTCAGAAGGTGCTTAATAAGGGGACTTGTTCAAGGAATAAAGTATACAAAGTGCAGTAGCTTGAAAGAATATTGATTGACAGGATTAGTTAATGGATATTGTCCATGGAGAAAGATTGGGTTCAACTTTTTGTGAAGTTAAACATTGGGATTGAAATATTAAGATTGTTGATGATGCAGAGCTAAATATAAAAAAAAGAAGCATAAAACACAGAGTCACCGAAATGATTCTAAGGATGGAAGCCAAAAGTTATGAAGAAGTGAGATATTAGCACTATTTCCCCCAAGGCAGAGAAGACCCAGCAGTGGTAGATTTTTTTAAATGTATTAAATAAACTTGATGTAGTGAATAAGGAAAAGATACTTTTCTGATTGTAGACTCCATGATGAAGGGTCATTAATCTACAATTGTAAATTAGCAGAGGGGCTGAAAGTTTTTTGTGAACTATTTCTGCATGGCAAAAGAAACCCAAAGCAAAATCCTATGGATTGCAAGTATGATTGGGACTTTTTAAGAGGGAAATGGATAAATACTTGAAGTAGAAAACATGTGGTGATGGGAAAGGTGAAGACCATAGTGGAATTTGTTTTGGTTTACAAAGGATATCTAAATTTGTCAGCTTCTATTTTTTGTAATTGTCACTCCCTATCTTTTTTTACACTTCTTCAAAGCTCCTAACTCCCAACTTAATCTCCTTACTATGAAGAAAAGGTTCAGCTGGAAAGTCTACAATCACAAATGGCTCCATCAGAAAGTGCAAGAAAGAATTGGTCCTATTTGATTATTTTCTTTTTGTCCAAATCTAGGTGAGCAAATGTAGTCCTCTGAAGCCAAAATATCAGTGTTACCAATCGAATGATATGTCTGAAATTCCAGGTGTTGAGATTACTATAACATCTTCCACCTACCTAAAACTGGTGAAGCACAGGTTATTTCTACAGTGCCAGAGCTTCCGGTGAATATTGTCTGATGCTAACTGGATTCTCTTAGTTTTAGTCCATGGGCTCTGCACAGTAACTAAAACCAAATATTAGTCCTCCACTTGGCTTACTGATTGGCCTAATTCTTATTTTGATAAATATCTTGCAGGTATTTGATCTCTTGAATAAAAAAACTAAGCTGCGTATCATGGAAGACAATAAACAACAAGTGCAGATTGTTGGACTCTTGGAGCAGAATGTCTTCTGCGTCGATGATGTGATCATGAATATTGATATGGGGAACAATTACAGGTAATCCACTCTTTTTCCCATCACCAATCTTATAGTTTGAGAAATGGCAGGTCACTAAGTCTATCTTTTACCATTCTGGCAGCAACGCATTTTTTAAAAAAACACATCAGAAAATTAGGATGATTGATCTTGTTTAAATGTGTTGATAATAAGGATGGTTATAACACACTATAAAAACCATATATTAATACTTGTTTTTTTTTTTCTGAAAGCATTCAAGCAAGTTAACAATGTAAAGTCTCACTGAGTATTTATGCAAAACATGGAATCTGAACCTCGTAGGGTCATGAAAGCAAAACTTGCTGGCATTACATTCTGCAATGCCAAGAGAGAACACTCCATTTAGTAGATAAAACACCATCTGCAAGCATGAAAGATGAATTCCAAGTTGATCTGTTTTAAAAAAATGAATATTTAGATCTTCTAAGTTAATTTAATAAATAAATACCTGCTTGCTGTTTTGAAGTATACTGCTAGAAGATTAGTGTTCTTTTTATTTTTGTAGGACGTCTGGGCAAACCTCTGCAAATAGCAACTCTTCCAGGTCCCATGCAGTATTCCAGATTGTTCTTCGGAGGAATGATAAGCTTTATGGCCAGTTTTCCCTCATTGATTTGGCTGGTAATGAGCGAGGTGCTGATACTAGCAGTGCAGATCGACAAACTCGAATGGAAGGTGCAGAGATTAATAAAAGCCTACTTGCTTTGAAGGTAAGCAAAGCATATCCTAGATGTGCAAAAGCACTGAACCGTTTCAAAACTTTCACATGCGCTTCTTCCTCATGAGTTGCTCTTACCCATTCTCTCAGGTTTCAAATGTGATACTACTTCAAGGAGCCAATCCAATTTCATTTTCGAAAGTTAGTCTTAAATCTGCTTCCACTGTTCTTCCTTTCAGGTAATAGATGCCAAAGCTCACTCTTCAGCTCTGTCTTCCTCATGTTCTTTTGCTTTAATCTATGGCTTCAAGTTGTTTACTCAAACTGTCAGTGGGAACAGATTTATCCTTATTTATTCTACCAAAATTGCTTCCATTAAGTCTTTTTTGCTTTAAATAGAACAGTACCAAATTTTCTGGCCCCTCTGAGCAAATACCTTTTGTCTTGCACTACGTTGATATTAGAGCTAATTATTTGATCTTTTGCAAAGAAAATCTTTGCAGAGCTTGAATTAGGTTGGTGAGAGTGAAAGCCCAAGTAATTAGGGTATAAAGTGGTAGTGTGGACACAATTAGCTCCATGACCAGAAATATTGATGATCAAATGATAATCTTTTCAGAGTTGGAGGTGGTTTTGTAGTGGATATTACAGTTTTGGGTCTATTATAAATAAATAGTGTATTTAAAGTAATTATGAACTTCAATCTCAATATTTATTTTAAAAGAAATTTCTCCAATTCTGATCAAGTGGCTCAGTAAACAGAGATCATAGAATTTAAAATTGTTGATAGGATCTAGTTAAAGATAAGGAGAATTTAAGGTTCCAGGATTTAGCATGCTGTGCTCAAAGGTGATGGAAGCCAATTCTATGACCAATCTTTTAAAAATTAGCAGTATTTGAAGTGAGGAGCTTAGATGGTTACAAACACAAAAGGCAGGAATGAGACCAAGTACGCTTGTTCTAATGAGCAGTCTCCTTCTGTGCCAAAAGTTTCTATGATTCTTTCTACAAAAGGATTTAAGAACTTGCCTCTTCTAAATGAAAGTAAATGCACTAGAGAAGTCTGGTATTATGGAGTTGTGTAATACTTTATGTTCTGTGGTATTTATGTTCATGAATATCCATGGATAAATGTATTTTACTTTAGCATTATATATAAGACAACGCTGTCGCACAATGGTTAGCACAACTCAAAGTCAGGAACCTGGGTTGGATTCCCTACTAGGGTTGCAGTTCATGTGGAATTTACACATTCTCCCTGCATGGGTTTCCTCTGGGTACTCTAGTTTCCTCCCACTGTCTGAAAAGACATGCTGGTTAAGTGTATTCGCCATGCTAAATTCTCACTCAATGTACCCGAGCAAGCATTTGAATGTGGCGATTAAAGGGTTTTTGCAGTACCTTCAATGCAGTGTTAATATAAGCCTACTTTTAACACAAATAAACTTAAACATGAATATTTGTATGTATTAATCCTCTGAGCTTTTGTAATTTTCCTGTTGACTCATAGGGGATCAGAAGTCAATTTCGGAGTGGCCAGTCACAATGGAACTTCTGAATCTATCTTTTGAAACTAACTAATATAATGGATCACAAATAGGGATGGAGTCCACGTTTAGGAAAATATACCTAATTTAAACTGAATCCTGAAGAAGTATCAGACAGGCTTAGAAGTATTAACTTAATCTGTCCACAGATGCAACCAGACCTGCTAGGTTTTTTCCAGCATTTTCTGTTCTTATTTTGAAAGAAATATTCTCTGGTAGGGACAGCAATATGTAATCACAATACACTGATTGGATCAAGTGCATGCAACAAGTGTTCTCAGTAGGGAGTAGTGGCACAGTGGTATTGTTCCTTGACCAGTTATCCCAAGACCCCAGTAAGATCTGGGGACCAGCCACAGCAAATAATTTGAATTCAATAAAACAAATCTGCAATTAAAAGTCTAATGATGACCATGAAAGCAGTGTTGACTGTTGTAAAAATGCAGCTGACTCACAGATTTATTTTCCTAAAGGAAATTGATCATTACCTGGTCTGGCCTGTGTGTGACTCTGAATTCACAGCAATATGGCTGACTGTAAAATGGAAGGCAGTTGGGGATGCGCACTAACTTCCATCTTTCTACAGTTCCCACAGTGGCCGGCTTACTCACTTGCCTATTGTACTATTTCAGCACCAAGATATTGTCTCTAACTTAGTGTGAGGTTAACCACGTGAAAATTTGATGAATTTCATTTTTTAATTCATTTATGGGATGTTGGTGTCGCTGGCTTAGGTCAGCATTTAATATCCATCCTAACTGTACTTGAGAAAGTGGTGAGCAGCCTTCTCGAATTGCTACCGTCTGT
Source organism: Sphyrna mokarran (assembly GCA_024679065.1). Taxonomy (NCBI): domain Eukaryota; kingdom Metazoa; phylum Chordata; class Chondrichthyes; order Carcharhiniformes; family Carcharhinidae; genus Sphyrna; species Sphyrna mokarran. The sequence goes on from JAGIQG010000009.1 coordinate 27,974,165, forward strand.
GTGATTTAGATGCGCTCACTGTACTGTTAGTGATGCTGTTTTAATAAAATGGTAGCTTAGGAGTTAAGAATTTGTCTGCTTGGCTTAAAAATGTGAATTACTTTCTTTTGTGATAGTAGCTTTTTATGTTGCAGGAGTGTATTCGATCACTGGGACAGAATAATATCTATACACCATTTCGAGCAAGCAAGTTGACTCTGGTACTGAGAGATTCATTTATTGGTGAAAACTCGAGGACATGCATGGTAGGAGTTTTTGGTTTCTAATTATATTTTTGTGAAATTTTGTTGTACAGAATTAAATTTGAGTTGCCATTGGTCTATTCAAGCAAGAGATAGGAATATAAAGATAGGAACAGAAATAGGTCATTCGGCACCTCAGTCCTGCTCATTATTCATTTAAGATCATGGCTGGTATTTCTAATTCCACATTTCCATCTACACCACCCCCTCCAAAAAAAACCTTAGATTCTTATTGGACAAGAGAATTTTTTTTTTTTATTAAGCAACACAGCACGGGAAACAGGCCCTTCGGCCCAACGAGCCCGCGCCGCCGTCATACCAAATACATTATCCTATTTTAATATTCCTATATAATATATATATTATTCCTAATATGGAAAATTTTCACCATTGGGTAACAAATTGTCCCTATCAGCCTAAGAGCGAATTTTTGGGTTGTGGGAGGAAACCGGAGTGCCCGGAGAAAACCCACGCAACCACGGGGAGAACGCGCAAACTCCGCAGACACCGGCCCAATTCCAAGTGTCTGCACAGCCACATCGATAGTCTCTGAGCTGTCATGGTGCCCTTCAGATGGTCCACATAAAGCACTCATATACGACATGAGGTACCAGGCAACCCATGAATCACCATCCAAGAGCTGTACCCGCACCACCTGCCGAATGCGTGCTCAAATTATGGACCGAATTACCTGTGGAAAAAAGCCGTAGTTAAACAGTCCTAATATATCCCTCTATCTGCATACCGCTCATGTGGCTGTCCGAGAGACCCTTAAACAGCCCCAGCGTGCCTGCTCCCACCACCTTACTCGGCAGTGCATTCCACACCCCCACTACCCTTTGTGTGAAAAACTGCACTCTAATATTCGTCCTATACATAGCCCCCCTCACCCTATGGCCATGACCTCTCGTCCTATCCATTTCTAAAGGTGGAAAAAGTTTACCTCCATTTACTCTATCTATACCCCTTATAATCTTATACACCTCTATGAGATCCCCTCTAAGCCGACGTCTTTCAAGAATCAAGCCTTAAAAGTATTTAATTGAATTCTCTCTGCCTTTTGAAGGCAGAGTCAAAGTCGGATAACTCGAGAGAGGTTCTACTCATCTCAGTGCTAGAAGAGTGATCTCTGATTTTAATCCCAGAGCCCCATAGCTCTGGACTCGTCCACAAGAGGAAACCTCCCTTCTGTCGTCTTTTTGTCAAAACTGTTCAGAATCTTAAAGGCTTCAATCAAGTCCTGTATTCATCTAAATTCCATTGGAAATGAGACTTGCCTGATCAAACTTTCTTTTAGTTCATTCCTGGTATCAACCCTACAAACTTCCTCCAAACAGTCTCAAATGCATTTATGTCCTTTTAAGGAAGGAAATCAAAACTGGACACCCTTCCCAAGGTGTAGTCTCACCAATGCCTTGTACAACTGAAGCATAACATTGTTCAATTCCTTTCCTAATAAAGATCAGCATTCCATTAGTCACCTTAATTACTTGCTGTATCTGCATGCGAGTAACTCGTGCACCAAAACACTTGAGATTTCTCTGCAACGTGGGAATTCCGCAGTAACTCTTCACTCAATTTCCCATTTTCCCACTTCGTGCTGCCAAATGTTTGTCCGCTAAACTGTCTATATCCATTACCTCCTGGTGTCCCCTTCACACATTTTTCTATCTATTTTTGTCATCTACAATTTTAGCTACCATGATTACTCCCCTCACTGAAGCCATTGTTATAAATTGTAAAACGTTAAGACAACAACACAGACCTTTGGTATCACTACATACTACCAATCAGGAAAGGGTCCATTCTGCATATCCTGTTTCTGTCAGCTGGACAGTCTTCTATCTGAGTTGATTTACTGCTCCACATTGAGCTTCTATTTTCCATGATAACTTGGGGCATGGCACCTAATCAAATGCCTTTTGGAGAATCAGGTACATTATGCCTACAGGCTCCTGTTTTTATACAGAGCGCATATTACACCTTCAAAGAACTCCACTAAATTAGTTAAACATGATTTTGTAGGAGTAGAATATTCAGCCTTTCGATCATGCTCCACTTAACATCATGGCTGACCAAACACTCACTCAAGTCCACTTCCCTGTCTTATTTCCATAACCCTCAAATCCCCTACAGATTAAAAACCCTTTGCTGTCAGCTATAAAAATGCTCAAGGATTCATCCTCCATAGCTTCCTGGGATAAAGAATTCCAAAGAATCATCACTCTTTGAGAGAAGAAAATTAGTCTTAATGAGCGCCTCCTTATTCTGCAACTATGTCCTCTGGTCTTATGTTCTCCTATGAGTAGAATCATCTTTTCAGCATTTACTCTGTCTAACCCTCTAAGAATCTTGTATGTTTTAATTATATTAATTCTCATTCTTCTGAACTCCAATGAGTACACACCCAACCTGTTCTTTTCGCTTACGGCAATCCCTCCATACCTGAGATCATCCTAGTAAATCTCCTAGCTGATTCCAATGATATATCTTTAAATAAGGGGACCAAAACTCTACGTGGGTATTCTAAATGTGGCCTCACTAGTATCCTGTGCAGTTTTAGCAACACCTCTTTACGTTTATACTCTAGTCCCCTTGAAATAAAAGCCAGCATTCCATTTGCCCTTCCTTAATATGTTCTGCACTTGTTTGCCAGGTTTCTGGGTTTCATGAACAAAGATCCCTATGTCCTTTTATGTTACAGCTTTCTGCAGTCTCTCCCCATTTCAATTAAAATGCACCATCCTATCTAATTCTTTCAAAATGAACAATCTCGCATTAAATTCCATTTGTCAGTATTCTACCCACTCACTTAACCTGTCGATATCTTTAAGAACAAGGCTGATCTGATAGCAACTTCATATCCGTACTCTGCCTACTCCTGATCATTCCCATGCTTACCAAGAATGTATCCATCTCTTCATTAAAAATATTCAAAAGTGGTGGAATCAGATTTCCAAAGACTCCCCACTATCTGAGAAGATTTCACCTCATTTATTTCCCTTTTTAAGTGAGCGACCCTTTATTTTTAAACAATGATGGCTAGTTCTAGATTCTCATAGAACATTACAGCGCAGAACAGGCCCTTTGGCCTTCGATATTGCGCCGACCAATTAAGAAAAAGCAGTGACCCTCTAACCTAAACCATTCACTTTTCATCCATGAACCTATCCACGGACCTCTTAAACGCCCCCAAACTTGGCGCATCTACAACTGCAGATGTAGTTGTAGATCTACCACAGAGGCAGGGCATTCCATAACCTTACCACCCTCTGGGTAAAAAACCTACCTCTGACATCCGTCCTATAACTACCACCCCTTAATTTAAAGCTATGTCCCCTCATACTAGCTTTCTCCATCTGAGGAAAAAGGCTATCACTGTCCACCCTATCTAAACCTCTAATCATCTTGTATGTTTCAATAAGGTCTCCTCTTAGCCGCCTTCTTTCTAACAAAAACAACCTCAAATCCCTCAGCCTTTCTTCATAAGACCTGCCCTCCATATCAGGCAACATCCTGGTAAACCTCCTCTGCACCCTCTCCAATGCTCCACATCTTTCTTATAATGTGGGGACCAGAACTGTACACAATACTCCAAGTGTGGCCGCACCAGAGTTTTGTACAGTTGCAACATGACGTTGCAGCTCCGAAATTCAATCCCCCTACCAATAAAAGCTCCGTATGCCTTCTTAACAACCTTATTGACTTGATTGCCAACTTTCAGGAATCTATGCACATATACACCTAGATCCCTCTGTTCATCAACACTAAGAGAAAACATCTCCCACAAGAGAAAACATCCTCTCCACATCCACCTTATCAAGACCCCTCAGGATCTTGTATGTTGCTATCAAATCACCTCTAACTCTTCTAAACTCCAGTGGATTCAAGCCTAGTCTGTCCAATCTTTCTTAAAACAACCCATCCATTCTAGTTTTTAGACTCTGAACTGCTTCCAATGCACTTGCATCTTTCTTTAAGGTAATTAACAATGTACACAGTGCTCTAAATGTGGTCTTAATTGTCTCCTGTGCAACTGAAGCATAAGCTTCCTACTTGGGATTCCATTGTCCTTGTAATAAAAAATAACATTTGGTTCGCTTTTGCTAATTAATTACTGTACCTGCATACTAGCCTTTTGTGATTAATGCACTAGGACACCAAAATCCCACTACATCTCAAGAATTCTGCAATCTCAACATTTAGATAATGTACTTTTTTTATTCTTCTTGCCAATATGGACAATTTTACATTTCAGTCACATTATACTCCATTATTAATAAATTGCAGCATTCCTCCTGATTTCCTGGCTGAACTCTAGTGATCAACTTGTCTCGAGCAAATACACAACACAGCATCTATGTTCTTTTCTTATTCCAAATGTGCCAACGATACCTTGAATTTCAGTCTGCTTGGGTTAGTCACTAATTTTTTTTTAATTATTATTTACTGGTGCTTTGTTTTGTGAAATTATTTGTAAAAGGGTGTGAAATGTCCATTTAGTGTATTATAGTCATATTTTAGGAAAAGCTATGACTTATTCTGTGTATAACCTGTGGAAACAACTGAAAATGCTGATACAATGAGATGTTGAAACTGAGTCATGCCGTGGTACTTCATTGATCTTGCTGGAATTGATTTTTCTCTCATTTTTTTCTTCTAGATTGCAATGATTTCACCAGGATTAAATTCCTGTGAACACACACTAAATACTTTGAGATACGCAGACAGGTAACAGTTGAAAGAAATTTGAATGTCAAATGTTTTATAAGTAAGGCAAACAGTGTGTCTTTGTGCTTCATTGGTTGCTTTGCAACCAATATAGTAGTCTTCCTTTGAGTGTCCCCTTTTTCTTCAGTTTTAGCTGACTTCTGGTAAAATATGTTTTCTCTTCCTTCCTGTTTCTCTCAGCTTGTAATTGCTGTCTCAACATTTTGTTTGTGTTCAGAAAGGGAAATGTGTTTGTATTGATGCGGGGAGTAGATTGATTTGGACCATGGCATCACAATCTTAACCTGCCACACACGCTTTTGATAGTCAATACCTGACGCCTGTTTCATCTTGCTGAAGCATGAATCACTGTTTTGAGAAGGGAAATGCAAAGGCTGTCCACTTGATTTAGACTAAGATTGTTAAATCCATAGAACAGCAATAAACATCTAACTGCATATAGGTAGATATTCAATTACCTAAATTTATTTGATTAATTACAAATGTTGAAAGTGCATTTTTTCCCCCCCCACAATGTGGGTATCATTGGCTGGGCCAGCATTTGTTGCCCATCCCTTGAACTGAGTGACTTGTATGGCCATTTCAGGCACAGTCAAGAGTCAACCATATTGTGGTAGATCTGAAGTAATATGTAGACCAGACTAGGTATGGACATTAGAAAACCAGGTGGGCTTTTACAGCAATCAAGAATGGTTATCATCACTTTTAATTCTATCATCTGCTGTGATGGGATTACACTGATATTTGAATTACTTGTCCAGCAACTATGCCACCACCTGCCCTTTAACTACAAATATGTCTTTTGTTTCAGTGACACTTTCCCACTTAATTTTAAATTAAGGAACAACCAGGTGTACTGCAGAGACTTAACCAGTGACAATTGAGATACTTTATTTAATCTTGCTGCTTCCTGGCAATTGCAGAAGGATTGAGTTTTATTAATGTCTGTTCAAGGGTGAAAGAACTTGGTGTTGAGGATGTTTCTAATGAACCAGAATGTTCCACAATATCTAAAGAGCAAAGATTCAACGAGTCCTTGGAATCTGACATTCGGTTGCTCTGTGAGAAAAATGTAAGTAGAATGTGGAGAAATGCTCAGAGTATTACTGAACTCCAATATATATTCTTACAAAGCCAAACTACATAAAGTAATATTTTGATGTGATTTCTTGAAAAAAAAACAATGCTGCTTTCACAGGAACATGTCCTCACCATTTCATTATTTTTGATGCTTAATTTTTTGACCTACCTTTTATTCTATGAAGCTGAAGTCTGTCATTGACATTTGAGTGCTCCCAATTTGAAATGATAGGGCAGATTCAAAATTCAAGTAATGTATTTATGATGTTCTAGGATTTATTTTAATGTGATTAAATGGAGATTTCCAAAGACTGTCCAATTAGTAAATCCTAAATCCTTAGCAGTATTTGTTTAACAGAAAGGTATACTAGTGTTTTTTTTGTACTTTTTTTTTCAATTCACTGATTACCAAATATTGGCAGTTAATGTTTCATACGCTTCAACCAAAGCATTATGTTCTAGCAAATTTTCCCAGCATCTTCTATTCCAATTTCAAACCTGACCCTTGGGTTTTCTGTGTTCTGGCTCCCATCTTCTTTCTTTCTTTTCTATGTGACTAGATTAAGGTTTCCATCTACGATTTGACAGCCCTGTTGCATCATTCTCCTGATCTATTTATCCACCTCCTATCCTAATGTGGTTCTGTCCCTTCCAAAAAAAAATTGCATATTTTGAATAATGCCAGTTAAAACTGGGCATTGGCTAACTGTTACCTTTGATGATTGGAAGTGATGGGGCTACCATTATTTCATCATATTGTTGCTTTAAATCAACATTGTTACCACCTCCATGCCAGTGTGAATGTGCTTTCTGTTAAGCTTTTTGAGGTCAATTTGAAATGGAAATGGGCTTTGTATCAAACTTGTTAGCAGCTTTGGTCATTTCACCCTTGCCCCAAATATTCCAAATTAGATCTAATAAGACAATCCTGAGTTTTGAGATCTAGCATGTATTTTCATTCTGTTGTATTACATTAAAATTTGTGCACGTTAGTAACATTTGAGTTCACATCTTGACATAAAGCAAATTAACGATTACTGTTGCCTCATTTCACCAAATGGCAATTTGGTCTACATTCTGACAAGCTGAATAAAGGGCATTTGTAATATAACTTCTATTACCTTAATTACAGAGCAGAGTGGCATTGATTATAAAAATTAACACTGCATGTTCTTTAAAATCTGGTGGTTAGAATCTTTCGCTTCATTCGTACATGTCAGCTACATCTGGTAGCCGTTATTGTTTTCTTGGTTTAGTAAATTGTATAAATTTACTTAAAGTAGATCATCTCAAATAAAAAGGTCCATTTAAAGTTCCCAAGAATTGGAAGCAATACTTATTGTTTTTGTGGCTACTAGATGTAATGTAACCTCTTTAAACTCCTGTATTGCACATCGTCTTTCTCACATACCCTCTGGTATTATCTTTAAAGCCTGGCGAACTTCAAAGTGAGAATCAGAAAATGGTTACAGCGCGAGGTGATTTATCTTTGGATGCTTCTCAGGTTAGGCTCATAGTTTCTTACTAGCTTTCCCAAAACTCAGGGCTGTTTCAGATTTCATTTAGAGGGGACAAGGGCAGAGCTGAAAATTGAAATTTTGTATTGTGTTTAAACCTATTTGGCTTTTTTTTTGTGTGTGGATATAGTACCAGCCAGCAATCTTTTCTTTTATGATGCTCAGTCACCATTACTTCTATATCTCTAGGTTCCATATTAAAAATCCTTTTGTCTTCTATATTAATGTAATGGTAAGCAAGAGATATTAGGTTCAAAGAAGGTTATCTGAATAAAAATTGATCTACCTTTACTCTTCCAGCTTTGTGCTTTAATTATGTGAAATTCCTTTCATTGTGACTGTCTCTTCAGAATAGTGAACATTGGTGTTTCTTTACTGAGATTTTTTAATAACGTGTAACTTCTGGATATCTAATTACTTGTTACTGTTAACTCCAAATTATAGCTCTATATTGAATGTATGTAGTCAGATTTCTCTATTTAAAAATACACTGCAGAATGATTATAATGTCGTTTGTCTTCCAACATGCATGGTGATCCTGTTTCAACTTAAGTCTATGCACAGTTGGGGACAAAATCTCAAGGTACTTGTCTAATGTTCCTTCTGCGGCTGTTAAAGGATGCCAGAGTTTTCGTTGCTTCTATGCTTTCTTGTTAAATTTAATTGTAATTTTAAATTGTGCCATTTTGCTCTACATTTGCAGATAATTTTTATTTCATTCTATTAACTATATTTCCTTTTCAGGTATAAAAGCCCAATTTTCTCCAATCATTATCTTTCACTCCTTGGTGTCTCCTTGCACTTCCCTCCGGTGCTTGAATCTCTTCCTCTCCTGTCACAAGAATGCACCACCATGCTTAAGTGCAATGACCAGAGTAGATCTTTGTTGTTTAATCGTAACTTTCTCTCTCATTTTTGACTACCACTATTTGCAGACAGACTTGAAGATCAACCAAGATCCTTGCATATTTCAACACCATTCTATACTTTTTTTAACCACTGTCTATGTTACATTTCATAAACTTCTCCATTCACAGTAGCCTGTGACTCTAACAAGCACGTGTGCATGTATGAATACATTTTATAATAGGTTAAATTTTGGCCAAATTAAAATTCACTAATAAAAGGCAAAACACAAGAGCTCACTTTTTTTTTTTGAGTCCTTCGCTGGTATCCATGACTCAGGCAGAAATTTTACTTAATAGTCTTGATATCCCAGCATAATTGAAGTTGATGTAAATTACAAATTCTGGAGACAGACCTTTGTTAAATGTTGTCAATCATTTCCAGAAATTGATTTTGCACTGGGTTTTTGTTTCAAAATTCTCTTTGCAATAGATTTCAAACTGTAACAGAGCTTGAGTCTTAACTTGAATGTGAGGCAAAACCTAGTCTTACTGCTCTAGTTGATTTCTTTCAGACTTGTTTTTAGCAGCTTGTGTATTCAAAATGGTGGTTCTGGTCGTATGACCTCTCCCTATAGTGATTTCAAAAGGCAATTGATTAGCGCCTATCTGGACAGATCTTGGCTATTTTTGTGTCCTAGATAATGAGATTCTGTAATGTCCCAACCATTAACACTTGAAGCATCCATCATGGAGATTAAAAAAAATACACTTATGAAGCCATTGTCCCAGTAGTTTTAAAAGGTAGTTTTATAGAAATAACAATTGAATTCCAGTATAGTTTGTTGTTTGAAGCAGTTCATCACACCAGGTATGAAATTCCACAAGGTGTTGACTTGGCAAGTCCTAACTGTAATTCACAAAGGAAACTCCCAAAAACTGGCCACTTGGAACACCAGGTAATCTGCAGCAACTATCTTGTCAGTATCTGCTTGTTTTTTAACTCATTTTTCTATGTATTGGATTAGCTGATAGAATTAAAGATTAATATCACAATTCACATCTTTGTGTCAAAACACACAATCCATCAGATAATTTTGTTTTTCTCAATAGCCTGAGATGCACTGTATTCAGACCTGACAATTTTAATTACTTAAATTGCTAAATTCATTAACATTTATTTCCCACTGTTTATCCTATCCAATAGTTCACACTCAACTACGTTTGCTTGTTGTCCCTCTCTTGTGAAGTCAGATGTAAAGTAGTCAGAGCTGTGATTGTAGTGTTCAATTATTGTTTGGTGAATCTGCTCACAATTGATGCTCACTGTGGCTAATTGGTTAAGGCTGGGTGTGGACTCAGAAATAAAAACGAGGCTGTACAAGAGCTGGAAGCCAGAGCTATAACATGGAGCAAACATTTTAACGAAAAAAAAGGCAGACAGATGCTCAAATCTCACATCCATATTGAGCTTGGACGTAAAATATACAAAGATGATAGAGGAATGTTTAAATCTACACTTTCGCTGAAGAAAAAATCTATGCTGTAGAATTGATGTCACAGGGCCTATTTATTGGCTTTAGCGATGGACAGCATGGATGTAAAAGCACTCTGCAACATGTTAGTGTCCTGAACCAGAATTTTAAATTACATCAGAAAGCCAGATGAGATCCCAACCATTTTCTATTTTGGTATAAATGTGAGGATAGGGTGCTTCACTTGGAGTAATTCCACTGACAAGTTAGGGATATCTTGCAGCTTAAGTTATTCATGTATTCATTGAATACAAAAGAATATCCACTGTACAAAGTTCAGCACCTAGCACATTCCAGAATATAGATTCTTCAAATCTGTCAAATAAATTAGGGATGTTCAAAATACTTGACAATGTCATTATCCGTTTGAAAGATTAAGCTCGATATGTGCTCACTCCACTCAACGCAATTTGACGCTCAACAAAGACCTGCACATTCACAGTATGACTCTCCAAGGTATAGAGTGACAACACTGGAGCAAAGTCTACACATGATAATGTTAAAGCCATTCATGTACTTCTAATACTTTCTAACATGAGTTGGCATCATTCATCAGTACTACCAACTTTTTTTTTTAATCATGTTCATTGCTAATTATGCAGAGGTCATGGAGCCTGCTCAAAATCTACTAAACCGATCTGCACGGTGAAAATGGACAATTGCCCATCTAACAGCTTTCGATGCATCAAACATGCCATGTAGAAACGTAGTTCCTAAGATGTGTCAGGAAATGCAGTTGGAGCTCTAATTACAGTGCATTCAAAGATGCAAATGACCACCTGCTACTGCATCAAGTCCATTGTTGAACAGATCTAAATATTCTGGAGAATCTAGAATTAAAAGTCTACTGATGACCATCTAGTTCACTAATATCCTTTAGGATAGGGGTTCCAAACTGCTATGTGTGGAAGCCTCAAATATTTAATTTGGTTTTTATTTTATTATTGTCACATAATAGTATACAGTAAAAGTATTGTTTCTTGTGTGCAGTACAGACAAGGTGTACCATACATGGGGAAGGACATGATGCAGAATGTAGTGTTACAGTCACAGCTAGGGTGTAGAGAAAGATCAATTTAATGAAGTAGATCCATTCAAAATCTGATAGCAGCAAGGAAGAAGCTGTTCTTGAATCAGTTGGTACATAATCTTATTGAATGGTGGAGCAGGCTTGAGGGGCCAGATGGCCTATTCCTGCTCCTAGCTGTTATGTTCTTTATAACCTAAGAATTTTGTATCTTTTTATTGGTGGAAAAAATGCGGAAGAGAGAATATCTGTGTGCGTGGCGACCTTGACTATGCTGGCTGCTTTTCCAAGGCAGCAGGAAGTATAGACAGAGTCAATGAATAAGAGGTTGGTTTGCATGATGGGTGGGACTTTTTTTTCATGACCCTTCTGTAGTCACTTGCGGTCTTGGATAGAGCAGGAGCCATGCCAAGCTTTCTATGGTGCATCTGTAAAAGTTGGTGAGAGGTGTAGTGAACATGCTAAATTTTCTTTGCCTCCTGAGAAAGTAGATGTGTTGGTGGACTTCCTTAACTATAAAGTCGGCATGGAAGGACCAGGACAGGGTGTGATTATCTGGAAACTTGAAGCTCTTGACTATTTCCACTTTATTCCCATTGAAGTAGAGAGGGGCATGTCCTCCACTACGCTTCTTGAAGTCAATAACTATCTCCTTTGTTTTGCTTACGTTGAGGGAGAGATTATTGTCATTGCATTAATTCATCAGATTCTCTCTACTGTATTCCATTTCATCATTGTTTGCAGTCCAACCCATTATGATGGTGTTATTGGCAAACTTAAATTGAGCTGGACCTGGAATTTGTCCATACAGTTGCAGGTGTATAAGATACAGTAAGAGGCTGAGGACACAACCTTGTGAGGCACCAGTATTGAGGATGATCATGTAGGTGTTGTTGGCAATCCTTACTGATAGTGGCCTATAGGTTAGGAAGTTCAGGAAGTCTAGGATCGAGGAACTGAGCCCCAGTCCACAGATTTTGGAGATGGGTTTTTTGGGAATAATGGTGTTAAGGCTGAATGTAAATAAACTAAATCTAATCTTGTGCATTTCCCAAGTCCTGATGAGCCTCTAATCTTCCACACAGGTGCCAACTGGAATGGGCCACACGTGCATGGTTCAGATTGTTTGATGTTTCTAACTCCAAATTGTGCATGCATTGACTGGAAGTGGTACATGCATTCACATTTCAAATCTTTTTACACTGGTCAGGTGCATGCGCCTATCTGATATTTAGATGTGAATAAAAGGTAAAAAAAACATTGAGAAAGAAAGCAGAAACAGCAAACAAAAGGCCGTAACATGGAATTAGAGATGAGCTGGGGAAATCCATGAATGGATGCTATCAGTTTTGTGGTGTTAAGTGCCTGTCAGAAATGAAACACATCAAAACTTTGGTCCATAGCACTCGTGTAGAGTATCCTGTATCATCATCAAAGTGCGATGTGCTGTTGAAGAAGAAATAATAGCACAGCTATCATTTACCGGAGCCATTATTGAGAATCCTTGAAATTCAACCAAATGATAGAGCTACCAGTTGTGTAAAATGGATAAATGAATTTAGGAAATTGGCATTCTAGTAATTCCAGAAACTGCCTGGTGTCTAAGGGAGCTGAGCAGCACATGGCGATGGACAGACCCACAAAGAGCAAACAGAATTGGTGGAATCAGTAGGCAATTCAGGAGGTTTGTCCATTTAAATATAACAAAGAAGGAATAAATGATGAACACAGAAGTAAAGTTTGATGCAACAAAAGCAAAAGGAACATGGCAGTTCTCTGAAAATATGCAAAACACAAGAAAAGAGAGAATGTCAAATGTGTTTTAAGGGAATGTTGGGTTCCCCTTGGAAGAAACTCAAATGTATAAACTCAATGGATTGCAGAACAACATGATTCTCCAATAAGAAAACTATTCTGCCAACAATCAGGTAGTGGTTTGAGGATGAAGAGTGGGAAGTTGGTGAAAAATGTCAGTCCACTGGAAATTTCTTGCGACGAGCTGGAATGGGCTCAAACCAAACTGCAACTGGTAGAGATGGTGTGAAAATCTTGGACGAGGAGGAAAAGGATGCCTGGAATAAGGAATAACTTTGGTCCAAAGCAGAAGATTAATTGAGGAATGAGGAAGGGATTAGAAAATGAAGCCACCCAATCCTGCCGGAGAAAATTAAAGCAGCAATTCAAGCAGAGAAGGAACTGAGATTACATGCCAAAAAAAATTGCTGAAATGCTCACACAACAGGAAAAACGTAAGAACTATAGTGATAAAATGGTCAATGAAGAAAAAGACGCTGAATGCTAGGTAGAGAAAATACTCTATTTCTGGTACTAAGGTTGTGTGATAGAGTATCATAACAGGTGACAAACTGAGATTGTATGATCAGTCAAGAACGCAACTGTGTGATGTGGTGATGGTACCTGCATATGTTGTAGAGTAAGATGTGACCAAGAAAAGGACCAATGAACGATTGAAGAATAACACTATCTGCAGAGTAAAATATATAGTCCATGGTCAGTGCAGAGTCTAGGAAGAATTCAAAAGCAGCAAGCCTGTATGGAAGAATCCCATGTGAGATTTTATTTCAAGTTATGCACCATTGCAGCTTTATAGTAGAGCTGTTAAATGAAAACCTTAAGATTCCTCCATTGAACAATCAGTAACTGAGTAAATCCATTTTGAAAATTGGATGAGAAAGTTGGAGGAACGTTGTGTATGCGGTCTGTCACTTTAAGACAGTAGAGCAGAAATGTCACTGACTTAAGGGTTCAATGGAAACAGTCATCATACCAGACGGTGGAGATCTTCTGAGGCGAATCATCGAGCAGTATGTAGGAAGCGTGTAAGAACTGGAACTCTGTCCCAAAGCAGTCTTGGCTGCTATCCCCTCCACCTCATTACTGTTTGTCAACAAATAAGTTTTGTTCTTGACAAAGTCTAAAGTGTTTTGACATTGCCTGAGGGGTGCCACACTATTACAATTTGATTTTTGATTTGAGTTTATTATTGTTACATGTATTAGTATACAGTGAAAAGTATTGTTTCTTGCACAGTATACAAAGCATACCGTTCATAGAGAAGGAAATGAGAGAATGCAAAGTGTAGTGTTACAGTATAGCTAGGGTTTAGAGGAAGGTTAATTTAAAGTAAGTTTATTCAAAAGTCTGACAGCAGCAGGGAAGAAGCTGTTCTTCAGTCGGTTGGTTTGTAACCTCAGACTTTTGTATCTTTTTCCCGACGGTAGAAGGCGGAAGAGAAAATGTCCAGGGTGCGTGGAGCCCTTAATTATGCTTTAAATGTCTTTTATATCTTTCCCCTCCCTTTATAAAACTAATGTCAAGTTCTATTTTGATTAGGTTAGTCTATTTACAATTACTCACTATATTTAGTTGATTAAGCCTTTGTGTGGATTTGGAAAAATGAACAAAACTGTAGTTGGGACTGAAGCATGGATAAGACATTTTTGAAGCACTGAATAAAACCTATTATACACACATGTAACTTCCTCACATCTGAGTTATAAAATATACAACAATGTCTTCTGTCTCCACACACAAGTTACCCATTTGGTTTCTAAGAAACCAAACATCTAGTTGTCTTCTGCTCTTTACGCATTTATAAAATATCATTGTTTTCTTTGACTTTACTTGTCCTCTAATTCCACCACAGATTTTTCTATATCTCTTGTGCATTTTGCAGCATTGAACTATTGGTATCTGACATAGGCCTCCATTCTCGTGTTCTACTCTGTATGTTCCTTGCACGTCCTTTCAGATGAGATGTTAAATCAACATACCTTCTGTATCTTGGGTGAAAAGAAAGCACCCTGTGCAACTATTTGAAAGGCAGGGTGGTTCCATCACTCAATGTTTATCCTCCTTCAATTGAAGCTACTAAACAAATTATCTGGTTGTTTGTTGTTGATTACTAATTAAATATAAAAAAATATTCCAGAAGCAGCCTGACACGAGAATTTAACCAGTAATGTTATTTGTCTAACTTATCATAATAGTGGGAAACATTTACAATCGGCAGCTGCTACCAGTCAAAATGAGTACCATTATCCATTTCCATTAAAGTCTATTTCAAAATACGAAGACCCTTGTCCCAATGAAAACTCAGCTCTGCGGCACTGCAGCAACAAAGCAAATGTTAGTCCGTTCTAAGAAAAATGAGATAAGAAGGAGACATGGCACAGTAATTAGCAGGGCGATTTCAGTGTCGGGGACTTGAAGACTGTCTGTGTGGAGTTTGCACATTCTGCCCGTGTTGATGTGGATTTCTTTTGGGTGCTCCAGTTTCTTCCTGCAGTCCAAACAAGGGCAGATTAGGTGGATTGGCCATACTAGATTGCCTACTGGAGCAGTGTTAAAGAACTGAATGACCTACTCTTGCTCTTGTTCCTTTGTGTAAGGTGCAGCCAGTTCAAGTCTGTATTCTGCGAACTATATATTTGAGTACCCCAACTAATTAAAAACAGATTCTTAGCTATATTACATTTTGATGGAATATGTGTATGTGATCTGCCTGAGTATAATAATCATCCAGGTCAACAGATCATACTCTCATCCAGCATAAATGTGGTAGGTACATGAAAATTTTCCTTTGCTTCATTGGCTTTGGTAGACATATTACTTTGTCTTAGGCCAATGAAACGGGTAACATTCACATGGAGAAACTATTGAATCATTTTAAATTATCAGCTTTTGTTACATTGAAACTGTCCTGATTAAAACTATTGCTTAATGTAGTGAAATAACTAACTAAAGAAAACTGTAGTATCGTAACACACAATATGAGGAGTATGATACAAATTTGGATATAGCTGCTTTTTCTATTTAGATTTTCCTAATTTCATTAAAAAATGAAACTGCTCCAACAGATCTACTGATTCTTGCCTGCACCCCCTTCATAAAGTTCTGTGCATTGTTTTATATATGAATTTAAATAAAAACACAAAATGTTATAAAAACAAACAGGCTATAAGAAATACAAATTAATGCTTATTATGGGAGCAAGAAAGAATATTAAAGGTTGCTCCTACCTTTAATTTCAGATCCTTCTTGGAACTAAATCACCAAGACAGGGCAGATTTCCATGTCAGTATTTTTGAAGCCATTATGTTGACTTTGCTGTCACTACAAGGAGCTAATTTAAGAAACCTTTCAAGAGTCCAAGTGGAAATGTGTACCAGTCCATAACATCATATAAACAGAAACCTTGGTCTCTGCTTTTTCTTTGTTTCAACTACCTATAGCTCATCTGCAACTTTTTTCCTCTTGCAGTATAGTTCCCAAAGTAAACATGAGAATTAATTGCTCCCCTTGAATGCCTGTATTCCATTTCGTAATCCAGAACTAGTGATCATTTGCTTCAAAAGGCTGAACTATAACATCTGACAAACGTCAACTCTACAATTGTTTGTGATGGCAGTTATTTGTATCCAATTCCCTGTTTCCTTTTGGCAATTTCTTTAAAAAAAAAACTCTGCATTTCATCTTCCGTCTGCACGCACATAAAGACAGACATTGTTCTACTTTTCATAACCTCAAAGGTGATCAAACGACACTGTCTACATTTCCTGTTGCCTCAGAAAAGCAGCCCCATAATCAAGTACTCCATGCATCACTGACGTAGTTTCTTCCACCTTATTTTGTTGGGGAATAAGATACAAAAGTCAGATCATGTAACCAACTGACTCAAAAAACAGCTTCTTCCGTGCTGCCATCAGAGTTTTGAATGGATCTACTTCGTATTAAGTTGATCTTTCTCTCCACGCCAGCTATGATTGTAACACTACATTCTGCATCTTTTCCTTCCCTATGTACGGTCTGCTTGTATAGAACGCAAAAAACAATACTTTTTGCTGTATACTAATACGTGTGACAAATTGAATCAAAAATGATCAGTTCACACAAGTTTTATTTAATTGAAATAAATCACCAGCATAGCAAATGGAAAAGATTATGATGTTATTTGGTTTCTCAGATGGCACACCTGGAAAATTTCCACCTCCGTATGTACACTTAATTTAAAAAAGGGCTTAAATTCTTGCTTATAGATATGTTGTCTTGATTTCTTTTTCCATTTTAAGGAGGCACCATCAAAGATTTGTGACTTGCATGTAGATGTTTCTAGAATTCTTGAACTGGAAGAACAAGTAGTGGATGAACATCGAGAAATTCAACAGGTATGAAATAGAATTTTATTTTTTCCCAAAGTCAAAATATTGGTTTAGGTTTTCAAAGATTTTGTTTGGTGACTAACTTAGCCATTTATGCTGAGAAGATGCAGGTGTGATCCCCAGTGCATTAACTGATCATAATCAGGGATTTGTGGGGTGCACAAATGAATGTACACATCTGTTGGAGACTAGATTGGGTTTGGTCGACTTCCCCCTGCTCTCTTGTCAATCTATTTTATTGGAATAGCTTACTATTACTCAGTCAAAGTCCAACAAGTTTATTTAGTAGCATGAGCTTTCGAAGCATTGCTCCTTCATCATCTGAAGGAGTAGCACTCAAAGTTCATGCTACCAAATAAACCTGTTGAACTTTAACCTGGTGTTGTAAGACTACGTACTATGCAAGGTCCAACCCTGGCAACCACACATCATTTTACTCAGATAAGGTATGACAAATCAACTAACGCTTGTTAAGTGAGCTCAAGGTGGTGGAACAGAAAATGTGCAATAACAGGAGGATCTAAAAATTTGGCTGTCTACCTACAAAACAAAAATGTCCCTTGAACTTGAATAGTTTACAAGAGTTGCATCTAAATTCTATCCCACCTGGCTGTTAGATATGAGTGCTTAAATGTTTGATGCAGAGATGGAAGTGGCATAATGTTTTCATTTTGTTTTAAACAGAAGTTACTACTGTGGAGTGATGCAGATGATAAACTCCTGAAGATGACTCAGCTACCTGACTTCAATATTGAGAACTACACTAACATATTACAAACATACATTGACGAAAGAATGGAAATATTTCAAGAACTTGACAGTATATTTTTAAAATTACTATTACTTTATTGGATAAAAGATAGCTAGTTTTAAGTTTGTTTATCAGTACCACAAGTCGGCTTACGTTAACACTGCAATTAAGTTATTGTGAAAATCCCTGAGTCGCCACGTTCTGGCTCCTGTTTGGGTATACTGAGAGGGAACGTAGCAGAGCCAAAGCACCTTTCAGACTGAGAGGAAACCAAAGTATCTAGAAGAACCCCATACAGATACTGGGAGAAGGTGCAGACTCTGCACAGTGATCCAGGTGGAAATCAAATCCAGACTCCTGAGAAAAGAAAATTAGGAATTGAATAAGAATTTGTTATTTCGGTGGTATTGCTGAAGATATTTCACCCATCCCTTCCAAAAACTTGGGATGGGCAAAAATATAGAATTCTATGTGCATCTTGAATTCAATACTGAAAATATTGGTTAAATATGCAATAGTATAATGTCATGGATCATTTTAAATCTTTAATATTTGTGATGAGCGGTGTAATCACCCTATCTGCTTAGGTCCAAAGGCTATGCCAAATTTATTGTTAACAATAAAGCATGACATTCAAATTTACATCAGCAATTTAAGCAGGAACTTATTGAGCTACTAACATTCTCAAAAATTTGTACTTGACCCCATTTGTAAATTAATTCTGTTTACAATCTGTGGTGATTGTGATCAAATTAAATTCAACAAGGATATACTTCAGTTAATATCTGTACTGTACTGTAACTTGTAGCCTAATATGACTTTAGTTGCCCTTTCATCTTCGTGGAGTGTTGGTTTCTTAATCTGCAACTACTTTAGTGTTAATCTTTACAGAGATCTTTTTAAAGTTAAATGACCTATTTAAAAATCTTTTTTGAGGATCGCTACATTATAAGTACAATCGTTAAATTAGTTTCATGGACAGTCCATATTCTCAAATTATTCATATTGCACAGCTCAGTGAAGTGATTTATATTTCTCAGCTCAATATTGTTTTGTCTAAATCTTTAATATATTTGTGTTTCCTACAGAAAATCTCAAGGCATTGAGACAAGCCTTGCAGAAGGAGGAACAAGCTGCCAAAACTCAAGGCTGAGAAGTCATTGCCATCAATTTGTGAATCTGACGTGTGTTAAAGCACTTGCGTTGTAACTGTCATGGCCACTGAGTTCAACTGTCATTCACACAGAGGCCACAAACTGTGCGTGTATTCTTTACTGTGCCTGTCCTTACAGTCCTCTTTCTAAAAGTTTTGTCTATATGCATTCTGTTATGTTTCCTTTTGAAAATTGTACAGATTTATATCTAGTATATAATATGCTTGAACTGACAGAACTAAAAATGGAAGTATGCATACATAGTGCAGGTTTGATCAGTTTTTCAGGGTGCATTGATTTCTCTAACTCATTACTCAGTTGATTGTGGAGAAATGACTTTGTTTAAAGAGAACTTTTAGAGAATGGAATTGCTGTGTCCTTTGCTTTCTTTCCCTGCCCTTCCCCAAAATGTTCCCTAACACCAATCTTAATATGCTGGTATTGTAGAACCGTATTTAAAATAGGCAAGATTCTCTAAATTCCACAATGTAGTACTTTATAACTGTTCAAATGGGATACACTATCAAATCTTTTGCTATGAGTTTGAACAATGGTTTTTGTATCCTCCTCCAGTCATTGATTTTCAAATCAAAGGCAAATTCCATATGCAAGTTACAAAATAACGTATTGGAGTTTGATATACCTTTGATAGACTACTGAAACATTTTGAGTTGGTGGTGGTCTTTATTGGATTTGTAAATCAACTAAAGGCTGTTGTAACTTTGTCTTGCAGTAGAGGCAAAAATCAAGCTCTTATGCAGTCTGAACTTGGCAACTTGTGAAATTTGGCAACCTGATACTTTTGAATTACTCTAGTGAAAGCAAAATGAGAAACTGCATAGAACTTGCTCGATTCATAAGTAAAAGCATTTCATATATTTGTATATTTTAATCCTGTCTAAAAATTGAGTAGGAGGAGAGAAATCAATAGAGTTTTGATTCTGAAATGACTCTTTTTTTTAATGTATAAACTAGCTGTTGAAGAACTGAATTAAGGTTTTTTTGTCTATCCCTAAATAATTGCAGTACTGAAGATGAAAAATCAAATGTGAATTGATTCATGGTTCACGTCCAATCCCAGAATGTATGGGCCATTGGAATATGTTGAATTGAAGAATCGTCATTATACTGTAATATTTCATTTAATAAAGAAATTACCATGCAAAATAGTTACAGTTGCTGACCTTTCACAATTAATACATCACACTGTGCATACTTCCAAACACAAGTGCTGAGCATTGAGTTAACTGCCATCTCGGTGAAACTTGTAGAAAGATTTTTCAAATTCTGTATTAAATTTTTTGAAGAAATGAACATTAAATGAATTTCGAATAAGAAACTGGGTGACAGCCCTTTTCATTTTCCTGCCTCCTTTTTATCTTGCTAGTTCCTGTTCAGCAAGTCCCTGATTTTGTGAAAGGAAGCTAGTCTAATGTGCATGAGATCAATCAGTCCCACATATCCTCGGCAAAGAAGATAACAACACTAAGTGAAAGTGTTGCTTTCCCTTACAGATCAGTTTCTGGCCAGTTAAATAATCTATAATCTTGTGCAGGCAGACATGCATCCTGTACCTAATACCACGTCTTGTACCCATAAGATTGATATGTGTTGGTCATGATTGTTTCATCCAGCATCTGCAGAATGACAGAAAACTAGTCAATTTTGAAGTAATTGTTCAATCCAAGAAGCTGATCACTAAATGCAAACATGTAGAATTGTGCACTTTGTGAAATGTAATTGCATTAGACACCTCCAAGTCATTGGGCAATAGCAACTGTACACCACTTTCCCTAGACTACATAATCCAACTACAAGAAGAAAACCTTTTGCAAGGTTTGTAAGGAACCTTGGTAAGGAATTTGACACTTTTCTTGTGATGCACAATTGGCTTTAGACAGTTGAATCAGTATCTTCAAGATGACATGGAAAGATTGGCAAAAAAAAGGAGTGACAAGTGGCAGATGAAATTGTAATACAGAGAAACGTGAAGTGATACATTTTGATCAAAAGAAGAAAGAGACAAAATAAAATAAAGGACACAATTCCAAAAGAACTGCAGGAAGGTCCTGAGACCATATATGCACCAATTCATTGAATTGAGGAGGAGCAAAAGTCAAACTGATAAATACCGTAGAACCAAGATTTAGTATGTGCTCAGCTCACCTGCACTGACTTTAAACCATCTTCTAGATGGAGTCTGTGATCTTAGTCATAACTTCAAGCCATTGAATTAAACCTGTAAAGTAGACCTGAGTTTTTTAGAAAAGAACTAGAGCCCACACAGCAGCTGTAATCACAACTCCTGGAAAGGCCACAAGTTACATCTTATTGGGTCACTAAGTGAGGGTAGGGTCTAACTCAGTTCACAGAATCCTCACAGTGTAGAAGGAGGCCATTTGGCCCATCGTGCCTGCACTCACAACAATCCCACCCAGAGCCTATCCCTGTAACCCCATCCATTCACCCTGCTATTCTCTCTGACATTTAAGGGTCAATTTAGTATGACCAATCCACGTAACCAGCACATCTGAAGTGTGGGGGGAAACCACTACACAATTACCTGAGGCTAGAATTGAATCCAGGTTCCTGGCACTATAAGCAGCAGTGCTAGCCACTATGATCATAGCATTTTTACTTCATAGATTCAGAATAGCTGCTTGAATTATTAACTCAAAAGTTTTCCAGCTACCTGTGAAGCATAACTACCAATAGAGATACCATTAACCAACTGAACTGACTATACAATTATTGACTACAAGAGCATATCAAAAGCTGGGAATTCTGAGGTGAATAACTTAGCTCTCGGGTCCTCAAAGCCTGTCCAATATCTACAAGAATGAATTTGAATTTTATAGTTGATGGAATTCTCTCCATTTGCCCAGAATGAATGCAGCTCCAACAGCACACATAAAGCTTGACAATATTCAGCATAAAGCAGCTTACTTGATCAGTATCAAATCTAGCAGCTTAAACAGTCACTCTCTCCATTGATGCACAGTGGCAGCAGTGTGTACCACTTTCAAGATGCACTGCAGCAATTCACCAAACATCCTTCCACAACACCTTGAAATCTGACCTTTTCATCTAAAAAAGTCAAGAACATCAAATGCATTACAACATCACCACCTGCAAGTTCCCCTCCATACTACACACTATCCTGACTTGGAACTGACTCACTGTTCCTTCACTGTCTTCTTCCTCCTAGTTGTGGATGCCACAATACTGAATTATTGCCCTTCATTTTCTGTCATCATTCTTTCCTCTTCCAACACCAGTGTATTTAAATCTCACCACTACATCTTTCCATTTGTTCCCAGACCAATCCTTTCCACTTTTCAGACAATCCTATCCTCATCACTCTCCAGAGCATGTTTCTTCCTTCCGTAACAGATGACCGTACCATTTTATACTCTTCTTGTCTACATTTGATTTAATTATTATCATGTGTACTAGTACACAGTGAAAAGTATTGTTTTTTGCACACTATACAAAATATACTGTTCATAGAGAAGAAAACAAGACACCGCAAAATGTGCTGTTACAGTCATAGCTAGGGCATTAAGAAAGATCAACTTAATGCGATGTAGGTCCGTTCAAAAGTCTGGCACCAGCTGGGAAATTGTTCTTGAGATGGTTGGTACATGACTTCTGCCTTTTGTATCTGTTTCTGACAGAAGGTGGAACAGAGTATGTTTGGGGTGCTGGGGTCCTTTATGCTTGCTGCTTTGCCGATTCAGCAGTAAGAGTAGATAGAGTGAATGGATGGAAGGCTGGTTTGTGTGATGGATTGCGCTATATTCACAAGCTTTTTGATGCACCCATAATCATCATTGGCTGACTGATGTGTTAGAGCCTGATTTTTGTTGTTTTTCATTACTCCGTACTTAGAGCTGGGTGAGGAGGGACAAACTTATTCCACATTATTGGTTGGTTGCAACAAAGGGGTTTTTTATATTTCTTTTCCTGGAGAATATCTTTTCCAAATCAAGATGTTTACTTTTTAATAAACTTAAAACTTAGTTTTCTTGAGTCAAAGAGCAAGTTAATTAGCTACTAAACCTGTGAAAAAATAAAAGACATTACACACGTACATCTGAAGTACACACCAGTGCCCAGATGCCTGTGATCTGTCCCCATTGAGTGCCTGGAACGATCCAGTGGCATTGGAATTCAGAGTCACTGTCACCTTCACTTCCACTGGGAGCAGATGCCCTCCCCTCCTCTAAGGTATCAGGTCTGTGAGGACCTGATAGATGTGCCACACAATCTCTGCGTAGATGAAGCTAACACCAACATATGGCTTTTGATAGGCCCTCAAAGGACCTCCTTGTCCTGTACAGTTTCTGTCTCTGATCTGTAGGGATAGCCATTGCACTCCTTTGAGCCATTGCCATGGGTATTACTGCAGCATGGGTATTCCAAACATGTGTTGCAGTTCAGGCACACGGAGCAGGGATAGCCTCCTGATTATCACAATATATGTTCCCATTCACTGCAGAGTACATGCAGTTTGAGTGTCTATGTTAACCAGAGCACCCTGCTTGGAGCACCAGCTGCCTGACTTGATGAGCCCTGAAGAAGCACATGGCATCGTTCCTCCCCTCCCTAAAATCCCAACATTCAGTGGAGTCCCTCACCATAGCCAGAACAATGGAACATCCTTGGGCCTGGGGACAGTAATTCCAGTGAATGAATTCCCCCAACCCACGCAGCAATTTTGCTAATCTCAACTTCATAACACTTACCTCCTCCTCAGTGCTGCCATGCCATGTCCCAACTTTTATAGAACAGTTGTAAATGCCACCAAGGTTATGTCACGCCAGAGATAGGGGGAAGATGCTAGTATGGCCCGGGTGTGGGGGAGCGGGTGGGATTCGGTCATGAACTCTCTAATCATATGTGAAAGTATATGAATAGTTGCCATGCTAATATTTAAGTTTGCGCTAAAAAAAAGGCTAGGAGATATGCAGAGGTCGGACCATCCAACAGGAAGCCTATGAAACAGGCACTGCTGATGTCTCTTATTAAGAATCTGGCAACACCAACAACAGAACACTGCATTTGCCTGACGAAGACGAAAGTCGAAAGCTTGCAGATTTACTTTCAAATAAATCGGTTGGATTTAAAATTGGTGTTGCCAGATTTTTACTGAGTTTACCCCAGTCCAATGCCGGCATCTCTACATGATGTCTTTTGGCCCATTACACTACTAGAGCAGCACAATGGGTTGGGAGAATTGCCTCCAGAGACTTTCTTAGCTTCAAGAATAACGTCTGGGTGAGATTGTGGTCGGTACATACTTTATGGGCCAAATGGCCGCCTTCTGTATTGTAGGGATTCTATGATTCTAGACTTCCAAAGCTTTTTTCCAGATCTTCAAGTTATGTTCTCATCATCCCCACTGTATCATGGATCATGGCACTTTCCTGCCTCAGCTGCTCAGTTAGAACAACCATTACAATCAAGAATAAGAAGACTCTTTGCCGATCCTGATGTAATCTAACTTTGGTTTCAAAATTCTCACTCTTACACCAAAATTCTTCTCACTCCTATCTGACATTCCTTGGAATGTTATGCATTGGGTGTAAGTCCTCAGGGATCTCACAAATTCTCACAGTTTGATTTGATTTATTATTGTCACATGTATTGAGATAGCAAAAAGTATTGTTTCTTATGCACTATATTGTCAAAACATATTGTTGAGTACATGGGGAGAAGAAAATGAGAGTGCAGAATATAATATTGTAGTTACACGTAGGTTTAAGAGAAAGATCAAGCTTAATATATGATAGGTTAATTCAGAAGTCTGATGACAGCAGGAAAGAAGCTGTTCTTGAGTAGGTTCATACACATTTTCAGACTTTTTCCCGACTGAAGGTGGAAGTGAATATGCCAGGGCTGCATAGGGTCCTTTATTATGCTGGCTGCTTTCCTGAGGTAATGGGAAGTGTAGATCAAGTAATGGATGTGAGGCTGGTTTGCGTGATGGACTGGGCTACGTTCATGATCCTTTGTAGTTTCTTGCCGTCTTGGTCAGAGCAGCAGCCATAACAGGCTGTGATACATCCAGAAAGGATAGTTTCTATGATGCATCTGTGAAAATTGGTGAGGGTTGTAGTGTCCATGCCAAATTTCCTTAGCCTCCTAAGAAAGTAGAGGCATTGGTGGATTTTCTTAACCAGATATAGCGTCAGCATGGAGGGACTAGGACAGATGGTAATCTGAATACCTAGAAACTTGAACCCCTCAATGATCTCCATTTCATCACTATTATTGCTTTACTTTTTTCATTCATTTGACTACTGTTCTGAGGTGTTCCAGATTGATGCTCATTGTCATTTCTTGATTTGCAGCTACCTTTCTGATCATCGTTTTTGATTTTCTTCATTCATAGGCCAATTAAGGTATTAGCCCCACCTATCTGATTTCATCCTTTTTCTCTAAGATCAGTCCACCTATCTCCTTGATTGTATGCATATTTCCCCACATCTTGAGCAACTGCAATTTTGAAGATGTCTTTTAGTCCTTCCATAGTATCCAAACTTTCATGTATTTCTTCTGAGGCAGGGATCTTTCTTCAGCAATCACTTCCTTTACATTTCTTCTTGCTTTTTATAACACCGCTCCCAATCTCGACTAGCTTTTGCACCTCCCTGCAATTTCCTTTCAAATTTGCTCCTTTTTTCTAGGTGGTGGCCTTTGCACACCCAATATTAGAAGTACCTCAATTTCTCCAACCAAATACATTAAATGGTTTACTACAAGTGGTTTTTAGTTTTAGGGGTTATGGGTGTGGGATAAATGAACTTTAATGCTGAAATCTGCAAAGCAGGGAACAGGCGTTTCAGAGACACTTTGAGCAAAGTCATTCTCACCAAATCACCATTGCTTCAGAGCTGTATAAAAAGGGCTAATGTTAAGTACGGGGGTGAATATTTCCTTTTGTTTTGAACACCTTTCTCTTGACTCTGAAGGAAAACGTAATCTTCACCTTATCTTCCGATTGAAATTGAATTCAACAACTTTAGAATATATGAACCCTCCTCTCCACCCCATTTGTTTTATTGTTTCTTCTTTCTATCTCGCTCATACATTTTTATCATCCTTCTTTCCCTCTTCCATTTTTCCACCCTCTCATTCCCGTTGTATCTTGCAACCCTCGTTTCCTGCCTGCCCCGCCCAGACCAATTGCCTTAACCATCTGTATCTCTGTTCTGCTGTAGATTGGTTTCACAGGTCTATGTCTCCCGGCCCGTTGCATTCTTACAGCAACATCCAGGGCCGAAAGGCCTGTACTGTGTTATGTTCGATGTTCTATTCACACATTCTGTTCTCTTAATGAACAACCTGTAGCATCTCTCTCTGCTGTCTTTATCCTATTCTAATTCCCCCAACCCCATAGAATATAACTTTTCTGATCTTCTTTACCCTTGGTTCTGACGAAAGGTCATCAGACTCAAAACCTTGGCTCTATTCTCTCACTGTCAGACATGCTGAGATTTTCTGGCATTTTGTTTCTGTTCCCCTCACAAAGATGGCGCGTCACAGGTCAGCTACCCCTCACAAAGATGGCGGGTCACAGGTCAGCTACCCCTCACAAAGATGGCGCGCCAATTGCCCCTCACGAAAGTGGCGCGGGGCCCCAGTTAAACTGCCCCTCACAAAGATGACGACCAGAGGGCTCTAACGAAGGAACATCGAGACTCCATTCTCTCGCCACGGATAACAGTTTACTGAGAGTTACTAGTATTTTCTGTTTTTGGTTGAAATTCCGCAGTGAATTGATTTTAGTGCTCTGATCCAGGTTGCCTCCCCTTCACACCGCCATCCCGGTTACGTCACTCGCCAGTTAGTTCTCGCGAGATCCGGAGCTAACTTACGTCCCAGAATCCCTTGTGCTTCCTCTTTGCAATCGGTGCCTGAAAATGGGTAGGTGAGGCTGGGGGTTCGGTGAGGATATAATCCCAATCCATCCGGCTAATCTATCGCATGGCGGCTGAAAAAAAGGCGCACGCTCGGTTTGGACCGGTGTGCCGTTGAGGATGAAGTGTGTCTGGGGCAGCCGCTCTGTTTGATCGTGCCGCTGTTGCAATGTTTTAATGGGAGGACGGCGGAAGGGAGCCGATATGGCGGCCTTCGGCCTGTACCTGAAATGTCGACTGGAGCGGGCTTTTGTAGCTGAATGCTGCTGTTACCACCTGGCTTGCAGGTGGAAAAGCTGCAGGGGCCGATCTGCCTGTTGGGGGTTATGTGGAGGGAGGGACGGAGGCTGGCTGTGGATTGAGGCCCTGTTCATACTCTTAACATATAGTCTGGAGATAAAGTGTGGTAATTTCTGCTAAACATTTTGCCCCAAATCAGGGACTGATTATCAATGTAAACCACAAACTAGAAGTTGCATTCTCACCGTGATATGATTGAAATTGTTAATATGATTAAAGGGTCTAAAGGACATATTCCATGTCCAGCATAGCTCAACAATGCTGTATTCCCCTCATTCCCATTGTGAATTATCATTTACATTAACACATGATGTGGAGATGCATGCATTGGACTGGGGTGGGCATGATAAGGCATCTCACAACACTGGGAGATTAAAATTCAACAGGTTTATTTGGAATCATGGTCTTCAATCACTTGAATGAAGGAGCAGTGCTCTGAAACCTTGTGATTCCAAATAAACTTGTTGAACTTTCACCTGGTGTTGAGACTACTTCCTGCACTTTGGCATGCTTCTAGTTTTTTTCACATGGTAATTTGGAATATGTAGAGCATTCAAAACTAGGTTTTACTGCTCATTTTAAAGCTTTATTATAAAGGTTTGGGTTTGTAATCATATGTAGATGTAAACAATGGAACTGATTTGCTATGATCCTTTGAATTTATCTTCTGGAGAACTAATAAGGTAAAGTTGATATAGTCCCAGATAAGAAGTCTGACAAAATCAGGTTTAAATCCAACCAATTTATTTGATAGTAAACTCTCAAGTTTTCGACTCTCTGGTCTTCATCAGGTGAATGAGAGGTTCTGGCCTCGAACAGCACACCTGTTTGAGACCAGAACACCTCATTCAGCTGACGAAGACCAGAGGGTCAAAAGTTTGAGAGTTTACTATCAAATAAATTGGTTGGATTTAAACCTGGTGTTATCAGACTTCTTACTGTGTTTACCCCAGTCCAACGCTGACATCTCTACATCATAGTCCCAGATGACCATAGATTGCTCTCTCTTTTTGAGAGCGTTAAATCCATTTGTCCATTTTGTATTCTGATCAAATTTGATAATTTACTTCAGGTATTTCCCGGGACCGTTGGCACAAGCGTCGCAAGACTGGAGGTAAAAGGAAGCCATATCACAAAAAAAGAAAGTATGAACTTGGGCGTCCTCCTGCAAATACTAAGGTATGGAAAACAATATCCACATCATTAAAATTGATAGTAGAGTTGGAGGATGTGGAGGGAGAGACTTGATGAGATTCACAATGGATTATTTAGGTAAAATTAGGTGATCATTTTCTGGCAATGTGAATGATGAAAATATGACTCTTGAGATAGGTGGGTTGGTCTTGACTGTTCTGGTCATATTTAGACCCACTAATGTTACTCTTGTCATAGTTACACTGACTATACTGCCTGTCTTAATGTTTCCCATCTTCCTGTAGGTATTCATGGGATCGTTTAAAATATCCTTTCATGTAATTTGGTAGAATTAAACCGCTTCCAAAAGCTTGAGGGCTTAGTATAGCAAAACGGTGACTTACTATTTGTGGCATCTCTATCTGGTGTATGATTTCCAGTTTTAGATTTTACAGCCATTTAAATTTTGCTAATAACTGTATCAAACTAAGCATGATTGAAGCTGCATAACCATCTGTAAGTTAATACAATTGTTGAACAGCAGTTTACGTATTTGGTTCTCAATGTTGGACTTCCTTCAGCATGAGTGATGATTTATTAGGATTTGCATCATTGAAACTGGCATTGCAGTTTACTAAATGCTCACTGATGTTTTTGATGTGTCCGCAGATTGGGCCACGCCGTGTTCACACAGTGAGAGTCCGTGGTGGAAATAAGAAATATCGGGCACTAAGGTTGGATTCAGGAAACTTCGCATGGGGTTCTGAATGTAAGTTATTTTTGTTTTAAAGTTTATTTGTTAGTATCACAAGTAAGCATAAATCAACACTGCAATAAAGTTAGTGAAAATCCCCATGTTCCCACATCCAGCATCTATTCATGTACACTAAGGGAGAATTTAGCATGGCCAGTGCACCTAACCAGTACATCTTGCAGAGTGGGAGGGAACCAGGGCACCTGAAAGAAAACCACATGGACATGGGGAGAACATACAGACTCCACGCAGCGAGCCAAGTTGCACCCTAGTCTCTGGCGCTGAGGCACAGTGCGAACCTCATTGCAATGACTGTGTAACAGTTTTTTTTTTGGTAGAAATTTTCTGGTCAACTGTTGTATTTAATCCAGTGATAATTTCTCTTTGAAGGTTGCACACGAAAAACCAGGATCATTGATGTGGTGTACAATGCCTCTAACAACGAATTGGTTAGGACAAAGACATTAGTAAAGAATTGTATTGTTCTAATCGACAGTACTCCCTTCCGGCAGTGGTATGAGTCTTACTTTGCCCTCCCCCTTGGCAGGAAGAAGGGCGCCAAGCTGGTATGTGGAGCATTTGATTTAATTAAATTACCACAAAGTTCATTCCTGTTCTGTTGGTTGCAGTGGCTTTTGTCAACAAAGTAGGAACATAAAACAAAATAAATTCAGGCATCTTGCTCACAAGAAAAGAATAGTGTGGAAGGCAGACATAACTCAATTAGAAAATAATAACACCAGGCAAACTATGTGGATAGCTTTTTCTGTCTGCTAGATTTTCCATGCCTTCTTTCTACACTCATACTGCAATTACCATTCATAGCTCTGGACTGATCTTTTGGACTTTATCGCCTTTTTTGCTTTGAAACATTTAATTGCTCCACTCCATCATAGATTTCTCCCTTTTTGCTCCTGTCTTGTTGCACTACTACTGGCTGTGTACTTGAAAAGCTAATGTCTTGTAATAATGATAATTGATTATTGAACAAAACTGGTTTCTAGCGTTTGTAGCATTTTCCATTTCTGTGGTTGTCTTTGACAAATCTTTAGCATTTTACACTGATTTAGTGACTTTGGATATATTTCTATTTATGATGCTTTCTTTGAAACCTTTCGTGTTTCATTTTCTCTTGAACAACTATTAAGTCATTAAGTTCATTTTCGATATATATGTCAAGTCCAGATTCACAGTTGGTTAATGACATCAGCCTATTTGTACATTGGTACTATAAACTTTCTGAAAGTGGGTATTCGACTATAATGTTCATTTTTGTTCTCTAAAAATTGAATTAGGCTACAAATAAATGAAGGGTGAAAATTTATTGCTGCACAGTCATTCAAATTGTTTGCATTATCAAGTGCACCATAATGTTTTCAGCTAGGTTGTCTGGGGTATAACGAGTTGCTCCTAATGTATCTGGAAATGCCAGTATTGTGTGGTAGTGAAAATTATGATCCATAATTCCATGGCACATGGCTGATTTTTATTTCTAATTGCACAATGTTGACTCCATCAAGATTTGCTGGGCTGTTGTTTAAATTTTCCTTATACCGTTATATAAGATGGCACTTTTGTTTCAGACCCCTGAAGAGGAGGAAATACTGAACAAGAAGCGGTCAAAGAAAATTCAGAAGAAATATGATGAACGGAGAAAGAATGCAAAAATCAGTCCACTGCTAGAAGAACAGTTCCAGCAGGGAAAACTGCTTGGTATGTAATTGAAGGTCTTGCATTGAACATCCATCCTGTAATCTTGCTAATCCTCATTAAATATGCACTGTTCTACTGCTGATGAGGAAATTAACCTGGTATTGAGAGACTTCTTGCTGTGAATATAGGCTGGTTTTCAGATTGGGCAGTGGGGTTTTCCTGGTGGCTGTGGATTGCAGACTTTGGTGTCATATGCCAAATTATCCACTCAACTTTGAGAGGAGCATTTGGAATGTTTTTATTTCATGGAATTTGAATATTGCTGGTGAGGCCAGTGTTTGTTGCGCAGCCCTAATTGTCCTTGAATTGAGTTCATTGCTACACCATTTCGAAGGGTAGTTAAAAGTCAGTTGTTGTCACTCTGCAATCACTTGTAAGCCAGACCAGATAAGGATGGCAGATTTCCTTCCCTAGGAGACCTAGTGAACCACATGGCATTTTACAACATTCTTTGACAGACTAGCTTTATATTCCAGGTTTACTAATTGAATTTAAATCCCATCAGCTGCGGTGATAGGATTTGATCTAGTGTTCCCACAGGCTGGTCCTGTGACAGAACAGTGTGTACAGATTAAGCTTAATTTAAGCTTGGATGTGCTGTCTGGTCATATAGTGGCAAGTTGTCGGCATACTTGATTCTGTAACCCAAAATACCTCAAGAGTAAGGAAGTTTGCTCAAAAGAGTCAAGCAATGTTTCTTCGGTAACTGGTGATAACTACGTAAGCTGTTAATTATTGATGTGGAAATAGAAAGCCTTTTTATGTATTTTATATCAGAGGTATAACAATTCTGTATTTTACACAAATAATATTATGCATAGGACAGCTAAGGAGAGACAGCAGTTGAAGTTATTATGTACCTAGTTAATGCTCTGAAATGATCAGACATACAATAAGACATAGTATTTCTCTTTTGCAGCTTGCGTAGCTTCAAGACCTGGCCAGTGTGGCAGAGCTGACGGCTACGTCCTTGAAGGAAAGGAGCTGGAATTCTACCAGAGGAAAATCAAAGCAAAGAAGGGCAAATAATTACAATGTTTTAAGAAAAATAATTAATAAACCATTTTTCACCAATATGTTGTCATTGCTGTAAGATTGTGAAATGAGAAGACTCCCTTTTAGTTTTCCTTGTATGTAGTTTGTAATTTGTGATATAAGTATTTTGCACAATACATTAATATGTCAGTCAGTCAGTCATCTGTATGGAAGCAGATGGGTAGGCAAAATTGAAAGTGACTCTAGTTCCTCCGGTGGAGCAGTTAATGTGCAGGGACAAGATTCACAATAGTTTGATTCCAAATATGAAATGAATAACTTAGATTTCCAGCAATATCAGTGATGCTGGCTGATATTCAATCTAGCTTCCTTGCAAGGTGCACAGCAATTCACTTTGCTCAGGGGTTGATCACGTATTGCTGTTTCGTAAGAGTGGGGTAGTTATTCACACAATTTAGTGTCTTGCCTGTGGCTTTCCAAGTCTCATTCTTGTGCAGGATCAAATTCCAGCTCACAAGAGCTGAGCTTTTGCTTGTAGCATCTCCCTTTCGAAAGCTGGGGACAGCTCAAAGTTGTTAGATTTACTTTTAATAATTTCTATGGAACAGAATTTGTAAAAACATCATGAATTTTATACATGACTCTAGCTAATTCTGGGGAATACATGTCCAAAAATTATTTAATTAATAGCCTAAAGAAAAAAAATGTAGGTCTTAGAAGTAGCTTGAGTTCTAGCAGAAGCCAGCATGGAAACAGTCTCCTTATGCTTGGAACCATTTTAGTTTTTTTAATGGGGACGATGCAAAATTTAAGTATCTGTTTGGAAAACGCAATGCTATCTGAGGAGCAAAGTGTTCCTTTGACCCAAAGTTTTAGGGTGTAACCTTTTCTAGATCAGATGAACTTCTATTGAAAAGCTTCATGATATTGGCAACTATTCAACAGAGCATTGCACTTTAAAATTACAAACTGCTGGAAATATTCAGCAGCTAAAGAAACATTGCATTTGTTTGCATTCTGTGTTATGTAGAGGAAGTATAAGCAGAAATAACATTTAAATTGCAGATTGGATCTCAAGTTAAAACATTGACTTTTTAAAACAATACCAAAAGGTGAGATGAAAGTGTAACTTAGGTGAACATCATTTTTGATTAATGATGTACTAACTGGCATTTTGCATTATACATCTTAATGCACAAAATTGCATCATGTTGCTCAGTGGTTGGTAACTTATATAAAATTTAAAGCATCCTGTTATACAGGACACAAGTGAATGTTGAAAGATCATTATGTGGGAATAAGCAAATTATTTGTCATCCAATGAGCTTATCACTTTGTCTATAAAGCTGGAGATAATTCAGGTGAGAATGGGGTGAAGAAATGAGAGATTTTCCACAGTGCATTAGGGCCTTGAAGGCTGAGACTGAAAACATAGAGCAAGAAGATTCTTTGAACTGCACTGATCTTCAAGGTAATCTGTGGCCTACTTTATAAGCTAAACGTGATTTCTGTATGTCCATAGTTCCAGTTCTTATAAAGATGAGAAATCACAATAATTGTAGTGCAGAAGAAATAACAGGAGTCGATCGTTTGGTGCTTTGAGCCTACTCTGCCATTCAATAGCATCAAAAATTTCTCAACCTTAAGTATGCACATGAACTCTGCCCACCTCTCAGGACAAGGTGTTGCATAGACTTGATTCTTTGAGAAATTCCTGTTCATCTCAGTGTTAAAGCCCTTTTATTCAGAGAGGATGCCATCTGATCTTAGACTCTCCTGTAAGGGGAATATCGATAAAGTTAACCCAACGACCGGAATTGTGCCACCATGGAATTTGGATTTGGTGGGGAAACAATGAGATGGTCTTGCCCGTGGATAGGATTTTATGGTGTTGGGAGCGTGAGACTAAAATTCTGCACTCTGTTTCAATGAGAGCACCGGCAACAACTAGTCCCAACCTGTATAGTTAAAGCAAGCGGCAACAACTAGTCCCAACCTGTATAGTTAAAGCAAGACTTGCCTGTTCTGATTTGCCCAACTGTTGCTATTCTGCCCATAACCCTGCTTTCTTAAAATTTCTACCCCATTCGATAACAAAGTGTGCAGAGTAGGTTCATGACCTTATTCCAAAAATAAATCAGATTTTATCTGATTCGCAGTCCCCACGAGTGAGACAGTATCCCAGCTGAGAAGAAAGAGCATTACACCTAATTTAGCTTGTGACATTTGATGTTAGCTATTAAATATCAGTCTTCATTTACTTATTTTTAATGCCTTGATCCCACCTTCATTACACTCTTAAAGCATTGTGTTCTAGGCCAGGCACACTTAGCGAGCAAACAAAATGTAGGACTGTGGAAGAATGATTGCTTTTGTAGAAAGCTGGTACAAATTTGAAAGTCTGAATGGCTTCTGTTGTAATGATTTTAAGATTGCAAGTAAACTGGAGCTGGATATGATCAGCTTCTTGATCAGTACGGGCATTGAATGCGCAACTTTGGCACTAGCACCATGCTCTTAACCATCTCAGCCAACTAGCTAACAAACATTTAACCCAATGGTTATTGGACTAAATTCATTTTATCTGTATGAATTGTCTAGATTGAAAGATGGATTTTGAGGTAATAAGTGAAATTATCAGCATGATCATTATATAAACTAGGAGAAGGCTGTTGGGTCTTTTTAAATCTGCTTTGCAATTCATGGTGGTTATGGCTTTTCAATTTACTTCCCATTTTCTCCCCGTACCTTTTGATCCATTTAGCACCTAGAGTTATATCCTACTCATTGCAAATATACTGTTTCTGTGGTAGAGAATTCTACAGGCTCACCAAACACTACCTAGTTTCTCAATCTTGGTCCTAAATGGTCTACCCTGTATATTCAGATTGACCCTGCATTTTGGACAAGTCCATCATTGAATATATTTTTGTAGTTTTTTTAATGAGATCTCTCTCATTCTAACTCCCGTGAACATTATCCTAACCGATTTAATCTCCGTAAGTCAGTCCTGCAGTTCGAGGAGTCAGTGTGGTAAATCTGCTGCCATCATTCCACGACAAGAACATTCTCAGAAAAGAAGATCAAAACTGTTTACAATATCCTAGGTGTGGACCAGAACTCTGTCCTTTCACACTGTCAGATTCCCTAGTCCCATCAGGATGTACCCCGCTACTTCTTTCCCAGCAACATAAGTTGGCTTCAATGGGAATTTCCCCACTGACAGCAAAAAGTAGACCTGAGAGAAACGCTTGTTGGACGCCAAAGACTTTCAGCAAGTCCTGTATTAACTAAAGCAAGACATCTGTGAATCCTTGCACTGTGAAGGCCAGCATGCCATTTGCTCTTCTGAATGCCTGCATTGTTATTTTAAGTGACTAATATACTAGAGCACCCAGATTTTGTTGTACATTCTCATCACCATCTTGCAATTCAGTTAAATGATCTGCCTTCCTGTTTTTGTTACTAAAGCGGATAACAACATTTATCCACAAAACTGCATTTGCCAACTCAGCTTATCCAGTCACACTAATGCATCTCTCTCCTCACCCTCCCCAGCTTTGTTACATGTCAGTATTACATTTACATAGAACACTACAGCACAAACAGGCCCTTCAGCCCACACGTTGTGCCGATCATATCAGTACCTACCAGGCCATAGAACTATCCGTAACTCCCAATCCCATTAAATCCCATGTACTCATCCAGAAGTCTCTTAAAAGACCCCAGCGAGTTTGCCTCTACCACCACTGACAGCAGCCGATTCTATTCACTCATCACCCTATGAGTGAAAAACTTACCTGTAACATCTGCAAGACTGGGCGGAGAAGTGGCAGATGGACTTCAACGCAGATAAATGTGTAGTGGTCCATTTTGGCAGGAATAATGGGATGAAGGAGTACAATATAAGGGGTAGGAGTCTTAGCTGTGTTGCAGAGCAAAAGGATCTCGGGGTCCGGGTCCATAGGACTCTTAAATCGGCCTCGTAGGTGGAGGAAGTGGTCAAGAAGGCATACGGTGTACTGGCCTTCATTAATCGAGGAATAGAGTTTAGAAGTCAGGAGGTAATGATGCAGCTCTATAAGACTCTTGTCAGACCCCAGTTGGAGTATTGTGCACACTTCTGGTCGCCTCATTATAGGAAGGATGTAGAGGCTATTGAGAAGGTTCAGAGGAGATTTACAAGGATGCTGCCTGGATTGGGAGGCAGGCCTTATGAAGATAGGTTGAGGGAGCTGGGACTCTCACTGGAGAGACGTAGGTTGAGAGGCGACCTGATAGAGGTTTATAAAATGTTGAGAGGAATAGATAGGGTGGACTCTCAGAGACTATTTCCCCGAGCAGAAATGGTCAATACGAGAGGACACAGATTTAAGGTGCAGGGAAGCAAATACAAAGGAGATGTCAGGGGTAGGTTTTTCACTCAGAGGGTGGTGAGTGAATGGAACCGACTGCCGTCGGAGGTTGTTGAGGCAAACTCACTGGGGTCTTTTAAGAGACTTCTGGATGAGTATATGGAAAAGAATAGGATAGGGGGTTATAGATAGGTCTGTGGATTGGTAGATGTGATCGGCGCAACTCGTGGGCCGAAGCGCCTGTTTGTGCTGTATTGTTCTATGTTCTATCTCTTCTGTACTTGCCCCCCAGCACTTTAAACCTGTGTCCTCTCGTAGCAACCATTTCAGCCCTGGAAAATAGCCCCCGAGAATCCACCCTATCTATTCCTCTCATCATCTTATAAACCTCTATCAGGTCGCCTCTCAACCTTCGTCTCTCTAGGAAGAAGAGACCTAGCTCTTTCAACCTATCTTCATAAGGCGTGCCTCTCAATCCAGGCAACATCCTTGTAAATCTCCTTTGCACCCTCTCAATAGCTTCCACATCCTTCCTATAATGAGACAACCAGAACTGCACACAGTATTCCAAGTGGGGTCTGACAAGGGTCTTATAAAGTTGCAACATTACCTCCGACTCCTAAACTCAATCCCTCGATTAATGAAGGCCAGTACACCATATGCCTTCTTGACCATATCCTCCACTTGGGGCAGATTTAAGAGTCCTATTCACCCGGACCCCAAGATCCTTCTGCTCCTCAACACAACTAAGACCCCTACCCTTGATATTGTACTCCTTCATCCCATGGGTCCTGCCAAAATGGACCACCACACATTTATCACGTTGAAGTCCATCTGCCACTTCTCTCCCAGTCTTGCATCCTACCTATGTCTCGCTGCAACTTCAGACATCCCTCCAGACTATCCACAACACCACCAACCTTCATATCGTCGGCGAACTCACTAACATATCGCTCCACTTCCTTATCCAGGTCATTTATGAAAATGACAAACAGCAAGGGTTCTAGAATAGATCCCTGGGACACTCCACTGGCGACTGACCTCCATGCAGAAAAAGACCCATCCGCAACTACTCTCTGCCTTCTGCAGGCAAGCCAGTTCTGGATCCACAAGGCCAAATCCCCTTGGATCCCATGCCCTCGCACCTTCTCAAGAAGTCTTGCATGGGGGACCTTATCAAACACCTTGCTGAAATCCATGTAAACCACATCTCTTCCTTCGTCAATGTGTTCAGTCATATTTTCGAAGAACTCCTCTAGGCTCGTAAAGCACAATTTACCCTTAACAAAGCCGTGTTGACTCTTTCTGATCATATTGAACTTCTCTAAATACTCATAAATCCTGTCCCTCAGAATCCTCTCTATCAACTTACCTACCACTGAGGTCAGACTCACTGGTCGATAATCCCCCGGGCTGTCCCTGTTCCTTTTTTTGAAAATAGGCACCACATCCGCAATCCTCCAATCTTCCGGAACCTCTCCCATCTCCATCGATGATGCAAAGATCATTGCCAGGGGCTCTGCAATCACTTCCCTCACCTCCCACAGTAACCTGGGTACATGCCATTTGCTTCCTTTATCCAAATCATTAATCTACATCATGAATAATTGGGGTTCTAGAACTGATTCCTGCAGTACCCCACTATCCATCCATCTTAGTATACAAGCCCCAATCCAATGCACTCTTAATATACATACTAATTTATGTCGGACTTGGTTAAGAGTCTTATGAAAGTCGGAATAGACCACGTTCACTGGCTCCCTTCATTAACTGCTAGTTACATTTTTGAAGAATTCCAATAGATTTGTCAAATATGATTTTCCTTCCATAAATCCATGCTGACACTATCTGATACTGCCACTATTCCAAGTGGTCTGCTACTAAATCTTTTATAAAGGTTTTTAACATTTTCTCCGTTACTGGCATTAGGCTGGCTGACTCTTTTCTGTCTTCCCTTTTTAAATAAGAGGCTACATTAGCTACCCTCCAATCTGAAGGAACTGTTCTAGACTTGGACGATGACCATCAATGCATCCACTATTTCTAGGGACACTTCCTTATGTAGGCTGGGATGTAGATCAGCGGACCCTAGGAATTTGATAGATGATGATATTGATGTACTTGTTTTTATCCTACAGGTGCTTTGGTCCACCTTGTTGTCTAACAAGGGGCATATACGCGATGGGTCGTGAGAGGGCTGCTCTTGGATCTTTTTCGAGAGTATCCTAGTGCTTCATGTCATTAGTGTACGCTTGACCTGGACCATCTGATGGGCAACACGACAGCTCAGTGACTATCGCTGTGCTGTGCAGATACATGGATGTGGGCCTGTGTCTGTGGGAGTTTGCGCATTCTCCCCGTGCTTGCGTGGGTTTTCTCCGGGTGCTCCGGTTTCCTCCCACATCTCAAAGATGTGCTCTTAGGCTAATTGGCAAAACAAATTCTCCCTAAATTGTCTCAAATTTGGTTTTTAATCCATAGATCTATAAACATAGACAGGGATCGCGGGTAGAGGTGGGAACATCAGTGTGGCGGCATGGGCTCATTGGGCCGAAGGGCCTGTTTCCCATGCTGTTTTGTTCTTTGTTCTTTGTTCAATCCCATATATTTCCTCAATATCATTTCCCTATTAATACCGATTTCTTCAGTTCCTTCTCACCAAACCCTGTGTTCCCCAACATATCTGGTACATTTTCTGTCATTTGTAAAGACAGAACTAAAATATGCATTTAGTTGATCAGCCATTTCTTTGTTCATCACTATAAATTCCTGTTTCAGACTATAAGAGACCTAAATATAGTTTCAACTTTTTTTTCTTTCCATATATTTATGGAAGCTTTTACAGTCAGTTTTGGTGTTTCCCACAAGCTTATTCTTGTTTACCATTTTCCTCAATAATCCCATTGACCTTCTATTGTACTCTAAACTGCTCCCAATCATCAGATCTGCTCATTTTTCTGGCCAATTTGTGCACCTTTGAATCTAATTATATATTTAATTACTCTTATAAGCTGTGATTTGACTACTTTTCCCATTTTATTTCAATTGCTGCAATTCACCCATGTGCTTTTCAATTGTTTGCTCTTACCTATTTAGTATTATCATTGTAGGTAATGCTCCCCAATCCATGATATTAACCTCACACTATCATAGTTTTTTTTAGATTCAGGACCCTAGTATCAAATTCAATGGGATGGCATGATAGCATAGTGGTTAACACTGCTGCGTCACAGCACCAAGGACCCAAGTTCAGTTCCTGGCTTGAGTCACTGTCTGTGTGGCGTATGCATGTTTTCCCTGTGTCTGTGTGGTTTCCTCCAAGTGCTCTGGTTTCCTTGCACATTCTGAAAGACGTGCTGGTTAGGTGCATTGACCTGGATTGTGGTGGCTAGGAAATTAGGTGACTAATTTCACAGTAACTTCAATTCAGTGTTAATGTAAGCCTTACTTGTGACAAATAAATAAACTTTAAACTATGTCATCCTCCATCTTATTGAAGAATTACTTAAATCATTATGCAGCAACCTCCAGCGTCAGCACATGAGCAGTCAATCATGGAATCCAGGATTATATTTGTCCTGTTCCACAAACTTGATTGTATCAATAACTCACCAATATTCGGTATCAAATCACGAGGTGGTGTATTAACTCACCAAATATCCAGAGAATATGACAGGAAATGTTAGTGCATCTCCATTCAAGATGTTTTTAAAAATTGAAGTCATTGTTTTAGCCTTATTAGAATTAAATATTATAACTTACACTCCTGATTGTGTCTGGGCAAGGATTTGTCGATTTGATTGGTTGAAGACATGCTGTTGCTTGAACTATTCACACAGGTCCCAGACTTTATCCAGAAATGAGTCCTAATATCCACTGTGTCACAGTGATTAACATGGCTGCCTCACTACACCAGGGACTGAGGTTCAATTCCAGCCTTGGGTCACTGTGTGAAGTTTGCACATTTTCCCCATGTCTGCATGGGTTTTCTTCTGAGTGCTTCAGTTTTCTCCCATAGTCCAAAGATGTGTGGGTTAGGTTGATTGGCCATGCTAAGTTGCTCCTAGTGTCAGTGGGTTAGCAGGGTAAAGGGCTTGGGTGCACACTTGATGGGCTGAATGGCTTCTTTCTGCGCTGTAGGGATTTTATGATTCTATAAGTTGCTGTACAAAAAACCCAACACCAAGCTGTAAACATAATGAACAGTAACTATTGACCACTGAATTGGGGCTATTAGTTCAAATGTTATGATCCCTCCCATTTGCATGTTGCTTTACCGAAAAGGAATCTGTGGTTATAACCTGAAGGGCTGCCAGACAAACTCCACTGAACACTCGGGTTGGGAAAACTCCCAAAATCACAAACGTAAGCTGCTTTGATTACTCAGCCAACATAACAAATCACTTGTGATGGGAGAAACAAGTAATCACTAATCCATTAACAATCTAAACAATCTATCTTAGTGCTATAATGCAAAAAAAAGCCCATACAGTAATAGCAAGGTTAACAGAAGTGATTGGAAAAATAATGGAATCCTTGCCAAAGAAGGAAGAGAAGAACATCTAGAAGCCAAATCTTGGTTTGATCACATATATTATAATATTTGGCAAGGGCCTCAAAAGGAATAGTTTTGCTTGACAGAACTTATTGAATATTTTGCAGAGGTAACAGAACAGTTGAGCATAAAGCAGTAGGTGTACTTTATCTGGATTCTCAAAATGACGATAGTAAGGCATCACGTATTAAGCTAACAAATAAAGTCAAAGAATGGGGTCAAGGGAAATGGTTTTATCAGCTGTTAGTTTACATGAACGTGTGGATGATTGTGCTGTAAAAAAAAGGTTCCAAATAATTAAATAATTCATCTATGCATTGCAAACAAAACAGGGAATGTTGGTGAGGTACAAATAGAATGGATTCAAGACAAAGCAGGGTTAAGGGATGACTATTCAGAATAGCTGAAATTGATAAATGGTGCTCCACAAGGACCAGTGCTGGGGCCATCATTCACAATTTATATTAATTTAAAAATCCAAAATGCAATTTTTAAATTTTCAGATGACACCAAATTGGAATGTTAGCTGATAATGAGGAAGTCTGCAACAAATAATGAGAATCGCTGAGTTGTATTATTATTGATTTTTAACATGCATACATTAGAGGTATTACATTTTGGCAAGGAAGATAAGGGGGTTGATCTTCATGAAAAACAATCTAAAAGAGGTGGAAGTGCAAATGGGTCTGGGAGTGCAAATACACAAATTACTAAACATAACAAGACACGTTTACAAGGCTAGAAAGAAAAGCAAAAAATGCTTCTGTTTATTTCCTGAGGGATAAAATGTTATGCTAAAGTTGTAACAAATCTTGATTAGACCACGTGTGTGGGTCTGGTTACCATATTTATGAAAGGAATATGGAGACTCTGGCAAGGGTGCAGAAAAAATATACAGACTTACATCTTGGGGAAGGATTAACAGCCTGAATACTATGGCTGGAATCTTACCACCATTCATGATGGTAGGATTTTCCCATCCCGTCGCAATGAATGGAGATTTGGCTGACCACCAAATTCTCCAACTTCACTGCAGCGGGAGTGTGGAGTGAATGGCACACAAGATCAATCCTGTATCTTTCTTCTTGCAGAAAAAGAGAAAGTTGGAATCTGAGGTAGTAGAGCTGTTTAGAATCATAAAAGGTTTTTATAGAATGGGCATATGGAAGATGTTTTCACTTGTAGAGAAGAGCAAAACTAGAGGCCATCAATAATAGAATATAACAGTCACACAAAAAAAAATCAAATAGGGAATTCAGAAGAATTATTTTTCCCCAGAGAGGTGTTAATATAAAACTCGCTACCAATGGAGTGGTTGAAGTAGAAAGTATATAGATATATTTAAGGAGGTTAGCTAAGTATATGAGGAAGAAAGAAATAGATGCTTATGGTGACAGATGAGGATAGAAGGAACAGGGTTCAAATGTGGCAGTGAGGATGGCCCGGGTGGCCTGTTTAATAAAAATTATTTATTAGTGTCACAAGTAAGCTTAGTCATCGCACTCGGTGCCTGTTGGGATACACAAAGGGAGAATTTAGCATGGTCAGTACACCTAACCAGAACTGTGTCCAATTCTGGTCGCCTTACTACCGGAAGGACGTGGAGACTCTGGAAAGAGTGCAGAGGAGGTTTACCAGGATGCTGCCCGGTATGGAAGGTCTGAGTTACGAGGAGAGATTAGGCAAATTGGGACTGTTTTCCTTAGAAAGACGTAGACTTAGAGGAGATCTAATAGAGGTGTACAAGATTATGAGGGGTATAGATAGAGTAAACAGGGTTAAGCTTTTTCATAGGATGGACTCAAATAGCACAAGGGGTCACGGGCTTAGGGTGAGGGGGGTAAGGTATAATTTGGATGCTAGAGGGAGTTTTTTCACACAGAGGGTGGTGGGGATATGGAATGCGCTGCCAAGTAAAGTGGTGGAGGCAGGTACTCTGGAGTTATTTAAGAAATACTTAGATGGGCACATGAACAGAATGGGAATGGAGGGGTATAGAAAACTGATTTAAAATAGGGATCATGAGCCTTGGGAGTCCCTGGGAAGTGTGTAAATAGATGATGATATTGATGTACTTGTTTTTATCCTACAGGTGCTTTGGTCCACCTTGTTGTCTAACGAGGGGCATACACGCGATGGGTCGTGAGAGGACTGCTCTTGGATCTTTTTCGAGAGTATCCTAGTGCTTCACGTCGTTAGTGTATGCTTGACCTGGACCATCTGATGGGCAACACGACAGCGCAGTGACTATAGCTGTGCTGTGCAGATACATGGATTTGGGCCTGTGTCTGTGGGAGTTTGCGCATTCTCCCTGTGCTTGCGTGGGTTTTCTCCAGGAGCTCCGGTTTCCTCCCACATCCCAAAGATGTGCTTTTAGGCTAACTGGCAAAACAAATTCTCCCTAAATTGTCTCAAATTTTTAATCCATAGATCTATAAACATGGACAGGGATCGTGTGTAGAAGTGGGAACATCGAGGTGG
Source organism: Sphyrna mokarran (assembly GCA_024679065.1). Classification (NCBI taxonomy): domain Eukaryota; kingdom Metazoa; phylum Chordata; class Chondrichthyes; order Carcharhiniformes; family Carcharhinidae; genus Sphyrna; species Sphyrna mokarran. Next base: position 28,017,442 of record JAGIQG010000009.1, read on the forward strand.
CGGCGATAAACCGCACTGACCTCCTCAGAAGACGAACACGGGACAAGGTGGACAGAGTACCCTTTGTTGTCCAGTACTTCCCCGGAGCGGAGAAGCTACGACATCTTCTCCGGAGTCTTCAACATGTCATCGATGACGATGAACATCTCGCTAGGGCCATCCCCACCCCACCACTTCTTGCTTTCAGACAACCGCGCAACCTTAAACAGATCATTGTTCGCAGCAAACTACCTACCTTCAGGAGAACGGTGACCACAATACCACACAACCCTGCCACAGCAACCTCTGCAAGACATGCCAGATCATAGACATGGACAACATAATCAAACGTGAGGATACCATTCACCAGGTTCACGGTACATACTCTTGCAACTCGGCCAACGTTGTCTACCTAATACGTTGCAAGAAAGGATGTCCCGAAGCATGGTACATTGGGGAGACCATGCAAACACTACGACAGCGGATGAATGAGCATCGCTCAACAATCACCAGGCAAAACAGTTCCCTTCCTGTGGGCGAACACTTCAGCAGTCATGGGCATTCGGCCTCCGACCTGCGGGTAAATGTTCTTCAAGGGGGCCTTCGTGACACACGACAGCGCAGAGTTGCTGAGCAGAGACTGATAGCCAAGTTCCGCACACATGAGGACGGTCTTAACAGGGATCTTGGCTTCATGTCACACTATCTGTAATCCCCGTAACTTGCCTGGATTAGCAAAAAACCTCACTTACTGTGCTGCCTGGAGAAAATACACAATTCTCTAACCAATGCTCAGGATTCCCTTCACACACATTGTTAGCCACTTTAACACTTGAATAGCAGGTTAGATGTAAGGATTCGCATTCTAATCAGCAATCTGTAACTGTCTGTGTGGATATGAGTGCCTCTGCAGATCAAAACACTGCATTTGCCTGACGAAGGCACAACATAGTGTCGAAAGCTCGCGGATTTACTATCAAATAAATTGGTTGGATTTAAAATTGGTGTTGCAAAACTTTACTGAGTTTACCCCAGTCCAACGCCGGCATCTCTACATCATTGCTTGCCTTCATCAGCCAGGGCACTGAGGTTTAAAAACTGTCAGGTCATGCTGCAGCTTTATAGAACCTTAGTTAAGCCGCAAATGGAATACAGTGTTCAATTCTGGTCGCCACACTACCAGAAGAATATGGAGGCTTTGGAGAGGGTACAGAAAAGATTTATCAGGATGTTGCCTGGTATTAGCTATGAGGAGAGGTTGGAGAAACTTGGTTTGTTCTCACTAGAACAATGGAAATCTACAAGATTATGAGAGGCATGAACAGAATGGATAGCCAGAAGCTTTCTCCCAGGGTGGAAAAGTCAATTATGAGGGGCATTGGTTTAAGGTGCGAGGGGCAAAATTTGAAGGAGATCTACGAGGCAGGTATTTTTACACAGAGGGTGATGGGTGCCTGGAACTTGCTGCCAGGGGAGGTAATGCAAGTGGAAACAATAGTGACTTTTAAGGAGCATCTTGACAAGTACATGAATAGGTTGGGAATGGAAGCATATGGTCCCCAGAAGTGTAAGGAATTTTAGTTGAGTTGGCAGCATGGTCGTTGCAGACTGGGAGAGTCGAAGGACCTGTTCCTGTGCTGTAATTTTCTTTGCTCTTTGTTTTATTTTGTGCCTTATCTTATCCTGTAAATGCTTTGACATTCAAGGGGCTCTAGATTTGGCCATTCCACCCTTTCTCTTTGTGATAACACACTTACTCTGAACTCCTTGGATCTCCCCTTTCAATGCTTCCCACTGCACTGACTTATTTATCTTCAAGCAATAGTTTCCAGTCCACCTTTGCTCTTTAGCAGATCATTCCTCAGCTTAGTAGCATTGATGTTGCACCAGTTTAGAACTCTAACTCCTGTTCCATTCTTTAAAAAAAATCCTTCATGGGACATTGGCATCAATAAGTGGCCAGCTTTCATTGCCCATTTATAATTGCCCTTGGATTGATACAATTGATTGGCTTGTCAGGCCTTTTCAGAAAATAATAAAGCATTAAAAAATCCAAAAATTACTCAATCTTTGGCTCCCTGGGGGCTTGTTCATCTCAACCTGCCTGAAGTGAAACAAAGGCTTGAGTCTTTGATGCAAAGTATGGTATGTTCTATACCTCAGAGAATGAGGCAGAGAAAGGCAAGAAAGTAGGTTAGAACTCTAACTCCTGTCCCATCTTTGTTCTTTTCCATAATTATGTTAAAAAAAACTGGAATATCATCATTATCACCAGAATGCTCTGCCATTTCCACCTACTGAATTTCATTTCCTAATCCTTGGGTATGCAACAGATTTCCTTCCTGCTACCATGAAAGTTGCCCGTGTGTGGTGAATGCAAATACATTTGGGAGTATTGCCTTTGGAAGAACTGCTGCAATCGTGATTACTTTCTTCCAGGATATATCCATAATTCGCTACATCAAGCAAAGTTGGAAATTATTGAGCTTTTCTTGATAGCTGTAAGTCATTCATTTTTCACAGCCATCCAACATGATGTCAAGAACACTTGCCTCATAAACCATCAGCGTGGTCCAAGGACCTAATTTGAAGTTATTCCATTCGTGTTTTGTGAATCGGTCAAAGATGGCAGCTGCTTTCCCTGTCAAGTTCTGCATCACGGGATAGGTTGTCATTTGACCAGAGATGGGGCATTATTTAATGTGATCAAGAACACAGATGCCACGCGAGCTCGAGGCAGCTCAGGCGGTGGGATCCTGTCCGAGCGTTCCCCTGTTCCGATGGAATTCCACATTGGCCCAAAGCTTAGACCCCCTTCCATGGGTCAGGTGCCCCACAGCATGAGCCCTCTCGCGGAAATGTCCTCCGTGTCTTTTTCCAGTGTGCAGAGGCGTTTCTGTACAGGTTGCATACCTTCCACTACCGTGCCCTTGCCTGTCGCCCGGATACAGCTTGGAGGGCCTTGTTGCTGCCGGGCAGTGGAGGTCCCCAATGGAGGTCATTCTACGGAGAGATCTCCCCCAATTATGTCGGGGACCTGGGATGGAGGCTGCTGCACGCAGCAGTTCAGTACAACTGTAGGATGCATTGGCTTACGAGCTCCCGAGACTGCCCTTTCTGTGGCCTCGTGGAGTCCGTGGACCACGTCTACGTTTCGTGTTATAGATTGCACATCCTTTTTGTTTTTCTGAAGAACCTTTTATTGATGTTTTGTTTGCAGTTCAGTCCCATGCTCCTGATCTATGTCACCTGGTGCGGAGAGGGGAGAGGAGGGATGCCGATCTCCTCGTGAACCTGCTCCTGGGCTTGGCAAGACGTGCCATCAATGGGTCCAGGCAACAGGCGATTGGGGGGGCGGGCTGTCAGTCCTGATTGTCTGCCCCTCTACCGCAGCTACATTTGCAGCCAGGTGTCCCTGGAGAGGGAGAATGCAGTGTCCGCAGGCGCAGTCGACACCTTCTGTGTCCGCTGGGCACCGCAGGGGCTGAGGTGCGTTATAGACCTGACAATCACATTTTTGATTTGACATGTCTTAAGTTTCCTTTGTACTTTTTGTTTTTGTTCAGGCTGTTCCCCCTTCCTTTTGCGGAGCCCCCCCTTTCACTTGTCCAAGTGTAATTTAATTTTGTTTACTTAGTTTGACCTAAAAGGCCCCCCCTCCACTCCTTCTACCTTATTCATGTTGATGGCAGAGTCCTGATTGGTTGTCAGGGGTTGTCAATCATCATTGGTGATGTCATTCCCAGTTTGAATGCAGGTCCGAGGGATATAAATACAAGAGCTTGTGAGGACAGCGGTCAGCTTGTTGTGGTGTGACTCTTATCCTCAAAGCAGTGGCTTCCCAAGTGTGTCAGAACTACCACCAGGAATGTGAGGAAGCTGTAAATAAGCAGATTAACTATTCCTCTTATATTTACCTCTCCATATCTGCTTACTTTGACTGGAATGATGTTGCCCTGAGTCACTTTGCTGAGTTCTTCAAGGAGCAGTCACATGAGGAATGGGAACATGCTGAGGAACTGAAGGAATTCCAGAATAAATGTGGAGGGAGAGTCATCCTGGAGGATGTCAAGAAGCCAGAGCAGGATGAGTGGAGCAATGGTCTGGAGGCAATACAGAAAGCTCTGCAGCTGGAGAAGAAATATGAAGCAGAGCCTGGTGGATCTGCACAAACTCTCCTCTGGGAACACTGATCCTCATTTGTATGAGTTTCCTGGAAACTCACTACTTGGATGAACTAGTGAAGATGATCAAGAAACTTGGAGATCACATCACCAACCTGAAGAGACTAGGAGCCCCTGAGAATGGCACAGAGTACCTGTCTGACAGGCTCACCCTCAACTGACTGGGATTCTGGATGTGGAGATGCTGGTGTTGGACTGGATAAACAGTCTGACAACACCAGGTTTAAATCCAACTGATTTATTTGATAGTAAACTCACAAGCTTTTGACCCTATGGTCTTTGTCAGGTAAATGAGGTGTTCTGGTCTCCAACAGCACACACACCTGCACAGACTGTTTACAGGTCACTGTCTAACAATGTGAGTGGAAGGAGCACTGAGCACAGGTTAAATAGATGTGTATTGTCTCCAGACAGTACACATCCGTGTTCAGTGCTCCTTCCGCTCACATTGTTAGCCACTTTAAGACTTGAATAGCAGGTTAGGTGTAAAGATTTGCATTCTAATCAGTAATCTGTCTGTGCTGGAATGTGTGCTGTTGGAGACCAGAACACCTCATTCACCTGACAAAGACCAGAGGGTCGAAAGCTTATGAGTATACTATCAAATAAATCGGTTGGATTTAAACCTGGTGTTTTCAGACTTCTGGCTGGGATTCTGGACACTATGACAGTGGATGAATGAACATCGCTCAACAATCACCAGGCAAAACAGTGAGCAAACACTTCAGCAGTCACGGGCCTTCAACCTCCGATCTTCAGATAAATGTTCTGCAAGGGGGCCTTCACGACACATGACAGTGCAGAGTCGCTGAGCAGAGACTGATAGCCAAATTCCACACACATGAGGACAGTCTTAACAGGGATTTTGGCTTCATGTCACACTATCTGTAACCCCCATGACTTGCCTGGGTTAGCAAAAAATCTCACTCACTGTGCTGTCTGGAGACAATACACATCTCTCTAACCTCTGCTGTTAGCCACTTTAACACTTGAATGGCAGGTTAGGTGTAAGGGTTCGCATTCTAATTAGCAATCTGTAAACTGCCTGTGCTGAGATGTGTGCTTTTGGAGACCAGAACACCTCATTCGCCTGACGAAGGCCACAAAGGCCGAAAGCTCATAGATTTACTATCAAATAAATAGGTTGGATTTAAAATTGGTGTTGTCAAATTTTACTGAGTTTACCACAGTCCAACGCCGGCATCTCTACATCATAAAACTAAAAAAAAATCAATGTCATGGGGTATGGAAAGAAATTGGGCGGCTCCATCACAGACGTCAGCACTGACGCCGATGGGCTGAATGGCCTCGCTCCGTGTCAATCACTGCAATCGCCCGGGGAGATTGGGGGAGGGGGGGGGAAGGCAGAGGGTCCGCAGCGGGCGACCAATTGGCTCGGTACGCGCCACAATGGGCTCGCCGTCCACCAATCAGTAGCGAAGTGTCAACTCGGACAGCCCTGCCCCCTTTCCCGGACGCCAGTGATGTCACATCCGGCAGTGCCGGCTATATATAGGCTGTCCGAGGGGCTAGTCGCTCTTTTCCTCGTGGACTCGGGCAGTGATGAGCTGTGAACAGATGGCTGCTCCTGCCCGCCCGTGCGGTAAGAAATGCGCCAAAAAAACTCCGCGAGTTGTAGGGCGTCGAACCGGTATCTGAGCGGGAGGCTTTGGGGTTCGTGGTCGCCGACTGTGGGCTTTACTTGGTCTGCGTGGCGAGCCATGAGGCTTTGGGGCCCAGTGGGTGGGGGAGGGTGGGCGCGCCCTGCTGTTACCTTGCCTGACCTTGCCGTACCTTGGTGCCGCAGTCTGAGAGCTGAGCAAGTGTGAATGATGACAATGATTTGCTGCAGTATCCCGAATTCACTTTGTGGAGATCTACCTTGGAGAACTGAACACTTGCTGCTTCCCATTATTTCCCACTCCACGTGCTTCGAATCGGACCTCATTCCTTTCTACCTATCTGCTTTCAGGGTCACGTGGTCGAGATTTCAAGTCATGGAGTTGACCTATGTATATGAATATTGGATAACAGACCTGATCGTGAAGGTATTACAATTCAATATTCCTCCATTAACTTGCATGAAGTCAACTTATTACCCAAGTAATCTTACTGAAGCTCAGGAAGAGATTGTGAATGATCTTTCAATGTGTAGTAAGTGGAGAAGGTGGTTGGTTACAAAGGCACACTTTTTACTTGGATGAGCTCATGTAATTTACTATAATTTCTCAGATCAATGCTGGCATCTCCACAGCACACTAAAAGAGCAGGGAGGCTATGATGGAGTGGTATGAAGTGCTATTTAGGCCATGCCTAGAGTCTTTGTAGTCCTGGTCACCTCATCTTAACGCAGATTGCAGTAAAAAGGCTGATTTCCCCAGGATATTGTCTAAACTGGAGCATTTCAGATATGGATGGAGCCTGGGGTTTTTAATCTATGGGACAGTTGAGGTGTACAAAAAATTGAAGGATACAGAATAGATTCAAACAGTTCCCCTTAGAGGGCTTGGTAATTGTGGGGCATAAATTTAAGGAGTGCCGGTTTGAGTATTTTTTCACTGTGCTTAGAATCTGGAACTTGCTGCCTCAGTGTTGAAGTGGTGGTCCTCACTATCTCAATCTTTTAGATACACATTAAATTATTCAGCTACAGGCATATGCTGAAAAATGTGGTTAGACCATATAGATTTGATGGCTGACTCAAAGGTAGACAGTTTGCTATTTAATTTTTTGAAATTAATGATGCTAATGTTTTTTAATTTTAATCCTGTTAAGTCTGCAGATCTGAGCAAATCAACATCATGAGTGTGTGGAATTCACTGTTAAGCCCAAAATTGTGGGTTTGGTGGATTTGCCATGCTAAATTGCCCTTGGTGTTGGGAGGACTATCTAGGGTGTATGTGGGGGTAGGGCCTGAGTGGGATTGTGGTTGAGGCATTAGATGCACTGTAAGCTCAGTTCTTATTTCCTATTTTGTGCTGTTAATGTTAGTCTGCAAGTGATTTGTTTTAGTAGCATGCTTGTATTTTGAGCTGTTGTGAAGCTATGACCTTCAGTGCAAGTCTGAAACTAATGCTGGAGTTCATTCAGCCTGATGTTCTGATGCTCAAGCTCTTATAGTCTGTTTTCAAGTAGCAGTCTTGTGATGAGATTCTTCCAAGATTCTGCTACTTATGTACCATTTCATATACATACCAACCTCAACCATTTCCAATTCTTCAGAGAGTAGCATCATTATACTTCAGTAGCAGAACTGGATAATGATTTCATCATTAGATTAGGAAAGGGTGACCATGACCAAGATACACTATTTTAATAGATACTGTTATTACCTAGCACTTTTAAAAGCAACACAGATTGTTACAGAGCAAGGTTTTTCTGTGGTGAGTATTCACATTCCTTATGTTTCCCCTCAAACAATTAATGTCAACAAAAGGTCTAACAAAATGAACAAAGGAGACATTTGTTTACAACTGGCCTTTGTTACAACTGACCTAATGTCTTCATGCATTCAAGCACACTTATTTGAGGGACAGTAGCAACACTAATGTTCATTGCTAATCTTGGACAATTTCTGAAAAACAACAAGTCTTAATATCAGGTTAAGTCCAATAGGTTTATTTGTTCTGAGTGCTGCTTCATCATTTGAGTGCTTCATGAGGGTACTTCTAATACCAAATAAACCCTGTTGGACTTCAACCTGGTGCTGTGCCCAACTCAGTCCAACAGCAGCATTTCAATCAATTTCAGAAAATAACTGCCAGCAAATGCTTTTGAACATGTTTAGAAGCCATTGAAGCAGAAATGTTCAGCTAGATTTTAAATATGTATCACCACTTCAGTAGCAGAATCTTGGAAGAATCTCATCACAAGACTGCTACTTGAAAACAGACTATAAGAGCTTGAGCATCAGAACATCAGGCTGAATGAACTCCAGCATTAGTTTCAGACTTGCACTGAAGGTCATAGCTTCACAACAGCTCAAAATACAAGCATGCTACTAAAACAAATCACTTGCAGACTAACATTAACAGCACAAAATAGGAAATAACTGAGCTTACAATGCATCTAATGCCTCAACCACAATCCCACTCAGGCCCTACCCCCACATACCCTAGATAGTCCTCCCAACACCAAGGGCAATTTAGCATGGCAAATCCACCAAACCCACAATTTTGGGCTTAACAGTGAATTCCACACATGATAGTAGTGTTGAAACACTCAATTGAGCTGAAGTGGGATTGCAGGTTGAAAATGGCATCCTTTGAATTTTCATTTGCTACTTGCATGATTTTGAATATATTTTGACAAGCATTTACATGAGCAACACTATAGGTTTATGTAATTAGCTCAGATTTTGCTATATTACATTAATTAACACTTTCTCCAGTAATCAATTAGCCTATGCTCAGGGCAGAGCTACATCAAGTAAAGCAGTTGGATTGGGAAATTAGTTTGGAAATGGTCTGAAGACTTGGCATAGTTAAAATGTAGTTGAACATTGTTGCCTCTGCCCAATGGATTCTGAACCTGTTCATAAAGCACTTGCTCTTTTGTGACCTGTCATTTTTTGAAATTGTCCAGGATTAGCAATAAACAGTTTGCATTTGAATTGTCTTTAAAACAGTGCACCTGAATATCAGTACATTAAGCCACTTTATTGGGCTAGTTGTACACTAATTGTCTCCTTTGATCATTGTTAGAGTTCTGATGTCAGCATTCTTAACCATGTGAAGGAAACTCAAGGAATGTGAATACAAGGTGAGTAATGACCTTTAGTGAAGCTTCTGAAACTAAGTGCCAGCTAATATCTTAGTGTGTATCAGTTATGGTCAACTTTTCCTAATCTAATGATGACAACATCATCCAGTTCTGCTACTGAAGTAGTGATGCTATTCTAATAATCTGAAGATTTGGAAATCATTTCTAATGATTCAATGGGATTCTGACCTGAGTGTACACTAGGGGATGCTGATCCAGTTGTAGTGAAATAACAAACTGCATTTTGCCTGATGATTAAATTCCTGCAAATGAGAAGCAGAGATTTCTGTTATGTAATGACATCAACTCACTGGTGCTTTAACACAACTTCTCCCACTGTGCCCCTATGCCAAAGAGCTGGCCTTAAAGTTAATGTGGCCTCAGCAAAATTTGCACTTTCCTGGAACCTTGGCATAATGTTCAGGACTTGCTGGATAGATTCTGGCTCACCTTTTACTGGCCCCTATCATCAGCAGTGCAGGACTCTGCTTCCTGAACAGGGAGAAAGTGGAAGCGATGGGGAAAGGCAGACAGAATTGTACAGCCTTATGGTTGTAGTTTCCAAAGTGTCTCAGCCTTTCTTGCCTTGGGTGATTCCATGCAGTCCCAATTGCTTACCCAGGTCAGGTGATCTTACTGTGTTGCCCTTAAAGGGATAATCACCATAGCTCATGTCCATAAGAGAACCTGGACAATTCTTGAGTGTTGGGTGGGTTCTTACCACTTGATTTCCTTCACTTGCTGTGCTGAATCAATGGCAGAATACTGGAATATCTGCCCTTTTGCTCAAATAGCAGAATATTGTAATTAAGCCACGAACTACATGAATTTGCACATAACACAAATTTAACTTTTTCTGCAATATAAACAATGATGGAAAGCCTCAGCAAGTCTGGCAGTATTTGTAAAAAGAATTAACATTTTGGGACTCAAAGTTGATTGTTTCTCTCCCCAGATCCTGCCAGACCTGATTTTTCAGCATTCTTTTATTTTCAGAATCTGCAGTATGTTTTTAAGCTTTCCTGACCATTTGTTCATAATTTCACGAGGTTTACCTCATCAAATTGCCTTTGAGAATTGCTGTTGAGTGCAGTACTTCAAAATCCAATAAAAACTAATGTTGCAAAGAGCAACTGATCAAAATGTTTGAAAATAGATGATGGGAATCCTTTAAAATATTACAGCAGCAGCAGCCCAGGTTTGTCATAGCTCCCCCATGAGGAGAAATAGTGGCATACAGAAATATGATGCTGTTTGGATGAATCAAAGTTATCAGTGGTTGAATGTACCAGGCTGTTTTGATATTGTAATAGGTCAAAAATTTGACAGTTGCTTCCAGTTCATGCTGAATTAGTTCCTCAAACTTGTGGGAGGAATTGTCAGCTTAATGCTTTTGAAAGTTCCCCAGATACCTGCTTCTAGAAAGTATGCATCATTTGGATGACAACATGGATGCTTCAGTTGTGATATTGCTTGTTCATGACTCTCTTGCTGACTGAAATTTCTTGAATCAAATTGCTACAATGCAGAAGAGGCCATTTGGCCCATCTAATCTGCAATGATTCTGTAAAGAGTAACTTACCCAAGCCCTGTCCTCCATGCTATTTCTGTAACCCCATACATTTCCCATAGCTAATCTATCTAACCATATTCATTCTGGGGCATTGAGAGGCAATTTAACATGGCCAATTCACCTTATCTGCATGGGCTTAGAATCTGGGAGGAAACCAGAGTACCTACTAGAAACTCCTGGGCTACAAAGCAATACCAACAAATGGGTTAATTACCTGCTTTCACAATGTGTTCTGAGGGGAATCTCTTGGACCTGGGTGCTGATGGAGCAGAGAATGAGCATAGGAGAGATTGGTGTAATGGATCAGCATGTGCCCCAGCATCCAGCCTCCCTCAGCACTGGATGTTACTGGATACCACACATCAGTTGATCTGGTAGCCAGATGATTGGTTATTGAACAGTTAGTCTCAAGGGCATTCCCTGAGGTATTGAGTATTTTCCATTTGTGGTTGCCTTTGGCAAATCTTTGGCATTTTACACTGGTTTGGTGGCTTTGGATATATACATTTATGATTTGAACTTTCATGTTTCACTTTCTATAGAACTATTAAGTCATTAAGTTCATTTTGGTATGTTTCCAGCCCAGATTCACAATTGGATAGTGACATCAGCCTATTTGCATAATAGTACTATAAACCTTCTGAAAGTGGGTATTTCAATATAATTGTTTTTTCTCTAAAAATTGAATTAAGCTACAACTAAATGCAGGGTGAAAATTTATTGCTGCAGTTATTCAAATTGTTTAAATTAACAAGTACACCATAATATTTTCAGCCAGGTTGCCTGGAGTATACTGGTTGCTCCTAATACATCTGGAAATGACAGTATTGTGATAATGAAAATTGTATGATCCATAATTCCATAGCAGTCTGATTTTTACTTCTAACTGACTCAACCAAGATTTACTGCAATGTTTTCTAAATTTTGCTTATACTCTTATAAGATGGCACTCTTTGCTTCAGACCCTGAAGAGGAAATACTGAACAAGTGGTCAAAGATGATTCAAAGATGAACAATGCAAAAATCAGTCCTCTGCTTGAAAGAAAAACTGCTTGGTATGTAATTGAAGGTCCTGCATTGAACATTCATCCTGTAACCTTGCTGGTCCTGAAAATATGCACTGTTCTACTGCTGATGTGGGTATGAGGCAATTAACCCAGTATTGAGACTTCTTGCTGTGATATGGGCTGGTATTCAAATTGGGCAATGGTGGTTTCCCTGGTGGCTGTGGATTGCAGATTATGGTATCATATACTGAGTTATCTGCTCAACTTTGAGAGGAGCATTTTGAAGATTTTTATTTCATGGAATGTGGACATTGCTGTTGAGGCCAGTGTTTGCCTGTCCCTAATTGTCCTTGAATTGAGTTCAATTGCAAGACCATTTCAGAGTAGTTAAGTCAGTTGTCACTCTGCAATCACTTGTAAGCCAGGCCAGGTAAGGATGGCAGATTTCCTTCCCTAGGGGATCTAGTGAACCAGATGGCATTTTACAACATTCTTTGACAGACTAGCTTATATTCCAGTTTCATTAATTGAATTTAAATCCCACCAGCTACTGATAGGATTTGATCCAGTGTTCCCAGACATTGTGGGAATGTTGTCACAGTGACAGTGTACAGATTAAGGTTGATTTAAGCTTGGCTGTGCTGTCTACTCATGTACTGGAGAGTTATCACTGTAACCTAAAATACTTCAAGGGTAAGTTGGCTGAAAAAATAAAGCAATGTTTCCTCAGTAACTGGTGATAATTACAAAGTGCTTATTGGTGTGGAAATATATAGCCATTTTATGTAATTTTGTCAGGTGAAACAAGTCTGATTTGTTTCTTGGAACATTTCCCTGGGAAGGTACAAAAATCTTTCTGCTTTTTAGGCTTTAGGATAGAACAGTTCACTTCTCAAGTGAATCTCTTGAGGGATCTATTTCATGGCCCATTTTAATGTCATTATGTTGATGGCAGCATAATTGGAGATTGTGTATAAAATCCTACTTGTGTGCAGGGCAGCTAAGGAGACACCAGCTGAAGTTATGTATCTAGTTAACTAAAATGATCAGTTTACAATAAGACATGTTTCTCTTTTGCAGCTTGCATAGCTTCAAGACCTGACCAGTATGGCAGACTAACAGCTACAATCTTGAAGGAAAGGAGCTGGAATTCTATCAGGAAGATCAAAGCAAAGGAGGGCAGATAATGATGTTTTAAGGAATATGAATAAAACCATTTTTCAACAATGTTGTCATTGGTGTGAAATGTGGATCCTCCCCTTTAGTTTTCCTTGTATGCAGTTTGTCATTGTGATGTAAATTTTGCACATCACTGTTTATCAGCTGCCTGTTATGGAAGCAGATGGGTAGGTAAGTGTCTCCAGTCCCTGCAGTGGGGCAGCTAGTGTGCTGGGACAAGATTCACCATGGTTTGACCCTAAATATGAAATGAATAATTTCACATTTCCATGCTGGCTGATGTGCAATTGAGCTTCCTTGCAATGTGCACAGCAATTAACCTTGCTTGGGTTGGTGAATGGGGTAGCAATTTGCACAATTTAGTTGCTTGGTGTCTTGTCTGTGGCTTTCCAAGTCTCATTCTTGTGCAAGATCAAATTCCAGTTAGCAGAAGGGCTGAGCTTTTGCTTGTAGCCTCCTTTTCAGAAACTGGAGACAGTTCAAAGTTTAGTTATCTTTAATCATTTCTATGAACAGAATTTGTAAAAATTGTGAATTTACACACTTAGCTATGACTGGGGAATACATGTCATTGATTCCAAAACTATTTCTTTAATAGCCTAAAGAGGAAAAATGTAGACCTTAGCAGTAGCTTGAGTTTAGCAGGAGCCAGCATGGAAATATCTCACTAACCATTTTAGTTTTAATGATGCAATGCAAAATTTAAACACTTTTGGAAAAAGCAAGAGTTGCTTGATGACTAGTGTTCCCTTGACCTGGAAAGTTTTTTTCAGTAACCTTTTCTAGGTCAGATGAACTTATGTTGAACAGCTGCCATATCATAAAGCTTTTCAACAGAGCATTACAAACAATGCTGAAATATTTAAGAGCTCAAAACAAGAATAATGTTTCAGGATATCAAGGCATTGCATTTATTTGCTTTATATTTATGTAGAGGAAGTATAGCAGAAATGTTTGAACTGCAGATTGGATAGCAAGTTAAAACATTTGATTTTTTTAACAGTACCAAAAGGTGAGGTGAAACTAACTTGGGTGAACCTGTGAAAGTGACCATTCATAATGAACAAACTGGCATTTTGCATGATACATGTTGCTCACTGGTCAGTAACTTTTCTAATTTAAAGCTTTTACCCAGCACAGTAGGTGAATGGTGTTGGAATAAGCAAATTATTTGTCATATACTGAACTTTGAGAATTAAAGTTGGAGATAATTCAGGTCAGGATAGGGTGAAGAAAAACCAAAGAGATTTTCCACAGTACATAAAGTTCTTGAATGTTGAGTCTGAAAGCATAGTGAAAGAAGATCCTTGGGTCCATCTGCCAGGTCCTTGCCTACTCAGCCTCTCCAGATCTCTGCAGACTATGTGCTCTCCATGCAATGTGCTTCTCCACTCAGCAAATTTCATTATCCTACACTTAGTGCCCTCCTCCAGATTATATATGTAAATGGTAAACAGTTGATGCCCAGCACCAATCCCTGCAGCAGTCCACTAGTCAACTGCCAACCAGAAAAGCATCCATTGATTCCAGCTCTGCTTCCTGTTAGATAACCAATCCTCAATCTATGCTAACACCTTACCCCCAATTCTGTGCACCCTAACCTTCTGCAGCAACCTTTTGTGAGGCACCTTATCAAATATCTTCTGGAAATATAAAAACACCACATCCACCAGTTCTCCTTTGTCTACTGCACTAGTCACATCTTAAATCCAATAAATTCATTAAACAGGACTTCCCTTCACAAATACGTGCTGCATCTGCTTGATCAAACTTCTAGGTGTCTTGCTATTTCTTTGATGGCATCTAGCATTTTTCCAACTATGGATGTCAAGTTAGCCGGCCTATAATTCCCTGTCTTTTGTCTGCTACCTTTAAACAGTGGTGTAACATTTAACTGTTTTCCAATCTTCTGGCACTTACCCTGAGGTAAAGACGAGAACACTGCACTTGCCTGAGGAAGACACGAGTGTTGAAAGCTCGCTTTTTTACTATCAAATAAATTGGTTGGATTAATAATTGGTGTTGCTAAATTCTTACTGAGTACTTACCCTGAGTCCAGCAAATTTTGATAAATAATTACTAAGGCATCTGCTATCACCTTTGATGCTCCTTTCAGAAGGATGCATTCTGTTCAGTCCCAGGGACTTGTCTATCAAGCACTAACTCTCTAGTGACAGTAATTGTATTGACCTCATCTACCATCCTATGATCTTTAATATTTGGCAAGCTATTTATGTCCTCTGAAGACTACTTATTGAAAGCCTTTGCCATTTCCTCATTACCCACTACTAGATTCCCCCCTCTTGTCCACCAAGGATCCAATATTACCTCTAGCCAGTCTCCTTTATACATTTGCCAATTCTGCCCTAATTTCATCATACCCCCACTGTTCAAACAGGGAACACAGGTTTGGGACCCTACTGTTTCATCCTCCAAAAATTCAATCATACTATGATCACTTGTTCCAAGAAGATCCCTAATTCTAGCTGCCTTGTTACACAATACCAGATCTAATATCTTGCTCCCTCGTAGATTCCATTACATACTGTTCAAGAAAACTATCCCAGCAACATTCCAAGAACTCTTCAAGCCCACTGTGTGCAACTTGAGTCAACCAATCAATATGCAGATTAAAATCTCCCATAATTATTGCTGTTCCATTTCTGCAAGCATCAATTATTTGCTTGTTTGTAGCCCACCCCACCTCAAAGTTATTTGGGGGCCCACAGACCATGCCCAACAGCAACTTCTTCCCCTTACTATTCTTTCTCCACCCACAACGATTCCAGGTTTTGCTTTTTGGATCCAATAATTTCTCTGATTACCACTCTGATATTATCCTTTATTAACAGAGCTACTCCATCTCCTTTTTCCTAAATGTCTAATATCTCTGGATATTCAGTTCCCAGTCCCGGTCACCTTGCAACTATATTTCTGTAATGGCCACTAGATTATATCAATTTGTGCTGATTTGCGCTATCAGCTCATTCACTTTGTTACTAATGCCTTGTGCGTTCAGGTAAAGTGTCAATACCAGCCTTTATTTGAACCTTATTTGTAGAAATGCTACTAACCTGTCTCGTGCCACCCAGTCCTTTAATTAGTGGAACATCTTCAACATTAACCTGTACATGTATCCTCTCCCTTAGAGTTTGTAATTTCCCCAACCCTGAACCCCCCCCCCCCCCCCCCCCCCCCCCAAACTAATTAGTTTAAAGCCCTATCTACCATGCTAGTTATACAATTTGTCAGGACTCTGGTCCCACCATGATTCAGACAAAGATCATCCCATATGAACAAGTCCCATCGGCTCCAATACTAGTGCCAATGCCCCACCAATTCAAATCCATTCCTCCCACACCAATCCTTGAGTCATATTCACCTACTTAATCCTATTTACACTGTGCCAATTTGCATGTGGTTCAGGTAATAATCCAGAGATAAGCACCTTGTTCTGCTTTTTAATTTGGTTCCCAGATTATCATACTTCCTCTGCAGATCTTTAGTTCCTATTTTGCCTATGTCATTGGCACCCATGTGAACCACGATGACCAGATTCTCACCCTTCCTCTGCAGCCCAGATGAGACATCCTGGACCTAAGCACCAGGCAGGCAACACACCATTTGGTATTCTTTATCCTTGTCACAAAGGACAGTGTCTACACTCCTAACTATGCTATCCCTAATTAACACTACATTTCTCTTTACTTCCGCTTTGACCTCCCCCCACACCACTGTACCATGGGCAGTTTGCTCATCCATCTTGCAGTCCTCAATCTTGTCCACACTGGGAGCAAGAATCTCAAACTTGTGCAGATTTAGGGACTGAGGCTTTTGGGTTTCCCCTTCCTTCCCCTCAGCTACCCACTTTTGTTCCTGGCCCTCAGAGTTTGTCAGTTTAGGGAGTGTGATTTTCTCTTGTAACACATCATCCAGATATCACTCCCCTTTCCTGATTTGTCTCAGTGTCTGAAACTCAGAGTTCAGCTCGTCTACTTTGACCTAGAGCTGTTCAAGCAACTAGCACTTACTGAAGACATGATCACTGGGAATGACCTTGGGGTCCACCAGCTCCCACATCATGCAGAAACAGCAATTCACATGTCCCTCCATCTCAGTAATCTAGTGTAAATTTACCCTGCCTCTGCCTGTTTTTTGCCAAAGCCCTTATAGCTTAAACTTTGCTCCCTGCTCCCGATGCTGCCCACTGTCTACTGCAGCCCTTTTATACTTTGCGCGATAAAAATCCCTTCCCTGAAGACCCCGTGGCCCACTTCCTGTATAACTTTTAAAGCTAGATTTACCGTTAAAAAGCCCGCAAAAACTTTGCATAGTCAATCGCTTAACTTTACTCTTTAACCTTTTCTCCACTTGCTGCAATGAACAATCTAGAAGGTAAAAGTAGCAGTAACATGATATGGCAAATAGGAAAACTGGTTCCTCTGGCAAGTGAATCACTAACCAGTGTTCACTTTCATTTGCTGACATCCTATTGTCTACTAAAGGGGATGGATATGCAATAAACAATCTATTTTGGATAGTGTGTCTTCATATGGTGCAGCAAAGACACAGGTTCTGCCACAGTGCCACACGTAAAAGTGCCAGCTTTCATTGTGAGTTCTGTTTTCAGTGTTGGCATCTGTTGCCAAGTCCCTGTAGCGACTGATCATTGTAGTGGTGTATAATAGCTCACAGAAGGTGTGCCATTTTCCTCTTTTGTCAGCTGGTAACTCCCAGGTGTGATATTTGATGGTTATAGCTTTCATCCCTAGCTTATGTTTCATGCAACCATGATGGTTTCACTAAATTCAAGGCTGTAATATGTCCCTATGTTTATTATAGCAAATACTTCACATTCCTTCTGAATTACAATGTCTGCATTGTCCCCCTGTTTTGTGAAGACAGGTGCCTGTCTTACATCAACATCAACATATCAGCGTCTGCCTACATACATAGGTTACCTTTTTGGTCTCTTACAGGCCCTACTCTTTCCTTAGTTATTCTCTTACTCTTAATGCATCATAAGACATCTTTGCTTGCCTGTATGCTTTTAAGCTGTCCTTTTTCTTTCCTAATTTCCTTCTTCATTTCCACTTTTCTGTACTCCTCTTGACTTATTTAGTATTGAATTTCCAATGCTAGACATAAGCGTTCCTTTTCTGAATGGAGGGCTGTAACAAGTGGTGTTCCTCAGGGACCAGTGCTGGGATGTTTGCTATTTATAATATATATATATATAAATGATTTGGGGAAAATGTAATTGGTTTAATTAGTAGGTTTGTGGATGACAAACTAGCAGATATCGAAGAGGACCATCAGAGGATACAGCAAGATATGGATAGGTTGGAAACTTGAGTGGAGAGGTAGCAGATGGAGTTTAATCTGGACAAATATGAGATAATGCATTTTGGAAAGACTAATACAAATAGAAAATCTGCAGTATGCAGTCAAATCATAAATTGAAAATAAATAGCAAAAAAAGTAGAGAGGTAATGAGAATTTTTTCCACCCAGTCGGGGGTGGGGGGGGGGGGGTGGTCAATGGCGAGGGGCATAATTTTAGAGTAAGGATCAGGAGATTCAGAGGGAATCTGAGAAAAATCTTCTCCACTCAGAGATGGTGGAATTCTGAAATGCATTGCCTGGGAAATTGGTGGACCCTGTAAACCTTTTAGACTTTAAAGAATATTATACATTCATCTGCTGAAGGAGTAGCATGTTGAAAGCTCATGATTCCAAATAAACCTGTGTAACATACAGAGTCTTGAGTTTTATTGGTAGGGGGATTGAATTTAGGAGCCACAACATCATGTTGCAACTGTACAAAACTCTGGTGCGGCCGCACTTGGAGTATTGTGTACAGTTCTGGTCGCCACATTATAAGAAAGATGTGGAAGCATTGGAGAGGGTGCAGAGGAGGTTTACCAGGATGTTGCCTGGTACAGAGGGAAGGTCTTATGAGGAAAGGCTGAGGGATTTGAGGTTATTTTCATTAGAGAGAAGGCAGCTAAGAGGTGACCTTATTGAGGCATATAAGATGATCAGAGGATTAGACAGGGTGGACAGTGATAGCCTTTTTCTTCGGATGGAGAAGGCTAGCATGAGGGGACGTAGCTTTAAATTAAGGGATGGTAGTTATCGGATGGATGTCAGAGGTAGGTTCTTTACCCAGAGGGTGGTAAGGGTATGGAATGCCCTGCCTGCAGCAGTTATAGATGCACCAAGTTTGGGGGCATTTAAGTGGTCAGTGGATAGGTTTATGGATGAAAATGGAATGGTTTAGGTTAAAGGGTCATTGCTTTTTCTTCACTGGTCAGCGCAACATCAAGGGCTGAAGGGCATGTACTGCGCTGTAATGTTCGATGTTCTATAACATTTAAAGATTTAATATTCAATGGGATTAGCATGGCTTTAGTGGTAGATATTGTTGGTGCAGACTCACTTGACCAAAGGGCCTTTTCTGTATTGTATGACTATGACAGTAGGTTGTTTAGAGTTGGAAATAACCACTTGAAATGGTAGCAGATTTTGTAACTACTTTCAATATAGCCGTGTCGAAATGGGGAGATGATGGCCTTAGTGAGATTATTGCACCACTATTAATCCAGAAACTCAGCTAATATTCTGCGGCTATGGCCATGGCAGATGATGGAATTTGATTTCAATAAAAAGACACTGGAATTAAGAATCTATTGATGATTATGAAACCATTGTCGATTGTTGGAAAAACTCATCTGGTTCACTAATGTCCTTTACGGGAGGAAATCTGTTGATCTGGCCTACATGTAACACAGTAAGAAGTCTCACAATGTCAGGTCTACATCATGACTACATGTAATTTCAGAATCATAGGAACGTGATTGACTCTAAACTGCCCTATGAACAAGCACAAACTAGGGATGGGCAAAAAATGATGGTTAGCTTGCGACACCCATATCTCCATGAATGAATAAAAAAAATGCGGGTTTCACAAAATATAGAACATTACAGCACAGTACAGGCCCTTCGGCCCTCAATGTTGTGCCGACTAGTGGAACGAATTTAATGACCCTCTAATCTAAACTATTCCAATGTTATCCATATGCCTATCCACTGACCATTTGAATGCCCTTAAGTTAATGAGTCCACAACTGCTGCAGACAAGGCATTCCACACCCTTACTATCCTCTGAGTAAAGAACCTACCTCTGACATCCATCCTATAATTATCACCCTTCAATTTAAAGCTATGTTCCCTTGTGTTAGCCATCACTATCCGAGGAAAAAGGATCTCATTGTTCACCCTATTTAATACTCTGATCATCTTGTATGCCTCAATTAGGTCACCTCAACCTTATTCTCTCTAACGAAAATAACCTCAAGTCCCTCAGCCTTTCCTCATAAGATCTTTCCACCATACCAGGCAACATCTTGGTAAACCTCCCCTGCACCCTTTCCAGTGCTTCCACATCTTATAATATGGCAGCCAGAACTGTACGCAATATTCCAAGTGCAGTCACATCAGAGTTTTGTACAGTTGCAGCATGATCTCATGGCTCTGGAATTCAATCCCTCCACCAATAAAAGTTACCACACCGTACACCTTCTTGACAACCTTATCAACCTGGATGCGAACTTTCAGGGAATTATGCAAATGTACACCAAGATCTCTGTGCTCATCGACACTACCAAGAGTCCTTCCATTAGCCCTATATTCTGTAATTCTGTTACTCTTTCCAAAGTGAATCACTTCACACTTTTCCAAATTAAACTATTTGCCACCTCTCAGCCCAACTCTGCAGCTTATCTGTGATCCTCTGCAAACTGTAACATCCATCCTCACTGTCTACAACTCTTCTAACTTTAGTGTCGTCGCAAATTTACTAACCTATCCTTGTACACTCTCATCTAGGTCATTTATAAAAATGACAAACAACAGTGGCCCCAAAACAGATCCCTGCACTACACCACTAGTAACTGAACTCCAGGTTGAATATTTCCCATTAATCACCACTCTCTGTCTTCTATCAGCTAGCCAATTCCTGATCCAAACTGCTAAACCTCCCTGAATCCCATGCATCTATAGTTTCTGCAGTAGCCTACCATGGGGAACCTTATCAAACGCTTTGCTAAAATCCATATACACCACATTAATTGCTTTACCCTTATACACTACTTTGGTCACCATCTCAAAGAACTCAGTAAGGTTTGTGAGGCACAACCTACCTTTCACAAAACTATGTTGACTATCCCTAATCAATTTATTTGTCTCGAGATGATTATAAATCCTATCCCTTATAATTCTTTCCAAAACTTTGCCCACAACATAAGTAAGGCTCACTGGTCTATAATTCCCAGAATGGTCTCTACTTCCCTTCTTGAACAAGGGGACAACATTTGCTATCTTCAGGTCTTCTGGCACTTTACATGTAGCCAATGACATGAAGATCAAAGCCAAAGACTCTACAATCTACTCTCTCGCCTCCTAGAGAATCATAAGATAAATCCCATCCAGCCCAGGGGACTTATCTATTTTCATACTCTCAAGAATTGATAACACCTCCTCCTTATGTATCTCAATCCCATCTAGTCTAAAAGCCTGTATCTCAATATTCTCCTCGACTACATTGACTTTTTCCTGCGTGAATACTGACGAAAAATATTCATTTAGTGCCTCGCCTATCTCTTGAGGTTCCATGCATAACTTCCCACTACTGACCCTGACTGGCCCTAATCTTGCCCTAATCAATCCTTTATTTCTCTGAGTGTTCCGGTTTCCTCCCACAGTTGGAGCTGGCAAGGTGCATTGGCCATGTTAAATTCTCCCTTGCTGTAAAGAAGAAAGGCCAGATTGTGGCCACAAGGGGATTTTCACAAGAACTTAATTGTACTGTTACTGTAAACCTACTTATGATTAATAAATGAATAAAACTAAAAAAATCAATGTCATAGGGCATGGAAAGAAGTTGGGCGGCTCCATCACAGAGGTCAGCACTAACGCTGATGGGCTGAATGGCCTCGCTCCGTGTCAATCTCTGCAGCGGCCCGGGGAGAGGGGGGGAGGGCACAGGGTCTGCAGCGGGGGACCAATTGGCTCGGTACGCGCCACAATGGGCTCGCCGTCCACCAATCAGTAGCGAAGTGTCAGCTCGGGCAGCCCTGCCCCCTTTCCCGGACGCCAGCGACGTCACATCCGGCAGTGCCGGCTATATATAGGCTGTCCGAAGGGCTAGTCGCTCTTTTTCTCCTGGACTCGGGCTGTGATGTTTGGTGAGGAGGTGGCTGCTCCTGCCCGCCCGTGCGGTAAGAAATGCGCCAAAAAACCCCGCGAGTTGTAGGGCGTCGAACCGGTATCTGAGCGGGAGGCTTTGGGGTTCGTGGGCCGTGGTCGCCCACTGTGGGCTTTACTTGGTCTGCGTGGCGAGCCATGAGGCTTTGGGGCCCAGTGGGTGGGGGAGGGCGGGCGCGCCCTGCTGTTACCTTGCCTGACCTTGCCGTACCTTGGTGCCGCAGTCTGAGAGCTGAGCAAGTGTGAATGATGACTGATTTACTGCAATATCCCGAATTCATTTTGTGGAGATCTACCTTGGAGAACTGAACACTTGCTGCTTCCCATTATTTCCCATTCCACGTGCTTCGAATCGGATCTCATTCCTTTCTACCTATCTGCTTTCAGGGCCACGTGGTCCCGATTTCAAGTCATGGAGTTGACTGTACATTGAATATTGGACAACAGACCTGACCATGAAGGTAATATAATCCCATATTTTTGCATTACTGTGCATAATGAACTTATTATCCAAGTAATCCTAAAGTTTCAGAAGTAGATAATCAGAGCGATCGTGGAATTATCTTGCAACATGTAGCCAGTGGAGGTGGTTGGTTACAAAGGCATATTGTATAGTTGATGAGCTAATGTAACTCCTTACTGTTATAACATCTCAGTCCAATGCTGGCGCTGCCACAGCACAATATAAGGGCAGGGAGGCTATGATGGAGTTGTATAAAGTGCTGTTTAGGCCATGCCTAGAGTCCTGTTTGTAGTTCTGGTTGTCACCGTTATGCAGATCACAGTAAAAAGCGTGACTCCCCAGGATGTTGTCTGAACTGGACCATTTTGCATATGGAGGAATGCCAAACAGTTCCCTTAACGGAGGGTTGGTAATCGTGGGGCATAAATTTAAGGAGTGGGGGTTTGAGGAAACCCTTTTCACTTAGTGTGCTGGGAATCTGGAACTTGCTGCCTGTGGTTGTTGAAGTGGTGGTCCTCACTATGTCTATCTCTTGGATAAGTGCTTTAATATTCAGCTAAGGCAGATGCTGGAAAAAAGGTTGGTCTATATAGGATTGATGGCTGGTCTCAATATTGGTTCATACTTCCATGGGATTTCCTAGCCTGTTCAATTTTTTTGAAATAATGCTAATATTTTCAAGTTGAACTTAAGTCTAAGTCTACAGGTTTGTAGAAATAAACATCATGAGCTTGTTGAATTGGACATGTTAAGTGCAAAGTGTCTGTTAAGAACAGAACAAAAAGCATGGGAAACAGGTCCTTTGGCCCAGTGAGCCTGTGCTGCCACCCTGATGTTCCCACCTCTACCTGTGATCCCTGTCTGTTTATAGATCTATGGATTAAAAACCAAATTTGAGTCAATTTAGGGAGAATTTGTTCTGCCAATTAGCCTAAGAGCACATCTTTGGGATGTGGGAGGAAACTGGAGAAGTGGAGAAGACCCATGCAAGCATGGAGCATGTGCAAACTCCCATAGACACAGGCCCAAATCCATGTGTCTGCACTGCACAGTGATAGTCACTGAGCTGTTGTTGCCCATCAAATGGTCCAGGTCAAATGTACACTAATAATGTGAAGCACTAGGGTACACTGGGGGGGGGGGAAGAGATCAAGAGCAGTGCTCTCTCGACCCATTTTGTGTATGCCCCTTGTTAGACAACAAGGTGGACCAATGCACCTGTAGGATAAAAACAAGTACAAGGTGGATTTGCTGCACTAAGTTGCCATTCACCAGCTAGAATATATGGGGGACAGGGCCTGGGTAGCATTGTGGTTGGGGCACTAGGTGCAGTAAGCTCAAATTATTTCCTAGTGGGTAGTGTTAGTCTGCAAGTAATTTAAGTAACTTGTTTGTATTTCCTACATTCTTCACTGCAAGTCTAAAACTAATACTGCTGTTCATCTAATCTGCCTATGGTTTTCTGTTGCACAAGGTCTTTTAATCTGTTTTCAAGTAGTGCAGTCTTGTGATGATTCTTCCAAGTTTCTGCAACTTAAGTAATGACAAATATAATTGAACATTTTCCTTCAGGGGCTTCTGAACTTGTTCAAAAGCACTTGTTCATTTTCTGAAATTGATATAAAAATGCTAGTGTTGGACTGAGGTGGGCACAGCACCATGTTGAAGTCCAACAGTTTATTTGGTATTACAAGCTTGAGTGCCTTCATCAGGTACTTGCTGATGAAGGAGCAGTACAAAGCTTAAGATAAACCTGTTGGACTTTAACCTGGTGTTAAGACTTGCTACTTCTGAAATTGTTCAGGATTAGCAATGAACATTAGTGTTGCTACTGTCCCTCAAATAAGTGTGCTTGAATACACCAAAATATTTGGTCAGCTGTAAACAAATGAATGTTGTCTCCTTTTTTTAGGCCTCTTGTCAACATTCTTAATTGTTTGAAGGAAATGTGAGGAATGTGAATAAAGAGCAAGGCTTTCCATGGTGAGTAATGACCTGTGGTGTTGCTTTTAAAAGTGCTAGGTGATGTGTCTATTAAAACAGTGTATCTTGGTCATGGTCAACCTTTCCTAATCTAATGATGATAACATTATCCAGTTCTGCTACTGAAGTATAATGATGCTACTCTATCTGAAGAATTGGAAATGGTTGAGTTGCTGAAGTGGGAATGGGATTGCAGGTTGAAAATGGCATCCTTTGAGTTTTCACTTGCATAATTTTGAATATACTTTGACAAGTATTTACATAAGCAACACTATAGTTTTATGTAATGTTTATTGGCTTTGATTTTGCTGTATTTTAATTAACATTTTCTCCCAGTAATCAATTAGCCTATGTTCAGGGCAGACCTACATCCAGTGAAGCAGCTGGAGTTGGGGAATTAGTGTGAAAGTGACTTAATTTCATTTAAATTATTTTTCTTGTATGAAATGTAATGCAGGACAAGGTCCTTTAGCATTAGCTAGGAGTAGGCAATTCATCCCCCTCAACCTGCTCTATCATTCAGTACATTCATAGCTGATTTTGTCTCCATTCCACTTAACTGCCTGTTTCCATATTCTGTCAGACCATTACAAGTTAATCTATTTCTTCAATGTCCTGGTATCCTCAATTTAGAGGAACAATGTCAACCCTCTTTATAATGTAGAACTCATTTGGATCTTTGCTTGCTATCATCTGTTTTAGTATTCCTGTTCCAAGTCATAACTATAGTTGCTGAATGGTTGAGTTTTTACTGAATTTATGAACAGATGATCTTAAGACTTGGCATGGTTAAACATTGCCTCAGTGATACGCAATGGATTCAAACCTGTTCATAAAGCACTTGCTCTCTTGTGACCTGTCATTTTTTTAATTGTCCAGGATTAGCAATAAACAGCAGTTTGCATTTGAATTGTCTTTAAAACAGTGCACCTTAACAATGCATTAAGCCACTTTGTTGGGCCAGTTGTACACTAGAATGATATTTTCTCTCCTTTGATCAGTTAGATTTTTGTTGGCTTCTGTCAGCCACCTTGATCATGTGAAGGAAACTTGAGGAATGAATACAGAGCAAGGCTTTTTCAAGGTGAGTAATGACCTTTAGTGATGCTTCTAAAACTTTAAAACAAGTGCCAGTTAATATCTGTTAGCATATCAGTATGGTCAACTTTTTCTAATCTAATGATGACAGCATTATCCAGTTCTGCTACTGAAGTAGTGATGCTGTTCTAAAAATCTGAAGATTTGGAAATGGTGTCATGCTACTTGGATGAAGACAGATCCATATTTTGACTATACTTTGACAGTCTTTGAGCAGTACTGTCAATAGATTTGTGACATTGTTCAGATTTTGCTATTGCATTAATTATTTCACTTTCTTCCTTCTAGTATTCAAGGATTAGCCTATGGCTGAGTGAAGCTATATCAGATGACAACTGGAGTTGGAAAATCAATGCCTATATTCAAATTAATTTGAAAGTGGTTTAATAAATCATTTACTTTAAATGTCTGGTTATTTGTGCAACATCACATTTCACAGAACACAATGTCCTTTGGCATTAACTTGTATGCAATTCAGAAGAACTATTTCATTTGGAGCCCTACTTGTCAACTTCCTCTATAATATCTTCTGTTGTGACATCCAAGTCATTCATATGGTAAATGGCTGAATCCTGTTTTCAAACCCTATGGCACTTGACTATTTGCATCTTGTCAACCTCAAACAATTTATCCTGTCTGGTTTGTTGTAATTAACCCCATCTGCCCTTGAAGTCTGGATATGTGTGATCACCATTATCCACTTGTTGATTTTTAGCAATTTCATCAAACATGATTTAGTTATTAGGATATGCTGCCTCTGTTAATGGGATTTAAGTTAGAACATAGAACAATACAGCACAAACAGCCCTTCAGCCCATGAGTTGCACTGATCACATCTACCTATCTATAAACCCCCTATCCTATTCCATATACTCATCCAGAAGTCTCTTAAAGATCCCAGTGAGTTTGCCTCAACAACCTCTGATAGCAGTTGGTTCCATTCACTCACCACCCTCAGTGAAAAACTTACCCCTGCCATCTTTGTATTTGCTTCCCTGCACCTTAAATCTGTCCTCTTGTATTGACCATTTCTGCTTGGGGAAATAGTCTGAGTCCACCCTATCTATTCCCCTCAACATTTTATAAACCTCTGTCAGGTTGTCTCTCCAGTGAGAAGAGTCCCAGCTCCCTCAACCTATCTTCATAAGGCCTGCCTCCCAATCCAGGCAGCGTCCTTGTAAATCTCCTCTGAACTTTCTCAATAACCTCTACATACTTCCTATAATGAGGTGACCAGAACTGTGCACAATAGTCCAACTGGGGCATGACAAGTTCCCCAGTAATAGATGCTAAACTAACCTTGCAGTTAATTTCTGCTTCCCTTATTGAATAAGGATGTTATATTGGAACCTTTCCCACCTCCAGAGAATTTTGGAATATAACAAATGGCTCCATTACCTCATTACTGCAAGGCATTAGGATGTCAGTTCTGGGGACTTCTGTCTTAAGTCCCAGTAGTTGATTCATATTTTTCTTGATGCCTGTTCTTTGCAGTACTAGTTACTATGTGGTGGTATTAGTGTTCACTGAAAACTAATGCAAAATACTGGTTTGATACCTGCCATTTGCTATTAGCTCCCTAGTTTCCTCCAAAGGAATAGCATTCAGTTTAGATTGCCTCTATGTACTTATAGAGGCTTTGCATCTTATTTTACTCCTATTTTTTAAATTGCCTGTTCTTTTACTAAAAAATGTCCAGCCTGCCACTGGCCATTAGACTGTCCATTCATCTTTGTCACTGGACAATCTCCTTGGGCTATTTTAGTTGGGATGAATTATAAATTTGTACTTAACAAGAATGGGGCAATTGATGAATAGCTGTTAAGGCCAATACTACGTATTGCTGGTATTTGAAAATAAGTCTGTGCTGGATAATTGTGAAGGTATTGGCTTGCAAGAAAAAATTGAACAATTAAACTATTTATTCTTGGCTTCTGTTAGATGAAAACTCAGTAAGAATTTAGCAACACCAATTTTTAATCCAACCGATTTATTTGATAGTAAAATTGCGAGCTTTCAACACTGTGTCTTCCTTTTGCCTGAGGAAGACACGGAGTATTGAAAGCTCGCAATTTTACTATCAAATAAATCGGTTGGATTAAAAATTGGTGTTGCTAAATTCTTACCGAGTTCTTACCACCCCAATCCAACGCTGGCATCTTTACATTCTGTTAGATGAAGCAGAAATGATATGCAATTATGCATATGGAAACATGGTTAGCCATCTGAATTGAGCAGCAATAATATACACCTGTTAAACAAGGAAAATCTTAAGAGGTTTGAAAATGGTCTTGGGACTAGTGGCAGTTTAAAAACTTTATTGCTGGTTTGCAAGATAAATATGCTAAAATTGGGAACTTGCCACTATGACTGCTGAAACAAGTGAATTCACTGAGGATAATGAGTCCATTGCCCAGTAAATGTATGTTAATGAGAGTAGTCCACAGTGGGAAAGAATGCCTCCCAGGGCAGCATTTTGCAATGTCAGGCTTTATAGCAGCAAAGGGTTATTTGACATTGCTGCTTGGAGAAAATACAACAGGTGATACAAAGTGAAGTTGGCACCTGTATATTGTTCCCAATCAACAGGATGCTGATCAAATTTTTGAGTTATTGTGAACAAGTTATCTTGCCTTCAGAGGTTTGCTCCTGTTGGACGTTCAAGCCATTCTATGGCTCTTGATCATAGAATCTCTACATTGCAGAAGGAGGCCATTAAGCCTGCACTGACTACAATCCTACATAGCTTGTATCCCCAAATATTTACTCAGCCCCCTAGTTTACAAATCTTTGCCAATGAAACTAATAAGCACATCTTGGGCTCAGAGAAAACCCATGTAGACATGGGAAGAATGTGTAAACTGCACACTGACCCAAGGCTGAAATTAAACCTGTGTACCTGAGGATGAGGCAACAGTGCTATCCACTATGTCATTGATAAGATAAAGGTGATTTTCCTACCAACAAAAGTGTCTCAGTTTCTCAGAAGAATGGATGATCGCAACCTTAAAGGCCTATTACTACAGAAGAACTTTTTACAGGTAGCGAGAGAAACTGAGGGTGACAATGCTTTCCACTTTAAAGGAATTCTGGAAGAGCTATATCTGTGGTTTAAATGAGATTATCTCAAGCGCTAGGCATGGTGTCTGGAACCTACAATTACAATGGAACTGGGTAAGCAAATCGGTTTTAATGAGATGTGCTTGCTTCTATCAAGAATTTGAAGGTTGTTGAGAGGGAAGAATAGTCATTTTTCAAGAATGATTATAATTAAATCTCTGGAACAATGCTAGAAATTTCTAGCTATGTAATACTTCATGCATGAGACAATTCCTATTTGGAGAAGCATGGATAAATCAGGGACAGTTAGCATGGATTTGTTAAAGGCAATTTGTTTTCGATGAGCCAAGTTAAATTATTTTGAAGCCAGTTGATTGAGCATGATAAAAGCTGTGGCCTGTCGTGAGTTAAAATACAAAAACTTAATATATAATATTGTTATGTTCGGACAAACCATTCCCATAAGGATTTCTCATTGGAGTTTTCTACTATAATTAGCAAAGTTATTTTCTGATGCTTTAAATCTAAGGAACCTTGAGGCTGATGATGCCAGGGTTAGAAGATTCACTGGGCTTGTGCTGATCCTCACTTTGAGTCCTCTTCATTGATGGATATCACCAAATCAAATTCATTCAGCTGGAAGTTGGAAGAACTACCATCCACATGCTTGCATAGCAAATTTGCACCTTGATTGGTCCTGCCCAGGTTTTTGAGACTAATAGCTGGTGAGGCAGTAATATTAAGGAAACGACTGAGTAAGGGAGTCTGCACCTTGAGTTCCATTTCTGATTCTTGCTTGACTTGTCTGTTGAGAACTGGGCTATCAATTACGCTGCAATATAAAATAAAAACACATGAACAGTATAAGCTGAAGAATTCACTTTGCAATAGAAATTAAAACATAAGTTCTCATTTTTCTGGGTAGAAAGCCATCTTTATTTCTTTGATTTCTTGTTCCCACATAGCCCATCCTTCTCATTTCTCACAGTTGGACTGGGATTGTAAAAACTTAATGGCTGGGAATTGTGTTCAGAAATTAGTCCAGGACCCAGTAATGAAACGTGCCCTATTTTCTGATGACTATTAAATGCTATAAATTCTGCACTGTGCTTAGTAACTTAACTTTGCAGTTCTATACTCCTAAATGGGAATAACTGATGCAAAAGTACAATGGGTCTTGTAATTTATGCTATGGTACAATGTAATTTATGATATAGTACATGGATTTATTGTCCATGAGGTGAGCTAATTATGAAGCTTTACACTGGTGGAATCTTTGCAGTAAACTGGCCAAACTCCAGCCTCTTTCTCCCTCTTGGAGATTCATTAGTATTCAGTGTCAACCCATTGAGATCCCTCGGATAAAAACTTACGCTGGAAATGGTTTGGTCGAGCAGCATTTGGAGATGGAAGCTGGAAAAATGTAGGGATGATAACAGTGGGAGGAGGGTGAACAAGAAGGAAGAAGTGTCACAGCGTGGAAGCAGGAATGTTTAATGACAAAAGTGATGGTACAATGTTAACAAGGTTTGCAAATGGAACAACTAAAGAATCAACCTGTAAACTATGAAACAGTTCTTAGCAGAACCTGCAAATAGGAACAAGTTGGAGCATGGTCTGAAATGGATGAACTCCATTTTGAATTAGGAAAGTTGAAAGATCTTGAAGGTTCTGTCGTGCTTCATTAAAACCACGTCGAAGGTTCAGGCAGGGAATTAAAATGCTAAGCGATTGGAAGCGCAGGGTTAAAGCTTACAGTGAACAATCGCCTAATCTGCACTTGTTCTCCATAATGTAGAAAAGACCAAATTGTGACCTGTGAAACAGTATACTCAACAAAGAAACTAATCCATGTTTCACCTGGAAGGAGTATGAAGTTCCCTTTGTTCAGCTAGGATGAAGAATTGCTGGGTATAGCAATGGGTGTGTGCTCTGTACCAGACAATGGAATTTTAAGAGGTAATGCAAAAGTTAAGCATTTAGTCACCCAGTTCATTACTGTGTGGAAGCTGACCAGTTTGATCTTTTCTCCTTCTTTCCTGAGTCGGCAGCAAGGGCTATCTCCCAATTCTGGTAAATAATATGATGCCACTGGGTCCTACTGCAAATTTAACTAAAAGCGAAATACTGCAAATGCTGGAATGTGAAAGCATAACAGAAAATGCTGGAAAAACTCAGCATCTCTGACAGAATCTGTGGGGAGAGACAACATTTCTCTTGGTGTGACTCTTCAGAGTTAAAGAAAGGTAGGAATATAATGGTTGTATGTTGTTGTAATGCTGAATGTAATTTATGCTGATCAAGAGCTAGAACAGACCCATTGGAGCATTTTGTTTTAGGTTTTGCTTTCACTGTGCCACTTGCGTTTGTTCCCCATTATCTTTATGCCACTATCAGGCAAGGATAGAAAAAATTTTGAACAGTAAAGGAATCAAGGGTTATGGTGAGTGAATGGGTAAGTGGAGCTGAGTCCATGAAAAGATCAGCCTTGTTCGTATTGAATGGTGGAGCAGGCTTGAGGAGCCAGATGGCCTACTCCTGCTCCAAGTTCTTACATTATGTTCACAATCTTTTCTTCTCCAACGTTTCCTCAATCTCGTGATCTACACATCTTTGTGACGATCTCTCCTAGCTCCTACCAATCACTGACCACCTACTGTACTCCAGCTCCACTGATTAACGTGTAAAAGATGGGCAGCAACAAAGGGTGATTTTAATTAAAACGATGATTAAAACAAAAACTGACAATCTACCTGAAGCGATTTAATAGATTTCACTGTTCACATCGACTCCAAACCTCATTATCTCCCAATTTCCTATGATAACTCATTTTCTTTCATTGCTTTCCCCCTCCCCTACCCAACTATGTGATCACTTGGATGGATATGTGAAATAGAATCTTTACTGACCGCATGTCAAAGGTAGACCCTAAGAATGATGGTTTGTGGGTCTCATTGGCTGTAGAGATGGTGTAAGGAGGCTGAGCTGTGGCTTCGTCCCAATACTTGTCTTTCTGCATGGGTGGGAGATTCTGGTACATGTCATCCACAGAGAGAAAGGAGACCTGCACAGATGAATACAACTCTGAACACTATTCTATATATTGATAGTTCTGTGCTCATTGTAAGAGTGGGTAATGCTGAGGAATTTTTTTCTACATTCTGCATCAAACAGTTCCAATATATAATATTAAAAATTAAGTATCAATTATCTAATGAAAATACTTAAACAGATAAAATATTTTTTACCTCTCAACTATCCAGCACTGTACTGCAACATTGTGTAAATTGGTCATTATTTAGATTAGTAACAAGCCTGAGACTTGAGCGTTCTAGGAAAAAAAACTGGATGGAATTAGATCTGACTCATCTACCCTTAATCTTAGAGGAACAACATGATGGTACAATGGTTAGCACTATTGCCTCAACTCTAGGGACCAAGTTCGATTCCTGGCTTGGGCCGCTGTCTGTGTGGAATTTGCACATTCTCCCTGTGTCTGCGTAGGTTTCCTCCGGGGGCTCTGATTTCCTCCCACAGTCTGAAAGATGTGCTGGTTAGGTGTATTGGCCATGCTAAATTCTCCCTAAGTGTTCCTAAAGTGTGACACCTAGGGGAATTTCACAATAA
The DNA here is from genome assembly GCA_024679065.1 of Sphyrna mokarran. Classification (NCBI taxonomy): domain Eukaryota; kingdom Metazoa; phylum Chordata; class Chondrichthyes; order Carcharhiniformes; family Carcharhinidae; genus Sphyrna; species Sphyrna mokarran. Next base: position 28,049,622 of record JAGIQG010000009.1, read on the forward strand.
CTTCATTGAAGTATTTAACATAAGCCTACTTGTGACTGATCAATAAGCTTAAATTAGAAGAGTGTGTTCTGTTCTATTGTAATATTGTGAGATATGTTTTGATTGTGCAAAATACGGGGGATTTGCTGCCTGAAAGGTTTTCAGCATTGATAAGAGCTATGCTGAATCAGAATCCATTTGGTGGAGCAGAGCAATATCACAGGCAGCACAGTGAATAGCTGAGCCTGAGACTCAGCTTGATCCAAAATGTGTGTTTTGCGGAAATCTGGCATGGACCCGATGGCCTGACTTCAGTGTAGTACATGATTGTTAATCATTATTACATAGTAACATTACTTACTGATTGCTATCCTTTTGTTCTAATACCCATTTGATTTTCTTTACCCCAGCATTGTGTAACAATCTTTATTCCAAACAAGATTGTCCCAGCGGACAATCCATAATATGTGAATTCCTGGCAATTTAAACAGCACTGTGCCAGTTCTATAACCTCCTATTCTTTGCATGGATTAAGAGAGACTGAACAGTGGCACTTTAAAATGAACTACTGATTAAAACAAAAGCACTAATTTGCAATAAAGTGACGAAAACACTAAGGAGGGCAATCTTAACCAGCTTGACATGCCAGTTGATTGGTGTGATGAGGTTGGGCGAGAGGTGAAAAATGTGGCTTATGCCCAGTTTCTCACCCCCTCACGATGGCGGGCATGAGGCTGATTTAATATGCATTGGCTGGTTTAAATCTAATTAGTGAGATGTCTTTACTGGCGAGGATCATGAATGGTCACCATTATGAACCAGACGTGATGGCCTCACTGGTAGAACTGGAGGTGATTGAAGCCCCCTGTGTGCTCGGGGGAGGGGATGGTATTGCAGTAGTCCATGGTCCAAATCCACAATGAAGTACCTGAAGATTGCGATCAATCAGCTTGTTTGTTTCAAAATCATCATCATCCTCTCCAAATGGATTAATGATCTGTTCTGCTAGGAAGCTTAGAGAAGATGACTGAAAATGCAGTTTAAGAGGATGAATTTGAGAAAGCTTAAAGTGGCAAGAGAGAGATAAAAAAGACAATTCATTTTAAAGTGAGTTCCAGAGTGTGGGGCAAATTGTCTGATCCTCTTGCCCTCACTGGTAACAAAGAAAGACTTGCATTTACATACACTATTTAATTGCCTCCATTATGTCTAAAAACATTTTACAGCCAATGAAATGCTTTTGAATTGTAGTCACTGTTGTGATATGAAGCAGAGGAAGGGAGATGCAAGCTAGGTCAACAAGGAATAGTGCAAGAGTTTGCAGAGATAGTAAAGGACAAGTTCTATGGAGAGATTTGATGATATCAGAATTGCTGCACCAAGGAACGAGAAGCAAATGGAGGTTGACATGGATTGAGCTCAGAACTAACTGAATGTTGGGATTGGATGCAGACTGATGAGCACTAGATGAATTGCAACTAATTAAGTTGGAATCCAGAAGGTCAGCAGTATTTGCAGAATACTACATAGGAGAGAAATTCTGAATTAATTAGGATTTATGTAAGGAGGAAATCACATTGAGGAAGATGTTGGAAAAATTCAATCCAAAAATAACAAATGTATCATTGAGCTTAACAAGAGTGGAAATGAGATGTTTTATAGATGAAATTTGGCAGTTGTAGAAATAGACTGTATGTAGCAATGATAATCACTCAGCTCATGTTTCAAGAATTGAGATTCAGCCAGTGTGCGAAGTTTCTGGTAGAAGCAAAACAGAATGGTTTCAGTTCTGTCAATGTTGAGCTGCAAGATATTCAAGTTAGGAGTGGCATGGTGGCACAGTGGTTAGCATTGCTGCCTCACAAAACCAGCGACCCAGGTTCAATTCCAGCCTCGGGTCACTGTCTATGTAGAGTTTTCACATTCTCCCATTTCTGCATGGGTTTCCAGAGGATGCTTCATTTGCTCCCAGATACCAAAGATTAGGTGTGGTTAGATCGATTGGCCATGCTAAATTGTCCCTTACTGCCAGGGGGATTAGCAAGGGGTTTATATGGATAGGGCGGTATAGGCTGGATGGGCTGAATGCCCTCTCTCTACACAGTAGAGACTCTATGAAGTTCAGCTTGGCTTTTACAACAACGTGACAGGCAGAGAATGAAGAAATAGAGTCGGAAGGTAAAATTAGGATCATTGGCTTATGTAAAAAAAAACTTGCTCTATGTTTGTGAGGAATAAGGAAAAGAAATGAAAAATAGGAGGAGTCCAAGAAAACAACTCTGTTCAATTTTCATGCAAATAACTGTCATCCAATCTCCCCCAATCCATCCCCTTAAAATGCAATGTATCCAATTGACTGACCTTTAGCCAGCCTGCATAAAAGAAGAATTGCAGTAGAGTGAAGATGGGAACATAAAAGTCGATGTTATCCTTTTCATAGCCTGCTCTTGGTTCAAGAAACTGGCGTCCAATTAGACAGAAGGCAAAGAAGGAATAGACCGCAATAGTACCCACCTGTGGAGGAATAAAACAGAAGAGACAGTCACCAATCAAGGGATGCAGACTGTGTAAATACTTAGGAAAAGATCTTTCCTGTTCAACACTGTTAGATGCCAAGTGTGCACATCTTTTTTCTGAAGTGAACCTTCACCAAATGCAAGTCAAAATTGAATGAAAATTCACTGAAAGCACCACAATTTGAATGAATGATACCTTGACAGAAATGTAATGCAATGGAAGTCTGGCAAACCATGCCAATGTAGTGTTCGTGGATGGAAGGACATATGCCTGTTTCATACAATAAACTGCTGATTTCAGATAAGGGGGTAAGGGTTGGTAAAATAAAAGATTGGCAAGGACATGATAAGATGTGTCAATTATACGCAAAGGAGAATTCATGATGGAGAATAGAAAAATGGCAGAGAAACTAAATATTTGCTTTGTTACTGTATTCACAGAGGGAAGGACAGAAAGTCTCTGAGAGATTCTAGTGAACCAAGAGACTCGTGAAAATGAAGAAGTGGAAAAAATTAGATTGTTTTCAGTACAGCTTAATGGGCCAAATATAGGGATTCTATGATTCAATGCAAAAAATAATTGGATTGAAGGTTGATAAATCCCTTGGACTAGATAAGATACTTCCTAGAGTATTGAAGGAGGTGGCAATAGTGATGGTGGATGCTCTGGGAAGGTTCCTGCAGACTGGAAAATAACTGTTATTCTACTAAGAACAGAGAGAGAAAGCCGACATCTACAGACATGTTAGTTTGACACCAGTAGTAGGAAATGTTTGAATCCATTGGATTTGATTTATTATCGTCACATGTATAAACATACAGTGAAAAGTATTGTTTCTTGTGCACTATATAGAGTGTTCATAGAGAAGGAAATGAGAAAGCGCAGAATGTAGTGTTACAATCATTAGCTAGGATGTAGAGAAAGATCAACTTAATGCAAGGTAAGTCCATTCAAAAGTCTGACAGCAGTAGTTCTTGAGTCAGTTGGTATGTGACCTCAGGCTTTTGTATCTTTTTCCTGAAGGAATATAATGGAAGAGAGAATGTCTGGGATGCATGGGGTCTTTACTTATGCTGGCTGGTTTGCCGAGGCAGTGGGAAATGTAGGTAGTGGATAGGAGGTTGGTTTTGGTGATGGATTGGGCTACATTCATGACCTTTTGCAGTTCCTGCAGTCTTGGGCAGGGCAGGAGCCATACCAAGCTGTGATACAACCAGAAAAAATGCTTTCTATTGTGCATCTGTAAAGATTGGTGAGAATAATTGTTGACATGCCAAATTTCCTTAGACTTCTCAAAAAATAGAGACATTGGTGGGCTTTCTTAACTATAGCATCAGCATGGGGGGGATCAGAACAGGTTGTTCGTGATCTGGACACCTAAAAACTTGAAGCTCTCAATGCTGTTGATGTAGACAGGAACATGTTCTCCTTTACGCTCCCTGAAGTCAATGACAATCTCCTTCATTTTGTTGACATTGAGGGAGAGATTATTGTTGCTATACTAATTCACCAGATTCTCTATCTCATTCCTGTAAACTGCACCCTTAGAAAATAATAATATGATTCAATGGAATCAACATGGATTTATGAATTGGCAATCGCGTTTGATAAATATATTGGACATTTTGAGGATGTTACTTGTAGCATTGATAAAGGAGAACAAGTGAATGTGGTGAATTTCAAAAGATATTTTATCGGGTCCCACACAGGTTAGTAAACAAAATTAAAGCAAGTGAGATTGGGGTAATATAGTGGTTTGGATTGAGAATTGGTAAACAGACAAGAAAAAGTAGAAATGAATGAGTCATTCTCAGGATGGCAGACTGCTACTAGTGCGTACAGCAAACCCAACTGTGCTGAGACCATAGTTGTTCACAATCTGTCAATGATATGGATGTGGGGAGCAAATATATTTCCAAATTTACGGAAAATGGCAGATGGTAAACAATGTGCATAATTGTTAAATTATTTACATCAGTTGAAAAGTAAAGTGAAATTTATTTCTTAGTCGTAAGTAGGCTTACATTAACACTGCAATGAAGTAACTCTGAAAATCCCCTAGTTGCCCCACTCTGGGGCGTGTTTGGGTTCACTGAGGGAGAATTTAACATGGCCAATGCGCCTAACCAGTATGTCTTTCAAACTGTGAGAGAAAGCCAGAGCACCCGGAGGGAATCCACGCAGATACGGGAAGAACATACAAACTCTGCATAGACAGTGACCCAAGCCAGGAATTGAACCCAGGTGCTTGGCGCTGTCAGGCAGCAGTGTGTTACCATGCTGCCCCCTAAAGAAACAGAAAAGTAGAATATTTCTTAAATGCTGAGAGGTTGGGAATGTTGACGTCCTTGTTTGTGAGTCAAAGCTAGCATGGAGATGCAGTAAGAAATTAGGGAAGCAAATGGTATGTTAGCCTTCATCAAGAGGGATTGAGTACAGAAGTAAAGATGTCTTGCTGCAATTATACAGAGTCTTGGTGAGATCACAGCTGGAGTAATGTATACAGTTTTGTTCTTATCTGAGGAAGGATATACTTGTCACAGTGTGGATACAATAAGGGTTATCAGATTAATCCCTGGGATCGTATGATTGGCTCTTGAAGAGAAATTGAGGAAACTGGGCCTTTTTTGCAAAATGAGAGGTGATTTCATTGAAACTTACAAAATACTTACGGGGCGTGACAGGGTAGATGTAGGTTGGATGTTTCTGCTGGCTGATGAAACGAGAACCAGGAGATACACTACTCAGAATGAGGGGTAGACCATTTAAGACTGAGATGAGGAGAAATTTCATCATTCAGAGGGTGGTGAATTTTTGGCATTCTCTAACCCAGAGGGCAGTGGAAGCTCAATCATCGAGCATTTTCAGAGACAGAAATCAATAGATTTCTGAGTACTAATGGAGATGGAGATGGTGTGGGATGTGCATTGAGATAGATGACCAGCCATGATCTAATTGAATAGCAGAGTAGGATTGATAAGCTGCATATCTTATTCCTGCTCATATGTCCTATGGTAATAAGTTCCCTTTCCTGTACAAGAGACAAAAAAAAATTAACAGTTGAGTGAAATTGGTCCAACTGAGTTGACTAATGTGCGGGTTAGATTGATTGACCATGTTAAATTAATCCTAGTATCAGAGGGATTAGCAGGGTAAATATGAGTGGTTATGGGAATAAGGCCTGAATGGAATTGTGGTCGATGCAGATTTGATTGGCCAAATGCCTCCTTCTGCACTGTAGGGATTCTGTGATCCTATAAGTGAACACTGATAGCAATAGAAAGTTGAAAGAGTTCAATTTTCTCCTGGTTCAGCATATGGTGTGATTGTTGTGAGACAACGTTCCCTCTATGCTGTCCACAAGCCCCCTTTTCGTTACTTCTTGTGCAAAGACAACTAAAGGGCCAGCACACACAAATAAATTGTCTGTGCACTACAAACTAAATTAGAGGGTATTTGGCTATGGAACTATTTTTAAGGGCTTTCTAATTGTCTAGAGGGGGATATCTAGCTTATTTTCTTCACTTTTAATCTGGAGTCCCAAGGCCAATTTTAATATCCAGACTGCAGATCTACTAATTCTGTGTAAATTAAAGACTGAAGCTTGGATCTTAATTACATGTAGAGCAATTGAAGGACTTTTCTCATTTCTATGAGTCAGGAATTGGGATTTAGCAAGGGTGGCATTGATAACACAGTAGTTAGCACTGCTGCCTCACTGCTCCAGGGACTTGGGTTCAATTCCAGCCTCAGATCACTGTCTGTGTGGAGTTTGCAGATTCTCTCCATGTTAGTGTAGGGTTTCCTCCACATTGGATGCTTTGGTTTTCTCCCACACTCCAAATAATTGAAGACTAGATGGATTGGCCATGCAAAAATTGCCCTTGGTGTCCCAGGATGTGCAGATTAGATAGATTAAGCATGGTAAAATGTATGGAATAGGATAGGGGAGAGGGTCTGGGTAAGAGACTCAATGGTCAGAATAGCTTGCTTCTGCACTGTAGAGATTCTAATGATTCAAAGGGATTCTGACCTGAGTGTACACTAAGGGGATGCTGATCCAGTCATAGTGAAATAACAAACTGCATTTTGCCAGATGTCGATTCAATTCCTGCAAATGAGAAAAGGAGAGATTTCCATTATGTAATGACATCAATTCACTGATGCTTTAACACAACACTGAACTTCTCCCACTGTGCCCCTATGCCAAAGAGCTGATCTTACCAGTTCATGTGGTCTCAATGAAATTCAGTGAAGTTTCCTGGAACCTTGTTACAATGTTCAGGACTTGCTGGATAGGGGCCAGGAAAAAGTGAGACAGAATCTCAGTCATTAGCAGCAGCTTCCCAAAGAAGGGAAGAGGGAGAAAGAGGAAGTGACGTGGAGGGGCAGGCAGAATTTAATTGTTATGTAAGTAAGTCTTTCAAAGAACAAAGAACAAAACAGCACGGGAAACAGGCCCTTTGGCCCAACGAGCCCGCGCCACCACCCCGATGTTCCCACCTCTACCCGCGATCCCTGTCCATGTTTATAGATCTATGAATTAAAAACCCAAATTTGAGACAATTTAGGGAGAATTTGTTTTGCCAATTAGCCTGAGAGCACATCTTTGGGATGTGGGAGGAAACCGGAGCACCCGGAGAAAACCCACGCAAGCACGGGGAGAATGCGCAAACTCCCACAGACACAGGCCCAAATCCATGTATCTGCACAGCACAGCGATAGTCACTGAGCTGTCGTGTTGCCCATCAGATGGTCGAGGTCAAGCATACACTAACGACGTGAAGCACTAGGATACTCTCGAAAACAAGATCCAAGAGCAGCCCTCTCACAACCCATTGCGTGTATGCCCCTTGTTAGACAACAAGTTTCCTTGCACTATGTGACTGGAATGCTCCTTTGAAATGCTCCAGCCAAGTTGAAGTATAGAATATTACAGCACAGAGGGTCTATGAGGTGCAAGAAATATGATTTAGTGGGGCTCAGGTCACATCATTTGTGTGCTGACCTCATTGCATTAGTTGGCTGTATTGAACTCTGCTGAGCCTGTTAGGGATATTGAAAGCTTCAGGCTGTTACATCCAGTAATTAGAGGAGGTATCCAAAACTTCAGCGGATTGGCTGAAAGTCATCATATTATTGACCCCCTCTGCAGTATGTATTCCAGTGAAGAATCCTGTATTAAAAACAGTGCTGCGTGTTATTAACTTTTTGTCCTTCAGTTCCAAACTGTCCATTCCAATCCAACCTTTTCTAATTTCCCAGCGAATTACTAGAAAGGAATAGAATCCTACAGTGCAAAAGGAGGACATTAAGTCTGTACCGACAACAATCCAACCCAGGTCCAATCCCCATAACTCCATGCATTTAGCCTAGCTAGTCCCCCTGACACTAAGGGGCAATTTAGCATTGCCAATCCACCTAACTGCACATTTTTGAACTGTGGGAGGAAACAAGAGCACCCAGAGGAAACCCACACAGATACAGGAGAACTTGCAAACCTCACACAAACAGTGACCCAAGGCAGGAATTGAACCCAGATTCCTGGCACTGTGAGGTAGCAGTGCTAACCACTGTGTCACCGTGCTGCACTAACTAAGGTATCCCTACTTACATCCATCAGTAATCTTAGAGCGACATCATCCTGAACTCTCCCCTCCTTCCTTGTTTGGGCTGCTAGGTTTGTAAACCAGACACATGGAATCCAGTACTTGTTACAATCAGAGTAAAGGCTTTCAAATTTCTGTCATTCATCACAGGTCATAAAGCCTGGAAAAGAAGAATAACCAACAAAGATACATAGTAGGAATATATTTATGTTGTTGATAGGCTGACATAATAAGGGAGCTGATTTTCTATTTCCTGCATAAGTTATTAAAGTTTATTTATTAGTATCATATGTGGGTTTACATTAACACTGTGCTGAAGTTACTGTGAAAATCCCCTAGTCGCCACACTCCAGTGGCTGTTTGGATGCACTGAGGGTGAATTTAGCATGACCAATGTACCTAACCAGCACATCTTTCAGACTGTGGGAGGGAACTGGAGCACCCAGAGGAAACCAATGCAGACACAGGGAGAACATGCAAACTCCACGCAGATAGAGATCCAACCTGGGAATTGAAACAGGACACCTGGCGCTGTGAGGCTGCAGTGCTAACCACTGTGCCACTGTGGGTGCAACAAATAAAGGAAAATTGAATAGGTAGGAACTTGTAAAGATGCACTTCCAAAAACTTCATTAGTGAACATGAAAGGTATTTATTGATAAGAATTGTACAGCCTCATGGCTGTAGTTTGTTTCTAAAGTGTCTCGGCCTTCCTCGCCTTGGGAGATTCCACACTCAGTCCCAATTGCTTACCCAGATCAGGTAACCGTTACTCTGCTGTGTTGCTCTTAAAGGGACAATCACCATAGCTCATGTCCATAAGAGAATCTGGATGATTATTGAATGTTGGGTGCGTTCTTCCCACTTGATTTCCTTCACTTGCTGTGGTGAATCAATGACACATATGCTGGAATATCTGCCCTTTCTTTTGGGAACAAACAAATTTAATACCCTATTGCCCAAATAGCAGGATATTGTAGTTAAGCCACAAACTACACGAATTTGTTTGAGTGCACATCACACAAGTTTAAACAAGATTAACTTTTTCTCAAATATAAACAGAAAATGACGAAAAGCCTCAGCAAGTCTGGCAGCATTCATAAAAAGAGAATTAATGTTTTGGGACTCAAAAAGTTAACTCTATTTCTCCCTCCACAGATCCTGCCAGACCTGCTGATATTTTTCTGCATTTTTTATTTTTATTTCAGTATCCGCAGTATGTTTTTTATTTAAGCTTTCCGAACATTTGTTCATAATTTCGATAGATTTACCTCTTCAAATTGCTTTGAGAATTGCATTTCAGTGCAGTACTTCACAAAATCCAATAACAACTTGGTTTGCAAAGAACAACTGATCAAAATGTTTAAAAATAGGTGATGGGAATCCTTTAAAATATTACAACAGCAGCCCAGGTTTGTCATAGTATCAACCAGTGAGGAGAAATACAGTGGCGTACAGTGAAATATGATGCTGTTTGGATGAATCAGGAAAGTTATCCTATGATTCAGTGGGTGAATATACCAGGCTGTTTTGATATGAAGGTAGATCAAAAATTCTGACAGTTGTTTTCTAGTTCATGCTGAATTAGTTCCTCAGAGCAAACTTGGGGGAGGGATTCAGTCAGGCTAATGCTTCTGAAAGTTCCCCAGATATCTGCTTCTAGAAAGTGAATGCATCAGCATCTTGGATGAGAACACGGATGTTTCAGTTGTGATGTTGCGTGTTCATGACTGTCTTGCTGACTGAAATATGTTGAACCATTGAATCCCTATAATGCAGAAGAGGCCATTTGGCCCATCCAAACTGCACTCTCTCTGACAGAGTAATTTACCCAGGCCTGCTCCCTCCATCCTATTTCTGTAACCCCACACATTTCCCAAAGCTAATCTATCTAACTGACACATTTTGGGACATTAAGGGGCAATTTAACATGGCCAATCCACCTAATCTGCACAGGCTTGGACTGTGGAAGGAAACCGGAGCACCCAATGGAAATCCACACAGGCACAGGGAGAATGTGCAAACTCCACAAAGCCAGAATTGAACCCGGATACCTGGGGCCATGAAGCAGCAGTGCTAACCATTGCACCACCGTGCTAATCTATCTAGAGCTGCAGATGTTTATTAACCAGATAGTGTTATAGAGGCCCAGGAGCTGCATTCAGCGGTAATGTGCTTTGTCCTGACTTTTTGCCACTGGATATCCATTAGTAGAATATTCACATGTATGTCAACTCATTATATTTACGACAACATAGGTTACATTACCTGCTTCCACAATGTGCTCTAAGGAGGGGAATCTCTTTCGGACCCTGGTGCTGATGGACCGGAGAATGAGCACTGAGGAGAGATTGGCGTAACGGATCAGCATGCGCCGCAGCATCCGGCCTCTCTCATCAACACCGTGGACGTTACTGGATACCACACACATCAGCTGATCTGGAAGACGGATATTTGTGTACTGGTTCCACCAACGGTTAACAATAAGTGTAACATAAAAACCTGCCAGGGGAGAGGTGGGTGTTAAGTGTCACAGGTTACTGTTGTAGACTGGTGTAGACTCAACATTGGCCACAGAGAGAGAGGGCAGTATGAAGGGCCAGGTACAATTACACTTCATTCATTTATGATGGCCATACTTATTTGGCTGAATGATATTACAACATTTGTTATTCTATCACACTAAGCTTTATAAATACAGTGCAAATCATCATCATATTTATTACTTTAACCTTGTTTATCCCTCTTTATTTCCTCATATGGCATTCAAGCTCTCACAGTTCAGAGGACAGAGTAGGGGATACCATTAAACTGGCTCCTATAACTAAGAAAGTATGTGTCTTTCCACTCCCCCGGCTTCCCTGGAGAATGAAGTTGCTGTTTTCCGCTTGGGCAACAGGATTCCCCCCCCATCAGGAACTTGTCATACATGTTCATCCCCTTCTATCAGTCTATAGCTCAGTGCACAGCACCTCTAGTGAACTGTACTGTTTCTCTGCTTTGTTTTCTATCATTTTTTAATAAATAGGGTGACTAGAAAAATCTCAAAACAATTTGGAATTAAATTATTCCTTTAATGGACACAATCACCTGGACTCATCCTGTTTACAGAAGTATCCATTTTCAGCCGGAAAAATTCTTTACAGTCTATGGAATTTTCTTAAAAGTAACAATACAGATCACACAGAGTATGTGGATGAACTAACCCTGATAGTTCCTTTATCCTTTAAATAAAAAGGATACGAATACCAGATAGGAGGTAAAGAGACCAGGAGCATGGTTAAAGGTCTAAGGTGGGTGCTGTTTAATGTTGGGAGAGTACAGTAGTTTTGAAAGAGAATTTCAGAAGGAAAGATATAATTACCAAAAGGTGCTTTTACTTAAGGTTCAAACTGTCTGTTTTCATTGCAAGTTCATCAACATCAGTACGAGAGGAGAAATAGAAAATAAATGGTATTTGAAAGTCAGAGGAGTAGAGAGTTTTTTTTATTCATTTGTGGTCACTGGCTAGCCAACATTTAGAACATAGAACAGTACAGGCCCTTTGGCCCTTGATGTTGCGCCGACCAATGGAACCAATTTTATGACCCTCTATCCTAAACTATTCCAATGCTATCCATATGCCTATCCACAAACCATTTGAACACCCTTAAACTTGATGAGTCCACAACTGCTGCAGGCAGGGTATTCCATGTCCTTACTACCCTCTGAGTAAAGAAACAACCTTTAGCATCTGTCCTATAACTACAACCCCTTAATTTAAAGCTATGTCCCCTCATGTTATCCATTTCCATCCGAGGAAGAAGACTCTCACTATCCACCCTATCTAACCCTCTGATCATCTTATATGTCTCAATTAAGTCACCTCTTAGTCTTCTTCTCTCTAAGGAAAATAACTTCAAGTCCCTTAGCCTTTCCTCATAAGACCTACCCATCATACCAGGCAACATCCTGGTAAACCTCCTCTGCACCCTTTCCAATGCCTCCACATCTTTCTTATAATGTGGCGACCAAAACTGTACGCAATACTCCAAGTGCGGCCACACCAAAGTTTTGTACAGTTGCAACATGACATCCCGGCTCTGAAATTCAATCCCTCTACCAATAAATGCTAAACATTATACGCCTTCTTAACAACCTTATCAACTTGAGTACCAACTTTCAGAGATCTATGCACCTGTACACTGAGATCTCTCTGCTCATCTACACTACTAAGAGCCCTACCATTAGCCCCATATTCTGCATACATATTACTGTTACCAAAGTGAATCACCTCATACTTTTTCACATTAAACTCCATTTGCCACTTCTCCGTCCAGCTCTGCAACTTATCTATGTCCCTCTGCAAACTGTAACATCCATCCTCACTGTCTACAACTCCTCCAACTTTGGTGGTGTCGTCAGCAAATTTACTAACCCATCCATCTATACCCTCATCCAGGTCATTTATAAAAACAACAAACAACAGTGGCCCCAAAACAGATCCCTGAGGTACACCACTAGTAACTAAACTCCAGGTTGAATATATCCCATCAACACCACCCTCTGTCATCTATCAGCTAGCCAATTCCTTATCCAAATTGCTAAATCTCCCTCAATCCCATGCATCTACATTTTCTGCTGTAGTCTTCCTTGGGGTACCTTATCAAACGCCTTGCTAAAATCCATGTACAACACATCAACTGCCTTACTCTTATCCACCTCTTTAGTCACCTTTTCAAAAAACTCAGTAAGGTTTATGAGGCACGACCTTCCCTTCACAAATCCATGCTCATCCCTAGTTACCCTTAGAGGGCAGATGAGAGTCAACCACTTTGCTGTGGCTCTGGAGTCACATGTAGTCCAGACCAGATAATGACAGCAGATTTCCTTCCCTTAAAGACACTAGTGAACCAGATGCATTTTTCTGAAAACCAACAATGGTTTCATGGTCATCAGTGGATTTTTAATTCCATATATTTTAAATATCTGGTGTGAACTAATAAATATTTAAATATCAGAGTGGACTGAGATGTCAGATTAGGTGGAGTGAGATTTGAAGGTGAGGACTTTGTAGATTCTGATGTTGAAAGGTGGGATTAGATGATTAATAAGAAAAGGGCTTGGAGTGTGAAGGGCATTATACAAGTAAGGGAGATGGAGAAGCTTTTACATTAATGGACATCATATGAATACAAGTTGTTGTCCTTAATAGTATTATTATAGTGTTCAGTTGTTTCAGAGACAGACCTAAAACAAATGACATTGGGATAAGGCTGGTCTGTTTGTCACAATATATCGCCACATTCTCGAAAATAATCTTCTGTTCGTGTGATAGGAAATACCTACAAGAAATAGCAACAGAAACACATTCTCAAACACAGGACCATTATCCACATACAATAATACACTTGACTATAGTAAACAGAAATCAAATCATGGAGACAGAAACATTTCAAGTCTATATAACTCTTCTATTGAACTGTTCTGTAGAAGGAATGTGTAGACTCGGAACATTAACTGTGTTTCTCGCTCCATAAATGCTGCTCGTCCTACTTAGTTAATCTGGAATTTTCTGTTTTATTTCATAAATCCATAATACGTAGTATTTGTTTTTATTAGAAATCACATTGTGTTGGTATTTAAATTGTTTATTTCAATTACTCAAGGTTCAAACTGTCTCTTTTGATTACAAGTTCATCAACATCAGTTTACCTCCATGTAGAAGAAATAAGTCACCCTAGCAATAACCTGCTCAGTGATCTTCATCTTGGCACACTAAGGGGCAATTTAGCACAGCCAATGCACCTAACCGCCTCACCTTTGGAGTGCGGGAGGAAACCGGAGTACCCAGAGGAAACCCATGTAGACATGAGGAGAATGTGCAGACTCTGCAGTCACCCAAGGCTGGAATTGAACTCGGATCCCTCATGCTGTGAGGTAGCATTGCTAACCACTATGCCACAATACCACCCATTCGTACAATGCCGCCATATTTCACGTAAGTTGGTAACTGGTAGATCAACTAGACAGTTTTAGAGAATGAAGCTATAAGCATAGACCAGCCATTTAATTTTCTGTTGATAAATTGTTTAATTTAATGGAATTCCACTTCCATTATTTACACTGAATGCACAATAACAGTGTTGCAATATGTCTCTGGAGGTTAGAGGATTTTAGTTCAGTCAGGCAGCGTGGTCGGTGCTTGGAGGGCTGAAGTGCTGGCTTGGAAATACTGTTCCTGTACTGAAATTTTCTTTGTTCTTTGAAGGGAAAGAGTGGGACTTGATGTTTGATGGAATACAGACCAGAGTTTTGCATGAACTAGTGTTAATGGAAGGGGAAGGATGAGAGACTAACTATTAGTATGGTGGGCCTAGAAATGGCAATGGTATGAGTAAATCTTTCAGGAATAAATGAACTAATATGAAGTTGGTGAGCTTCATTATAGAGGGAGAAAAGCTGTCTATATGATTCATCCTTGAAGAATTCCTGAAGTGCTGTTATGGTGGGTTGTGTACAGTAGCTACTGCTAGAAAGAATTTCATAAAATCCCTACCAAAAAAAAGGAGGCCATTTGACTTATTGAACCTGCCCTGACTCTCTGACAGAGAATCTTACCTATACCCACTCCCCTGCCCTATCCCCATATCTACACACTTATGCCCTGCTAATCCATCTAACATACACATTTTGGGACACTAAAGATCAATTTAGCATGACCAATACACCTAACTTACACATCTTTAGAGTGTGGGAGGAAACCAGAGCACCCAGAGGAAACCCATACAGACACGGAGTGACCAAAGCGGGGAATCAAACATGAGTCCCTGGTGCAGTGAGGCAGCAATGCTGACCGCTGTGCCACCGTGCCAACCTATGAACCAGCAATTCCACTAAGCTGGTCAATAGTGAAGATGTTTTGGAGAAGGATGATGGAGTTGACAATTGCAGCAAGGAGGGATACACAGAATATCATGGATGTGGTTTAAAAATCCAGACATGGAATAAGTAGCTCAACATGGAATCATAAAATAGAATTTATAGTGCAGAAGGAGGCTAGTTGGCCCATTGAGTCTGCACTGTCCACAATCTCATCCAGGCCCTATCCATGTGACCCTTGTATTTATCCTAGCTTGTCCTCCTGACACTAAGAGGCAATTTAGCATTGCCAATTCACCTCACTCCCACATCTTTAGACAATGGGAGGAAACCAGAGCACCTGGAGGAAACCCACGCAGACGCAGGGAGAATGTGCAAATCCTGCACAGGCAGTGAACCAAGCTGGGAATTGAACCAGATCCTGGCACTGTGAGGCAGCAGTGCTAACCACTGTGCTACTCTGCCACCCCTTAGCTTAGCTTCGCAGTGCCTGACTGACATTCCCTTTCTCCATCCCCACCAGCCTGCTACAGAGTCCAAGGAACATGGAGCGATTGTGCATTTCTCTCAAGGCCACAGCATGCCATTCTTAACAGTGGTTTCAGCAGCTATGGTGAGGTACCAGGGCTGGAAAATTAATTTGAAGGATTTCAGTGAGGAATTGCAGGTGAGAGGGCCATGGATTTTGGAAGTGACAACATTATCAAGTAATTAGAAGAGGAAAGAATAATTAGAGCGGAACTGTCATAATTCTGAGGAAGGATGCATGGTTTTGAATGGAAGTGGAACAAAAAAGGAGAGAGTGTCATATCAGCAGGCACCAAAAGAGGAAGGATCAAGCAATTAAATTACTGAGGAAAAAATATCTTTTACCTGTATGTAACACTGAATATTGAATATAGGCTGATGAACACAATGAACTCCTTGTACAATAGTTTGTAAATGCTTCCTTTCCAATGGAAGAGTAGTTTGGAGAATCCAGCAAATCTGGCATCTGCAACTTTTAGTGTGTAAGAGATAGTCATAGCACCCTTTAATGATGGTAATCTGAAAGTTCAGTAAAATCTCAAGTTAACATAAACATAAAAAATATGTTTAGGCTCTTCAATTTAAGTGATGTTGATAATTATCTGGGAGCAAATAGTTCACCCACCTTCAAAAAATTAAGTTTTTAATTTTTTTAAGGTTGTTTATTGGTGTTGCAAGTAGGTTTATGTTAACACTGCAATGAAATTACTGTGAAAATCCTCTAGTCGCCGCACTCTAGCACCTGTACGGCTACACTGAGGGAGAATTTAGCATGGCCAATACACATAACCAGCACATCTTTCAGAATGTGGGAGGAAACCAGAGCACCCAGAGGAAATCCATGCAGACATGAGGAGAACATGCAGACTCTGCACAGTCAGTAACCCAAGCTGGGAATCAAACCCAAGTCCCTGCTTTGTGGCAGCAGTGCTAACCAAGAAATTTATGCAAAGTGACTTTGACTGAAGTTGAGAAAATATAAAATAAGGGGAAAAGATCTATTTTAAGCTCATTAAAGAGCAAATGAATGTGGTTGGAGGACTCAAAACTGTGAATGTAATGTGTTAAAAACTAATTTCCCTTCTCTACAGCAATGTACTGAATCATAAATCATTGTAATATATTTCTTTTGGTAATATTTATTGATTACTAAAAATATTAAAGAATAATTGCTGGGATTGAATCATAGAATTCCTACAGTGAAGGAAGAGGCCATTTAGCCTATCATGTTTACACCGTCTCTCCCAACAGACTCAGGCTCACCACCCCCCCCCCGCCCCGTGCTATCCCCATAATCTCACACATTTACCCTACTAATCCCCCTAACGACACATCTTTTGATGGATAGGTGCAAATTAGCATGGTTAATCGACCTAATCTGCACAAAAGGGTATAGAATACAAGAGTAGGAGCTTGATGTTGCAGTTGTATAGAACGTTGGTTAGGCCTCACTTGGAATACTGCGTCCAGTTCTGGTCGCCGTACTATCGGAAGGATGTGGAGTCCTTGGAGAGAGTGCAGAGGAGGTTTACCAGGATGCTGCCTGGTATGGAAGGACTGTCTTATGAGGAACGATTAAATAGACTGGGGTTGTTTTCCCTTGAAAGACGTCGGCTTAGAGGGGATCTCATAGAGATGTATAAGATTATAAGGGGTATAGATAGAGTAAATGGAGGTAAACTTTTTCCACCTTCAGAAATGGATAGGACGAGGGGTCATGGCCATAGGGTGAGGGGGGCTATGTATAAGACGAATATTAGAGGGCAGTTTTTCACACAAAGGGTAGTGGGGGTGTGGAATGCACTGCCGAGTAAGGTGGTGGGAGCAGGCACGCTGGGGCTGTTTAAGGGTCTCTTGGACAGCCACATGAGCGGTATGCAGATAGAGGGATATATTAGGACTGTTTAACTACGGCTTTTTTTCCACAGGTAATTCGGTCCATACTTGACCAACAATGAGCATGCATTCGGCAGGTGGTGCGGGTACAGCTCTTGGATGTTGATTCATGGGTTGCCTGGTACCTCATGTCGTAAATGAGTGCTTTATGTGGACCATCTGAAGGGCACCATGACAGCTCAGAGACTATCGATGTGGCTGTGCAGACACTTGGAATTGGGCCGGTGTCTGCGGGAGTTTGCGCGTTCTCCCCGTGGTTGCGTGGGTTTTCTCCGGGCACTCCGGTTTCCTCCCACAACCCAAAAATTCGCTCTTAGGCTGATTGGGAAACAAATTGTCCCTATAGTGAGAGTCTTCCATATTAGGAATAACCTAAATCTATAATAGGATAATGGAATTGCTACTATATAGTTATGACGGCGGCGCGGGCTCGTTGGGCCGAAGGGCCTGTTTCCCGTGCTGTGTTGCTCATTATCATTATCATTATCATTTTTGAACTGTGGGAGGAAACCAGAGGAAACCCATGCAGACATGGGGAGAACATGCAGACTCCATACAGACAGTTGCCTAAGGTTGCAGTCAAACCCATGTTCCTGGTGCTATGATGCAGCAGCGCTAAGCATTGTGCCACTGTGCTGCTTGACATTTTGCAAATGTTGATTGAGCTCACAGACAGATTTCAGTTTTTTGCCATCTTCAGACTTGGGAGGTGCAACATTCACCTGCTGTAAAAGCAGAATCTGAATATGTTCCTGGAATTCTGATGGATGCTCAGCAGAAACTCTGGAGACACAGCATTGTCTTGTTGGAGTGGGTGAGTGAAGATTGAGAGAGCGCAGATGTCCAAGGCAGTTTTAGTTTGTGGGTGATACTAGCAAGGCTCCATTAATGTGTTTTCTGGATATATCTGTGTTTTGCCAGGTCTCTTCAAAAAACATTAAGAATCACCCATTGGAACCACCCATCATCCATGTCAGGTAAAAAGGAGAGTTTCTTTTCAATGAAGAACTGTGATGAACCAGTTGAAATCTTGTGACTTTCACTGTCAAATCTATTGAATTCCACAGCTTGCATGAGCTCTGGATGTTTGCGCAATAAAATAATCACTGTACAACTATGTATAAAAATTAGAAGCAGGTCCTTTGAGCCTGTTCCATACCATTCATTATGATCATGATTGATCATCAAATTCAATACCCGATCTCATCTATCCCCATATTTAAGTTTGAGTTTATTTATAGAACATAGAACATTACAGCGCAGTACAGGCCCTTCGGCCCTTGATGTTGTGCCAACCAATGGAACCAATCTGATGACCCTCTAACCTAAACTATTCCAATGTTATCCATAAGCCTATCCACTGACCGTTTGAACACCCTTAAAGTTGGGCTTACATGGACACTGCAATGTAGTTACTGTGAAAATGCTCCAGTTGTCACATTCTGGTGCCTGTTTGGGTACACTGAAGCAGAATTTAGCATGGCCAATGCACCTAACCCGCACATCTTTGGGATAGGGGGAAAGGCAGGATCAGGGTATACCCACATTGAGGAGAATTTGTACAGTTAGAAGCAAGGGACATGGTGGAAATGGATAGAGATTCATCGATGGGTTTAATCGGATTGCAAATGTTTCAAATAGTCAGACTCAGCCTTAACATGGAGTCACTGGTAAGAAGACAGAGTTTGTTGTCTAGGAGTGGAATTAGTTGCTTTGATCAGTCCAATGTTCAGTTGTTCTCTAGATAATGGGTGGACAATCTGAGAAGTGGTTATGGGGTCCAGTGCTATGGTAAAGCAGGGAACCCTCTCTGTATCACAAATGGGCATTATACAGATAAGCAAGAGCAGGATTTTGCAGGTGGTTGGCAGAAGCAAGCCATGGCTGAAAATGTGGCTGTTTGAACATGAAGCGGCCCCATTGAGTTCAGAAATGGGTAAGTATGGCATCAGTAAGCATTGAGAATGGTATGGAAAATACTAGAAGCACAATGAAAGATAATATGCCACAGTCTCACAGAATGATATTCCTGATGTTCGCAGAAGTGCTCTTGTGGCTATGTACAGAGTGGAGTAGAGGGATTCAAAGTGGGAGAAATAGGGACAGAGGTATTAGGTGAAGACAATTTTGAGAACCTTACAAGGAAAGGTAGGAATAAGTTAAAGAGAATCAATAGGTCAAAATAGAACTTTTGAAAAAGATTGCGGCAGTGTATTTGAAAGGGACAGAACTAGATAGAGGAATAGATAGAGTGGACTCTCAGAGACTATTTCCCCGAGCGGAAATGGTCACTACGAGAGGACACAGATTTAAGGTGCAGGAAAGCAAATACAAAGGAGATGTCAGGGGTAGGTTTTTCACTCAGAGAGTGAATGGAACCGACTGCTATCGGAGGTTGTTGAGGCAAACTCACTGGGGTCTTTTAAGAGACTTCTGGATGAGTATATGGAAACGAATAGGATAGGGGGTTATAGATAGGTCTGTGGATTGGTAGATGTGATCAGCGCAACTCGTGGGCCGAAGGGCCTGTTTGTGCTGTTTTGTTCTATGTTCTATGTTCTATGACTGGTGAGTGAACAAAAAACATTTACATTGTTATCAAGCATGAAGTTAGCAAGTGGAGCTGGGTGATCAGGTGACATCAAGGGATAAGGAGATGAGTGACAAGGATAAGACAAGCTTTGAAGGAAAGGAAGAGAAAGTGTATTCCGGAGGTATCTGATACCTGATGGTTGTCAGCTGGGGAAAGGTCTGGAGAGAGAAGGAAAGTGATGAAATAGCAGCAGTATGGATGGTCTAAATCTTTCAGACTGTCTTGTGATGATACGGTGCCTGTCAGAAATGTATTTTTTTGATGCCTCTTGTGCAGGATCTGTTCGATGAATCTGGAGCCATTTTGTTTGGGTCCAGCGGCACTGTATTGTTACTGCAGAAACATAATGGATTTTAATTAATACAGTGTTGATCTGAATTAATGCAAGGTTCTGTTGTTTTGTATTTTCCCCTAGGATATTTCAGAGCAGGGCTTGATTGGGTTGATTGACAGGTAGGTCATGTAACTGGGTACCCGTAGGCTTTCACAGAGAACTCAAGACAGTCTGCTTTTGGGGATCTTTAGAGAGAGGTTACTTCCTCTGTATCTCTTGTTCTGTCTAAAGTGGAAATTAGAATCTGCCAAGAAATAAGCTTTTTTATCTGAGATTCTACTGTTTAGGAGTGGAGCTGGATGTTGTTGGATAAAAATTAGAAGACAGGTGTCAGTCTGGATTACTCTTCAGAAGTGTCAAAAGGCTGAAATTCTAGTAAGCATATTTAGTGCTAACTGATTCTAAAGGAGGTATATGTGTATAAAGAAGGGGGATACTGCTAAACTGGAATAATAGAGAGATAGCTGTCATGATTACATAGAAACATTGAAGATAGGAGCAGGTAGAGGCATTTGGCCTTTCAAGCCTGCTCCACCATTCATTGCGATCATGGCTGATTGTCCAAATCAATAGCCCAATCCTGCCTTCTCCCCATAATCTTTGATCCTATTCACTCCAAGTGTTATATCTAGTCACCTTTTGAATACATTCAATGTTTTGGCATCCACTACTATCTGTGGTAATGAATTCCACAGGCTCACCACTCTTTGGGTAAAGAAATATCTTCTCACCTTCGCCCTAAATGGTTTACCCTGAATCCTTGGACTGTGACCCCTGGTTCTGGACACCCTACCATCAGGAATATCCTCCCTACCTCTACCCTGTCCAGTTGTGTTAGAATTTTATACTTTAAACTTTGTTATGTTTAAATATTTCAGCAGGTAAATGTTATGTTAATTCTTTCTGTTAAATTCTAACTGTGTCCTTAAATAGTTTATCTTGATAAAAGCTTCCTAGTGGGTCACTTGAATCATATCTGGAGTGAAACACCTTATGCTCACCCCAATGCCAAAATTAAATGTAAAACTTAGGGTCTAGGCTAACTTCATAACATACTTTGAAGTTTCTGATACTGTCCTTAACACCGACACCAATGTTCATTTATTTCATTGTTATTCACTGAACTGATAATGTTCCTGGTTGTTTGGTGCAGGTTTTCTGCCATTTCAATAAACTTTTAAATAATAATAGCATGCAGAAGTAACTGTATCAAATGCTCTGAATTTCAGACCAACTAGCCCCATAACTGTTGCACCTTCAGCTCAGCCATAGACACCTTCTTGGGTTTAGTGTCATCAATTACTTCCATCGGAGTATTTTTCCCTAACAGTTGACTTATGCTGTCCTACATCTACTTGTAATGTTATAGGACAGAAAATGGATCAATGATACCCTATTGGAAGCTGAACTATGTACTTATGTCTTTTGTGTGTGTACTTCAAACTCTCCGAAGGTGGAATCAGAACCACTTTGTGAGAGACAAAACCAGCTACTAATTACTAAGCTGCTAAACATACACAATAGTGGTTATGATCAAACCCACTGAATTCAATCAGAACAACTTTGTACGAAATAAAGAACATGCCACACTTCTCTGACATTAGTTGATTTACTCGACTTCTAATTGCCAAGCAGTATTTCTGACCTCATTTTCTACAAGAAGCTTTTCAGCTTTCAACTGAAAACAATCTATCCGTTTTATCTGCTCACAGCCAACCAGGGATCAAAGATTTTTTTTTCATGTAATGGGGTGAGGTATTTTCAATTTCCAAGATAGGCTATTGAATTGCTCATTATTTACAGATTGTAGAAATAGTATATTCATCACATGAATTAAACCTAACTCACTTTTATATTTACAGTATTTTAGGATTCCGACAGATTAGCAGAGATTGTGCCCAGGATTTCTCACTTAATGAAAAAATCCATACAGGTTAGAAGAATGCCAAGCATAAATGAGGGAATGCAGTACTACAGAGGGAAAGTAAATCTGTGTCAGCCCGTAATCTCACACCTCATAGCAACCAGTGAAACGAGAACATATCAGAACCTTGAGTTAAGACCAGCCACCTGTTTTCTAGGCTGTATACATAGTACAACATTAATTCAGCATAAGGAGATTTGAGGATAGGAGATTATAAAGCAAAGCAAAATAATGAACAAAGGGAATTAGACAGTAATGGTTCCTCACCTGCTGAAGGGCACAGGAGACTGTCCACAGCAGTTTGTTATGCAGGGGAAATTTGATGATTTGGTCTTCCTTTTTAAGTGTAGGCTATTCATACACAATCTGCTTATCACTGATTTATTACTCCAGTATCATCACAGATAATTCCACAATTTCTTACACAATGTGTTACACTTCTCCGTGTATTGCCACACACACACAGACATATCACCCAACAAGGACATATCTGAGAACCAGCACATTTGGTTGATATTTTCACAGGTTATCATTTGCAGTTTGCTCTCCTTAAGGGTATAAGAGAATAGCAGTTGTTTCTGTAAGATCTCCTACTCCTGCGTACATGTATATATAAGATTAAGGTTTGGTATAATCTCTCGTGAATAAGGTTTTTGTTTTCTCTTTAACTAATGGATGGCTTGTGGATTTTAGATTGGACAATGGAGTGCTACATTATTAATAATCTTAAAAAGCAATATTCAAAACTTCTCATTATTTTTGATAAAGTGAGAGCACTGAAAACAACAAACACAGACAAATTCCTCGTTAGTGTTTTATATCAACATGGCACCATGTTCAAATCGGTAAAAGACAGGAATGTCTCTTTCCTCCACTCCATGTTCTAAGAAGGCTCCTTTATAATACACACCTGCTGGAGCCTAGACATAAGCAGAATAATTTATTGCACATATCAGTTGGTCCAGCCAACTCTTGTTCTCTGTCAGTGCAGGTATTTTGAAATAATTAGGGCAGAATTTTCTCAGAGTTGGATGAATCAATAAATTTCAAATCTGCTGTCCAGTGGTGATTCATAAAATCTCTTATCAATGTTTCCCATGAAAAGCATTGGTTTCTTTCTCCTGGATTTATGATCTTTCAATAAATATTCTTTATTTACAGCCCTTTCACCTTCCAGAGATGGTTCTACAGCATAAATCATAGCTGTCAAAAGTACAGCTCTAAGTCCAATTCACCAGAACCTTATTTGCTTTTGGTGATAATAACATGTGAGAAATTTAAATTCATTTGTATTGATATAAAGGTTCCAGTAATGTTGATATGAATGATGGTTTCATTATGGATATAGATATAGTTCAATCAATTGTGTTGTGTGGCACTACAACCTTGCTAAGAAGGTAGAATTCAAACAGATCCAACAACTCCAGACTGAGCATCGATGAGCGCTGTGGGTCATCAGCAGCAGCAGAATTGTACTCAACCACAATCTATAACCTTAGGGAAAAAGTGTGTATATAGTTTGAGCCATGCTGAGATCAAAAAGAAGGAGGAATTGAGGTTCTTCAGAAGCATTAAGGTAGACAAGTCCTTAGGGCCCAATGGGATATTGAGAGATAAAATACTGACAGAGGCAAGGGAGGAAATTGCTGAAGTCTTGAGAGAAATCTTTGTATCTTTGCTGGCTACAGGATAGGTCTCTGAAGACTGGAGAGTAACCAATGTTGTTCCTTTGTTTAAGAAGGGTAGCGAGAATAATCCAGGTAATTACAAGCCAGTGAGCCTTATATTAGTGGTAGGGAAATTATTCGAGAGGATTAAAGACAGGATTTATTCCCACTTGGAAATAAGTGGACATATGGGAGGCAACATGATTTTGTGAAGGGGAGATTGTGCCTCACTAACTTGATTGAGTTTTTCAAAGAAGTGACGAAGATAATTGATGAGCATAGGGCAGTGAATGTTGTCTACGTAGACTTAAGTAAGGCCTTTGACAAGGTTCCTCATGGCAGACTGGTGCAGAAGTGGAGTCACATGGAATCAGAGGTGAGCTGGCAAGGTGGATACGAAATTAGCTCGGTCAAAGAAGACAGAGGGTAGCAGTGGAAGAGTGCGTTTCTGAATGGAGGGCTGTGACAAGTGGCATTCCTCATGGATCATTGCTGGGACTTTTGCTGATTGCAATATGTAGAAATGATTTGGAGGAAAAGTTAACTGGTTTGATTAGTAAGTTTGCAGATGACAAAAGGTTGGTAGATTTGCAGATAGTGATGAGGACCATCAGAAGATACAGCAGATTGTAGATCGATTGGAAACTTGGGCAGAGAGATGGCCAGTGGAGTTGAATCCAGACAAATATGAGGTAATGCATTTTGGAAGGTCTAATACAGATAGGAAAGACGCAGTAAATGGCAGAACCCTTAAAAGTATTGATAGGCAGAGGGATCTGGGTGTATAGGCAACACAAATAGAGAAGGTAGTAAAGAAGGCATGTGGCATACTTGCCTTCTTCGGCCAGGGCACTGAGTTTAAAAATTGGCAAGTCCCATGTTGCAGCTTTGTAGAACCTTAGTTAGGCTACACTTGGAATATAGCATTCAATTCTGGTTGCCACACTATCAGAAGGATGTGGAGGCTTTGGAGAGGGTACAGAAAAGATTTACCAGGATGTTGCCTGGTATGGAGAGCATTGGCTATCAGTAAAGGTTAGAGAAACTTGGTTTGTTCTCACTGGAATGACAGAGGTTGAAGGGCGATCTGATAAAAGTTCACAAGATTATGAGGGACATGGACAGAATGGATACTCAGAAGATTTTTCCCAAGGTGTAAGAGTCAATTACTAGGGGGCACAGTTTTAAGGTGTGTGGGGCAAGGTTTAAAGGAAATGTACAAGGCAAATTTGTTTGCAGAGGGAGATGAATGCCTGGAACTTGCTGCTGGGGGAGGTGGTGGAAATGGATATGATAGTGACTTTTAAGTGGCATCTTAACAAGTACATGAATAGGATGGGAATAGAGGGATATGGTCCCCAGAAGAATGGGGAGTTTTAGTTCAGTCGAGCAGCATGGTTGATGCAGGCTTGGAGTGTCGAAAGACCTGTTCCTGCGCTGTAATTTTCTTTGTCTTCTTTATAGCCTGGCTTATTCCCTGCTCAACCATTATCACCAAGCCAGGGGATCAACATGGTTCAGTGAAGATCTCAGGAGGGCATGCCAGGAGCAGAACCAGGCATACCTAAAATTGAGATGAGAACCTGGCGAAGCTACAACATAGGAACTACACGCCACACAGCACAAACTGTGACAGTGTGAATTTGTGTAAAAACTGGAGTAAATCACACTGGTTTTTTCAGCGGGGCTTTCAAAATGAGTCTCCCACACCCTGTGCACTGCAAAGGGCACTAGTAGGAAAGGTGGGTTCCCACAACTGCAGAGTACATAGAGAATGAGTGCCTTGCTTGGAGTTCCTGAAATGATAAGAGCACATAGTGCACCTCTTCTCCCCGCCACCCCTGCATCTGCATACCCTCAGTCCATACTAGTTAAAACTCCAGCACTCAGTCCAGTCCCCCTGATAAAACTCCAGCACTCAGTCCAGTCCCTGCCACAGCCCACAGCCAGAACATCCCAGTGGCTGCAAACAGCAGCCTGAACAGCACTCAGTAAATGACCCCCACCCCATCTCACGGAGTCTAAGTGGAACATCCCTGGGATTGGGAACAGCATTTCCAGGAACATTCGCACACCAAGCAGAAATTTTCCAGGTGCTGCCTCCAACCTCTCCTGCAATTTGGGAGTTACAGCTCTGTTAAACGTACCTCTTTACTCCTGTTCAATGCTGCCACGCCAGGTCCTGATTTTTATAGAGTCATTGTAAACCTCTAAACATCATGCTGGAGACGGGAAGACGCTAGCTGTGTTGGACCCGCTAATGGCATGCTTAGATATGTTAACGAATGTGAATCATCATGATTTTCAGTGTGGATCCATCAAAGTGATAAAAACTTAGGCTGGGAGATGCCTGGGATTCCAGCGTGAATCCTGCACATTGGCCGCTGCTGATGTGTCCTGGCCCACAAACATAAAGTGCTGGAAAAATTCAGCAGGTCTGGCAACATCTGTGGAGAGAAAATAAAGTTAAATAGGTGTCTTCGGAACTGAAGGAAGATAGATGGGTTTTCTGCTGTTAAAAATGGGATCAGGAGGAACAAAAAGGAGGGTCAGCGATAGGTTAGAGGTGATTAAATACCAAAGATGTCATGGAAATAAAAGGCAAAGGAAATAGTAATGGCCAATAAATAAAGCATTGATCTAATGGCGTTAATTACAGAATAAGGTTCAGCTCTGTCTGAAAGCAAAGAAAGAAAACAAGATACAAACTGGCACTTGGGGACTGGGATTCAAAATGGTGGACTGAGTTCACAGTTAGAAGTTGTTGAACTAAATGTTGTAAAGTGACCAATCGGAAGATGAGGCGTTGCTCCTCTAGCTTGCATTAAGCTTCATGGGAACGTTACAGCAGGTCTAAGAACAGAAACAAGAAACAAACAGTGAACTGAAATGGCGAGTGACTGGAAGATTGGGATCATGTTTGTGGATTGAGTGGGAGTGTTCTGAAAGCAGTCTTCAAACACTCCTTCCAGGAGAACCAATGACCTATTGTGCTTCTTTCAATTTGGTTTACTGTTTTCACTGCTCACTATAGAATTTACCATTGGATCTCTATAGAAGGGGGCTACCTAATCCATGTAATCTGCACTGATCCCCCAATAGAACATCTTAATCAGCCCCTGTCCACGTTACCTGGCGCATTTACCATGGTTAATCTACCATCTATCTAACCTACACCAATGTGAACATTAAGGGGCAATTTGCCATGGCTAACACACCTAAGCTATGGCTTCCTTTACACTGGGGAAACCAAATGCCGATTGGTTTTTCTTTTTAAAAGGCAATGACATCAAAGGACCAAGAATTACCTCCAGGGCAAAGGACAATGAAAGCCTGATTTTACACATCCTGATTTAGCGCAACTTTGGATATAACGTGATGAATCATTGGATCCTTTTTTTTGCTCTTTCTAGGCACTGGTAACTCCCATAACATGATCCTATGTCTTGTGTTGAGAATTTCATCTATATTGCCCAATATTTAGCTATTTGGTTACAAGATCCTAATTGGTCTAACATAACGTGACCCCTTTAATCAGAATTGGATAGTGTCCATTGATGTGGATGTCTCTAAATCATCTGTCAGGTGCACTCAGTATTAGTGACAGAATTTGAACAATGAAGTTGTTTTGCAATGACTGTACAGACTAGCAACAACCAAATTTCACATCAATTTAATTCTGATCCTTTGAATGCTGATTTTCTTGAACCCCGATTTAACATTTTATGGACCCCAACAATCGCATTGTAACGGAGCCACATTGTAATGGCACGAAGCAGATTTTCTCTGCCTCTCTTTCCCTTCATACTCGCTGTAGGGAAGAGATGGGGTGGTTCATGGCAGAGATTCATCATTGAAACAGCAGGCCAGAAGGCTTTAGTTCGGCTCTATTCGAGGGCCATGTTCTATTTTTGGAATAGAGAGAGGCCTCCCTGGAAAGTAGTTAAATTCCAGGGATAGTTTATTGATGCAATGGTAATGATGCTGTTTTTCAGGATGTTAGACACTAGGGGGCACCTTCCAATAGGATAAACAAATCAGGCTGCGGAAAGTAAATATTAGGAACAGAGGCCGGGATTTTCCATTCATTCACATTCCATAACCACTGTAAGCAACGACAGAGAATCTGGCACGCAGCCAAATCTCCATTCACTTCAGCAGGACCAGAGAATTCCTCTGGCATGAACAGCCAGAAAATTCTGGCCAAGAAAATAGTTGATAAAGAAAAGACTGCGGTCTGTCTAATTCACTTTGTACCATCCTTGTGGACATATGACACCATCAATTAATCTACAATAGATCCAGCCATAGGATGAGGAAAATCTTAACAGTAGCAAGTACTAATGTTCAAATTTTGCATCTTTATTTTTCTTCAGTTTCCTCTACTTGATCACCCTGCACTATGGCACCTTCTTCATGCTGAACAGTAGATTATGAGCCTTTCCAAATGCTGTGCTTTGGCTAACACTTGCTGGAGGGACACTTTCTTTCTGCTATTTCCTTTTTGCCTCCCCGAGGGAACTAAGTTCCCCTCATTAACCCCTCGCCATGATGGCAGCTTTGATTGGAAAGTTACTGAGAATCTCTCTTCCAGCTCAGAGATTGATCCACTGGGAAGGGAGTTGTGATGAGAGAGTTGTGATGCAGAGCAGCAAGGTCCCTGATCTGATCCCCTATCTGTGTCCAGTTACCTGATCTTGCCTCACCATTATCAGATGGTAGATGGGTAAAATCTGGCCCATTGTTATAAATCCACAGGTCCTTGCTTTGGCCTTCAAAGGGGAACCGTAAAATAAGGGATCTAGGGAAAAATTGAGGCTGCTTAATTTTCCTGAATAGTCATGTTTATGGTTTTCCTTCACAAAGAACCCTCCTTGGAAGAGGTGGTGGTGTAGTGATATCATTATTGGACTAGTAATCCAGAGACCCTAAGTAATGCTCTGGGGACCAGGGTTTGAATCTCACCATAGCTAATTTTTGAGGCATCATGGTGGCACAATGGTTAGCAGTGCCAGAGACCCAGGTTCAATTGCTAGTTTGGGTCACTGTCTGTGTGGAGTTTGCACATTCTCCCCGTGACTGTGTGGGTTTCCTCCGGGTGCTTCAGTTTCCACCCACAATCCAAAGATGTGCGGGTTAGATGGATTGGCCATGCTAATTTGCCCCTTAGTGTGTGGGGAATTAGCTAGGGTAAATACAATAGGATTATGGGGAGAAGGCCTGGGTGGGCTTGTGATCACTGCAGACTCGATGGGTTGAATGGCCTCCTTCTGCACTGTAGGATTCTATAATTCTACTTAACTAATTCCTTGATCAGACTGAATCCATTAATGTCAAACAGGAGGGTCAGCCTCGGATCATAATGTTCCTACTTACTAGTGCCTTCCTTTGAGGGGTCAGCTTGGTTTCAGACTAATCATGAGTTGTCATTTTCTCTTTGTTGGTTAGCAGCACATTTTTCCATCCGTTTAAGAAACTTGGTCAAAGTCGGGCACTAATAAAATATGAACCTGCCAATATAGTTTTTCCACTTGTTCAGACATAACCTTGTCAGTGATATATAGCGACAATTACTCTGGTAATTTATTTTTTAAATTTTACATTTGTGGTTGATGTGTAATAGCTCAAGTAAGCCTTCAAATTCAACCTCAAGGTTCTGCTGATGGTGATAATCACTCCTGCTGTATCTTCACATTTTGACAACATCAGAAACAGATTGTTTTACAAGCCTTGTGATGATGGTACCGTGTTGTTACCTCGAGTTGCTAACTTGTAGACACGTATTTCTGGGATTGCAACTGTGTTGGCTTGGAAGGCGAAAATTCCATTTTGGGGAATGCCATTTTACAATCGTGTTATTGTGTGAAAGCTGCTACGGAGTAATAAATTTGGAAAGATTATTTGTCTCGTTGGCACTGTCAGCTTTTCCATGCAAGAGGGGGAGTAGAGGTCTTATTAAATAGGAGAAATGGATTTCATATCTTCTATAAACCTTATGCATTCTTGACATTGAAATGTGAAATCATTTTTTAATTTGAAATACTTTCGTTCTCTGTTTTGCTAAGTAAAATTAATTTAATCATAGCAGATTTGAAGAGAGATGTGAGTAAAGTTATCGATATCTGTGTCTTTTTGTTGCCAATCTCATTAAGAAGTAAAATTCATGATCAGTGGGAATGATACAAACTGCCAACCCATCTATCTATATAGCATTTCAGAGAAAGTGGGATTTTCACAGTAATTTCATGGCGGTGTTAATGTAAGACGGCATGTGACGATAAATAAAGTATATGGGGAAAAAATGGTGACTAAAGAAAGAAAGAACAGGAGGGGTGGCAATATACAAATAGAAAATGCTGCAAAAAGTCAGAAATGACTGAAATTTAATCGAAGAGATGATTTTGAGGAGGCTCCTGAAGTACAAGAGGCAAGGGGAATGAACTAAGGATGAGATTAGAATACAGGGTCTAAAAAAGCTGAGATTGTGCCCATCAGCCAAAGGATAAAGGGAAGGCCATGTCCAAAAGCCTACTATCAGCAGAACAGAGAGTTTGGGGTGGGGCGGTTGTAGGGCTGGAGGAGATTATAGCACTTGGGGATCATATTAATGGAAGGATTTTCGTGCTCGAATAAAATTTTTAAATTGCTGCTGACAGGGGACAGGAAGGTAATGTAAGGGTGGAGGTTTGGGGGATGGGGGTGTGGGAGATGTGTTTGGGGAGCAGGTGATACCTGTGCCAAGACTGTCTAGCCCTGTGGCAGCAGGTTTTCTCGCAGAGGATGCAGCGATCCAGTTAAATGCCCGTCGACTTTGCCAGGACCAGAAGATCCTGACGGCAGGAGGGGCAGAAGATCACGGCCTTGGAGTGGGAGAAGAGACAGGCACTAGAGATTTGGATGAGCCAAATGGAGGATAGGGGAACAATCAGTAGAGATTTGGAAGAGTCAAGTCTAGAGATGAAGAAGGCATTGGCATCTGAATGAGATAGGGGCAGACAGGATGGCAGAAGTAGGTGGTTTTTGAATGGAGAGGATTTTAGGCCAGAAGACACAGCTTCGATCACAATGGATGTAAAGTTACAGATGGTTTGGTTCAGCCTGAGACAGTGGCCAGGGAGTGGAACAGAGTCAGTGACAAAGTGTTAGAGTTGTGGCTGAAGAGGATAGGTTTGGTATTGCTCATGTTTAGCTGGATTCATTTACAATTCATCCAAAGACAGGATAACAAACCACAAAGGCAATAAAGGGCTTGAGAAAGGTGGTGGAAACTTGGATATGAATATTGTACACATGGAAGTTGATGATTAAATTTGGATGTTGCTGCTAAGGGGTACCATTAGAGATGGAGGACGAAGAATAATCATAGAATCTTACAGCATAGAAGGAGACCATTTGGCTCATCGGGTCTGCACCAATCACAATCCCACCCAGACCCTATCCCCATAACCCCATGTATTTACCCAATCTAATACCCCAACAGTAAGGAGCAATTTAGCGTAGCCAATCCACCTAATCCACAGATCTTTGGATGGTGGAAGGAAACTCACACAGACATGGGGAGAATGTGCAAACTCCACACAACCAGTGACCCAAACCAGGAATCAAACCTTGGTCCTTGGCACAGTGAGGCAGCAGTGCTAACCACTGTGCCGCTATGCTGCCTCACAATGAATCCTTCAAGGATTCCTAAACTGATGATAAGGGATAGAAATGAAAGCCACTGTTAGAGGTACTTTGGCTACAATAGAATTGGTGCTACACGTGGATCGGTAAAGGTGAAGCAAATGAGACACACCCACCAACTGGGCAGAGGAAATAAGGCTTTGGAGGAGGGAAGTATGGTTAACCATGTCAAAGGCTACACAAGGATGGATAATGTGGCATGCTCGTAGTCAAAGAGAATCTCATTCATGCATTGATATACTGGGAAGAGCTGGAAGCTGATTACTCAAGTGGGAATCTCTCAGAGTATGTTAAAAATCTGTAATTTGATCTGAAGTTAAACCTGCAGAACAGATTGCGCTGATCTGCTAGTCCATACCTGCAAGACCTTCAGCAGTGCTAACAAATGAAAGTCTGCTTATTTGCTGTAGTCTTGAATGACATTTTTGAACTTGATCCAAGCCATTGTTCTTGAGGAAGAGCTTTCAGCACAGCACAATGTTTTGATTGTTGGGAAGGTTGTAGGTCATTTTCCCTTCAGCTTACTGCATAGTTACAGGCACTGGAAGAAGATTGGAGTTATATCTCATACACATCGACTAATGGAGAAGCTGGCACTTCACCAATCAACTCCTGAATTTGTTATTAGTAAAGCTTTTCTTTTTACATTTGATTCAAGACTGATTTTCCAACAGCCTTTCAGTTCAGTGTTGATATAGCTATTCAGGAGTGCGTGGTGACACAGTAGTTAGCACCGCTGCCTCACAATGCCAGGAATCTGGGTTCAATTCCTGGCTTGGGTTTCTGTCTTTGTAGAGTCTGCACATTCTTCCCATGCCTGTGTAGGTTTCCTCCGGTGCTCCAGTTTCCTCCCACAGCTTGCAAGACATGCTGGTTAGGTGCATTGGCTATGATCAATTCTCCCTCAGTGTAACAGGCACTAGAGTGTGGCAACTATGGGATTTTCACAGTAACTTCATTGCAGTATTAATGTAAACCTACTTGTGATGATAATAATAAATAAAAAGCAAATGAATAAAAAATAATAATTTTTCCCTGTTCTTCAGTCAGTAGGTTAGAATAAAAGGCGCATTGTAAAAAATGAACATTCAATTATCTCATAGCTAATCCTTACACTGAGGGTTGTATTTGCTTTAATTGCTGAGGTGTAACGTAACCTATTTAAGTCACAAACACTAATCCAGTGCTTGTGTACACTAGAGCAACTGCAGAGATTGGTTTTATACTGGCCCTGATATCTCAATATTAATTGACATTTTAAATTAAGTCCAGCAGTGACACCAGATCTTCCCTCATTCTGCTAGCTGTACCATTTCTTGTATCACACATGTCCCCTGCCCGCCTGGCCTCACTTTTGAGGTTGGCAGGAGGTGATCATGGATAGGCAGTGGAAACCCAGCAGGTCACCTGTTTCAGTTAGAAGGGCAGAGGTATGCCACTCTCACTGGCACCTTTCCACAACAGATGCCCACAAGATCTCCCACCAACCACTGCTGCTCCTGGCCATCATCCCCCAAATACTTCTTCCCCCCAGGGCCTTTCCACCAGTGCATTAACCTTCTTTACTACAACCTTGTGGGTCTCTCTTGCATCCCTGCTGAAAACCTCCCTGATTTTCACCTAACCTGGCTACAGAGCACAGAATCCAGGGATAGCTCAAAAAAAAAGCTTATAGTCCCAACAGTAACCAGCACTCCCGGTGGCACTGCTGAGACGTGTGTGGCAATTCTCTGAAGTGGGACATCCAGCTTCGCTGGGCTGCATTATTCACAGACTCCACCGCCTGAGGGTCGGCATATTCCACCACCTGTATAATTCTGTCTATGGAGTCTGTTATAGAATCCAAGAAATTCTGAAAATTTGAACCCATTATATCTCATTGTTGCCACTTTTAAAACCCAGGATAAAGATCATCGGGTCTGGGGACTTAGCAATCTTTATTCCATTAATTTTTCCAGCACTATTTATAGACTAATAAAATCCCTACAGTACAGATGGAAGCAATTTGGCCCACTGTGCCTGCACCAACATCAATCCCACCCAGGTCCTATCCCTGTAACCCCATTTACTCTGCTAGTCCCTCTGATACCAAGGAGCAATTTAGCATGACCAATTCACCTAACCTGCACACTTTGGACTGTGGGAGGAAACTGGAGCACCCAAAGGAAACCCACATAGATACAAGGAGAAATGTGCAAACTCCACAGTCACCTAAGGCCGAATTAGAATGCTGGTCTCTGGTGCTATAAGGCAGCAGTGCTAACCACTGTGTCACCCCTATGTTTACTAAAACTTCAAACCTCCTTTCTCGCAGCAGCATGTGTGTACCTACACCACGTAACTGTAGTGGTTCAGGACAAATAGAGATGGGCATCGCCAACAATGCCCACATCCTATGAACAAATTTTTAAAAACTCTAAGTTCCTCTTTTCCGCTGGACCATTAGTGACCTGCAGGACTGTACGCACACAAATAGCTGCCACAACTCTTCACATACTAGCAGATTCTTTTGCCTCTGTCTTATCTATGCTATACTCATTCTGACAGCTTAATGCTGATACTGGCAGCTAAAAATGGAATATGATCCACTATTCCCTATTTTACTGGTGTGATATAATCATTATCCCCTTTGATAAACAATAGTTTTGAAATTCCTTCCACACATGTGACTGAAAACATTCACCTTTTGTGTTGCAAAGTATATCGAGAATTAAACTACACATCTTGTATCTTGCACGAGTTATTTTCTCCTAATTTTTTTATTAATCTCGTGAGAAAGCAGATTGAAAAGGAAAGGAGAACAAGGAGACCAATAGTGATTCATTAGTGAGGAGAACAGACAGATGTTTCTGTGTTTGTAGATGTGGTAAGTTGCCTCCCTAGTGCCAGGGTCAAGGATATCACAGAGCGGCTGCAGGACATTTTTCTGGGAGAGAGGAACAGTCCCCTGGGAGGGTGAGGGTGGTACGGTGGCACAGTGTTATCACTGCTGCCTCACAGTGCCAGGGACCCTGGTTCGATTCCTGGCTTTGGTGACTCTCTGTCTGCACATTCTCCATGTGTCTGCATGAGTTTCCTCTTGTTTCCTGCCACAGTGCGAAAGACATAGTGTTAAGTGCACTGGCTATGCTGAATTCTCCCTCGGTGTACCTGAATAGACGCCAGCGTATGGCGGTTAGGAGATTTTTATAGTAACTTCATTCCAATATTAATGTAAGCCTACTTCTGACACTAATAAATAAACTTTAAAACTTTAAAAAGCAGCCAGACTTTGTGGTCCACATTGGTATCAATGACTTAAGTAGAAAGAGGGAATGAGATTCTACAATCAGAATTTATGGAACTAGGTTGAAAATTAGCAGGCAGGAACACAAATGTGGTAATCTAGTTTACTCTCAGTGCCACATGCAAGTGAGTACATAAATCTGAGGACAGCACAGATAAATGCGTGGCTGGAAAGATGGTGTAGGAAGGAGGGCTTTAGGTTATTGGGATATTGGGGCTGGCTCTGGGAGAAATGGCATCCGTACAAAGTGCTTGGGTGGCACTTGAATAGAGCTGGAATTTAGTTCCTTACAGGACTATTTGCTGCTGTTGTTGAGAAGGCTTTAAGTTAACGTGGTAGGAGTATGGGAATCAAGAGAAAATGTTAGAGAGGAATACCAGATGTGCAATGTATTGGGAGAGACAGAAAGCACTAGCTTAGAGAATGATAAGTTAACATGTGAATTCAAGTAAGGGAAAAAGTAATGAATTCTAAGTTAGAATTATTGTGCATGTATGTGAATGCACAAAATATTGTAACTAAGATTGGAGAGTTACAGGTGCCGATTGCATTGTAGAAATATGATGTTGCTGCGATAACAGAAACCTGGCTCAATGAAGAGCAGGACTGGGTGTTAAATATTCCTGGGTGCAAGATATTCAGAGAAGATAGGAAAGAAAGAAAAGGAGGAGGGGATGACAGTGTTAATTAGGAAAAGCATTGCAGTGCTGGAGAAAGAAGGTGTCCCAAAGAATTCAAAAGCAGATCTAATTTGGCTTGAGCTAAGGAACAAAAACAATTTAGACAGGGACAGTGGTAGTAGTGGTGAGGAGACACAGTGGCACAGCGGTCAGCACTTCTGCCTCACAGTGCCAGGGACCCGGGTTCGATTCTCAGTTTGGATCACTGTCTGTGTGGAGATTGCATATTCCCCCCCGTCTGCTGGATTGCCATGCTAAATTACCCCTTAGTGTCAGGAGGACTAACTTGGGTGAATATGTGGGGTTATGGGAATAGGGCCTGGTGGATTGTGTTCAATGCAGACTCAATGGGCGAATGACCTCCTTCTACACTGTAGGGGTTCTATGATTTTAATGTAAATGATGGAGAAGGGCAGATGTTCCTAGATGGGGTTCAGGAAGATTTTCTGCAGCATTACGTGTCCAGTCCAACAAGGAAAGACGAACTGTTGGATCTGATGCTTGGGAATGAGGTGTGCCAAGTAGATGAAATGTGAATAGGGGCACATTTAGGAGACAGTGATCATTGTATCCTAAGATTTAAAATAATGTCGGGAAAGTACAATGGGCAATCAGAGTAAGAATAATTAACTGGGGGACAGCCAACTTCAAGGGGCAATATTGGTTCGGCACGATAGCACAGTGGTTAGCACTGCTGCTTCATAGCTCCAGGGACCTGGGTTCGATTCCCGACTTAGGTCACTGTCTGTGTGGAGTTTGCACATTATCTTCATGTCTGCGTGGGTTTCCTCTGGGTACTCCGATTTCCTCTCACAAGATGTGCGGGTTAGGTTGATAGGCCATACTAAAATTACTCTTAGTGTCCTGAGCTGTGTAGGTTAGAGAGTTAGCAGGTAAAAATGCAGGGATATGGGGTGGGGCCTTGGTGGGATTGTAGTCGGTGCAGATGGGCTGAATGGATTCTTTTTATACTGTAGGATTTCTATGATTCTAGGATGATTTAATGGAACTGGGCCAGTTAGATTGGAATGAAAGGTTGGCAGGAAATTCTGTTGCTAAACAATGGGCTACCTTCAAAAAAAAGAAATGGTCTGGACATAGTCAAGATATATTCCCTTAAAGGTGGGACATACCAATCCAGAGCTCCCAGGATGAAAATGAGACATAAATTAAGATAAATAAGGAAAAATGATACCAGGTAGAAAATACAATTGAGAACCAAAAGAGTACAGAAGATTCAGAGGGGAGGTGAAAAAGCACATTGGAGAAGTGAAGAGGGATTATGGGGAAAGATTGGCAGCCAACATAAAGGGAAAACCTGAAATCTTCAGTCAGCATATAAATATTAGAAGAATGGTAAAAGGAGGAATACAGTTGATTAGAAACCTAAAGGGGAATTTAGAAATGGACACAGGGAGCATAGCTGAGGTATAATATTACTAATAAGGCAGATGCTATCCAGGTCATGTTGAAAAACAAGGAAACTCTGTTCCTAGAAGGGTTCAAACTTGATAAGGAGGAAGTGTTGAATAGACTGTTGGTTCTTAATGTTGACAAGGCACCAGGACAGATGAAATCCAATAATGCATAAGGAAGATGTGCAGGATACAACTTTCACACAGAGAGGGGTGGGTGCCTAGAATACACTGCAAGAGGAGATAATGGAAGCAGGCACGTCGATAACATTTAAGAGGCATCACAACAGACTTGTGAGAAAAGTTTTTGTTCATGGAATAAAGGTGATGGTAGCAAAATGAATATAAAATTGGCTGAATAATAGGAAGTAGAGAGTAATGTAAATGGATATTTGTTGAGCTGGGGAAGGTTTGTACTGATGTTTCCCAATGGTTGATATTAGGACCCTAGCTTTTTCTGTTAGGGTTCTCTTCTTAATTGAGTTCAAATACAAATAGCACTACTTTCAGCATCAGTTTAGTTGCAGGAGTTGCCAGAAAGTTGAATATTTAGACATCAGTCTGCCTTTGATTATTAATTCCAGGTTTTTTGTCAGTGTTTACTCCCTTATCTTTCAACTCTCCTGAGATATCCACAAGGCAGTAAGCTATTTTCCCAAAGCTGGGAGTTTAGTTCAATGCAAAGCGTGTTC
This sequence comes from Sphyrna mokarran, assembly GCA_024679065.1. Taxonomy (NCBI): domain Eukaryota; kingdom Metazoa; phylum Chordata; class Chondrichthyes; order Carcharhiniformes; family Carcharhinidae; genus Sphyrna; species Sphyrna mokarran. Next base: position 28,087,286 of record JAGIQG010000009.1, read on the forward strand.
ACATGCTAGTGGGTCTACATGGTGCATGTCTGGAGACCTAGCATCAGAGTTCATCAAAAGATTTAGCCGGGGGCCAGAGGGACCCAGTTTCCATGTATTGGCAGGGAGAGACTTAACACATTTTGTTCTTTATTTTGCATTATAAGCTGAAAATGAGAAGCAAACTAGCACGCAATAGCAGAAAGGACACTAACTTTCTTCAGCCACACTGGACACACTATATTGACCTGTTGGACATGCAACATGTTTACCCTGCATACATAGAACTGTTTCTCCCTAAACAGTTTACAGCACCAAGCTTAATACTCCAGTCTATTTGTGCCATCCCAAGGTCAATTAAGCTCTGTAATATTCCTGTTTATAGATTTATAAATTAGATGCCAGCGTGAAAACTATCAAGTTAATGCCATAAATATGACAGAACATAATTTCACACTATTTGAGCCCCGATTATTATTTTGAAGGAATATCAAATATTGTTTCCCAATAGTCACTTGTTGGCTCCTGTCCCACAATCCTCCATTACTGTTAAATTTGGTTCATTCCCACAGAAAGAAAATCTTGTATTTATTCAGCACTTTTCATGATTTCTGGATGTCCCAAAACACTTCACAGTCAATAACGCGCTTTAGAGGTGTAGTTAACTGTTATAATGTAAGGGAAACTTGGCTGCCAATTAATGCATAGCAGGATCCCACAAACAGCAAAGAGATAATGACCAGGTAGCTGCTATTTTGCTGATGTTATTTGAAGGATAACTTTTGTCTAAGACATTGGGAGAGCTAACCTATTCTCAATATTGCCACTTAAGGCTTGATCTTGAATGAACATCTTTCTGAAAAACTATTCTGAATGTGCAGCATGCCCTCAGTGTTGCATTGATGTATCAGCTTAGCTGATGTGCTCAAATCTCTGGGTTTGATCCACATTCTTCTGACTTAGAGGTGAAAGCCCTATCACTGAGTCAAAGTTGATGCCATCTTTGCTGCCCATTCTATAGTTTATTTATTAATGTCACAAGTAGACTTATATTAACACCGCAATAAAGTTACTGTGAAAATCCCCTAGTCGCCACACTCTGGCGCCTGTTCAGGAACACTGAGGGAGAATTTAATACGGCCAATGCATCTAACGAGCACATCTTTCGGACTGTGGGAGGAAACCGGAGCATCCGGAGGAAACCCACACAGACACATGGAAAAAATGCAAACTCCACACAGACCCAACCTGGGAACCAAACCCTGATCCCTGGAGCTATGAGGCAGCAGTGCTAACCACTTTGCCACGGTGCCTTCCACTTCCTTAACTCGCATAAATCCCAGCACACTTGTATTCGCTAAATTTGGATCCTGGCCCAACTTTGTCCTTCCTTATATCTGTAACCTCCTCAAACCATGCTACCCTTAGATGCCTCTGCACTCCTATCCTGATTTATTGCCCATCCCCAATTTTCATCACTCTGTCATTATTGACAGTGCTTAGCTACCTGGACCCTAAGCTCTGGAATTCCTTCCCTAAAATTCTTCACCGTTGTACATCCCCCTTCTCTTTTGGACAATTTCTAAGTCCTATCATCATGACCAAGTATTTTTGGCACCTGTTTTGGAGTTCCTTTATTTGACTCAGTGTCAGATTTTGTTTAAGAACAGTCTCATACAGTGCCTGGGTCATGTGACCATATTAAGAGGAATAAAGGAATGTTGTTGTTGAATGGTGCTGCTGAATCATCAGCATTGACACAGCAATGAAAGTCAAAGGAAGAGTTTGGCTGAGGTTTATTGTGCTTCAAATGGAACTCTTGTTTCTTCAGACAAAAGAAGTAAAATCTGTTCCAATTCTATGGCTGTATTTGAATAGATCAATTGTGACTGTGTAAGTACAATCAAATTGCACAAATGAATCTCCCACTGTTTGGGTGGGCTGTGTTTTGTATTGTAATTGTTCTGACGAGGGTGGATCTGTAATAGAGAGTTCTGTGCTGAATTCATCCCATTGGCTGATCTGGTAATGTCACTGCTGTTACAGGATTTGTGTCTCTGTCATTATTAACAATCTGCATCATTGTGACTATATCTTCTTTGATGTTTTGGGATGTTTCCAAAATCCAACATATTAAAAGCCAACATTGCTTATAATGTATGTTGGGACGCTGCAGTTGGAACCGGGAAAATAGATGCATCCTGGCCCTTTATCTGCATCCACCGCTCCCCGCCCCTCCCGCCCCACCCTGCTGACGTTTGGGGACCAACATGACAAATTTTCTTTTTTTCCTCTCACTTTCTTTCTTCTCTCTTCTTTGCTGTCTCTCTTTCTTTCCTCGGTTCGCTAGTTTATAAGCCTGAGCTGCATGGGCACTCATTTGGTTCTCCAACAGCATTCCTCTACCTCTTTGTTTTTTATATTTATTACTGTCCTTATCAGTGCAATTGGCCGGGTTGGGTGTCGGGGTTATCACAGGCTTGTCCCCTGGCCATGGGGAGCCCTGTTCCCAGTCGCATTGGAATGTACATGCCAGCATGTGTATATCTGTATCTGTGTTTGTTTACAATGTAAGATATAAGAAAATTTTCTATAAATATAGAAACATAGAAGCATAGAAAAACCACAGCACAGTACAGGCCTTTTGGCCCAGAAAATTGAACAGAATATGTCTTTACCTTAGAGATTACTTGGCTTATCAATAACCCTCTATGTTACTAAGTTCCATATACTTATCTAAAAGTCTCTTAAAAGACCCTATCAAATCCACCTCCACCACCGTTGCCGACAGCCCATTCTGAGCACCCACCGCTCTTTGAGTGAAAAATTTACCCTGACATCTCCTCTGCACCTACTCCCCTGCACCTTAAACCTGTGTCCTCTTGTGGCAACCATTTCAGTCCTGGGAAAAAAACTCTGACTATCCACTTGATCAATATCTCTCAACATCTTATACATCTCTATCAGGTCACCTCTCCTCCTTTGTCTCTCCAAAGAGAAAAGACCAAGCCCCCTTAACCTATCCTCATAAGGCATGCTCCCCAATCCAGGCAACATCCTTGTAAATCTCCTCTGCACACTTTCCAAGGCTTCCACATCCTTCCTGTAATGAGGCGACCAGAACTGAGTACAGTACTCCACGTGAGGTCTGACCTGGGTGCTATGTAGCTGCAACATTATCTCTCAACTCCTAACTCAATTCCTTGATTGATGAAGGCCAGTACACCATACGTCTTCTTAAACACAGCTGCAACCTGCGCAGTTGTTTGAAGTGGCTCAAAAAAAGATATTTTTTTAAAAATCAAAAAGAGCCAACATTGCTGGCTTGTTTAAGTGGGTTGAGAGCTGCCTACTTCCACAACCAGAAGACCCGAAGGAGCTCAGAATGCTCCGAGCCTTAAGGGTGTGAAGTTCAAGACTCTACTCCAGGAACCTCAGCATAAAATTGAGCCTGAAATTTTAGTTCTATTGGGAGGTAACTGCATTCCAGATACAACATTAAACTGATCTCCTGTCTGCTCACTTGGGTGGGTCATGTCATGGTGCTATATCCAAATTGAAAGGGGGATTTCATCCCAGTGTCCTGGAATAATTTTTATCCCTTATACCAACACCTTAAAAAGAGATCAGCTGGTTATCTCCATAGTGCTGTCTGTGGGATTGTGCTGTATATAAATGGAGTGTCGCATTTACTTTACAAGAACAAAAGCAATAACTTTCCTTCACATAGTGCCTTCACTGTAATAGCACACCCCAACATGCATATCAGCGTCATCAAACAAAACTTGACGCCAAATTACATAAGAAGGCACTGGAACAGGTGACCAAAAGCTTGGTTAAAGATGTAGGTTTGGGCAGAAGTAATCAAATTTAACCCTTCAATCAGATCATGGCTGATCTCCCCCTGGTCTCAAATCCACCTCCAAAATGGTGGCATAGTGTGCAGTATTGCTGCCTCATAGCACCAGGGACCTGGATTTGATTCCCACTTGAGTTACTATTTATGTAGAGTTTGCAAATTCTCCCCGTGTCTGCGTAGGTTTTCTCTGGGTGCTCTTGTTTCCTCCCACAAATCCAAAGATGTGCGGATTAGGTGGATTGGCCATGCTAAATTGCCACTTAGTGTCGGGGGAGCAGCTAGGGTAAATACATTGGGTTATGGTGATATGGCCTGGGTGGGACTGTGGTCGGTACTGACTTGATGGTCCAAATGGCTTTCTTCTGCACTGTAGGATTCTGTGTCTATGAAGTCTTTGTCTTAAATCTTTAGTTACAAAAAAAAGCTGTCATTTGTGAATTTCGAGAGAACAACTTCATAAGTAAGGAGGGATTTAAACATGAATTCCAGGAAAGAACAGCAAGGGCAACAAGTTCAAGTCGTTTAAGGAAAGTTGAGATGGGGTTGTAATTTGCAGGAAAACTTCTCCAATCAATATTCCTTCCAAGCAGGGCTGCTTGCTGGGAGTATGGGATCAATTATTTTATCCTTGTCTTGGTGGAATAAAGTGGTTTGAAAAATATGTTTTGTGTTTCCTGGTCTGACAACTGCTTTAACTTTTCTCTTCCTTCTCTCTGCGTCAGCGAGGCCATGCTTGTTCCAGCGGTTACTTCTGTCTTCTGATTCAAAGCTACATCACAGCTCAATCTAACGTGCTAAAATATAAAAGATAAGGATTTCATCTCAAAATCTATATTACAAGAGGAGGCATCAAAGGGTATTCCATAGAATGCACTTTATTGGCTATTCAGCCCAAATAGTCTGTTATTTTTGCTCCACACATGTCTTTTCCCATCCTCTTTCACTCTATTCTTAACTTACAGCATTTCCAAACCATTCAGTAAATTAAAGGTTAAAGTTTGCCGTGCAAAAATGATGTGTTCCTACTTATTTAGCAAGGCCAATGTTTCAATGCTTTATACTTTGGTTTACACCTTACCGAATCACATGGAGAATTAGACGTGTTTTGTTTATAAAACACACATAACCTTAGCAACATTCCACTCCAAATTCTAGGTCGGTTAATAATTCTGCCAAGTAAATAGTATTCAGTGACAAACAAGTTAATAAATCAAAAGGTGCTGCTATTTGAACAGAAGCAGGTGTGGAGAGAGCTGTTTTTGTCACATTTAACCCCCTCGAGCCTATATGGTGATTTGCATGCAAAGAGGCGTCTGAGTGTAGATGGCCTTGTGTTCAAGGGTTCTGGTCTTGCTTTTGGAAACTTGCACCATTCTTCATATAAAGAGTTGCGCTGGGGTTAAAGGAGGGAGCTTAGGTATGTGCTGTCGGCTTTGCTTCTCACACCCTTCCTTGCGCATACCAAAAACATGCTATTTGGAAAAGAGTCAGCCAGGGGAATGGATTACCAAACATATACACACCCCAAACTGGCTCATCGATTCAAGTCACTTAAGGCAGCTTTATGAATTAGCTTTGAATTGCTGACCCGCCTAAACTGAGTAAACAGGACTATTGACACTAAATCATGGGTCACAGGGTCAATGTACATCTATATCTTGGGACATGTGGCCTTTCCTGTGAGTCAAGACAGTTATTTTGTACTCTGTGGAAATGTGCTTTAAGGTCACACACAGCATCAGAAATGTGCCACAATTGGCTGAGTATTATATGGATACAATACAAGTGACACAGATCAATTAATTGGGAAAACTTTTTTTAAACTATTAACAGTTGTTTCAGAGCATCTAATACTGTTTAATTTTACATATTGATGTCCAAGGAAAGCAATCAAAAAGACCCAGAAAAAGGCAAGCTATCTCTTCAGAACAGAAGTAGCTCCGATTCTCTTTCCGTCTGTTAACATCTATGGAACACAGACTTCTTGTGGATATGAGTTCATTGCCCATAACAACAGCAATAACTTAGTTTATATAGCAACTTCAATGCAACAACATGCTTCAAGGTGCATCTTGGGCTGAATTCAGGTAAAATTTGACATCAAGTCCAGATTACAAACATTAAAATAGATGAACTAATGTTAAAGAGATAGGGGTAAAGCAGAAAAAGAGAGTGAGAGAGAGAAAGAAAGAGATGGAGAGGTGTAGGGAGGAAATTTATAGAACTTTGGACCTAGGCAACTGAAGATTTAGTTTGGGTGAGTAAAATGAAGGTTGGATCTGAGGAATGCAGAGTTCCCGGAGGATTGTAGAGCAGGAGAAGGTGCAGCTAGGTAGCTTAGTCATTGATTCAGATGAGATCATCTATTACATTCAGATTTGTCATAATGAGTGGGAAGCTAAAATGCTAAGCCAATGCAGTAGAGGGTGCTCTTCTCTGGCTGTTGTTAAGTACATTGTTGGGGACAGGATTAGTGCAGTTTCCCACACTTTTCCAGTCACAAAACCCTTCTGACCTCCCAAGAATACTGACGGAACTTTGAAGAAATATGTTTATCATGTTGAATAGTTAAATCGCATGAAATGATTACTGTGCAACAGGTACAAATATTAAAAATATTATAAAAGTCTTTTCTATTTCTTATATCTATACATTTATTATAATTAAAAAGTTACAATTAAGGGTTAAAGTTTGCTGTGCAAAAATGATGTGTACCTAATTCAATAATTATTTCCAAGTCTTAACTTCTCTTTCATGGGAGCAGTGATGCTGACCTTTTGCTCACAAATTCATTTAGGACAGAGAGTGCTGTGGTAGAGCTGGATTCTCATTTCAGAGATTCTACACAGAACCATACCAAGAAGAAGCACACACACTCACCTCTCACTCTCACAGACACTCACCTCTAATTCTTCCACATATACTAGCCTCTCTCTCACACACACACTCACTTCTCTCAGATACATTCGCCTCTCTCACATACACCTCGCACATACCTCTCACACACACACTCATGTCTCTCATGCACACTCACCTCTCAGCCTCACACTCACCTCTCTCTCACACGCACACACTCTCACACACTCATTCACCTCACACGCACACATTCACCTCTCGCTCTCACACACATACACTCACCTCTCTCATGCAAACCTCTCTCTAACACACACTCATCTCATTCACACATAAATGTTCACCTCTGTCACACATACAGACACACAAACCTCACACACACGTGAATCTCACCCAAACACTCATTTCACTCACACATGAACCTCACTCAACGTTCAACTTTCTTGAACATACAGACACAGACCTCTTTTTCTCTCTCTCACACATACACACACACACACATGCTTCTCTTTCTCACACAAGAGGAAAGACCACATGACACCAGGTTCTGTGCAACAGGTTTATTTGAAATCGCAAACTTTCAGAACAGCTTTTGATTGGCACCACATCTACAAACATCCATTCCCTCCACCAATGATGCTCAGTAGCATCAATGTATATCATCTGCAACAGCCAGTCCATCTGGAAGGACAAGGACAGCAGACATATGGGAACACCACCACCTGCAAGCTCCCCTCCAAGTCATCCTAATTTGGAAATATATCACTGTTACTTCACAGACATTGGGTCAAAATCCTGGAATTCTCATTCTAATGGCATTGTGGGTCAACCCACAGCCAGTGGACTGCAGCACTTCAAAAAAGCAGCTCACCTCCACCTTCTCAAGGGCAACTAGGGATGGGCAATAAATGCTGGCCAGCCAGTGATGCCCATGTCCCACGAATGGAAATAAAACTCACCTCTCTCTCACATACAAACACATACACACACATATCTCTCCCTCTCGTTCTCTCACACACACACACACACACACACACACACACACACACACACACACACACACACACAAACCCACCTCTCACTCTCTCACACACATTGACTTCTCTACCTCCCTGAGACACACATTCCCCTATCTCTTTCACGTACACCCTTCTCTCTCACAAATTCCCCTTTGTCTTGCATGGATACGCACACAGACACACACACACACACACCCCTCTCTCTGTTGCATACCCCTCCCTCTCTGTCACATCACTATCCCCTGCACTCTAGAACCTTTCAATACTGTTTTCTGACAACTTGAAGCATGTTAGTGTTTAAATGAGGGTGTATTGTCAACAGTTGGAACATCTGACGCAGTCAACTGCAAAAGAAACTACAGCTCATGTTAAAATGGTGCAACCCTTTAGCCTATAAGCCAACCTGCAAGCTGACCCAATGCTTGAATCAAATTTATTTTCTCCATTTTAAGGCCCAGTGTAAATAATAACTGAGCATTTCCTTTGTTTAGAAAATTTCCCATTAATATTTTGCTATTTGTACATCATTGCCATATTGGAGTGAGTCCACATGTTGATTTTAAATAAATGTACACTGAAATAATATTCTGAATGTGTTAATCATCAGCTGCAGGAGGAGGTTCACCAATAGCATCTCAAGGGAAACTTGGAATAGGCAGTAAATGCTGACTTCTCCAGCATTTCTTGACAATGAATTCAAACAAAGAATCCAATATACATCATAATTAAGCTATGTTTTGTTTGTTTGATAATGTTTTATGTTTACTGTTGTGGAATTTGCATTGGCAGTGTTTATTAATGTGTCTGTACTGAGCCAGCAAATGGGGGAATTGAAATTATCCCAATTTAGATGATAAGAATATGTTATCTGATCTCTTGATTGTAGATGGAAAGTTATGGGTTTTAATCTCTTGTCAAGGTTCGCCTGGTCTTCTATTTGATGACTACCATTGAAATGAATACCGTTGACTTTATCATGGAAGCAAGGAATCAGAGAATGATACAGTGACCATTCAGCCCACCGTGCCTATACTAGCTCTTTGAAAGAGCTACTCAATTAGTCACATAATGGACGACATGGTTAGCACTGCTGCCTCACAGCACTAGGAACCCAGTTTCAATTCCTGGAGTCTGCACATTCTCCCTGTGTCTGCATGGGTTTCCTCCAGTGCTTCAGTTTCCTTCCAAAGACGTACTGGTTCGGTGCATTTGCCATACTAAATTCTCTCTCAATATATCCAAACAGACGTTGGAGTGTGGCAATTAGGGAGATTTTCACGGTAACTTCATTGCAGTGTTAATGTAAGCCTATCAATGACATTGATAACTAAATTTTCCCAATTGCCCTGCACTTCCCCCTTCCAAATATATATCCAATTTCCTTTTGGAAGTTACTCTGGGGATAGCCAGATGAATCAAAAGGCCTTTTCTGCTCATGTACGTTGTAATAGTTTATGGATTCACCTTGTACAAAATGCCAAATTAAAAGTTACATTTCTGGAAAAGCTGCATTCTATACAATATATTGATCTGGATTTTGAGATTAGAATAAAACAGGCTGTCAGCATTCAGTGTTATTAAGTAGTAAATCTGATAGCAACTTCTGTTATTTGCAGCGAAACCTGGCAAATAACAAGTTGCTGCCAAATTTGTTAACTCCTCCAGAAACTTTGCTACACTTACCTTGTGAAGGGATTCAGCATTTAAACACATGTAGTTGCCGTACTTACCCACTTGTTCTTACTAAACAAAACCAAAGTGGTCATGCTTTGTCCATTCAAGTGCTGGTGTATTTTTGACAGAATAAGTTATAACCTCTTTCGGGCACGGAAAATATAATTTTAGCAGTGTGAAATCCTAATCTTTCAGCTTTTAATTCACATTGGAAATCTTAAAGAAATGTAAAAATTATTTCATTTTTACTTTGTTGTGTTTTTGGTCCTGATACTTTATGGGATCAAAAGATACATAAGTACACACAGGAGGTGAAAAATATTGCAACTATTTTTTATTGCTGTCACAGTCAGACTAATAAGAAAGGATTTATGATTGCACAATGCACTGGCTTGCAAAGTACAGCAAGTCCGATAAAACATATAACACATAGCACATTTCCTCTCTTATCACTCTTAGTCCCATTTTTTTCTTCCCTCTCTTTCTTTAGCTTTCTATACATGATTTTGCAATAAATTAACTAGTTTATCTAATGTTTCCTGGCTCATACTCTGTGGGCAGAATTTTTTCTTTTGGGACTAAGTTCTGTGGTGGGGGTGAGAACGGGGAGTTTCTCACTGCAGAGACTGCAGACCATGTTGCGGAATCCTATCCTGATGAATTATGCAGTCCAGGGTTTCCTGATGTATCATATGGCAGGGCAGACTGGATATATGTGCTTTGCCATCATATCCGTGTGCCATATTTAAAAAGTGATGGGCAGTGACTGATCCAATATTGAAGATTGAAGATGGATGTCTTGGAAGATCCTGAAGTCAGAAGACACGGATTGTAATTGCTCTGCTCATCTACTCTATTTGGTGATCCTGTATCTGGTCGCTGAAGGCCTCCATCTTCATGTCTGATCTCCACAAGCGGCATCAAGAATTCTTCAGGTAAGTGTTGACATGTTCATGCCATATTGGGTCAGATGTGTTTTGGTTCTGCATCCCCCTGCTGTGTAGGGGGCATAAGGGATGGAGCAAAATGATTTCAATCAGGCCTTCAGCTGCCTCTTATTAATAGGATGTAAATTGGTTGCATGCCAGGTGCTGGCAGGGATGGTAATCCACTATGGCAGGTGAGAACTTGCTCTCATCACTTTGTTTCATCTGCAATAAATCCACTGTGGGGTATTGTGTGAGAGGGAAGGTGAGGGGGGGAACGAAATTCTATCCTGCATAGAATAAGGATTCTTTGTTTTGACTGGTTAAAAAAGACACAGTAGTTTGCCCTGTCCATAGGGGGTCCCTTGTGGAGCATGGTGTGATGCACTGGACACCTGATGATCGTGGGTTGCTTGACATGAACCCTTAGTTGGATTGCAGTAAATTTAATGACTGAAGAGTACCATTCTGTCAATGTTGAGTATGAAATCTGAATCGTTATTCAAAGAGTAGACAGCCTGGGGCAATGTCATGAATTAATTCAGATCAGGGCATGTTATTTAACTCATATTCAGAAAGGTCTGAAATCGCCTCCCATTGCAGCATTTGGCACTGAAGTGAACGCAGAATTTTCATCTCAATAACGATATTGGAAAATCCATTTTGTATGTTGATCAGTGTTCGTATGGTATCAGCTCTGACCTTGTCTTTCACACCTTGAACCCACTCCTTTTGTTCAAATCATACAATATGCGATGAGGTAATTTTCCACAATTACTTTTTCCATAACATTGCCATGCACTGGAGGTTTACATGGCATCACAGGTCTGCGGTAGCTTCCGGCTTGCCATTCACTTTGGAGAAGCTTCATCATGCTTGTATTGTTCCTTTTAGTAACCAGGAAGGCAGGCAAATAACAGAGGAAATGACCAGAAACAATATCAGCCGGAACGTTTCAATTATTCTCCTGCAATCAAAAGGCTCATCAGCAGCTAGAGATTATTGTACAAATAATTACACAATTGGATTTTAGATAAGATTCTATGCACATGTTTGGAGAGCATAAGTCCTCATTCGTAAACCAGACAGTAAGGTAGAACATTATCCATTTCATATATTGAAGTGTCGTTTTTTATATTTTTGTAGAGTATTTCTCTGCCTGTTAGGTATGAGGGAAAGGAATAGAATATTTTTCAACCCAGTATTAGCACTGAGATGCTTTTAGTCATGGGCATTTGCAACACAAGACATGTCATGCTTTTCCCTCAGATGAGCCTTTGTCTCAGACTCAGAAGAGAATCCCCCCAGTTTGGGCATGTTTAGCATCTTATAGAAGTCAGGGAAATTCTTCAGCATTGGATGTTCAAGGCCACTGACTGGGAATCTACACAGACTTATCTGCATCTCTGAATTTGCATATATCTGCACTGGAAACACAGAATGCTTTGTGTGCAGTTGTCAGGGAGTCAGGGACAGCTTTTTAAGCTATCCAGGCAAAGAGCTACGGTTGACAGCTCCCAAATTTTGATTGGTCAGATTGTTCTCCTATATCAGAAACAAAATGTGAGAAATCTGACATAAAAACAGAAAATGCTGGATAAACTCAGCAGGTTTGGCAGCATTTGTTGAGAGAGAAATGATGTTGTCTGCAATTTTATGGCTGCAGTGAGGGTTTGGGGCATTATTGAGCAGGGTGAGACTTGGGGTTAAGTGAGTGATGAGGCTAACGGTCCAGGATGTCGGTTAATGAGGGCTCTCACTGCTGGGATTGACTGGTGACCTGCAGGAAATCCTTATTACAGATAGGGAGATAAAGTCCCTGCGGGAAACAGGTCAAAGACAGAGGAGTTGTGGCTTTGAGGTGCAATATTCTGAAATGGTGCACATTTACATTGACGCTTATCCTATCCCTAACTATGGTGTCTACTTTCACCCATACCCTCTCAGTGCTGTTAAGTCTTCTTAAAATTTTGTGACCTAGCCCAAATATCAGCCCAGATGTTTTCCCAGCATGCTGCGATTCTCCCAATGTGATCTGCAACTTTTGTCAGGTCATGGTGGGAGACACACGTCTGTGGCCTTGAACAAGGATTTGTGCATGCATCAGAACACACGCACATCTCCCTGAGCTGGTGATCAGTCACCGGTCAGACCACACTGGAAACCAAGCGGGAAGGCAGGTCAGTGATTTAAATCTGTTTTTAATCTGTTTTAAATATCCATATTAGTTAATTTCAGGTCCTGATTGAATCTCCCACCCCGCCAGGAGTATTTCATATCGGCAGGGTTCAGACTAGCTTTCCACGTTTGGGGAACCAGCTGGAGACCCCATTGTAATGAAAGGGGGCAATGGAGGCCTCCAGGAAGTTGGGCAGTGGGAAGGGGATGTCCTGTGGGCATGGGCACCTTGCTCCTGGCACTGCCCAAGGGGCAAAGTGCCCATCCTGGGGGTACCTTGGCACTGCCCACTGCGCACTCTTAAGGGGATGAGGCCTACTGTGGGCTGGGCCTTAGAGCGATCATTAGGGTTGCCACTCTGCATTGGGATTGGTCTGGGATGGAAGGGAGGGCAGCGATGGGGATGGTCTGCCAGGGGACGTCAGCCATGGAAGGGCTCTGACCCCGGGGAGGAGGCAGATGTGTCAGCAGTAGGGGGGGGGGGGGGGGGGGGGGGGGGGGGGGGCACGGTTTCTGCCAGGGTAAGGAGTACGGGAGGATCACTACTACTGGAGGGGTGGGGCCTGGACATCGGAGAGCTCCGAGGCTGGCCCAGGAATTGTTGTTGGAGCCGCAATTGGGCTGTGGGGAAGAGCTGGGGGTGGGGGGGATCGGGCTAGCCAACAAACGGGAAGTTGGTCGTTTCATACGTCAAGTTCCACAGCTGTCAAACTCCAGTGTGAAAACCCCACTCCCCTCGTGTTCTTAATGAGCTTTCAACTGGTAGTTCTTCAGTGTACAGATTGTAGAGATTCAGGTGTCATCGGGACCTGGAGGGGATTTGGATCGGTTTTCCTACCAAGTCAGCACTTTTGGGAGAATTGAGACCCTCAGGTGGAGGTGGTCTGCTGTCTCCTGCACCCTATAGGCTATGATGCCCTTGGCGGGGGCTGGGAGGTCTCCTCTGGAGGACCGGGGCCCGGAGGGCCCTGCCTAACTTTCACTGGCACTGATGGAACCATGCCACCCTGTTCAGCTTGCTGCTCTAGAGGTGCATCGGTGTCAGGAAGAGGGGACTCAGAAGGGCTGGAGACCACCAGAATCTCCTGGGCAGATGACCTCAGGATAGGTTCCAGCGTTTCCTCCTCCCTAGCGTTGCTCATGGGCCTCTGTGTCACTCAATTTTCTTTGGCTAGGTATCCATTGAGACAGGAAAAGCAGGGCATCCCCTGCCAGCTAAACTGTCAACTATTCTGGCCAGATTTTTTGAGACTTAAGTAAATTAAAAAGAAAGAGGTCCTATGTCATGCTTGTGGGATGGGCACTCATGAGTCTGTCCCACCAGCAACTCAGGCATCAAAAGATTGCTCTATTTAAAGGGTGCCCTGATGAAACATTTTTAAAGTTTATTTATTAGTGTCACAAGTAGGCTTACATTAACACTGCAATGAAGTTATGTGAGAATTCCCTAGTTGCTACACTCTGGTGCCTGTTCAGATACAATGAGAGAGAATTTAGCATGACCAATGCACCTAACCAGCATATCGTTTGGACTCTGGGAGGAAACCTGAGCACCCGGAGGAAACCCACATGGGGAGAACATGCAAACTCTGCACAGGCAGTGACCCAAGCCAGGAATCGAACCTGGGTTCTGGGCACTGTCAAGCAGCAGTGCTAACCCTTGTGCTGCCCAACAGCAAACACCCCATGGGCACAAAACTCCACTCTCCCCTCAAGGACATGAGACATCTATCCCATGGACACAGAATTTATCCACAGAGACAGACCTCATAGCACAGTGCTCTGGCAATGCTAAATGAAAGGACAGTCTAACTTAGGGGAACAATCTATGAGTTATGAATTAAATGTAAATGGCATATGTTGAGGGTTGAGTATAATTAAGCAAGAAAATCCCACCGGCATAGATGTCGATCTTGTTTCCTCTTCCAGCAATGTAAAGAAAATGATAGAAAACATTCATTTGGATTTTCACCAAGTTAGTATGACCCAGGAGCCCTTTAGAAATGGCAAGTGGATACCGATTCTGGAATTCCCAATCCGATTCCCAGGCTGTCTGATTTTCAGGAAAGATTGCGGGTCGGTTCCTGTCAAAAGCCCACATCCAGCACTCCTGGCCTGGTCGGTTTCATCACTGAGATCGGCATGTCTAACACTTCTGCAGGTTTTATGGTGCAGATTTAAAGAGACCTCCAGAGGAATCCGGTAACAAATAAGTTTATCTTGAGAGATAAGTTATCAAGAGAGCTTGGCATAGGAGGCATGAGGTGACATGGAGGAGGAATGTGGAGTGATTGAGGATGATGAGATGGGAAGGTGAGCGAGAAGGTGAGAAAGATACCCTTCGTGTTTGTATTTTAACTGGGCTGAAGTCCCACAGTACTGAGGCGGGAACTTAAACAGCGTATCTCTGCATTCGAGCATTGAGTCGTCTGATCCAACTCCAGCCAAGAGCCATCCAGTTTATTGAATGCTTTCTCCTGAGAAGGACAGACAAACCAAGAATTTTCCTCCCTCCTGCTACCTAACTTGAGGAAGAAAATGCAGGCCTATATGTTTGTATTCATGCACAGAGTAATTATTTCACTGTAAGAGTGTGCTTAGGGTGTTTAATTTACTTGTTATTTTAAGATGCATCATTTTTCCAATTCTTTTGTTTTCCGGGGTCTTTTGCGTGACTCCACAATATCAGATACACTCACCTCATCATAGCGCTTATATCCAGCCAGTCCCTCACATCATCAAACTGTTCCTTCATGAACTTGAGATTCATATCATCAACACTACATCCAGCATTCCACTCCCTCGTGTTGATCATACCCTGCATGACAACTTCACCTGGCATCAATCTTTTACTAAATATTTTACTAACATACTGTAGGTACTGGAAACCCAATCTAAAAATGGAAAATGCTGGAAATACTTCCAGGTCAAAAGAAAGCTTAAGAAGCTGGCTGGGATTTTCCAATTGCATTCGCATCGGCACTACTGCCAGTGAGAATGGAGAATTTGGCAACTCAGCCAAAATTTCACTCATTGCAGCGGGACTGGCAAATCCCAGTCATGGGCGAGGTTGGAGAATTCTGGCCACTAACTCTGGCCGCTGTTTGCAGATGCTCCCTGTCCTGCTGAGTATTCATGATGTGGACATGCTGGAGTTGGCTACTGAGTATTTCCAGCAGTTTCTGATTTTATCTCAGCCCATTTTGAATCTGTGACCTTATCTTGTTGTCACAGTGCAGTTTGAATTTCCAGATCAATACTTCTGCATTGCTTACAATGTTACATCCTGCCTTTTCACTGATATTGGAGAACAATTGTGTCGATCTGCAATTTACTTTTCAATATCCAAAATAACTGCAGGTTTTTATTGGCATGTATTCCTAACATGGACTAGGAGGACATCGAGGACAGAAAATCACCAGGATCCAGAAAGATTAAGTCGGCCAAAATCTTCCATCCTTGTTCACAGTTGGAAATTGGAACGCCAAATTATCCATTCTCGCTTACAATGGATCACGCCACAGACAAGACCTAAGAATCCTGCCCACAATGTGAGTGGGGTGGGGGGAGGGAGGAGGGGGGTTGGGGGTTGCAGGATCTGTGTGCCCCAGGTACTGGAAGTGGTTAGGCTCAGATAACTACTCCCCACATCAGGAATCCCCTCAGCTACTGCCTTTCATCTGCTGAGCAAACAGTTGACTGGGATCAACTAGAAGGTTGGAGCCTTTCTTATCAACTAGGTATCAGAAGGGTAGTAAGGGCTACTTTCACACAGTTACATGGCATCTGTACAGTGAGATAAGGTATGGATTCCTCAAGAGGTGTTTGCAGTCTTCTGAACATTGGCAGATCTCACGGGGAGTGCATTCTAATGTCTCTATTACTGTCCATGCTGATTTCAAATGAGCTAATGTGACTGCAGTCTCAAACATCTTTGAAGTTCTTCAAAAAGCAGCATACACGATAAGTGAATTCAATATCACTGTGGTGTTAATTGCTGGGGAGATGGTGGCACAGTAATGAATTAAAAAAAACACTTTTCTTCCCTGGCATTAACGAATGATAAACCTGTTCATAAAGTAAGATAGTTTTGACAAAGTTATAATTAGAAGAGATTAAGTTTGAAAATTGGAATATTTTGGCAGTGTTAAAATAGCCTAAACTTTGCAATTTTGCCTCACATTATATTAATTTCCAGATCACAACATCAGTGTTCAGAGAAATTTAGAATATGCAAAGTCCATTTTTAAAAACATTTACAACACTGAAAGCAGATCTGAAAAACACATAAGTATTTGTTGCTACTGAAACAATAAAGCAAAAGTAAGTTTTATGCCAAGTATAAATTATAAATATTATGAATAAAGAACAATATAGCTAATCAAGAACACATTACATGTATTCATCTCATCTGCCATTAAATTAAATGGTTTTATTAGGTGCTAATAACAGACCTTCTTTTCATCATTTGGACAGCTATATAGTCCTGGTGTAACACATGAAAGTAGTCAGTCACATCATTGCCAGCATGGTAGAATTGATACAGTGAGCAGTGTGATACAGTGCCAGACAGAACATCAAATAAACACATTGTCATAGAATCATACAAAGCCCTACTGCCCCATTGAGTTTGCACTGACATGCGAGAACACCTGAATTCCCACCTAATCCCATTTACCAGCACTTAGTCCATAACGCTGAAATTTATGATATGCGAAGTGCTCATGAGGTACTTTTTATAGGATGTGAGACAACTTGCCTCCACCACTTTCCCAGGCAGTGCGTTCCAGACCATCAACACCCTCTGGGTAAAAAAGTTTTTCCTTACATTCCCCCCTAAACCTCTTTGTGCCTCACCTTGAATTTGTGTCCCCTCATGACTGACCCTTCAGCTGAGGGGATCAACTGCTCCTTATCCAGTCTGACCATGCCTTTTACAACTTGTACACAATAATGCTCACTCACAAAATTGTGCTCCTTTGATCAAATGCACAATTTATTTTCTTATTTGTGAAAGGTAAGCAAAACTTGGAAGGATTCAGACCAAATTGAAAGTACAATGATTAACATCTATTCTTCTATATAGCTCTGAAATAATCCTTATGTTGATACTCAGGTTATTGCTTGGATTAGACTGAGTTAACAATAAGGCACCATATTTTCTCTTCATAAAGTCATTGCAGCCAGGAAGCCATAAACTCTTAGTTTTACAACCTTGTGAGTGGGCACTTGATTGTGGTCAGTTGCTCTGATATATTAAACAATACTTTAAAATTCATAAAATAAGCAGGAAAGCCAAAATTTGTGCTTGTGTTTTACTACAGAAATACAGTGAAGTATTATTAATGCTAATTATAGTTTCATTATAATAAATGTACTTTGAAAAGCACAAAACATAATTGGTTCATGAAAGCATCAAATGACACACTGTTCAAAAATAATAGTTACAGGTGAATGCAATGAAACCAATGCTCCCAGATCACAGTTCCACTCTTAATGACCTTTCCAATTGCTGTTTGAAACAATTGCTTTTGCCCGCATTCTCACAATTCTATACCATTCTATGGTGTAAATGTTGGTGTCTGAGAGTTGGCAATGTATATTTAAAATACATTCCAAAGGGCCTCAACGGATCGCTTTGTAAATATATCAGGTAGTGTGCTGCTAGATATGCAGTAGAGGCAAGCAGTTCAAATCCTGTACAGTACTGATCCCAGCAGGAAGGAACAGAAGAGCTACAATTTGGCATTGTTGTTACACCCTAGGCTAAGAATAGTTAAAGAAAACTGTAGAAAGGTTCCACACAACCTGACTATTCCAACAATAGAGAATGGGATCAGGGTGGTTTTGGGCTCAATAATATTGACTGCGTAGTTGAATATTTTGTTTACCTTCAAGCCTGAATTTCAATTGGTGCTTTGACCCCACTATGACCCCAGGTGAGTATCCTGGTTTGGGATCATTCATTGTGTAGGGGCAGGATTTCCTGATGGAATTCCTCGTTCATTATGTAGGTTAGGTTCTCAGCCAATGTTCCCTCTAAGCTGCATGGGTGGGCACCTATGCACCTACCTTATTGTTAATGTACATGTGTAACATTGTAGTGAAATTATGCTTCGGTGCCCAAAGAAATGGAGCCCAAATGAAAGGGGATAGAGGGCTCTAAAATTTACAGGGCATCTTGAATGTTAAACCTCAAACTGAGTTAATTGCTTTTGGGACTGAGAGTGACCACTCACTACCTGGTCATGAACTTCTAAAGTGACCTTCTATCACTGCCTCAGGGACTACTACCAACCTGTCATAGGATCCCTGGGAGTGGCAGTGGACTGGGTGAAAGGCTGATGGCCTCACTTCCCTGTTACAAATTACACATTGTAGATGTTAGGAGGGATGCTTGGTAATCAGTTTGATAGGGATAGGGAGAGGTGGAAGCCAGTCTCTCTGGCCCATTTTCTTTCAAGTACCTGCCTGTCCAATATGACTTTAATATGACTGCATGGATGAACTTAAAGCTCTACCAATACAACATATATTCATGACGCATGCAGACAGGAAGTTCACCCAAAAACCTTGCCAAACCTGCCAAGCAGGAGGTCACACACTTGTCAGTCCAGTGTTACAAGTAATGAGAGAAATGAGAAATAATGACACCAATCCTTTCTTTGTACTTATTGTTTGAATTTAACATTGAACTACAAAAAGCTTGATTATAGAAGATTGATAAAACTTGTGGGCTTCAATGTTCTCCAAAGCTGCCTACTAACTTCCAGTTGGGTGTTTACCACATGCCCTGTCCAATTTCTCCATTCATTTCAATCAGACAGACTATAAAGCAGACATCCAACCCAATCCCACCCAGTCTCCACCAGATTGATTGTTAATGCATGTGTGTAACATTGTAGTGAAACTACGCTTCAGTGCCTAAAAAAATGGAGCCCAAATGAAAGGGGATAGAGGGCTTTGAAATTCAGAGGACATCTTGAATGTTAAACTTCAAACTGAATAAAGATCAGATTAAGATGAGTTAAGTTAGATTCAAATTCCTACTGATCTCTGTCACAGGGAAAACAGACTTTTTTCCAATGATGTATGTTTTAATACTGAATTGTATTTGGGAAATCAAAATTAATCAAGAGAATGACAGCAGATAATACAAGTGGCACCATTTTGGGTCTCTTCTCTCCTCTATGACTCCTCTGAATTGTTTCCATACTAACTGTGATAACGCCAAGACTTGCATGGGGAAATCACTGATTGACCTCCCTGTGGGACTTGTTGAATACAAGTTCCCTGAGAATTGGTAATTAACTCACCAAGTGGAGATTGTATACCAAGCACTGTATAAAGCAGGCCCCTGTGTGGGCCCATTTTTGTTCAGTTCTAGTTGGGACTCGTTTGCGTTCACCACAGGTTGTGGTTTTATTTCACTTTATTTTGTGCAATAAAGCACTGTTTCTTTACAGCTGACTCCTGGAGTTATGATATTTACCTACTGCAGGTTTGCTTCTCATAAACAGAAACTGCAGATGGGAGAGCATTTGAACTTTGTATTGGACTGAGGTGAGAACACTACTTTGACATCGCATACATTAAAACCAATGGTAATGTCAGGAGTAATATCCCAATAGTAAGCCTGAATTTTAAACTCACTAATGTACCCTTTCTGCACCAATCATTCCATTTTTATTCTTCACATGAACGTGCTAAAAGAGCTAGTCTTCTGTGTCCATTTTCACCAGTGCAAGGCAGTTTTTTTATACTGTTAAATGTTTTGATATAGCTTTTGTGAAGTCTCCAATACAAATGACCCTGGGTCACTAGGATAGGTCAATGTTTTCATATTCACCATGGTCAGAGTCATCTAATTCAATGCCAGGAACTAGGTTGTAGTAGTTTGAGGACTTATTCATGTAAAGCCTTTGACAATCTTCCTCCTGTAACTCCTCTGTGACACTCACCAATTCTGGCTCAGCATGGACTGCCTCAACAGCATCTTCGTCCCCCACCTTATTATTGGGCATATCGAGATAAATCTTGTCAGCGCGTGTGACTGAGTCGACAGAACTGTCGAGCTTTATCTCCACCTCTTCATACAAGTCACGATTGCTCCCAAGCAATGCAGTTGAGGGACGTAACATGAGCTGGTTTCTGGCCAGCATGCTGTTTTCATATCCTGTGGGAACGGGGGTTGTCTCCGGAGTTCTGCAAGTTATATAGTGATGGTCCCCTGCATTCGAAAAGCCAGACTTCTCGATGGTGCAAATTTGATTGTCTTGTCTCATCACTTTAAAATTTGACCTTTTACTTCTCCAGCAGTAACAGCACAATACCAGAACAAGAGCTGCAATCAATGGCAGGCAAATGAAGAGAGCTGTGAGACCATGGGACCTGCAGATATCTGAGCGATGAATGGCAATGATATTCAGACCTTGCGGGTGCTTTGTTGTGTAGCACATTAGCTCATTTTCTGATTCACTGATGCTTACATTTAGAGTAATAGATTTTGCCAAACTATCATACAAGGCACATGTACACTCCAAGGTGTTATTGAAAAGAGACAATTTCTCAAGGCTCGGTTTAAAGACAGTAACAGGTATAGAAATTAAATTGTTGGAGTCCAGGTACAATTCCTGAATCTGGTCTGAAGCCTCTAAGATGTTCTCTGGTAACTGTTGAAGCTGGTTTTTCTCCAGGTGAAGGACTTTTAAGCTGGGTGCATTTGTGAGGAAGTTAGAAGGTAATTGTTCTAATTGGTTGTGGTTCAGGTATATGACGTCCAGAGAGTTTGGGGTTTCATCCACTTCATAGATCTCAGATATGTTGCAATTTGAGAGGTCGAGGACCTTGATTCCTGATAAGTTTGTGAGGATGTTCCATTGAAGGGCACCAATGGAAGAACCAGAGAAGTTTAGGCAACATTTTTCTCTCAGCTGGCTAAATTTAAAGGTCCTGAAATCAAGATTGCCATCACATATGCAGACTCCATTCACAACCTCTGGACTCCAAACAAACGCTAGTAATAGAATCCACTGGTGGAGCAATTTGCAGGACCTTGAACCTAAGAGAAACAGATCAGCACATAGTCAAATGACAGAAGTATGCCAGTGGAAAAAATGAGTATATGTGACATTCTGTTAGTTTCTTCAATGACTGGGTTAAATCTGGTTGATAAGTTAATACATTCTAACCCTGACCCTATTGCCAATTGGGCTGGTGGTGAAGCCCCCGCGATTCCTCTGCTTGGACCTCAGGTTCAATTTGCAGAACAAGCCTCGCAGATATCACTGGAGTTGTATATTTAAACAGAACCCCGCCATCACCTGCAGTTTGAAATCTCAGCAATAATCTGCACACGCATGTTCAGTGTGGCTTCTGCCAGGGTCACTCAACTCCTGACTTCGTTACAGCCTTAGTTCAGACACGGACAAAAGAGCTTAAACCCAAAGGTGAGGTGAAAATGACTGCCCTTCTCATCAAGGCAACATTTGACCAATATGTCATTAAGAAGCCTTAGCAAAACTGCCGTGATTGGGAATCAGGGGGAAAACTCTCCACTGGTTGGAGTCATATTCAGCACAAGGGTAAATGGTTGTGGTTGATGCCATCTCAGTTTCACGACATCACAGCAGGAGTTTCTCATCAGTGTCTAAGGGCCAACCATCTTCAGTTGCTTCATCAATGACTGTCCTTCCACCATTAGGTTAGAAGTGGGGATGTTTGCTGATGACTCATTTGTGACCCATCAGATTCTGAAGCAGTCTATGTCCAAATGCAGCATGACTGGAACAATATCCAGACTTGGGCTGACAAGTGGCAAGTAACAGTTATATCACACAAGTGCCAGGCAATGACCATCTCCAACAAGAGAGGATCTAACCATCACCCCTTGATATTCAATGGCATTACCATCGCTGAATCCCCACTATCAATATCCCGGGGGTTACTATTGATCTGGAAATTGAACTGGACCAGCCATATAATACTATGGCTACCTTAGCGGATCAAAGCCTAGGAATCCTGTGTTGAGCAAATCACCTCCTGGCTCCCCAAAAAGCTGTCCGTTATTTATGAGGCAGGAGTTTAATGGAATCCTCTCCAAATGCCTGGATGAATGTAGCTCCAACAACACTCAAAAAAACTCAATACCATCCATGACCGAGCAGTCCACTTGATTGCTACCCCTTTCACAAATATTTAATCCCTGGCAAATAATGCTAGCTATGAGATGCATTGCACCAAGGTTCCTTTGGCATGACCACCACCATACAGAAGGTTAACAGCTGCAGACACATGGGAACACTACTACCTCCAAATTCCCCCTTAAGCCACTCACCATCCTGCCTTGGAAATATATCGCCATTCCTTCACTGTCACCAGGTCCAAATCTCTAATCTCCCTTCCTCACAGTACTGTGGATGTACCTACATCACAGGGACTGCAACAGTTCAAGAAGACAGCTCACCACCACCTTCTCAAGTGCAATTAGAGATGGGCAATAAATGTCGGCCTAGATAGCAACGCCCACATCCTGTAAATGAATAAATTTACAGGATGTAAATTGAAAGTCAGCCAGTTTGGAGTAAGATAAGCATTGATATGAGTTCCCCATCCTATTTTAACTGTTTCTCTGTCCCCACCTCACTTTCCCCCACTTCCTCTACCCCACCAACCATTAAATTTACAGCTTCTCAGTTGGGATATGTTATGTGACACTGGAACACTAATGAGGGAAGGGAAAATTGCAAAAGTATAATTTGAATATAAAGACATATAAAATTAAAGCTTCAAAGCTACTACAATACATGCCGTCATTAGAAGGCATGGCAAACATTTCTGGCACCATCTCTTCTCTTACTATGTTAACATCATTGGCTAAGTTCAAATGTATTTTCTGATCCTGCATTTGGTCAAAGCCAATGAGTTACACTGAGGCTTCACCTGAGGTAATTTTTTAAAAGCCATCTCAGCTTTTTGGTTAAGATGAAACTCAGATCAAGGCCAGGAGAGGGTGAAATGCCTCATCCTATCAGGTTGGATCTTGTTAAATGAGCCCAAGACGGGAGCTAATGTCAGCTTGGATCTCTCTCTTGTTGGGGACAGTGATTGGGCCAAATTGGGATTTTTGATTGGAAGTAATGACTTTTTTAAAAAAAACCTTCATGGTTTAGGATATTCTAAACTGTGAACATTATTCCACTGTCTTCCTTGCATTTCATGGTGTTTGCAACACTCTTAAAAATTCATTCATGGGTTATGGGCATGACTGCCCATTCCTAAATACCCTTGAGATGCTGAACCACTTGCAATTCTTGAACCACTGCAGTTCATGTCGTGTGGTCACATCCACAGTGTTGTCAGAAGTTCCAGGATTTTGACCTAGTAAAATGAAGGAACAGTAACGACATGGTTCCATGTCAATATAACGTGAGATAAGGCCGGACTTTAAGGCCTCACTCATCCCAAAACCGTAAAATCCAACTCAACATTAATGAATCTTTCCATTGTCCACATCTTGCCCATTCTGATTCCCATGACAGGCGGGGCGGTAAAATTCCAGCGCATATGATTGGGAGGTACAGTTGAAGAAACCGGTTTAAATGATAAGATGCAATTTAAATGAAAGTCTTTCTTTTCTTTACCCAGCATTTTTTGTGAAGCAACACAGTAATGTAGAAATACCTTTGCTGCAGTATATTATTTTTACTTCAAATTTTATTAATTCAAATGATTGGGGAAATGCATTTTTTCATGAATAACTTGGCTAAGTTATTAGACAATAGATGGTGGAAATGAATCATTTTAGTCATGGTATTGTTTCAAAGGACATATATCTACAATGTCCAATGTTGGCAACATTTAAACTGCCCTCATTCACACCAACACTTCTTATCATTATAATAATATTTTTATTATTGCAATTTACTTTAAAAATAATTGAAACATTGTACTTTGCTTCCTGCTGCTTTATCAATGCCTGGATGATCCTTCAACACAGTGCAGCTCTATTGCAGAGCACCAATAAACGATAGTAAGTCTCCTAAAAAAAAATCATTATCATACCACTATGTCATAACAAGGATTATGTGTCTGATGTTTGTCCATGTAACCCAAGCTTTGATCTGCAGTTGCCATGTGACTGGTTTTACACACTGGCATTTCTCCACTAGATTATTCATTGTACATTTTTGTCAGTGTGCATTTGGAGGATAAATCCGTAACTGTACTGTGTTGGTAAAGGACTCATGGTACAGGCAGGATAATGTTTCCAGTAGGTCTGGTCTAGTCTCTATACATTGATTCAATCTGTATAAAATGTATTGTTTTGCAATTTTATTGAAACTAGAAAAATGCGTTATTTAAAAAAAACACAAATAATATTGTTTGAGTTTGTCAAATCCTTTGTGTAAGTCCAACTTAATAACAGTGCGATAAGGGCTCGATAATAATAGCACATTGAGTGAAAACTCCCTTATCTTAGCCCAACTCCCACTAGGAATTCCATCTGTACCCACACCCTTTCCTGAGGCTCAGAGAGGCACTGACGTGCATATTTCCCATAATAAACTATTAGAAACAGTTTGAACAACTCAATAAAGAAAGAGACACTAATAAAAAAACCTGTGAAACAGGAACTGGTAATGTTTAATTATTTTGGTGATCATCAAGTCAAAATAGTCTGCCACCTTTTAAAGTATTTCAGAGGAGAGGGCAACCTAGGCTAGTGACTGGCCTTCCTTCATCTTCAGTGATAAAAACAAAAGAAGTATTTCCACTTTGGATGCAGAGGGAGCTTGCGCAGTCAATGTTGTGTGCAATCAGCATGCATCTCATTTCACTTGCCCTTGCCTCACACATCAGTCATACTGGTAGGAAAAGAAACACCCAGACAAAAGTCAGCGAAACGTGGCAACCCTGCACATGTGCAAAGGTCAACAAAATGTTTCATGGACCGGACTCAGAATGCAGATGGGTGGCATGTAGCCCCCAGGCCTCAGGTTGCCCACCACATTACTAGGTGTACTTAGAGAGAAGAATACAATGATATAGCACTGCATCATTGATTGCCTGTGGGTCCCAAGGAAAACTTGTACCTCTCTAACCTTTTATTCTTTTAGCCACTTCTTGGTGTCTCAATCTCATTTCCTATACAATGGCTGAGAAGTCAGCTAGGTCAACTGTTTCTGCTAATCCATGCCTATAATATGCCTATGTCCAGATCAATCTGAGATTTTGTTCTTACTAGCGAACCTTAGATTTTGCTTGTGTGCCTCTTAACTGTCCATACACAAAACCTCTGGGTTCTTTTCATTAAAGTAATATATGCTCTTGGCCCAAAACTCTCCAACTATTTAAGTGTTTGCACACATTGGGGGGGGGGGGGTGAATTTGTAATTGACGCAACAAAGTAAGATGCTGACACAATTTAATGGTATGTGATCAAATATCGGGTGCAAAAATAAATGAATGCAAAAACATGTATCTTGACACAAAATGAGTTGCATGGCAAAAATAATTTGATGAAAGCAAATATCTGGACAAGCCAAAAATTACAGGAAACAAAGTGCTGTAAACTAATTCTGAGTAAATGATCGACAACAAAATGGAGATACTGTTACACAGAGTGAATACATGGGGAGTTGCCATAATTATCACAACAGAATACCCAATCCAAACAAGCAGAGTGTGCCATGCCTGGCAGGAGATGGGGGAAATATTGAGTATACCTCAGATTCTGAAACAAATGATATAGTTAGGGTAGGTCTGAAAAAAGTTGTCAAAACTGAAACTGTAGAACAGTTCTATTTATTGATGACCTAAACACATACCAACAAATAGCTGACAACCTACTGGACATTTACGGATGGCCCATGCAAAGTCCTCAGCTCTTTCATTGCGTATTAGGCAGATCCATATTCTAGTAGGTCTATCAATTAAAACTGCCAATTCCAAGTAAAACCTTAGCATTTTAAAAGAGATTCACAGAAACAATGGATGTAACAATATCTACCTATATAATTTAAGGGCAGAACTTGCACAAACTCAGGATAATTCAGGATAGACCCAGGATAGAATGGCACGGTGGGATAATAGTTAGCACTACTGCCTCACAGTGCCAAGGATCCAGGTTCAATTTCTAGCTTGGGTCACTGTGTGGAGTTTGCACATTCTCACGGTGTGTGTGTGGGTTTCATTCATGTGCTCGGGTTTCTTCCCACACTCTGAAAGACGTGCTGCTTAGGTGCATTGGCCATGCTAAATTCTCCCACAGTGTCCCTGAATAGGTGCCGGCATGTGGTGACCATGGAATTTTCACAGTTTATTGCAGTGTTAATGTTAGCTTACTTGTGACATTAATAAATAAACTTGTAAAAAAAACTAATTCAAACCACTTTACATCGGTTAAGAATGTCTGAAATGTAATTAGTAATTAGATATACTCTACAAAGGATTGTAGGCTATTATAATTACAGTCATTCAGAGATATGAGCATTTATTAAATTATATTTCATGGAATGAGGGTATTACTGATTAAGCCAGTGTTTATTGTCCTTCAGAAGGTAATGGTGAGTCATTTTTCTGAACCATTGCACTCCATGTATTGCAGGAACAGCCACACTATTGTTACAAAGGGAGTTCCAGGATTTTGACCTAGTGATAGTGAAACAACAACAATTTAGTTCCAAGTCAAATCTGCACTGAAATATTAGGATGCACTATGCTCATGTTTTAGGGTGGGGCTTGAATCCACAACCTAATGACTCAGCGATGAAAGTGTACATGTTAAACAAGGCTGTGACTTGTACTCCAATGCAATGTGGTGAAATTAGGGCTGCTGTAGCACATCTTTATATTGTTAATAGTATGATACATCAGTAAATAACAAATTGACATACTTAATATACGTCAGTGTATATATCAATTCCTTTATCTTTGACAACAAGCAAATGTTATCTCTTAAGAGGCAAGGGGATTGTAGTTTTTCTTCCAATTCCATGGTGGCACAGTAGTTAGCACTGCTGCCTCAAAGTGTCAAGGACCCAGAATAAATTCTGGCCTCAGGTCACTGTCTGTGTAAAGTTTTCACATTCTTCCTGTGTCTGCATGGGTTTCCTCTGGGTGCTCCAGTTTCAACCCACAGTAAAAAGATTTGAGAGTTAGGTTGATTGGCCATGCTAAATTGACCCTGATGTCAGGGGATTTGCAGGGTAAATACAATGGATTATGGGAATAGTCATTGGTGCAGACGTGATGGACTGAATGGCCTCCTTCTACACTGTAGGGATTCTAAGATTTTATGGTCAGTTGCAATTTATTTCCTGATCTATAGTTCATATGTAAATCAAGCACCTCCCAAACAGCCAATTCCAGAGAGCAATGATTGTATTTTGGAGCACTGATAAATTTATTGAAGTGGTGCTTGGGTTGCAATAGGGAAACCTCATCAATGTTTCATTTATTGGAACTGCAGCTTTCAGCATGATTTCAGCAGAGTTAAATGTGAGATCCCAGACAGCTTCAAACAGACAAAGTTGGTGCAATACTGAGGAGACAAGTTATTAGTGAAAAGTCTGAATACGCAATTGTCATTGTTGCTGTAAAGGTCACATTTGTTGGCCAGTGCTGACTTACTCCTTGTGAGCTGATCTTCACTTTTCTGTCACAACTCTTGTTTTGTTGCCATGATTTGCATTGTAACCACACAAATAGCACACAAAAAAAATCACCTACCAATGCATAAAGTGCACACATTACTGGTCAGTAGTCAAAATACCTTCCATAGGGACTTGAAAAGTGAAAGTGTTTTCATAATCGTCCCAGGGAGATGATCGGATCAGTTAATTCTCATTTAATTTTGGCAACAAATTTAAAGAGGAAATTGCTTGTCTGTTCTGCAAGGGTCTGGGAACGAAGTCCCTTGGGCCATGGGACAATGTGTTTTTAACTGAGGCTGCCTGAACCTCTTCAAATGCAGTTTGTACATAGTTACCGTAAAGATGGTGAAAATATTGAACTTATGGCAATATCAATAGCAATCAGATTAAAACAGTGACCATATTTCAAAAAGCTTCAGTTGTTGACATCCTGGGGTCATGAAAGGCACCATAGGGCAACAGAAGTTTTTCTTTCAAAATAATTTACAGTGAGAGTTTTGATTTGATTTATTATTGACATGGAGATGCTGGTGTTGGATTGGGGAGGGCACAGTAAGAAGTTTCATAACTTGGTGTTGTGAGACTTCTTACTGATTTATTATTGTCATATGTATTGGGATACGCTGAAAAGTATTGTTTCTTGCACTGTGACATTCAACACATGCATAAGGGAGAAGGAAAGGAGAGGGTGCAGAATATAATGTTGCAGTTACAGACAGGTTGAGGGAAAGATCAGCTTAATAAAGTTTAATGTTTATTTATTAGTGTCACAAGTAGTCTTACATTGTAATGAAGTTACTGTGAAAATTCCCTAGTTGCTGCTGTTTGGGTACACCGAGGAAGAATTTAGCATGGCTAATGCATGTTTTTTGGACTGTGGAATGAAACCGGAGCATCTGGAAGAAAGCCATGCAGGCATGGGGAAAACTTGCAAACTCCATACGGACAGTGATCCAAGCTGGGAATCGAACCTGGGTCCCTGGTGCTGTGAGGCAGCAATGCTAACCATGGAGTCACTCCAGTGAAGCCAAGTCAACTGGTGTTTCTCACTCAGTCCAATTTGCACATTGTTTTCTGCTATGAAAGGGCTGCATCTTGGGAGCAATTAATACTGTCAATACACAAGCACACACTACCCTCTTACTGAAACACTGACAATGGGGAAAGTGAAGAAAAACAAGCAGACTCTGCCCAGCCTGTTTCCCAGCACCACTCCCCCCCCACCCCCCGCCCTCGTCTATCTCCCACCCAAGTTTCAAACCACACAATGGTTTGTGTACAAACCAGGGAGCACTAAGTGTAGAGATGCCTTTCAGTACATATTGTGGCACTATCCAGCTGAACTCAGTGTTCATTCTCCACAGTTCCATTCTCAGTCAATCCATGGATTTGACATGGATTGCAGTCCTTTGAATATATTATCATCCCAAAGGGGCCAATGTGGGCGGAGGGTTCACGCTGTCGTCCGTTTCCTGGACTACAGGGTAAACACTTCCACTACTGGCGTTAACTTCGAGTTTTCTAACTTCCAGTCCTCCAACATGCTAATCTCAACTAAATAATATTATTTTTAATATGTACACATATATATCCAAAAATGAAATAAGCAGTGACCCAAAGTGAAACCCCCTATCTGCCCTTTGATAATAATACTGATCTCCGCTTTTGTAATCTGTAGGTTTCCCAACATGACCGCTGCTAGATTCATTACTATTCATTGCAAATTATTTAATTTGATGAGGCAAGTAAATAGAGAAGTCAACACTTGCGAGAAAAAGAGCAACTCTCTAATCGAGTGAATTTCGAAGGCTTGGTAGATCTTCATTTTAATTCGAATTTTAATGTAGGTTTGATTCGGATTGAGAAACTAAGTGGAAAGTGACACCCCGGTTCCTCCCAGAAGTAGTTATAGTATGGTAAACGTATTCAGGAAGGCCAAACGACCCCCCCAAACCCTGTTGCACGAGGTTTGCCCGCAATTTCCTCAGTCTGGTCACTTCTCTGTTCCAGTCTCAAACACCTCTCTCCAGCCTTCAGATTTAAAACCACCAGATCTGAGTTTAATCTGACACCTGACCAAAGCAGTACAAGAAAACATCTAATCCCGCAATGGGATATTTACAATCCATCATTTCTGTTTATATAATAGCAGAGTGGCAGAAGTTCCTCCTACGAGAACCCGTAATTCATAAATATATTTATTTTACTTATCCTTAACATTGTTACTTTGTTTAAATAGTTGGAAATTTTGATATTTATTTTTAATGAGTTAAGATTAAAGTACAGTACAATCGATTTGACGGGAAGATTTCGGTTTCTAAACTCACTACTTACCTTCAGTGTCTGTGCCGAACTCTCCCATTCCCACTGTCAACAAGATCAGGCAGGAGCGGTCTCGCTAATATATATATATGTGTGTGATTAGTTCTTGGTCTATGAGGTTGTTACAGCTTCACATTCTGATTTGAATATATGTTACGATGCATTTCCTGATTCAACTGATGTGGGTGTGCTGTTCCTGGTAGCTGGAGGATATTGATTGATCCAATTCAGTTGCTTTCCTCTGTGTAAGTCCCTTGGAAGTGAGCAGGTAAAGTAAATGGAACAAACATAGCCCCGAGCTCCCCTCCTCCTTCCCGCCAGCCCAGTACCTGCTGCTCCAGGGAGACACCTACAGCCAAACCTCGGTACATTCAAAGGAGGCAGCACACCAGAGGACATTGAATCCCGTCATCTCCTAGTGGTTTTATGGGCAGACTATTAATTCAGAAACTCGGCTAATGTACTGGTGATCCAGGTTCAAATCCCGTCACGGCAGTTGGTGGAATTTGAATCCAATTAAAAAAAAAACTGGAAGTAAGAATCTACCGATGACTATGAAACCATTGTTATAAAAGCCTATTTGGTTCACTAATGTCCTTTAGGGAAGGAAATCTGCCGCCCTTACCAGGTCTGGCTTACATGTGATTGCAGGGCCAGAACCACAGCAATGTGGTTAACTCTCAACTGCCTTCTAAAGGCAATTAGGGATGGGCAATAAGTGTTGGCTAGCCAGTGATACCCGTGAATTTGATTTGATTTATTATTGTCACATGTATTAACATACAGTGAAAAGTATTGTTTCTTGTATGTTATACAGACAAAACATACTATTCATAGAGAAGGAAATGAGAGAGTGCAGAAGGTAGTGTTATAATCATAGCTAGGGTGCAGAGAAAGACTAACTTAATGCAAGATAAGTCCATTCAAAAGTCTGACAGCAGCAGGGAAGAAGCTGTTCTTTGGTCAGATTGGTACATGACCTCAAACTTTCGTATCTTTTCATGAAGGAAGAAAATGGAAGGGAGAATGTCCTGGGTGCGTGGGGTTCTTAATTATGCTGGCTGCTTTGCCGAGGCAGTGAGGAGTGTAGACTATAGACAATAGATGGAAGGCTGGTTTGCGTGATGGATTGGGCTACATTCACGACCTTCTGTAGTTCTTTGTTGTCTTGGGCAGAGCAGGAGCTATGCCAAGCTATATACAACCAGAAAGAATGCTTTCTATGGTGCATCTGTAAAAGTTGGTAGGAGTCGTAGCTGACATGCCAAATTTCCTAACTCTTCTGAGAAAGTATAGGTGTTGATGGACTTTCTTAACTATAGCACCAGCACGGGGAGACCACGATAGTTTTTTGGTGATCTGGACACCTAAAAAATGTCCAATGAACGAATAAAAAAAGTATTCATGCCGGGTTTGAAATAAGTGACGTTTTTAAAAACGCATTTCACCTCCCTAAAAGGAGTTACAACCTTCTAAGTGGGATCCTCCCTTAATTACCCAGACAGGGGTCAGCCTGTGTAATTTGGTACCTCAAAAAGTAGTTGAGGCCAAAAAAAAAATGAATGTTTTCAAACAGCAGTTAGACAAAGCAACAGAACAGAAAATGCTGGAAAATCACAGCAGGTCTGGCTCTAGTCTTTCCCTACAGATGCCATCAGATCTACTGAAATTTTCCAGCATTTTCTGCTTTTGTTTCAGATTCCAGCATCCGCAGTATTTTGCCTTTATCTGAGTGTCAGATATAGCGCTTGAGGCAAAGTGGATCAAAGGATATGGGGAAAGGTGGGATTGAGCTGGATGATCAGGCTCAAAGGGCTGAATGGCCTCCTCCTACTCCTACTTTCTATGTTTCTAAATTAAGAACTGCCGCTGTGAAATGCAGAGTCACAGACAGTGTAGGAACAGGAGTAGGCCATTCTGCCCCTCAAATTTATTCCATCATTCGGTCAGACTATGGTCGACTTGTATCTCAACTGCATTTTACTGCCATTAATTCATATCCTCTGAAACCCTTACCTACCAAATATTTATCCTTCTCAGTTTCAAAAAAGACAATTGACCCAGCATCTCCTGCCTCTGAGGGGTGAGGATGTTCAAAACTGTCTTAGTGGCTGAGCGAGCTGTTATTTTTTGAAGGTGCCTATGTTTTGGATTTCCCCACCAGTGGAAATATTTCTCTGTACCTATCTTATCCCATGAATGAAGGCTAGTCCATCAGCAAACCAACCTCCCATCCATTGAGTCCATCTATACTTCTCACTGCCTCGGAAGAAAAGCCAGCATAATCAAGGATCTCATTGATCCTGGACATTCCCTCTTGCATCTTCTTCCATTGGGAAAAAGATACAAAAGTCTTAGGTCACATATCAAACAACTCAAGAACAGCTTCTTCCCTGCTGCCATCAGACTTTTGAATGGACCCTCTTTATATTAAGTTGATCTTTCTCTATACCCCAATTATGACTGTAACATTACATTCTGCACCCTCTCCTTTCCTTCTCTATGTACAATATGGTTCGTCTGTATAGGGCACGGAACAATACTTTTCACTGTATACTAAGGCATATGACAATAATAAATCAAATCAAAATAAAATCAAATCCCCATATAATTTTTACACGTATGAGGGAACATCGATGCCTTCAATGCCTAGTTGAGTGTTCACAGGATCAAGACATCTTTAATGAACCTGCTTCTGTGAAGGTTTCTGTCATCTGCCTCCACATCCTCATCTTGTGTCTTCATCTGACCCATTACTGGAGCCATCCTCACTGGCCTGCAGAATTGTTCACTTTCCCCAGCTTTCACTGGATTCCCCCTTGCCAGAGGTGCATTGTGCAGGTGACAGTATGCCATGACTGTGGGGAATGCACATTCTGATGGTTGCTGATTGATCCAGGCATCTGAAGCACATCTTGAGCTGCTTGATAGTCCTCTCCATTGCCATCCTTGTGGAGGGATGACTCCTATTGTATCTCTCCTCTGCCTCTGTTCTTGGGTATCCGAGGGTGGTTATGAACAACCTTTTCAAGAGGTGACCCTTGTTACCATCCAATCATGCAGGAGCCATGAATAGACTTGGTACTTGTGAGTTCGGAAAGATGTAAATGTCATGTGATGCCCCAGGATAACGAATGCAATATTGGAGAATCTGCGTCTGGTGGTTGTGGATGATCTGAACATTCATTGAGTGGCAGTCCTTTTTGATCACAAAGGCTCTTTGTTGTCCTGCTGGCTTTCTGATAGCCTTATGAGTGCAATCTAATACACTCTGGAAGAGGGGGAACCCAACCATCACTGTACAGCCCCTGGCTCTTTCCGCCTGGCTGTCCTTATCCTCACAGTAGTGGGTAAATGTGTGGACATGTCTGAAGATAACATCAGTCATGAGCTTGACTGTGTGCAGTTGATTGGGTCACACCACACTAACTCCTGGAAAAGACTGATGGAGTACAAGTTGAAGGCCACTGTGACCTTCAAAGCCACTTGCATGGGGTATTCACCCACACAGACAATAACTTCAGGCCCTGGTCTGACAAATGTTGAGTCTGGTGCTCTTTAGTGCCATCTTGAATTTTAAGGTGGAGTATTTATAGCTTTTAAAAACAGAGTTTTTAAAGCGTCACCATCATGCCAGTACAGCCATGGTAACAGTATGTTCCTGCCTAATCATCTTCTCAAATCCCACTTTCATCCCACAATCTCTTCTGATTTACAAGCTGCTGAAGGTCTAAGCACACATCCCTTTCTTACCCTCACTTCCTTCACTCTAATCCTAACCTTGTATCTTTACTCTTCTGGTTCCAATGACTGCCGGGGGTCAACAATTGGTGCAAGAGCCTGGAGGAATGAAAGGAAATACTCTCACTCTATTTCATACTCAGCCAGTATTCTCAAATACTAGCACTGTGTATAATTAGAGATGACATGGAGACAAGGCTTACCCATGGTCAGTTATTGGGCACAAGTAGGTTTCAACCAGAGCAGCAGGAAAGAATGGCACAGGCGCCAGCTCCTTGGAGGCCCAGGCTGCCAATGAATCCTGCTGCAGAGGAGAGGACTGTATTGGAGCTGCTTATAGGCAAAGGCGAATAGGCATGCACACAGAAATGCTTGGTGGATTTGTAGGCATGCTGAAAGCTTGCTGTCACTGTAAAGACATATGGAGAAGTCCAATTCCGACTTTGCACAAGGTTTTGCAGAGAGCTTGAGGCCCACCCTTTCCAGCATGCAAGTGGCGGTCAACTCCAGGAGTACATTTGTGAGGCTGAACATGATGCATCATCTGATGTCTGATCTCAGCTTCCCTTACAGCTCCAGCAGGAGTCACCCAGTCTGAGTGCTGCAGTGGCAATTCAGATTGAGGTTATGCAAGTTCAGACTGATGCTACTCAGCTGCAAATATCAATGCTCAAAAAAGGCTTTTAGGGTGTTACAATAGTCTAGCAATCCGTGTTTCAGCAGATATTCAGATTGCTGAGGCACTGCTGAGGAAGAATGGCAATAACTCTATGGAACCCAACCTTCATGACAGCGACTATAAACCCACAATTACTACCACCTAGAAGAACAAGAGCAGCAGACACATGGGGATACCACCACCTGCAAGTTCACCTCCAGGTCAGAACATTTGGGACTACACCCCCACATTCCTTCACTGGGTCAAAATCCTGGAACTCCCTTCCTAACAGCACTGTGGGAGTATCTACACCTCATGGTCTGCAGTAGTTCAAGAATGTGGCTCACCACTACCTTCTTAAGGGCAACTAGGAATTTGCATTTAGTTTAGCCAGCCACACTCACATTGCATGAATAAATTAAACAACTGTTGTACAAAAGGGATCTGGGGTTGGATTCACTGGAGTTGAGAGAGCACTCATGGATAGCCCAGATGGAGTGCCGGCTCAATCCTGCCTTCCTCCTCCTCCGCTTGTCGGGGTAAGCCATGTGTGTGCTAAACCATGTATGTGCTCTGCCTGCTTCACTCTGCTCAGAGAGCACACAATGAAGTCCTCTATCTGGGCAATCTGTAAGCTCTCTGATGGAGCGGTGAACTGAAGATGTTAGAAATGCCACCTCTTCAAGACTGGAAGGATCCCAATGTGAAAAAACTTGGGAGGACTCACTGCGACTGGCAGTTTTACCTTGCTGCAGCTTTGAAATGTATGTCTTAATCCAAGAGGTGACAGAGACCTTTGTGACTCACAGACGATGGACATACTTATCCTGGCTTGAGGGAGGAAAAATGCTCCTGGAGGATTAGAGGTGAATAAAGCCTTCTGGTGAGACCTTTTCCCCTCCTTTGTGAATGGTTTGTCCCTTTCTTTGCTCTCTCCACACCATCTCCCTCTCATCCTTTGATTCAAGGAGAATTGCAACTTTAGCATCCATGGACCCAGGTTCGATTCCTGGCTTGGGTCACTGTCTGTGCAGAGTCTGCACATTTTCCCTGATCCCATTCTGTGTAGGTTTCCTTCAGATGCTCCAGTTTCCTCTTAAAGACGTGCTGGCTATGTGCATTGGCCATGCTAAATTCTCCCTCAGTGTACCCGAACAGGCACCAGAGTGTGACGACTTGGAGATTTTCACAATAACTTTATTGCAATGTAATGTAAGCCTACTTGTAACACTAATAAATAAACTTTTAACTTTATGATGGAAAGTGAGTGGTGTGCCAGGAGCTATTGCAGTCACTACAAGCACTGCTCCTTGCAGACGTCATCAACAAGCATCCAACACTCCCACAAACTATCACTAGCAGCAGCTATCCAACTTGCACTTTGTTGATGATCCTTTCAGATAGTGCGGAGAGGGAGATTTCCCTCTACTGTACACAATTCAATTCTGTGCAGTTAAGAAATGGCTTTAGCTAGAGATACGAGGTCTAAAATAGTATCAAATTGGCATTACTCATTTTAATTTAAAATGCATTTTAATTCTGGGCATTTGCTTTACAATTGGCATTAATATTCCTTTTTACTCATAATTGTATAAACTCATCAGGTTATTCCATCTATTTGTATCATGTATGCACAGTACAAAGTTGCCCGCAATCTACATCCTTCAGAGGAATGACAGGATAGCTGGTGTGGGAAGTGGAAATGTCACATTGATGTAGTAGGAGGTTCTTTTCCTGAAAATGAGACTTGGTTTTATGCGGCACAGAGAAAAGTTCTGCACATAGCTGTTTTCCTGTAATTCTGAATTTCATAAACATGTGTTGCTGATCATAGAAATAAAGAAATGGGAGAATATTCAATTCCCCAGAACTAGAATCTCTTTGGCACAAAAACTCCCTCAAAATTAACACACATACACACACATATATATGGAGAATGCTGAATGGAAGATCCAGGAAGAGCAAGGACCTGAGCAGAAAAAAGCAGCTAGTCAAGATGCTGCTGAACAGGATCTGCTGCAATAGTGAGGAATAGCCTGGCCATGGATGTATCGCTGGCAGTGCTCTTATTTAGAAATGAGTGAAAGGCAATGTCAGAAGGGTCCTTTTCTATCCTGAGATGGGATAGCTCTCATCTGCTAACTTCTGTAAGGAGGAGCAATTGGAGCTCTTTGCCTGCAGTGAGTCAACAGTTGCTTGCGTCTGTTTAAATATGGCACTGGGACCTTCAATCCAATGAGATAACAGAGGGGTGAGTGACTTCCTGCCTGCACCACCACAAGATTTACCATGATCCTCCTGATGTATAATGAATGAGTTAAATAGCACGTGTTCAGCCATCCCAGTGGGAATCACT
Source organism: Sphyrna mokarran (assembly GCA_024679065.1). Taxonomy (NCBI): domain Eukaryota; kingdom Metazoa; phylum Chordata; class Chondrichthyes; order Carcharhiniformes; family Carcharhinidae; genus Sphyrna; species Sphyrna mokarran. Next base: position 28,124,507 of record JAGIQG010000009.1, read on the forward strand.
CCAATTTATCCAACCTCCACCGGAGTTAGATCCAGAATGCATGATTCTACCCCCAGTGACTGAAAATTTCTCGGGAATGTGCTGAGCCTTATTGATGTTATGGAATGGGAAAATACAGATTTGACACTGACGCATCTTTTTCAAAGTAGTGATGGTCCTGAGGTTGTCATTTGCCCACTATACATTTGCACTGTAGACTGTGTGTGTACCCTGAGTTAGCTGGGAAAGCAAAACAAGCATGAAATTCAACTGTGGTAGCCTTCACTTCCACAAGAAGGGTCATCTTGATTCATTTGTGTTTGCAGGCCTCTGTGCAAGCAGATGATACAGTTCTTTTCAACAATTTGTCTTGTGAAGTGAAGGGTATGTGTCTGGGTAGCGATGGAGATATCTTTAAATATAGGTCCTGAGATGGTGACTGATGTGGGGCTAAGAGGTAATTACACCTTGTGTTTGTTGGCTCTTAATTAGCTTGCTGCTAATTATGCAGCACATTTGAACCCCAAAAGCAATTTTATTCTCTCTTTGTGTGGTGCAATGGCAAACCTAGCAGCAACAAAGATTAATGAGGCAAAATGTCAGTTAAAAGCAAATATGCAAAATTTGAGTTTGACTCAACAGAAATTTCCCAGTGCATGGAGCTAAATACAACTAAATACAGAATGTGAACCAGGGTCTGCTGGATCTGCACAAACTGTCCTCTGGACAAACTGATCCTTATCCTTGTGACTTCCTGAAGACTCATCCTACTTGGATGAACAAGTGAAAATGATCAAAAAGCTTGGAGATCACATCACTAATCCAAAAAGATTGGGAGCTCCTGGGAATGACATGGGAGAGTACCCACGACAGGCTCACCATGAGAAGGGAGTGACTGCTGGGATCAAACTCATGATCAGTATCCTTGTGGCAACTAGGAAAATTTCACAGTAACTTCATTGCAGCATTAATGTAAGCCTTACTTGTGACTAATAAATAAAATTTAACTCTAGCAATGGACACATAATAAGCAAAAGGAACTTGCTGATTTATCTGTATTCTCGAAGATGTCTGTTTCATGTGTCAGTTTTCAAAGGCATTATTTGAACCATGCCAATTGATGTAAGATTTAGATTGCATGGCTACTCCACAGCATGTCTCCTCCCAGTAGTGTAATGAGCCATTTAAATCTCCATTCAGTTTGATAGGACCATAATGTCCCACCAGGCGGGAGGGGCTCTAACATCCCGCCCCACGAGGCTTTGTAAAGCTGAAACTAATTTAAAATTGATATGAGGCCAAAATTGATATTGAGTCTGCTGGTGCCGTGAACATTTTGCTCTCAAATGACCTGTCAGAAAGTTGGGTTCCCTAAGTGGCTGAGTGCCTAATTTTCCTGCCCCCATCCTTTGCTTGTCAGGTATGAACAGAGATTCTCAACATTGATCCTTATGTCTTCCATGAATGTCTCTGGCTCCCAATTATTTGAATTGGGGAGGGTGTGATTGACAGTGTGTCTTTGTTGAGGTGTGGAACATTTGGCTGGTTGAATGAACAGCCCTGATTCAAGTGATGTCCTGTACAGATCTTTAAGGTTGTTCACTGGAGAGGACAAGACAAAAATTGGTGGGAGGGGGTCATCCCACCATGTTAATTTTTTACTGCGGCAGGGGCCGGGATAATTGCGTGTCGGTCGATTCACAGGATTAGCATATACGTTCCTACCATTTGTGAATCTCCCAGTGCCAGATATCTAGTGCCGTCTGATTCATGCTAGAAAACAACGGGAACACCAGGTAAGTTATTTTAATCTCATTTTAATGTAATTTTAATGTAATTCAACTGTGAATAGCAGGCCAGGGACTGACTTCTCTGGGCCCACTAGCATTTCCCACCCTGCCAGGAGTATTTCACTCCAGTGCAGCTCAGTCTAGCACCCCACTTTTGACCTAGGAAGGGAGGGCAATTGGGGCCCCCCACGGATTCAGGTGGCGGAGGCTGCTGCCCCTTGGCACTGCCAGCCTATATTTCCTGGCACTGCCCAAATAGCTAAGTGCCCATGCCCAGGGGGCACCTTGACACTGCCTGTCAGGCATAAGGATTGTAAAGGGGGCGATCGACATGGATGGGGAGGATCTGTCATTGCGATCGATGGGGGCTGGAGGGAGGCCACGATCAGGGTGGGCTGGAGAGAGGCCCTGAACTGTCTGCCTCTTGGGTGGGAATAGGCCCTGCCCCATGAAATTTAATAATAATCATGCTGATGACCTCTGCATTGCACAGAGTGTGGGAGATTCTAGTGTGAATTTCCACTGAAAAAAATCAGTGAGGATTACTCCAGTTTTCCTGTGAATTCAATACTTTGGACTTTTTTGGGAGAATCCCAGTCTAAGCTGCCATGTCAATATGATGTTATGAAACAAAAACTACTTCCCATGCAAAGCAGACACCACTATACCAAATCTCATCCATTAAAGATATCAGAACTGTTTACTAATTATTAAATTACACAAACTAATAAGGTAAGCTGCAGGGTAGAACACAACACATATAGAAATAATTTACATGAAGGAAGGATGTGTAGGCTTGGGTTGTTTTCATTGGTGTGGAGATGCTGGTGTTGGACTGGGGTAAACACAGTAAGAAGTCTCACAACACCAGGTTAAAGTCCTCAAAGCCTTTATATGCTCTTTCTGAGACCAGAACTCTCCACTCTCCTGATGAAGGTGTAAACCCCGAAAGCTTGTGGGTTTACTATCAAATAAATTTGTTGGATTTTAACTTGGTGTTGTGAGACTTCTTACTTGTTTTCGTTGGAGCAGAGAAGACTGAGGGGCAACCTGATCATGGTGTGCAAGATTATGAGAGACATGGGCAGAGTGGACAAGGAGCAGCTGTTCCCCTTAGTTAAAGGGTCAGTCGCGAGGAGACACAGGTTCAAGGTGAGGGCCAGGAGGTTAGGTGAGATGTGAAGAAAAACTCTTTTACCCAGAGGCTGGTGACAGTGTGGAATATGCTGTCGTAGAGGGTGGTAGAGGTGAGTTGCCTCACATCCTTTAAAAATTTTCTGGACGAGAACTTGGCACATCATAGCCTTCAGGGCTATGGACCAAGTGGTGGCAGATTGGATTGGGTAGGAGTTCAGGAATTTCTAATGTGTTGGTGAGACCTCAATGAGCTGAAGGCCCTCTTCTGCTGTGTGATTCTATGATTCCATGACATTTATATAATGCCTTTAATCTTCTCAGTATGTTCCAAAATGATTACCGGCCAACAAACTTACTCTCCGAAGCAGTTTTGATTATTGTGAATGCAAACACAGCTTACACATTGTACACCGTAAATTGTCAAAAACCTCAATGGTTGCCTTTGGCAATGTTCATGGAGGAAATAAAACATGGGAAAACACCTTACTGGTTGTACTATTGAATCTTGTAATCCATCAGAGCAGACAGGTTGAGTTTCGGTGTAATGTTTGTTTGGAAAGGTGCCACATTTGGCAATGCTTCAGGGATGTACAGGCGGTTAACCTAGATTATGTGCACAGCTCTATAGTAGAAACTAACTAAAAATCTTCTGCCTTTGATGCTGGAGTATTACCAACTGAGCCAAGCTGACAAAGGAGGGATTTACTGGAAGTTCCATCATGCATCAACTTCTGTCGTTATCCCATGGATAATCCAGGTAAATCATTCCAAAATGGGTTTTCTCCCATAGTGGTGGTACCATTTGTATCCCATATGACGCACCATGCCTTTCCTCCACCCCGGACAATGATTAAAAGCAAGCTTTTACTTTTCTTCCTTTCTAGAGATGTCATAGTGACAGGAAGTGGTCACTGAATGAGAGCTACCTACCAGTTCACCAGTTAACCACAGATAGCAAGAGATCAGCGAGAGCATGTCCTCCACCCTGGAAGCCCTGGATGAACCTGCATCTGGGGTCATCATTGCAGATGTCAGAACAGCTTTCTCGAAAGTCAACTCACAAGAAACAACTGGCCCGGATGGGGTACCCGGACGTGCATTCATACCCTGGATGGATCAGTTAGCGAGAGTATTCAGACACCTTCAACCTCTCTTTACAACAATCTGAGATCTCTATCTGCTTCAAGTAGACAACCATCATCCTGGTACCTAAGAAAAACCAAACAGTGTGCCTTAATGATTATCAGCTGGTGGTTCTGACATCCATCATTATGAAGTGCTTTGAAAGGTTAGTCGTAGTACGAATCAATCCCAGCCTCCTGTGGGTTCAGGATCCAGTTGCTGAGGAGGAGCTGAACTCCAGGTCATGGACTTTGGAGATGAATTTCATAGGAATAATGGTGTTGAAGGCTAAGCTGTAGTCAATAAACAGGGATCTGAAATAGATGTCTTTGTTATCTAGGTGTTCCAGGATTGAGTGCAGGACCAAGGAGATGGTGTCTGGTGTGGATCTGTTGTGGCAGTAGGTGAACTGTAGTGAACCCAGACAACCTGGGAGGCCAAATTGATTTGTGCCATGACCAACTTTTCAAAACATTTCTTACTGATGGCTTCATAACCAGCTGTGTTTCTCTGACAATCAACAATGGTTTCAAAGTCATTCTTAATTCCAGATATTTTCAATTGAGTTCAAATTCCACCAACTGCCATGGCAAGATTCGAACCTGGGTCCCCAGAACATCAGCCAAGTTTCTGGATTAATAGTCCAGCAATAACCCCATTAAGCTATTGCCTCCTACTTTATGTATAATCACTGAGAACAGGAGTGGAAGATGGGGTGTTCGATTCATTTTGCAATGAAATTTCAGAAGTTTTGATTGTATATCAATCTGAGTTCAAAGATAAATATATAGCTTCTTATACTATTCTCTCTTAAGTAAAGAATTTGCATTAGTATAATGCTGTTTTTGACCTCGGGTAGCTCGAAGCAGTTCACAGCTAATGAATTACTTATTGGAGTGTAGTTGCTATTATATTGCCGACGAATGTAGTGACCAATTTGAATGCAAGATCTCATAAGCAGCATTGAGATAAATAATAGCATTAGCTGTCCTTGGTGGGAAATAAAGAAATTGCAATAATAGGGTAACTTTCTTGACCTCAGAATTTTCCAAGGTGCTTTATAGTCAATGTGTTACTTTTTAAGTATAGTCACTGTCAAGGCAACAGGAGAAGTGCCCTCCTCTTCTTCCAGTCATGCAATGTTTTACATCCATCTGTGATTGCAAACATGGCCTTAATTTAATATCTCTCATATTATCTCATTCTATCTCAAATTTGTTTTGCTGCCTCAGTAGCCATATTGACAGTAAATAATATGAAGGTGTAATGAAGTTTCTAATCAGCAGGTGGCAGTCAATGACAATTAAAAGTCAATTGCAGGGCTATTTATTACCACCACTAGAGGGTGGGATGAATTCCAGGCGGATAAATGATGTTACAAATTGAATAAAGCTGTAAAATGTTCTCCTGAAGGACACTTGCAGTTTTAAATTTTTTTAACATTCTATTTCCCTTTCTAATTCTGCACCTTCTCTCTGATATTCTTCCTTAAAAAGAAAACAAGCATATTCATATCAGAGAACCACAGAAGAATCCCTATAGTGCAAAAAGAGGCCATTTGGCCCATCAAGTCTGCACCAATGCAATCCTCTCCAGGTCCCACCTCTGTAACTCCATATATTTATCCCCCGATCCCTCTAGCACAAGCTCCCTGCGCCACTTAGGGACAATTTAGCACAGCCAATGCACTTAACCTACATATCTTTGGACTGTGGAGGAAACCAGAGCATCCAGAGGAAACCCACGCAGACATGAGGAAAATGTGCAAAGTCCACACAGACAGTTACCCAAGCCAGAATTGAACTTGGGTCCCTGGTACTATAAGACAGTAGTGCTAACCACTGTACCACCGTAATGATGAGTCATCATTTGGCCCATCTGCACCAGCCGGAATCCCGCCCAGGCTGTACCCCCATAACCCCATGCATTTACCCTAGCTAGTCCCCTGACATTAAGAAGCAATTCAGCATGGCCAATCCACCTAGCTCGCACATCTTTGGACTGTGGGAGGAAACCAGAGCACACAGAAGAAACCTATGCAGACACGGGGAGTACATGCAAATTCCATACAGACAGTGATCCGACGCAGGGAATTGAACCCAGGTCCCTGGTACTGTGAGGCAGCTATATATATATATTTTTTTGAAATTCCAAAATGCTTTGTAGTCTGTAAAGTACTCTTGATCTTGCAGTCGCAATAACAGCAGCTAATTTCTGTACAGCCAGGGATTCAGGAAAATAAGTATGACCTGGAATGCAATGCTTCAAGGTAGTTTTCAAAAGGGAATTAAATATACATTTGGAAAGGGAAGTGAGAAGTAGGAGAACAGGGCAAGAGGAAAAGAACATGGATGAGGGACAAATTGGACAGCTCTTTTCAAATGACAGGCTCATGCATATAGGGCTGAACAACCTGCTTCTGTGCTGTATTTTTCTATGATGAGATGCAATAACCAGATTTTAGCTGATAAATAATGGGCTGGATTCTCCAACCATGTCTGCCTTAAAACTGGAAAATCCTGCCCAAGGTCAACGGACCTTTGCAAAGTCTGGCCTCTGCCCTTTATGATTCCCCTAAAGGATGGGATGGGAAAATTTCTCCCAACGTGTTTTCGTTGTTGGTGGTTGAGATATGAATGTTGGTTATAACTCCCTCACTCTTCCTCAAGATGGGACATTTATGTGTCTACTTGAAATTTCTGGTAGAGCACTCCCTCAGCACTGCACTGAAGTCTGAGCCTTAGGTTTTGTATGTAATTCTGTGCTGGGATGGAACTTTGAACCTAAACACTTGTAAGTCTAAGGCAAGCATCATACCACTAAGCCATGGCTTATTTAATTAATTAGAGTGAACGGTCTTCTGACAGTTCAACTGTCTCAGGTTAACAAAAACACTTCCTGCAAATCAGGCATTGGATCAGAAACTTCTGAAAACACATCATAGTCTCTGTGCTGAGAGAAAACAGAGTTAGCGTTTCAGAGTCTAACCCTGCACTCTCCCCTTACGGGAACAGAATAGGTCTGAGTGGGATTGTTGTCGATGGGCTAACTGGTCTCCTTTTGCACTGTAGGGATTCTATGATTTCTCCTAGTTTTGACGTGCTGGGACAAAAGACAGCAGATACATGGGAACACCACCAAATGCAAGTTTCCCTCTGAGTCACTCACCATCTTGACTTGGAAATGTATTGCTGTTCCTTCCCTGTCACTAGCTCCCTCCATAACAGTGCTGTGGATATACAACACTACATAGACTGCAGTGGTTCAAGAAGGCAGCTCATCACCACCTCCTCAAGGGCAGTCAGTGATAGACAATGCTGGCCTAGCCACTGACACACACATCCCTTGAATTAATAAAACCGTAGCCGTAGAGTCCCTATAGTACATAAGGAGGCCATTCAGCCCATCAAGTCTCAATCACACACAGACCCTGTTCCCATAATCCTACATATTTACCCTGCTATTCCTCCTGACACTAGGTTCACTTTAACATGGCCAATCAACCTAACCCACACATTTTTGGGGTGTGGGAAGAAACCGGAGTATCTGGAGGAAACCCATGCCGACACAGGGAGAATGTGCAAACACCATACAGACAGAGACCCAAGGCCAGAATCGAACCTGGGTCCCTGGCACTGTGAGGCGGTAGGGCTAACCACTGTGCCACCATGCCACCCATTGTTTAACAGGATATCCATTCTACATGATTTTGACGTGGTAGTGTTACCTGTCCCAGCAGACCCTGATGCTGTCTTCAGTAAATGTCCTCACATGTTCATTGCCAGGCAACAATTGCATTTTCATCATGAACAGGGAATCTGGCCACTTTTCACCAGCCCAATTCATGGGTACTTCGGTCGAATGTAATAAAAGCTATGGTTTGTTTCACCACTTTAATTGAGTGTCAAATAGTGCATATGCCCGCTGCGTCGTTATTGTGTAATCAGTCACTACAAAATGTGACTTTCTCATTGGGATTAGCCATGATTGCAAGCTGCTTTGACATAACCAACTATTTTTCCACATGGAAAAAGAAATCTGACATTCATTTGAGACGCTTACCGGGATAACCAGAATGAATTCGCTTTGCAGAAAATCCTGGGTCCTGGCTATGATCCATCAACTAACTCTACAGCACAGCATTTTGTGTCACCATTCGGCCGCTTCTTTTTTTTTACTTTAACTTACATACCTTTTAATTTTATTTGCCACTAGTAACACGCTTCACAGTAAAATATTAACTTTGTGGTTCAATCTCTGAAGGGAGAAAAATAGCAACCAAATGAGGGCGCTCCAGAGCTATCCTTGTCAAAAATGGTCCCCATTCTAGGAAAGATCTTAAAGCCATCCAGAGGAGAAAATAAATGATGCTGAGGCTTTATGTCGGCTGGCAGAGGTCGCTGAAGATTTGGCCAAAGATAGACACTTGACAAGCTCTTAACAGCTGTGACTTGGGAGATCAAGTGGCAGAAGTGTTTATGGAGAGAATCCAGAATGTTCATCCAGGGAGGTTAAAGTCTTTGATAGAATGCTGCCTCACAACTCCTGGGACTGGGTTCAATTCCGGCTGTTCCTGTTCCCTCCCACAGTCCAAAAGACACGTAGGTTAACTGGATTGGCCATGCTAAATTGCCCCGTGGCGTCCCAAAACATGGATTAGCCATGGAAAATGTGTGAGGTGACAGGGCTAGAGGGCTTGTGTCAGAAATCAGTGCAGACTCGATGGGCCGAATCGCCTCCTTCTGCACTGTAAAGATTCTATGATCCATGAATTGGGAGAGAGGTTCTCGGGGAGCTAGTATCAGAGAGCAGCAGGAAAGGAAAGTAGCAATAATAAGTTTGGAGGGAATATGTGGAAGGATCAGCCACTACTAAAAGGAAAAAATTGCACTTTGTCACGGAGGTCAAGGAATTTACCTTACTGTAACATAGGAAAAAGCACTTTCTCCATTTTGGACACATCAATTAGATGCATCAATTAGAAAATGGCCATAAATCATTCCTTGGCGTTTGTTAAGGATAACAACTGTCCTTCAAATGGTACATGTGGTTTTTACACCCACATTAAACTATTTAGTGTCTCATCTGAAGGACTGAAGGATTCTGACCATGCAAAATTCTCAGTGCAACACAGTATTGTCAGATTAGATCATTCAGTGAAATGCTGCACTGAGACTGAGTTTAACACCATCTGACTCACAGCCTGGAGTGGGCCAAGTTGATACATATTTCTGACTCCGGTATCAAGTTGGCCCATTCATCATCTTAAAATGCAGCAGTGAGTTTGCCCTAACAACTCTTTGGTCAGTGAGTGAGCCATAGCGACGTGGAGGGTCTCCGATTCAATTTCCAGTCTGTGTTGGTTACCGTATCTATGCCGTATGTAGTGCTGAACCATTCAAAGTCAGCTGATCTCAAATGCGGTAGCAAAATTGGCCTCAGTATCTTAGGCTAATGAGAGTAAATCTGGCTGGGTTCCCACCCCCGTCTTTCTGGAAGTGCGTGTGAGTGAACATCCGGTAGGGAAAGTGTCAAATGTGACTCCTGCAGTTGAATAGTCACCTAATAACCACTGTCTAGTCTAACATATGAGGAAAGGTGGTGCGGGAAGGCTATTGCCATTTATGGAACTGTACCCCGCTATTATTCAGTGTTGTCAGCGGAGAGGAAAACGGGAGAAATTAGGAAAATTATGCAAAAATATATGAAATTTTAATTCTCTTCCCAGTATATGGAAATGATTTTATAAATGTCCCTGTCCGGTGTCCCAGTAATAATCCTCCACAAATTCCAACTGATTCGAAGCAACCTTTTTTTTGGTGGGGTGGGGGATATTTCTTTAACGGCCTTCAATAAAATGATTTCTAGTTTAAGGTACCCCTTCTAGCCAAGGAAACGTTATTTCTGGACTCCTGCTCCACCAATTGTGTTCCCTCAATCCGTAACCATCTCCCTCTCTGCCTTTCAAAAGTCTCACAGTTTTTTTCCTTGAGGTTCAATCTCTGGTACACACTTGTCCCCTTTCCCATTGATTTGGTTATCTGCCTTGATGTGTAAAGAAAAGGCTTTCAGACGTCCTGCGCGTGATGACAGCTCAATAAAATAAAAACCAAATACTGCGGACGCTGGAATCTGGAACAAAAACAGAAATTGCTGGAAAATCTCAGTTGGGTCTGACAGCATCTGTGGACGGAGAATAGATCTTAACGTTTGGGGTCTGGATGACTCCTCGTCAGATCCTGGATCCTAACGTTGACTCTATTCTCTTTCCACAGATGCTATAAGATCAGCTAAATAAATGCAGTCAGTCAACTCCTGCCAGTGCAATCTCTGAAAACGGTACAAACGTGAAATAACATGTTGCATTTGTTTTTTAACTCTTCTGGCCTTGATAATATTGCTGGAGTGTGATATGTTTCGTTCTTTGCACTAATCTGGCTGAGACATAGAAAATATGAGGAAATTGAGGAGGAAAAATATGAGCCATCAATTATTGAAAGAATAATAATTTCGGCTGCTAAAGTTCCCCCCCCCCCCACCCCGCGACACTAAAGCCTGGTGGCAGAATGGGCTATCTGATTAGATTTGACTTAATGAATGTCACATGTATTGGGATACAGTGAAAAGCATTGTTTCTTGTGCGCTACACAGACAAAACATACTGTTCATAGAGTATATAGGAGAGAAGAAAAGGAGAGAGTGCGTTACGGTCATAGATAAGATGTAGAGATCAGATCTGTAAATGATCTGACCAACACAACCCATATTCCTGAAACCAAAAGAGAAAATGCTGAAAAGTCTCAGCAGGTCTGGCAGCATCTGTAAGGAGTGAGAAGAACTGACGAGTCCAGCTGACTTTTTGTCAAAGCTTTGTATAATTCAAAACTTTGTCAAAGGATCATCTGGACTCGTCAGCTCTTTTCTCTCTTACAGATGCTGTCAGACCTGCTGAGATTTTCCAGCATTTTCTCTTTTGGTTTCAGATTCCAGCATCCGCAGTAATTTGCTTTTATCCATTTTCCTGAAATCCTAGGCAGGAGAAGGATTTCTTTTTCAACATTTTTTAAACTCCATTTTTAAACTCACAAAGCCAATGCTCATAATGGACCGGGTAAAAACCTAAATCCATTCCCTGCTTGCTGCAAAAACCAAATTCAAAATCTAATTGATGTTCCCCACAAGGGAGACAAACAAGATCCAAGTTGGCAATACAAGGCAATGCACCCTCATTTTTGGGTTTGATCTGACGTTTGATCTTAATCGAGGAGCAAGAAAAGGAAATTCGCTGATGTTCCGTGTGATGAGCAGGCGGATGTTTGCCTTAGCGACCTGCCAACACTGACACAAAGCACATTGAACTGAGAGAGCGGCGCCATCGGCAGTTGGGCACAGGCAACAGGGCGGGGCTAGAAGGGGAGGGTATCCAATCAGAACGCAGCCTGCTGTCTAACCCCGCCCCGAAGGGGGGGTATCCTGCCTTTGTGACGTCAGGCGGCGAAGTGTAACACTATAAAGTAGCGGCAGGGATTCCCTGCCCACGTGTCTGCTCTCATTCTCAACCTAGTCTGGTGGCGAGGGGCTGTGGAGTTATCGGGTGGTCAGAACTGGGATTGCTGTCTCTCTCCGTCTCCCTCTCGTTTTCTTTTTTTATATTTGATAATCACTCACAAGAATGAGTTCGGAAGTTCAGAAAGCTCCGTGCGGTGATTGCCCGCACTCTAAAGTTACCCGCGAGAAGCCTGATTTGTGCCGGATGGTTACCGCTCCCAAGACCGGCAAATGTTACTGTCGAGGGCGGCTGCTCGGAAAGGTACAGCTTTATGCTGGAAAGCATTTTCCACAACAGCATAAAGAAGGTTGGGGCTGAGTTGTGGTAGTGCAAAGATTTTTTTTCACACTAAATTCTTTATTGCGCCCGGGGGCTGAAAGTTTATTATTTCTCTTCGATTTATGAGCGGTTTATTCAATCTTAAAATCTCGTGTTTGGAATACAAATGGTGACATTACCTGTAAAGCAGATGTTTAATGAGGACTGTTTCTACTTTACAAGTGACCTTGAGTCTGTTAAATCACTTTAAAATGTATTTTAGAATAATTTTAAAAGAAATGAGATTGATCCTGTTTCTAAAATGTAGTACGATTGGTTAAAACCCGCAGTGTTGATGTAAGGAGCAAGCGCCTCGGGTGTGCGTGTCTAAAATAATTCTCTTAATTTCTAAATGACATTTCCTTTTGCGTAACTTAAAACCAACTGTAGCTAAGTAGCGGGGGTCGTTTATCATTCATTGTACTTTAGGAAATGGCTCAATTGCGTAAAGACAGGTGTGAATGTGGGTTAACGGTGGGGCTTTTATGTTCAAACTAAATAAATAACTCGGGTCGGAACTTCTAAATTAATAGCTCCTGTTGTTAATTGTCTCGACTGTTCTCTATGGACAAGCGCTGATCCCAACTTATCACAGTCTTTAAGATGATGCAAGTTTGGATAGGGCCGGTATTCCGAATCGTTGCTTGGGTTCCGCATGACCTCACTGATTTCGGCGCTTGCAAATTTTTGGGGTTGGGAATCTTTTAAATATCCCCGAGAAAAAAAAAACATTTGGTCCTTTTATATTTTTCATTTTAAAAAAAACCCTAAGAAGAATTTTCCAGTAAGTTCATAATGCCACGTGTGCTGAATTCCTACCACTGGAAGCGGAAACATCTTTCCATCACTGTTAAAGATTGAAGGGGGAAATCTCAAAATATTCCAGCTAGCGTCTTATTTGACTTTCTGCTTTAGCCAAGGAACTGATTGGGCGAGTACCTTTTTCATCTAATCTGCCAATTTGAATATGGTGTCTTTTTTAAGATCAAGGGTAACTGGCACTTGTATAGCGCCTGTAAATCCAGTTAACATCCCCTGGTGTGCTATCTGAACAAAAGCTACCTTCTTCTGTACTGTTCTTCAATTTGAGTTTCTGTCCCCATAGCTTGCTTTCACTAGCTCGACCTTAACCATAAATGGGAAGACTTTGCCTTCTTTCTCCCGCCCCCGCTCTCCCGAATTTTATTTTGATACCTAAATACAAAGTGAGGAAGGAGTTGTCTGATAAAGACCTGTGAATCTTTCGCTCTAGTAACACTATATCACTTTCCTATACAAATGAATGTTGGTGAGTTTCATACGTTTGAAGATGTGCAAATCTGCTTGAACCAAAAGCAGGAAAAGAAATTAAAAATTGAAAAATTTGACATAAGGTTGAACTGGCAAGATGCCTGATTGCTTGATGGTTGTCTGAAACACTGAATGTTGCCATGTTCCCCTCTAGGTTTGCCCTGGCCATCCTTTCAAGTTAGCAAAATAAAGGGGAAACAGATTTAGGACTGAGTTAAGGAGTAACTCAACACAAAGGGTTGAGAATCTTGTGGAATTCCTGACTCAGTGAAGCAATTGAGGCTACTTCATTGAATGCTTTTAAGGCAAGGTAGATAAATTTTTGAACAGTAAAAGAATTAACAGTTATGGTGATCAGGTGGGTAAGTGGAATTAAGTCCATGAAAAGATCAGCCATGATCTTATTGAATGGTGGAGCAGGCTCGAGGAGCCAAATGGTCTATTCCTGCTTCTAGTTCAGATGTTTTTCATAAATTTCGGAAGTGGCAAGTGTAGCCAAGCTACAAGGCTGGAGGAGTGCTGTTAGTGGTGTACTGTTTTCTTCCAAAGCTTGAACAATATTAAGCTTGCCTGCTTGCAGAGGTTGCCTTCCTCTCAACAATCTAGGGACCAAAACAACAATCCCCCTTGACATGATAGCTAGTTGTGTTTCACGTTGCATGAACCTAGTACCTTATCCAAGCTGTATCTGTGCATTCAAAGAAAGGATATTAAATTAGAGTGCAGGAAAGATTTACTAGGATGTCATCAGTACTTGATGATTTTTGAGTTACAAGGAGAGGCTGGATAAACTGGGACTTTTTTCCTCTGGTGCATGGGAGGCTTAAGAGTGATCTTAGAGGCCCTATAAAATGAGGGGCATAGATCAGCTTGATAGTGAATATCTTTTACCAAAGGTAGGGGAGCCTAAAGCTACAGGACATAGGTTTAAGGTGAGAGAAGAGATACAAAATAGTCCAGGGGGCAATTCTTTTCAGTGGGTGAGTGACTGGAGTAAGCTACCAGAAGTAGTTATAAATGCAGCTATTTTTTTTTTAAAAAGCACTTAGTTACGTGGGTAAGGTGGATATAGAGGGATGTGGGCAATTGGGATTAGCTTTGGGGCTTTAAAAAGGCAGCATTGATAAATTGGGTCAAGGGCCTGTTTCCTGACTGACAGTTATAAAACAGCAATCTGAACCATTGCAAGCACTTGTGTTACACCTGGACAATTATCTTCACTGGGCATTCTGTTGTATAGGTTAAGGGGAACGTCTTCTGCATAACCCCAGCTTTAGGATCTAGTCTAAGAAATATGCAATACCTTTGTACTTTTTCAATATTGATCAAACGATTTGTGCAATGTGAACAAGCTTTTATACCTTCTGAAGCTGCTTCAATCTTGAAGAATTGATTTAAGTTTTTGAATTTTAAGAGTTGATGGATTAAAGAACATACACAAAATAAAGCTGCCATTATGACTAGCTTACTGTATCATCCTGTAGGACCTATTATTCTCCATTACAGTTATCCATGATTTAGTCAGAGCACAGAATCATAGTAACTTAGTTCATTTTTTACAGATCAAGTGGGTTCTAATGTCTTATTACAGATGAGGGTGGGCATGTTACTCAGTTGGGACTGAATTTACAATCTTAACATCAAGTTTCTTTTCATAGGGAGGATTTGCAAGATGTTATGAAATGGTCGATCTTTCCAATAACAGAGTATATGCAGTTAAAGTTATTCCACATTCCCGAGTGTCAAAACCTCACCAGAAAGATAAGGTAAAAATTGCTTGTTCAACTGCCATAATCCATTGTTTATAATGTACTATATCTTAAATGCTTCAGTGGTTTTAATAAAGCTCTACCTCTTCTCCTTGGAAGAGAATTGCACCTAGCGTGCAGCAGTTCTGCACAACAGTATGATTCACTGGTTCACAGGCCCCTTCTATGGTCTTGCGGAGTATGTCTGTGTTTTGTCTTGGGTTGCACTCCCTCTTTATTTTTCTGAAGAATCTTTTATTAATTTTTTTGCACTTCAGTTTCATGCTTCTGATCTAAGGACACCTGGTGCAGAGAGGGGAGGGGAGGGATGCCCTTCGTACACCTCATGAACCTGCTCCTGGGCCTGGTGAAACATGCCATTTACAGGTCCAGGCAGCGGGCAATTGAGGGGACTGTCCATCCCTCTACTGCAGCTATGTTTGTGGCCAGGTGTCTCTAGAGACAGAACATGCAGTGTCCATGGA
Organism: Sphyrna mokarran; assembly: GCA_024679065.1. Taxonomy (NCBI): domain Eukaryota; kingdom Metazoa; phylum Chordata; class Chondrichthyes; order Carcharhiniformes; family Carcharhinidae; genus Sphyrna; species Sphyrna mokarran. Next base: position 28,139,925 of record JAGIQG010000009.1, read on the forward strand.
TGCATTTGATGTCTTTGGCACTTGTTGGGCACTGCAGGGATAGAGTGTATTATTGACCTGAATAATCACATTTTAATTTGATGTTTAAGTTTTCTTTGTACATTATTTTATTCAGGCTACTCTCCCTTCTTTTGGGGAGCTGCTCCTTTTACTTCATTCTAATTTGAGTTTGTTTATTTGCTTTTCTCTTAAAAGAGGACCACCAGTCATGAATTTTAGCCAGCGCACATCTTGGGATGGTGTGGTTGGGGTTTGGCATTTGTGTCCCATAATGTTGGTGCTTGCTTCAAGTTGGAATTATGCCTATGGCAACCTGGAATCACTTTTTGTTTTTTCTTTTTACAGATTGAAAAGGAAATTGAACTCCACAAATCCCTATCTAACAAACATATAGTGAAATTCTACCATAACTTTGAAGATGATGAAAATATTTATATTTTTCTAGAGCATTGCAGTCACAAGGTGTGTAGAATTGTATTGATGACTATATACCATGTTTGCCAGTTCCTCAAAGTGTGAAATCCTAAATTGTCACAATTGAATTGCTCACTGTCTGAAGTCTCTTGAATGCACTCTTCAATAAAGGGCATTGCAAACTAAGGGCAATATAACTTAATTTATCTCAGGATGTGGGTGTCACTGGCAAGATCAGCATTTGTTGCCCAGCTCTAATTGCTCTTGAATGGAGTGTCTAACTCAGCTGTTTTGGGAGGAAAGAGGGGTGGTAATTGGGTTAACCATATTGTGGATCTGGAGTCACGTGTAGGCCATACTGGGTTTGGATGGCAGATTTTCTTCCCTTCAGGATATTGATGAACCAGGTGGGCTTTTACAACAATCGATGGTAATTTTGTGGTCACCACTACTGAAACTAGCTTTCAATTGCAGATTTTGGTAATTAGTTACCAGTTGCTGTGATGGGATTTCAACCCTTGTCTCCAGAGTATTAGCCTAAGCTGCTGGATTGAGTCCATTGAACCATATCACTGTCACAACTTAGAGGCTAAACATGAGTGCATATTGGACCTATCTTGCAAGTAGAAATCTCTTATCATTCTTGTCTTTCAGTCATTAGCACATATATTAAAAGCAAGAAGAACTTTAACAGAGCCAGAAGTCCGGTATTACCTCAGACAGATTATCTTGGGCCTCAAGTACCTCCATGTTCGGGATATCCTTCACAGAGACCTCAAGCTAGGTTTGTATAATCAATAAATACTCTGAATTGATTGGGCCAGTAACTCCAAGCTCTGAATACTCTACCTAGTTTTGGTGTCCCTGGGTTAGGAAAGGAAAAATTAACCTGATAGAAAAATGCATCTATGAATATTGGGGTAAATTTGTATTATTTGACTCTAGCATTTCATATCATTAATGACTGCTGTGCAGTTAAGATGATGGAATGTGACTAGATCTGTAGAACTGTATTTTAGTTGGAATCAGTTCTTGAAGTGATTTCTCTAAACAAGCTCACTTCAAAGACTAGTCAATATGTGTGCCTTGTGAAGAGGTATAAATTGTCGTCCATTGAATTGGTCATGAAAAACTCTAACCCAGCTAAGTATGAATGCAATTGTGGTGGTGGCACTTTAAATCATTTCTTGTCTTGCATCTCTATAGGTAATTTTTTTATTAATGCAAACATGGAAGTGAAAGTTGGAGACTTTGGCTTGGCAACTAAGCTTCTACCAGTTGACCAGAGGAAGAGGTGTGTAATTAGTTTTGTACAAGTTTGCCTTCATGTTACTGAAGTGATCTGACTTTGCATCCCGTGGGCAGAGTAGGAAGTGTGAAAGACATGGGGAGGGAGTCTAAATTTCTAATTGTAGCAAGTTGTCAAACAATTGCACAATTATGAATCTACTCATAGAATGTCTACAGTGTAGAAGGAGGCCATTCAGCTGAGGCTACACCAATAGCAATCCCACATATTTACCCTTCTAACCTACACATCATAAGACTGGCCATGATAAATTGCTCATCAACCTATCCCACACATCTTTAGACTGTGGGAGGAAATCCACAGACTCTTAGACAGTAATCCAAGCTGAGAATTGGACTCAGATCCCAGGAGTTGGGAGGCAGCAGTGCTAACCACTGTGTACTCCAGTAGTTGTGTGGTAATGTGGATTGTGCACACATTGAATATGATAGTCCTAGAAATATCAAGTGGTTTTTTTAACAAAAGCTCCCAACTTGCAGAGAAGTTGTAATTTCAATTGGTGTTGCTTGGTTACTCCAACTGATTGAACAAATTGTGATGTCTGAATTTTTCTTTTTCAGGACTATCTGTGGTACTCCCAACTATCTGGCCCCTGAAGTACTAAACAAACAAGGTCATGGTCCTGAGGCTGACATCTGGTCTTTGGGCTGTGTAATGTAAGTTATTTTCATTTGTACAGCAATCTGAGGTTGTGGAATAGTAGAGAACCACCACAGAGAATTAAGACTATTTTTAACTAAGATGTTGATCAAGTTTGAGCAAACAAAGTTTATTTGCATTAACAACCAAACCACTACTTCCTGCCTTGAATGCTGACATTAAATGTTGAGACTTAAAAATACATCTGAAGTGTGAACTTTCAACAAACCCAAGATCCACTCATCCCATCCTGCAGCTAACTTTTACATGTATTTTCTGAGGATATGTGCTCTTAATTATAAATGGTATTCTCTTGTTTGTAGGTACACTATGTTGTTTGGTCGGCCACCCTTTGAGACCTCTGACCTCAAAGACACTTACAGATGTATTCGAGCGGTTGAGTACACCATGCCATCATCATTTTCAGTTGCTGCTAAGGATCTTGTTGGCAGTATTTTAAAGAAAAATCCAGAACAACGGCCTACTCTGGATCAAATTATGAACCATGATTTTTTTACAAAAGTAAGCAGGTTTTTAAATTGGGATTATAGACTCTGTTTGGGAATAGTTCCAACATTAGCTGCAGACAGTAGTGCTGGTTTCTAACTGTTCTAAAATGTAGATGTATTGTGAGCATAGACTGATGTAATCTAGTCAGTCTTTTTGGGTATTTCAGTATCTTCCCTCCCACTCAGCTGTGATATGGGAGAATTTCCTTGTTTTCAAGATGCATGATCTTGGAGATGTCTTGGGTGGGGGATATAAGTGAAGTTGACTTCACTATTATCTGAAATAATCTATAATTCAGATTGATTTGTGTATTCAATGAGTTCGTTCTAAAATAGGATCTTATGCTGTTTGCATTGACTTTGCTCTGCTTTGATTTTTTTTGGAACATAATGATGCATATCTATGTGGAAGTGAGGGTGTTTCAATTTTTTTCTTCCTCTTGTTCAGGGCTTTATACCTGATGTGCTCCATCCTAGCAGCTGTCTGATGGTTCCTGAATTAAGTAGCCCAACACCCACTAAAAACTTCTTCAAAAAGTTTACAGAGGCTTTCTTTAAGAAAAAGAGCCCAAAAGGTTAGTGTGGGAGTGTTACCATGTTAAAGTATTAAGTTCTAGTCTTTTAATAACTTGAAGTCAGAAAAAAAAGCTACAGCACATGAGATGCTTATTGACTGACTATCTCCAGCAGTTCATCTGCTTAATGCTTTAATTGGCTTGGCTATTGTTTTTAAAATGGAGTCTAAGTTTTTAGAAGTAAAATGATCCCTTCTGTCTTCCTGAAACACATGTTGCTTTGCAGTGAATGCATGTGACCTGAATATCCAGTTACAAAGACTGGATTTCTTTCTCTGCCAGTAAAGCTTATATTTTGCAGGTCTGATTCTTGAAGGCAGGATTATTCTAAGTGTCACAGTAATTGTTTCCAATATGGAGATGTTTTAACAGTGGGGGAGGGAAACTTGGTTTCTGACGTTATCGTGTGCACTTCCGTCTGCATTTTGGCTTGGTTTCAGATTCTCTAATTCAGAATGTAATATCTCTTTGCGATCTGTATTAAATTTGCTGATTAAACATTTTAATCAAGATTTGTACGCCTGAATTGCAGATACTAAAACCATCTGTGTGGAGAAGGATGATATTTCCAAGCTTGCTGCAGATCTTATGAAGACCTCCATCCACAGACAGATGAGCTACAAGACTGAAAATGCAACAGAGGTAGGAATAAACGTTTAACTTTCAGTACTAACTTCAAGTGTAAACCCACAAAAATCAAAAATGCATGAGAAGCCTTAATTATCACAAATCTCCCAGTAAATGACTCCAGTTATAACTGAGCCTTAAATTTCCATTTATATTCTCCCTGGTAGAAACAAATCTATTCAATGTCTGTTCCTCAATTACTAGGTTTCCTGTAGCTGTAGGATGGCAGTGGTTAGCACAGACAAGTTTTGATACTGGTCTTGGATAACTGGAGTTTACTTGTTCTCCATGTCTAGGAGTACCAGTTTCCTCCCTCAGTTTAAAAGGTGCAAATTAAGTGAATTGGCCATGATGGTGTGTGCATAGGGTTATAGGCATGAGTATGGATGGGGTGCTCTTGGAGTTGGTGCAGACTTGATGCACCTAATGGCCTCTTTCTGATTCTGTTTCACTTGAAGCACTTGCATTTAAACTAGAAGATTCAGACTTCCTGACACACTTAGTGGTGCTTTGCCCTTTTGATCATAGTAATTCTTGTCTTGTTGCATCGCTGTGTGGTAGCAAATATTTGGTACATTTAACCTTTAAGCAAACAATCCAATTTTTGGGAGCAATTTTCATGGCTTTTACAAAGAACAAGATGTATTTTCTATGACATATTGTACATCACTAATACTCAAGGTTAAAAAGTGCCACACAGTTGCAATGGCTGTAATGAACATTGCTAATCATCATTCTTTGAGATCAGAATGACTCATAAAAAATTAACTTTATATGCAAAATGAGATAACGAAATGCATTCCTCTTATGTTGGAATCTTCTGTGGCTTCCTGTATGTGCACTTAACCTATTTAACTTGTGTTGATTTATCACTATGTTGCAAACAACTTTTATTTCCTGCTCTTGCACAAAGCCTTTAATCAGTAATTGTAAATTCTGCAGGAATTTATTTGTCACTTTTTTCCAGCCTAAATGCTGGCCACAGCAACTTATTTTGCAGAGTATATTAGTATCTTTGCTAAGTAAGTCACTTTATCACAAAGATGAATTGATAACAATTATATTTGTCTCCTTTTAGCACACATTTCCAACTGGTCAAACAGCAAACTCCTTCCCTAAGGAAACAGCAGAGGAAGGGTCACAAAAATCTACCATTGGACCTGCTGGTGCTAACTGTGAAAGTGAGTTGGTCCTGAAGTAACTGAATATTCTTGCATATTGGAAGTTTAGGTTCAAATTCAGCCAAATGACCTGTTCCTGTATGTCCCACGTGAACCTGATTAATTGTTAATATTCTAGATTAGCGCTCTTCCATCCACATTGAGCAATAGTGTAAATGGATAATGGGGCTTGCTCAACAGTGAGCTTCATAATTGGGATTGAAGCTGGACTGTATTGAATTATTAATACTAGTGAGCATAATTGGATGGTCTTTAGCTTGATAAACATTTGAGTCAGCTGTTTAACTTTTCTAGTAAAATGTACCAATTCTATGTGGAATTATTAATAGCTTGCCAAATATAGCAGCTGCTGCTAGCTACACAATGGATGAAATAATAGCTTAATGATTGCTAAATGTTAATGTACTTGTTTTACAGCTACTGAAGAGGGGCCTGTAACTCAGCAAATAGCAGATGCTGCTACCCATGTTCTCAAAAGCTGTATTTCATCCATGCCACCAGGTACATTTACATCTTCAACTTTGTATCCACTGAACAGAAACAGCAGCATTTAAAATTCAAATGCTTTGGTTTCCAACATTGTTATTCAGCTTGCAGAGTGACAAGGCCTTGTAATGCAGCCTTCTAGAAATGAATGAACACAAATTTTCCTGATCTTTCCTGTGAAGCAGATTGGACAGTGAGCACTAAAGCATGGCAACAACTTGCACACAAAGCACCCATCAGTACTATAAAGGGTGCTAAAGTGTTGGAACCCTAGTCACTTTGTGACAAATTTGGCTGAAACCTGAATCTTCTAGTGTTTTTAAAAAAAAAAAATTGTTCCTCTTTTTAATTTTATATACTGGACAAACTGAAGCCCTACTAAATTAGCATACTTTGTTCTCTTGCAGTGAAAAAGAGCCCAATAGGGCACAGCCTACATCGGTCCAAACCCTTCTTGTGGGTTACTAAATGGGTTGACTACTCCAATAAATATGGTTTTGGTTACCAGTTGTCTAATCGCAGTATTGGTGTTCTGTTCAATGATGGAACTCATATGAGCCTCTCTGCAGACCGAAGGTGAGTGTTAATATCTTGCTCAATTACGTTGTGTTTTGACTCTGAAAATTATCTCCTTCTCTTCAGGAGATTTTAAAGAAGCTATGTCCAGCCAACTCCACGTTGTGAAAACTGCCTGATGTATTAAATGTTGATTTTTGGACATGCTGAGATTAAACCTTTTTTATGTTGATCTTTTGTTGCACTAATTTTTGGTTTCTTTCACTTTTGGATTTGCAAAGTAATTTGTCATGTCTTAAAAATCAGTTATCTTGAGCATGATTCCCAGTCACTGAACTTTTTACTGGTTCTCTTTACAGGAATGTGTATTATTATCTCAATAGCAACCAGCATTTTTCCTTCTCTGCCTCTGCAATTCCAGAGCAGCTGGTGAAACAGATGACAATTGTCCAATACTTTGCCAACTACATGGAGGAAAATTTGATGGAGGTGAGTTGTGTAATATCATTGAGATTTTGGTATCCAAAAACCAGTATTTCATATTTGTAATGCACGTGCTTTTGGAGATGAGGTTATTGGTTTAAATTGCAGTTACAATTGAATAGGAGTTCTGTATCTCCCCAAGGAGTTCTCCCATGATCCTGCCAGCAGATTCAAGGCAAGGCAGGAAAGAATTCAGCAGGAGGCTGGCATGAAAGTGATTTTTTTCTTTCAACCTGCTGACAAAGGCCTGAATGCCTACGCCTGATTCTCAAAGGTAGTGCTCTACACTAGCATTGCCAAGAATCAGGAATGGGCAGTCGGGCCTTCATCAGGTTGTGGAACACTAGCATGCAGATGTCAGGACCAGCTGAAGCTGCCTGTTGCTATACTTGTTCTCCCCATGGCTTTAGCAAGTGCTTGAATCAAATCTCAATGCAGTATCTATTTTAAAATGTGCATATCTTTAAGCCTTTCAATCGTTTCTGCAGGGAGGGGACTTGCCCAAGACATTCCTTGAGGAGTGCCACGATCCATCATTGTTCCTGTTGCAGTGGGTTAAAACTGATTATTCCCTATTGATGTTGTTCAACAATGGCACTTTACAGGTAATTAATGGTTTTAAATATTAACTATTGGTGGCTGTTGCCTTGCCTAATTCTACCCCTCCTGGGCTGTGGTTTAACCATCAGTCACTTTGTATCAAAGTGGTGTCAATGTATCAGTGTTTCACATAGCTTTGGTTAAATCATTGAAGCAAGGAAACCAAAAGGATCTGAAACTTGAATGAACTTGGCAACTAAATTCTCATTGAATAAAATGAATCTGATGCTGGTATGGTGCCTTCCAAGTTCAATTTAAAAAAAAAACATTAAGAATCTTTCTAGCTTTGGAATAGAATCAGTATGTATTGCATATGAGCATTGTACTGAACTTTCTCTTTCTCTTACCAGGTTAACTTTTATCACGATCACACAAAGCTCATTCTATGCAAAGCTGACCATTTGTACCTGCTTACCTACATCAACAAGGATCGTATTGCCTGCACATACAAACTGAGCACCATAATGGAACTGGGCTGTTCACAAGAGCTCTACCATCGTCTGACATATACACTGACATTGTTACAGCAGCAGAAGACAGCCTCTTAAATATAATCAAAAACCTCGGGAGGGGAGACAAAACATTGATATACTTGTGCAATGGAGTTTTTAACAGAATGCAAGATACTGAGCTATTATCAGGCCAGTGCCTGGCAACAATTAGCTGCTGTTATTTGCAGGGGGATATAGACTCTCAAGTCTAACTATTTGGTGCTTTATAATCTTGCATCTGTTTAAATGTCACTACTGTAATGAGAAGGATGTGTATGCACAACTGAGCTGTTATTGAAGTTATTTTTGTTTGGTTTTCCACTCCCTCCCTTGTACTTGAGGGTTTGAAAGATTTTTCAGTGGGCAGTGATGAGATGAGGATGGTTTACTAATTACTACCCTGGAGTAAGAATTATATTAAAGCTGCTGCTCCAGTGTAGCTCAGTTAATGATCATCTGATCACTGGCATGGAAAGTGTCTAATGTGATGGCTCCTACTTACTGTCAAAGGCAGGCTTGTTTTTTTAAACTTGACTATTTTAAGGAAAAATCCTTCCTTGCCCTGATGGGAAATATCAGACAAAGGCAGTGAGTTAATGACTCATCTCAACTGGAACAATTTTCTGCTAATGTGGAGTCAAATTGTAAACCTGCCTCAAGAAACCATGAATAAGGGGATCTACATTTGGCTTACTTAGGGTAGGGTGCAAGACAGATCAATCCGCTTAATTTGTTTAAGCCATGGTTTTGATATACTTGAGAATGGATCAATGTTCCCCCATTTGTTTCTTCCTGGTTTCCATTTGAAATAGTTAAATCAAAACCCTGATTTGAAACTAACAGCCAATGCTTATGGTGGTTTTGCACAAGTGACCTTTTCACTGCCTTTTGTAAATGGAAACAGCAGTTTGGTATCCTCCAGAGGTTGAGATGCAAGTGCCTTTGTGAAGCAAGCTTGTTTTGCTTCAGCACTGTCAGCTTGGTATCGTGGTGAACATGTCCCAATATAGAATCTCCATGTACAGTCTCATTAAAGGTAAACTTGTGGTACTAGATATTTCTCCACTCTGCAGACAATGTATGCAGTCTCCCTCAGTAGCCAAACTTGAGCCATGTCATTTGATCATAGTGTGGGATGTGGGTGGGCTGTTTGGTATCTTGTCTGCTTTGTTGCATGAGGAAGGGGAGAGTTGGCTGGGAGAAGCAAGACCACATTCTAACGTTTTTGTATAGATCAGCTGAATATAGTTTTCCAATGTAATAGCAAAAAAAACTGTTACATCAATAGGAAATGGTTAAATTGAAATATGAAGATAGTCTTATTACCAGTTCAGGGGAGTGACACAAAGGAAAATGTGGTACAACTGAGACTTGATCAGCTCACTCATTCCTATATTTATCTACACCTCTAGTGAGGCCTCTAGATTCCTCCAGTATTTAATAAATCTGGTCCTATTTATGTTTACGCAAGTATTAAATGAGCCTATTTATTTTTGTATTTATTTATTTTTTCTTTTAAAAGGACAGAATGCAACTGATTCTGTAAAAGTGTTGTAAGACTTAATTTTTTATTGAAATAAAGTTTCCTAAAAGCAAACACCTGTCCTTTCATGCTGTTGAGGTGAAAAGTTTCCAAGTGTCGGCTGCAAATGATTTGAAGGATGTAATTTTGTTCTTGAACACTTCTAATGGCTGAAGATCAGAATTTTGCTTCTGTGGCTTTCCATGATTGGAAGAGCCACTGCAGACTAAGAACTGGCAAAACCGTGGTATACTTAGTCTATTCCTAGCTTGATTCTATGGTAGAGAAACAAAGATGGATAAAGGCCATTTTCTTTGATTATGGCTATGCAGGAGTTTTCCAAGTCCCCTTAAGTGCAGATCTACTTTCTATTTATCCCTCTTAACTATTACAAATTGTTGTTTTATTTTGCATATTGTACTTCAGTTTAATCCATCTCTAAATCTGTAGTCCTTAGTAACCCCTTCCTTTGACTTCAACTTTGCTCAATTTTGGTTTCTGTCCCACCCCTTGTCATAAGGAGCAAGTATTTTTAGCCTCTTCATGTACTCAGTTCTGTTTCAGTAGTCCTTCACTCCTCCTAAACCATTGCCAATGTAGTTGACTAGATTGAAATTGTTTTTGAATACTCTGCTCCTACACAAGTCTCTACCAATTTTAGTAGTAGGGGTACAAGCAAGAGGATTGCAATTGTCTGTGAATTCAGACAATCTTGGAAATTTTTCTTTTATTTATTTGATTAATTGCCTTTAAAGCTTATTGGAAGATGGATACTGTACAAAAGCACCATGGAATATTGGCACTGTGCCTTCACAATGGACCAGTGTCCTGTTTTTGTACAGAATTTCAAATATTTGACTAATCATAACTGGAATATTAAGATTCTTTTCCAATTCTGTCAACCTGTTGCATAAGCAAAGGAAAATGGTTCCAATATCATTTCTGATCAGACATATCAAAGTACTTCTAGTCCGCAATGTCTATCTTGTAGGTCAGTTTGGAATAAGAACCGTTTCTTCAGCATGGTGGGGGAGGAGGGCTGGATGAGTTACTAGAGGTAGAGAATTGAAGTTTTATCACTGAGTATAGTTATTATAGGAGCTTGACCAACTTTGATTATAAAACCAGAAGCTTACAGTTACCAGAAACTTCTGCCCTGACTATTTCTCAGTGTATTGAGGGAATCCTTTCAGCCTGCAACATTTCAACTACGATCTTGAATTAGTGACATTTTTCCCTATCATTTTAGCAATTTGAGTGCCTGTTGCATTTTTAAATGTTTTAAGTTTGTTTATTCTCAAGTAGGCAATTAAGTTGCTGTGAAAATCCCCTGGTTCCACACCCTATTCCTGTACATTGAGAGAGAGCATAGCCAATGCCCCTGAGCTATGCATCTCTTGAACTGTGGGAGGAAGTCCACAGATATGGGGAGACTACAGACTCTGTACAGACAACGGCCCAAGCTGGAAATCAAACCTGGGTCTCTGTGCCACTAACGTGCATCTAGTATAAGTGCTGTTGCAATTGTATTTCAAAATCTTTTCCTTTTGAAGAGCCGGTTGTATCTTTCGTTTAATGTCATAGCACATAAATGTTGAACACTTCAAAAATACACCCTGTTGCAATCAGCCAAGAGATGAGAAGAGGTAAAATTATCCACATCTCTCCTGAATGTCATAGAAAACACATTTAAAAATCCTAAATGGAAGTACTTTTGCAAAGATCTATTTTCAAAACCCCTGACAAATGGTGAGAATTTTCCAAAATGTCCTTGTTAAGTGACTTTTTTTAAATCTCCCAAATAAGCATGCATGCACCTGCTATGGACTTCAAATTTTACAGCCCAAGAAGAGGACCTTTGGCCCATTTTATGTGCTGACCAAGCACCAATCTACTCTAACCCCCACTTTCCAGAGTTTGGTTTATAGCTTTGTCTGCAATGGTGTTTCAAGTGCTCATCTAAATGTTGTTTAAATCCCAATTTTCTCATTTTCGGGCAGCGAGTTCCAGATTTTCTCTCTCACCTGGGTGAAAATACTTTTTCTCCCCCTCTCAATCTCCCACCCATAACCCAAATCCATGTCTGTTTATTAGCCCTCCTAAGAGGAAAAGTTCCTTTTTCTATTTGCACTCACCCTGCCTCCTGTAATTTTGTACCTTGTTTCTTCTACACCAACCCCTCCACCAATAATGCTTTTCATTTTGGTAGGGCTATGACAACAGTCAGAACCCTATTTTGTGTATGACTGGGAATTAAACTGAGGAACAAACTCTTCCCTATTTTAATACTCAACAATGGTGTCATGGAAGTTATACATGGTAGCTTAGGCTCCTCATCCTAGTAGATAGGTGACCTGACCCAGGAGTCATTGGTTAGAAGCGAGGCTTGTGTCTGCAATAAGTAACCAATACTTAATGTTCAACTAATGTTTGCTTGTTTTGCTCTTTGCACCACTGCCCTTTTGATGGGAAGCCATGATCTTTTGCAAGTGCTTTACATAACTGAGTCACTTGCCAATAGTAAAATATGGATTTCTTACCTCAGGATCCCTTATATTGGCAAATATTTCCTTATTACTAGATAATTTAGGGAATATTAATTTGGTAGCAACTTAAGGGAGCGTTGTCTTCATGGAAAAGCTTGTGCCTTATTGGTGGTTATAAGTAATACTGTAATTGAATATTTTAATGTAACTCCAAATACAATGTAATTAGGCAAACTTTTGTGGTATTAGAGTTACAAAAAATTTAGAAAGCAAAGTAATGTTAAATGATTTTGTTTAAAAACAGTTGCTTTGTACTTGCACACTAGAAACTTGTTTCATCTGGGATTTACTGTCAAAGTTTAATGTAATCTGTAGATCTTTTCTATACTAGATTAGCTTGGTCTGTGAGTTTGATAACACTTAGACAGCTAAGTCATCAATTTTTTTTCTGCATTTGGGAGCATCTGAAGTGCAATGGGCTAGCCTAGTTCTGGGCAAACTCTTTTTGGTATCTTTTGGAACTTGAAACCAATTCACATTAGGTCCAATCATGGTCTGCACATGCAGAATAAATCGGATCCAAGTTAATAAAACAAAGACATCCCATCTTCGGCTTGATAAAACAAGATCCCAGATGACAGGGTACTGTGCTTCATTCTATCATGGACTGAATCTAACACTTCATCTCAAAAAGGCTGAGATGGCTTTAAAGAAATTTGATTTGTCACATACGCGCTACACAGATGAAGCATATTGAGAAGTGTTAGTCATAGCTCAAGTGTAGAGAGATCAACTTAATGCAAGGTAGTTCCATTCAAAATTCTGATGGCAGCAGGGAAGAAACTGCTCTTGAGTCGGTTGGTACTTGACCTCAGACTTTTGTATCTTTTTCCTGACGCAAGGTAGAAAAAAATACGTCTGGGCTGCGTGGGGTCCTTAATTATGTTCGCTGCTTTAACTCAGTCTACGTTTTCCACTGCCTCGGTAATTGATGAGAGGCTGGTTGGCATGATGCATTGGGCTATATTCATGATTTTTTTGTAGTTTCTTGTGGTATTGGGCAGAGCAGGAGCCATACTAAACTGAGGTACAACCAGAGGGAAAGCCTTGGTTTTATTTCTTTAGCTACCCCAGATTGTTTTGTTCTACCATAGCTTTGGCTAATCATGATTGCAAGTATCAGCACACTTTCAATGCAGAGGGCAAGCCTAATCCCCTGCCAGGTAAATGATTAGGGCATCAAGATTATTCAACAAAATTGTGACTCATAACTTCTGAAATGGCTGAGATTTACTAGAGTGGTACAAGGGATAAAGGATTTCAGTTAGGTGGAGAATTTGGAGAAGTTGAGGCTGTTCTCCTTAGAGCAGTAGAAATTATCATGCATGGTTTTGGTGAGAAGTATTGAGAAATTGTTTTACAGTTGAAAAAAGGTCAAAGACCAGATGATAAATTTAACCAGATATAGAGGGATTGCTAAAAGTGACAGGAAACCATTTTTCCACTATGATGTCTGGTATTCTGGAATGCACTGCCCGAAAGTGAAATGGCAGAAAACTCTGAATTAGTATTTAAAAGATAAATATTTGGACAGATACAAAATGTCATAGAGCCATGGGAAAAGAGCAGGAGTGGGATTAATTGGATTGTTTTACCAAAGAGCCAGCAACGAGCATGATGGGCCAAAGGCTACTTTTGTGCGGCATCATTTTCTGGTATTATGAGATAAACCAAATTCCATAAATATTTGTGCAATTTATATATTAGGTTGCAAACTGTGGTAGGATATGTAGGGACCCTTGGGTTCTAGGAAACCCTAGTTGAAAAATCCCAGTGTAATGTGTGACAATTATTTCTTATTTAAACTTCCCTTGAATACTCTGGGATATGGATCTTTTGATCAAATTGAAATGGAAAATTGATGGAAGAGAATAGTTCAGAAAGATAAATTTTACAAGCATTCTTCATTGTACATGAATTATTAGTGGATTTCCACCCACTCCACTCTGGAAGTTCTTTTCTTCAGCCTTTTCATTATTGATTTATGTCCTCAATTCACTTATTTCAAAACCCGAAATGGCTAATAGTTTATTAATGAGAGACATACTGTAAAATCTGATGCACAAAATACAGACTGAATTGAAATAGATGTTTTGTGAATCATAGAATCCCTATGGTGTAGAATGAGATCATTCAGTCCATTGAACCTGCACCAACAACAATCCCACCCAGGCCGTAACCCTATATATTTATCCTGCTTATTTCCTGACATTAATTTTACTGCCCCACTCACCACAGGAATTGGAGCAGGTGAGGGGCAGACAATGGGAAAGTCCATTGACCTCCAGCAGGAATTTATGGTTTTGGGACGGCAAGGCCATAAAATCCTCTCCTAAGGATCAATTTAGTTTGGCCAATCAACCTAACATGCACATCTTTGGAGTGTGGGAAGAAACCAGAGTACGTAGGTACAGGGAGAATGTGCAAACTTCATGCAGACGGACACCTAAAGCTGGGATTGAACATCCCTGTGAGGCAGGGCTGTAAGACAGAAATGCTAACCACTGTGCCACCGAATATAGAGGAATAATTTGTATAAAGAAACCTCTTGGTTATAATTATAGAATGACGCGTGGTTGACCCTGACAGGCTCATCCCATTTCATGCTCTAATAAGCGTTAGTTGTACCTAATTAGAGGAGAGGAAATTTTGATATATCGGACAGACAGGAACTCTAATTATGTCACTTTCCCAATAAGTTGCTACAATGGTTTACTAGTGCAATGCTAGGCTTTTTAATGAGGTGAACATCTTAGTGTTTCCAAGTCCTGGCCTGGAGCCAACAAAGTTCAGAAACACCCAATAGATAGAAATAGATAGATGTAAAGTACTATGCACAGGTGTAATATATCCACCAGACTCATGACATCAGAAAAGCTACCCTCTTACTCGTGAAGGTTATATTTTAGTATCAAAGGTTTCCTCTATGTATTTGATATACAAACATGAAAACACTGTAAAAGCAGAAGACCTACCAGTCTCTGAGGTTATTTATTGTTAAATATGCAATATTTCACAATATCTCAATCAACATTTTAAAAATGATCGTTCAGCTTTCCTGATTCTTTGCAAATTTTCCATAATGCGTTTGTGCAAATACTTTGCGGTGAAAATGTTAACTGGTTAATACAGGGAAAATTTGCTTAATTATGCAGAAAATATTCTGTTCCCCAACAATCAATTAAATCCAATCAGTGCCCTTTTCCCTCAGAATACTTCACTGGCTGTTGGCATTGTCTCTGGTTGACACTCATTAATGTATTGGTAGAGTTCTAGAAAATTATCCACTCTGTTCTCTGGAAATTATGTATTTGGTCAAGTGAGAATCTGAAACAAACAAAAGCTGTAAACTTTTGACTCTTGTTGATATGCATACTATTATCACCCCACCCCCGCAAGTATTTCACTTGTCATCACAAACAAAACAAAACATTAGAATATATCTGCATGATATACAAGACACTCACATAGCAACTCATTCAGCAAAGCTACAGTTGAGCAATTTGAAGCAAAGCATTGTTCATAAAGTCATAGAATTCCTGCAGAAGGAGGCCATTTGGCCCACTGAGTCTTCACTGACTCTCTGACAGATTATTTTACCCAGTCCCCAACACCCCACCCTATCATTTACCATGGCTAATCCATCTAAGCTACACATTTTAGGAAAATGAGAGACAATTTAGCATGGCCAATCTACCTGCACATCTTTGGAGTGTGAGAGAAAACTGGAGCACCCGGAGGAAATACAAGCAGATAAAGGGACTACGTGCAAATTCCACACTGACAGTTATCCAAGGCCAAAATTGAACCTGGGTCCCTGGTGCTGTGAGGCAGCTGTGCTAACCGCTATGCCACCTGCCACCCTGTTGCTCTGAGAGTATTTTGTGCATAAAAAAAACTGCTGACAGTAGTCTGATAGTCTGGGAAAATTGGGGTGCATTTATGTGCTTTTCATTATTTCCAATTGTAATTGCTTTCTCTAAGAAGATTTTGAGAAGGACAAACTATTCCAATGGATGGAAGATTGGAAACCAAAAGAGTAAATACTGGAAAATTTCACCAGGTCTGGCAGCTTTGACAAAAGGTCACCTGGACATGAAACGTCAGCTCTTTTCTCTCCTTACATATGCTGCCTACTGTGATTTTCCAGCATTTTCTCTTTTGGTGTCAGATTTAGCATCTGTAGTAATTTGCTTTTGTCTGATGGAAAATTGGAGACTGGGTGACCTCAGGCCAGTTTCTACTTCTTAGCAATTGATTACAGCATGCCAGTGGCAAAACTCTAAGTAGATTGCTTGTTTACTGTTGTAAAAAATGTTAAGCAAAGCGTGATCAGAGAACAAAAAGTTACTGCCAGGAATTTGCTGCAAGTGGGATCTGTCTAGAAAATATTTCCCAGGTGTAATTCAGGTTAACATTTAGAATTTGACTCGAAACTTTAAGACTGCAAAATAAACTACAGGCTAGTTAAGATACATATAGTTAAAAAAAGTTCTGTCAGGAATGACGGCAGTTAACTGTCAATCAGTTGAAAGTGGTCATCTGAATCAGTGTTAATTATTGTAGCAAGAATCTGCTTTAGGAGTTGTAACTTGCAAGTGAGTCATTAGCTCTCTCAAGTAGGGAGTGTTAGCTATTGCATAGAATTTGAAGCACAGAATGATTGAGGGAGAGAGTGCTTCATTACTGAATGCTAATGTCAGGAATTTAGTGCAAGTGCTAATTTGGGGGGAGGAGGTGTGCTTTTCATCTTTTTGCTTCTCACAATTGGTATCTGTTCTTTTGGCTCCAAGCTTGGAGACAGTCACTTGATATTACTAACTAATCAGTTAAAGCACTCCAAAAGCTTGTGCTACTAAATAAACCTGTTGGACTTTAACCTGGTGTTGTGAAGCTTCTTACTATAATCAGTTAAATAAATAAGGATAGATAGATACTTACAAGCCCTCGCTAAAAGAATTTTGTATAGTTTTATCCTTATAAGGGAAGATATATTTGCTTTGGAGGTAGAACAGCCAAGGTTGACTCAATTGGTTCCTTAGATGAAAGAATTGTTCTCGATGAGAGTTGGGCCAATTGGGCATCTTTGTGAGTTGAAAAGCTCCATAGCCAGAATTTTCCAACCATTCATGCCAGTGGGATTCACTGGTTCCCCTGCAGCAAGAAGTCTCACAACACCAGATTAGAGTCCAACCAGTTTATTTGATAGTAATCCCACAAGCTTTCGGAAATGTATCCCTTTATCAGGTGTGTGTCTACATCACGACTCCCCTGCAGTGAACAGAGGTTTGGCGGAGTGTCAAATTCTCTTCCTCAATTGTGACAGCAGTGTTGGGGTGTGAACGGTTGAAAAATTCTCCCCATGACTCTATGCGATTAAATAAATTGGGCCCACATTCTCTATGGTTTAGAAGAATGCGATGTGATCTCATTGAAGTAGCTTGATACAATAGACAATGAGAGATTTTTCGTCCTGGTTGGGGAATCTAGGGGATGAGAGAAATTTCTTTGCTGTGAATTATTGGACTCATCTACTCCAGAGGATTGTGAGTACTCCATCATTGACAACTTAAGTAGAAAGATTTTTGAAGTCTTGGAGGGTCAAAGAATATGGGACGTGAGTAGGAAGGTGGAGTTGAGATAGAAAAATCAGGCATGATCATATTGAGTGACAGAGAATGCTCAAAAGACTGAACAGTCTCCTCAATTTTTTATTTTTATCTTCTTGGTCTGAATATGGTATGAGGTAGGGACTTATAATGATGATTTCAACTAATCTACAGGTATAGCTTCCTAGAATTCCAGAATTTGTCAGGTCCTAATGTCTACCTTCAATTAAGCACACATATTTATGCATTGGATATTCACTACTCCATCCAAAAAAGCAATTTGCTTTTGGTCCTTTCTACTTGCCACTCTTGAAATGCTCAGGTTAGCCTTTCTTCCAATTTTTCCACTTTCTTTTCCCTAAGATATATGCATGTCCATAACTGAGACATAATAATAGTTTTGTAAGGAATCTACCAACTTCAAGCAGCAATTTACTGTGCCATTTAACTATTCACCTATATAACAAAGCATCAATCGTAATGCAAAATTGTGGGTCACTTGAGCATTGTAATAATCTTACAATTAAATATAGCTTCATTAATCAGCATTATATGTAGGGTTAGTCTTTAGGCAACTCAATAGATCATTAATCAAATAGTCTAATGTAGTTGGCTGTTTAGGTAAGTTAGTCACTCAAAATACAGACCATACACAGTTGCAACAGCAAAAAGTGAAGAGTTCTTGAAAGTAGCTGTTGCAAAATTGTCGGTCATTGTATCCCACAGACACCGACTGACAATTAGCATTCCCTGATCGTTGATCTGACCCAGCATCACATTGCAGACCAGCTTATATCTAGGGACATTGATGTCTTTCACTTTCAGCCTGATATGGTCTGTCAAACTCTGCACTTGTTGTACACATGTTACAGGATTATATTTATTGTCAGCTAGGTAGCTCGAAAGAGTTTCCTCCAAGATCTTCTGGACCTTGTAGGGATCAAACTTGCAGCCTTCATCTGGCTGGGCTTTGTAAGTATTTTCGCATCTCACTTCCCTGATAGGTTGATACAGAGGCAATCCAGAGAAACTGACTTGACCAGAAGTCATCCAGCTCATGGAATGTCTTTTGCCTTGCATCACCGAGCCCTTGCGAGAAAAAGGTACATTGACATTACTTAAAATAGAGTTCCTTCTGGATGGGATATGTGGCCTTCCATCCATGTTCTTCTGATTCAGATGGTGTTTGCTGGCATGAACATCTATGGACTGGGAACTTCTGCGAGTAGAAATGGAGGTTGCATGAGGACGCAGTCCCAAAACATGTCCAGACAGAGCCTGATTGAACTGAGCTAAAGCCTCTTGAGATAAAGGAACTTGCTTGGCAGTCATGGTAAACTGTATATCGATCTGTTTAAAGGATAAAAGATAAATCAACTTTCATTAAGATCAATAGTTTTCGTCTTTCACTCCTTACTTCAAATGCACTTTTAGCTCCTCTAGTATTCCATCCCTGAAAAGATTGTGCTCCAAGATCCGTTCAGTCTTTTTTTATGTAATGGTGACGCAGTGCAAACCACTCTATTCTTTGTTTTCAGCTTTCATTCTACATTTCCTTGTGTCACAGGGTCTAACTTTAGACATGTTATGCATTTTTGCTTTTCCCTCATTAGATTCTAGACTTGAAACATTGCTTTTGACTTGTTTCTAAATCACTTGGTAGAGGACATGAAAAAGGAACAATCACTCCTCTCGAGCAGAAAAGGAGAGAAAAGCAAACCAGATGGACAAACGGATGTCTAATAGGAAATGCATTTCTACACTCTCCATATAGGTTCATCTGCACAGCCTCTTTATACAGAGAACAGCTATTTCTCTGCCATAAAAATGGCTTGGTAGTAATACATGTAATGTTTTACAGAAGTAAATTGTAAATTGCATGGTTGCATACGATGTAAGTAAGCCGCCCTAGTGGTCGACACCTTCCATCCTGATTTTCCCATCCACAGTGCCACTCTGAGAATAATGAGAAAATTCCACCTGAAGAAATTATCTGAAGACATTTAGGAGAAACCTTCCAGGTTAGTATTTATCACCCAATCAGGAGAGAGATTAACTGGCTCCTTATTTCCTTTCAATTTTGTGGGGCATTTTTTTGCAGTCAAATTGATTTCTGTGCTTGCCTACAAATCAACAGTGACTCTACATCAGAAACAATTCATTGACTGTAAGACACTTTGTGATGTTCCGAGGAAGTTAACAGCTTTAAATGAATAGAATTTTTTTTCTTTCTAGCAGTCAGCCATTGGAACGAAGCAAGTACTGCTTTAAAGTGGTTGAGGTAGAAACAGTATCAGATATCAAAATTCCTACTCCTCCCTTCCTTTCTGTACCTGCGAATCAGCACACTAAATTAAGTCTGTCAAGTGATGGAGGAGACAAACTGTGTCAGTTGTTTCAATGTGGATGGTTAGGTATTCTGATGAAACATGAGAAGAATTCTCACTATTCTGTGTTGTGTTGTGGTCAGTCTGGATCAGTGGTACCTCTCAGGTTTTGTCTCTCTCCTGCCGCCCCCAACCCAATATTTCTTTTTATTTATTATTTGGTAGTTAATTTACACACACACAAAAGTCATCTCCCAGCTGTCTTGAGTCATGTGGGCCTGTGTTTTGGAGAGGCCCAGTCTATGAGATTGTATTTTGTCAAAATTAGGAGAATGTGTGCGCTTGGAAGAAGATAGGATAATAATTCCACAGGCAGCTTCCAGGAAATGTTAGCAAAATATATATAAGCAGCATTCTTTTGATCTGCCTAAAATTCTTAAGGAAGTTTAGCTTAGACGAATAAGTGTTGATATTATAACGATTAAAGTGAATGTATTAAGCCACATTGAATGTGTACAAACCAAGTAATGGAACATGTGAATTATGGGCCTGGAAACAGGACTGTGCAGTACCTATCTAATCTCCCAATGTGGAGGGAAGGAATCTTATGTACACTAATGAGTGGAAGTGCATTGACTCCCATCTTGATTGAAGAGGTCACATTGGAGTGAGAGTGCATGTTGGCAACTTTCAATAAGCTTTGCATAATGTATTCAAATTAGGTTCCTGCATTCATTGCACTAAGTTGTTGTAAGCATGCCAAAAGGAACATTTTGAACAAACAATTGGTATGCATAAACAATGCTGCTGCTAGACTATTCAAGGGGATTTTTGCAGTCCAGTGCTGAATGGATGTAGGTTGTTGTTTGCTGCATGCCACACAACTTCTCCACCATATTGCATCAATTCTTACAACCACCTGAACACTAAGATGTGTGAGGGAGAAGAACTTTGTAGTGACCACCAGATTCAGTATCTACCTGTGATCTAAGAGATAATCTCATCGAGCTTAACACTTTAGCTTAACCAGCATTCACCGCACTTTCATATCCTTATCGGTATTTCAGAGTCATCATCCAATTGTCTTCCTTCTCTTCAAACTTATGGATCTTGCCCTCATTTCAGTGTGAAAACACCAAGACAAAATTCAGATCAAGAAACAAATTTTGATTTATTATTGTCACATGTATTGGGATAAAGTGAAAAGTATTGTTTCTTGCATGCTGTACAGATAAAACATGCTGATCATAGAGAAGGAAAAGAGAGGATGCAGAATATAGTGTTACAGTTATAGCTAGGGCGTAGAGAAAGATCAACTTACTATAAGGTAGGTCTGTTCAAAAATCTGATGGCAGCAGGGAAAAAGCTGTTTTTCATTCAGGTAGAATGTGACCTCAGACTTTGGTATCTTTTCCCCAACGGTAGAAGATGGAAGAGAGGATGTTCAGGGTGTGAAGGGTCCTTGATTATGTTGGCTATTTTTCTGAAGCAGTGGGAGGTGTAGACAGAGTCAATGGCTGGGAGGCTGGTTTGCATGATGGGCTGGGCTAGATTTACAACCCATTGTAGATTCTTGCAGTCTTGGACAGAGCAAGAGCCATATACCACATTTATGAAACAAATTACATCAGCATTCATGCAAGAAGACTGATCTTCCTTGTGCAAACACTTAGCACCTGTCTTGTGTGCTCATTTCTATATACTAGAGTTTTTATGAGATGCTTCCACAAGGTTGAGTTGAGTGCTGCTGAGTTTCTGTTGAGAACACATCAGATGAGCTTGGAGGATATCTTTGAGCAGCCATGGACCTGGATGACCAAGCCATAGACTGCAGCATCTCAATGTGAGCTACTGCAAGCTGGCAGTCCAATAGGGCAAGCTACCATGGAAGCTGTCAGATTTGTCACCAAATGTGCTGTCGTGGTGGATTCCACTGTAGTGTTAATGGATCTAACCACTGTTAGTCAGAATGGTTTCCATAGGATTTCTCCATGCTGTGTGACATTATTCATAAACTCTTTAGCACCGAGTATTTGGCGTATGTCCAGAATCCTTCAATAAGCTAAGGTCTGAAGGTCAGCACCTGAGTCCTCTGCAACAGAATCTTCCCTCTAGTGAGCTGGTGCCCTATTCTTCTGGCCAAGCTACTACACATTTGCACTTGTCATCACATGCAGATTCCTTCTCATACTTAAACTCTAAGGTTCATAGAGTATCCTGACCGGCCAGCATTTAGTTGCCTTTCGCTAGTTGCCTTTGGGAAAGTGGTGGTCTCCTTGAAATGCAACTGAGTAGCTCACGTGACCATTTCAGAGAATCAACTGCATTGTTGTGACTCTGAAGTCACATGTAGGCCAGACCAGATGATGATGGTAGATTTCTTACCCTAAAGGATATCAATGAATGAGATGGGTTTTCTTCATAAGAGTGTCCAAGTATCTTTATGTTCACCTGAGAGGGCAGACAAGGCTTGGGTTTAATGTTTTATCTGAAAAACAGTGCAGCACTCCTTTGGTACTGCACCAGAGTGTCAGATAGTTTTTTGTGCTCAAGACTCTGCAGTGGAACTTGAACCCACAACCTTCTGATTCCGAGGTGAGAGGGCCATGCCTGACATTTACAATAAATGATTATCACTTTGATAAGGAATTTTATGTTAGCCTTCAATCCTGTGAGTAAGGGACAGACTGCTCAGAAAACTCTGATACGTTTACATGCCAGCTGCATAAGTTTATGTTATAGTGGAGCCCACAGAGATCACTTCAACCTATCACCCAGATGTAAAACTAATATTGCGGATCAACCATCCCATTGCAGAAACTAATCAATTTTCATATAGTTCCTATAGCGATCTACACCACCAGTGTTACTGAATCGCAGAATCACAGAATACTCAGGTGCAGAAGAAGCTCTTTGGCCCATCGAGTCTGCACTGATGTGTGAAAAGTGCTGCCTGCCCACTTAACCCACTTGCTAGCACTTGGCCCATAGCCTTGAATGTTATAGCATGCCAAGTGTTCATCCAGGTACTTTTTAAGGGATGTGAAGCAATATGCCTCCACCACCCTCTTAGGCAGTGCATTTCAGACTATCACCACCCTCTGGGTAAAAACGTTTTTCTTCAAATCCCCCTAAACTTCAATCAGGTCATCCCTCAGTCTTCTCTGCTCCAGAGAAAACAACTCAAGCCTGTCTAACTTCTCTTTATAATTTAAACATTCCATCTCAGACAACATCCTGATGAATCTCCCTACTTTTTACACTTTTAGTGAGCGGTTACTTTACTGATTTAAAGCTAAGAAATATCCAAACTAGTGGTTAAAAAAAGGAAATCCTCTCTGTTTTATGCTGCAGTGCAAACTTTTCAATGAGAAACAGCACCATAGGGAGGACAGCAATTTCAATGAAAATGGTCCCATAAAAGTTCCAAAAAATATTTTTTGGCTCTGTATTTGAATTCAAAAAATAGTAGTTGAAGAATAGCTCGCTAGAGGTTTTCTCTATCCAGATCCATATTATATTTTCAAAAGCACCTACCCACTGGAATTAACAATAAGGAACACTGATCTGCATTCAAGATATTGGGCAAAATCTGCCTACCTTTGAAAATATTCATCCATTGGGGACAAATGCAGGTTACAACCTTGAAGTTTGGATTGAGGTAAAAACTAATGAGATGAAGCTCAAAGCAGATGTGATCACCATGGCTGAATCATTTGGAACATGTATAAGGTCTTCCCTGCCTGCAAATCTTCACTGGGATATGGAGTTTCCAACCAATGAAAGCTGACCAATGACAAATCTCTCTTCTTCCATCATGTCAGAATTTTTGAAAATTCCCCTACACTTTTGAGATTAAATAGGTTTCCTGAGACGACAGATGTGGTCCAACTTGTTTACACACATTTACACTTCTAACCCTGTTGGATACGATCGGATTTGAAAATCCTGGCCGATATTATTTTCCATGTCCACAGGGTAACTGCAGTGTCTTATTGCCTTGGTTAAACTCAGTACAGACCAAGGCTTGAACCTGAGATTGGTAGATCCATGTACACTTACTTCATTTAGTTAAAGCAATGAGCATTGTCAAGAATATCACAATCTTGTGTATATCAAAAGAAACTAACATGTTCCAACAGATAAGTAAAATGCCTAAATAATGTTTCAACTTGTTTATTTGTTCAGCAACCTTAATTTACTGATTACAATTGCACTGAAGAAAACATCTTGGCTTAATAATTTTTGCTGGACCTAACTGTGTCAGAATGTTCGGCTGCCAATTTACCCCGATGCTGATCCTAACATAAATCCCAAGATTATTGCAGTTGTTTACTGAGTAGGAGGTAGAGAATATGAATATGTACATCCCTAAGTCTGTCTCCTTTCAGACGATGTCAGTTAATCCTGATGAGATACGGTTAATTGATGAAGCACTAACCATAAGGGAGCTGGAATGAGGGGTGAAAATACAAATCTTCTGAGTTCAGAGAAGGTTCAGGGGATGACAGCCATTAATGTAGAGCCTTCTGATTCCAATCTCAGAGATTGTGTGTCTTGTAGAAGAATGTTGAACAAATCTCACAATCCTATGGAGATATTGAGGTTAACCTCAGAATATGTAAGGCAGATGGCATGGGTCACAGTGGATTTTGACACCATTCATTGCCATCAGAATATATAATTGGAAAGAGGCAAGCCAAAGTTACCCAGACAGTTGATAAAGCAGTTCAGCCTATTCTAGAGTCATCTCCAAAATACGCTAATCTAATTCTGGCTTTTCACAATTGGCCACATACTTCCAGCTGCTTTTCTTTCCTTCTGAAACCTCTCCACCTCTCTATCACTCTTTCCTTCTTTAAGATGCTCCTTAAAACTTAAATTTTGATCAAGCTTATGGTCATCTTTGTATATGGCTCAGTGTCAAATTTTGCTTTCTAACTCTCCTATAAAGTGTATGAAAATACAAACTATTGTTATTACCTCAAGAGGGTAGCCACCTCAATATCACCAAACACTGCATTTTAGAAATGCATTGAGTATTCTAGAAAATATACCAGTCAATTTGCATACAAAGCAAATGAAATGTATGATCAGCAACTCTGCTTTCATGGTTTACTTGAAGCAGGAATATTGGCCAGGACACTGAGACCTTATTTAAATATTGATGAGATCTTTTGCATCTTTTGAACAGGCAAATGGAGAAATATCTCTTCCAAAAGAAATGAATTAGCATCAATATACAAATACGTCAACCTAAACTTTGTACTCAAATCCACGACAGGGATTTGACCCCCAATCCCTAGTCTTAAAGGCTACTAATCATGCTGTTTTATCTAGTATTCCCTGAACTAGCCAGTTTATCTATTCTTCAGGCTTTTGGCAATAATTACATTTGATCTAAAATGTTAACTTTAAAATGGTGTAATAATTTACCACCACCAAGATCGATATCATCCAATTTTTCCCAACCCTTTGTGTGGCAGGTATATCTATACTCAGCCAATTGCCCTGACAATATAGATGAAGTTTTGAACCTGGCTGAATTGTGGTGAGTAACAAAGGACATTGCGTCTCCACTTTATCTTAAAAGTTACATATCAAAAATCATAAATTATTCATGCTCATTGTGAATGTCTGCATGAAGCTTGAATGTTGTATTGTATTGTATTCCTACAACAACCTGTTTTTCAACAAAATTAAACTGTAAAAAGAAAAAAATACCATTCGTCTTCAAAAGCAATTTATTTTTTTGAACTCCGTCCTATCGATAACACCTTTCAAAAATTTTTTTTGGTCCACTCCTCACTTGAGATGAAATTTTTACTTTAAAAATAATACTAATTGGGTAGGAATTAAATACAATACAATATCTAACTAATTTTAGTAACTTGAAATAAAAGTTTATTAGCAAGGGAGTTAAACTGTCTTACCCTAGAAAGAAAGTGAAGGCAACAAATTTCTGCTAATTTTCTGCAGTCCAAGTCAAAAAGCATTAAGACTCTCCCAAAACTTTACTTGCTTCTGTGACCAATCTAGAAGCTGTCCTGATAAAAACATTCGTTTAATGTTTTACACTTCCATGGGGATGTTATCATCTCTCGTTGAGCCTCCCAAAATGAATGCAAGAAGAGAAAAAAGAGGCTTAATCATTCTCCCAATGCCTTTCCCACCTGATAAAAGATTGACCATTGATTGAAAAGCTTATTGCACGACTGCACTGTATGAAGGAAAGCAGACTCAACTATTGAGACAGCACAGATCTGGGCAGTTTGCCACTCGTATACGTCTCCAAGGTGACAACTTCAGCCCCGTGACAATTTTCTCAAACAACATTAACTTTTGTTTGCGTCCAAGTCATATTAGGTATAAGTTTTATCTCAATGTCTAACATGTTTGCCATCAGTCCCTTACAGTTTTCAAGTCATTACTATTTGTTAGTCCTTGGCATATTTAAGCAGTTTGAAAAACATCTCATTACTAGGCTGGCTCTGTTTCTTCATAACTATGTTTGTAGTCACTTCTTTAAAATAAACATTATAACATTTCCTAGCTATAATTTAAGTTTTTCTCATTCTTCTTAAAGTGATTATTTGCCTTCCCTTGCCAATAGGTTGGGCAGAACTTTACACTAATAAATAATAATAAACATACTGAACATTAATACTGGCAAGACAAGTCAAATGTGATGTGGAGCAATTAATCCTCTAATTTTGCTTTCTGCCATGCAGAGGTACCTGACCTCTGACTCATATGTTCCAAAAGGTCAAGAACTCACTTCTCTGAGAATCATGGGAGGGTTCATCCAAATGACCATCAGTGAGTTTTGACAGATCCTCCACTATATCAGTCAAGTCCAATCCTATCTTCAACCTGTCTCCACACAGTTTTCTTTCCAGTAAGAGTCATTAAACAACAATCCCCAGTAATATTAAGGCCAAATATAATACCATTGCTGATTCCTCAGCTGAAACCTGTCAGTTCATTGATAAATAGCTTTTAGACTTATACCATAACTAAAAATAGAATGCTTCAACATGCTCCTTCTCAGTATGGTTCAAGTAGGAATCATATTTGGCAAGGTAAACATTGCTGGCAAGAAGTTGTCCATTGTTTGCAAGTATTGTGTAGTAAGGGGTTGATAATCTCTCAACTAGATAATGTGGCCAAATAGGTTGATTATCAACCCGTAAGTCCTTCCAATAAACATGGTAGGCAATAAGTTTGGGTCACTTTTCCAGTCATTTAGAACCTGCAGAAAGCAAGATCAAACAACTGCAATATCTTGCCAAGGACAATCATAGGGCAACACATGGAAATCCTTGTTGGCACTGTCCTCTTTGGGCATGGTACCTGATGAGGAGGAGAGTCTCTCAGATGGAGATGCAGCTGACAATGATAAACAAACAAAACATTGATCAAATGATCAGTTTAGAAAAGCTAAGAAGGCACTTTATAAGGGATGGATGTGAGTGACTAAAGCCCATTAAGATCTTAAGCTTCCCTTTACTATTCATAGAGAGAATAAACAAATTGATGTTGGTTGTATTTCTACCCAAAGCAAAAAATAGCAATGTATTTATCTCTCTGCACATAAATACAAGTTGTCGTGATTGTTTGACTACTGTGAGTTAAAGTCAATAAAGATTTATCTGCAGTCAAGCAACTAGTATTACATTTAGGAATCTTATATCATGTTGAGACATCCCATGCTGTAAATATCAGAATGTGAAGGAGAAGATACTGGACACAAAAGTAGCAGAAAAACATACTGTATGCATTCATTTATACAGCCCAGGATTTTCTCTGCCTTATTGATGAATTTCACAACCAGCCTTGCCATCTGAATCACTTGAACATTTCCATCCACAGGTCACTTTGCTAGAATTGTATCCTTTATTTTCATATTTCCTCTCCATGTTCTTTCTAAGCATCAGGAGGACTAGCTAGGGTAAATGCATGGGGTTAAGGGGATAGGACAGGATGGGATTGGGGTCAGTGCAGATAGATGGGCCGAATGGCCTCCTTCTGGATTATAGGATTCCATGATTCTATGAGAAATTACATACTTCTTTGCATTAAATTTCAGTCGCATGAGTCAACCCTGTCTCTGTTCCCTTAAAGTAACTATCAGCTTCAGAATTCATACTTCCAACTCAGTGTCATCTGAAAATTTTGAAATTGTGCCTTGCATACCCAAGTTGATGTCAGAAATATAAATCAAGTAAATCAAGTTGGTCCTAGCACCAACTGTAAGGGCGCACTATTTAACACTGCTGCCTCACAGTACCAAGGACCCGGGTTCGATTCCCAGTTTGGATCACTGTCTCTGGAGTCTGCATGTTTTCCTAGTGTCTGTATGGGTTTTCTCACTGGTGCTCTGGTTTTATCCTACAATCCGAAAGATGTGCTAGTTAGGTGCATTAGCCATGCTAAATTCTCCCTCAATGTACCCAAATAGGTGTCAGAGTGTGGAGACTAGAGGATATTCACAATAACTTAATTGCAGTGTTAATCTAAGCCTTCTTGAGACATTAATAAATAAACATAAAAACAACCACAGGGGAACATCATTGTATTACTTCCTCCAGTCTGAAAAACACCCATTCACCATTATTTTCTGTTTCCTTTCACTCAATCAAACTTACACTCATAAATAAAAGCAAATTACTGCGGATGCTGGATTCTGAAACCAAAAGAGAAAATGCTGATAAATCTCAGCAGGTCTGGCAGTATTTGTAAGGAGAGAAAAGAGCTGATGTTTCGAGTCCAGATGACCTTTTGTCAAAGCTTTTACTCATGCTGTCATTGTCCTTTTTATTCCAAGGATTTTGATTTTGCTGACAAGTTGTAATGTGGCCCTTTATTATATGTCTCTTGGAAGTTGTTGCATGTTACATCAACCACATTACTGTGATCAAATCAACTCTCTGTATTACCTCATCTAAAAATTCAATCAAGTTAGTTAAGCACAATTTTCCTTTGACCATCATTTGCTGGCTTTACTTAACGGACCTCCAATTTGTCCAAGTGAATGTTGATTTTTTTTCTGAATTATTGTATCTAAACCTCTCCTACTGGTTCAAATAAACATTTCTCTAGGTGCGGTGGTCAGGTTTTCACGCCAGTTCTTCTGCTCTGTGCTGTCCTGAAACTGCAGGATATTGGGAGTTGTAGTTTTTGGCTGCCTATCAAATAAATCGGTTGGATTATAAATTGGTGTTGCTAAATCCTGAAAACAGACAAGTCTGAAAAGAAAGTTATTCAACTTGGTTCTCACTTTTATTATCAACCTGACAACTGTCAAACACACTAGTTTTCTGTTTCATTTTATTTTCCCTCTCTGTTGTCACACTGGAAATTCTGTTTTTTTTTGCTCTATCATCCTCCATGTGGGAATGCACCTTTACTACATCTGAATCATCTTGTTAAGGCAATCCATTATTCAGTTACGGTTTCGCCTGACAATATCAGACTTCTATTTAGAACATAGAACATAGAACATTACAGCACAGAACAGGCCCTTCGGCCTTCGATGTTGCGCCGACCAATATAAAAAGCAATGCCCCTCCAAACTAAACCATTCCCTTCTCTTCCATATACTTATCAACTAACCTCTTAAACGCCAACAAACTTGGTGCATCTACAACTGCTGCAGGCAGGGCATTCCACTCCTGAACCACCCTTTGGGTAAAGAAATTTACCTGGATCAGATCTCTGCCCGCTGCATGAAATGGGCCCTCTCTTATTTGATTTTTTTTAATATATACTCTGGATTACTTCTTGTCTTTTTTACTATCGTTAACTTAAACAGTGATTACTGTCCCCTATTGTAGCATGGCCCCTTTAAGGGGTGATTCTTCGTGGGCTTTATGAATGGGCCGGAGCCAATGATGCATGAACCTGGGCCGTGGGTGAGCATTCTGGGGCTGGAGGGTTTCAGTAAGAGTCAGGACATAGTTAGGAATAGACTTGTATTCACAGAATCCCTACAGCGCAGAAGAGATCATTCGGCCCATTGAGTCTGCACTGACTCAAAGACAGAGCATCTTTCTCAGGCCATTCCTGCCCTATCCCTGAAACTCCATGTACTTATGCCACTAATCCCCGTCACCTCCACATCTTGGGACACTAAGGGACAATTATGGCCAATCCATCTAACCTGCACATCTTTGGACTGTGGGAGGAAACTGGGGTACCCGGAGGAAACGCACGCAGGCATAAAGAAGATATGCAAACTCCATATAGGCAGTCATCCAAGGCCAGATGGAACCCGGGTCCTTGGCAATGTGGGGCAGCCAGTACTGGCCACTGAGCCACCATGCCACCCAATTAGTTGTACTGTATTAATAATGCTGTTAAACCCTTAGTTGTACATAGTTCTTATCAATAAATCCTTTGGTTAGTTGTTTGCAACGTCGAGTTACTACAGTGCCCAACTGAGGCAGTTTTGCTTGGCAAAGGAGCAGGGATTACACATTTTATGCAAGTATCCTGCAGCTGGGCACTTCTGGAAGCTTCAACATTCCTATGTGTCCTCTTGGGAAAAATCACCTTCCTGACCATGGGCTGGGTTGTTATTAATCACAGCAAATGAAAAAAAAACATAAGAAAGAGATGCAAAGTGCAATCTTGACCAAAAAAAGAGAGAATTTGATCCTAGTTTCCAGCAATGCTTGAATTTTCCTCAAGTGAATGCACATCTTCCTCTTCCCCTCCTGGTATTTTATGTGATGTCTTGGATTTCCTTCTCTTGCTGTTCTACTCCTCCCTCCCTCTCTTTTTTCCCTCCCTCTCTATCATTCCCTGTCAGGGTGCAGACCTCCAGCCTTCTCCCTTCCTCACCCCGGCTCGGAGACATGTCCGACCCGCCCCACGCCGTCTATCTGCGGGGAAACCTCGGCTCCTTCGCCGCCGACATGAGGAGGATGATCAACGCGCCGGAGTTGAGGTGAGAGCGGCCGGCGGACGGTGAGCAGGAAAGCTCGGGGACTGGAAGAAGAGTGCTAGGCCTCACGTTGACTACCCACACCAGTCAATGACACAATTTATTGATAACCTTGGGGGAATTATTTTTAAAAACATGAAAAGCTGCTTCTCAGTAAGAATCAGTCACGAGAAAAAAGTTTATCACATTATCTAAAAAGCTTCATTAATACAACTTCAGGTGCACAAACTGTCCTCAGTACAGAATAATATTAAAATAAAAGCCTGTTTTCCTACATCACAACAATGACCACACTTCAAAAGTATTTCATTGGGCGTGAAATGCGTTGGAACATCCTGGGGGTTGTGAAATAATGCTACATACATGCAGATTCTTGTTCAAAGTTTGTAACATAAACTGCACTTTTTGAATAAGCAATTGCTTAAGTTTATTTATTAGTGTCACAAGTAGCCTTACATTAACACTGCAATGAAGTTACTGTGAAAATCCCTTAGTCACCATATTCTGGCGCATGTTTGGGTACGCCGAGGGAGAACTTAGCATGGCCAATGCACCCAATCAGCATATCTTTCAGACTGTGGGAGGAAACAGCAGCACCCATAGGAAACCCACACAGAACAGGGAGGACGTACAGACTCTGCACAGACTCAAGCCAAGAATCAAACCCAGGTTCCTGATACTATGAGACAGCAGTGCCACTATGCTGCCTTGATATTCAGATTATATCCCTGTGCTGGAGTTTGTTCTTGCAACAAATTACTTTCCATTTAATTTCTTTTTTTTGCAGTCACACATCACTGGAGGTTGCCACTATATGGTTTTTGATATTTCCAAAATGAAAACCAAAGGGGGTTCAGATGCGCAATAAAACCAGAAGACCCAAACTTCAGCAGTCTCTAAATGCTACATCCAGTATACTCAGCTGCAGTCAGTATATAAACGATTGGGGATGTGTTTTCATATCCTGCTACTTGGAGTGTGATTTGTTGCTTGAGTATTGCAGTTTTGAATTTTAAAAATCCCAGAGGAAGTTCCCTGAGCAGATTGGAGAAATAACAAATTACTATCTCAACAGATCATATGTCCTAACCTATAGAAACGCAGAGGGACCTGGGGGTGCAGGTGAACAAGTCTCTGAAGGTGGCAGAGCAAGTGGAGAAGGTTGTGAAGAAAGCATATATTATGCTAGCCTTTATAGGAAGGGGTATAGAGTACAAGAGCTGGCCTTTAATGTTGTAGTTGTATAAAACGCTGGTTAGATCTCATTTGGAATACTGCGTCCAGTTCTGGTCGCCTTACTACCGGAAGGACGTGGAGACTCTGGAAAGAGTGCAGAGGAGGTTTACCAGGATGCTGCCTGGTATGGAAGGTCTGAGTTACAAGGAGAGATTAGGCAAATTGGGACTGTTTCCCTTAGAAAGATGTAGACTTAGAGGAGATCTGATAGAGGTGTACAAGATTTTGAAGGGGATAGATAGAGTAAACAGGGCTAAGCTTTTTCCTAGGATGGACTCCAAATAGCACGAGGGGTCACGGGCTTAGGGTGAGGGGGGTAAGGATAATTTGGATGCTAGAGGGAGTTTTTTCACACAGAGGGTGGTGATGGTATGAAATGCGCTACCAAGTAAAGTGGTGGAGGCAGGTACTCTGGAGATATTTAAGAAATACTTAGATGGGCACATGAACAGAATGGGAATGGAGGGG
The DNA here is from genome assembly GCA_024679065.1 of Sphyrna mokarran. NCBI lineage: Eukaryota > Metazoa > Chordata > Chondrichthyes > Carcharhiniformes > Carcharhinidae > Sphyrna > Sphyrna mokarran. The sequence goes on from JAGIQG010000009.1 coordinate 28,172,411, forward strand.
TATAGAAAACTGATGTAAAATAGGGATCATGTACTTGTTTTTATCCTACAGGTGCTTTGGTCCACCTTGTTGTCTAACGAGAGGCATACACGCAATGGGTCGTGAAAGGACTGCTCTTGGACCTTTTTCGAGAGTATCCTACTGCTTCACATCATTAGTGTATGCTTGACGTGGACCATCTGATGGGCAATACGACAGCGCAGTGACTATAGCTGTGCTGTGCAGATACATGGATTTGGGCCTGTGTCTGTGGGAGTTTGCGCATTCTCCCCGTGCTTGCGTGGGTTTTCTCCGGGAGCTCCGGTTTCCTCCCACATCGCAAAGATGTGCTCTTAGGCTAATTGGCAAAACAAATTCTCTCTAAATTGTCTCAAATTTGGTTTTTAATCCATAGATCTATAAACATGGACAGGGATCGCGTGTAGAAGTGGGAACATCGAGGTGGCGGCGCGGGCTCGTTGGGCCAAAGGGCCTGTTTCCCATGCTGTTTTGTTCTTTGTTCTCTTTGTTCTATTTTTATAAATAAGATAATTGCTGTCATATTCAAAATGCTAATGAATGATGAAGCTGCGTTGAATGATTAAGAACTGTGATGCATCACTGTAAGACTTAAGGTAACAATAGCTGATTAATGTAAAATAAAGCATAGTGCACACTACAATACATGCAATATATTACAAATTATAAAACTCTCAGGTTATCAAAAACATAGATTACAAAAGCAAAATATGAATGCCATGTGACTCTTAATAAAGCTGCAACCAGGTATACTTATAACATTTAAAGAATGATATTTATCTTCATGATATCTCCCTAAGTAACGAATTGGCAAAGGCTATTTTGCCAGGATTCTTCCAATTACGTATATTTATAAACCAATGTTTGTGATCACAGGGTGATCCAAAATGTTTTGTTGCCAGTGAAATACTTTTGACATGTTGTATTTTGTAATGGAGGAAAAGGCTGTCTGATAATTGAGTGCTATCTATCATCTTGGGGGTTTCTATTGATTAGAATCTGAGCTGGAGCAGTCATATAAATACTGTGGCTCCAAGAGCAGATCTGAGGTTAGGAATTCTGCACAGAGTAACTCACTTCCCAACTACCCAAAGCTTGCCCTCTACGAGATAAAATTCAGGAACGTGACGTCCACTTCTCTGGATGAATGTAGCTCCAGCAAAACTCAAGAAACTTGACACCACCAAGACAAAGCAGCCTACTTGAATGGCACTCCAACCACATCTTCAACATTCACCCTCCACTATTGAAGCAATATGTATTATTGATAATGTGCACTGCAGTGACTCACCAAGGCTCCTTCGACAGCATCTTCCGAACAAGTGATTTCTAACATCTGTAAGGACAAGGGCAGCAGATGTATGGGAACACCTCTACCTGAATGTTCCTGTCCGAGTCACGCACCATCCTAACTTGGAATTATATCACCTTTGCTTCACTGGCTCAAAATCCTGAAACATTCTTCTGAGCAATACTGGGGGTACCGACATCACATGAACTCAAGACCGGTGTAGCCCTTGTAGTCCTGTCATCAGTCTATGACACGGTCTAGATTGATGACCTAATGTTGAAGCTCCTGCCCCAAAACACTAAGCCATCTATTACTCAGCATAGCCAAAAGCAGGCAATGTGTCTATCAAAGCAGCTCAGCGCACCTCTATTGCTCAACAGCAAAGGATCCACAAGGATCAGTACTGGTTATGAAGAAAAATTTTTAATAGCCTGGGGATTTATTGTATTATGCTGTGGAGCAGACTTGTGTCTGTTTGTGAACATAATTTAATTAAACTGGGGACTGGGTATCTACAGAGTTGAGGACGTCAGAGGATTTAGGTATGAAAGGCAGACACTTGAAGTGAATATGGGCGAGTTGAATCATCTATAATCTAGTAAGATGTGGGTAGAAATGTGCATTAGAAGATAAAGAAAGTTTGTTGTGTTCAGTTGTTAAATTTAAAAAGAAAGTAAAAAACATTTACAACTTGGAAAAGGTTATGAATAAATAAGGCATAGTTATTACATTTTATTTTACCCAAATATAGTGGCAGTAGGGAAAACATAAATTACTTTTATATGCAAAGCAGGGTAAGCTTCAAAGCAGGGTAAACACAATGAGAAAAAATAAAAAAGGGAAAATATATTTAAGGAGAGGTTAGGGAGCTGTATTTGAAAGTGACCATGTGAGAGTGTGCTCTGTGCTGGAAGAGAGAGAGCTGAGAAAAGAAGCAAAATGAAGCAGCTTTTCAGCCAGCCTAGAAAAGTGTATGGTTTCTTTGTTTTAAAGATTTTAACTAAAAAAGAAATGAGCTGTGATAGCTTGCCAAGTTTCCCTTTGGGATTTGGTTTGCACGGCACTGACCATAACCAGATCATGACACTGGCATTGATCCCTTTCAATGTCCACGTGAGTGAAATTCCACTAACAAAGTCATGCAAACTTGCATATACCGGTGATCTTGTCTTTGCAACACAAGCAGCCAGTTTCAATGATATTGAGTGCACTTAACGCACATAAAACAACAATCTCTGTATTTCGTTTTATAATAGAAATAGCAGAAGGAGCTATTTGGCTCAATGAATCTGCACCAACCACAATTCCACATAGCCCTATCCCTACAGCCCCATGTATTTACCCTGCCAGCCCCTCTGACACGAAGGGCCAATTTACCATGGCCAGTCAACCTAACCTGCACATCTTCGGTGTGTGAGAGGAAACCACAGCACTTGGAGAAAACCCACGCAGAGATAAGGAGAACATGCAAACTCCACACAGACAGTGACCCAAGCCAGGAATCGAATCTGGGTCCCTGATGTTGTGAAACAGCAGTGCTAATCACTGTGCAACCGTGCCACCCTTTGATAACAGAATGATAAATGCACCTCAAAATGACCTTCTGTAACAACCTTGTAATACGTGACACCTTGTGTATTCTGTAGCTGAATACTGTGCATTAGTGTAGATGAGAAGTAAGCAACACTGGTTGATGTTCAACTGAATACTACAACAAGATGCATGATTGGAACCCCAAATAAATCCACAGTGTGTAGGTGCCCACAGTTCTTTTAGAGACAGAGTTCCAGGATATTGACCTAACAATTGTCAAGGAATGGCGATATATTTGCAAGTCAAGGTGGTGTGTGTCTTAGAGAGGATTTTCCAGGTGATGGTGTTTTCTGTATCTGCTATTCTTGTTCTTCTTTGTGACAGTGATTGTGGATTTGGAAGATGCAGTCTCAAGAGCTTGGTGAATTCCTGCAATGCATCTTGAACATGGTACAGACTGCTACTACTGTGCATCAGTAGTGGCAGGCAGTAAATGTTTGTGGATGGATACCAATCAAGTGGGCTGTCTTGTCTTGGATGTGTTGAATTTCTTGAGTTTTGCACTCATCCAGAGAAGAACAAAGAAAAATAAAGAACAAAGAAAAATAAAGAACAAAGAAAATTACAGCATTGGAACAGGCCCTTTGGTCCTCCATGCCTACATCGACCATGCTGCCTGACATAACTAAAACCCTCTATCCTTCCAGGGATCATATCCCTTTATTCCCATCCTATTTATGTATTTGTCAAGACGCCCCTTAAAAGTTGCTACCATATCTGCTTTCACTACCTCCCCTGGCAATGAGTTTGAGGCACCTATTAATCTCCGTATAAAAAGTCTGTCTTGTATATTTCCTTTAAACCTTGCCCCTCGCACCGTAAACCTGTGCCCCCCAATAATTGACTCTTACACCCTGGGAAAAAGCTTCTGACTATCCATTCTGTCCATACAGAATACTATCACCCCTTAATTCACAGCTTTAAATTAAGGGGTGATAGTTATAGGATGATGTCAGAGGTAGGTTCTTTACCCAAAGGGTGGTTCGGGAGTGGAATGCCTTGCCTGCAGCAGTTGTGAATACGCCAAGTTTGGTGGCGTTTAAGAGGTTAGTTGATAAGTATATGGAAGAGAAGGGAATGGTTTAGTTTGGAGGGGCATTGCTTTTTATATTGGTCAGCGCAACATTGAAGGCCGAAGGGCCTGTTCTGTGCTGTAGTGTTCTATGTTCTATGTTCTATACCTCTCATAATCTTGCAGACAAAGGGGATTTGGGGGGAATTCACAATTCCATCGCACTCCTGACTTTGCCTTGTAGATGGTGAACAGCTTTGGGGAGTCAGAAGGTGAACTACTTGCTGCAAGATTCCTAGCCCCTGATCTGTTCTTGTAGCCACACGGACTGCTTCGATATCTGAGGGGTCACAAAGGGTGCTGAATTTTGTGCAGATATCAGCAAACATCCCCACTTCTGACATTATAAGGAAGATCATTGATTTAACAGCTGAAGATAGTTGGGCCTCAGACACTCCTGTAGTCATATCTTGGAACTGAGATGATTGACCTCCAGCAACTACGGCCATTTTCCCTTGTTCATGATATTAGTCCAACTAGCAGAAATTTTTCCCCCTGAAAACAGTTTGCAACTATAGTCACCCAGAACAGAACATGGATTACACAATAATTTTTACACACTAGCATACCAGACATAATGTCTTGACTTGACCATCTTGATTCGTGTTGCTATCCAACCAAAGGAAAGAAGATGATGGACTGCAGTGGTTCAAGTAGGCAGTTCACTACCACTAGTTAGCACTGCTGCCTCACAGTGCCAGGACTCGGGTTCAATTCATTATCTGAGTAGAGTTTGCCCATTCTCCCCATGTCTGCATGGGTTTCCTCCTGGTGCTCCGGTTTCCTCCCACAATCCAAAGATTTGTGGGTTCGGTTGGCCATGTTAAATTAACCCTAGTGTCAGGGGAATTAGCAGGGTAATTGATGAGGGGGTTACAGAAACAGGGATTATAGTCAGTGCAGACTCAATGGGACGAATGGCCTCCTTCTACGCTGTAGGGATTCTATGATTCTGAAGGGCAGTTGTGGATGAGCAATGAATGCTGGGCTAGCCAGTGACGCATACAAACCATGAACAAATTTTTAAAAATATGCTCTTCGTAAGTCTGACAAATGGATTCTGTATTGACAATTTCAGTAAGTGGCATGACAGTGATTGACAATTCACTGTATGAGTGCTAATTTGATGGTGTAACACAGTGACGTTGCAAAGTGTGAACTATGATGCAGTCCTCTAAGTTTCACATTTCTACCACTAAGCTTTCCAGTTTAAAGATAGTAATAGAATCACCTGGCAGTTGGGGAGTTCTTACTGGAAGATGATATACAGTACTTTCTTGGCTTATGGTGCTGTTAAAATATATTACAGTCTAATAGTCCAAAACTAAATGACAAGAAAAACATTTGGCAAGCATTATGTGAGACTTGGAAATTAAAATTTTCATGGGTCCATTTCGGAAATCATTTCTGATCAAGGACAATTTTATGGTAATTAACTATCTTTTTAAAAAGGTAGCTGGAGTAGCTTTTGGCTAAGACAAGGCAGAAAGATTAGATATAAATATTGATGAGCGGATGCTCTATAAGTATAATGGTTTCAATCTGAGAAGCATGGAAAAATCATCAAATAGAATTGAATGGTGCAGATTATAATGATAGCCAAGAGCAGGTTTTCTTGGGCTTCCATTTACATAGCTGGTTTAATGTGTGGCATTCAACTCAATCAACTGAGTTGGGCCATGGAGCAATAGGAAGGGTGAGCCACAAGCAGGAATGGTCATTGGAGCAAGAATGAGAGTAGGCCATAGAGTAAGTGGCTTAGAGCAGGCTATGGAGTAAATGGATTTGGTAGGAGAACAGTGTTCTTCAGTAGGAAAGAGAGAGGAGGTCTGTGTATGCATGGATGGTGTATATGTATGAGAGGAGGAGTATATGTGTGAGAAAGAGGGTGGTGATCACTTCTAATATTAAACGTATTTGTGAGCAAAAGAAACAGCATCATTAAAAATGACAAGAAGGAGGAAGCTATAAGTACTTTTTTTTTGTTTCTATCCCAGTTCAATCCAACCAAGTTCAATTCAGAGTCTCAACAAGTTGAGACATTCCCAATCCAAACTGACAAGACAGGGCTGTCACCTCTGTCTTGATCTACATGATTCAAGCTGATTGGAATAGGCATAGCTCCTCCTCCAATACTTGATCTCATTTGCATCTTAACCAAAAGGCCGAGATGTTACTTTTAAAAATTGCTTCAAATGAAGCTGAATGCAACCTAATGACTTCAACCAAGCACAGCATGTCAACACTATGCTTGATCTTAGCCAAAAGGCTGAGAAGTTGAATAAAGTAACTTTTTGATTATGATAGTTGTTACAATCCCAACCGATGTTAGTGGGTAAGTTATATCTTAAGGTGGAATCCAGCTAGATAGATACTAAATTTAATTTTTTGTTTAAAAATATGGATGGCAGCTACTGAACAAAATCACAGTGGTCAGCTGATGAACTTTAAGAAAAGAATAAAACATATAAACTAGAAAATCTCTTCATTCTCAATTATACCTTTGTAGATATATACAGAGTTCTAAGAATAACAGCATTTATAAAGCCAGGTTATATTCCGCTGTTTACCATAGGTGCACAGTCCATGTGAACCATTAGGTGACCTGTGGTCTGATACATTTTGATAACCAAGTGACAGGTGCCACTCCAAGCAGATACTATGTAACTCTCATCAACTACCCCAAATGCTTGTTGTATTGTGAGCTAACCAGTATTCCTTGACTCTGTCTTCCACGAGTGTTTCCAATCTCTACTTGCCTAGAGCTTGCTTTGGAATCTTTTCCCAAGTGATACTTTCACTTGGACATTTTCAACAAGTATCCACCTCTCCTAATGTTCCTTCACTCTGGATTTCCACATGCATTCAAGCTTCACTTTTTGTCCACTCTGTCAGGTATTTGGTTGAAGCAGAACACCACTTCTCCAAAGATCTGTAGTAGTAATTTGCCAACCTTTGGTAGCCTCTTCAGGTCTCCTTGCCCACTTTGCACTTGTCTTTTAACTTGGAGCCTTTTCCTCTGCCCCTCATGTTTTACTTCACTTAACAGGATCTTTTCAAGATTCCTGTTCTTTCCTTTGATTAAAAGATCTTCATGGACCTTTCTTCTGTTCCGCTTCCTGATTTTTTTTTTACTTTTTCATCCTTTGGAACATGCTTTCTGCAGTTCTGTCTCCTGTCCAGCTTCTTCTGGCACTTGCTTCCAACTGAACTAAAACTGCTTTTCTGTTTCTCCTTGTCTGTGTGAGGCAACACCACAGTTTTGGTACTTTGTTTTAACTTCCCTGAACTACTCAATCCTTGGTTACACAGCTCTTCACTTTAAGTTCGTAAAATCTCATTAAAATGCAGATTTACAAACAACCCCCCTGACTTACAGACAACTCTTTAGAATGAAAATATAACTCAGATTCTTAGAATGAGAGTGTAACTCAGTTCCCCCTTTCTGAACACACAAACAGTGCAATATAAATTAAATTAAAACTTAAAGTTATAGTTGATTTTTAACGTTAAAAAAATTTGCAATTCCTAACAAAGCATACACATATCAGAAATAGAAATGACTTTTGTAAATTTGTTTTATTATGTTTGTATCCATTGCATAAATTTTTTTGTGATTTATCTCAACAACATAATAAGAATGTTTCTTAAGGGTTCAACCAATGCCTTTGGGAGGTCAAGAGGCCGGAAACGTTCAGGGAAACGCTGGCCTATAGTTTAAGTTGATTTCCAGCAATGACGGATAGGTGGAGGGAATGGTGTGAGTTGGGGAGTGGGTAGTGCAGGGAAGGTGGTGGGGGAACGGATGATTTTATTTTGATAACCAGTGATTATTAGCTGCCAACATTAAATTAAATAAATTGTCAAACATTCTGCATAGTAGAGATTGCATCCTTCTTCTAGAAGGAAAAGCCGTGATGACTGAATCATCTTTACTCATTTGGCAGTTATTTTTTGACTAGTTTTTCCTGGTAGTCAACTGCAGATTGTTTCTCAATACGTTTCTGGTGACATTGCTAATCATTTTAATGTGGTGCTGTCATCATCATCATCCAGAACAACTGGGCATTTATATAAAATTCCCTCCTTGCTGCAAGATATTTCGATGTATTTTATAGCTAAGAGGAAAGCGATTTGTTGGGCAGGGAAAGGTGAGACCAATTGAAGAGGATTTCTGGAAAGTTGGATGAGAGGTATGGTGGTGAGAACTGGGAAGGTAATTCAAGAAATAGTACTGCAGTGACCATGTGAGTGAACATTTATAATGGCCACTTCTTCCAAAATTGGTTCATAATTCTATTTGCTTCATAGCTGAGTCTGCAACAATGATATTAAAAGCAAAATGCTGGAAATAAAAACAGAAAATGCTGAAAAGGTTCAACAAGTCCAGCAGCATCTGTGGAGGATGAAACAGTGGGTGGGATCTTGAGCCCATATTCTCTGTGCCCAAGATTACCTCAGTGGGGCTTGAATTGGAAATCACAAATTTCGCTAGTGATATCACAATGCCAAATTTTCACTGCACCTCATTGGTGACATAATCAGGTTCATGCTCATAATGAACTCAATTTTAATATATTTCAGTGAATTTAAAAATAATTATACAGCCCCTTTGCCAAAGTTTCATACCTCACCAACGAGGTTCTTGCCAGGTTTATCTATATGTATACATGTTGAAGGGATCCTTCTGGGAGTGCAAAGGTAGTATAGCCCCCGGGCGAGAGAGCAAGTCAGTTCCCTGGAAATGCCCCCTGACCTTACCCTCCGGCACAGCGTTGATCTGGCAATACCAGGGATGGGCCCTAGGGGGAACCTCGTCTGGGAACTCATCTGTTTGTGGTGAGGGAGGGGACAGAGAATGGAGTGGACATCGAGAACAATGTGGATGGCAGGAATGAGCGGAAATGTCTAGAAGGTAGTCTGAGGTTACTGGGGATACTTGGAGCGGGATTGGACCTAGATACCAATGTATGTGAGGAGCAGGCTGCAGATACCTTCATGGAGGTGGAGGGAATATATTCCTACTAGTGATTAGAACAACCATTTGAAAATGGTGCTCTGATTTCCGTGGAGCAGGTTGCTGGCTCTATGAATCCCTGCCCCACCAGAGTGGGGCCCACTTTTGTTTAAACTGTTAAAGTGCCAAGATCTGGCGAGAAAATAGACAAGGGAAGCTGAAGAATTTCACACCAGTTTTCTCACCAGAACTGACACTTTGCCACCCTGCTAAGATTGCCCCCAGTGTTAATGTTTGGGGTTTGTACAGCTGGACAGGGTAGAAGAGTGGTGAATTACATGGTTGAAGAAGGGGAGTGGTGATTGTGGTGCAGAATGGCAGGTCAAAGATGATTGCCAAAAATGTCATGGACAGACAAGCAAAGGGAGAGATAATGGTCATGTTAAAAAATAAAGAAAATGCCAATAATGGCCTCAAGACAATATAGCAAAATGTATTAAGAGCAAAAGGATCATCCTCTATGAATGACTTCGAAGGAGAGGGGATGGAAGTGTAGGATATTAAGATGAAAGTTCATGGTCTGAAGTTATTGAACTCAGTGTTATGTCCACAAGGCATGTGTAATAACCATGTCAGCTGAATTCTTCAGTTTCATAAGCAAAGTATTCTTGCAACATTTCTAGTTTCTCTTCCTGATAGCTGATGTGCTGCACCACATTTGGCATGCTACATTCTGCAAGGAATCTGTCCTCCTTTTCTGTGATCTCAGTTTTATTTGGTCCAACTTCAGTTTATCGGTAGCCAAAGGAATATTGGAACCAACTTTAACTAGAATCACAGTGGAAAGTTATGTGGCAGTCTGCATGCATTAACTAGACTTAATTCCGTATCCATTTATATCTTCAAATCTTTCCCAAATCTGACCATGATGTAATACCACATCTAATAACATGCACTAAATGAGCTTTTGGAGTTTGATCACAACAACTTGTATTTATATAGCACCCTTAATGTAGTAAAATGTGTCAAAACATTTCTCAACTTGCCGTAATCAGACAAAAATTAATGTTAAGCCAAAGGAGATATCAGGAGTGGTGATCACAAATTTGTTTAAAGAAATTTTAGGCTACCTAGGTTGTCATTTGCATCCTTTTAAATTTTTAAAGTTTATTAATGTCACAAGTAGGCTTACGTTAACATTTTCACAGCAACCTCATTGTAACAATGAAGTTACTGTGAAAATTCCCTAGTTGCCACACTCCGATGCCTGTTCGGATACATTGAGGGAGAATTTAGCACGGCCAATGTACCTAACTAGCAAGTCTTTCAGACTGTGGGTGCACCTGGAGGAAACCCAAACAGAAAAACATGGAGAATGTGCAGACTCCACACACAGTAGAAGTCTGACAACACCAGGTTTCTTAGTGTGTTTACCCCAGTCCAATGCCAGCATCTCTACATCAGACTCCACACAAACAGTGACCCAAGTTGGGAATCAAACCAGGGTCCCTGGCACTATGAGGCAGCAGTGCTGATCACTGTGCCATTTTGTGACAAAGAGCAACCTTTATTGTCCCATTTCAGTCTTCACCACTAAAATCACTGCCAACCTGCAGAGCTAGAGGATGAGTAGATGAGTAGAATACTTGTTCGAAACTGAAATGCAGGTTGGAATGTCATAGTTCACTAGAGTCAAGAGACACATGGCAATAATTGGTCAGAGAGGTGGGACAACAGCTGGCTAGTATGGTAGAGCAGTTGGTATATTATAAGATTTTTGTTGTTTAAAATAATTTTTGGTTAATTCTCAGCCACAGTGACTATATGCTTCAGTATTTAGCTTTGTACTAAATTTAGGGAGGGGGAAAAGATCCCTCCTGAAGTCTGTGGAATGGATTTTCATCTCCGAGGTGGCCAGCAGGAACTTAGAAATTTTCCAGCTTAGTACACTCACTTTGGGAGGAAGTGGCTGAAAAGATGGGATTTTCATTGCAAGAGGGCAACTGTGAGCTGCATGCAAACCAAAAAATCACAGAAAAGCGCTTCGAGGCAGACAGAGCCACTGGTCTGTCGGGTGTGGTAGTGGGATGTTTAAAAGGCTGCCTTGATTGTCGTTGGACTTTGTTCCAATGACAGTAAAAAGCAGTAAGGCTCTGAAGTGCTCACCACTCACTCCCTCCACGCACTCTCCATGTCCCATCCATGCCACTTTATGCCCCTCCGACCAACTCCCCCATGGTCCCTATTACACACATTGCAAGCTTTGCACCTCAGCCCACTCTTACTGCCCCTCAGTGTATCCGAACATGCATCGGAGTGTAGCAAATCCGCATTCCAAACCACGCTCCTCAGCTCACACCCAGTGGCTCCTCATACCTCCCATGCCACTCCTATAGCACTTGCATGCTCATTCACCACTGTATGGAACCAATTAACCCTACAGTGACAAGAGGACATGTTTAAAAAAAGCTTTTTAAAAGAAACAATTATTCAGTCATAATTTTTCACCTTCTTAAAAAAAGAACTCAGATGAGGATATTAGTGAACTGGATGAATTATTACCCATCTATCAATAGTGTTGTGCCATCATTACTAAGACTAGTTTTCAATTTCATATTTATAAATTGAATTGAAATTCCACCAGCTACTATGGTAGGATTTGAAGACATGTTCCAAAAGCATTAGTCCAGTGACATTACCGTTATGCCGCAGACTCCTCATTCATGTCACCAGTTGAAATTGTAAGCGCTTGAAATCTCTTTACTTTTTGTAAATAAACAGTGTGCAATTGACAGAAAAGATCAGAGAGCCAGAGCTGCGAATCAAGCAATGCTTTCCCTGGGGCTAAGCCGATTTGACAGTATAATGGATGCCTGGGTTTTCAGCCAAATCTCAAACAGCAATGTTAGAAATCAGAAATCTGGGGAATGGAGTCAGGAATCCTAAAACTGGGTCCCGGTCACTTTTTTCACCTGTCCACGGAGTCTTCCCAACTCCATGGAGATCTAGTCTTGTTTGCCAACTTGCACGTACATTTCAGATGGGGTCAGCATTGATTTTGGAAGTTGATAGTTTGTGGGAAGAATGAGTACTTCAGCATCTTATATTAACTGATGACCATGGAACTAAATCCCAACAAGGAATCAACACCTAGAATAGAAGAAGGGAGAAAATCATTGTTACTCACATCAAGAGAGCACTTTTTCTGTTGCATGCTGTGATTCATAGTTCTTGTATGGTTCTGATTTTTTGCTGAATTTATGAACTTCATAAACTTTGCAATATAAAGCCTTGTAACAGTCTTTTGAGACTTTCTATCTATTGAGCGTTGTAAAGGGGCAGTTATATTATGCCAGTTATAAGGATTTTCCATTTGTTTTGCAGGGTAAGCACTTAAAAAGTTTAAATTTTGTGTGTGTACTGTGAATAGTTTGTTTTAATTGTGTGTGTGTATTTCTTTTAACTAGTGATGTGAAATTCATTGTGGGAGAGGAGAAGAAAGTGGTGTATGCTCATCGGTGCATCTTAGCTTATCGCTGTGAGGCATTTAGTGCAATGTTCGCCAAGCAACGTCTGTCGTGTGATGCAAAAGAAGCTGAAATTCCATTTGATCTCTCAGATGTGCAGCCAGACGTCTTTCTGGCTGTAGTTGAATTTCTCTACACAAACTGTGTGATGCTGAGCAGCAAAATAGTAAGTACATGATTGCTTGGGTCTGATGGATAGATTTTTACTTGGCTGGTTGCCTGGCTGAGAAACCAGCCGTCTACATCTTGCATAGCATGGCCCAGGCCTCATGAAGTTACATTCAATGTACTGTGAATGTCTAAGCGGTATCCAGTGCAGTTTATTAATTTTGGAAAAGTACAAGGAGGGCACAGTCGCAATCACAGTTTTAGAGGAGGTGCGGCAAGACTAGGGAGTTGAGAGAGAACAAAGGGAGAGAACTGCCCAGATTATCTTCATGAGGTCCTAACTCCTGGCCGCAAGAAAATAAAAGTTTCCCTTTTGGGACATCCTTGCTGTAAATAGGCCAGAGTGTGCATCGAGTGTGCAATGGTCTGTATTTATATGGCAGTTGAAACCGTATGCTTGTGAGATCTTAATTTTCAAATGAAAAGGAGCCTATTGCCTCAAACAAGCAAGTACCTTGACATTCTACAAACATTCAGTCCCTCTGCTCAGTAGCAGGAGCGTGTACTATCTACAAGATCCTTAGACAGCACCTTCCAAATCCACGACCACTTCCATCTCGAAGGATAAGGGCAGCAGATACATAGGAACACCCCCACCAAACCACTCACTGTCCTGACTTGGAAATATACTGCCATTCTTTTGCAGTGACTGGGACAAAATTGTGGAATTCGCTCCCTAATAGCATTGTAGATCAACCCACAGAACATAGACTGCAGCAATTCAAGAAGGCAGCTCACCACCACCTTCTCAAGGGCCACAATGGATGGGTGCTAAATGCTGGCCAGCCAGCAACACCATTTCCCGCGAATCAATTAAAAAATACACCAGTAGGCCCCTATTATGGTGGCATGGGGATGTTGGTGTTAACCAGATAGCAAGTCTATTGACCCCCAATGTAAGGCCATTATTGTCCTTTCACTGCCGACTTTGGCAGATTAAAGTTAGCCCATTAAGTATTATTTGCACTGGTTGGTTTTGTGCAGTGGAACAATTTAAAACAGGTGCTGAGAATGATTTCGTTTTTACAATTGTTTGTAGCAATGGAAGTTTGGCCTTTTTAATGTATTCATGATTAGAATCATAGAATCCCTACAATGCAGAAGGAAGCAATTTGACCCATACAGTCTGCACCGACTTCCCAAGAGCATCATAGCCAGGGCCAACTCACCTTCCTGCCCATCCTGTAATGCCTTGCACTAATCTCTCTTACCTACATTTCTTGGGACACTAAGGGGCTGTTTCGCATGATCAGTCCACCTGCACAGCTTTGGGGTGTGGGAGGGAACACCCAGAGGAAACCCATGCAGACATGGGGAGAATGTGTAAGCTCCACACACAATCTTCTGATATAAACTTATTATGTTGTAAGTATATCTTCCTCTTGACAAGAGGTACATGCAGGTGTGAGTTTTTTTACATCTGTTAAGTGGATAGTTAACCTAGTAAATTTGGGGAGTATTGAAGTAGAATTGGTTGGAACTGACAAGGTTTCCCTGCAGTCTGATGCATGGGAAAACCACCACCTGTAAGTTCACCTTCCAAACCATACACTATCCTTTCTTGAATGGCGCTATTCCTTCACTTCCACCGGTCAAAGTTCTGTATCTCCCTTCCAAACAGCACAGTTCTTGTACCTACACCATATAAACTAGCAGTTCGAGAAGGCAGATCACCACTACTTTCTCAAGGTCATTTCAGGATGGGCAACAAATGCTTGTCTCAGCTTGGTGGAAGAATAAAACTACGTTGAAGAGCTGAGAAGCAAAACTAAGACACTACAGCATCAGCACTCCTGGCAGGGCTGAATCACAGCATTACCAGTTTGCATAGACAGGTTTATTATAGACGTGGCCATGAGAGTTTATGATGAAAAAAATTGGAAGAAAATGCCAATAGATTAAAATTTCCTTTGTATTTTATAGATGTGGAACATTGTAGACAACGTTGATAGATGAAACAAAGCTTTTGTCCTTTTAGAAGTTACGCTGTCTGGATCTGATGTCTGTGTGGAGTTCACACATCCTCCCTGTGTCCACGTGGGTTTCCTCTGGGTGCTCCAGTTTCCTTTCATAGTCTAAAGATGTGCGGATTAGGTTGATTGGCTATGCTAAATTGATCCTAGTGGTAGGGTAAATATTGGGGTTATAGTCAGTGTAGTCTTGATTGGCCAAATGGCCTCCTTCTGCACCGTGGGGATTCTCTAATTCTGGGTCAAAATAATTCTAGTGACTACTTTCCAGATTTTAATGCTGCAGTTCCATTTCAAGTGTTTTGTTTGTGACTGAAAATTAAATATTTGTAATGAAGAGAAGGATCACCAGTAGCAAAAACATTTCATTGATAACATTTGGCTAATTTCTGCATTGACTGTGAGAAGTGGACTGCTTTCAGACTGCCCAAAAGAAGTTGCGTTTTCAGCCTTTGTAACCTGCCCAGAACAGCTTATTGCAATATAAATCAATATGTTTCTTCAATTTATATGACATTGGAATTTTTGGCTTAGGTCAATCTGGATGCTGCATATAACAGTAAAATCATTAACTCAGGGCATTTGGTTTGGCACATAATCTACAGGCCTGCTTATTCAGTAATCCTTCAGTAGAGAGGTGGAATTTGAATCCCCATTCATCAGTTGAAAAACATAATGTTCTTCTTCTTTGGAATAAATGAAGGAGTGATATTCGACGTATGACAACTTGGTTCACCTCTCATCTGCCATTGGATGTCTATAGGATTCAAAAACTACACTGAAGGACAGGCTGAAACTTAGTTTTCACTAAATTGAGCAACATCTTCAAACTAGAGATTCGAGGCCAAAAACTTATTGGGCATAATTTTTCCCAAAAAATTTCTAAGTGAGTAAAATGGGATGGACTGCATCAGTCTCTCAGGTGGCTCTGGATCGCAGTCGTCTCACACTCAGCTACTTTTTTGGAGTACAATGGGTTGTATGCTGCTACTGAGGGGGCAGGACCTAAACACGCTGATGATCTGGCTGCAGAGAGCTCAGGTGCCGCATCGCAAGGATGCACTGAACTCACAGTACTCTGGGAAACCCCCTCACACCCTTCCCACATCCACTGGAACCCACCTCTCAATGACAGCATGTTTCCCCCATACCCCTCCTCCCTCCGACATAGGTCACTCACATTGGGGCATCAGAGCCCTATGTTGGGTGCCCCTGCTGAAACCCCAGCATGCCTCCGATTATGATCCCGATATGCCTCCTCATCGCGACCGCCCAATATGGCCCCCGTCATGACCGTCTCCACAACGCACCCCTGTATGACCTTCCTTCCCCATCGTGCCCCCAACCCAGGCCCCACCTCCCAGCCCTGCTCCTGTCATACTGGCAATGGCCAACTGACAATGCTGAGTGCCTGATAGTGACTGCCTGCCCTGATCACTGGGGGGCTTCAATGTCCCTTAATATGACCATCGCATCATGTCTGTGCTAGTGGAGACCTGTACTGATTCTGGCTGTTATGGCAGTGTGTCCAAAGGCCAGAGGATTTTGTGCATGGTTTTGAATGAGCTATACACATTTAAATGCAACTTTAAATATGCTAATTAATTTTGCGCCCTTGCTGGGCCTGAAGCAATTTGTGCAGTTGGAGAAAGGTCGGGCAAACTGTTTGGTACTGGGTGCCAATCGGATTTTAGCTTTCTGGCTCGCCGCGCTATTTGCCGGCATGGCAAGGGAGTAAAATCTCACTCGTTGTTCTGCTCCACTAAAGAAACATTTTGTTGGCCATAGTATTTTTTGCATACATTTCCCAGTTGAATTTGAGATCAAGCATTGAACATGACCTATTCTGAGAAATCTGGAATCCTTAGGCAGTTACAGCGGAAAAGGGGTGACTTGATGTGCTATAAACTGAACAGATTGTGCCCTAGAATTAAGAAAATCAGTGTACAGATGTTTTTGGATGTGATTTATATTCATGATTAAACTATTTTGTTTATTTTCCCTCCTCTTCTGAAGATGCAGATTCATGTTGGGGTATGATTTTGTCAATACTGCAATCCCCTGAAACCTTGCTTATGTGACTATTCTTCGTTTATATGTTTAAGTATTGAAGCTCTTTGACTGTAGGAGCAACACAATTAAGCTTCAAACCATCCAGAACCAATATCTGATCCAGTGGAATTTAGAGCAGGGAGATGCATGTGGATTAAGGAGTAGTATTTTATTGCCTTCTCTACACTCATTTTCCTAAATAAATTTACAGAGATCAGGAATTGAATTTGGGGTCTTGGATTTCTGAAGTTGAATTGCATGCTGATTTTACCAATTTGAGTTACTTGCGAGCAAGGAATAAATGCTCTTATACTCGCTAAGATTTTGAAAAGTAATTATATTAACAAACAGAGAACATTAGTGAGTCTGATATGTAAAAACATGATTGAAGTTATCAGTGCCCTAACCTTGATATAAAAAAATCAACATAGCAATGGAAGATGAAAACAACAAGTGAACATTAGACAGCTGCCATATGCAAAATAAGCAATAAATTTGCATGAGATCATGGAAATATAACAATATTAAACTTTTAGAGTGATCATGAATGGAGTGACAGAAACCACATTAGACCAATGCATTCAAAATTATAGTGGGTCCTCATTTTACATTGTTCTAAGAAGTCCTAAAGCAGTTTAAAAAATTCTTTCCATAATGTTTTAAATATGTTCCTCTTCTCCACCCCCATACCATATACCGTCCTCAGCTGAATGGTTTGGAAGTCGATCAGTTCTATACCTTTTCTTAAGTTTTTTCTTAAGCAATTGCAAAAGCATATTCTACTGTATGACTTGCCTTTTGATATTTTTCATTTTCACAGTTCTTTCCCTTTTGTCTTGTGCTAATATACATTAAAATAGTAATTGAATAGAGGCCATTGCAAAAGCATTATAGCCAAGGGGAGCAAAGATGCTATCAATATATATTTTCAGAAGGAATTCTTTTCAGTCCCAATGGAGTATTTTCTACCCTTTAGCAGTAGAACTGAAAAAAAAACACAAAGAGACCATGACTTTTCTGTAACCATATAGCTGATGCCATTCTTCCCAATAATGTAGAGTGAATATCCTCCTAGGTAATCTGTTTCGCTACTTCATTATACGCAGTGGAGCACAAATGGAGACTGGCAGCAACTTGCTGAAAATGATTAACACTGACATAAGTACACATGATTTATTGCTTCAAGATTCAAGCATCCATTCAAGTAAATAGGTCAATGCGAATCCATGGTCATGGTGATCTTTGTTAATTTGTTTGCTTCAATCTTCTGATAACTTATTTTCCTTTTCTTCAGGCTCTGGATGTACTTACATCAGCGGTGGAATATGGGCTGGATGAACTTCAAAAAGTAAGACTTTCTGATAAATAATATTTAGTTAACAAGATCAAAAGGACAAAGTTGCCTGTTGCAGTGGGTATGTAGAAATCTAAATACACAGTTTAGTTCAATTGCAGTCATGGGGATGGGCAGTGATTCATAAATTCTTCCACATACAACTTCCTAATTTCGTAATTCTTGCCCATATTGTGACTCATGTTTGCTTATGGAATTTGCACAGAGGCTTGAGGAAGGCACTACACCATGCTTTTGTACTTTGACCATTTTAGCATCCAGTGATGATGTATTTTATAAATAAAGTTACTATTTTGTGCATACTTTTAGGTGTTTTGTTTGAAATATAAATTTCCCTTCCTTCAGTGAATAGCTTTTTGTCCCCTTCCTGTTTGTGTCACTCTGATTCAATGTATTAAAGTATGAGTGGGAGGCGGAGGGGGAGGGGAGCACTGAGGGGTGACCATATTTATTTTGTTGTAAACTTTTCAATTAGATAAATTTAAGATTTGAAAATTACCAAGGAAGTGCTGTAATTATTTGTGAGTATATTGTATTTCTTCTAATGAAATGAGTACCTTACACAAAGGGAAGTAAATATCTTTAGTTTTGCCTTTAACGCAATGTGAATTTGGATGTAGATTTGAATAGAAATTGTCAAGGTGACAACCACTGTGCATTTCTGTCATATGTAATGGCAACATTGATATAACTTTTGGAATTTTTCTTCAGTTAGCTTTTCCTTTAGAATACTGAGAGCCCTACATTAACTGATCTGGTCTTTTTGAATTGTTGAATTAATTATTTTGGTATTTTCTTTGCTGTTAGTGCAATTTGACCCTTCTACAATTGGGTGGATTTAAAGGTGGAATGTTTTAGCACAAATAGCTGTTGTCATAAACACAATTTAAAAGGGAAGTGGATCAATATTTGCAAAAGAGAAACATTAAATGTTTACGTAGAAAGGGCAGGGAGTTTCTCATATAACCTTGCATATTAAAATGATTTATCTTTGTCCCTAATTAGTGTGAATCATGGTACAAAATTCACTGCTTGTAAGCCAAAATGTTATCTTCATGATATGATTCAGGCTAGTTTTCAACTTCAGAGGAAATATATTTCATGTGTAAACACATTAATGCATCCTGGATATGCCCTTTATCAGCGTTTGAGAAAGGTGCAAAGGAAGTATCAAACTTTGACAGTTTATCAAATGGGTTTATCATCAAAAGAAGCATCACCATAGTTACAGTGGGTATTAAAACTCTTGCAGTACACAAGCATGGCAAAAATGAGCAACAAATACCATTTTATTTAAAGATAGCTGATAACCTGTGAGTCTTATATATGCATTGGAGATGCTATCTGGCTGTCTTTAGCTTTTGAACTCTTGCTCCAACATATATTTTTAAAATTCCACTTGTTTCCTTAAATTTTCATTATAATTGTATTTCTACTGCCAGACTAACTCAAATCAGCTAACTCAGCATATCTTGTGGAGCCTGGAAGCTCCCTGCTTAATGACTTACTGACTTGGCCAATGTAACTAAGTTATTTCTATCCAGTTTTAGGATCCTTTCCTCACATCTCATTTTTTTCCTGCCTGAGAAAGCAAGATGTATGAAAAAATTTCATATCTTCTCCAGAACTGCTCTGCAACCGATCAATAAGAAAGAAAGACTTGCAATTATACAGTGCTTTTCATGACCTCTGGACGTCTCAAAGTGCTTTATGGCCAAAACAATGCTTTTGAAGTGTAATCAATGTTATAATGTAGGAAAAGTGGCAACTAAATTACGCACAGCAACTCCCACAAACAACAAAGTGATTATGACCAGATATCCATTTTTGTGATGGTACTTGAGGGATAAATATAAATCAGGGGTCGGTTTAGTTCGACTGGCTGGATGGTTTGCTTGTGATGCAGAGCAATGTCAACAGTGTGGATTCACTTTCTTTGCCTTGCCCTCTGTCTGAGGTATGGTGATCCTCAGGTTAAATTACCACCAGTCTGCTGTTCCCCTCAACAGCCTATAGTCATCTGAGAACTGTGGTGACTTTATAGACCAGAATACCCAGGATAATTCCCCTGTTCTGCTTGAAAATAGTGCTATGGGATTTCTTAAGTTCATTCAGAGCAGATGTAATCCCTCATCCGAAAGATGGCATTTCTGAAAATGTAGCACGATCTTGATACTGCACCAGATTGTTAACCTTAGTTTATTTGCGCTGAATGCAGTAGACTAGGATTTATTCTTCTTAGAACCATTACATCCATCCTTCCAATCAGATCAAGTTGGGAACCATGAGTTGTGTGGAATAATCATAGACAGGAACTTAAAACCATACATAATGTGCGTAGGTAGTGGAGAAAAATGCAAATTTCTTGATGTCAAGAATCTAAAATAAGGCGCAAAATAATGGATTGTAAATTAACTCCAAGAAAAAAATGTTATTTGCTGGGAAAGCAGTTATATTCGATATCAAGATTAACAGTCCATTCAACGGTTTCACCTGAAACAGTGAGAATGTTTGTAATGCCACCAGCAATGGATTTCAGAACAGAAGGTCAGAATATGGGGTGATGGTCTCATTTGGATGGCCACAGTCACCATTTGAACTCTTCTTCATGTTCTACTTGTGGAGCAAGTGGTCACATCTGTATGATCTGTACAGTAAGGACGGGTGGCACTTGAACCCTAGGGGGACTAATATCTTGGCAGGTAGGCTAACTAGGGCTACTGGGGAGTCTTTAAACTAGAAAAGCTGGGGGGTGGGAATACCGATGGGACAGTGAATAAGGAGGTTAGTTCCCAGGTAGGGAAGGACTGTAGGCACTCTGAGAGGGGGGGTTAGGTAGGTGGTGGAAAAGGGAAATATCCTGACTGAGGGGCTGAAGTGTGTCTATTTTAATGCCAGGAGTGTAGTAAATGTAGATGAGCTTAGGGCATGGATTGCTGCTTGGGAGTGTGATGTGATAGCCATTACAGAGACTTGGCTGTCTCAGGGACAGGACTGGGTACTTCAGGTGCCGGGATTCAGGTGCTTCAGGAGGGACAGGGTTGGGGGCAAAAGAGGAGGTGGCGTGGCACTGTTGATCAGGGACAGTGTCATGGCTGTAGAGAAGGTGGAAGACGGGGAGGGATTGTCTACGGAGTCTCTGTGGGCGGAAGTTAGGAACAGCAAAGGCTCGATAACTTTGCTGGGTGTATTCTGTAGGCTGCCCAACAGCGGCAGGGAACTTGAGGTGCAGATAGGGAAACAGATCCTAGACAGATGTAGAAATAACAGGGTTGTCGTGATGGGAGATTTCAATTTCCCAAACATCGACTGGAATATCCCAAGGGTAAGGGGTTTGGATGGTGTGGAGTTTGTAAGGTGTGTTCAGGAAGGTTTCCTGACACAGTACATGGAAAAGCCTACGAGATGAGAGGCTGAAATTGACCTGGTGCTTGCTAATGAGCCAGGGCAGGTGTCAGATCTCACAGTAGGTGAGCATCTTGGGAATGGAGATCATAATTCTATCTCTTTCACAATAGCGATGGAAAGAGATAGGATCAAGCAGGCTAGGAAGGTGTATGTCTGGAGTAAGGGGAAATATGAAAACATTAGGCAGGTATTTGGACGCATAAACTGGAAGGAGGTGTTCTTGGGGAAGAGTACAGAAGGAAAGTGGCGGTTTTTCAAGGAATGTTTGTCTAGGGCACTGCAAGACAACGTTCCAAGGAGTCAAAGAGGTCCTGGTAGGACGCAGGAACCGTGGTGCACGAAGGTAGTGGTGAACCTAGTTAGGAAGAAAAAAATGGTATATAAAAGGTTCAGAGAGCTAGGGGATGTTAGGGATCTAGAGAAGTATAAGGTGTGTAGAAGGGAACTTAAAAAGGAAATTAGGAGAGTCAGAAGGGGTCATGAGAAGGCCTTGGCAGGGAAGATTAAGGAGAATCCCAAGGCCTTCGACAAATATGTGAAAAGTAAAAGAATGAGAAGAGAAGGGATAGGGCCTATAAAAGGTGAAGGGGGAAAAGTCTGTGTGAATCTGGAAGAAATGGCAGAGGTGCTTAACAAGTACTTTGCCTCGGTATTCACAGTGGAAAGTGAACTGGGAGATTGCATTGCAGGTTTGCGGCATACAGAAAAGATTGAGTATGTGGATGTTAGGAAAGAGGATGTGTTAGACCTGTTAAATTCTATCAAGATAGACAAGTTGCCGGGACCGGATGGGATGTACCCCACGTTATTGTGGGAGGTGAGGGAAGTGGTTGCAGAGCCCCTGGCAATGATCTTTGCGTCGTCCATGGAAACGGGAGAGGTTCCGGAGGATTGGAGGATTGCGGATGTGGTTCCTATCTTTAAGAAAGGGAACAAGGATAGTCCAGGAAATTACCGACCGGTGAGTTTGACTTCAGTGGTTGGTAAGCTGATGGAGAGGCTTCTGAGTGATAAGATATATGAACATTTGGAGAAGTTTGGACTGATTAGAAATAGTCAGCATGGTTTTGTCAAGGGCAGGTCATGCCTTCCGAGCCTAGTTGAGTTCTTCGAAAATGTGACTGAACACATTGACGAAGGAAGGGCGGTGGACGTAGTGTACATGGACTTTAGTAAGGCGTTTGATAAGGTCCCCCATGCAAGGCTTCTGGAGAAGGTGAGAGGGAATGGGATCCAAGGGGCTTTGGCCTCGTGGATCCAGAACTGGCTTGCCGGCAGAAGGCAGAGAGTGGTTGTGAATGGGTCTTTTTCTGCATGGAGGTCGGTAACCAGTGGAGTGCCCCAGGAATCTGTTCTGGGACCCCTGCTGTTTGTCATTTTCATAAATGACCTGGATGAGGAAGTGGAGGGATGGGTTAGTAAGTTCGCCGACGATACAAAGATTGGTGGTGTTGTGGATGGTCTGGAGGGATGCCAAAAGTTACAGCGGGACATAGACAGGATGCAAGACTGGGCGGAGAAGTGGCAGATGGACTTCAATGCAGATAAATGTGTAGTGGTCCATTTTGGTAGGAATAATGGGATGAAGGAGTACAATATAAGGGGTAGGAGTCTTAGCTGTGTTGTAGAGCAGAAGGATCTCGGAGTCCGGGTCCATAGGACTCTTAAATCGGCCTCGCAGGTGGAGGAAGTGGTCAAGAAGGCGTACGGTGTACTGACCTTCATTAATCGAGGAATAGAGTTTAGGAGTCAGGAGGTAATGATGCAGCTCTATAAGACTCTTGTCAGACCCCAGTTGGAGTATTGTGCGCAGTTCTGGTCGCCTCATTATAGGAAGGATGTAGAGGCTATTGAGAGAGTTCAGAGGAGATTTACAAGGATGCTGCCTGGATTGGGAGGCAGGCCTTATGAAGATAGGTTGAGGGAGCTGGGACTCTTCTCACTGGAGAGACGTAGGTTGAGAGGCGACCTGATAGAGGTTTATAAAATGTTGAGAGGAATAGATAGGGTGGACTCTCAGAGACTGTTTCCCCGAGCTGAAATGGTCACTACGAGAGGACACAGATTTAAGGTGCAGGGAAGCAAATACAAAGGAGATGTCAGGGGTAGGTTTTTCACTCAGAGGGTGGTGAGTGAATGGATCCGACTGCCATCGGATGTTGTTGAGGCAAACTCACTGGGGTCTTTTAAGAGACTTCTGGATGAGTATATGGAAAAGAATAAGATGGGGATTATAGATAGGTCTGTGGATTGGTAGATGTGATTGGCGCAACTCGTGGGCCGAAGGACCTGTTTGTGCTGTATTGTTCTATGTTCTATGTTCTATCTTTCCTGGCCTGCCCTTAAGTTATCTGCAGGTGTCCAGATTTTCTGTGGAAAGTTGTAACCTGGAACTTCACTATTTGAATCAATCGTCAAATTGCAATCAGTGACGCTTGAAATCAACGAGGAGGTGAACCATCGGAAAATGGGACTGTCTTCAGATTGTAGGTGTAAAGTGTGCTATAGTAAAGACTATGGGAATTTCAGATGATCTTTTTTAGGACTTTTTCTTTGAGACCTGTGTCAGTGGAAGTGCTGTGTTAGTACAGGGAGCGACTGATGCGAGGACTGATCTCTGCGGGAGCCCATTATTGGTTACGCATGGGTGTGTGCTTTGATCCCCAAGGTGCACGTGGAATTGTCAGTTACTGATCACAAAGTTGATTAGCTGTAGGGTTTTCGTACAGCAGATGATTTTGGAGAGTTTCAGCAGTAGCTGAAACATTGTACAATTGGCACAAGATAATTCAATAAAGGTACTTTCTGCCTTCAAGATTTCCTGGAAGCTGGCCTGAAAAGATGAGGTTGGTATGAAGACTTGCTCAGAGCGGTTGCAGCCTGTGTGAAAGCCTGTCTGTTGGGACCCAGAAGGAAACACCAGTAAAACTGAAAATAAAATGTACCTGTAAAACTTGTGCAAACATCTCTTGTGCACCTGAAAATGGAACTCCAGTTTTATGGGTGCTAGTGTTACTGGTTTTTGTGGGGAGTTGACCGTTTTTTACTGTTTTCTTTTTCCATTGCTGCTGCTTCCAGAAAGGGGAAACAGTCAGTACTCATTGCTATGTTGGTTAAGGGGTTAAACCTGAATATTATGCACAACCAAACCCTTGAGAAGAAAACTTAACATCTGTTAACATCTGAGTTAAAATTTCCAATACCCAGTTTGAATAAGCTTTGGTTCCACAATGTAGAATTCCTAATTCAAACTAAAACTGAAGTCACAAGCTGGCTAACCATTGAATATTTCATTTGCATTTCTAAATGTGAGTTACTGGCTACGATCACAAATGACTAAGTTTCCCAGTGAAATGTCTGTTAATATTATTTACCTTTTGCTGAGACCTGATGCCTTGCATTACAAAGCTTGACCGTGCTGTGTGCTCCCTGCAGGCCTGGACCTGTCTTCTGAACCTATTCCAGCAGTTCATCTGAGTCTAGAGTGCCACAACCTGAAGCTTTTAGGAAAAGATCACATCTTGCATTCCTTCCCTGATATCAGTCAGTATGTTTAACTCATTTCTTTATAAAATCAAATTATATTAGTCTGGAGATCTGGAATTCAAGGAGATGCTATACACTACACACATGTTTGTATGGTTTATTTGTTCAGAAGAGAATAAGTACTTGGCAGAGGCGAGTGTTTTGAGTAAAGGTCATGATATGTTGAGCTGTGCTGTTTTGAGGAGTGCGGAGTGCATTGGAGAGATTCCAAATTTCACATGAGAGATTACAAGACTTCAATACGGTGTAGGAAGTGTTGTGTTTGATGAGAATTCTTTATTTCCACCATGTAGTTAATGTCTGGAGCAAAAGGCAGGATTTTCTGGCCCTTCCTGCTAGAGGAGTCTTTCAGTCCCACTCTGGCAGCAGGATGGACGAGCCATGCAAAGCGCTGTGGATATTGGTGGGTCCGGTAGATCCCGCGAGTACCCTGTGATGCCTGAAAGCACGCTGCAGAAGACTGAAAATTGTGCCCAGAGTTCCATCAGTATTAAGCATGGAATTGGGAAAATAGTTAAGTGTAGTGATGGCTATAATTACAGATAAATAAATACACACCAGTTGGCTAGATGAATAGACTGAATGATCCATAACTTCTGGCTCTGCACATGTATGCCAGGACAATATGGAAGTCCTGTCACACGCATATGTGTGCTGAAAGAGCGCCAAGTTTGAACTTCCTATTCATGTTTGGAAAGCTGCTGGTATTGAAACGCTGAGTTGACCTAATTTCAATCACTTGCGCTGATGATATCTGAGTTTTTGCCTTAATTTATTTTTTTGGTCTAGCTGCAGCTATTTTTTTTGGCTGGGTTAATTATTTTTGTGAATGTTTTAAAAAGTTGTTTAACATGTATGTAGCACACCTAAAGTGAAAGAAACAGTTTTTAAAAAATATATAACTTTGTCATGACAATTGATTCCAGTAAAACAGTGTGTTCATATAAAACAAGGTGTCTGGAATAAAATTCAACTAAAGTCCATTTGGATTTTGTGATGTATTTTAAGCAGTGTTTGAATCCAGTTTTAGGAGTCTTCCTGATGCAATGTCGATCCTTATGCAAATTGGCTAGTTCAAATGCTTTAGGAAATTATATTCCTTCAGTTGATATATGTAAGCCTCCTGTAAGCTGATGTGAACTATTTCTCTGATAGATTTGAGAATCCAGCGCAGATTAAAAATCTGGAGTCATGTACCGCTGCCACTGGTGCATCATGCATTTAGCTTGGCTTCTTAACTGAATTTCTTCTTGAGGCTTCGACGTAATTGCAGAAGAGTTAGGCTGCATGTAAAATATATAGTTTTTATGTCCAAACCCTTTCCCTCTGCCCCTTCGGTTCCTTCCTCTCCCACCCTTCTTCCCCTTTTTCCACCCTCCTTCCTCCTCCCCCATCCCATCCTCTTCCACCCTTCCCCTCCCCCTCGACTCTTCCCGTCCCTCCTTCCTCTCCCCCTTGACCTTTCCCAGTCCCCCCTCCCTTCTTCCCTCCTCCCTTTTTTCCCTCCTCCTCTCCTCCCCTCCACCCTCTCCTTCCCCTTCTCTCTTCCCAGCTTGGGTCACTGTCTGTATGGAGTTTTCAAATTCTCTCCATGTCTGCGTGGGTTTCCTCTGGGTCCTCCAATTTCCTCCCACAGTCCAAATTTACACACGTTAGGTTGATTGGCCATGCCAAATTGCCCATGGTGTCCTGGGATGTATAGGTTGGAGGAATTAGTGGGGTAATTGTGTGGAGTTGTAAGGATGGGCCTGGGTGGGACTGTGGTTGGTGCAGAATCGATAGGCCGAATGGCTCCTTCTGCACTGTGGGGCTTCTATGATACTGATTTCACCTTTTAAAAACGTAAGACTTGGTATTTGTTTTAAATAGTTCTAAAACTATTTTAGAGATCGTTAAGTTTATCTAGTGCAACTGAGTGGCCAATTGGACTAAATTAATATGTCCAGAAAACATCCAGCTCACATATTTATAGTAAAGTTTATTTATTAGTCACAAAAAAATGCTTACATTAATATTGCAATGAAGTTGCTGTGAAAGTTCCCTAGTTGACACAGTCCGTTGTCTATTTGGGTCAGTTCATCTAACTAGCATGTCTTTCATATGGGAGGAAACTGGAGCATCTGGAGGAAACCCACGCAGAAAAGGGGAAGAACGTGCAAGTTCTGTACAGACAATGATCCAAGCTGGGAATTGAACCCGGCTCCCTGTGTGAAGCAGCAGTGCTAACCACAGTGCTACCGTGCTGCCGTATTCCAGATTCCTAAAATGTGCCAGTTAAGTACGTATTCTGGGCCAAGAGACCAGTTACTCCAGAGTGGAAACAAACAAGCAGGAATTTATAGTGTTAATTGTCCTGGTGATGCCCTGGGGCAAAAATGATCTAATGGGAAACATTTTCATGAGAAGCATTCTTTTTGCAGACATTTTCTCATAAAGATGAGAGGCTTTCTGCAGTATTTGTTACACCCTTTTAACCATTGGCAACAGCCGAGTTTCTGGAGATACTGGAAAATTAGTCACCATTAGACATTTTGCTGATGCACCTAAGATTAAAGTGAGGAGTCAAAAGGTCAAACTTTCATCTTTCCAGGATGGCTAATATGTCTGTGCGAATGTGGGGGTGTATGGTGCTGTGGATGTGTGTGATGTACTTCGCTGCAGACATGCATCTCTTATTTCAGATTTTTTACTTTCCCTTCATCAATACACTTCCCTTCTTAAATCATTTATACTTTGCCCTTGACAAGTTGGAGGGAACTGTCTACAGCAATATCATCACTGGTGTTGCTCACAGCTGCTCACAGAAAGAATAGAAAAAGAAAGACATGCATTGACATTATACCTTCCCTGACATCAGGTACTCCCAGAGCCAACAAAGAACCTTTGATGTGTAGCTGCTGTTCTCGTGTGATAAAATACAGCAGCTAAGATGCATACATCAAGGCTACTCAAAAAGAAATGGAATGAATGACTGTGTAGTCTGTGTTTGGTGGTTTAGAGTTTATTTATTGGTATAACAAGTAGGCTTACATTAACACTGCAATGAAGTTACTGTGAAAATCCCCTTGTTTGGTCAATGTACCTAATCAGCATGTCTTCCGGACTGTGAGAGGAAGCCGGAGCACTGGAGGAAATCAGTGCAGACACAGGCAGAACATACAGGCTCCACACAGACAGTGACCCAAGCCGTGTCCCTTGCACTGTGAGGCAGCAGTGCCATCCACCGTGTCATGGAACAGAACATTTAAGAATTCCCTGCTCTTTGAATAGTGCCATGGGATGTTTAATGTTCATCCCAGAGGCCGAATGGAGCTCTCTTTATTGTTGTCCCATCTGACTGATGGCACTTTCAATAGGGCAGTACTCCAGTCTGAGCAGGAGTCAGGCTTGAACTTACCACTTGCTGACTCAGAGACATTAGTGCTACCACCGAGTCAAGACTGACATGAACAGGTTGATCAGAACGTCACTTCATCTGTTTATATTACTCATTCAGAACTTGCCTGGGGCTCTGTTTTATATCTGCCTGCACTCACTGTGTGCCTGAGTTTGGGTACTCAGCAGATTGGTGCTTCTGTCCATATTTCGCTGTGACATTGTGCTGCGCACCATATTCCACCACGAGAATTTCTGATCTTTACAGAAACTTATTGCTAACAAATAATATTGTAAAGAAGCTACAGTCAAATTCTAAGATTCCACAGAGATTCAGCGCTAGTAATACTTCTTCTGTTCCTATTATATTCTCCCCTTTTACTTTCCTGAAATAGTTTTCCTTTCAGAGTATTTATTGAGTTAATTTTGGGAATACTTTATTTGTTTCATTTACAATTTTTTATGTTATCCGTGTTTGCCTTTTTTGCCCTCCTGACAGTGGCATGATGGCACAGTGATTAGCACTGCTGCCTCACACTGCCAGGGATCCAAGTGCGATTCCCGGCTTGGATCAGACTGCACATTCTCCCCATGTCTGCATGGGTTTCCTCAGGATGCTCCAGATTCCTCCCACAGTCTGAAAGACATGCCAGTTAGGTGCATTGGCTATGCTAAATTCTTTCTCAATGTACCTGAACAGGCGCTGGAGTGTGGCGACTGGGAGATTTTCACAGTACCTTCGTTGCAGTATTATGTTAAGCCTGTTTGTGACATTAATAAAGAAACTTAAAAAAAACCTGAATATACTTTTAGTCCATATGGGAAATAGTTCCATGGCTGCAACTTTTCTCACCTAAGTAGCAATTGTGAATGTATGAGACTAAATGGTGGACATTTGTGAAGGGTAGGTCGTGCCTTACTAACCTCATTGAGTTTTTTGAAAAAGTGACCAAAGAGGTGGATGGGGGTAAGCCAGTAGATGTGGTATATATGGACTTTAGTAAGGCGTTCGATAAGGTGGCACATGGAAGGCTTTGCAGAAAATGCAGATGTATGGGATAGAGGGTGATTTAGCTAATTGGATTAGGAATTGGCTAGCAGATAGAAGACAGAGGGTGGTGGTTGATGGGAGATATTCATCGTGGAGTTCGGAGACAAGTGGTGTACCTCAGGGGTCTGTTTTGGGGCCCCTGCTGTTTGTAATTTTTATAAATGATCTGGATGAGGGTATTGAAGGATGGATTAGTAAATTTGCAGATGACACTAAAGTCGGTGGAGTGGTAGATAGTGAAGAGGGGTGTTATAGTTTGCAGAGAGACTTGGACAAGTTGCAGAGCTGGGCCGAGAGGTGGCAAATGGAGTTTAATGTGGAAAAGTGTGAGGTAATGCACTTTGGCAGGAATAATAAATGTGTAGAGTATAGGGCTAATGGTAGGATTCTTAATAGTGTTGATGAACAGAGGGATCTTGGTGTATTTGTGCATAGATCCCTGAAAGTAGGCAGTCAAGTCGATAAGGTTGTTAAGAAGGCATATGGAGTCTTAGCTTTTATTGGTAGGGGGATTGAATTTCGGAGCCGCAACGTCATGTTGCAACTGTACAAAACTCTAGTGCGGCCGCACTTGGAGTATTGTGTGCAGTTCTGGTCCCCACATTATAAGAAAGATGTGGAGGCATTGGAGAGGGTACAGAGGAGGTTTACCAGGATGTTGCCTGGTATGGAGGGCAGGTCTTATGAAGAGAGGCTGAGGGATTTGAGGTTGTTTTCGTTAGAAAGGAGGCGGCTAAGAGGGGACCTAATCGAAACATATAAGATGATTAGAGGTTTAGATAGGGTGGACAGTGATAGCCTTTTTCCTAGGATGGAGAAAGCTAGCACGAGGGGACACAGCTTTAAATTAAGGGGTGATAGTTATAGGACGGATATTAGAGGTAGGTTCTTTACCCAAAGGTGGTTCGGGAGTGGAATGCCCTGCCTGCAGCAGTTGTAGATGCGCCAAGTTTGGTGGCGTTTAAGAGGTTAGTTGATAAGTATATGGAAGAGAAGGGAATGGTTTAGTTTGGAGGGGCATTGCTTTTTATATTGGTCAGCGCAACATTGAAGACCGAAGGGCCTGTTCTGTGCTGTAATGTTCTATGTTCTATGTTCTATTAGTAGGCTGGTAAACTATTGTGTGATCCGCAGCTGAACCTGTCATACACTCACACTATTAGGGAATCATTGAACTGTGACCTGGAGTGGGAATTCTTGGTTGTGCTTTCACTGTTCTTGCTCAGTAGCTTTTGTGACTAGTTATAGAATGTTTGTCAACGTTCTGGTTCAGATCAGATAAATTGACTGGCGATCAAATTTGGAACTTTCTGGTCTGTATGGTATAGCTAGGTATACAGTAAGTAATTGAACTATTAGGGGAATTTGTAGCTGGTCTTCTATATTTTTCCTCGTCATTTTTTTTGGAGGATTAATACTGCAAGTGTTCTTGATCCAAACTGACCATGCATGGAGGGATTAAGTGTTATTTAAACATTAGGTTTCTGAGTGTATTTTCATAGTCAGTTACTAGGAAATAATATAGAATTAATTTTATTTTCAACTACAACATTTTGTCATCAATTAAACTTGCATCCAGATACAGTAAAGCCTCACTACAGTTCAAAGAATTGTTACGGCCCATTATGTCTGCAGTGACTCTTCAAATGAGCATTATGACTTAGTGTCATTGTTCTACCTTTTCTATTCAAGTATTGTTTCTATCCAAATAATTATCTAATGTTCTCTTGAATGTCTCGATTGAGCCTGTTTCCACACTTTCAGACAGAGCATTCCAGACCCAAACCACTTGTTGTGTGAAAATGTTTTTTCTCAAATCGTGTTGTCTTCTTTTGCAAATTATTTTGAATGTGTGCCCTCTCATTCTTGATTCTTCAATAGAAAGGAACAATTTTTTTTTATCTACCCTATCCAGCCCCATCATGATTTTGAACATCTCTATCAAATTTCCTGTCAGCCATCTTCTTTCCAAGGAGAGCCGTTCAACTCAAGATGGAAAAGAGGAGCAACTCCCTCTCAGTAGGCCACTGGTCCTTGGAACTGTCTCCCACATCCAAAGCCATTCAAGAATTTGTTGTAACAGGAAATTTAAACAACATTTTTTTTCCACAATCACAGTGCTTCAAAAGGAAGATGCAGGAGTTTAGTTTTCGAAACCGCTAGCAGAGGAAATGCCTACTTCAGAGGTGGAAGCTGCAGGAAAGCATCAGGTAAAACAGGGAACGTAGTAAATGGCTTGCTATCCCCCCTTCCTACTCCAGTGGGAAACATTTCAGAGTGTTGGAATTTTTTGCAATTAGTTATAGAATACAAATGCAACATTTTGAATTAGTCATTGACAATTTTTATAAATTGTCCCTGAATCTAAGTTAAAAAAAAGTCTATAAACAGGAGCATTTTCCTTCAAAAGTTACATATTTGTAATATTGGCATACATATGTTTTAATAAGATTATTTATTTTTAAAATTGTATTTATTTTCCTTCAAATACCCGAAGTGATTTAAAAAAGAGTTACATTCCCTGTACTGGGATAAGTTCTCAAGACAATCATTTACCTCAGAAGAAAGCTTTAGAAGATTTAGGGTAACATTCAACACCTTCCAGTGCTCTTTATCCCTTATCATATGGAACAGTGATATTGTTCAAGATCCTATGATGGAACAGAACTTAACACTATAGTTTCATTAAAAACATATCCTCATTTTAATTTCTCAGTTTTAAATTGACCTTTTGGCTGAATAAAGACCATTAAGAGAGCTGATACTGTGTCTGTGAGTCACCAGAACAAATTAAGCCACTGTACAGCTTCAGAGATATCCCACCTCGTGGCATCTGTAATGTGGGGTGTTGGGGGGAGGATGCACATAGCAGGGGTAACATATGGGAACAATGCCAGGACAGGTTGGATGCTCCCTTTTGCTGCCTGAATGAGGTCATTCATTTTGCTGCACTGCTGTCTGCTCCTTTGTGCTATGCACCACCACTGCTGCCCAGGCCATTCTGCCGTCCCTACTTCTGGCTTGATGCCTGTCCGGGGCAGGGGGAAAGTATCCCTCCTCCCCTCCACTGGGTTTGGGAGACGTCCTAGCTGTTCCTCTGTAAGTCTTGAAGCAATCCTTCTAGCAGCCATTTTCCTGCCGTGCCTGCCTGTGTGTCCATCGGGGTGTTGAATGATGTGTGTGAGGAGTACTGTTGGCTGAGAAGGGAAGGGAGTTCTATGCGCAGGTATGGGAGGGGATAGAATGCTGACAGGAGGGCTCCCATTTTGCTGGTTTCAAAGCACATATGTAATAGTGCCTTCTGGGGTGGGGTGATAAGCTACTGTGGTGATCAGGGGGAAGATGGGGAGAAGGGGATCTCTGCAATCAGGGAGGGAGAGAGAGAGGAGAGTGGGACTTCTGCAATCAGGGAAGGGGCCGAGGGGAATCTCTGGAATTGGGGGAGGGGTAGAAGGAGAACGCTGCAATCAGGAAGGGCAGGATAGGGTGTAAAGAGAGAACTCTACAATCAGGGAAGGGAAAGGGGGAAGAGTGGTATCTCTGCAATCAGGGGGTGGGCGTGAAGAGTGAGGACTCTGCAATCGAGGAAAGTGGGTGAAAGGAGAACTATGCA
The DNA here is from genome assembly GCA_024679065.1 of Sphyrna mokarran. NCBI lineage: Eukaryota > Metazoa > Chordata > Chondrichthyes > Carcharhiniformes > Carcharhinidae > Sphyrna > Sphyrna mokarran. The sequence continues at coordinate 28,205,406 of JAGIQG010000009.1, forward strand.
AGGGTGATGTGGCAGGGTGATGGGTTGTGTCCTTGTGGAGTAGTTGTGTGTGGGATGGGCAATGTCCATGAAGGGTGATGTCTGTTGAAAGGGGGAGGCCTGTGCCCTTGGCAGAGGCGGTACCGATAGGAGAGCTCCAATTCCTCTGGTTTTGAGGCCCATGCTCCAAGATGGGCAGGTGGCTTGAGGGCGAGCTTGCCCAGCTACCTCTCCCTATTGATGGGAATAAGATTGTGCATTATTTTTTGCATTAAGTGGTGTAAGATTTAATTTATTGCTGCGTCAGAAAAATGGGCCTGAAACTCCCATTTTCACACTCAGTGGACCTTTAGAATTTTTTGGTCAGAGAGCCCAAAGTCTCAGTTGCCCTTGGCGACAGCTCTGTTGCAGATATGGAAAATCAAGTGAGCCTTTTAAATGTACCTCTTTCCCCTGAAAAGTAGGGAAATGGGGTTAGTCCATCTACGTAGAGAAGTATACTGCCTGCATGGATTTAATTTGACGTCTGCAGTGCTCCATTTGTTATTGTCCTTTCTTATTGTTCAGTTTTATTTATTTATGAAGGCGAAACAAATTATTGTCATGTGATTTTCCCATTCTTGCAGCCAGTCTCAGCACCAAGAACTTTCAAGCTAGATATAGGATGGAATTTTGTTAGAGTTGATCTTTCCTCCAACAATGAGTTTTAATCACAAACTTGACACAGCATCCGCCATTATTCTCGCGTAACGTTTGAATTTCCTACACAACTCATGACAACATAGTGATGTTACGAGAAGATGTCACATATGTAAAGATGTGTCTCACGTAACGCAAGGTATAATGCAATATTTTTACTACGTATTTAAACTAAAAAGGTCTTAAAATTTACCACAATTTGCTGTATCTTAAAAAATAATTATTTTGATTTGATTTATTATTGTCACATGTATTGGGATACAGGAAAAGGTATTGTTTCTTGCGCACGATACAGACTAAGCATACTATTCATAAAGTACATGGGGGAGAAGGAAAAGAGAGGATGCAGAATGGAATGTTACAGTAACAGCAAGGGTGTGGAAAAAGATTAGCTTAATATAAAGTAGATCCATTCAAAAATCTGATGGCAGCAGGAAAAACCCCATCTTTGAGTTGTCTGGTACATGACTTCAGACTTTCATAACTTTTTCCTGACGGAAGAAGATGGAAGAGAGTATGACTGCAGTGCGTGGGATCCTTGATTATGTTGGCTGCTTTTCCGAAAGTGTAGGAAAGTGTAGATGGAATCAATGGATAGGAGGCTGGTTTGCCTGATGGACTGGGCTTCGTTCACGATCCATTGCAGTTTCTTGCAGTCTTGTCTGATGAAGTAATATACAAATCTGCATGCAATGGCTGTTCTTGGCAGTCTGGGGAAATGAAGAACTAAGCGTTCCCCCTTTCCAGCACACAATATATTTCTATAGCATTTCATTCCAATTCACTTCATGCATGGGAAGTTCAAGTCTACTTCTGGAGAATATCTTTTACTGTCAGTAAAAATTAAGGGATTTCAGAAATAGCCCAAAATATAACTTTAAATTGTGGATGAATTGTGGGTTCTGTGCCCTGAAGCGTATTTGGCACTGGCTGAGACTGCCCTAATTTACTTCTTGAATACAGCTGTGCAGGGGCAGAGATTCTACTTACCAATCTGAGAAGGGTTGGAACCTAACTCCCAAAGCTGAAACCGATGGGGCTACTTGATTTCTACCACCATCTCCACGCCCCCACCCTCCATCCACCTTTGATGTCCTGCTTTTTGAGCTCATTTGTAACATATTAAAGGCAAGTGCTTTCGGGATACATTAAATGGATTACTGCTTTGGCAGTGATTTTAAATATTTGTGTAATTGAATGCATATAGCTACAAGAAATGTGAGGCATTTCCTATTGACTGGCCAAAGTTGTTTAATACTTGAAATAGCTATCACTGTTTGAGAGTGCAGACTTTTATTTGATCTTATCTTAACTGAATTTGAAACCAGGTCTTGGATGCTAATAGCATTCCAAAATATTCAGTGCCCTGCAATTTAATCTTTGCTCTTTAATTAAAATTGCCCACTAACTTACTCTATCTCTGTCTGTCAGAATCGATCTATCTTCTCTTCTGAAGTACGGTTCTCTCAATGTTACAATTTGGAAGACAAATGAGAAACGTAGGATTTGACGTGAAACTGTTTTTGTGTGTTGATGCCTCAGTCTTTTAAACACTCTGACCCGAGGATTGGGTGTGGTACTTCACCGTCGGGCATTTAAATTCTGCTCTCTTTGTTCCTTTTGTCTTGCTGCCAAGTTTCGGTGATACTGGCCAGCAGTGTGATTTCTGCTTCGTTGATCTGGGTGAAGCTTTTCTTTAACATAAATAAGGGATGGCCCACAGAGAATTAAACCCATAGTTGCTGCAACCTGACAATTGCACACACAAGATCGTGCCTGCAAAGCTTTTTTTTTCGGTGATCCCATTGGAAAAGCTTAGCTGTCTGCAAAACTTTCATTTGTGAGTTAGTGGATGGAATTTTCCAAAATAATAGCCAAGTGTCAGGTTCTGACTAAAACCTGCTGTATTTCTCCCCAGAAACACAGCCAGGTTTTCACTCCAGATCTTCTGACACTTCGCCAAAAAAAGTATGGGAGGGGGTTGCTGTTTTATGCCTTGCAGGTTGGGGTCTGATAGAGCCAGCAAGGGCAGCTCCATAGAGATTGGTGTGCCGTTTTTAAAGGTCGTTCCAATCAAAATGTCAAGTTAAAGTGTCCTCATGGACATGGCGGTACTGGCACAGGCGGCACAGTGGTTAGTACTGATGCTGCACAGTAGCAGGGACCCAGGTTTGATTCCAGGATGGAACACTGCATGTTCTCCCTGTGGGCTTTCCTCTCAGGTGCTCCCACAGTCCGAAAGACATACTGGTTAGATAACTCTAAATACTCCTGCAGTGTACCAAACAGGTGTCGTAGTGTGGCGACTAGGGGATTTTCATAATAACTTCATTGCAGTGTTGATGTAAGCCTACTTGTGATGCTAATAAATAAAAAGAAATGCAGACATAGAACATTACAGCGCAGTACAGGCCCTTTGGCCCTCGATGTTGCGCCGGCCAGTGGACCCTCTAACCTAAACTATTCCAATATCATCCATATGCCTATCCACCGAACATTTGAATGCCCCCAAAGTTGGCGAGTCCACAACTGCTGCAGGCAGGGCATTCCACGCCCTCACCACCCTCTGTGTAAAGAACCTGCCTCTGACATCCGTCCTATAACTACCACTTCTTAATTTAAAGTTATGTCCCCTCGTGTTGGTCATCACCATCCGAGGAAAAAGGCTCTCACTATCCACCCTATCCAATCCCTTGATCATCTTATACGCCTCAATTAGGTCACCGCGTAACCTTCTTCTCTCTAATGAAAATAACCTCAGGTCCCTCAGCCTTTCCTCATAAGGCCTTCCCACCATACCAGGCAACATCCTGGTAAACCTCCTCTGCACCCCCTCCAATGCTTCCACATTTCTCTTATAATGCGGCGACCAGAACTGTACACAATACTCCAAGTGTGGCCGCACCAGAGTTTTGTACAGTTGTAACATAGCACCCTCCTCCCCACAATATAATGGAAACACCTGCATGGGGTACTCTAGAAGCCCTGATCCCTCTGCGGCAGTGCTAACCAGATTAGGCGTGCCAAAACAGCCATATCATTCACCACCCGGGGGCTAAATTCATCTCTGCACCCCCCCCCCCCCCCCCCCCCCCCCCCCCCCCCCAAGGTCATCATGACTGCTTTCCATTTTTGTCACTCGTGTGGTGGTGGGTGGGGGGAAGGGGGTGGCTACGGAGGGAGAACCTGACTTAACCCGAAACAACAATGTAAAGCCATTTAATCATATTGAAATGCATTCTAAGGGCATGCATCTGATCACGTCGTCAAGGAGGGCTTGCTTAGAAATCTTGCCAACGCAAGTCCTGGTATAGCTCTTATGCACTTTAATACCCATAATGGTAATTGCGTACACGGCAAATAGGCTTAGAGAATCGTGCCGACTGAATCAGAAGCGAATAACCAAAATCATGGACATTTGTTTGTGAATACAAATTACAACTTTTGTGCTAATTGCATCTTTATGTTGCAGGGCTCATTTCTTGGAAGTCTGTAATCTGACAGTGGCTCAGTCTTTTATCTTTAGAGACAGATGCAGTAAGAGAGTGCTTACTGGCTGCTATGTAAAAACAGCTAATGTGAAATACCACATGAAAGAAACTCCATAATTAATATTTGAAGGATTAAAAAAAAGTCAGTACAGAAGTGTATTATTTTTGTAGTAGTTTTGCTTATTGCTTTGATTCATCTTATTGGTGTCCTTTTTTTTCAGCATGTTTCTATTTTCTGTGCACATTCTTCCCCTGTCTCCCCCTGCCCCATTTATCTATCTCTCATTACCCCTGTGCCTTGCTCACGTTTCCTTTATTTCCCACCCTACCCACAGCCATTTCCCTTTCACTTATTAACTTTGTTTTCTGCCATTTTGACTGTCAGGGTTTCATGCAGCACTACATTATGTGATTGTTTTCATGATTGTGCAATATTTCTGTTGGCAGTTTTCCTGCTATCTTCAATCTCTGCTCCTATCAATAAACTAATTTACATAAAATCAGCATAAAACATTTTACATCTGGTTGAGATTACTTGACAAACATCTGACGCAAAATGTGGGAAAATAATACTGCCTACCAGTTTCAGCAGCTCAATAAATCATTCTGGAAGTGATATTTTTTATAACTTATTCCTGTGAATCTGTTTTTAAGATAGATTGAATCCATATTAGGAAGAATGCTATAACAGCTAAAGGAAAGTGAATCTGACTCAATGCATGGTATTGTGGCGTTGAAAGGTCAAAGATGTTGAATGAAGGAGCAGCTCCTGGGGGGATCTGTCTGAGCTTTGATGAGGAGTGCCGTTCTTTGATCTGGAATAATCTATCAGAGGTTTTAAAATATTTGGTAATTTTTCTTGTCATGAATTATGACCTTCAGTGAGTCACAGTCTTCAGGAACTTTCACAGATTTGAATTGAATTTTTAATAAAACGTGCAGTCATGTACCAAGCGACTCAAGAACAGCTTCTTCCACCAGACTTGCTGCTGCCATCAGACTCTTGAATGAATCTATCTCATAGTAAGTTGATCTTTCTTTACACGCTATGACTGTAACACAATATTCTGCAGCCTCTCTTGTCCTACTCCCCAATTATTCTACAAATGGTATGCTTTGCCTGTATAGCATGCGAGAAAGAATACTTTTCATTGTATAGAACATAGAACATTACAGCGCAGAACAGGCCCTTTGGCCTTCGATGTTGCGCCGACCAATTAAGAAAAAGCAATGACCCTCTAACCTAAACCATTCCCTTTTCATCCATAAACTTATCTACTAACCTCTTAAACGCCACCAAACTTGGCGCTTCTACAACTGCATACCCTTATCACCCTCTGGGTAAAGAACCTACCTCTGACATCCGTCCTATAACTACCACCTCTTAATTTAAAGCTATGTCCCCTCGTGCTATCTTTCTCCATTCTAGGAAAAAGGCTATCACTGTCCACCCTATCTAAACCTCTAATCATCTTATATGTGTATGTATAGAATCCTATAGCAAAAGGAAGCCATTTAGCTCATCAAATCTGCACCAATCACAATTCCATCCATGCCCTATCGCCATAATCTCACGATTTACTCCAACTACGCCTTCTATTATGAAGGGACAATTTAGCATGGTCAATCCATCTAACCCACACATCTTTGGACTGTGGTAGGAAACCGGAGCACCCAGAGGAAATTCACGTAGACGCAGAGAGAACGTGCAGACTCCACACAGTGACCCTAGCCATGAATCAAACCCAGGTCCCTGATGATGTGATGCAGCACTGCTAACCACAATGTTACTGTGCCAACCCAATGTATTATTATCTCAATACAGATGATAATAAATCAAATAAATCAAGATGCATTTGTTCAAGAATCCAAGAACCTTGCTGCTGGAAGCTGTTTGACACCAAAACCAATTTCATTTCAATTTTTTTTGTTAAAAATGATGTGGAGTTTCTCTTGCAAACTGAAGACTTTCTATATTTCTGCCCTTTTTTTAAAAAGGAAATATTTTTTCCTTTTCTGCTCTTTCTATGTCATGCCTATATTAAATGAACACTCCGGTTCCTAACGATGAGCTGTTTTGAACAGACACTAAAGGTGTTGGGTTCACTCCCTTTTTAATTAATCAGATAAGCCATTTTGCTAAAAAGACTGATGTCCACTTGAAGAGTGAACAGTTGCTGAGATATTGTCGCTGCTTTCCTCCCTGAACCTTTGCACAGAGCGATTTCTCAACCTCAGTGATTTCAAACTCCATCTCAAGTCATGTTCGCAACCCTCCAGTAGTCTTTCAATCTTCCCCTCGATCAAAGCTCCCCAGTTCATTATCACAGCCACTCCAATGATCTAAGCATGTCATGTGGCCTCACTATGTCCATCATATCAATCACGTTAAGGCCATCTCTGACCAGATCCTGGTATTACACTTCACCAACACCACCATTCCACGTCCTATTCCTACTTCTCTGTGTCCATCCCTGGGGAAAAAAATCTTTAAAAATTAATCTACAGCTGCACTTGCAAAATTCTAATAGGCTAGCTCAGATTTCTGCAGCTGCTAATTTGCTCATCCACACCTTCCGTTCCAGTATGACTGTTCACTACTCCAGAATGATTCTAGAGGACAAAAAGTAGCCCACAGACACATATCTCCCCCTTACCTCTACCAATAAGTCAAGGAGTTCATTGACTTATTTGTCTCTAAAAGAATCTAGAACCTTACAGTGCAAAGGGAGGCCATTTGGCCCATCGAGTCTGCACTGACTATAACCCCTTCCCAGCTCTATCGCCATAACCCCATGCATTTCCCCTAGCTATTCCCCCTAACAGACAATTTAGCATGGCCAATTTAACTAATCTGCACATTTTTGGACTATGAAAGGAAACTGGAGCATCCAGAGGAAACCCAAGCTGACACAGGGAGGAAAATCACCAAGCTGGGAATCAAACCAAGGTCCCTGGCACTGTGAGGCAGCAGTGCTAACCACTGTACCACCATGCCGCCCCTACTCAGAAACTATCTGATCAATCAATTCTCTCTGGCACCTTTTGCCCTTCCTTCTGAAGTTGAATATTTCTCCTGTTTCTCTCTTGTCTCTCCCCTGCACCCCCCTTCCCCAAAATGCCCTTCTAAACTCATCTTATCCTTGAGACCCATCTCCTGCTGCCTCAACCATATTCGCACTAAACTGTTGACTTCCTCACCTGTCCCTGCATGAATTGATATTGTTGATGCTCCTATTTGTTTAGGTACTGTTCTTCTCTCCTTTATCTGTACCTTCTCTTAAACATATGCCCTTGACATTCATGATAGCAAGATCACACTTCAGCTTTCTGTAGAATATAGGTGTCAAGACACAAACTGATTTCAGGAGCTTCATTGCGATGTGTGAAAATGGTTTACCAGAAGTAAACAGAAGAGTTACTTGCAGATACTGTAACCAGTTCGACAGCTGCAATTGTGGGTGTAAGGAACTGTGAAGCATTGCAGTGTATTCTGCTACACTAATAACTGTTTTAGTTCAGTTTATGGATTGCTTATTGATCATAGATAACATAGTTGAAGTTAATGAATTGTGCCTATGGAAATTATTTCTCTATCAAATAAGAATATCTCAGGTAGGACTTTTTTCCCCATCTGCTGGTTACATATTGATGTTGTGGTTAGATCAGAGAAAGGTCTTCCAGAATAATATTACACAATTTACACTGTCAGTTTGAAAACAGCTAGACATTATTTTGTTTTTTTCTTGTCTGTTCTATTATATATTGGTTCTGCATCAGTGCACAAAATATTGGAAAAGTGAAATTAAACCTGCAATACATTTTGCAGTATTCTCTTGAAATACTTTAATTTTCTTGTCACTTTGTTGTTTACAGTGCAAAGTGTACGATTTATAACAGAATCCCTACAGTGCAGAAGGAGGCCATTTGGCCCATCAAGCCTGTGCTGATAACAATCCCATCCAGGCTCTATCCCTGCAACTTTACCTATTTACCCTGCTAATCCCCCTGATACTAAGACAAAATTTAGCATGGCCAATCAACCTAACCTGCACATCTTTGGAGTGTGGGAGGAAACCGGAGCACTCGGAGGAAACCCATGCAGACATGGGGAGAATATGCAAACTCCACACAAACAGTGATCTAAGGCTGGAACTGAACCCAAGTCCTTGATGCTGTGAGGCAACAGTGCTAACCAGCGTTAATTTAGGAAATGTATGCCTCTGAGCATTGTATGTGCAACCTGAGAAGCGCGAGTAAATGCATTTTCCTCTATTTTTGTAAAACTACACATCTAACATTTGAATTCTCTTCAAGTCTCTGATTGGATTACCTTCTGGTGGTTGTGGGGGCTACAGATCTATTCTGGGAGTTGTTGAACATGTAACTTAGAGCTAGTGTGAAGCTTTGTCAAATGAACATCCTCTGATTATTAAATGTATTACATTGCAATTCTGTATTTATAAAACGCAGTAATGTTGCTTTAATAGATCAAACTGGTGTAGCGTCAGCACGTGATTTACCGCACTTTCTGTTAAACCATTTACTGGAGTCACGCTCACTGCACAGCATCGTTAGGAAAGTTTTGCTGATTTCAGCGTTTTTAAAAATCTTCTGCAGCAGCATTTTTACAGGTGTGTTTTGAATGGCGCACAAAGAGATGTGTGTCCCAACCGCAGGCGTGTAGAGAGCAACATCTGATGACAGACAAGAGAGGGGAACGCAGTCCGTGGAGCTTTATTCGGCTCAGAGCATTCAGGAAGGGATGATGAATCATAAAATCCCTACAGTGCAGAAGGAGGCCATTCAGTCTATCGAGTCAGCACCGACTCACCAACAGAGCATCTTACCCAGCCCATATCTTGCCCTATATCTTGAACCCCATGTACTTACTCTATAAATCCCCCTAACCTACACATCTAGGGATATTAAGGGGCAAATTAGCATGCCATTCCACTTCACCTGCACATCTTTGGACTGTGGGAGGAAACCAGAGCTCTCTGAGGAAACCATGCAGACATGGAGAGAATGTGAAAGCTCCACATAGATGGAGAAGACTGGAAAAAAAATTGAAAGATTACAAAGGAAAAATAAAATAAAACTGATTGATTAAGCTTCCTTTTTTATTGAAAATGCATCAGAATTTCCATAAATGGAATCTGTTAAAGCTCTTCCCAATATCTTCATACTGTTTGTAGAAATCAGCTTAAATAGGCAAGCCTGTGCTGCTTATAAATGGAAACTTGACTTAAATCTGAAATATGCAGAAGCCATAAAATGCATCAAAGCTAATGCAACCTAAACATCATGTGTTTTAAATCTCTAAACTGGTGGAGATGCCATTTTGTCAGATCAAACAGCTCAGGCTAAAAAATAAATCCACAGAAGCAAGAATAAGTAACAATGCTTTTTCCATAAGTTCCTGATACAGGTAGTATTACAGCAAAATAAAAAGTGCAATATCAGCCTGATTCAATGAGGGTAATTTCCACAATGGTTGTACTGCCTGTCCACTATCTACAAGGCACAAGTCAGAAATGTGATGGAATACTTCCTCACTTGCCTGGATGGGCAATATTCCAACAACACTCAGGAAACTTGATACCATCCAGGACAAAGCAGCTTGCTTGATTGGCATCACATCCACAAACATCCACTCCCTTTACCACTGACGCTGAGCAGCAGCATTGTGTACTATCTATGTAATGCTTTGCAGCAATTCACCAAAGATCCTTAGACAGTATCTTCCAAACCATGACTACTTCTATCTAGAAGAAAAGCACAGCAGATACACGAGAACATCATCATCTGCAAATTCCCCCCAAGCCACTCACTATTCTTCACAGTCACTGGGTCAGAATTCTGGAATTCCCTCCCTATTAGCATTGTAGGGCAATCCATACATGTGGACTGCAGCGATTCAAGAAGACAGTTCACGACCTACCTCTTTCTGAAGGGCAACTAGGGATGGTCAATAAATGCTGGCCAGCAAGAGGTGTCCATGTACCACAAATGAATAAGAAAAGGTCCTCTTTTGTAATTCAGCTGAAGAGCTTAGAAAATTCTAGAAAATGCTTAAACATTTTTACTAGGCTTTCTATTGCACACTGCTTTAATTAAAGCTGGAGACAGATAAACCCTGTGGAAATTTACCCCCAAGTCACTTGCTATTCCAAGCAATAGAAAATGTGATAAAAACTTTTCACATTTAATCAGGCTTAGTTCACTCTGAACTATTTATTGCAATGGAGAAGATGCAATCTTTGGCTGACTAGGACTAAATCTTCTGAAATAAAATTTGACTTAATTAGATTGGATCTGCAACAGTTTGTGATTCAGAGGTCAATTAAATTTTAGTTAACAGTGCTCCATTAAATCTGTGATTTAATGTACATGAAGGAGTTGCATTATACTTTGTTTACTGGCGATCAAACTAAAATGAATGCACAGTGGTACAGAGGTTAGCACTGCTGCCTCACAGTGCCAGGGACCCGGGGTCTATTCAGGCTTTGAGTGATTGTGTGGAGTTTGCATATTCTTCCCGTGTCTGTGTGGGTTTCTTCCAGGTGCTCAGGTTTCCTCCCACAATCCGAAGATATGCAGGTTAGGTGGATTGACCATGTTAAATTGCCCCTTTGTATCCCAAGATGTGTAGGTAGGGGTGTTAGCAGGGTAAACATATGGGGTGGGGATGGGTTGGGATTCTATGATTCTATGAATTTTTAACAATCACAATAGCAGTACTTTTCACTTCTAAATTTTCCTGTACCTTAACCAAACTGCAAATTTGTATATGAATTTTATAGCTTCTTAAGAATTAGAATTGAAATGGTCTCAAGATCCCTTGTTCTGATTAAAATGCTCCTCATAACTTATCGTTATATGATTTGAGTTAGCCTCACATATAGAGGGATATATATTTTATTTCTACAGCTGCTGTGACATAGTTCTGATTTAGTTGGTGAACACAGTTTTATTGAGTAAGTAAATTTATTTATTAATCACAAGTAAGGCTTACATTAACATCGCAATAAAGCTATTGTGAAATTCCCCTAGTCGCCACACTCTGGTGCCTGTTCGGGTCAATTCACCTAACCAGCACGTCTTTCAGACTGTGGAAGGAAACCGGAGCACTTGGAGGAAACCTACACAGACACAGGGAGAATGTGCAAACTCCACAGACAATGACCAAGTTGGGAATTGAACCCGGGTCCTTAATGCTGTGAGTCAGTAGTGCTAACCACTCTGTCACTTTGTCCAAATCAGTGCAAACAATCTCTCAAGTTCCAACTCAGGCATTTTCTTCAAATATTAATGAGGTGGGTTTTAATTAAGGTTTCAAAGGAAAGATGTTAAGACAGGGAATTTGTGAGGTATAGGGGCTGAAGATAAGGTTCTCATTGGTTGGGGCGACAGAGTGAGGAAGCTAAAAAGACGAACAAAACTGTTGGACCAGCAGGACAGAACATATCTCCTAGAGGTATTGATGAACTTGTAGAGGGAACAAATTCGATCACATTTGGAATAGTGCGAATGGGTCGGATCTCTTGTATGATAGGTACTGGGGTTAGCTAAATTCATACTGGGGAATAGGTAGCTGAGCCATGATGTAAGGCTAAATATGCTGGAATCTTTACACTGGAGAAAAGGATGAGGATTCTTAGGGTTCTAGATAAACTGAAGCAAAAAAAACATGCTTAGCAGAAGCACAAATTCTCTAAAGAGGGATGCAAACTTAAGCTGAGAAGGAGGAACATAAGAAAATGGTTGAGGTTCAACTATTTTGTGAAGAGGATTGTGAATATATATATGATGAGATTAACAAGGATTCAATAAACTTTGATGAAAGAAGTTATCAAAAGAGTAAGAAAAAGGAAGTTATATGTACTTTCAAAGTTTGATACCTCAGTGTTTTCTCTGAGTAAGTTCCTTTTTTTTAACTCTGGTATCCCCCATTTAATTGTTTCTTCGTCTTTGGGTGTGCCCACACTCTCAAGCAGTACACAAACTCTTAAGCAAAATAACCACTGGGTTATTTTGGCAAAACTCTGGCTAATTCCAGTATGTAATCAGCTTCTTAAGAGTTCATTTACAGGATGCAGGCATCACTGGCCAAGCCAGCATTCATTTTCATCCCTAATTGCCCTTGAGAAGATGGTAGTGAGCTGCCTTCTTGAACTTTTGCAGTCCCTGAGGTATTGGGATACTCACAATGCTGGTGAGAGATTAGTTCGCAGTGATACACGCTGAGTGAAATCCCCCAATGGCACTTTGAAAATTTGAATTTTATTCTGAAAATCTGGTAATAAAAAGTTGCGAGTGTGAAAAGTGGCAACAAAGCTACTGGATTCTTAAAAACCCCAATCAGTTCACTGTTAGCCTTCAAGGAAAGAAACTTGCTGCCTTTGGCCAATCTAGAGTATATATGGCATCCATCCCAGACCAGTGAAGGGAAGGAGTTTTTGGATTTGGGCCCTACAGTGAAGGAAATACAATATATTTCCAAGGATGTTGAGTGGCTTAGAGAGGAACTTATCATTTTAGATGGTAGTGGGTGTGGGCTTAGAAGGTGCAGCCCACACCCACTACCAGTGCAGTGCAACTTGTAGATGGTACTTGTGGTTGTTACTGTGCATTGATGCTGGAGGAAGTGAATGTTTGTGCAAGGGATATCAATCAAGTGGGCTGCTTTATCCTGGATGATATCACACCTCGAGTGTTGTTGCATCTGCATTCATCCAGGCAAATAGAGAGTATTTCATCAGATTCCTGCCTTGTGTGTTGGGGTGTTAGACAGTGAGTTATTGTAATAAGTCCTCAGAGGCAGAAGTCACTTCATCAAAATCAGCAGTCTACACTAGGAGTCCAGAGGAACTGGCACTCCTAGTTAAATACAAAGCAAGAGGCTCCATGATTTGCCCATCGATTTGGCCCTTAATCAGGGAGTTCATATTCTGACAGGCCACCTCAATTACCTGATTAAAGTCATTATCATTACCTGCTGCAGGATTCCGAGCCTCTGACTTGCTCTTATAGCCGCAGTATTTATATGGCTAGTCCAGTTAAAATTCTGGTCAATGGCAACCTCAAAATATTGATAGTGGAGAATTCAGTGAAAGTAATGCCATTGAATGTCAAAGGGTGATGGTTAGATTCTCTTTTTGGAAATGGCCAATACCTGGTACTTGTGTGATGAAAATGTTACTTATCCCATGTAAGCCCAAGTCCAAGCCTGGATATTGTCCAGGTCTTGCTGTATTTGGGCATGAAGTAGATGGATGTGAACTAGAATGTTTTCCTGCTTGATGTTTTATACGTGCTCACCTTGCTCTTTCAAGGAATGGAATTTCAGGAGGAAACCCACATATTGTTACTCTTAAGCGCTATAACTGAACTATGCTTACTTTGTGTAAGGCTGAACAGAAACAACTCCTTTCTGAAGTTAGGCTGCTGAATAGCACCAAGAAGAGCTATATTTGAGGGCATCACAAATACATAGATATGCGTCATGGGAACGAAATTGAGAGAATGGCCCAATTTATTTAAAAATTTACCATGATAGTAACATGGCCTATATTAAAATCTGGGGGTATAATCTGTTAGCCTTAGCACACTATACAATCAATCACATTTTATACTCAGGCTTTGCTTTGTCGGATGAAGTAGGTTGTAATCAATAGAGTAAAAATAAAATAAATATTTTATTCATTTAAGTGTTGTGATATTTGTTACTTGAAGTGCAACATATTGGTCATTATTTTGTTCCTTAGTTTTTAAAAAATTCTCCTATCCCACCATCAAAACAAGTTCCACTGTGCTGTATTCCAATCCTTAAACTTCCTAGTCTATGCTGCTTCATGACCCTGAACAACTTGCTCTCCCTCCCAGCTACATGTATTTATTCATTTTTTGGTTGTGGACATTGCTGACAAGGCTGTATTTACTATCTATGCCTGGCTCTGCCCTGAGAAGGTGATGGAGCTGTTGGAGCAGGCATTTAAGGGGCAACAAGATGAATACATGAATAAAATAGAAATGGAAGAATATTGACTCTATAAGTGCATATGGTTTCAGTTTAGGCAGGCATCATGAAGGGCCAAAGGGCCTGTTCCTGTGCTGTATTTTTCTTTGTTTTACTGGTCTGGGATGGATGCCATATATATGCTAGATTGGCCAAAGGCAGCAAGTTTCTTTCCTTGAAGGCTGACAGTGAACTGATTGGGGTTTTTAAGAATCCAGTAGCTTTGTTGCCACTTTTTACACTTGCAACTTTTTATTACCAGATTTTCAGAATAAAATTCAAATTTTCAAAGTGCCATTGGGGGATTTCACTCAGTGTGTATCCCTGTGAACTAACCTCTCACCAGGCTGACAACTGATAGGCTAACAACTGTGTGTTATGGATACAGGATATTTTATACTGACTTTTCTCTATTGTTGGAAACTAATAACCATCTGTGATTTATTAAACTTCTTGTGTGCTTGCACTTCCACCCAACATCATGTTATGATTTTTGGCCATTCTTATACTAATGTTAACATTTTGAGTGCAAATCTTTAATATTAACAGATGTCTATGGCAAAGCAGTTGAAAGGTCTCAGAAGCTGGCAGGAAGCCTCTGAAGCCTCTTGCATCCATAAAAACAACTTCTGTCCATCAATTTACTATATGCAATGTCATGGATATTTTATTTGTGAGTAGAGTGTGATCCAGAAGATGTACTTTTCCTCTATTTTGTCCTTGCAAAGTTACATAGTTAAGGGACAAAAGTTTACAGTAATTTAATGACTTCAGATGCAAACATATGTCTTTGTTTAAATGCTAAATTTTCCTTACAGATAAATGATATGAGTCAGAAAATACTTCTGACACCTGGGAACTTGAACACACGGAGCCCTTAACGGCGCAGCATCTGGCTTTCAACTGAGCTAAATAATGACCAAGTTTGTTCCAACAAATGTCAGTCTTATGCGCAAATCTTAGTTGTCACTCAGGCATCGCTGATTTTACTGAGAATTCTGGTTCAAACCATAGCTTTCCAATCAACCTGAGTATAGTTTCAATTATGTGGCTTTGAGCCCTATCAACATCAAATGAACAATTCGGCTCATTCTTTTATGTTGAGATTCTGACATAAAAAATACCATAAATGCAGTGATAAATATCTCAATTTATTTTGCAGATTGGTGTCAAATTTTCAAATCATCATACTAGCAATAACTAACCAGTTCTTCTAATCAGAGTCCATAATAATAATTCAAGAGAGCCAACTAATCTGAATCTTAAATGTAACTTAAACAAGCGCTTCAAATGTAGCTACACTATGCCAAAGTACTGAAGTGGTTTTATTTGGTAAAGCAAACAAGAAGCATTAGTTTCATACACAGGCAGCACAGTGGCACTGTGGTTAGCATTGCTGCCTCACAGCGCAGGGACCTTGATTCGATTTCCCGGTTTGGGTCACTATTTGTGCGGAGTCTGCACATTCTTCCCATGTCTGCATGGGTTTCCTCCCACAGTCTGAAAAGCATGTTAGATAGGCACATTCACCATTTTAAATTCTCCCTCAGGTGGCAGAGTGTTGTGACTAGGAGATTTTCACAATAACTTCAAAGCCTAATAAATAAATAAACTTTGAAACTATACTCAGTTAGTATTCTCTTCTACTCATCACCATATTATAGGAGAAAACCAGTATAAGTATTAGTATGAATATGGTATGTACAACTTGATATTGATGGAAATGGGGTTGGAAATGGTCAAAGTTGGACCTGTGTATGGACCAGAAAGAGTGAGGTAGAACATAGAACATAGAACACTACAGCACAAACAGGCCCTTCGGCCCACAAGTTGTGCCGAACACATCAAAACCTACCCAGCCATAGACCTATCTATAACCCCCAATCCCATTGGATCCCATATACTCATCCAGAAGTCTTTTAAAAGACCCCAGCGAGTTCGCCTCGACTACCACCGACGGCAGCCGATTCCATTCACTCACCACCCTCTGAGTGAAAAACTTTCCCCTAGCATCCCCTCTGTACTTGCTTCCCTGCACCTTAAATCTGTGCCCTCTCGTCGCGACCATTTCAGCCCTGGGAAATAGTCTCTGAGAGTCCACCCTGTCTATTCCTCTCAACATCTTGTAAACCTCTATCAGGTCGCCTCTCAACCTTCGTCTCTCCAGGGAGAACAGTCCCAGCTCCCTCAACCTGTCTTCATAAGGCATGCCTCCCAATCCAGGCAACATCCTTGTAAATCTCCTCTGCACCCTTTCAATAGCTTCCACGTCCTTCCTATAGTGAGGCGACCAGAACTGCGCACAGTACTCCAAGTGTGGTCTGACAAGGGTCCTATAAAGCTGCAGCATTACCTCCTGACTCCTGAACTCAATCCCTCAATGAATGAAGGCCAGTACACCGTAAGCTTTCTTAACCACATCCTCCACCTGGGAGGCCGATTTGAGAGTCTTATGGACCCGGACCCCAAGATCCCTCTGCTCTTCCACACAGCTAAGACTCCTACCTTTGATAGTGTACTCATTCATCCCGTTGGATCTGCCAAAATGGACCACAACACATTTATCCGCGTTGAAGTCCATCTGCCACTTCTCCGCCCAGTCTTGCATCCTGTCGATGTCATGCTGCAACTTTTGACATCCCTCCAGACCATCCACAACACCACCGACCTTCGTGTCATCGGCGAACTTACTCACCCATCCCTCCACTTCCTCATCCAGGTCATTTATGAAAATGACAAACAGCAAGGGTCCTAGAACAGATCCCTGGGGCACTCCACTGGTGACCGACCTCCATGCAGAAAAAGAGCCATCCACAACCACCCTCTGCCTTCTGCAGGCAAGCCAGTTCTGGATCCACAAGGCCAAAGCCCCTTGGATCCCATGGCCTCTCACCTTCTCAAGAAGTCTTGCATGTGGGACCTTGTCAAATGCCTTGCTGAAGTCCATGTACACCACGTCCACTGCTCTTCCTTCGTCAATGTGTTCAGTGACATTTTTGAAGAACTCAATTAAGCTCGTAAGGCACGACCTGCCTTTTAATCAACCCAAACAGCACATCTTTGGACTAGATCTTTGTTGGACTAGACTACCCAGGCCAAATAGTGAGACACTACAGTGTTAATTCAGCAAAGGGACTGAGATGAAGTTTACATAAAAGGCTCGGTAACAGAGAGGAGTTGTGGCCAGAGCAATCATGTAGCAGTGATGAGAAAAGAACATCAAGAAATAAAAAAGGGAAGCTCTGGTGAATTATTCCTCGGGAAAGAAACCTCAGTTGATGTTGCTTCCAGGACAGAAATAACAACTATATAACGACTGCTAACACTGCCTTTTACAAAACCATGTTGACTACTTCTAATCAACCTAAACTTTTCCAAATGCTCGTAAATCTTGTCCCTCAGAAGCCTCTCCATCAGCTTACCAACCACTGAGGTCAGACTCACCGGTTGGTAATTTCCAGGACTATCCCTGTTCCCTTTCTTGAAAATAGGGACCACATCCGCAATCCTCCGGAACCTCTCCCGTCTCCATCGACGACGCAAAGATCATTGCCAGGAGCTCTGCAATGACATCCCTCACCTCCCACAATAACCTGGGGTACATCCCATCTGGTCCCGGAGACTTGTCTATCTTGATAGCATTTAGAAGTTCTAACACATCCGCTTCCTTAATATCTACATACTAAATTCTCCCTCAGGTGGCAGAGTGTTGTGACTAGGAGATTTTCACGATAACTTCAAAGCCTAATAAATAAATAAACTTTGAAACTATACTCAGTTAGTATAGGGCTAACGTAGAAGGGCTGATTAGTCTTTTGTTGGTATAACCTTGTTAGGTTTCCAAGCAATTTCTTACATTTTTATGTATCATTCTTTCATTGGATTGTTAACTAGGTGTAACATACAGATAGGCGAATACAAGGACTTCTTGCGAGCCTGGTGCAGAAACCTGAGAGAGGCAAGTTGGGGCATGTTATGGTTGATTGCTGTACTGATTCTGTTTAATAGAAGGGCTCTCGGAGCATGCAGAAGACCTACGACCTGGGAACCACTATTACAAAACTCAGAGAAGAACAACCTTTGATTTGATTTATTCTTGTCAAATGTATTGGTGTACAGTGGAAAGTATTGTTTCTTGTGCACTATGCAAACAAAGCATACCGTTTGTAGAGTACGTAACAGAAAAGGAAAGGAGAGGGTGCAGAATATAGTGTTACAGTC
Source organism: Sphyrna mokarran (assembly GCA_024679065.1). Lineage (NCBI taxonomy): Eukaryota > Metazoa > Chordata > Chondrichthyes > Carcharhiniformes > Carcharhinidae > Sphyrna > Sphyrna mokarran. Next base: position 28,223,817 of record JAGIQG010000009.1, read on the forward strand.
ATAGCTAAGGTGTGGAGAAAGATCAATTTAATATAAGGTAGGTCTATTCAGAAGTATGATGGCAGCAGGGAAGAAGTTGCTATTGAGTCGACTGGTATGTGAGCTCAGACTTTTCTATCTTTTTCCTGAAGAAGAAGTCAAAGAGAATATACCAAAGGTGCGTGGAGTCTTTGATTATGCTGGCTACTTTTCTGAGGCTGCGGAAAGTGTAGATAGTGTCAATGGATGTCAGGCTGATTTGCGTGTTGGACTGGGCTACATTCACAATCAATGGATAGAAGGCTGGTTTGCATAATAGGCTGGGTTATGTTCACAAATTAATGGATGGGAAGCTGATTTGTGAGATGGACTGGGCTACATTCACATTGGAAGAGGAGGACTCTGAGCTTGGAGCTCATAGAAGAGCTACAGCCATTGCAAAAGGTGGACTCTAAGCTCAGAGCTCAGAGAGAATGAACAACCATTGTGAAAGGAGGACCCTGAAGTTGGAGAAGAAGATATCCATATTGAATTACTGAAGCCTGGTTGGTTCCTTCATCAAAGCCGGTAGTACTGAGTCGTCTCCGTACTATAGTCTCAGAAATCACAATTTTTTTATATCCAATTCAATCCGATCAAAATCCAATTCAAATTCTCAGAAGTGAGACATTCTAGATCCAAGCTGACAAGACAGGTGTCCCACTTCCTGTATAGGATTGATCTAAATGATCCAAGGTGATTGGAGCAGGCATTGCTCCTTTTCCATGGCTTGATCTCATTTGCACCTTAGCCAAAAGGCTGAAATTATGATTAAGCTAGCTTTTCTGAATAAAATAGAGTTGTATTAAATTTAGGTGTCTTTATTGTGTCTCCCTTACCCTATCGAATAAGGTCCAGTGAGTTGTGTCATGTTATTGAAGGTGTTGCTCTTCAAACAAATGTATTCACCATTGTAGAACCTGCTGTAGTGTGAATTTGCATGAGGGCTGATCATTATTATTGTCGAATCAAGGGTGACATCTATTAGGCATGATGATTTGTGTATCCTCTTATGACTTAGCAGGCCAATCCAGGAGTAACTGGTCTTTCGGCAGAGAGGACAAGAGTTACCTTGAGGAAAGTGTGTTTTCGAGCCAAGATTCTGCTTTCTTCTACTTTCATCACTTCTCCTCAGCAAAGTTTCTGCTGTCAATTTTTGACTGTGTTCTGGCTTGTTGGATGTGGCGCTGCCTGATAGCCAGTTCCTTCTATGCACCATGTTCCTTTCTCATTGATACTTTTGGAGCATTCTGGATCATTCCCTCATCCTCCTTGAGATTGTCTTCAAGTTGCAAAAAGATGACCTGCTTACTGATGCAATGTCCAGACCAGCAGAGCTGATTTCACACGATCATGACAGTTTGCAATGCATTGGCAAGACATTGCGTTTGGTAAGGATTGCTGGCTGTGAGGTGAAACTTGTGGAACAGGCCTTTCAGGAATTAACTCTGTGCAAAAGCCCTGGGAAAGCAATGACACTTGATCTTGTAAAAATATTTTTGAAATTAATCAGTTTTCAAAAGAAAGTAGACAGCAACTAAATCCAATAGTCAAATACTTAAGGGACTATCCTTTGTTAATTCAACTTGTATACCCTGCTTGAAGAATGCTAGCCCTCACGATCAGTTGATCAAAATGTTTTTGATTGGATTATTTGGGAACTCATGAAAATTATTGTCGCTCATAACTCTTGTACCAAGACACCATCCTACAACTCAGTACACATTCACACAATGCTACAATGGTTCTCACACCCACGCTCATAATAATGACAATGATGTCAATCTTGCCTTCAGGGAAACAAGTGCATCTATTATTCAAAGGTAAAGGTGACATCTCAGGTTTTCTATCACTTACTCTGAACTGAAATCACGCAATCACTTATCACAAAATGCAAAGATTTCCAGCATCTGCAGGTTTTTAAAGAAACTAACATGAAAGGGACGATGAAGAACAGCAAGTTTTAGTGTCAATAAATCTTACTATTTTAGTAGTGTCATCTGACGCAGACCACTACCAATAACCACTGTTTAGAGCCCTGAACTGATCCATAAGCTAGATGCGTAGCTCAGTGAGTCCGGCTTGGGTCACTGGCTGTATGGAGTCTGCATGTTCTCCCTGAGTCTGTGTGATTTTCGTCAAGTGCTTCAGTTTCCTCCCAAGTCTGAAACATGTGCTGATTAGATGCAATGGCCATGCTAAATTCTCCCTGAATGTACCTGAACAGGTGCTGGACTGTGGAAACTGGGAGATTTTCACAGTAACTCAATTGCGATGTCAATGTAAGCCTACTTATGGCTAATAAATAAACTTTAAACTTTAATTTTAAACTAAGCTCTACACATGAGGAGGCATGTTTCCTGGACACAGCTCAGATACAGCATCACTGTGCTGCACTGAGGAAGATTGAGCCTGAGTTTGCGTTCCTGATCTCTGTCAAGTGATCCTGTTGATAAGTGCACTTCAGGTGAAAACAAGTGCTGGGCACTAATATATAATAATTACCTTTGTTTATTCATACCCGTAACATTGGTTTCACTAGTTAGTCAGCATTTATTGCCCATCACTAGTTGCCCTTGGAGGGCTTTGGAGTCACACATAGGCCAGAGTGGGTAAGGATGACAGATTTTCTTCCCTAAAGGGCATTAGTGAACCAGATGGGATTTTCTGACAATCGGCATGGTTTCATGGTCATCAGTAGATTCTTAATTCTAGATTTCTTTTATTGAGTTCAAATTCCACCATCTGCCATGGCAGGATTCAAACTCAGGCCCTCAGGAAATTAGTTGAGTTTCTGGATTAGTAGTCAAATGGTCACTAGCCCCACCTCCCTCATATTTACAAATTATAATGTGCTATTAAACACTGGCTGGCGACAATTCACACCTCTTTAACCTGTGCTTAACCCTCTCTCCACTCACATTGTCTGCATCTGTAAAGACCTGGTTACCCATTAAGATCGCATTCCAACCATTATCTTGTAATTGAGTTTGTGTCCATATATAACCTGTTTGAGAACTGAATTCTTCAGTCACCTGAAGAAGGGGCAGTGCTCCGAAAACTCATGCTACCAAATAAACCTGTTGGACTTTAACCTGGTGTTGTGAGACTACTGACCCCCACGCCGGCAACTCCACATCATTAAATGCAAGCAGTGCTTTGAGTTAAGTAAAGTTGCTTCCTCACGAGGGCCACCATTTTGAGTTCTGGTTGGATGGGCCTACTGTGCATTTCCATCCATCCACCAGCAGCCTGTTCCAGTGTCCTGGAGAGAGGCACTTGTTGCTCACATTAACCAGGGGTGATGGAGGTAGGCAGGTCAAAGGGACTGAATCACTGCTTTACAAAAATATTTACATGTGGATAAAGGCCATACAAAAAGCTCATGCTGATCATTTATTGAAGGACAGAACTCTTTTGATCACCACTGGACATCTCAGTGCATTTTGTAGTCAATGAGTTGCAATGCGTTCCTCTGTGCACAGAGTGTTAGTTGAGCTGAAAAAAGCTGCACACTTGAGTTTCTTCTGCAATTCTCTGGCACTCTTGTGCTCAGAAAATCTGGGGCTGTGGTTTTTGTTGACCTGCTGGTGGGGCGGAGCCTCGTAGTGATCACAGAAGATCTGCGTTAAAACAGTTCTCCCCTCCCTCGCACTCCTCCCCAACAGATGAGGGGGAACCCCCTCTTGCCCCATTCCCCCCCACCCCAATTAGGCACTGGGGCATCCCCACCGCATGCACAAGAACAACACCCACAAGCAGCACAGAGGCAATCCCCCACCATTCCCCCCTCACTCCCACCTCCAAGTGAGCCCTCCAGAGGGCCCGCTCATGGCACTGTTTCCTGCCAGAGTGACATTGCAAGGGTGCTGCCCTGGTCATGTCCCTCTCCTCCTGGGACTATACGTAACTTCATGCCCTGGCAGGTTTCCCTCAACTGTTTCATGTTTTTAAATACCTGTTGCAGGGGAGATTCCTTTATATGGGGAAAGCATCTTGTAGGGAAGCCCTTTAAGCATATGTCAATTTATGAAAATAGATTTAAATGAAAGGGTGGGAGCCTCATTACATCACTAGCGAGAGGCAGGGACAATCAGAGAATGAATCTTCCCTATGAGATTTTTCACCAGCTTTGCCATTTTTGTCTTGGCGACCAGGAAATTCCCACTAATGAAATACTCCCACAAACAGCAATGTGATATTGATCAGATAATTTTTGTGATATTGACTTAATGGGTAAATATTAGCCAGGACAGCAGAGCCAACTTTCCTGCTGTTGTTCAAAATCATGCTATGAGATCTTTTACAGCCACCTGAGCTGGCAATTGGGGCCTTGGTTTCATGTCTCATCAGTAATACAGCACTTCCAACACGCTGCATTTTTAAAAAACTTTTTAAATCCATCTTTAAAGTTACAAAGACAATGATTTTGATTTGCCTGGCCCATTTTAAATAATCTCCTTGCTTGTTTCAAAAACCAGTTGAATCCAATTCAAGGTCTCCTTGAGAGACAAACAAGATCCAAAACTGGCAAAATAGAATAGAATCATAGAGCCTCTACAGTGTGGAAAGAGGCCCATTGAGCCTGCACCAATAACAATCTCACCCAGGGCCCATCCCAGTGAGCCCCACATATTTACTTTGCCAATCCCCTGACACTAAGGGTTAATTTAGTATGGCCAATCAACCTAACCCACACATCTTTGGGCTGTGGGAAGAAACTGGAGCACAAGGAGGAAATCCACACAGACATGAGAAGAATGTGCAAACTCCACACAGACAGCCATTGAGACCGGAATTGAGCCCAGGTCCCTGTGCTTTGTGGCAGCAGTGCTAATCACTGTGCCAGCCCCAAAGATGAGGCTTTGCACCACATCATGGGCTTGACCTGAGTTTAACCTTAGTCTAAAGGCCAGGAAGCACTGCACTTGCTCAGTGAGCACAACACTGTAGTGGCAGCCTTGATTTTTGAACTGAAGCCCAGGATTGGGTTTTGAACCTGGAACCTTGTGATTTCTAGGTGAGTGTGCTATAAAATAAACTATGGCTGACACTGGTATGCAACCACTGTAGCAACAGTGTGAGATTGACTAAAGGCTCTGTTTGTTCCTCATCACAACATTTGTGTTTTTTTTAAAAAAACATTGTTTACAGTTGTTTTTTTTTATAGTATATATGTGATTTCTCTTTGTGTTCAAGATGACAATTGTTAATTCTGGGGAATGGGACTCTTTCTATGTCGGCATCTATTCTTAGCACTAAGCACTCCCAACCACAGATAGCACAATTATATGCAAAGTAAAGCTCTCTTGTGTTCTGTCACAATATGCCTTTATATTTTGACATTTGAATTCTGAGGAATGGGGTCACATACTGAGCTGTGACTTAATTGACTAATACTTTTGTTAGAAAGCTTTGTTCATCCCAAGAAAAAATATAAAAAAGAGAAATTAGTGGAGTTGATATGTTTCAGAAAAAACTTATGTTTGCTGGATTGATCACAAAATATTGCTTAAGTTATTTTGTTCCCTTGCATGGTTTATAGGACAACTTTCCAATCAAAGCTCAGACCCTTAAGAAAAATTAGTTCTAAGTTTACTGGGGGATTATTGTTTATAATGTGTGTTAAATAGTGGACTTGTGGGATTGATGGATAGATCTGGAACTTTGGAGATATTTGAGGATTAGAGAATGTTCCTACTGAAAATCTCATGGGAGATCAAGTAAGATACATGATGAGATCTGTCTCAGCTCACCTACGTGACTCAGATTTGCAGTATGAATGCCACAGAATAGATTCCTACAGTGCAGAAGAAGGAGGCCATTCAGCCCATCAAGCCTGCACCGACAACTGCCCCACCTAGGCTCTATCCCTGTAACACCATGTATTTTTACTGTGCTAATCCCCCTGACACGAAGGGACAATTTGACATGGTTAATCCACCTAACCCACACATCTTTGGACTGTGGGAGAAAACCAGACAACTTGGAAGAAACCCATGTAGGCACTGGGGGAACATGCCCAGTGAAGCTATTACCAGTGCTCACTGTTACTGGGGAGAAAATTGGACAGTACTTCCAGTATCCGTGCATGTTCAGTTAAACGCAGAAATCATGAAGCTGCTGTCAAATTTGCTCTACTCTTCCAGTGGCTTCATTACAATAATACCTTTCCCATGGCCAAAGCAGTCAGGCCCAGATCTCCAAATGTTAAATGTGTGGCAGATTTTAAGCAGGGAAAGAAACAGTGGAAGAATATGTGCAGGTTAGGTTGATTGATCATGGGAAATTGCCTCTTAGTGTCAAGAGGACTAACAGAGAAACATGGGGGTTACAAGGATTGGGTCTAGGTGTCGATGCAAACTCAGTGGGCCAATCTTCTGCATTGTAGGGATTCTATGATAATAAAACAAGTTTGGAAGGATAGATTTAGAGGGATAATGGTGCAAGCCAGAAGGAGATGATAATGCATAAAGTATAGAAATAAGAGATGGGTCCAGTGGAGATGTAAATGAGAATTGCAGAATCATCAACAGCAGCTGAAAGGTATAGCCTGATGAGGAAAACTAATTTAGGAAGAAGGTGCACTGCTCTCTGGGTATGTTTCTGTCAAGGCCATTATATTGGCGCAATAAATTCAAACATAGCAGGGACCTTGCTCACAAGTGTGAGGATATTCTGGAGGAAGCTCTGGAGAATAGCAATGATAGCTGATCTTGCATTAAGCATCAGGAGCGTTTAAAGAAAAATTCCTTCATGGAATATGGATGTCATTGACAAGGCTGGCATTTGTTTTTCTTCCCTAATTGCTCTTGAACTGAGCGGCTTGTCACACCAGTTCAGAGAGAAGTTGAGAGTCAACCCCATTGCTGTGGATTTGGAGTCATATATGGGCCAGAGCAGGTAAAAATGGCAGATGAGAGGGTAGGATGTGGCAGTTATTTTAATAGTCATGAGGAGGATGCTTTGGAGATGATTGGAGGTACAGAGGGAAGCTTTAGGTCTATTTAAGAGGGAGTCAAATCTGGGATAGCAGCAGAAAAGTAGTGAAGTAAAGAAGTGTTAAGCGTTACATAGGAGTTTGTGAGGAGAGAATTGAAAGGAAGCATGTCCACAGGAGAGAGGAATCTGGGAGAGAAAAGAACTAAAAGAACTAGAACTTGAAATGGAAGTGAAGGGCTTGGATCCATAGTTGTAGCCAGGACTCACATGTGAATGATCCTGGGGAAAACTCAAGTTCCAGATACTGGTTATATAGCAATTATTAAGATACAAATAGGTTTCCTCCAGATGCTTCGGTTTCCTCCCACAGTCCAATGATGTATGGGTAGGTGCGTTGGCCATGCTAAATTGACCCTAATGTCAGGGGGATCAGCAGGATAAATGTGTGGAATTGTGGTGAAATGGCCTGGGTGGGTGGAATTGTGATTGGTACAGACTTGATGGGCTGAATGGCCTCTTTCTGTACTGTATGGATTCTATGATTTCAGATTTCCAGCGCCTGCAGTATTTTGTTTTTACTCCCAGAACATCCACAGTGGATATGGCCTTCAACTGAGAGGCCTTTTCCCTCATCTTCTCCCTCTTCCTGTAGCCTGTCCTACTCTCCAAGGTGTTTGATCATTCTTCATAACGCAGTGTATTCCAAAGGGAATGTCTATCAATACACCTGTGACTGGGAGCAACTGGTTCTATAGAAGCCTTGCAGTCAACAAAGATTGCGTGATCACCTGCCACCCACTCCCTGTAGATTTTTCCAACTTTAAACAACATAAAGCTCCAAACAGGTGAGGAGTTGAAGCAATAGCCAAGAAAAAGATCAACCAGCAACTAACCTGTAAGTTGATGATCCTGTTAAATAGAGTTGGAGGCAGTAGGCAAGGGGTTGGGAGGAGTGGTAGGGGGGTATCTTTAATCCTTCTGAATGCATGTGTGTGAGGTTAAGAGAGGCTGACAGGTGGAGTGTTAAGCTCTAAAATGCCTCCACTAGCATTAAATCAGCAGTGTATGCTACTGGTCACCTCGAACTGATCACCCTGCAAACTACAGTCTTTTCACTGCACATATTCAACACGCTCACCAACATGGCACTCAGCATGACTGCTCTGTAAGTTGCCAAGCAAGTGCTTACTGAAAGCTTGCTTGCTCTGGTTCACTTTCTCTACTTTAAAATTGATTTTTATTTCTTTTTCAATTTATTCTTGCACTGCAAAAAATTCTCGTCATCTGCTTCACTAATATCCATTAGGGAAGAAATTTGCCATACTTTCCTGATCTGGCCTACATGTCATTCCAGAGCCACAGCAATGTAATTGATTCTCAATTGCCCTCTGAAATGGACCAGCAAGTCACTCAGCTGTCAAGAAGAAGACCATTTTCTCAAGGGCAATTAGGGATGGGCAAGAAATGCTGGCCAGTCAGCGATGCCCATATCCCAACAATGAATAGAAAAAAGTGCAGGCTCTTATTTGTATTGCTGCTTAACTGATCATTTATAAGTTTGCATAAGGAGTTTTAGAGCAATTTGACATTTTGTTTACTCCCTGTGTCTCCACTGACAATTGCCCATGATGCTTGTCAAGTATTTGGTGTAACTATGTTCCTACAGCTCTGTACCGTTTATAGGTTAACACTATATACCACTCGAGTTGGGATTTTCAAAGTAACCATCTTGCAGTCAGCATTTACCAAGTTGGCATTTAGTTGGAAAGATGGTGTACACACATGGAGCGAGTGAGGAAGGGTTAAAGAGCATGTCCTAAAAATGATCCATTTTTAGATGAATTCTTTTGGGAAGAGATTTTTAAAACAAGACCTAGGGGAACATTGTTAATCTGCCAAAAGCAGAAGGCACTGTAAAGCTTAGGAATGTAACATATATTCCAATCGCTTCATGAAGTACTATTTTGTACATGATGGATAGAAGCCAATATACATTGGGAGGTTGGGGGAGGATGGGGGAAATTCTAATAAAGCAGAAAGTACAGTACTTGGAAAGAGCAATTAGATTTCAATTGCATGGCGCAACCACTTTATTTTAAACTCAGAATTATTTGGGGTCAAGATAAAACAAAATACAATGATTGTACCTCCATGATTGAAGGTCAACTTGCCTGTCACGCTATTATTGCAGATGTCTTGCAGCTGTTTTATTTTCTTCATTTAGGTACTTTGTGACTTTCCTATTCACGTCATTATTCTATTGAGGGCAGCCTTTAGTTTCCTGTTTACAACCTTGCCATTCTGTTGAATGTTACTCTCCATTGCGAAGGCTTTCAACTTCCACTTCTGTAATATCACCCATTGGTGACTCTGTCTCAGCCATTCTGCTGCTAAAACCTCCAGACTAGACAATTTCAGTGTTCTCTTGGCTAGACTCCCTCCTGATCTTAATAAAAATTTTGCTGCATGTATTCTATCCTGCGCCAAGTTCCACTTACTCATCAGCCCTGTCCTCGCTCACCCACATTGGCCCCTGTTCTCCCGTGTCTCAAATTCTTGTCCCTGTGTCCCATGTTCATGACCTCTGTAAATCTGAATTTTAGAGAATGCTCAAAGGGGCAAATGGTCTGCTCCTCCTATTTCTGTGCTGTTATGTAACATCCTCTGAATGTTACAGAACCCATACTCTCTGAATTCTATCCTCTTATGCATCCTCCCCCTCTCTTCGCAATGGCAACGTGTATTTATATATAATGTAACATTGTAAATTGTCATTAAGCGCTTCGCAAGAGTGCTATCAAACAAAATTTGACACTGAGCCACATTGGAGGTAAATTTTGCCACACAGGGGGAAGTGGGTTTGGGTTATGAGGAATTAATTCCTCTAAAGGTGACATTGGTTTGAGATAAAAGCAAAATACTGAGGAAACTGAAACAAAACAATCTCAGCAGGTCTGACAGCATCTGTTCTTGCTCATGCCAAATCATAGTTGGTATGGCCATTTGGGAGGATATGGAGATACTACGTTAATGGGGTGCCCTTTGCGCATGAGGGCAGACACCCCTAACCTAGTAATTTCCCTTTCTTCTCCTGGCATGAGCAGCGCATTATCGGCATCGATTGGCTTGTAATTATTTATTTACGTATGACAGGCATACTTCCAATTTCAGCAATTGCCCACCACTTATCACACTACAGGGGTCAGCTCAGGGGTTAAGTGCTGGGAAGATGATAGATTGGACATCCATTCTATTTAATTTGCTATCACATTTCCAAGTCCACCCCCACCCACCCTCTACTCCACTAGCATTCCCAACCTTGACACACCTCGATAAGCTGACCTATCCCTCCCTGCTCAATACCCTGAACTACTTCACTTTGGAATCCATTGCGCTTTCCTCTTGGAGCTGCTTCGCCGGTAGCTCCTATGGGTGGATCTTCCTCCTCAGTGAGGGGCTGAAAGTCTCATTCTTTCATTCCTCCCCATAGTCATAGAGTCATACGCCGGTATTTTACTGGCAAATCTGAGACGAATGACGTTTGCAGGATGGCATTCTCTGTTGGCCTTGGGCAGGATCTTGCGAGCCTCAAGTGGGCAAGGTGGCAAAATACCAGCCATAGAATTTTACAGCACGGAAAGAGGCTGTTAAGCCCATTGTGTCCATACCGGCTTTCAAGCACCTATCTACTCTAACTCCGACTGAAATCGAAATAGTGTATTATATCTGTGGGGTGGATTAAGAAGAGCAAGTTGGCTGCTGGGAGGGATGGAGGGGACATCGGAAAATGCTGTCCCATGTGATCATCGAGTTGCCCCCCACTAACAATAAATTGTAAAGCTTATATTGTCCAGCTTATCGACTTTTCTGAACCCCACCCTTCAAAGCCTGTTCTTTAGAGTAATTAAGAGTACAATAAAGAGATTTCATGTTTTAGCAATATTTTGCTTTGTAACATGAGGCCAAATTACACTCACGTAACTCATATAAAGACTTTACTTATGTTCTTCCAAAAAGCATTTCACTTCCAGCTGAGAAGGATTCAAAGAGTAATTGATGAGCAGTTTGCTTGATTAACCACTTGTAAACTGCTTCCAGACTTCTAGCTTTTTGCTGGGCTACGCAAATAGCTTAGCTATTAGACTTGCTTGAATAAATGATTTTCTTTGGTATTCAATACTTGTGACGTACAGTGAAAAATGTTCGACATAGTTAATATGGTTGCTTTCCTACGGTGATGTGAAAGGTGATGAATCATCCAGTAGTAGTTTACAGGTAAAGGATGCATTGTTTCTCCTCGAGAGCACTGTAAGCATGTGGTATACACGTAAGATTTACGTTTCATTCGTTTTTGTGGGATTATTTACGGGACATGGACTTTGCTGGCTGGCCAGCATTTATTGCCCATCCCTACTTGCTTGAGGGCAGTTGAGAGTCAACTACATTGTTTTGGGTCTGGAGTCACATATAGGCCAGACCAGGTAAGGACAGCAGATTTCCTTCCCAAAAGACAGTGGGTGATTTCATGGTCATTAGTAGACTCTTAATTCTAGATTTACTCTTTTTTTTTTTAAAGCAACACAGCACGGGAAACAGGCCCTTCGGCCCAACGAGCCCGTGCCACCGTAATACCAAATCATTATCCTATTTTAATAGTCCTATATAATAGTATATATATTAATCCTAATTTGGAAAATTTTCACCATAGGGACAATTTGTTACCCAATCAGCCTAAGAGCGAATTTTTGGTTTGTGGGAGGAAACCGGAGTGCCCGGAGAAAACCCACGCAACCACGGGGAGAACGCGCAAACTCCCGCAGACACCGGCCCAATTCCAAGTGTCTGCACAGCCACATCAATAGTCTCTGAGCGGTCATGGTGCCCTTCAGATGGTCCACATAAAGCACTCATTTACGACATGAGGTACCAGGCAACCCATGAATCAACATCCAAGAGCCGTACCCGCACCACCTGCCGAATGCATGCTCAATGTTGGTCAAGTATGGACCGAATTACCTGGGGAAAAAAGCCGTAGTTAAACAGTCCTAATATATCCCTCTATCTGCATACCGCTCATGTGGCTGTCCAAGAGACCCTTAAACAGCCCCAGCGTGCCTGCTCCCACCACCTTACTCGGCAGTGCATTCACACCCCCACTACCCTTTGTGTGAAAAACTGCCTTCTAATATTCGTCCTATACATAGCCCCCCTCACCCTATGGCCATGACCTCTCGTCCTATCCATTTCTAAAGGTGGAAAACGTTTACCTCCATTTACTCTATCTATACCCCTTATAATCTTATACACCTCTATGAGATCCCCTCTAAGCCGACGTCTTTCAAGGGAAAACAACCCCAGTCTATCTAAGCGTTCCTCATAGGACAGTCCTTCCATACCAGGCAGCATCCTGGTAAACCTCCTCTGCACTCTCTCCAAGGACTCCACATCCTTCCGATAGTACGGAGACCAGAACTGGGCGCAGTATTCCAAGTGAGGCTTAACCAAAGTTGTATACAACTGCAACATCAAACTCCTACTCTTATATTCTATACCCTTTTCTATGGAAGCTAACATACTATACGCCTTCTTTGTCACCTTCTCCACCTGTGAGGACACCTTCAGAGACTTGTGAACCTGCACCCCCAAGTCTCTCAGCGTCTCTATTGTCCTTATAGTTTTACCTTTTATCCTATAATTCTCTTCTACATTTTTCCGGCCAAAATGCATCACCTCGCATTTTTCCGGATTAAATTCCATTTGCCATCTATCTGCCCAATCTACCACCCTGTCTATGTCCTGTTGTATTGCCTGACACTGCTCTTCTGTACCCACCAATCCAAGCATCTTGGTGTCATCAGCAAATTTGCTGATCTCACCACCTACCCCTACTTCCAAGTCGTTTATGTAGACCACAAATAGAAGAGGACCTAGTACTGAGCCTTGTGGCACTCCACTAGGGACAGGCTTCCAGCTGGAAAAAGAGCCTTCCACTACTACCCTCTGTCTCCTCCTTCCGAGCCAGTTTTCGACCCATCTACATACCCAACCCTGTATCCCATGCGCCTTCACCTTCTCTATCAGTCTACCATGAGGCACCTTGTCAAACGCCTTACTGAAATCCATGTAGACGACATCAGCAGCCTGTCCTTCATCAACTGTTTTTGTCACTTCTTCAAAAAATTCCACCAGATTCGTAAGACAAGACTTCCCCTTGACGAAGCCATGCTGCGTATCCCTGATCAGATCGCAGCGCTCCATATGCTCATACATCCTGTCCCTAAGGATCCTCTCCATTAGCTTACCTATAACTGAAGTCAAGCTCACCGGCCTATAGTTCCCTGGGTAATCCCTCTGACCTTTTTTAAACAACGGCACTACGTTTGCTATCCTCCAGTCCTCTGGGACCTCACCTGTGTCCAAGGAAGAGACAAAGATTGGCGTCAGAGGCCCAGCCAAGTCTTCCCTCAACTCCCTTAGCAGCCTGGGGTAAATGCCATCAGGCCCCGGAGCTTTATATGTCTTTAAGCTGCCTAACAGCCCCAACACCTCTTTCCTCGTAATCCTTATTTCCCTCAACCAATCTTCAACTTTGTCAACATCAGGCCCAGACATCTGTCCAGTCTCCTGCGTGAATACCGACGCAAAGTATTCATTCAGGATCTCCCCCATTCCCTCAGGCTCTAAGCATAGATCCCCTCCACTGTCCCTAAGGGGTCCAATCTTGCCTCTAACCATCCTTTTGCTCCTTACATAGGTGTAAAATGCCTTTGGATTTTCTTTAATCCTACCTGCCAGAGCCACCTCATGGCCCATTTTTGCCTTTCTAATACCCCTTTTTAGATCCCGTCTACACTCTCTATAAGCTTCCAGCGCTATCTCAGTCCCTAGTTGCCTAGATCTAATGTAAGCCTCTCTCTTTTTCTTGATCAAGTCCTCAATCTCCCTGGTAAGCCAAGGTTCTCTAATCATACCTTTCCCATCCTTCCTCCTTGCCGGCACATATCTTTCCTGCAGAGAGTTTAGTTTTCCCTTGAAAGACTCCCACATGTACCTCGTCGACCTGCCCTCAAAAAGCTTATCCCACTCCGTATCTTTAAGATCTTGCCTAATCTGGCCGTATCTAGCCCTCCCCCAGTTAAATACCCTCCCTTTTGGGCCAGTCTCATCCTTTTCCATTAATATCCTAAAGCAGACAGAGTTGTGATCACTATTTGACACCTGCTCTCCTACCTCGACGTCAACCACTTGGCCTGGCTCATTCCCCAGAACCAAATCCAGTATAGCCCCCTCTCTAGTCGGGCCATCCACATACTGCTCCAAGGACCCTTCCAAAAACACACTGTACAAATTCCTCCCCATCCACTCCTACAGCCCTGGGCACACTCCAATCTACTCCAGGAAAATTGAAATCTCCCACCACTACCACCCTATTTTTCCTACACTTATCTAAAATGTCCCTGCATATCCCTTCTTCCACAGCCCGCGGGCTGTTGGGCGGTCTGTAGTAAACACCCAACAGAGTAACCACTCCCTTCCTATTCCTTAACTCCACCCATAGAGACTCAGTTCCTAAATCATCCATACCTCTCTCCCTCTGCACTGCTATGACGTTGTCCTTAACTAATAAAGCCACTCCCCGCCTCTCTTCACACCAACTCTGTCACACCTAAAACACTTATACCCTGGAATATTCAATTGCCAGTCTTGCCCCTCCTTCAACCACGTCTCGGTCACCGACACCACGTCTAAACTCCTCGTGAACATTATTGCCTTCAGTTCATCTGTTTTGCCAGTCACACTCCTCGCATTAAAACACATGCACTGAAGACCCTCAGCTCTCGGATATTCCTTTCTACCTACTGGTGTTACCCTATCATCCCTCTCTATCCCACTCCCAGTTCCCGCTGTCTCCCCCCCCTCCCTCCCTATTAGTTTAAACATTTCTGAAACACTCCAGCTAACCTCCCAGCTAAAATATGTGTTCCCCTCCCAGTCAACTGCTCCCTATCCCTCGTGAATAGGTGACCCTCCCTCCTGAAGACTTCCCAATGATCAATAAATATGAAGCCTTCTGCCCTACATCAATCCCTCATCCATGCATTTAGTTGGAGTGTCTCATTTATTACCCAATCGGTCCCGGGCACAGGCAGCAGCCCAGAGAACGCCACCCTGGAGGCCCTACCTTTCAGTTGAGCCCCCAACTCCCTAAACTGTCTACGCAAGTCCCCCCTGCGCTTTCTTCCTACATCTTTCTGTCCTATGTGAACTATTACATTTGCCTTAGCCCCTCTTCCCTTCAAAATTCCCTCTACCCTCTCTGATACATCCTGGACCCCTGCTCCAGGGAGGCAGACTACCATCCTGGAGTCTCTCTTTTGCCCACAGAATCTCCTATCGATCCCTTTAACCATCCCATCCCCCACCAATATCTCACTTCCTACCTTCCTGCTGGTCTCTGTGGCCTTCTGTTCCCCTTCACGTGCCCTCTCCATCACAGCTTTTACCCCCCCCTTGGTTTTCTGGGGATCCTCCTTAGAGATGGCCTTTGTGCCTTGATTTTTGTTCTTATTCCTTGTAACTGTACCCAGCCCATCCCTACTACTAGATCCTGGGATCCCTGCAGGTCTGCCTTCCCTATTCATTGTATCCTCATTTTCCCTCACCAGACAAACGTCCTCCAAGCGCAGCTCCAGCTGTCTCAACTTTGCTCGTAAACGATGCAGTTCTAAACATTTTGCGCATATGTGGGGCTTCGGCAGACGTGATGCCTCCAAGAAGGTCCACATATGGCAGCGTACACAGTGGACGCGTTTGGCCAAGTATCGTGGCATTTTATATACCCCTTTAATGGTGATTAGGTAAGAAGCACGTTACTCACCGCCTCCAAGCCTGCGCTTGCCCAAGCCCAGTGAGCTTAAGCCCTTGTTCCTCTCACTCTAACTCCCGTCTCACTCCACTGCCCGCTCCCGACGCTGCCCGCTGTCTACCTTGGCCTTCCTTTTATACTCCCGCGCTTCCTCCCCTGCAGCCCCCCGCGCCTACCTCCCGCTACGGAGCGCCGAAATAAACACTCTGCAAAATAAAGTACAAGACAGAAATTGCAAGTCAGGATTCTCTCCAGCCACTCTCCAAATAACTCTGCTCCGGAGAACAGTAAGGTGTACCCACTCTTGAGCACCTAATTTATACTCCCGCGCTTCCTCCCCTGCAGCCCCCCGCGCCTATCTCCCGCTACGGAGCGCCGAAATAAACACTCTGCAAAATAAAGTACAAGACAGAAATTGCAAGTCAGGATTCTCTCCAGCCACTCTCCAAATAACTCTGCTCCGGAGAACAGTAACTCTTATTGAATTCAAATTCCACCATCTGCTGTGGTGGGATTTGAACCCGGGTCCCCAGAATATTAGCTGAGTTTCTGGATTAATAGTCTAGTGAGAATACCACTAGGTCATGATGTTCCCATGAAGGTAGTTGGCATTGGTTTGTCAATGAAAAAGTCATTTTACCATGAGATTGAATTAAAAGAAAATAGAGTGAGGCAACTTTTTGCAAGCTGTGCCCAGCATACCTTCTAATGTTATCTTTTACTCCTGGTCTATTCTTCTAAAATTTCATTCTAATCCTTTTAAACTCTTTAACAATGCTACTAAATTTATCTTCCTCTACACCCTAGCCATGACTATAACACTACATTCTGCATTTCTCTTGTTTTCTTCTCTATGAACGGTGTGCTGTCTGTATAGAGCACAAGAAACAATACTTTTCACTGTATGCTAATACATTTGACAACAATAAATCAAATCCATTCAAAAATTCAGTTCATCACAATTTTTGTCAATGTAATGTCAATTGATTTGATGTCATTTATAAGTCTTGGCGCATCAGAGTGGAAATTTACAAGTGGAATTCATGTTTGCCCCATGTTGCTGAATCTCTAATAACTGCTGCAGAACTCTAGGCCCTTCACCTCTACTGCCTCCACTGCTTTCTCCACCACACCATAGAGTACCTGTGAACATTGGGAAGAGAGGACATTATGTGTGAAGGCCTGGGGGCAGGCTTTCTGTTCAGTTTGCTGGTCATAATTCGCATGTGACCTGGACCAAGTTATCATCAGTTAACAAATAATTATCAGGAAAATCTCTCTTAATATTCCCAGCCACGCTCGTTTGGATGGCGCAATGGTTAACACTGCTACCTCGCAGCACCCGGGACCCAGGTTTAATTCCTGGCTTGGGTCATTGATTTGATTTGTTTTATTATTGTCAATGTATTGGCATTTGGTGAAAAGTATTAATTCTTGCATGCCATACAGATAAAGCATACTGTTCATAGAGAAGGAAAGGAGAGAGTGGAGAATGTAGTGTTATAGTCATAGCTAGGGTGTAGAGAAAGATCAACTTAATGCCAGTTAGGACCATTCAAAAGTCTGACAGCAACAGGGAAGAAGCTGTTCTTGAGTTGGTTGGTACGTGACTCAGATTTTTGTGAGTATATGTCTGGGCTGCATGGGGTCCTCAATTATGCTGGCTGTTTTGCCGAGGCTACGGGAAGTGTAGGCAGAGTCAGTGGATTGGAGACTGGTTTGCGTCATGGATTGGGCTGCATTTTGTAAGAGCCATACCAAGCTGTGATACAACCAGAAAAAATGCTTTCTGTGGTGCATCTGTGAAGATTGGTGAGAGTTGTAGCTGACATGCAAATTTCCTTAGTCTTCTGAGAAAGTTGAGGCATTGGTTGGCTTTCTTAAGTACAGTGTCAACATGGAGAGACCAGGAAGGGTTGTTGGTGATCTGGATACCTAAAAATCTGAAGCTCTCAACCCTTTCTACTTTGTTCCCACTGATGTAGAAAGGGGCATGTTCTCCTTTACGCTTCCTGAAGTCAATGACAATCTCCTTCGTTTTGTTGACGTTGAGGGAGAGATTATTGTTACTTCACCAGATTCTCTGTCATTTCTGTACTCTGTCTCATTATTGTTCGAGATCTGACCACTACAGTGGTGTTGTCAGCAAACTTGAAAATCGAATTGGAGAGGAATTTGGTCCCACAGTCATAAGTATATAAAGTGTACAATAGAGAGCTGAGAACTCAACCTTATGGGGAACCGTTGTTGAGGATGATTGTGGAGGAGATGTTGTTGCCTATCCTTACTGATTGTCGTCTGTGAGTTAGGAAGCTCAGGATCCAGTCACAGAGAGCGGTGCTGAGTCCCACGCCACAGAGTTTGGGGATGAGTGTCATGGGAATAATGATGTTGAATGCTGAGCTGTAGTCAATAAATAGAGCCTGACATAGATGTCTTTGTTACCTAGTTGTTCCAAGATTGAATGCAGGGCCAGGGAGATGGTGTTGGCTGTGGACCTTTTGCAGTGGTAAGCAAACTGTAGTGGATCCAATTCCAATTCTGGAATTGATTCGTGCCATGACTAGCCTTCATAATGATGGATGTCAGAGCTATTGGCCGATAGTCATTTAGGCATGCTGTTTGGTTTTCTTAGTACTGGGATGATGGTCATTTTCTTGAAGCAGATAGGGACCTTAAACCCACAGACTGTCTGTATAGAATCTGCACATTCTCCCTGTGTCTGCATAGGCTTCCTCTGGTGTCCGATTTGCTCCCACCATCTGATCGACATGCTGGTTAGGTGCATTGACCATACTTAGTGTTTCAGAATAGGCACCAGAGGTAGGCGACTAGGGGATTTTCACAGTAACTTCATTGTAGTGTTAATGTAAGCTTACTTGTGGTATTAATAAATAACCTAAACTGAAAGTGATTCTTAGCCACCTTGGAACCCTTGCTGGATGTGTTGTGTGTGGATATCAGGTGGCAACATCACCAGTTGTGACAGGTCCAGCCTATGCCATGTATGAAATGTGGTTTATTGGATCAAAAATATAAAAAGGTGCCTGACACTAGTGGAATTATGCTTAAGCAATGGTTAGACAGGTAGGCAGGAGAAAATGTCGAGGAGGATCCTAAGTTTTCAGTCATTTAAAAAAGAATCATATTAGCTCTGTGGGCTACCTGTAATGCTGCCGTGCAAAGCCTGTCTGTGGTGGCAGAGGAGACAGATCTGAAAAAAGGCCTATTAGTGGCTGATGAAGTAACCATGTGGCAAGGACATCTTTGAAGTGTGGGAAGAAACCAGAGCACCCGGAGGAAACCCAGGTAGATATGAGGAGAACATGCAAACGCCATATAGACAGTAACTCAAGGATGGTATTGACCCTGGGTCCTTGATGCTGAACGGAAGACTCTCTCTGGATTTCTTGGTGATAACTACAAGTACAAGCTCCAAACATCATTTCACTGCTGGTGTGTAAAGGATTTGGACTTCTCCCTAGCTGAATATTTTTAGTTGCAGGCCCTAATTTTCCAGGGTTGCTTTCTCCTGGATTGAGTATGTCACCCTTAATTGCAGGCTTTCCACCATCAAGCTTTCCTTGCAAGTTCTGGTGGATTGGTATGCAGATGAGCTCATTAGTTTTGGACCAAATCCAAAAGAAACTTGATCCACAATAACTTTTACTTCCAAAACTTGTCAATGCCTTCAAGAACATGACAGAAGGTTTAAGTTTATGAGTCACAAATAAGGCCAGTCGCTACACTCTGGTGCCTGTTAGTTTAAGTAAAGTTTATTTATTAGTCACAAGTAAGGCTTACATTAACACTGCAATGAAGTTACTGTGAAATTCCTCAATCATCACATTCTGGCACCTGTTTGAGTCAATGTACCTTTCAGGCTGTGGGAGGAAACTGGAGCACCCAGAGGAAACCCCCAAAAACACAGGGAGAACATGCAAACTCCACACATAAAATAGGGATCATGAGCCTTGGGAGTCCCTGGGAAATGTATCAATAGATGATGATATTGATGTACTTGTTTTTATCCTACAGGTGCTTTGGTCCACCTTGTTGTCTAACGAGGGGCATACACGCAATGCGTTGTGAGAGGGCTGCTCTTGGATTTTTTTTCGAGTGCTTCACGTCATTAGTGTACGCTTGACCTGGACCATTTGATGGGCAACACAACAGCTCAGTGACTATCGCTGTGTTGTGCAGATACATGGATTTGGGCCTGTGTCTGTGGGAGTTTGCGCATTCTCCCCATGCTTGCATGGGTTTTCTCTGAGTGCTCCGGTTTCCTCCCACATCCCAAAGATGTGCTCTTAGGCTAATTGGCAAAACAAATTCTCCCTAAATTGTCTCAAATTTGGTTTTTAATCCATAGATCTATACACATAGACAGGATCACAGGTAGAGGTGGGAACATCAGGGTGGCGGCGCGGGCTCGTTGGGCGGAAGGGCCTGTTTCCCGTGCTGTTTTGTTCTTTGTTCTTTGACATATATGAACAGGTGGTGGAAGGACCAGAAGTGGGTATAGAGGGAAGGTAATGACGATAGCAGGCATGTAAATGGCAGAAGGATGAAAAAATGGAATTGGAAGGCCTACAAATGTATAAAAGCCAGAATTGAAAGCTGTAGTTCGTTTGTGGAGGGACTTCAGTGGGAGGAAGGCTCGAGAACACAAACCTATGTTTAAGTGAGGAACATGTGAGATTAGCTGGAGTGACTGGCTCAGGATAACCTCCAAGGGATAAAATAAAACAAAAGTTTCAAAATGAGAAAATACTAATAAATTATTACTTTGAATAAATGGACATGAGTCAAATCACAATGCCCTGACAGGTTTTCTGTTAAGAATCAAAGACGTTGCTCCACTGTGCTACCTGATGGTCAAAATCTGCCACTACAGTGATCATGTGTCTAATACACTGGCAAATCCTAATAATAGGGCTTTAGTCAAAGACTTCCATGCAGAGCTTTTGACTGAGAAGGTGACGTAACATAATTATATAAATAATACAGGTATTACTTAAAAGCTAACACCTAACAAGGATATTTATTTGCAAGCTTGTGATTTGGCCTTATTAGAACAATATGCACAGGTACAGGCCCTTCAGTCCATGATGTTATGCCAAACGTGACAGCAAACTAAACTAATCCCTTCTGCAAACCCTCGGTCCATATAATTTATTATATTTTATTGTGTACTCATCAATCAATGGTTTTGGGAATCCCAAGATACTGAGCTTTAGTTTGTTGTTCAGTATGTAATGGTTTGTGACTAATTGAGAACAATGAGGCAATATGTAAAGTCTTTGTGGCACAGAGGCACAGTGCATAGCATGTTGCCTCACAAAGGCAAGGACCTAGATTTGATTCCGTCCTTGGGTGAATGTGTGAAGTGTGCACATCCTTCCATGTTTGTGTGGGTTTCCTCCGGGTGCTCCGATTTGTTTATTTATTATTAGTCTTGCAAGTAGCTTACACTACCACTGCAATGAAATTACTGTGAAAATCCCCTAGTTTCCTCTCAGTCAAAGAATGTGCAGGTTAGATGGATTGGCCATGCTAAATTGCTCCTCAGTGTCCAAAGATAGGTGGGTTAGGTGCATTAGCCATGGTAAATGTGGGGGTCATGTGAATAGTGCAGACAGGAGGACATGGGTGGGATGCTCTTTTACAGAGTCAGTGCAGACTCTTTGGACTGAATGCCCTCTTTTGGCACTGTAGGGATTCTGTGGTACATGACAGCTCCAAATTGCAGCATCATTTACATCCTTTAACTCAGACCTCCAAAGATTCATGATTGTCGCAGAAACCAACAAATCCAACAGAGAATATATCAGGAAATGAAGGTAGTTTTAAAAATCTATAATTGTATTTGTGGGTACTAGAAACAATTATTAGCTTTAAAAAAATACTAATTTTGTTCTTCTGTATTTGAAAGGGTTACAACTTCAATATGTCTCGATGTAAGCCAGGAGGGAGCTAAAGAGTGAATTGAGGAGAGCTAAGAGGGGACACGAGAAGACTTTGGCTGATACGATTAAGGAGAATCCTAAAGCTTTCTTTAGATATGTTAAGAATAGAAGATTGGTTAGGACAAGATTAGGGCCAGTCATAGACAGCAGTGGGAAGTTGTGCGTGGAGCCTGAAGAGATTCGAGAGGCACTGAATACATATTTCTCTTCGGTATTCACGCAGGGTGATGTAAATGTAGTTATGGAGAACACTGAGGTACAGGGTAGCAAACTAGAAAGTATCGAAGTAGATAGGGAGGATGTGCTAGATATTCTCGAGGGTTTGAAGTTGGATAAGTCCCCTGGGCCGGACGGGATGTACCCTAGGATTCTCTGGGAGGCAAGAGAGGAGATTGCAGAGCCTCTGGCTCTGATCTTCAGGTCCTCGTTGGTTACGGGTGTGGTTCCGGAGGACTGGAGGATAGCGAAGGTGGTCCCATTGTTCAAGAAGGGGAAGAGAGACCTTCCAGGGAATTATAGGCCAGTGAGTCTTACTTCTGTTGTGGGCAAAGTATTGGAGAGAATAATTAGGGATAGGATTTATAGTTTTTTTAGAGAGAAATGAATTGATTGGGGATAGTCAGCATGGTTTTGTGAAGGGTAGGTCGTGCCTTACTAACCTCATTGAGTTTTTTGAAAAAGTGACTAAAGAGGTGGATGGGGGTAAGGCGGTTGATGTGGTATATTTGGACTTTAGTAAGGCGTTTGATAAGGTGGCCCATGGAAGACTTCTACAGAAAATGCAGATGTGTGGAATAGAGGGTGATTTAGCTAATTGGATTAGGAATTGGCTGGCAGATAGAAGACAGAGGGTGGTGGTTGATGGGAGATATTCATCGTGCAGTTCGGTTACAAGTGGTGTACCTCAGGGGTCTGTTTTGGGGCCCCTGCTGTTTGTAATTTTTATAAATGATCTGGATGAGGGTATTGAAGTATGGATTAGTAAATTTGCAGATGACACTAAAGTCGGTGGAGTGGTAGATATTGAAGAGGGGTGTTATAGTTTGCAGAGGGACTTGGACAAGTTGCAGAGCTGGGCCGAGAGGTGGCAAATGGAGTTTAATGTGGAAAAGTGTGAGGTAATGCACTTTGGTAGGAATAATAAATGTGTAGAGTATAGGGCTAATGGTAGGATTCTTAATAGTGTTGATGAACAGAGGGATCTTGGTGTATATGTGCATAGATCCCTGAAAGTAGGCAGTCAAGTCGATACGGTTGTTAAGAAGGCATATGGAGTCTTAGCTTTTATTGGTAGGGGGATTGAATTTCGGAGCCGCAACGTCATGTTGCAACTGTACAAAACTCTAGTGCGGCAGCACTTGGAGTATTGTGTGCAGTTCTGGTCCCCACATTATAAGAAAGATGTGGAGGCATTGGAGAGGGTACAGAGGAGTTTACCAGGATGTTGCCTGGTATGGAGGGCAGGTCTTATGAAGAGAGGCTGAGGGATTTGAGTTGTTTTCGTTAGAAAGGAGGAGGCTAAGAGGGGACCTTATTGAAACATATAAGATGATTAGAGGTTTAGATAGGGTGGACAGTGATAGCCTTTTTCCTCAGATGGAGAAAGCTAGCACGAGGGGACATAGCTTTAAATTAAGGGGTGATAGTTATAGGACGGATATCAGAGGTAGGTTTTTTACCCAAAGGGTGGTTCGGGAGTGGAATGCCCTGCCTGCAGCAGTTGTAGATGCGCCAAGTTTGGTGGCGTTAAGAGGTTAGTTGATAAGTATATGGAAGAGAAGGGAATGGTTTAGTTTGGAGGGGCATTGCTTTTTATATTGGTCGGCGCAACATCGAAGGCCGAAGGGCCTGTTCTGTGCTGTAATGTTCTATGTTCTATGTTCTATGTAAGCGTGGTAAAGAGGGTTTATGATGTGAAAACAAACATAGTTTAAAGGAAAAGTGGGTTGTTGCTCAGCAACCAGGGACTACCCTAAGATAAAAATAGCTGGATAAGACAGGAGAGCTGCATAAAACAGACTTTCCAAAGGAAGAATTGAAAGTCCAGAAAATAGGGAGTTTCTCAGGAAAAAAGTTAAAGGAATAAGGACCAAGAGGTCAAACAAGGTTCTGTTTAGGTGAAATTAAACTAAAAAGCAGCACCAGTGCTCTGAGGTAAATAGACAGCTGTAAGAAGGTTACGTGATTTAAAGATTAGGTGATCAGATTTAAAGTTGGCTAGGTGAGAAGCTGAACATCCAAGGCAAATCAGAAGTTTGATGACATCTTAATACAACCTATGAAACCGTGATGTTCTGTTTCATAGCTGAGTACCTGGCAGATTGTGTGGAAGCTTGAACGTACAGGACAATCCAAGACAGAGGGATGCTGAAAGGAGAGGTTGAAAACTTGGAAGTGGATTCTTGATGAAGGCATCCAAGTGAAGATGTTGTCTGGAGACAGATTCCAAGTATGTTCTTTGAGAGTGAAGTTTGGAAACACTCATGAGGCAGTCCAAGTTCTCGTAAAATTAATTGACTCGCAGTGTAATAAGCATCTGTGGGATTTGATGAGAAATCCACAGATGTTGTCCTGGGTGATATCTGTCACTTGGTTTCAGAGTGTGATGTGTATGACCACAGTTGACCGACTGGCTTATATGTATTATGTACATGTTGAGAACTTTAAGTATAAGTTAAATTTTTTAACTTGTGTTATTCTTACAAATCAATATAAAGCTGTAAAAGATGTGGCTGTATTAAAGGCAAGTTATATTGTAGGTAATTGTTTTTGCTTTATGAAGGTTTTATTTGGTCAAAGTTTGTTCAGCAGCCCTGTAATTCAGTCCATCTACGTCTCAAAACAAGAAAAAGTTATGGGGTGGAATTTTCAGGTCCTGCCTTCCCCAGAAATTTTTGCCTGAGGTCAACGGACCTTTAGCTTGCCTGTCACACTTACTGTCCACTTGCAATGATTCCCATGGTGGGTGAAAGCAGAAGATTTAGGCCATGATCTGTTGAGCTACAGTTCTGCTGTGGGGCCTGACTGCCCAGTAGTAACATGATGTAGAAATGCTGGCATTGGACTGGGGTAAACACAGTAAGAAATCTCACAATACCAAGTTAAAATCCAACCGATTTAATTTGGTAGCACGAGCTTTCAGATCACTGCTCCTTCGTCAAGTGAGTGAGGGGGCAGTGCTCTGAAAGCTTGTGCTACCAAATAACCCTTTGGACTTTAACCTGGTGTTGTGCGACTTCTTGCAGTAGTAGCATCCCAACAACATCAGGGACTATAATAGTACTTAAAATGAACGTTGCAATCTAATTTGCCATATGTTACTTCAGAGTGAAGTACAAGTTGCCAACAAAAATGTATCATTTAGAAAATATGTCTATAAATTTTATCAAACCAACCTGCAAAAAATAGGAGACAGGATTAATGTCTGCTAAAAATGTAACTTGTGACTCACATGAAATGGAAACATGAAGTAAATGAGCTTAAAGTAAGCCTGAAGTGGAGACATGTCTGTTGAACGGTGGTAAACATTTTGAGATGGAGAAGAACCAATTGGCTCCTGAACCGGAGAAAGCGATTAGGTGGAAAGTATTTCTTTATTCGTACGTGGGATGTTGGAATCACTGGCTGGACCAGCATTTATTGCTCATCCGTGAAGGCATTTAAGAGTCATCCACATTTTTTAAATTCATTCAGGGTACTTGGGATGTCACTGACTGCCCTGTATTTATTACCTATCCCTAATTGCTCTTCAGAGGGCAGTTGAGAGTCTACCAGATTGCTGTGGCTCTGGTGTCATATGTAGGCCAGACCAGGTAGAGATGGCAGATTTCCTTTCCTAAAGGGCATTAGTGAACCACATGGGTTTTTCTGACAACCAATATTGGTTTCACGGTCGAGAGTTTATTCTTAATTCCAGATACCTCTTTATTGAAATCAAACTCCTCCATCTGCCATGGCGGGATTAGAACCCGGAGCTCTCAGGGCATTATCATGGGTTTCTGGATTACTAATCCAGTGACAATACCATTACACCACAACCTCCTCTGTCATCCTTACTGCCCTGCAACAACAAGAAAACAAGGAATCCTCCAAGTGGGAACACGTGAAGCTGACAATGAACTGAAAATTCAGGCTAAAAACCAAGTTAGTTGAATATAATCTCCTTTCATCTAAAGAGCAGCACTTGAAGGCCAAGTCATAGAATCATAGAAGCCCTACAGTACAGAAAGAGGCCATTCAGCCCATTGAGTCTGCACCAATCACAATCCCGCCCAGGCCCTACTCTCATATCCCTACATATTTTATCCATTAATCCCTCTAAAGCTAGCATCTCAGAATACTAAGGGGCAATTTTAGCATGGCCAATCAACCTAATCCACGCATCTTTGGATTGCGGGAGGAAATCGGAGCATCCGGAGAAAACCCACGCAGACACGAAGAGAATGTGCAAACTCCACACAGGCAGTGACGCAAGCTGGGAATTGAACTCAGCTGTGAAGCAGCAGAGCTACCGCTGTGCTACCGTGCCACCCATAATCAAGCCAAAAAGACCCAACTGCATTCTTAGCTTAAATCAGCAAATCTATCACTATTTCAGAAACCACCAGCTTTGAATTGATAGGCAGCAGAAAGCCTTTTGCTCAGTGACAGAAGGGACAGCAGTCAACATCCTGAATATCATTTCTCCACCTATAAGTAGATACTAGAGCACACAAGCAAAGATATAAAAATCCCAAACAACCACCCCATCGCTGAGCAACAATCAGCGGCTTGTGCAACCAAAAAGGACGATCTCCCTCTCCTCCCAGCAATCACTCATTACTATATAATCTAATAAACAGGCAGTTTCAAAGATAGGAGCATTAATACATGAAC
Organism: Sphyrna mokarran; assembly: GCA_024679065.1. Taxonomy (NCBI): domain Eukaryota; kingdom Metazoa; phylum Chordata; class Chondrichthyes; order Carcharhiniformes; family Carcharhinidae; genus Sphyrna; species Sphyrna mokarran. The sequence goes on from JAGIQG010000009.1 coordinate 28,250,487, forward strand.
CACATAGAAAGTCATTGCGACGACCCATACTCCCTATCCCTCTGAGTAATCCTTTGCAGCAAGTACAATAAGGTAGTCTTCATCTTTGACCCACACCCTCAACTATTGAGCAATAACCCTCAGGGTATTGCCAATCTTTCATTTAATCTCTCCACTGTTTACAGAGTTATCCACATTCATCTTTAACCTCCATTCCTCCCGCTGAAGAGGAAAAATTCAACAAATGAGGGAACATAGCCCTAGCACTCTCCCCCACCCCCCCAAGACATATTTACCCTAACTTCACGTTGCATTTTCCCTACTATTATCCACTTTCTATGGCTGAGGATGTCAGAGACACAATGTGACTTTAGACTGTCCAGAAGAACCACTGATGTGATCTTTGTTGCCAATAAATCCAAGAAAAATATTGAGAACTAATTTGGAACTATTCATTGCATTCACCAACCTGATCATAACATTTGACTTGATGAATTGCAAGCTTTGTAGATTGTTCTCTAAATGTTTACGTTTCAAGAAACGTCATTGGGATCTTGCAACTGGCTCTATGATATACGGGATAATGATAATGTCAGCAGACTGGTAATCCTGAGGCCGTGATTAATACTTTGGCTACACAGATTCAAATCCCACTATGTCAGCTGGTGAAACTTAAATTCAATTAATAAATTTGAAATATAAAGCTAGTCTTAGTAATGGTGACCAAGAAAATCTCAACAGTTGTTGTAAAAATACATCTGGTTCACTAATGTCCTTTAAGGAAAAAAAGTCAGACTTATGCATGACACCAGACTGACAGCGATTTCGTTGACTCTAAATGGCCTAGCAAAGGCAATAAGGAATGGACAACAAATGCTGGTGATGCCAATGCCCAAGAAAGAATAGAAAACATGACAACAGCTGTGTGACAGATCTGAAACAGACATCTACAAAATCTGGGCTGCTGTCAACAAAGCTACGTAATAGCTCTCATGCTGTTTACAATCTACCTGATGGTGCCTATTCACCCTAACAAAGGTCAACTTCCCTTTGGTTTGCACATACTGCGTAGATGGAAATCTCAATGCCTCCATCACAAAACTGAACCGACCACCAAAGAGATACTTAATCTACAGTTGGTGGATGACTGCAGTGTCGTTCCCATGCTGCACAAGATTTGCACACAATTCATAATTTCTTCGACTCTGTCAACAAGAAACTTGGTCTGTCTTTGAATGCTGCCAAAACAAAACTTATTAAATCTGGTCAGCTGAATATTCCTCTTCCCATATTTTGGCAGCCTCCTTTCTCAAAAGGTCACCATTGAAGAGGAAATCTAACACTGGATCAGCCACTCCAGTTCAGCCTTCTACAAACTCCAGTAGCAACCATAAGAGAACAAATGCCACCACAAGTCAACAAAAGTCTTATTGTTCAGACTGTCATTATCACGCTCTTGTGCAGTGGTGAGACTGGAACTGTGCACCAGTAGCGTGTAAGAGTGTTAGAAAAATTCTATCAGCAATGTCTCAGTCGCATGCATTAGATTCAAAGGGAGGACCATCAAACAGATGCTAGTATCTTCCTTGAAGCCAGTTCCACAAGTATTAAAGGCAAAACTCCTGCAAAATCAACCTTGATAGACTGGACACTGTGTCTGGATGGTTGCCAACCCTCTCCCCTGCCAGGAGAAGAGCATTCCAGAGAAAACATTTCAAAGACAATCTGAAGCTGTCTTTGACACACGGCAGTATTGATATTTGTGATTGAGAGAAGTTAGAGTCATAGAGTCATAGCGTCATGGATTCTTGACAGAAGCCAGAGGGAGGTTGTAGAACATAGAACATAGAACATTACAGCGCAGAACAGGGCCTTCGGCCTTCGATGTTGTGCCGACCAATTAGGAAAAAGCAATGACCCTTTAACCTAAACCATTTCCTTTTCGTCCATAAACTTATCTACTAACCTCTTAAACGCCACCAAACTTGATGCATCTACAACTGCAGCAGGCAGGGCACTCCATACCCTTACCACCCTTTGGGTAAAGAACCTACCTCTGACATCCATCCTATAACTACCACCCCTTAATTTAAAGCTATGCCCCTTCGTGCTAGCTTTCTCCATCTGAGGAAAAAGGCTATCACTGTCCACCCTATCTAAACGTCTAATCATCTTATATGTTTCAATAAGGTCTCCTCTTAGCCGCCTTCTTTCTAACGAAAACAACCTCAAATCCTCAGCCTCTCTTCATAAGACCTGCCTTCCATACCAGGCAACATCCTGGTAAACCTCCTCTGTACCCTCTCCAATGCCTCCACATCTTTCTTATAATGTGGGGACCAGAACTGCACACAATACTCCAAGTGCGGCCGCACTAGAGTTTGTACAGTTGCAACATGACGTTGCGGCTCCGAAATTCAATCCCCCTACAATAAAAGCTAAGACTCCGTATGCCTTCTTAACAACCTTATCGACTTGATTGCCAACTTTCAGGGATCTATGCACATATACACCAAGATCCCTCTGTTCATCAACACTATTAAGAGTCCTACCATTAGCCCTATACTTACACATTTGTTATTCCTGCCAAAGTGAATTACCTCACACTTTTCCGCATTAAACTCCATTTGCCACCTCTCGGCCTAGCTCTGCAACTTGTCCAAGTCTCTCTGCAAACTATAACACCCCTCTTCACTATCTACCATTCCTCCGACTTTGGTGTCATCCGCAAATTTACTAATCCATCCTTCAATACTCTCATCCAGATCATTTATAAAAATTACAAACAGCAGGGGCCCCAAAACAGATCCCTGAGGTACACCACTTAGTAACCGAACTCCACGATGAATATCTCCCATCAATCACCACTCTCTGTCTTCTATCTGCTAGCCAATTCCTAATCCAATTAGCTAAATCACCCTCAATCCCATATATCTGCATTTTCTGCAGAAGCCTTCCATGGGGCACCTTATCGAACGCCTTACTAAAGTCCATATATACCACATCAACTGCCTTACCCCCATCCACCTCTTGGTCACTTTTTCAAAAAACTCAATAAGGTTAGTAAGGCACGACCTACCCTTCACAAAACCATGCTGACTATCCCCAATCAATTCATTTCTCTCTAAATAACTATAAATCCTATCCCTAATAATTCTTTCCAATACTTTGCCCACAACAGAAGTAAGACTCACCGGCCTATAATTCCCCGGAAAGTCTCCATTCCCCTTCTTGAACAATGGGGCCACATTCGCTATCCTCCAGTCTTCCGGCACTATACCCGTAACCAGAGAGTTTTTTTTTCGAACTGGAAGCATGAGATCAGTGCTGGGCTCCAGGGATCAGTGCTGGGCCCACTGTTATTTGTTATTTATATTAATAATTTGGATGAAAATATAGGGGATGTGGTTAGTAAGTTTGCAGATAACACCAAGATTGGTGGCATAATGGACAGTGAAGAAAGTAATCTCCAATTGCAACGGGACCTTGATCAATTGGGTCAGTGGGCTGACGAATGGCAGATGGAGTTTAATTTAGACAAATACAAGGTGATGCATTTTGGTAGATTGAACCAGGACAGAACTTATTCAATTAATGATAGGGTGTTGGGGAGAGTTACAGAACAAAGAGATCTAGAGGTACATGTTCATAGTCCCTTGAAAGTGGAGTCATAAGTGGACAGAGTGGTGAAGAAGGCATTCGGTGTGCTTGGTTTCATCAGTCAAAACATTGAATACAGGAGTTGGGACATTGTGTACAAGACATCGGTAAGGCCACCCTTGGCATACTATGTGCAATTCTGGTCACTCTAATATAGAAAGGATATTGTTAAACTAGAAAGAATGCAGAAAAGATTTACTAGGATCCTACTGGGACTTGATGGATTGAGTTACAAGGAGAGGCTGGATAGCCCGGGACTTTTTTGTCTGGAGCATTGGAGGTTGAGGGGTGACCTTTTGGAGAGGTCTATAAAATAATGAGGGACATAGAAAAGGTATATAGGCAATATATTTTCCCAAAGGTAGGGGAGTGTGAAACTAGAGAGCATAAATTTAAGATGAGAGGGGTGAGATACAAAAGTGTCCAGAGAGGCAATTTTTTCACACAGAGGGTGGTGAGTGTTTAGAACAAGCGCCAGAGATAATAGTAGAGGTGGATATAATTTTATCTTTTAAAAAGTATTTAGACACTTACATGGGTACGATGGGTATGGGGGATAATGGCCAAATGCAGGCAATTGGGATTAATTTAGGGTATTTAAAAAAAAAAAGGGTGGCATGGACATGTTGGGCCGAAGGACCTCTTTCCATGCTGTAAATCTCTAAGGTTATACACTCTATGACTGAAAGGAGTTAACAGTTGCTCAGAAAGCCAATAACTTGTCCATAAAGCTGCATCATGCTTTGAGTCATGACTTCTCAAAGGCAGAGAGGTAGCCAGAATAGAAAGAAAGGAAAGCAAATCTTAGCACTGCCTCATGGGACACCCTATCCCATATAATCAAAGATCTGAGAATTGACCAGTTCTGTCATGTGAAGACCTTTGGCAGAAACTTGCAACCCTGAGTCAACATCATCCTCAAATCAACTAAGCAGTGCCTCTGATGCTCTCTCAAGCTATTTTTGTGTATTTAAAATAAACATGATATGTATTATTTACTTCTTAATGTGTTGTTCAGTAAATTCAATGGATAAAAAGTTGAAATGAGGACTGATGTGATGCTTGAGAACTCTTTGAATGGCAAAGGAAATGTGTAGGTTTGGAGTCACATGTAGGTCAGACCAGATAAGGACGGCAGATTTCCTTCCTTAAAGGTCATTAGTAAACTGGATGGGGTTTTTAAAAAAGTGATAACCAACAATGAATTTGTGGCCATGATTAGAGTTTTAATTCTGGATTTTTATTGAATTTGAATGTTGGCATTTGCCATGGTGGGATTTGAACCATGATCCTCAGAGTATTACCCTAGGTCCCTGGATTACTAATCCAGTGACAATACCACTTTTTCTTTGTATGTAGAGGCCTCCCCTCTCATTGCAGACTGACTTTGATGATGTTTTGCTTCAGTTGTACAATGTAGTTAAATACAGTCGTTTGAAAGTCGCAGTTGATGCAGGATCTTTTCTAATAGTAGAGAATGATTTGGACACACCAATGATTGCCCAGCTCATTCAGGGTCAAACGCTATGGCACGCTCTGCTGGGTACATTTCGCTTCCCAAGATGCCTGTGAAAATGAGATGTAAAAATAAGAGAATTATTGGAAATACTTAGCTGGGCAGACAGCATCTGTGAAGAAAAACAGAGTTAATGTTTCAGGTGGAGGATATTTTATCTAAAGCAAAGATAGATAGAAATGTAAGAGTTTTTCGGCCAGTGGAAGAGTTGGGAGTTGCATTTGAGAAGAACAGAAGAGAGGATCTGCAATAAAGTGGAGCACAGGAGAGACTAACGAATAAAAGATTTCAGGATGCAAAAACCAAAAGGGATGGACATAATAAAAGGACAATGGTTAGGGTTATGAATGTTATGAATGGCAATATAGCAACCATCAAAATGCAATGTGTAGGGATACAGAAACAAATAAGCCTGTGGAAAAAAAACAAAGAAATACAGTGAACAAGATGAAAGCAAGGTCATGATCTTTTTATCTTCAAGGCTACATGTGTGCTTATGACAAGAGATTAGATACTGTTTCTTGAGCTTGCATTGAATTTCATTGGGATATTGGAGCCATGGACAGGTGTCAGAGTGAGATTGAGCTGGAGAATTAAAGTGACAAGCGACAGGAAGCTTAGGATGAAACTGTGGAGTGAACGGAGGTTTCTTGTAAAGCAATCTCCCTGTTTATGTTTGGTCTCCACAGTGTAGAGAAGAGTACATCATAAACAGTGAATACAATGCAGTAAATTGAAAGAAGTGCAAGGAAATTGCTGTTTCTGCCTTGAAGGAATGTTTGAGGGCTTTGGATGGTGTCAAGGAAACAGGTCAAAGGATAGGCTTTGCATAATATAATTCTTGGGGCTTTTGTTGCCGAAAGCATTCAAATTTGGAAGAGTTATGCAGTGAAAACAGAAGTGGGGATGAGTTGGAAAAGGTTGTGGTGAAGCATTTATAACATTCTTTTCAATATCAATGTGCCTAAGTAGGTTAAGATGGCTGTTCTGCACTGGAGTTTATAGACCAGGCAACATAGTGCCTGGACTAATACCATCCATATATAAAGAAATTGCTTTACCAAAAGTTTACTGTTCTTAACTTATCTTTTACCAAAGTCTTACTTTATATGATTGCATAATTTGTGGTATATTTTGTCTAATCAGTGATGGGTCTGTTTTTCAGCTGTGTGTGGACTATATCAACAGCACTCTGACAATCGAATCTGCCTGTGAAGCATTGCAGGTAAGTCCTAAGCAGCCCAGTTTATGGTGATATATATTTTCTTTATTGGTCATTGGTGACTGGAGGTTAAACTTGTACTTTTATTAACACAGTGCCTGATTGTAACTGCAAGGTTGCAACTCTCCTGTTATCATGGGTAATGCAATGTTTAGAGGTTGGAATACGTTTTAATGTTTTTGTTTATTTTTTTCAATCATGGACATGGGTGTCGCTGGCTGGCCAACATTTATTACCCATCCCTACTTGCCCTTGTTCAGAGGGTAGTTGAGAGTGGACCACATTGCTGTGACTCTGGAATCACATATCGAACAGACAGGTAAGGGTGGCAGGTTTCCTTCCCTAAAGGACATTAGTGAATCAGATGGGGTTTACTGACAATCGACAATGGTTTCATAATCAACAGTGCGTTCTTAATTCCAACTACTTTTTTTAAGTCAACCCATGCAGACACAGGGAGAATGTGCAAACTCCACACAGACAGTCAGTTGAAACCAGGTCCCTAGTGTTGTAAGGCAGCAGTGCTAATCACTGTGCCATTGTGCCGTCCCAAATTCTGTTGACGGTCAACCAACTCTGGAGTCACATGTAGGCTAGACCAGGTATGGACGGCAGATTTCCTTTCGCAAAGGACATTAATGAACTGGATGGGTGATCAGAAGATTTGTAATTCCAAATATTTTTATTGAATTCAAATTCCACCACCTGCCATGATGAGATTTGAACCTGGGTCCCCAGAACATTAGCTGAGTTTCTGGATTAATAGTCGCTAAACCATTGCCTTCCTGTTGGGCCTATTCTACTTTAACTGTGCTGTCTCAGCTTAACCACGGGAAGCCACTCACACAATAGCCCAGGAAATAGCTACTATTTTGGTTCGTGTCCACACATTCAAAAATGTTTTTCTGGGATCTCAAAAAAATCTCTGGGCTGCTACTGGCCCATTCGAGGTGCTCCCAGATCTCTGTTGGCACAGTGTAGACGTTGGTTGATTTTTCTGTCCTTCCAGTACACGAAATGAGACCCTAGACTTTAACTGGGTCAGAATTTTTGCCAGTTTTCACTGGGCATTCAATCGGATTTGTTTTTTTTGTCTTTTTTATAAAGCTTTCCATTTTTTTAAAGTATTAGTTTCTTTTTGATTTTTGGCATTTTTGATCAGATCCAAATATTTGCTCCCATTTCCCCTGTGGCTTTCTTGCAGTTTCAAATATTTTTCTTAAAAGAAACAAATCAGTTTATGTCTTCAGACATTGTTTTGATTTGCTAAATAGTATAGAAATAGAATAGTTACAGCTGGTTGAAACTGAAGTTTATACATTGCGAGTTACCAGCTGGTATTACCTCGTGACTTTCCCATGGAACTTCTTACTATATTTGGTATTTAAAAATGTGGGGTTGTCCAAATAGTTAAATGTATCTATTAAAGTGTTTGGGTGGGCTTGAGTGGCTGAAAAACCTACTCCTTTTCATATGTTCTGAAATATTCTTCTTGGCTGAGGCACCAAAAAGTTGACGGCATTGTTGGAACGGTTCCCCAGTAAGAAGTTGAAAGGGAGGGCTCGAGAAATATTTCTCTAATACTAGACCTAAAAATAGTCAGCTTCAACCTCAACAGGAAGCACTTTTTCCTTTGTATACTGTTTCTTTCGTTGTTTGTTGAGATGTATGTAATTCATATATAAACTGCCCGGTAGGGTTCCATGTTTTGACGAATTAACAGTTGCAGTAAAAGCTTAAGTAGAGGCATAGTCCAAAATTTTCCCGTCCATCCCACCATGGGTATCATAGCGGGATAGGGAGGGGGCGGGTGGGGCGGGGCGGGTGTGTGATGGAAGGAGGGTGCAGACCATGCAAAGATCCGTTGGGAGAGACTTTCTGGTTTTGGGGCGAGCATGGTTGGGAACTCCCACCCATAGAATTATTGAGATGTGCAGCTTGGACAAAGGCCCTTCGGCCCAACTCATACATACTGTTTCCTAAACTGAATTGGTCCCATTTGTATATGTTTGGCTCACAGCCTTCTGAACCTTTCCAAGTATCTGTCCAAATGTACCTACTACCTCCTATGGCAGCTCATTTCATATACACCTATGTGTGAAGTATATTATTCTGCTTCGGTATCACAGTTTAGAATAAGAAATATTAAATTTTAGTGACAGATATATTTACAGTTGTATCAAGATGTGAAAAACAGATCAGCGATTTGGAGCAGTGTTGGGTAATGGCATTTAGGTGTCCTTGTGCATTGAATTCTAAAAGCTGGTGAGTAGGTACAAAAGGTAATCAAAAAAGATAATAGGTTAAATTATTAGGTTAAATTACAAAGGCCGGTCACATAATCTTTCTGTTCATAGCATCCCATAAAATCCCAACAGTCAGAAGAAGGCCATTTGGCCCATTGAGCCTGCACAAACAACAATCTCACTCAAGCCTTATCCCTGTAACCCCAAATATTTACCCTGTAGTCCCCCTGACTCAGTAAGAGGTCTGACAATGCAATCTGTAAACTGTGTGTGCTGATATGTGTGCTTTTGGAGACCAGAACACCTCATTCGCCCGACGAAGGCACAAACGTCGAAAGCTAGCGAGTTTACTATCAAATAAATCAGTTGGATTTAAAATTGGTGTTGTCAGACTTCTTACTGAGCTTACCCCAGTCCAACGCCGACATCTTTACATCAGTCCTCCTGACACCAAGGGTCAATTTAGCATAGCCAGTCAACCTAACCTGCACATAAGAACATGAGAACTAGGAGCAGGAGTAGGCCATCTGGCCTCTCGAGCCTGCTTCACAGTCAGTAAGATCATGGCTGATCTTTTTGTGGACTCGGCTGCACTTACCCGCCTGCTTACCATAATCCTTAATTCCTTTACTGTTCAAAAATTTATCTATCCTTGCCTTAAAAACACTCAATGAGATAGCCTCAACTGCTTCATGGGCAGATTCACAACCTTTGTGTGAAGAAATTCCTCCTCAACTCAATCCTAAATCTGCTTCCCTTTACTTTGAGGCTATGTCCCCTAGTTCGAGTTTCATCTCAATTAGATCACTTTTGACTGTTGACTGTGATCTTTGGACTGTGGGAAGAAACCGGAGCACCCAAAGAAAACCCATGTAGACATGGGGAGAATGTGACCTGAGGCCGGGAATGCTAACCATTGTGCCACCATGCTGCCTGTGGGTTTATGAGATTGATGAGTGATCTAATTGAGGTGCTTAAAACGATAAAGGGATTCAGTAAGGTAAATACAGAGAAGCTATTTTCTCTGGTGGGAGATTCCAGAACAAGTTTCATTACTATAAAACTAGAGTTAAACCAACTGAAAGTGAAATAAAAACAGAAAATGCTGGTAATATTCAGCAGGGTAGGCAGCATCTGTGGAGTGAGAAACAGAGTTAACATTTCGGGTCAGCTGACAGTGGGTTTGGGTAAGATGTTTCTTTGCAGAATCTGTATCGATTCGATGGGCCAAATGGCCACCTTCTGCACTGTAGGGATTCTATGGTAATTGAGTAAACTATTTGACCCCTGAAATAGCAGTATCACTGGACAGTTGCTGAGAAGCTCTTCAGTACAGCCCAAAGTGAATGTCAAGATGTTTGCCCTTAGCTGCATGCTTCACAATCCTGTCAAACAAAGGAAAGTTGATGTGGACCTGCTTTATCAGGAAGAAATAGAGCAGGATAATAAAGAAGAGGACAAGGCACAGTGCTCTAACCAGCTGCCAGAACTGTCAGATATCAAATCATCGAGGGATCATTATTTTAATTAATAGCAGGCAAGAATTTGCGTTCTTTGAAAGCCAGACGAGATGCTGGTTCACAGAGCCAAGATGGCAGCTGTTTGCGCTTCCATCTAACTCTAGAGCTACAGCAATGTGGTTGACTCTTAACTGCCCTTGGACAACAACAGATTGTCAATAAGTGCTGGCCAACCAGTGATGCCCATGAACCACGAATGAGTAAAAAAAAAACACAAATTGGGTCTGATATTGTGCACAAGCTCACTGCAGTCGATAGTCATTGTGGATTGGCATTAGTTATTGGCATTAGACAGACATTTGAATTTGTCATCAGGGCCAGAATGCAACCTCTCCTCAGTTGAGTTCCCCCTGCACAGTCCTGCTGAGTAGATTTCTACAAGCAGTAACCACTAGCAAAACTCTTAAATTAGATGCCATAGCAGTCTCTGAGCTGCCATCTGCAAGATGGAAGATGAGGCAGTGGCTGCTGCCATGCATTGCTGCCCTCTTTGCCTTCTTCCATGTGAGGGCTGACTGGAGCTTCTGGAGTTGAAAGAGTTGGTAAAAGAGTTGATATTTAGTGGCATGAGATAGCAGAAACAGATGGCTGGCTTCTGAAAGCAGCAGCAAGTTGTCATGCATCATGCGTAAGGATGACATTTAAGTGAGAAGGGAAGGAAAGGCGGCTTAAAATTTCTCAGAACTTTGACAGCAGCCATGCTGCTGAATCCTGTCCCCTCCACCTATTTGTCCATCACTTATTCTTCAAGTAGAAACACAGAAAATAGAAGCTAGATAAAGCCATTCAGCCTTTCAGTATAATCATGTTAATCCTTGATCTCACTGCCATACTCCATGCTCTCCCCATATTCCTTGTTACTTTTAGAGTTTAGAACTCTATCCATTTCCTTCTCAGATAATTCAGTGATTTGGCCTTCACAGCTTTCTGTGGTAGAGAATTCTATAGGTTCACCACCCTTGAGGTGATTTCTCTTTATTTCAGTTCTAAATGGCCTACCCCACATCCTGAGGCTGTGACTCCTGATCCTAGATCCTGCCCACCCATCCTCAGCCAGAGGAAACAGTCTCTTCAGCCTTGTCAGAATTTTATATGTTCCAATTATGTCCACTCTCAGTCTTGTAAAATACAATGAATACAGGCACAGTCCATCTCATTGCTCCCAAACAACAATCCTGCTCTTCCAGGAGTCAGTCTAGTGAACTTTCTGTGCACACCCTTGATGGCAAAGACATCCTTTCTTTGATAAGGAGACCAAAACTGCACACAATACTCTGGGTATATTCTCACCAAGGCTCTATGTGTCAACATTTCCCAATCTATCACCATTCAAATGATATTCCATCATTCTATTTCTTTGTCCGAATTGGATAACATCATGTTTCTTCACATGGGCTCGATTTACGGATAGATTATGATCCTTTGGCCCTTTTCCTTAGGGCAGCACGGTGGCACAGTGGTCAGCACTGCTGCCTCATAGTGCCAAGAACTTGAATTCAGTTCCCGGTTTGGGTCATTATCTATCTGGAGCCTGCAATTCTCCAGTGTTTGCGTGGGTTTCCTTTGGGTACTCCAGTTGCCTCCCACAGTCTGAAAGACGTGCTGGTTAGGTGCATTGGCCATGCTGAATTTTCCCTCGGTGTAATTGAACAGGCGCTGGAGTGTGGTGACTAGGGGATTTTCACAGTAATTTGATTGCAGTGTTAATGTAAACCTACTTGTGACTAATAGATTAACATGAAACTTGTTCTTGTGTGCAACGTTGCAAAAAAAGAAGAAAGTAAGTATGTCAGTGTGGGAACAGTTTTGAAGACAAAAATGTCACGGTAGAATAATATTGGTAGTGTGGGCAAGATGGCAGAGCTGTGAGCAAGTAAAGCAAATAATAGCCACGAGAGCAGCAATAGGAGCAGAAGTTGAAATGTGCTGCAGTGAGTGGAGGAGAGTGCTAGTAATCAGATGCAGAAGGATATAAAAACAACAGATCATGTGAGGCTAAACAATAACTAGTAATGTGAATAATGTTTTACAGAATCAGACAATGCTACAGTGCAGAAGAGGCTCTTTAGCCCATCGAGTCTGCACCAATGCATGAAAGGCTCTGATCTGCCCACATAACCCCACTTGCTAGCACTTGGCCATAGTTATGATATGCCAAGTAATCATCCAGGTACTTTTTAAAGGATGTGAGGCAACCTGCCTCCGCCACTCTCCGAGGCAGCGCATTTCAGACCGTCACTACTCTCTGGGTAAAAAGGTTCTTCCTCAAAGCCCACCTAAACCTCCCACCCCTCACTTTCAACTTGTGTCCCCTTGTAACTGACTCTTCAACTAAGCGGAACAACTGCTTCTTATCAATCCTGCCCCTCATAAGTCTGTCTATCAGATGCATCAGCACCAAGACCCGACTATAATACATTAAAAAAACGTAATGAACTGACATTAGTTTCAAAGGCAGATTAATAGAGTGCTTACGCCCATCATAATCTTGAACACCTCAATCAGGTTGCCTCTCTGTCTTCTCTGCTCCTCTGTTATAACTTAAATGTTCCATCCCAAGCAACATCCTGGTGAATTTCTTCTGCACCCCTTCTAGTGCATTCACATCCTTCCTATAATGTGGTGACCAGAACTCACACAATACTCCAGCTGTGGCCTTACCGAAGTTCTATTTAATTCCATCATGAACTCTCCATGTTTTTGTAATCTATACCCCAATTGATAAAGGCGAGTGTGCCGTATGTGCCTTTTTCACCACCGTATTAACCTGCCTTTTAAACTAATGTCAGTTCATTGTGTTTTTTACCGCATTATAGTCAGGTCTTGGTGCTGATGCATCTGGCACTCAAGCAGACTGCTATCTTTGCCCACTCTTACAGCTTGCCTGGTAGATAGAATGTCTCCCTCATCCTGTTCACTTTTCCCACCCAAATCTCTAATCTGCGAATCCTTGTCATGTTTGCTGTGCTTGTCATTTGTTGACAGTTGCTTCTGGCAAAATGCATTTTCCCTTTAATGGGATGACAATGTGCAGGCAGTTGAAGAATTATCAATAATACCGGGAGCTCTCATAAAATTTGACTCTTCCTTTGTGGCCAGGTGATCAGTGCCTTACCTGAGTGTGTGATGGGAATTCACACGCACTTCCTTTCTCATACCTACTCATAAAAAGGGGTTTTTTATTCTCTGACCAAATTGGTTACCTGGATTATGTGGTCCTATTTTTTCTGCTGGCATTTCAAACAATTGGCTTTGATTAAAAAAAAAAACTGAAAGGATTGCACAGACTTTGTACTTCACCTGACAGCAAAGGACATTTGGATAGGTGCATAGATGGCAAAGCTTTAGAGAGCTATGGGCCAAACGCAGGCAAGTGGGACTATTTCAGTTTGGGAAATCTGGTAGGCATGGACAAGTTGAGCCAAAAGGCTTGTTTCCACACTGTATATCTCTATGACTCTCTACCTATACCCTCCTGCTGCTCTTGCTTAAACTCCTGGAATTGGAGACTAGTGAAACTATGTTGATAGCAAGGCTTACAACTTTGTTGCAATGGACAACTGCAGTCTCACTCAGAAGCATTTGATGTTGCTAAAATTGGGATGGGAAAAACTTGAGTACTAGGGCATGTGTTAATGTCTTGTCATTTACATTCTTAATGTTTGTTAATGTCAATTACATTATTAGGGTTAAGAGAAACAGGTGATAGATTTCAGTTGTCTTTGAGCACATGAATTGGGGATAGCTGGGGCACTGGGTGTGAGGGAGGAGAGCTGTGAGACTGAACAAAGTCAATAAACTCTCACTCAAGAAAGAAAAAACTCTGTATCTTGGTTTCAGTTTCATCTTGTTAATAATATGGCTTTGTAAGGCTAAGCAGACAGAAATAAGAGAAATGAGTTGGGACACTCCTGTGGTATTTGGATAATTAATTAATAGACCGTAATTAAAGACCCCACACACCTTGGACATACTCTCTTCCACCTTTTTCTGTTGTGCTAAAGATACAAAAGTCTGAGGTCACGTACCAACCGACTCAAGAACAGTTTCTTTCCTGCTATCATCAGACTTTTGAGTGGACTATCTTGTGTTAAGTTGATCTTTCTCTATACCTTAGCTACAACTGTAATACTACATTCGTAGGAATGGTATGTTTTGTCTGTGTAGTGGGCAAGAAACAGTACTTTTCACTGTATATTAATACCTGTGACAATAATAATTCAAATCAAATCAAAAAAATCAAATCAAATCAGATCAAAAGAAGGATTTATATGGGTAATCCCTGGAAGTGAGATTTCATTAAGGTCTCTCCTTATAAAACTACTGATAATGCGCTCAGATGGTAGAAAAGAAAACAGTTCTGAGTCATAAGCTGAATAAAAACATGTCAGCATGGAATCCAGTATTTACTTAACTGGCTTATTATAGATGGCAATTAATTAAAATGAAGTTTTCATCATGACTACATGCCAGAGATCTTCCCTGTGCCCTTCGTATTACAAATTTAAGCATTAAAGGTGAATTTCAGTATTTTAATCGAGGTATGATTGAACAGTAACTGATCGAGATTACACCTTAATTGCGCTGAACTGATTTATTTTAAAATAATAAGTATGGTGATTTGAGTCTGCTATTTTAACATATTTGATGATGAGAAGATTTGAATGGGATGGATTCCTAATTAACTGTAAGTTCTGGAATCACTGCAGTTCTTATGATGATGGTTCAGCATTCATGTTATGTAGAAATTCCAGGATTTTGACACAACTAATGATGAAGGAAGGCTAGTGACTGATGTGAAAGGGAATTACAAGGTGGCATTGTTCTAATGATTGTGCTTGTTCTTGGCCATCTGTCTGGCAGAGGTTGCAGGGCAGGGAGATAACAAGTAAGTCTAACAAATTGTTGTTCAAATCTTATTGATACAGGGTATAGCAATGCAGAGGTGGATAGTGACTCTGAAGGCAGGGGCACTGATCAGTTGACTGTCTTTATTTGTATTTGGTGCTGATATTCTTAAGCATTATTGTAGTTAGATCCATGCACATATGGTGAGTTTCAAATATATTAGAAGAAGACTTGCATTTTTTTTTATTCATTTGTGGGACATGGGTGTTGCTGGCTGATCAGCATTTATTGCCCATCCCTGGTTGTACTTGAAATTGAGTGGCTTGTTAGGCCATTTCAGAGGCAGTTGGGAGTCAACCACATTGCTGTGGATCTGATATTCTTGTAGGACATTAGTGAACCAGATGGGTTTTTACAATTTTACAACAATTGACTAAGCTTTTAATTCCAGTTTTTAATTGGATTCAAATTTCCACATGTGCCGTGGTGGGACTTGAACCCACGTGCCCAGGGTCTTACTAGTTCAATGACAATACCACTCCATCACTGCTCCCCAAAGTTCCTTTTATGACCACGGGATGTTTTAAAGTACTTTACAGCCAATGTAATATCCTTGAAATGCAGTCACTGCTGTAGTGTAGGAAGAAAAGTAACCAATTTGCGCACAGCAAACTCCCATGCACAACAATGTGCTGATGACATCTTGACGAACCTTGTAAACATTGGAGAAGCTTTGAGGGGTTAGGAGATAAGCAATCCTCTTACAGAGAATCCAGTTTTGCTATGTCTATGTAACTGCATTGTTAATATGGCTGTTTTCATTAAGTTTTTGGGCAGTATTTGTCTGCAATTTATTGATATGGGCTCAATAATTCTGTTGGTGTTCAAGGTCAGGGTGGGACCTTTTGGCTCTTTCTTGTTGGGAGTTGTTATTGCTTAGCACTTGGTGTTAATCTGCCATCTATCATCTCAAGTCTGGATGTTGTCAAGGTCCCACTTGAAGGTTGGAATATGCCGTTCCATCATCAGACAAACTGTGAATGCAGTAATCCAAATTGGTTCTGTAATTGTGTATTTTGTTATGTTGAGATAGAAACTAAAGGCAGGAGTAGGCCATTTGGCTCCCTCATTCAGCATGATCACAGATGATCATCCAACTCAATAACCTGGATTGCACCTTCCAACCCATGTCCTTTGATGCCTGTCTCTCGAAGAGCTATATCTGACTTCTTCTTGAAAAGATATAATATTTTGGCCTCAGCTGCTTTCTCTTCAGCGAATTCCACAGGCTTACCACTTTAGGTGAAGAAATTTCTCCTCATCTCAGTCCTAAAATGTTTACTGCTTACCCTTAGACTATCACCCCTGGTTCAGGACTCCTGCACCATTGGGAACATCCTTATTACATCTACCCTGTCTAGTCCTTTTGAATTTTATTGTCTTCTATAAGATCCCGTTTCATTCATCATAGGAACAAAAGTATTCAATTCCTGTTTTGGGTGCCTGTGTGGAGTTTGCACGTTTTCCTTGAGTCAGTGTGGGTTTCTTCCCACACTCCAAATATGTGTAGGTTGATTGGCCATGATAAATTGCCCCTTAGTGTCAGAGGGATTAGCAGGGTAAATACATGGGGATATGGGGATAGCGCTTGGATGGAATTGTT
The DNA here is from genome assembly GCA_024679065.1 of Sphyrna mokarran. NCBI lineage: Eukaryota > Metazoa > Chordata > Chondrichthyes > Carcharhiniformes > Carcharhinidae > Sphyrna > Sphyrna mokarran. Next base: position 28,267,141 of record JAGIQG010000009.1, read on the forward strand.
GTCGGTGCAGGTTTGTTGGGCCAAATGGCCTCCTTCTGCACCGTAGGGATTCTATGATTCTAAATCCAGTAGTAGATTGCAATCTGCAGATTGGTCATAACCTTAAGTGTTAACCCAGTTTCTCTCTCCATAGGTACTGTCAGATTTGCTGAAGGTTCCCAACCTCTCTATTTTCTTCTTGTAGCCAAGCTTAGTCACTAATTATAGAGTGTTGTTGACATTATGCACTTATTACAGGTTGGCATTTGGGTGCAAATTATCCTGTGTGCCTTCACACTTGGGATGTGATGTATCATCAAAATGAAGAATGGAAATGGAAATGATATAAAACAATAAAGGCACTTAGACAAAATGACATAGAAAGAAAAGGTGAACGAGTTCATATGTGCCACAGTTTTAAAAAATAACTATTTGCTGGTTGAAGTCGGGAGTTTTTTAATCTTTCCGGGGAGAATGGGGAAACAGATGGGTGGTGATTTTAAAATTTTCAAAAAGATTATTCACCATTGTTATTTCTTTTAGTATAGGGAAAAAATAAGCAATTTTTTCAAGAAAGGAAATAGGAATGACCCTGGTAATTATAGGCCAGTTAGTCATACTTCGGTGGTCAGTAAGTTAATGGAAAGGGTCTTGAGAGATAGGATTTATGACCATTTGGAAAGATTCAGTTTAATCTGGGATAGTCAGCATGGTTTCGTGAGGGTTAGGTCCTGCCTCACAAATTTGATTGAATTCTTTGAGGAGGTAACTAAGTGTGTGGACGAAGATGGAGCAGTTAATGTCATATACGTGGATTTTAGTAAGGCGTTTGATAAGGTTCCCCATGGTAGGCTCATGAAGAAGATAAGGAGATGTTGGTAGAAGAAAATTTGGCCAATTGGATAAGTAATTGGCTGTATCATAGAAAATGGAGGGCAGTGGTGGAGGGAAAATTTTCAGACTGGAGGCTAGTTATCAGCAGTGTACCACAGGGGTCAGTGCTGGGTCCTCTGCTTTTAGTGATTTTTATCAATGACTTGGAAGAAGGGGCTGAAGGATGGGTTAGTAAATTTGCTGATGACACCAAGATTGGTGGAGTAGTGGATGAGGTGGAGGGCTCTTGCAGGCTGCAAAGAGGTATTGATAGGATGCAGAGCTGGGCCGAAAAGTGGCAGATGGAGTTTAACCTTGATTGAAGTAATTCATTTTGGTAGGGCAAACTTGAATGCAGATTACAGAGTCAACAGCAGGGTTGTGGAGGAACAGAGAGAGCTTGGGGTTCATATCCGCAGATCTTTGAAGATTGCCACTCAAGTGGATAGAGCTGTGAAGAAGCTTATAGTTTGTTAGTATTTATTAACAGGGGGTTTGAGTTTAAGAGCCGTGAGGTTATGCTGCAATTATACCAGACGTTGGTGAGACCACATTTGGAATATTGTGTTCAGTTCCGGTCACCTCATTATAATAAGAATGTGGAACCATTGGAGATTGTGCAGCGGAGATTTACCAGGATGCTGCCTGGCTTGGAGGATAGGTCTTATGAGGAAAGGTTGAGGGAGCTGGGGGTTTTCCCTTTGGAGCGGAGGAAGATGAGAGGCAACTTAATAGAGGTTTATAAGATGATGAGAGAGATTGATAGATGGATGTACAGAGACTATTTCCTCAGGTGGATGTAACTGTTACTAGGTGGCATAACTATAAGGTTTATGGTGGGAGATGTAGGAGGGATGTCCAAGGTGGATTCTTTACTCAGAGAATGTTTGGGGTGTGGAATAGATTGCCTGCTGTGATAGTAGAGTTGGACACTTCAGGGAATTTCAAGCGGTCATTGGATAGACACAGGGAGCACACCAGAATTATAGGGAGGGGATAGCTTGATCTTGGGATTGGACATAGCTTGGCACAACATTGAGGGCCGAAGGGCCTATACTGTGCTGTAATGATATATTTATGTTCTATTTCTAAACTTGTTAAAAATTGTACAGAAAGATTACCATACGTTGAAAATGTGTCTGTTTAAAGTTTATTTATTAGTGTCACAAGTGGGCTTACATTAACACTGCAATGAAGTTACTGTGAAAATCTCCTAGTCACTACACTCTAGTGCCTGTTTGGTACATTGAGAGAAAATTTAGCATGTCCAGTGCACCTAACAAGTATGCCTTTTGGACAGAGAGGCAACTGGGGCCCACCCAGAGGAAACCCACGCAGACACGTAAGAATGTTTCTGCAAGCCGGGAATTGAATCCGGGTCTCTGGCATTGTGAGGCAGTGGTGCTGAGCACAGTGCCACCTTACCACACATCCCTTTCCTCCAGCATTTATTCCCGTTTAAGAAAACTAACCATAACATTTTACAGAACCAATCTGTTAAACATTGAAAATTATTGGCATTGAGGTGAATATTAATAGGTACAATTTGTGCTCTTTGCATATCTTGTTACATCATTTATATAGGTACTATGGAATTTGGTATCGATAGGTTTTCACATGGAGCGATTCTCACATTTGACTCCTTACTGGGCTATAGGTAGTATAGCTAGAGAGGGTCTTTTAAAAGTGTCATCATGAGTATCTTTCTAACAACAAAATGGATTTGGACATTTTAATCTTGGCTGCGCTGCTGTGAGGAAGTGATGAATAACATAACAGCAAAATACTATGGATGCTGGAATCTGAAACAAAGACAGAAAATGCTGGAAAATCTCAGCAGATCTGATAGCAACTGTGGAGTGACAGTAGGGCTGACGTTTCAAGTCAGGATGATGCTTTGTCACTGTGACGTAATGTTGGCTTTATTCTCTCTCCACAGATGTTATCAGACCTGCTGAGATTCTCCATACTTTCTGTTTCTGTTGTGGCCACTGCTACCTTTGCGGGTGGGAGATTAATCCACGGGCTGTATTCTTCCTTTTCCTGTGTACAGTTTAGTATTGTCATTGGCTGAGGCTTGGGAGTAGGCCACTTGTTACTTTCTAAGCTTGCTCTTGTGTATTGTTTTGGAAAATCTAAAAAAGAGCAAGAGAGAATGTGCCCAGGAAGAATATTAATGGGTGGATTTCCCTTAGTTGAGCTAGTTTTTTTGGCCTAATTTGCCTAAAATCATTGTAACTGGTCCAAAGATCATGGAATTTTAAGCACAAACTAGTTACGTTACCAATTGAATTTTTTTGATCTTTTGAACTAGTCTAAAGACTTTCACACTGATGAACAACTGCCTGCAAAACTGGCCATGACTCCAGGATTAACTGATTTCCATTGGGAATTTCTGCTAATTCTCCTCATTTTTAGAACTTCCAGGAGGCTCTGAAAATTATGCAAGTTCTTTGGGTGTAAAGATTTTAAAATTGACATTTTGAAAAACTTAATTAAAAAATCAATACTGTACTCTAGTTAGGGTTTCCACTAATGGAACTCCAGTGTACCAGAATACTTAGGAGATTGAGAGGTGGTCTTATTGAAATATGCAAGATCGTGAGGATAGATACTGAAAGGATGTTTCCCCTTGTGGGAGAGACTGGAACTAAGGACATGTTTAAAAACAAGGGGTCGCCCATTTAAGGCAGAGACAAGGAGAATTGGGGCAGCATGATGCCACAGTGGTCAGTAGTGCTGCCTCACAGCACCAGGGACTCAGGTTTGATTCGAGCATGTGACACTATCTATTAGAGTTTGCACATTCTCCCCCTGTCTGTGTGGATTTCCTCTGGATGTTCCGGTTTCCTCTCACAGTCCAGAGATGCGTGGCTTAGGTTGATTGACCATGTTAAATTCCCCTTTAGTGTCCGGGGGACTAGCTAGGGTAAATGCATGGGGTTTTGGGGATAGGGTCTGGGTGGGATTGTGGTCAGTACAGACTTGATGGGTTGAATGGTCTCCTTCTGCACTGTAGGATTCTCTCATTCTATGAAATATTTTCTCTGAGAGTCATGAGTCTTTCAAGCCCTCTTGCCTAGAGAGACTGGTGGAGGCAGGATCATTGAATATTTTTAAAGTTAAGTAGATAAATTATTGACAACGAGGAGCCCCCAATATTTGGGGTAGATAGGAATCTGGACTTGAGGCCACCATCCAATCAGCCATGATCTTACTAAATGGCAGAGCAGGGTTGAAAGGGCTTAATGACAGATCCTGTTCCTAATTCATATATTCAAATGTACTCGAGACGAATTGTAAATGGGGTTTTAAGGAGTTGGTCACACGATAGATGCAAGCCAAGTTTAATCTTAAAAAAAAATTCCAACCACTATTAATCAGAAATAAATGGTCACTTTAAAATTTCCAAAGGTTGAATGTTGGGGTAAAGATTAGTCTGTGATTTTCTACATTTATCTTGTTTAATGAGGACTCGAGAGAACTGGACGTCCCAAGGGAGGTATTGCATGCTCAAATGCTACAAACCTCAAACAGGGGACTTTATTAGTACCATCACGCTTCTTAAAATATCCCATGCGTTACTGGAGTGTGCTTCAAGGCGATTAAGTTAGTTATTTTCAATATCTTGTACAAAAGATAATTTTTCTTTAAATTTGGGGGAGAAAGGAATGCATTTGTTTTGTGGGGAAGCTGAGTGATCCGACTGTTTGATTTGATCATTCACAGATCCAGGGAGCACTAGCAACCGTAATTGCAGGAATCAATTCTCTATCATTGTTGCCTTGTGGGGGGACAAGACTTCCAGAAACCATCTCAAGGGATAGGGGACTGAACAATTCTTTCATAGAATCGTTACAGTACAGGCAGAAGCCATTTAGCCCATTGAGTCTGCACTGACAACAATCCCACCCAGTCTCTATTTCCATTACCCCACATATGTAATCTGCTAATCTTCCTGACACTAAGGAGCAATTTAGCATGGCCAATTTATCTAACCTACACAGCTATGGACTATGAGAGGAAACTTGAGCACGCGGAGGAAATCACACAAGCATGAGGAGAACCTGCAAACTCCGCACAGTGACCCGAGGCTGGAACTGAGGGAGCAGTGCTAACCACTGTGCTATCATGCTGCCCCTGAATTGTACTGTTCTGTTTAATGTGGATTTGTGGGCATACTTAATTTGCAACCAGTTCATCTATGGGGGTAGTGTGATGCACTGGCATGATTCTGTTCAGGACAGCGACCATTTTTAGTGACCCTGAAATTAAAAATACTGGACATAAAATGCCAGGGCAGGAAAGTAGAAAGGTCAGCTGGAAACAGATATAAAACTAGACGAATGGCTACCCTAATCCAAATATAACTAGCAATTGCTTCTGCATATTTTTAAAATGTTATTTTCAGTAATTTAAGATCAGGTTACATATGGCACAGTGTTTAGCATTGCTGCCTCACAGTGCCAGGGACCTGGGTTTGATTCCTGGTTTGGCTCACTGTGCAGAATTTACATGTTCTCCCTGTGTCTGTGAGGGATTTTCACATGATGCTTCGATTTCCTTCCACAGTCTGAAAGACGTGCTGGTTAGCATTGGCTAACTTCTCAGTCAGCATACCTGAACAGCTGCCGGAATGTGGCGACTCAGGGATTTTCACGGTAACTTATTTGCAGTGTTAATGTAAGTCTACTTGTGACACAAAAATAAATAAACTTAAACATGAGAGGTGGAGAATTGATGTTGGATTTATAATGCCTACTCAATATATCAAGCAAATTGTCCCAAGTTGCCATTCATTTATTTTAAAAATAATTAAGTTTTAAAATGCTGTCTGCTTGCACTGGTTCACAACAGATTTAAAATCTGATAATGTGCTAATAAATATAAGGAGAAAACAGGGAAAATGTCTTCGAATATAGCGACACAATTTGCACCTGGATTGACAATTGCACCCACAATGGAAACTCTTGACCTAATGTTTAATTTGTGACTGTTGATAATAGCTTTGTGCAAGTGACTGGAAAAAGAGTCTGACTGTGTCAGTGACAGGCTTCTAATTTAACATTATGCATTAGACCAAGTGCTTCAGGGGTTGTGTCATCTTAGCTGTGCATGCACATTCATACATATCCTTTTCACTGTCAAGGTTAACTACTTCTTCTCAGCCACTTCTTGGCATCAGTGCTTTCTGTTTGGAAAAATGTCAATAGAAGCAAACTGAAAAAAAATTAAAATGAATATTAATTCTTGCTAGCTTTCTTCTCCCGATAAGGGAATGATATTGTGTACCCCATAAATGAAGGAGTGAAGACAAGAAGAGAACTACGTAAATACGATCCCAGCCACAGACAATAGATGGAAAATAAATGTGGTTAAAGTGGGTTGCTGATGCAAAGATTATTTTTGTATGTGTGAGTCTTGTTTGCGGTGACGATAACGTGATTACAAAATAAACAGCAAAATAACAACTGGCAACAATCATGCTCAGGAAGTGTCAACGTTTGACTTGTGGGTCTAAATTTTACTCTCTGCTACAGTAGTATAGGAGTACTGTCTGCCTGAGCAACCATTGCTGTTTCGGGGGATTTTCCAGGATCATATTACTTTGAATATTTTGGGTGATTGACTTGTGTCATTATTGCTGTCTATTCTTGCCTTGAATCGCTGGGAGATAGAAACTGTTGCAAGAATTGAGACCCACAGTGGCATAAAGATTGAGGCAGAAAGAAAAAACAAAGACTTGTATTTGTGCAGCACCTTGCAGAACTATTGGATGTTCAGAGCACTTTACAGTTCAAAAATAATTTTATTGACCATAGTCGCTGTTGCAATGCAGGAAAAGACAGTACTAATTTGTGCAAGATCAAGCGTCCACAAATAGTAATGAAGTAACATTAACAGAAATTGCTGGAACATTTCAGCAGGTCCAGCAACATCTGCGGAGAGAGAATAAAGCCAACATTTTGAGGCTGGATAACCCTTTGTCAGGGCTTGTATGAAATAATGTTCAAACAGTTTGTTTTAGTTAGTGGCCATTGGTGTTAGGAAACAGGAAAACAGGCTATTTTCTTTATTCTTTCATGGGATGCTGACGTCGCTGACAAGGCCAGAATCTGTTGCCCATCTTTTACGTCCCTTGAACTCAAATGGCTTGATAGGCCAGTTCAGAGAACAGTTAAGAATCAATCACATTGCTGTTGGTCTGGAGTCACATACATGCCAGACGGCAGATTTCCTTCCCTAAAGGACATAGCAAATCAGGTGGATTGAGTAAGTGTGATAATAAGTCAATTAATTTTGCTGAAAAGAGAGACGTAAGACTGCCAAATTTCAAACAATCATAACAATTTATAGTGCAAGAGAAAAGGATGCTGATTGGTCACCAATTTGACTCTACTTGTCTGAGATGTTGCCATGGAGAGAACAGTAGAGAACTGTAGGCTTCCTAAGCTCCCAAGTATTTTAAAAAAGGCTCAAGGCTTGAATATATTCCTTTAATTTGAAAAGAGTTGATTCCTGTATATAAATACATGCTGTTTATAGCAAGTGTAAACAAGACTGATTATCTTGGATTGGCACACTCAGGATTGTTTGACATGTGCTGTCAATTGCAGAATCACATCTGAAAGGGCTCCTGCTTTGACCAAGACCACAAGAAACTACAGAGCATTGTGAACATAGCCCAGTCCATCTCACAAACCAGCCTCCTATGCATTGACTCTGTCTATACTTTTCATTGCCTCCGAACAGCATTCAGCGTAATCAAGGACCTCATGCACCCCAACAATCTCTCTTTCACCTTCTTCCGCCAGGAAAAAGATACAAAAGTCTCAGATCTCATGTCAACCGATCAAGAACAGCTTCTTCCCTGCTGCCATCAGACTTTGGAATGAACCTATATGTATGGGCCATATTATTAAGTTGATCTTTCTTTGCACCATAGTTATGACTGTAACATTATAGTCTGCACTCTGTCCTTTCCTTCTCCCCTGTGTACTCCAGGAATGGCATGTTTCATCCATATAGCCCGCAAGAAACAATACTTTTCACTGCATCCCAATAAATGGGACAATAATAAATCAAATCAAAATGTTTTGCAAGCGTAGGTTGGTTGAGTCCCATCAGCACTTTGACTTTTATGATCAACCAGTGGAACATGCTATTTAATTTGATCACTCAGTTGCAGGGATGTAGGCCAATGTACCTATCGCCAATGGCTTGCATCCGTATTTGATAAAGGAAGAGGAGGTGGAGACAGTGGAAGGGCTTGCCATAATCTACCAGTCTTCCCTTATCACACAATTGGTGGGAGATATCAGAGGATTGAACAGTAACAAATTATTCAAGAAAAAGTGTATAAATACAGCTTGTATTTCAAGTAACTACAGGTTGATCTGGTTAATATCAATGGTGGTCAAGGGGTTTTAGAAACAATGACCGAGGAAAAGATTTACAGGAACTTGGAATGTATAACTTCATTGATAGATAGGTTTTTGAACAGTAAAGGAATTAAGGATTATGGTGAGCGGGTAGGTAAGTGGAGCTGAGTCCATAATCTTTTTGAATGGCGGAGCGGGCTCAAGGGGCTAGATGGCCTAGTCCTGCTCCTATTTCTTATTAAGGAGAGCCAGTGTGGATTCATGAAAAACAAATATTTGACGAATCTAATTGAACATTTTGAAGAAGTAAGAGGAAAGTTGGTGAGGGGAATGTTGGAATATTGTTAAAGAAAACATTTGACGAGGCATGGCATAAAAACCTGGTTAACCAAATTGAGAATCATGGAATAAGAGAGCCAGTGTCAGCAGCTTGTACAAAAGATTGACTTAAGGTCAGAAAATAGTGAGTTGTGGTAACTCACTGTTTTTCAGATTAACGCTTCGTAGACAGTGATATTCTCAAAGGTCAATATGTATGTGGTGAACAGTGAGAAAAATGCCTATCAACTGCAACAGGACATTGAAAGGTAAGCAGAATGAGCAGGCAAATGGAATTTGATACAAAGAAGAGTGGAGTGATACATTTTGATAGCAGGAATAGGGACAGGCAATATTGGCTCAATGATACAGATCTTGTGGAGTATGTAGAAACATAAGAGACTTGGGGGTTCGTGTGCATTGATTTATGAAAGTGCAAAGACATATTGAAACTGCAGTTAGCAAAGCAATATGGGATCTTGGGCTTCATAAAGGTCTGGTTAAGAGTGAGAATATTACATTCGGTTTTAGTCAGCACTCTTTGGGAAGGATATGAGGCTCCTTGAGAGGTTGCAGATTTCCTGGAAAAGTTCCAGGGATGAGGGATTTTAGCTGCATGAATAGGTTGGAGAAGCTAGAGTTATTTTGCTTGGAACAAAGGATATTGAGGGAAGATTTGATAGAGGTGTACAAGATTATGGCAGGTTTAGATAAAATAGACAATGCTCCATTTTCCCATCTTATAAGAAGTAAGATCATCTGAAAGAATAAATTACACAACTTTTTTTTTCCCCAACAATTGGTTGCCTGGTATGTGGTAGAAAAGATATTTTGCGAGCAAATGGCCCTGATTTTATCAGTGAAACATCGCTGAGCTAAATCAAGCTATAATCTCTCTTCCGTTCCCCCTGTGGAATTGCAATATTCCTTTTCACAAAAGCATCATTTCAACTCCACCTCAAACCACACACTCATTGGGCGGAAATTTCCTGCTGCGCTTGTCCCATGACAGAGATCAACAGACTTTTGCACCGTCCACCAAATTTTCTGTCCTGCCCACTATGATTCTGTGGCAGGCGGGACGGAAAAATTCTGCCCATAATTTCTCTAAACCAAAAGGGTGACTTGTTAACATAATAAACCTGTTAAGTGTTCTGGGAAATAATACATGAGTTCCTATAGTTCTACAATCCCCTTTTCACTTCATTGCTATAATGGAAATTGTGATGTTAGCCGGGGAATGAAAATTTCAATGTAATGGGAGATGTGCTGGTTCTTATGGTCAAGTCAGTCAATCAAGTTGGATAGAACAGAAGTTTTGTTTCCTTGCATGGAAGCGTCATGTAGAATAATGCGATTTGACCTTTAATTTATGTCACTTGCTCAGCAATGTAGTTGCTCCATCAGTACTACAGTTAAGTTTCAGGTGAGTAAAAAGAACTGCGATTACATTTAAAAATGTGATTTTTTTTTTCCTCCCCCTGCTGACTTGACGTGAGCTGAAATGGCGAAACTGTTTGTAACAGCACTTTTCCAAATCATGGGTTCTTGCAATTACAAAATGGCTTTCTCCATCTGCTTTCAACCAATGAGCAACTGAACAAATGTCCCTTCAAGCATGGGAGGGGGACGAAAATGACTATTTTGATTCATTCTCGTATTTTTAAAATTTGTTTTGTGGGGGCGGGGAAACCAGTGCAGCAAAATTTCTTAGTTGTTTGTACTTTTCACTTGTTCATTCTTCCTTTCTCTTTCCTATGTACTGTAATGTTGCTTTTTTCATTGCGCTGATCATTTGATAGACAGCTGTGGTTTAGTTGGAGTTTGTAGTAATCAGTTTCCCTTCTCCCTGCCTGAGTCAGAAAACTGCATTTACCCATCTTTCACTTTTGACTTTTATTATTCAATACCCTGAAAGTGAGTCATGGGGCTAGGTTTTTGGGCACAAATGGAGGTGAGGGGTCAGGTGCAAAATGCTGCAGTTCTCTGTTTTTAAAAATAAAATCGTATTCTGCCTTCCTGACCCTGTGCCATTTGTGTGTGGCTTATTTGCAAGTCAGGAAAGCCTGGGGTGCAAAACACACACACATATCACATCCAGTATCATCTAATGGTAAGGGGCCACTCAGTAGCTAGAATTGCTACCTCACCATGCCAGAGACCCGGGTTCGATTCTCATCTCAGGTCACTGTGCTTAGTCTGTACGTTCTCCCCATGTATGTATGAGTTTCCTCAGGGTGTTCCAGTTTCCTTCCACAGTCCAAAAGACTGATTAGGTGCATTGGCCAAGCTAAATTCTCCCACACCGGAACAGGAGTGTAGTGACTAGGAGATTTTCACAGTAACTTCATTGCAGTGTTAATGTAAGCCTACTTGTGACACTAATAGATAAACTTTAAAATGTCAGGTCCAGGTTTTGAAGACCTCAAAAAAAATTGTATTTCCCTCCACATATAATTTTCATATGGTGGTGCAGGTCTTGGTAGCCTCTGATTTTGAATTAGTTTAATTTCCCAGTGATTTTGAATTAGTTCTTATTGCTATTCCTTGAGTCACAAGGGCTGTACATTATGGACCCAGTGGCTATATAGGAAATATGTAATGAAGGTGGCATGAATTAGTAAGGGAGATCCAAGGGGGTATGGGCTAGAGTAGGGATGAATGAGGTTTAGGGAACTTTAATCGATGTTGGGAGATGGGTTCCTGTGTTGGAGAACTGAATCTGCTTTGGCACCCACAATCCTCAAACACACACTATTGAAGCTTGCAGATAGTATTGCAAACCCAACCCTTGAACAAAAAGACAGAAGTTTCACATAAAGCCACAATTGGGTTGGGTGTGTATCTCGGAAGGCACAGAAGTGCACAGCTCGAGTTTTCCCAAATCCATGTGTAAATCCAACCCATGGTTTTAAAATGCAAACACAACATTCAAAATCAGGCTAAAGAAGTAAATTAGTTCCAATGGGCATTTACAATAATATGATTGTACATATATACGAATTAGGAGGAGGAGTAGGCCACTCAGCTCTTCAAGCCTGCCCCACCATTCAATAAGATCATGGCTGATCTTTGGCTGATCCAAAAATATGCAGGATAGGTGGATTAGTCCTGGTAAATTGCCCGTTAATGTCCCAAGATGTGTAGGTTAGATGGATTAGCCATGTGACATGTGAGGGGTTATGGTAATAGGGTGGTGGAAAGAGGTTGGGTGGGATGCTCTATTGGAGAGTACAAAGAACAAAGAACAAAACAGCAAGGGAAACAGGCCCTTCGGCCCAATGAGCCCATGCCGCCACCCCGATGTTCCCACCTCTACCCGTAATCCCTGTCTATGTTTATAGATCTATGGATTAAAAACCAAAATTGAGACAATTTAGGGAGAATTTGTTTTGCCAATTAGCCTAAGAGCGCATCTTTGGGATGTGAGAGCAAACCGGAGCACCCGGAGAAAACCCACGCAAGCACAGGGAGAATGCGCAAACTCCCACAGACACAGGCCCAAATCCATATATCTGCACAACACAGCGATAGTCACTGAGCTGTCATGTTGCCCATCAAATGGTCCCATCAAGTGTACACTAATGATGTGAAGCACTAGAATACTCTCGAATACTCTCGAAAAAATCCAAGAGCAGCCCTCTCACGACCCAACGCGTGTATGCCCCTTGTTAGACAACAAGGTGGACCAAAGCACCTGTAGGTAAAAACAATATCTCAATATCGTCATCTTTTTACACACTTCTCAGGGAGTCCCAAGGCTCATGATCCCTATTTTAAATCAGTTTTCTATACCCCTCCATTCCCATTCTGTTCATGTGCCCATCTAAGTATTTCTTAAATAACTCCAGAGTGCCTGCCTCCACCACTTTACTTGGCAGCGCATTCCATACCCCCACCACCATCTGTGTGAAAAAACTCCCTCTAGCATCCAAATTATACCTTACCCCCCTCACTCTAAGCCCGTGATCCCTTGTGCTATTCGAGTCCATCCTAGGAAAAAGCTTAACCCTGTTTACTCTATGTATACCCCTCATAATCTTGTACACCTCTATTAGGTCTCTTCTAAGTCTACATCTTTCTAAGGAAAACAGTCCCAATTTGCCTAACCTGTCCTCGTATCTCAGACCTTCCATGCCAGGCAACATACTTAGAAATAGTTTGGGAGAATTGTATCCATGGTCTCACCAATGTCTTGGACAACTGAGGTATAACCTCCCTACTTTTACAATCAATTTCCCTCAGAACAAATGATAACATTCTGTTAGTTTTCCTTATGATCTGGCAAGGTGACATAAATTTTAGGCAGAACTTAGGCAGAATTTAGGCAGAAGGGCTGTGGATGTCATCAATATGGATTTTAGTAAAGCACTGGACAATGTCCCTCATGGCAGGTTGGTGCAAAAGGTTAACTCTCACTGGATAAAAGGAGAGCTAGCTAGATGGGTGGAGAACACCACAGAAAACAGAGGGTAACAGAGGAAGGGTCTTTTTCCAGCTGGAAGTCTGTGACCAGTGGTGTTCCGCAGGGCTCTGTACTGAGACCTCTGCTGTTTATGATATGTATAAATGATTCGGAAGAAGGTGTAACTGGTGTGATCAGTAAGTTTGCGGATGACACAAAGGTGGCTGGACTTGTGGATAGCGATGAACGTTGTCAGAGAATACAGCAGGATATAGATAGTCTGGAAAATTGGGCAGAGGAATGGCAGTTGGAATTTAATCCAGATAAATGCAAAGTGATGCATTTTGGTAAAACTAATGTAGGGGGGAGCTATACAATAAATGGCAGAACCATCAGGAGTATAGACGCACAGAGGGACCTAGGTGTGCAGGTCCAAAGAACCTTAAAGGTGGCAACGCACATGGAGAAGGTAGTGAAGAAGGCATGTGGCATGCTTGCCTTTATAGGATGGATAATGTAGAGATGCCGTAATTGGACTGGGGTAAACACAATAAGAAGTCTGACAACACCAGGTTTAAATCGGTTGGATTCAAACCTGATGTTGTCAGACTCCTTACTCTGTTTATAGGATGGGGCATAGAGTATAAAAATTGAAGTATGATGTTGCAGCTATATAGAATGTAGGTTAGGCCACATTTGGCATACTGCGTCCAGTTCTGGTTGCCGTACTACCAGAAGGACGTGGAGGCTTTGGAGAGAGTGCAGAAAAGGTTTACTGGGATGTTGCCTGGTTTGGAGGGTCTTAGCTATGAGGAGAGATTGGGTAAACTGGAGTTATTTTCCCTGGAAAGACAGAGGATGAGGGGCGACCTAATAGAAGTGTATATAATTATGAAAATTGAATAATGGAAAGTGAATAATGGAAAACTTTTTCCCAGGTCAGAGGTGAGTAACACAAAGGGTCACAGGTTCAAGTTGAGGTGGGCAAGGTTTAACGCAGATGTCAGAGGAATGTATTTTACACAAAGGATGGTGGAGGCCTGGAATGCAATGCCAAGCAGGGTGTTAGAGGCGGACATTCTGGGATCGTTTAAGACTTATTTGGATAACCACATGAACAGACTGGGAATGGAATGATACAAACAAATATTTTAGTTGGAATCATGAGTGGTGCAGGCCTGTTTCCTGTACTGTATTGTTCTTTATTCTTTGTTGTTCTTTGTAACTAAAATAAGTTGTAAATTTATTATATTCAAAGAAGAGTCATTATGAATACCAAAAGAGCTTAAATGCTATTAAAATTTTTTATTAACTTACAGAGCAGTTCAATGTGTTTGATTTTACCTTACCCCCCTCACTCTAAGCCCATGATCCCTTGTGCTATTCGAGTCCATCCTAGGAAAAAGCTTAACCCTGTTTACTCTATTTATACCCCTCATAATCTTGTACACCTCTATTAGGTCTCCTCTAAGTCTACGTCTTTTATCTTTTAGATAAAAAATAGAGATTGGTGCATTTCCTTCTTCATTTTATGTGATGAAATAGGTACGGCAATATGATGCCAGAGAAAGGGCTTTGCAAAGTAGAAGAAGCTGAGAGTAATGATTAAAGGATGTTTATGGTTGGAGAAAAGTTTGAGGTGGAACTCCCCCAGGCTGGTGTTGGGACCATTGCTTTTCCTAATCTATATTAAATGACATAAACATCAGCATCTTCTGTTGGGTACTTTGTCTTAAGACAGGTTTGACCCAGAGTGCCACATTTTTATCTGAAAAAGAAGAATGTGCAGGGTTTTGAGGAGAAGTGGGGAATAGCACACGGTGCATCGCTCATTCATAGAGCTGGCACAAACATGATGGGCCAAATGGCCTCCTTCTGTGCTATAATTGTACAGCAGCTCTGTGAAATGACTCATTGATTGTTATTGGTGTCACAGGAATTGGTTTTCAGAATAATTCCAAACCAGCTTTTTTTTTAGTTCCCCCAATCTGTGCTGAGCAAAAGAACTAAAAATGAAAATGATAAACAAAGATAGACTTGGGCAACTCTCAGATGTCACATAGGATAAATAGTGATATGTTTCAACAAACTCCCTTGTCCCGGACCTGTCATTCCACTGTGTGTAAAACAAAATAGGGGGCTATATTGAGTTACATGGAAGAGAGAAATAAAGGGATGATTTTGAGCCCACACGCTCCATCAGCAGGAGTGACATGAGCTCCAAATCCATAAAGCGAGATTCATATTTTGGATCTTTCTCACCCCTCGCCAGTCAACAGTTTCACACCCATAATTGGGAGGCAATGGCATAGTTGTATTATCACTGGATTATTAATCCAGGAACTCAGCTAATGTTCTGTTTAAACCTGGATTTGAATCCCACCATGGCAGATGATGGAATGTGAATTCAATAAAAAGAAAAATATGGAATTGAAAGTCTACTGATGACCATAAAACCAATGTCAATTGTTGGATAAACCTGCCTGGTTCACTGATGAAGAAAGGAAATCGACTGTCCTTACCTGATCTCCCCTGCATGTGACCCCAGACCCACAGCAATGTGGTTGATTTTCAACTGCCCTCTGAACAAGAGCAACTAGGGCCAGGTAACAAATGCTGGCCAGCCAACAATGCCCATCCCCCAAGAATGAATAAAAAATCAACATTTCAATAAATTTTCATATCATGAACCAGCCTCCTCACCAGATATTGATACCAGGCTGACGTGATGTCATGTCAGCCGTGGTTCACCTAGGCATGGGGACCTCCTGGGGGAAAGGGACATGGCCAGGCAGTGGCATTTCTTCAGAGCTTATGGATCCAGTAGGTGATCCTGTCTCCTTTCTGATGCAGCATAATCAGTCTCATTGGACCACTGTCTTTTTATTCTCTTAGAGGCTGTTGATGGATTTGCAACTCACCACAAATAATGAGTAATGAATCACACCGGGCTCCAGAAAAAACTGGGCTGTTGTCATGGGGACGGCTAGGATGCTGCCCCTACATGTGTGACCTAAAGAGAATCCAGCCCTATGGCTCTGAATTTCTGGTCTAGGAATAAGCCAGTTTTGGAGATTTCCACACTGAAATATCAGGTTACTTGTAGAGTGTATTTCAATATCATATTTAATGAGTTCATCTTTTTATCAAATCCATTGTTTATGACCCATCCCCAAAGACATGCTCTATGGTGAATTTGCTATTGGTGTGAAACTAACAGTTTGCCCATGTCTGTGATACAAGGTTGTTTGCAAGTGAGACTTCAATTTGACCAGGATTAGAGTTCTTGCTTTGGAAGCCCTCACTATTGACCAGAGCTCCTGAAGACAACTAGCCAGGGAAGGATGTGGAAAAAGCAGAAGAGAAAAGAAAGGACCAGATGGCAGAAACAGAGCTTACTGGAAGGGGGGAAAAATTAAATCAGTTAATCTCGGTTCAATACTATTCAACTGTGCCAGTTGCGAAAGGGCCCGCCCCTCAATTATTGGCTCCAAGAGGGACAACAGAGGATGTTCATTACACAAGTCAATATGCTTCATTTCCTAAGATGGAACGATGCAATCTATCTAACTCAAGCAGTGCTTCTTATGATAACAATGGTGGCAGCTAACAGGATATCCGCTTCATTACTGTGGGATTGATGCATTGAATCATGGAGAATCTCATGGACTCATTGGAAGAAACTGCTATGATGAGATTGAATTGGTATGATCTTTGTTTGTTAATAAAATTGCTTCATGTACTGCATTTTATAGGGAAAATCGTGCATTGACTGATAATGTTTGTATAACAACTATATGTAACTTTCTGTACATAATTCAGGGGCAGCAGGGTGGCACTGTGGCTAGCATTGCTGTCTCACCGCGCCAGGGACCCGGGTTCAATTCCTGCCATTGTCTGCGGGGAGTTTGCAGGTTCTCCCTGTGTCTACATGGGTTTCCTTGGGTGCTCTGGTTTCCTCCCTCAGTCCAAAGATGTGTGGGTTAGATTGATTGGCCATGCTAAATTGCCACTTAGTGTTAGGGGGAATATCAGGAGGATTAGTAGGGTAAATATGTGTGGTGACGGGATAGGGCTTGGGTGAGATTGTCATCAGTGTAGATTTGATGGGCTGAATGGTCTCTTTCTACACTGTAGGTATTCTAACTTCTAAATACAGTTTGATGTTTACTGAATGTAAATAAACAGTTCTGTACTCCATTAAATACAAACTATTATTTTAGACTTTATTAATGTAGTAACAGCAAATTCCAGCAGTATTTTGTTAAAACAGATTCTGTAAATGTCCACCATCTTGTTAAAATTTTGCAGTTACATTTTACTTCAGATTAATTGAGGTTGATTATCGGAATTGTTATTTGTGTGTAGTATGATTACTGAACTATTTTAATCTTTCAATTCATTCCGGTTTTTGGTTAGCCCACTCCGAAAGAAAAGGATTGTAAGTAAGCCCCCTTTCGACTTACAGTAAACCATTACACTGAGGATGTCTTTTTTCTTCTGCTTCCTCCTTGCTTTGGTCATAAGTTAAGCAAAACGATAGTTGAGGGAGAAACCCTTCAGCCTCACTGATCACTAATCTTCCAGTGAATCAGTTGAGCAAACTGAAAAGTGTTGCTGTCGACAACATTTCACTGTTTGATGACCCAGTGAGGAAAAATCAGTTTGATGCTTGGAACATCCTTGAGTAACTAGTGGGTGGACAGACAAATGCAACCCTGGGGATTTTACAAGTTGCTTCATCAAGCCTGAAAGTGATATATGCACTCAGATATTAAAATGAAATGAACTTCTGATACGTACCGTGGAAGGAGGGGTGAGTCATTCTTTAACAAAACCTGTGCTTCAGGATCATTTCTTGTAATGGGATGGTGTTGGTGACTGACAATATACATATTCTTGTTCACTATGTTGTTACAGCCATGATCCAATGGAATGTAGGGTTGCCAAGTCTGATTAAATGTATTCCTAGAGGTTTCATCATGTGTTTCCTCCGCCACACTCCAGCCATTAGTCAGCCAATATAACCATCTTTGTGATGTAATGCAATCTTACGCTAATTGGAAAGCACAAGGACCCATTATCCAATTGAATGACGCTTAATTATCAGCCAGGTAGCCTTTGTTCCCCATTTTAATTTTTTTTAACTTCTGGTACAGAAATGTCAAAGAAAATGTTGAAAAAGAGCAATCTTTTTTAATATCCTGGATTGCACATGGCAGCGTCCTGGAGCTTGGTCTTCAATTCCTGAAGCCTTCAGACCTGTCCTGAATGGTGGGCAATCCTAAGGATGGTAGAATGAGCTCGCGAGGCTGAGCAGCCTATTCCGGTTCTTATGTTTCTAATGTTGAGATTGTAGCAGTTCAGATCAGGCATTACATTATTTTTTAAAGTATGACAGAATAATTTTGATTGCAGTTAGTAGCAATATTATTTCTTAAAAGTAAATTATTTTGTGCTTGTGTGGAGAAGAACAATACACATTGAGGCAAAATGATTAGTTTTGTGGTGAGATAGCCAACTGTCATCTTGGTGTTAGTACCTGAAAATAGGTCAAACGTGTTTGACTAAATGTTTTAAGCTTTTGAAATGTCCGGATAGATGTCAGCCATGGCCATTCTTACTACTAAGTCAGAAGCTTGTAAAATCAAGTTCCTCTCCAAGGACAACATTTAGGTGGACTCCAGTGCAGTACTGTACGGATATTGCACTGCTGGAGATGATGTCCTTCAGAATAGATGTTAAAATCAAGGCCCCATCCACTCTCGTGGATGGAGAAGAACTCTCATGACAATATTTAGCATGAGACTGATATGAAGCACCAACAACAATCGACAACCACGTCACTGTCCAGGACAAAATGCCTTCATTGAGTCGCATCCCTTCTGCAAACATTCACTCTCACCATCACTAGTGCCCATTGACAGCAGTGTGTACCATCTACAAAATGCACTGCAAGAATTTACCAAGGCTCCTCAGACAACAGCTTCCATACTCAAGGCCGTTAATATCTAGAAAGACAAGGGCAGAATACACGTAGGAACATATAATTCCCTTCCTAGTCACTCAGCATTCTGACTTGGAAATACGTCGCCATTCCTTTACTGTCTCACTGGGTCAAAATCCTGGAACACCCTCCCTACACCTCATGGACCACAGTGGTTCAAGAAGGCAGCTCACCACCACCTTCTCAAGGATAATTGGGGATCTCACAATTGGCTTTCAGCTTTAAGAAGCATGGATCTGCTCATGAAGCAGAGTTAAGACTATTGGGGGAAAACCTAAATTGTTAGAATATCTCAAGTTGGAGGAGGATGAGAGAGGGGGTTTCACTCCAATGTTTCAACAATGTATTCAGCTGCCATAGTCAAACATATGAATGATGGCTACACTGTAAGGGAGGTAAAACCTCATTTATAATTTTTATTTTCATACACACACACATCATGGCTAACAATCAAAATTTTAAAATTGAACAATTACCTTTTAAGATAGATGAAATGATTTCTGGTTTTGATCCTTGAACAATACGAGCCATTTAGCACTATCACAGAAACTTGTGCTTGATTATCTCTCAAGAGATGTCAACAACTCCTATTGGCTGCAGAAACTAGAATCAAAGGGGACTATAACATCAGAATTTTTGAACCCAGTCCTGTCAACCAAACTTGAGTATTCTGCTAGGACAAAGACCTATAAAATCTTCCTTTCAAATTCTTAATGGTTGAATCATTTACAACCTCTGAAACCCAGACAAAGGGATATACAGGGGACAATCTTGAGCCCATGCTTGCCGTCCACGCAAATGCAGGCAGGGGTTCAAGATCCAGAAGTCGCAGATCTCACTGGCAAGATTGCAATCTTGGTTCTTCCCCACCCATCCCCTCTGATGTCTGGCCTGGTTTACAACAGGTCACCAGATGTAAAGCTGTCATGGGGGTCTTCTCAGGAGTGTAATGGCCACTATCATCCCTGGTGGAGAAGGACGTGGCCAGGCAGTGGCTTGGCACTGCCCATTGGCACAGATTGACACTGTGAGGTTGGCACTATGTCCATGCCAACCTGTGCCAAGGGGTGGGTTCCAATGGGAGGATTCATTGAATGTGCTGGTGGTTAGGAGTGGACAGAGGAGCAGGGGATGCTGGCAATAGCCATTCAATGAAGGGCAGGTTGTGGCACTCTGATCAGGAGTGGGGAGGGGAAAGGAGCTCCTCAGATGTCTGTGGTGGGCTTGGAGGGAAATTTGTACATGCTCTGATTAGGGCACTCTTAAAGATGATGCCCTAAGCCCTGATCTCCTCACAGCCAAATGTTACTGGGGTGTTGAATCATTGTTCTCTTGCATGATGACATGAAACATGCTTCCTTGAGTTTTTTTGACAGAGATCATGAGATCTGGAGAGAAAGCTGGTGTGTTTCTTGCTGGAAACAACAGCCTGCCATTTTTTGGTAAGATTCTTCCCACAGCAAGCCAAAGTGGAGAAGTGGAAGTCACTTGGCATGACCTTCCTAGATGGTGGAACCTGTAACATTACCTTGTGGGACCTCTCAATCTGTGTCCTTCCGTCTTTTTTCTGAGCAGCAGCTCAGAAAAAAGACTCTGGCTGGAATTTTACCAGCACGTCCCCCCCAATTCCGTGAGCGGGCGAGGCTTGGAGAACGGCATTCTCTGTCGGCCTCAGGTGGGATTGTACAACCCTTGAGCGGACATGCCGCTAAAATTCCACCCTCTGTCTGGCTCCATTTACACTTGTGAACTTCTGTGCTATGGCAAAACTAAATTAACTTATTTCATGTACAAGTCATCTTTACTGGGAAAGTGAGTTATCGAGCAGTCTTCAGCCTGCTGACCTTTGAAAAGGAGTACACCACTGGGCTTTGATTCTGGATTCTGGGCATACACGAATCAATAATTCTTTAATCTGAGGTCTTTGCCTTGTAAATCTTCCTCTTTTTATCCCCATCTTTTATTCTGCTAGTGAAAAGGAGGTTCTTCTGTCTTTGAATGTTTGCAAATAAATTAACCCCAGATCTATTAATTAGAAATTGGATCACACCAAAACCAAGTGATTGGGAAATACATCATGTCTTATAAAGGTGAAAATCAAATTCAACCAGGTAATGATAGGAGAAATCAGGATTGTTAAACTAAACCCCAGCTCCTGTTAATAACATCCATGTGAGTGTGGATGAACATAGAATAAAGGTTTCTTTTTTTTAAACTCAATGCATTGCATATTTTGCATGTTAATTTCACAGAAAGGAGCAATGCTTATGAGGTACTCTGTGAACAGAGATATTAGAGGAAATGATTTGATGTGATAGACCATGGAGAAGCCAAAAATGTTGCTAGGCATATAGAATGTTGTTAACAACTCTGACCTGTTCGATTGTGTTGCTTTGGATAGTTTAGAAACCGACTAGAGGTGCTTAAAAGGGACAAAAGATGCAAGTGTAGTTACTGGCTAAAATGTGTTTCAGGTTTTTAGTAAGAAGAAAAGGCTAGGGATGGGGCAGTAGTTCTGAGATGATAAAAGTTTTTTTTGAGTATGGCAAAGATGGCAGTTTTGAAATATGCAAGGACCTGGTCAGTAACCTGTGATGAATAATTCATAGAATCATAAAAACCCTACAGTGCAGAAAGAGGCCATTTGGCCCATCAAGTCTGCACTGACCACAATCCACCTAGGCCCTACTCCCATAACCCTACATATCATTTGGAATACTGTGTCCAGTTCTGGTCGCTTTACTACCAGAAGGACGTGGAGACTCTGGAGAGAATGCAGAGGAGGTTTACCAGGATGCTGTCCGGTATGGAAGGTCTGAGTTACGAGGAGAGGTTAGGCAAATTTGGGCTGTTTTCCTTAGAAAGATGTAGACGTAGAGGAAATCTAATAGAGGTGTGCATGATTATGAGGGGTATGGATAGAGTAAACAGGGTTAAGCTTTTTCCTAGGATGGACTCAAATAGCATGAGGGATCACGGGCTTAGGGTGAGGGGGTAAGGTATAATTTGAATGCTAGAGGGAGTTTTTTCACACAGAGGGTGGTGGGGGTATGGAATGCACTGCCAAGTAAAGTGGTGGAGGCAGGCACTCTGGAGTTATTTAAGAACAAAACAGCCTGGGAAACAGGCCCTTCGGCCCAACGAGCCTGCGCCGCCACCCCGATGTTCCCACCTCTACCTGCGATCCCTGTCCATGTTTATAGATCTATGGATTATAAGCCAAATTTGACACAATTTAGGGAGAATTTGTTTTGCCAGTTAGCCTAAGAGTTGGGATGTGGGAGGAAACCAGAGCGCCTGGAGAAAACCCACGCAAGCACGGGGAGAATGCGCAAACTCCCACAGACACAGGCCCAAATCCATGTATCTGCACAGCACAGCGATAGTCACTGAGCTGTTCGTTTTGCCAAACAGATGGTCCAGGTCAAGCATACACTAACGATGTGAAGCAGTAGGATACTCTCGAAAAAGATCCAAGAGCAGTCCTCTCATGACCCATCGCGTGTATGCCCCTCATTAGACAACAAGGTGGACCAAAGCACCTGTAGGATAAAAACAAGTACATCAATATCATCATCTATTTACACACTTCCCAGGGACTCCCAAGGATCATGATCCCTATTTTAAATCAGTTTTCTATACCCCTCCATTCCCATTCTGTTCATGTGCCCATCTAAGTATTTCTTAAATAACTCCAGAGTACCTGCCTCCACCACTTTACTTGGCAGCGCATTCCATACCCCCACCACCCTCTGTGTGAAAAAACTCCTCTAGCATCCAAATTATACCCTACCCCCCTCACCCTAAGCCCGTGACCCCTCGTGCTATTTGAGTCCATCCTAGGAAAAAGCTTAGCCCTGTTTACTCTATCTATCCCCTTCAAAATTTTGTACACCTCTATCAGATCTCCTCTAAGTCTACGTCTTTCTAAGGAAAACAGTCCCAATTTGCCTAATCTCTCCTCGTAACTCAGACCTTCCATACCAGGCAGCATCCTGGTAAACCTCCTCTGCACTCTCTCCAAAGTCTCCACGTCCTTCCGGTAGTAAGGCGACCAGAACTGGACGCAGTATTCCAAATGAGGTCTAACCAACGTTTTATACAACTGCAACATTAAAGACCAGCTCTTGTACTCTATACCCTTCCTATAAAGGCTAGCATACTATATGCTTTCTTCACAACCTTCTCCACTTGCTCTGCCACCTTCAGAGACTTGTTCACCTGCACCCCCAGGTCCTCTGTGTTTCTATACTCTTAACAGGTCTACCCTTTATCATATACCTCCCCCACTACATTCTTTCTCCCGAAATGCATCATCTCATTAAGAGATACTTAGATGGCACATGCACATAATGGGAATGGAGGGATATAGAAAACTGATTTAAAATAGGGATCATGAGCCTTGGGATCCGTGGGAAGTGTGTAAATAGACGATGATATTGATGTACTTGTTTTTATCCTACAGGTGCTTTGGTCCACCTTGTTGTCTAACAAGGAGCATATACGCGATGGGTCGTGAGAGGGCTGCTCTTGGATTTTTTTGAGAGTATCCTAGTGCTTCACGTCGTTAGTGTACGCTTGACCTGGACCATTTGATGGGCAACACAACAGCTCAGTGACTATCGCTGTGCTATGCAGATACATGGATTTATGCCTGTATCTGTGGGAGTTTGCGCATTCTCCCTATGCTTGCGTGGGTTTTCTCCGGGTGCTCCGGTTTCCTCCCACATCCCAAAGATGTGCTCTTAGGCTAATTGGCAAAACAAATTCTCCCTAAATTGTCTCAATTTTGGTTTTTAATCCATAGATCTATAAACATAGACAGGGATCACGGGTAGAGGTGGTATCATCAGGGTGGTGGTGCAGGCTCATTGGGCCGAAGGGCCTGTTTCCTGTGCTGTTTTGTTCTTTGTTCTTTGTGCTTTGTTCTCTTTAATTATATATCCCAGGACACTAAGGGGCAATTTTAGCATGGCCAATCAACGTAACCTGCATATCTTTGGACTGTGGGAGGAAAGCGGAGAACCCAGAGGAAGCCCACACAGCACAAAGAGAATATGCAAACTCCACACAGACAGTGACCTGAGCTGCAAATTGAATCCAGGTCCCTCGAGCTGTGAGGCAGCAGTGTTAACCACTGTATTGAAAGGAGTGGCAGAGACTTCGAGAGTTCAGAGGAGGCAGAGACAGCAGAAAGCTTACGCCTAATTTTGGAGCCAAAAACACATACGAAGGTGGAAGTTATTTTTATTCTTTCGTGAATGTGAGCTTCGCATCGCTGACAAAGCCACCGTTTGTTGCCCATCCTAATTACCTTTCAGAAGTGGTGTCGAAGTGGAATGAAATGATTTGTTCTGTAGAAGTGGAGAATAATGCTGAGAAAACTTTTGGTAAATGTGGGAAAGCAAAAACATTGTGCAAACACAACATCACCATTTTGATAATGTTCGTGGAAAGATCTAGCTCTAATCAGATATCACATTTATGGGGATACAAACAAGGGAGAGGAGGAGGTTTGTAAACTTGTAGTGAAATGGGTAAGCAGGTGTCTAAAGAAACTAAATAATGAAAGAAATCGCAAAATACTGCAATGGAATTAATTATAAAATATCACCTACTGATTGCCTAATTTAAATATTTCATATAAAATTGTCATCCCGGGTCTTAAATGGCATTATCCAACAACTGCAGCCTTTGGGCTTGACTGTAGAATGTTGAACTCAAATTCAGTGCTGACATTTTCCTTTTGTTACCCTGCAAGGGAAAATAAAGGATGCTTACACAAGAATTAGGAGCAGGAACATGCACTGCCATTCGTCAAGATCATGGCTGATCGGATTTTGGCCTCATTCCAATCTTAAATGGAAGGCCCCGAGTTCTACACTCCCCAAAAAGGGAAACACTCTCAGTATCCACCTTGTTAAGTATCTTACATATTTGAGTGAGATCACCTGTCATTCTTGTAAATTCCAAAAGGCATAGGCCCAACCTGCTCCATCTTATAATATGACCCCATCATTCCAGGACTCAGTTGAGTGAACCTTCTATGAACTGCTTTGAATGCAATTATGTCCTTAACTAAAGAGATCAAACTGTATAAAGTAATCCAGATGCCTCTTAAGGTCTGGTACTGCCGCAATAAAAATCTCTACTTTTATAATCTATTTCCCTTGCAATGAATGTCAACATTCCATCTGCCTTCCTAATCATTTGCTGTACCTGCATACAAACTTAATGATTCATGTTCCCCCAGCACTTTGTTGGGCAGGATTTTCCAGTCGTGTTCAAAATGTCCACCACCCTGCCCTCTACCCCCACCACCCCACCACCTCCTGAAGAGAATGGACCTTTGCATGGTCCCACCCTTCCCCTCCTTCCCCACCTGCTACTATTCCTGTGACTGGTGGGATGGGAAAATTACCCTACCCCAATGACTCTGCCTGATTTTATTGTGATCTTACAAGATCAGGCTGTCCAAGCATCCATAAAATAAAAGGGCTACATAAAAATTGTAGTGCTGCTGTTCAGAGTTATCAATTTGACATTTCACCATCATTTTGCAAATTCCTACCCCCTCAGTAACAATGAAATGTGTTGGAGCATCATTGGCTGCCACATTATAGAATATTAATGTGATAATACTGACCTACATCAGCATGACAACCAATTCTGAACCATTTCTATATGTATTTCATTTATAAAAAGTAGTCTTTCAAAAATAGTTTCCATTGAAACAGAAGGGTGCAATCCAAAGAATCATCTTGAAAATCTCAGAATTATTGTTTTAAGATTCTGACTTTTAGAATTTTGTCTGAAGAGGAGACTTGAGTAATGTAAGTATTGAGAAAGTCCCAGGGTGCAGTTTTTGTTCTGGAACGTAGGTGTCGATGTTTTTAATTGCTTGTGATTTTGGGAATTCCAGGCAGCTTAAGAGGAGGCAGCTGGTTACTCTGACAAACTTGGTTGAAGAATTACAAATGGTTTTATTTCCAAAAATAGTCCAAATATATTGAATAACAAATGTGTAGGGTATAGGGCTAATGGTAGGACTCTTAATAGTGTTGAAGAACAGAGGGATCTTGGTGTATATGTGCATAGATCCCTGAAAGTTGGCAATCAAGTCGATAAGGTTGTTAAGAAGGCATATGGAGTCTTAGCTTTTATTGGTAGGGGGATTGAAATTCGGAGCCGCAACGTCATGTTGCAACTGTACAAAACTCTAGTGCGGCCGCACTTGGAGTATTGTGTGCAGTTCTGGTCCCCGCATTATAAGAAAGATGTGGAGGCATTGGAGAGGGTACAGAGGAGGTTTACCAGGATGTTGCCTGGTACGGAGAGCAGGTCTTATGAAGAGAGGCTGAGGGATTTGAGGTTGTTTTCGTTAGAAAGAAGGCGGATAAGAGGAGACCTTATTGAAACACATAAGATGATTAGAGGTTTAGATAGGGTGGACAGTGATAGCCTTTTTCCTAGGATGGAGAAAGCTAGCACGAGGGGACATAGCTTTAAATTAGGGGGTGGTAGTTATAGGATGGATATCAGAGGTAGGTTCTTTACCCAGAGGGTGGTTAGGGTATGGAATGCCCTGCCTGCGGCAGTTGTAGATGCGCCAAGTTTGGTGGCGTTTAAGAGATTAGTTGATAAGTTTATGGATGAAAAGGGAATGGTTTAGGTTAGAGGGTCATTGCTTTTTCCTAATTGGTCGGCGCAACATCGAAGGCCGAAGGGCCTGTTCTGCGCTATAATGTTCTATGTTCTATGTAAATATGAATTTGCTTAAAAGTATGTTTTTCTTAAAGACATGGCTCAACATCATTACTAGAATTTTAATAAGGTGCAAGGCTGAGTGTGTGTAGTATTTATGTTAAGTACATTTAAATTGTGAAAAGCATGCATTTTAGTAAGTATTGATTTTGTCTTTGAAACTTGCATTTGGACAATATAATTATAGAGGGTGAAGTATAGGTGTTTGTCACTGGCAATATCAATGCCAGTGAAAAAGAGCATTTTCAGTTAGTGAATTAAGAATAGAAACGAGAAAGATACTCATGTGTTTAATTATTTTCCTTTAATACGCAAAATGCAATAAGAAAACTTGGTCACCCCAGTGTATTTTTGTCACCCGCCCATTGTTTTGTGTCTGCTGCAGAACTGGATCTAGTCTGCAAGAATGCTGCTGTTTGGCAGGTCAATTTTAATGTTGGGGAATATTTGTTGGTTCAAGGGTGAGGTTTATTTGGATCACAGTGAATCAAAGCATGTGACACATATGTGGTTACCAACAATTGGTGGCAACATTGGCTGTGTGGGACTAAAGTTGGTGGTGAACCAAAACATCTCAAGGTAAGGGAAGCCCAACAACAAAGCTATCCTGGCTTGAAGATTATTTCCATGACGGAATGAATGATGAGAGAGATGGGAGTGGCAAGATCAGGATGAAGGTGGATGAATTGGAGGGAACGAAATGGGAAGGGTAGTTAAGATTATGGGATTAGTTAACTGTGGCAAAATAGTGGGGACAATTATAGAAACATAGAAAGAAACACTACAGCGTAGAAGGAGACTATTTATCCTATCGAGTCTCAATCGACCAAAATCTCAACCAGACCCCAACCCCACCCATTTACTTTGCTAACCTCCTGACACTAAGGGGCAATTTAGTATGGCCAATCAGCCTAACCCACATGTCGTTGGAGTGTGGAAAGAAACCAGAGCACCTGGGGGAAAATCCACATAGACATAGAGAGAACATAATAAGTACTCCTGCTTGAGTACTAATGGGGGGGACAACTCGTCTGAGGGAGCCAGCAGTGGCCCACTCTCTAAACCTGAGCCAGTACGCAAAAAATCTAAGGAAGAGAGAGGAAAGGTGATACTAATAGGGGACTCCACTGTGAGGGGTTCAGACAGGCGTTTTTGTGGACGCAGGAGAGAGTCGCGGATGGTGGTTTGTCTTCCTGAAGCTCGGATCCGGGATGTTTCTGGACGCCTCCCAGACATCTTGAAAGGGGAGGGTGAGGAACCTGAAGTTGTACTGCATATAGGTACTGCAGACATAAGCAGGAAGAGGGAGGCAGTCATCAAAAGGGATTATAGAGAACTGGGTAGGAAGCTGAGGAGGAGAAAAGCGAAGGCAGTAATTTCAGGATTGCTGCCTGCGCCTCGGGAGAATGAGAGCAGGAATCAAATGAGGTGGAGGATGAATGCATGGCTGAGGGACTGGAGCAGGGGGCAGGGATTCAGGTTCATAGATCATTGGGACGTCTTTAGGGGCAGGTGTGACCTGTACAGTAAGGACGGGTGGCAATTGAACCCTAGGGGGACTAATATCTTGGCAGGTAGGCTAGCTAGGGCTACTGGGGAGTCTTTAAACTAGAAAAGCTGGGGGGTGGGAATACCGATGGGACGGTGAATAAAGAGGTTAGTTCCCAGGTGGAGAAGGACTGTAGGCACTCTGAAAGGGGGGTTAGGCAGGTGGTGGAAAAGGGAAATATCCTGACTGAGGGGCTGCGGTGTGTCTATTTTAATGCCAGGAGTGTAGTAAATAAGGTAGATGAGCTTAGGGCGTGGATTGCTGCTTGGGAGTTTGATGTGGTGGCCATTACAGAGACTTGGCTGTCTCAGGGACAGGACTGGGTACTTCAGGTGCTTCAGGAGGGACAGGGTTGGGGGCAAAAGAGGAGGTGGTGTGGCACTGTTGATCAGGGACAGTGTCATGGCTGTAGAGAAGGTGGGAGGGATTGTCTACGGAATCTCTGTGTGTGGAAGTTAGGAACAGCAAAGGGTCGATAACTTTGCTGGGTGTATTCTATAGGTCGCCCAATAGCGACAGGGAACTTGAGGTGCAGATAGGGAAACAGATCCTAGACAGATGTAGAAATAACAGGGTTGTCGTGATGGGAGATTTCAATTTCCCAAACATTGACTGGAATATCCCAAGGGTAAGGGGTTTGGATAGTGTGAGTTTGTTAGGTGTGTTCAGGAAGGTTTCCTGACAAGTACGTGGAAAAGCCTATGAAAGGAGAGGCTGTACTTGACCTGGTGCTTGCTAATGAGCCAGGGCAGGTGTTGGATCTCACGGTAGGTGAGCATCTTGGGAATTGGGATCATATTTCTATCTCTTTCACGATAGCAATGGAAAGAATAGGATCAAGCAGGCTAGGAAGGTGTATGTCTGGAGTAAGGGGAAATATGAAAACATTAGGCAGGTAATTGGACGCATGAACTGGAAGGAGGTGTTCTTGGGGAAGAGTACAGAAGGGAAGTGGCGGTTTTTCAAGGAATGTTTGTCTAAGGCACTGCAAGACAACGTCCCGAGGAGTCAAGGAGGTTCAGGTAGGACGTGGGAACCGTGGTGCACGAAGGTAGTGGTGAACCTAGTTAGGAAGAAAAAAACAGTATATAAAAGGTTCAGAGAGCTAGGGGATGTTAGGGATCTAGAGAAGTGTAAGGTGTGTAGAAGGGAACTTAAAAAGGAAATTAGGAGAGCCAGAAGGGGTCATGAGAAGGCCTTGGCAGGGAAGATTAAGGAGAATCCCAAGGCCTTCGACAAATTTGTGAAAAGTAAAAGGATGAGAAGAGAAGGGATAGGGCCTATAAAAGGTGAAGGGGGAAAAGTCTGTGTGAAATCGGAAGAAATGGCAGAGGTGCTTAACAAGTACTTTGCCTCGGTATTCACGGTGGAAAGTGAACTGGGAGATTGCACTGCAGGTTTGCGGCATACAGAAAAGATTGAGTATGTGGATGTTAGGAAAGAGGATGTGTTAGACCTGTTAAATTCTATCAAGATAGACAAGTCGCCGGGACCGGATGGGATGTACCCCAGGTTATTGTGGGAGGTGAGGGAAGTGGTTGCAGAGCCCCTGGTGATGATCTTTGCGTCGTCCATGGAAACGGGAGAGGTTCCGGAGGATTGGAGAATTGCGGATGTGGTTCCTATCTTTAAGAAAGGGAACAGGGATAGTCCAGGAAATTACCGACTGGTGAGTTTGACTTCAGTGGTTGGTAAGCTGATGGAGAGGCTTCTGAGGGATAAGATATATGAACATTTGGAGAAGTTTGGACTGATTAGAAATAGTCAGCATGGTTTTGTCAAGGGCAGGTCATGCCTTACGAGCCTAGTTGAGTTCTTCGAAAATGTGACTGAACACATTGACGAAGGAAGGGCGGTGGGATGCAGTGTACATGGACTTTAGTAAGGCATTTGATAAGGTCCCACATGCAAGGCTTCTGGAGAAGGTGAGAGGGCATGGGATCCAAGGGGCTTTGGCCTCGTGGATCCAGAACTGGCTTGCTGGCAGAAGGCAGAGAGTGGTTGTGGATGGGTCTTGTTCTGCATGGAGGTCGGTAACCAGTGGAGTGCCCCAGGGATCTGTTCTGGGACCCCTGCTGTTTGTCATTTTCATAAATGACCTGGATGAGGAAGTGGAGGGATGGGTTAGCAAGTTCGCGACGATACAAAGATCGGTGGTGTTGTGGATGGTCTGAAGGGATGCCAAAAGTTGCAGCGGGACATAGACAGGATGCAAGACTGGGCGGAGAAGTGGCAGATGGACTTCAATGCAGATAAATGTGTAGTGGTCCATTTTGGCAGGAATAATGGGATGAAGGAGTACAATATAAGGGGTAGGAGTCTTAGCTGTATTGTAGAGCAGAAGGATCTCGGGGTCCGGGTCCATAGGACTCTTAAATCGGCCTCGCAGGTGGAGGAAGTGGTCAAGAAGTCGTACGGTGTACTGGCCTTCATTAATCGAGGAATAGAGTTTAGGAGTCAGGAGGTAATGATGCAGCTCTATAAGACTCTTGTCAGACCCCAGTTGGAGTATTGTGCGCAGTTCTGGTCGCCTAATTATAGGAAGGATGTAGAGGCTATTGAGAGGGTTCAGAGGAGATTTACAAGGATGCTGCTTGGATTGGGAGGCAGGCCTTACGAAGATAGGTTGAGTTGGCTGGGACTCTTCTCACTGGAGAGACGTAGGTTGAGAGGCGACCTGATAGAGGTTTATAAAATGTTGAGAGGAATAGATAGGGTGGACTCTCAGAGACTATTTCCCGAGCGGAAATGGTCAATACGAGAGGACACAGATTTAAGGTGCAGGGAAGCAAATACAAAGGAGATGTCAGGGGTAGGTTTTTCATTCAGAGGGTGGTGAGTGAATGGAACCGACTGCCATCGGAGGTTGTTGAGGCAAACTCACTGGGGTCTTTTAAGAGACTTCTGGATGAGTATATGGAAAAGAATAGGATAGCGGGTTATGGATAGGTCTGTGGATTGGTAGATGTGATCAGCGCAACTCGTGGGCCGAAGGGCCTGTTTGTGCTGTATTGTTCTATGTTCCATGTTAACATGCAAACTCCACACCAGACAGTGGCCAGAGGCTGGAATTGAACCCGTATCTCCGGTTCTGTGAGGCAACAGTGCTAACCAATTATTTAATGTGCTTATAATTTGAAAAACACTCTGCTGATAATAAGGATTGACTATATTTGAATGAAAAGAATTTTTGAAAGACTGTCCAGATTTGAACAAGTAAGATTTTTGGCAGGTGCTTCAAGACAATATATCAATATTAATTCTACATTTGGAGGGACTATAGTTTTTGAATCTAATGGGCAGGCCATTGCACAAACTTAGACTCAAGGAATTGCTTGTATTGTTGTTACAAAACTCAGATTCTAAAAAAAGACTTTATCAGGGAAAAAGACTGTTTTCTTCAAAGATTATACTGAAACTATAACAGGGAGATTTCAAGGAAATGAGAATATTTATTCCTGAAATAATACTGCTTTTTCGACTCAGTTTTCAATTTGATTTTCATATTCGTTTACAAAAAAGTGGCAAAGTGCCACAGAAACAGGCCGGTTTTCTCTCCAGCTTTGATGACACACTTGTCACAATAAAACAGATGGGTGTGTTTTACATCGGAAAAGAGTGGTGCCTAAACACACTGGCGAAGTCCAGAGTATCCCAATCAGAGGGGAATAAAAATGAACTTCCCCACATCAATCAAAGGTCTCAGAGATTCCCCACTATCAGAACCAACATGCTCCTCATCCCATGATCAGTGCCTGCACTATCACCCCTGCCGTGTATCTTCCCCTGATCAATGCGGCAAGCCCCTCAACCCCACTTCGCCCTTCCCCCTGAACATCACTGGCAGCAGGCCCCTACCCCGCATCCAAACAGCCATTCCTGGCATCCCCAATTCCCATTTTCACTCCCCCCACCCCTGCTACCACAAATTAATGATTGCCCACTCCCTCCCCCTCCCCCATCTCCACCCATGGCTTCCCCTAGGGTCCACCCTGGCATTGCCTGGCCATTGTCTTTCTCACACCTGGTGGCAATATTCACCTTTAATACACTGGGGGATCCCCAGGACAGATTCTATCTGGGTAGACCTGTTGTAAACACATCGGTAAGGTTTGAAACATGGTGGGGGATGGGGGGAGGAGGGGGGGGTGGGGGGGGTGCTGACTATATGGCAAAGGGTGTCGGTTAATAATATTCAAATGTATAAAAACACAAGTGTGAACCTGATTACCTCACTAAGCGATGGCGAAAATCAGATATTGTAATCAAGATTCAAGAATTTTGGATTTTGCCTGATCTTAAACTGCCATTCCCGTGGAGGGAGAGCACAGGCTCAAGTTCATCCCTTAAGACTCTCAACAAGTTATGATGCCAGACTCTTGCCAAAATTGTTATTTTTTTCTTTGGCCTGTTTTTACACACAGACAGGTTTCTGTAGCTTTTTCCAGGATGAGAAATTTTGACTCTATTAAACCTTAGGCAAATAAATAATGAGAAATCCTGTATTTACACTTGGAATACTGTGTACAGTTCTGGTCACCCTATTACAGAAAGGATATTGTTAAATCAGAAAGAGTGCAGAAAAGATTTACTAGGATGCGATTGAAACTTGATGGTATGAGTTATAAGGAGAAGTTAGATAGACTGGGACTTTTTTCTCTGGAGTGTAGAAGCTTAGGGATGATCCTAAATAGGTCTGTAAAATAATGAGAGGCATCTAGATAAGATAGATAGTCAACATCTTTTCTCAAAGGAAGGGGAGTCTAGAACTAGAAGGCATAGGTTTAAGGTGATGGGGGAGAAATACAAAAGGGTCCAGAGGGGCAATGTTTTCTACATAGCAGGTGGTGAGTGTCTGGAACAAGTTGCCCATAGGGACAGGTGCAGTTTTGTCTTTTAAAAAGCATTTAGACAATTACATGGGTAAGATGGGTATAGAGAGATATTAGCCAAATGTAGGTAATTGGGACTAACTTATTGCTTAAAAAGAAAGCAGCATGAACAAGTTGGGATGAAGGGCCTGTTTCCATGCTGCGAACCTCTTTGACTATTATGCTATAAAGACATTTTGTTGCAATAGAGATATTAATTTGATCGCAAGTGTTTTGTGTGTCTCTGCCAGTGAAGACTAATTCAAAAAGGTCATAAATATTACTGACGAGTAATAATTACATGTTTGTGTGGCCATCCATGACAATGAAATTCACTGTGCCTTTCAAATGTGTCATTTCTCTAATGCAAATCGGAATCTATATGCCCATGCAGAGAACCCAGGACTCCACAATAGACCGTCAGAAATTCTGTGCTGTCTGCTGTCAGTCCACATTCTCCAGTCACCACAGGTGACTGTCCTGTTGGTCCTAGATATACACGTTTGACATGCAGAATGAGATGGGATAAATTTCATTATCCGCACATGACTGACTGTTCCAGTCCCCCAGCCAGAATACCCACGCATTGCTTCATTCCTCCTCAGCTGTGTCCTGCATTAACTCATCAGATTCAAGTCAGCTCAGATCCAGGACTTGGCTACAAATGACCTTCCTTCAGTTTTCATCACATCAATCTCTTTTTGGGAATAGAAAAGGGAGAAAATAGAAGCAACACTGCAGAATTTATAAAGATTGATGATCAGGAAAACTTTATGGTACAGGGATTTATCAAATCCGAATATTAGGTTCATTTATAGGCGGAAATGTTGCAGTCCATTCCCAGTTCATAGAATCCCTACAGTGCAGGAGGAGGCCATTCAGCCTGTCTTGTCTCTGACAGAGCATTTTACTCATGTGTTACCCCCATAGCCCTACGTATTTACCTTGCTGATCCTTTTGACACTGAGGGGCAGTTTAGCATGGCCAATCCCCCAAACTTACACATCTTTGAACACTAAGGGGGCAATTTAGCATGGCCAACCCACCTAACCTGCACATCTTTGGACACAAAGGGCCCAATTTTACCATCAAGTTGCACCCGTTTTCGGACATGAAAACTTGGTAAAATCGGGCACGAAGCAAGTAGCGCAACCTGCGACCGCCTCCGCAGCTGTTTCTTCTTTACCAATGGCGGCAATCGGGACCATGTCCGGAATGGGCGCGACAGCAATTTAAATGCATTTGACCGCATTTAAATTGAATTAATGGGCTGGGCGCCCAATTTTATCAGAAGTTCTCCATTTATCACCACATTCGCCTGTCTGGATTTGGCACAAAATAGGCATGGTCCGCAAAGGTTTGGGTGTTCCAGCTTCTGAGGAGGTAAATTTAGAGCTTCCAGGGCTCACTGACTCAGATCGGTGTGGGATGGGAGGGGAGACAGGTCACCTGGCTCTCTAGTGAGTGTAGAGGGCAGCGATGTGGCAGGGGAGCATTTTTCTATTTTTTTTGCTGTCCATGCGCAGCTGAAAGCTCTGATCGGAGCTGTAGTTTTTTGGATACGATAAACCCCGCCCATAGGCTCTACAATACGATTCGGAATAGCAGATATTTTTTCAGGCAGAGTGCATATGGGGCGCCGGAGAACAGGCCTAAAACTTGGATCTGAAATACTTCCAGATTCAAGTTCGCCCGACACTTAAAATGGTAAAATAGAGCCTCAAGGTGCAAAATTTAGGAAGATGCAGGATCCATACGTGAAATAAAAGCAAAGTACTGTGGACGCTGGAATCTGAAACAAAAACAGAAAATGCTGGAAAATCTCAGTACATCTGACAGCATCTGTGGAGAGAGAGTAGAGTCAATGTTTTGAGTCAGGGTGACCCTTTGTTAGGTTCTAGTTTTATGCAAAAAATGTCTGCTTCTAGCAGTATACTCCTGGTTTGGCTTAAAAAAAATGAAATTATCTGATAGTTTTCAAACCACACCTGTAAGAAACAGAGCTCGATAGCCTTCTGACTGCCAAAAGAGCCATGACAAATGTTTAAAACTATGGAAAAAGCACCCAACTAAGTAAACAAAATACATAAGTTATCAGTTGCCAAGTCCCTGCCCATAAATAATCTCTTCAATCTATTTTTCGTTAGGTCAGAGGCATCCATTCACTCCTTATCAGTTTTTCGACTCACATAGTTAATTCCATTACTCTCAGCCATCGTATCCTTTGACATACAGTTCCCACCCAAATTCCTTCTGCCCTGCAGTATCTTGACACTTTGTTGTCACTGCACCACACCTATATTAAACATTGTGATAGAATCATAAAATCTTGCAGCACGGTAGGTTTCCATTTGAGTCCGTTGTGCCTGAGTCAGCTGTTTGCGAGACCTATCCAATTGGTATTCCTTTCCTCGTAGTTCTGCAAATTTAAGTAACTAGGTAAATATCCATTATTTATCGATATGCCACCAATATGGGTGGCACAGTGGCTCAGTAGTTAACATTACTGCCTCACAGCATCAGGGACCAGGCTTGGATCACTGTCTGTGCGGAGTCTGCATGTTCTCCCTGTGTCTCCTCTGGATGCTCTGGTTTCCTCCCACAATTAGAAAGACATGCTGGTTAGTTGCATTGGCCATACTCAATTTTCCCTCAGTGCACCCAAACAGGTGTCGGAGTGTGACGACTAAGGGATTTTCACAGTAACTTCATTGCAGTGTTAATTGATGCTTAATTGTGACACTAATAAATAAACTTTATAAACTTTTAATTCCATTTTGAAAGTTGCTATTGAATCAGCTTCCATCCTTTCAGGTAGTTCATTCCGGATCCAAATAGTTCACTGCTCATCTCTTCATACCCCACAAATTAAATTGTCAAATGTCATCAGTGGGAACAGTTTTTCATTCTTTACTCTATCAAAACTACTCAAATTTTATAACCTCTTATTAAATCTCCCCTTAACCTTATCCTGTATAAGGAGGACAATTCTAGCTCTTTCTTTTGCCAAGGTTTTTTCCCCAGAGTAGGGCAGTCCAAAACTAAAGGCCAGAGGTTTAAGGTAAGATGGGAAATTTTAAAAGGGACCTGAAGGGCAACTTTTTCACACAGAGGGTGGTGCGTATATGGAATGAGCTCGCAGAGGAGGCAACAAAGGCAGGTACAATTAAAATATTTGTACAGGTACATGGGTGGGAAAGGGGCCAAACACAGGCAAAAGGAATTCATTCAGGTTAGGAAACATGGTAGGCATGAACGATTTGGGCTGAATGGCCTGTATCTGTGCTGTATATCTCTATGACTCTGTTCCTTATATTAAATATGCTGCCATTTCTACTAAGCAATCCTGTGTTTTTGGAGGCTGTTGCTAATTAGTATCACCTTATGGGAGCTTTCTGCTATGAACTTGTAGACTAATAGAAACTGAATTGAAAAATCTCACAAATCCATTTTATATTGGACTTTTTACACTTAGAGCGTAATGATTTGCTCATTAAATAACTGCCACCTTAAACTAACCAGTCAAAACAGTACGGGCAGACTAAAATGGACTTTTAGATTGTCATAGTAGAAATAAGCCGATAAAACGATAAAAATTATTATATTATCATTCTTTGATGACAAACTGTGACAGGGAATGAGATAAGGTAGGTAGCATTCAGACATAACCTCACCAAGATGAATAGATCACTGACTAACTTTTACTCAGCATTCTGATGTCAAACATTCCTCGAACTTGCTTGGTAAGATGCTCTGGGATCTGTTCAGTGGTTCAGGAATTTTTTATTTGCCTTGCACAGTATGTGTCACAGCAATAGGTGGTAGCTGGAGCTGAATGTAACAATAGATGCTTGTCTCATAGAAACTAATCTTAGTAGTATCTAAGAATACAAAATACCTGATTAACGTATGGCAAGATTTTAATGAGCAGGTGCGAGAGCTCCCCATGGCTTAATGCTTGGTTCAGCAACTGATTTTTAATGGTTTCAACTGCAGCATGCAGGGGACTGAGTTCCTGACAGTAACATTGAGAGAGATTGTTGAAGGCAGCAGAATGGTTTATGAAGCTTTTGGAATTATATAAAATATTAAGATGTAGTCACAGTGCCCAGGAGTAGAAAATACATTATCTCCCACACCGATCTCAACTGATTCAAGAACATCTTCTCTGTTGTGATCAGACTTGTGAGTGGATCATTAAGTTGCTTTTTCTCTGCACTGTAGGTATGACTTTAATATTACATTCTGCACCCTCTCCTTTCCTTTTCTATGAATGGTATGCTTTATCTGTATAGTGTGCAAGATACAATACTTTTCACTGTATGTACATATGTGACAATAACAAATGAAATCAAAAAAAAAATCAAACCCACTGAAGAGGGGAAACCGAGGGCAGGGGAGGGATTTGCTGAAGAGAAGCCAGAGGGGGGAGGAATCTAGATTCCATCAGTAGCTAATAGTAACTCAATAAAGGAAAACTCTCACAGAATGATCAAAAATACAGCAAATAAAGCTTTTTGATGCCTTGCTGATACTGGCATTTGCTCTTCTAATCCCATTCCCCCTCTCCAATCCTTTCATATTCCTTCTCTTCATTTATCCCATTCCCTTTCAAGTCTAATCTCTGCTTTGATAGGGGCAGCACAGTGGTTAGCATTGCTGCCTCACAGTAAGGTTTGATTCCCAGCTTGGTTCACTCTGCGGAGTCTGCACGTTCTCCCTGCATCTATGTGGTTTCCTTCAGGTATTCTGGTTTCCTCCCACAATCTGAAAGATGTGCTGGTTAGATGCATTGGCCATGCTAAATCCTCCCTCGGTGTACCCAAACAGTTGCTGGAGTGTGACGACGAGGAAATTTTCACAGTAACTTCATTGCAATGTTAATGTAAGCCTACTTGTGACTAATAAATAAACTTTAGATAAGCACTTGTGATGAAACATCACTTAATAACTCTCAATTTAAAAATCTTCAATCCCACTGGCTGTTCCAGGGAGAATCCTTCTACTCCATTCTCTTGTTCTTCATTCACCAACCAGTGAAAATTCTCTTTGACTATTGACTCACAGCAAAGTTTCAGAATCTTGTTGCCTCTTGTTCTGCCAGAAATGCTGAGCCCCACACACAATCAGTTGCTAGTTTCCCTTTCTTTCTCTGCTCAATCTCCCAATTTTCATTCCACAGATGCCTCTTTTTCCTCAACTTCTCAATGGTGACCTCCATTTCTATGAGATTTCTAGCATCTAAGCAACCACAATATTTCCATGTCCAGTATTTCTGTATGCACGGGAATCGGGCCTGGGTGGGATTATAGTTAATGCAGACTCAGTGGGCCGAATGGCTTGTCGGGATTCTATAATTCTATCTGGTTTACTAATGTCCTTTTGGAAAGGAAATCTACCATTCTTATCTGGTCTAGCCTACATGTGACTGCAGACCCACAAGAATGTAATTTACTGTTAAATGCCCTCAGAATGGGCAATAAATGCTGGCGCAGCCTGCAACACCCACATCCCATGAATGAATTAAAAGTTTTAAAAAATTAACAGGTGGGGTATGGAGACAAATGGTTCAGTAACACCATCTATCTCGTCATTATTTAAGATCTGACCCACTACGTTGGTGGTATCAGCAAACTTGAAAATTGCATTGGAGGGGAATTTGGCCACACAGTCATAGGTGTAAAATGAGTATAGTATGGGGCTGAGAACACAGTCTTGTGTGATACCAGTGCTGAGGATAATCGTGGAGGAGGTGCTTTTTGCCTCCCCTTACTAATTGCGCAGGGTCCAGTTAGAGGGAGGAGCCAAACCCATTCCATGGAGTTTGCAGTTGGAATAATGGTGTTGAAGGCTGAGCTATAGTCAATAAATAGGAGTCTGATATATGTGTCTTTGTTATCCAAGTGTTCAACAGTTGAGTATAGGAAGAGGAAGATGGCATCTGCCATGGACCTGTTGTGGTGGTAGGCGAATTGTAGTGGATTCAGGCAATCCAGGACGCTGGAATTGATTTGTGCCATGACTACCTTTCAAAGCATTTCATAATGATGGATGCCAGTGCCACTGGACTATAGTCATTAAGGCATGTAGTGTGGCTTTTCTTTGGTACCAGGATGATGGTCATTGTTTTGAAGCAGTTTGGAACCTCAGATTGATGTAAAGTTATAAAATAATGAGGGATGTAGAGAAGGTAGATAGTCAATATCTTTTCCCAAAGGTAGGGGAGTCTAAAACTAGAGGGCATAAGTTTAAGGTGAGATACGAAAGTGTTCAGAGGGGCAATTTTTTCACACAGAGGGTAATGAGTGTCTAGAACAAGCTACCAGTGGTAGTAGTAGAAGTGATTACAATTTTATCTTTTAAAGAGCATTTAGATAGTTACGTGGACGTGATGGATGTAGAGGAATATGGGCAAAACGTAGGCAATTGGGATTAGTTTACGGGGGTTTTGAAAAAAAGGCTGGCATGGACAAATTGGACCGAAGGGCCTGTTTCCATGCTGTAAAACTCTATTTACTTCTTAGCTGAATGTATCTCCTTAATTAGAAAATGGGTGCATTGCAGTGGGGGCAAGCTAGTAGGGGGCGAGATTATTAAGCAACATTGAGCATGGGGAGATAACTATTTTGTTAAGAGGGTGAACTACAGTAAACATATTATTGAGACTGCAGCTACACAAAACTGTATTATTGAAAAAAAGCAACAACTAGTTAAATGCATTGTATGGATTTTGCCTCTGCATTTGTACGCTCCTGCCAACTGACAGAAAGGAGATGTGTTGAATAGGATTGACTTCACATGCCTTTTGTTTCAACAACACCCTGGAAGCACAAAAACAAACACCAGATTCTCGGCTAGCACTCTAGGCAAGCTGTAATCTGTCTGTGGGGACTGTCCCTTCTGCAGAGTCTACTGTAAACAGATATGAATTACTGGTTTATGAGCCATTTTAACACAGAAATGTACACTTTTGAATAGATAAATAATCCTCAGTATTAGAGAGGAAGACATTTGCATATTAACCACTGTCTCACTTTCCCTTTGTCATCAGGTTTTGGCAGATGTTTTGGGTAGAAATGCCTCCTGATGTGTAGGCGTAAGGTTCCACTGCAGTGATAAAATGGTGAGGATGACTGAGCAATGGACAGCACTTTCCAATTTATACTTTGTAATATTTAATCACAATCATTTGCCAGTCTAAGTAATCTCTCACCCACTCTGGCTTCTCTTCTTCTTTCTTCTAGTGATAACCAAAGCTAGGCAGTATTTGCTCAGAGATGATATGTGCTGTGAATGTCAGTCATCATCTTGCTTACCTTCCAATAAGTCATAAAATCACAGAAATCATAGAAACTGTACAGTACAGAAAGAGGTCATTC
Source organism: Sphyrna mokarran (assembly GCA_024679065.1). Taxonomy (NCBI): domain Eukaryota; kingdom Metazoa; phylum Chordata; class Chondrichthyes; order Carcharhiniformes; family Carcharhinidae; genus Sphyrna; species Sphyrna mokarran. Next base: position 28,307,668 of record JAGIQG010000009.1, read on the forward strand.
GGCCCATCAAGACTGCACAGATCACAATCCCATCCCCATATTCCTACATATTTACCAACTAATCCCTCTAACTTGCGCATCTCAGGGCACTAAGGGCAATTTTTAGCACAGCCAATCAACCTAACCTGTACATCTTCGGACTGTGGGAAGAAACCTCAGCACCTGGAGGAAACTCACGCAGACACGAGGAGAATGTGCAAACTCCACACAGATGACGACCCAAGCCGGGAATCGAACCGAGGTCCCTGGAGCTGTGAAGCAGCAGTGCTAACTACTGTAGTCCGTGCCACCCAGGTGCATTTGGATACTTACTGACCTTAGATATGGTGGGCAGGAAGGGTACGCTCATTTTTTAACTAGAAATGCATTGCCTCTGATACTGGTGATGAAAAAAGATAGGCATCCCTTACCCATGCCTGAAGCATGCATTATAAGCTTGACAGATCACATAAGGGATCCAATGCTGTCTGAACTGTAAGAAGCTCCACTATGGAGGTGGAATAATGTGGAGTGGGGGTGGGATGGCTCACCCTACTCCCCCACTCCTGAAATAAAGTTAACATGGAGCTGACATGTTCCATGCCAACCTGCCCTACAACCAAAAAAAGCACTTCAACTATGGCCAAATAGAACATTCACATCTTATGGAAAAGATGTCCCGGCCTCTAGAGTTGCTGGCAAGTCTCAATTATACCAGTGCCAGGAGAAAACTACTGCCAGGACTACAGGAGCAGAAGAAGGAGACTAAAGTCCGTGGATTCTTGGATATCTGTGATTAAGTGGGAATGATAACTTCAGCCAGGCTCATGGGATTGGCTTTCTAGAGTACGAACTTCCTGATGAGTCTTAATTGATGGTTAAATCAGGGAGCCTCATGCTGTCCACTTAAAGCAAGTATTTCAGTCTCCCAGTCTGCAGAGAGCAGCTGGAGAGCTGGCAATGTAAAGATGTATGGTGTAAATAAGGTATCTTGGTGACAGGACTTTCCGCCTCCGTGGAGTTATTACAATGGGTTTGAGTAGGATAGGGAGAGGAGATAGAGAAGGGGGTGGAATAATGTGCTTAAGGTGGGGAGTGCATGGGAAAGAAGTGGAAGTTCAACTGTGGGTGTTCCACTCCTTTATTGGAAAACAGCAGCCCCAAAGTGAGCCCCTCCCTTGCCTTTCTTCAAAACAGCGAAGTGATTGCCCGTGCCAAATGTATTACGATGTGGGCAGTGTATTATCAGGATCAATTGTCTTGATAAGAAGCCTAATTGACCCTTGATTATTTCTTTAAATATGGCAAGAGAGCTGTTGATTTTTAGTTTTTTTTTATTAGTGTCACAAGTAAGCTTCCATTAAACACTGTAATGAAGTTACTTGAAAATCCCCTAGACACCACACTCCATCACCTGTTCGGATTCATGGAGGGAGAATATGTTGGCCAATGCATCTAACAGGCGTGCATTTCAGACTGTGGGAGGAAACTGGAGCATCTGGAGAAACCCACGCAGACATGGAGAGAATGTGCCGAATCTGCACCACCAGTTCTAATCAAAAAAGCCAATTCAAATTATGTCCAATCATGGTCCCCACATGAGGGGCAAACAAAATCCAAGCTGAGAAGACATTGGACTCGATCCACGCAACAGGATGAGGTATTGCACCCTCTCTTAGGCTTAACCTAACACTTCACCTTTGCCAAAAGGCCGAGATAGCTTTGAAAAATTGCATTAGGTAAAGCCTCAGCATAAAGTTATTAACTATTCTTATTCCTTGCTCTATCTTAGCTTGAGCAAGGTGGCACAGGTGGTTATTGCTGCTGCTTCACAGTGTTAGGGATTCCAGTTTAATTCCTGGCCCAAGACACTGGCTGTGCGAAGTCTGCGCGTTCTCCCCTTGTCTGCATTGGTTTCCTCCAGGTGCTCTGGTTTCCTCCCACAGTTTAAAAGACATGCTGGTTAGGTATGTAGGCCATTCTAAGTTTTCCCTTGGTGCACCCAAACAGGCGTCAGAGTATGGAAACTAGGGAATTTTTAAAGGAACTTCATTGCAGTGTTAATGTAAGCCTACTTGTGAAACTAATAAATAAACTTATACAACGATTGCAGGTGTCAGCACACCCCAAGTGCAATGGGCTAACCCTCGTCCCCTGCCCGATCACAGTTTCATCCTGAGTCTCATTTGGGACAACTTTTCTGAAAACCCTTCCTGGTGTCAGGCTCAGGTGATGAGTTCCATCTGGGCAGGTCATTGCCTGTTACCAAGGGAACTCATATTCAACGAGTCCCACAGTGATTCCCATGGAACTCATGAGGGTTATCACAAAATGGAAACTTTTTTGTATAATTTGTATGATGAGAGATCATTTTCAGTGTGATAATGCGATCATGCCAAAAGCCACAAGTCATACCAGTCTTACAAACCTAAGTATAGATCAACATATTTTCTCATCAAATAAAATAAATATTCAGACAAAAATATTGGTACCATAGACTAAAGGAGCACTGTCTGCATTATAAAGTGTTCAACAACCCTTTGCATGCCTTTTCAGTAAAAACAATGCAGTGATGTAAATTATTGTGTTATTTGTTCATATCTTGATATATAATGATGTTAAAATAATGCTTTACTTCAGTTGTTTTAGCTAAAGCTTCTATCAGTAAAGTAAAAATTTGCTGGGAAATGATAATGCTTTTAGCTCCTCTCTGGAGCATGTTAATACTTTTTTATGAAGATATGTCTCAGGATCTCATGTGTGAAGTAATGTACCATAACACGTTTACTATTGACAATTATTCATATTCAATAGTAGAAACCTGCAGCACATTAATTTTGGAAAGTGTCATTAAAGAAGGTGGCATATTTCATAAGGCTCTCAGGAGATGTACTGGTAAAAAGATTGAGCACCCAGTTATAAATGTAAACTGTTTTCAAACCTTTGACTCGCATACCCACTGTTGATTGTACTCTCCGCTTGTCTCCTCATTAGAAACAGTGCTGTCACTGCTATGAACGTAAAAAATTATAATGGCATGCAGTGAGGCAGCACTTGTCTCATTCTGCAAACTTACCATGGAAACCGGGGCTGTAGCCAACTAAAATAAAATCATTCTAAGTATGGAGCATCTGGTGATATGGCGCCACGAAGCTCTGACAGTACGAGACACTTCTGTTCTTCACAAAAAAATATGAATTAGCTCCTCAGTACATTTTTTTGAAAAATGTTTTGAAAAAAAAGACCCCTTTTGTATGATATGCCATTAACTGAGCCAAGAACACAGTCATCCAGGCTTCTTTCAAGGCTGCTATGCAACTAGTCACCAGGAGCTTATTATCTTACTCATTCCAGGGATTATGGCCATTGTATGGTACAACCTGCATCTATGGCATGTCGCCAGTTGCCTTTGGGAATGTGGTTGTAATCTGCCTTCTTGAACTGCTGTAGCTTATCTGGCTAGTGTGTTCCCAGAATGCCATTAAGTAGACAGTTCTAGTGATTTGATTCAGTGACGAGCAACAACATGTTTGAGTCAGGGTGGTTTGGGAGTTGGAGGGGAACTTGGAGGCAAAGTATTTCCCTTGCACTTTGTTGAAGGCTGAGCTGTAGTCAATAACTAGGACTCTGATGTAACAAGTGTTCCAGGGTTGAGTGTAGGGTCAGGGAGATGGAGTCTGCTGTGACCTGTTACAGTGATAGACAAACTCATAGGATCCCTACAGTGCAGAAAGAGGCCATTCAGCTCACCAAGGCTGCACCAATCACAAACCCCATATATTTACCCTGCTAATCTCCCTGACGCTCGAGTCAATATAGCATGGCCGATCAATCTAACCCCACATATCTTTGGACCTGAAACTGTAATAGATCCAGGCAATCTGGCAGACTGGAGCTGATGCGTGCCATGACTAATCTTTCCCTGTACCCTAGGTTTCACTGTAATACTATATTCTGTACCTTCTCCTTTCCTTCTCTCCATGTACTCAATGAACAGTATATTTTATCTGTATAGAGCATATAAGCAATACTTTTCACTGTATCCCAATACATGTGACAATAATCAAATCAAATCACCTGCTTCCCTTCTGCTATGTGGTTGAGGTGTGGATTTGGGAGATACTGCGAATAAAGTCTTGCTGATCACTGCAGTGCATCTACACACTGCAGCTGTGGTACTTGGCGACAGGGAGCGAGGAGATTTAAGATCGAGAATGAAGTAACAATCAAGCAAATTGCTTTACCCCAAATGGTGTTGAATTTCCTGAATGTTGCTTCCATCCAGGCAAGTGAAGAATATTTCATCACACATCTGCCTTGTGGATGGCAGAGAGGTGATTCAGTCAGGCAGGAGCTTACAGAGGAAAGTTACTGCAGTGTGGATGCAAACAATGCAGACCAAAAGTTCCAGGTTTGTTTCCCAGTGTGTGCTGAGTTGTGATGTTAACTGGGCATCAGTAGATGATGCCATTGGCTTCAGTGCCCAGAGGTCTTGGGAGCAAGACAAAAATCAGCTGATGAAAAATCAGAGGGAAATTCTGAATGTTGTCCAGTGAGTGAATGAACAAAACCATGCTGGAGTCTGTTCACTGAGACCATCCTCGTTCCTTGTGAAATGACAAGAGACTAGGAATGATAAAGAAGCAAAGAGGTCAGTCTGTTGTCAAATACAAACCACAAAAAGCCTATGAACAGGTACAAACATAAGTTGAAAACACCAATGAAATATTGGTCTTCACCTCAAGGGAGTTGTATTCCATCTTTTCAAAGCCAGTTGGTGATGTGTCATAAATGCAGGCTCTGTCATTGGGTGATCTATTTGGATGCAGGCTTGGTCAAACTCATCTGGATTATTACATTCAGTTTTTGGTATTCAACCTCATGAAAGATATATGCTGGAATTTTATGACCTCGCTGGGGCGAGGTTTGTAAAATCCTGCCTGAGGCCAACAGCTGTTCTGTGGCTGAATCCGTGCCTGATTCCCGGGATAGTGAGGCAGTAAAATTCCAGCAATAGAGCCTTGGAAGGATGCATTACAGAATCCCAGAATTATATTTGGCCTTTAAAGGGTTAAATAACGAGGACAGGGCTGCGTCAACGTGGCGTACATTATCTTAAATTTAGAAGGTGATCTACTTGAAGGTTTCAAAATGATGAAAGGATTTAACAGGATGGACAGAGAAACTATTGCAAGTGGTGGGGGAATCCAGAACAAGTGGGCCTAATGTTAAAATCAAATTTGTTTAAGAATGAAATCTGGAAGCATTTTTCACACAATTGGTGACAGAATTCTGGAACTTCCTCCCCTGAAAGGCTGTGGAAGCTTGGTTAATTGAAAATTTCAGGACTGAAATTAGTATCAAGGGACACTGAGTCAAGATACAGATCAACCATGACCTAATCAAAGAGCAGTGCAGCCTTGAGGGGCTAAATGGCCTACTTTTGAACATACTGGGAAATATGTGTGGATATTGTGGGAGAAATACCCACACACATGCCCCAAGTTTAAGTCCCTTGTTTACAGTACTGTAAGTTGTCGTGAGAGTGGGGTAGTAGTAAGCATTGGATCCTCCTGTGACCTGATTTGGATATCATGGACGTGATTTTCCCAAACTGTTTTCTTTATTCATTGTGGGACACGGATGTCACTGTCTGGCCAGCACTTACTGCCCATCTGTAGTTACTTTGGATAAAATAATTTTAAGTATCCAATGGGTAGGAAAACAGGAGGTTTTCCTCCCTGAAAGTAGGCAGTCAAGTCGAGAACATTGTTAAGAAGGCATATGGAGTCTTAGCTTTTATTGGTAGGGGGATTGAATTTCGGAGCCGCAACGTCATGTTGCAACTGTACAAAACTCTAGTGCGGCCGCACTTGGAGTATTGTGTGCAGTTCTGGTCCCCACATTATAAGAAAGATGTGGAGGCATTGGAGAGGGTACAGAGGAGGTTTACCAGGATGTTGCCTGGTATGGAGGGCAGGTCTTATGAAGAGAGGCTGAGGGATTTGAGGTTGTTTTCGTTAGAAAGGAGGCGGCTAAGAGGGGACCTAATCGAAACATATAAGATGATTAGAGGTTTAGATAGGGTGGACAGTGATAGCCTTTTTCCTAGGATGGAGAAAGCTAGCACGAGGGGACACAGCTTTAAATTAAGGGGTGATAGTTATAGGACGGATATCAGAGGTAGGTTCTTTACCCAAAGGGTGGTTCGGGAGTGGAATGCCCTGCCTGCAGCAGTTGTAGATGCGCCAAGTTTGGTGGCGTTTAAGAGGTTAGTTGATAAGTATATGGAAGAGAAGGGAATGGTTTAGTTTGGAGGGGCATTGCTTTTTATATTGGTCGGCGCAACATCGAAGGCCGAAGGGCCTGTTTTGTGCTGTAATGTTCAATGTTCTATGTTTTCCTGCCCATTTTTTTGACGAGCTGAGTTTTGGTTATCTGCAGCACTCTGTGCAATGCAGAGGGCAGCAGGAGATTCATGCCACTGGGGGAGATAGAGAGGCTGGCAGCAGAGCATTCAGGGGATCATCACGTATGTGCCCAAAGTCCCAGTATATCGGGAGATTGACATCGCCCATTCCCTGCAGCACCCACCTCCCCCCATGGGAATAGCAACCCCCGTTCACCAGCCTTGGTGGCCCTGACCTCCTTCCTGATCATGGGCTTCCCAACTGCAAGCCTTATGATCTCTAGCCCCTGACCAACCCCTGATCACTGGCCTCCTGATCGCTGGCTCAGACCCCCTCCCCAATGTTGCCAGCCTCAACCCCCTTGGTCATCAAACCCCCATTAGCCCCATCCCCAATGCAGAGTCCTCCCTTCCCTCCCCTCTTACTCCCCCCTCCCCCCTCTCTCCATCCATCTGCCTCCAACCCCCCCATCTGGCCTGTCCCTTCAGCCCCTTGTTCCTGTGCCATTGCCAATGTGCCAGGCTGGCAACGCCAAGGTGTCTAGTAGACAGTGCCAGTGGTCAGGCCAGCACTGCCAGGGTGCACTGCCCTCACCCCGCCACTGACATCAGAGGCCTCAATGGCCTCCAGTCTCACCGGTGAGGCCGTCACGTCTGGTACCTTTGCTGGAACCAGCTGTGATCCCTGCTGGTGTAGACCTCCACTGACGTGGTGGGAAAGTCAAATGAGTCTGGACAATGGCGTCCAGAGCTCGCTAAACATATTGAAATGACCTGCTGAGTATCACATTACAAAAGGTGGCCTGGGAAAATTGCTGAAAACTGTAACCCTAAAGTATAATTTAGTGTGAAAAAATTCTCGAAAAATCCTAAAATATGACTACTCCAATTGTGAGTAACATGTCCACCTAAGTTCATGCATGAAAAAAAGTTGTTTTGGCTAGAGGGTGCCTGTTACATAGCTAAATAGATTCCTGATAAGCAAGGGGGTAAAACGCTACCTGGGGGTGCAGGTGATCAAGTCTCTGAAGTGGCAGAGCAAGTGGAGAAGGTTCTGAAGAAAGCATATAGTATGTTAGCCTTTATAGGAACGGGTATAGAGTACAAGAGCTGGCCTTTAATGTTGCAGTTGTATAAAACGTTGGTTAGACCTCATTTGGAATACTGCGTCCAGTTCTGGTTGCCTTATTACCGGAAGGACGTGGAGACTCTGGAGAGAGTGCAGAGGAGGTTTACCAGGATGCTGCATGGTATGGAAGGTCTGAGTTACAAGGAGAGATTAGGCAAATTGGGACTGTTTTCCTTAGAAAGATGTAGACTTAGAGGAGATCTAATAGAGGTGTACAAGATTATGAAGGGGATAGATAGAGTAAACAGGGTTAAGCTTTTTCCTAGGATGGACTCAAATAGCACGAGGGGTCACAGGCTTAGGGTGAAGGGGGGTAAGATATAATTTGGATGCTAGAGGGAGTTTTTTCACACAGAGGGTGGCGGGGGTATGGAATGTGCTGCCGAGTAAAGTGGTGGAGGCAGGTATTCTGGAGTTATTTAAGAAATACTTAGATGGCCACATGAACAGAATGGAAATGGAGAGGTATAGAGAACTGATTTAAAATAGGGATCATGAGCATTGGGAATCGCTGGGAAGTGTGTAAATAGACGATGATATTGATGTACTTGTTTTTATCCTACAGGTGCTTTGGTCCACCTTGTTGTCTAACAAGGGGCATACACGCGATGGGTCGTGAGAGGGCTGCTTTTGGATCTTTTTCGAGAGTATCCCAGTGCTTCATGTCATTAGTGTATGCTTGACCTGGACCATTTGATGGGCAACACGACAGCTCAGTGACTATCGCTGTGCTGTGCAGATACATGGATTTGGGCCTGTGTCTGTGGGAGTTTGCACATTCTCCCTGTGCTTGCGTGGGTTTCCTCTGGGAGCTCCAGTTTCCTCCCACATCCCAAAGATGTGTTCTTAGGCTAATTGGCAAAACAAATTCTCCCTAAATTGTCTCAAATTTGGTTTTTAATCCATAGATCTATAAACATAGACAGGGATCGCGGGTAGAGGTGGGAACATCGGGATGGCGGCGCAGGCTCGTTGGGCCGAAGTGCCTGTTTCCCGTGCTGTTTTGTTCTTTGTTTTTGGTTCTTTGTTATTGCTGGGGGTTGGAGAGGGGGTGTTGGGGTAGGTCGGAATGTGAATTTGAAGTTACAATCAGATCGACCATGATCTTACTAAATGGTGCAGCAGGCTCAAGGGGCTGAATGGCCTTCTCCTGCCTCTGATTCATATGTATGAATGTACACATGGAACTATATCCAAACAGATTTTGGCATCTTTAAGAGGTGTGAAGCTAAATTGTGACACAACAATGAGGAAATACGTGCCTTTTCTCAAAGTAGGAGAGATCTGACTGGGAATTTAGCAATGAGGGAATCTTCATCATAATCTTATCCTATGACAATGGCATGGTGCATTGGTGTGATAAGATATCACTATATTGGGAATCCTCCTGTTGTGATTTACAAATTTCAGTTGGCATATTTTAGGAAGGCACTGAACTGTAGAACATCCAAACAGCGAAAGAAAGAGGGAAAGTCAGCCAGCAGGGTTTTTCTGAGCTTTTGTTGAATAGGCAACAGTCCTTTGTCCTGTCCAACTATGAATGGCATGGTAATGAGAAAGTAAAGAACAGTCAACATACCTAAAGTTTAAATTTATTTATTATTGTCACAAGTAGGCTTACATGAACACTGAAGGGAAGTTAATATAAAAATCCCCTAGTCGCCACACTCCAGCACCTATTTGTGTATACTGAGGGTGAATTTATTATGGCCAATGCATCTAACCTGTACATCTTTTGGACTGTGGGAGGAAACTGGAGCACCCAGAGAAAACCCATGCAAACACCAGGAGAATGTGCAAACTCCGTACAGACAGTGTCCCAAACTGGGAATTGAACTTGGGTCTCTGGCGCTGAGAGGCAGAAGTGCTAACCACTGTGCCACCATGCTGCCCAATCCCAAGTATCTTTAATTTGGGTGAACAGATCTGAGAAACTTTAAAGTATGTTTACAATACAAATTAATTTTACAAACCTAGTTGTGGAAACATTGTGAATAGAATAGAGTAAGAAGTCTCACAACACCATGTTAAAATCCAACAGACTTATTTGATATCATGAGCTTTCGAAGCATTGCTCCTTCATCAGATGAATGATGAAGAAGCAGCCTCACCTGATGAAGGAGCAATGCTCTGAAAGCTTCTGATTCCAAATAAACATGTTGGACTTTACCCTAGTGTTGTGAGACTACTTACTGTACTCACCCCAGTCCAATGCCAGCATCTCCACATCATGAATAAAATAAAGAAAATTGATTTTCTTTTGGGTAATTCATTATACTGCAGTCTTCTCTTTGCATCTGAGATCTGTGTCCGGTTCCAATCCAAGCAAATGAGATGAAAATCTCCTAGAACTGCTGAGGTTAAGTTGGTGAATTTTGTTTGAACAAGAGCCCTTTGCCTTCTAAATCCTCACCCAAATTCACCTCAGAAATGGGAAATGTTGGCCTCTTATATTTTAAAAATTATTTAAAAGAGATAACACCACTGTGTCAGTGAGGATTGAACAAACCTAAAGCTTTGAAATGGTTAAGAGTGTGAGAATGGGTGAATTATTAGTTGGACACTTTTTTTCTACAGGCTGAGACTTATTGCTCAGATTGAAGATATGTTTGCTGGCTGTAAGAATTCAGTCAGTCAGTGTACTGTAAGAGTTCACTATGAAGGGAATTGGGATGTTTTCAGTTCCTCATGGCCCACAACTAAAGTGGAGATGGCACATGTCAGAATGCACTTATTTACATAGGCATAGGGACAACGGGGAATTTGTAACTTCAATACAGACTATCTTTGGCTACATTTAAGTTCCAAATTGAATCACACTGACTGGGGGGGCCTCCTTCTTTTGAATTAACATGCCCACATGGCAACCTTGTGTCAAATTAACTCTTGCCATTTTTTGTGGTTTGCTCCAAGCACAGAATCAAACTGAGCTTGCCCCAAAACTTGAAAATGCCACTCGAGGTCAAAGGATGTTTGCATGGTCTCTGTCCTGCCTGCTATGATTCCCATGGTGGGCAGGATAGGAAAATTCTGCCCCATGTAGTCTGGAGGGATGTCAGAAGTTGCAGCAAGACATAGACAGGATGCAAGAATGGGTAGAGAAGTGGCAGATGGACTTCAACGCAGATAAATGTGTACTGGTACATTTTGGCAGGACCATTGGGATGAAGGAGTACATTATCAAGGGTGGGAGTCTTAGCAGTGTTGAGGAGCAGAAGGATCTTGGGGTCCGGGTCCATAGGACTCTTAAATCAGCCTCACAGGTGGAGGATGTGGTCAAGAAGGCATATGGTGTACTGGCCTTCATTAATCGAGGGATTGAGTTTAGGAGTCGAGAGGTAATGCTGCAACTTTATAAGACCCTTGTCAGACCCCGTGTGCAGTTCTGGTCACCTCCCTACAGGAAGGGTGTAGAAGCTATTGAGAGGGTGCAGAAGAGATTTACAAGGATGTTGCCTGGATTGGGAGGCATGCCCTATGAAGATAAGTTGAGGGAGCTGGGTCTCTTCTCCCTGGAGAGATGAAGGTTGAGAGGCGACCTGATAGAGGTTTATAAAATGTTGAGAGGAATAAATAGGGTGGATTCTTGGAGGCTATTTCCCAGAGCTGAAATGGTCGCTATGAGAGGACACAGGTTTAAGGTGCTGGTCAGCAAGTACAGAGGAGATGTTAGGAGTAAGTTTTTCACTCAGAGGGTGGTGAATGAATGGAATCGGCTGCCATCGATGATGGTGGAGGTGAACTCGCTGGGGTTTTTTTAAAAGACTTCTGGATGAGTACATGGGGTTAAATGGGATTGGAGGTTACAGATAGTTCTATGGTCTCGTAGATATGGGTGTGATTGGCGTAACTTGTGGGCCGAAGGGCCTGTTTCTGTTGTAGTGTTCTATGTACTATATCTCCAAGTGTGCAGTTCAACAAAGAGAACTGACAATACCAGTTATCTTGAAGTTCAGTATGAAAGGCACCATCTATTGTCCATTGTGCAGCCATGTCTTTGGTTTTCCAAACTATTCTGGTTGGCATTATCAGTGTTGGCCATCTGACCAAAACCAGCTGGAGTTAATGAGTTTTGATCCAAAGACCCAGAAATGACCAGGGCAATTTGCAGAAGACATTGAAAGTGACAGCAGCTGCAGAAAAGGCACTATCATCTTTGCCTTTTAAGAACCTGGAAGCTGTAAGAATATAAAAATGTGGCAACCTGATTCCTAAATCCAAGTCCACCTGTAAAGAATGTGGACCCTTTGATGGAAAAGCCACAAATGTCTAACCTGCTGAACATTCATCTCATCAAGAAAATTTTACCGCAACTCTGAAATACAACTCTGGTGATTTGAACATATTAAATCCTTCAGGTGCAGAAAGCCATCGTCAACCAACTCATAGAGACTTTTTCTACAAAGAGACAGACACATGACTGATGAGTTATTCTTTTGTTTGCAAATTGCAAAAATGCTTTATTCTCTTTAACTGTATTTTTTTCTTTGAATGCTTGTGTGTTCTCGCGTGCAAACCTGATTGTTTGAAGTTGTGTTTAGGTTCCAGGTTATTATGCGAATAAACAATCATCTTTACTTCTGACCACACAAAAACCTGTGTTGGTGATTTAAATTGCCCGCATGCTAATAAGGGTTTATTAAACACAAACATCTCTTTCCAAAAGTTCTGCTGATTATGGACAGTAAGGGAAAGAAATTGGGCTTTCAGCATACCTAACTTCCCCCTGTCCATAACAGAATGTGAAGCACTATGTTTTAGATTTGTCAGCTTGTCAGGGAGATTGAATTAGGCACCTGACAAGTGTACTTTTTTTTATTTATGTCTGAAAACAAGTAGAGAATGATCCTTTGACTTCTGGTGGAAGTATACTGACCTGAAAGAGTGGGCGGGATTTTATGGTCTCGCTTGTCCTAAACCATAAAATCCTATCCATTGTCAACCCCTTGTCTGCTCCAATTTCCATGGTAGTTAGGATGGTAAAATTCCAGCCATTAATTTTTTCTCTCTTCACAGATGCAATTTCTGATTTTGTTTCAGATTTTCAACGACTGCAATATTTCGCTTTTGTTTGTGATTTCTATTGTTTTTTTTCAAAAAGCAGTACAAATTTTGTATTTTGATACAGTAAATTCCATAGTTAGGGAATGCAAGTTTATTCTCTAATACTAATAACCACGTGTCAGTTTGTAAATTCTCGAATTCTTGTAATTCAGATCAGAATTAATAACTGTAAAGTAACTGGATAAACTATCTATAAAATCTGCAGAAATTGGAGCAACTTTACTAATCTCACTTGCAAAGGCAATGAAAAGAAACTTCTTCAGAATGAAAAAGTTAGTCAGTAATGGAAGGATACTAATTGTGTTGCCAAAGCAAGGGGAAGAACTGCCCACTCTGTCTGACAAAACTCAATACATCTATATGTACTGAATGATATCTGGAGAATAATTCTGTTTCTAATGGAGTGTTTTAATCTTCTTGACAAAGACTAGAACCCACAAGTGCAGATTCTGCACAACAAAATTTATTGAAATAGTTCAGGAATCCTTCCTTACCTGAACTATTTCAAGGGTATTTGTTTCATAGAAACAAACAGCGCAGAAGAGGCCCTTCAACCTATCGAGTCCACGCCGACACACGAGAAACAGCTGAACTCCCACTTAATCCCACCTACCAGCATTTGGCCTGTAGCTTTGAATGTTATGATGTGCCAAGCACTCATCCAGCTACTTTACCGTCCTCTCAGGCAGTGCATTCCAGACTGTCACCACCCTCTGGGTAAAAATGTTTTTCCTCACAGCTTCCCTAAACCTGCTCCCCCTCACCTTGAACCTATGTCCCTTCGCGATTGACCTTTCAACTATGGGGAATAGCTGTTCCTTATCCACTCTGTCCATGTCCCCCATAATATTAGCACACCTCAATCAGGATGTCCTTCAGTCTCCTCTGCTCCAATGAAAATAACATAAACCTACCTAACCTGTCTTCATAATGTAAATGTTCCACCCAGGCAGCATCCTGCTGAATCTCCTCTGCACTCCCTCCAGTGCAATCACATCCTTCCTATAATGTGGCGACCAGAACTGCACACAGTACTCTAGCTGTGGCCTCACCAAAGTTCTGTACAACTCCTCCATGACTTCTCAGCTTTTGTAATCTATGCCTCAATTGATAAAGGCAAGTGTCCCATATGCCTTTTTCACCACCCGACTAACATGCCCTTCTGTCTTTAGAGATTGATTGCAGATGACAACAAATCAGATAGTGTTCAATGACACTGACTGATATATAATAATTAAAAGAAGCCTGTACAGGCTAGATCAGTGGAAAAAAGAAGTGACAGATGAAGTCCGATGTATACAAGTGCATTGTTATGAGACTTGGCAGAAAGAAAATGCCAATACACAATATACAATAAAGGAAAACATACTCCAGGGAGCAGGAAAGAAATGTAGGGATTTTGGTGGATATCTTTTCATTGACCATCAATAAAGTGCCGCCAATGAAGTAAATAAAATATCAGGATATATAACTAGGAACTGCGACTTATGAAGAAGTAATTTTAAAATTAGTTCTGGCCTTTGTGATGTCATATATTACAGGTAAAATGTAGAATTAATAGAATGAGTTCAGAGGAGAGATTTACCAGGCTAATTCTAGAATTTGGAGCTATTCTCTATTTGAAATGTAACTCACTGGAGAAGACAAATATCAACTGAAACTTGGATTTAAGGTTTGTTGGCTATGGAGAATTGGAATCCAGAAATATATGTTCTGTCAGGTGCAGATTTCAAGAACAAAGGTCACGGTGAAAGGAACATCTAATTAGATGGTGTTTATCTTTTGGAATGAATTATTTGTAGGGGTGACGGAACAGGAAGACATGACAAGTCTTAAAGAATGTTTGGAAAGATCCCTGTTAGCAAATGTAGGAGAGTTAATTCTACAAGTTACTAAGAGGTTTCAAAAAATAACCTAAATGGACTGATGGCATTTATTTGCTCAAAGCAATCTTGTGTTACACTTGATCTGCCCCAAGTTAAAGAAATAGGTTAGCTTGCAAATAGAGAAGGATTGTAGACAGTGTAAGAGTGAGAATAGATGGGTGATGGAGAAGGGGGGCACTAAGACCAAAAGTTTGAGATGTGTCTATTTTAATGCCAGGAATGTGGTGAATAAAGTGGATGAGCTTAGAGCATGGATCGCTGCTTGGAAATGTGATGTGGTGGCCATTACAGAGACTTGGACGTCTCAAGGACAGGACTGGATACTTCTGGTGCCGGGTTTCAGAAAGGACAGGGAGGGAGGCAAAAGAGGGGAGGGAGAGTGGCACTATTGATCAGGAATGGTGTCACAGCTGAAGAGGAGGTGGACGCCATGGAGGGATTGTCTACGGAGTCTCTGAGGGTGGAAGTTCGGAACAGGAAAGGATCGATAACTTTGCTGGCTGTTTTGTACAGGCTATTCAATAGTAATAGGGACATTGATGAGCAGATAGGGAAACAGATCCTGGAGAGATGTAGTAATAACAGAGTTGTCGTGATGAGAGACTTTAATTTCCCCAATATCAATTGGAATATCCCTAGGGTAAAGGGTTTAGATGGGAAGGAGTTTGTTAGGTGTGTTTAGGAGGGTTTCCTGACACAGTATGTGGATGAGCCTACAAGAGGAGAAGCTGTTCTCATAGAACATAGAGCATTACAGCGCAGAACAGGCCCTTCGGCCTTTGATGTTGCGCCGACCAATTAAGGAAAAGCAATGACCCTCTAACCTAAACCATTCCCTTTTCATCCATAAACTTATCTACTAACCTCTTAAATGCCGCCAAACTTGGCGCATCTACAACTGCAGCAGGCAAGGCATTCCATACCCTTACCACCCTCTGGGTAAAGAACCTACCTCTGACATCCGTCCTATAACTACCACCCCTTAATTTAAAGCTATGTCCCCTCATGCGAGCTTTCTCCATCCTAGGAAAAAGGCTATCACTGTCCACCCTATCTAAATCTCTAATCATCTTATATGTTTCAATAAGGTCTCCTCTTAGCCGCCTTCTTTCTAACGAAAACAACCTCAAATCCCTCAGCCTCTCCTCATAAGACCTGCCCTCCATGCCAGGCAACATCCTGGTAAACCTCCTCTGTACCCTCTCCAATGCCTCCACATCTTTCTTATAATGCGGGGACCAGAACTGCACACAATACTCCAAGTGCGGCCGCACTGGAGTTTTGTACAGTTGCAACATGACGTTGCGGCTCCGAAATTCAATCCCACTACCAATAAAAGCCAAGACTCCGTATGCCTTCTTAACAACCTTATCGACTTGATTGCCAACTTTCAGGGATCTATGCACATATACACCAAGATCCCTCTGTTCATCAACACTATTAAGAGTGCTACCATTAGCCCTATACTCTACACATTTGTTATTCCTGCCAAAGTGAATTACCTCACACTTTTCCACATTAAACTCCATTTGCCATCTCTCGGCCCAGCTCTGCAACTTGTCCAAGTCTCTCTGCAAACTATAACACCCTCTTCACTATCTACCACTCCACCGACTTTAGTGTCATCCGCAAACTTACTAATCCATCCTTCAATACCCTCATCCAGATCATTTATAAAAATTACAAACAGCAGTGGCCCCAAAACAGATCCCTGAGGTATACCACTTGTAACCGAACTCCATGATGAATAATTTCCATCAACCACCACCCTCTGTCTTCTATCAGCTAGCCAATTCCTGATCCATTTAGCGAAATCACCCTATCTGGTTCTCGATCTGGTACTGGCTAATGAACCTAGACAGGTGTCGGATCTCTCAGTGGGAGAACATCTTGGGGATAGCAATCATAACTCTATCTCCTTTATGCTAGCATTGAGAAGAGATAGGATCAGGCAAGTTAGGAACGTGTTTACCTGGAGTAAGGGGAAGTATGAAGCCATCAGGAAGGAAATTAGATGAGTAAATTGGAAGGAGGTATTCTTGGGAAAAAGTACCGAAGTACAGTGGCAGATTTTCAAGGAACGTTTGTCTAAAGTTCTACACGACAACATTCCAGTGAGACAGGGAGGTTTTGGTAGGTTACGGGAACAGTGGTGCACGAAAGTTGTAATGAACCTTTTCAAAAAAACAGTAAAGCATACAAAAGGTTCAGAAAGCTGGGAGATATTAGGGATCTAGAGAAGTATATGGCTTGTAGAAAGGATCTTAAGAAGGAAATTAGGAGAGCCAGAAGGGGTCACGAGAAATCCTTGGCAGGTAAGATTAAGGAGAACCCTAAGGCATTCTACAAATATGTGAAGACTAAAAGAAGAGATGTAAAGCAATAGGAACTATAAAATATGAAGATGGGAAAGTTTGTACAGAACCGGTAGAAGTAGCAGAAGTGCTTGATGAATATTTTACCTCAGTATTTACAATGGAAAGGATCTGGATGGTTGTACTGCAGGTTTGTGGTGGATTGAAAAAATTGAGTATGTGGACATTAATAAAGAGGATGTGTTGGAAGTTTTTGAATAGCATCAAGATAAATAAATTGCCAGGACTGGATGGGATGTACCCCAGGTGACTGTGGGAGGCCAGGGAGGAGATTGCAGAACCTCTGGCAATGATCTTTATGTTGTCGATGGAGTCGGGAGAGGTTCCAAACGACTGGAGGATTGCGAATGTGGTTCTTATATTCAAGAAAGTTAATAAGGATAGCCCAGGAAATTACCAACCAGTGAATCTAACCTCAATGGTTGGTAAGTTGATGGAGAAGATTCTGAGGAACAGGATTTATGAACATTTAGAGAAGTTTAGTCTGCTCAATAGTAGTCATCAAGGCTTTGTCAAAGGCAGACTGTGCCTTATGAGCCTGGTTGAGTTCTTTGAAAATGTGACTAAATAGATTGACAAAGGAAGAGCGGTAGATATGATTTGTATGAACTTCAGCGAGGTGTTCAAAAAGGACCCCATGCAAGACTTGAGAAAGTGACAGGGCATGGGATCCAAGAGGCCTTGTGGATCCAGAACTGGCTTGCCGCAGAAGGCAGATAATGGTTGTAGATGGGTCTTTTTCTGCATAGAGATCCATCACCAGTGGATTGCCCCAGGGATCTGTTCTGGGACCCTTGCTGTTTATAATTTTCATAAATGACCTGGCTGAGGAAGTGGAGGGATGAGTTGGTAAATTTGCTGATGATACGAAAGTTGGCAGTGTTGTAGAAGGTTTGGAGGGATGTCAGAAGTTGCAGCATGACATAGATAGGATGCAAGGCTGGGTGGAGAAGTGGCAGATGGACTTCAACCCGGATAAATGTATAGTGGCCCATTTTGGCAGGTCAAATGGGATGAAGCAGTATAATATCAAGGGTAAGACTCTTAGCAGTGTAGAGGATCACAAGGATCTTAGGGTCTGGGTCCATAGGACTCTTAAATTGGCCTGGCAGGTAGACGATGTGGTTAAGAAGGCATATGGTGTACTGGCCTTCATCAGTTGAGGGATTGAGTTTAGGAGTCGGGAGATAATGCTGCAGCTTTATAAAACCCTAGTCAGACCCCTCTTGGAGTACTGTGCTCAGTTCTTATCGCCTCATTATAGGAGGCATGTGGAAGCTATTGAAAAGGTGCAGAGGAGATTTACAAGGATGTTGCCTGGATTGGGTAGCATGCCTTATAAGGATAGGTTGAGGGAGCTTGGTCTTTTCTCCTTAGAGAGACGAAGGATGAGAGGTGACCTGATAACAGTGTATAAGATGTTGAGAGGTACAGATCGGATGGATTCTCAGAGGCTTTTTCCTAGGGCTGGAATGGTTGCTACGAGAGAACACAGGTTTAAGGTGCTGGGGAGTAGGTACAGAGGAGATATCAGGGGTAAGTTTTTCACTCAGAGGATAGTGGGTGAGTGGAATCAGCTGCCGTTGATGGCAGTGGAGGCAAATTCGATAGGGTCTTTTAAGAGACTTCTGGATGAGTACATGGGACTTAATAGAATTGAGGGTTACAGATAAGCCTTGTAGGTAGGGATAGCATTGGCGCAACTTGTGGGCCAAAGGGCCTGTTTGTGCTATGGTTTTTCTATGTTCTATGTTCTAAATGTGCCTTAACTCATTGATTGACATTTGACATTCTTCTAAAGAACATACTCCTTTAAAAAGATACTCAATTACCAAGTGTTGATTTTCAGTTAAATATCATATTAACACACATATCAAATGCCTCAAATTTGATTGTTCATCAGAGGAAGGGACTTTAAAAAATGACCTGTATGCTTTTTACCATCATCAGATGTTTCAAAACGCTTTACAATCAGCGAAGTACTTTGGAAATATAGCCACTGATGTAATTTAGGAAACGAGGCAACCAATTTATGCGCAGAAAGTTTCCCCAAGCAGCAAATTGATAATGACCAGATAATCTAGTTACATTCCATAAAGGCTGCTTGACCAACCAACTGTGTTTCTCTGCTTAAAAACAGCCCAGCCTATAAGTAAGTTGATATAGGCATGATGTTTGCTTTGGTCTTGCAACTTACCAATCAATCTTATGACTGAGAGGTTTGCTCATTAAGAAAGGTGTAAATCAGAGTGTGGAGGTGGAAGGTTTGCCGCCTTGAAGGACTTAGTAAACCAGTGGGTTCTTACAGCAAACCACATATATTTTGTACCTACGCAAGTAACTTTCATGGGTAAAGGTGACAGTGCTCTAATAACTACATAATCCTCATCTTTCTTACATGTATATCATATTAGCTATATACTATTCATTCATCTATATATCTATATTGTATATACACCTGTCGATATATTGTTTTATATTTCTCTTTGTGTCTGTCTTTATGTTTATCTATTTCGATACATATTTTTCCATTCAGATCTTGAATTTACTATTCATTTTGCTGTTTGCATTTTTAATAAGTAAATTTAAGTTTATTTTTTTATTAGTGTCACAAAGTAGATTTACATTAATACTACAATGAAGTTACTGTGAAAGTCCCCGAGTCACCACACTCTGGCTCCTGTTCAGGTACACTGAGGGAGAATTTAGCATGGCCAATGCACTTAACCAGCATGTCTTTCAGACTGTTTGAGGAAATTGGAGCACCCAGGGGAAACCCAGATAGACACAGGGAGGATGTGCAGACTCCACTCAGCGACCAAAGGCTGTAGTTGAACCCAGGTCCTTGGCGCTGTGAGGCTGCAGTGCTAACCATTGTCCCTAACTTGGGACTTTAAGGCATTGGATTCTTTGTAAATTAGCTATGTAAGACCTCTGAAAGATAGCACTTGAGGCTGAAGTATTACACCCATCTTTATCTCCTACTCTTGATTTGCACTTCTCGTGAAAAAGAATTTGACTGAACTAGTTTTTGACCTTCAAGATTGCATTTGTGTGGTTTGCACACTTCTACAGGACATTTCATCTTGGCCAAATGAGGTAGTATTCAAAACCAGAATGGATCACCCACACCATCCTAGGTCACCCACAACTGCAGGGGAGTTCAATTGACCATTGAGCTATTTAATAGTTATGAACAAATCACACTCTTGGTATTGATCTTGAAAGGTTGAAAAGACTCTGAAGTTTAAGCACAGTGAGGACATTGAGTAAATATTTATCGAAGTGAAATAGCTGCATCCATTATTTGTTGAAACTTGTTTTCATAAATGTAAATTTAATGTTGCTTAACCTTGCTTACAGGGTTGTTTTTTGTGAATGTGTTACCCTTTAAGGAAAAGACTGTATTCTCTTGGGGCTATTTTTCAGAGCATTATGTTACTGACTGGAAACAGGATGGTACTGGGAACAATAGTAGTTGCACCCAGATTTAACTGGTTGTTAACAGGCCCAAGTTACATGTTTCAAGATGATGCTGAAGTACAACATTGGCATCAACTCCTGGGGAGATGATGGCCTAGTAATATTATCGCTAGATTATTATTTCAAAAGCTCAGTTAAATATTCTGGGACCCAAGCATGCCCACATTTGGCTCATATCCCTCTATTACCCATGTAACTATCTAAATGCTTTTGAAAAAAATAAAATCATACCTGCCTCTACTACTACCTCTCACAGCTTGTTCCAGACACTCACCACCTTCTGTAAGAAAAAATTGCTCCTCTGGACACTTTCGTATCTCTCCCCTCTCACCTTAAGCCTATGCCGTCTAGTTTTATACTCCCCAAGTTTTCGGAAAAGATATTGACTATCTACCTTGACCCTCATTATTTTATACACCTCTATAAGGTCGCCCCTCAGCCTCCTATGCTCCAGAGAAAGAGGTCCCTTTCAGCCTGTCCTTATAACTCAATCCATCAAGTCCTGATAACATCCTAATAAGTCTTTTCTGTACTCTTTCTAGAGAATATCCTTTCTCTAATAGGGTGACCGGAATTGCACGCAGAATTCCAAATGTGGCCTTACCAATGTTTTGTACAACTTCAACAAAATGTCCCAGCTCTGTATTTGATATTTTGACCAATGAAACCAAGCATGCCGAATGTCTTTTTCACCGTTCTGTCCACCTGTGACTCCACTTTCAAGGAGCTATGAACATGTACCCTTCGATCTCTTTGTCCTGTAACTCTTCCCCGCACCCTACCACTGAGTAAGTCCTGTCCTGGTTCAATCTACCAAAATGCATTACCTCACATTTGCATAGATTAAACTGCTGCAATTGGAGATAATCTACCTCGCTGTCCACCATGTCACCAATCTTG
Source organism: Sphyrna mokarran (assembly GCA_024679065.1). NCBI lineage: Eukaryota > Metazoa > Chordata > Chondrichthyes > Carcharhiniformes > Carcharhinidae > Sphyrna > Sphyrna mokarran. Next base: position 28,328,893 of record JAGIQG010000009.1, read on the forward strand.
GTGTCATCTGCAAACTTACTAATCATGTCCTCTATATTCTCATCCAAATCATTAATATAAATGACAAATAATAGTGGATCCAGCACTGATCCCTGAGGCACTCCGCTGGTCACAAGCCTCCAGTTTGAAAAACAACTCTCTACAACCACCCTGTGGCTTCTGTCAAAAAGCTAATTTTGTATCTATTTAGATATCTCACACTGGATCCCGTGAGATTTAACTTTACGCAACAACCTATCATGTGGTACCATGTCAAAAGTCTTGCTAAAGTCCATGTACACAACATCAACTGCACTACCCTCATTTGCCTTCTTGGTTACCCCTTCAAAAAACTCAATCAAATTTGTGATTTGTGTTTAACATTCTTAGCCATAAGACATTGCCTCCAATGGTTCAATACTCTCTCTTCATTCTATAGGAATGTCAGTCAAAATTATGTACTGAAGTCCTGGGGTGGAGATCGCAATGCATTACTTTCTGACCTGGAGGCAAACCTAACAAAGTGTGACATCCTAAGTTTTGCACAGATACACAAGTAGACTACAGGACAAAGAGGGGGATGTGCGGGGCAGGTTGTGTACTTGAGAGCTGTACCTGTGTGAATGGACAATAAGTACAAAAAAACAAAACGCTGTAAAATATTCATGACCTTGTATCTCCCCAGGCTGCAGTGACATACAGACAGACTGATATGAAAGACAAATGCCTGGCTTTCATCGAGAGCCACACCAAAGTGAGTACTGGAAAAGGTCAACATACATACCAATTGTATGGCTTGTTTTTCAGAGGGATTTTTTTCCTATTGAATTAATTATTGATTTTGCTGCTGGATGAATCAATTGAAAGCAAACTCAGGTCACACCTGAACCCACTCATGCAGATTGAAGTATTGCTAAAGCATGGAGTTCATTGAGCTTGAGAATTACGTGTATCAGTTGGAAATGAATTTGATGCAGGTTGGGTTACAGCAACAGGCCACATATCAGCAAAGTATTTAACAAAGCAATTACTGTCTAATTTACAATTGACAATTGTGAAACCTGGTTGCTGCTTTTTCCAGGATGAGGGAACAACAAAATGCTGTTTAGGCAGCAGGTATGTGGTAGATTGTGTGGAAATTAATCAGTTCTACTGATCCGAATAAATAGGGGAGAATTCTGCTGCCTCAGTTCCATTTTTGAAACATTTTATTCATTTGATGAAGAAAAATTTCAGGGGAATTGCAGCACAGTGGCTGGCACTGCTGCCTCACAGTACCAGAGACCCGGGTTCAGTTTCTGGCATAGGTCACTGCCTATGTGGAGTCTGCATGGTCTTCCCCTGTGTCTGCGTATGTTTCCTCTGGGTGCTCTAGTTTTCTTCCACACTCCAAAGATGTGCAGATTAGATAGATTGGCCATGCTAAATTGCCTCTTAGCATCAGGATTAACAGGGTAAATACATGAGGTTACAGAGATAGGGCCGTGATGGGATTGGTATCAGTGCCGGCTCAATGGGCTGAATGGCCTCCTTTTGCACTATAGGGCTTCTATGATTCTATCATCAGTTTGGAGTAAATATGCAGGTGCAATTGAACCCATCCCCTCCAGAAACATCACGGGCAGTATGTGTTTCTGATTGCTATTGGCTCTATGTTACAGATTTAAATCCTCACCTTTGTATTTGAATTTCTTCTTGACGCTTCTCCATTTACTTGTACCACCTCCCACAATGTTATGTGGGACCTTCCATCCTTCCATCCCTGAAACTCTGTGTGATTGAACATCTCTTCCTTCTTTCCTCATATCACCACTGGCAAAGTATTCGACCACCTAATGCTCAATTTGGAATTCTCTTCTTAAATCTTACTGCTGCTTTCATTCAGCGAAAGCCTCTTTAAACTTGCTTCCTCTACTGATTTGGACACTTGATGTCGATCACTCTGCTCACCCTCTGTCTATCCGGAAACAACTTGGTATGGAAAAGCTGCTATAATGTGTAGGCTTTGACAACACCATGAGCTTTATTATCATTCAGTAACATTCGAGCATAAGAGTTTTGGTTCAACGAATGCCTTTTCCCGATTTTCTTCTCTTGTTTTCTCTGTGTTGGCTGATTGTTGGATTTTAGTGTCCCACAGAAACATAGAATCCCTACAGAAGGAGGCCATTCAACCCACCAATTTGGCACTGACTTTCTGAAAGAACATCTTACCAAGGCTCAGCCCTCCCCCCCAACTCCCTGCCCTATCCTGTAACTCCACACTTTTACCATGGCTAATCCACCTAACCTCCACTTCTTTGGATACCAAAAAGCAATTTAGCATGACTAACCCACTTAACCTACACACCTTTGGAATGTGAAAGGAGGAAACTCATGCAGATGTGGGTAGAATGTGTAAACTCCACCAGGTCAGTGACCACTGTGCCATCCATTCCTACCTGATAGCTTTTTTGCTATGAGTCTTGAATTTAAAGGGCTTATTCTGATCCTGTTTGTGTGGTGAAAACTGGATAAGCAGAAAGTCAAAATTACTTGTCCTTACTGATCCAGCTGCCTTTTAAAAAAATAGTGGGATCCTTCTTTAAATATGCAGATTGGGCTCCAGCGATGGCAGTACAGCTGATGTACTTTCAACCTGAGGGTGTCACAGAAGTCACGGGGTCTTGCCTGCAATATCTACCTTGTGGCAAAAGGAACTGGGGTGAAAAATCTCAGATAGGTGAGTTAATGTTAATTTTTCTCCTATGGGTAAAGAGGAAAAGGAGTTCAGGTTGTCTTCTGACTAACCTCTCGCCCCATCCTTTTTAGACCTTCAGATGGCAGTGTCAAGCAAGAGACTTCTGGCCTCTTGCAGATGGGGTCATGGAGCCAAGATCACCATGGCGTCAGGTTTGCTAAGGGCTGGGTCCTGCCCCCTGAATTGACACTGGAGGTTAAAATTAACCTTGAACTTTCAGCAAGCTATTTACCAGTACTTCATAGCTGCACAATGTAATACTGTCACAATGTAATACTGCCATATATATACATATGTAGATGAAGGTAGAGTAGTTGATGTCATATACATGGATTTTAGTAAGGCATTTGATAAGGTTCCCTATGGTAGGCTCATGAAGAAAGTAAGGGGGTGTGGGATAGAAGGAAATTTGGCCGAGTGGGTAAGTAACTGGCTGTCTCGTGGAAGTCAGAGGGTGGTGGTGGAGGGAAAATTTTCAGACTGGAGGCCAGTTACAAGCAGTGTTCCACAGGAATCAGTGCTCGGTCCTCTGCTATTTGTGATTTTTATCAATGACTTGGAAGAGGGAACTGAAGAGTGGGTTAGTAAATTTGCTGATGACACCAAGGTTGGTGGAGTAGTGGATGAGAATGGAGGGCTCTTGTAGGTTGCAAAGAGACATTATAGAATGCAGAGTTGGGCAGAAAAGTGGCAGATGGAGTTTAACCGTGATAAGTGCAAGGTGATTCATTTTGGTAGGGCAAACTTGAATGTGAATTACGGGGTCAGCGGCAGGGTTCTGAGGAATGTGGAGGAACAAAGAAATCTTGGAGCCCATATCCACACATCTCTGAAGCTTGCCACTCAAGTGGATAGAGCCCTGAAGAAGGCTTATTGTGTGTTAATGTTTATTAATGGGAATTTGAGTTTAAGAGCTGTGGGGTTATGCTGCAACTATACCAGACCTTTATAAGACCACATTTGGAATATTGTGTTCAGTTCTGGTCATCTCACTGTAAGATGGATGTAGAAACATTGGAGAAAGTGCAGAGGAGCTTTACCAAGGTTCTGCCAGGTTTGAAGGGTAGGTCTTATGAGGAAAGGTTGAGGGAGCTGGGGCTTTTCTTTTTGGAGCGGAGGAGAATGAGAGGTGACTTAATAGACGTTTATAAGATGATGAGGGGAATAGATAGAGTGAACATGCAGAGACTATTTTGGGTGGATATAGCTATTACTAGGGGGCATAACTATAAGGTTCATGGTGGGAGATAGAGGAGGGATGTCCAAGATAGATTCTTTACTCAGAGAGTAGTTAGGGTGTGGAATATACTGCCTGCTGTGATAATGGAGTTGGACACTTTAGGAATTTTCAAGCGGTTATTGGATAGGCACATGGAGCACACCAGAATGATAGAAAGTGGATAGTTTGATCTTGGGTTTGGATGTAGCTTGGCACAACATCAAGGGCCGAAGATCCTGTACTGTTCTATGTTCTATATACATTTTTCAGAAGGAAGCAGCAGACTGGAATTCCTAGTTGATTTTCTGCCTAGTCCAGAACCAACTGAAATACTCCCAAAATAGAATCATGGAATCCCTACAGTGCAGATGGAGGCCAGTCAGCCCATCGAGCTTGCAACAACAACAATTCCACCCAGGTCTTATCCCCATAACCTCATGTATTTAACCTGCAAGTCCCCCTAGCACCAAGGGGCAATTTAGCACAGCCAATCAACCTAACCTGCACACATTTGGACCATCGGAAGAAACCAGAACACCCGGAAGAAAACCATGCAGATACGGGGAGAATGTGCAAACACCACACGAGGCTGGAATTGAAACCAGGGCACTGGTGTTGTGAGGCAGCTGTCAGCCACTGTGCCACCATGTCATGCTATAGACCAAGACTTGAAATGTCACATTCTGCAAGAGTCAGTGAATAAACTCGGAACCATCCCAAAAGAGACAGATTTTAATGCTGTTTTTGTTTTCGGCACATCGTTCTTGCCCTGTATGAATGTTCCACGGATTTTTGTGGTTTTAGAGAATTCTCTGTGTAGAGAATTCAATGAAATAAGTATACTGGTCTTTTTAGTTTTGATGTCATTTGACAAATGTTATTTATGCAGACCAATCTGACAAGTAGGAAAATACCACCTAGTTCATCGAGCCTGACCCATGTGCATGTGGGCTGGAGCCTCAAGACTAGATATTTCCTAACCACTGTCCCACATAAATGCAAGTAAATTATGATGAATGCATATTTGAGCATGGAGAGAGAAAAGACATTTTTGCATGAACCGGTTGTTTAGCAAATCTCACTGGGAAGTGGCAGTTGAACACCAGGTCCACGTTTACACTGTTTAATAACGGCTTCCTTATCCCTGCAGCAAAATCATAACCCACAAAAATGTAAATCTACAGTCCTGCTGCTAGGAGAAGGGGTGTGACTCTGCCAGACACAAATGAAACAAATATGAGCTTAAAAATCCCTAGAGGGAGTATGAAAGTGAGAGGCCTTCAGCTGTTACACTAATCCTGATCCATGGAACGCAAAGAATGGGATCATTGTATCAGCAAGTCATCCTGTTAAACTTGTGTTATTTCCGTCTGCACGCTTGAGCTACTGGATGTGACTAATTGCTTCCTCCTGCCTGATTATTGCACTAAGAATAACTCATTCAGACTGATCTTTCGTGACCTTTGTCACACGACAGTATGAAGTAAAACAAAAGCTTGAGTGGGGGAAGTTGCCAGACATTGGGGGCTTGATTAGCATTTCCCTGTCCATCTCATTTGTCTTCCTGTCAATTTTTCAATTTGAAATGTATTTTAAAAGTGTTTTTAGAAGTAGCATTTTTGATTACAGCACATTGGTTTTGGATTGAGGTCATTACCTATTATGAAATTGAACAGCAAGACTGTAATGTGTCAACAAGCTTTTGAAAACCCTCAGATATTTCTGCTCTCCTCTAATTCTGGCCTCTTGTGCATCCTGAATTTTAATTGTTCTTCTGGTGGTAGCTGTGCTTTCCATTGCCTCGGCTCCAGACTCTAATTTTCCCTAAGTACACTTCGCCCCCTCTCTTTCTTCTTTTAAGACACTTATTAAAACCTACCTCTGTGATCAAACATTTCGTCAACAGGCCTAGTATGTGGCTTGGTGTCAAATTTTGTTTTATAATGCGGCTGTGAAGTGCTGTGGAATGTTTCATTCTGTTAAAGTTGCTATAAATACAAGTTATTGATGATGTTGTTAAACATGGGTCTATAAATTCGAGCACTCTGTTCTGACTTTGGGTGGATGGCAGTCCAGTATGCAGGGGTGGTGCATGTGAAGCCCACTGCCCATCAAACTGACACATGGATATCCTACATGTGGGTAAAAACTCCATTGTCTGTGCGGAGTCTGCACATTCTCCCTGTGTCTGCGTGGGTTTCCTCTGGGTGCCCTGGTTTTCTCCCACAGTCCAAAACCATACTGGTTAGGTGTATTGACCATGCAAAATTCTTTTTCAATGTACTCGAACAGGCACTGCAATAACTGCATTGCAGTGTTAATGTTAGCCTACTTGTGACAGTAATGAATAAAATAAATCATAATATTTAAATGTATCCTAAGCTAGTTTCAGGACCGTGTATGAAATTAGTCTGTCCCACCATCATAAGATAAACCTTTCCAGAAAATCATGGCACTGACCTGCATTAGTACGTATCCTCAGTAAGTAGTCTCACAACACCAAGTTAAAGTCCAGCAGGTTTATTTGGTAGCACGAGCTTTCAGAGTGCCACTGTTTCATCAGATGAGTGAGATGAAGGAGTGGCTCTCCAAAATCTCGTGCTACCAAATAACCAGTTGAACTTTAACTTGATGTTGTGAGACAACTTACTGTGCCTACCCGAGTCCAACGCCAGCAGCTCCATATCATAGTACATATCCTAGTTGGTGGTTTGACCTGTTACGTTGCTTTTTGATCTGGGCAATTATCTCTGTTATCCACTGAATTATGAGTTCTGGGAAATATGTTTTTCAGGTATCGAACTGGTTGACTATCTCGCAAATATTTTGTTTCCTCTGTGAGTGTTAGGTTAAGCCTGTCTTTGGCCATTGCAGTAGGAGAAGGCAGGTTGCCGCCCTGAGAGAGAATCACAGGAGCCTGTTCCATGGTGTCATTGCCATTCTCCTGACATTGCAGTTTATCACTCTTACTGCCTTGGGCGGCACGGTGGCACTGCTGCTTCATAGCGCCACAGACTTGGGTTCAAGACTTAGGTTCAACTCTGGCCTTGGGTCACTGCCTGTGTGGAGTTTACATAAGAACATAAGAAATAGGAGCAGGAGTAGGCCATCTAGCTCTTCAAGCCTGCCCCGCCATTCAGTATGATCATGGCTGATCTGAAGTGGATCACTTCCACTTACCTGCCTGCTCCCCATAACCCTTAATTCCCTTATCAGAAATCTATCTACCTGTGACTTAAACATATTCGATGAGACAGAGAATTCCAGAGATTCACTGCCCTCTGAGAGAAGAAGTTCCTCCTCAACTCTGTTCTAAACTGCCTGACCCCTCCAACCCCGTGTTCTCCCCTTGTTTGTGTGGGTTTCTTCCAGGTGCTCCAGTTTCCTCCCACAGTCCAAAGATGTGCGAATTAGGTTGATTGGCCATGCTAAATTAGTCCTTAATGTCAGGAGGATTAGTGGGGTAAACACATGGGGTTAAGGGGATAGTGTCTGGGTGGGGTTGTTGTTGGTGCAGACTCGATGGGCTGAATGGCTTTCCCCTGCACTGTAGAGATTCCCTGACTCTATGCTGTGCGCAGAAGTGAAGTGATAGCTTTGAGGTCCCTATTCATACACACTGTCTTTTCTATCCAACGTACTTGGAGCTATACAATAGGCATTGACCTCAGAGACATACCTCTCCTAAATCTCAATGTATTGGTTGTTGAAGGGCTTTATAATGTTGTGTAGACCAAGCTCAATCTGCCTTAATACTGAGTTAATTTTAGTGCTATTTTTTTAAGAGTTTAATAATTGGCCTGTCTGTTTACAAAGTAGGCAGTGAGAAAGCAGTCAGGACTGTTACTCCAGATTGCCATCTAGAGATCTAGTCGGAAAAGTGCGCATGCTGGTAATGGTGAGAACAAATCTGCCTTTGGCTCAATGGCCTCTGTAGTTGAATATCCAATCGCCCTAGATATTCTCTAGAATAAAAGAGAGAGGACAAAGAAAAAGAAGGAACTTGCATTAAAATAATACCTCTCATGACTTTCAGACATCCCAAAACACTTCACAGCCAATAAAGCACTTTTGAATAATCAGCATTCGTGCAATTTAGGGAAGCAAGCCATGCTTATAGCCCCAGGCTTCTACATTGTGGGTTCAGTCATGGGCATATTGTTTGGGAATATGTGAACTGAAAGAAATATTTCATCTATCCCTTTAACCAAGACCACCTTGCCTAGCTTTGACTCATGTGATGTTTATAGTAGCTTGAGGCCAAGTGGGATTGCGGGAGAAGATGAGGATAGTCTAAGTACATGGGGATAAAGCGAATTACTTTTTTCAACAAAACCATACCTCAGGCAGAAGAAAATTGAAGAGAATAAAGTGTTCAATGTCTCAATAAAGTTGAAGAAAATGCGAACTCTTTTGTATGTTGACAGTTTTCTGGATATACCGAATACTTATATATTTGAATACACTAGTTGCTTGATTCATTTTATGCTTTTTTTTTGAAACCATACAGTCAATTTTAATAAGATGAATCATCTGGTTTGTCCTCAAGAGTATTGTGAAGACCCGAGGCTTCCATGAACTTTCTGACCCTGCCATGCTTGCTATTCTGCAGAGTGACTTGCTAACCATTGATGAACCAGATTTAATTAACTTTGTCAGAGAATGGGCTCATGTTAACTCGGTAAGTATTGATATGTGAACCATGGATAAGATTCTCTGATGCCATCTGTAAGTTGTGTCCTGCAGAAACAAATATTTCTGTGTCTTGCAGATTGAGTATGACAAAATCCAAATTTCCTGTACACTTAAATGTGTATATATTTACAATGTAGAAACCAAACTGTAGCTAGCACCACTGCCTCACAGCTTCAGAGACTCAGGTTCAACTCCAGCCTCACTCATTTCATAAAATCATAGAATCCCTACAGGAAGCCAGAAGGAGCTGAAGGTCAATAAGTTCCCTGGACCTGATGAGCTATAATTTAGAATGTTAAAGGTAGCAACGACAAAGATATTGGATGCACTATTTATGTGGAATTTGCACATTCTCCCCGTGCCTACATGGTTTTCCTCTGGGTGCTGTGGTTTCCTCCCACAGTCCAAAGAGATGCATGTTAGGTTGATTGGCCACGCTAAATTGATCTTAGTGTCAGGGGATTAGCAGGGTAAATGTACAGGACTAAGGGGGCCTGGGTGGGATTGTGGTCAGTACAGACTCGATGGGCCGAATGGCTGCCTTCTGAATTGTAGGGATGCTATGATTTTATGAAATGAGTGCAAGAGTATGGAGTACACAGATTAAAGTGGTAATATCAGATTGCATTTCTAGTCTACCCTTCATGGAGAAAACTAAATCTCCAAGGTCTTTGAGCTGTGTTAAACTTGTGGCCCACACTGGGGAGTTTGGAGACAAGATGGAGAGCGAGATTTCAGAAGTGGAAAAATAAGCATAAAAATGGATGGATGAGATAAAAAGAAAAAATGAAATAAAATAAATTGAAAAGGGATGAAGATAAAGGGGCGAGTTCATGCTCTGAATTTGTTGAACTCAATGTTCAGTCCAGAAGGCAGTGAAGTCTCCAGTCAGAAGGTGAAGTGCTGTTCCTCCAGTGGATAAAATATGAGAGCAAATTAGCAAATAATATAAAAATGAACGGTAAGGGTTTCTTTAAGTATATAAAAAGGAAGAGAGAGGCCAAAGTGAACATAGGCACCTTAAAGAATGAGATTGGGAAAATAATAATGGGAACCAGGAAATGGCAGAAGTGTTCAACAAATACTTTGTCTCAATCTTTACAGTAGAAGACACTAATAGCATTCCAAAAATACTAAATAATCAAGAGTCAAGGTGGGGGGGGGGGAAATAAACACAATAACATGAAAGAAAAAATTTAGGGAAATGAATGGAGCTAAAAGTCGATAAGTTCCCTGGACCTGATGGATTGTAACCTAGGATGTTAAAGGGAAGCAGCTACAGAGATATTGGATGCACTGGTAGTAATCTTCCAAGAATGGTTAAACCCTGAAAAAGTTCCAAAGGACTGAAAAACTGCAAATGTAACACCCTTATTCAAAATGGGAGGGAGACAAAATAACAGGTAACTATAGGCCAGTTAGCTTGATATCTGTTATTCGGAAAATGTTAGTGTTCTGTATGAAGGATATAAACAGCAGAGCATTTAGAATTAAGCAGATTCAGCATGTCATCATGAGTTGGTGATGAACGGAAGGGGAACGAATAGATATAACATATTTGGATTTCCAAAAAGCGTTTCATAGGGTATCGCACAAAAGTCTACTTAATATGCTAAAAACTCTTGGTGTTGGAGGTCGTTTGTTAGCAAGGACAGAGGATTGGATAACTAATAGAAGACAGAGAGTTGGGTGAAGAACGGCATTTTCAGGATGGCAACCTGTAAGTAGTGAAGCACAATGGGGATCAGTGCTAGGGCCACAATTATTTACTATATGAATGATTTGGATTAGGAGCATAATGTACTATTACCAATTTTGCAGCTGACACAAAATTAGAATGGAAGGCTGGTGCTGAGGATGACATAAAGGGTCTACAGAGGGTGGAGACAGGTTAAGTGTGTGGGCAAAAGCTTGGCAAATGGTTTGATTAGAGATGATTTATTTATTAACGGCACAAGTGGGCTTATGTTAACACTGCAATGAAGTTACTATGAAAATCCCCTCGTCGCCACAATCTGGTAACTATTTGGGTACACTGAGGGAGAATTTAACAGGGCCAGTGTATCTAACTTTCAGACTTGGGAGGAAGCCAGAGCACCTGGAGGAAGTCCACGCAGGCGTGGGGAGAACGTGCAGACTTTGCACAGTGACCTAAGCCAGGAATTGAACCTGAGTCCTTGGCACTGTGAGGCAGCAGTGCTAAGCATTGTGAAACTATGCTGCCCCCACTGTGCCACCCTAACTGTGCCACTGTGCCACCCTTGTATATAATATAGGAAAATATGAAGTTATGTGTGTTGGCAGGAAGAATAAAGAAGCGGAGTAATTATTTAAATGGAGAAAGACTGCAGAAAGTTGCAGCACAGAGACTTGGGTTCCTCACCCATATATCACATAAAGCTAGTAAGCAAGTTCAGTAGGTCATTGGGAAAGTAAATGGAATATTGGCCTTTATTTCAAAGGGGATAAAAGTAGCAAAGTCTTTCTAAAACTATGCAAGGCCATACCTGGAATACTCTGAAAAGTTTTGGTTCCTTGTCTTAGGAAATATATACTGGCATTGGAGGCAGTTAAAAGAAGATTTACCACATTGATCCTGATATGGAGAATAGATTGGGCCTTTATTGAAGGCAAGTCTCAGGAGACTTGACAGGGTATATGCTGAGAGGTTGTTTCCCCTTGTGGGAGGTTCTAGAGCAGAGTAAGGACAGATGAAGAGGAATTTCTTCTCTCAGTAGATAGAGAATCTGTGAAATTCTTTACCACAGAGAGCTAATGAGGCTGTATCATTAAGTATGTTCAAGGGCATGATGGACAGATTTGTAATCAGTAAGGGATTCAAAGGTTTTGGGGATAAGGCAGTAAAGTGGAGTTGAAGATTATTATATCGATTATGATCTTTTTGAATGGTGGAGTAGACTTGATGGGCTGAATGCCATTCTTCTTCCCCTCCATTTTATGGGCAGGAAGATTGTGTCTTTTAACTATCATATGTAATTTTGAAATAGTCCCTCACCTGGCTTCATAATGTTGCTATGTTCGTCACCCCAACTGGTGTAGAACCAACATTCACTTAGGTATGATTAGAGTCAGAACTGAGATGTAGTGGGGAGAGGGAGAATAAAACAATAGTGCAAGTGATTGGAATTCAAAGGGGGGAGTTTGGAGGGGTTGGGGAGGTAGTGGGTGGCAGCATTGTTGCCAGAGTTTGGAGCTCAGTGCAAGAGAACCTAAAGTTGGAGGTGAGGGTTCTGTTGTTGTACAAGATCAAGAGGCGAGTAGGTAGTGGAGAATATAGCATGATGGAGAATAGGTCAGGGAGGAAGGTCAGGGATCAGAGAGTGGATATTGCAGCTAGGAAATGGTGGATAAGCTGAAAGAGGGAGAATAGGAAACGGGATTCAATAAACTGAGGCATGAGTGGGGAATGGGATGGGTAGTGTGAGGATTGTGTGATACGAGTGAGGGACCTCTCATTTCCTGGAGAGCTGCAGGCGGCAGCATTATGGTGAGTGGCAGTAAGTGCCCCACTGCATGATGGTAGTTGATCACCCGATATTAAATTGCAAGCTCCAACGTATGGAGTAGTGAGATGCAGAAGAATCAAGTACAAACCAGTAGCAGCCTACAGAAATGATCTAACGTTGAGAGAAGCACACCTGTTCCTTCATACTCCATAGAAGGGGAGTAAAATAACCCTACATGGCAGTACAATGGTCAGCACTGTTCCCTTAGGGCATCAGAAACAAAGGCCCATTTCTGCCCTGGGATGACTGTCAATTTGGAGTTTGCATCTTCTCCCCATGTCTATGTAGATTTCCTCCAAGTGCTCTGGTTTCCTCCCACACACCAAAGATGTGCAGGTTAGGTTGACTGGCTGTGCTAAATTGCCCCTTAGTGACAGGGGACTAGAAGATTAAATGTATGAGGTTGCAGGGGTAGGTCCTGTGTGGGATTGTTAGCAGCTTGATAAGCTGAATGGCTTCCTTCTGCACTTTCTGGACTCTGCGACTCAGTGGTCTGCAGTGGCCGTTTGAAGAATTATTGCAAAGACTGCTGGAAAATTAGAAAGACTCCTTGGAACCTGTCGGGCTCACGTAGTTTTTCACACACTTTGAAATAAAAACAGGCACTTCGCTGCATATTTAAATTGATTCAATATTGATTTCAGGCTGCTGCCAGGTACACCTAGAAATACTGAGGACCAATACAGTGGCAGCAAAGCTGCCAGCACAGATTAGATGTGTCCAGAAATTGGCATGTATTTCACCCACTTTATACCTTAAAACTGGGCAAAACACAAACCAGTTTCAATCCTAGCACAGGTCAAGTGTCAGAGTGCCAAGTCAGACCCATCATGAAATTGAGTTTGCCATTTATGTATTAAGTTATTAGGACCAGGATAAATATCCTGTCTGGGAAAAAGAAAATTGACAGCATAATGTGGGAAATTGTAAATTTGTTCCCTTTAGCAGGAAGAATGAAAAAGCGGCATATAATCTAATGGAGAGAGATTGCAGAACTTTGTGGTACAGAGGGATCTGGCTGTCTTGGTTCATAATCACAAGATGTTAGTATGTGGCTACAGAAAGTGACTACGAAGATAAATAGAATATTGAAACAAAAAGTTCTGGAAAAACTCATTGGCTGGAATTTTACCACACTGTCTTCCATGTGAATCAGAGCAGGCGTGGAGCAGACAATGTGAAGGCCCGTTGACGTTGGGTAGGATTTCACGGTTTAGGGATGAAAAAGGCCATAAAATCCTGCCCAGCAGATTTGGCAGCATCTGCAGAAAGAGAAACAGATTCTTTTTTTTGGAACTCAAATGGAATGATATCATTCATTGCAAGGAGAATAGAATAAAGGAATGCTTTATTACAGTGGTACAAGCCATTGGTGAGACCATGTCTGAACAGTATACAGCTTTAGTCTCCTCATTTGAGAAAGGGCATAATTGCATTAGAAGCAATTCAGAGGAGATTCACTCAACTGGTTCTTGGGATGAGGGCTTAACTTATGAGGAAAGGTTGGAAAGATGGGGCCGGTATCCATTGGCTTTTAGAAGAATGAGAGGCAATCTTATTGAAACATACAAGATACTGAGGGAAATAGAAACGGCAGATGCCAAGAGGATCTTTCCTGGTGTGGGAGAGACCAGAATTAAGGGACAGTTTGAAAATAAGATGAAGATGAGGAGAATTCAGGATTCTAAGTTTGTGGAACACTTCCGCAGAGAGACGGCATCATTGAATGTTTTTAAGGCAGTAGTAGATATACCTTTGACTAACAAGAGATTCAAAGTGTATAGAGAGTAAGTGGCATTGAGGCCACTAGTAATTATGATGTACAGATGCCGGCGTTGGACTGGGGTGAACACAGTAAGAGGTCTGACAACACCAGGTTTAAATCTAACCGATTTATTTGATAGTAAACTTGCAAGCTTTCGACACCTGACGAAGACTATAGGGTCAAAAACTTGTGAGTTTACTATCAAATAAATTGGTTGGATTTAAACCTGGTATTGTCAGACCTTTTATTGAGGCCACTATCAGATCAGCCATAATCATATTGAATGGTGGACAGCCTTGAAGATCTGACTCCTACTTCTAATTTCATATATTCCTGGGGATCAAATTAAAAGAATTCTGTTTTGCCTTGGATTTAACTGAACCAATATTCTCTCTTATCATTTTAACCCTCAACATAGGTAGTTCTGGACAAACCAGTGCCAGAAATAGCAAAGGAAGTTGTCCATGAACTGCGTCTTTTTCTGTTGACCCCTGAAGAGCTGACGTTCCTAGAAGCTGAAAACAAGAAAGATAACTTCATTGCCGTAAGTTTGTCCAGTATATTTGTTAAAATAAACCTTTTTTCACTTACGGATGTGAATATAATGACATTAAAAAATTTCAAATGCATTGCTTTGTTACGTGTAAGTCACAATGTCAGTATAATGTGGATAAATGGGAGGTTGTATACTTTGGCAACAATAAGTTTGGCAGACATGTTACTTAAATGAGCGTAAATTGCGAGAGGAGGGTATTCTGCAAGCCCTCAGTGTCCTTGTACATCAGTTGCTGAAAGTAAGTGCGCAAGTACAGCAGGGAGTAAAGAAGGCAAATGGTATGTTGGCCTTCGTAGGAAGACGATTTGAATATAGGGATAGGGATGTTTTGCTGCAGTTCTGTAGAGCATTGGTGAGGCCACATCTGGATTATTGTGTACAGTTTTGGTATCCTTATCTGAGGAAGGATGGCCTTGCTAAAGAGAGAGTACAGTGATATAACCCTTCTCGAAGAATGCTGAGAATTTTATGTCCAACGAATGAGCTGGTGTTGTGAGTGTTTGCAGAACTAGGCGTGCCTTCTGCCCAATCCTATGGCACTGCAACAATTTAATATCTGTGACATTAATTACCTTGAAGCAAAACGTGCATCTCCATTTGAAGAGGAAACTCCGCTCCTAAGAACTGGATGGCTGGCAGCCCTCTGGTCCTAACAGTACTACTCGGAGGGGTGGCCACTACTGGGACTGTGTCCAGTCCCCAGCAACGTTTGTTGCTGGAGCCAGATGCAAAATGAGTGGGGAGGGGGTTATGGTGTGAAATAACTCCTCAGAGGCCGATGTCCTTTCACCAGATTCCCTTTATTTACAAACTTATCTCCATTCCTAAGAGTGCTTCAAGTACAAAGACAGAATCCGGAGTGTCAGTGGATCTGACTCTCCCATATTTATGCACAATTAAGAATCCATGATTGGGCAGGCAATCATTATAGACTATCACTTAAAGTTAAAGCATATGGGATTGCAGGTAATGTCTTGTGATGGATAGAAAGCTGGTTAGCAGATAGGAAGCAAACAGTTGGCATAAACAGGTCTTTTTCCGATTGGCAGTTGGTGGGGGCTAGTGGAGTTCCACAGGGATCCGTACTAGGACCCCAGCTGTTCACATTATATATTAATGATTTGGAAGAGGGAACCGAATGTATTATCTCCAAATTTGCGGATGATACAAAGTCAGGTGGGAAAGTGAGCTGTGAGGAGGATGCAGAGGTGCCTCAGAGTGATTTGCACAGGCTGCATGATAGATACAGTATAATGTGGATAAATGTGAGGTTATACACTTTGTAACAATAAGTTTGGAAGACATGTTACTTAAATGAGTGTAAATTGAAAAAGGGGATACTCAGCAAGACCTAAGTGTCCTCGTACATCAGTTGCTGAAAGTAAGTGCACAAGTACAGCAGGGAGTAAAGAAGGCAGATGGTATGTTGGCCTTCGTAGTGAGACGATTTGAATATAGGGATAGGGATGTTTTGCTGCAATTCTGTAGAGCATTGGTGAGGCCACATCTGAAATATTGTGTACAGTTTTGGTGTCCTTATCTGAGGAAAGATACCCTTGCTAAAGAGAAACTACAGTGAAGGTTTAGCAGGCTGATTCCTGGGATGGCAGGGTTGTCATGTGAGGAGAGACTGAGTTGGTTAGGATTATATTGGCTGGAGTTTAGAGAGTATAGAAACATATAACCCTGACAGGTTTAGACATGGTAGATTCAGAAAGAATGTTCCCAAGGATGGGGGAGTCCAGAACAAGGGGTCATAGTTTGAGGATAAAGGGTAAAACTTTTAGAACTGAGGTGAGGAAAAATTTCTTCACCCAGAGGGTCGTGAATGTATGGAATTCACGATCACAAAATGTAATTGAGGCCAAATCGTTGTCTGATTTCAAAAATAAATTAGATATAGTATGAGGGGCTAAAGGGAGCAGAGAATATAGAGGAATGGGGATCAGGATATTAAATTCAATGATCAGCCATGATCAAAATGAATGGCAGAATAGACATGAAGGGCCGAATGGCCTATTTCTGCTTATATTTTCTGTGTTTCTCTTATCTCAACCAGGAAGCTCATACTCTAAGAGGCCAACCTCATGGGCCTCATTGAGGTCATTGCAGGGTAGGACCAGACCCTAGCGATGAAGATCCAGGACTGAGGTGCACAAGTGAGATAGGAAGTGTGGAGATATCTGCAGCTTGGGAACTCTTGTTGCCTGGTGCTTTGCTCTTTGATCTGGTGCACTGGCATCTGTGCTCCCTGACATCTCGGCTCCTGTGTCCTCAGCTCCCTGGGACCTGCTCTTTCGTTCCCTGGCTTTCAGCTCCTACGTAGCTGTGGGCTCTCAGTTCCCTGGATCGTCTCTTTGGCATTCTAGGCTCGTACTCACCACGTGGATGTTTGCTGCTCCTTTAACGAGACTGTTTCTCTCCCATGTTTTGTGCTAATGGGCTCAGTAGTAAGCCTATCAGCAGCAAATACAGAAAAGAATTGGTCTGTGATTGGAGGAGCAGCGGCAAATTCCTGCATTTGAACTTACCCGTTTGACTGGTATTTTGAAAACTCATTTGAAATGATTTTGTTATTTATTATTATTATTTTGTTGTTTATTATTGTCACAAATAGGCTTACATTAGAATTGCAATGAAGTACTATGAAAATCCCTAGCTGTTATTATCCCCTATTATAGAAAGGATATTATTAAACTAGAAAGAATGCAGAAAAGATTTACTAGAATGCTACTGGGACTTGATGGTTTGAGTCAAAAGAAGAGGTTGGATAAACTGGGACTTTTTTCCCTGGAACACAGGAAACTTAGGGGGTGATCTTATAGAGGTCTATAAAATAATGAGGGGCATAGATAAGGTAGGTAATCAACATCTTTTCCTAAAGGTTGGTTCATCTAAAACTAGAGGACAGAGGTTTAAGGTGAGAGGGAAAAGATACAAAGGGATTCAAAGGGGCAATTTTTTCATAGGGCAGATGGTGAGTGTCTAGAACAAGCTACCAGAAGTAGTAGTAGAGGCGGGTACAATTTTGTCTTTTAAAAAGCATCTAAAAGTTACACGAATCAGAGATATAGAAGGATATGAGCCAAATGTGGGCAACTGGGACTAGCTTGGTGAGAAAAAAAGTGGTGGCATGGGCAAATTGGGCCAAAGGGCCTGTTTGCACGCTGTAAACCTTTGTGACTCTATGACTGTAGTCCAAGGGCCACATTTGGTGCTTTGGCTACATATTAGACAAGACTGATCTAAACTATGAGTGCTTTGTTTGTGTAGCAAATACTTGCAGAGACTGAAAACAGAAGCCAGCCTGATCAGACTGACAGTATTGTAAAGAAGCAGGCTGAGCCGTAAGAGACACCCATGCTCTGAAACCGCTTTGCTATATCTGACAAGAGTTGGTACTACTGAATTAAAATTAAGCCCACAGAGGTGCCTATAAGTGGAAGGATCTTTTTTTTAAATCCCCAAATGATCTAAGAAAACAGAACTATTTGGGGAGACAGTACAGTCCTTTCTCATCACTAAAAGTCTATGAATAAATTTTTGTGTAACATCGAATAAGTGATGAGTTCTCCTTGAATCAGTTTTAATAGAATTTTAGATTTATTTCTTCTAGAACTGAGAGAAGTAAATCTTTACAGAGCAGGGAAGATGATTTCTCATGTCATCAGGGACTGCAGTAGAATGACTCACAATGCAGTATTTGGTAGCGTGTGAGTTCCAGCCAGTATCAGTCTCCTGTCAAATCTTTATTTCAGTTCACAACCTCTTCATAAATTGAAGCAAATAGGGAGTAGCTGTTTTCATTTTGTTTCATTAAATAATTATAGCTTAGAAATGATCTCATTTCTAGTCCCAGAATGCGGCATTTTAAAAAAATTATTTTTGTACTTAATTCTGTGCTTGATTCCTTATCACCAAACAGAACTGTAATCCTCTGTTATTTTTTCCTCCATTGAGCAGTTGGCTTTGCTCCTTCTCCTCAGTTCCAAAACGAGTTTCTCACTAAGATGTTATCTTGTTTTCTGTCCTCAGCCTTTGCAGTGTGTGATTCATCATTCTTCATCATTTTGATCTCCAAGTAAGTTGGCTCCTCTTCTTTGACTGTGCCATCCTGCCTTCTTTGAACTCTTTTTTTCCCCTCAAGTAAATTCTCTTATCATGGACACCCACTTGGAACTTGTAGCTCAAGTAGTTTCTCTACTTAAGTATGGTTGACTACAGATAAGATTATCTCTGAAAAGAAACCTTCCTTGAAACCCACAATTTCCAACCCTACTTCCTTTTGCCCCTGTCCTTGGAAAATAGTCTAAATCACTCACTATCAAGCTGCCATCTGCTTAGTCTTTGGCCCTCTTATTTGTCACAACTGCAACTGGTGATCTGCTCCAGCACCCTCTAACCTTCACTATTGCTGCTCTTGTCTCTGGTAAAACCTTCACTCTGTCCCCCCATCATCATTTCCTGGTGTGACCCCCATTTTCACTCTTGTCAAAGTCAGAGGGTGCAGACTTGAACATATCAGATGCATACTTGGTTAGTCGTTCAATAACAGTTGTAGCCTGATTGCATCATAGAACCATTGGAAGAGGTGAAGCTTATTCAATTCCCGAGCCTGTTCTCCCGTTGAGTTGGGTAATGGTGGATCTATAACTCAATTTCAGGTACCTATTTTTGTTCCATTTCCCTTTTTACACTTATCCAATAAAATCTACCCTTCTAGTATCAAAAATTCAATTGTAAGTGTCTGGGAATCAGTCTAAGATCTATTGATTACAGCTGGTATTAGGAAAATAGAAAAGTCAAACTCAGGAGGCATAGTAAGCCAACAATACAGAATAGAGAGCAAGTACTTTAATTAACATAATTAAAAACAGTTTCTTGAACAGGAATACAGATTCATGTCTGCTGGAAGTATTTATTCAGGTTTAGTGGTGTCTGGTCTTTAAGCATCCTGCAGCATTGTGGCACAGTGTTTAGTATCGCTGCCTCACAGCGCCAGGGTCCAGGGTTCAATTCCCGGCTTGGGTCACTGTCTATGTGGAGTTAGCACTTTCTCCCCATGTCTGCATGGATTTCCTCTGGGTGCTCTGATTTACCCCACAATCTAAAGATGTGCAGGTTAGGTTGATTTGATGCTAAATTGCCCCATAATGTCCCAAGATGTACAGATTAGGAGAATTAGTAGGATGAATATGTAGGGCTATGGGAAAAGGGCCTGGGTAAGATACTCTATGGATAGTTGGTGTAGACTTGATGGGCTGAGCAATCTCCATTTACACTGCAGGGATTCCATGAATGCCTGTTTTTTTATATGTAGAAGTTGACTCCCGCTATTCTGAATCTGCGAGCAAGGCCTGGGAATGTAACGATACAACACCCTTTTATTTTTGATCAGGGCCAGGGTTTTGTGGTCCCAGCCAGCTGATTTGATGGCTAACATGAAGTCCAACATCCACAAACTCTTTTTCTTTGGGACTGCCTATAGTACTCGCAGCGACCACTGTTTGAACCTGGCACTGCTGGGAACAGTGCTGGCCATTTGGATTGACTGGTAGCTCTCAAAAATTCCTCCTCAGTTGTGGGTGGAAGCTTCAATCAATCTTATGCAATTAGTAACCCATGGAGCGTTACACGAGTGCTGGGCAGCCTGGATTGGCAAAAATGCATTTCCCATTGATTCTATGGGTTGATGGAGTGGAAAATGCAGCCATCCGAAAAATCCTGTGCCAGGCCTCTGAATCTTAAACATGTGTAGGGCTGTAATCTTTCTAAAGGTAAACCATATTAACATTCGATAAGTTGAGCATTCGTTTATATGGAACCTTTCATAACTTAGAATTTCACAGCCAGCTAGTTATTTTGGAGTATTTGCTGCAATAATATAGATAGACCAAGCAGCCAACTTGAATAATTGCCAGGTCCCACAACAATAATGAGGTAAATAACAATATCATCTTAAACTGTTGTATTGGTTGAGGGTTCATTGTGGACCTGGACAAATTAATTTTCTAAAAAAACAAAATGCTGCAATGCTAAAATCTAACACAAAAACAACAAATGCTGGAGAAACTCAGCATGTCTGACAGCATCTGTGGAGAAAGAGTAGAGCTAACTCTGCATCAGAGTTCTGTTCTCCTTCACATAGTGCCAATGGGTTTTTGACATCTACTTGAGGATTCCAAATAAAGATACCTATGTTTAACTCCCATTTATTGACGATAACTCAGCCTTCAACACCATTATCCTACGAAACTCATCTCCAAACTTCGTAGCCTGGGATTCGGCTACTTCCTCTGTGACTGTATCCTAGACTTCCAAACCCAGATATCACAATCAGTAAGGCTAGGCAACAACCCCTGCTCGACGATCATCCTCAACACTGGCATCCTACAAGGCTGCGTTCTCAGCCCCTTACCAAACTCCTTATACACCTATGACTATATGGCCAAATTTCCCTCCAATTCGATTTTCAAGTTTGCTACTAACACCACCATAGTGGATCAGATCTCAAACAATGATGAAAGAGAGTACAGGAATCAGATGGAGGATCTGGTGTACTGGTATGATGACAATAACCTCGCCCTCAATATCAACAAAATAAAGGAGATTGTCATCGACTTCAGGAAGTGCAATGGAGGACATACCCTGCTTACATCAATGGGGACAAACTGGAAATGGTCGTGAGCTTCAAGTTTCTAGATGTCCAAATCACCAACAACCTGTCTCTCCACACCGACGCTACAGTTAAGAAAACCCACCAACACCTCTACTTTCTCAGAAGACTAAGGAAATTTAGCATGTTCACTATGACTCTCACCAGTCTTTACAGATGCACCATAGAAAACATTCTTTCTAGTTGTATCACAGCTTAGTTTGGCTCCTGCTCTGTCCAAGACAGAAGTTGTGAATGCAAGCCAGCTTCCCATCCAGTGACTCTGTTTACTCTTCTTGCTGCCTTGGCAAAGCAGCCAGCGCAATTAAGGACCCCATGCATCCTGGACATTCTGTCTTCCACCTTCTCTGTCGGGAAAAAGGTACTAAAGTCTGAGGTACCAACTGACTCAAGAACAGCTCCTTCACTGCTGCTGTCAGACTTTTGAATGGCTCTGCTTCTTATTAAGTTGACCTTTCCGTACATCCCAGCCATGACTGTCACACTACATTCTGTATTCTTTCTTCGGTATGCTTTGTCTATATACCATGTAAGAAACAATACTTTTCACAGTATATTAATACAGGTGACAATAATAAATCAAAAAACAGGTCCTTCCTTAACAATATGTTCTATTATCTAACCTGATGATAGTGGAGAGTTTATTTCTCCCTTGCTGCCTTTCTAATGCTTCCCCCTCTGGACTTTAACATCCAGGTTGATTTTTTTAAGTCTCCCTTCAAAACATAATCAAGGATCAAAAACATTGTGAAAGTATCGTGCTGGATGTCTTCTGAACAATGAAACATTGCTCATGATTGGGACACTGTTGAGGAGCTACAAAAATGCTGCCCTTTTCACAATTGTATCATCTCTCATATGCCTGTTAATAACCAGCCCAGCATTTGGGTAAATGGGAAAGCTCCTCAGTTTCAGATATGTTTTATTTTATTTATTTATTAGTCGCAAGTTGGCTTACATTACAGTGCAATGAAGTCTCTGTGAAAATCCTACGCTCCTGCACCTGTTCTGGTACACAGAAAGAATTTAGCATGGTCAATGAACCTAACCAGCACGTCTTTTAGACTGCTGGAGGAAGTCGGAGCACCTGGAGGAAACCCACACAGACACAGGGAGACCGTGCAAACTCCACACGGACAGTGACCCAAGCCTGGAATCGAACCTGGGTCCCTGGTGCTGTGAGACAGCAGTGCTAACCACCATGCCGCCCAAAATCCTGCAGTCCTATTTGAGAAAAAAAAGCCATTAAATGGTAAACCATTGGAGAGCTAATGGATAAAGGAGGGAATCTGAATAGGGGATGTTGGGGAAAAGTTAGAGAGAGCAGTAAGAACTTTATTTTACTCAGAGAGAGGCTATGTAAGTTGAATCCATGGATGGACATCATTATGAACTTTATCTAACTTGTTCATTAAGAGACTGACAGCCAAACAAATTTGATGGAAGTTATAGTGACAGGGCACTGTGTTGACTGGCCATATTCCTAATGTCAATGTTAGCAAATTTGGTGTTTATGTGAGATAAAGGGTGCACTATAGATGCAAAAGTAGAGAGGAAAAGCAACGTAATAATATTACATTCGCAGATCTACACAGATTTTTGTACTTTACAGTAAAAACATCCGCAATTTCAAAGAGGACTGAATCATTGTTGATTGTCTTATGTTGCCTTTTGTCTAATTGTCAAATGTTTGCTATTTTCCAGGAGTGTAACTTAGTACAATGGTGAGAACATTGTCCTTACATCTCTTGGACCGTGTTTAATGCCAGCACAGACTGATTATCTACTATGTGAAATGAGCTTTGTGAGTACGTCAGCTCAATTCCTAAAATGTCAGCAGAACACTTATTGAAAATCTCCCAAATCCATAAGAATGGGTAGTGCGGCAGATGGAAAAAAACTGCTTTTCCGAGGCCAGTCTGTGAGGAATGTTGCTCTGTATGTGGCTACACCTAATCAGGAAATATATCATTAGCACATATCTCCAAAGAGACAAAGGCACCATTTTTGTCATTAAGCAAACATGGTCAACAAGTGAGGCACCAGACAGTATCAAGCCGAAAGGAAGGGCTTACACAACTGCAAGGAGAAGTGGAAATCCTGCAGGGAAAGCTATAAAAAGCAGAAAACAAATACTCAAAAATGTGATAGGTGCAAAAAGAGATTGTAAAAGAATTTACAAGAGATATTAAAGTTAACAGCTAGAATCCTAATAAATACATTAAAAAAAAGCAATTTGCTGTTACAGTGGTTAGCGCTGCTGCCTCACAGCACCAGGGACCTGGGTTCAATTCCCAGTTTGGGTCACAGTCTTTGCGCAATCTGTACATTCTCTCCATGTCTGTGTGGGTTTCCTCCAGGCGCTCCAATTTCCTCCCACAGTCGAAAAATGTGCAAGTTATGTTGATTGGCTATGCTAAATTGCCCTTTAATCTTGGTGGGAATAGTTAAGGTAAATGTATGGGGTTATAGGGATAGGACCTGGGTGTGATTGTGGTTGGTGCAGACTTAATGGGCCAAATGGCCTCCTTCTGCATTGTATGGCTCTAAAGAGCATGGCAATGCTGAGCTATTAAAAATGGATGCAGACAAGACTATAAAGGGCCGGATGAATCTGGCAGGCTAGTATTTTCATTTTATTGAAAGAAGATAAATCAGACTATTTTCATATTGGAGAGAGAGGAGATGTGAAGAATCAAAAAGAACCAGTTGTTCATTTTCACAACTTGGAGTCTCCATGTTCTCCCCGTGTTTCCGTAGCTTTCCTTCGTGTGCTCTGGTTTCCCGCCACATTCCAAAGATGTGCGGTTGATTGCCCATGGTTAATTCCCCTTTAGTGTCAGGGGGATTGGCATGATAAACATGTAGGGTTACAGGTATAGGGCCTAGATGGGATTGTTGTTGGTGCAGGCCTAATGGACCGAAATACTTCCTTCTGTACTGTAGAGATTCTATAACTTACTGAAAGCTAATGCCCAGATACAAAAGTAATCTAAAAGATAAGATTTTTAAAATAATAGTCTACTTAAGATGAACCATAGAATATATTTTTCAAGCAAGGGAGTGAGAATCTGGAACTCCCTCCCCCAATTGGCCAAGGATGCTAGAATAGTGATTGACAAAGCAAGATCAGGTTAGTAGGTTTGAGTTACCGATCTGCCTGATCTAATTGAATAGGCTTAAGAAGCTGAATGGATTAGTCCAGTTCCCAGGTCATTAACAATGTGCCACTCATCCCTCTGCATCCTATGCTTGATATTCCAAATGGATATGCAAAATGGGCAAGTGTTACATTATGTAAATAGTAGTGATGAGCATTCAGTGCTGAAGAAATCTTTCGCAACTCGCGGCATCATGTACAGTTTAGGTGTGTGAATTGTTCTGCATTATATAGTAAATATTCAGGGTACTTTCACTGTACCCACGCTTTTCGTTTTTCACTTGTAAACATGTGCAGGAATACATGAAAGATAATTGACAAGACAGTACAAAAAATGTAGACAAAAACAATACCAACAGAGCTTGATCATGACTTGGGAGCAATTGGACATTAGATGCTTTGTTTATAAGCAATGAATGCATCACAACCACCTCCCCTCCGCCCAATACATTTATATACACACACGCGTGTGCATGTAAACTGTGGATCAGCGTGCACACAGAGGTAAACTGTGGGCATAATTACTCTGCTGCTGGCAGCATGTAATTTTGATAATTCTGGAAACGTTAATCGCCATCAAAATGACGGCATGCTAATTGCAGTCTCTGCATAACACGAGCTGTGTTTAATGTGACTTAATGTTGGACTCTGATGAGTGCACTTGATCCAAAGGGTCATCACAGTGTCTTGATAAAATATCACAGTTGGGTGGCACGCTGGCACAATGGTTAGTGCTGCTGCCGCTGGGTTCAATTCTCGGCTTGACTCACTGTCTGTGTGGAGTTTGCTCATTCTCCTTGTGTCTGTGTGCGTTTCCTCCAGATGCTCCATTTTCCTCCCAAAGTCTGAAAGACATGCTGATTAGGTGCATTGACCCGAACAGGCACTAGTGTGTTGACTAGGGGAATTTCACAGTAACATTCAGTATTAATATAAGCCCTATTTGTGACAAATAAATAAACTTTAAATTTTAAGTGGTGTTTCGGTACTTTTGTACTAAGATGAAAGTGTATTTATATGCGGGATTTATATTTAGCAGCAACATGGTGACACAGTGGTTAGCTCTGCTGCTTCACAGCGCTAGGGACCCAGATTCGATTCCCAGCTTGGGTCACTATCTCTGAAGAGTCTGCTCTTCCTGTGTTTGTATGGGTTTTCTCCCAGTGCTCCAGTTTCCTCCACAGTCTGATAGATGTGTTGATTAGATACATTGGCCATGCTAAATTCTGCCTCAATGTACCCAAACAGGCACTGGTCTATGGCGAAAAGGGGATTTTCATAGCAACTTCATTGCAGTGTTAATGTAAGACGACTTATGACACTAATAAATAAACTTATCTATAACATACTGTTGGCTGTGTAACAAATTCTGAGTTTGCAATAGATATACTTCTGTGTTCAGCATCAGTGGACTTTAATTCTCATGGACCCAGTTCCCTGACGATCAATATCTAGTTATGTTATATTGTGACCAAGGCATAGTGCCAGTGCATTAATACGTACTGTTGTGATGAAAGCAACGGAACAAAATTTGCTGTGAAGTTTAGTCTATAACATAAAATGACACAGGACAACATACTACCCACATTGACAGGCTAAATGCAATTGTTGCAATTCTTATAGAGATGGATGACTTTAGAAAAAAAATTTGAATTCCCAGTGATCTACTTAAAAGAATTGCACTGGGTTCAAGTTTTAAAAACATTACTGTAACAAACAAACTGAAATCAGCATCTTCTAAACATTACTTTGTAGGCAACTAACACCCTCAATATGGAAAAGACATCCCTTATTTGCATTGTAATACACTTGCAAACCCCAAACACCACATTTATACTATACAGCACACTCTCCATAATATTTCGATCCTTTCAAGAAACAGTCTAAAGTAACTATCAGCTCCCATCAGGCTCACTTCTTTGGTTTCTCTGAGTCACAACATCAAACTGTCATCAAAGGTCATGGCCTTCAGACTTCCAGAGACGTGGCTCATTCGAGTCATTCCTTCTCTAAGTCTCACCGGGATGAATCTTCCAGTGTCCTCAACCTTTTATTTAGGTTCTGTGCCTTTCACCAGAGAACACCTTACCATCCGCCTTCTTTCTAGAAACTAAAAGGGAAAAATGACCTTTTCCTTCTGCTGACCACAGCAGCTGCTATTCCTGTCTTCCCCTCGAGGGATCTGTCTCTCTCTTTTCTCTCTCTCTCTCTCTCTCACACACACACACACACACACACACACACACATACTCTTTCTCTCTCTCTCTCTCTCTCTCTCTCCCTCATATGTGGCACTTAGATTTCACTTAGTCTTAATTTGGGTGCCCCATCTCCATGGTAATGATCATCTGGAGTTTTGACAAAAGGACTTGAAGCGTCATCTGTTTTTTCATCTTACAGATGCTGCCAGACCATCTGAGATTTTCCAGCATTTTCTCTTTTGGTAACCATCACCAGGCCTGTTATGGGATAGAGTCCCATACAACTCCACAGCACCCTTTTCCAGGACATTCTGTTTCATAATAAATTAAGAGACAGTTTCAAACTTAACCATCTTATAAAACTGTACAATTGTAATACACTTCTCTGACTAGAAGTGTCTCTTAAGAAGAACAATAAACTTAAGGAATTTCATTTTTTTGACCAAATTTTTGTCTTTTTTTAGTTGACAGGAAGTCAAAGACTGATGTCTGAGCATGCCCTCCCTCCCCTCATCTTGTCAAATGATTAGCCGCAGAAGTGCTCTGTCCTTCTAGATTTGGACCCTAATTCTTCTACGAAACCCCATAACTAATCATGAATGAAGTAACTTCATTATACTATGTGTGAGTAGTCACTGGAGAGTCTTTGATCAACTTCCTTTGCCTCAGGCTGACGAGTTACCACCATTCTGGGTAGTAGTTTCACATGGATTTAAATCCATATTACTGAGTGCTGCAAGCTGTGATCCTCTGTAAACTAAATTTGAACAAATTTGAACCAAACAGAGCAGATCATGAAACTGAAGAGAATAAATTGAACTTTAAAGCAAAGAGGAACAAATAAATAAACAGAGACAGGAAAACGTTCAGCTTATTCTGGAAGTCCTTATGCAGGAGGTTCTCATACCATTTCTGTTTCCTTTCTGTAATACCAAGTTTGTTTACTTGCCACTGAATTTGGAACTTCTGCATTTCCTTTTGGAATGCATCAACCAAATTTGCACTTGCTTCTTTTGGTAAGAATCTGTTCCATATGTTTACTGCTTTAGAATGTGAAATAATTGTATTTAGCTCAAGGTTTAAAGCTTCTTCTTTCAGTACCAAAGATTTTCACTGTTTCATGATTTATAACGTGTGGATTGTGGGGTCAAATTTGATATCTTCCAAAAATGGATGCAGGGATTGTGATTAATCTGCTCTCACTAGCCAGAACTCTTACCACTCCGCTTGCCATGGAATTGGTGTGGGCAAGGGTCCGACAATGGAAATCTCTGTGACCTTAGGTGGGAATTTCCAGTCTTGCCCGAGTGAGGCCATAAAATCCCGACCAGTGAGTGGAATGCAAGCAGCATGCCAACTTGTCTGCTTAGTATAATGAATTTTTTATTCAGCTTGTCTTCTCTATGCTGTGCATTTGTTGGGCACATGAGCAAGGGGGACCCAAAATTGTTACTAATTTGTGCTGTAGCTAGCCTGTGTCCCATGCAGGGGAGCTGAGTTGTGGCTGAAGCAGTTGCTGGGACCTGAGAAAGAACAAAGAGTGGCTAATGAAGGGAGAAAATGGTCATCCAGGTTTTCAGAAGCTGCACTTGAGAAAGTGGGAACTAGTGGGGGGGATGAGCTGTATACTCAAGGGGACAGGACGCACTCCAAGCTGTGGAAACAGATGTCCAGGTCAGGAGTATAGTCCCAAGGACCTGGATGCAATGTGGGAAAAATTCAGACATTTTTGCACCAGGTGTCCAAGTCAGCAGCAATTGCATTTTCAGATATTATATCCTATCAGCTGCACCATTAGCTTCAGACATTGTTCATTTCACCATACATCCATCGCTCAATTACCAAAATCTCCGATTAAATCAGGACTCACACACAGCATTCATATATCTTGATTTATCTTCTACACTTAACACTGATGCAAGCAGCCTCATACTTGTATCTCACATACTGCATGACAGCCACATCATCCCAAAAGATTGCGGAGCACACCATGAGACACATCTTTCTCACTGGAGAAGGCATTGCACAACAGCAGGCTGCAGGCACTACCTGGAGGTGGGCAGGCATGTCTCCACATTGTCACAAACAATATCCTGTGACTGTAAAAAAGGTACACTTTTCACCTTCATCCTTTTCCACCTCTTAGAACATAGAACATAGAACATTACAGCGCAGAACAGGCCCTTCGGCCTTCGATGTTGCGCCGACCAATTAGGAACAAGCAGTGACCCTCTAACCTAAACCATTCCCCTTTCATCCATAAACTTATCTACTAACCTCTTAAACGCCACCAAACTTGGCGCATCTACAACTGACGCAGGCAGGGCATTCCATACCCTTACCACCCTCTGGGTAAAGAACCTACCTCTGACATCCGTCCTATAACTATCACCCCTTAATTTAAAGCTATGTCCCCTCGTGCTAGCTTTCTCCATCCTAGGAAAAAGGCTATCACTGTCCACCCTATTTAAACCTCTAATCATCTTATATGTTTCAATAAGGTCTCCTCTTAGCCGCCTTCTTTCTAACGAAAACAACCTCAAATCCCTCAGCCTCTCCTCATAAGACCTGCCCTCCATACCAGGCAACATCCTGGTAAACCTCCTCTGTACCCTCTCCAATGCCTCCACATCTTTCTTATAATGTGGGGACCAGAACTGCACACAATACTCCAAGTGCGGCCGCACTAGAGTTTTGTACAGTTGCAACATGACGTTG
Source organism: Sphyrna mokarran (assembly GCA_024679065.1). Taxonomy (NCBI): domain Eukaryota; kingdom Metazoa; phylum Chordata; class Chondrichthyes; order Carcharhiniformes; family Carcharhinidae; genus Sphyrna; species Sphyrna mokarran. The sequence continues at coordinate 28,358,129 of JAGIQG010000009.1, forward strand.
CGGCTCCGAAATTCAATCAACCTACCAATAAAAGCTAAGACTCCGTATGCCTTCTTAACAACCTTATCGACTTGATTGCCAACTTTCAGGGATCTATGCACACATACACCAAGATCCCTCTGTTCATCAACACTATTAAGAGTCCTACCATTAGCCCTATACTCTACACATTTGTTATTCCTGCCAAAGTGAATTACCTCACACTTTTCCACATTAAACTCACTGTTGTGTAACTGGGTGGAATTGCTGTCACCTCATTTCCTTCTTAACTATCATCAGGTTTTCCTTTCAGCTGGTGTCTCTCAAGGACAAACACTTCCCCTCACCCCCATTCCTTATCTTTATGCTGTCCCCTGGTGACATCATCAAAAATCATGGAACATAGAACGCTACAGCACAAACAGGCCCTTTGGCCCACAAGTTGCACCGATCATATCCCTACCTACCTGGCCTATCTATAACCTTCAATCCCATTAAATCCCATGTACTCATCCAGAAGTCTCTTAAAAGATCCCAACGAGTACGCCTCCACCACCACCGACGGCAGCCGATTCTACTCACTCACTGCCTCTGAATGAAAAACTTACTCCTGACATCTCCTCTGTATCTGCTCCCCAGCACCTTAAACCTGTGTCTTCTTGTAGTAACCACTTCAGCCATGGGAAGAAGCATCTGAGAATCCACCCTATTTATACTTCTCAACGTCTTATGATGAAGGAGTACAATATCAAGAGTAGGAGTCTTAGCTGTGTTGAAGAGCAGAAGGATCTTGGGGTTCGAGTCCATAGGACTCTTAAATTGGCCTCGCAGGTGGAGGATGTGGTCAAGAAGGCTTATGGTGTACTGGCCTTCATTAATCGAGGGATTGAGTTTAGGAGTCGGGAGGTAATGCTGCAACTTTATAAGACCCTTGTCAGACCCACTTGGAGTACTGTGTGCAGTTCTGGTCATCTCACTATAGGAAGGATGTGGAAGCTATTGAAAGGGTGCAGAGGAGATTTACAAGGATGTTGCCTGGATTGGGAGGCATGCCTTATGAAGATAGGTTGAGGGAGCGGGACTCTTCTCCTGGAGAGACGAAGGTTGAGAGGCGACCTGATAGAGGTTTATAAAATGTTGAGAGGAATAGATAGGGTGGATTCTCAGAGGCTATTTCCCCGGGCTGAAATGGTCGCTACGAGAGGACACAGACTAAGGTGCAGGGAAGCAAGTACAGAGGAGATGTTAGGGGTAAGTTTTTCACTCAGAGGGTGGTGAGTGAATGGAATCGGCTGCTGTCGGTGATGGTAGAGGCGAACTCGCTGGGGTCTTTTAAAAGACTTCTGGATGGGTATATGGGATCTAATGGGAATCGGGGTTATAGATAGGTCTATGGCTTGGTAGGTATGGATGTGATTGGTGCAACTTGTGGGCTGAAGGGCCTATTTGTGCTGTAGTGTTCTATGTTCTAAATCTCTGTCAGGTTGCCTCTCATCCTTCATCTCTCCAGGGAGAAAAAATCTAGCTCTCTCAACCTATCCTCATAAGGCATGCCATCCATTCCAAGCAATGTCTTGTAAATCTCCTCTGCACCATTTCAATAGCTTCCATATCCTTCTTGTAGTGACGTGACAAGAACTGCGCACAGTACTCCAAGTGGGGTCTGATAAGGGTCTTATAAAGTTGCAGCATTATTTCCCGACTCCTAAACTCAGTCCCTCAATTAATGAAGACTAGCACATCATGCGTCTTCTTGACCACATCCTCCACCTGCGAGGCTGATTTAAGGGTCCTAATGACTAGAACCTCAAGGTCTTTCTGATCCTCTGCACTGAAAAAAGTCACAGCATTATTTTTGGCGTGCTCCGAGACCACACCCTGTTAGTTCTATTTCACCACCATCTCTCTTGACTTCTCCACTGTTGCTAACTATTCACTGCTTATCTTACATTCAATACCGAATGAGTAGAAATTTCCTCAAATTACATATGGGGAAGACTGAAGACTTTGAGCTATATTTAATGGTGCTGTCCACTTGCTGCTGGCAGTCCAGCTGTGGCCATTTCCAGAAGCTTTCATGGGATTAAATCCCAATTAGACACTCGCTTGCCAGGATCCCAGGCTATTTAGAAGCAAGAATCCCACCTCCAAGAGCTGTCAGTTGAAGAGATGACCGATAGCTTTTCAGTGCCAGCAGTTCCCCAGTGAGGTCAGGGAAGTGCCATATTTTGTTTTATGATGCTCCTACAAAGTGCCTTGGGACATTTTATTATGCTAGAGGTACTATATACATTCCAGATTTTTTGCTGTTGCTGCAGCTCTCTCTTCCCATGAGAAACACAGTGCGGCCATTATGGGATAGGCTATTGTGAAGGTCGTGGCCTTGAGCTGTGCTGAAGCCACTGAAGATGAGTGTCCATTTAGTAAATCTTCTTCCTCGTTCTCACTTCTCCCTTTCCTCACAATCTCTTCTGACTGAGAAGCTGCAGATGATGTAAGTATTCACTTCTTCCTTTTTCCTCTCTTCTCACCACAACCCTATTCTGATCCCTTTTTCCAAAAACTCCAACTTGCCTGAGCAACGGAGTGAAGATGAAGACATGTTGTCACTCGATTTCACAGTTGTAGCCACCAACTCAGATACTGATGCTCCACAAAACTTAAGGGATAACATAAAAGTGATATATGATGTAGTGAGACAGGGGTTGCACAATGGCACAGTGATTAATACTGCTGCCTCACAGCACCAGGAACCAGGGTTCAATTCCAGCCTAAGGTCACTGTCTGTGCGGTATTTGCATGTTTTCCCTGTATCTGACAATGTTTCCTCTGGTGCTCCAGTTTCCTCCCACACTGCAGAGATGTGCAGGTAAGGTGGATTGACCATGCTGAATTGCTCCTTAGTGTCCCAAGATTTGCAGGTTGAATGGATTAGCCATGGTAAATTGTGGGATTACAGAGAAAGGGCAGAGGGGAAGCAGGCTGGAAAAGATACTCCCTCTGCACTATAGCGATTCTATGAAAATTCTAACAAAGTCATATATGAAATGGTGATCTGTTTTTTTTTGTTCACAGATCCTAACCAGTATATTTTGTATCTCTAATTCTTTAAGTCTTCCTTTATATATTAAAGAAAAGGATTTTAATATGTAAAATGAAGGGTAGATACTTTGCGCAATCAAAAAATGAATTTGGCTTTTGCTACATTGCCCCTTAGTGTCAGCGGAACTAGCTAGGGTAAACACATGGGATTGTGGGGATAGGGCCTGGGTGGGATTGTGGTTGGCGCAGACTCAAGGGGCCAAATGGCCTCCTTTGCACTGTAGGATTCTATGAGCCTATGATTCTAAGATCTGAGGTTAAATATTTCAAATTTAATTTTTATTCTCACTGTATAGAGAATTGGATGTTTGATCACAAGACACTCTTGAGAGATTGGTGGTCTTTTAATAGAGTAGGTTGATATACAAATATTCTATTCTGCTGGTGGAAAAATATGGGCTTCATGTTTCACACGATCTGAGGAAGAGCAATTGGACAAGGTACAGAGTGATGACAATAAGATGCCTTCAAAGGCAACCCTTGTGCATTTCTTGCATTGTAGAAATGGCACAAAACCTTTGCATGGAAGAGACCCCAAACAGGGGAGAAAATTACTTTTTTTTTGAAAGACAGTCAGTTGCAAGTCTCCTGTTTTCTCTTTGACCTTCCAGGTGGATAAAATAGCTGAGGTGTGGAAGTTTCATGCATTAAAGAAACCAAGCGGGATTGCTTTCCATTTGCTTCGGAGACGGAAAGGCACTCGACCTCGAGACCATCACAAATACCTCAACCTTTACCACAAATAGACGTCAAAGTCACACAATGGTATTTGAACTCTGTATCTTAAACTTAAATGAAGAAAATTCATCAATAGGGTGATCGCTACTGAATTGTATCTCATGGTATATAGACCAGGTCATACTGGGGTTGTATCCCATCTAGTTTCTATATACTAGATGAAATGTTTAAATGAAGCAGAAAGCAGTTGTACTGTGCTGTACATAAGTTAATTTCATATTCTGTATTCTGAGAATTAAGGAAAGCCACAGTGCTGTTTTATTTCAGTGAAAGGTACGACTGGGTGACTTTGTTGGAATACTATTCATTGATCACTAGGTCCTGGGTTAAATATCTATAGGATTGTAAATAAAACTATCTTGTTGCAGTGTGAACAAGTCCGTGAATCCATGGCACAAAATTGTCCGCAATTCAATTCTGTTTGGCATATAGGTCAGTAAGTTCACTTGAGATAAGAGTGACTGGTGAGAAAATGTCAGGAGCAATCTTCTGATTTTAAACTTAAATTTCATTGTTGGGTGAAATGCAAAGGTATCATCAGCCAAAATTGTCACTGCTATTACCATGTAAAAGAAGAGACCTCAGTTCTTTGAAAGCTGTGTGGTATCCAACTTTATATGGCTTCAGAGAGTTGCCCACGAGATGCCTTTATCCTGTTGTTTCAGTAAGCACTGGTAGTATACCAATAGGATAGAAATTTCCATTTTGAAGTTTACTAGCACATTGGCAGCTGTCTCTGAAGATTATTCTGCCAGTATAAATCATGTATTTATATCTTAATGTTCCTAATTACTATTGATATTAGTTGCAAACAGTGAAAAAGAGTTAAATTTCCCAATGTGAACATTCATGGCCTTAATCAAAGTGAGGTTTTAATTGCAGTGAAAAGTAATTGAGATAAATTGAGATTAATTGAGAGTAAGAAATAGGAACAATGAAGCAGTACAAAGGGGCTGACTGATAAAACAGGGCATAAGGTACCGGAGTGCCTTCTTTTATTAGAAAGCATTTCATTTTGTTAAAGTCATGGCAAAAACAAGCTAATATTTTATTTTCCAATTTTACGAATTTTAATTTGTTCTGGTATAACTTTCAGGGTTTTAAGGAAGAGTGTGAAATCAGAATCTGAATTAAAGTGTTGGAACTGAAATGTGCACCTAAAGGTTGTTCGACAGCACTTTGTCCAATTCTTTTGTATTATAATTGTAATCATTGGACTAACTTCATGGACTTCAGGACCTCAGAGTGTGCATAGACTGGTACTAACAAACTCTGGGGTTTATTAGCCAAAGAATGACCAGCACTTTTAAGTGTGGGAATACAATAGATTTCCTAATTCTTTATGTTTGTTGCTTTGTATAGCAATTCAACAGCACCTCCTGATAAATGTATGTGTATGTGCATGTATGAAAACCTTATATGACTTAACCACTCCATACAAGTTGAATCATGTGGTGGGACTTAAAGAGAAAATAGTGTCTTTATGGCACTATGACCAGAGTAAACATGGCTACTATGACCAGACACGCATTAGAAAAGTTCTCCAGGGAAGGGGGAAAGGGGAAACAGATAAAACAAAACAAAGAGCATTCATTATGCTTGCATCACACCCCTGAACAGATGAATTTGCAATGCAAACCAATGAAAAACAGTGGCTGACACTGTGACTCAAGGTTACGTGGAGGGGGACCAGTTAACTGTATAAGCTTTACTTTAAACTAAAACTTTAAAAATTTAGAAAATGCTGCTTTATTTAACAGCCAGGTAGCTTCTGTGGACTCCGACAGTGGGCTAGATTTTCTGAACTTCATTCTGCATTCTTCAGCTCAAAATTGTTCTTCATCTGTAAATGCAAGCTGATAACGGCATAGCGAGAGCAGCAGGACATCAAGATCCTCAATGAGAGTGTCTCTTTAAACAATGAGATTTAAGGATTGAGAAAGAGATAGGAAGGGCAGAGAAAGAGAGTCACTCACAATGGATTATTTAGTTAAATCAGGTACGAAAAAACAGTAGAAAAGAAAGGGAGGGAGGAAAAAGAGACAAAGGAAAAGGGAAAGAAAGATAATCTCGAAGAACAATTTACCAGCTGAAGGAATGAAATGCCACAGTTTAAGTTGTTCAAATTCTGGGCAAGGAGCGATTGATTGACATTGCATTAACATTCAATATGTCTCTAAAAAGTTTCTTCGCTATGAAACTTAACATTTTGTGGTCAGATGATGGACAATTAATGTGCAAATCTGGCAATTCTTCAAAATAACAGAAGGACTCAGAGCATGTGGCATTTGTACAAGGTGTACATAGAGCGATACAAATCGACCAGCAATTTTGAGAGATCTGTAATTTCTGACCTACTGTACTTCTCAACCCCCTGATTTGCTGGCCAATTTTTACTTAACTATAGCCAGTGAATTACTATTTTTTGAAATGCATTGTTAACTCCTTGTTAACATTGTCAAAACTGGACACTATGTCAGATGAAGAGCATTTAAAGAGAAAATAAACAAAGGGAAGGGTAGAAATATAAAAGTCAACATGAATAAAGTGTTGGAGGAAGATATTCTCTGATGCCAATTTGTCTGTGTTTTACAAATGACTTTTAGAGCTCAGAATGCACATAGCACTCTGAGTCAGAGAAAGACTAACAAACTCTGGGGTTTGGTTAGGAGGATTTTGCATGTGAGCTAGCAGGCCACCCATTTACCTAGGTACATGTTCAGGTTTGGATCAATTGCCCTACTTAACGAACTCAAAACATAGAGTTAGCCTAAGTGTTGAATTTTCCCTGGTTTCCTCACCAATCACCAATGAGTTCTCATCTTTCAGCACATTGATTTCAAAATCTACATGAAAATATTCAGGTAACACACGAAAGAGTTACACACCTGTGTTCTATCAGATTAAATTAAATTCTAATGTTTACTGGGTATTTATTGGGATTTAACTGACTTCATCTGTTGATGACCAGTCATTAGCAATTTTCTGTTCACTCACAATTTTAATTTGCTATATCTCAACAAGTTGTTCACACTCCTCTGATATATGGTACGAATAAGGTCAATGCTTTATATTGACCTCACAATTGGAATTTAAATTATTTTGCACATCTTTATTGTAAGGATCTTTCATTTAATACATCAGAAAGCTTGGTGATGTTTTGACTTAGTCCCTGGTGTTATGAAAATCATCCTGAACTCATGGTTCAGACATGATCAAAAGAACTGAATGACAGAGGTGATGTGAAAGTGAATGTCCTTGACATCAAGGCAACATTTGAATGTGTGGCACCAAGGAGCCCTTGCAAAACTGAAGCCAATGGAAATCAAAGGGAAAATCCTCCACTGATTGTAGTCATACCTGCACAGAAGAAAAAGTTTATTGGAGATCTGCCATCTCTGTCTCATAACATTACTGTAGTAGTCCCTCAGATAGTGTCCTAGGCCTAACCATCTTCAGCTGTTTATCAATCTCTATCCCTCTCTCTATCATAAAGTCAGAAGTGGGGAGGTTCACTGATGATTGCACAAAGTTCAGCACCATTCGCGACTCTTCACATACTGAAGCAGTCCATGTTCGAAAGCAGCAAGACTTGGACAATATCTAGGTTTGGGCTGACAAGTGGCAAGTAACATTCATACCACACAGGTGCCAGGCAATACCATCTCCAACAAGAGAGAATCTAATCATAGCCTCCTTGATATTCATTACTATCGCTGAACCTACTACTATCACAATCCAAGGGTTACCATAGACCAGAAGCTGAACTAGATTGGACATGTAAATACGGTGGCTACAAGGTCAGAGACTTGGAATCTTGCAATGAGTAACTCATTTCCTAGCACTGTAAAGCCTGTCCACAATCCTCAAGATACAAGTCAGGAGTGTGGTAGAATACTGTCTCCTTGCCTGACTGAGTGCAGCTCCAATATTCAAGAAGCTCAACACCATCCAGGACAAAAAACCTGCTTGATTGTCACCCATTCACAAATATTCACTCTCTCCACTATCGCCGAACAGTGGGAGCAGTGTGTACCACCTGCAAGATGCGCCACAGAAGCTCGCTTTGGTTCCTTAGGCAGCATCTTCCAAACCCATCACCGCTACCATTTAGAAGGACAAGGGCAGCAGACACATGGGAACACCAGCTCCAGAATCTGGAAGATCCCCTCCAAACCATTCACCATCCTGTCTTGGAAATATCACCGTTCCTTCACGGTAGCTGGGTCAAAAGCCAGAAATTCTCTCCCTAACAGCATTATGGGTGTACCTACACCACAGGGACTGTAACAATTCAAGAAGGCAATTCACAGCATCAAGGGCAATTAGAGATGGGCAATAAATACTGATCGAGCCAGCGACAGCCACATTCCTTAAAGACATTTTAAGAATTTCAGATCATCTGTGTGAAATGTTAAGAAAAAAATAGAACTTTTCAGGTCCTTCAGCCATTCAGGATGATTGCAGAACCAGTCAATTATGTTTGTTTGAAGTTCATATTGATTAGGCAATAATAAATCATGAAAGTTTGAGGTGGAAGCCAATGGTGAAAGGGATTCAATGATGATAATATTAGCAGCTGGGCAAGAGGAAATTCAGAACACAACAACAACACTGAGAAATGACATGCTGCTATATCTGGGAATAGCAACTTTATGACTTTGCTTCTTTGAGTATCAAGATTATTTCTCATATTCCAGCACTCCTCAAACTGGTAATTACGTCCTATGTTGTTGCATCTTTAGGATCTCGAATCGTATAACATCACCAGTATTAATGTACGTTAAAAATAACTCAAAGGCTCACATAGCATTCAAGTGATACAAGGAGGAATTAATGGGATGCTGGTTGAGTGAGTGGGCAGTCTGCCTGGAAGCAGGAGCAGCGGCCTGGCAAATGTTAACAAACAGACTTTGTTTGTATCTTGCTGGCCAATTGCCCACTCAGAATGGGTGGAAAGAGGCAGTTGGACAAATGCTGCTAGTCGAAGTTCGAGATTCATATAAGCTTTGCCTGGGAGGAAGGGAGAGGAGACTCCAAAGATGTGTGGGTTAGGTGGATTGGCCAAGATAAATTGACCCTTGATGTTAGAGGGACGAGCCAGGGCAAATGCATGGGGTTATGAAGATAGGGCCTGGGTGGAATTATAGTGAATGCAGACTCGATGGACTGAATAACCTCCTTCTGCACTGTAGGATTCTATGATTCTATGAGATGTTGTGGAGATGCCGGCGTTGGATGAGATAAACACAGTAAGAAGTCTCACAATACCAGGTTAAAGTCCAGCAAGTTTATTTGGTAGCAAATGCCACTGCTCCTTCGTCAGGTGATTGGGAGTTCACATTGTCTGTACCTTACTTGATTAGCTGTAAAGACTCGCATTCCAATCATTATTCTGTAAATTGAGTTTGAGTCTTTATATGGCCTGTTTGCGAACAGAACTTCTACTTACCTAACAAAGGAGCAGTGCTCTGAAAGCTAGTGGCATTTGCTACCAAATAAACCTGTTGAACTTTAAACTGGTGTTGTGAGACTTCTTTCTATGAGATTTGGCAGGGTCTGAGTGGTGACATTTCTCTGGTCATCAAAATGACTTGATTTACCATTTATCATAAACTGGTTAATGAGTTCCATGTCAGCTGGCGGCTGCGCTTGGGCTTTAATAATTGTGGGTGGGCTTAATGCGCACTTAACATTGCGATTTGAAAATGAGACAGCAGACAGTCAATCACTCCCTCAGAGGCCCAGAAGAGCACTCCTACTTTTCCATATCCCCAAAGGAATGTAGCTACTTACCTTAGCGGAACTCTTGTAGCCCTGACTTAACTAAGTGGATCCATTCCCAATATCCAAGATAGTCCAAGGTTAAATACCATTGGGGTTCTATACACATTGTGGGACCATAATTTGTATAACTGTATATTTGATTTTCTACTTGGCTGTGTATTTTTTCTTAAACCCTTCAACTTTTTCTTTGCTCACAGTTTTTGTCTTCTCAGTTCTTTTCCATCTGTTTATCTTACAGATGGTTTCAGAAACAACACTTCACTATAATTTATGCTGTTTGAGAGACTCAAGCTTCTGCAAAGTATTTAAAGTGTAAAAAGAATTGCACAGGGAGAGGATTCATTGTGTGTTCTATCTTGTACTAATATAAAGTACCACTGAATTTTATACATTAAATAAATATTTTTAACTGATTGACCTAGTCTGGTTTGCTTTATTTAGACAGAGGAGATCTTTTATTTTCAGTGTTTAAACTTTCAGTTTGTGTGTGCTATGGACTCATCCATTAATCATTTCAGAATCATAGCCTTAGATTTGCAGGAAAAGAATCCTGTAAAATGGAAAATTGTGTGAAGAAAGGGAGAGTTGTATTTGCACGGCAGCTTTCGTGATCTCGGGATGTTTTAGAGCCAATGATGTACTTTTTGAATTGCATTATAATGTGAGAGATGTGGCAGACAGCTTGCACAGAGAAAGCCTCCACAAACGGCAGTGTGATAACAATCAAGTGATATAATTGAGGGATAAATAATGTCAGAATACTACGGTGAGCTTGTCTCCTCTTCAAAAGCAGACCGGGGATCCTTTGTGCCCATCCTGAGTGCAGGTGCACACAGAGGCCTCAATTTAGTATTTCATTTGACAGTGCAGTACTCTGTCAGTACTGCTCTGGGATGGCAGCCTAGACTTTTGTGTTCAATCATAGAATCTTAAAGTGCAGGAGGGGGCCATTCAGCCCAATGAGCCTGCACTGACAGAAGTCCCATCCAAGCTCTATCCCCATAACCCCAGATATTTTACCCATTAACTCCCCTAAAGCTAAGGGGCAATTTAACATGGCCAATCAACCTAATCAGCACATCTTTGCACATCAAGCAAAGTTAGCTGAATAAAACCAATTGAAGGAGAAAATGGGGAAAAATGGAATTATGTTAATAAAATAATAATTCAAATGTGTGGTACAAATGCAACAGATGACTTACAATTTGCTGGGTAAAAGAAACTGCATTTTTTCTAATATTTATTTATTTAGTATCACAAGTGTTAACAACGCAATGAAGTGATTGTGAAAATCCACTGGTCACCACACTCTAGCACCTGTTCGGATACACCAAGGGCGAACTTAGCATAACGAATGCACCAAATCATCACGTCTTTCAGACTGTGGGAGGAAACCCATGCAGATTCAGGGAGAACTTGCAGACTCCACACAGACAGTGACCAAAGCCGGGAATCAAACCCAGGTCCCTGCGCTATGAAGCAGCAGTGCTAACCACTGTGCTGCCTTGTATGGTTTCTGTTCCCTCCTCAACTCATCCTAGAAACCAATGAATTTGTTTTGTTTTGAAGTTTAATCATTGTTGTTATTAAGAGTTGTTTCTTTATACCAAAGTCACATAATCATCAAATGTGGTAAATGTCCAGTAAACCTACTCTAATGGTCTTGTTTGAAGAATATACTATAGCTGGACCTTGATTCATAGAGGCGGATTCTCTCCTGGAGCAGGATCTGAGCTGCAGTTTGGCCCAATGTCAACTGGGGAACCCAGTTTATTTTGAAAGGGCAGGGCCTCATTGGACTTGGATTAGGAGACTGCAGTCAGAAACAAGGCACTGGTAAGACTGCAACTGGAGTACTGTGTGCAGTTTTGGTCCCCTTATTTGCAAAAGGATATATTGGCCTTGGAGGACGTTCAGAGAAGGTTCTTCAGGCTGATACCGGAGATGAGGGGGTTGGCTTATGAGGAGAGATTAAATAGACTGGGTCCGTACTCATTAGAGTTTAGAAGGCTGAGGGGGGATCTTATAGAGACTTACAAGATAACGAAGGGGGTAGATAGGGTAGAGATAGAGAGATTCTTTCTACTTAGAAAGGAAAACAGAACTAGAGGGCACAGCCTCAAAATAAAGAGAGGCAGTTTAGAAAGGAGCTGAGGAGGAACTTCATTCAAAGGCTGGTGAATCTCTGGAATTCTCTGCCCATTGAAGTGGTGGAAGCTACCTCGTTGAATATATTTAAGTCACGGGTAGATAGATTTCTGATAGACAAGGGAATTAAGGGTTATGGGGAGAAAGCAGGAAAGTGGAACTGATCCACTTCAGATCAGCCATAATCTTATTGAATGGCGGGGCAGGCTCGAGGAGCTAGACAAGTCTCTATAAGATCCCCCCTCAGCCTTCTAAACTCTAATAAGTACAGGCCCAATCTATTTAATCTCTCCTCATAAGCCAACCCCCTCATCTTCATTATCAGCCTGAAGAACCTTCTCTGTACTTCCTCCAAGGCCAGTATATCCTTTCACAAATAAAGAGACCAAAACTGCACACAGTACTCCAGTTGCAGCCTTACCAGTGCCTTGTTTCTGACTGCAGAGTCTCCTTATCCGATTCCACTACTCCTGCTCCTATTTCTAATGATCTTATGTTTTTAAACCGAACATTCTTGGGAAGCTGACCAGTGTTGTACTGGCACAATATCGGTCTCTGAGCCAAAAGATCGTGGGGGAACCCAATTTAAATAGTTGGGGTGTCTGAAACTATCAATGTCATGGCATGTTCAGAAGTGGCAGTGTCACAGGCTGGGTTTCTGGAAGCTAGAAGAGTACTCCTGCTTCTCTAAATTAAAGAGGAATTTTTGAGCAGAAAGCTCATTGACTGGCATTGCCACCTGTAATTGTCTCCCAACTGGCCAACTCTTGCAATTTGTCTTCAACCTACAACCTCCTGAATTAGAGGCCATCTTGAAGCCAAACTGACACTGAAGTGTAGTAAAGATGGGGACACTGGGTAAAATGATTGGCAGCAGTGTTGGCCTGGCTCCCTGATGCACTTGCTGTTTGGCCCACGTGAAAATTCATTTCATGCTCACCCCTTCGAGGTCACCTGAAAAAGAAGGCGCCTCCTGTTTTCCTTGCTGCCTCAGCACCAGCCATTCACCTCAGTGGCATTGCTGAGAGTCCAGAAATGTTGGTTCTCAAATTAGGCTGGCAGCATGAAAGGCCTGCCCTCCGTATTTTAGCCAAATCCCCAATTTCCTTTTCTCCTTAATGAAGATTTCCGAACTGGTGTTAGAACAAAGGATACTGAATAGAAAACAACAGTCTCGACAATGTGAGTTGTGACAGGGAGAAAATTACAACACAACCTCATAAATTGTTGAGTTTAAAATAAGAGAATGTTGAATTTCAGTTCATGTCTTAATTTAGTCTCAGGTTTCACTGTGTCACTGATTTTATGTTCACTTGCCGTCTCTCTGTATTTGGGTTTATGTCCCTCTTAATTATGTTTCATTACTTTTGAAGATCTACAAAGGAAAGCAAATTGAGCTTATTATCACACACCTGATTTTAGCATGGACAATTTTTTTATGGACATTTTTGCATGGACAGGTTTCTTGCTCATGTTCTGGGCGGCACGGCGGCACGGTGGCACAGCGGTTAGCGTTACTGCCTCTCAGCAGCAGGGACCCGTGCTCAATTCCAGCCTTGGGTGACCATCTATATGGCGTTTCTCCCTGTGTTTGTGTGGGTTTCCTCTGTCTGCTCCAATTTCCCCCCTGTCCGAAGATTTGCGGGTTAGGTTGATTGACCATGCTAAATTGCTCAGTAGTATCTATCAGGGAGAATGGCAGGATAAAATATGTAGTTACGAGTATAGCGCCTGGGTGGGATTGTGGTTGGTGCAGACTCGATGGACCAAATGGCCTTCTTCTGCTCTGTAGGATTCTATGATTTTGGGAGATTAACCCCTGTGCAATGCTGTCTCTCCATTAGAACAGTTAATGTAATTTAGCCATAATTACTACATTATTAGGTCAGAACTTGCTTAAACTATATCCTTATAGATTCTATCTTTTGATCACGTGATGCTCCAGCTTAAAATTATAGTTCAGGAAGAGATAGGAAAGGAAGCAAAGGTTGCTGAGGAAACATTGGCAAAGGATGATAATTTTAGGCCCTGGAACAGGATATTGATGAGGAAGAGGCCTCCATGGTTGTGTACTCAGGAATCTGATGATGACCTAAGATTAGAAAATGCCTGACAAAGTTAAATTCAGCAGAAATTAAATAATGTACACTTGAATTTAAAATTGTATAAATAAAGAATATAAATCTAAATGCTGTTATGCCCTTTATTTACCTTCAAGAAGAAGTTCCATGGAGAGCCTGAACAGGCAAATACTCAAACTTCCTGGGTTCTTTTCACATGAATTTTCTCAATGTAGTGCTCTACATGTTATCAGAATGAATTCTTTGATAAAGCTATGAAATTAATTATCAGACATCTTACTGTTTCTAACTTTCACAAATCTGACACTAGAAGGATATGTTACTCAGGAAAAAAAATCAATCTTAAAATCCACTACGTGGTTAAGGTCACTTATTCCAAGGGTGTAAATACACGGAGTGGTGACAACTGTTCCACTTTGATAGCAGAGCTAGCTTTGCTAATCAGTGATGACAGTAGGCACTCAGCACTCTAATCCATGCTCCTTATTTTGTCCTCTGTTCTCTTTATTGAAAGACTAGTCGGGTGAAGCTGGTTTTTGCTAATTGCGTGCAACAGGCTCGAATCATGGAATCTCTACAATATGGAAGAGACTATTCGGCCCATTGGGTCTGCACCAAAACTCTCTGACAAAGTATCTTACACAGGCCCCCTGCCCGCTCTATCTCTGCAACCCCACACATTTACCATGGCTAATCATCTAACCTAGATACTAAGGGGCAATTTAGCATGGCCAATCCGCCTAACCTTGCACCTCTTTGGACTGTGGGAGGAAAGTGAAGCACCCAGAGGTAACCCACACAGACCTGGAGAGAATGTGCAAACTCCACACAGAAAGTAACCCAAGGCTAGAATTGAACATGGATCTCTAGAGCTGTGAGGCAGGAATGCTAAATACCGTGCCATCTAGTAGCAAACTGGCATATGATCCCTTTCCACTATGTTCCATCTTCTTTGCACTTAAGCTCATAGAATTTGAGTTCACATTCATTTTGGAGACCCGTTTCCCAGTCTTACTGTTGCTTTTACGTGGTTTAAAAACATTGGCAGTATTTCCAAATTAATGCTGATTTTCTCGCTGTCACTGTGCCAGGCTGAAGCAAATAAAATAATTCATGTAAAAGTGCATTTATATTCAACAGTTGTACTAGTCTCTGTAAGAGTGCTGGGTTACACTGTAATAGGGACACCCAGGCTGCAAGTGGGCAATCCAGATCCCTGTGCTTACTCTGCTAGAACAGGTGGCTATATATTATCCAATGGTTAACTCTTGGACACATTTCATGAGTTTGCACTGTGCTGATTTCCTGTAAGTCCCACTGTTTATACTTTGAAAGTGCAGTTGATGACATATAACTGCACTTGCCACTAATTGCACTGTATATGTAAAGGTGACTTTTTATTTTATACAACTTCTTCATTTGGAAGCAATTGTGTACATGTCAGCTCCTGATCCTCTGAATTACATTGGCTTATATGGCAGTACAGATTTCAAAGCACTCTCAGAAATGCAAAACAACTGCAACCACGGAACCTTGTATATTATTTAAAAATTGCACTCATTAATTTTCCCTCAGTATAGCAAAAGAGATCATTCAGGCCGTAATCTGCATTACCAACATCCTGGGGTTTGCCACTGACTAGAAACTGAATTGGACCAGTCACATATATACAGTGGCTACAAGAGCCGATCAAAGGAATCCTATAGTGAATAGTTCTCCTCCTGGTTCCCCAAAGAGTGTGATAGAATACTCCTCATTTGCCTGGATGAGTGCAACTCCAACAATACTCAAAAAAATCAACATCATCCAGATCAAATGAACCCAATTGATTGGTAAAATCCCACCACCACCTTTGCATAGTGACAGCAATATGTGACATCTACAAGATGGCACTGGAGAAAATCACTGAAGGCTTCTGAGGCAATACCTTCCAAACCCACAACTGTTACCATGGAGAAGGGCAAAGGCAGCAGACACATGTGAACACCATTGACTGGATGTTTCCCTCCAAGCTGAAGTGGGCAGCATGGTGACACAATAGTTAGCACTACTGCCTGACAGCGCCAGGGACCTGGGTTTGATTCTGGCCTTGGGTTACACTCGTGTGGAATATATTTGTTCTCCCCATACCTGTGTGCTCCAGTTTCCTCCCGTAAGCCAAAGATGTGCAAGTTGGGTGGATTGGCCATGCCAGCCCCTTAGTATCCCAAGATGTGTGGATTAAGGGGATTAGTGGGATAAATGGATGGAGTTACCAAGATAGAGCCTTGGTAAGATGCTCTGTAGGAAAGTCAGTGCAGACTCAATAGGCCAATTGATCTCCTACTGCACTGTAGAGATTCTGTGAAACAACTCTCCATTCTTGACTTGCAATTGTATATCTGTTCCTTCATTGTCGCTGAATCAAAATCCTAGACAACTTCCCTAATAGCACTGTAGGTGTATCTATATCACAGGAACAGCAGCAGTTCAAGAAGGCAGTTCACCACCACTTTCTTAAGGGGAATTAAGAATGGGCAATTAACTATAGGCCTAGCCAAAGATTCCTGTGTTCTAAAATGAATTTGAAAAAAGGTAGCAGAACTCAGCCTGAAATAACCATTTACATAATGCTATCATAGATATTTGCAAAGAACATTTTTAGCTGATAATGAGTGCACTGGTGGCTCTAACACTACAACATTCAAAATAGGCTACGATCAGGTCATTCACCGGTAAGCTAATGCATTTTTAATGTATTGTTTTTTAATGACTGTCCATTTTGTTTAACATTATAGATATAACAGGACATTTTATACATCAGTTCAAAGCTTTATTTCAAATTAGCTTCCATCTTGTTATTCCAGTGGAGTGGTTAAGATCAAAGCCAAGTGAAAAGTTACCACCCAGAAATATTAGCTGTTTCTGTCTCCACAGATACTGCCTGCTCTGCTGTGTATTTCCAGCATATCATGTGATAATATAGAAATGAAGGGGGGAATTCCTTCCCTATCAGCATTGTGGGTCAACCCACAGAGCATGAACTGCAGCAATTCAAGAAGGCAGCTCACCACCACCTTCTCAAGAACAATAAATGCTGGCCAGCCAGTGACACTCATGTCCCACGAATGAATAAAAAAAATTCATTAACCTCTCACGCCACACCGAGAATAAGCATGCCTGTGGCATTTTTAAATTTCCACTTGAACAAATAGATGATAAAAGCAAAATATTGTGGATGCTGGAATCTGAAACAAAAACAGAAAATGCAGGAAAATCTCAGCTGGTCTGACAGCATCTGAGAAGATTGGATGAGTCTGGATGATCCTTCATCAGAGCTGACAGGCAGGCAGATGAAGATGGCATCTCGGACAATGAAGGTCTCCCTCAATACTGCACAGAGTCAGCATTGCCATAATGGCCCCTTAGGCTTGTAAAATGGGTGGAATGTGTTCCAATTTCTACATAAATGATTTTTTTTTTTCCAAAGGGACTTTAAAAAGAAAAGGAACTTACTTTATAAAATGCCTTTTTTACATTTATATTAAAGTTAAAAAAATTTAAATTAATCTTATTAGTGTCACAAATAAGTTTACATTAAGACTGCAGTGAAGTTACTGTGAAAATCCCCCAGTCGCCACAATCTGGAGGCTATTCAGATACACTGAGGAAAAATTTAGCATGGCCAATGCACCAAACCAGCATGTCTTTTGGATTGTGGGAGGAAGCTAGAACACCTGGAAGAAACCCACACAGACACAGGGAGAATATGCAAACTTCATACAGATGGTGACCCAGGTTGGAACCAAACCTGGATCCCTGGATTGTGAGTTAGCAGTGCTAATCACTGTGCCATCATGCTGCCCCTATCTCCCTGTCCATGATCTTTATACCCTTCAACTACATGAAATAGTTTTTTGGGATTCTGTCAGACCAATGGACGGGGTTGCACTCAATAGTTGAAAAGCTAATGAGGAACCACCTCCCCCTTCCTACGTTTCAATGGGGATGCCCAATGGAATCAAACGCCCTTCAAGGACTTAACTGGCTATGTTGAGACCACTTCCGCTGTTGACCAACTCCCACTGTTGCCAGCAGGAGTGAAGACTACCGACAGCAGTGTACCCAGCAGATGTCCCAGATCATCCTGAGATCAGAGACCATCAGGGATTGAAGGTGGGATGAGAATTGTAATGAGTGGTCATGGAAGAAGGGGCAGGGGAACTCAATGACAAGATGGGGAGTGTCTTTCAGCATTCATCCTCTGCCTGTTACCAGATCCCTCAATCGGGCATGAAGTCCCCTGATAGCAAGGGACCAATCTTCCCTTCAGTGCTCCCCTGGAGACCATGGGCAAATCTGGCAGAGTCTGTGAGTTGACTTTCAGAGGGTCAAAGAGCACAGAGACTGGTGCGGTGTCCATTTAATCCGTCAGCCACTACTGGTTTGTGGTGGGTTTAGAAATAATGGGTTCACAGTGTACTAAGCTCATTAGTGAATCTAGTGGACATCTCACCACTGGAGGCGTTGTATCCTGATTCAACTGCTGCCCTTAATTGTGGGGGAGGGGGGTGGTTTAAGTCAGCATTTAATTCCAGATTTTTTCATCAAATTTAAATTCCACTATCTGCCATGGGAGGATTTGAACCTATGTCCTCAGAGAATTTGCCAGGATCTCTGGATTGCTAGTCCATTGACATAACCTCTACTCCAGTTCTTCCCTCTTTAATGCATTCCTCTTTTAACGTATTCCCTGTGGAGCTGAGATCAGGGTCTCGGAATGGAATCAGCAATGGAAAATCAATTCTGCATCCCTCCACTTTGCAATGTTTTTTATACATCGCCGATTACACCACAGTGCCACATGTTTTAATTTCTGGGAAGGTTATTTTGCTCTCAATGTGTTTAATGAAGAGACAATGTTGGTCGACACTTGCTGGTTAATTTTTTTAATGAGCGTACAGACTGGATTTGAATGAATTGGTATCTTCAAAGAAAAACCCAGAATGTTATGAATGCAGACAGCCAGCATTCCATTCTCAGCTATGTTTGTGTCCTGACTCTGGTTCTTTTATATCTCCCGGGTTTAAAAATACTTCCTCATAAAGTTTCCAAATAAACTTTCAAGTGAATTCCTAATTAACGCAAATAGCTGGCAAGCCTCTTAGTTGCTGACTTTAAAACTCCTGACCTTTTATCAGCTGTCAGATCATTGCACCATCACCACTATCCCATCTGTCGCGTTAACAATGTAGGCAAAGATTCAAAACTGGTATACTTGAAACCAGCATTTGCATCATTTTACAGGAAGTCTGATCTAATTCCCGACATAGTGGCACGACGGTTAGCACTGCTGCCTCAGAGCGCCAGGGACCTGAGTTCGATTCCTGGCTTGGGTCACTGTCTGTGCGAAGTCTGCACATTCTCCCCGTGTCACTGTAGGTTTCCCTCCAGGTGCTCCAGTTTCCTCCCACAGTCTGAAAAATGTGCTGGTCAGGTGCATTGGCATGGCTAAATTCTCTCTCAGTGTAACTCGAACAGACGCCAGTGTGTGGTGACTGGGGGATTTTCACAGTGACTTCACTGCAGTGTTAATGTAAGCCTACTTATCACATTAATAAATAAACTTAAAACTTTAAACATTATGTTTCAATGCTCTGGGATGTGTTACTGTTTAAAGGTTCTATATAAATGCCAGTTGTTGTTTTGAGTGAGGTGATGAGAAGCTGCCCTGAGGCTGTTAATCCTAAAATGGAAAGGCATCAGAATTGCATTGGAAAACTCCTTGGGTGGTATCGTAGCCACTTGGAAGTGGCTTTTTCAGGTGGGGAGGAGAAAACCTCAATGGGACTTGTGACTTCCCTGGGGAGATGAGGGCGAGGCAGCCTTGGGCATTGGCCAGCCTGTTTAGTGCAGAGAAGCAGGCAAACACTATAGTTAAAGCCCCAACCAAAGGTCATTATTGCTGACTGGCTTAATGGACGGCACGGTGGCACAGTGGTTAGCACTGCTGCTTCACAGCACCAGAGACCCAGGTTCAAATCCTGCCATGAGTCACTGTCTATGTGGAGTTTGCACATTCTCCCTGTGTCTGCCTGAATTTTTCCAGGTGCTTTGATTTGCTCCATTTAATCCCTCAGCCACTACTGCTTTGTGATGGGTTTAGAGATAATGGGTTCACAGTATACTAAGCTCATTAATGAACCGAGTGGACATCCCAACACCAGAGGCCTTGTATCCTGATTCAACTCCTGCCCATAATTGTAGCTGGAGGGGGTGGTTTAGGCCAGCTTTTAATTCCAGATTTATTCATCAAATCGTAATTCCACCAGCTGCCAAGGTGGGATTTGAACCCATGTCCTCAGAGAATTAGCTTGGGTCTTTGGATTGCTAGCCCATTGACATAACCTCTACCATACTGCCTCCCTCTTTAATGTATTCCTCCTTTAATGTATTCCCTACTGTGGAGCTGAGATCAGAGTCTCAGAATGGGATCAGAAAAGCAAAATCAATTCTGCATCCTTCCACTTTGCACTGTGTTTTTATGCATCGCTGATGACACCATAGTCCAAAGATATGGGGGTTAGGTGGATTGGCCATGCTAAATTGCTCTTAGTGTCAAGGGGATTAGCTAGGATAAATAATTGGAGATACGAGCATTGTGGCTGGTGCAGATTCGATGGGCCAAATGGCCTCCTCTGCACTGAACAGATTCTATGATTCTGTCGATTCCATTGGCCCACTGAATATTCTCATCATTATACGGGCCCCCATCTGAATCCTGAGACTAGAAACTCTTTGGGGACAGCCGGCCAGAAGACATTCAAAGCCTCTCGATAACCCTGGGGGCCTTCTTTATTTTGTTCAAAATGTTTTGCAGAAATCTAAAAGCACCTCCATTAAGAGGTGTCTCGTGTCTCGCAGCATCTGCCACATCATTGCCACTTCTCATGATGGGGTTCTTAGCCATTCAGTCCTGCAAATCCTCTCATTGGGCATCTCACATTGCGGGTCTGCTCGGCATCCATTTTGGAGGGTTGAGGCAGCTGTTAATTGGCCGCCTCCTTTATGATCATGACACCATGCGGACAGAATTGGGTTGGGTCCTAAAGATGGTCCCAATTGTTAATTCTTTCCTGTGTTGAGATGGTCATTGTTTGTGAAGCAACACAAGAACTACATCTAAACATGTTTAGTTACCGCCAGTAAAACCTCATGCTTATTATTCACAAAATGATTACTACAAGCATAGGGAGGAAACAGGTAATTTACATTCCAACTGCTGAATTTTGATTTAGGATCAGGATGACAGATAATTGTAGTTAGGTTTCAGGAATCCAATTATGGGGTTATTTTTCTGGAATTTTCTTTTAGATGCCTGGAGATAACTTGGCATGTGTTGTACCTGTGTTGGGAAAGCAGGTGTCAAGCACACCAATTTATCAGTGAACCTCTGCACCTCTAATTTGTGGAGATTATTTTTAAGATTCCTGAGTTGATTCTTCAGCAGCCCCCACACATCTGCTGTTGTGAGCTTTGATGTCAACTTTTAATAGATCACAACTTCATCCTTCAAATAACCAGACTGTGTCACAGGGTTTTCTTACACAGCTGTTATAATCAAACTATATAGCTTGGATCCTGGAAATCACAGGTCACAATTTGGAACTAGTCAGAGTGCAGAATTCAGACATACACAAGCAATTATAGTTTCAAATTTGACTACAAGTAATAAGCATATGTCAATCATGATGTAGGAGTTAAAATAAACAAAGAACAAAGAACAAAACAGCACGGGAAACAGGCCCTTTGACTCAACGAGCCCATGCCGCCATTTTAACATTCCCTTGTCTATGTTTATGGAAATCTGCATTGGAACCAATCTGGAGAGACAATTTAGGGACAATTTGTTTCGCCAATCAGCCTAAGAGCATATCTTTGTGGTGTGGGAGGAAACCGGAGCATCTGGAGAAAACCCACGCAAGCATGGGGAGAATGCGCAAATTCCCACAGATACTGGCCCAAATCCCTGTATCTGCAAGGCAACAGTGATAGTCACTGAGCTGTCGTGTTATCCATCAACTGATCCAATTTAAGTGTACACTAACGACATGAAGCAATAGGCTACTCTCGAAAAAATCCAAGAGCAGCCCTCTCATGACCCATTTTAATTTTAAAACCAATTACAATTACCATATACTTGCTTAATTATAATATCCATTCAGTGTGAATACTTAATCCAGCATTGTTACAAATTATCATTGTCCCAACTTGTCCCTGTGTCTGTGTATCTCTCCTTTTTTTCAGTTCCAGATGTCTGATCTAATGTATTTTCTCAGACTAATGGCATTGGTGCTTATCTGTGAAGGTTGTTAACCCTTCTGGCTACCAACCAGAGGGAGGTATCCAAAGAATTAAATATTTAGTCTCATGGCACCACAACATTGACTGCCAGCCCGTACCTGGCCCATTCCCAATTCTCTCCCCTCCTAATATCCCCCCCTGTGACTGGATGGCATTGCCAGTGTTACAACAGCTTAAAACTGACGGCTGGTGAGCTGCCTGTGGGTGTACGGATGTCCAATTTTGATCAGGCTTTGGGCCTACTTGCTCTAAGGCAAGTATCTATCTGTACCAGTTTGCATTGGCAGGCTAGCAATATGCAACTTCCACCCCGATAATTCAGGTTATCATTCCCCCAGTAAATAAAGATGTATCGCAGAAAGCGAAGAAGCATTTCTTTGAAGTGTTTTTTCCCTCAGTCAAGCTTCATTATGAATAGGTACAGCACCTGCAATTATCTGTCACTGAACTATACTTATGTACTTTTAGAAATAATAATAGGTGAACTTGCCCTTTGAGCAAAAGCAAAATACTGTTTATACTGGCAATCTAAAGTTTATTTCTTAGTCACAAGTAGGCTTACATTAACACTGCAATGAAGTTACTGTGAATGTCCCTTTGTCGCCATACTCCAGCACCTGTTCAGATTACACTGAGGGAGAATTTAGCATGGCCAATGCACCTAGCCAGCACGTCTTTTGGACTGTGGGAGGAAACAGGAGCACCCAGAGGAAACTCATGCAGGCACAGGAGAACGTGCAGGCTCCACACAGGCAAGTCATCCAAGCCGGGAATTGAACCGGGTCCCTGCCGCTGTGAGGCCTAAAATTAAAACACACTTAACCACGAATCTAAAATTAAAATAGAAAGTGCTGGAAAAATCCAACCCTAACCCTAGCATCGACGCAACATCGAAGGCCAAAGGGCCTGTTCTGCGCTGTAATGTTCTATGTTCTAACCCTAATCCTGTGGAGACAAACAGTTCTGAGTCTTAAACGACTTCTTTGGAACTAAAGCAAGGTAGAAATATAGTAGATTTTATATTCTTTCAATAATCTGCTAACTCTGCCTACCCTGAACAAGCAGCTCAGGTCTACTCAATCCAGCACTGGGTTCAATTTATGTATTTAGCAAATTGAAAAGAATCACACAATATATTTGGAAAATGACTTTTGTAAGCTTAGCTTCAAATTTTGTAAATGTGCCATCTCTTTAAAACAAAGCATGAATTAACAAGAATGCAGTTTATTTTTACTTTCCGGAGGGGCTTCTCTAGATTAACTTTGATGAAACTAGGGAAATTCTGAAGAAGTGATGGAAATTCAACTCAGTGTGTGGGATTTTCCAGTCATACCTGTCTCAAGACCGGAAAATCCTGCCCAAGGTCAACAGACCTTTGCATGGTCCGTATCCCGTTTGATCCAATTCCCATGGTGGGCAAGAAAATTCCATCCTATTTGTTTTAATATCAATGGATTGAAGTAAGTAGATGGGATTTTACCATTCAATTAAATTATAAACTATAGTTTTAATATTTTCATTGATTATGATAGTAAATGAATGATTAATGTCTTTAAATAGTATTCCTTTATCTTCTATTTTAATGGAAAATTTCCTTTAAACAGCTTAATGTATCAAGTAAAATACTTGATTGGAGAATGTCATATGAACTTGTTGATATTGGTCCACAAGTATTGACAGTTATCTCTAGGTGAAAGTTTGAATCTGGTTAAAATACCTTTGAGCAGACTTTTAAGTTATGTAACCCTCGAGCACGGCAGCATAGAGTCACAGTGGTTGGCACTGTTGCCTCACAGGGACCCCGGTTCATTTCACAGCTTGAGTCACTGTCTGTGCGGAGTCTGCATGTTCTCCCCCTGTCCGTGTGGGCTTCCTCTGGGTGCTCCGGTTTCCTCCCACAGTCTGAAAGACGTGCTGGTTAGGCGCACTAGCCATGCTAAATTCCCCCTCAGTATAACCCGAACAGGCGCTGAAGTGTGGCGACTAGGGGATTTTCACAGTAACTTCATTGCAGTGTTAATATTTGCCTACTTGTGACATTAATAAATAAACATAAACAGTATAAGACTGAAATATTTCCATCGACCAATGAGTTGGTAACTTAAGAGAGCACAAATTTAAGGCCATCATCAAAAGAATAAAAGAAAGTCAGGGCACAGAAATGATAGTCTAATGGTTTTAGTAATGGATGAATAATGTAGAGTACAAATTCCACAATTCCTAAACTTGATTTCAATAAATTTGGAAATTTGTGGACTTGGGTACAAAAATGCCCATGAAAGTTTATTTTAAAAGTGCAACTGGTACATTAAGGTCTTTCAGGGAAGAAATATTGTTATCTCTACCTAGTTTGCATCCGTCATTAGATAAATAACAAGGGATGGACAATAAATGTTGCTTTGCCACATCCCAAGAAAAATGATGGGATCAGAACTCATAGTTTTAAAACTGTAAATTCAAATTAAATATCCGATCTGTTCCGGGAAGTTTTCTAGTGTGTGAGTGGGGACGGTCATTGAATAGGTGAAAATTACCTCCAGAAGTTTACGTATACCAATTGATCCAACTTTATAACTGGAAAACATGGTCAAGTTCATTCATTGACTGTACATTCTGCAAATTTTATTTACTTTCCAGTTCAGAGACAATATTTATTTCAACAAAAAAGCAAAGTACACAAAAGATTTGTTACAAATTGCATGACCCATAAATAACTCGTGGGAAACAAAGATCTGACTGGAAACAGTTGCAGCAATGCCTGATTTCCTCATGACATACTTATGCATATAAGATGTTCTAAAATAGAAATCAAAATAGGTCAGTTTTTAAAATCTCTGGGTCAAAATAGTTCTCAGCATTGTGTTCAGAAGGCTGCCTCCCGATTGCATTAGAATACTGAATGACGTGGTAGTGCAGAGTGTTGATGTTCTCCCACTAGGATTTGGGTTCATTTACGAAGCAGTTCAATCATATAGGGGTACTTATAGGCCAAAGGAAATATCAAGTGTTGCATGTGCAATTTGTTACTGTGTGATTGCAATTCTCTTAAGTTAGGTAGTATTCTAGTTATAAAGCTGCAAGTCTTCCACTGAATTTTAGTCGTGTAACCATTAATATGAAAACAAAATGCTGCAAATGCTGCAAAAAACAAAAAAATGCTGGACATACTCAGCAGATTTGGCAATATTTGTGAAAGAACAAAACAGATAATGGCCAGAAAGCTCTACCTGTCTATGTTGGTGGGATTCCCTGGTGATGCCCCTCCACCGACCATGAGTTTCGCAGCAGCGTGGGGTGGCTTCAATAGGAATTTGCATTGACAGTGGTGGGACCAGAAGATCCCATCACCAGCGAATGTCTCCTGCCACTGAGAAAATCACTGAGGGAGACCAGAGAACCTCCTGCACTATTTCAGGTCAATAACCTTCTAATGAAAAGCCATTGACCTGAAAGTTAACCTTGTTTCTATCTTTACAGACACTGCCAGACCTACTGAGTATTTCCAGCATTTTATGTATTTATAATATGTATCAACTGGACACTGTCAATAGAACTCATTACATTAATCACTCTACTGTTCCTAATTCTTATATTCAAAGCAAACTTATCGCAACTACTGGTGTTTACCATAACAGCCAGCTAAGAAATGCTGATGAACAATATTCATTGCAGGGTGACATTAATGATGACAATATCTTGTATTTACATAATGTCTTTTATGTAGGTATCACATCCCAAAGTGCTCCACAGAAGAGTGTTTGAAAACAAAATTTGACAGAGAACCACATAAAGAGATATAGAGCAGATAATCAAAAGCTTAATCATAGAGGATGTTTTATGGAGCATCTTAAAAGTGGGATGAGAAGTGGCAACAGGTGCAAGGTAGGATACAGGCAGCAGAATTTTGAATAACTTCAAATTAGTGTAATGACTTCAATCAGCCCATTAGGGGTCAATTAAAGGGCTGATTAGGTTTCTTGTATTTAACCGAGAGTGTCAGAGGAACTGACACTCCCAAAGGTAGACTGTTGACTGTCAGCATTCTGTGTACTACTGTTGGAATTGTAAATCAAGGGACTTTGGTAAAGGGACTTCTGCCTCCAAAGACTTATTACAGTATTTAGAGGGAAGATTGTGGGAGACTGACCAGGAGTGCATTGGAATAGTCAAGTCCAGAGGTAACAAGTACATGGACAAGGATTTCAGCAGCAGTTGAACTTAGGGAAGGATGGAGAATGGGTGCTACAATATTGGAGATGAGTGATCTTCAAGATTGTGTAGATATATGATTAGAAGCTGATCTTATATATCTAGAAAATAGGAGGCCATTCAGCCCTCCAGTCATTCAGTATGATCATGGCTGTTCCTTGATCTCAATGTCATAATCCCAAGTTCTCCCTATATGCTTTACGCCTTTTGTGTTGAGAAATATGTCTATTTCCTCCTTAAATATGTTCAATGACCTGGCTTCCACAGTTTTCTGTGGTAGAGATTCTATATGTTCACCACCCTCTGAGTGAGGACATTTCTTCCCATCTCAGTCCTAAATGGAGTCTAAAATGAGGCAATTCCAGAATAATTAAAAAAAATAACTGTGAGATAGTCAGTTTCTTCTGCACTGTTGGAGTATTATCAACCTGTGCTCGTAAAGGGAAAGATCAATCAGTTATTTTGCAGTAAACCTGCAGTATTGGAAAATGAAACCCATGCAGCTTGAGCATTTTGCAATATTCATCATGGTGTTTCCATCATTATAATCTCACATTGTACTCTAACATAGTGTGATGTCACTGCTGAACATTCTGAACCCACATGCACTGTCTACAGTGTAAGCTGCAACCCACTCACTGCTAAATAACGCAAGCCAAGACTACACCTTCCCTCCCCACCCTCCTCTTCAGTTCTTGAACAACAGGCTCCACAATGAACAATAAAATCTCTTCCTTTTCAGTCTGTTTCTTTTTAGAACATTTAATCAGAGATTCATAGCGAAATATTCAGATGAGTTTTGTATAATTTATTACACATTTAAAGGGACAGTGGTGAATTACTTACTCCTGTTTCTGCCTTGTGTCTTGGTTTGGGGGCTGGCAGTTGATCAGCTCCCAGACCTTTGTTAATGCTACCCTATTACTATCTTCCATTAAAGCAGCACTGCTCCGTGACTCACTCTCTGATGTCCAGCCCTTACTATGGGGAAACTGACATAAGCAACCTTCCTTTAGGCAAATTGTGGGCATCAACCCACATTTAGTGACTTCACAAGAGGGTGTTGGAGACTTAACAAGCTGTATGGCTGTGCTACCCTGTCCTGTGCATGCTCCTAACCATGCACTGTAACATTGTCTGAGATGAGACACGTCATAGAACGCTGCTATTTTTAGCATTGCATAATGGTGATTCAAATAACATGTTCTATGTTTCAGAAGGTGACAAGATTGAAATGCAGAATGCTCCTTTGTAATATTACAACCATGGACAAAGCCTTAATTTTACAATGTTAGAGAATTCAGGAGAATGTGGGGAGATCTTTTAGAAATATATCAGATTATGAAGGGAACAGATAAGATAGAAGCAACGAGATTGTTTCTACCGGCGGGTAAAACTAGACCTAGGGGGCATGGCCTCAAAATAAGGGAGAGCAGATTGAGGACTGAGTTGAGAAGGAACTTTTTACCCAAAGGACTGTGAATTTGTGGAATTCCCTGTCCAGTACCTCACTGAATATTTTTAAGGCAAGGATAGATAAATTTTTGAACAGTAAAGGAATTAAGGGTTAAGGTAAGCGCACGGGCAAGTGAAGCTGAATCTATGAAGAGATCAGCCATGATCTTATTGAATGGTGGAGAAGACTTGAGGAGGCTGATGGCCTATTCCTGCTCCTAGTTCATATGTTCTTATGGCACGCAGTCCACAGATAGCAGTAACACATAAAGGCATAAATGGGTTCCTAACAAAACCAAGTACTAGCATAAAAATCATTCTGGAAATATTATAGTATTCAGAACATCACCAGCTAAAACCTGAGATTGATTTGTGAACTCCAAATCATATACAATATTTTCGCATAAGACATGGGAGCAGAGGTAAGTCATTTGGCCCATTGACTATCCTCAACATGGATTACACAAAATTTAAACTACTAACATGTTGAGTTTATTAAAGTCATAGTTTTTTTTGGATACAAAGAGGATTGAGGGACATGAGGACCGTGCGGGCAGTTGTAGCTGAAGTAGAAGATTGGCCAAGAGGGAAGGTGATGGCTTAGTGATATCATCACTAGACTATTAATCCAGAAACTCAGCTAATGCTCAGGGAAACTGCCATGGAGATGATGATACTGGAATTCAATCAAAAATATTTGGAATTAAGAATCTACTGGTGGCCATGAAACCATTGTTGACTGTCAGAAAAACCCATCTGATTCACTAATGTCTTTTAGGGAAGGAAATCAACCATCCTTACCTGGTCTGTGGGCACGTGGCCCCAAAGTCACAGCAATGTGGTTGACCCTCAACTAGGGAACAACAATAAATGCTGGCCACAGATAGCAGCAATGCATAAAGGCATAAAGGCATAAACAGGTTCCTAACAAAACCAAGCGCTAGCACAAAAATCATTCTAGAAATATCAGGTAGTATTGATGTTTTCAGGACGTCCCCAGCTAAGTTTGATTTGTGAACTCCAAACAATATACAGTATTTTCAAACAAGACATGGAATAAACCAGCCAGTGACACATATATCCCACGAATGAATAAAAAAACTGATTATTCAGAAGTAGACTGAAAGGTCCAAATGACTTACCACAGCTCCTATTCCATATGCTTCTTAAGTTATCAGTTAAAGTGTTTAAATAATTCTGCAAATCATCGTGTAAGTTACTAATGTTAGCAACGATCTGCTGGACTTAAGTTATGGCTTAATAATAAATGGCTTCTTTTAAGATTTTATCCACAGAACTGAAGTCGCTCATTCCTAGTAAAATTCTTGTAACTCTCTTCAATACCTTCTTTGAAACCTAGAAATCCTTTCTAAAGGATTGACACCCGGCATCAAGGACATAAACACAATCATGGGACTGATTGTTTACCAATGTCTACAGGATTGTAGGCTGTTTGTTTTCATTTGTAGATGTATCCATTTGAATTCACTTCACTGATAATCATATAGTTTGAATACAGATAGGAGTTTCCATATTTTTTTCATATACAAACTCTTAGCCCACAAATCTCACATCAAAAATAATTGATATTTTTATTTTGTGTCAAAATTCTGTTGCTATGTTCTCTTCGCCAGAGATTCCTTTGGCAGACCTGATGTAATTAAGGAACAGGCTTGTGGCTTGTACGCGATCTATTCTGTGCATCCATCCAAACTCGTTGCTGCAGCAGCTCAATCATTCTCAAACATGTTCATTAGAACCAAAGTAATAGGATCTCCTTTGAAGTAACAGCTAAAAGAGAAAAATGCAAGTGTCTGCAGGGTATTGCTGCGTGGGTTGGAGACTCAGTGGGGAAATTCTAATAGGTGGGTTTAAGCTAGGTGAGATGTCAAAATGTAAAACCGCTCAAACCCAAGCCTAATCTACCCACTTCTGGTTTTAATGGAGGCAGGGGGTGGGTTTGAGGTGATTAACGTGCTTCTAGGAAGAACATTACTCATTTAAATATTTATTGTGAGTGTGAGGCTGGGATTTTAACAGCCTCGCTCGAACGAGACCAGAAATTCCCATCCAAGGTCAATGAACATTTCTGTTGCCCATCCATCGCCTGCTCCGATTCTGTGTTGGGCGAGGTAGTAGAATTCCAGCGGTCAGACTAGTTTCTTTCTCAACTCCAGCTTTAACACTGCTCTGCTGGGCATCCTGGACCTGTGGATGAAAAAGTTTAAGTTCTAAACTGGGGCAAGCCCAATTTCAATGGTATTAGACAGGAACTTTCAAAAGTTGATTGGGGGAAGTCTGTTGGCAGGCAAAGGAGATTTATTTACCTTGATGCACTTCTGATAAGTGGGAGGTTTTTAAAGTGTGTTAACCAGGGTTCAGGGTAAGAACATTCCTTTTAGAGTGAAGGGCAAGGCTGATAGAAGTTGGGAATTCTGGATGACTCGGGATATTGAAGTCCTGGTCAAAAGGAAGAAGGAGGCACATGGCATACGTAGGCAGCTGGGATCAAGTGGATCCTTTGAAGAGTTTAGAGGGTGGACTAGAGTTAAGAGAGAAATCAGGAGGGCAAACAGGGACACAAGATTTCTTTGGCAGATAAGTCAAAGGAGAATCTAAATAGCTTCTACAAATCCATAAAGGGCAAAAGAGTAATTAGAGAGTGAATAGGGCCTCTCAACAAGATCATCTATGCGCAGATCCACAAGTGATGAGTGCCATCCTAAATGAATATTTCTCATCAGTAGTTACTGTTGAGAAAAATATGGATGTCAGAGAACTTAGGGAAATAAGTAGTGATATCTTGAGAAGTGTACATATTACAGAAAAGGAGATGCTGGAAGTCATAAGGTGCATCAAGGTAAATAAATCCCCAGGATCTGATAATGTGTAAGTCAGGACATCGTGGGAAGTTGGGAGGAAATTGCAGTCCCCTAGCAGACATTTTTGAATTATCGATAACCACAGGTGAGATGCCTGAAGTTTGGAGAGTGGCAAATATTGTGCCTTTGTTTAAGAAGAGCTGCAGGGAAAAACCTGGGAACTACAGGCTGCTGAATCTAATGTCTATAGTGGGTGAGTTGTTAGAAGGTGTTCTGAAATACAGGATCTACAAGCATTTAGAAAGGCAAGGACTGATTAGGGACAGTCACATAGCTTTGTAAATGGAAAATCATGTCTCATGAATTTGATTGAGTTTTTTGAAGGTGTAACCAAGAAAGTTAAGAGCAGTACAGTTGATGTTGTCTACATGGATTTTAGTAAGGCCGTTGACAAGGTACCACATGGTAGGTTGTTGCATCAGATTAAATCTCACAGGATCCAGGATAGGGTAACCAACTGGATACAAAATTGGCTTGATGGCAGAAGACAGAGGGTGATCGTAGAGGGTTGTTTTTCAAACTGGAGGCCTGTGACCAGTAGTGTGATTCAGGGATCGGTGCTGGGTCCACTGTTATTTGTCATTTATATTAATGATTTGGATGAAAATTTAGGAGGCAAGGTTAGGAAGTTTGTAGATGACACCAAGATTGGTGGCATAGTGGAGGGCAAAGAAAGTTATCTAGGATTGTACTGGGATCTTGATCAACTGGGCCAGTGGGCTGATGAATGGCGGATGGAGTTTAATTTAGATAAATGTGAGGTGATGCATTTTGGTAGACCGAACCAGGCAGGAATTATGCAGTTAATGGTGGAGCATTGGAGGAATTTATAGAACAAAGAGATCTAGGGGTACAGGTTTATAGCTCCTTGAAAGTGGAGTCACAAGTGTACAGGGTGGTGAAGAAGGCATTCAGCATGCTAGGTTTCATTGGTCAGAACATTGAATACAAGAGTTGGGACATCTTATTGAAGTTGTACAAGACATTGGTAAGGCCACACTTGGAATACTGTGTGCGGTTCTGATCACACTATTATAGAAAGGATATTACTAAAGCAGAAAGTATCCAGAAAAAATTTATTAGGACTTATTGGTTTGAGTTATAAAGAGAGGTTGGATAGACGGGACATTTTCCTTGGAATGTGGGAGGCTAAGGATCTTATGGAGATCTACAAAGGTATGAGAGACATAGATAAGATACATAGTCAACATCTAAAACTAGAGGGCATAGGTTTAAGGTGAGAGGAGAGAGATACAAAAGGTTCCAGAGGGGTAATGTTTTCAGAGAGGGTGGTGAGGGTCTGGAACAAGCTGCCAGAGGTAGTAGTAGAGGCGGGTACAATTTTGTCTTTTAAAAAACATTTGAACAGTTGTATGGGTAATTTGATATAGAGGGATATGGACCAAACACAGTCAATTGGGGCAACTGTAATAGTAAAAACTGAACAACATGGACAAGTTGGGCCGAAGGGCCTGTTTCTATGCTATAAACCTCTCTTACTCTATGATTCTACATGCAGCATCTAAAAAGAGGCAAGGAATACTGTATGGAAAAGGCAAGTGCTTTCGCAGCAATGGTTGTGGGCCAGGAGGAACAGAATGTTTTGCCCACTTCCTATTAAGCAGACCTCCATGGGAATCAGATGTCATCCTTCCAAGGTCTGACGTCCCCTCAGTGTTCTCCGTGATCTTGATCTCCTCCCAAGACCCATCCTCCCTCCAACCACAGCCTGCACTGGCCTACAGAGATCTCCTCTCTTCTCCAGATCATTTTATTCACCTCAAAAGTAGCCTCCCCAGTTCCTTTTTCCCATCTATAAACCCTCTTCAGCCCCAATCTCTTGTTCCCACTTTTGATCCCAGCTGTAGTCAGGTGTCATAGGACTACCCACCTGACAGTCAGATAGCTGCTCAATCTGCCTGACCACAGACAGAAAACATACCACCAAGGAAGTAATAGTGATGGCAGTGCAGGCAGTGCGATGTACCTCCTGTGGGATGTTTGAGGTGAGGGACACTGGTAGTGTCCCAGCTGATTACACCTGCCAGAGGTGCATCCAGTTCTACCTCCTTGAGGACCGTGTTAGGGACCTGGAGCTGGAACTGGAGGAACTAAGAATTATTAGGGAAGCAGAGATGGCTGTTGATAAAAGCTACAGGGAGATAGTTACTCCTAAATGTGATACATGGGTGACTGTTAGAAGGGGTAAGAAGCAGAGAGTGCAGAGTTCCCCTGAGGCTGTTCCTCTACGCAATAAGTACTCTGCTTTGGATGCTGTTGGGGATGTAGATACAACCGGGGTAAGCCATGGAGTACAGGTCTCGGGAATTGAGCCTGTCCTTGATGCTCAGGTGGGAAGGGGGAAGAAAAGATCTGGATTAGTGATTGGGGACTCCCTAGTTAAGGGGATAGATAGGAGAGTCTGTGGGAAGGAGCAGGACTCGCAGTTGGTATGTTGCCTCCCGGGCGCTGGGGTCAGTGATATCTCTGACCGAGTGTTCGGGATCCTTAAGGGGGAGGGGAACCAGCCTCAAGTTGTGGTGCATGTAGGTACCCATGACGTAGGTAGGAAAAGGGATGGGGATATAAAGCAGAAATTCAGACAGTTAGGATGGAAACTTAGGGCTAAAACTAACGGAATGGTTATCTCTGGTTTGCTACCTGTGCCGCGGGATGGCATAGAAAAGAATAGGGAGAGAGAACATTTGAACTCGTGGCTAAAGGGATGGTGCAGGAGGGAAGGGTTCAGGTACTTGGACAATTGGGGCTCATTCTGGGGAAGGTGGGACCTCTACAAGAGGGATGGTCTGCACCTGAACCGGAGAGGTACCAATATCTTGGGGGTAAATTTACCAGTGCTATTCGGGGGGGTTTAAACTGATTCGGGGGGGGATGGGAACCTGAATTGTTGTGCCAGTATACAGGAGGATGTGAATAGGGAGGTCACGGATAAGGTTTCTAGGTCGCAGCAGTATAGTGGCAAACGGGAGGGTGGTTTGAAGTGTGTCTACTTTAATGCGAGGAGCATACGCAATAAGGTGGATGAACTTGCAGCCTGGATTGGTGCTTGGGACTTCGATGTTGTGGCCATTTCAGAGCCGTGGATAGAGCAGGGGCAGGAATGATTGTTGCAGGTTCCGGGGTTCAGATGTTTCAGTCAGAGCAGAGGTGGTGGTAGAAGAGGGGGAGGAATGGCATTGTTAGTTAAGGACAGCATTACGGTGGCAGAAAAGACGTTTGATGTGGACTTGTCTGCTGAGGTAGTGTGGGCTGAGACTAGAAACAAGAAAGGAGAGGTCACACTGTTGGGAGTTTTTTATAGGCCTCCAAAAAGTTCCATAGAGGAAGGGATTGCAAAGTTGATCCTGGATAGGTGTGAAAGTAACAGGGTAGTTGTAATGGGGGACTTTAACTTTTCTAATATCGATTGGAAAAGCTATAGTTCAAGTACGTTAGAGGGGTCAGTTTTTGTTCAATGCGTGCAGGAAGGTTTCATGACTCAGTATGTAGATAGGCCAACAAAAGGTGAGGCTATATTGGATTTGGTATTGGGTAATGAACCAGACCAGGTGTTAGACTTGGAGGTGGGTGAGCACTTTGGTGATAGTGACCACAATTCGGTTACGTTTACCTTAGTGATGGAAAGGGATGGGCACTTACCGAATAACAGTAGTTATAGCTGGGGGAAAGGTAATTATGAGGCTATTAGGAGAGATTTAGGATGCATAAGGTGGAGCAGGAAATTGCAGGGGCTGGGGACATCTGAAATGTGGAGCATATTTAAGGAACAGCTTCTGCATGTCCTTAATGAATATGTACCTGCCAGGCAGGGAGGAAGTGGTCGAGTGAGGGACCCATGGTGTACTAGGGAAGTTGAATCTCTGGTGAAGAGGAAGAAGGAGGCTTATATAATGATGAGACGTGAAGGCTCAGTTAGGGCAATGGAGAGCTATAAATCAGCCAGGAAGGAGCTAAAGAGGGAGTTGAGAAGAGCTAGAAGAGGACACGAAAGACTTTGGCAGATAGGATTAAGGAGAATCCTAAAGCTTTTTACAGGTATATAAATAGTAAAAGATTGGTTAGGGCAAGATTAGGGCCAGTCAGAGATAGCAGTGGGAAGTTGTGCGTGGAGCCTGAGGAGATAGGAGAGACACTGAATGAATATTTTTCGTCAGTATTCACGCAGGAGAAAGACACTGTTGTCGGGGAGAATACTGCGATACTAGGTTGTAGACTGGACAGGATTGAGGTTCGTAAGGAGGAGGTGTTAGCGAATCTTGAGGGTATGAAAATTGATAAGTCCCCTGGGCCAGATGGGATTTACCCCAGGATTCTCTGGGAAGCTAGAGATTGCAGAGCCTTTGGCTTTGATCTTCATGTCGTCGTTAGCTACAGGTATAGTGCCGGAAGACTGGAGGATGGCAAATGTTGCCCCTCTTTTCAAAAAGGGGAGTAGGGACCATCCTGGAAATTATAGACCGGTGAGCCTGACTTCTGTTGTGGGCAAAGTCTTGGAAAGAATTATAAGGGATAGGATTTATAAGCATCTAGAGAGAAATAAATTGATTAGGATAGTCAGCACGGTTTTGTGAAGGGTAGGTCGTGCCTCACAAACCTTACTGAGTTTTTTGAGGAGGTGACCAAAGAGGTAGATAAGGATAAGGCAGTTGATGTAGTGTATATGGATTTTAGCAAAGCGTTTGATAAGGCTCCCCATGGTAGGCTACTGCAGAAAGTGCAGATGCATGGGATTGAAGGTGATTTAGCAGTTTGGATTAGGAATTGGCTAGCTGATAGAAGACAGAAGGTGGTGGTTGATGGGAAATATTCAACCTGGAGTGCAGTTACAAGTGGTGTACCTCAAGGATCTGTTTTGGGCCACTGCTGTTTGTCATTTTTATAAATGACCTAGATGAGGGTGTAGAGGGTTGGATTAGTAAATTTGCTGACGATACCAAAGTGGGGGAAGTTGTAGACAGTGAGGATGGATGTTACAGTTTGCAGAGGGACATAGATAGGTTGCAGAGCTGGGCCGTGAGGTGGCAAATGGAATTCAATACGGATAAGTGTGAGGTGATTCACTTTGGTAGGAATAACAGGCATATGAAATATACGGCTAATGGAAGGACCCTTAATAGTGTTGTCGAGCAGAGGGATCTTGGGGTACAAGTACATAGCTCTTTGAAAGTTGGCACCCAGGTTGATAAAGTTGTTAAGAAGGCGTACGGTGGGTTAGCTTTTATTGGTAGAGGGATTGAATTCAGGAGCCGTGAGGTTATGTTACCACTGTACAAAACTCTGGTGCGGCCGCACTTGGAGTATTGCGTACAGTTCTGGTCGGTGCATTATAAGAAAGATGTGGAAGCATTGGAAAGGGTGCAGAGGAGGTTTACCAGGATGTTGCCTGGTATGGTGGGAAGCCTTATGAGGAAAGGCTGAGGGACCTGAGGTTATTTTCATTAGAGAGAAGAAGGTTACGCGGTGACCTAATTGAGGCGTATAAGATGATCAAGGGATTGGATAGGGTGGATTGTGAGAGCCTTTTTCCTCGGATGGAAATGACCAACACGAGGGGACATAACTTTAAATTAAGAGGTGGTAGTTATAGGACGGATGTCAGAGGCAGGTTCTTCACATAGAGGGTGGTGAGGGCGTGGAATGCCCTGCCTGCAGCAGTTGTGGACTCGCCTACTTTGGGGGCATTCAAATGTTCGGTGGATAGGCTTATGGATGATATTGGAATAGTTTAGGTTAGAGGGTCCACTGGCCGGTGCAACATTGAAGGCCGAAGGGCCTGTACTGCGCTGTAATGTTCTATGTTCTAAGTTCTATGTTCTACCTTAACTGGGAACCACATCCACTGCCACTGGGTCAAAATCATGGAATTCTCTCCCTAACAGTGCAATGGGATGCGTCTACAACAAAGTGTTGCAGGATTTCAAGAAGGCCGCTCACGATCACCTTCTCATGGGGAATTAGGCCATAAGACCGAAAGATGTAGGAGCAGAAGTAGGCCATTCAGCCCATCACATCTGCTCTGCCATTCAATGATAATGACTGATCTTATATGATAATCCTCAACTCCACTTTCCCACCTAATCCCCATAATACTTGCTTCCCTTACTGATAAATCTTAGCCTTGAATATATTTAACGATCCACCCTCTACAGCTTTCTGTGGTAAAGAATTCCACAGATTCACTATCCTCTAAGGGAAAAAATTCTTTCTCATCTCTTTTTTCAAAGGTGACCCCTTACTCTGTGGTTATGACCCCTTTTCCTAGACTGTTCCATAAGAGGAAACAACTTCTCAGTATCTACCCTGTCAAGCCCTGAGAATCCTACATATCTTAATAAGGTCATCTCTCATTCTTTTCAACTCCAATGAGTACAGGCCCAACCTACTCAATCGCTCCTCATAAGAAAATCCCTCCATACTTGGGATCAACCTAGTGAACATTCTCTGAACTGCCTTCAATGTCAGGATATCTTTTCTTAGTTAAGGGGACCAAAACAATTCACAGAATTACAGATGTGGTCTAACTCGTGCTTTATACAGTTTAGCAAGACTTCCCTATTGTTATACTCTATTCCCTTTGAAATAAAGACTTTCATTCCATTTGCCTTCCCTATTAGCTGCTGAACTTGCATGCAAGTTTTTTGTGAATTACGCACAAGAAACCCCAGTTCTCTCTGAGTTACAGCTTTCTGCAGTTTTTCATAAGTAATATTCAATTCCTTTATTCTTCCTATCAAAGTGCATAACTTCACATTTTCCTACATTATATTCCATCTGCCAAATTTTTGCCCACTCACCTGTCTATATTCCTCTATAGGTGCTTTGTGTCATCCTCACCACTTGCCTTCCCACCTATCTTTGCGTCATTCGCAAACTTGGCAATAGTATATTCGCTGCCCTCATCCAAGTCATTAATATGTATTGGCCGCAATTCTCCTACCTTGCCTATGGCTGGGATTATCCGGTCCCGCTGCTGTGAAAGGAGACTTGGCTGAATTAGCAGCAGTAGCAGAACACGCAAGACTGGAGAAATTCTGGCCATTGTAAGTATATGTGGTCCCAACACTGATCTCTATGATACTCCAATGCTTGTGTGATGCCATCCTGAGAATGTCCCTCTTATTCCATCTCTCAGTCTTCTGTTAATTATCCAATCTTCTCTCCATGCTAACAGAAGACCCTCAACACTGTGGGCTCTTATTTTATTCAATAAGAAGTCTAACAACAGATTTATTTGATAGCAAATGCCACTAGCTTTTGCCATAAAGCAAATGGTGTTTGCTGCCAAATAAACCTGTTGGACTTTAACCTGGTGTTGTGAGGCTTCTTACTGTCTTTACCCCAGTCCAATGCCGGCCTCTCCACATTTTATTTTATTCAGCAGCTTTTTGTGTGGTACCTTATTGAATGGAAGGGAAGGGAGCAAGTGCTAGCTTTGCATGGTTTGACAGCAACAGGTATCTTGTTTATAGGCTACTTCTGTGCGGAGTCTGCACATTCTCCCTGTGGGTCCATGTGTTTTCTCGGGGGCTCCAGTTTCCTCCCACAGTCCAAAGATGCTGGTTAGGTGCATTGACTGTGCTAAATTCTCTCTCAGTGTATCTGAACAGGCGCTGGACTGCAGTGACTAGGGGATTTTCACAGTGACTTCATTGCAGTGTTAATGTAAATCTACTTGTCACATTAATAAATAAACTTTAATCTCAAACTTTAAGAGATTGTTTTCCCTTGTAGGAGAGTCTAGGACCACAGAGCATAACACCAGAGTATGGATTCACCATTTAAGACACAGATGAGGAGGAATTTCTTCTCTCAGAGGGTAGTAAAACTGAAATTCTTTACTGCTGAAGGCTGCAGAGGTTGGATCATCAAGCATGATCAAGATTGCAATAGATTTTTAATTGGTATGAGAATCAAAGGTCATGGTGTAAAGTGGGAAAGTGCAGGATTATCATATCAGATCAGCCATGATCTCATTGAATGACAGAGCAGACTCGATGGGCCAGTTAACCCATCGAGTACATCTTATGGTCCAAGAACCTCATGAATGAAAATGCCCTGTTCTCATTCAGTTTTGTCTGCGACTTCCACTTTCTGTTAATTTCTGGTATTTTTGGGAATTTTACATTATTTTAGGAATTATTTGCATGGAGCCACAAGAGAGATGTGAATTGTAAGCAATGTATAATTGGCAATGGGTTTGATTTGTGGTATGAAGAGTTGTCTCAGACATGGCAGAGTGGGAGTTTTATTTCCCAATATTTTTCTGGGAGTGGTGGAATTTGACAGCCAGCTCACAATGTACAGCCTGATTATTTTTAAAGTAAGTGCAGATGTTTATTTTTGGATTCAGTTGCTATTTGCTTCTTGTTTTATTTTCTTTATGGGCTGAAAATAAGGCCATCACTTGTGGTAGGAAAGAACTCCATGCAATTTTAGCAACATTTGTCTGGCCAAAAACATTTGTTCATCAGCTATAGAAGTTGACAATACAGCAAAAGGAATCTGAACCCGTAGCAAATAACAGTTACATCACAACAGGGTGAATCTTCCCAGAACAGCACTGAGTTCATGTTGGTGTAATTTTTTAAAAAATGTTTTAAAAGTTTATTTATTAGTGTCACAAATAGGCTTACATTAATGCTGCAATGAAGTTACCACGAAAATCCTCTAGTTGCCAAACTCCAGTGCCTGTTTGGATACACTGAGGGAGAATTTAACATGGCCAATGCACCTAACCAGCACATCTTTTGCTCTGTGGGAAGAAACCAGAGCACCTTGAGCATCAGGGAGAATGTGCAAACTCCACACAGACAGTGACCGAAACTGGAAATTGAATCTTGCTTCCTGGTGCTGTGAGACAGCAATGCTAACCACTGTGCTACCATGACAGCCAAATGTTATTTAGGTCTGAGCAACATCATCATGATATCTTGATGAGCCTACTGCCTGACTGAAGTGGGAAACTCACAAACTGTCTGAATCGTGCCTAAAGAATGACATGGAGTAGATGTGTATTGTGGATTTACTGTCTATTTTTTAACTCTCCTGCCTGCTTGTTCTCATCAGGTGAAGGGAGTTAAAAATGGGGGTTCAGTTTGTAAGGAATATCCAACTGAGAAAGACCGAAGGGAAACCAAATTGGGGTTGGACTCAGTGTACTGTTTTTTTCAGTTGTTCATAG
The DNA here is from genome assembly GCA_024679065.1 of Sphyrna mokarran. Taxonomy (NCBI): domain Eukaryota; kingdom Metazoa; phylum Chordata; class Chondrichthyes; order Carcharhiniformes; family Carcharhinidae; genus Sphyrna; species Sphyrna mokarran. Next base: position 28,398,055 of record JAGIQG010000009.1, read on the forward strand.
GATATAGCTGTCACTGGCTGGGCCAGTATCTATAGTTCATCCCTGAGACATTTAAGAGCCAAACACGTTGCTGTGGATCTGGAGTCACATGTAGGTCACACCATGTAAGGATGGCAGATTTCCTTCCCTAAAAGATAGAACATAGAACAACATAGAACAATACAGCACAGAACAGGCCCTTCGGCCCTCGATGTTGTGCCGACCAAAATAAAAAGCAATGCCCCTCCTAACTAAACCATTCCCTTCTCATCCATATCCTTATCAACTAACCTCTTAAACGCCACCAAACTTGGCGCATCCACAACAGCTGCAGGCAGGGCATTCCACTCCCTAATCACTCTTTGAGTAAAGAACCTACCTCTGATATCCGTCCTATAACTCATACTAGAGTTAGAGAATTAGATATTAGATATTAGAGAATCAGATGTTTTTTTTAACGACAATGGTTTCATGGTCATCATTAGACTTATAATTGCAGATTTTTATTGAAATTAAATTTCGTCATCTGCCATGGTGGGATTCACAGAAACATAGAAAATAGAAGTAGGAGTAGGCCATTTAGCCCTTTGAGCTTGCTCCCCCATTTATTTTGGTGATGGCTGATCATCAAATTCAATATCTAGATCTTGCCTTTCCTCCTATCCCTTGATCGCTTTAGCCTGAAGACCTATATCTAATTTCTTCTTGAAATCACACAATGTTTTGGCTTCAACTACTTTCTGAGGTAGTGAACTCCACAGATTTACCACGTTCTGGATGAAGAAATTTCTCCTCACCTCAATCCTAAAAGGTATATTTCTTATCCTCAAACGACAATCCCTAGTTCTGGACTCCTCCACCATCGGGAGCATTCTTTCTGAATCCCTGGCTAACTCTGTCACAATTGTATAAGTTTCTCCGAGATCCCCTCCTGCCCTTTTGAACGTCAATTAATGCAATCCTAACCGACTTAGTCTCTCCTCATATGTCAGACCTGCCATTCCAGGAATCAGCCTGGTAAACTTGTTGCACTCCATCTATATCAAATACATTTTTTCTCAGATAAGGACACCAAAGCTGCACACGATACTCCAGGTGTGGCTTCACCAATACCCGATACAATTGCAGCAAAACATCTCTATTTAAACACAAGTCTCCAGAGCATTCTCTGCATTACTTGTCCAGTGGCAATGCTATTATGCCATTGCCTCCCCTGCAGGTTCCCAATGGCGACCTGAGTGCCACTATTTCTAATAGTCAGTGCCATGTCACAAATGCTGGAAGTCAGATCTAATTTATTCATATGAGGCCTGTGTGTTAAAATGGTTTGGGCCACACTTGTTAGAATGGTTTGGGTTATACTGTGTTAGAATGGTTTGGGACAAACTGTGTTAGAATGGTTTGAGCTATACTGTGTTAGAATGGTTTGGGCCATAATGTGTTAGAATGGTTTGGGCTATACTGTGTTAGAATGGTTTGGGCTATACTGTGTTAGAATGGTTTGGGCTATACTGCGTTAGAATGGTTTGGGCCATACTGCGTTAGAATGGTTTGGGCCATACTACGTTAAAATGATTTGGGCTATACTGCGTTAGAATGGTTTGGGCTATACTGCGTTAGAATGGTTTGGGCTATATTGCGATAGAATGGTTTGGGCCATACTGCGTTAGAATGGTTTGGGCCATACTGCGTTAGAATGGTTTGGGCTATACTGCGTTAGAATGGTTTGGGCTATATTGCGTTAGAGTGGTTTGGGCTATATTGCGTTAGAATGGTTTGGGCCATACTGTGTTAGAATGGTTTGGGCCATACTGCGTTAGAATGGTTTGGGCTATACTGCGTTAGAATGGTTTGGGCTATATTGCGTTAGAATGGTTTGGGCCATACTGCGTTAGAATGGTTTGGGCCATACTGCGTTAGAATGGTTTGGGCTATACTGTGTTAGAATGGTTTGGGCTCTGGGTTGAATGGTTTGGGCCATACTGCGTTAGAATGGTTTGGCCATACTGCGTTAGAATGGTTTGGGCTATACTGCGTTAGAATGGTTTGGGCTATACTGCGTTAGAATGGTTTGGGCTATATTGCTTAGAATGGTTTGGGCCATATGTGTTAGAATGGTTTGGCCATACTGCGTTAGAATGGTTTGGGCCATACTGCGTTAGAATGGTTTGGGCTATACTGTGTTAGAATGGTTTGGGCCATACTGTGTTAGAATGGTTTGGGCCATACTGTGTTAGAATGGTTTGGGCCATACTGTGTTAGAATGGTTTGGGCTATGTGTGTTAGAATGGTTTGGGCCATACTGTGTTAGAATGGTTTGGGCTATGTGTGTTAGAATGGTTTGGGCCATACTGTGTTAGAATGGTTTGGGCCATACTGTGTTAGAATGGTTTGGGCTATGTGTGTTAGAATGGTTTGGGCCATACTGTGTTAGAATGGTTTGGGCTATGTGTGTTAGAATGGTTTGGGCCATACTGTGTTAGAATGGTTTGGGCCATACTGTGTTAGAATGGTTTGGGCCATACTGTGTTAGAATGGTTTGGGCCATACTGTGTTAGAATGGTTTGGGCCATACTGTGTTAGAATGGTTGGCCATACTGTGTTAGAATGGTTTGGGCTATGTGTGTTAGAATGGTTTGGCCATACTGTGTTAGAATGGTTTGGGCCATACTGTGTTAGAATGGTTTGGGCTATATTGTGTTAGAATGGTTTGGGCCATACTGTGTTAGAATGGTTTGGGCCATACTGTGTTAGAATGGTTTGGGCCATACTGTGTTAGAATGGTTTGGGCTATGTGTGTTAGAATGGTTTGGGCCATACTGTGTTAGAATGGTTTGAGCTATGTGTGTTACAATGGTTTGGGCCATACTGTGTTAGAATGGTTTGGGCCATACTGTGTTAGAATGGTTTGGGCCATACTGTGTTAGAATGGTTTGGGCCATACTGTGTTAGAATGTTTGGGCTATGTTGTTAGAATGGTTTGGGCCATACTGTGTTAGAATGGTTTGGGCCATACTGTGTTAGAATGGTTTGGGCCGTACTGTGTTAGAATGGTTTGGGCCATACTGTGTTAGAATGGTTTGGGCCATACTGTGTTAGAATGGTTTGGGCTATGTGTTTAGAATGGTTTGGGCCATACGTGTTAGAATGGTTTGGGCCATACTGTGTTAGAATGGTTTGGCCATACTGTTTTAGAATGGTTTGGGCCATACTGTGTTAGAATGGTTTGGGCCATACTGTGTTAGAATGGTTTGGGCCATACTGTGTAGAATGGTTTGGGCCATACTGTGTCAGAAGGTTTGGGCCATACTGTGTCAGAGTGGTTGGGCCGTACTGTGTCAGAATGGTTTGGGCTATACTGTGTCAGAATGGTTTGGGCCATACTGTGTCCGAGTGGTTTGGGCCATACTGTGTCAGAGTGGTTTGGGCCATATAGTGTCAGAGTGGTTTGGGCCATATAGTGTCAGAGTGGTTTGGGCCATACTGTGTCAGAGTGGTTTGGGCCATACTGTGTCAGAGTGGTTTGGGCCATACTGTGTCAGAGTGGTTTGGGCCATATAGTGTCAGAGTGGTTTGGGCCATATAGTGTCAGAGTGGTTTGGGCCATACTGTGTCAGAGTGGTTTGGGCCATACTGTGTCAGAGTGGTTTGGGCCATACTGTGTCAGAGTGGTTTGGGCCATACTGTGTCAGAATGGTTTGGGCCATACTGTGTCAGAATGGTTTGGGCCATACTGTGTCAGAATGGTTTGGGCCATGCTGTGTCAGAATGGTTTGGGCCATACTGTGTCTGAATGGTTTGGGCCATACTGTGTCTGAATGGTTTGGGCCATACTGTGTCTGAATGGTTTGGGCCATGCTGTGTCTGAATGGTTTGGGCCATGCTGTGTCTGAATGGTTTGGGCCATGCTGTGTCTGAATGGTTTGGGCCATGCTCTGTCTGAATGGTTTGGGCCATGCTCTGTCTGAATGGTTTGGGCCATACTGTGTCTGAATGGTTTGGGCCATACTGTGTCTGAATGGTTTGGGCCATACTGTGTCTGAATGGTTTGGGCCATACTGTGTCTGAATGGTTTGGGCCATACTGTGTCTGAATGGTTTGGGCTATGTGTGTTACGATGGTTTGGGCCATACTGTTTTAGAATCATTTGGACCATACTGAAAGTTAAGATCAGAGCTCCAGAGTCACCAGAGTTTCCATGGCGGCAGTATTAACCCATTAACATGCTAAAATTTTCTGTTCCCTTGAAGATATGATAGATTCTGCCTACAGCCTTAAGCACCATGCAGGTTAGGGGGCATCACATATGTGAAATTATCCACAGAAAGTATCAGCTGGCCAGAGGGAAAGCATATTCTCAACTTATAGTACTGAGGGCAATTACAATATCCCTACACAAGATAACTTAGCACAGAACAGACATCAAACGCGGAAGTTTGATAGTATGTTTGCGCAGATACTCAGTGGATATTGAAATGAGTGTAGTGTGCCTTTAAAGTGGCAAGGAGCAGTCTCAGTTGCACCAAATGCTCTTTATCTAGCAGACTGTGTGTGGGTTGAGAGGTTAAATGCTGTTTGCAACCTTTAGCGACACTGTACTAAAGTTCATCTTGAAGATATTGTAACTTGACTGTGGTTACTGTACTGTGCAATTAGAATGTAAATGACATTCAGAATTACCATAGTATTGCTGTTCTGTTCCTAGGCGCTTGCTTTGTTTGAAATGTGAAAGAACAACAGAAGGTTGTTGTAGTATTGCATATTCTATGCCTATTGACATGTTTGCATGATTATTGTTCATTTTCCCCGACCCTTTTTCATTTCGTTTTTTGAGTTCTCAATTGTTTCAGTCGACAGGGACGAGTGCTGACCTGCCCGATTTGCCTCCCAAAGTTATATCATACCTGGAAGCAGGGAGGTGGGAGTGAAAGAGCCAAGAATGATTTACGATATTGTTTTTGTCTGCACAAAACAAGTGTCCTGTGCTGACTTGCTCTCATATTTTCTCCCCCCGTTCTCCATGAGTAAGTGCTTGTTAAAAATAATTTGATGCAACTTGGACTTGGCACACTAAGAGATATGCAATCTGACCAAAAAACATAACATGAGTATTGATTGAAATATTAAAGGGACCATGTTATCTTACAAGCCAACAGGTCAATAAATGAAAAGCATAATAATGTGACTGATATTAGCTTGAAGTCCTATCATAATATTATATAACTACTAAAGATGTGTATTTTTAAAAATTTGGTAGTTGCATAAAAATGCATAATTTGTTTGCATTGCAGAGAATGTAGATCTACTAAAGCAGCAATTTTGTCCCTCAAAACATTGTCATGATGGAAGTTTCAGGACATGAGTCAGTGTCAAGGTAAAAAAAGCAAAATGTTGTGGATGCTGAAATCTAAAACAAAAACAAAAAAATGCTGGAAAATATCAGCATGTCTGACAGCATCGGTGGAGAGAGAATGGAGCCAACATTTCGAGTCCAGCCGATACTTCGTTAGATAAAGATTTTTTTTACTCTCTTTTCACAGAGGGAAGGCCATACAGTTTATTGAACACTGTTTCATCCCTGTAACCTGCTGCCCATGTAATGTAGCTATACATGGCAGTAGTGCCCGATGAAGAATTTAAAATGCATTATATTCATTCTAGGTGTTCAAGTTCGAGAGAGATGATCTGAAAAAGAATCATATTGGACTTGAAACATCGGATGGGATTCGCTGGCCATGTTTGGCCCAAAACTGGAGAATCCCACCCGAGTTCAATGGATTTTTGCATCGTCCGGCCTCTCCCACCTCTCTGCCTGCTACGATGCCCGTAGTGGACAGGACGGGAGCACTCCCCCCATTAATTTTTTTCTCCTCTCTCCACAGATGCTGCTAGACCTGCTGAGTATTTCCAGCATTTTCTGTTTTTCTATTTCAAATTTCCAGCAACTGTAATATTTTGTTTTTATTTTGAGTTATTTCAGAGGGCTCACTGAGAACTCATCTGTGGACTAGACAGTGGTTTATGGTCTGTGATGAGCTCTGTTGAGGGTGTTATTGGCTCACGACTGCTGTCTTGGGATTAACCAAAACCTCAGACGCTGTGACAAGCAATTTGTAAAAATGATGGCAATGATCCAGTTCCTGCCACTTTGGCCACTGCTGTTCCTACAGGAATCAGTTTATACTCAACATTCTCCGATGGAGTTGTGGGAAAGTTAAACATGATATAAAGAGGTGACCTTTTGGATAAGAAAGGGATATTGGAGATCGAGCCCTCTCAGCTCTCCTTGGTCTGGAACTCACAACCTCTTCTGTACAAACAACCTAATATAAGATGTATACAAGCCTCCGCCTAAATCTATCCCTTAAATCAAGCTCTTCTTGTTACCTCTGGTAATTCCAATTGTGAGTCACGTCCATTTATTTCTTATTGTGCCTCTGCTTTGATTTTGATTTGATTTATTATTGTTATATGTATTATTAGTATGCACTGAAAAACATTGTTTCTTGCGCGGTATACAGAAACCATAAGATGGTTTTCTATGTGGTATACAAATGCAGATTGTTGTTATATAAGAATAATATGCCTTATTTAATTGTTTTTCTCGCAGTTTAAAAAATTATCTTCACCATCTCTATCTTCCTTTATTCAGCCCTGCCTTTCTGTATAATCACTTGGCATGAAGAATATGCTTCCAGCTTATTCCTTGAGCACTGCTGCGGAGAAAGGATCCTATGAAGGCTACAAAAGATGGAGACAAAGAGATTGGCTTGCCATGCTCAAAATAGCATTGGTGATCATACCAGGAAATGCACTTTACATCATAACCCTGATAGTGAATGGGGTAAGTGTTGGCAGAGAGAACCTCGACATTTTCATACTTTCAGTTAATTGGTCTCAATCACAGCACTTAAAAAGGAGCATAATACTTCAACTTTGGTAGACAGTAAATTCAGCCATGTTCCCATTCCTATAAAAAAGTGTTGGTGCATGTAGATTGAATCATGGTGACCCGACATTTAGTTCACTCACACTTGATAATGAATACAGGGGTAATGCTCTGGAATTCTGTGCAGGAAGTCTGTGACCTCAAGAGATCTGTGGTTTCCAGCTGACATCGAGAATAACCTCTGCAGACCCTTCATTTAGTGGCACATAGGAACTTCAGGACAGAGCAGCATCACTGTGTTTACTTTGTACTAATAGGGGAAAATGAACGGGAAGTTTGAATATTGTAGCAATAAAGAATGGAAAATTGGCTAAGCATTTGCAACAACGCAATCATTCACTCAAAGTATTTTGCGTTTTTACAGAAACAAAATACTCCAGACATGCAAATCTGAAATTAAAATGGAAAATTCTGTAAATACTCAACCGATCAGGCAGCATCTGTGGAGAGAAACTACTCCAGTAGTAATTTTTTCTTGAATAAACCACAATCGTGCCATGATCCTTCTACTATCTCTTACTAGTTGAGTTTATAGAGATATTATAATGACTCAGGAAGCCTGACTGGAAAGAAACACAGTCTATTATAGAATGCAAGGTGCACAGTGGTTAGCACAGCTGCCTCACAGTGTCAGGGACCCAGGTTCGATTTCTGGTTTGGGTCACTGCCTGTGAAAGTCTGTATGTTCTACCAGTATCCATGTGAGTTTTCTCTGGGTGTTCTGGCTTCCTCCCATAGTCTGAAAGATATGCTGGTTAGTGCATTGGCCATACTAAGTTCTCCTTAATGTACCCAAACAGGCACTGGAGTGTAGTAGCTAGGAGATTTTCACAGTAACTTCATTACAGTAACGTAAGCCTATCTGTGATACTAATAAATAAATTTATCGTGGTGTACACACACTAGTCCCTGCCTGGGACTGCAATTCAGGAGGCCCAGTCCTGGGCCTGTTTTATAAAAGGCTCAGGTACTGAGTTCCAGCTGGGCAGACTATTGCCTGTTACCAGGGCCACTCATACTCAATGAATCCCATAGGGAAATCAATCAGTGATTCCCCATGGAGTTCAGAGCTATCTTGTATCTGAATTTTAGAAGGTAGAAGTTCCTAGAATCAATATCTGAATCTGTGCTAAACTGGGTGATCGTGAAGACATTGCAATTAGCTTTAATGATCCCAAGCTGAGGAAGAAAAGAATTTACCCAAAGTTCCTGCTCATGAGTGCTATGCAGTGATCTTTATAGAGGAATACCCTGGCAAGGAGCCCACACATTTATTTTAAAAGTTACTTATTCTTGACTTAAGTTGATTTAAAAAGTTTTAAACAACGAGCACTGATGTCATCATCCATGAAATGTTTGGAAGGAGCGACTGAATCTGACAGTGTGAAGGAAGAGCATGAATTTAAATAGAAGAAGTCATTAACCATCAGGTTAGTGTTAAATCTGTTCTCTTGCATCATCTTTCCAGACATTTCCCAATTACGCACTCAGCAACTGCTTGTTTATCATTTTGGATCTGATTTCCTCATTGGACACTCTTGATGAGGATAGACAGGGAATATGAGTTCCAAAGTTGCAAACTCAGGGGGAGGGATTTTCCGGCCAAGTTTGTCCCAAAACCGGAGAATCCCCGCTGAGTTCAAAGGACCTTTGCAGGGTCTACTCCCATCTGCTACAATTCCTGTGGTGGATGGAATGGGAAAATTCCATCTGTGTCTCTGATTTCATATCCATTTAAGTTAATGAAGGGACTGAAATTTCTCAAGCAATGATGCCTGTAAGACCAATCTTCCACAGCAGTCCCAGCTTGTGGGATCAGCCCTACTAATTCTACAGGTAAACTAGTGATGTGATCCACAGAATATTCAAGCTCCGTGTTAAATATTTTGTTCAGTGATGCAGAGTGATTTGAGTGCATTGAATGAGTACATAACATTATTACTGCTATTTTGCATAATAGGGCAGGATTTTTAGATGCTACTGAGTTTGGGAAAGGACATAACAAAGACCCAAAAATATTGGCACTGGCCAGCATACTGGTTTTCTGATCCCATTAATACATCGGCCATTTTGTCTTAGATAGATTTGGAATCAGCAGAGCTGCTGCCATTACGAACTAGAGGGCAACTAATTAGGCTGAGAATCTTGTTAAAGACTAGGTCTGAGATCAGCCTCCAGTTTGCCAAAATAACAGAGAGCGGGAAGACTGTCTGGCGGAGGCAGCCAGTGATTGGCTGGGGGTGAGGGGGGAGTATGGGAGGGGTCAGTTGGGCATTCCATGGTCTGAGAAACCCTGCAGCCCCTCCCTTTCTGTCCCTGGGTTTGTGCAGACAAAGATGGCTCTATGAGGGTCTTAAAATGAAAAGAGGGAGAAGAACTGTGCCTTCATTTAATTCACATGCTTGAGATGTGGGAACAAATTTAAGTCTGGATAGTGCATTTGATGTGAGATTGCTCTCTCTGGGTTTTCTCTTGGTATTGCCCTCATCTCCAAGGTCCAAGGGACACTGACCTGACAGGATTTGCAGACAGGAAGAATTGTTAGCTGGGTCACATAATGCACTGTCCAAGTCCTGCTTTCATCAGCTAAAATAGCTTACTATTCTAGGGTCAAAACTAACCACAGGCTTTTTTTCCCTACTACCGAACCATCTTCTTAAACCTCTCTACCTTGTCTCCTCCACTCTTACTTCCAACAACAAATGGAAGCAGATCATGAACTGTCACTAGGATTGACTTTCTCCTGGTTCTAATCTACATGCTGCTCTTCACTGACATCATCCACAAACACAGCAACAGTTTCAGCACAAATGCCTAAACTGCCTCACATATCTGCAATCTCCTCCATCCAACACAAATTTTCCCATCCAGCCCGCCATGGGAATTATACAGGTGGGACAGGACTATGCAAAGGTCGGTTGACCTTGGGCAGGATTTTCTGGCCTTGGGGCAAGTGCAGCCGGAAAAGTCTGCTGTAAAATTATTCAAGAGATTCATACTCCTCCAGTTCTGTCCTCTTGAACATTTGTGAGTTTAATTGTTCCACCAGGGGTAACACTGCCTGCCAAGATTGTAAACTTGGAATTCTCTCCTTTAATCGCTCCATCTCACTACCAATGGACTTATTTGGAATATGTGGGTGATTTGTTTAATTGCATAGATGCTTTAGATTTTTTTGCATTGCTGCACACACAAGGTAACTTAAAGTGATCAACTTGCACAATGCCTGCACAGAAATTTTCAGATTGTTGCATGGCCATACACCTGAGAGGGAACATTACTTACTTACGAACCCTCTTTCCTCCTTTAAGATGCCCCTTAAAACCTATTACTTTGACCAACTTTTATTCACCTGCCCTAACGGCTCCTTATGTAGTTTTGCTTTCTAATTTTCCTGTAATGTGCCTTGGGATATTTTACTGTGTTAAAATATGCTATGTAAATGTAAATTGATGTCACTACCAAATTGCACATAAACTGATAAAATGTAACCTTTCAGATTTAAGAAGAAATGTTTTATTTTCCTGTTGTGTTTTAAGGTGGTGGAAAATGTGGTGAAGAGTAAAAGTGTTTTCCACTCTTTGTAGCCAGTATCAGTAATCAGCCGTTCTGTAGTTGGCTTTATGTAGCTGTGCTTTAATTAAAGTACAATTTCTAATGTTTCTTTCTGCAAAATAATCTGAAAGCCCTGAAGCTGGTAGAGACTGTCCAGATGGCTGCAGTATGTAGATTGCATTCTACCAAATAGGATATGAAAAGACAAGACACTCAACCACTGGGGGAGCATGTAAGACCAAGCCTCCTGATGGCCTTACATTATCCCGATACTTTTCAAATGCTTCTGGGTTGTAACAGTAAAAAGAAATTACCTGTTCTGTAACAATAATCCCTGTCAGGCAAGGAGGAAATGGTCGAGTATGAGAACCATGGTGTACTAAAAAAATTAATTTGCTGGTTAAAAGGAAAAAGGAGGCTTATGTCAGGATGAGGCTTGAAGGCTCAGTTAGTGCAATGGATAGCTATAGATTAGCCAGGAGGGAGCTAAAGAGTGAGTTGAGGAGAGCTAAAAGGGGACACAAGAAGACTTTTGGCTGATAGGATCAAGGAGAATCCTAAAGCTTTCTTTAGATATGTTAAGAATAGAAGATTGGTTAGGGCAAGATTAGGGCCAGTCATAGACAGCTGTGGGAAGTTGTGCGTGGAGCCTGAAGAGATTGGAGAGGCACTGAACAAATATTTCTCTTCGGTATTCACGCAGGGAGATGTAAATGTAGTTGTGGAGAACACTGGGATACAGGGTTGCAAACTGGAAAGTATTGAAGTAGATAAGGAGGATGTGCTAGATATTCTTGAGGGTTTGAAGTTAGATAAGTCCCCTGGGCCGGACGGGATTTACCCTAGAATTCTCTGGGAGGCGAGAGAGGCGATTGCAGAGCCTCTGGCTCTGATCTTCAGGTCGTCGTTGGTTACGGGTATAGTGCCGGAAGACTGGAGGATAGCGAATGTGGTCCCATTGTTCAAGAAGGGGAAGAGAGACTTTCCGGGGAATTATAGGCCGGTGAGTCTTACTTCTGTTGTGGACAAAGTATTGGAGAGAATTATTAGGGATAGGATTTATAGTTATTTAGAGAGAAATGAATTGATTGGGGATAGTCAGCATGGTTTTGTGAAGGGTAGGTCGTGCCTTACTAACCTTATTGAGTTTTTTGAAAAAGTGACCAAAGAGGTGGATGGGGGTAAGGCAGTTGATGTGGTATATATGGACTTTAGTAAGGCGTTCGATAAGGTGGCCCATGGAAGGCTTCTGCAGAAAATGCAGATGTATGGGATTGAGGGTGATTTAGCTAATTGGATTAGGAATTGGCTAGCAGATAGAAGATAGAGGGTAGTGGTTGATGGAAGATATTCATCGTGGAGTTCGGTTACAAGTGGAGTACCTCAGGGGTCTGTTTTGGGGCCCCTGTTGTTTGTAATTTTTATAAAGGATCTGGATGAGGGTATTGAGGGATGGATTAGTAAATTTGCAGATGACACCAAAGTCGGAGGAGTGATAGATAGTGAAGAGGGGTGTTATAGTTTGCAGAGAGACTTGGACAAGTTGCAGAGCTGGGCCGAGAGGTGGCAAATGGAGTTTAATGTGGAAAAGTGTGAGGTAATGCACTTTGGCAGGAATAATAAATGTGTAGAGTATAGGGCTAATGGTAGGATTCTTAATAGTGTTGATGAACAGAGGGATCTTGGTGTATTTGTGCATAGATCCCTGAAAGTAGGCAGTCAAGTCGATAAGGTTGTTAAGAAGGCATATGGAGTCTTAGCTTTTATTGGTAGGGGGATTGAATTTCGGAGCCGCAACGTCATGTTGCAACTGTACAAACTCTAGTGCGGCCGCACTTGGAGTATTGTGTGCAGTTCTGGTCCCCGCATTATAAGAAAGATGTGGAGGCATTGGAGAGGGTACAGAGGAGGTTTACCAGGATGTGCCTGGTATGGAGGGCAGGTCTTATAAGGAGAGGCTGAGGGATTTGAGGTTGTTTTCGTTAGAAAGAAGGCGGCTAAGAGGAGACCTTATTGAAACCTTAAGATGATTAGAGGTTTAAATAGGGTGGACAGCGATAGCCTTTTTCCTAGGATGGAGAAAGCTAGCACGAGGGGACATAGCTTTAAATTAAGAGGTGGTGGTTATAGGACGGATGTCAGAGGTAGGTTCTTTATCCAGAGGGTGGTAGGGATATGGAATGCCCTGCCTGCGTCAGTTGTAGATGCGCCAAGTTTGGTGGCGTTTAAGAAGTTAGTAGATAAGTTTATGGACGAAAAGGGAATGGTTTAGGATAGAGGGTCATTGCTTTTTCCTAATTGGTTGGCGCAACATCGAAGGCCGAAGGGTCTGTTCTGCGCTGTAATGTTCTATGTTCTATGTCTCTGCTGTGTATTCCAGAGAAACTCTATTAGTCCATGCCTCTGCACTTATTGCTTTAGGAAACATAATTGTATTTGGTGCCTCACCTCAAAAACATTTGATCAAGACAATGTTTTACTGAGACAGGTTGCTATTTGACCTCTGCCGCCCCTCAGAAGTGTTGTGCCCAGATTTGAGAAGAGAAATCTGCTGCATACTGAAATATTTGGGAATAAAACGTGGAAATCTGCTCAGTTACATCCTGGAAAACAAATAAACAGAACATCCACAGCCCCTTCGTTTTATCTGCTCATGAATTGTATAAAATGCTTACGCCAAACGTCTTATTCTGTCATCTGTTGTGTTGTGTGTGCTTGGATCCAAATTAATGTGTATAACAATGGCGGTAACAATCCACCTATATTTTTAATTTTGGAAACAGTTTCCATAGACTGTTATTATTTTTTGTTTAACGTAAGAAAACCTGTCTGACTAATTCTTTACAATGCGAATGCATTAATAGTGGAACTCCTACAGCATTGAACAAGCACATTGTCATGATAAAACCCTATTACGATCAGACTTGGAGTGAGAGAATAGGGGAGTCGTTTCACTCCTTTTCAGGCGATCATAACACTGGTTGGAAACTTAAGTTTTTCTGTTCTACCCCAATTCTGTGGGTGTTCTCCCTTGTGTCATCATTACTTCACCCCGATGTGTTTTAGCTCCATCCTCAAAAGACCACATCCTACTGCAAGCATGTGGTACTTCATTTTCTGCATGAACCTTCTCAAGCAATCATGACAAGCATTGAACTTTGTGCAATGGGCTTCTATTCACAGCCAAGAAAGTGGGTAGAAGCCATCTCACAGTAATATTGCGCAGAACGTTTAATGAGAGATGATGCTTGCATCTCATCAACTGGATCTGGATTTAAACCAGGTTCTGATGTTGAAATGCCAGCATTCTGAAACACTAACACTTCCTCTTTGGAATAAAACCTGAGGATTGTTATCTGACTGTTGCTGTGCATATTTCTTCCTGTTTATCCATCTGTTTCCCCTGGATTTCTTGCCTATTTTTTGCAAATAGATAATGAAGCTGTTAGGTGTATAACTAACTGAATGTTTATTCTGCACTTTTTTATGATTAACTCTAATAATTCAAAGATTGAAATTAAGCTCAATGATTAAATCCTGGAAGACGAATTCCAAAATTTGGGACAAATGCTTAACTCCCGGAATATTGGCATTCAGCAGCTCTATTATGGAGCACACAGCCTGTTTCCTTTCCTGATTCAGTCAGTATTTCAATTCTCTCAATATGGACAGGGTGCATTGACCTGAAGTGTATCATTATTTTTATAGAGAGCTGAATGAAGTTCCAAAGGACAGAAGCTGAGGTGCTGAGCATGCAGTACAATGCTACATAACAGCTCCTTTTAGTGTTACACAATGTGCAGATGGCTTTCAGCCATTGCATATATTTAGCCTAATAGGTACTGTAGAGTGTGTTCGTTATCAATTTACTAAACCCAATGTTTTCTGGTTAGAAATATATTATATTTAGCAGGGTGGTAATAGTGCTGGTGAGGACTGCACAAGCAGATAGGGAATGGGATCCTTCAAGCTTCAGGGCCAGCGGAGATCTGGTGCTAATCACAACTGGTCCCCGAAATGGAGACCAGTCATTGGAGTTCTCAGGTAGTTGGGTACATTGCTGGATAGTGTGCTGGCATTGCTCACAGGCACACTGGCAGTACCAACATGGTGAGGCCTTATTAGAATTTCCAGGGTGCCAGGGAGCAATGTCAAGGTGCCAGGGTGATACTGAAAGGAGGGGGCCTGAGAAGTGTTGCCCAAAGAGGTGGGGCCTGCAGGAGTGCCTGAGGGGGCGGGATCTGAAGAGAGTGTTCATAGTGGGATTTCACTAACACTGGGGGGGTGTTCTGGACATTTAGTGATGTGAGGGTAGGTTAGCCCTCTAAAATGAAGGGTTGGGATATTTCCCCATGTTTGCAGGATGGTCACGATGGTGTGTGGAGGGGGATCTGCAACTTAACTTTGAGATTGGGACATCCAATCTCTGTGGAGCTGGACTTGCCAGCATCTTTAGATCCACATCCAAAAAAAATTCTCAGTGTGGGAGAATTAGTGAGAATCTCTCCTGGCTCCAAACAAAATTCTTGTGTATTGAATCACACCACACCACCCAGTGAGAATCTTACTGCTTTTCCCACTGGGGACAACACAGAAACTAATTGAGAAAATTGCACCCTATATATACGAAGAACTGAGGTGTTGTTTTGACTAATATTTATCCTTTAACATATTATCATATTGCTATTTATGAGAACTTGCTGTGTGGAAATTGATTGTTGTCTTTCCTATGCTATACTGGTGAGCCATTGTAGCACTGTAAAGGTAAAGATCACTTTCCAATAATATTCTAACACATACAGTACAATGATTACTGTTCAGCAGTACTCTACTGGCTATGAAGTGTTTCTGACATCCTAAGGTCATGCAAGGCCCAATAAAGATGCAATACTATCCTTCTTTCTTTCAACTATTACATGTATAAAGGAGCAATCTCTTCCCTTTAATCAGAGAATCCCTATAGTGCAGAAGGAGGCCATTCAACCCATGAAGGCCACATCAACAACAATTCCACCCAGGTCCTATCCCATCACCCCATATACTTCCCTACTAATCCTACTGTCTCTAAGGCGCAATTATCATGACTAATCCACCTAACCCGCAATCTTTGGAGTGTGGGAGGAAACAGAAGCATCTGCAGAAAACCTTCAAAGACAGGGGAGAATGTACAAACTTCACACAGACAGTGACCCAAGGCTGGAATTGAACCCGGGACCCTGGTGCTGTGAGACAGCAGTGCTAACCACCGTGCCACACACAATCCTGATGAAAGCAGGAATCTCGCTGAACACTGTGGCTTTTTATTTGTCAAACTGCTGTAAAATCATAACTTTGAATTTTCTAGATTAAGTTCTTCTGTCCTCGAGATCTGTAACCACAACTTACAGCAGCGTGAGTAGGGACAGTCCCTTCATGCATTTTCACAAATTGTCCTGTATGTGTTTTAGCATCCTACCATAAACTGACCTTCAAATTTACCAAGCCATACTTACTCACCCGTTTAGAATCTATTGATAGGCAGTTCTTGTGCCATTGAACTCTGTCTAGCCCACATTTTATCTGACTCAAGGAGCACATGATTCTGCGACCGAAAATTATTCTTTTGTACAAGATAATTCATCTTGAAGGCCAGTGAACCCTATAACAAAATATAAATGCAGGTAGACACACAGTTCCCAAAGCAGTTGTGGCATTATTTAGAGTTTATTTGCTCCTGATTCCTTCCCTCTTTTCCTTAGGTTGTGGCTCTACAGCTCGGATTTTTCCCGGTCATACTTCATGTACAAAGCTGTGTTAACAGCCTGTTCATCATAGAAAGTCATCACACCAAGTCTGATCCTGCCTTGCACATCAATGCTTTGCAGAAAAGCTTGGCATTCAGGGACACCAAAGCAGACTGAATTTGATCATTTTACTCCTAACATGCTGTTATAGAATCCAGCTCTATCCCAACTGCTGCCTGTTGGAATTTCTACGCATGAACCGAGGGTAGAATCTTCTGTCCTCACTGGTGATAAGCCTGGTACTGGGGATCAGGCAATCAGCATCTAACAGAAAATGGGCAGTGAAGGGAGGAGCCAGGATGCAGTGGAGTGTGCAGGAGGGGCTTTTGAAAGCTAAACTCCTACCCTTGCTTTTGACCTCATTGCACTCCTCTCCCTACACCTCCTACCTATGAAAGTCCCCGCCCACATTATTTTCCTATAACCTGGGTCCTCCACACTTTTACCACTCTGGGGCTATCCTTCTGACAACAGCCTCAAATATAAGAGCTGCTTGACCAGCAACTATTGCTGGGCAGGACCACTGACCCAAAGTGTTTGAAGGATGCTTGCCAGTGGCCTGGCCTGATTGGTATGTGGCTTGGTGGGCCTTTCCAAAAAGAGGCACCACAGGTCTGTCATCACGTCCCCAACTGGCATGCGAGACCACCAATGTCAGAACAAGATTCTATCTCAATTTTGGTATCGCACACATATGAACTTATAAATTCGGAGCAGGAGTGGGCCATTTAACCCTTAGAATTTACTCCGCCATTCAATAAGATCATGGCTGATTTGATTAGGGCTTCACTTCTCTTTCCTTCTGACCCCATACCCTTTGACTCCTATGTATTCAAGGATCTATCAAATTCAGTCTTTAAAATATGCAATAACCCTGCCTCTACTGATGCATTGGTTCCCAGCCTTTCATGTGTCACGGCACACCTTTATACTATATAAAAAAAACACTGGGACAGATCTCTGATTTTCTCCAACTAAACCTTTCATCTCTAAAACCTCCTAAAAAAAAGTGTCAAGTCATCACCCAATACAATTTTCATTTGTTTAAGAAGTTTACAATGAAAGCCTTATCACTAACTGCATGTCAAATAGAATATTTTATATTCAAAATGTACACAATTAAAAGTGTTTCTCATTAAAGATTTCAATTGTTTCCTTTTTTGCTCAGTCTGCATTCCTCAATGTGAAAGTTCTTAAATGAAGAAAATACTATGAGCAGCATTTTACCATCACCTGGGATTGCCTCAGGATTGTCTCTCGATCCAAGAGAAAACTGATGACAGGACAACTCACAGGCTTGCTCCGCTGACAGGTGATCTCTCCTTTTATTTCTCACACGAGTCAGTATTGAGAAGGCCAATTCACACAGAGAGGTTATGGGAAAGAGTAAGAGCATTGCTATAGCACAATCTGAAAGCAATGGATATTCTTGTCCCACAAGCAACCAACATATTTCCAGAGGCATCACTGCAAACTTCAGCATTTGATCCATCCTGAGCACTCATTCCTCTTGTTCTTTTAATAATTGATTTAAAAAAAAGTGAGTTTAAAGGATCACGTGCCTAATCAAAAGAGGAGTTGCTGGCCTAGTGGTATTATCGCTAGACTATTAATCCAAAAACTCAGCTAGTGCTCTGAATCTCACCACAGCAGATGGTGGAATTTGAATTCAATAAAAAAAATCTGAAATTAAGAATCTACTAATGACCATGAAGCCATTGTTGATTGTTGGAAAAACCCATCTGGTTCACCAATATCCATTAGGGAAGGAGATCTGCCATCCTTATCCGGTCTGACTGATACATGACTCCAGAGCCACAACAATGTCCCTCAAGCAATTATCAACTGTCCTTGGGCAATTAGGGATGGGCAATAAATGCTGGCCAGTCATCAATGCCCATGTATCACAAATGAATTAAAGTCTTCCATACTTATGAAAGGCAAGTAGCATGCAAATTTTTCTTGTAGTGGTTTAAGATGTGTGGAGGTGAAGTTGAGTATTGTTTTGCCAAGGATTTGCCGATGCTAGCTTGAACCACTTGCCATTTCTTCTTGTCCCCGGGCCAATTTTGATCTGGAGTCTTGAAGTTTGCTGGTGGCAGTCAACATGTTTTTGTTTTTCCCCCAAAATTTAACATTCAGCTCATTCAGAAGGCTGAATATATGTCAGAAATATATGCATGCTTAGCACACCAAGAATCATCACATATTAAAGCTTTGTGTTGTAATTCATGCAGAGCCGAAAACTCTTTCAGTGTGTTATCGAGCTTGTAAACATGAGAGAGGTCTTTTCCTTGAGACAGCTATCGCAATTCTGTGTGCAGGAGTAAACTTTGGTACTCAGCTCCCACCTTTTCAACAAACGTGATTTTGAACAACTTGACTTCACATTATTCCCAACGTTCAGTGTTTGGTTTAACGCTGCAGTTGCCTCGGATGGTACGTTTTTGACAGCAAGGGCATAATGATGCAACTGAGCTAGTTATCAGGATTCCATTCATTCATCCTAATCACTCAGTTATGTTTTTTTGCCTCCAGAGAAGCAGTTGGGAGACAGCAGATGTCCTCTCCCATCACATGACTAGACAATTTTTTGTGAAAGAAGAGATACTCTTTGACAGAATCCCTGGGCGCAATTCTCAGGCTGTGTTGGTCTAAAAGCCAGAAATTCCCACCTGACTGTCAATGGCATTTTACATTCTCTGCAACCTCCCCACTAAATTCCAGTGGCAGGCGGGATGGGAGAATTCCGGCCCCAACAACATACTTGATCCTGGCTCATCAATTGCCAGGGCAAATTTCCCACCCATTTTTCATTTCTCCTGAAGCACCTGTTCAATATCAACTAGCATTTCATCAATTCGCTGTTTGATAGTGTCAGAAAGAGGAATTTTGTTGATTTATTTTGGCAATGTCGGTTCCCAACACTGCTCTAATTTTACATGCTGACACAATCAGGGTTTTGGCAATGGGAGTGTGCAGTTTCTTTGATTTCGGCATGAACTCAGCCACCAGGTAATTTGCCCCCTCCATATCATCAGAAACCTACATATACTCCATCATATGTTGATTTTTCTTTATGTTTTGTTCTCTCAGGCACTTGAAGTACTGTACATCCTTGTTGGAGAGCAATATTCTGTATTGAAATGGTGTTTCAACTCACTTTGAGCTATTGCAGCATTCAAAAGCTTCTCCCTACAGTTAAGCATTTGGGGACAGGGCAAGTGGCATCAACAGTCCACAAAAATCCAAAGGTCGTTTGTTGCCATTGTAACGCCTGGGTACAAACCTTACTTTTTTTCTCTCCAGAGGTTCTGTTCTTTCAGCCACATCTGAATCAGACTGGGATTCTTCACTTCTCTTCAAGAACTCATTCATTATAAACCATGGTTTATAATGGCACAATAAATGCCCTCTTATAAGCACAATTTCAACTTCTGGCCGTGAAAAGTTGAACACTATTCCTCCAAAGGCGTATCCTTGCCCAAACACTCATCAGTCCCATGCGCCTGACCAACGTAAAAAATCCAACTGTGCACATGTGGACCTGTCAAAGCTGGCACTTGCATGGGAGTCATGATGTAGAGATGCCAGCGTTGGACTGGGATAGACACAGTAAGAAGTGTCACAACACACCGGGTTTAAGTCCAACCAATTTGTTTGAAAGTAATCCCACAAGCTTTCGGAAAGGGTGTTCCTTCGTCAGGTGTGAGAAGATTCTGATCAGAGAAAGCATATAAAGACACATGCAGTTTACAGAAATGGGAGGCCACTGTTCCTCGGGACTTGGAGATGCCAATCATGGATTTGAAGATGGAAGTTAGTTTTGGATTAATTTTGAATCTTTATGTTGTGGGACATTACCAACACAACTGCTGCACCAAGGAAGAGAGTTCCACAGACTCACAAACATCCAAGAAAAAAAGAATTCTTCTCATCTTCATCCTCAATGGGAGACCCCCTTAATGTGAAACTACTTCCTCTGGTCTTAATCTTCCCCATAAGGAGAAACATCGATTCAATACCACCATAGCAAATTCCCTCAGGATCTTAATTTTCAACAAGATTGCACCATACAAATCTAGATGGTGTACGTAACGGGGTAAGACCAGGGGAACAACTTTGAAGAAATTTTTAAAAATTGTGCAATGGCAATTTTTTAAACTTGTTCTTTCCTGCATTCAGCTGTCTATGGGGTTTCTTCTATTCTGTTGTAGCCTCCAGGCCTTGTTTTTTTTTCCGTCTGTTAGATATTGGAAGATTTTCTGACAGCTGTTTATATGTTAATTTTTATTATAAAGCTGCATATTTTTGGTTCAGGTTTCTTATCATTGCTTATTTTTTTCTGTAGTATTACAACCTCCAGTGATAACTTTTAAAAAGATTAATCTCCCAATAGCTGAATAAAAAATCTGAAATACAAGATTCCATCCTTTGAGACTTTTGCTGTAACAACCAACTAAAAATCAATATCGATCAAACAGTAATTTGCTAAATTAATAAAGCATCAAATTAAATAAAACCATCGTTAGCTAACTAACAGCATCAAAATATGGTTTATGAAATCTCTTTCACTGTATGCCACACTTTTGGCAGACATATAGCATCAAGGGGACCATCCCACAGTCACTCCCAGCTCTCCAACAGAGATTAATTCCTCCACGCCATGCCAAGTTGAAACTTAGAGTCCTCCAACAATTGTTCTACTCTCTCCAAATTCCCATAAATGATTATTGCCAGCAAGACATACTTAGTGATTCCCCAGTTCTTAAATCTAAAAGGGCTCAGGTGTTCTGCTCCCTTTCTTTTGAACAGAAATCAAGCTCTTACAAGCATCCTATTTGATTGGTGACACAAAATAGTTCCCCCCTTCTCTTTCACAGCACAAGCTTCTTCGTTTTTGACAGCAGCTGTCTTTTTTTCCCATGAAGTACTATGAAAGGTGTTAAAATTGCCATTTTATCTCAATGGGTTCCTGCTTGAGTTTCTCTCCCCATGGCAACAAGATCACATGGACAGTTCACTGAGGTGTTCATCAGCAATACCAGTAATACATTTCTTGCTGGTATTACCATCTTCCCATGGGGAAGGTGATGGTATAGTGATATTGTCACTGGACAAGTAATCCAGAGACACAGGGTAATGCTCTGAGGACACATGTTCGGATCCTGCCATTACTTGTGGGCCGAAGAGCCTGTTTGTGCTGTAGCATTGTAAGCTCAAAGCTCATCAGCTTGTGGAATTTGAATTCAATAATAAAGAAACACTGGAATTAAAAATCTAATGATGACCTTGAAAACATTGTCGATTGTTGTAACAACCCATCTGCTCACTCACCTTACCCGGTCTGATCCAGAGCAATGTGATTGACTCTTAACTGATCTCTGAAGTAGCCTGGCAAGCCACTTGATTCAAGGACAATTAGAGATCGGCAACAAATGCTGGCCTTGTCAGTGAAACCCACATCCCATGAAAAAAAAAGTTCTCAATTTTACTTTAGGTTAAAGGGACATTTCTTGTAAAGTTCAGTATTCATGGCAGTATTTGATAATGAATTTTAATCCCTTTTTTCTCTTTGTTTCAATTTGTATTTGTAAGTGTTACCCAGTTCCAATACTCAGTGCAGACCTCCCACGGTGTGCCTAGTTAGGATCACCTTTTACCTGTTAGGGTACTGACTTTCAGAGTTATCAGGAGAAGGATATGAATTCTAAGTGACAGATCAATGCCTGCTGGTTCCATTAGTGAGCTCTACTGGCTGGCTAACAGTAACACATTGCTATAAAGCTGTCTGCTTCATCTACTGAATTATGCAGCTGTCAAGGATGGTGACTTGGTTTTAAGCTTCACCATCAGCGTATCATCCTGGAACCAATTTGTCCCTGAAAATGTTATTCCCCGGGGAAGGAATGTCACCGCATGATTATTAGATAACTGATGAGTGTGCGTTTGAACCCTCACTAAGTTGACAACAGGTGCTGGGAGCTCTTCATGACTCACAGTATGAGCAACGTAGCTCATTGCAAAACATGTGAATTTATAATCACCGTCCTCCTGATCACAGTGTGAATGCACTCCATTTATCATTCCAAGAATGAATGCCTTGTGAGGTTTTTGCCTTTTTCTAATAATGTAGTGAGCCCTGGATTTCTGAGCACATGTTCCCATATCTGGCCTAATATCATAAATGGTCCCACACTTCAGAATTTCCTCATTAATAATACAACAAAAACTCTGCCTTCAATGTGGTGGCAGCCGGTGTAATGCTATCCACCTGAAGGCTTTGAACATCAAAACACAGTTCTGTACATCCCACTTACTCTTTCATTCAAGTCCTCGGATGCGATCTTACTGGCTCACCACACCAATCAACCAGCTTGACAAGCCAGTACGATAGGCGAAAAATTAGGTTTGCGTCCAGTCTCTTGACTGTTGTGATCTTGCCGGCCCCATTCTACTGTGGAAATCGGCCTCATGCTCAGGAAGTATGCGAGACTGATTTAAATATTAATGATATGTTTTAAATTGTCATTAATGAGTCCCAGATGCAACCAGGCTCACCTACCAAGTTTCCTTGCCGGTTGAGGTTACAGAATAGCAGGATTCTACAGTGCAGAAGGAGGCCACTCAGCCCATTGAATCTGCACCTACCACAATCCTGCCCATACCCTATCCTCATAATTCCTAGCCAGTCACCTTGATACTAAGGGGCAATTTAGCATGGCCAATCCACGTAACCCACACATCTTTGGACTGTGAGAGGAAACCGGAGCACCAAAGGAAACTGACAAAGAAAGAGGGAGAATGTGCAAACTCCATACAGTCAGTGACCCAATACAGGAGTCAAATCCAAGTCCCTGGCCCTGTGAGTGCTAACCACTATGCCACTATGCTTCACTGGCATGGATCATTGATGGTCCCCACCAATGGGGTCCAAATGTGATGGCCTCACTGGTGAGACTAGAAGCCAATTAAGCCAATTAAGGGTGGTTGGGGACAGGGCCGGGCAGTGGCAATGGGGTAGTGCCAGCTTGGCACCCTGGCTACATACCATTTCTTCATAATTTGACACTTAGACTTTTTTCTGAGAAAATTTTGCCTTCGTGTTAAAAGAATTTTATTATAGATGCAGGTTTGCCATGTTGCTGACTCACCTTTAGGGTATTTGGTGACAGATTTTTGTAGTTAGAGCCTCTTCTCCTTTTTCTTGCTTTTCTTTTTTGCCATAACTCTACTCCACCTACATTAATATCATCTCTTTCGGCATGGCCGAAAGATTATCAGACTGTTCTCTGACATCCAGTACTAAATGAGCAAACATTTCCTCCAATTAAATACTTTGGAGACTGAAGCCATTTATCTTTCAACCCCATCACAAACTCCATTCTCTAGCGGCCAACTTCCTCCAACTCGTGACAATTGTTGAAGGCTGCACCAGATTGTTCACAAGCTTGGTGTCATATCTGAACCTGAAATGAACTTCTGACCATGTATGCGCTCCATCACTGAGGCTGCCTATTCCCACCACTATAACATCATTCCATTCCACTCTTTCATTCACCTATCTGTTATAGAAACCCTCATCAAATTCTTTGTTGCCTGTAGACTTAACTATCACAATACTCTCCAAGAGGATCTCTCATATTCTGCTTTCCAGAAACTGGATATCACTAGATATGTCCTAAAGCGCACCAAATTTGG
Organism: Sphyrna mokarran; assembly: GCA_024679065.1. Lineage (NCBI taxonomy): Eukaryota > Metazoa > Chordata > Chondrichthyes > Carcharhiniformes > Carcharhinidae > Sphyrna > Sphyrna mokarran. The sequence continues at coordinate 28,422,022 of JAGIQG010000009.1, forward strand.
TTCAGCTATCAGACCTGTGCTAGCGAACCCACTCTAACTCCAAGCTAACAAATACTTCAATTTTAAAATGTTCACCTTTGTTTTCAAGTCCCTCCATGGCCTTGTCCCTCCCTATCTCTATAATTTCCTCCAGCCTCACAGCCTTCTGAGTTTCTTCAGACCTTTGTGGTATCCCCAATTTTAATCAGTCCATAACCTCCGGTATTCCTTCCCTCTCTATCTTATTTACTCCATTAGGATATTTCTTGAAAATGTACCTCTTTGACTAAGCTTTTGATTATCTGCCCTAGAACGTGTGTAGAACGTTGGTTAGGCCTCACTTGGAGTACTGCGTCCAGTTCTGGTCGCGGTACTACCGGAAGGATGTGGAGGCCTTGGAGAGAGTGCAGAGGAGATTTACCAGGATGCTGCCTGGTATGGAAGGGCTGTCTTACGAGGAAAGATTGAACACACTGGGGTTGTTTTCCCTTGAAAGACGTCGGCTGAGAGGGGATCTAATAGAGGTATATAAGATTATAAGGGGTATAGATAGAGTAAATGGTGGTAAGCTTTTTCCACCATTAGAAATGGATAGAACGAGGGGTCACGGCCTTAGGGTGAGGGGGGCTATGTATAAGACGAATATTAGAGGGCAGTTTTTCACACAAAGGGTAGTGGGGGTGTGGAATGCACTGCCGAGTAAGGTGGTGGGAGCAGGCACGCTAGGGTTGTTTAAGGGTCTCTTGGACAGCCACATGAGCGGTCTGCAGATAGAGGGATATAGCAGGACTGTCTAAATATCTTATTTGTTTCCACAGGCAATTCGGTCCACCTTGTTGACCAACAAGGTGCATGCATTCGGCAGGTCATGCGAGGGCTGCTCTTGGATGTTGCTTCAGGAGTGGCCTAGTGCTTCAAGTCATTAGTGTATGCTTAAACTGGACCATCTGATGGGCAACATGACAGCTCAGAGACTATCGCTGTTGCTGTGCAGACACATGGATTTGCGCCTGTGTCTGCGGGAGTTTGCGTGTTCTCCCCGTGGTTGCGTGGGTTTTCTCCCGGTGCTCCGGTTTCCTCCCACATCCCAAAAATGTGCTCTTAGGCTGGTTGGGTAACAAATTGTCCCTATATTGGTCTCTATATTGGAATCTTCCACAATAGGCATAGCCTAAAGTCATGGATATGTCATTAAGACGTTAGGACGGTGGCGCGGGCTCGTTGGGCCGAAGGGCCTGTTTCCCGTGCTGTGTTGCTCTTTGTTCTTTGTTCTTTGCCTCTCCAAGTATCATTCAGAGTCATATTTTTTTAAAACTCTTCTGTGGGGTAGATTGGGCCGTTTCACCACATAGTTCTCAACACATAAAAAAGCATATCAAACGCACTCTAGAAATTCATCCACAACTTTATAATTGCTAAGTTGGTTCACCCATTCTAAATGTGGCATTGTGGCACAGTGGCTAGCATTGTTGTCTCATTGTGCCAGGGACCGGAGTTCAAATCTCGGTTTGGGTTGTAATCGGTATGGAGTTTGCACATTGTCCCTCTGTCTGCATGGATTTCTTCCAGGTGCACCAGTTTCCTCCCACAGTCCAAAGATGTGTGGGTTAGGCAGATTGGCTGTGCTGAATTACCCCTTGTGTCAGAGGGCATAGCTAGGGTAAATGTTAGGGATCGGGCCTGGGTGGGATTGTGGTCGCTGCAGACTTGATGGACCAAATGGCCTCTTTCTGCACTTTATGGTTTTATGATTAAAGTCACCCATGATAACTGTGGAACCGTTGTTACATGAATCTCTAATTTCCTGTTTAATGTCATTCCTACCTTGCCAGTGGGGAGTTAGCGCATTCTCCCCGTGCTTGCGTGGGTTTTCTCCAGGTGCTCCGGTTTCCTCCCACATCCCAAAGATGTGCTCTTAGGCTAATTGGCAAAACAAATTCTCCCTAAATTGTCTCAAATTTGGTTTTTAATCCATAGATCTATAAACATGGACAGGGATCACGGGTAGAGGTGGGAACATCAGGGTGGCAGCGTGGGCTCGTTGGGCTGAAGGGCCTGTTTCCTGTGCTGTTTTGTTCTTTGTTCTTTGTACCACTTATGTTTGGCGGCCTATAGATAACTATCACTAATGTTTTCAACTCTTGTTGCTACTTAGCTCCACCCAGATTGATTCACTGCAGAGATTTTCTGAGCTCATAATCCTCTCTCATAATTACATTGATTTCAATCTTTACTAACAATGTCATGCCAGTACCCTTCCCTTTTTGCCTGTTCTTTCTAAATATTGAGTACCCTTTGTAATCCAATTCCCAGCCCTGGTCACTCAGAAACCACGTCTCCATAATCTCAATCATATCATGACTGTTTATATCAATTTGTGTTTTAATTCATCTGCTTTATTGTGAATGCTCCATGCATTCAAATGTAGTACCTTTAGACTTGTCATTTTTACATTTTTACCTTTTTTGAACCAAGGCCCTATTTTCTGCTTTCCACTCTTGCTTGCCATTTTTCTATCTTTCATTTCTATTTTTGTTTCTCTCTTCTCTCAGGCTCCCATCCTTCTAGTTTAAATCCTCCCTGACAGCACAAGCAAATATTCCCATGAGGAATATTGGTCCCAGTTGCTGTGGTGCAACTTGTTTAGATTATACATATCTAATCTTCCTCAGAATCAGTTCCAATGCCTCACTGGCAAGGATCATAGATGGTCCCCACCAACCGAGATGTGACGGCCTTGCTAGTGGGACCATAGGCCATTCAAGCCCTCCGGGGATAGAGTCGGACAATGCCAATCGGACAGTGCCAGCCTGGCACCCTGGCTCCCTACCGTTTTCTCCTCATTCATTTTCTTACTCTTGTTCTTACTAGCGCATGGCACTGGAAGTAATCCTAGGATTACTACTCTCGATGTCCTGCTTTCTAATTTATTTCCTAGCTGCCTTTATTTGGTTTTCAGGACTTCATCCCTCATTTTACCTACATCACTGGGCCAACCTGGACAACTATCTCTTTGTTCACTTTCCCCTTCAAATGTCCTGCAGCTTTTTTAGTGATATCCTTGACCCTGGCATCAGGGAGAAAACATATCTCCTTGGTATCACTTTAGTGCAATGAATACTGGTAGAGTACTTGACCAGTGAGGCCATAGCAACTGTTATTCATATTCTACTAATGTAAATGCACTAAGACCCTCACTATCTATGTTGACAGATACTAAAGATAAATCTGGGACCTCTCTTGTGTTTGCCTGGAACTAGGTCTTTATTTAGGTTTTTTTGCACAGAGGATGGTGGGTGTCTGGAACTCACTGCTGGGGGAGGTCGTGAAAGTAGATACAATAGTGACTTTTAAGAGATTTTTTGACAAATGCATTTATAAGATGGGAATAAAGGGATGTAGTCCCGGGAAGGGTAAAGGGTTTAGTTCAGACGGTCAGCATGGTCAGTGGAGGGCTGAAGGGCCTGTTCTTGTGCTGTGATTTTCTTTGTTCTTTGTTAACTTATCCTCCAGGAAATTATATATCATGGTTGGTACTAACTTTGGAGGAGGTGTGGGGAGGTGTGCATACTGTCTGCATCTGTGCGTGTCTGTGCGTGTGTGTGTGTGCATGCATGCGGACGTATGTGTGTGAGTTCGTGTATGCATGTGTGTATCGTTGAAATGACAAAAATACAAATAAAATTCAATTAAATCCAACATACTTGTCTTCAGCTTTTGAGCTTGATAGGTGAGATTATAATAGCTTTTCAAGTTAACAAACTCAAGACCTGAAAGCTAGACCATTAGACAAAAATAGGCCATTTGGCCCAACAAATCTGCTCTGCTATTCAATGAGGTTGTGATTGATTTGATATAATAATCCTCACTCTACTTTCCTGCTTTATCCACATAACTCTTGATTCCTTTACTGATCCACTTTTATCTTAATTCTGGAGGAGCCAAGAAGGTCGTTGTCAGTTTCCTGTCAAATTTCAGGCCTCATATTTTGTATTTATTGAGGCAACTTGGTGAAGATGAGAGAGTTTCTGCAGAGGGAGGAAACAAAGGCCCAGAACTTGCAGAAATTGGCAAAGCATGTGTTCCAGACAAAGATTATGTAGAGGTGTGGTGTTGCTAAGGTTGCTTTTTTTTGGTATTACAAAGCATGGTTCTGTGGGCCAAACATGACTAACCTTCCAGCTGACTGTGGAATGTGAGTCTTCCAAGAGCAGCCACATTCCAGGGAAGTGGTCATAAAAAGCTGACAATGATGACTCAAGCTTGAGTAATGAACTTGCCATCATGGCTGTTACTCATAAATTGGGTGCTGTTTACCTCCAGTGATAGCTAATCTTATAGAAAAGAAGGATTCTGAAGCAAACGATCGTTAAGTGTGAGCTCCTCTTCCTTTGAAAGATGTCTCTCTAACTAATTTCATAACATATACACTATACACAAATTGAAAGGTTATTGGGGGCTGGGGGGTCAGTAAAATCTATTTTGTAAAGATAAGTTTTCTAAGATATGTGTGAGATAAGTCTTGTTATATGATTTGTTTATTTGATAAGTAATCATAAGTAATGCTTATTATATTTGTATTATAGTGTGGTCAGGTACATTTGAAAATATTTCAGTGTGCAAAAGATTTCTGTCTAAATGAGGGAGGTTCAAATTCTGTATCAGATCTCAGATCATAATGGGTTTATTGGATTGTTTTGGAAATCATTTCTGTTTGTAGTCCCTGTTTTGTCTGTAGTCCAGGTTACACTGTGTTAACCCATCATGTTGTTAGCACTCATGACCAAAAGATTAAGGCTATAAGTCCCAATCAAGAAATTTGAACAGGAAATCTAGGTCAGCAATACAATACTGAGGGAATTGTGCATTGTCGGAGTTTTGGTCCTTCAATTAAGATTTTAAACTGAGACATCGTCTGCTGTCTCAGAAGGTTATAAAAGTTCCCTTGTCACAATTCAAAGAAGAGCTGTGGAGTTCTCCCAGTGTCCTTGATGACACCTATCTCTGGATTACCAAGCCAGTTTAACTAGTTATTCATCTCATTGCATGTTGTAGGTACCTAGTTTTTGTGTAAATTAGTTCAAGGAGTAATGAATTGATTATGAAGAGCTTTGGATTGTCCTTATGCCATGAACAGTGCTTTGTAAGTATAAGCCTTTCCTATTTCGTCAGGTTAGGCCTTGACTCTCAACTATTGCTGTCAAATTTAACTTTAATTGGATAGAAAGGAATTGTCTGTTTTTTGTAATATGTGGGACACGGGCATCACTGGCCAGCATTCAGTGCCCATCCTTAGTTATCCTTGGAGGGCAGTTGAGAATCGGCCACGTTGCTGTGGCTCTGGAATCATACATAGGCCAGACCAGGTAAGGACAGCAGACATCCTTCCTTAAAGGACATTTGTGAACTAGATGTGTCATCTGTAGATTTTTAATTCCAGATTTTTTTTTATTGAATTCAAATTCCACCATCTGCCTTGGTGGGACTTGAACCTGTGCCCTCCAGAAGATTAGTTGAGTTTCTGAATTAATAATCTAGTGATAATGCCACCAGACCATCGCCTCCCCCTGTTGGGACCCAATGAGGTTATTCAGTGCAGTCCAGCAAATATATCATTCTGTGTATCAGCCTGACAAAGCTTGATGGACACCATAATGAAGCAACATTTCTTTAGTTGGGAAAGTTCTTCCTACAATTTTAAACAAATTGTTTTGAATGAAATTGTTCTGTTTGATATATTGTACACCCTAAATTACAGGTATAGAATCATAGAATCCTACAATGCAGCAGGAGGCCATTGAGCCCATCAAGTCTGCATTGACCATAAACCCACCTAGGCTCTAACCCCATGCATTTACCCTAGCTAGTCGCCCTAACACAAAGGGCCAATTTATCATGACCAATCCACCTAAGCTTCACACGTTTGGATTATGGGAAGAAATCAGAGTACCTGGAGGAAACCCATGCAGGGTGAATGTGCAAACTCCACATAGGCAGTGACCCAAGTTGGGAATTGAACCCGGGTCCCTTGTGCTGTGGGGCAGCAGTGCTAACCACTGTGCCACCGTGCCATGCAGCAGGTGCATAGAAGCTAAATGCTACTGAAATTGATATCAGAAATTTATAAAAGCAAAATACAGCAAATGATTTCATAATTGCTGTGCTGTGCAGATACATGGATTTGGGCCTGTGTCTGTGGGAGTTTGCGCATTCTCCCCGTGCTTGCGTGGGTTTTCTCTGGGACCTCCGGTTTCCTCCCACATCCCAAAGATGTGCTCTTAGGCTAATTGGCAAAACAAATTCTTCCTAAATTGTCTCAAATTTGGTTTTTAATCCATAGATCTATAAACATGGACAGGGATCACGGGTAGAGGTGGGAACATTAGGGTGGCGCGGGCTCATTGGGCCGAAGGGCCTGTTTCCCGTGCTGTTTTGTTCTTTTATTCTTTCTTCTTTAATGTAAATCTGATATAAAAAGAAAGTCAGCTTGTCAGAAAATATCAGTGGAGGTAGAAATAGTTAACTTTAAAGGTTAACGACCTTTTGACCAAATCATTGGTAGATGTTTCCTGATTGAAAGACACTGTCAGATTTTAAACCATGATACTCTCTTATGTTACTTACCCCTTAATTATAAAACATGGCTTAGTAGTATTACTGCCAAAATATTAATCTAGTAACTCAGCTAACATTCTGGTGGACCGCGGTTCAAATCCTGCCACGGCAGGATTTCAATAAAAAAAATCTGGCATTTACTGATTACCATGAAACCACTGTCAATTGTCGGAAAAACGTATCCAGTTCACTAATATCCTTTAGGAAAGGAAATCTGCCAGTCTTACCTGGTCTGGCCTATATGTGACTCCAGAACTACAGCAATGTAGTTGACTCTCAACTGCCATCCAAGGACAACAAGGGATCGACAATAAATATTGGCCAGCCAGTGATGTCCCTATCCCATGAATGAATTAAAAAAAAACATAAAAATTAACTTACTTGTTCTAAGAAACTGCCTCTAGCTATTTTTATATTTGTGTCAAAAATAACTTCCCAATAGGTCATATTATGTCATTTGTTGTTGAAACAAATGTTACTTTTTTGAGTGTCTTAGCTCTTTAATCGATGAACTAGAATGTGGAACTGAATCAGTTGCCAACATGTAAGAAACAAAGAACAAAGAACGAAACAGCATGGGAAACAGGCCCTTCGGCCCAACGAGCCCGCGCCACCACCCCGATGTTCCCACCTCTACCCGCGATCCCTGTCCATGTTTATAGATCTCTGGATTAAAAACCAAATTTGAGTCAATTTAGGGAGAATTTGTTTTGCCAATTAGCCTAAGAGCACATCTTTGGGATGTGGGAGGAAACCGGAGCACCCGGAGAAAACCCACGCAAGCACGGGGAGAATGCGCAAACCCCCACAGACACAGGCCCAAATCCATGTATCTGCACAGCACAGCGATAGTCACTGAGCTGTCGTGTTGCCCATCAAATGGTCCAGGTCAAGCGTACACTAACGACGTGAAGCACTAGGATACTCTCGGAAAAAAAAAATCCAAGAGCAGCCCTCTCACGACCCATCGCGTGTATGCCCCTTGTTAGACAACAAGGTGGACCAAAGCACCTGTAGGATAAAAACAAGTACATCAATATCATCACCTATTTACACACTTCCCAGGGACTCCCAAGGCTCATGATCCCTATTTTAAATCAGTTTTATATACCCCTCCATTCCCATTCTGTTCATGTGCCCATCTAAGTATTTCTTAAATATCTCCAGAGTACCTGCCTCCACCACTTTACTTGGCAGCGCATTCCATATCATCACCACTCTCTGTGTGAAAAAACTCCCTCTAGCATTCAAGTTATACCTTACCCCCCTCACCCTAAGCCCGTGACCCCTCGTGCTATTCGAGTCCATCCTAGGAAAGAGCTTAATCCTGTTTACTCTCTCTATACCCCTCATAATCTTGTACACCTCTATTAGATCTCCTCTAAGTCTACGTCTTTCTAAGGAAAACAGTCCCAATTTGCCTAACCTCTCCTTTTAACTCAGACCCTCCATACCAGGCAGCATCCTGGTAAACCTCCTCTGCACTCTCTCCAGAGTCTCCACATCCTTCCGGTAGTAGAGCGACCAGAACTGGACGCAGTATTCCAAATGAGGTCTAAGCAACGTTTTATACAACTGCAACATTAAAGGCCAGCTCTTGTACTCTATACCCCTTCCTATAAAGGCTAACATATCATATGCTTTCTTCACAACCTTCTGCACTTGCTCTGCCACCTTCAGAGACTTGTTCACCTGCACCCGCATGTCACTCTGCTTTTCTATACTCTTAATAGGTCTACCCTTTATCATATACATCCCCCCTACATTCTTTCTCCCGAAATGCATCACCTCACATTTATTAGGATTGAATTCCATCTGCCATCTGTCTGCCCAACCTACCAGCCTATCTATGTGTCCATGAGTTGCACCAAAAGGAATATCACCAGGCCATCAGGACATGTGAGGGTGAGTCCCAGAAATTACCTCTTCTTTTGCATTCCTTAAGAGTGTTACAGGGGTGATTCTCCCAGCCTGCTGCACAGCTTACTGGGAGACATCAACAGAGACCATTTCACAGGCTTCCTATTGGGTGCTCGGGCCTCTGCACATCTCCATGCAAAGATTTCTGATGTAATCAGCCCCATGCTAGAAATCGGCACAGAGCTAATTACAAGATGGAAGTGAGCATTTCCTTGTCATTAACGGGTCCAGTTCTGAAGTCACCGGGCCTGCGAGCATCTCCCCCCACCTTCTCCCCGCCAGGAGTGGTTCACTCCAGTGGGGTTGACAATACTCCCCACTAACAAGAACCAAGTGGTCCAGCCTCACTGCAGTGAAGAGAGGCCATTGAGACCCCCTCCCATGAGGAATGGGGGAAGGGGGTGTGCCCCCTGGGCAGTGCCAGCCTGGCCCCAGCACTGCTCAAGGGACACAATGGCAATGACCAAGCAGCATTATGGCACTGCCCACCAGGCATGGGCAATGCCAAAAGCATGGGGCCAGAGGAGGAGTGGCTTATTGGATGGGCAAATGATAGAGGGTGGGGGATCCCATTGCCACTCTGCTAGAGAATCACAGACAGAGGGAGAGAAGAGGAGTTAGGGCTGGTTATTGGACATGGAGAGGGGTGTTGGGACAGCTGGGGGGCCAGGAGGGATTGGGAGGGATAGATTCAGAGATCGAGGCTGGCCAGTTTGGGGGCTGGGGAGATTTGTGCATGCTGAGATGGGGGGACGTTAGGACTGACCTGGAGAAGTCCAGGAGGCCAGCGATTGAGGAGTTGGAAGGTCGATAGACCAGTTTTGGGGCTGTCCAGTGATCGAGAGGCCTGCAATGTGGTGCTCTGACAAATGGGTGCATGTTTTGTGGCCTGTTCAGTGCTATGCTGTGGCCTCTCAGGTGAGAGTAGGCCCCATGCCCTGATTTTCAGAAGGAGTCCAGTAGGGCACTCTGCAGTGCTCAGGGTGTTAGAGATTCGCTCTGAAAATCACACTCATCACAATCCATGAGTGGGTTTTTTTGGGGGAGAATCCTGGCCTACATATTTAACTTGTCCATTTCTCTTCACCCTGATTGTTGCAGCATTACTTGCGATGTCTCCTTTAATTGTGTTAGCTGACAATCCAGCTGCTGTGAAAGAACCTAGGTTACTGAGGCCTCCATATGAATGGAAAAAAACAATTGCATCTGCAACTGGGTTTGCAATGGTGAGAGTGGGATGCAAAAATGCCAACCCTTACAGCTTCTGGTCATGCTGGGGATGCTAATCTAGGCCAATAACCTGAGCTGCACTTCAGAGTGGAGGCACCCAAATGCTATTTCATGGAACTAGAAAAGTGTGCACAGTCAGAGGTATATTAGCAATAATGGTTTCTGAATGACTATGATTCAATGACAACACTATTTTAGTATTGGTGTTGACTGACCTAGATGCATATAAAATGTAATTATCTCTGGTTCTAGTACAATGCAAACTTGTGTGTCTCCTCGGTGTACTCATCAACACCCATGCATGAGACATAGATTTGACTGCAAGCCAGTGCCTCAGGCAATTATTACCCGGCATTATTGTGCAAGCCACAAAGAGCTACAGTTTGCTGTCAAAATAACGGTGAACTTAATGGCACTTGCCATTGTTTATGCATAAATAATACAGCAACTTCAAGGGAGGAGAAGATGCATAGTTAATTATCAATATCCAAAAGTTGCTTTCTGAGTTGCATTGTCATTAGCTTTGTGAAAACAACATCTGGCTGTCTGTCTCACCATTGAATTAAGTGGCATCACATTGCTGTATTTGTGCGGTATATGCAAATAAACTTACAGCAGAAAGGTAAGCCTTGTCAGTATCAGCTCACTATCCTTTTAATAACAAGGAGAAAGGTAAGATAGTGATAACATTACAAACTAACATTGTGGAACCAAAAGAACTAGGCCTGAATTTTCACATCGATACCTAGACGTAGATACTCTTTGTCTGTTCCAATAGACAGGCAGAATCCAGAAATTCCACCCCTAAATCCAGCCTCTGCCAATTTTCACAGGGGGCAATGGGGATGGGTTATAAATTGCACATCCCCTGTTCATGGAGGCAGCTGCCTATAAAAATTCACATGCGTGATTTTGATAAAGTTGGTTTCTGTGAAATTCAAGTGTGCAGATTAGCTCTGGTAGGAGAAGCAAGTCTGAACCCTGTGGATTCATTTGGATAGCCAGGAAATCTTTTTGTAGAGGTAAGATACCCTTTTGGATGTGGTCACAGGGCACCTTTGGAAGAGGTAAAACATTCTTTAGGAGAAATAGGTCATGAGGTAGTTCATGTCTTCTTTGGGATCATTTATAGTAGACCATGGTTGTGTGTAAAAAATGGATAAAATCATAGGAATTCTCAAGCTGTAAAAAGTTATTAAAAGTATCAAAGGACTATCAAATTGCCAAGAACTGTCAAGCTGTCAAAGAACTGTCAGAAAACTGTCAAAACCCATTGGAATTTTCAAAACTCATTTGACCTGTCAATACAAATTAGATCTATCAATGTTATTGAGAGATTTAACTCTATTTTTGTTTTAATAATTTTTTAGATAATTTCAACAAAATTCTGGAGCACAGTGGCAAACCTTCATTCCAGGGCTAGCAGCCCCACTTCTAATCCAGCCCCACCTCCGGAATGAAAATCCAAACTTCCAGATAACAGGACTGGTTGGCAGAGCAGGAAATGTCCAGAAATCTACCATCCTTACTTGGTCTAGTCTATAGGTCCTCCAGAACCATAGCAAATGTGCATGACTCTCAACCGCCCTTGAAAAAGTTTAGCAAAGTATGCAGTTGAATCAAACTGTTATAGAAAATCCAAGAACAAATAAAACCAGATATATCATGTAGCATCAATCTAGACATTAGAAACTACAAAGCCATACATTACCCTTGAAAAATCCTCCTCAATGACATTTGGAGATTAGCAGCAAAACTTGGGAGAGCTGGCCCAGAGACTAGCCTAGCAAGAGTCTGACATTGCCATGTTCACTGAATCAAGCCTTAGGTATAACTTATCCATCACTAGACATGGCACCACGGTAGTTTGGGTGGAAGTGGCCTTGGGAGTCATAGAATCATAGAATCCTACAGTGCAGAAGAAACATTCAGCCCATGAAGTCTGCACTGATTCTCCTACCCAGTCTCTCTTCCCTGCCCTATCCCCGTAACCCCACACATTTACCATAGCTAATCCATCTAACCTAGACATCTTGTGCCAAGGGCCCATTTAACATGACCAATCTCACCTAACCTGTACATTTTTGGATTGTGGGAGGAAACTGGAGCACCCGGAGAAAACTCACATGGACACAAAGAGAATTAGCAAACTCCACAAAGACAGTGACCCAAGACTGAAATTGAACCCGGGTTCCTGCAGCTGTGAGGCAGCAGTGTTAACCGCTGTGCCATTATGTCGCCTTCAGCGTTGACTGAATCTCATGAAGCTTAATGATATCTCATCAAAAATGGACAAGGAAACATCCTGCTGATTACTACATACTACCTAATCTCAACTGATGAATTGGTACTCCTTGATGCTGAACAGCGCTTGGAAAAAGCACTGAGGGTGGCAAGGGCTCAAAATGTAATTTGGGTGGGGGAATTCAATGTCCACCACAAAGAGTGATGCAATAGTACCATTGTTGATCAAGTTGGCTGAGCCCAGAAGGGCACAACTGCCATGCTTTCCTGTGGAAAGAGACCAAGAAGAGGCAGAGACATACTTGACCTCATCTTCACCAACCCTACCTTTGTAGATCATCTGTCCATGTATTAATATAAATGAGCACCGCATAGCTTTGTGAAACCACTTCCTTTCTTCATACTGAGGATGTCGTTTGGCACAACCAGCATGCTAAATAGGATTGATTCAGAACAAATCTGGCAGCTTAAACCCAGGCAATCACTATGGGCCATCAGCAGAATTATATTTGACTGCAGTCTGTAATTTGTGGCCTATTATATCCCTGACTCTGCCATTGCTGGCAACACAGGGGAGCAATGCTAGTTTAATAAGGAAGGTAGGAGAATGTATCATGAGCATTACCAGGTATAACTAAAAAAAGAAGTGTCAACTTTGTAATGTTACAACATGGACATTGATGCATGGTGAACAATGGAAGCAGCTCAGCGTGGACCAGCCTGTGCTAAATATTTTCCCACTGTGATGCCATCTTGAAGTTTGAAAATTCCTGCGACTTCAGAGTGTGAGCCAGGTATGGGGGTAGAGGTAAAGCTATGAGAGTGGAGTGGGGAGAGACAGCTGTGTAAGCAGTGGGGGTTTGGCGGAGCGGAGAAAGGTGCGTTAGTGGCTGTTAGAGTACGGTGGAAGGCTGTGAGATCAGGGGCTGTTTAAAATTCAGGGATTTTAAATAAATGCACCTACTTTTCCACTGACCAATTTTGGAACAGAACAGAACAAAGAACATGAGGATTTAAAGGGGCCTCATAGCTGTTAACACTTGGTCAGTGAGCCATTGCTGCTTTGGAGCTCAGGACCCTAAAGTTTTGTCTTACAATCCCACTGAGGTCAAGACCTACAAAATCCAACTATAGACCTGGTAAATCCTACTATAATGTGGAGATGCCCCAGTCCAACTTCAGCATCTCCACATCATGACCACTATTGATACCACAAACTGCCAGCTCCAAGTGGAGTGGATCTCTGAGAAGATCGTGCATATTGACATTAACCCTACAGGGCTAAATGTTCCTGCAACCAAAGGATAAGGTTAGAGTTGTGCAGTCCTGCATATCAGTGTGGAGGGTGATGGACAATTAAATAAGTGACTAGTAGAGAAGGCTCCACAAAAATGCCCATCCTCCATCATGGGAGAGCCCAGCAGTGCAAAATATAAGGCATTTGTAACTACCTCCAACTATAAGTTCTGTGTGGATGATCCATCTCGGCCTCCTCTTGTGGACTCAGTCTCACACACCTAGTTTTCAGCCATTTTGATTCACTCCACATGATATCAAGAAATAGCTAAAGGCACTGGGTACTGCAAAGGCTTAAAGATCCTGAAAATATCCCAGCTCCAGTACTGAAGATTTGTGCTCCAGAACTAGCTGTACCCTTAGCCAAACTGTTCCAGTACATTTACCTGACAATGTGGAAAATGAGGTATGCCTCATCCACAAAAAGCAGGACAAATCCAATGTGCTCAATTACTGCCCTATCAGCGTATCCTCAATAATCAGAAAAGTGATGGAAGGTGTCAATGACTGTACTGTGAAGCAGCACATACTCAACAATAACTCATCAAAGATCATCAGTTTGTGTTCTGCTTCGCTCCAATTTCATCACAGCTTTGGTGCAAGCATCTTACCACAGAGTACCACAGGACTGTAGAGGCTGGATTGTTAAATATGTTCAAAATTGAGATAGATTTTTAATCAGTGATGAATATACTTTGTGTGACCACATACATCCAAATAAGGATAGACCCAAATTGCTGCCCTTTTGTCTAATCCTTTCATTATCTTATCAGCATCAATCAAATTAGGCCTAAACCTTCATTCCTCTAATGCTTGAAGCAAGAATTCAGTCTGCATTTCCCAGACCCATCGTGGCGGGATCCAAGCAGGAGATTAGGTGGGTCATCTGAAAATCCATTGACTTTTGACTGGGCAGACAATCTCAGCAGCAGGAGAGGTGAGGAAGTCCTGCCTGAGAGTTAAATGAGCAGCTCTCCGCAGAACCTTTTTCAAAATCTAATAGCTCCCAACACGTGAAGAGACCAAAACTTAGCATAGTATTCTGAGGCTTAACTGAGGCCTTGTATAAGGACACAAAGTAACATGCTTTGTTAATCAGAGTTTTACGTCCTTTTTTCCCCGCTCCCTTGCTTATATGATTTGCTCTTGAGTTGTCAGCTCTTTGAGGTTTTGTCAGCTCATTTGAATTTATTAGTTAGATTGTTTTCTAGATGGACAGATATGATTGAAGAAATGGCTGGTGACAACAGGACATAGACCAAAAGTATTCCGGAGCTAGATGGACTGAATGGTCAGGATTTTACAGCCTCACTCAACCTGAAACTGTAAAGTCCCAGCTGAGGTGAACGGATCTTCCCATTGCTCAGTTATTATGGAGAATGAATGTCCGTTTGATAATTTGTCCACCCTCGCTCCCATTCCTGTGGTGGGTGGAGCAGTAGAATTCTGGTGAATGACTTTTTAAAAAAGTTTTCAACATGGGGAAAGGTTCAGTAATAAATTGTGTTTTTAACATGCTGGCATGAATATTCTGGTATGAGTGATCTGGAACAGTGAAACAGTGGTTGGGATTTGTCTCCCCCTCAGTGTTGTGTTTCACAGTGGCAGTAGTTGGGACAATGGGATTTTACAGTCCTGTTATCAATAGATTTTCCCACTTAATACATCCACAGACCATTATTTCCTGCATAATGATCATGGAATCCCTACAGTGCAGACAGAGGCAATTGGCTCATCAAGCCTGCACTGATAGCAATCCCATCCAGGACTTATCCCCAGTAATCCCATTAATCTTCCCTAACCTACATATCTTTGGGCACTAAAGGGAAATTTAGCATGGCAAATCAACCTAAACTGCATGTCTTTGGACTATGGGAGTAAACTGCAACATCTGGAGGAAACCCATGCAGTCGCAGGGAAAATGTGCAAACTCCACAGTGACAGTGACCCGAGGCCAGAATTGAACCTGGATCCTGGAGCTGTGAGGCAGCAGTGTTAACCACTGTGCAGCCCTTTCCAAACTCTGCAGTATTTTGCTTTTATTGATATTTAGAAATCAAAGTGTAAAGTACTTTGGGGTGTTCTGAGGTTGTGAAAAGCAGTATATAAATACTGATCTTTCTTTCCTTATATAATCACTCTGTACGTTGTTAGTCAGCTAGCCAAAGCTTTGCTTTCTTTATCCCCATGAGCAGGCAACAGACATGGGCTACCTGGTTTGGTCATTCATGATATATTTAGCACAAACTAACAGTGTCAGGAGGCACAGCTTCCTAACTTCAGATGATACTGGAATATGTAGGGAAGGATGTGGTGTAGTGGTATTGTCACTAGACTAGTAATCCACATGCCAGCATCTCCACATCAAGATCTGGGGATCCAGGTTCAAATCCCATCATGGCAGAAATTTAAATTCAGTGAAATCTGGAATTAAAATTATACTGATGATCATGAAACTATTGTCAATTATCATAAAAACCCATCTGGTTCAATAATGTCCTTTAGGGAAGGAAATCTGCCATCCTTACCTGGTCTGGTCTACATATGACTCCAAATCCACAACAATATGGTTGACTCTGAAATGTTCTCCAAAATGGAGGACAGTTAGGAAGAGTAATAAATGCTGGCCCAGTCCAGATCTCGTAAATGAATTAAAAAAAAAGTGTTATGGTGAATTGATATTGGGAAACGAGATGATTTGCACCTCTGCATTTTCTTGCACTTTGGTGTATTTGAAACTATTGAATTGTTAGCTCTAAAAGTTCAATAAATCTATTGTTGAACATTTGCTATGTTTTTTTTTAGGTTAGTATATACATGCTTTGCAAAAGGTACTTAATTTTTATTTTAAAAAGTTTTATTAATTCAAAATGGAAAGAATATGTTATAACTCAGCAAACTTGCTACAGCTGTCAAAAGGGTGTGTTAAGAACTGTCAAAATGGCAGACCTTTCAAAATAAGCTGTACCCATTGATCATAACTGAGAAAATTAATGAAAGATGGTCAACGAAATATCACAAAACTGAACAAAGATCTCTCAAGGATAGCAGTAACAAATTCCATAGGTTTCCAATTGCCTGTCATCTTGGTTGTAGATGAAGTCAGACAGGAGGCCAGATGCAGATAGGTTGAAAAAAAAGCCTCGGGTGGTAGGGAGTGAGGGAAAAAGGAAATGGAAAGAGTTGCAGAACAAAGGGAAGGTTTAAAAAGATTGACAGTGGATTAAGCAAGGTGGAGCTGAAATTAGTTATCAGTTTGGATGTTAGATAAGTGATGTTCATTGCGATAGATGATTTGTACCTCAGCAAGGCATGACATGATAGAAAGTAAATCACTTTACTGTAAGTTGCCAAAATAACATTTTTTGAAAGCTATGAAGATTGAAAGAGCTTGTGAAGTCTCTGGTCCCATTGCTGTCTCTTTTGTGCACACTAGACTATTGTGTTGTGGTCTAAAATGGAAATTCCCCAAAAATCTAAAGCTCAAAGCTGGTGAAAATATTAACTTTGAGAATCAGACAGTAATAATTTGCAGGGACTTTCCAACAGGCTTTACAACTTTAATACTGTCACTGGTTTCAACTCGTGTGGAGGAACTGAATTCCACTTGGTTAATGGAAAATGCAGTTGTGCGTATTAACCCTTTACATCACCTCCAGCTTATTCACCATTAATGTGTGGAAGTTTTGACATTTCATTCACCTCCTTTGTTCGAAGATTCAGTTCTAAGTATAACAAAGGCTGAGTGTGTCATGGATTGTACTTTTAACTTCAGCCCAGTTTTCAGTAAATGCGTTTTGGTCTTGATTCAAAACTGACTCATTGCAATCAAGCACAGACCTAACCTATTTGTAATTCATTATTATTCCATCGGTGAGTTTCCAACCTGACTTTCTGACCGACCAGGAAATCATGTTCCAAGTGCAGTTTCTAGTGTGTCAGTTCCAGGCCTATTTGAAGTGGCAATGCACCTTTCCAAGAAGGTTGCTTTCCCTTCTACAAGGCATGTTGGAGGAAGAAACTGAATCAGCATAAGTCACAAACAAGATGCCAGGATCACTGAAACCTTCCTAGACCTATTTCTGGAAAACTCAGAGTCAAGAGGAAGTTCTCTTCCCAGTCAAGAATCATAGAATAGAATTCTAGAACCTCTACAGTGCAAAAGGAGCCCTTTTGGTTCATCAAGTCTGCACCAACCATAATCCGACCGAGGCCCTATCAACGCCATTTATTCACCCTGCTAGTACTCCTAACATAAAGGGCCCAGTCAGCCTAATCTGCACATTTTTGAAGTGTGGGAGGAAATCAGAGCACACTTGCTACACATGCTAACCCATGGAGATGTGGGGAGAACGTTCAAACTCCACACACATAGTGACCCGAGGCTGGAATTGAACCTGGGTCCCTGGCACCGTGAGGCAGCAGTGCTAACCACTGTGCCACCAATGTCAGAAGGATCTTCAATAACCAAATCCAGCAATAGAGGTTGTTGACATTGTGAGCTCCAGGAGGGTTATGCAGAGAACATGCATTTAGTGCTGGAGCAGAGAATAATTTAATTGCCTGAACAGTGTAGCAAGGGTGGTCAGCTCTCTGAAAAACACAATGGACAGCAACTGCCTCTCTGTCTCCTCAGACCATTCCCTAAGATTTCCTCTCCATTCCTTCCCTTTGATTGTATCCTTTGGGACGTATCAGCAGGCCACATAACTTCTACTCTCAGTACAAACTCGCCATCCCTGTGGTCACTTTGCTCATTCTCATTCCACACAGCTTCCTCCAATTCAACCCCACTCCAATCTGGTTGCTTCTTCTCACTCTCAGCAAGCTGAAGCCCTTTCTATCTGTAAACTCCTGTGTATAAGATAATCACTAACTTTCATTCTCCTTCTCTCAGCAGAATGAACAGGACACATCAACTGGAAGAAGACTAAGACTGTGTGGGAGACCATTATACTTTATAGTGGGACTGGTGTGGAAGACCTTCCTATTCACATAAACTATTAGATTGTCTTTTTGTTCCCTGATAGTTTTGAGTATGGTCTATAATGAATTCCTTGGATACAAAGTGATGGGACTGGGGGCACAAATCCCAGCATTTTCTCATCATTTTCTCATGGATTCTCAGACAAGAAGTGCAGTGGTGACATTTTTGATGCAGTTGTGCACTGCTGACTTGGATGTGGGCAATCATAGAATCATAGAGCCTATAGTACAGAAAGAGGCCCTTTGGCCCATCGAGTCTGCACCGACCACAATCCCACCCAGGTCCTACCTCCAAATCCTGACATATTTTACTCACTAATCCCTCTAACCTACACATCTCAGGACACTAAGGGGCAATTTTAGCAAAGCCAATCAACCTAACCAGCACATCTTTGTTCTATGGGAGGAAACCGGAGCACCTGGAGGAAACCCATGTAGACATGGGGAGAATATGCAAACTCCGCACAGACAGTGACCCGAGCCAGAAATCGAACCTAGGCTCCTGGAGCTGTGAAGCAGCAATGCTAACCACTGTGCTACCGTGCTGCCCTCGGCAATGTTGCCTGTTAAGACTAGCAAGGGGCCTATGATTAAACAAGTTAAAGATTTTGATGGCTTTGAATGGCAAAGCATGGCCCTCGTTTAGCGAACCCTGCTGCCTCTGGCTGCATAGGTCAGCAGCAGCCCATGGTGAGAGGCAACTTCTTCTACACTACTGTTCATAAATATCTTCCAAAGTAAGCCGCGCGCTAGAAACTCCATGAGCCAGGCAAGGCTTTTGGTGCAGGCCTCAACATTGCCACACCCTCCCCCCAATCTCTCAGTGCTGTCTTTAAACAGGCCGAGTTGCTGTACGCCCACATTCTTCAGGCTGTTGCTCCACTTCCTCTCGCTGTTCATCCATTCACAGGAATGAAGTAGAAACATGATAACTAGTCCGGGTGGGTAATGGGGCAGCAAGGAAGTTAGAAGCAAGTAAAGTGAAAGGTCAGAACCTGACTGGAAATGCAATGGTCTTTGCACAATGGTGGAGGGAAGGATCCTCATGATGACTGAAGGTATGTTCTTCTTTGTGTGTAACTTCCAATCAAACCAGTCCATTTGTGCAAATGATGCTGCTTGGGATGCCTGATGATCATATCGTTAAAATGATGTTGCGCACCTATTGTGCCATCAGTTTTCTATTTACGTGCATATGTTTCTGACCTTAGCTGGCTGCAGAGTCAAGGCGGAGGTCAGCAGGTTTCTGGCAGAAATAGGGTAAGTCAATTTTCCTGTCTTTAATCACTCACCCACTCCATATCCATCAAGCCAGTTCTTTTAAAGTCAGGGCCATAGGAATTTAATTGCCCTACCATTGGAGTAATGTACTGGTCTACCAATTGGGAGATGCAAATTTCCCTGTGCCCAAAGCAGGCTTTTATTTCAGCAAGAATTTGTTCATTTTAAACTCCATTTTAACTTTGACATGCAGGCATCATGATTGTAGAATTCAGGAAATTTTGCAGGCAGGACAAACAGACCTGGAATATTCACTGGTAATGTTGTATCTGGACATATTTGGATCAGTGCAAGCTCTTGCCTTGTAGCTGTGATACCTGTTGTTTGGTGTATTTTTTTTATTCATTCATAGGACATGACTGTCACTGGCTAACCAGCATTTATTGCCCATTATTAGTTGCCCTTGGAGGGCAGTTGCAAATCAACCACATTGCTTTGGCTCTGGAGACAAATATAGGCCAGACCAGGTAAGGATGGCAGACTTCCTTCCCTGAAAGGCATTAGTGAACTACTTGGGCTTTTCTGGCAATGGTCATCAGCGGATTCTTAATTCTAGATATGTTTTATTGAATTCAAATTGCACTACCTGCCGTGGTGGGATTCGAACCCAGGTCCTCAGAATGTTAGCTGAGTTTCTGGATTAACAGTCTTGTGATAATGCCACGAGGCCATCTTCTCCCCAGTACTTTTGTGCAGCATCTGGCATCAATTTGAACAGGCTCAACATAGAATCACAGCGCAGAAGTAGGCCCTTTTACCTATTGGGTGGGATTTTCCAGCCCTTCCGGTCCTGCCAAAATTAATCCCCCACCCTCACGGCATGTACACCGGTGGCATACTGGCGAGCAATACAAATAGTCATTGACTTTGGTGAGACTGGAGGATCCCACTGACAATTAATGGTGAACCAATTCCACCACTGGAAAATACGCAATGGAGAATCCACTTTGTCCATTTGCTCACTCATTGCCCATTATCTCTCCAACTCTGGATCATACTGATCAAGTTTACTTCGAAATAAATTGAATACAGAGGAATTAACTGGCATTTTTATTTTGCAATAATGAACACATGTTGCTGAGTATTTGATGTGCTGGAACTTACTTCTCAGCCGGATGCTAGATAATTGAACAAATGCACAGCTTTAAGAGTTAGTTGAAGGTGGGAGTACTCTACGTGTATGTGGCCATACCCTTTCTAACGTCTGTCAGTTCTGCGATGCTTCCAGGTTCAGTAATTTCTCTAAGCAAAGATCCCAGGTTCTTTGGTATAAGTAACATCAGCAGAAGTATTTCAAACAAGTTCACAGATAACAACAGTGTCACATAGCTGCAATGAAGGTGTAAATTAGTGTTAAAGAATATTGCTGTGACAGAGTTAATAGAGCTTTATTTTGTTTCTAGAGAATATAGTATCTGACCTCATGTTGTCTGAAAGAGGAAGGAAAGGCTTCACATTCGTAAAATGACTTTCATGACCTCAGAAGATTGTTGCTAACAAAATTCCTTTGAAATGTAGTTCCTGTTTTAATAGAGAGATGTTTAATTTCTACCCAACAGTTGTAGCAATGGGACAAATGATCAGATGATCTTTTTTTTATTATGCTGAGCAGTTAATGTTGTTGAGGACACAATGAGTACTCCTACTTGTTCTTTGATTACTGGGATCTGTTTGGTCCACCCAAGAGTTTGACAAGACCTTGGTTTAACATTGTGATACAAAGGCACCACCAGGATAGTGCAGCACTGCCACAATACCACACTTGAGTGTCAGCCTGGATTATGTTTTTAAGTCATTGCAGACAGGGCTTGGAGCCCATGACTGTCTGACTCAGAGATAAGAATGTTAATGCTGAACAAAGTTTGATGCCAAATATAGCAGGCTCCTTTCCACCTGCAGAAACCAAGTCAATGTTACAAAACACTAGTTCATCCCCCATCCCAGTTTGTTAATCCTGAGATGGTTAGCATGACCTCATTTAGCATTCTCTGGAATTGCCCACATTTCCTTAATTAGCCCGTGGCTTTATAAAGGTTCAGATTTCTGAGGTTGCATTCTGTTGATGCCCTTCAAAGCCAAGTTCTAAAGTTTCATTTTCTTGTAAAGTGAAATGCACCACTTTTGATCTATAATTGACAGCTCGGTGTTGATTGCATACAAAGGTCACTTCCCCTAGAATGAATAGAACCTATTTTCAACTGAAAACAAACTGCATGTCTTTGAGTTGATTGATTCTTTATTTAACTTCACTTCGGAACCAACAAAGCGTCTTTCAAATATAATGTGACCTGTATTGATAATGAAGATCAAACAAACAGAAACAAAATCTGCACTTCAGTCATTTTCTCCTCCCTGTAGGTTTACTTACCCTTTTCTGCATCCCTGATGTCAAACCCCCCTCTCTCCTGGCTATGAAACTGGACTGATGACTTTTGTCACTCCTGAGTCAGGTGTTGGGAGGATGAGCTGTTCTCATGGAATTTCCGATTTGATTCTCTCTCTTCAGGAGAGAAAATGCCTTGTGTGAACTTTTCTCAGTGCCTACCCTGAAGGAATGATGATATTTAGAAAACCTATCTTCCAACACTAATTGATAAAATATACTTCATTATCAAACAGACTGACACACATCTAGCTTTCACGTTTAAGCATTTTTAACATTTGCTCTGATCTTAGCTGTTCTTATAAAATTAATGTTTGGTTTATAAACCTTGCTGACAACGCCAGCGTAATCTAGAATTAAGATAGCACGGTGGTTAGCACTGTTGCTTCACAGCGCCAGGGACACGGGTTTGATTCCTGGTTTGGGTCACCGTGTGTGGAGTTTGCACATTCTCCCTGTGTCTGCATGGATTTCTTCCGGGTGCTCCAGTTTCCTCCCACAGTCTGAAAGACGAGCTGGTTAGCACTGACCTGAACGGGCACCAGATTATGGTGACTAGGGGAATTTCACAGTAACTTCATTGACTAATAAATTTACTTTACTTTAAAGATCTACTGATGAACATGAAACCATTGTTGACTGTTGGAAAAAACACTTCTGGTTGATTAATGTCCTAGCTTACCCACTGTTTTTACCCTCTCTGGCCTACATGTGACTCCAAAGTCACAGCAATGTTATTGACTCTCAACTGCCCTCAGACAACTAGAAACGGGCAATAAATGCTGGCCAGCCAGCAACGCCCATGTCCCATGCATGAATAGAAAAAAAACAATTAATTGCCTATTTCTTGTTGCACTTGAGAAGGTAGTGTGCTGCTTTCCACTTGACCATGTGTTGAATCTTAATAGATCCAATGAGAAGTTAGATCCAAGGGGGAAAGGGTAACATGGAGGTGGTGGTGTTCCCATTCATCTGCTGCTCAGGAAATTGCGGACGGAATCTTCTGGTCTTGAATTGGAAAAACATCAACATGGAAAACGTTTCCTCATCCCAAGCCCCATTATGTATTTGTTCTGCCTGCCCACAGGCAGCCAATTACGAGGCCATCTCTATATTTCCTATCCAATTTGGGATGGCAGGCAGGCAGGTGCAATCAGAAGGCCCAGAGATGTAGCTGGATGAGACTTTTCTTTTATTCTTTCATGAGATGTGGATGTTGCAGCCGAGGTCAGCATTGGATGCCTTTCTTAATTGCTCTTGAACTGAGTGGCTTGCTAGGCATTGCAGGGATCAGTTAAGAGTCTTGTTATGGATCTGGAGTCACATATAAGTCAGACTGGATAAGGATGCAGATTTCATTCTCTAAATGTCACAAGTGAGCCAAATGGATGTTTATAATAATTGATGTTGATTTCATGGTCACCATTACTGAGACTAACTTTTAATTCCAGATTCATAAACTAAATTTCAATTCCTCAAGGTGTCTTAGTGGTATTTGAATCCTGAAGTAGTAGCTTGGGTTTCTTGATTATTTGTCCAATGACATTACCATGACATCTCTGAGGTGCTCGCTGAACTTGCATGGAAATTTAAAACTGAAATATGTCCACAACTATCAGGCATCTTAGGAAAAGGAGAAACCCTTTACAGGGAGGCTTGCGGCATGGCCATGACCCCCTGATCTCCATGTCTTTGGAAAGGGGTTTAGGAGAGACAACATCAAGAACCCCAGCTCCGATCTGCCTCCAGAAGAGGAAACACCCACTGGACTTAGCCTCAGTGGGAGAACTGTGCAATTCGAAATATCCTGGCAGCAGTAAGCATCTTGCCCCAGTTAGCTCCTCCAGTGTTCCTAACTCAGCTAATCTTCTGGGGACAAAGGTTCGAATCTCACCACGGCAGATGGTGGAATTTGAAATCAATGAAAAATATCTGGAATTAAGAATCTACTGATGACCATGAAACCATTGTCGATTGTCAGAAAAGCCCATCTCGTTCACCAATGTCCTTTAGGGAAGAAAATCTGCCATCCTTACCTGTTTTGATCTACAAAGGGAGAGGTGTATGATAAAGGGTAGACCTGTTAAGAGTATAGAAACGCAGAGGGACCTGGGGGTGCAGGTGCACAAGTTTCTGAAGGTGGCAGAGCAAGCGGAGAAGGTTGTGAAGAAAGCATATAGTATGTTAGCGTTTATAGGAAGGGGTATAGAGTAAAACAGCTGGCCTTTAATGTTGCAGTTGTATAAAACGTTAGTTAGACCTCATTTGGAATACTGTGTCCAGTTCTGGTTGCCTTACTACCGGAAGGACGTGGAGACTCTGGAGAGAATGCAGAGGAGGTTTACCAGGATGCTGCCTGGTAATGAAAGGTCTGAGTTACAAGGAGAGGTTAGGCAAATTGGGACAGTTTTCCTTAGAAAGACGTAGACTTAGAGGAGATCTAATAGAGGTGTACAAGATTATGAGGGGTATAGATAGAGTAAACAGGGTGAAGCTTTTTCCTAGAACGGACTTGAATAGCATGAGGGGTCATGGGCTTAGGGTGAGGGGGGTAAGGTATAATTTGGATGCTAGAAGGAATTTTTTCACACAGAGAGTGGTGGGGGTATAGAATGCTCTGCCAAGTAAAGTGGTGGAGGCAGGTACTCTGGAGATATTTAAGAAATACTTAGATGGGCACATGAACAGAATGGGAATGGAGGGGTATAGAAAACTGATTTAAAATAGGGATCATGAGCCTTGGGAGTCCTGGGAAGTGTGTAAATAGATGATGATATTGATGTACTTGTTTTTATCCTACAGGTGCTTTGGTCCACCTTGTTGTCTAACAAGGGGCATACACGCGATGGGTCGTGAGAGGGCTGCTCTTGGATTTTTTTCGAGAGTATCCTAGTGCTTCACATCGTTAGTGTACGCTTGACCTGGACCATTTGATGGGCAACACGACAGCTCAGTGACTATCGCTGTGCTGTGCAGATACATGGATTTGGGCCTGTGTCTGTGGGAGTTTGCGCATTCTCCCCGTGCTTGCATGGGTTTTCTCCGGGTGCTCCGGTTTCCTCCCACATCCCAAAGATGTGCTCTTAGGCTAATTGGCAAAACAAATTCTCCCTAAATTGTCACAAATTTGGTTTTTAATCCATAGATCTATAAACATAGACAGGGATCACGGGTAGAGGTGGGAACATCAGGGTGGTGGCACGGGCTCGTTGAGCCGAAGGGCCTGTTTCCCGTGCTGTTTTGTTCTTTGTTCTTTGTACATGTGACTCCAGCACCACAGCAATGTTATTCACTCTTAACTGCCCTAGGATAACCAGACATGACAATAAAGCAAGTGAATGAATAAAAAAATAACTATCCTCCTTCCAGATCGTTGAGAGTTGGAAATGCCTCGTTAGTTACAAAATTCCTTAGTAATGATTCCACACTCCAAGTTGCCAATTTGAAATCACCCACAAAGCAATTTGATTCGAAGTAATCCTGTATAATGAGTTTGATTTGAACTCTAGCATTTTATGCCTACCAACGCATTGGATTAGTAAATTTGCGGATGACACCAAAGTCGGTGGAGTGGTAGATAGTGAAGAGGGGTGTTATAGTTTGCAGAGAGACTTGGACAAGTTGCAGAGTTGGGCTGAGAGGTGGCAAATGGAGTTTAATGTGGAAAAGTGTGAGGTAATGCACTTTGGCAGGAATAATAAATGTGTAGAGTATAGGGCTAATGGTAGGATTCTTAATAGTCTTGATGAACAGAGGGATCTTGGTGTATTTGTGCATAGATCCCTGAAAGTAGGCAGTCAAGTCGATAAGGTTGTTAAGAAGGCATATGGAGTCTTAGCTTTTATTGGTAGGGGGATTGAATTTCGGAGCCGCAACGTCATGTTGCAACTGTACAAAACTCTAGTGCGGCCGCACTTGGAGTATTGTGTGCAGTTCTGGTCCCCACATTATAAGAAAGATGTGGAGGCATTGGAGAGGGTACAGAGGAGGTTTACCAGGATGTTGCCTGGTATGGAGGGCAGGTCTTATGAAGAGAGGCTGAGGGATTTGAGGTTGTTTTCGTTAGAAAGGAGGCGGCTAAGAGGAGACCTTATCGAAACATATAAGATGATTAGAGGTTTAGATAGGGTGGACAGTGATAGCCTTTTTCCTAGGATGGAGAAAGCTAGCACGAGGGGACACAGCTTTAAATTAAGGGGTGATAGTTATAGGACGGATATCAGAGGTAGGTTCTTTACCCAGAGGGTGGTTAGGGAGTGGAATGCCCTGCCTGCGGCAGTTGTAGATGCGCCAAGTTTGGTGGCGTTTAAGAGGTTAGTTGATAAGTTTATGGAAAAGAAGGGAATGGTTTAGTTTGGAGGGTCATTGCTTTTTTCATAATTGGTCGGCGCAACATCGAAGGCCGAAGGGCCCGTTCTGAGCTGTAATGATCTATGTTCTATGTTCTAACACCTACCATCCCCACCCCCACCTCCACCTACCACTTCCCCCCACCCCACCTCCATGGCCCCTCCAACTATTCACTCCCTACCCCCCACAAACCTTTCCCCCCACAAATGCTTTTCCTTCCATTACCTGTGTGTGTGTTTCAGTTCAGCTTGACCATTGCCCCCAATCTGAGACAATGAGTAATGGAACACTCACATCGCTGCAGATGTAAGTAAGGATCTTATTCAACTTTCCTGAGTGAGGAGCAGAATCTGCCAACTCAGTTGTCTGTGGGGTTTTCTTTCAAACTATGTAACATGTTCTGAGTTTGTGCATCTCCCACTGAAGCATTGCAACAGCGTAATTAAAATCTTCACTGGACTGCATTGACTCCTTGTGTCCCCTATTAGGCTTTACCCTGATCAGTTTATTGACATTGATTCAGTTGGCCAGCTTGTGAAATGCTCAGATAGAGAAAAATAGAGTTATGTCTGCTAATAGACTGATCAGTAGACACATATTCCTTTTGTAGCATATAGGAACCTATACTGGAAAGATGATTTTTCCCACTCCCACTCTTTCTTTCCTTACTTTTCTCCCTCTTTCTCAATTTTACCTCTCTCTCACCCATTCTCCTCCCCCCCCATATCTTCATCTGTCATAGTTTACCTTCTGATTTCAGCTTCTCTGCTGTTCGGCCAGTCACCCCTTTTACTCTCTACATTAGCAACCTTTCCCCTTGTTTTTGTGGTTATGACTCATCTTTCAGTCCCTTATCCTATAGTCTAAATATTTCCCACTTTCTGTGCCTTTTAGCTTTGACAAAAGGTCATTTGGACTTGAAACATCAGCTCTTTCTTCTCCTTACAGATGTTGCCACACCTGTTGAGATTTTCCAGCATTCTCTCGTTTGGTTTTGGGAAGATGACATCCCATGAAGCAAAATTCTGCACTTTAACCAAAAATATATTTTTAAAAACAATACATAATCACATCCTGTGAGTAACTTCTCTTTATGTCAAACACTCGCACAACTAAATGTTGAGGTAATAGTTATGGTAAATCATCTCCATCTTTTCCCCATTTTCAAAATAAGAGTTGGGCGATCAGTTGTTGGAAACTATACTCCAGATACCTTTGTGACGACTCTGCAAAACAATCCATACATTGCAATTGTTCTTGGCAGATATGGATAAAGCTCATAATGAAGCTGTTCCTTCAAGAATTGGATGGTACAGTGGAACAGCAGACTGTGTTTTCGTCATTGCGAGCATCATTCCAATTCAGTCCAGCGCTATGTCTGTGGAACGTTCATGAAAAGCTTGGATATTTTACCCTCATGATTTTGAATGCCTCTATCAAATCTCCTCTCAGCCTTCTCTTTGCTAAGGAGAACATGCTTACCAAACTATGCACATAACTGAAACCTCTGATCCCTACAAACAATCTCGTAACAGTTTTGGTCCCTTTATCTGAGGAAAGGTATACTGGCATTGGAGGCAGATCCCAGATTTTCTTATGATGAGAGGTTGAGCCTGTACCCATTGGATTTGAGAAGAATAAGATGTGACCTTATTGAGACATATAAGATTCTCGGGAGGCTTGACACGATAGGTGCTGAAAGGTTGTTTCCCCTTGTGGGAGAGTCTTTAGAACCTTTTGGCAGCTCATGAACAACATATCAATCATAATACCCTCATCAACCCTCTCTATTATATTGTATGCAACCTACTTAAACATGATAACACGATATATCAAATCCAAGCTGAAGTTCCTTACTTAATCCCACTGAATCAAATGTGGATTCAGCAAGGCCTATCTGTAAAAGAAACAAAAAGATAGATCCATTTTTGGTAATAATTGTGGTGTTGTGGCTATGATTATCAGAAAGAAAACTTAGCAATGAGGTGAGACAGTTAGATAAAGTGTCATCCTACCAGATGTCTGCCCACATCTTGGCATGTAAGCAGCTAACTCAGGTGCTTAGAAGACATGGACAATAATTTTGTCCTGAATTATCATTTTTAAAATCTTTGCAACCACCCAACTGACTGGCATGTAGTTATCCTTGCACCCTTTTTGGAACAAGGGCCTAATATTTGCCATTCTCCTGTCCTCTGACACCATCTCTATATCTAAGAAGGGTTGATATGGAGATATTGGTGTTGGACTGGGATGGACTGAGCCTAAGACATCTCACAACACCAAGTTAAAATACAGCAGGTTTATTTGGAATCACAAGCTTTCGGAGCACTGCTCTTCATCAGGTGAATGAAGAGGTAGGTTTCACAAACATGGCATATATAGACAAAGACATAATTGCAAGATAATGATTGGAACTATTATCCATTGAGACTATATCAGCTTGTGAACTGAATGCAAAGAATCCTATGAAAATATTTGAAGTGCAGCATAAATTTCTCTAAGTTGTTTGGTCAAAATCAACTAACACTGCAAGAAATCAGATTGTTCATGTTACACATGAAATGAACATCGCTCTGAAACTGACTATTGAATTAATTATTAAACCTTTAAATTGGTATATTCAGGGACCATTTTAAAAATCAGAAACAACCCCAATCTCCCTAAAAATCAGAAACAAACCTAATCCCCCTAAAACAGGATGTCAGGTTTGGCTCAGTGATAGCACTTACACTTGTCGCTGAACCCCAAACCTAATGCTAAGTATATAATCAAAAGTGACGCCTCAGTGAAGTATTGAAGCTGTGTTATCCCTGCCTCAGAGTGCCAAGGGACTCAAGTTCAATTCCCCGCTTGGGTCACTGTCTGTGTGGAATTTGCACATTCTTCCTGTGTCTGTGTGGATTTCCTCCAGGTGTTCCAGTTTCCTCCTACAGTCCAAAGGTTTGCAATGGATTGACCATGCTAAATTGCCTCTTAGTGTCAGTGGGAATAGTTAGGGTAAATGCATAGGGTAATGGAGATAGGGTCTGGGTGGGATTGTTATCAGTGCAGACTCAATGGCTTCCTTCTGCACTGTTGAGGTTCTATACTTCTAGTTGCCATACTTTGGATGAGAGATAACATGAGGTCTTGTAATTGTCCTGGGATATTAAAAATGTGTTGTCAGACTTCTTACTGTGTTTATCCCAGTCCAACACCGGCATCTCTACATCATGCATATTAAAAATCCCAGGACAGTTACAGGAATTCTTATGGTGTAACAAATAGAGTCCTTGTCTCTGGAGCCAGATGCTTGAAGTTCAAGTCCCACCCCAGGACCTGATGGCCAAGGGAGGTGTGTACATTATGGAGCCAACATATTGAGTATCAATCTGCAAAATCCTTCCAACACATATCAATGGCAGGTTGTAAGAATAGAATGGACTCTAGAGCAGCCATACTTGATGCAGAGTGGCGCTCCTCAAGCTGTAAGCCTCGTGATAGACTAGAGACTTGTTCCAGGAAAAACCTCACTATGGGTACAGGTTTAATTTTGCCTTGCACGCCATTAGGTATCAATAAAGAAACAATAACAGTTACAGTATTCATCAACTGGGAGTTCTCCCTGAAATCTAGTCAACATTCACTAGTCAACTAGAACCATCAGTACCTCCAAAACCATTGACTTTCTATTTGTGGAATTTTGTCATGTCCAAATTCATTGCTGTACTTTTTAAAAAGACTACTAAAACTCCATGAAGTAATACATAATTTGTGAATATTTTTGGGACATTCAGCTGCCCTCTCTATAAGCTTTTTTTCCTATGTAACTCATCATTCAAAATATACAATTAATTGATCCATATGTTTTAGACTTGAATTCAGTACAATTAGTATTTCTTACTCTTTGGTGAGCATATTAAATTATGTATGAGTGCTATCAGTATATGTAATTTATTGGACAGATGCACCTTCTATCATTGCGCACATGAGCTATAATTGTTATTTCTATACTTGTTATACATACATCAACAAACTAGAAATACATACTGAATGGCAGCAATCAGCAAATTCATTCCTAGTCAAATTTCATGCTCAATAAATTTAATTTACTTTCCACTTTTATTTCCCTCATTATCCTTGGATGCATTTGACAGTCCTGGTGATTTATAAATTGTGAGTAAAACCAACATTTCTAATACGACCACTTCATCAATTTTTAGCCTGTCCAGTGCCTCAATTACCTTCTCCTTTGTCTTTGGCAGTATTTTGTTGGGTAAAGACAGATAAAAGCTATTAATTCAGTACCTCAGCCATACTCCCTGCATCTGTGTATAAATGCTCTTTTTGGTTTTGACCCTCCTCATTTCCTGGAACAAGATCCAGCAGTTTTATTTCTTCTCTAGCTGGAAGCATACCTACTTAGACAATTCTCCTGAAAACACTTCAGAAATTCTTCCCCCCTTTTGCCCTTTATACTTTTATTTTTTCAGTATATGTTAGATTAATTTATGTCTCACATTGGCACGGTAGCACAGTGGTTAGCACTGCTGCCTCACAGTACCAGGGACCCAGGTTCAACTCCAGCCTCAGGTCACTGTGTGTGCAGAGTTTACACATTATGCTTGTGTTTGCATGGGTTTCCTCTAGATACTCCACTTTCCTCCCGCAGTCCAAATGTGTGTAGATTAGGTGGATTGGCCATGCTAAATTGACCTTTAGTGTCCAAAGATGTGTAGGTTAGGGGGATTAGCAGAGTAAATACAATGGGGTTATGGGTTTAGGGGGTGTGCTTAGGTTAGATGTTGGCCTCCATCTGCACTATAGGGATTCAATAATACATAATAGTTTTTGCACATCTGTGTAATTTCCTTGAACATATATCCTTCATTATTTTTCCAGACAAGAGGTCTATAAAATACACTCAGCAGTATAGTGGTATCTTTAATATTTCTTAGTGCTAACCAAATAGGTTCTGTCATGAACCATCAACCCTCTCCAGCACTGTAATATTCTTAATCAATGTTGCTAGCCCCCATCCTTTCTTTCCTCCTCTATTTTTTCAGAGCACCTTGTAATGAAGAAAATTTAATACTCAATTGTGTCCCTATTTTTTGCTGGGTTTCCATTATAGTCACAACATCACATTCCCACATTGCTAACCATGCCTGCAGCTCACCAACCTATTCACCACAATAAGCCTAATTTGGACCTTCTTGCATGTCCTTGAACTTTGACCGTGCTGATACCTCACTGTTTCTTACTCTAGTGCTACTTTCCTGTTCTTTGTACTCCTTGCTTTTTCTCTCTAATGTTACCTCCTCTCTTCCATTAGCAAATCGTCATGCAAGGTTATTTGTCCCAGCTCTGTTCAGGTGCAAGCTGTCCAACCAGAACTCCCCAGAACTATTTTTAATGCACTAAGAATATAAAGTCTTCCCTCCTGTACTATCTCTCCGGCCATCCATTCATCTGCTCTACCCTCCTATTTCTATATTCACCAGTGTTAGGTCAGGAGTAAACTGGAGACTGCCACCTTTGATTTGATTTATTATTGTCACGTGTAATAATACCTTGTGGAAAGGATTATTTCTTGCGCGCTATACAGACAAAGTATACTGTTCATAGAGAAGGAAATAAGAGAGTGCAGAATGTAGATTACAGGCATAGTTAGGGTGTAGAGAAATATCAATTTAATGCGAGGTATGTCCATTCAAAAGTCTGATAGCAGTAGGGAAGAAGCTGTTCTTGAGTCGGTTGGTACATGACTTTTGTATCTTTTTCCCGATGGAAGAAGGTGGAAGAGAGAATGTCCGGGATGCATAGGGTCCTTAATTATGCTGGTTGCTTTGCCGAGGCAGCAGGAAGTTTGTACAGAGTTAATGGATGGGAGGCTGGTTTACATGATATATTGTACTACCTTCACGACCTTTTGTAATTCATTGCGGTCTTGAGCAGAGCAGGAGCCATATCAAGCTGTGATACAACCAGAAGGAATGCTTTTTATGGTGCATCTGTAAAAGTAGCTGACATACCAAATTCTGAAAAAGATGAAGTCCTGCTTGTTATTTTCTTTTCTAGCTTCATAAAATTTAGCTGCAGGACTTATGCCATTGGTGGTTCACTTTCCTTCTTCGTAATGCACCACAGCTGCTCAGTGACATCCTTCACCCTGGCATCAAGAAAACATGTCCTGGATTGATGTTGGTGTCTGCAAGAACATTAGCCTGTTCCCCTAACTATAGAATCCCCTATTACTAAAACCAGAGTAAAATACTGTTGAATATTGCTGGAAATCTGAGAGGGAAAACAAAGAGTGTTGGAAGTACTCAGCAGTTCAGGCAGCATCAACGGAGAGAAACAGAGTTAATGATTCACATTGATGATCTTTCATCAGAACACCTGAAAGGTCACAGAATCATCCTTGCCAGCAATTCCCACAACCAATGAAAAATAAGAAATGCATCTCCAACTTCATGAAAAATTCAGTCCCCTTTAATTCAGAACCCCTGATTTATAAGTATAGAATTTTGTTTATTTGAACCTAAAACAATCAGGACAAAGGAAAAGTTACTTGTTCTATCAAAATACATCCCAATAAAATAAATATTGAAAGGTTTGTCTGCGGCAATGTGTTCTGCTATATACAAATTGATCACGATGTTTCCTATAGATAAATGGCACCATAGTCTCAGATGACCATAAGCTTCTTTGCTCTTTACACAGAAATTACACTCTGACTGATGGTGATTTTAACCTGAGGGCAACCACAATTCAGGTGAGGGGCAAGACTAAGAAGATGAGCCTTCATGAAGGCCCATACCTTCAGGAACCATGGGAATTGAGTTTGTACTGTGGGCATCGCTCTGCATCATGAACCAGCTGTCCTGCCAACTGAGTTAACCAACTCTTAACATTGAGAAAGAATTCCTACAGTACAGAGGGAGGCCTTTTGACCCATCGACTCGGTACTGACCACAAGCCCACCCAGGCCCTATTCCTGTAAACCCACACATTTACTCTGTTAATTCCCCTGACACTAGGGTCAATTTAGCATGACCAATCAACTTAATCCACACATCTTTGGACTTTGGGAGGAAATCGGAGCACCCAGAGGAAACTCCATACAGACAGTGATCTAGGCCGGAATTGAACCTGGGTCCCTGGTGCTGTGAAGCAGCAAAGCTAACCACTGTGCCACCATGTGCCCCATGGCGGGAGTTACTATTTGCATGTCACTAGGATCATTGTTGGGAACATTTTTGTTTATAATTTATGATTCAGAGCTTGGGCCAAAAATAAAGCTGTCTAATCTTGTTTGGTAAGGAACAATGGAAGTTGTATAGGTTGAAAGGGGATTGTTGAACAATGAGCAGGATTTAATGTGCAAAGTAATGAGACTAAGGAAAGGAATATATACTCTAATCTTGTGGTTGTATGAGACTTGGTGCAGGAGTACAAGTTCATGGAGTGTGAAGGATGGGAATCTGATCAAGAGAAGCTGAAATTGTGGAGGCTATCGAAGCCAGGGGTGAGGGTTTCTGTCACAGAGGTGGAAGTAAATGGTCATTGTGTTACAAAGAGAGGACATTAATTCAAAAGCTCTGCTTTCATTCAAGTAAGATGCCAAAGTTGCAAAAGGCCTATTTCAACCTGAGACAGCAGCCAACAAAGAAATTGGAATTGGTGATGAGAGAATGGAGTTTCTAATAAGGCCGAAGATGAAGGCTGCACTGATAAACTAACTTCCAAATTTCACTTCTGCAACCTGTAATGTGAGTTTCTCAATTTATAACTTTCTGTCAGGCATTTAGAATTCTGAACGTGCAATCCACTCAGCCGTCAGAAGCTCAGCATTTTTATACGTTATACAAAGAACAAAGAAAATGACAACACAGGAATAGGACCCTCAGCCCTCCAGGTCTGCAATGACCATGCTGCCCATCTGAATTAAAACCTCCTATTCTTCCATTCCTCTATTCCCAATCAATTCACGTATTTGTCCAAATGCCCTTTAAAAGTTATTATCATATCTGCTTCCACTATCTCTGTAAAGTTTTACAACACCAATTTTAAATCCAACCAATTTATTTGATAGTAAATCCGCGAGCTTTCGACGCTATGCGCCTTCGTCAGGCAAATGTCCAGCAAATGCCTGACGAAGGCGCATAGCGTCGAAAGCTCACGGATTTACTATCAAATAAATTGGTTGGATTTAAAATTGGTGTTGTAAAACTTTACTGAGTTTACCCCAGTCCAATGCCGGCATCTCTACATCATGTTCACTATCTCTCCCAGCGGCGAGTTCCATAGTAAGCCATAAGATAAAACACATGTTCCTGTGGTTTACAAAGTAAATTTAGAACTCCCAAAGTGATTTACTCTTCCTCAAGTCCTCTTCATATCTTATGAATAAAATTCATCAGAAGTATTTGTCACGTTGGCCGATGATGGGTACAAAAATGAGATCATTGGCTGCAGTTCTTTATAAGTTCTCTGGAGGAACTGAATGTCACTTGTGAACTGTCTTTAAAATAAAACTACATGAAAGGTAGAAATGATAGTATGTTTGTATGAGTCATGGCAGTATGATGTTGATAACTAAGGAGCTATTATCCTTTCACAGCATGGATTCTGATTTAGGAATGTTGCTTTGTCTTTCTTTAGTGAAGCAACTGGGTTTGTTATGCACGAGGAACAAATTATTTTGGACTAGTTACACCTCACCACCTAGATTGATGATAGGGTGGCATAGTG
This sequence comes from Sphyrna mokarran, assembly GCA_024679065.1. NCBI lineage: Eukaryota > Metazoa > Chordata > Chondrichthyes > Carcharhiniformes > Carcharhinidae > Sphyrna > Sphyrna mokarran. The sequence goes on from JAGIQG010000009.1 coordinate 28,457,045, forward strand.
GCACAGTGGTTAGCACTGGTGCCTCACAGCACCAGTGACCCAGGTTCGATTCTGGTCTTAGGTCACTGTCTGTGCGGAGTTTGCACGTTTTTCCCGTGCTGCGTGGATTTCCTCAGTGCCCCGGTTTTCTCCCACACTCTAAAGGAGTACAGGTTAGGTTGTTTGGCTATGCTAAATTGCTGCTTTGTGCTGGGGGATTAGCAGGGTAAATATGTGGAGTTATGGGGATATGCCCTGGGTGGGACTGTTGTTGATGGGCTTGAGGAGCCAAACGGCCTCCTTCTGCACTGTAGGAATTCTATGAAATTCTATAAAGAAATGATGTAATGCATCAACTGTATTCTCTACATATAACAATTGCCAGCATGTTGCACTCTTTAGCAGATTTCAGACACTCCATTGTATTTCACTGCAAATGAGGGTGTGATTGCTGATATTACAACTGTAAGTATGTGGGTTAATCATTTTTGATTAATAAGAACATAAGAACGAGCCTGCCCTGCCATTCAATAAGATTATGGCTGATCTGAAGTGAATCAGTTCCACTTTCCTGCTTTCTCCCCATAACCCTTAATTCCCTTATCAGAAATCTATCTACAGTGACTTAAATATATTCAATGAGGTAGCCTCCACCACTTCAATGGGCAGAGAATTCCAGAGATTCACCACCCTTTGAGTGAAGAAGCTCCTCCTCAACTCCATTCTAAACTGCCCTCCCCTTATTTTGAGGCTGTGCCCTGTAGTTCTGCTACCCTTTTTAAGCAGAAAGAATCTCTCTACCTCTACCCTATCTAGCCCCTTCATTATCTTGTACGTCTCTATAAGATCCCACCTCACCGTTCTAAACTCTTAACAAGTACAGACCCAGTCTATTCAATGTCTATTCACAAGCTAACCCCCTCATGTCCAGTATCAGCCTGGTGAACCTTCTCAGGCCAATATATCCAAATGCTGAGCCGATCTGCTTAATTAAATCATAATATTTATGTAGCCCATCACATAAACCAGTCTCCCATCCACTGATTCTGTCTACACTTCCCGCTGCCTCAGAAAAGCAGCCAACATAATCAAGCACTCACGCATCTCGTATATTCTCCCTTCCACCTTTTTCCGTTAAAGATTCAAAGTCTAAAATTATGTACCGACCAACTCAAGAACAGCTTCTTCCCTGCTGCCATCAGACTTCTGAATGGGCCTGCCTTATATTAAGCTGATCTTTCTCTTCGCCCTTCGCACTACATTCTGGACCCTCTCCCTTTCTTCTCTCCTATGTACTCTATGAATGGTATGCTGTACCTGTATAGCATGCAAAAAAATAACACTTTTCACTATATCCCAATACCTGATAACAATAAATCAAACCAAATGAAATCTGTTAACTAAATAGAAGGCAATAGCCATAGCACCAACCTACCTAAGGGAGAAAAAAAACTTAAAATTTGTACTATAAGGAGAAGTCTTTTATTTGTGTCTTTTCAAAGAAGGCTTTTATCATTAACAAGAGATTTTCTAATGAGGTTATTCTGCATTTTTGTTCTTGCAAGCTGCTGCTGACCAGCAAAGAATAGAACAGAGTTGTCTAATACATTGACTACTGGTGACTAATTTGGGATCCAGATGTGGCCAATTGCATTTTTGATCAGTAGGTAAACAATGAGTAAAATTTGCAATTGTTTCAACTTGTGATTTCAATCCTCATGTTAGCTATGTATAAATGTACTTTAATATTTTGATCTTATTGTCTTGTTTACCAAAGTGGTGTAGATGTATGCTAAGTAAAAGTTAAGTTTACATGCTAAAATAGTCAGTCTATAGCCATACCTGCGGTCGGACAAGGATTTCTATTGGGCAATATTTACATTGACTCAGCATTTACTGTCTTCACTGGATTATTCACATTTATATTGTTCAGTTTTTTGCTAAGTCAGTAGAATACACTTGCCTGTTAATGTCACTTGGACTGTAAATAAACAAGTTTTATGCCGGCTTTGTTTTACTCCACCACTACAACAGCAGTGCTGACTTTTAGAGTACCTGACTATAGGCAGCACTACTACCTCTGATAATTTTGCTTGTTTGGCCACAAGCCTATTTTGACATTTTTTGGAAGGAGGCTTTGGTAATGAACAATGAAGTCTCAAAGTTTGACTTTTAAAGGAATTAATTGCACACATGCAATCATTTGTTACAACAATTGTTGCAGAATCCTAAAGTATAAAAAGACCTTGACTGCAGAGCAGCATGAATCAAAGCTATTACTGTAAAGAACTAGTAATTACAACAATTTGACACATTAATGCTGCTTTAAAGTCTCACCTACTTAACCCTGTTATTTTCTTTAGTTGGAGAAAGTTAAGTGCCACAGGCCCAGTTGCATTAACGTTGAGCAATTTCAACCAAATGAGAATGACGTCTAGCAGGGTAAAGTTTTCGTCACTGAATACAGCCCTTGTTGAACGGACTCTGTGTCCTATGTGCAGAAGCTTTGACCTAGTGGTTAACCAACACAGTGCGTGATTAAAGCTTATTAATAACACTAGTTAATCAAACACAATCTCACAATCTGAATTCCTGTTTATGTCTGATGTATTGAGGTGAGATCTGGTGTCTACTTAGAAATAAGACAACCGAAAAGCTGCTTCTAACTCTGTCTGTATAGTGTCTACAGTTGTTTGTACAGATGGTGAGTCTTGGTGACGTTAAACTTATTCAGTTCCTAACACCAATAAGGCTTTTTTTGTAACCAGCAGAGATAGTACAAGATATTTTCAGTGGAGTTACAATTCCAACAGTGCAAATATTCAAATTACAAGGTGGCTTTGCAATTGCGCCCTCCCTGTGGAGAACAGGGGCTTTCAACATCAGGGATTAAGAAGGATGTCTCCCTTCCTCCAAACCAGGAATCATGCATTATCTCGAATCAAGAAGAAGAGGGGCAGCAGTGTTAAGTAGTGCAATTAACACATCTAACAAATGTCCTTTAGGGAAGGAAACTTGTCATCCCTATTCAGTCTGGTCTATTTTAGGTTGATTGGCCATGCTAAATTGTCCCTTTGTCCCAGGGGGATTAACAGGGTAAATTCATGGGGTTACAGGGATAGGGCCTGGGTGGGATTGTTGCTGGTGCAGGTTTGAAGGGCAGAATGGATACTTTCTGCACTATAGGGATTTATGATTCTATGATTCTATATGTGATTTCAGACACACAACAATGTGGTTGACTACTGAGAGCCCTCTGAAATGGCCTGGCAAGTTGATTCAAAGGCAATTAGGAATGGACAATAAATGCTGGCCCAGCCAGTGATGCCCACATCCCATGAACTAATAAATAAATAACAAATACTTTGCAAATACTTGAGGATGAACTTTATCAAATCCCTGTGTAGCATGTATTGGAGGCAGGGTGAAGTACTGTCCCCAGGTAATGAGATGAGAATTATCCTGCTGATTGTGTATGTTGACATCATGAGTACGTACAGGAGGTCTTCCCTTACTCAGCATTTTTAGTGGATGGTGTGAGTAAAATGGTTTTCAACATAAATGCCCAGTAAGAATATTCCCAAGGACACCAAAAGATTTCTGACAGTGGGATTATGAACTCAGAGTGGCCAGGATTGTGTCTTTTTATGTTTGTTTTTGCAAATAACACTCTTCCACAAAGCTTGGCAATCTCAGCCATGGTACTGGTTAGCAATGAAAAGGAAAAATATTGCAGAAACAAATCTCATGCTGAAAAATGGGTCTCCACATCTATGTTTCTTCATCAGTGTTCTTGAACTTAATATGTAGGTAGCCTGCTAGCACAATGGCACAGTGGTTAGCATTGCTGCCTCACAGCGCCAGGGACCTGGGTTCGATTCCTGAGTTGTCTATGTGGAGTCTGCATGTTCTCCCCGTGTTTGTGCAGGTTTCCTCCCCGTGCTCCAGTTTTCTCCCACAGCCTGAAAGGCGTGCAGGTTAGGCATACTGGCCATGCTAAATTTTTCCTTAGTTTACCCGAAGAGGCACTGGAGTGTTTCGACTAAGGGATTTTCACTGTAGCATCATTGCAGCGTTAATGTAAGCCTACTTGCGACTAATAAATTAACTTTAGCTTCTTTCTTCATGGAGAGATAAAAGAATCAATCCATTTTAATTCCTTCTGTATTCTGCAATTCCTTCGTGCACGGCAGAGGAAGATACATTCACAAGAAGGGGAAAGAATAAAATTTTTTCCATAAAATTGAGGGTCCAGTAAAGATTTTTTTAAAGACAAATATAATTCATTCCTAATTTTGCTGATCTCTGTTTTAGTCTGTTTAAATAAAATGGGTTTGCAGCTAATGTTAATATAAAGCTTGGGGATTAAGTCTGGTTAAATGAAGAGTGCAAGAGGGCATGCCAGGTGCAGCACCACAAACAGCGAAAAATGAGATGCCATCCTGATGAGGTTAAACACAGGACTACTTGTGTGCTAAACAGCTAATGCAGCAAGTGATAGACGAGCTAAGAGATTTGACACCCAACAGTTCGAAACTGCAGTCCTATCGTATCTAACCGTGAATGGTAGTGGGCAATTAAATAACTCACTGGAGGAAGAGTCTTCACAGGTATCCTTCTCCTCAATGATGATGGAGCCCAGCACATCAATTCAAAAGATAAGGCTGAAGCATTTGTATCAATCTCCAGCCAGAAGTGCCGAGTAGATGAAATATCTTGGCCTCCTCTGAAAGTCCCCAGCATAACAGATGGTAGTCTTTAGCCTACTCAATTCACTCCATGTGATATCAAGAAACAGCTGAAGGTTTTGGATGCTGCAAAGGCAACGAGCCCGGGCAATATTCCAGCAACAGTACTGGAGAACTTACCATGCTCCCTACTACACTCTTCCAATACAGCGATGAAACTATCTGCCAATGTGGAACATTTCCAAGGTATATTATGTGTGCAAAAATCAGGACAAACTCAACCCAGCTAATTACTGCCCCACCAGTCCACTCCTAATAATCAGTAAAGTTTTGAAAGGGGTCAACAGTCCCATCAAGAGATACTTGCTTAGTAATAACCTGTTCAGTGATGCTCAGTTTGGGTTCTTCCAAGGTTACTCAGCTCCTGATCTCACGTCTCGGTTCAAACCTTGTTTATTTATTAATTTGTTTACTTGGTTAGGTGCTTTGACCCAAACAGGTGTCGGAGTGTGGTGACTAGGGGAATTTCACAGTAATTGCTAATAGCGTTAATGTGAGACTTACTTGTGACTAATAAATAAACTTTATTAACTAGTGTCACACATAAGCTTATGTGAACACTGCAATGAAGTCACTGTGAAAATACCCTTGTCGCCACACTCCAGTGCCTGTTTGGGTACACTGAGGGAGAATTTAGCATGGCCAATACATCCAACCAGCATGGCTTTCAGACTGTGGGAGGAAACCAGAGCACCCAGAAGAAACCCATGCAGAATGGGGAGAATGTGCAGATTCACACAGACAGTGACCCAAGCCGAGAATGGAACCCAGTTCCCCGGTGCTAAGAGACACCATTGCTAACCACTATAGCAAGTAAATCATCTCCCCAAAGCCTGTCCACTATCTACAAGGCAGAAGTCAGGAGTTTTGTGGAATACTCTCTACTTGCCTGGATAAACACAGCTCCAACAGCACTGAAGAAAGCTACACGCATCCAGGACAAAGCAGCCCATTTGATTGGCACCCCATTCACAAACTTTCACTCTCTCCATGAGCAATGCACTGTAGCAGCAATGTGTACCATCTACATAATGCACTTTAGGAACGCACCGAGACTCCTTCGGCAGCACCTTCCAAACTCATGACCCTACCATCGAGAAGAACAAGGGCAGCTGACACATGGGAATAATACCAGCTGCTATCTCTTCTCCAAGCCACTCACCAATGGAAATAGATCGCCGTTCCTGTCACGTGATGAAAATTCTGGAATTTCCTCCCTAACAGCACTGTGGACATACCTACACCACATGAACTGCAGTGGTTCAAGAAAGCAGCTCAGCATCGCCATCTGAAGGGCAAATGGAGAATAGCAATAAATATTGCCCAAGCCAGCAATGCCAACAAGCCATGAATAAATAAAACATTTTTAAAGTCTATTCATCAATGGAAGCCAAGAATGTAGTAATGCTTTGAATTTTAAAATTTTCCTTGCGTTTAAATGTTTGAAGTTAAGTTAAAAATAAGGAAGATGTAGAATATTGCAACTGCAGCCAACACCCACATACATTTATATAACTTCATTAATGTATTGAATCATGCCAAGGTATTTTACATGAGTACTACACAGGTTAGTCAGGTTTCAGCAGCAGATAAGCTGAAATGGGGGCGAAGCTGGGCAACAAGAGTCACAAAGAAAATCCATGGTCTTGGTCATGCATTGACATGTGGTCAGCAGCTTATACCAAAGTTAAGTTTGTACACAGTCTTGTTTTTGTTCTTATACATTTACCAGGGAGGAGGTTGGTATTGGTAGCAAGGGGATAGAATTTGGAGTGAGATTTTGTCACCCCACACAGTTGTGCTCACATATTTATGGAAAAATAACACTTTACCTTTCAAAAAAACATAGATCACAAGTAATCTGTGCTGAAGTACAATGGAATGAAGAGACAGTGACCTCCCTTCTTAGACAAAGGCAAAATAATGCAGTTGCCGGAATCTGAAACAAAAACAGAAAATGCTGGAAAATCTGAACAGGTCTGACAACATTTATGGGAGAGAATGGAGCCAATGTCTTGAGTCTGGATGACTCTTCTTCAGAGTTGGACAAAGGGTCATCCAGACTCGAAACGTTGGCTCTATTCTCTCTCCACAGATGCTGTCAAACTTACTGAGATTTTCCAGCATTTTCTGCTTTTGTTATTGATCCCCTTTCTTGTCTGCCTACATGCCAAAGGGCAGCATGGTGGCACACAAATCCAGGAATCTGGATTTGATTCCTGGTTTGGGTCACTGTCTGTGTGAAGTTTGCATGTTCTCTTGTGTTTTCATGGGTTTCCTCTGAGTGCTCTGGTTTCCTCCTCATGCTGGTTTGGTGCATTGACCCGAAAGGTGCCAGAGTGTGGCAACGTGGGAAATTTCACAGTAACTTCATTGCAGTGTTAACGTAAGCCTTACTTATGACCAATAAATAAACTCTAACTTCAATGCCTGAAACTGAGCAAGGCTAGAAGTTAGCTTACTTGTCTGGTCAAGATGTTAAAATGTAAATAACGTTTCTGGGATTTTCCATTGAGAAAACATTAAAATGGAGCAGATATTTTAGTGTTTAAATGAATTGTATTCTTGTGTAATTTATGTTGCTGCAGTGTTCACCTCTTGGCCAGGTCATTATTGTAAATAAGAATTGATTTACCTGACTAAATGAAAATTAAATGAAATAAAATAAAATCCTTCCTGTGAATTAAACAACTGCTGTTGTCCAAATACCTACAGAAATTAAGGCCAGAATTTTACCACCCTGCTCACTAGCAGGATCAGAGCAGGCATGGGGCAGAGCATGAGAAGGTCTGTTGACCTCGGTTGGAATTATATCATTTCAGGATGAGCAAATATATTCCGCTCCAGGTATGCGATAGCCCTGCAGACTACTGGCTGCTGAATAAATTCAAAACTGAAGTCATCAAGGACTGTTTACGTGGACAATGGGAAAACTGGTACAATGGTCACCGAACAGAAATTAGATTGTAATAAGGAACAAAGAACAAAGAACAAAACAGCACAGGAAACAGGCCCTATGGCCCAACGAGCCCGCGCCGCCACCCCGATGTTCCCACCTCTACCTGCGATCCCTGTCCATGTTTATAGATCTATGGATTAAAAACCAAATTTGAGACAATTTAGGGAGAATTTGTTTTGCCAATTAGCCTAAGAGCACATCTTTGGGATGTGGGAGGAAACCAGAGCTCCCGGAGAAAACCCACGCAAGCACGGGGAGAATGCGCAAACTCCCACAGACACAGGCCCAAATCCATGTATCTGCACAGCACAGCGATAGTCACTGAGCTGTCGTGTTACCCATCGGATGATCCAGGTCAAGCATACACTAACGACGTGAAGCACTAGGATACTCTCGAAAAAGATCCAAGAGCAGCCCTCTCACGACCCATCACGTATATGCCCCTCGTTAGACAACAAGGTGGACCAAAGCACCTGTAGGATAAAAACAAGTACATCAATATCATCATCTATTTACACACTTCCCAGGGACTCCCAAGGCTCATGATCCCTATTTTAAATCAGTTTTCTATACCCCTCCATTCCCATTCTGTTCATGTGCCCATCTAAGTATTTCTTAAATAACTCCAGAGTACCTGCCTCCACCACTTTACTTGGCAGCGCATTCCATACCCCCACCACCCTCTGTGTGAAGAAACTCCCTCTAGCATCCAAATTATACCTTACCCCCCTCACCCTAAGCCCATGACTCCTCCTTCTATTTGAGTCCATTCTAGGAAAAAGCTTAACCCTGTTTACTCTATCTATTCAGTAAGAATCTAGCAACACCAATTTTAAATCCAACCGATTTATTTGATAGTAAATTTGTGAGCTATCGACACTCTGTGTCGAAAGCTCACAAATATCCCCTTCAAAATCTTGTACACCTCTATTTGTTAACACATTTGTTAACACAGTGTTATGAAAACAGCCTCATGTCAGTAAGCTTGGGAGATAACTCAGATGGAAGCAATACTGCCCAGCAAAAAAAAAATTACCCTCTCCAAAATGCAACTGCAGGCAGAGAATTGGGTCTAAAAATTTACCTACCAATTTGAAGAACTCAGCCAGATTTTTGGTACAGGAGCTCGACTGTGCCCCAACTAGTGTAAAGCCAGAACTCTGCTGCTGTAGATCCTCTATGGATTTATCACCAGATACTTCCAACCTCCATTTCTTCAGAAACTAAAAGGGAACCATTAAGCCTCCAACTTCAAGCTTCCATCTTTAATGATTTCGGTATAATAGTGATTTTTGCATTCATTTAAAACCTCAGTACATGCAACTTCTTTTGTAACCACATTTTGTTGTGTAGAACACTACAGCACAAACATGCCCTTCGGCCCACAAGTAAGTACGTGCATGTCCGTTTGAGTGCATGAGTTACTGGACGTTGATGTGAATTCATTTCGGCATGAACAAACAAATACTTATTATTATTTTTTAAATTTACAAGAAAACCTATATTTGGTTTGTTTTTAAGAGTCACAGCATTCAAAAGATTAAACCAAAGCTTTCCAATCTGGCAGATGAGATTTTGGGTCACAAATTCTAAAGCAACAATGGCTGTCCTTAATCTCTGACAAAGTATTAACAGCTGCTAGACTCTCTAAATCTTCTTTTTTTTAATGGTAGGTGTAGCTTAATTGCCCAATCTTTGAGGCCTGATTGCTGTTCCAAAAACAGCCAGTGAAAATTCAGGTACTTTTTATTTAAAGACTCAGCAGTTTAAATGTGAGATCCCTGCTCTCACATTTCTGCACAATTGTCCTCCATCCCTGCTTGGCCAGTTATCCACACAACTGCCCTTCTCTCACATCTCTTCTTCCACCAGGCTTTCATAGCTGTTCTCTAATCTACCTATCCCCCCCCACACCCAACCTAGGCTCAAATACTTGGATCACTGAAACTTTTTATTCTCAAAATGGGGTCACAGCAAGAAAAGTTTGGGAAGCACTGGCTTAAACATTTCTTGAAAACAATCTATCTTCAGTCAGTCAGGAAGTGGCAGAGGCAGGTAGGGGTAAAGTATGCTCTCAATCTCTTTGCCTATCTAGATAAGTTTGCCTCAGTCTTCTCAATACTAACACGGAGGGAATTATTATTCATCCAATCCTTGGTATTGGTTAGGCAGTCTGATATTTCAGCAAAAATTGAGGAATAAGGAAGGGGTTGATAAAGTAGAGCTAGATGTCATTAGCTTGAATGTGAAAATAAACTGTACTTTTCATAGGATCCCTAAAGTGTAGAGGGAGTCATTCAGCCCATCGAGTCTATACCAACCACAATCCCTCCAACTCCTATTCTGTATTTACCCTGCTTGTCCCCAACACTAAATGGCAATTTAGCATGGCTAATCAATCTAATCAGGAAACCAGAGCACCCAGCAGAAACCAGGCAGATACAGCAGAATGTGCAAATTCCACAGCTTGGGTGATGTTGCCAAATGGCAGCTTGTAGATAAGAAAGAGATGGTGCCAAGTATAGGTGCTTGGGAGATACCAGTGGGAATGAATTTGAAAGCAGGAAGAGAAGCCATTATAAATGATACAATTTGATAAATAAGAAAGGAATGAACACAGTACCACCCTACTGGAAGATGGTTTGTCAAAGGCTGCATACAGTTCAAGAGGACGAGGAAGGATAGTTTACCTTTGCCCCAATCATTTGTGACTTTGATAAAAGCCATTTCAGTGCTATGGTAGGCTGGATACCTAATTGGAGAGATTCAGGGAAAGATGGGCATAGATTCAGGAGGTAGCAGCACATTTAAGGGCTTTGCAGAGGAAAGGCAAGTTGATAATGAGGTGATAGGTTTGCAAGGGTTGTGGAGTCGAGAGTTCTATTTAGGAGATGGCTGACAATGGCAGATTTAAAGGAGGGAACACCCAAGAAGGATGAACAATTAACAATATCAGCCAATATGGGCAGTGCTGGATTTAGACATAAGCTAAACAAGCTACATCTTAGGGCCTCACAATCTGCAGGGGCCTCACAAAATTTCAGAAGGTTTACAACGAAGAGAACATTTAAAAGCAAATACCAGAAAAGAAAAAGAAAGCACCAGCTTGAAGAGCAACTCAAAAAATTACCAAACGTTGACAGTTATTTTACTCCAGAAATTGATAAGGATCCACAAACCCAAGATGATCAGCAAAGTCCAAAAGAACCACACCTAGTGCCTCTGCTACTGAGATAACAGAGTCCGGAATTTCAACTGAGGAAAACACTGGAAGTGTTGCAAATGTGAGCATTGCAGAGCCGACATCCACAGTTGAAACAACAAAATTCATGAAACTCAATGATGTAGGTCATTGGGATCTTTTATCCGAGGATGAACTCACATACTGGATCCTTAACGGTCCTTCAGAGTGTCAACACTGGAACGGCCCATTTGAAAACTCAAAGCAGTTGTTCAAAAATCAAGATAGATGTTGTTCAAAAGGCCTTTTTTCAATCGAGAAAAGTTAATGGTGAAATATATGAATATGGAATGGCTTGTGTGTGCTCCAACAACTGGCTGTGTTTATTTCTTTGTCTGCAAGCTCTTTTCAACAATCATTTGCGGACATAATTCATGACTTTGCTTCTGAGAAATCAAAAAGAAAATGTTTTGAGTTGTATCTGATATCAATTTTCTGATTTTGCAAACGATTTCATTATTACTTATATTAATAAAGGTGATCCTGATTACATATTTTGTCAGCATTTTGTATATACATTGATGTACCTTAAAATTATTTTAAAAATTACATTTAAGTATTGTTTCCAGAGTATAATAAATTACAATCTATGAGAGAGACCAAGCCAGCCAAATTAGTAGATGCATTTATTTGAAAATAATTTGTATTTTTCACTTTAAATATGTTGCTATTAAATAATTAAAAAGTATAATTGTGTTTTCAATTTTTTTGTGGGGACCCAAGGTCCTGTTTTGGTACGCACCTTTGTGAGACCTTTTTATGTAACTTTTTAACAAAGGGTCTCCAAGCTTTATATAGTGTGGAGCCTCACCAAGTCTAAATCCGGCACAGAATATGGGGATCAGGAAGGGAAGCTGGGTGGCTGGCAGTTTAATGGGAATAGGATTGGGGGAGCAGGTGGTAGTTTTCATCACCAAAATGGGAATGGAGCAGGCATGAGGGGATTCAGCAGAGAAAATGGATAAAAATCTGACCTCAGGCCAGGGTAAAAGAGATGTTGGATCTGGTGGGCTAGTGGAAGGAAGGTAAGTGGCAGGGGCAGCTGGATGTTTGGACTTGGTATCAATGACACAAAGTCCATGAACTCTTCACACTTATCGTGTGAGATAAAGGTGGAATATTCAAGAAGAGGGGTTTAAGAAAATAGTTTGCTGTAGAAAAAAGAAGCTGGGGGTAGTCTTTACATTCCAGCACGATCTTGGAATAATGAGCAGTTTTAGCGGATGAGAACCGGAACTAATAGATGTTCTAGGCAGACTTTGTGGTAAATGCTAAACGAATTGTCCACCACACCCTATCAATTCTGTGCCCTTTGGATGATGGAAAATGGAGATGAGCACCATTCCACACGAACAGTGAGGATGTGAGAGAATAATGCTTTCATTGGAGATTAAAACATCAAAGATGGTGGTGAAGATATGGCTGAATGTACAATTTGCTGCCAAAATGTTGTGAACAGTGGGCCAAAGGCTGGCGACTTGGGTTTTGAAAGTGCAGTTTAAGCAAACTGGGAGAGATTTTTCCAACGGCAGGTGCAAAAGTAAATGTTGCATCACACGTCATGCAAAATGTTCAGAATTGTGGGGAACACACATTGTCCTTCACAACAAATGCTATTGACGTTATTCTCACGGTGAAAGATGTAAAGTCATGTTCCTGCAGTGTGTGGGTTCGATTGATGTTTAGATTCTTAAATGTTATCGAAGACGAATTTCCTGTTTGTAATTAATAGTCTTTCACCTAGGCAGGTTATCTCTTCAACCTCTCTTCACCCACCCCCGCAACTCAGAGCTGCAAGTGCAAGGTTTCCTGTTTACTTCACCAGGATAAATATAGAAATGCTTCACAAGCAATGAGACCAGCCCTTTGGTTTTGTTTATAGGTCAGCTGTAAACAGTTCATCAAATAAAAAGGTCTTAATAGTTCAGGTCAGCACAATGCAGGACGCACCTCAATTAGAAGAAGCAAATATATAGGCAATGCAATTCCTGAATGAAGATAATACAGCAGCGAAAGTCCCAACACATTTTGAATTTAAATTGGACCAGTGTGGTAGTATTGGTTGAGGGAAGAATGTTAGCCAGGATACCTTACTCTTTCTCAGATTGCATCAGCCAATCTTTTTCATCCATTGTAATGATTGGAACAGATATTTGGGACTAAAAGAGAAGATGCTGGAAAATCTCAGCAGGTCTGGCACCATCCGTAAGCCAGAAAAGAGCTCACGTTTCGAGTCCAGATGACCCTTTGTCAAAGCTCATTTGCCAGCATTTTCTCTTCTGGTTTCAGATTCCAGCATTTGCAGTAATTTGCTTTTAGTTTAGACATTTGGGATTGTAGGTTAGCTCCTTGGTCAATCCGAACATTTCAGTTTAGCATTTTATTTTCCTTCGACACGTTGTATCCTTTTCCCCTATCCCCTCCACCCATCAACCTCTCACCTCTAGACAAGCTTTCTCTCCCCATTTCTCTTGCAGTGTTGAGTCTAGCTGGATAAAGTTTCATTATTGGGAAACCCTTTGGCACATTGCCTATCAGTCATTCTTCCTGCTTTGGCCCAGATAAAGTTTGTTTATTGGTGTCACAAGTAGGCTTACATTAACATCAAAAACAGAAAAAGCTGGAAAATCTCAGCAGGTCTGACAGCATCTGTGGGAAGAGAATACAGCCAACATTTTGAGCTCAATGACTGCTCTGATAAAGGAAGACCCACTCTGATAAGGGTCATTCTGACTTGAAATGTTGGCTCTATTCTCTCCTCACAGATGCTGTCAGACCTGCTGAGATTTTCCAGCATTTTCTGCTTTTGTTTCAGATTCCAGCAGCTGCAGAATTTTGCTTTTAGGCTTACATTAACGCTGCAATGCAGTCACTGTGAAAATCCCCTAGTCACCATACTCCGATACCTGTTTGGGTACACTGAGGGAGAATTTAGCATGACCAATGCACTTAACCAGCAGTCTTTTGGACTGTGGGGAGGAAACGCATGCAGGCATAAGGAGAACGTGCAGACTCTGCACAGACTGATCCAAACCAGGAATTGAACCCGGGTTCCTGGCACTGTGAGGCAGCAATGCTAACCACTGTGCCACCAAGCCGCAATGATTGTTTTAGAGGTATTTTATTTGGTGAATGTCACATTCTCACACCTCAACTTGCTCCTGTTGTGACATACACATATGAGTGTTTGCTGGCCTGAATCACCTCAAAGAAGCCTGGCTGGAGATGGAGCGTAGGATGGTGGGAGGATTGGAGGGAAAGGACGATGTTGAACTGAATTGGCAAGAGCTAAACTACAGTCCTAAATGTTTGTTCCAGTCATGCGGTGAATGAATAATCTTGGGTAGTGCTGTCCAAAGAAGATAGCTGTTAGAGAGTAATACACTGGATGGTTTTTCTCTATTCATCACCCACGTTCTTAGCACAATGTTGCTACAGCCAATTTTGACACACCCATCTCTATTACTGCGTCAGCCATGATTAATTAACTGTAGACTGTCCTTGTTAAAGAATACCACAGGGAATGTTTTAACTTGCTGGGGTAGGCAGCTGTCGCTTTGTGTAGGAGGTTAAAATGTCGAAAACGTCTGGTTTGTCAGGATGCCAGACGCTGCCAACTTCCAGATTTAACCAGAGTGTGTTAGTGAGTGCGCAGAATCTCTCATGGGACATGCAGCTCCACTACGTATGCCAAAAGCCATGGATTCCATGGATTCTGGCTTTAGCTGCAAGTGCACAAGTTAGCTGGGCTTCCTAGAACTCATCAGGTTTAACAAGGCAAAAGGACAGCGGCGGGTAGCAGGAGCCAGAGACTGGCAGGCTGGAAAGCCTGTAAATTCTGAGCTATGATAACTGTTTCTTTGATTAAGTGAAAGGCTTTTGTTCACAGAACTTATTCTGAGGGTATGCTTTTACTGGCTTGGAATTGATTTTCAAGACATTTTTGCTGCACACAGCTATTTTTGCCTTTGACCTACACCCAATTGGCAAATCTGGCAAATTGGACCCCCATTTGGCTGACTGGCAGGAAGCTGAGGATGATGGGTGAAGATCGTTTTTCAGACTGAAAGACTGTGCAGGTGGAAAGCAGGACAGGTGCATAAAGTGGTTAAGAAGGAATATGTTATATTTGCTTTAATTAGCTGAATCATAGAGTTAGAGCAGGCAGGTTATGCTGAAACTATATAAAACGTTGTTTAGGCCACAGCTAAAGTATTGTGTGTGGTTCTGGAATCCACATTATAGCAGGGTTGTAAAAGCACTGGAAAGAGTACAGAGGAGATTTGCAGGGTGTTGCCTGGGCTGGGGAGTTTTGTTATAAAGAGAGTTTGGTTAGATTTGGGTTGTTTTTCTTGAAGCAGAATAGATAGAGGGGAACATTATTGAGATGTATAAGATTGTGAGAGACATAGACTATACAAGAAGCAATTTTTCCTCTTGGTGGAAGGATCAATGACCAAGAAGCACAGATTTAAGGTGGTGGGCAGGAGATTGGGAGGGGATGCAAAGGAAAACTTTTTCAGTTAGAAGGAGGTGAGAGTCTGGAACTCACTGCTTGAAAGGGTAGTAGAGGCAGAGACCCCACCATAACATTTGAGAAGTTTTTAGATGTGCACATGCAATGCAAGAAACCCAGAGCAAGATCTGGGGACTCAAGTTCAAATCTTGCCACTACAGATGGCATGTGTCCCTTGCCTGAAAAATGAATCTGTGTTTTATAAACTGTGTACCATCAGCTATTTATTGGGAACAGCTTTTCTTTCTATTTTATCTCCATCCATATCCACTTATCCAGAATCTCTTTCACGCCTCAGGCACACATGAGGCAGAAAAAGTACACACTCCTATTCTCATATCCATTCCCAAAGCTAGAATTTTTTGGGACAAATTGCTTGCCTGTTGCTACCTCTGCCATCAAACACTGGGATAGGGCTCAAATCGTAGTCATGATGTGGAGATGCTAGCGTTGGACTGGGATAAACACAGTAAGAAGTCTCACAACACTAAGTTGAAGTTAAACAAGAGGCTAATCATTAATCACTTTAACCTGGTGTTGTGAGACTTCTTACTTATAGGGCTCAAATCCAGAACTATAGGCTCAGAGGCAGGGCACTGCCTACTGTGTCATTAGCAAAGAGATGTGGCTGTATCACAGGGGATTGTAGTATTTGGAACTTCGAGAAAAAAATTAGATATATCTCTAAGGTCTAAAGGGATCAAAGGATATAGGCGAAAGGGTGATTGGGATATTGAATTTGATGATCACACACTGTCAAAATGAGTGGCAGAACAGGCTTGAAGGGCTGAACGGTTTGTTCCTGTTTCTATCAGATCTCCTCTATCTTATCTAAATCTGTCATTTCTATCAAATTGCCTCATTTTGCTCCAAGGAGAATAACTCCAGCTTCTCCCAACTAACCTTGTGACTAAAATCCCTCATCCCTGGAACCATTTTAGTAAATCTCCTCTACAGCCTCTGGTCTAAAGGACCCTAGGATCCTTCCTAAAGCATGGTAACCAGAACTGCACATCATATTCTGTTAACAAGAGCTTTACAAAAGATTTAGCATCAATTCACTCCTTTTATATTCAATACCTCTATTTATGAAAACCAAGATCCTATCTGCTTTGTAAACTACTCTTTCAATCTGTCTTGCCACCTTCATGGATCTATGCATGAATATCCTTGTTCCTCTGGTCCCTCTGTCCATGCACACTCTTTAGAACAGTGCCATAAATTCATTTTGTCCCTCACTCATCCTTCTGTCAAAATGCACCACCTAACAATTCTCTTCACTAAACTCCAGTGGCCACATGTCTGTTCATTCCGTTAGTTGACCTATCCATGTCCTGTTGTAGTCGATTGATATCATCCTCACACTTTGGCATTCCTCCAAGTTTTGTTTCATTGACAAATTTTGCAGTTTTACTCTTTATTCCAATATCTAAGCCATTTCTACATTTATCAAAAAATGCTCTGGTCCCAACACTCACCCTTGAAGAACATCACTGACTATTGTTATAATTATGAGTTTTATAAGATTGCAATGTTTTGGGACTGTGATTTTAATTTAAGGTAAAACCTTAAGGGATCAAAATGAAGGGAGGCGAAACAATAGTAGATGCAATGCAAGAGATTATTGATGAGATATGAACAACAGGTGAATTGCAAGTGGATTATATCTGAGATTATCACAGTCCCAAGATAAGACGGACATAGGACCTGCTAAGGTCAACATTTAGGTATCTAAAGTTCTTCTTGATGTTATCAGGTAGAGAATCACCCCTGTGAGAACAAAAAAGTAGAAAAAAATCTCACAACACCAGCTTAAAGTCCAACAGGTTTATTTGCAGCAAACACCTCAGGCTTTTGGAACACGCTGTTCCTTCATCAGATGGGTGGGAGTTCTGATCACAAACAAGGCACAAAGGCACAAATTCAATTTACATGCATAATGATTGGGATGTGGGTCTTTACAGCTAATCAGTTCTTAAAGATACAGACAATATGAGTGGAGAGAGCTTTAAGCACAGCTTAAAAAGATGTGTATTGTTTCCAGACAGGAAAGTTAGTGAGATATTGCACGTCTAGATAAGTTGTAGAGGTTACAGATAGTGTGATATGAACCCGAGATCCTGGCTGAAGCTGTCCTCATGTGTGCGGAACTTGACTATTAGTTTCTGCTCAGCAACTCTGCACTCTTGTGTCGTGAAGGCTGCCTTGGAGAACCCTTACTCGAAGATCAGAGGCCGAATGCCCGTGACCGCTGAAGTGTTCCACAACAGGAAGAGAACAGTCTTGCTGGTGATTGTCGAGCGGTGTACCCATTGTCGTAAGGTCTGCATGATCTCTCCAATATATCATGCCTCGGGACATCCTTTCCTGCAGCATATCAGGTAGACAATGTTGGCTGAGTTGCAAGAGTATGTACCGTGTACCTAGTGAATGGTGTTCTCACGTGAGATGGTGGCATCCATGTCTTAAAGAGGTGGCAGGGCTGTGTGGTATCGTGGTCACTATTGTCCTGAAGTCTGGGTAGTTTGCTGAAGACAATGATCTATTTGAGGTTGTGCAGTTGTTTGAAGGCAAGAAATGGGAGTGTGGGGATGGCCTTAGCAAGATGTTCCTTCTCCTCAGTAAAACATTCTGGATCTCCCTCCATCATCCCTATTGTCACCCTGCCCCCCACTCCCCCCCAACACTCCACATAACCTCAACCAATCAAATAACCAAAACTTTTTATCAGACTAACTTCAGAATATGTCACATGACCCTCATCATTCATTTGGTGGCACCATAGCCTTATAGAGACCATTGGTATCATATTTCTTCTTCTCTGAAATTTATCAGCCTTCCTCAGTCCATATCCCAATATTATCCATCCATTCCATTTTTCTTATTTCTCTTCTATTTTTTCCCTCAATTTCTTCTTCAATTGATGGTACCCTTTGCCGGCCAGTACTTCCCTGGAATGGAGACGCTACGACATCTTCTCCAGAGTCTTCAGCATGTCATTGATGAAGACAACATCTTGCCAAAGCCACCCCCACTTCTTGCCTTCAAACAACTGCACAACCTCAAACAGATCATTCTCCGCAGCAGACTACCCAGCCTTCAGGAGAATAGTGACCCTGCCACAGCAACCTCTGTAAGACATGCTGGATCATTGACACAGATGCCATCATCTCACATGAGAATACCATCCACCAGGTACATGATACATACTCTTGCAACTCGGCCAATGTTGTCTACTTGATACACTGCAGGAAAGGATGTCCTGAGGCATGATACACTGGGGAGACCATGCAGACGCTATGAGAACGGTTGAATGAACACCGCTCGACATCACCAGGCAAGACTGTTCTCTTTCCTGTTGGGGAACAGTTCAGCGGCCACGGGCATTCGGCCTCTGATCTTTGGGTAAGAGTTCTCCAAGGCAGCCTTCACGACATATAACAGCACAGAGTCTCTGAGCAGAGACTGGTAGCCAAGTTTCATACACATGAGGACGGCCTCAACCAGGATTTTGGGTTCATGTCACACTCTCTGTAACCCCCACAACTTGTATGGATGTGCAAAATCTCACTAACTTTCCTGTGTGGAAACAATACACATCTTTTTAAGTTGTGTTTGAAGCTCTCTCCACTCATGTTGTCTGTACCTTTAAGAATTGTAAAAATTCACATTCCAATCATTATGCATGTAAATTGAATTTGTGCCTTTGTGTCCTGTTTGCAATCAGAACTCCCACCCACTTGATGAAGGGACAGCATGTTCCAAAAGCATGGGGTGCTTGCTACAAATAAACCTGTTGGACTTTAAGCAGGTGTTGTGAGATTTCTTTCTGTTTTACTCCAGTCCAACGCCAACATCTCCACATCATGAACAGAAAAGTGGCAGGGGAACAGTTTGGATTCATTCCTGGAAAGGATACAACTGATGCCATGCTTGTGCACAAATATCCCCTGGAGAAATGTGAAAATAAACAGGAAACCCAGCTTTGGCTCATTCAGAGACTCTGGCAAAGCTTCCAATGCTGTGCGGCATGATACTTTATGAAAGACAAATAGACTGTGGTGCACCCAAATGTGACTAATAGAAAACCTATATAGAAATGCTTCAAAGCTCATCAGAGTTGGTGATGGACATAAAAATCAATTTTGGCTTGAGAAGGGAGTAGGGCAGGAGTACCTTTTGCCGCCCGTACTATTTAAGCCATAGGAGAGAAAATAACCTTGTATAACCCTTGTATAGGAAGGGTTAGCAGAGAGATCTGGCTGCATTATAGTAGGTTGTAGCATTTGGAACTTCAAGCATACAGACAGCACACACTGGTAGCCAAAGACTATGCCAGGCATAGTCTTTTGGAGTGAATATAATTGAGGCAAAATCCATTGATAAGGCTCTAAATGCTGACGGAAAAGTTAATATGGATAAGCACTGAGATAAAGGCTGTGAACAAATTCAAGAACTTTGGCTTGATGATAAACTCCAAAGTTACGACCAAGAATGAAATCCTGGTTAAATTCTTTACAAGAGTATGACCAGTAATTAAATACTTCAGAAAGCCCAAAAAGTCCAAAAAACAACAGTGTGAGGCAAAAAAAAACAATCACTAATGTAGACTGTTGCATTCCATGGACACGAGAGATGGACTCTGAAGAAGGAGGATGAAAGGAGGATAACAGTTTTTAAATAGTAGGCATGGGTAGAGGGTGCTCAGAATCGGCTGAATGGACAGAAAGACAAGTGAGTTAGTCAGATCAAGAGAGAGAAATCGAATAGATTGCTAAGCCCAGTTAGACAGAGAAAATTAGCCAAGTACGGACATTGAAAACCAAGACCTGGCAGTCTTGTCCTGGCAATTAAAGAAGAAATTGAGGGTAAAAATAGAAGAGAAATAAGAAAACTGGAATGGATGGATAATATTGGGATGTGGACTGAGGAAGGCTGATAAATTTCAGAGAAGAAGCAATGTGATACCAATGGTCCCTATAAGGCTATGGTGCCGACAAATGAATGTCATGTGAAATATTCTGAAGTTAGTCTGATGAAAAGCCTTGATTATTTGATTGGTTGAGATTCTGTTGAGTGTTGGGAGGAGTGGGGGCAGGGTGACAGTGGGGGTAATGGAGGGAGATGCAGAATGTTTTATTGGGGAGAAAATGCAAAGTGTTTACATTTGGAGGCAATGGCAGCTGCCCGTGTGCTGATAGTAGATGGACTGTGAGTCTCCAAAATCTCAGAAAAGTGTTGATAATGTCAGATTGTAAACAGTTCTGCTTTAAACTGTCCATTTACTTCTGAGATGAAAAAATTGGGGTTTCAGGATAGTTAATCAGCATTTCTACCTGAATACAAGAACCCTGTGATTCACATTGCCATGAAAATGTGCTTTGAGAGGGGAGGGGTTTCAAGAACAAAGAACAGTGCAGCTCAGCAACAGGCCCTTTGGCCCACCAAGTCTGTGCCAACACAAATGCCTATCTAATCTAATATTTTCTTTTCTCTACATGATCCTTATCCCTCTATTCCCTGCCTATTCATGTATTTATCCAGATACCTCTTGGACTTTGTTATAGAATCTGCTTTCACCTCTTCTTCTGCAAGGCATTCCAGGCATTTATCACCTTCTGTGTGAAAAACCTACCTCTGATACCTCTTTTAAACTTTCCCCTTCTCACTCTCAACTTATGCCCTCAAGTAATTGACCCTTCGACCCTGGGAAAAAGACTCTGACTATCCATTCTGTCCAAGCCTATCATAATTTTGTAAACCTCTATCAGTTTCCCTCCTCATCCTCCAATAAAAGCAATTTAAGTTTGTTCAACATTTCTTCACAGTCCATATTGTCTATACCAGGCACGATCCTGGTAAATCTCTTCTGCGCCCTTTCCAGTACACCAACGTCCTTCTGGCAGAATGTCAACCAGAATACACAATACTCCAAATGTGGCCTAACCAAAATCTTATACAGCTGCAACATGTATATTTCAATTCTTATACTCAGTGCCCCAATTGATGAAGGCCAGCATTCCATATGAATTCTTAGTTGCCACCTTCAGTGAACTGTGGGTCTGTACACCTAGATTCCTCTGTATGCTAATATTTCTAAGGGTTCTGCAATTAACTGTATACTTTCCTTTGGCAGTAAGCCTTCCAAATAGCATCACTTCACATTTGTCTGGTTTAAATTCTATCTGCCACCTTTCAGCCCAGATCTCCAGCTGATTATATCTTGCTTTGACAATCCTTCTCGCTATCCGCTATTCTTCCAGTTTTGTATCATTTGCAAATTTACTAATCATACTACCTACATTTTCCTCCAAATCAATTATGTATGTTATAAACAACAGAAGCCCCAGCACTGATCCTGATGGAACACCACTTGTCACAGACCTCCAATTAGAAATATGTCCTTTCACTGCTACTATCCGCTTTCTATGCCCAAGCCAGTTTTGTATCCATCTTACCAGCTCATCACGGGCCCCACATGGCCTCGCCTTCTGTATCAGTCTGCTATGAGGTATTTTATTGAAGGTCTTACTGAAGTCCATGTATATAACATTGACTGTCCTGTCTTGGTCAATTTTTCTTGTCACTTCCGCAAAGAACTCAATCAAGTTTGTGAGACATGACCTCCCTTCACAAAACCGTGCTGGCTATTGCTAATAAACCTATTCTTTTCCAGATATGAGACATGCTTTCTGTAAGAATCTTCTCCAATAATTTTCCCACCACTGATGTAAGGTTCACAGATTTGCAGTTTCCCTGATTATCACTTCTGCCCTTCTTATATGGAAGAACAAGGTTAGCTATTCTCCAATCCTCTGGTACTCTGTGTGAAAAAGTTGTCCCTCTGGAACCTTTTGTATCTCTCTCCTTCACTTTAAGCCTATATCAGCTAGTTTTAGACTTCTCTATCTTTGGGAAATGATGTTGACTATCTAGATGATCTAAACCTCTCATTACTTTATAGACTTCTATCAGATCACCTCTGAGCCTCTGACGCTCTAGGGAATAAAGTCCCAGTCTAACCAGCCTCTCCTTATAACTCAAAACATCATGTCCTAGTAGCATCATAGTAAGTCTTTTCCACATTCTTTCTAGTTTAATAATATCCTTTCTATAATATCGTGACCAGAACTGTAGAAAGTATTCCAAGTGTGGCCTTACCAATATCTTGTACAACTTCAATAACATGTCCCAACTCCTGTATTAAATGTTCTGACCAGCGAAACCAAACATGCTGAATGTCTTCTTCAAGACCCTGTCCACCCTGTGACTCCATTTTCAAGGACCTATGAACATGCAGCCCTTGATCTCTTTGTTCTGTTCCTCTCCCCAGTGCCCTACCATTAACTGAGTAAGTTGCCCAGGTTTGATCTATCAAAATGCATCACGCTGCATTTATCTAAATTAAACTCCATCTGCTATTCATCAGCCCGCTGGCCCAATTGATCTTGATTCTGTTGCAGTCCGAGATAACCTTCTTCATTGTCTACTACGCCACCAATCTTGGTGTCATCTGCAAACTTACTGACCACGCCTTCTAAATTCTTATCTAAATCATTAATGTAAATGTCAGTTTTACTTTCTAATCTTTTGCTATGCCTGCCTACTAACTCTTCATGATTCAAGTGGGGCCAAACGTCTCCATGCTTCATGGCATAAAAATATGGGTGAAAGCTTATGCTCAGGTTGAAAAGAACAAATTCATGAGGATATGAAACAAGATTGGTAGATTCGCCTAACTTAAGGCAGATTGGGAAACTTCAGGAAAATCCCTCATAATTCTGCTGTAAATGTTATAAAGCTGGGAAAGAAATAGAATTGAAGGAAATTTTCAGAAATGGGACTGGGAAAATCAAATAATCACTTAAGGGACATGATAAAGTATAGCTTTGAAGTGGGTTTTGGACAGTGTTAAAAATGACAGGGGAAAAGTATTGTTCAGTAATTCAAAGTGACAACGTTTATTCAATAATGTTTTTAGTTACTGAAGAAGTCTTAAAACCTGAAACCTTGTTTTGTCATTCTTTCAGTAATCACCAGGAAGATTGAATTTATTTTTTAAAAAAGTTCTCAGTCTCTACGAGGATTGTAACACCACTATCCTCCAGTCAGAAAAACAAGCAATTATCATGACCTGCCGTTTTTCTTATGTTGACCAAAATAGGGGGAATAAATTCTAGCTCTCACACACCTCCTAGTGAACAGTGCAGGCCATCACTATCACCATGCCTGACTCTTTGAACTTTGGAATGCTGGGTAAGAAAGCAAGGTGACATGAAGAGTGACACTTCAATGCATTGATTATGTGCATTGACAGCTGGACCTGTTTGAACCTTGTCACCCAGTTGTTCCCTGGGGCTTTCTGAGCTTCCTTTGTTTGAACATTGCCATTAGTGTTGTCCTCACATTATTCATGGCACCAAACAAAAATGATGGAGCTAAAAAAAGGAATTGTCTCAAGCTACTTCTCTTGAGCCAGTTGTACCGGTGAATATAAATAGGCCCCTATGTCTGTATTAGCATCCGTGTGTTTTCTAGGTGCTTTGTTTAAAATGCTGAACCTTATAGAATCATCTAGTGGTTAGAGAAAAGATTGATCATTAAACACATCAGTTTGGAATTCTTCCAAAATCTTTTATGGAATGGATTTGGTGCAAGATGGAAAATCCCATGTATATCCCATGGATATACATTCATCCTGATTCCAAATTCCATGATCTGTCATTTTCCATCTGGCTTCTGGCCACACACATCATTGTTGGCATTTCAAATGGCACCTTTCTGCAGCTTTAAATGGACCAATGGGACTGAAAAAAGAAAAAAAAAACACTGGAAAAAGATGAATGTAGGTTTTGTACAGCCAGTAAAGAGTTAATATATTCACCAGCCAACATATCCTATCCATGGTGTGGGAACCTAAGGTTGAGATGCAGCTGTGTTTTGCACATATGATAGTATCACCATAATCACATAATCCATAATCTGTATGTTCATACTATGGGCCCAATTTTACCAAACATTTGCCCCCATTTTCGGGTGCGAAATTGTGGTATTCAGGTGTTGGGTCTTTAACATGATCTGCACCCGAATCCAAGCAGAACGTGGCTTTACCGACGCCCAATTCGGGCTCGGATTTGGTCTGCACCCAAATCAGGTAGTCCGATAATTTAAATGCATTAGCATACATTTAAATTGATTTAACAAACCATGCCCAACTCTCCTAGCAAATCCCATTTTACCATCTTCTGGTCCGTTCTGGATCTGTACTGTAAGAAACCTGCAAAATAAAAACCGGAAGCCAATTTTTATTTTGCAGGGGAACCTCTGGAGCAGCTTCAGAGCCTGCTACTTCAGATTTTTTTTCTAACTGTGTATGCGCAGTTCAGAACTCCAATCATTCCGGCAGCGCTAAGCCCCGTGCACAGCACGAATCGGACTGGAGCTGGCAAAAAGCATATGGGCACGCTGCAAAGAAGATTCCGGCATCGGATCTGTATTATGCCCGGATCTGGCCCTTAGACTCCAAATGGTAAAATCGGGCATTATGTCTCACACAGAAATTGTTCTGCCACGTTGCAAAAGAAGGGCTTTGACCCTGGTGTGCAGGACTTCACTTCAGACTGAGATCACAAACAGTGCCATTGGGAAAAAGATACAAAAATCTGAGTCACATAGGAACCGACTCAAGAACAGCTTCTTCCCCGCTACCATCAGACTTACGAATGGATCTACCTTGCATTAAGTTGATCTTTCTCTACACCCTAGTTTTCACTGTAACACTACATTCTACACTCTCTCATTTCCTTCTCTATGAATGGTAAGTTTTGTTTGTATAGCATGCAAGAAACAATACTTTTCACTGTATGTTAAAACAGATGACAATAATAAATCATATCAAATCAAATCAAACTCTGGATCTCCAGCCAGCCATTGTTATGAGGTCCCGACTGGCAGAAGGCAGTGAGACTCATTGCTTATACTTCTTTCACATGATTTACTCTTTTGTTATAAATCATTGTAATCATTTAAAGATTATAATTCTGGTCAGTTTCTTATTTAACATTCTCCCCAGATCATTAAAAGAGCAGAACAGAAGAGTTTTCACTTCGGTTTTATTTCATTTTCCATTAATTGAATGACGGAGGTCCACACTAAAATGTCAATATAAAAAAAGAGCTGTGCTTTATTCAAACTGAGGAGACAGTTTGCAAAGGACTGAGTCACAATTGATATTTGCAGAGCAGCTGAAGATAGCAACCTGCAAAAAACTGCTAACTGAGCAAATGCATAGTTCAAACCACTTGTGGGACTCACCCACATACTCAATGTTCCATAGTGATCCCACGGGCTTCGAATGTAACCTGCTCAACCAAACAGACGAGAGCCACACTTACTGAAAACTAGCAGAGTTCCTTCATAAATGTGAAGATAGGGACATGATGCCATTAATGCCTGAGTGTTATTTTAATCTGGGTTTTGAGCAGGGAAGTTATTTCAGATTGCACATTAGATCCATTTGCAGAATTGGGGTCAGTGGAAACCAAAAGATGTAGGTCTTTAAAGTCTCATTTTGATTTCCCTTGTGGGACCACTAATGCCACACTGGTTAGCACTGCTGCCTCACAGCACCATGGGCTCAGGTTCAATTCCCAGCTTGAGTCACAGTCTGTGAGGAGTTTGCACATTCTCTCTGTCTCTGTGTGGGTTTTGCTCCACTTTCCTCCTACAGCCCAAAGATGTGCAAGTTAAGTGGATTGGCCAGCTAAATTGCCCCTTAGTGCCAAGGAGACTAGCTAGAGTAAATACATGGGGTTATTGGGAATACGGCCTGGGTAGGATTGTGGTTGGTGCAGACTTGATGGGCTGAATAGTCTCCTTCTGCACTGTCAGTTTCTATGAGATTCTATGAAAAAAAAAGCTGTTCTGGGAATAGGAAAATTCATGCCACCCCTATCTTGGATAATCTCCACCTCATACGACTTACCTGAGTACTGAGGACCATTCCTTCATGCCCCAACAAAGAATTGCTTTCTTGTTGTAATCCCCCCGCCCATTAGCTGTTGTCCCCCATCAGTGTTAGGAGAGAAATTGCCTGATGGCAGGTTGGTGAGGCCCCAAGTTAAAACCTTGGCACAGTGGTTAGCACTGCTGCCTCTCAGTGCCGGGGACCCTGTCTGATTCCTGGCCTTGGGTGACTGTCTGTGCGGAGTTTGCACATTCTCCCCATGTCAGCGTGGTTTCCTCCGGTTCTCCGGTTCCCTCCATTAGAACATAGAACAGCACAGCGCAGTACAGGCCTTTCGGTCCTCATGTTGTGCCGAACTAGGTCCGTACCCAAGATCAAGTTTTCCCACTCCCTATCATTCCGGTGTACTCCATGTGCCTATCCAATAACCGCTTGAAAGTTCCTAAAGTGTCTGACTCCATTGATCATGCTTTTTCATTAATGCAGTAAAACAAATGAGAAGAAATCATTAGAATGTAGTTTAACGCATGGACACTGTAAACTGAGCAAACAGTTTTGCTGAATTATGTTAAGCAAAGTTCTCCTCATCAGGCAAGCAAAATAAACTAAAGAAAGTTTATAGAGCGAAGGAACGGTCCAAAAGTCAGCGTGAAATTTATATGCCTGCGATTCAACAGGAAAACAGTGTTTGATGGACAATTGAGCTCAGGCTGCCCATCATAACCGTTTATTTTAAGTTGAGGAATTCCCATAATGTCATTCCAAAGCCAACTTGAGAACAAACTGTGGTAGTTGGCTGCAGGTCAGTCATTTGCTGGTCTACCACAGTGAAGCAAGAGCTGCTTATTTTAGCTATAAAGTACTGGGATAAGTGGCATGTATCCAACCAGCTGATGCTATTCCTCAATTCACATTCTCATTTGCAGTTTTACCAGAAGTGTCAACTCAGTGAAGTGTGACTTGCCTTATCCGTGGGATGTAATGCTGTCAGCTAAGCTTTCACCATCTCTATCTCACAATATTATCTATACAATGTTAATAGAGTCAATGATTGTGAACCTACCACAGATTGTTGCTTTTCCCATTGCATTATTGGTAAAGTACATGCACTCTTCAGTTTATGAATAATGGAATTCTATACTATATTTCTAAATAATGTATTGATATACGGTTATCAAAATGAAAATGATTTTTTCTATAAATTAATGGACCAAATAAAGTTTTATTCTTTAATAGAGTCATAGGAAATACCCTGAAGATTATAAGATAATCTGAAAATACTTGAACCTCCAGATCCAACATCATTATTGGCATTTGTCATTACACTGGCCAGATGAGTTTGATTAAATTGCCATCTTTTAAGACATTTCCAGTATTCTGTTCCATTTTGTATTCACAGGATATATTTTGACTTCATTCTCACAATTTATGATGGACTTTCTTACAGGAGGGATTAGCTCCTGTTTCTGATGACTTGTTTTATGTTTGTACCCAGCAGCCAGGATTTTACAATCTCATTTTCCATTCCTGCTTGGCAACTGGGAGGAATGCAAATTGCATTTAATGCTGAGATAAACACAAAACGCGATTGTCCCCTCACCCTGTCAGAGATGTAACACGTTTCTCAATATTCAATGTTGGGAACGTAATTTGAATATATTCTTGTCTCATTATCAGGCCTCTACACCTCAATCATTCCCCCCACCCCACCACCAACCCCCTATAGGAAAGTCCATTTGCGTCAGTGAGAGGGCAGAACAGCACGAAACTCGACTGGACCCTCAAGGCATTCACCTGGTGAACAGATCTTTCGACCTCCCAGAGGATTTCAGGTGAATGCATCACATGGAAATTAGAAGGTAGGAACATGAGAAGACCACTTGGCCCTTTGAACCCGATCCACCATTCATTACGATCATCGTTCATTGCCCAACTCAATCACTTAATGCTGCTTTTTCCCCATAACCTTTGATCCCATTCACCCCAAGTGCTCTATCCAGCCACTCCTTGAATGCATTCAATGTCTTGGCATTAACTACTTCCTGTGGTAATGAATTCCTCAGGATCACCACTCTTTGGGTGAAGAAATGTCTCCTCACCTCCACCCTAAATGGTCTACCCTGAATCTTCAGAACCTGGTTCTGAACGCCTCCACCATCAGGAATATCCTCCCTGCATCTGTCCTGTCTACTCCTGTTAGAATTTTACGAGTCTCAATGAGATTTCCCCCTCATTCACCTGATATCCAGCAAAAACAATCCTAACCCAGCCAATCTCTCCTCATACATCCTCAGAATCAGCATGGTAAACCTTTGCTGCATTGCCTTGAGAGCAAGAACATCCTTTCTCAGAAAAGGAAACCAAAACTGCACCCAATATTCTGGGTGTGGTCTCTCCAAGGCCCTGTATAATTGCAACAGCATATCTCTGCTCCTATACTCAAAATCTCTTGCAATGAAGGCCAAAATGCCATTTGCCTACTTTACCGCTTGCTGCACTGCATGCTTATCTTCAGCGACTGATGTACAAGGATACCCAAGTCCTGCTGCACCTTTCCCTCTCAGCTTTCAGGTAGAAATCTGCTTTCATGTTTTTGCTTCCAAAGTGAATAACCTCACATTTATCCAAATTACACTGCACCTGTCATTGGTTTGCCCACTCACTCAACTTGTCCAGATCATTCTGAAGGGTCTCTGTATCCTCGTTACATCTCACCTTCCCACCCAACTTAGTATTAGTTGGGGTGGGGGGAAAGCAGTGAAGATCAGGCCTGGCTACTAATTGGCACTGCCCAGACACAGCTCCCTGACATTGGCCCAAGCATTTTCTTGGTATTGCACAAACATTGCTGGTGCCAGGGGGCAGTGCCTGGACAGTGCCAATTGGTGGGGGTGGAGTGGGGGTGGGTGGGTGGTGCTGAGATGGTTCCTGATGAACTCTTGTACACTTGGGGCAGCCTTTAAAAACAGTGTCCCAATCTTCGAGAGATTTGCGGAATGGCTTCAATCAGAGCCAGTGTTTTGTTTTGTTTTGGGACCCGCTTGTTTGTGTTGAGATCTCAAATAATACAGCAAAGAAAGCTGCCGTTGCTGTTGCTACCTTCAACACTGATTTTCCAACTCACTACTATTAGGATGATTTTGCATGTTCTTAGTATAGTTGCCCAGATCTTAGTTCCTGAAATTCCTTTCCAAGAATCTCAAATAGATCATCCAACCATAATCACAAGATTATTTGTAGAACTTTTTTGAGCATGAATATACAGTTTCCTACGAATATTACAACAGTGACAATAATTTAAAGTGCTTCATTGGTGTAGAATTTTGATTTGATTTGATTTATGTATTGTCATATGTATTAGGATACAATGAAAAGTATTGTTTCTTGCATGCTATACAGACAAAGCATACCATTCATAGAGTACACAGGAAAGGAGAGATAGAATGGAGTGTTGCAGTTACAAATGAGATGCAGAGAAAGATCAACTTAATATCTGATAGGTCCACTCAGAAGTCTACTGGAACAGGGAAGAACCTATTCTTGAGATGGTTGGTACGTGTTCTCAGACTTTTGTATCTTTTTCCCAATGGAAAAAGG
The DNA here is from genome assembly GCA_024679065.1 of Sphyrna mokarran. NCBI lineage: Eukaryota > Metazoa > Chordata > Chondrichthyes > Carcharhiniformes > Carcharhinidae > Sphyrna > Sphyrna mokarran. Next base: position 28,487,051 of record JAGIQG010000009.1, read on the forward strand.
TGAAAAAGGGTACACCTGGGATGCATGGGGTCCTTGATTATGCTGGCTGCTTTTCCAAGGCAGCAGAAAGTGTAAATGGAGTTCAATGGATGGGAGACTGGTTTGCGTGATAGAACATAGAACATTACAGCGCAGAACAGGCCCTTCGGCCCTCGATGTTGCGCCAACCAATTAAGAAAAAGCAATGACCCTCTAACCTAAACCATTCCCTTCTCTTCCATAAACTTATCAACTAACCTCTTAAACGCCACCAAACTTGGCGCATCTACAACTGCCGCAGGCAGGGCATTCCACTCCCTAACACCCTCTGGGTAAAGAACCTACCTCTGATATCCGTCCTATAACTATCACCCCTTAATTTAAAGCTGTGTCCCCTCGTGCTAGCTTTCTCCATCCTAGGACAAAGGCTATCACTGTCCACCCTATCTAAACCTCTAATCATCTTATATGTTTCAATAAGGTCTCCTCTTAGCCGCTTCTTTCTAACGAAAACAACCTCAAATCCCTCAGCCTCTCTTCATAAGACCTGCCCTCCATACCAGGCAACATCCTGGTAAACCTCCTCTGTACCCTCTCCAATGCCTCCACATCTTTCTTATAATGTGGGTACCAGAACTGCACACAATACTCCAAGTGCGGCCGCACTAGAGTTTTGTACAGTTGCAACATGACGTTGCGGCTCCGAAATTCAATCCCCCTACAATAAAAGCTAAGACTCCATATGCCTTCTTAACAACCTTATCGACTTGATTGCCAACTTTCAGGGATATATGCACATATACACCAAGATCCCTCTGTTCATCAACACTATTAGAGTCCTACCATTAGCCCTATACTCTACACATTTGTTATTCCTGCCAAAGTGAATTACCTCACACTTTTCCACATTAAACTCCATTTGCCACCTCTCGGCCCCGCTCTGCAACTTGTCCAAGTCTCTCTGCAAACTATAACACCCCTCTTCACTATCTACCACTCCACCGACTTTAGTGTCATCTGCAAATTTACTAATCCATCCTTCAATACCCTCATCCAGATCATTTATAAAAATTACAAACAGCAGGGCCCCAAAACAGATCCCTGAGGTACACCACTTGTAACCGAACTCCATGATGAATAATTTCCATCAATGATGAACTGGACTATCTTTTGTAGTTCACAACCCTTTGTAGTTTCTTGTAGTCTTGGTCAGAGCAGGACCCATATCAAGAACTGATACATCCAGAAAGATAATTTTCTATGGTGCGCCTGTTGGTGAGAATTGTAGCAGACATGGTGAATTTCCTTAGCCATCTAAGAAAGTAGAGGCATTAGTGGGCTTTCATAGCACTGATGTGGAGGGACCAAGACAGGTTATTGGTAATTTGAACATCTAGAAACTTGAAGTTCTCGAACATCTCTATATCATCACCGTTGATGCAGACAGGGACATGTGCTCCATTCCTTTCCTGAAGTTGGTGGTTCTGAGAGTATGAAAGGCATTACATAAACCAAATCTTTCTGCCTAAAGCCATCCATTCCTCTACCTCACAAGCGTTCTTTTCACTAGCTCTTTCATCAAGCATTAGGTCCTTTCTCTTGATCTCTTTTCCACAGGCTCGGTTTCTATTTTCTCTCCCATTTTTCTGAAAAGTCTTGGGATGTATTTTTTATGTTGAGGTCACTGTATAAATGCAAGTTCTTGTTGACAGCATTCAGAGGTTCCTCATGTAACGTTTGGTTTGGTGAAAGTTACTCCCTTCTCTCAGTTGATATTTGAAATGTTTTTGTTTGTCTAAAGTATTTTATGTTTTGTCTGAAAAAGAGACAAACTTAAAAAGAAAACTTGCATCTTAAAGATTTGAAATAGTGAATGTTCAAAATATATAGCAGACCCATCAGCCTCTGATAAGGAAGAAGATAGATTGATAGTTTGGATAACAATCCTTGTCTTCACTCTTCCATTCTGAGGTTTCTTTGTGCCATGCACCACAGTCCTGCAGATCCAATGTTTGGAATTCCATCATTCCAAGGGTCTGACAACAGAAATCTCCATTGACTTCGGGCTGGAACGAGTGAGGCCATAAAATCCTGCCCTGTATTTTTTTAGAGCATTGCTTGTGCAATGAATATCATAAGGATATTTGGAATAAAAACAAAAAATGCTGGAAAAACTGAGCAGGTCTCGCAGCATCTGTGTGGAGAGAAACTGGGTTAACATTGAGGTCTTAAGACTCTTCTTCAGACTATAATGATATGTGATTGGGGTCAGATCCATTTGAGTTAATAGCTCATTTTTAGGAAAGGTGTAAAATAGTAAATGCAACATTGCAGTCTTCACTTCCTCCACCTGTCACCCATCTGTTCTGAGAGGCTGAATTGACATGGTAGTATATAACGATAGAATGATAAAGCATGGAAGGAGAACAATCAGTCCATCATTCCTTTGCTAATTCTTTGAATAAGATATTCAAATAGGCCTATTTCCATAACCCTGCAATTATTTTTCTTGCCTACTATTTATCCAATTCCTTTTTGAAAATTATTATTGAATCTATTTCCAACAAACCTTCCAATTCACAACTCACTATGCAATTTTTAAATCTTCTTTTATGTCTAGTGCTTTTGATAATCACCTTAAATCTGTGCTCTCTGGTTACCAATACTTCTGCCTCATTGTTAACTATATAAAAAAAATTTCACACACTTCCTTCCTCAGTAATGACAAATGATGATTGGTTAACTCATAAGATGATTATTCCTTCCTTCCTCTAAAGCTTCCCTACTCTCAGGAGAACAATCTGAACTTCTCCAATCTATAGATATCTCTCCAACACGAATTCCTCATCACTGGTAATGTCCTTCCGTCTGATAAGACAATGATTTACGCTGTGGTGTTCAGTTGTTGTGCTAAGCTCAGCATAGGATGGTTCATGAACTCTACTTTGTTATGGAAAACTCTTTGCATTGGCAGCAAAGGAAGACTGTGGGCTGAGAAGGTGCTTGATTTGCTGGCTTCTGTTTCCTCCAGGTCTTTCTCTCATTATTCTGGTATTTACACTCTTAAAATGTGGCTTAGCTACATATGGGCTCTGTTACTGTGGCTGCCACTCCAACTATGTCTGTTGAACACAGTAAGCAGTCTCACAACACCAGGTTAAAGTCCAATACGTCATTTGAAATCAAAAGCTTTCGGAGCACTACTCCCTCATCGGGTGAGCTAAAGTGCTCCGAAAGCTCACGATTCCAAATAAACCTGTTGGACTTGAATCTGGTGTTGTGAGATTTCTTACTGTGCCCATCCCAGTCCAACACCAGCATCTCCACATCATGAACAGGTATTGATTTCCTGTTAGGGGAAATGATATTGCCACCTCCATAGTTTCAGGAAAGCCCATTAAGTTAGTTGAAACAGAATTGTACTGTTTGTAAGTTGCTGCTAAAATTACCATTTTGATTAAAAATTTTCCTCTGTATTAAGTCCCCTTTTTTTCCTTTTTTAAAATATTCCGTAGATTTACCGATCAGTGGAACCCTGTATCTACCCTGACTATGTACTACCCTGAACATCTTCAAAACTTCGAGCAAATCACCTCTTAAGCTTCTAAATTGAAAGGAATAAATCTCTAATTTGAGACGTAATTTAACCCTTTAAGTCCACATACTTCTGCCCTGTATTTTAGACTGATATGCTGGGCTCTGCCATCATTAAGGATAGAGATGTTTGTAAGGTCTCAGCCTCTAGTCAATTGTTTACCCGTCTCTACCTTACACAGCTAGATGTGACAGGACTGTGGAGTTTTAACCTGATACGTAGGTTATGGGATCACTTAGCTCTATACATGTTGCTTTTGCTGTTTACCATAGATGTATTGCTCTGTTGTATCTTCACCAGCTTGGCACTGCATTCCTTCTAAGGCCTAAATATCCTTCTTAGGTGCAATAGGTAAAAATACTCTCAGTATTCCAGGTGTGGCACAACCAGGATATTGGATAGCTGAAGCATGACTTTTAGCCCTTCACACAGCTTTAAATTAAGGGGTGATAGTTATAGGACGGATATCAGAGGCAGGTTCTTTACCCAAAGGGTGGTTCGGGAGTGGAATGCCCTGCCTGCAGTGGTTGTAGATGCGCCAAGTTGGGTGGCGTTTAAGAGGTTAGTTGATAAGTATATGGAAGAGAAGGGAATGGTTTAGTTTGGAGGGGCATTGCTTTTTATATTGGTCGGCGCAACATCGAAGGCCGAAGGGCCTGTTCTGTGCTGTAATGTTCTATGTTCTATATTCCAGTCCTCTTGATATCAAATCCAGCTTTCCATTAGTATTTCTGATTATTTTCTGGACCAGTTCATGACCTTTTGATGATCTGTACACTTGGATACCATAAAAGGTTTTAGATTTCCACTGTTTGTTTCTGAAAGGTAAGTACAATGCAGAAACTATCTCTTACTTACAGCAAGTTCTAGCTTTTCATCTTGCATTTCATCTCCATATCTTTCCATTCTTTTTAATGGTGAGACTGCTGGAAGTTAGATTTACTGGTGATACTCACCTCTTAGTTGCTTACTAGAAGTTCTGTTCTTAATATGTTTGCCTGGGGATTAAAGCTGATGGGGGAGTTAGAAATGGGAAGAGATTACAGTCACACCTCATTCTGCCCTGATCCATACATCCTTTTCAGCAGGTACTGCGAGATAATGATTGGAAGTATTTCTCCCTCTCTGGCTGATAGTAATGAGCATGGGATTGACTTGAGTTTAAATTAGTCTTTTTAATGACCCAATAACTCATTGCAATGTATCTCCGCAGTGCCATCAAGGACTCTTTCCAAATCATTACTTTTGAAACGAAATTGTAAACTATCCGAGGCAAACTCAGCAGATACAGAAGCGGGAATGTTAACCCCTGAGGGTGCTTGGGGCTGATTGGGAAGAAAAAAACGTAAAAATTGCAAGCACTTCTGCGATCACTGATATTTGGATGTGCGTAAGTAACTCATAATTAATCATTTATTATCACTGGCAGGGCACTGGCATTTTCATAATTAGGTTATAACAGCAAGTTGATTTTCAAATTATTTTTACAGGATGGCATGGGTTCCAGCCCCTCAGTGAGGTGCAGCAGTATTATATGACCATCCGGTGTGTCACTGAATAAGACATTGAAATGTTGAAGATATGCTTCAGGTGCCTAGAGCTTTCATTTCAAATCTTGCTGCTGAAGATCTTCAAACTTATAGGGGGAGATTTAACGACAGCGGGATTTTACAGTCCTGCCAAAGTCAATGGAATTTTGAATGGCTCTCTGCATTTTACAGTCCCTCCTCTGTACGACAGGGCTGTAAAATTCCACCCAGAGTTGTGTGCCGTAGCTTTCACGACACTGCACTTCAGTGGGGATTGCAGACGGAGGCTGACCAACCTGCTCAACAAGTATCTTCTGATGAGGATAAGATTGAAGAAACGGAGAATGATGCCCGGATTGAGGTCTCATTGTCTGTTTCTGTCCAGAAAGATGGCACCTCATCAATGCAAAGTGGCCGACCGCTGTGCGATCGCAATTGGCCAGCTGGATTCTTCATGAGTGGTGATGCCTCCCACTTCCAATGCCACCACCAGGATTGGAGGTGAGCTGACAAAATTCAACCCTGTGTGTGGCATTTCTGTCAGCATCTTGCAAAGTTACCGTTGAACATCTCCTATATTCCATCTTAACAATAGTGCCTGATGATAAGCATCTGGCTGAACAGGGTTTGGAGAGGATTGTGCCCCTCAACTCAGCTTCCCTGTAGTTCCCTGCATTTAGAATCTATCTATGGTCACTGCGGAAATGATTGAGTTGTTTTGCATGCCTTCGATACACAGTCCACGTTTCACAAGCATACAGGAGGTTAGTGAGTACCACAGCGCGGTAGACCTTCAGTTTTTTTTGTTGGGCTGATTGCTCGATGCTCCCATGCGGTGGAATGCACTCTACCGAAAATAAAACTTGCCTTTGCTATTCTGCAGTTAACTTCCGTATCAATAGTTACTGCTTGGGAGAGGGTGCTGCCAAGATAAGTGAACTGATCCACTGCCTGTAGTTTCTGCCCTTTGATTGATTATGGGTTATGTATACAGTACATGAGGAGCAGGCTGGTGTATGACTTTGGTGTTTTTAATGTTGATGGTTAGTCCAAAGTTGTCACAAGCTGTGGAAAAATTTGTCCATACTGACTTGCATCTCTGGCGCCATGGTATTCACTACTCTCCTGTATGTCTGTGAAACATGAGCTGTATATTGAAGGCATGCAAAACAGCTCAATCATTTCTACATGATTTGTCTTTGCAGAATATTATGCATCAGATGGCAAGACGAAGTACCAGACACTGAAGTTCTCTCTAGAGCAAGTCTATCATCAGTCCACACACTGCTGATGAGAGCGCAGACCCGGTAGGCAGGTCACGTCATCTGTATGTCTGATGAGCGCATTCCCAAGCAGCGCCTTTTTGGAAAACTTTCTGCTGGAAGATGTCGCATGAAGGGCAGAAGAAACATTACAAAAACACTCTCAAGGCCTCCCCGAAGTTGCTTGACATAGACACGACCGCCTGGGAAACACTGGCACAAAACCACCCTACTTGGTGCTGTCTCATCCACAATGGCCATCAAATATATGAAGCAAGGTGCACTATGGAAGCACAACTTAAGTGCGAGCTGCAGAAGTCCAGAGCTACCAGCGCACCATCTACAGTGCCTACATAAGTCTGTCCAACATGTGCCAGGACATTCCGTGCCCGAATTGGTCTGATCAGTCACCTTTGGACACATCGCAACCAGCCTTGGAATGACTAATGGTGTCATGGTCTTCATCGATGACGATAGATGAACAACAACATGGTTACTGTAAGTTATGAAAACTCAGCTAACTCTTGAAGTGGACCCACTGAAATGTCAGTATCTCTTCTGGTGATTGTCATCTGTGAATTCCTAATCATTCATCAAAGGTGCCACATTTCCATGGCCACCTTCTCTGCATCTGCACAGTTTGTGGTGACCCTCCTCCTCCCTTGCATTTTATGCTTTTAAAACCATTCTTACACGGGGTGAAAGAACAGACGTGTGAATGAGTGAAGATTACACAATGGACCCAGTGGCTTTTGGTGAAGATGCCTAACAGGCAGATGCATCACTATGTGTAAGGATTAGGGTCAATAGCAGCTATGGATGGATATGCGGGGTGGTGACAAAGTGTATAAAAAAGTTATGGATAGATGCTGCTGTAACCTAAGATGGTGCAATGGGATATGATAATGAAGGGGAGAGATGTTGTGCATCACAAGATATTGGTGAATCAGGGCACTCACTTTTCCTGATCTGATAAAGTCATTGCACGGTATTCTCCAGCTGCTCTCAGTTCAACCATCTCTAACCACGCTGTCTTGGAAGCAGCAGCAAGTTTCTTCCTCTTATTGCTGGGAGAATGTATGTCTTCCTCTACCCCTCCCCTCCATGGTAAGTACCATGGGTACTGGCCTTCATGAATCCATCTGAAACACTTCCGTATTGCATTTTAACATTTAAACAGCTGACTTTTCATCACATCAAGAGGGTTCGTATCATCCTCATTGCAAAATGTGAAGATTCAAAATCTAGAAAGATTTCCAATGCCATCCCTCCTGGAACTGGGGCTAAAGAATTCCACTTCAGATCTAAAATTGGGCAACAAATATTTTGTGGTGACGCACAAAGGAATACTTGTTACAAAAGTTGAAGAGGTCCTCCTATTATTGAACTGAAATAATTCCTTGGTATATTCCTGTTTCAGCTTGGTGCATCATGAACATTAAGGATCATCGCTTTTTTTTTCTGTGTATGATCATTAACCGCAGCTTACATTCATTTCACTTAGGGATTGAAAGGACATCAAGCAAAATACCAGCCATGAAGGCCACAGATAACCTGTCCACTGTTTCAGCAAGTAATTGTGTTTGGAAAAAGGGGTGAATAAAAGAAGAGTTAAGAAATTGTTGCTAACACTGATAATTTACTCATGCGTCCTAACATTGGCGAAGGTATTTTATCGGTGCTTGTGATTCATGTAGGAAATACCAATCTAGATTATCTTTGTGATTTGTGGGCACTAGAATTGTGGGACTTGAGAGTGAAACAGGAAGGTTTAAAGTTTATCTGTTAGTGTCACAAGTAGGCTTACATTAACACCGCAATGTGGTTACTGCGAAAATCTTTAGTCACCATATTCCAGTGTCTGTTCGGGTATGCTGGGGAAGAATCTCGCATGGCCAATTCACCTAATCTGCATGTTTTTCAGACTGTGGGAGGAAATCAGAGCACCCAGAAGAAATCCACACAGACTTGTGGAGAGAACATGCAGACTCCACACGGGCAGTGACCCAAGCAGGGAATTGCATCCAGATTCCTGGCACTGTGAGGCAACAATGCCGCCATTGATCCATATTCCAACCGCAAACACTGGCCCATGCTGAGTTGGCTGAGCTCAGTTAAGAGGGCAGTGCAGATGCTATCAGTGTGCCCTGGAGTTGGTGATGAGTGGGGGTTGGTAGGGAGAGGAAAAACATCAAGCAATCATTGCCTTGATTTCAATTTTTAATCTAATAACTCCAGTTCAAGGATGCCTTTGTGGGCACATTCACTGAAGCCAGAATTGGAATATAACCTGACTGACTGCTGACATTCGCTCTCCAGTCTCCTGCATGAAGAGTAGCTAACTTGGTGAAGGTGGCAAAGGATTTCTGTTGTCCATGAGCGATTAGATCTGCTGTGCTCAGCAATAGGATTAAAGGTCAAAAGCAAATACAAGCAAAAGCCAGGAGAATCAGGAGTAGACAGCCGAAGCAGCTTGTGCTGTCACATTGCATCGTGCAGTAACTATTCTCTCATCATCTTCATGCCTGACAGGGTGCAGCACCTCAACTTTAATTATTCATCGCAGCAGAAAACAAAGATGCAGAAGGATGCGAAAAGAGGAAAGGCATCAACGGAAAGCAAGCTAGTGACTCTTTCTTAATTTACACTGAATAAATTAGCTTTGTGTCTTTCAGTTTCCGTACCATGTGAAGATCATGCTGAACCTTTGCCGAGTGTGGGTAGAGGTGCAATGGAATATGATAGGGAGATCGGGCTGCTTTAAGGAAATGTCACTGTGCCAGTAATGAGGAACGTGTAACACAGAGCAATGATTCAATTCTCCCCTTCACTTTTCATTCTGCTCATGCATTTTGTATGCAGTCAGTTTTGTTTCATGGTTGCCTGAATAGAGAGTTGGAATGTCAAAGCTATAAGGTTGCCAAGCTTCCTAGATTGTCCTAGATTCTCCCAGAACAGAAACTCAATCTCCTGTGAGCCATTGGTGAGGAAAACCTTGGGGGATAGTTTTGCCTCACAGCTACTCACTGCTCCAGGGACCTGGGTCTAATTCCAGCTTTGGGTGACAGTGTGTGTGGAATTTGCACATTCTCGCCATGTTTGCTTGGGTTTTCTCCGGATGTTCTGGTTTCCTCCCACAGTTCAAAGTTGTGCAGGTTAGATGGATTGACCATGTTTAATTGCCCCTTGGTTCCCAAGATGTGTGTGTTAGAAGGGTTAACCATGTTAACTGTGTGGATCTGTGGGGATAGAGCATGAGGGAGGATCAGTGCTGACTCGATGGGCTGAATGTCTTCTTCTTTACTTTGGTGATTCTATTCTATATTTTTTTTTCTTCAGTTGTGCTCTTGTAGGACTGTCAAAACAACAGATCCACAGGTGCCCAGGATACTCTGCTGGTAAAACCATGCTATGGAAAGAGCAGTTTCAAAAGTACAGAAGATTATGGGTTTGGAATGTCAACATTATTGACCCATTGCCCAGAGCATGGATGTTTTGTACAATTCACAACTTGGGAACAGGGAGGTGAACGGTCATGTGATAGACCAATTGACAATTGGCAAATTTACAGTTGACAAATTTACCAAGCTATCATGGACAGCCAGTTCCACCAATCCCAGAGAATATTAAAATCAAATTATCAAATATGACTATGCATATTTTGTGAAGGGTGAGGGAGAGTTTTAAGCTCAAACAAGTTGTGGGTTACCAACAGAGCTTTTCCTTTAAGGAAGTAGTTAACAGTCTGGAATAACAAGCAATTACAATAACTGTAACAGATCAAGAAACTTAGCTGGCATTATGAAGTTGGAATTAAACACAGCTATAGTAATAACTTGCTATGTCTAATTTTGTTCACCCCAAAGTCGGAAGTTCTGACTTTAATCTCCTCATGCCTCTCTATTATTTGATGAGGGGCAATGCGGATAGATGGCACGGTAGCATAGTGGTTAGCACTGCTGCCTCACAGCACTAAAGATCCAGGTTTGATACTCTGCTTGAGTCACTGTCTGTGTGGAGTTTGCACATTTTCCCTGTGTCTGCGTGGGTTTCCTCTGGGTGTTCCGTTTCCTCCCAACGTCCAAAGATATGAGGATTAGATGGATTGGCCTTGCTAAATTGTCCCTCAGTGTCAAGGGGACTAGCTAGGGTAAATGCATGGGATTGTGGGGATGGGGCCTGGGTTGGATTGTGGTCAGTGCAGACTCAGTAGGTGAATAGCCTCCTTCTTCATTGTAGGATTCTATGTTTCTATAACCATAATGTGGTTGATGTAATGTACATGGACTTCCAAAAGGCGTTTGATAAAGTACCACACAACAGGCTTGTGAACAAAATTACAACTCATTGAGGCAACATGAAATCAATAATTCCTGAGTGATGGGAAACTATCATGTGAACTGTGAATGATTTCTTTTCATACTGTAGGACAGGTTATAATGGTGTTAACCAAGGGTCAGTATTAGAATCCTTGTGCTTCTTGATATACGTTAAAGACCTAGGCCGGGATCTTGCATTCTCTTTTGTGTCAGGCAGGAATGGTAACAGGAGATCAAAATCTCATGAGATGTCCAGATCACATTATACACCAGCAGGAAGTCCTGTCATGATTGTCCCTGCTCACCCACCGGTGATATAACAGGATTCCCAATGTTGAACATTAAGAACCCCATTAGAATAGGTAACATGGTGGCACAGTGGTTATAATGCTGCCTCAAGTGCCAGGGACCCAGGTTCAATTCCCTGCTTGGGTCACTGTCTGTGTTCACTTTGCACATTCTCCCTATGTCTGCATGGGTTTCTTTTGGGTGCTCCGGCTTCCATTTTGATTCTAAATGCTGAATCTGGGTATAATTCTGATCTAACTTGTAAACCCTGCCCCTAGACATCCCCGCATGCACTCAGCTTGAAATAAAAATTGGGAGTGTGAATTGTGCTGTGGATGAGGCTTATCACGTCTGAACTGCCGCTGTTCTGATTGGAACTTCCAACTGCGCATATGCAGTAAAAAAGAATTGAAAAATGCTCCCTTGCCACCTTGCTCCTGGGCCCGCAAAAAATGGATAAAGCAGCCCGGGAGTGATGGCCCCCATTGACATCGCCCCACCCTCACAACATAACTGCCCCCTTTATCCACTAGATCCCCACTACCCAGACTGATTGCGACACCCTCTGCCCCCGTTCCCCTCCACCAATCACGCACAGAGTGGCAGTGGACCTCCCTGTCCCTCCTGCTCTCCCCACCAGAGATCCATCTGGCCTCCCTCCTCCCCCCACCTCCACCAACCAGAGAACGACTGGGCCTCCCTCCACCCCACCAGAGATCCATTTGGCCCACCTCCTCCACCCCCCCACCCCCTTCTCCAGCCCCCTTACCAGAGATATATTTGGCCTTCCTCCTCTCCCACCCCACACCAGAAAACAATTGGGCTTCCCTCCTGCAACTGCCACTCCCACCAGGGATCAATCTGGCCCGCTTCCCTCCTCCTCCTCCACCTCACCGCATCCCCCCCCCCCCCCCCCCCCCCCCCCCCCCCCTCCCCCACTGCCGGAAATACATCCAGCTCTTTTCCTCCTCCTCCCCACCAGAGAACAGTCTGATCTGCCTCCCTCCCTCCCCGATCTGAGTCAGAGAGCCGCCGGAATCTCTGAGCTTACCTCCTCAGAAATTGGAGCGCCCAAATTGGATCTTTGCAGACCGTATCTGTTTCATGCCGAATCCGGATGGACGAATGTGGTGCTAACAGGGAAATGCCGGTAAGTTTGTGTGTGCAGCCCATTAAACCAATTTAAATGCACGTAAATGCATTTAATTTGCCGTTGCACCTGTTTCGGGTGCAATCCCAATCGTGTCCATTTTGGTGAAGGGGGAATCGCTGCAGACGCACGCGCCGATTGCGTTATTCACCTCGTGCCCGACTTTACCAAGTTTTCGCGCCTGAAAACAGGCGCAATGCAATGGTAAAATTGGGCCCCATGTCAAGGCGCTAGAGAGGACACAGTAAAAAATAATAAGAATGAATCCAGGGATGAGGAATTCTGGTTACTCACTGGATTGGAGAAGCTGAGATTGTTTGCTTTGGAGGAGACAGGGTTAGAGAAGGTTTGATAATGTATTCAAATCGTAAGCGGGTCTATACAGGGTAGATCGGGAGAAACTGATTGCATTGGTGGAATTTCTGAGAACCAGAGAACATTGATTTAAGATGATTGGCAAAAAAGAACAATGGTGACATGAGGGAAAAACATATCTTTTACACAGCAAGTGATTAGGATCTAGAACAGCATTTATCAAGCCTTTTTTCCAGTGACCCACTTTTATTAAATGATCGTCCTTCACTGCCCACGATAATTGGATGTGTGATGAAATATGATCTTTCAACTTTGTGCTAAAATTATGTATATTATTTTAAACATAAGAGGGTCAGTTTCAGATCCATTTTCCATTTTACTCAGGCCATATTGTATTACAAGGAAATTAATGTCAGCATGTTGCAAACTCCTCTCGTCAGCATTCACGTTCAAGCTAAATGTCTGAACTCAGACAATCCGCTCATTTACTGTGCGTCAACCATCCATAGTAAATCGACTGTCGTTTACTTGTGACAGAGTTTTCGTTTAAGATGCACCTTTGGAGTGTGGAGCTCACCAGGTCAAGTCCTACTTTTGGGTGGAAATTTAATATCTCTATCTGGTACCATCCCATTAACGAAACTCCCTGTTAGGTGGGTCATGTCACACCAGTAACTACATTTCGCTGCACCCGTTGAAATCTGTGGTTAATGTGTCAATTATCATTTCTCACTTACAGTTGATTTTTTTAAAAAATAAAACTTTTCAAAAGTTTTCCTGTGTTTCAGGTGTTATCTCATTTTGAAATTGATTGAACAGCAAAATAATTTTATGCACACAGGGGAAACATAATGGGCAGGATTTTATGGCCTGGCTCATTCCGAAATCGTAAAATCCTGCCTGTGGTCAATGCACCTCTCCAATTTCTGTCCCGCGCCCGCTCTGATTCTCCCTGGTGGGCGGGGCAGTAAAATTCCGGCCCATGTGTCGGACTGTGCCATGATTTTACCAGTTTGCCCCACGCATAGGCAGAATGAGCCGGTAAAATTCCATGAAAGCCGAGAAATCGCTGGATTTCCTGGCTGTCGCAATCTTACCTGCACCAGGTTTCCGGCGCAGTAAGCCTCTCGCCCATTTCCGTCAAGAAGCTGAATATATTATTTAAATTTATTTAAATCATCATTCACATCTGTTTATCGAGCCCAGTACTCAATTGTCCGGTCTATTTGCCTTTGCAGCTTTGCCAGGATAGGTTCTGTTCGCCGAGGAAAACACCTGCTCACCATGAATGGAGAACAGTCATGTTGTCCTCCTTGGTAGAACCGGAGACCATTGAGGTCCCCCCCCCCACCCCCACCCCAGGGAGGCTGAGGGAAGGGAGGTGCCTCTTGGGCAGTGCCTGACACCTTGGCACTGCCAGCTTGGCACCTTGTCAGTGCCCACTGGGTATCTTGGCACTCTCACCAGGACTCATGAAAAGAGGTGGGGCCTATGGGGGGTGCAGCCAGAAGGGGTGGAACCTATGGGGTTTGGGCCTAAAGAGGGCAGGGTCTGTGGGGGCATGGCCTGTAGGGTTAAGATCTCTAGAGCAGGGCCATTCTGTGATGGCCTGATTGGGGAGGGGAGTGCAGTTGCATACTCTACACTGTGATCGGTATGGGGAGGGAAGGAGGGGCCTGTTATGATTGGTGAGATGGCACAAATGCGGTGGGGGTGGCTGAAGCTATACTTACGGGTGGTATGGGGTTTGCAATTGGCCACAAGCTCCCGGGATTGTGATGGGAGGGTTGCATTGAAATTGGCTGCAATAGCAGATGTATGACAGATCTCTCTCTCCATGTCCACCCTCTGCTGTTGTTATTGCACATGTACAATATGCAAGAGCTCCTTCTGCTGCCTGGTCAGGCTGGTTGGTGAGTTAAACCCCATCCAGTTGTTAGAAACAGTCTAGCCCATTTTTCCATGCACTAAATGTGTAATCTTGGGAGTAAAAACTCACCCAAAAAATGAACCCACAACTCCCCTATTTTCATGCTAGTCGGACACTTGGAGCTTTTCTCGCGAAGTTCCACCAATGACTGTACTTGTCAAACTCTGAAGTTATAACCTGCCTTCATGGTGGAAAATTCAAGACTTAGGAATCATATATAATTGATTTGGAAAAAATGTAACTGGTTTGATTACTAAGTTTGTGGATGACACAAAAGTTGGTGGATTTGCGAATAGCCATGAGGATCATCAGAGAGTACAGCAGGATATAGGTCAGTTGCAGACTTGGGCAGAAAGATGGCAGATGGAGTTTAATCCAGACAAATGTGAGATAATACATCTTGGAAGGTCTAATACAGATAGGAAATATGCAGTAAATGGCAGAACTCTTAAGAGTACTGAGAGACAAAAGAGTCTGGATTAACAAATACACAGGTCAGTGACAACGCAGTGACAACGCAAGTGGAGAAAGTTGTTAAAAAGGCATACTGTACGCTTGTCTTCAGCCAGGGCATTGAGTTAAAAAATTTGCAAGTCATGTTGCAGCTTTATAGAACCTTAGTTAGGCTGCGCTTGGAATATAGTGTTCAATTCTAGTCGCCACAATGCCAGAAGGATGTGGAGGGGATACAGAAAAGATTTACCAGGATGTTGCCTGATATGGAGGGCATTAGCTCTAAGGAGAGATTGAAGAAACTTGGTTTGTTCGCACTGGAATGATAGGGGTTGACCAGGCAAAGTCCACTGACCAGGCAAGCTGGAGCACTGCTGCTACAGTCACAATCTAAATAGGATTTATTGTACATTTAAAGCTACACCTCCTAATTGTTACCTCTTTTGTTATTAAAGCCCTTGCAACTTGAATTGTATCAGGCAATGCTAAGCCTTTCCTCCACATCAAAGGTTCTCATGCTAACTATGAGAGGTCCTCTGTCAAACCGCCTTCTACAAAATGTGTATTATAAACAGCATATCCTGCATTCTTTTAAACAGGATTACAGAAAATTCCATGTTTCGTTTAACAGGGTCATAAAATATCCCATTTTTTTTGAACAGATCAGTGAGAATTTATCTGGCTGATCCATTTTTAACATCCTGTGACCCACTTTCAGGTTACAACTCCCACTTTGAAAAAGCTTAATCTAGAATACACTGCCTGAGAGTCTTGTGGAGACAGATTCAATCATGGCTTGCAAAAGAGATTTGGATCATTATCTGAACAGGAAATATTTACAGGGCTGTGGGAAAAAAAACTGGAGTTACTCCAGATTAATTGCTCTCTTGAAGAGCCAGCACGAATACACTAGTCCAAATGGCCTCCTTCTGTGTTTTTACTATAATTCATAAAATTCATGATTCACCAAAAACATCTGGGCACCCATTCAGGTATTATTAATAATGTATAAATTAGCTTCTACACTACTTATAGGCCTCCAATGCAACCTGATACATCAAAAGATGGAGTTTGCACTATTTTCACAAAAGCTACAGAAATCACCTTTCTCCATTAAGGCAATTTGTTTTATCCTCTGTAATGCCATTTGAATAACAATTCAAATAACACAATAGAACTAATGAAAATCCTAATCACAAGACATAGAGTATTAGAGAAACTCAAAGGGGCTAAAGGCAGACAAGTCACCAGGATCCGATGAATTGCAAGCTACAGTTTTAATGGAAGTGGTTGCAAAGATAGTGGACCCTTCGGTTGAAAATTTTTTTAACTCACTAAATTCCGGGAGAGTGCCAAAAGATTGGGAAGCACCCAATGTGATGTCCTTCAAAAGGGGAGACAGGCAGGAGGCAGGGGACTATAGACCAATTAGTTTAACATCTATTATTGCCAAGACACTGGAGTCAATAATCAAAGAGGAAATAGCTAATCATTTGGGAAAGCTGAATATAATCAAATCTAGTCAACATGGTTTTGTGGACGGTAAACCATGTTTGACAAATTTGCTTGAATTCTTTGAGGATGTAGCATGGAGAGTAGATAGAGGACATCTATCAATGTAGTCAACTCAGATTTCCAAAAGGCATTTGACAAAGTGCCGCTTAAGAGGTCGGTGCATAAAATAAAAGCCTGTGGAATTGGAGGAAGTGTGTTAGCATGGATTGAAAATTAGCTGTCACATAGAAAACAGAGAGTTGGCATAAATGGGTCCTTCTCAGAGTGGAAGGATGTAACCACTGGAGTACAGTATGAATCAGTTCTTGGCCTGCAATTGGCGACTCTTTACGTTAATGAGCTGGAGGAAAGGACAAAATGTGAGATTTCCAGATTTATAAATGATATGAAGATAAGTAGAAGGGTATGTTATGATATTATGTTATTATCTAAATCGAGGAAGACTGCAGATGAGTGAAGTGAAGAGGGATCTAGGTGTTCTCGTGCATGAATCACAAAAAGCTAGCAAACAGGGTCCAACAAGCAAACAGTATTTTGGTCTTTATTGCAAAGAGGTTGGAGTTTAAAAATAGGGAGGTTTTGTTGCAATTGTATAGAGTGTTGGTGAGGTCTCACCTGGAATATTGTTTGGTCCCCTTATCTTAAAAAGGATATAGTAACATTGGAGGTAGTCCAAAGGAGATTCACCAGGCTAATTCCTGATATTACAGAGTTCTCCTATTAAGGGACACTAAATAATTTGGGTCTGTATTCCTTGGAGTTTTGAAGAATGAGGGGTGACCTTATACAAAGATCCTGAGAGGGCTTGACAGGGTAGATGGTGAGATGTGGAAGAGTCTCGAACAAGGCGACATTTCAATCTACATTTGACTTTGGCATTACACACTAATAAAGCAATATATACATTTGCTGAAACTAAACTGAATTGGCTGGGGGCAAATTTGTAACATCCCAACTTGTTAACATGTGCAAGATTCAAACATCAGTACTTTAATTTTTAAACGTATTTTTAACATTTTTGTACCTGAAGTTTGGAAGCTTAGTCCTTCTGTTTTAACTTGAAGGCAGAACAACACATCTCATGACAGATGGCCATGTTATTTTATGTCAACACTTTGTGTTACTGTATCACTCTGAAAACTACAGCTCCAGCAAGCTGGGGGATGGGGTGCTGTTTTACTCACAGATTGTCGTTTGCTCTTTGCATGTCATTTTTAATCATTTATCAGAAAGCCGACTTCCTCTTTTGTTCTTTTAAATAGCTTCTGTATTCAAAAAAGAAGATAATCTCAGCTGATTATCACATTTGTGTCACAGGACTTTGGAACAAACAAGATTTCCCCTTACATTGTTTCCTGCAGGTGCCATTGTGTAGTCGTACCTCACCACATCATTCAATGTCAAGCGGAATACTTCTTAAAAGTGTGTGAATTTGTGTCTGTGAATATATATGTATATAATAAGATCTCTCTATGAACAATGCATTAATGTGCATTGAGGACTCCAAGGAACAAACTGTAGATTGATGAAACAGCACTACAGTGTTGTAGGTCTATCTCTGTTTCATGCTTCCTTCAATCTCAGCCTTCCTCACTTGGAGAATGGGATTGCTGAATTTGCTCCAGTAAGAACAACCAAAGAGAGGAGAATTTATGAGTAGAATATTTTGTGTACTCTGCATTTCCAGTCAGTGTTAGTTTTTCTGCTGACAGACGCCAGTCAAATTTAAAATACTGGCCGACAGATTATAAAGAAACAGCTTTCATTTAACTACTGCCTATCAGATCTTTAGGACGTCTTCACATCTAATTAATTATTGATGAAGTATAGTTACCGTTATGAATTCGGTCAGCTCACCATTTTTGTAAAGGCAGAATACTGCGGAATCTGAAACAAAAACAGAAAATGCTAGAGATACTTTGCAGGTCTCAGCAATGAGAATAGAGCCAGCGTTTTGAGTCAGAATGACTTTTTGTCACAGCTCAGGATGATGAGACGATCACCAGACTGGAAATGTTGGCTGTATTCTCTGTCCACAGATGCTGTCGGATCTGCTGAGTTTCTCCAGCATTTTCTGTTTTTGTCAACTATTTTTTTATGGTGTTGGTTGGGGTGGGGGTTACGAGTACATTGGGGAATCTTCCCTGTTCTTCCTCGATTTGTCCATGTGGGGATGATTTAAGCAAAGGGATGGCGTCTCGATTTAACATTTCCTCTAAAAGATTAGTCACAAGTAAGTGCAGCGCTACCTCTGTACCACGCTGAAATGATAACCTAGATTATATGCTCAAGAAGAAAGAACAAAGAAAATTACACACAGGAACAGGCTCTTTGGCCCTCCAAGCCTGTGCTGATCATGATAGTAAACTAAAACCATATGTGGAGTCCATAACCTTTCATTCCCATCCTATTCATATATTCGTCTAGCTGCCCCTTAAATGCTGCAACCTTCTGATTCCGCTACAGCGTTAAGCAGCCACATTTTAAAAGCCCAACTATCTATTTAAATTATGACCCAGCCTCTCCTTCACCATTTCATTACCATGAAGCCAGGTGTCCAACCCAAATCATAGAATCATACTATTCCCATAACCTCACACATTTATCATGGCTAATCCAATTTACCTGCATATCTTCGGTCTGTAGGAGGAAACCAGAGCACCCGGAGGAAATCCATGCAGACACAGGGAGAATGTGCAAACTCCACAGCAGCCGGATTTTCAGCGCTGTCAGCTCCGTGCCAGATATTGTTTATTTCCATACAATTTTGATATCATTAATGGACCCAGAACTGAAACCTCTGGGCCTGGTATCTTCCCCCCCACCCCACCCCACCCCCTCCCAGCCCCATCAGGAGTGACTCATTCCAGCGGAGTTTCGTATAGCTACCCATTTGCGGCGAACAGGCAGCCCGATTCCCCTGAAGTGCCAGCCTTGGCTCCCCGGCATTGCCCAAGGGGAAAGTGCCAACAGTCATCACGCAGTGCCAAGAGGGCGGGGCAGGACCGATGGTGATGAGGGCTTTCAGAGGCGATTGGTGGAAGAGGGGAGTTGTTCTGCCAAAAAGGTGACGGGTCGGGGCTGTCATTGGGGGGGGGCGGGGGGTGGTTGGGGCTGCCATTGGGGTAGGAGGAATTAGAAGATTCGGGTTGCTGGGCAGGGGCAGCAGAGGGAACACAGCAAGGAATGCCGTGAGTGCTAAGGGGGCCAAGGCTTGCCCAGGCGAGTTCTGGGGCCCAGCAATCAGGCCATGGGGGGATGGGATGTGCTGTCATAGGGCTGGCTAGCAATCGGGAGGCTGGCAGTGTGAGATTACTGCATGTGCACCGATCCCGGCACTGACAGATCAGCGCATGCGCAGTGGCTTGCTCAATTGCCAGTCTCTCCAGTGGGATTAAGCCCCCGCCTCCTGGATTTCCCGCGTGATTCGCTCTAGGGCATCCTGCAGTACACAGAGTCTGGGAGATTCACTTTGAAACTCCTGCTGGAAAAACCAGGGGATTTACTCCAGTTTTTATCAAATTTCACACTTAAAATTGTTTTGTAAGAATCATTCCGGTTACATTTAATTCCTCCAAGGAATTAATTTTCCTCAAAGAATGGCAGTGTGAAGTGGTGCTTTCACTGAGTTAGAAATGCTTTGGGCCACAATTCCATCATGGTAGATTGTGGGATTTGAATTAAAAGTCTCATGAGCATGAAACCATTGTCAATTGTCATAAAACCCTATCTGATTCGCTAATGTCTTCCCTTTACCTAGAACTTGCCTACATGTGACTCTGAAATGGCCCAGCAAGCTATTCATTTGTACCAAATTACTAAAAAGGCTAAAAGGAATGACCCTGGCATTGGAAATGACAAACCCAGCCCTGTCAATCCTACAAAGTCCATATTGCATTGACTAAAAACTGAACTGGACTCGCCATATAAATGCTGTGGCTGCAACAGCAGCTCAGAGACAAGGAATCCTGCAGCGAGTAACTCATCTCCTGACTACCCAAAGCCTGTCCACCATCAACAAGGCGCAAATCAAGAGTTTCATGGAATGTCCTTCACTTTCCTGGATGGATGCAGTTCCATTCAAGAAGCTTGACACCATCCAGGCTAGATGGTTGGCACCCTATCCTCAAATATTCATGTCCACCACTGAAAGACAGTGGCAGCAATGTGCGCCATTTACAAAATATCCTGCAGCAATATACCAAGGAACACCTTCCAAATCATAACCACTACCATCTAGAAGGTCAAAGGCAGCACACGCATGTGAGGTCCTCCAAACCGCACCATCCTATCTTGGAAATATATCGCCGTTCCTTTACTGTGTCAGAGTCAGAACCTTGCAGCTCCCTCCCTAACAGTATAATATGTGTGTCTACACCACGTGGACTGCAGCGATTTAAGAAGGCAGCACACCACCATCTTCCCCAATGGCAATTAGGGATGGATAATGATGCTGACCCAAATTCCATTCAATGAATTAAAATCAAAAACAATATATAAGGACCAAGAGGTCATTGTTGCACTAAAAACATTATTGTACCAAAGCAATAAAGCATCATTCTACAGCATGTGGTGAAACCTGAGAAATAAATGCAAGGTCAGCTCCAGTCCAGCAGTTGTGTCTAAAAGTGTGGTTATTTTAACAGAGTTTAAATAAGCCAACTCTCAATCCATATAAACTCTTAATCATAATCCATATTGGTTTGTGTTTGAAAAAAAGTACCTACTCATGATTTTTGCACCAATTCTCTTGACTTTAAGTGTTTGTCCCCTGGTTTATGAGACAATGGGGCTGACCTGTTTGTCATTTATTTAAATATCAGACTGCACTACTGACTTCCTACCAGAAGATGTCAGTGTCATACGTGCAGTTCAGTCCTTCTGTAACTTCCCACCAGGACATATGGAAACACCACCCTCCCCACTACTTCTCAGGTGATCCTGTTGCGTCCACATTGATCCTTCCCCCTTTCAATCTGCAGGGGAAAAAAAGGGAAGGCCTCTGACTCTTTGCTCTCTCTGATCATCTGACTGAATTATTGCCCTGCCTCTTGCCACTCAGTGTGCATACCCAATCAGAGTATCTCTTGCCTCCAACCTCAGATAACCTGGGGTACAACCAGATGGGATGTATCCCAGGTTACTGTGGGAGGTGAGGGAAGTGATTGCAGAGCCCCTGGCGATGTTCTTTGCATCGTCAATGGAGACGGGAAAGGTTCTGGACCACTGGAGGATTACGGACATTGTTCCTATTTTCAAGAGAGGGAACAGATAATAACCTGGAAAATTATCGACCGGTGAGTCTGACCTCAGTGGTTGGTGAGTTGATGGAAAGGATCCTGAGGGACAGGATTTATGAACATTTAGAGAAGTTTAGCTTGATCAGAAATAGTCAACTCAGCTTTGTCAAAGACAGGTCGTGCCTTACGAGCCTAGTGGAGTTCTTTGAAAATGTGACTGAACACATTGACGAAGGAAGAGAGGTGGATGTGGTTTACATGGATTTCAGCAAGGCAATTGATAAGGTCCCCCATGCAAGACTTCTTGAGAAGATGAGAGGGCATGGGATCCAAAGGGCTTTGGCTTTGTGGATCTAGAACTGGCTTGTGTGTAGAAGGCAGAGAGTAGTTGTGGATGGGTCTTTTTCTGCATGGAGGTCAGTCACCAGTGGAGTGGCCCAGGGATCTGTTCTAAGACCCTTGCTGTTTGTCATTTTTGTAAATGACCTGGATGAGGAAGTGGAAGGATGAGTTAGTAAGTTTGCTGATGGTACAAAGGTTGGTGATGTTGTGGGTAGTCTTGAGGGATGTCAGAAGTTGCAGCAAGACATAGATAGGATGCAAGACTGGGCGGAGAAGTGGCAGATGGACTTTAACGCAGATAAATAGTTCGTTGGTTACGGGTATAGTTCCGGAAGACTGGAGGATAGCGAATGTGGTCCCATTGTTCAAGAAGGGGAAGAGAGACTTTCCAGGGAATTACAAGCCAGTGAGTCTTACTTCGGTTGTGGGCAAAGTATTGGAGAGAATTATTAGGGATAGGATTTATAGTTATTTAGAGAGAAATGAATTGATTGGGGATAGTCAGCATGGTTTTGTGAAGGGTAGGTCGTGCCTTACTAACCTCATTGAGTTTTTTGAAAAAGTGACCAAAGAGGTGGATGGGGGTAAGGCGGTTGATGTGGTATATATGGACTTTAGTAAGGCGTTTGATAAGGTGGCCCATGGAAGACTTCTGCAGAAAATGCAGATGTATGGGATAGAGGGTGATTTAGCTAATTGGATTAGGAATTGGCTAGCAGATAGAAGACAGAGGGTGGTGATTGATGGGAGATATTCATCGTGGAGTTCGGTGACAAGTGGTGTACCTCAGGGGTCTGTTTTGGGGCCCCTGCTGTTTGTAATTTTTATAAATGATCTGGATGAGGGTATTGAAGGATGGATTAGTAAATTTGCGGATGACACTAAAGTCGGTGGAGTGGTAGATAGTGAAGAGGGGTGTTATAGTTTGCAGAGAGACTTGGACAAGTTGCAGAGCTGGGCCGAGAGGTGGCAAATGGAGTTTAATGTGGAAAAGTGTGAGGTAATGCACTTTGGCAGGAATAATAAATGTGTAGAGTATAGGGCTAATGGTAGGATTCTTAATAGTGTTGATGAACAGAGGGATCTTGGTGTATGTGTGCATAGATCCCTGAAAGTAGGCAGTCAAGTCGATAAGGTTGTTAAGAAGGCATACGGAGTCTTAGCTTTTATTGGTAGGGGGATTGAATTTCGGAGCCGCAACGTCATGTTGCAACTGTACAAAACTCTAGTGCGGCCGCACTTGGAGTATTGTGTGCAGTTCTGGTCCCCACATTATAAGAAAGATGTGGAGGCATTGGAGAGGGTACAGAGGAGGTTTACCAGGATGTTGCCTGGTATGGAAGGCAGGTCTTATGAAGAGAGGCTGAGGGATTTGAGGTTGTTTCGTTAGAAAGAAGGCGGCTAAGAGGAGACCTTATCGAAACATATAAGATGATTAGAGGTTTAGATAGGGTGGACAGTGATAGCCTTTTTCCTAGGATGGAGAAAGCTAGCAAGAGGGGACACAGCTTTAAATTAAGGGGTGATAGTTATAGGACGGATATCAGAGGTAGGTTCTTTACCCAGAGGGTGGTTAGGGAGTGGAATGCCCTGCCTGCGGCAGTTGTAGATGCGCCAAGTTTGGTGGTGTTTAAGAGGTTAATTGATAAGTTTATGGAAGAGAAGGGAATGGTTTAGTTTGGAGGGTCATTGCTTTTTTCATAATTGGTCGGCGCAACATTGAAGGCTGAAGGGCCTGTTTTGCACTGTAATGTTCTATGTTCTAAATGTGTAATGGTCCATTTTTGGCAGGACCAATGGCACGAAGGAGTATAATATCAAGGGTAGGAGTCTTAGCAGTGTTGAGGAACAGAAGGATCTTGGGGTCTGGGTCCATAGGACTCTTAAATCAGCCTTGCTGGTGAAGGATGTGGTCGAGAAGGCGTATGGTGTACTGGCCTTCATTAATCAAGGAATTGAGTTTATGAGTCAGGAGGTAATGTTGCAACTTTATAAGACCCTTGTCAGACCCCACTTGGAGTACTATGTGTAGTTCTCATTATAGGAAGCATGTGGAAACTATTGAGGGTGCAGAGGAGATTTACAAGGATGTTGCCTGGATTGGGGGGCATGCCTTATGAAGATAGGTTGAACGAGCTGGGTCTCTTCTCCCTGGAGAGACGAAAGTTGAGGTGACCTGATAGAAGTTTATATAATGTTGAGAGGAATAGATAGGGTGGATTCTCAGAGGCTATTTCCCAGAGCTGAAATGGTTGCTAAGAGAGGACACAGGTTTAAGGTGCTGGGCAGCAAGGACAGAGGAGATGTTAGAGGTAAGTTTTTTACTCAGAGAGTGATGAGCGAATAGAATCAGCTGCTGTCGGTGGTGAACTCGCTGGGGTCTTTTAAGAGACTTCTGGATGAGTATATGGGATTTAATGGGATTGGGAGTTACAGATAGTTCTATGGCCTAGTAGGTATGGGTGTGATTGGCGCAAAGGGCCTGTTTGTGCTATAGTGTTCTATGTTCTATAACAACTTGCCTAAGGTTGCCTTTACCTTGAAGAACATCTCAACTTGTTTGAGCGGCAAAAAGGAGGTAACGCGAATATTTTGCTTGGGTTAGTAAAAGTGAGCAAAAAGCTTGTTCACAAAAGCAGATTTTGAAGCTGGGAAAGTGGAGAGATT
The DNA here is from genome assembly GCA_024679065.1 of Sphyrna mokarran. Classification (NCBI taxonomy): domain Eukaryota; kingdom Metazoa; phylum Chordata; class Chondrichthyes; order Carcharhiniformes; family Carcharhinidae; genus Sphyrna; species Sphyrna mokarran. The sequence continues at coordinate 28,511,635 of JAGIQG010000009.1, forward strand.
TAGAATCAGATTCTTTAGAGAAAGAGCCTGTTGAGTCTGCCCTATTCCTGTAACCTTGCATATTTATTCCGCTAATTCTCCGAATCTAAGAGGCAATTTTGCAGAGATAATCCATGTAACATTCACATCCTTGAAGTGTGGGAAGCAACTGAAGCACCCGGAGGAAACCTATGCAGACACCAGGAGAATGTGCAAACTCCACATAGACAATGCCAGAATTGAACCTGAGTTTCTGGCACAATGAAGTGCCACTGTGCTACTCATTGATGGTCAATTGATGGTCACAGTGTCTGGTAGACAATGTCTTTATTAACAATTGTACCCCAGTTCACACAAATATTGTAAAAGTTTTAAGTGGGACCAAAAACCTGTTGAAGAATGAATCTGACCTCAGCAGAGTGTTTTGTCACCATCTTGTGGTGAGAGTCAGGTAGTACATCTATAACTCTGGCAATGACTTCCAGCTGGGACTGGCAGAGTGAATATTCTGATTTGTTAAACTCAATTAATGTGTAAAGTGAACGGAACTAATTTAAAAAAAAAAGTAGAAATATGTTGAGTCAGGTTGCTGCCAATTTAATGTCCCATCTTTCTGTTTACTTTGTTACGAGAAATGCTTTCCAGTTTGAAATTTATTGATTTAAAATTAATTCCTGACAATGCCTTTTAGCTGTCCATAAAATTTCCTTACGTAATACCGTAATATTTACAAACAAATGGATGTTCAGAGCTACTAGGCCATACTGTTTCAGGAAGTGCATTTAAAGAGATTAGTAATAATCTTGGTTAGCTCTGTTTTGAGATAATTACAGGTGGCACGGTGGCACACAGATTAGCAGTGCTGACTCATAGCACCAGGGACCTGGATTTGATTCCTGGCTTCAGTGTTTATCTGTACGGAGTTTGTACGTTCTCCCCATGTCTGTGCAGGTTTGCTCCCAGTGCTTTGGTTTCCTCCCACGGTCCAAAGGTTTGCAGGTTAGGATGATTAGCCATGCTAAATTGTCCTTTAGTGTTGGGGGGGAATAAATGCGTGAGGTTATAGGGATTAAATCAGGGTGGGATTGTGGTGGGTGCAGACTCAATGGACTGAATGGCCTCTTTCTGCAGTGTAGGGGTTCTGTGATTCTAATTGCTGACTGCATTTCCTTGTTATGTTATATGTCTTTCCTATTTGCATTGTATGGTTAAGACGCCTGGTATCGTGCTCCAGCATTGTCCCTTTCGGGTATGTCTGCGATATGGGAATAATGAGTTTCCTAAATGGATACTCAACATATTCTTTCGAAATAAGGACTGGAGGGATGCTGGGCAGCTAACATGTATAACAACAACAACCTACATTTACCTTACATAGCACCTTTAACAAGTGAAAATATCCCAAGGCATTTCACAAGAACATTATTATGTAAAATATGACACGGAACCACATTTAGAGATATGAGATCAAATGAACAAAAGTTTGGGGCCTGGGTAATGGAAGGGGTATAGGCTTCATTGGCTAGGCCAGCATTTATTGCACATCTATAATTGCCCTTGATAAGGTGGGGGTGAGTTGACTTCTTGAACCGGTGCAGTCCATGTGATGTAAATACACATACAGTGTTGTTAATGAGCGAGTTCCAGAATTTTGATCCAGTGACAGTGAAGGAATCATGATATATTTCCAAGTCAGGATGGTGAGTAGCTTGAAGACAAAATTGAAGGGTGGTGTTCCCATGTTTCTGCTGCCCTTGTCTTTCAGGTGGCAGAGAAAGTGGGTGGAATTTTATGGCTTCAGTCGTACCAAAACTATAAAATCCCACCCAAGGTCAACAGACCTTCCCATGATCCGTCCCTTGCATACTGCAATTCGCACGGGATGGTAAAATCTCTAGGGAGTCTTAGTTATTGCTGTAGTGCATCTTGTAGATAGTAGGATTCTCAGCCTCCTGCTCTTGTAGCCACAATATTGATATATCTGGTTCTGTAGAGCTTTTGGTCAATGGTAACCCCACCCCCAGGATATTGGGAAATTCAGCGATGACAATGCCATTGAATGTCAAGGTTCAGTTAGATTCTCTCTGATTGGAGATGGCCATAGTCTGGTGCTTGTGTGGCACAAATGTTACTTGCCAGTTATCAGCCGAAGCCTGAATATTATCTGGATTATGTTACATTTGTCCATGGACTAGTGCGATTTCTGAGGGACTTGTAGATGTGGCTGGAAAATGGTCCTCTGATCCTCTGAGACACATTGAAGGTTAGTGAGGAGAGAGGTGTTGGGCTATAGGAACGTAATAAAGCACAGGAGGCTGGTGATTGTTGGGAATTATGGAAGGCCAGCAACAGGAAGACGAGTGTTGGAAAGCTTGAGCCTTGATAAGTAAGGCGCAGGTAGAGATTTTGTCAAGAACGGGGGACTGTGACACAAATGCTGAGGTAGCATGATTCCTTTAAGGGGGCAATCGCTCAGGCCCACTTGATTGTGCTGAACAATATGGAGCATCAAGGCTGGAAACCGAGTCAATCAGGTACAAGAGTAGGTGTCCTAAGGTTGGGGAGAACCTTCAGCTGGAGCCAGAGAGAAGTGGAGAATAGTCGCATATTTAGTTGTGTTAAACCCTTGTTTGTAAATAACTATTTATCATTGGTATCATTGGTAAAAATCCTTTAATACTTTGTGCTACAATGGGTCACCTTCAGTTTATTAAAAGGTGATGAAGAGGATATTGATTTGAAGCTCAGCTCTGGGTTCCATGGAACTCTCAGGTTGAATCAAGGCTGATATAGGCTGAGCGAGCAGCCAGGGAGAGGGAGGAAAGGCTGCTGACATAGATGTGCTCAAAATGGTGCCTTCAATTTCCCAATGTTCAACGCTGACATTAAGCTGTGGGGGGAATGTGAATTTCCTGTATAGTTGGTTGTAAGACTGGATGTTGTCAGTATGTCTTTTGGAAGCTGCCCTTCTGCCTACGAATGAGCTCATGAGTGACTGTGTGTCAATGAGAATCATGGGTGAATCATTGAAGCAACCCATTGAAATCGATGAACATTAAGGGCTGCTTTCCTCCCCCTATCTCACAACCTTCTTTTGGAAACAAGTTTCTATCCTCTCTGGCTTTAAGGTAACATTGGATAACTCATTAACCCAATCCCTCCTCTTCAACCAAGCTAAGTGGCATCTTGACTCCGTGGTTGAGCTCTTGCCTTTAGGTTTGTACTTTCAAACCTTACCACAGTATTCAAGCACACGGTACTGGGGAATGCTGCAATGTCAGAAGTGCCACATTTTGGATGCAAAGCTGAACCGGTGACCTGTAGATGTGTTCAGGTTCATGTTAAAAAATTTTGTAACACTCTTCAAGAAGGAGAAGGAAACTCGTCTGGTGTGCTGGCCAATACTTATCCTCAACACCGTCAAAACATATGACTTGTTTGTTTATCTTACTGCCGTTTGTGGGCAATGCCTGCACAAGCTGGCTGCTTTGTTTGCTTACAAAATAACATTAAAAGTACTCAATCAACCTTGGGACATCTTGACGCCAAGTGAACAACTTAGATAATTGCCAGTTAGTAATATTTCATAACCATTAGTTCATTGGAGCCAGAATTTGTTCCCTTAGTGTAAAATTGTGTATCTGAGGTGTACGGCTGAGGCCAGTGGTGCACGACAGCATCAAGGCTAAAATCAGCGCAAAGCAAAGACTGGGTGGCTCGGGATGTAGTGGCTCAGAGAGAACACAATTTTATTTCAAATTCCTGAATGTTGTATGGGGAATGAACAACTAAGAGGCAGTTCTACAGTTCAGAGAATGCACTAAACTGAGAGGCCGCATAATGGATTTCAATTTTAATGCATGTGGCTTTGTGCACGATGCCAAGAGAAGGATTATAAGGTTAGACAAAGATATAACAGTGGTTAGACTGGTGCCTCACAGTGCCAGGGACCTGTGTTCGATTCCAGCCTTGGGAACGTGGAGTTTGCACATTCTCCCTGTGTCAGTATGGGGTTTCCTCCAGGTGCTTCCGTTTCCTCCCATAGTCTAAAGATGTGCAGGTTAAATTGATTGGTCCTGCTAAATTGCCCCTTAGTCACCAAAGATATACAGGTTAAGGGGATTAGTGGGGTAAGTACATGGGGGTGGGGACATAAGCCTGGGTGCAGACTCATCTCTTTCTGCACTGTAGGGATTCCATTCTATTCTATGGTATGCAGGAAGAGGAGATGGGTAAGAGTAATAAGATCTGGCCAACATTCTAGAATGTTGATCCACTGTGTCATTGGAGGGATGGACAGTTGACTCTTGGACCATCATTTGTAAATGGCTTTAATTCTATGATGTCATTAACTGCTCTGTATGAGTTCTACCTATTTAAACAATTACAGTTGCTGTGGTAATGGAATAGTAAGACATTAATTTAGGCATTAAAAGGCTAGATAAACAAATGTGGGAGAAATAACCAGAAGGTTATGTTGATGGAGAGGGGATCAAGGAGGCTCTTATGGAACATAAATGCTAGATTGGTTCCATTTCTGTGTTGTGAATCCTGTGTAATTGGCCTACAATTGAACAATCAGGATCATTTTTCTTCCAGTCGCCCAACTGACAGAACAACCTGTAAGTTCCTGAGAGTGTTGTTTAATACAGTAATCAGTGAATCAAAGAAGCCATTAATGTCACTTCCTTACTATTGTCATTGTTGACAGCTTTCAAAATATCTCCTCTTGTTGAGAGACAGCCTTCTACATATTACCCATACATTTTCTACTGCTAAGTTAACTGACAAGAATAACTAAAAGAACTAAATTAAGGATTTAAAAAAAGCCCAACAACTTTAATCTGGTGGGAACTGTGTAGGTGGCAATGGAGTGATTCCACTGCTTTTCTGATGTGTTTCTATTCTCATACCCCAAACCCCTATCTTTGATGTACCATCTGAATTCATGTTAGATTGGACAAATGTATGGTTCTGTGGGTACATGAATAGGGAAGGATATAAAGGGATACAGACTGAGTAAAGACGGAAGGTTTGTTTTTTAATTACAGCATGTGATCAGGACAGGATTGGAGGGTGAAAGGGCCTGTTCCTGTGCTATACTTTTTCTTATTTCTTAATTCTTAATAGTTGGCAGCTTGCTTTAAAACAGTGTCAATTCCATTTTAACTGGAAAATATTCCAGGAACACAGTCACCATCAAACTCAATAGCAAGACCTAGTGTGGGGCTGGAAGAAACCAAAGAAAGTATAAAAGTGATACTTTCCTAAGGAACCCTTCTGGTTGAGGGTAACAAGAGACCTTCTGTACCTCAGGAGGAGTCCTTCTGAGCTCCAACACCTCCAGCAAAAACTCATTCCTTATAATTCAGTTTATGTGAAACCATTCCTTTGTCCTCAAACTCCCAACACAATGTCTGCTCCTGGTCGCCAACCCTTGAGTTGCTGCTGTTGATTTTGAGCTGTAAATGGTGCTACAGTATTTGAATGAGGCCTGGAAGCTAAAATAACCAGGCTGCGTGTTGAATTATCCACAGGCGTTTCTTCCAGCCTAGGCCGCAGTTGCCCCATGTACCCCTAGGTTATAATTGACTCTTCAGTGCTAAAAACAATTTATTATACATCCTAAATTTCTAAAGAAATTTAATGAAGTCTAGATAGATGTTAAGGATTGCAAGGAACCCTTTTAATTCTTGAACAATTGAATAATACAGCACAGGAACAGACCCTTTGGCCCACAATGTTGTGCTAAACATGACACCAAATTTAACTAATCCCTTCTGCCTGTCCTTGGTCCATGTTCCTCTATTCCTTGCATATTCATTTGCTTATCTAAAAGCCCGTTAAACACACCTATCATATCTGCCTGCACCACCACCCCTGTTGGAGGAGTTTAGCCCTTCATGCAGCCTTGGTAGTAGTCTTGATAAGAACCTGATGTCTAGACGTACAAAGGACACTGGTTTATTTAAGAGCGTCTGAGGCCAAATAAATGTCAGCACGGTACATAGAACATTACAGCGCAGAACAGACCCTTCGGCCTTCGATGTTGCGCCGACCAATTAGGAAAAAGCAATGACCCTCTAACCTAAACCATTCCCTTTTCGTCCATAAACTTATCTACTAACCTCTTAAACGCCACCAAACTTGGCGCATCTACAACTGACGCAGGCAGGGCATTCCATACCCTTACCACCCTCTGGGTAAAGAACCTACCTCTGACATCCGTCCTATAACTACCACCCCTTAATTTAAAGCTATGTCCCCTCGTGCTAGCTTTCTCCATCCTAGGAAAAAGGCTATCACTGTCCACCCTATCTAAACCTCTAATCATCTTATATGTTTCAATAAGGTCTCCTCTTAGCCGCCTCCTTTCTAACGAAAACAACCTCAAATCCCTCAGCCTCTCTTCATAAGACATGCCCTCCATACCAGGCAACATCCTGGTAAACCTCCTCTGTACCCTCTCCAATGCCTCCACATCTTTCTTATAATGCGGGGACCAGAACTGTACACAATACTCCAAGTGCGGCCGCACTAGAGTTTTGTACAGTTGCAACATGACGTTGCGGCTCCGAAATTCAATCCCCCTACCAATAAAAGCTAAGACTCCATATGCCTTCTTAACAACCTTATCGACTTGATTGCCTACTTTCAGGGATCTATGCACATATACACCAAGATCCCTCTGTTCATCAACACTATTAAGAATCCTACCATTAGCCCTATACTCTACACGTTTGTTATTCCTGCCAAAGTGCATTACCTCACACTTTTCCACATTAAACTCCATTTGCCACCTCTCGGCCCAGCTCTGCAACTTGTCCAAGTCTCTCTGCAAACTATAACACCCCTCTTCACTATCTACCACTCCACCGACTTTGGTGTCATCCGCAAATTCACTAATCCATCCTTCAATACCCTCATCCAGATCATTTATAAAAATTACAAACAGCAGGGGCCCCAAAACAGACCCCTGAGGTACACCACTTGTCACCGAACTCCACGATGAATATCTCCCATCAACCACCACCCTCTGTCTTCTATCTGCTAGCCAATTCCTAATCCAATTAGCTAAATCACCCTCAATCCCATACATCTGCATTTTCTGCAGAAGCCTTCCATGGGCCACCTTATCGAACGCCTTACTAAAGTCCATATATACCACATCAACTGCCTTACCCCCATCCACCTCTTTGGTCACTTTTTCAAAAAACTCAATAAGGTTAGTAAGGCACGACCTACCCTTCACAAAACCATGCTGACTATCCCCAATCAATTCATTTCTCTCTAAATAACTATAAATCCTATCCCTAATAATTCTCTCCAATACTTTGTCCACAACAGAAGTAAGACTCACCGGCCTATAGTTCCCCGGAAAGTCTCTCTTCCCCTTCTTGAACAATGGGACCACATTCGCTATCCTCCAGTCTTCCGGCACTATACCCGTAATCAACGACGACCTGAAGATCAGAGCCAGAGGCTCTGCAATTGCCTCTCTCGCCTCCCAGAGAATCCTAGGGTAAATCCCGTCCAGCCCAGGGGACTTACTCTAACTTCAAACCCTCAAGATTATCTAGTACATCCTCCTTATCTACTTCAATACTTTCCAGTTTGCAACCCTGTACCCCAGTGTTCTCCACAACTACATTTACGTCTCCCTGCGTGAATACCGAAGAGAAATATTTGTTCAGTGCCTCTCCAATCTCTTCAGGCTCCACGCACAACTTCCCACTGCTGTCTATGACTGGCCCTAATCTTGCCCTAACCAATCTTCTATTCTTAACATATCTAAAGAAAGCTTTAGGATTCTCCTTGATCCTATCAGCCAAAGTCTTCTCGTGTCCCCTTTTAGCTCTCCTCAACTCACTCTTTAGCTCCCTCCTGGCTAATCTATAGCTATCCATTTTACTAACTGAGCCTTCAAGCCTCATCCTGACATAAGTTTTCCTTTTAACCAGCGAATTAACTTTTTTAGTACACCATGGTTCTCATACTCGACCATTTCCTCCTTGCCTGACAGGGACATACTTATCAAGGACTCGCAGTAGCTGCTCCTTGAATAAGCTCCACATTTCAGATGTTCCCAGTCCCTGTAGTTTCCTAGTCCAACCTATGCACCCTAATTCCCTCCTTATGGCCTCATAATTACCCTTCCCCCAGCTATAACTACTGCCCCCAGCTTCATGCCTATCCCTATCCATCACTAAGGTGAACGTAACCGAATTGTGGTCACTATCACCAAAATGTTCACCAACTTCCAAGCCTAACACCTGGTCTGGCTCATTGCCCAGCACCAAATCCAATGTAGCCTCACCTCTAGTTGGCCTATCTACATAGTGAGTCAAAAAACCTTCCTCCACACTTTGTACAAAAACTGACCCCTCTAACGTGCTAGAGCTATAGCTATTCCAATCAATATTAGTAAAGTTAAAGTCCCCCATAACAATTACCCTATTACTTTCACTCCTGACCAGAATTGACTTTGCAATCCTTTCCTCTACCTCTCTGGAACTTTTAGGAGGTCTATAAAAGACTCCCAACAGGGTGACCTCTCCTTTCCTGTTTCTAATCTCAGCCCATACTACCTCAACAGACAAGTCCTCATCAAACTTCTTCTCTGTCACTGTGATACAGTCTTTGACTAATAATGCCACTCCTCCCCCCTTCTACCTCCTTCTCTACTCTGACTGAAGCATTTGAACCCCGGAACCTGCAACAACCATTCCTGTCCCTGCTCTATCCATGTCTCTGAAATGGCCACAACATCGAAGTTCCAGGTACTGGTCCAAGCTGCAAGTTCCTCCACCTTATTGCGAATGCTTCTTGCATTAAAGTATACAATCCAGCCTTATCAGCCTGGCAAAGTTCTCCTTACTATTATCTGGGGCTTGTGCTAAAATTGGAGAGCTGTCTCACAGATCAATCAAGCAAAAGCCTGACATAGTCATACTCATGGAATCATACCTTACAGATAATGTCTCAGACACCACCACTGTCATTCCTGAGTATGTCCTATCCCATTGACAGGACAGACCAGGAGATGTGGCGAGTAAGATACATTTATGGGGGGGGACATTGTCCCTGGAATCCTCAACATTGACTCTGGACCCCATGAGCTCTCTTGACATCAGGTAAAACATGGACAGGATACCACCATCTGCTGGTTACCATCTGCTGTGCAGCCCCTTCCCTCCATTGTCAGCTAATGATCAAGTATCCCTTCATGTTGAAAAGCACTTGAAAGAACCACTGAAGGTAGCAATGGCATAGAATATCAATGTGGAGAATCTTCAGTGTCCATTACCAAGGGTACTTGGTAGCACCACTACTGATCAAGCTGACCAAGTCGAAAAAGACAAGGTTGCTATACTTAGTCTGTAGCACAAGGTGAAGGAATTGACAAGATAGAAAAATGTACTTGACTTCTTCTTCGACAATCTACTTGTCGAAGGTGCACCTTTCCATGATACTATAGGTAGGAGTGACCACTGCACGGTCCATTGAGGATGCCCTCCATATATTAATTGAGATAGATTTCCATCACCTTTAGCAGCTTAATGCTGGGAATCCATGAAGTGCTGTTGGACATCTGCTGTAGCAGAGTTGTATACGATCTGTAATCTCATGGCCTGGCAAACCCTCATTCTGCCATTACCGTTAACCAGGGATAAATCCTGGTTCAGTGGAAAATGAAGGAGGGCATGCCAGGAGCTGCATACCTAAAAATGTGTCAACCTCGTAAAGCTACAACATAGGACTAATTTGCATGCCAAAAAGCAGAAATGGCATGAGATAGCTGGAGCTAAGCAATTCCACACTCAACAGATCAAATCTAAACTCTGAAATCTGCCATATACAGTTGTGAATGGTGGTGGACAATTAAACAACCAACTGGTTGAGAAGGCTCCACAAATATCTCCATTCTTAATGATGGGTCAGTCTGGCACATTAGTGCAAACGATAAGACTGAAGCCAGTCTTAAGCCAATTCAATTCATTCCGTGTGATTTGAGGAAAAGGCTGAAGGCAGTGAATACTGCAAAAATCCTGGACCCTTTGCTCCTAGTCGACCTATTTTAATACAGCTACAACACCAACATGCACTTGGCAAAATGGAACATTTTCCAGAAATATCCTGTCCACAAAAGAGTCTACAAATTCAACCAAGCCAATTACACTCCATTCTTCTACTTCCGATCATCAACAAAGTGATGATTGGAAGGTATCATCAACAGCACAATCAGGTGGTCCATACACCACAATAGTCTGGATTCCACCAGGGCCATTCGGCTCCTGATCTCATTACAGCCTTGGTTCAAACATGGACAAAAGAGCTGAACTCAAGGCGTAGGATAAGAATGACTACCCTTGACATCAAGGTAGCATTTTACCAAGTATGGTATGAGGGAGCCTTAGAAAAATTGGGAATCTAGGAAAACTCTCCACTGGTTGGAGTCATGCGTAACACAAAGGAAGATGGCTATAGGTCGTATATTGTTGAGGTCAATTATCTCAGTTCTAGGGCATCACTGCAGGAGTTCCTCAGGATAGTGTCCTAGGCCCAACCATTTTCAGCTGCTTCATCAATAATCTTCCTTCCATTATGAAAGGATGTTCACTAATGATTGCATAACATTCAACGCCATTTGCAACTCCTCAAATGCTGAAGCAGATCATGTTTAAATGTAGCACGACCTGGACAATATTTAGACCTGGACTGATGAATAGCATGTAACATACAAACCGCACAAGTGCTGGGCAATGACAATCTCCAACAAGAGAAATTTTAATTATCTCACCTTGACTTTCGATGGTATTACCATTGCTGAATTCCCCACTATCAATATTCTAGACATTATTATTAACCAGAAACTGAATTGGACTAGGCATATAATATTGTGGTTACAAGAACAGGATGGAACTTGGAAATTCTGTGGAGTGTAACTCACTCCCTGACTCCCCAAAGTCTGTCCACTGCCTACAGGGCACAAGCTAGGAGTCTGGTGGAATATTCTCCACTTGCCTGGATGAGTGCTGCTCCATCAACACTCTAGAACCTCAACACCATCCAGGGCAAAGCAGGTTGCCTGTTTGGCACCCAATCCATCATCTTTAACATTCATTGCTTCCAACACCAGCATACAGTTGCAGCCATGTCTATCATCTACAAGATGTACTGCAGCAACTGAGCAAGGCTTCTTCGACAGCATCTTCCAAACCATGACCTCTACCACCAGGAGGGCCAAGGAACGCTACCATCTGCAAATTCCCCTCCAAGCCACACACCATCCTGACATCTAACTTTATCACCATTCCTTCACTGTCACTGGGTGAAAATCCTGGAACTCCTCTCTGAATAAAACTGTGGGTGTACCTGCACCACATGGATTACAACAGTTTAAGAATACATCTTAGCAGCACCTTCTCAATTAGAGATGGATAATAAACGCTGGTCTATTCAGTGATGCCCACATCCCATGAAATTATGAATAAAATAAAGGAAGGACATCTTCAAAAGCACTCTTAATTTGCCATCTATCAGCTACTGATTTTTGATTTACTTTCTATATAGAGTAAAGGATGTTTCCCTATATTAACCCTCAGTTTATTTAACATTAGTGATTTTCTTTGTCATAATTCTGTTTGATGACAGATTCCATTTGAGGACACATAATGTGATAACATTATATGTTTTTGAGGACACATAATTTGAAGGGCATTTCTCCTCTGCTACAAGTACATTATTGCTTGTTAATTCTGGTAGCTGGAGAATATGCATTGGACATTGTGTTGATTTTTTTTTTGTTCCAACTTGCAATCACTTCCTCAGTATTTCTCCCATGGGAGAGGTTTGTCATGTTTCTAGGAATCAGTGGGATAGAGACAGACAGTGACAGACATTCTGTATCTTCAACAACAAATTTGGCTGATCAAAATGTGAAATGGAAAGATCAGATCCTTCCAGCTCTGTAATGTAAAGCAGTCTGACCGAATGTTTGCACTTGGCCTGGAACAGTAACCATATCATGAGGATTACAACTCAGGTAAGTTGAGGCTTAATATTTCTGTTTTTGTCCTGCTTTCTATAGACCATAAGGTATAGGAGCAGAATTAAGGCCATTCAGCCCATCGAGTTTGCTCCACCAGCAGACTGATATGTTTCTCTACCTTATTCTCCTGCCTTTTCCTCATAACCTTTGAACCCTTACCAATCAAGATATGAAAGGATATATGAACAACACTGAGAACTAACTGCAATGAAGTTATCTTTGAAATTAATGTTTCTTAATTGATCTTTACTCAAATAATTTTGATTTAAAGAAAAAGGAAGCATTTTCTTAATATTTTGTTACACACCAAAACATTTGCTGCTCTCTTAGGATACAGTTTCATGCCCCGATCTCCTACAAACTGAATCATATATCTTTGTTCATTGTTGCTAAAATAGCATATCCTAGGTTCAAATAACGGTATTTTTATCATTCATTATTAGGATGTGGATGCTGCTGGCTATCCTTAATTGGCCTCAGTTGGTGGTGGTAATTTCAACTAATTTCTGTGTAGTGAATTCTGACCACTGTCTGGGTGAAAGAAATCTCTCCTTGTCTCCACCCCACATACTACATCCTTAGACTGTGAGCCCTAATTCTGAATACCCCCATCATCGGGAGCATCTTTCTTGCATCCACCCTGTCTAGTCCTTTTGGAATTTTATAAATTTCTATGAGATCCCCCTTTGTTCTTCTGAACTCCAGTAATTACAAACCTAATTGACCCAATTTATCTTCATACGTCAATCCTGCCACCCCAAGAAACAGTCTGGTAAGCTTCCCTGTTGAGCAAGAACACCCTTCCTCAGATAAGAACAAAACTGCATGCATCATCCCAATTTCATCCTTTTGTCTCCTGCATTTAGAATCACAGAATCCTATAGTGCAGGCGGAGGCCATTCAGCCCATCCAGCCTGCACCAACAACAATCACACCAAGCTCCTATCCCTATAACCCCACCCCCCCCCCTCCCATATTTACCTTAGCTAGTACTCATAACAATTTATCATGGTCAATCAACCTAACCCATACATTTTTGGACTGTGGGAGGAAACCGGATCACCCGGAGAAAACCGACGCAGACACGGGGAGAATGCGCAAACTCCACACAGACAGTGACCTGAAGCCGGAATTGAACCCGGGTGCCTAGCGCTGTGAGGCAGCAATGCTTACCACTGTGCCACCATTTTTGTGTTTTAGAATGGAAAAATCGAAAGTATTTGATTAATTTTCACAAGTTCTATGAGTTGCAATTTTGATTGGATTGGATATTGTTTAAGATGAAATAATGGGCAGGATTCTCTAGCCTCTTATGCTAATGGGACTCTGCCGTCCCACTGCAGTGAATGGAAATTTGGCTAAGCACCAAATTCTTCATCCTGTCTGGTAGCAGCAGTGAGGTGTGAATGACCGTCAAACTCCAGTCAATATGTTTGTTTTACATTGATTTTCATTTCCTATGTACACAATTTGACAGCGCACTTGGACAGTTCACATGGCAGTTCACATTGGCCGAAAGCCATTGCTATGTATACATGTCACTTCTCCTTTGTTTTATAGCAGAGAACAGGAATAGTAAGCAGCACAAATGATGTACAAATATGTAGCAACATAATCAGATCACAACCCTCAGTGGCTTAAATTCTGCTTCTTTACTAAATATTTCAAGATCTTTAACTTTATTCTTAGTTCATTTCTGGCTATTTACTCTCAAGCCTATAAGCATATTCACGCAAAGACAAAATATCTTCCTGGTAATTCCTCATAATGTTCCACACTCTGCCTTCTCTTGATCAATGACTCCCATGTGAAACTGAGAGGAAAGGTTTCAGGTCGCTTTCCTGGTCTGTGTTTTTGGTAATAAGTTTTTTTTCCTATTTCAGGTTTTACAAATTTATTAAAAACAAACTTCCGTCCCACCTAAAAGGAGGAATTGCTTTTAAATCATTTCACTCTGCCCTGATTCTATCAGATGACTCAAGATGTTTATGATGTAAAGATGCAGGCGTTGGATTGGGGTGGTAAGAACTCAGTAAGAATTTAGCAACAATTTAGTGTTGCTAAATTCTTATCAAGATGTTTAGGCAGCTTAATGATTACTGCTAATGCCAGCCCTACAACTACACAGAGCAATGACCAGCATCCTTTCAGTTCCTGGTTCAGTCAGTAAGAAGTCTCTCAACACCGGGTTAAAGTCCAACCAGTCCAACATCTCCACGTCATGACTGGTTCAGTTAGCCATTCTGTAACCAAGCCTCGGCCTAGAATTGTGGCGCTACAATAGTTTAGAAGTGCAACAGGGTGCTTAGAAACACCCTGCATGGTCTCAATGGATGATCAGCTGGGACAAAAACTTTTTGATTTGTGCTGACTTACCGTGTAAACTGGTTTACTTCTGTTTTCCCCGACAGTTATTGGAATCATCATCTCAACAATCTCTGAATTCTGTGGAGTATCTTGATTTGTCTGGGAACCATATTAGTAAGTTCGACTTTTCTTTCCAGATGAGGTTTGCTTTGTGCCGTTAACACTTTACTTCACCAGAAATCTTGGGGATATTTTAAATGTGTTGACCTTTTGCCAATGTTTTCACTGACTGATTTTGGCTCAAAGCTGTCAGTGGGTGGGAATGATTTTTCGCTGTGACTACCAAGAATCAATGCAACAGATTGTCTCCCCAACTGTATACTACGGTCTAGTGGTATTATTGACTGTTAATCCAGAAACTCAACTAATCATCTGGGGACCTTGAGTTCAAATCCCATCACAGTAAATGGTGGAATTTGAATTCAATAAAAAAATCTGGAATTAAGAATCAACTGATGATCATTAAACCATTATCAATTGTGAGAAAAATCCATCTAGTTCATTCATATCTCTTAGGGAAGGAAATCTGCTGTCCTTACCTGATCTGACCTACTTGTGACTCCAGATCCACAACAATGTAGTTAACTCTCAACTGCCCTCAGGTACCTAAGGATAGGCAATAAATACTGACCAACCAACGATGCCCGTGTCCCACAAATTAATTTTAAAAAAAGCTACTTCCCAGGACATTGGCAACATCCTGCTTAGAAATTTGATTATGTTATGAAATGCAATGAATTGACTAAGTAAGTTTATGACTGAATTCTCCTGTCCTCTGAAGCTGCATGAAAGGGTTGTGAAAGTACGTTGGATGACAGGTTAAATCTAAAAATAAATTAGGGATGTTAAACTTGGAACTCAAAAGTCAGACCAGAGAGTTTTGCAACTAAAGTAAAACTGCATGTGATATGATATTCCACATTTCTGAGGGCAAGGGGGTGAGGTCATGTAGGAGATACTGGGGCAGTTTTATCTTCCCGACCTGAGGGGGAGAGACAGTAATGTGAGAGCCGAAAAATCAGGTTCATACCCGCTTTCTCGCCTCTCGTGATCTCACCAGCATCGGATATCCAGCGAGGTCAGCCTTGTGCCCATTTCCAGCACTAGATTGAATAAATAATTTAAATTTAATTTTATTATATTTTGCGTGTATTTAGCGAGCCTGGGACACTATTGCCCGGGTTCACTTGTCTCTGTGGCCCCGCTGGAAAATGTTCTGTCCACCCAGAATCACAAATGGTCCACAGCAACAGGGACCAGATGTGATGGCCTTGCTGCTGGAAACAGAAGTCATTGAGGCCTCCTCCCGGAAAGTCAGGGGCAAGGGGGAGAACCCCTCTGCTCTTGACCTTGACTGTGTCAAATCTGAACTTTGACTTCCAATTCCACTTAATTGTTGGAATCACGACATTGATTGATTTCTCTTAATCAAAGACCCTCAACTCATATTGCTCTACCAATAAATTCTGTGGTAACCTTAGTGTTTAAACATGTTTTAGTTTTATTAAGCTTCATGTCAATTGCAAAGTCAGGGAAAATCAAGACAAAGTGATGAGGAGCCATGATACATGAGGGATGAAATGGAGAGAGTTCAGTGATAGTCAGAAGATCATTGGAAAAACCCATAAAAGTGATAATGAATAATAAGTTATCAGAGTTGTTGGAAAGAGACTCGTTGCATTCGTATTTGTAGTGAAAATTGGATAGGGACGCCATTAGTTTCGTGGAGATCATTTACTTGGAAGAGGAAAATTGACAAAGGGAGAGCACAACATGGACAAGTTGGGCTGAAGAGTCTGTTTCCATGCTGTAAACCTCTATGACTCTATAAGCAACCCCTTATAGTACAAATTCCTCTTACAGACCAAAGTGAAAGTCAGAAGGAAAATGAAATTCAGTAAAACAACTGTAAACCTTTCTGTTATTACAGAATTCACTGGTAGAGCTTAATAAGTTGCACATGGACAAGGAACCCTTTGCTCCCTAAGCCTAGGCATTGGCCTCCCAGTACTACCCCTTTTTACTGTTCCCTACAGGGTGCTGGAGAGTCAGTGTTAAGGGAACGGGTGGCTATAATTGCTGCTGCTGGGCCCTCTGTGGGTTACAGAGTGCCTGATCAGGAGAGTTCCCCCATGAACCAGTATGGAGACTGTCAGCTGGTATGGTGGCTTCTCCACCTGCTTAGAGTTCCCTTGTCACTTTACTAGTCACAACACTGGGATAAGATCTTTATGTGGCCCTTAATTAGCTTGTGGGCAGAAAGGCCGTCTTCAATCTTCCTTGTCCCTTATTGGATCAGAGATGGAAAAGCAATGGACACTCCATGTACCCCCTGCTGCCCCTCCCCCAACCTTCCCTCCTAATTCTTCAGCAACCTCCTCTGCCGTCCCACTCCAAACCCACTCCCAATTTAAATTCTTCCCTTTGTGTATGCTACAGGGTAGCACGATGGCACAGTGGTTAGCACCACTGCCTCATAGCAATAGGGACCTGGGTTTGATTCTGGCCTGGGGTGACTGTCTGTGTGGAGTTGGGTGGATTAACTATGGTAAATGTGCAGAGTTCCAGGCATAAGGAAGAGGGGAGGGCCTGGGTGGGATGCTGTTTCAGAGAGTCAGATCAGACTCAATGGATCGAATGGTCTCTTTCTGCACTGTAGGGATTCAATGATTCTAAAAAGCTCCTTCTATGAACGCATGTGAGTATGAAACAGAGGTGGAGGCTGTTATATATCTGAGAAACATCTAAGAACAATAGGGCAGTAATATTGGGTGATTTTTAACTATGCAAGAGGGACTCGAATAATGTTAGTAAACATGATAATAATGGAAAATGCATCCAGATTCCTAAATCACTCTGCTTCTTGTCGAGCAAGAAGTGTTGTTTGATTTAGCTGAGAAATAAATCTAGTGATTAAGATGAAAAGGGGGTGAAAATAAATTAAATTCCATGAGTAAATAGAGATTAAAACTAAACTGATACTTAAAAGGGATAAATATGATAAAGTTAGGGCTAATAATATAAAAAATAATTATGAGAAACATAACAAGAAGTCTCACAACACCAGGTCAAAATCTAACAGTTTTATGTGGTATCATGCGCTTTCATCCTTGGAGCAGCGCTCCGAAAGCTCATGATATCACATGAACCAGTTGGACTTTAACCTGGTGTTGTGAGACTTCTTATTCTGCCCACTCAGTCCAATGCCAACATTTCCACACTATGAAAAATGTATGTATGGAGTAGTCTTACTCTGCAGTTTTTAAGTTTATTCTTGGGCTGTTGGCATTACGATCAAGACCATCAGCTATGGCCCATCCCTAGTTGGCCTTGAGAAGGCGGTGGTGAGATCTGTTCTTAAAATGCTGTTGTCCATGAGCAGAAGATGCTCCTGCAATGCGGTTAGGTAGGAAATTCCAGAATTTTGACCCAGTGGAGCTGAAGAAGTGGTGATAAATATCCACATTAGGATGATGCGTGACTTTGAGGACAACATGAAGTTGATGAAATTCCCGTGCAGCTGCTAACCTTGTCCTTTTATGAGGTGGAGGTTGGAGATACAGGGAATGCAGTCGAGTTGTGATCGTGCATCTAGTTGATGGCATTTACTGCAGCCATGGTGCACTATGCTGAGAGGAATGGGTGTTTACAATGGCAGATGAGTTGTCAATCAAGTAGACTGCTCTGATGGTTGATGTCATGTTTCTTGAGTGCACATTGCCTCTGCACCAATCGAACCTGTATTACATCTGGTCTCAAGTTAACACTGGGTTCAAAATGTGGAAATCTTGTTCACTCCTGAGCATTCATTAAATGCTTATGTACAAAAGGGGCAAATAACAACTGTTCCCAATGAATACTTGTTTCCTTAATTTGCAACTGTTCTTCTTCGTAAATGGATTTGGCAAAAATTGCGTCAATCTGACTGAACACTGTCTTTTTTCAGATTTCATCGATGGATTAAATTGCTGTACCCATCTCCAGATCCTGATACTAGCAGACAATGGGATTGTAGAGGTGGAAAACCTGGAGTGTTGTCCCCAGCTTTGGAAAATTGATCTCAGCAATAATAAGGTGCGAGGCAAGGTAGCGTTTTACACAGATGGTTCACGCTTCAGACTTTAAGACAGCTAGAGAACTTCATTCGGAACAGTTCACAATCAAAATGAATGTATGAAATCTTGGAGAGATGCATTTCCTCATACTTGTAATTATTTTCCTCCTCCTGCATCTCATATCAGGCTGCACTTATTCAATGTGAATTTTTACAAGTCTCTGGCACTGCTGATTTCTAACTGGCTGCCAGGAGAACAATGGTCAAGGGATGACTACATCCCTTTGGAATAGTGCACGGCCAGGAACTAACCTTAACTTCAGTTATTAGTGTGACCACTATATATCCCCACTAAAGAAAAAAGTTGTTTTGTGTTTGAAACAGCTCCACATATAGTGCTCTTTACAAACTCAAAAGTTTGTGCAAAATGAAAAATTGACCCAATGCCCTATAACTATTTTGCAATCCATCTTGTACTTGACTTTGGTTTCTGTTTTATTAAATTGCTGTTCTGCATTCCCCAGAGTGTAAATCTCCTTCAGATATATAATGTAACAGTATTGCAGATGAGTAAAGGCAACTACAGAGGCATAAGTGAAGAGTTAGCCAGAACTAAGTTAGAGAGACTAGCAGGAAAAACGGTGGAACAACAACGGCAGGAGTTTCTAGAAGTAATTCGGGAGACACTGGAAAATTTCATCCCAATGATGAAGAAGCATACTAAGGGGAAGATGAGGTAACCATGGCTGATCAGGCAAGTCGATGACAGCGTAAAAGCACAAAAAAAACATACAATGTAGCAAAGATTATTGGGAAGCCAAGGGATTGGGAAGCCTTTAAAAACCAAAAGAGAAAAACTAGAAGTGAAATAAGGAGGGAGAAGCTGAAATATGAGAGTAAGCTAGCTCAGAATATAAATGAAGATTGCAAGAGGTTTTTTTTTAGATATATAAAGGGTAAGAAAGAGGCAAGAGTGAACATTGGACCACTGGAAAATGATGCTGGAGAAGTAGTAATGGTGGGGGGGCAAAGAAATGGCAGAGGAACTAAATAGGTACTTCGCGTCAGTCTTCAGGTTGGAAGACACTACTAATCTATCAACAATTCAAAGCAGTCGGGGCAGAAGTGAGTATAGTGGCCATTACAAAGGAGAAGGTGTGAGGGAAATTGAAAGGTCTGAAGGTGGATAAATCATCTGGACCAGCTAGACAATACCCCAGAGTTCTGAAGGAGATAGCTAAAGAGATTGTGGAGGCATTGGTAGTGATCTTTCGAGTATCACTAGAGTCAGGGAGGGTCCCAGAAGACTGGAAAGTTGCTGATGTAACATCCCTGTTTAAGAAGGGAGGGAATCAAAAGATGGGAAATTACAGGCCTGTGAGACTGACCTTGGTCATTGGTATCCAAACTGATACTGCTGTTTTTCAGGGGAATGGCCACAGGGTGTTTCTGCATTGTCCGTCCAGTCTTCTTACACTACCCGGTGGTCACCTATTCCTTTCATGCCTTGGAGTCTTAGCTTGCAGTGTGACCACCTCTCTATATGTGCTATCCACGATATTCAAGTTCATGAATGTTCCATTGTGTCCCCAGCTGCTGCTCCTGGGCTTCCAGGAATTGAGGCTGGAGACACTTTGTGCATACATGCTGGCCCAGGGCACTGGAAATGTTCTCGGCTTCCCACATGGAACATGAAGAGCACACCATGACTTTGAGCTCTTTTGCCATAACTTACTCCTTTAAGTTAAATCTTTTAATGCAGACACCTAATCAAGAGTATTGGCAGGCATTGATAAATTCAGTAGAAATATCTGTTTCAATGGCATTTTCAATAACCTTATCTTTTCTGTTTATAGGTGTTGACAGATCTGTACATTTATAGAATTTTCTGTTATGAAATAATTTGCAATTATCTTTTTTGATCATAAATTCAGATTAAGGGTTTGGATGGACTAAAACGATTTATTGCACTGGGAACATTAGACCTCTCTGGAAATCTTTTAACATGGAAGGAACTTCAGAAAATCCGACACATCCAGATATTGGACCTCCGGCTGCATGGGAACCCTGAGCTGCACAATGATGCACACTGTATGTACAATTCATCTGTGAAAGAAAAATGGTAATATAACTTCTGTGGATGAGATATTTGTATGAACAGTGTACATGTACGGGCATGAAATTTCACCAGGTTGCATTGAGGGGGAATCATAATTTGATGTGGAACCTGGATTGGAGTATTGAGACCAGTTTTAGGCCCCATATCTAAGGAAGGATATGCTGGCCTTGGAAAGGGTCCAGAGGAGGTTCACAAGAATGATCCCTAGAATGAAGAACTTGTTGTATGAGAAATGATTGAGGACCCTGGGTTTGCACTTGTTGGAGTTTAGAAGGATGAGGAAGGATCTTATTGAAACTGTGAGATCTGGATAGAGTGGACATAGAAAGGATATTTTCATTAGTAGGAAAATTATAACCAAAGGGCACAACCTCAAGCTAAAGGGACAATCCTTCAAAACAGAGATGAAGAGGAATTTCTTCAGCCAGAGAATGATGAATCTGTGAAACTCTTTGTCTTAGAAGACTGTGGAGGAAAGGTCATTGAGTGTCTTTAAGACAGAGATAGATAGGTTTTAAATTAATAAGGCAATCAGGAGTTATGGGGAAAACGCAGGAGAATGGGGATGAGAAAAATATTAGCCATGATTGAATGGTGGAGCAGACTCGATGGGCTAAGTGGCCTAATTCTGCTCTTGTGTCTTATGGTTTTATGGATTAATCAGTTTTTTTTTTACCCATGTTGTGAGTATGGTAGTCGGCAAAATAAATAGCTTCAGTTGTATGTCTAGGGAATGTCTGGGTTACCTTGGGAATTCCAACTTTGAGTGTGGGGGTGAAAAGAGAGACGTTGTCAAAAAGGACTCAAGTGTGAAAACAAATCACACTTAAAAATATCATCTAACCTTCTCCATTCTGCTAATTTTATCCCTGCTAATTTTGATGTTAAGAGTTTTACTTCAGCCTATATAAATAGAGAGAGCTGGTTATTGGTTTAGCAGGCATATGCTTGCAATATATGATACTGTAAATAAATAAAGATTGGCTCCAGTTCCATCCTTCACCAACTAGCTTTCAGGAATAGAATACTATGTGACTGGCCACAAAGTTTGATGTTAAACTTATTTCAGAATTATATTATTAACCAAAAATGATCTAGAAAATCATTGCAAAGTGATAAGATTTAAAAGTTAAAAACTGGGACTGTGGAATCAAAATAGGTAGCTCAGAAATTGCTGAATATGTTGGATTGAATGTGTTTGTGAACAGGAAAATATAATTTGATGGAGGTACATCTAATGTATTATGTACGAAAGCTGGAGATGCAAGTTAGGCTGGGGTGGACAAGATGAGATGTCACACGACGCTAGGTTATAGTCCAACAGGTTTATTTGGAATCGCAAGCTTTCGATGCACTGCTTCTTTTATCAGATGAAGTGGCAAAGGAGCTGGGTGCTGAAAGCTTGTGATTTCAAATAAACCTGTTGAATTATAACGTGGTGTCATGTGACCTTTCATAATATTAAAAAAAGTGACATTTATGCATTGAAGACAAAACCGGCCTCGAATTTACAATATGCTGCAAAGTCAATAGGTGGAATTCTCCCAAAAAAAATTCTAAGTGTCAAATTCACGGGAAAACTGGACTAATTCACGTTTTTTTTCAGTAGGAGTTTAGGCTAGAATCTGCCACATTCTGTGTAACTCAGAGGCCATCAGCATGAAGTTCATTGAATTTCAGAGGCCAGGCCTTATTCCTGTCCCCAAGGCTGAAACCAGCAGGATCATGTGCACATGCAGTGGGTCAGCCACCTTGTTTGCTGGCTTACTCAATTGCTGGCCAGCCCAGGACACACGCAATGCTGTATTCCCCAACCTCCCGCAGCCTGATCGCGTATCTCCCTCCCCCCTGAACATTCCCTGGCTCACCCTGACCCCACCCCCCATCTCAGGGCGCCCCAATCTGCAACCCCTATCCCAGTGACAATCCCCATGCAGTGCAGAGCCCCGGAGAGGCAGACCACACCCCCCCCCCTCCCAAACGCATATACCCCCCACCCTGCTGCATTCACTAGCCTCCTTCCTGCCCCTGTTGATCCCAATGGCAGAGTGGCAGCAAGACCCCTCCCCCACCCCCACCATAGGCCCCACCCCAAAGGCCCTGCCTCCATTAGTCCCCACCCTATTAGTCTCTGCCCCCTTGGCAGTGCCCAATTGGCAGTGCCAAGATGTTCCTTGGGCATGGGCAGTTTGCCTGTTGGGCAGTGCTGAGGGCACAGGCTGGCACTGCCAGGGTGCTGATGCCCAGGGGTACCATCATCACCCAACTGCCTTGGGTGGGGGGTCTCAATTGCCTCCCTTCACTCCAGCAGGGTTGCCCTAATAGTTCTCCAAGAGTGGAGAGCTACAGTAAACCCCACGAGAGTGAAGCTCTCTGATGGGGGTCAAAGAGGGTAGCAGGCCTGGAGAATCTAGTCCCCAGACTGCTCATTAATTTAAATTATATTGAAATAAAAATTTAAGTAACTTATTTGCCTTCCCACTGGTTTCCAGCACAGACCTGACAGCCCCAGTAATCCGGCACTGGGAAATGTGCTCACGACGGGAACGCGTGCGTGAACTGCACGCATGCCTGGCCACGCGATTCTCCCACCCCACTACGCTGGGAAAGGTGGGAGAATCAACCGCAACATGGTTAACCAACAAGAACAGATCTCAGCAAAGTCAATAAAATGTTAAACTAATACAAAAAACAAAATACACTGGATGCTGGAAATCTGAAATAATAACAGAAATGCCTGAAAATCTCAGTAGGCTAGGCAGCATGTGCAAAGAGAGAAACAGATAATGGGGGAGCTTTCCAAGTTCTGCAAGGGTGGACCTGAAGTTGGGACCAGAGGAAATTCAAATATATGAGCATTGCGCCTGTGGGCCAGTGCATTCCCATTTCAAGGCAATTTTCCCAGGAACAGATAGAACATAGATGGTAGCCAATTTGAATAATGAACCATCATATATGGCCTGACTGGGGGAACCCTGGCTACATTCACAGCAATACTGAGGGCCACGCCTGACAGATGTCTTTTGATTTGATTTGTTAGCGTCACATATGTGTACAGTGAAGAGTATTGTTTCCTGCACGTTATATAGACAAAACATACCATTCATTAGAATACATAGGGGAGAAGGAAAGAAGAGGGTGTGCAAGGATCATGAGGAGTTGGTTTTTAGATTCAGGAGGTAGTTAAGAAGGCAAATGGAATTTTGTCCTTCATTGCTAGAGGGATGGAGTTTAAAAACAGTGATGTTATGTTGCAGCTATATAAGGTGCTGATGAGGCCAGACTTGGAGCACTGTGTACAGTTTTGTCTCCTTACTTGAGAAAGGTTTTATTGGAATTGGAGAGGGTGCAGAGGAAATTCATTAGGTTGATTCCGGAGTTGAGAGGATTGGCTTATGAAGATAGACTGGGGCTATACTCACTGGAATTCAGGAGAATGAGGGGAGATCTTATAGAAACACATATGATTATGAAGGGAACAGATAAAATAGAAGCAGGGAAGTTGTTTCCACTGGCAAGTGAAACTAGAGCTAGGGGACGTGGCCTCAAAATAAGGGGAATCTGCCAGCATTTATTATTGTCCATCCCTATTTGCCCTGAGAGCCAACCAATTGCTATGGTTCTAGAGTCACATGTAGGCCACACCAAGTAAGGACAGCAGATTTCCTTATCTCAAGGACATTAGTGAACCAGATGGGTTTTTCCAACAATTGACAATGGATTCATCAGTAGATTATGAAGTTTTTTATTGAATTCAAATTCCACCATTTACCTCAGTGGGATTCAAACCCATGTCCTAGAACATTAGTTGAGTTTCTGAATTAATAGTCTAGTGATAATACCACTAGGCCATCACCTCCCCATTATGCTGGCTGCTTTTCTGAGACAGTGGGAAAGTGTCGATGGAGTCAACGGCTGGTTTGCGTGATGGACTGGGCTACATTCACAACCCTTTGTAGTTTCTTGTGGTCTTCGATAGAGCAGGAGCCATTCCAAGCTGTGACAGTGCTGTCATCAGCAACTTGAAAATGGAGTCGGAATATAATTTGGCCACACAGTCATAAGTATATAAGCAGGTAGTCTC
The DNA here is from genome assembly GCA_024679065.1 of Sphyrna mokarran. Taxonomy (NCBI): domain Eukaryota; kingdom Metazoa; phylum Chordata; class Chondrichthyes; order Carcharhiniformes; family Carcharhinidae; genus Sphyrna; species Sphyrna mokarran. Next base: position 28,536,290 of record JAGIQG010000009.1, read on the forward strand.
GGTGAGGCCTTCAAGATTCATCCCTTCCCCATACTAGAGCTGTAGACATCAGGGCTACATTCATAACCCTTTGTAGTTTCTCATGTTGTTGGTCAGAACAGGAAGCATACCAAGCTGTGATACATCCTGAAAGAATCCTTTCTATGTGCATCTGTAAAACTTGGTGAGAGTCGAAACAGACATGCCAAATTTTCTTAGCCTCTTGAAAAAGTAGGGGAGTTTACTTAATGATAGCATCTGCATGAAGGGACCAGGAAATCAGCGAGTCACCAAAGGCCATCCGCTGGTGGTGTGTGAAAGAAGGAGCTTGGATGATCAGCTTTTTGAATTTTATAAGAAAGCTGAAGAAATGAAAAAGATAAACCTCAAATACTTAAGGTAAATAATGTGAGTAGGCTCAGAAGGCATTGATGTAAATTAATAAAGGATAACTTTAGGATGAATGTTAGAAATTCATTAGACAAATTTCCATCAATGCATAGAGCAGACTTGCAAAGATGAGTAATAAAGACAAGTACTGTGGAATCTTTTAACAAACAACTGGATGCTGGAATGAAGGCCTTTTAGTGCTTATCTTCATGGATGAGTTAAGATGGGTGAATCTCCATTCTCATTTCTCATCAAGTTGTGTAAGAAACAGATTATTTTGTTTGTTGGCACTTATCAACACACATTTAATTTTCATTGATTCACACTTAAGCATCACTGCAAAGCAGAAACGTTTCATGTAATGCCAAAAAGGAGTATTTTTCTCAAACTGGTTAATAATTTCTGCTTGTAATTTCTTGAAAACGAAAGACTGCCATTTTAAACCATTTATAAGGAATCACCATTTTTGGAGAATTTTATAATTAATGCGTGGTCTTAAAATACCAGGACGAGAGGATACAAATTTGCAAAGTTGCCATTTTTACCATATCTTTCTTTTCAGATTGTGTCCATGTAATAGATTGTCTATTCAGTGCCTGGATGGTAGATGGACATTTTGTCACTTCCAAAGAGAGGCACTTGGTAGCCCAATTCTTTCTCGATTCTGCTCTATCAGGTCATCCAGTGGTATGTATTTTATAACATTTCTAGCCACCCTTTGTAGCAAAGTGATCCCTTGAATTTAAAAGAAACAAAATGGAAAGGTTCAGATGCTTGCTTTGCAGCATTTAGGTGAATGTGCTAATTGACCTCATTGCAATGAGCCTCAAAATCTCCACAAGATCCTGAAAATAGGAATCTAGGATAAGAGCTTCATTAGAAAGCCATTGTAGTTTTGAATAGTTTTGCCTGCCATATTTACATATAAGACAACATTCATGTCAATCATTATGTACACAGTGGCACAGTGGTTCGCACTGCTGCCTCACAGCACCGGGACCTGGTTCAGTTCCTGACTTGAGTCACTGTCTATGCAGAGTCTCCGTGTTCTCCTTGTGTCTGCATGTGTTGTCTTGGCTTCTCTGGTTTGCTGTCACGGTCTGAAAACTATATTGGTTAGGTGCATTGGCCATGCTAAATTCTCCCTCAGTGTAACCCGAATAGGCAATGGAGGCAGCTAAAGGATTTTCACAGTAACTTCAATACAGCACCCATAGGAATCGCAGTTGTAGGAGCAGCACCCACAACAGGAGCACCCACAGAAGCAGCACTCATAGGAGCAGCATCCCTAGGAATAGAGTCCCTAGGAGCAGCACCCGCAGCTTAATTTAATCTGCATGGTGACATTCCATCACTTCACTCGGCTTACAGTGAAAGTTGTATTTGTTATGACTTAGGTTAAATTCAGTTCTGAAATTATTTTAATGTTACAATCCCAGTTGATACTTCTGGATGGGAAGGTCCCAGAATAGAACTCTGGCTCATAAAACTGGTGCATTCCTAGTAGTACAATCATTTCAGACTATACTGTAAGTATATGCCATACGTTACTTGCCCCATTTTGAAAGTTTTGATACTTTAATGTCATTGTTTATGTGTTAATTTTTTTTTATTTGCAAATAGCGTAACAAGATGAATGCGAAGCTATTTACTCCAACCATTCAGAAGAATCTTTTCCAGACTTGTCCTTATGGCGAAAGGGTAAATGCAGTGGTACATATATAGTGAAATCAGTGAGTGTAATGAATGATGTTTAGAAAAGTGCCACATGTGGAATGCACTGTATACAACAAAGTCTTAATATAAATTTTTAATGTAAAAACTTTTCTGCTGCTAACCTTGTGGAGCTTTGTTGTTGTCCCAGATATTTTTATAATTGATTTAGAACATTATTTGACTTAATTTTAAGAAATGTTACAGAAAAATAACAGCTACCAAAAAAGTAATTGATGATTTAATCTAATTGTTCACTGTAAACTCTTGCTTTATTCATATTTATCTCCATAATAGTCACTGACTTCTCTTGATTCTCACCTTGTGCTGTGTAAGTGGATTACCAGTTTCGTTGATCTACTCCTGTTTGACTAGAGCATGGGCGTGGGGGGCGGGGTGGCGTTGGCACTGGGTGGAGAAAGGCTGCATTTCCTAACAAATGAGTTTACTGGAGGGAAACATTGCTGTGATTGATGGCAGTAAATTTCCAGTAAGTGACAGGCAAGGTTTCTCCAGAGTGAGAGCTCTGCAAAATGGACTATGTTGCCAATTTTTTTGTTCTAGCAGATTTGTAAGAAAGTGACAAAGGCTGAAATTGTATCTCGTTTTCATTTATGATGGGTACGTGTAAGAAAGAAGTAGTCTATGGTGAAGGAGGCATGGTGGCATTGTGGTTAGCACTGCTGCCTCAGAACCAGGAACCCAGGTTCAATTCCAGTCTTGGGTGACTGTCTGTGTGGAGCTTGACCATACTCCCCCGTGGCTGCGTGGGTTTTCTCCAAGTGCTCCAGTTTCTCCCTCAGTCCAAAGATTTGCCCTGGTAAATTGCCCCCCCCACAGTTTCCAAGATGTGTAAGTTAGGTGGATTAGCCATGTTGAATGTGTGTGGGGTTATGGGGATGGGATGGGGTGCTGGGCCTGGGTAAGATACTCTGTCAGAGAGTCGGTGCAGACTTGATGGGCTGAAAGGCTTACTTCGGCACTGTAGGAATTCTATGATTGATTATGATAATGAGGATAATGGAATGACAAGATGCAATCAACAATTTTAGCACAAATATAAAATTATTCTATATAGATATAGACTAAGGAGGCTAGGAGGGGATATGAAAGAATCCTCCCACAGTCTAAAGGTGTGTGGATTAGGTGGATTGAACAGGGTCCCTTAGTGTCAGGGGGCTAGTAGAGTAAATACATGGGGTTATGGTGGTGGGCCGTTGTTGGGATTGTGGTCAGTGCAGACTTGATGGGCCGAATGGCCTGCTTCTGCACTATATGATTCTATGAATACTGTAGACCAACATAAAGGGAAGTAGGAAAGGCTCTTTTCAGTGTATAAGAATTACAAGAGTCGACAAAGATGCCTTGAAGTTCCTTTGGATATGAATGAAAGAATTAGTACTTGACAGTGAGAGAATTTCCATCTTTTTTAAGTTCCAAGATGTTCTCCTTTTCCCATTCAAAAGATAAAATCATTCACTGGGAGCACTGAATACCTCCTTTCAGTAGTCTCCTTTTACCTGTAGGTAGGCTATCATATCTCTTGGGTACTTCTGGCTGTTTGTTGTCATGGTAATAATTATCCCATATTTCAGTCTCAATGTTCTGCTCTTTCTTATAATTTTGAAAGACATTACCTGATCTTTATGCCTCTTTTTGACAGACTCTCCACTTAATGAAACAATTTCCTTTGAATGAACCATTAAATTCAGGTACCGCACCCTTTTTAATCTTACATATTCATTGTTTTGAAGGTTTAAAAATATTTTGTACCTTTGATTCATTTCTTCCCCATGTTCTCCAACGAATGCCTTGTGCAAAAGGATGACTATCCCAAAGATGCACCCTTGCTTCCAAATAATCCTTTTTTTTTAAAGAATAGAGAAAATACTTTTACCCACATGATGTTATTTAGTTCCTTTTTCTTTCAGATTCCAGAAGTGACCCCTGCAGCATCTCTGTCAATGCGGACTCTTCACTTGCTCAAAATATTTTCCTGTTGATTCTTTCATCCTAAACAATGTTCTGGCTTCCACCTCTTTCAGCCTAAAAAGTCACCAGCTAATTTTTCCACTCCTATTTCCATTATTGACTGGTAGGATCATAGAATCATAGAATCCCTATAGTGCAGAAGGAGGCCATTCAGCCCATCAAGTCTGCATCAACTACAATTTGACTCAGGCCCCATTCCATAACCCCGTGCATTTGCCTTCTTAATTCCCTTGACACTAAGGGGCAATTTAGACAAGTGCACTTAATCAGCATATCTTTTGGACTGTGGGAGGAAACTGGGGAGAACGTGCAAACTCCACACAGTCGGTGACCCAAGCTGGGAGTCAAACCTGGATTCCTGGCGCTGTGAGGCCTTATTAATTCCCCTAACTCTAAGAGGCAATTTAATATGGCCAATCCACCTAACCCACACATTTTTTGTTTGTGGGGGGAAACAGGAGAACCCAGCGGAAACCCACACAAATACAGGGAGAATGTGCAAATGCCATACAATCGGTGACCCAAGCTGGGAATTGAACCCAGGTTCCTGATGCTTGAGGCAGCACTGCTAATCATTGTGTCACCGTGTTGTCCTTCTGATTCCCATATAAGTTTTCAAAATGGATCGTTTGCATACTTAAGGATTCAGAGATCAGCCCTTTGACCTTTTGACTAAGATCAAGCCTACGATGGGGTGCAAAGCCTTATTTTGTGAGTTTGGATTTTGTTTGTCCCTCTCGAGAGGACCATGAACTAGATTCAACTAAATTTTGAATTTAGTTTTGGAGAATGCAAGGAATGGATTTAGGTTTGCCTGGTCCAACCTAAACAGTGATTTTGTAACTGTAAGGATAGAGTAAAAAACTGTTTTGAAAAATTACAGGCGTGATAATGATAAACATTTAGTAATGGTTTCTACTAGAGAATTGAGGATAAATTTCTGAAAGAATTGTTCAGTTCAGAACTTATCTCTCTTTTATAATGTTTCCAATTTTATGACTGGTGTAAAAGATCCTCTGTTTTATTCAATCTTCTGAAGTTTTGTGCGTTGTTGAATTAACTGTATGCCCCACTGTCAGTCAGTACATGCCAGAAGTTAGTTTGCAACGTATCATTATAACCTGCCCTGAAACTTGTCAACAGTTGCATAAAGTACTTCCTGTTGTAAAATTGTGCATGTTACCACACAGTATGGGGGCAGCACGGTGGTTAGCACTCTCAGCATTAGGGATCGGAGTTCGATTCCATCCTTGGGTGACTGTCTGAGTAGTGTCTGCAATTCTCCCTGTTTCTCCTGGGCTTCCTCCAGGTGCTGTGGTTTCCTCCCACAGTCCAAAAAGTGTGCGGCTTGGGTGGATTGGTCTTGCTAAATTGACCATTAGTATCAGGAGAATTAGCAGAGTAAATTATGTACATAGAACATTACAGCGCAGTACAGGCCCTTCGGCCCTTGATGAGGGTAGGACCTGGTTAGGTTTGCTGTCAGTGCAGGTTTGATGGGGCTGAATAGTCATCTTATGCACTGTAGGGATTTTCTGATTCTAAATGATTCATGCATAGTAAATATGCAGCTATTGCAATTTGTTATTTTTGACTACAAAACATAATTTAAGGCTCTACATTTTAATCTGCACACAATGCAGACATGGAACTGGAATACTGGACTACTGGGTAATAAGGAAATAGATCAAATTTAGTGCATTTATAAATCGCCTTTCCCTTGCAAAAGACTTTCCATTTAAGCTCTGCATATTTGGAAACCCATTCAGCAAATATGAGCTATCGGGTCTTTCAGCTAGTAGGAAACCAGAAATCAGGTCATCTATCCATGTTTTGTTGCGTACATAGCAGTATCTGCATAGAAGAAAATTTAATGGCTTAGCTGTCACCCAGTTGGTATCTAGAAAAGAACGTAAAAATATACATGGAGCATTTGTGTGACAGGTAAAGCTAGCAGTGCACATTGTTACTATGTAGGAGCAACACAAGTGTTGTTCTACGTTAACCAGATGCTGCCATCAAGCCAAAAAAACTTCCTGCTATCACACAGATAAGTAATGTGATATGTGAATTTCAGTGCCAGGGTAAGGCCCGGTATGTAGACTGTAACATCCCAATGATTGGCAAAGTTTATCAAACATCACATCCCCTTAGCTGTTCGCAAAGGCAGAGCACTGCGGCTAATTCTTACAAAATCATGAGGCAAAATTCTCTGGGCTCTCTGTGTGCTTCTCAGTGGTGGAATGTGGTCCACCATTGTCTGACGGTGGGATCTTCTGCTCCTAACACAGGCAATGGGATTTTCCATTGAATCCACCCACACTGCCCGGAAACCTGGGTGCATCATTAGTGGGAGTGGTAACTCCCACCAGCATGAAGAGCCAGGACATCTCTCCTTAGTATTCAACATTAAATGTGATGTCACGACTGAAGAACACCTATTAAGCAATCCTGATTGTGCTGACATTTAAGGTGAAGATTTAAAATGATCAGTTGGCTCTAGGTGTGGCTGACTTCATGTGCTAGAGGCCACATGTATTCACACACAGGGCCCTTTCCTTTGCAGACAAAAGGAGCATGTCTATGCATTACGCCTTTTCCAATTAAATAAATATTTGGGGGAGGGGGTTAGTCATTCCCTGGTTCATTCCTTATGGCAGTGCCTCAACCAATCAGAGTTGACCTGCCTGGGTTGAAGTTGAAGCAAAATTATGTTAAGAACCATATAACTGTTCTCTTCTGCATTCTCCATGGCAACACTTCTATAAATCAGAATCCAACCAATCAATATTCTTTCTTATGCAGTATAAATTGGTGTTCCCTTTAGTGTGGGTTTAAATTGCATAGCTGTTCTGATGAGTGCAAGATGAAAAGCTTTGATAGCATGTCTCTTTTTTCAGCAATACTTAATTGCTTCCAAAGGGACCACCTATAAGTTTGCCACAGCCACGAGAAAATTCTCCTTTCCTCCATCTATTCTCAGAGGTAAACCTTCATTTACCCTTCCTTGACTGTGGATGTTTCTGTCCCTTATTTTGGATCTTTTTCCAATGCTTTCAAACTAATCTACCCATTGTTTTCTTGGCACATTGCTCTCTAAAGGACCACTGTAGATTTTCCCATTAGTTTCAAACATTGGAATTGTCAGGCTTTCAAAGAACTGTTCTGCTGGTCAAGGAACAGTTAAAGAGCTACCCAGCTGACAAAACTGTCACATTTGTCTGGAAAATGTCACAGCTGTCCAGGAAGTGTCAAAACTGACAAAGAACTGTCTGAGAATACTAGCTGAGTTGGCATGAAAGTGGTAAAGAAAAAGCCTGGTGACTGGCAGGCATGACTTGGCATGAGTTGGCACGCATTTGGCCTTATAGACATGGGATTGGGTAAAGGGATATGAAATTAACATAGGAGATGTGGGATAATGGGGATGGATGGAGGGGCATGGGTTGACATGGTGTGCGAGGTAGCATTAGTTGGCATAAATGGGACATGGAGTGTGTGCAAGTTGAGGGATGGAGTGATTGTTCTTATTATTTTATATTTATTTAAATAGTACACAGTGCCAGAACTTAGAGACAGGCCCTGTGCACAGCCCATTTCTACACCCAGCAGTCACCATACTCATTCTGAGGTCACACATGACAACTCCTATGTCAGCCCCCAGCATTATATTGATGATTAAAATTAGAAACATCACAGATCCTATGGAAGATGTGATGATAATATCCCTGCATATTCCCACTTTCTTTGTAAAAATGGCACAGGCTTGATGCAAAAAGAAAATAATTTCACCTGATAAATTTATATGCATCAACCTGAGCGACAGCACAGCTAAGTGCATTGAAGTGCACTTTCTTATATTCCTACTTCCTAAAGTGTTAACAATACATTCAATTTATTAAAAATGATCATGAATACAGCTGCCAAGTGCCTCCTACAGAAGCATAGTCCTTCCAAGGTCTGGGCCTCAGTAGGATATGCAACCAACTGAAGAGTCAGAAAATCGGTTTCATTTCCAATGATTTTTAATCTGCACTCGTAAAGACTCTTCTCGGAATTTTCAATATTCTTTTGAATAAAGAATAAAGAAGAACAAAGAATTATATAGCACAGGAACAGGCCCTTTGGCTCACCAAGCCTGCACTGATACTCAGTTTCTATCCCTTTGTTCACTTCCCATTCATGTGAAATAAACACTGAATGTTGCTAATGTGCCTGCTTCCACCACTTCCACTAGCAGTGCGTTCCAGGCACCCAACACTCTTTGTTGGACATGTGGCTGGTTCCAATGCTGCTATCAGAAGTAAAATAATAAGATACTCCAGTGACAAAACTTTAGAGGAATGAATATGTCGGGTAGAAAATAGAAGCAGGCGTAGACTATTCGGCCCATCGAGCCTGTTCTGCCATTCATTATGATCATGGCTGATCATCAAAATCAATATTCTGATCCGACATTCCCCTCATATTCCTTGATCCCCAAAAGCTATGTAAAATTTCTTCTTGAAATTACACAATGTTTTGTCCTCAACAACTTTCTGTGGTTAGGTGCATTCCACAAATTCACCATTCTCCGGGTGAAGAAATTTCTTCTCACCTCAGTCCTAAGTCTTATCCCTTATCCTCAAACTATGACCCCTAGTTCTGAATTCCCCCACCATTGGGAATGTTCTTTCTGAATCTGCTCCGTGCAATCCTGTTAGAATTTTGTATGTTTCCATGCGATCCCCTCTCACTTGTTTAAACTCCAATGAATATAACCCTAACTGATTTAGTCTCTCCTCATATGACAGACGTGTCATCCCAGGAATCAGCCTGCTAAAACTTTGCTGTACTCCCTCTACAACAAGGATATCCTTCCTCAGATAGAACTTCACACAATACTCCAAGTGTGGCCTCACTAACACCCTATATAATTGCAGCAAAAGGTACTATTGCTTTTTGGATAAAAGCAAATTACTGTGGATACTGGAATCTGAATCTGAATCAAAGCTTTGACAAAGGGTCAGCTGGAATTGAAATGTCAGCTCTTTTCTCTCCTTACAGATTTTGCCAGACCTGCTGAGATTTTCCAGCATTTTCTCTTGTGGTTACATTATTGCTTTGGCTGTTCTGGATTCAAATACTCATCTCTTTAACTTTTGGCTCATCAAATATTGAAGGAATTCTTTAAGGAAACCTTGAGGAATTCCAGACTGACAACAGTACTATATCAAAGATAAAGAAATGTTTCCATATTTGGGCAAACTTAGCCAAATTAACTAATTTTATTCTCTTTATAGATTCAGACCAGCGGCGAATAAAGTACCTGGCCTACAACTTACAGACAGATCTTACAATAGGAATGAAGTATACTAGCAGGTCATGTATTGTTAAAAGTAGATATTTGCACTAGGACGACATGGCCTATTTGGATAGAAATCGTTCCTTACTGCTGGGACCTGAATTTGAATTCAGTGAAGGTGGTTGATAGAAAATCTACATTATGAAAGGTGCCAGATGTGTAACGAATTTGAAGCAATCCCATCTCTGTTTCTGAAGGCCTGATAGAGGCTTACAACATTATGACAGGCTTAGATAGAGTGGATAGTCAGAGTCTTTTCCTCATAGTCAAAGGGCCAATTACTTGGGGGGCATAGGTTGAGAATGAGTGGGGTAAAGTTTAAATGAGATGTAAGGGACAAGTTTTTCACATACAGAGTGGTGAATGCCTGGAACGCGCTGCCGGAGGAGGTGGTGAAAGCAGATTCTATAAAATGTTCAAGAGGCATCTAGATAGATACATGAATTGGCAGGGAACTGGGGATATGGACCACAAAGAGGCAAGAGAATATTAGATTAGAGAGGCACATATGTTGCCTCAGACTTGGTGGGCTGAAGGGCCTGTTCCTATTGCTGTACTTTGTTCTTTGTCTTAGAATAAATTTGCCCTTTCTCTGATGTTGCCTATGTTTAACTTGATGGTCTTACTCAGAGAGGCCATTCTGTTATGTTGGTGCATTCTGCTAAAATTTAAGAGTTTTCAAACTTCTTGGGACACTGTACAGAAAGGTAATTTCTATAGCTGGTTTTTGAAGTGATCCAATCTGTTTTAGAAGGGAAAAATAGGGCGATATTTTGTTCGTTACCAATGATTGTTTAACCTTAATAAACATAAAATCACACTGACAGTTTTTCCATTTTACTGCCCAGCTGGGGCTTGTCTGACGTAAATATTTACCATTCACAATGTAAACCTTTAATATTGGAGAGACGTCAGGTTTCTTAGAGTCATAGAATCCCTACAGTGCAGATGGAGGCCATTCAGCCCATTGAGTCTGCACCGACTCTCCAATAGACCATTTCACTCTTGCCTATCCCTGTAACCCCATGTATTTATCCTTCTAAGTCCCCTAATTTATATATCCTGGGACACTAAGGGCAACTTAGCACGGCCAATTCATCTAACCCGCACATCTTTGAACTGTGGGAAGGAACTGGAGCATTTGCAGGAAACCCGTGCAGACATGGGCAGAATGTGCAAACTGCACACAGACAGTGACCCAAGGCTGGAATTGAACTTGGGTCCCTGGCGCTGTGAGATGGCAGTATTAACCACTGTGTCACCATGCTGCACCTTTAAAAGACCGACCAAAAAGAAGGAAGAAAAGTTGAGCATCTATTTATGTGTCAGCAAAGTGAGACTGGACAATCTATCCAAGCATGTAATTAATGTTTGACATTTTAATTAAATACTGTCACAAAAAAGATCTCGGGTACCCAGGTTAGGTTGGTATTAAGGTTATCAGAATAAAAATGGATGCAGTACTTACATTGTGCCACTAGACGTCGCCTGCCCACTTAGTAAGTACAATGCACAGTCTTTTTGTATCTACAAAGCATTTTAAATATATAGAAGGAAAACATCATTAGTGAACTTGTTTGATTCCCTGAGCACAAAATTACAATCTTAAATATGACTTAAATGGAATCATAAATCATGAATCCCAAACCCACCCACTTCTATCATGAATTTATGTTTCAATATTGACTACAACCAAGTAAATTTGCAGGTGGTACAGTAGCACAGTAGTTAGCACTGTTGCCTCACAGCAGCAGGGACCTGGTTTTGATTCCCAACTTGGGTCGCTGTCTGTGCAGAGTCTGCACACTCTCCCCATGTCTGCACGGGCTCTGGGTGCTCCGGTTTCCTCCCACCGAAAAGATGTGCTGGTTAGGTGCATTGGCCATGCTAAATTCTCCCTCAGTGTACCCAAACAGGCACTGAAGTGTGGCGACTATGGGATTTTCATAGTAACTTCATTGCAGTGTTAACGTAAGCCTACTTGTGACACTAATAAATACGCTTTAACCTCAAATTGATACGAGACAAGCACGATGTGCTCTAAAGCATGAAAAGGAAGGACCACCCTTCCCCAAATGTATGCTGCAACTTCTTATAAAATGTGACTGAATTCTCTCAAAGTAACAAAATAAGGAATCAATCATCACTGTTATTTATTGAAGTAAAATATGAATATAATGTTTGGTTTTCAGTGTTTGTTTAAGCAGCTAGTGTGAGGAACAAACAATGTTAAAAAACAAATCTGGGAAGAAGACCAAGAACACCCTGTGAGGTCTGAGATTGTGAATAAATAGCACTAACAACGAAAGTGCTTTGGTCAAAACCAAAATCATAATTTTGATTCTTAACTTCTAAATTTACACGTTGCTATGCGTGGCCATCTCCGCTGCAGCACTCAAACATTGTTGAGCCTTTAAAGTCTGGGGGAAAATCTCTGCTTCTGACTGTGGCTAAAGTTTCACTCGTGGCCCAGAGTTCTGTCACAGCAGAAACAAAAGCAGGCCTTGGCCCTTTGTCAAGGACATGATTTATTTCTGGAGCCAGGAGCGTGTTTTGTAAAGCCTTCTATTCTGCGCCAACAATGCACAGCCACTGAATTTTAATAGTTTGGCTTGAAGACAGACATGTTTTCAAAAGGAGTGAGGCTTTGGGTCCCTCTGAATCCCAGCCTAGATGACTGACAGAGTTTATACAGGGGGATGACTAGCACACGGTCTGGTAGACCTTTTATTCTGCCTGAAAGAATATTTACAGAAAGTTTTGCAAGCTTGTTGAATTTTTTCTCTTTCTCCCCTCCCCACCCTGTGTTTAAGCCCTCTCCATAAATGGCTTTATTTTCTTTCATTGTCAATGTTTTCTTGACTGAGATTCAGACAGAAGGAAGATTACAGGTTTTTTGGGGGGATCCCGGTAGCAACTTAAACCAAATGTGTGTTGTTAAGGGGAGGACAGCAGTTTCCTGGAGACTCTTACCTAAAGCCTCTAAAATTTGAACTTCCCATTTGCAACCTCTTTGAGCTGTGGTGCGCTCTATTCCAAAGAATACATGGGGAGTTATTGCCATCAATACCCATATTCTAAATTAAGTAATTAAGGGAAGCTGGGTGGTATAGTGTGTCAGCACACCATTCTTTCAGCCCCAATATTTGAATTTTCATTCAACCCTGTCTATAGGATGAAAGTCTCTCCTTTCTTTGGCTGTTTTATATATTATGTAAAATGTTTTTGGGTAGTTCTCAACCCAGTTCTTGTGAGATGTAGATCCAATGCATATTTATGTATCACTTGGTACTAATTTGCACTAAAAATCTCACCTGGAGAGGCACCATGAGTGCCAAACGTGGGAACTGAAAATATCAGATTGATGCAGCATGCATGCTTTTCTGAGGGTGATGTTAGCGCTGGTTGAAGCCAGAGGAAATGTCACTCTATATCTAACTCCTGTTATATGGATTTGGAAAAGGTGGAAAAATGTTACCTTCTTCAATAATGATGGCCTTCACCTTAAAACACATGAATGTCACCAAACAAAACTCAAGCACCTGAATTTCCCCACCAGATTCCCATGGTATTCTGCTGTAACTTATCCAGAGACTGCAAGGCACCCTAATTAATTGTGTAAACAGCCAAACATGGGTCACCTATGCTGGTTTTGGGGGGAGATTTTGCCAGTCTGATGTTGAAGTTATGATAGAACATCCAGCAGAGACTTTCTGGAGAATTTCAGACTCCAAATGAGTGAAAATATCGTGTTCGTTTTAATTTCATGACTTTTATTTTCTAGTCCAAATCTGTTCATTGCTGTAGGTACTGTTGGTGAACTTGGAACTGCACTCAAAAGTAATAGAACCTTATTATCCCTACAATGCAGAACGAGGCCATTTGGCCTATCCAATCTTCATGGCCAACAATCCCACCCAATCCGTATCCCCATAACCCCACATATTTACCCCATTAATCCCCCTAAAGTACACATCTTTGGACACTAAGGGACAATTTACCAAGGCCAATCCATCTAATCCGCACATCTTTGGAGTGTGGGAGGAAAGCGGAGCACTCAGAGGAAACCCATGCAGACACAGGAAGAATGTGTAAACTCCACACAGACAGTGATCTGAGGCTGGAATTGAACCTGGATCCCTGGTGCCATTCCATTTGCATGCCTGTGATCTTAGGAGCTTTTTTAGGCAAGCTTTCCAGTTTACTACAACTATTGTGTGCTGTTTGCTGCAATAGGTTTTAGACCACTCAGAACCAGAAATACCTAAAACCCAACTCAATTCAGACCATTGTAGCTAATAAAAATAGAGGTTATGAAAGCATATGATAAGCTCATATGTAACTTGATGTATACAATCAGCATCTGGATCCCTATCTAAAAAGCCAAAGAGCAGCAAAAATTACTAACTTCAACAAATCTTTGTTTAATTTAATTTAAACAAAATAGTTCTTATATAAGTAAATGCTGATGAGAACTGAAGCCAGTTGTAAAGTCAATACCAAAAAGACTCGTGGCAATCTCCTTAAAAATAAGACAACCTGATCTTTCAATTCTGGAAGTTGGATTTGATGTCAGTCCAGAGCGACACAATGAAAGGCTTTGATTTTTATTAGCTACAATGGTCTGAATTGAGGTGGGTTTCAGATATTTCCAGTCCTGAGTGGTCAAAAAGCCATAGTAGAAAACAGCACACAATAATTGTAGTAAATTGGAAATCTCACCTGAAAAAGCTCCTAAAATGACAGGTGTGAAAATGGAAATAAGTTTTCCTATTAACGTAATGGTGAGGTGAATGGTACTTGCCCTTAATTTTGAAAAAATGGTACATCAATTTCTGATGAAGAGCAGCATGGTGGCACAGTGGTTAACACTGCTACCTCACAGCGTCAAGGACCCAGATTCGATTCCCAGCTTGGATCACTGTCTTGTAGAGTTTGCACATTCTCCCTGCGTCTGCGTGGTGCTCCAGTTTCCTTCCCAGTGCAGGTTAGGTTGATTGACCATGCTAAATTGCCACTTAGCGTCAGGAGGATTAGCTAGGGTAAATACGTGGGGTTATGGGTATAGGATCTGGGTGGGATTGTGGTCAGTGAGACTTGATGGCCTAATGGCCTCCTGTAGGGATTTTATGTATTCTGTGAGTATGCAGTTAAATTCAAAAATCCAAAAGTTGTTGACCTAGTTGTATTGCTGTTTCAATGGTTTTGCAAAAACAGCATCTCATGGTCTTTCTTACTACTGACATGCACTGAATGTCATGAAATTGTGTATTCCATTGTAAATGCAAAGTAAACCTGTTGCAAACATTTAAGGCTACTATGGGTAAATATCCATTCAGTGAGATGATAAGGGATAGCAACTGCCAATCTACCTCTTTGCACTGAAGATTAACTTTGATAATTATCAACTCTCAATCTTTCAACTTGCAAATTGCATTAGGAGATTTTGCAAATGCCAATTTACTTTCTTACTTTTCCTTTCTGTCCATTTCTTTCTAACCTCGTAGTGCAATTGTTCTTTCCTTCATTTCTCTTTCAATATTGAAATAGATTTTTTTCCATTTAATTCACCATCCTTTTCTGTCCTCCTGCTGTTTATTTCCCAATCCCAAAATCTGATCGGTTAAGAAGATGCCCTGTTGATTGTACTTTGCTGTGCATTATCAGTTTGCACTTTAAGCAGCTTGGTGGGCAAAAATTGATTGAGCTTAAGGACGCAAGAGTGAATGTAATGAATTCCAGATGCCATTAGACCACCTTCTGCAGCAAAATATGGTCCAGTGTTGTAATAGGGAATGCTTTTCTGTGTTTGCGACTAAGTCATGTGTAGAAAACAATATTCTGCTCTTTACTGATCTGGGAGTGTTTCTTACTGAGACAATGTGATGAGTATCACAAGGGGAATAGTGTGTCATACTCCCAATACTGCGATTCTTATCACAAAACTTCCTATTATTGTGCTCAAAATTGATGGTCATCCTGTTTGAACATAAAGACAGTTAAATTTGCACTGGCTATTTTCTGAAGAAGAGAATTGATGTGTATTGATGCAGATTAGAAATCTTAAATAGCATCAAACCTTAAAAAAAGATTTGCTTTTATATAACACCATTTACAACCCACTGCTGTATTTAAAGCGAATGCAATAATTTTGAAGCATTGTCAAACTATGGCAGCCAATTTGCACAAAATTTGTTTAAAGTAATGTTGATTGTGTGATAAGTATTAATCAGGACATGGGATATAATGCCCCAGATCCTTTTCAAAGTAGTGCAGTGCATACTTTTACACATATTGGAGAGGGCAGATAGGAACGTAGTTTAAAGTCAAAAAGACAGCACCACCACCCCTCAGTACTGCATTGAAGTATCGGTTTGATTTTTGTGCTTAGGCTCCTAGAATGGGACCTGAACCAACCGACTCAGAGGTGAGAACCTGAGCTATAGTTGACACTTAAAATTAATTTATTTGTGTCACAAGTAGGCTTATGTTAACACTGCAATGATGCTATTGTGAAAATCCCCTAGTTGCCACAATCCGGCACCTGTTCAGGTACACTGAAGGAGAATTTAGCATGGCCAGCATATCCTTCACACTATGGGAGGAAACTGGAGCATCTGGAGGAGAACATACAGACTCCATCCAAGTGGAGTTACCCAAGCTGACAATTGAACCCAGGTCCCTGACACTGTGAGACAGCAGTGCTTCAAATTTCTGTACTGAAATTGTATCACTGTGCCAGAGAATGAATAGTTTTTAATTGATCACCACAAATTATTGACCAATTTAGGTGAACTGCACAGATCCAGATGTAGCAAGGTGCCAGCATGGAGTTATTCCTCACCTGATGAGTTTCTAACACTATGAATAACGTGAAGAAAGCTTTCGGAAAGAAAAGTACCTTGAATTCCCCAGGGAAACTGTGGTATAGGGAAGCATAATGGGGAACAAAGAAAATTTTAAACAAAGCATATAAAACAAATGCAAGAGAACTTGAGGTACATTTCATACACAGTGTTTATTGTACACATTATGATCACTTGACGTGCTAAGCATCCTCAGTTTTATGTTTGTGATTGGTGGCCGTGCCTTTAGCCACCGAGGCCCCAAGCAGGGTAATACTCTCACTAAACCTCTTCCCCACCGTACTGCTCCCCTTCCCCTTTTAAAATCGTCTTCTTTGAGTTCTGGTCACCCTTCCTAATTTTGCCTCATGTGATTTGGTCTCAAGTTTTGTCCAATCGCACTCCCGTGAAGAACCTTGCGACAATTTACTTGGTGAGAGATGCTATATAAATGCGAATTCTTGTAGTAGTATCTGATGTCCCCCTGCAACGTTTCACGGGCATTCGAGGTTCATACCAAGACAGGGTCAAATATAATCCTATCACTTGTTATTTTGATGTACACTTGCATTGAGAGGTGAAGTATCATTGCCAGTGAAAACAGTAAACATTAAAAGCCAATATATTTACTGTATTCATTACAGAAAAAAAAGGCAGCTAGCAGGGAGCAAAGCAGCTTCTTTGCACTCGCGGCTTGTAACGTTGATTATCTTGCCACGTCTCCACACCAACCCCCTGTGGAGAATGGAAATTGATGGACAATTGAGAGTTTTCAAATCTCCTTTCAACAAGTATTAAATGAACTTTGTGAACTTGAATGTTTTATTTCAAACTGTTAAGTTTTTTTTAAAAAAAACAAATCTTGCTTGCCCAGACCTCCACTGCTTTTCTAACCTGATGCCCAGACTCTAATGAAAGTTCCGCCCGTCCCAACTTCGACTGAAAACTAGTGGATAATTGAGTGCGGATAATGGGATCGAGGTTCCCCTGTAATCTGAAGCCCTTTAATTGGATTATAGTTGTATGCGATGTTGCATGACACTGTACCACTTCCTTATCCAAACGCAAAATGAAATTGTGTTATCCCCAGTGCAAATCGGGGGATGGATGGCGTGTTAGGAGGTCACAGTACAGAAATTTGCAATCTGTTACTGTGCTCAGGCTGTGTGCATCCTCTTTGGTCAAACTTCACACCCAGAATAACCTGAAGGGAAAAGGAGGATAAAAAATTAGGCGATTCCTGTATTTATGAAGTGAATCTTGAGAATGTTTCACATAATGTGCAACTGCATTTTAGAATTCTGATAACATTAACAAACCCCTCTTGGAGTCAATTAGGACAAAAAGCAGTGATAAAAACCTGAAGTTTATAGCCGTGCAATTTGTTGGAACTTTTCTGGTGAAATTTACTTGTCATTAAATAGGCATGGGATTTGTTAAAAAAATCATTTCTAGTGAAGGATTTTGTCATAATGCGAGATTTGCACCAATGGGGATTGCAATAATGAGGCTGGTTGGGAGAGAAAATAACCTATTTCCAAGCCGTGTGAGACCACTTACAACAGTTACTAGAAGCTGATTGTTTGGTGGGGGTGCGCTGTGTTCCAGCCTCACTGAAGTTCAAATGCACATTTACATGCGCACAGTTTTGTTTTTGTAATATAAAGTAAAGCAGGCAGTCGTGGACATTACACCATCAATCAGGAGCCTTTTCTGGGGTCCCCTGGTCTCCCCATTCCCTAGGCAACCAGCAAACAAAGCCATCATTTTCCCAATTTTCACAGACACAGGTGCTAACACAATAACCGCTTCCTTCTCTAGTGAAAGGGAGGTTAGGAAGGGGTTCATGGGAACCCACGCTGACACGCTCGTGTAGTTGAGCTGTCGGCCATCCGCTCTCCCATGAAAGGAGGCTAATTTGTTGTAACTGTGTTCCCAGGAGATTTGACATATCCTCAAGCAAAAGAAGGGAATTAATCTAAACTTCTGATAGGTTCTACTTGGGTAATCGTGCGTTAAAATAAAATCTGCCACTGCTGCCACTTATTTCAGAATCCTCTGCCGCGTTCTATTTCCACAGTGAATTTAAAAAAAAAGGGTTGCTTACAGAATTATGGATGCCTGGCACAGCTATTAAGGCTGGACATTAAGGGATTTAGATGGTATTAGAAGCCACAGAGCAGGGCTGCAGTAGTTAATAAATGTCAGCTGAAACCTCGCGATTAAATCACTGACTTGTGATCACCGCAGGAATATATTTACCACAAGATGTACTGTGCGCCAAACAAGTTTTATAAATATATTTGTTGGTTCCTTTTTCTCCCCTGCTGAGAGTTGCAACCAATGCAGATGACAGGTGCCCATGTAATCCTTGTGGTGGGGATGGTTATTGGAATGAAAATGCTGCAAGTTAACCCGCAAATAATTTTAAATGCTGGGAGTTTTTTTTAATTGTGAAGCAAAATGTAGGAAAGTTAAAGATTCTCTGTACATTAGGTGCAAAAGTCAGACGTAAATATTGATACACATAGTACACATAGTACTTGGACAGTGAGATTGATTTGTTGCTCTTTCTAGCAGTAATAGAAATATTAATTTAGCCCCCGAATGAACAGCATTATTGATCAAGTTGCCAGTCACTCAAATTCATCTACTTTGGGAGGGGCGATTTTTGATTTCATATTGGAAGACACCCTCTTATATAAACTCAGCTGGGTCAGTTGGCTAAGATTCCTGGCCTTGACCTTGCCTTTTAAAAAACTTTTGGAACAAGCAATATATTTCTTTTGGGAATCTGTTTATGCCTCAAAAGATCTAAAGTAGTGGGATAAAATTTAATTAAATTATTTTCTATTGGGATATTTATCTTCTAGTTTCCTCAGAATGGATTTTTTGGTCAGCAAATCTGTACGGTGGAACTTTAAATGCAGAAAGTGGCCATTTTTTTGTTGTTGTTGTTGTTCTCCAGATGTGTCCCTCCTTTTTATTCTCAGGGCTTTGAAGATCTGAAGTGATTGTTGGCAGCTCCTTTTGGGCCTTTGAACCTGAGAAGCAATCTCTTAACCCCAGTTGCTGTGGACAGTTTGTCCCAGAAGCTTCCACCAAGCTGAAGCCTAGTTAATTGATGGGAAGAATGTCCTCAATCTTAAAGATGTGAATTCTGCCTCACCCTTTCAATGTTCCCTCAACTGGACGTGGAGACAGCTGTGTCCTATGCTTCTTTGTTCCCAATCTCTTGCTCCTCTGGTACCCACTGCTTTCACCACTTTTCTGTTGGGAGTCTCTCATTTTATAAAAATTCACCAAGGCTGGTGTAACTTTGTATGTGCTGGGTCATTCTGTTCACAGTTTCCATAAAAACCAAACATCAAAAACAGAACAAAGTACCTGAGAGAAGAGGAGACCAGTGAGAATCACTTATTGCCTCAAAGTGGAATTGAAAATTGACTCCAAAAATAATACTAGTATTCATTTGTGGGAAGAAAGCAAACCATGTATCTTTAATTGTTTTTTAATAATACCTTATGAAAATGCTTTAAATATAACTCCATTTCATACAGTGCAATAAGCTAAGTGAGAATTAAAACTAAATTTTTTTTGTGTATGCAGGATATCCCTTGCTGATAAGTTGTCAAATCGGCTGGTTGAGCTGATCTCTGTCAGAGATAAGGAGCCGGACAAGTGTAACATAATGCTACTGATTTTAATGGTAGAGTAACTGCTGTTTTGTCAATTTATAGTACAATGCCTCATTAGTTAGTTAAATTCATAGCGAGGAAAGAAAACTGTCCAGAAATTTTAATGACTCTTGGGCTAATGACTTGGGTGGCATGGTGGCACAGTGGTTAGCACTGTTGCCTCAGAGCTTCAAGGACCTGGATGCGATTCCTGGCTTGGGTCACAGTCTGTGTGGAGTTTGCACCATCTCCCTGTGTCTGCGTGGGTCTCCTCTGTGTGCTCCAGTTTCCTTCCATAATCCAAAGATGGGTGGGTAAAATTGATTGGCCATGGCAAATTGCCCATGGTGTCCTGGAATGTGTAGGCTTGAGGGATTAGTGGAGTAAATGTGTGTGGTTATCATTGTAGACTTGATGGGTTGAATGGCCTTTATCTGCACTTGGTGTTTCTATGATTTCTATGACTCTGATTTGTTGCAATACAAACTTTCCCAATATGCATTTTACTTCTCTAACTTTAAGAAAACCATCCCTATTGATGGAGAGAGAATAGAGCCAGTGTTTGAAGTCTGGATGACCCTTCATCAGAACTCTAGTAAAGGGTCATCCAGACTCAAAACGTTGGCTCAATTCTCTCTCCACAGATGCTGCCAGACCTGCTGAGATTTTTCAGCATTTCCTGTTTTTGTTTCAGACTCCAGCATCTGCAGTATTTTGCCATGTTGTTCTGTCCTGGAACTTAAACACCAGTAGATGATATGCTTCAGGATCCTTTTGGATCAGTAGGTGATTCCAAATGAATAATGCAGAGTAGCCAGCAGTGTACTAAGATGTTGGATCTTTATTAAAATGTTTTCTATCTACTTGTGTTCATTCCTAAGATCTTTAAGACTGTGATAGATAGAAGGTTATGAAATATTAATGCATCAAGTTAGTGCTGAATGGGTTTGATCTTCAAGTAATTGGAGGCAAATGTTTCCCCTTTCAACTCCGTAAACAAATCTCATCACTAATTACATGCTCCCTCTAGATGCTATTCTGCTGTCAGCAGACGTATGGATGACCAGGAAGACAAATAAGCCAATGCAAACAATCCCCACAGTATAATCAGAAGAGCAAATAATGCACTGCCTTTTTTAAATATTTGCTTCATTTCATTATCCAGCTGAGAGCTAAAGAGCAGCATTAGTGTAGATTTGGGAGCAGGACAACTCCCTACCTTAGCAGGTATGGATTCTGATTAGTGTAAAGAGTTAACATGAAGGAAAGAAAAGATCTCTGGAATAAGGGACTTTATTCCTCAAAGCAATTACCATTGATACATGGGCCATGTTGCAATGATCTTGAGCAGAAATTGTATTCCAAAAAGGGCACCATTTTTAAAAAAATATGTGTTGCATGTGTCATCTTTCTTTAAGTGAAGGAGGAGATCTGATTGCTATCTTTGCTTATAGAGCTACAATGGCGTCCAGTAAAATGACACTTCTATTTGAAAATTCTCATCCTGGTTTTCAAGTCCCTCCTTGGCCTGGTCCCTCTTTATTTGTGTAATCCAGCTCCATAACCCCACACAATATCTGAACCCTGCTAATTCTGGCCTCCTGAGTATTCCTAATTTTAATCTCTCCAACATTGGTAACTATGCTTCTCAGGCCTGAAATTCTGCAATTCCTTCCCTATGTGGGTTTCCTCCGGTTTCCTCCCGTAGTCAAAAGATGTGTGGATTAGCTGCATTGGCCATGCTAAATTGCCTACTGGTGTCCCAAGATGTGTAGGTTTAGGGGAATTAGCAGGATAAATACATAGGGTTATGGGGATAGGGCCTGGATAGGCTGGTCTGCTGGAGAGTTGGTGCAGACGCGATGGGCCAAATGACCTCCTACTGTCCTGTAGGGATTCTATGATTCTAAACCTCTCCACTCTGCATTTCTCTTTTCTTCTTTAAGAAGCTCTTTAAAACCTATCTCATTGATCAAGCTGTTGGCTATTGATGTAATATTGCCTTATGTGGCACAGTCCTAAATTGGTTTTTGGATCACAACTTGGGACATTTTACAATGTAAATACAAGTTAATATTGTTATTACACTCATAAGGATTGTTTTGCATTTATATGGTCTTCTAATCATTTGCACATGGCACTGTGTAACTCGGATGATCACTGTACTGCGTGGTTTATTTTCTGAAGTATGCAGATGAGAGGAAACATCTGCCTCCAGTTAAATCCAGCACATTTCAGGTGCGCAGATGTAGAATAAAAATTGTTCCTGCTGGTTGTTTAGATCATTGGATAAACTATGAGGCCCCTGGTTAATAACTCCAGTAATCAAAACAGGATTTCTCTCAGAATTAGATTCCTTCTGATGAGTTTCCCAGGTGGCAGTGAATGAAACTCTGATTTTCATCAGTTAATACATGTGAATTTTATTTTTGTAAATTCAGGCTTTTTTGGAATTCTGCCTCCCTCTGCAGTTGATTATCAAGACGCTGCAATGTGTCAACCTTTCCACAATCGGGTAATATTGAAATATTCGTTTAATGGTATTGTACACCTGTGATTCCTATTATGGGGAGGGGCCAACTTCTCTGAGGTAAATTTAGCTTTGCGTGAAAACTTGTTTAATTTGGGTCACTGTTTGTTGGGGCGGTGCCCATGGATCGCAGTTCCCTCATAATTTTGCAGCTCACCTGCTCTCCGTTTCTCTCCTCTGGTTGGTTGTGAGCAAGGGGCTAATTCCTACTCAATACCTCTCTGTTCAGAGCCACAATGGAAACCAAGGGATGGAATTTCACCATTAAGGCACGAAGCTTGATATATGAAATCTCCCTGCTCCATAAGACCCATCCCCAAAAGATCATAAGATGAGGAGAAGGAGTAGGCAATTCAGCCCATCAAGTCTGCTCCAGCATTCAATGGATCATAGTGATTTGATGTGATAATCCAATTTTCCACTTTATCCCCATAACCCCGATTGCCTTACTGATTAAAAATCTGTCTCTCTCAGTCTTTAATATAATTAAAAACCCAGCCTCTACAATCTTCTGTGATAAAGAATTTCACAGATTCATGACCCTCTGAGAGAAGAAATTCCTCCTCATCTCTGTTTTAAATGGGTGACCCCTTACTCTGAGATTATGTCCTCTAGTCCTAGGCTCTCCCACAGGGGAAGCAATGTCTCAGCTTCTATCCTATCAAGCCCCCTGAGAATCCTATATGCCTCAAAAAGGGTTCCTCTCATTTTTCTAAATTCCAACGAGTACAGGCCTAACCTACTCACTGTCTCTTCATAAGAAAATCCCTCTATACTTGAGATCAACCTAGTGATCTTTCTCTGGATCACCTCCAATGCCAGTATATCTAGCAAAACTGATTTTAGTATTCCAGGTGCAGTCTAACTAGTACCTTGTAGAGTTTTAGCAAGACTTCCCTATTTTTATACTACATTCTCTCTGAAATAAAGACCAACATTCTATTTGACTTCCTTATTACTTGCTGAATTTGCATGCAAGCTTTTTTGATTTGTCCCAAATTCCTCTGACTTGCAACTTTCTGCAGTCTTTCTCCATTTAAATTTATTCAGCCCCTTTATTCTTTCTACCAAAGTGCATAACTTCATATTTTCTTACATTTTATTCCATCTTCCCAAGTTTCCCCACCACCGCTTGCTTTTCTACCTTTGTGTGATCTGCAAACTTGTCAATAGTACATTCACTTCCCTCGTCTACGTCGTTAGTATATATTGTAAGTAACTGTGGCCCCCAGCACTGATCTCTGTGATATTCTATTAGTTACAGGTTGCCAGTTTGAAAATGCCTTTCTAATCCCAACTCTCTGGCCAGAATCTATGGCTGTTCACCATAAGATTTTCGATCCTACTGCAGTGAACAGAGATTTGGCTGGGCGCCAAATTCTCCATCCTCACAGCAGCGGGAACGTGGTGTGAACAGCTGGTAAAACTGCTCCTTCTTAGACGTCACACTCCTTGTACAAAACACCATTAAACACTCTAGCCCTCGTCCCTTAACCCCTACTAAGTCCCCATTTCACTATGCATCCTCCATACCCACATGGCACCCTCATATCACCTTATACCCCTATGGCCCCTTATACCCACACCACCTCATACCCCTATGGCCCCTCATGCCACCACATTTACATGCTACCTTCATCACCACTCACCTTGTCTTCACCATTCACAGATGTCATAAATCATGTGGAGATGAAAAAGAGATGAATTTCAGAGAGAGCTCTCACTCATACATGCCTAATACTGGAAAAATTCTCATTCAGGAAGCCCATTCAAAGAATATAAATACTCTCGAGTGATTATTATGTTGTAAAAACAAAATTCTATTTTGTAACCACATCAAAGACAGCGAATCTTTTATAGCCTCTTGAAAATGTGGATACAAATATGAACTGAGATGAGTGGTTTTTGAGATTAAATACTCAGCCCAGCATTCATGTTGTGCTCAGCTATAATAATAGCTCTCTGGAAACATCAATAGTAATGTCAATTGAAACTGGAGAAACAGATGGCCAATTGCTTTTTCAAAGTAGTACTAGATGGCCTGTCAATCAATTGCAGCAACAGCTTGTGTTTTTCCACTATAATTGCTAATTGTGGTCATATTTTCTTTTTCATTTTTAAAGGGTTTAGGATTTTTTTAAAACCTCTGATAATGACGCACAAACAGACCTTATACATTCTCTCAGTGATTACGCCTAAATTTGCAACTCTCACATTTCAGGTTAAGGCCCATGGAACAATGAAAAGGGGTCTGTTTGCACTCAGCACTAATTCCAAATGGCCTGCTGAGTCTTTCCCTTGTGATTCATGTCCCTCCCCTTCCTCTTACCTATATAAATGAGAACTGTTGAAAATGGGACCAGGACTTCCAAATTTGGGACCCACCAATCATTTTGGAGGGCCATTGGAGTCAGCCCAACTCTATGAAAAATTAGTCTCATGAGTTCATTATTGATAAAAGACTATAATCCAAAACTCTTTCTTGGATGGCCAGTTCTAGACAGAATTGGGAAAAGTGTGGAAACTAGGACCCTTTCACAGTCTTGCTTAAATGACATGTTTGGGCCAGTGTAAAAGTTTAAGTTAAGTTTAACTTTTGTATTAGCATCACAATTAGGCTTACATTAACACTGCAATGAAGTTGAATGATGGAAAAACATAATCAAATCTGTAAAATTAAAAAAAATTTATAAACATGCAGAAAAGATGAAAAATGTAGAATATAAAAAAAGTCCCATTTTTCCATAAGACTAATAATATTTTTCAGACAAATTCCTAGAGAAATTGGAAACATTATTACCATATTGTCTTAGTATATATTTTTCAGCAAGAAGGGAAATAATTTTCTTATTTTCTTGACAATAACTGCTCATTTCATTGTCATGTTTGGGAAATTGCAATTTTATTTACTTTTGAGCGCATGGCACTGGGGAACAAATAGTCCAAGAAAGCTAATAGTGACCTGTGCCAATAGATAAGTATGTCACCGTTGCACTACCCTCAGCACTCCCATTATGCCAAACACCATTGGGGAGCTTAACAGATTAGCCCTAATGATCTTGTTAATAGGAACTTGGGATCTCAAATACATGAAGTTGAGCCCATTAAAAAGTGCATTTTATGTAATCTTTTAAGACAGAAATGAGAGGAATTTCTTTAGCCAGAGAGTAGTGAATCTGTGGAACTCTTTGCCGCAGGAAGTTGTGGAGGCCAGGTCATCGAGTGTCTTTAAGACAGAGATAGAAATGGTTTTTGATTAGTGAGGAGATCAGGGGTTATCGGGAAAAGGCAGGAGAATGTGAGTGAAAAAAATCAGCCATGATTGAATGGGGGAGCACACTCGATGGGTCGAGTGGTCTAATTTTGCTCCTATGTCCTTTGATCTTATGACCTAATGCTGAAAAGAAAGACATGTTGCTGGAGCCTCTCATCTTGTACTCATCCAGACAAATGCAAGAATGCCAAACTTCAAATGATCGTGACAATTCCTACTATAGGAAAATTGGGTGCTTATTGGCTGGCAGGTTAACTCTTATGGGCCAAGGCTTTGCCATGGGGAAAGCAACGGGAAGCTATTGGCTCCCCAAGCTCCAGGGTAATTCAAAAACAGCCCAAGACTTGAATATATTCTTTTCATTTGCAGCACACAGACCCCTGTGTATGAAAAAGTGATTTTTATTTGACATCCTCTTCTCATACAATCCTAAGAGTTTATGGTAGAGTGTCTTGTAAAGTTTGCAGTGTTCTTTCCATGAGTCACTTAGGCTAACCACACTCTACTGCTTTGTCTGCACACCCCTTCATCATGAGGCTGGCCTCTTGGTGTATAAGCCTAGATATGGGCTGAACTTCTTTCCAGTGATGTAGGTAACCCACTCCATTTAGTGAACTGAAAGTTACTCTGTAATTGCCTGCCCAATCAGAGAGCTCTTCGTCTAAGAAGCCTGCCTCATTGATAGTATCCAAATCTCAATCATAACACCTAATGGACTCTATCTCAACAATAGTCTGCAGCAGTGAATCCCAATTCTAATCACTGATTGTGTAGACATTTCACAGTATCTCACCATTATTTTTTGTACAAGATTATATCGGCATCGGTAAGTTGGGCCAAGTTTCCATGCTGTAAATCTCTGTCTTTCATCCTTCAGGGACCTTCACTGTGTGAGGCCTGACACTGGCCACTGGCCACCCACCGGCACTTAATATCAGGCCTCACCCTCAGAAATGACACCTTCAGATCATTAAATGGAGTGGGTTAACTGCATCACTGGGATGGAGCCCAGCCCATATGTAAGGTGTGTTTTGGCTACACTGTAGAGATGAGGGAATACTGAAGACATTGATTAGTCTCTAACCTAATAACACTTAGATTTATAAGATAATTGGATGCCAGGATCCCAGATTTGGACTACACAGGACCAAACAATGTTCCCTCTTGAGAAAAGAAGCATCAGGCAACTACATAGACCCTGGGGTAATGTTATTTAAAGGCTCATCCAGGCACCCTGAATGTAGTTAAGTTAGATTTTCAGACCTTTTTCTTTTGAGAAGTATCTGAAAACATTCTGGAGATTTTCTCTTCAAGGCTTTTCAATAAGCCCCTAGATTTTCCAGAAAGTTGTGTCACTTCCTGGCAGGGTTGGAGGAAGTAGATGATCTACCCACACAAAGATGATAAAGGTATGGTGGTTGCAGTGCCAGTGACTCTGGGTGATAGGATGGTGGATAGATGAAGCAGAGGCTGGACAGAAAGTGAGTTCTGAGACAGTCCATCTGTCAAGCAAGAGCTGGACTCCCTGCTTCTTGTTAATGACAGGAGGTGGCCCAGCAGCTAGGTGAACATGCCCATTTAGCACTCTTCCATACAACTCCCTATCAAGGTTCTCCTCTGAGTCCTCAGCAGCAATACCTGTTTGCCACCTCATGCTCCAGTTAGCTGGCAAAAGAACACCCTTTCACCCTTGTATGGCTGCACATTATCTGTGTCCAATGATTTGCCATGTGCTCATTCGCACTCTGTACTGATCTCCAGTTTTAGTACAGTGCCAGTGTCTGAGCTGGAACTATAAATGGGCTGAATGGTATGTTCCTATGCAAATGTTAGATCAAGGCCTCAATCCATGGCCACACCTCTGCAGTTGCTCCACTTGTCAGATAATTAGATGAGGATGAGCTAGGATTTGAGAAGGACTATATGGCATGGACGGATCAGCAGCATCAATGTTCTCAACAATGTCAGATGCTGGGGACCCTGTCTCTCTAACACCATTGTGCTGAAAACAAGAGAACTACTTCCCCTGTAAAGTAAGTGAGCTGCGGGTATTCTTCCCATCCCCCTGCTACAATCCCAACCCCACTCCTCTATTAGGCAGTTCTACTCTGCTTCTTCCTGCTGTTTACAACATTATTCTGTAAGGGGGAGGTCAGAATGTTAGTAATTGTGCCTATGGGAATGGCTGGAGGAAGCGAGAGTTGGGTATGAGGCTGGCAGCATTGCTAGGGGCATGAGGATGGGGTAGTGTATTAGAATGACTGGTGTAAGACCTAAGCCAGGGAGTGCTGTTGGGTGAATGATCAGTCTGTAACATACTGAGCAACTAACAGTTTGGTGGTAAGAACAGGAGGTGATTTTATCATCTGAAGATGTATTCATTGACATTGACCCACTAGACCTCTTGTGTCAGTGTTGGAAGGTCCCCAAGCCCTGTCTCTGGGAGTTGACCTTCCTGGATACCTGCTCTCACTCACTTCTAAGTGTAATCACCAAGGCCTCTTGTGAGACTTCAATGTCTCTCCTCCTGCTCAACTGGGCAATTAATGTCTGCACTGTCACATCCTACACTCTGGATTGCTCTGCTAGTCCTAATGTGCAATTTCTAACAATTTTCATTACAACAATCTAATTTTTCTGGCTCTGCTGTAAATTCAGACCTCATTTTACGGAGCAAACAATGCAGCTGGGGCCTTGTACTGTATACAGAGCCTAACAGCAGTGTTAAGTGGCAGAGATCAGGATAGAGCTGATCAACCGTGGCACAGTGGTTGGCACTGCTGCCTCAAAGTGCCTGAGACCCGTGTTCAGTTCTGGTCTGGGGTCACTGTCTGCATGGAGTTTGCATGTTTTCCTTGTGTTTGTGTGGGTTTCCTCCAGTTTTCTCCCATAGTCCAAAGGTGTGCAGACTAGGTGAATTGGCCATGTTAAATTGTTTCTTAGTATCCCAGTATGTGTAGAGGGGTTGAGGAGGGAGGATTAGACAGATAAATACTTGGGGTTATTGGTGATAAGGCCTGGGTAAGATAAGTTGATGCAGTCTTGACGGGCTGAATGTGCACTTAGGGCCACACTCATTCAAATGAGGTGGGTACACAAACTTTGCGATCTGAATGGGTGCGTCATGGAAATTCTGGCCCTAGTGTCTGAAATTTGAGGCCAGTCAGATTTTAGCTCATTGTCTTCCCTTTTGACAATGATAAAAATCCAAAATGAAATAAACCTTGATTAATTAGTTTGAAATGTACTTGCAATTTTTTTTTTGTGTAGTCATTTATCATTTTTATTTATTGGATCTTGCTGTGCACAAATTGGAAGGCTTTGATATTTAAGGCCTAGGTTACAACAGTCACTGCAGTTCCCAAATGATTGTGATATGCTTTGGATCATCCTGAGGTGATGTAAACGCAAGTTCACTGTCCTTCTTCTTACTCACCACTGATAATTAAGGGTAGCTGTTGTTGGAAAATATAGTGGTCCCTTGTGCAGCCGGGGATACTGTTCAAAGATTGGCATTAAACTGAATTATTTTGGCAGGCAGAAATGAATTTCACACCAAATTTCCTTTTCTGTTCAAGCTTACACAGGCAGGTGAGAAATGTGATAGTGAGTTCAAAAATATCTCCCATTCTCCTGCCCAATTTTATTACATGTGTAAGCAAATGATGAGAATCATGCTCACAAAAAAAATGCAGTGTGTTTTTTCCTGTTTTAGAAAGATTCCA
This sequence comes from Sphyrna mokarran, assembly GCA_024679065.1. Taxonomy (NCBI): domain Eukaryota; kingdom Metazoa; phylum Chordata; class Chondrichthyes; order Carcharhiniformes; family Carcharhinidae; genus Sphyrna; species Sphyrna mokarran. Next base: position 28,565,759 of record JAGIQG010000009.1, read on the forward strand.
ACATGTGACCTTTTCCTGTTGAACACTGAGGAGCTGGTGAATATTTGCTGTCTCTTAGTGGGTGCAGTGAAAGTGGATAAAGACATTAAACAGGTAACTACGTGTGCTAAATTAGACAACAAGAATACTCAAGTCGACTTTTAGTCATTTGTGGGAAATGGGTGTCCCGCAAATGGGGTGAGTGTGGCCAGAAAAACCCATGTTGTAGAGATGCCGGGATTGAACTGGGGTAAACATAGTAAGAAGGCTCACAACACCAGGTTTAAGTCCAACCAGTTTATTTGATAGTAATCCCACAAGCTTTACTATCAAATAAACTGGTTGGACTTAAACCTGGTGTTGTGAGCTTTCTCACAGAAAATGCCCCCGATAGAGTAAAATCAAGCCTTCATTTCTTGACTGGGAATCAAACATAGGCTACATCCATGAAAACGCTGAATCCTAACCACTAGACCACCAAAACTGGATCTTCCTTTTGAAAAGTGCTTAAGGTTCCTTTAGTCAAGAATCCCATGGCAGAATTATATTTACACTGTATGCATTATTTTAACATTTGTGTGGCTTAGAACTTACAAAGTACACATTGAACACATTATATACTTGTAGCTAAGTTTAAAGATGAAATTGTAAAGGTATTGATGGAAGATATGTTCATTAGTATGATTCAGAATCATAGAATCATTGCAATGCAGAAGGAGGCCATTTAGCCCATCGTGTGAGCATCGTGTGAGCATCCAACTCAGGCCCACACCTGCCCCCTCCCCTGTCCCATCCCCACAACCTAGCACATCCACTATAGCCACTCCACCTAACCTACACACTAGGGGCAATTTAGCATGGCCAATGCACCTATTGCGCACATCTTTGTGGAGGAAACCCACACAGAATGGGGAGAACATGCAAACTCCACACTGACAGTTACCCCAGTTGGAATCCCTGGGTCCCTGTGAGACAGCTGTGCTAACCACTGTCACCTGAAGAGACTTGATCGTAGCATTCAGTAAGGTATACACAGATTCTTGATTCCAGGGTGTTAATCTTTTTTCTGAAAGGCTGACAGCTCAACTTCTGTTCTTCAATGAAAACTCCCACTAATGCTGCAACTCCAGCTGCTGGGTGACAGTTCTGACCCAATGATTCACATTAAGGTGGACTCTTGGTTCAATTGGCCAAGAAAGAAAAGAAAATTATGGGAACGGTGGTTCTATTTTAAAAGATCCTTGTCTTTGCTGCATGAAAAGCTCTGCCTCTTAATAGCAAGAGTTCTTCTTCTGAAAAGCAAGAAAAGGAAGAGCTTCTCAGAGCTTATCAGGCTGTGATTAGAGTCTGGGTAACAGAGAAACAAGTTTGCTGAGAGTGCACGCGAAGGAAAAGCAGCCCACAACACGGCCGCTGGTTTGCATCGGAATGAAGAGAAATGTGGGGATCTCCCACGGATGGATGGCTAATGCAAAGAGTCTGAGCAGAAATTCTATGACATGCGGCAGCACAGTGCCACAGTGGTTAACACAGCGCCAGGGACCTGGGTTCATTTCCAGCATCAGACAACTGTCTGTGTGGAGTTTCCATGTTCTCTCCATGTCTGTGTGGGTTTCCTCCGGGTGCTCCAGTTTCTTCCATTGTCCAAAGATGTGCAGGTTAGATTGATTGGCCACGGTAAATTGATTCTAAGTATCAGGATGAACTGGCAGGGTAAATACCTGTAGTTATGGGGATAGGGTCTGGGTAGGATTGTTGTTGGTGCAAGCTCGATGGGGTGAATGGTCTCTTTCTGCACTTCAGGGATTCTGTAATTCGATGATTCCTCTTGAAAAAAAATGTTAGTTGGTTGAACAGCCATTTCTTCCCTTATAGATTGTTAATTTGACTGTTCAAGTGAACACCCTTTCTGCTTGATACAGAATGGACGTACTCTATATAATGAGCTGTACTTGACTCTGCACTACCTACTACTAGAGATTTTACAGAGGGGATGCACACAGGACCTTCCCATGGGATCGGTATCAAAACAGAACTTTGGGTATGTCTCTTCTTTGTACCAATACAACAGTGATCAAAAATGGTTGAGGGTTTAAGCAGTGCATTGATGCTGCTGTCCTGAGGTTTGAATCATAACTTGTTGCTAATTTGAAATGATTCCTACACTTTTGAGGCAGATTGTGCTCTCAGAGGTGAGGGATTACAGAATTGGACAGTGAAAGTAACTGTCTCATTACTCTGAGATAACTGTTTGGAGAGATTGTTCCCAAAAACATCAATGAGCTGTTTTGACAGGGTGACAAACTTGGAGGAAGAAATCCAGCGTTGATATTTTTCATTTTGATGAACATAAAATTTGCCATCAAAGAATGTTTTTCTGAGCTCTTTTAAAATAGCGATAAAAACAGGTGATAAATTTATTAGTTCAGCAGTGAAATAGTTCCTAAAGGATCTTAAAAAAAAACATATGAATTAGGAGCAGGAATAGGTCACCTGACCCCTCGAACTTGCTCTGCCATTCAACAAGATCATGGCTGATCTTTCTGTGGACTCAACTCCACTTACCCGCCCACTCACCATAACTCTTAATTCCTTTATTGTTCAAAAATTTATTTATCCTTGCCATAAAAACATTCCATGAGGGAACCTCAACTGCTTCATTGGGCAGGGAATTCCACAGATTCACAACATTTTGAGTGAAGAAGTTCCTTCTTAACTCAGTCCTAAATTTACTCCCCCTTATTTTGAGGCCATGCCCTCCAGTTCTAGTTTCATCTGCCAGTGGAATCAAGCTCAGTCTTTGACCTTATCTATTTCCTTCATAATGTTATATGTTTCTTTAAGAACTCCCCTCATTTTTCTGAATTCCAATGAGTATGGTCTCAGTCTATTCAGTCTCACCTCATAAGCCAATCCTCTCAATGCCAGAATCAACCTAGTGAGTCTCTCTGCGCCCCATCCAGTACTAGTATATCTTTTCTCAAGTAAGGGAACCAAAACTGTACACAATACTCCAGGTGCGGTCTCACCAGCACTTTATACAGCCACAGCATAACCATCCCTCTAAACTCCATCCCTCTAGTAATGAAGGACAAAATTCCATTTGCCCTAAATTAGTTTAGTCGAGAATGTAACATGCATTGAAGATGGCATTTCCAGGATATATTTTAATTTGGGTTTTCTTTATGATTGACAAGATAACATCAGAGATATTTAGAAGCTTGGAATTTCTTGTTTTATTATTTTTTTCACTATCAAGTGCACTATTGTTTACAACTATCTTGCATTGAGGTGATATACAGGCATAGGACATTAAGAATCTCTGATACATTATTGAGCAGTAGGGCTTGAGGCTGTGCTAGTGACCTAGCATATTCGAAGTTGTCAATTTCAAGTGTGCCATTAATGGAAAAATGGCAAGTAATGATCATGTGTTTCAACCAAAGAGGGGCAAAGTAATTAGTTGGATTTTTTCTGCACACATTTGAGTGTCTGGTATTGCATCTTTACCAATGACGTTTAATTGGCCGTGCTGGTTAACTCTTGGAAAAGTGCTATCTGACCTTCATCCTCTAGGTCAGGTGATCCTATGTGCAGTGAAGAGTGTATCTTGCAGTATATAATCTGAGTATTATCTAATACACAATTCACACACAATCAACTATCACCATGACATCCCCTGCTCTTTTTCAACCAAAAATATATCCGTGATTTTTCTGTTTAGCATATATAGCTTAGATTGCATTCCTTACTCAGCATACTGAAATAAATTCTGTAAATAAACTTAACAAATCATTACTCTCCAACTCACTGAGTAAATTAACTTCTGAATGACGAATGTCAGGTAAATGCAGTAAATCACAGTCCAATATAGGTTGGAGGTTTACATGTCCGATTAGAGTGGGCATATTCAACGGCAAGGTCTAGTGTTTCCTGGCAATGTAAATCCAGGACATGATAGTACATCCCCGTTACTGCCCCCCTGCACTCCTTCTCCCACACGGCCTCCTAGTCAATGGCTGGCTGTGTTTTTTTCTGATGAGGCTTAATTTTAATAAATTTGCCACACAATGGAAACCCCCTCCAGAATGTTCTATCTATGTTAGGGGTTTTAGGTTTTAAACAAGAAGAAAAAGTTGTGGTTTGTACACATAGATTCAAAATAACAACAAGAAGTTTATTGAAGGAGCTATTGCCTGTACTGTATAGAAAATTAAGCTAAATGAAGCTATCCTAATGATATTATTATCAAGCCCCATAACTGGTTCTTAAAGCAATTTTGCAATGATATAACGCTGCCCTCCCCACCCCCCGCCAAATCCCTACATCAAATTTAAATCCTTTGTTAACATGACTTTAGACTGGCATGTTTGGTTTCAAAAGGCGTGCGATTGGCACCCTGAACTTCATAAGGCCGTAAGACATAGGAGCAGAATTAGGCCATTCGGCCCATCAAGTCTGCTCCACCATTCAATCACAGCTGATTTTTTTACCTCGTCCCCATTCTCCTGCCCTTTTCCCATAACCCTTTATTCCTTTATTGATCAAGGATCTATCTGTCTCAGTCTTAAAGACGCTCAATGACCTGGCCTCCACAGCCTTCTGCAGCAAAGAGTTCTGCAGATTCACCACTCTCTGGCTGAAGAAATTCCTCTTCATCGCTGTCTTAAAGGATCATCCCTTTAGTGTCACCTTGTGCCCTCTAGTTCTTGTTTTTCCTACTAGTGGAAACATCCTCTCCATAGAACATAGAACATTACAGTGCAGTACAGACCTTTCGGCCCTCGATGTTGTGCTGACCAGTGGAAGCAATCCAATCACCCTCTAACCTAAACTATTCCAGTATTATCTATATGACTATCCAATGACCATGTCCATTCTATCCAGGCCTTGCAGTATTCTGTAAGTTTCAGTAAGATCTTCCCTCATCCTTCTAAACTCCAACGTTTACTGAAGCAGAGTCTTCAACCATTCTTCATGTAACATGCTCTTCATTCCAGGGATCGTTCTTGTGGCCCTCCTTTAGACCCTTTCCAAGGCCAGCATATCCTTCCTTAGATACGGGGCCCAAATCTGCTCAGAGTACTCCAAATGGAGTCTGATCAGAGCTTTATACAATCTCAGAAGTACGTCCCTGCTCTTGTATTCGAGCCTCTCAACATGAATACTAACATTGCATTTGCCTTCCTAACTGCTGACTGAACCTGCACGTTAATCTTGAGAGTCCTGAACAATGACTTCCAAGTCTCTTTGTGTTTATGACATCCTCAGCATTTTCCCATTTAAAAAATAGTCTATGCCTCCATTTCTCCTTCCAAAGTGCATAACCTTATACTTTTCCACATTGTATTCCATCTGCCACTTCTTTGTCCACTTTCCGAACCTGTCCAAATCTTTCTGCAGCACCCCCTGTTTTCTCAATACTATTGTCCCTCTACATATCTCTGGATCATCTGCAAACTTGTTAATAGATATTGTGAAAAATTGTGGTCCCAGCACTCACCCTGAGCATACCACTAGTCACCTGCTGCCATCCTAAGAAAGACCCCATTATCACCACTCTCTGCCTTCTGCAGTCAGCTAATCCTCAATCCATGCTAGGATCTTACCCTTAACACCATTCAAGGAAAATCTGGAGGTGATTGCACACAACTTAGCACAGTTCTCATGAAGATCCTAATGAAAGGAAATGGCTCTACAGACTCAGGGTAGGGGTCGAAGCAAATCTCCACAGTGGTTCTTTGTGACTGAGTTGTGGTGCCGGAGCAAGGGCAGCAGTGTTGGAGGGGAGAGAGAGAAGGGAATCTCAAGGCAAGGATAGCAGTACAGAGGTAGGAGGAGGAAGGGGATGCAATTGGGCCATGCAATTGGCAAAGCATTTCAAGATTGGGCATTCTTCAAATTGATCATTTGGCATCCATCTGGTAGTCAGGACTCTTTGGGCGCTTTCTGTCCCTTGGAGAATGCTATCTCTATACCGGAGCATCCTTTAACTATGGCACCTGGATTACAGAAGGCCTGATGTCGTTGTGTGGAAAATGAATCATTGATTCAATGTGAAATGCTCTCCTGGCCAGAGAGTGTGCAAAATGTACAAAGGGCGGCATGGTAACGCAGTGATTAGCACTGCTGACTCACAGTACCAGGATCCTGGGTTCAAATCCCAGCTTGGGTTACTCTGTGGAGTTTGCACACTCTCCCCTTGTCTGCGTGGATTTCCTCTGGATGTTCTGGTTTCCTCCCACAATGCAAAAATGTGTGGTTTGGATGGATTGGCCATGTCCCTTAATATCAGGAGGGGCTAGCTAGGATGAATGCATGGGGTTATGGGAATGGGGCCTGGGTGAGATTGTATTTGGTGCAGATTCAATGGGCCAAATGGCCTCTTTCTGCACTATAGGATTCTGTGAAAATGTGGGTAATTATATCTGGCATTACAAAATTTTCAACAGTTTATTTGAATCAAACTTTTTTAAAAATCCATACTAAAATGCTGCAGAGTTTCTTCTGCATATTGTTTAGTTTGTATCTTTCAACTTTACCTTAAAATGGTGCATTTTTGAGTTGCATTTATAGGCTATCATTTCTTTCACAGCATTGTTCAAAGCACCTTCAGTGTAGAAGCCGTGTCCAACTAAGCCCTAATAAGCTCAAAGATATCTTTAATTGCTGACTCCCATACAAGGCTATTAGCAATTAATATGTTTTATTTTTCTTAATGTCTTCAGCCATAAGTGGTATTACAGTTTTTTGGCCTTGGAGACTGTCTTGCTGTTTGCAGTAGTGCCTGACTTCTACGATTACGTGGGAAAGAATCCGAGAGTGGATAATATTCTCACTCTGGCCACTGGAGATAATGATATTGTCACTAAGATTTTGGAAATGCTTCAGGGTAGAAACAGTCAAGAGGTAGGTGCTTGCTTTAAGTAGCACCCATACTGTGTACATCACTTATAAGGTCATTTTTGAAACCAAATTTGTGGTAACATTAAGGCTTTCCCAACCAATTTCTTCTGACATGCATTAATTTAATTTTTAACTCATTTTTTCCCTTTTCTTTTCCTAATTTTACATCTGTGTTGAATTTTTTCTCAAATTATTTTTCTTTTAATCCAATGTTTATGCACGATTAGTCTCTGATGTAAAAAAAAGATGGACAGAAATTAGAGGGTAAACACATATTTGAGACAATCTCATCTGCCTCTTAACAGTCAGTTAACATAGGTTTGGAAACAGTTGCATTTCTTGCTTCTCCAACCTTGTTCCTCTTTGCAGAGTCAGACCAAGCAGAGTGTTGCTACATTTAGAACTTGGTCCTATTCCCTAAATAACACATAGAACTGTGTTTATACAATTGATTTACCATTGCCTCCTGATTTTGAGGGAGGTGAGGGCTGGAATTCTCTGGCTGTTCACATCCCGCAGCCACTATCAGCGAGAACGGAGAATTTGGCACTCAGCCGAATCTTCATTCTTGCAGAGGGACTGGAAAATCCCAGCTGTACAACATAGAACATAGAACATTACAGCGCAGAACAGGCCCTTCAGCCCTCGATGTTGCGTCGACCAATTAGGAACAAGCAGTGACCCTCTAACCTAAACCATTCCCTTTTCATCCATAAACTTATCTACTAACCTCTTAAACATCACCAAACTTGGCGCATCTACAACTGACGCAGGCAAGGCATTCCATACCCTTACCACCCTCTGGGTAAAGAACCTACCTCTGACATCTGTCCTAAAACCACCACCCCTTAATTTAAAGCTATGTCCCCTCGTGCTAGCTTTCTCCATCCTAGGAAAAAGGCTATCACTGTCCACCCTATCTAAACCTCTAATCATCTTATATGTTTCGATAAGGTCTCCTCTTAGCCGCCTCCTTTCTAACGAAAACAACCTCAAATCCCTCAGCCTCTCTTCATAAGACCTGCCCTCCATACCAGGCAACATCCTGGTAAACCTCCTCTGTACCCTCTCCAATGCCTCCACATCTTTCTTATAATGCGGGGACCAGAACTGCACACAATACTCCAAGTGCGGCCGCACTAGAGTTTTGTACAGTTGCAACATGACGTTGCGGCTCCGAAATTCAATCCCCCTACCAATAAAAGCTAAGACTCCATATGCCTTCTTAACAACCTTATCGACTTGATTGCCAACTTTCAGGGATCTATGCACATATACACCAAGATCCCTCTGTTCTTCAACACTATTAAGAATCCTACCATTAGCCCTATACTCTACACATTTGTTATTCCTGCCAAAGTGAATTACCTCACACTTTTCCACATTAAACTCCATTTACCACCTCTCGGCCCAGCTCTGCAACTTGTCCAAGTCTCTCTGCAAACTATAACACCCCTCTTCACTATCTACCACTCCTCCGACTTTGGTGTCATCCGCAAATTTACTAATCCATCCTTCAATACCCTCAACAAGATCATTTATGAAAATTACAAACAGCAGGGGCCCCAAAACAGATCCCTGAGATACACCACTAGTAACCGAACTCCACGATGAATATCTCTCATCAACCACCACCCTCTGTCTTCTATCAGCGAGCCAATTCCTAATCCAATTAGCTAAATCACCCTCAATCCCGTACATCTGCATTTTCTACAGAAGCCTTCCATGGGACACCTTATCGAACGCCTTACTAAAGTCCATATATACCACATCAACTGCCTTACCCCTATCCACCTCTTTGGTCACTTTTTCAAAAAACTCAATAGCTGTGGGTAAAGTCAGAGAATCTGGCCTAAGGCGCTTGAAGGAATTGCGAAAGATCATTTCAAATGCAAAATTAACTTAACAAAAAGAAGTGAAGTGTTCTCATTTAAAGAAATGAGTCACAATGCTGTTTAATACACCATAACTTTACTTATTTTTAATGTTGGGGGAACTTTGGTGAGGTGCTGCCATTTCAACAATGTATTGTATATCAGTGTGGATGCTGATTGATTCCTGCTTTCTGTAGTCATTAACTAATTTTCTTGAAACCTTAATCATTTGGGTATGTTAGCTTGTTTTAATTTCCAGACAGGAGTGGAAAAATTCTTAGAGCGGGCATCACAGCTTGTCATCCAGAAAGCTCACAAATTCTACCATCACAAGAGGACTCACAGTTGCAAATACAAAAGGGAATATCCGTTTTCTTCAGTGCTGAAGGTAAGTTAGACAGTGTGGTGTGTGTGCAGTTATAATATAGAAATCCTACAGTGCAGAAGGAGACTATTCAGCCCATTGAGCCTGCACCGACCACAATCCCACCCAAGCTGTAGCTCAATGCATTTAGCCTAGCTAATCCCCCTAACACCAAGGGTCAATTTAGTACAGCCAATTCACCTAACCCACATATCTTTGGACTGTGGGAGAAAACCCACACAGACTCAGAGGGAATATACAAACTCCACACAGAGACCCAAACCAGGAATCGAACCCAGGTTCCTGGAGCTACAAGGTAGCAATGCTAACCATTGTGCTACTGTGCCATTGGATAGCACAGAGTTTAATGTTCTGGTGGTAATGCTTTCTTCAGTCTTTGTGCAACACTTGTTAAGCCTTGAAATAAAAAAAAAGGCAACATTAGCTGGTATAATTTACTGAAACAAGAATATATTTAAAATACTGCTCAAAAGGAAATCAAGGGCCAGAATTTTCCGTGCTTCTACACTAGCAAGATTTACCCATCCCGTTGCAGTGACCAGAGATTTGGCTTGTCGCCAAAATCTCTGTCTTCATGTTGCACGGCGTGAACAGGCAGTGTGATTGCATCCAAAATATATATATACATATTTATAAAAAAATTACTGTTTCTTCAATTCAGTATTGCCTCCTTGCTCTTGTGTTAAGTATTTAGGAAATACAAATGTGCATTTGTTATTTAATGGATTTCCGCCTACAGACTGGCTTTTAAAGATCAATGAATTATAGGGTGGAATCTTATCATAATTTTCCAAAGAGTCATGCTCAGACTGAAAACAGCTGCGAGACTCCCACCGTGACCCGTAATTTTTCTGACGGTTTGCGGTGGGAGATGCGCGTTGTCATCAGCCTTGAACCAGGAATTTGCGCGTGTGCTGGAAACACGTGATCTCCCTGAGTCGACGAACAATCGCCGGTCAGACCACGCTGGAAAACCGGAAGAAAGGCAGGGAAATCATCTGAATCCTTTTTTAATATGTTTTAAATGTCAGTTATCGGGAGTTACCAGTCCAATTGAATCTCCCATCCCATCAGGAGTACTTCATTTTGGCGGGGCTTTAGACTCGCTCCCCATGTTTAGGCAACTAAAGGGAGACCCTGGCATTAAGAGGTCGGGCAGCAGGTAGGGGGAGTGTCCCCTGGGCCTGTGCCTCCTAGCACTGTCCAAGGGACAAAGTGCCCATGCCCAGGGGCACCTTGGCACTGTCCACCAGGCATAGGGCAGTGCCAAGGAAGCAGGCCTATTGTGGGTGGGGTCAAGAGGCGATTGGTGGGAGTTGGGGGGAGTCCAGCTGGGATCAGTCTGGGATGGAAGGAGGGCAGTGATTGGGGCAGGCTTGGGGGGGTGGGGAGGAGGGGAGGTGGTCTGCCAGGGTGGAGTTCTGCGTCTCGGGTGGGATGGTCAGTTGTGGGGGGAGTGTGTGCAGGATGAGAGGAGTGGGGAGTTTCGCTACTGATGGGGGATTGGGCTGGACTTCGGGGAGCTCTGGGAAGGAGTGGGGGGGGGTGGTGGCGGTGGTCAGCTTGCCCTGCGAATTATTGTGGGGTCACAATTGGACCATTGGGGAGGAGCCGGAGGGAACACTGCGGGTGTCCTGGGCTGGTCAGCGATTGAGCTGGCTAGCAAATGGAGAGTCTGACAGATCGAGGCCACAGCGCATGTGCAGAGCTCCAAATTGTCAGATTCTGGTGTGAATAGCCCCGCGCCCCTCCATAGATTTTTAATGATATTCATGACTCGGACCTCTGTAGTGCACAGAGTGTGGAGATTTGGATGAGAAGCCGAGCTGAGAAAACAGTCGGCATCTAGAACAGTTTTCCTGCCAATTCAGCTCTTTTGGGAGAAACATGGCCCTGATGTGTAACTCACATCACTGACTGATGTGTAAGTTTTCCTTCCAGATGCTGAGATTCCCTGAATAAAAAGATGAACGAGCGGGGTCACTCTGCCATCGCTTTCAGGGCCTGATTGAACTGCTACCCGGCTCCACAGAGATTGGACGCCATCTTTAAAGGGAGCCCTGATCAGAAGTCAACTCCTCCCTGCAAATCCCCCCCCTTAACTTCCTCCCACCGGATAATCATCAAGGCTCCCTTCCCCACCCCTGGACAATGAGTGTAGGTTCTCCCACCAATGGAGAATCAATGTGGGGGCTCGCCAAGCAAACATAAAGGGAGCACCCCTGGCAGTGCCAATCTAGCGAGGCCAAATCTGGCAGGGGTCAGTGTCAGGGTGCCAAGGACAGTGACAAGACCCTACCTGGCCATGTCCCTCACCACCCACAGATTACACATATTTTCATACATGCATATCGTGACTGGTTTTATTATTTGAAATCCAGCAGTGGTTCGTGCCGACATGATGTCACGCTGATTGGTGGAAGGTTAAAGGGTGGGCACATGTTATGGTGTCAAGGCTGGTAAATACATGTTAATTTCTTAAAATGTATGAAAATCGGGTTCACGCCTTTTCCGTGAACCTGGGTACAGGGAAGAACTCAAACTGTGATCTTGACATTGCAAAATCCTGCTTCTGGCCACTCATGAAATTTAGCAGCCTTTGCCAGCTTTGCAGCTGCAATCAGTGGGCTCACTAAATCGCAGCCACTGTCTTTCAGACTTGAACTGTGTCTGCCTGCCTGGGTGGGTGCAGAGGATCCTGTGGCACTATTTTGAAGAAGAGCAGGGAAGTTATTTCCACTCAGGATTTCTCCTTGAAACAACATCACAAGAGAACGGATTATCCGATCATTACCACGTTGCTGTTTGTGGGAGTTTGCCGTGTGCAATTTGACTTGCTGTGTTTCCTACATCAATTACACTTCAAACATGACTCATTGGCTGTAAAGCACATTGAGACATCCAGTGGTCATGACAAGTACTATTGTTACGGTCCCCATGGAAAACAATAATGTGAAAGAACCAAAGTTCTCAAATGACTACAACGGAATAAACCAATGATCAAGATTTCACTTTTTAAAACTTAGATTGGAACCCCCAATCAAACTAAAAATCAGCACAGAATAAACATAAACTAACGGGTGAACTGGATTCCATAGAAACTGTAAATTACACTTGAAATTGCTGTTGCAACAAAAATAAACTTCTCGTATTTCTTGAACAATTTCCTCAGCCATATGGAATTAATGCCACCAGAGTCCCGACAAAACCCTGTTCTTCGCACTTTGAGTATAACTACTTTTCCTCATGCAAGATTTGACCATGAAGTAGCCTCTGACGCCAGTTTTGCCACCTCATCCTTCAGGTTTTATGGATATAATGTGTACCAAAAAGTTGAACCTTTTTGGATCCTATACACCTCTGCTCCTGGAATCAGCCTGTTTGATATTCTTCTCTAGCCGTTTCATGAGTTTTCACCTTTCAGCCATATCACACTCAAGCAAACTTTGCAGCCACTCTCATGTTTTTTCTCAGCTGAAAAATAAAGCTAAACCAATAACCCCACTTGTGTTGACCACAGGCAGAAATCCAATCACCCAGCTTAGCTTCTGTTTCCTTAGCTACTGAAGGTATAAGTTCCTTTTCAGTAGTCTGATGTCACAGCCAGGAAGGTCAATTAAGAAATTCCTTTCCTGAGAAACCTGGACCTAGTCTCTGTTCCAGCTGGGATAGTCCCAAACAATAAAGGGCATGATCTTAGCAGTTTTTCACGCCAAGCTCCCACTCCAATGAAGTTGGAGAACTTGGCGCCCACCCAAATCTCTGCACCCTGCAGCAGGATGGGAAAATCCCGCCAGCATGAATATTGGTAACATACAGCCATAGGCTTTGAAACCGACAATAAATGCAATTATTTAAGCAACTCCATCCCTCCTGGAGAGGGAGTGATAATCATGTATTGTCCTGAAGATGGCGTTATTGTCATATTGAGCTCTTCAATATATTCATCTCACATTGTGAATGGAAATTCATGTAATGAAAAAATAATGGGCTCAACAGAACCTCTCCTGTTCTATTTCAAAAGCTTTTCACTTTCCTTAAACTCTTAGCAGATTTGATAAGAGTCAGTGTTGACTATTTGTCAACAGCCTTTGTAGTTTCTTCAGCCTTGGACAGGGCAAGAGCTATTCCAAGCTGCGATAAAGCCAGAAAGAATGCTTCCTGTATTGCATCTGTAAAGGTTGGTGAGATTCGTAATGGAGAAAGCAAATTTCCTTCGTTCTCTGAGAAAGTGGAGGTGTTGGTGGGCTTTCTTAACTATAGTGTCGGCACAGCTCAGTCCATCACTGAAACCAATCTCCCATTCATTGACACTATCTACACTTGCCGCTGCCTTGGAAAAGCAGCCAGCATAATCAAGGACCTCATGCACTCCAGACATATTTTCTTCTGCCCTCTTCCATTCAGGAAAAAGATATAAAAGTCTGAGGATGCAGACCAGCTGACTCAAGAACAGTTTCTTCCCTGCTGCCATCAGACTTCTGAATGGACCCACCATGCATTCAGTTGCTCTTTCTTTGCACCTTACTTATGACTAAAATGCCACATTCTGCACTCTCTTTTTCTCGATGAATAATATGCTTTGTATAGGGTGCAAGAAACAATACTTTTCACTATATACTGATATATGTGACAATAATAAATCAAATCAAATCAAAGTATGTTTATGAAGGTGCACACAGATTAGCCAGGGTTAATCCTCCTATTTAAGAAGGTAATTAAGATAAAGGAAGAGAACTTGCAAAATAAATTTGACTTTATCATGATATTTTCCTGCAGAATGTAGTGGTAAAGAAGAATTAAAGATGTGGTGGGTTTTTGTATAATTCAGTTTTCAAAGACATAAAAACATAATTCTCTCCTCTAACATAGGCTAGCAAAATCTTGCCCCCTAAGTCAGCTGCAGAACTTTTTCAGGCATGTGAAAATCTACACAAAGGGTGAGTAGCATAATTAATATTTATCACTGAAAAAATGGTTGAGAGATTAATTACTTACTGTCTTTGTCCGTTTGTGGCCATGTGTTTGTACATGCTGTTGCAATAATCATATAATTGAGCGTTTGGAATTCTCTGCACCAGACATGTGGGAGTTTTTAGTCATTGGGTGACTAAGAATACTCAAGAGTGATGTTGAGAGATATTTGAATTGTGAGGGTCAAGGGATATGAGGATTGGGTGGGAAAATGGAGTTGAGATCAAATATTCATCATGATCTTCTTAAATGTTGGAATAGACCTGAAGAACCAAAATCCTACTGCTTCACATCGTTAGTGTATGCTTGACGTGGACCATCTGATGGGCAACACGACAGCTCAGTGACTGTCGCTGTGCTGTGCAGATACATGGATTTGGGCCTGTGTCTGTGGGAGTTTGCGCATTCTCCCCGTGCTTGCGTGGGTTTTCTCCGGGAGTTCCGGTTTCCTCCCACATCCCAAATATGTGCTCTTAGGCTAATTGGCAAAACAAATTCTCCCGAAATTGTCTCAAATTTGGTTTTTAATCCATACATCTATAAACATGAACAGGGATCGCGTGTAGAAGTGGGAACATCGAGGTGGCAGCGTGGGCTCGTTGGGCCGAAGGGCTTTTTTCCCATGCTGTTTTGTTCTTTGTTCTTTGTTCTATGACCTATTCTTATTTGTGACAATACCGTACTGGTGATATATTTTATGTTTAAGGGGGACTGTTTTAAGATTCAGTGTTTTTTTAAGCAGTTGGTGTATTTGGAGAAACATACAGCTCAGATGCTGGAGAGCAAAATAGTTACTCATTTCAGCCTTGTAGTGTTTATTTAAGATAGAACTGATTGCTTTTTGTTTTGAAGTACAGGGTTATATGATCACGAGGTTGATGAGAGGAGGTAGTTTGGTCACAGAAATAGTTTTCTGAGTTTTGTTGCTGACTAGAGCTGTTTAAAGAAAAGGTCTTCTTTCTCTCTCTTTCTCTCTCTGCAAAGTCGATCTCTGCAAAGTCTCTCTGCAGCTTCAAGTCTTTCTGTACTAATTTAAAGCATGTATGTCTGGGTTTGCTAACTATATTTAAAGTGAGTTGAAATTTACTGGAAAGACTGCGGCTGATTTAGAACTGAAATAGACCTTGGAGTTGTTTCTTGTCATGTTTAAAGATTGTACAACCATTAAGAGTTAAATCACTTTATTTTGTTAGAGTTATGCTTAAAATGTGTTGTGAATAAAGTGACCTGTTCCAGAAACAACTAGCTTTGGAAACAGAGGAAAGTCTGCCTACTATTAGATGCGGGAAGAGAATTGGAATGGAATCACTAAAACGTCACACTTTAAATGGTGTGTGATGTTTTGAAGTGCACGGCAGTCAAGCAGTTACAGTGCTGTCTCAGCCAGCTAGATGGTGGTAGTTTCAAGGCTGTGAATTTTCTTAAAAATATTTTAAAGAAAACATTATTCATTGTGAATTTCAGCCATATGGTGAAACAACACACTAACTGCCAGGTGAGGTACCCCCCCCCCCCCCCCCCACCCCACTGGGGATGAGAGGGATTCAGAAAATACATTCTGACATTTTCACCTGTTAGTGGCTGAGTAAAAAATTGAGTGCTGTAGGCCAGTTGGCCACGTCATCAATGTCCCTGAGAGAAAATAATTAACTAAATAGCACTTTAAAAAATGATATAATAATTATGCCATTGTTAGTGTGCTGACTATTTTGTTTTGTACTGCTCACCCACACTTTTCTTTACCTTGCCTGCAGTATTCGGAGTTTACCACGCAAAAAATCAACACCATGTCCTGATGAATCTGAAATGACTTGTAAGATCCCAGGTATGCAAGAGTGAACTTGGAGTCAGTTTGACGTAAGCTTGTAATTTGTGGAATTTCATGAGGCCAGGCAATCATGTCATAAGGGTTAATGTTAATGTGTTTGAAATCACACAGACCATTTGCATGCTTGGGAGTTGCTGGGTACATGATTACACTTCCAGTAGAACATCATTGCAGCAGTGAAAGATCCTCGAGTACATTTTGACAAAGGGCATACTTTTGTGATAAGGGAGCAGCACTACACAAGATTGGATTTTCTTTCTTGGAACTGTCCCCTCTGAAAAGAGAAAAAGTAGCGTTGCGTCCTACTGATGCAATCTTGCCCCAGCAAATGGCCATCAAAAGTTCACATCCACAAAACTTCCCTTCATTAATACCCTCTGACTCGAACCAACATACCACACGAATAAGAGAATAAGTGGACATGGTCAAATTGCCTCTTCAGTTTCCCCAACTAGGAATTTAACTGGTATTGGGCAATGCCACTTTAATTCTGGTGGTCGAAACATCAGTGTAGAATCCCCAACCAGATACTTGATAAAGTAACCCATTGGTGAGGAACTTTGGATTGCTTCTGGAGAGTTTCCCTGACACTGTTTTTGGATTATTTGGGGTCAAGAGATTCACTGAAGGGCTCTCCTCCAATTGCTGTCAGGGAAATTTAAATTTTGGAGTGAGAAGTTAACATAGAACATAGAACATTACAGCACAGAACAGGCCCTTCGGCCTTCGATGTTGCGCCGACCAATATAAAAAGCAATGACCCTCCAAACTAAACCATTCCCTTCTCTTCCGTATACTTATCAACTAACCTCTTAAACGCCACCAAACTTGGAGCATCTACAACTGCTGCAGGCAGGGCATTCCACTCCCGAACCGCCCTTTGGGTAAAGAACCTACCTCTGATATCCGTCCTATAACTATCACCCCTTAATTTAAAGCTGTGTCCCCTCGTGCTAGCTTTTTCCATCCTAGGAAAAAGGCTATCACTGTCCACCCTATCTAAACCTCTAATCATCTTATATGTTTCGATTAGGTCCCCTCTTAGCCGCCTCCTTTCTAACGAAAACAACCTCAAATCCCTCAGCCTCTCTTCATAAGACCTGCCCTCCATACCAGGCAACATCCTGGTAAACCTCCTCTGTACCCTCTCCAATGCCTCCACATCTTTCTTATAATGTGGGGACCAGAACTGCACACAATACTCCAAGTGCGGCCGCACTAGTTTTTGTACAGTTGCAACATGACGTTGCGGCTCCGAAATTCAATCCCCCTACCAATAAAAGCTAAGACTCCATATGCCTTCTTAACAACCTTATCGACTTGACTGCCTACTTTCAGGGATCTATGCACATATACACCAAGATCCCTCTGTTCATCAACACTATTAAGAGTCCTACCATTAGTCCTATACTCTACACATTTATTATTCCTGCCAAAGTGCATTACCTCACACTTTTCCACATTAAACTCCATTTGCCACCTCTCGGCCCAGCTCTGCAACTTGTCCAAGTCTCTCTGCAAACTATAACACCCCTCTTCACTATCTACCACTCTACCGACTTTAGTGTCATCTGCAAATTTACTAATCCATCCTTCAATACCCTCATCCAGATCATTTATAAAAATTACAAACAGCAGGGGCCCCAAAACAGACCCCTGAGGTACACCACTTGTCACCGAACTCCACGATGAATATCTCCCATCAACCACCACCCTCTGTCTTCTATCTGCTAGCCAATTCCTAACCCAATTAGCTAAATCACCCTCTATCCCATACATCTGCATTTTCTGCAGAAGTCTTCCATGGGCCACCTTATCAAACGCCTTACTAAAGTCCATATATACCACATCAATCGCCTTACCCCCATCCACCTCTTTAGTCACTTTTTCAAAAAACTCAATGAGGTTAGTAAGGCACGACCTACCCTTCACAAAACCATGCTGACTATCCCCAATCAATTCATTTCTCTCTAAATAACTATAAATCCTATCCCTAATAATTCTCTCCAATACTTTGCCCACAACAGAAGTAAGACTCACTGGCCTATAATTCCCTGGAAGGTCTCTCTTCCCCTTCTTGAACAATGGGACCACATTCGCTATCCTCCAGTCCTCCGGAACCACACCCGTAACCAACGACGACCTGAAGATCAGAGCCAGAGGCTCTGCAATCTCCTCTCTTGCCTCCCAGAGAATCCTAGGGTAAATCCCGTCCGGCCCAGGGGACTTATCCAACTTCAAACCCTCGAGAATATCTAGCACATCCTCCCTATCTACTTCAATACTTTCCAGTTTGCAACCCTGTACCTCAGTGTTCTCCATAACTACATTTACATCACCCTGCGTGAATACCGAAGAGAAATATTTATTCAGTGCCTCTCCAATCTCTTCAGGCTCCACGCACAACTTCCCACTGCTGTCTGTGACTGGACCTAATCTTGTCCTAACCAATCTTCTATTCTTAACATATCTAAAGAAAGCTTTAGGATTCTCCTTAATCCTATCAGCCAAAGTCTTCACGTGTCCCCTCTTAGCTCCCCTCAATTCACTCTTTAGCTCTATAGCTATCCATTGCACTAACTGAGCCTTCAAGCCTCATCCTGACATAAGCCTCCTTTTTCCTTTCAACCAGCGAATCAACTTTTTTCGTACACCAAGGTTCCCTTACTAACTCACAGTATAAAGTCCTTAGCTTGCTATGTTACAAAAATGATGAGGACCAGGAAATGGAAAAGGCTAACTGAGAAAATGTAACATTTTCTGAGAAAATGTAACTGAAAACAATTGACGCAATTAGATTAAATTAGGTTTTCGTCTTACCAGTTTTATTTGATGATGTTGTGCAATAGAAAACTATTCCCCCCGCCCTTGCCTACCACCACCAAAACTATTGAAGAGTTATGCCTTCCTGTGTCCATAGATTTGCAGCTCATCTCAGAAAGGAACACATCCTTGTTGGTCGCTGTTAAAATATTTACAGCACTGAAACGTTATACCACTGGGTGATTTCAGGCAGCTTTGTGGTAACCACAGTCACATAAATCAATCAACAGTGCACCGGCGAGTCAAAGTGATAGATGGTTCATACAGGTGGACCTCATACTTTTTCCTTCTCTGTGGACCTCTCCCCAAGCATCAAAGACAAAAATAACCTTCCTTCAAGTGTTCCACTGGATTCCCCAAACACGTGATGCAAGTCCTGGAACTTGTATTGCACTGAACGCCTGAAAGGGAACTCGCCAAATCTTACCTTGTGAAAATGACATCATTCTATTTGATGTAACTGGTGACTGCTACCAAACATATTATTTTGCCCGTGAATACTTGTTAACCAGGAAGCTGCCATGATGCATTGTTATTTAATCATCTACTGAACCTACCATGCTGAACCAGAACATTCTTTTTAATGTGCTGATTGGGTAGTGGTGATACCCACTGCACCCCAGCTGGGTGCCACCTACTTTGGAGTTGTCAATCATTTTGCTTCACAGTTTCTAAACTTATAAAAACATTCACAGACATCCTATAACATATTACAAGCACTTTTACTGCATAACTCTTTGGTACACAATGTAATATTCTTTATTTCTTTTTAACTCAATGTGGATCTTGTTGCTGGAGCTGCTCGTTTCTGTCAAGGCCTGAAGGGTATGTTTAACAAGCACGCATACCACACTCAGTGTTCACTTAGGCTCCATTCTGTTTACACTCGTGGATTGTCACCTTGCGATCGTAGGTGGTCACAGAGGTTGGTAGACTGTCACTGTGATGTTGGCAAATTGTCAGTGGAGCTGACCAAACGCTGATGAAATCTGTTGTAGTGATGACCATATCAGCTCTTGCTTCTCCTCTTGTCTATTATCAATGACACAAGCTAACTGCTGCCGCTGAGTCTGGACACTGCCTCCTCAACAACCTGATATGGATCAATGATAATAGAGCTTCGGGGGCCAAGCAGCAAATTCCTATTCTTCACGTATTGTGTGGGGCTGGAGTCCACTCTGGAGCTGACCATCGCCTTGGGGATTACAATTCGGCAATCAGAATTAAATTTATTTCCAATTATTTGCATAATGGAGACAGCGCAGTCTGCTTGAGATGTTTGTAGGGATTCCTGGTTAACAGTCTCAACCTATGGATCTTCATTCTCCACAGAATGAGATCTCAGATTTACAGGAATAACTTTAGAAATAGCGATTAAAATATTGAAACACTATTTTGGGTGCTTTGATGGGTGTGAACGGTTATTGTAGCACAGCCCAGCAAGGGTTTCAGGAACACCCATTACCTGCTGTGTAACTATATATCTCCTAAATGATGTTTAGAAGAAGAATAAGGAGGACTGTGAAGAGATAAACTCTTCTTCACCAGATTATGCAACATTGGCCAGGAAGATGAAGTAGAGCTTCTAAGAAATCTGTTGCCAGTTACTCAGGAAAGAATGCAGGAAATAACCGACAATGGTTCCTAACAAAGAACAATCATGGCTTTCATATTGGACCATGATATATTGAAAGAACCCGTGCAATAAATCCTTGACCCTTTCAGATATGTGTGTTGCTCACTGTATTAAGAACAAGAAGTCACTTTGTTCATTGGCATAATGCACAATCGCACACATTGGCGGACTATTTCCAACTTCATTTATTACAGTAAGTCACCCAATGCAATTGTTGCTTCTGAATAATATGGCTATCCCCAGAGCCTAATTTCTTGCTAACATCTGTTCTTAACCTCTGAATTCTTCATGGTTCATTTTCCATATTGGGAGGGTGACTGGTGCTGTCTCCAATGACTGAGATGTCACTTGTCCCGGTGATATTGCTGTCCCTGAATGGACATTGTCTAATTTTAAATATTTTGCCTTGCAAGAAGCATTAGGCCCTTGTTCAAAGCTTTGTTGAATTGAAATCATCAAATTTAACCTTATATCTCCGCCCCTTCAACATCCCTATCCAGATTTCTCTTCCTGAGAAAGAATCTTTAGAGTTCACAAAACATTTCTCCTAATCAGCCAAGTAATTGAATGGAATCAAAGGGAAATTTTATTTGTGACTTGTTTTAGTTAAAATATGTTGTATTGGATTGACCACAGTCTGTGATGAAATAGCATTAATTTATTTTCTTTTTATCACATTCAAAGCCGTTGGAGATTATATTCTCACAGCGCACCAGGTTATGGGACGTATTGTCAGTCTCCCAAGTCCAACAGTTGCAGAGATCAAATTGGATGTTGGAGGTAAGCAACTAATTAAACCTGATTGAGATCCTTACCAGAGGTTCCGTATGTGGAATTGAGTTGCATTATATTGATGTTCTTTCACCTCTGGGTTTCCAGCCTGAGTCAGCCCAGGGATAAAGGTTTTCTGGCTCTGCCGGCTGCAAGGAAATGACTTTGAACTGTCTTGACATAATGTGCATCAGTTCACATCATTAAACTGCCTTATTTAGATCCATGCCAGGAAATTTTAAATCATCAACACCGATGGAAAGAAAAATCATTCCTGTTTCCATAAATTAAGATAATTTAGTTTGAGATAATCAGCAAAAGAACCAGAGGTTTTTTACACGGCTAGTTGTTAGGATCTAGAAATTACTGCAGTAATTTCAACAGTAATTTTCATTGTATGCAGGTGGTCTGGTGGCACAGTGATTAGCACCACTGCCTCACAGCTCCAAGGATCTAAGTTTGTCTCCTGCTTTGGGTCACTGTGCAAAATCCGCACACTTTCCCCATATCTGCATGGATTTCCTTTGGGCAGTGGTGCTAATCACTGTGCCACCATGCCACCTTCATGCAATGAAAATTACTGTTGAATCCACTGCCAGCAAGCTTGTAGGCAGTAATTTTTAGATCATAACAATTTGCCTTGTAAAAAAACCATTCTCTTTTGTTCTCTGGTTCTTTTGCTGATTATCTCAAACTAAATTATCTTAATTTATGGAAACAGGAATGATTTTTCTTTCCATCCGTGTTGATGATTTAAAATTTCCTGGCATGGATCTAAATGAGGCAGTTTAATGATGTGAACTAATGCACATGGTGTCAAGACAGTCCAAAGTCATTTCCTCGCAGTCGGCAGAGCCAGAAATCCTTTATCCCTTTGGGTGCTCCGATTTCCACCCACAGCTCAAAAGACGTGCTGGTTAGGTGCATTGGCCATGCTAAATCTCCCTCAGTGTAATCCGAACAGGCAGCAGAATGTGGTGACTAGGGGATTTTCACGGTAATTTCATTGCAGTATCAATGTCACTTGTGACACTAATACTTAAACTATATGTGAAAAGAAAAAGATTTGCAGGATTGTCGGGAGAGTTGGAAGAGAGGCTGCGTGAATTAATCTGATAGAATTTTCAAAGATGGCGGGTGTGTGGGGATTGGGGGTGAGTTGGTGTGAGTTAATTGGATAGAACTTTCAAGAGCCCAATACGTATGATGGGCTGAATGGCCAATGGTGTCCTCTGCACTGTAAGATTCTACAAAATAGGTTTCCACAGGAACAACTGATCCCGACAGAATTTGGTACAGCTAACTTTGTGTAATATTCTTGTTGAAAATTTCAAGGTATGGTGCAAGCTTAAAGATAGTTAACATTTGTCAACAAATTTATTTATCTATAAAACTCAAGTGAACAGGCTAGCCAGTATGCACAAATATGTCAGGAGAGTGCAAGATCTGCCAATTATTCAGGATAAAGAACAGAACTTTCATGTATCACTGTTTTTCATGTCATTGTGATGACATTCGCAATCCACTCTGAGTTGCTTTTGAAGTGAAATCACTGATGCTATGTTGGCAAATGTGGCAGTAATGCTCACAGATAGTGGTGAGATAGTGACCACTGAATTTACTTGGATCATACTGATTGAGGAATTAACATTGGTTATGATACCAAGAGACTTCGCCTGCTGATGCACAAAGGCACCCATGCGATGTTTAATTCCAAATGTATTGCTTTGGATTCCCTGTTTAGTATCTCAACTAAATGAAAGAAAACCACTCCATCACAACTTTTCTCTCATTCTTTCATATGATATGGGGCAGCATAGTGGTACAATGGTTAGTACTTCTGTCTCTCAGTGCCAAGGACCCGGGTTCAATTCTCAGTTTGGGTCACAGTCCGTGTGTAGTTTGCACATTCTCCCCGTGTCTGTGTGGTTGTCCGTTGGATGCTCTGGTTTCCTCCCACAGTCCAAAAATGTGCTGATTAGGTGGATCGGCCATGCTAAATTGCCCCTTAGTGTCAGGGGGACTAGCTGGAGTAAATGCATGAGGTTATGGGGATAGGGCCAGAGTGGGATTGTGATCGGTGCAGACTTGATGGACCGAGTGACCACCTTCTGCACTGTAGGGATTTTATAATTGTACGATGTGGGATTGCTGGCATCTCCAATTGCCCCAAGAGCTGTTGAGATTCAACCACACGCCAGTGGGTCTGAAACCATACCAGGTTATGATGGTAGATTTCCTTCTTTAATGCACACTAGTATACCAGATGGGTCTTTACAACAAAATCAATTATTGTTTCATTATTGAGATCAGCTTTCAATTCCAGAATTTTTAAAAATTGAATTGAATTTAAATTTCAGCAGTTGCCGTAGTGGGATTTGAAGCTATATGCCCAGAACATTAGTTTAGCCTCAGTTTTATTAATCTGTGTCACCAGCATCTCCACTGATTGACTTGATAACAGGAGTTCTAACACTAACATATTTGCTAAGATTCTATCGACAGCTGTTCCCAACATCTGTAACTAGAACAATGCACAGCTTCTTCCCGTTTCCCATAAGACAATAAGATAATCAGGCCGTTCGGCCCATCAAGTCTGCTCCACCATTCAATCATGGCTGATATGATTCTCATCCCCAAGCTCCTGCCATCTCTCCATAATCCTTGATCCCATTATTGATCAAGAACCTACCTATCTCTGTTTTAAAAACACTCAGTGACCTGGCCTCCACAACCTTCTGGCAATGAATTCCACAGATTCGCTACCTTCTGGCTGAAGAAATTCCTCCTTATTTCAGTTTTAAAGGAATGTCCCTCCACTTTGAGGTTGTGCCCTACGTGGTTACAACTGGCATTCAAAGTGCTGGCAGTGTGTATGCAAAACACATGTAATTCAGCAGCAGAAAAAGCTTCTCAACTGTGGAATATGCATTCAGCTGACAATGGAACAGTGGGCCATGAAAGAGCTTCTGGTCAAAGAGAACTCTGCACCATGGCCTCAACTTTCCTGCCTATTTACATTGTCATAGATGTAAGATTTGGTAATAAAAGATGGCATGGGTGTTTTTCAAATTTCAATTTCACTTGTAACTATTTCTGCATTGTTTTCACTTCACTCATGTGTTATTTGCTCAGGATATCTTAGTCAGAAAGGTATATGTACTGACCTGCCACATAGTTGGCACACACTGATGGTTACAAGAGAGCAAGGAACATTTCCTTTATTGTGAAAGGAACAATTTTTTTTTTTCCTTTGTTCGCTCTTCATTAAATGTTCATGTTTGTGTCCAGTGCTGATCACTCTGTGGGATATGGCTGCACTTGCAGTTGGCTAACTCTCTTATATGTGGTAAACAACATTGTCCAAGATCATTTTCAATGGGGATAATTTTGTGTGTGAAGTCAAAGCCCTACAAGGATTCATCTGCCAGCCGATACCCTGAAATGAACAACATCTGGACAGCACTGACACTGCTCTTTAGACACCCCATTTTCTTATTTTGATTGTTCCCAACATATCAAGGACTTCATGCTCTTCCCACTTCAATCCACCATGCTCCTGTTCTCCTCTGGATCCTCTGACATTCCTGCATGTCTCTGATCCCTCTTAGCACTGACTCACCTTTATCAGTCCCGAGTCTCCATGCAAGCTGCTGTTCTCCTGCTCCTCTGTCTTGCACCATAGAGTTCAACAAGAAATGGCACAGTGGTTAGCACTGCTGCTTCACAGCTCCAGGGATTTGGGTTTGATTCTGGCCTTGGGTCACTGTCTGTGCAGAGTTTGCACATTCTCCCTGTATCTGCATGAGTTTCCTCCAGGTGTTCCAGTTTCCTCTCTCAGTTCAAACATGTGCAGTTTAGGTGCAATGATCATGCCAAATTGCCTTTTAGTATCCCAGATGCATGGGTTAGAGGGATAAATATGTGGAATTACGGGGAAAGGGCCTGGATTGGGTTGTTATCAGTGCAGCCTGAATGGGCCAAATTACCTCCTTCTGGACTGTAGGATTTTAATGTTTCTATGAGACCCACTAATCTCAGACACAACTGCAAATGCCTATTGCTGCATGCCATCTTTAAGTGATCATGAATTTAGATTCTCATGTAATAATTGTAATAATAATTCTCATTGTAATAATGCTACAATTGCAACAGTGGAAAATGGGTGACCTAGATCCTTCTGTGCAATGAACCCACCCAACATTTTATATCATTCAGGAAATAATTGGAAATAAGTGACTTATAAATCTTCTAAAATAATAGAACAATGGGGTCATTTGAAGGATTTATTTCAGTTCCATATTTGTGTATGATTCAGCAGTTTAGCCAATGGGTCACTGAACCATGCAGACTGTAAACGTTCTAGGATTGCAATAGAGTCTATACTCATGTTGCTGAATTGGGTCAGAGAACTACTTGAGCTACCACAATAGTCTCAATATAACTTGGATTAGATATGGGAAAATACTATCACAGATGCTAATATGAACATTAGGTGAACATTAAATCTACTGAGGCTATAATGCTCCATTCTCATTTAGTCTAGCAGCACTCATCAACAAAGATTATCAATGAATAATGTGAATAAGTAGTGGAGGAACATTCATGCCTTTGGAATTACTCCTTCAACTGTATGTTAATACATGTGACATTAATAAAACAAATCAAATCAAATCAAAAGTAGTCAATGTTTTCACAAAGGAAAAGAGAAAATTGTCACAGAAAAGAAGGCTAATTTTTCAGAATGTAGAAATTATTAGCACTTATTGGCAAGTTAGATAGTTGGAATTAAAACTAATTTCATATTAGGAAATGTTATGTGATACTAAATGAATGTGAAATACATAGTAGTTTGATCTATTCTTCTGCCTCTTACACTGCTCAAGAATAGCATGGAGAAGGGAAAAAGAAGAGAGGCTATTTATGGAATTTTATCTCAGAGATTTGATATTTGTCTCCTTACTAAGCTGGAACTACAAGCCATGCAAAAACATGTACTGATGACCATGTTCAATCAATACCTTGTTGTGGGAATCTGGAATGCTGTACCTAGGAAGATAGTGGAGGCTGAAAACCTTCAACCTGTAACAAATATTTGAATGAGCCCTTGAAATAGCATAACATTCAATGATATGGGACAATTGTAGGAAGATGAGAATAGCGTGTCTTTAGTAGTAGATATTGTTGGTACAGGCTCAATGGGCTGAAGGGCCTTTTCTGCACTGTATGACTTTCTGGGGGGGAATTTCCTGGTTGGTCCACCACAGGAATTCTAACAGGTAGGGGAGATGGACCATGCAAAACTCCTTTGACTTTGGGCAGGGGTTTTCAGTTTTAGAACAAACATAGCAGGAAAATCCCACCCATGACTATATTGTGTCTTTATGATCACTAGGCAAGTGTTTATCCCAGTTCTTGCATCTTTCATCATCAACTTCACAACTCTCCACATCTCCCTAGCTCCAGTGGAGGATCTTCCCCATCTGTGATGTACACTCTTGCACCCAATTGGCTGGGCTTCCTGTGCTGCCACTCCATATTGTCTGACCCAATCAAATGACCTCAGGGATGGCCCCCCTTAAAGAGGCCATGCTACCACAAACACTTTGTTAAATATTACTGCAAACCACCAGATAGGTTGTTTTTTGCATTGATAATCATAAGATCTTATAAAGTGAAAGTTGCTAACATATTTGCCCAAACATACAAGATTGGCCACACTTCAAGAGTATCATTCACTGTGAAGCAATTTGGAATAGCTAAAGATGTGAAACATGCTAAATAAATGCAAAGTACTTTTTTCTGTGCATTTGACAAAAGCTTTAATTATGGAACCTTTTGTTAAAACAGCTGATAACACTCATCAAGAAGTTAACACTGATAAACATTATGTCTACATGGATCTGCAATATCTGGAGTGGGATGAAATGCGTGGCTACTGGAAACTGCAACTCGCAATAGGAAACCGGTAAATTGAATCAATACTTACTTTAGTAGTGTTTTGCATTGTAAGAAATTATCAACTTCTTCTTTATCTCTCATAGAACATAAAATCCCTACTGTGCAGAAGGAGGCCATTTGACTCTTTGAGGCTGCACTAACAACAATCCCATCCAGGCACTTCCCCGTAACCCCATATATTTACCCCTGATGCTAAGGCAGGAATTTTACTGGCATGCCTGCCCCGATTCTGGAGCCAGGCGAGGCTCCGAGAATGGCACACTCTGTTGGCCTTGGGCAGAATCTTCCAAACTCGGGTGGACGTGCTGATAAAATTCCACTGAAAGGATCAATTTGGCATAGCCAATCCACCTAGCCTGCACATTGTTGGTGTTGGGAGGAAACTGGAGCACTCAGAGGAGACCCATGGAGACGTGGGGAGAACATGCAAACCCCACGCAAACAGTCATTTATAGCCAGAATTGAACCTGGTCCATGGGTGCTGTGAGGCAGCAGTGCTAACCACTGTGTCACCATGCCACCTATTCTATTGCTGTTTTATTTCTTTCCTTTTAGATGAACAGAAAAGAGAAAAAAGATGCCAGGAGATGGAGACTGCAATCTCCTTCCAAACGTTTACTCCCCCTTCCTTTGGCCTTATCGTGACCCCCTCATCTCCCCTTCCTACCATACTATCATTGCCATCACTAACCCTACTTACTGTCACGTACTTTGATCCACATAGGGAATACTCCATCCTCCATCTCCCTCCCTCTGCTGTCAGTCACCTCCCATTCTCTCCACTCCTCATTCATGCAGCTTCTTCACTGTTACTGCCAACACATTGACTTTATCCTCCAAGAGGAATTACTTGCTTTAACAATTTAAATCTCCCTCTGCCTCTCAATGTATATTTCCCTTTGTCTTTTTTCCCTCTCTGAAATAACAAAACACTTAGGATAAATCTTATCTAAAGAAATTTTAGCCAAATTTGATCTCTGGCTTTTCTTCAAATAATTCTGAGAAACCAATGAGCACAATACGAAAATGTCGGACTTTGACTCCAGCATCTTCCTGCGTACGTGCTGACCCGAGGTGACCTCTGCATGTTTTCACCTTCCACATTGGCAGAGATGATGCCCAAGAGTATCTCAGCACCACCTATCTTAACCCCTGCATTGACTCTGTGTCACCTGATATTTAGTATTGAATGAACCACAGTTTCCTCCAGCTAAATATTGCAAACATCAAGATAGAAACATAAAAACATAGCAGCAGGTGTAGGCCATTCAGCTGTTCAAGCCTGCTCCACCATTCATTATGATCATGGCTGATCATCTAATTCAGCAACATGTTCCTGCTATCCCTCCATATCCCTTGATATTTTTAACCCCAAGAGCTATATTTGGTTGAACTTGCTTATACAGACAAAGCACACCATGCATAGAGAAGGAAAGGAGAGAGTGCAGAATATAGTGTTAGTTATACTAGGGTGTAGAGAAAGATCAACTTAGTGCAAGGTAGGTCCATTCAAAAGCCTGATGGCAGCAGGGAAGATGTTATTCTTGAATCGGTTGGTACTTGTTCACAGACGTTTGTGTCGTTTTCCCAATGGTAGAAGATAGTATGTCAAGAGTGTGTAAGATCCTTAATTATGCTGGCTGCTATCCCAAGGCAACGGGGAGTGTAGATGAAATCAACAGACAGGAGGCTGGTTTGCATGATGGATTGGGCTATGTTCATAATCCTTTGTAGTTTCTTGTGGTTTTGGTCAGAGCAGGAGCCATACTAAAATGTGATAATTCTAATAAGATGCTTTCCATGGTGCATCTGTAAAAATTTGTGAGCACCATAATGGACATGTCGAATTTGCTTAGCCTTCTGAGAAAGTAGAGGTGGGCTTTCTTAACTATAGCATCAGTGTGAAGGGACCAGAACAGATTGTTGGTGATCTGAACACTTAGAAACTTGAAGCTCTCAACCATCCCCACTTTATCATTGTTGATACAGAGAGGGCATATCCTCCACAATATTTTCTGAAATTGATTTTATTAACATTGAAAGTGATATTATTGTCATTGCATCATTTCATCAAGTTCTTTATCTCTTTCATATACTTCATCTCATTGGTTGAGATCTGATCCACTTCAGTGGATCAGCAATTTGAAAATCGAGTTGGAGGGGAATTTGGTCATATATGTGTAAGGAGAATAGTAAGAGGCTGAGGACACAACACCAGTGTTGAGGATAATTGTGGAAGAGATGTCATTACCTATCCCTCCTGATTGCAGCCTACAGGTTAGCAAGTCAAAGATCCAGTCACAGAAGGAGAAGCCAAGCTGTAGGCCATGGAGTTTGGAGATGGTTTTGTTGGAATAATGGTTTTGAGGCTGAACTGTAGTCAACAAATAGGAGTCTGACATAGTTGTCTTTGTTATCCAGGGCTCTTAGAGTTGCGTGTAGGACTAGAGAGATGCTGTGGACCTCTTGTGGCAACAGGTGAAATATAGTGGAATCCAAGCAAGCTGGGAGACCAGAGTTGATACATGCCATGACTGACCTTTCAAGCACTTCTTATTTCACTTTTTTTTTGTGTGTATCCTTGTTTCCCCCTCCTCTGATTCCTTGTGTAGGTCCCCATCCACATGCCATTTCTGTTTAATCCTTCCACAGCCACTCTAGAAAATGTTCCTTTTAAGATGTCAGTTCCAGTCCACCCAAGTGCAACCCACCCAGACTGTATTGGTTCCACCTCCCAGGAACCAGTCCCAAGGTCACAGGGAACCAGAGTCCTTCCCCTCACAGACACATATTCACCTGATATATCTTTCCACTTCAGCTCTGAAAAGCACGCGACTGTGATAGTGATCAGGAGATCACCACCTTTGAGGTCTACTTTTCCTAATTCCCTATACTATGCTTTTAGAACCTGATCCCTATTTTACCAGTGACTACCACAACTGCTGGCTGTTCAGTCTTCCCACCCAGAATGTTGTGTAACCACTCTGATACCGTCTTTACCCTTGCACCAGGAAGACAACATAACATCCTGGAGTCTTATCTATGGCCACAGAAATGTCTATCTATTCACTTACAATTGAATCCCCCATGATTGCATTCCCACACTATTTATCTTCCCCTATGCAGCAAAGCTAATCATGGAACAATGGATTTGACTGAGATGCTATTTCCCCCAAAGCAGTATTCTTGTTTTACAAGGAAATGATCGCAGGGGGTTCCTCCACTGGCTGCCTTGTCCTTTTATTCTGCCTAATAATCATCCATTCCATCCCTGCCTGTGGAGTGTGAACCTGCAATGTGACCACCTCTGTAAAGGTGCTATTCATGAAACTGTCAGCTTTACTGATGCTCCAGTGTCCCCAACTGCTGCTCCAGCTCTGAAACCTGGCCTTCCAGGAGCTGTAGCTGGAGTGACTTCCCACGCACATACTGGGCCTGGGCAGTGGAAATATTCCCAACTTCCCACATAGAGCAGGAGGAGCATATGGTTTTGAGCTTTCGTGCCATGACTTTCCCCTTTAAATTAAACTTTTTAAAGAAACTCAAAATCAAATGATATCGTTTACTCTGGCCCTTGTTACTACAGAATATAATTCTTACAAACTATAAACCACAAAATAAATACCTTACAAACCAGAAGCAAAAGAAGTAGTAGATATTTACCTGACTATACTCACTTTGTCAGCTACTTCCTGTGTCACTTTTGAATCCTGTTATCACATCAGAAGGTCCACTTAGATTTCTCCCTGCACTCTTGTTCTGCATTCAGACATCTCTCTCACCCTCCCCTAAGTGCTGATTGGACTTCCTCTTGTTTAAGATGGCCATTACCTGACCATTATATATTTTACCTGCCATCTGTTAACTGAAGCCCAGATGTTTCAGCACCTGCTGTAGGCTGGCATGCATTACTTCAAGTACCTCTGTTTTGATCGGGTTCCTTGGTGTCATACTGCTTTGAATGCTAGCTGCAGTTTCTTGGATGTGATAATTCAGATCGTTTCATGCATACACACATTACATGGATTGAAATGTTGAGTTCCAATGACAATAATGGTACTTCTTTCTGCAGATTCACTCCATGGCTACCTCGTGAAGAAGTTGATGATGATCCAAACTCCACTTATGAAGGTACAACTGACAAAAACTATCTCGAAATTCAGTAACATTTCTGTGTTAATGACAAAAATAGAACAAGGTTACTTTGTTTACATTATTCAGACAATATGGAAAGGAATAATCTTGGACAATTAACTGGTTCTGCTTGAATATTTACCATTACTAATTTCGATTAATGAACCTCGCTATAGAAAGGATGTGGAAGCTATTGAGAGGGTGCAGAGGAGATTTACAAGGATGTTGCCTGGATTGGGGGGCATGCTTTAGGTTGAGAGAGCTAGGTCTCTTCTCCCTGGAGAGACGAAGGGTGAGAGGCGACCTGATAGAGGTTTATAAGATGTTGAGAGGAATAGATAGGGTGGATTCTCGGAGGCTATCTCCCAGGGCTGAAATGGTCGCTACGAGAGGACACAATTTTAAGGTGCTGGGGGGCAGATACAGAGGAGATGTTAGAGGTAAGTTTTTCAACCAGAGGGTGGTGAGTGAATGGAATCGGCTGCCGTCAGTGGTGGTAGAGGCGAACTCGCTGGGGTCTTTTAAGAGACTTCTGGATGAGTACATGGGATTTAATGGGATTGGGTGTTACAGATAGTTCTATGGCCTGGTCGGTATAGATATGATTGGCACAACTTGTGGGCCGAAGGGCCTGTTTGTGCTGTAGTGTTCTATGTTCTATATGCACAGGGCTTAATAGCAAAGTTGCCACAATTGAAAATGCAGCCAGTCAACTTTCTGTGAGGCTCCTTGCACCAAGTGCTTGAATCTTAAATGTTCCAGTAGCAATATGATGTCCTGTTTAAGTGCCCAACTTGCACTAACTTGTATCTGGCAATGGAGCTTCTAATTCTTATTGAATAATATGAATGGCAACAAGCAAAGGACAGAAAAATGGGAATCGATGATTAATTCCTGTTGATAGAAATTGTGCTTTTGAACGTCTGAATAAATTCTTTCTGTGCTGTAGTGTCTATGATTAGTCTTCACTTACTGTACAGTAAAAATAATATATTTAGAAATTAATCACAATTTGCAATGATCTTGACATTGCAACATTTGTGCTTTTGATGGGAAGAACACATGTGGATTAGATTTGCTGTAATTTCTTAAATCCTGAAAAATGTAAATGGTCTCAGGCTAAATTGAATTGCATTGTTCCAACTCTCTCTCAATGCGCTCACAGTAGTTTCTATAAGTGGACTTGTCCTTTTTGATCTGGAGCTACATTTTTGATGATAATGTTTCTTTCAGCAGGTTTCATGGCCTGAAGGATTAAAAACAGTTTAGTTCTAGTAATCGGTTTACTGAATTAGACAGAGTCTTCTCCATGTTTATATGGTGCCTTGAATTGGTGGATATTAAACTGACCATAATAATTAATACATTTAGTTATATAAGGATAAAAATCATGAAACATTTCAGAAATACTAGATTATGCAATATAAATTATAAAATAAATAAGGAGAGACTTAACAAATATACTAATTATCACAATAAATATATTTAAATTGAAAATCTTTTCAATTTTTACCAAGTTAATATTATTGTGAAGCCAGTTGATCTTTGATTTGATTTATTATTATCACATATATTGGGATATAGTGAAAAATATTGTTTCTTGCGAGCAATACAGACAAAACATTTTTTCATAAAGAACATAGGGGAAAAGGAAAGGAGAAGATGAAGAATATGATGTTGCAGTTGCAAATAGAGTGAAGAGAAAGATCAATTTAATATATCGAAGTTCATTCAGAAGTCTGATGGCAGGAGGGAAGAGGCTTTTCTTGAGTCAGTTTGTGCATGTTCTCAGACTTTTGTATCTTTTTCCTGATGGAAGAAGGTGGAAGAGCATATGTACAAGGTGCGTAGGGTACTTGATTATCCTGGATGCTTTTCCAAGACAGCGGGAAGTGTAAATGGAGCATATTGATGGGAGGCTGGTTTGCATGATGGACTGGGCTACATTCACAATCCTTTGTAGTTTCTTGCAGTCATGGGCAGAGCAGAAGCCATATTGAGCTATGATAAATTCAATGCTTCGTATAATGTATCTGCAAAAAATTGAAGAGAGTCATGGTGAACATGCCTACATGCCTAATTTTCTTAGCCTTCTGAGAAAGTAGAGGCTTTGTGGGGCTTTTTTAACTATAATGGCAGCATGGAGAGACCAGGACAGATTGTTGGTGATCTGAAACTGTCAACTTCAAGCACAGTCCAATATGATATCTTCACCTGAAGTGTAATATGGTCCATTGGCATTCAGTGCAATAGATCTTATTTCTTCTTTCTTTGATTAGAGTGATTGTTAGCACTATCTTTAGATGGGATTTTTTAATAGATTTTCGTTACCAACATATGAATTAGGAGCAATTGAGCCTGCTTCACCATTCAATAAGATCACGGCTGATCCAATTGTAACCTCAACCCTACATTCCTGTCTAACCCAAATAATCTTTCACCCTCTTGTTAATCAAAAGTCTATCTCACTCAATCTTAAAAATAGTCAAAGGCTCTGCTCCCATTGCCTTGTGAGGAAAAATGTTAAAGAGACTCTCAAAACACTGAGAGAAAAAGAAATCTCTCATCTCTATCTTAAATGAATGACCCCTTATTTTTAAACAGTGACCTCTGGTTCCAAATTCTTTGACAAGATGAAACACCCTCTTCATATCTATCCTGTCAATCTCCTTCTGGATCATAAACGTTTCTGTAAAGGCATTTGCTTCATTAAATATACAACATTGCAGGTTCTACTCAAGTTGATTGCATCCATAAGCCCTGTTGCTCACCAGACTTTGTGAGCAGCACATTAACACCCTGTGGAACGATGATCATTTCATTATATTTAATTTTTGCCATTTCAGTACTTTGTTAGCTTGCAGCTTTGGAGTATTATTCAATCTGTAAATAAACCTAAATAAATTGATTTAGCCTGTATGCAGTGGTTTGGCATTCATTATTTTCTGCCTAGCAGAAGAGATAAGAAAATGTACCTTGCAGCCTCCTAAATGATAGTCAGTGCTATTGACATGAATTATTGTCCCACACATGGAATGCATAATGGCGTAGGTTTTTGATTTGGTTTCTGATCCTGGTGCAGGACAGTCAGTTTTTGACAGCTTTCCTTTTACCATAAGCACAAACGAGAATCTTTGCTGAATAAAATGTCATAAAACACATAGCATCTGCTGGAAGCTTCTGAGGGTTTTTAGGTTTTCCTTTCAGCAATTATTGATAGATGGCCAAAGCAATGGTGTTCGAAAGAGTTGTGTGTTCTCAGATTAAAAAGCAAAGAGAGTAGCAGGCTTGGATAACTTAATATTACCAGAGACACCAAGATCAGCAAACAAAACTTTGAGCAGAGTCCAGTCTTCTCCAAAAAATAAGCACTAGGCATTGGGAGCAGAGCCTTAATGAAAAGAACCCCATTTAAAATAGAATTCTACAATACAGAAGGAGGCCTTTAAGCTCACTGAGTCTGCACGAACTATCCCACCCAGGCCCTATCCCCATAACCCTATGCACTTACTCTAACTAGTCCGCCTGACACTAAGACACAGTTTAGTATGGCCAATCTACCTAACTCTCACATCTTTGGACTGTGGGAGGAAACTGGAGCATCCAGAGGAAACCCATGTGAACACAAGGAGAATGTGCAAACTCCACACAATCAGTGACCTAAGCTGGGAATCGAATCTGAGTGCCTGGCATTTTGAGGCAGCAGTGCTAACCATTATGCCACTGTGCCGCTCCAAAATGTTGTCCTAATAGTTTTAAAGGAAGATGTTTTCTCCTAACAATTGCATTGGATCCCCTTGGCATTACAACACTAGGAAAATCAGACAGAGGAGAAAACCCCTGTAATACTATTCAATTACCCATTGAATCTATTTCCAGGTCTTGCAATCATTCTCCCTCCTTTATTTGTTTTGATACTTTGTCTGTGGCACTACCTGTGTCAAATGGCGAATGCATGTCAATCAACTTCAATGTTTATTTTTCAGGTGCAGAAGAACCACGTGCTAAGTCCAAGGTTAAAAAGCTCAACAAGCAATCAGTACCCCTCAAACCTGGGACAAAGGTGGGAAATAAAACAAAAACCAAACAAAGCTATTGAGTGAGGTTGGAGGGTGATGGAACCTGAACTGCTTCAATTCTACCATCATAATTTGATCCAACCACTGTGGTTTTCAACATGATCCAATTTAATATAATGTACTAGACCAAAAGTATACTTTTAAAGTATGAAAGCTGGCAAATTCCTTCATTGTTTAATCAAGAGTGAAAATGCTGGAAAATCTCAGCAAGCCTGACAAAGTTTTGACAAAATGTCACCTGGACTCGAAATGTTAAATCTTTTCTCTCTTTACAAATGCTGTATTAATGATGTAGAGATGCTGGCGTTGGATTGGGGCAAACACAGTAAGAAGTCTGACAACACCAGGTTTAAGTCTAATCAGTTGAACTTAAACCCGATGTTGTCAGACTTCTTACTGTGTTTACAGATGCTGCCAGACAAGACTTTTCGGCATTTTCTCTTTTGGTTTCAGATTCCAGCATCCGCAATAATTTGCTTTTATCCTTAGTTATTAAAGATTGAATGTTTTCTCCCTCCTTATCGAATCATAATGTCATAGAGGTTTACAGTATGGAAACAGGCCCTTCGGCCCAACTTGTCCATGCTGCCCTTTCTTATTTTAAAACCCCTAAGCTCATCCCAATTGGCTGCATTTGGCCTATATCCCTCTATACCCATCGTAACTATGTAACTGTTTAAATGCTTTTTAAAAGACAAAATTGCACCTGCCTCCGCTACTATCTCTGGCAGCTTGTTCCAGACATTCACCACCCTCTGTGTGGAAAAAATTGTCCCTTTTGGACATTTTTATATTTCTCCCCTCTCACCTTAAACCTCTGATGACAAAATGAACATTTTTGATCATATTCGATTATATTGTATTTAAGTCTTATTCTTGCACTGTAGGTAGCAGTAAGATGCGATGATCGGTGTTCTCAGCTATTTACGGTCTAGATCAATGACTTAGATGAGGGAGCAGAGCAAAATGTATCTGGATTTTCTAACAAGGCAATGTTAATTGGGAAAGCAAGCTCTCACGGTGCATAGAGCTTGGAAAAGGATTTAGGCAGAATAAATAAATACAAATGAAATATAATGTGGGGAAATATGTTATCTACTTTGGCAGGAAGGGTATAAAGGCAGAATTTTTTTTAAAGTGATAGGAAACTGGGAAATATTGGTTTTCAGAGGAATCTGGCTGTTCCGTTACATGAATCACCAGAAGTTAGCATATAGGTGCAGCAAGCAATTCAGAAACTAACTCACAGTGGCAGCAGTGTGCACCATTCTGAATGTGTCCTGCAGCAATTCACCAAGACTCCTTCAACAGCACCTCCCAAATCTACCACCTACTAGAACAACTGCAGTAGATGGATCAGAAGACATTCCCTGTCAAGCCGCACATCATCCTGATTTGTAAATATATTGCTTTCCTTCATTGTTGCTGGGTCAAAATCCTGGGACTCGCACCCTAACAGCACTATGGCTTTACCTACACCATATAGCCTGCAGCAGTTCAAGAAGGCAGCACACCACCACCTGCTCAAGGACAAATAGGGATGGGCATTAAAAAAAGCTGGCCTAGACTGTGACACATGTCCATGAAAGAATTTTTTAAAAAGCAAACGGTATATCAACTATTATCACAAAAGAATTGATGTGGATGGTGGACGGGGTGAGTCGATAGGATTGCGTGAAAGCCAAGAAATCAAGTTTGTACCCAATTTCTCACCTCTTGCGATCATACCGGTATCAGATATTCAGTGTGATCAGCTTTCCACCCATTTCTGGTGAGAAGCTGAATAGTATATTCAAATATACTTAAATCTGTCTTTTGCATTGAATTAATTATGATGAAATCATCCGGGCTCACTTGCCTCTGTGGCTTCGTTGGGAGAGATTCCCTCCAGTGGGGATGGCGTGTAGTCTCCAACAGCGGCGACCAATCGTGAAGGCCCTACCTATTGAACTGGAGGCCATTGAGGATCCCTGGGGGGGTCAAGAGCAAGCAAGGGAGGCCCTTGGGCAATGCCAGCCCTCTAGGTCTCTGTCAGCATTCTGCTGATTGTCATTGCACATGTGCAGCTACAGAGGTTTGCATATGCACAATGGCACTCTCTGCTGCTACAACAGGCTTGTTAGCAATTTAAGTCCCACCCCTTCCCCTACAGGTGTGGAATTGTTTAGCCTATTTTTGATTGCACTGGATAAGATACTGGATTTCAATTTGCCCAAAAGCAGGTGAGAAACTCTCCTGTTTTCACACCTATCCCGAACTTAGAATTTTTTTGGTAAATTTGAGCTCTAAACGTCTTACAACCAATTTGGTGAAAGAGAGGACCAGGGGTCAAATTTTGCTTAGTTTTAGATGTATTCACATATTCAGATGGTGCAGATGTATAGCCCTTGACCATGCAATCTGCTATCAGTATCAACTTGCCTCTTCATACAAATAATTACTCAAATAATACCCACTCCCAACTTTGTATTCTTGGCCTTAATTGATACAGTTGAAAAATAGGTCTTACTGCAATTTAGTAGAGTTTTGATGAAATCACAGCCAAAATGCCTATGATTTTGGTTTCCTCACCAAAGGATTTATTTATCTTAGAGGGAATGTAGTAATGGTTCACTGGACTGATCCCTGGTATGTGGGATGTGTCTTGTGAAGACAGATTGAATAGAATGCCAATATTTTCTGGTATTTAGAAGAATGAGAGGTGATCTTATTAAAATATATACAATTCTTAAAGGGCTTGAAGGATTAGATGCTGGGAGAAAGTTTTAGTCTGCACACCAGAAGAAACAAAGGGCCAGAGCCTCAGAATAAGGGGTTGGCCATTTGGGACTCAGATAATGAAAGTGAGGTAGCATAGTGGTACAGTGGTTAGCACTGCTGCTTCAGAGCACCAGGAACCTGTGTTCAAACCTGGCCTTGGTTGACTGTGTGGAGTTTGCACATTCTCCCTGCGTCTGTATGGGTTTCTCTGGGTTCTCCAGTTTCCTCCCACATGGATTAGGTTCTGTGGGTTATGTTGATTGACCATGCTAAATTGCCCCATTACAGGGTAAATATTTGGGTTATGGGATAGGGCCTGGGTGGGATTGTTGTTGTTGCAGGTTGGATGGGTCAAATAACCTCCTTCTGCACTGTAGGAATTCTAATATAGTTGTGAACCTTGGGAATTCTCTACCCAGAGAGAATACTCAGTCATTGAACATACTCAATCAGAAACTTACAGAAATTTGGCTACTAAGATTGAGAGTTATGGGGTTAATGTGGAAGTTTGTAACTAATTTATGCAGTGAGTCATGATCTAACAGCAGACCCAGGCTGAGGCCAAATAGGCTGCTCCAGCTCTTGGTTCTTCAGTCCATTTGTCCTATGAAGATGGTCTAGATTCTATAGAATCATGGAACTATAGAATTCTATAGTGCAGAAGGAGGCCAGTCAGCCCATCAAGTCAGTACTGACCACAATCCCACCCAGGCCATATCTCCATAACCCACTTATCTTCCTACAAATACCTCTGACACTGAGGGACAATTTAGCATGGCCAATCAACCTAACCTGCATATCTTTGGAGTGTGGGAGAAAACCGGATTCCCCAAAAGAAACCTACAAAAATAGGGGGAGAATATGCAAACTCCACAGCGACAGTCCCCAAGGCCAGAATTGAATGAGTGAATATGCACAATTTCTGGATCACAGCTTGAATCCACAATCTTGTGGCTCAGAAGGAGGATTAGAACCAACTCAACCAAGTTCAGGTATTAATTTTAATACAGTCAGAATTGAAAATCTTTATTAATCATTTGTTTCACAAGGTCTTTTTTTTTTAAACTTTCAACAATACAATATATTTTACATATTCTAAGCTATTTGAAAATTTATCGTAGCTTTAATTGTTGCTACTATATTAGGGATTGCTCTTCATGTCTCTTGTTTTTCTAACCAGTCTTTTTTTCCTCTCATCCTTGTACTGTGGTGGTGAAAACCCCTTGCGGGCTGTGCTTCATAACACATATAGCCTTTGTTCAAGTAAAGCTTGTTCATTTTTGAGTCTGGACAGTGATGGGCTTCTCAGCAACTAAATCTGGCCACTAGTAATTACAGCTACCTCCGGAATGTCTTTACATCATTGCTAATTTGAATTTTGGATCAGTTGCTGCTTAACAGTCCTGACTTTTGCATCGACCAGCTGTCAGGAAGCAGGGGCAGTTTTGTGATCTATGTTTTCTTGGATATCAGAAATAAAGTATAGATTTAATTGAGTTTAATTTAGTTTCATCTAGTTTATTTTATTAGTGTCACAAGTAGGCTTACATTAACACTGAAATAAAGTTATTGTGAAAATCCCTAGTCACCACACCCTATTCAAGTACATTGAGGGAGAATTTAGCACGGCCAATGATTTGATTTGATTTGATTTATTATTGTCACTTGTATTAGCATATAGTGAAAAGTGTTGTTTCACTATACAGACAAAGCATACTTTTCATAGAGAATGAAAAGAAAGAGTGCAAATTGTAGTATTGCAGTCATAGCAAGGGTGTAGAGAAAGATCAACTTAATGCAAGGTAGGTCCATTTAAAAGCCTGACGACAGTAGGGAAGAAGCAGTTCTTGAGTCGGTTGGTACATGACCTCAGACTTTTATTTTTTTTCCTGATGAAAGAAAGTGGAAGAGAGAGTGTCTGGGAGGTGTGGGGTCCTTAATTATGCTGGCTGCTTTGCCAAGGTAGTAGAAAGTCTAGACAGAGTCAACGGATGGGACACTGGGATGTACCTAACCAGCACATCTTTCAGACTGTGGGAGGAAACCAGAGCACCTGGAGGAAACCCACGCAGACATGGAGAACATGCAGACTCTGCACAGACAGTGACCAAAACCAGGAATCAAACCTGGGTCCCTGGAGCTATGATGCAGTAGTGCAACCTATGTGCCACCATGCCACATTTAGTGTATCTGTGTAAATATGTGTAGATGGAGTTAGAATGGAGAATTCCACACATGTTTTCTCACCAGAACTTATACTCACCAAATTCTCCTAAGATTCCAGCCAAAGTCAGAGCTGAGAAGGGCAGACCCTGGTGAAGTTGGCTAGGGAAAAACCAGAGATATCTGAAGCAATCCTAAGGTTGGTGATCTCTTGCTACAAAGTGTGAAGTAAAAATTGTAGCGATTGTGAATCCATTGACAATTGTGTGAAAAATTTGAATATTTGTCACTCTTTAAGGCAAAAGAATAGTTAAAAGAGAGTTGGAAATCCTGGAGATGGATCCTTGCTGAAAATAGCCGAGGGAAAGCATAATGAGTAAAAAGATTTTGAGTTGTATCTTTTGAAAGTGGAGATTGAAAACAATCATGTAAAAGCCAAAGTCCATTGAGGTCAGTTGACTCATTGTAATAATCATCTGGAGAGGATTAAGGAGAGATCTACAGAAGTTTGATTGGGTGGCATCTGCCACTTGGTTTCAGAGTAGATGTCATCTGACCACAGTTAACCTCTTGGTTTACAATGACTGAGTATTTACTGAGAACACAATAGCATAAGATGTATTTTGTACCCTGTGTTATCTTTAAAATCTGTACACAGTTGTAAAGATAAGTTGGAGTGAAAGAGTATTGTACCATAGTCACATTTTTCGTGTTTAATATTTTTTATTTAAAACAAATTGACAGTCTTGTGACTCTGTTCAGCCATGTTTTCTAAAAAAAAAAGGTAAAAGCTTGACCCAGGGTTCCATGTTGGGACCTTCCCACCAGCAGTAACATGAACTGGGTTTCTCACACAGCTCATGTCAGTGATACTATCATTTTGAAAGACAGAACACACAAAAATAGTGAGCTTTCTGGAGTTAGATTTGTGGTGATGGCAACCCACTTATTTCAAATAATACTAATCAGAAATATCCATCTCAATGATGTACATAATTTCAGGACAGGAGAGTAGAAAAGTAGATCTTTCTAAAAAATCATTATCGTTTTAATCAGAGGTTTGATCATGTCAGACAATGAACATAAAATCTGCCAAATTAACCTCAGTGGAAAGTTGAACACTAATGCACACTTCACTATACTGCATGTACTGGATCAACAGTTACATCCAGCCATGGTGAGTCAACCCTGGGTATTGTTCATTTTAGCAGTACATTGATAAAGGTGGGTTTATGTAAATTTCATATAAATTTGCGAGTTTAATAAATGTGCTTAATTGCCTCAACACTCATTATTTATGAACATTTTTGCTTTCAACAGTTTTCCCAGCCATATCGAGAGCCCTTCACAGCAATGTATAAGCAATCTTTGTTGGATGAATGGGTTTCCAATGCAGGGAGAAAAGTGGAGATGAAAACATGGACCACTATAATGCCACATGATGCTGCAGAATTAAATATGGTGAGACGCTTTAACTTGTTGCTCTGTAATTTGTTTATATGTGAAGAGTACCTCATCTTTTTGAACAAGGAAAATACAGAGCAGCAACTGAGTCCATCTAAAGCTTCCTCAGTTTGGAGCCATCAATCTTTTGAAGTGCAACATTTTTATTCTGCCTTGAAGAACATCAGTTGGCCAAATAGAATGAAATGACACCTGCCATCATAATATTATATCTCCTGTGTTTTAGAAATATCTTTGTCAAGCTGAAAACATACAGATAAGGTCACCTCCAGATCAGGGGAGCGGTTCAAAGTCCGACATTTTCATATTTGTGTTCATTTGTTTCTCAGAATTATTTGAAAAGCTAGAGATCAGATTTGGCTAAACTTTTTTCAGATAAGATTTATCTTAAGTGTTTTGTGATTTCAGCGAGAGTAAAAAAGACACAGAAAAATGAGGGGCCGAGACAGGTTTTTAGTCATCTGAATTTGAATATTCCTTAAATCTCCAAATTGAATTGTTAAAGCAAGTAATTCCTCTTGGAGGTTAAAGTCAAGATGTTGGCAGTAATAGTGAGAAAGCTGCATGAATGAGGAGTGGAGAGAATAGAAGGTGACTGACAGCAGAGTGAGGGGGATGGAGGATGGAGTGTTCACAATGTGAATCAAAGTAAGTGACAGTAAGTAGAGTTAGTGATGGCAATAAGAGTATGGTGGTATGGGGAGAGGAGGGGGGTCATGGTAAAATCAAAGAGAGGGGGAGTAAAGATTTGAAAGGAATTGTGGAATGGGGAATGCAGTCTGCAGCTCCTGGCATCTTTTTTTCCTTTTTCTGTTCACCAGAAAGGAAAGAAATAGAAAGAGAGAAAAAAATGCAGTAGAGTAGATGGCACGGTATCGCAGTGGTAAGCACTGCCGCCTCACAGCACTAGCGACTTGGGTGACCATCTGTATGGAGTTTACACGTTCTCCCCGTATCTGCATGAGTTTCCTCCGAGTGCTCCAGTTTCCTCCCACAGTTCAAAGATGAGTGATACAATCCCTGGAAAAGCAGGGAGTTTTAGTTGAGTCAGGCAGCATGGTCGGTGCAGGCTTGGGGGGCAGAAGTGCCTGTTCCTTGCTGTAATTTCCTTTGTTCTTTGAGTGGGTTAGGTTTATTGACCACGTTAAATTGCCCCTTAATGTCAGGGGAATTTGTAGGGTAATTAGCTGGGGGTTACAGAAATAGGATCTGGATATGGTTGTTGGCAGTGTGAGCCAAATGACTTCCTTCTACGCTGTAGATTCTATGATTCTGTGATGCATGTACTCCAAAACAAGCTTTTAGAGTTACCAATAGAACATATCTGAAGCTAGCTGAGCTCTTTCAGAAACTATCTTTAATTATAACACTGTTCCTAGGGATGTTCATTATGCAGGATCCTTGGTTTTGCTGCAACTGATTTCATTCTTGCTGTTTGTGGCCATGAAAATTAAGTATCTCATTTTCACTATTCACTTGCACCATAGAAAAACAATTATTATTGTATTTTATATTTGTGTTCAATTTTTACTATTTATTTCTCTGCATCGATTATATTTCTTTGCCCGCACATAATAGCACATATTTCAAAGAAGACTGAGGAAGAGGGTTAAGCTGATGCTCACTTGCATGTTGGCAACTGATCTGGCTGTCAGTTACCGTTGTAGGCATGGAGTTTCCTCCACCAGGGCACATTGCTCGCAAATCATCAGTAGCTGCAGATCAGGAACATCGCCACCAGTCTTTGCCCTCTCATAGTGGTTGTGCCTGTTTTTCTCCTGTGAGGACACAAGGGGACATAAGGACATGGTTGAAAGCACGGATGTATGGAAGGGCATGGGGTTCAATGATTATATTTCTTCGCCGCACGTAATAGCACGTATTTCAAAGAAGACTGAGGAAGAGGATTAAGCTGATGCTCACAAGCAGTTGGGGAGCTATGTTGGCTATTTCGGAGAAATGGGTCACTACTGGGGCGGTGGAGGTGGGTGGTAGGGAGTTGCATAAGGTTTGATGTACTTCTTGTGGGGGTATTTCCATTTCCAAGCTTTGGGGGCAGAAGGAAAAAGAGAGAGGAAAAGAGGAACAGTTGGTGTGGCCAGCGGAGAGGCTGCAGGTTCTGGGGAGATAGTCATGTGTCAAAGAGACACATTTTATAGTCATCTAAGGAATCCAGAAAATTTGTCTTGGCAAGGCCAGGGGTGGGGAAAGGAGCCATCGGAGAGCAGT
This sequence comes from Sphyrna mokarran, assembly GCA_024679065.1. NCBI lineage: Eukaryota > Metazoa > Chordata > Chondrichthyes > Carcharhiniformes > Carcharhinidae > Sphyrna > Sphyrna mokarran. The sequence continues at coordinate 28,609,725 of JAGIQG010000009.1, forward strand.
TTACTGCTGGTTTGGGAAATTCTCCAAAAATTGAGGGAAAATCCTGGAGACAGCCAAAATTACTGGTGAAATGAGAAAACATTATTGGAAGCAGGAAGTCACTGTGAACTGCAATAAGAACTGCAATTCTATGGAGAGTATGATACATACGTAATAATAAATGTAAAAGAGGGGCATTACCCTCGGTGGTTTAAAGTTCAGGTTCTCTATAGAAATGCTGTTTAGATAATAGTGTTTGAGGGAGATGGTGGCATTGTGATAATATCATCTACAGCTAAACCCCAAAGCCATGTTTGGCTTTGTTCTCATCTAGTAAATTACAATTTATAATTAGGTATAAGCAGACATTGGTATGGAGAACATGGGGCATGGTTGGGAAACTGGAATGGCAATTCTTCCCAATCACAAGGATTGCTCGACAAGGATGCTGAACCCATGGGACTAAATTGTGGTCACGTGAGATGGGATAAAAATTACTCCTCTATCATAATATTCCAAATCTGATCAGAAGCTAAACTTTTTTTTAACTTGTTAGGCTGTCAAAGAAGGCTATTTGGACATTGACTCTGCACCTATTTGCCAACAGAGCATTCTTCCCAGGCCTTATCCCTGTAACCCCACATAATTATCCTACTATTTCCCTTAACCTATTCATCCTGGAACACTAAGGGACAATTTAGCATGGCCAATCAACTTAACCCGCATATCTTAGCACTGTGGGAGGAAACCAGAGAACCCAGAAGAAACCCACACACGTACACAGAGAGTATGTGCAAATTCCACAAAGTCACCCAAGACCAGAATCAAGCATGGGATCCTGATGCTGAGTCATAGGATCAGAGAGCAATATAGCACAGAAGCAGGCCCTTCGGCCCAACCGGTCCATGCTGACCATGATGCCCTCTCAGCTAGTCCCAATTGCCTGCATTTGATCCATATCCCTCTAATCCTTTCCCATAAAGGTACTTGTAGAGTCATAGAAGTTTACAGCATGGAAACAGGCCTTTCGGTACATCTTGTCCGTGTCACCCAGTTTTTATTACTAAACTAGTCCTAAATACCCGCATTTGGCTGTGGGGCAGCAGTGCTAACCACTGTGCTGCCATTTGCATGCCGATTTCAAAGAAAGTAGTCTGGCAGGCTTTCTTGAGTTTAAAAAGAGGAGTTGGTTTTTACTGAGTTAAAAACCCACCTTGAAAAATCTTTAAGAAGGTAAACCTGTGTCTCAACCCACATTGATATGCACTCAAGCATGCAAAATTTATGAATTACAATTTAGTTAGTTACTTTCTTAGCCAAGTTAAAGTTCAATGCTGAAAGGTAGAGAAAAGTGTCTGCTTTAGAATTAATGTGAGACTGGTGAATACACCCTCCACTTTATGATATACAGTCACATGGTAATAGACTCAAAGAACATTCTAAAGGAGCCTGCAAAACGGTGTAGTACCATATGTCACAGCAACATCGACCTGTACATAGTTAGAGAACAATATTCATCTTTAACCATACAAGATCTCATGATTAAGACATTAAACAATCTCATAACACAGCACTGTGGCTGCAGCAGAAATTTTACACAGTGACCTTGAAGTTCCAGAGTTGAGTTGAAGCCCAAGTAAGTTGCCAAAGATAATTTATTTTTAAAACAGAGTAGAATTTTTCCAAAGAGCCAATGATTTTTGCACCTGAGGTTCCTTCCAATGAAAATTTCTCCATCACTCTGCTGGATTTTTAATTTTAATTGAGATGGGGCCTTAACTTGAGGGAGAAGGGAAGGCAGAGAATATTCCTGCCCCATTGGCAGATTTTACCAGCTGTAATTATGGACACACAGCCAATCATACCAAGAAGATGGCCGCGAAGAAACCTGCCCCTAGATTTCCGAGGCTGACCAAACTCGTCTATTGGACGCAGTGGAGGAGAGGCACCAGTCGCTGTTTCCCACTCATCGACCAAGGGGTCCTACAGCAAACACATTTGAACATTTCTGCTGTATCTCCTGTAGGCAGGGTCTGTATCCAAATATCTTCTACCAACATTTCTCAGTGAGACATTCTTTGAAAGTTTATTTATTAGTCACAAGTAGGCTTATGTTAACATTGCAATGAAGTTACTGTTTAAATCTTCTGGTCGCCACACTCCAGCACCTGTTCGGGTACACTGTGAGAAAATTTAGTGCAGCTAATTCACTTAACCAGCATGTCTTTTGGACTGTGGGAAGAAACCAGAGCCCACCCAGAGAAGACACGTATAAACTCGAGGAGAATATGCAGATTCCACATAGGGAGTGACCCAAGCCAGGAATCAAACTCATGTCCCTGGTGCTGTGAGGCAATACTGCTAACCACTGTGCTGCCATGCCACCCCTTTAGAGTAATGTATTCACTGTCTGTTCACTGTGAGAGAGTGATTCCACCAAGCATGTGATGTCTATTCTTGTAATGAGAGAAGCCATTTTGGAATATCAGTAAGGGGGGGAATGTTTGCATTTATAATCAGCTTAAATTTCTCATTTAGATTATGCCTGCTGCAACTGCTGACTCGATAAAATATGGAACTTCAGAAAATCAAAATAAGTGGGCAAAAAATAAAGAAAGGTAATGTAATAATGAACTCTTATGGTAGGCTGAGTTTTATGAATAAAAACTCAAAATTGCAAAATTCTTTTCCAAGCTCTGAATTAACCAAAATTGAGAATGGAAAGATTAATTTGTCATCTTAACAAGAATGTGACACTTTTAATGTATAATTCTTAAATTCCAAGACCTATTTTTCTGTTTCCTTGCCAATGTACTCCCATCCCTTCTGCTGTCTCTCTCCTCTCGTGGCTCTGGTTCCACAGAACGTGGTGAATAGTTAATCCAGTGGGTGAGTGAGTAGGTCTTAATAGTGAATCTTAGATTTACCTCAGCTGGCCACCTGTTATGGAGTTGTTAATAAGATAAAGGATAGTGGAATATCAGTTTAGTTTTGTCTTTTTGGATCTTTCCTGACCTTGTTTGACAGCAGTGTTGCTATTGAGTGGCATTAGCCAACTGGACATTTTGTTAACACATGAACATCTTGTGTATTATTTCTAATGGATACCCCATCCACCACCTTCAGTATCCACTCCAGTCACCACTAATACGCAGTGGCAGCAGTATGTACCAGTGAAAAGAAAGGACTGTAGGAAAAAGGATAATTAGCCATGGATATCTAAGGAAATAAAAGAGAGTATTAAATTGAAAGATAATGCATACAAAGTGGCAAATATTAGTGGGAAACTAGGGGATTGGAAAATGTTTAAAGGTCAACAGAAAGGCATGGTGTTAGCTATAAAGAAAAATAAGATAGATTGTGAAAGTAACTGGCTCAGAAAATAAAAACAGCAAAAGTTTCTACAAATATATAGAAAGTAAAAGAGTGGCTAAGTTGAACACTGTTCCTCCAGAGAATGAGAAAGGGGATTTAATAATGGGAAATGACGAAATGGCTGAGGCATTGAACAGGTATTTTGTGTCGATCTTCATAATGCAAGATATAAATAACATGCCAAAAATTGATGACAAGGAGGCTCTGGCAGGTGAGGGCATAAAAATGATCATTATCGCTGAAGAGGTAGTATGGGGCAAGTTAATAAGGTTAAAGGTAGACAAGTCTCCTGGTCCTGATGGAATGCGTCACAGGGTATTAAAAGAGATGGCGGTGGAAATAGTAAATGCATTCATGTTAATTTATCAAAATTCCCTGGTCTCTGGGGCAGTTTCCATAGGTTGGAAAACAGCAAATATGATATCACTGTTTAAAAAGATGGACAAAAGGAGGGTAACGATAGGCCAGTTAGCTTCTGTATTTGGGGAAAATGCTTAAATCTATCATCAATGAAGAAATAGCAAGACATTTGGATAGAAATTGTCCTAGTGGGGAGATACAGCATAGGATCATGAAAGACATGTCATGTTTAACATGGGGAATGAGTGAATGTGGTGTATCTGGGTTTCTGGAAGGCATTTGACAAGGTTCCATGCAAAAAGCTGCTGCATAAGATAAAGGTGCACAGCATTACGGATAGGAAATTGGTTAACTAACAGCAAGCAAAGGGATAAATGGGTGTTTTTCTGGTTTTCACAGTAAGAAGTCTCACAACACCAGGTTAAAATCCAAAAGATTTATTTAGAATCATGAGCTTTCATGGCACTGCTTTTTCATCATGTGAATGCTTGGCGATCAGTGACTAATGGTGTGCCTCAGAGATCAGTGTTGGGACCACAATTGTTTACAATTTACATAGATGATTTGGAGTTGGGGACCAAGTGTAGTGTGTCAAAGTTCGCAGATGACACTAAGGTGAGTGGCAGAGCAAAGTGTGCAGAGGATACTGAAAGCCTGCAAAGGGATATACGTAATCTAAATGAGTGCTCAAGAGTCTGGCAGATGGAATACAATGTTGGTAAATGTGAGATCATTCACTTTGATAGGAATAAGAGCAAAACGGACTATTATTTAAATGGTAAAAATTGCAGCATGCTGCTGTGCAGATGGACGTTGGTGTACTTGTGCGTGAATTGCAAAATGTTAGTTTACCGGTGCAGCAGGTAATTAAGAAGGCAAATAGAATTTTGTCCTTCATTGCTAGAGGGATGGAGTTTAAAAACAGTGAGGTTATGTTGCACCTACGTAATGTGCTGGTGAGACCACACCTGGAGTACTATGTAAATTTTGACCTCCTTACTTGAGAGAGGATATATTGGCACAGCAGAGGAGATTCACTAGGTTAATTCTGGAGTTGAGAGGGTTGACTTAGGAGAGATTGAGATGATATTCCTTGGAATTTAGAAGAATGGGGGGATTTTATTGAAACATTTAAAATTATGAAGGGAAAAGATAAGATAGGAGCAGGGAGGTTGTTTCCACTGGTGGATTAAACTAAAATAGACATCACAGCCTCAAAATGAGGGGGAGCAGATTTAGGACTGAGTTGAGGAGGAATTTCTTCACCCAAAGGTTGTGAATCTGTGGAATTTCTTGCCAAGTGAAGCAGTTGAGGCTACCTCATTGAATGTTTTTAAGGCAAAGATAGATAGATTTTTGAACAGTAAAGGAATTAAGGATTATGGTGAGCAGGCGGGTAAATAGAGCTGAGTCCATGAAAAGATCAGCCATGATCTTATTGAATGGAGGAGCAGGCTCGAAGGGCCAGATGGTCTACTCCTGCTTCTAGTTCTTATTTTCTTGTATTCTGTGTATACAAGATGCACTGCAGCAACTCACCTTTGGTGGCACCTTACAACCCTCAACTTCTACCATTTAGAAGAATAAGGGCATTAGATCTATGGGAACGCCTGCAAAGTTCACCTTAAAGCCAACCATCATCCTGACTTGAAACTCTCATCGCCATTCCTTCATAGTCGCTGGGTTAAAATCTTGGAACTCCCTCCCCAACAGCATCATGGGTGTACTTACACCACTGTAACAGTTCAAGAAGAAATTCATCCGACCTTCTCAAGGGCAAAGAAGGATGGACAATAAATGCTGGCCCAGCCAGCGATGCCCACATCCCTTGAAATCATTTTTAAGAAACGACATGTGGCACATAGAACATTTCCAGCCCACAATATTTAAAACCAAAGTCCAAGCAGCACAAGAAAAATCATGATGATGGTGAGTTGCCATTTGGTGGCTGGCTCCCTGGTGCCATGGCTGGCAAACAACACGAATGTACTTGGCATTTCCTTTGGCAGAAATCCCACCGAGAGGTGGGGTGAGGGGGGATGGAGAGAATCCTGGCCCATGACTCTTACTAAGATTGTCAACGATATGGCAGTTATTTTGGAACTGAAGTTGAATTTATTTTTAAAAGTGGTAGGAATGGGGTAGATAGGAGACTGCATAAGTTTTAATCCCAGGTTAAAGATGATTCAGTAGGGACAATGTTACATTTCTTTTGCATGGTTCTATGTATTGTGAACAAGTACATTTTGATGGATCCCACAGGGAACTGATGTATTAACTACTGTAATTTTCCCTCCAACAGAGAGCTAGACTGTGCATTGGCTTCTCAGGAGAATTGTTTTGAATCCAGGAAAAGCCAGGCTCCAAAAATATTCAGGAACAGAAGAGCAGCAGTAAAAAGTACAAAGAGAGAAGTTTAAGATGTATAAAATATATATTATTTTGGTATTGCCTCCTGCCTAAAACTTTGCATTTTTGCCCTCACTTCCGTTCCCTTCCCAACTATTTGTTTAGATTAAACATGAGATGCACATCCTGGACCTTAAATTGAATTTTAATCTCCATTGTCTAATCTATCATCAAGATAACCTAGTTGTATTTTTCATCCAGCTTCAATCTCCCATCTGTGCCTCATTACTGCCAAAACCTTCATCTCCATCCAAGTACCCTTTGGGTTTGACTTCTTCATATCATCCTTTCCTTAGGCGCAACATTCACAAACTCTAACCTTGTCAGAATTCAACTGTCTAGAGCTCCTCCTCCTTGTAATTGGTAGTATGCTTCTGGATAATACTGCATCTAAATTTCAAAATACTCATTTTCATTTTCACCTGCAAATCTTCGATGATCTCCAACGTCTTCCAGTCCTCCCTACATCTCATTTGGTCTTTGATTCTGGTCAGAAATCCCACAACACATTCCATTTATGATAGTGAAGCATTTCACCTTGATGTAATCTGCAGTTCTATTGCTCAGCCTGTGTGCCTTTCCCAATTCCTTTGCACCTTCAAAAGTCATCTCAGAGCTCACCTTTCTGACCACGCTGTCAGCCAGTTGCACTAATACATCTTCCAGATACCATTGATTTGAACCATCTCTAGTAACTCCCAATGTCCATTGATAATTTTACATTATAAACTCTTATGTTCATCAAACTGAGAGAAATTGCTCCTGGAGAAATGTTTTAAGAGGTTACATTTGTGCTTAATAAGAATGAAGGAACATTTCCCAAACTTGAATAACATTCTCCAACCCAATTTCAGCAACTTATCAGAAATCCTGGAAAAGGAGTTTGCGATTTTCAATGCAATTTCTTGTGAGCATCAACTCCAAACTCAACAAGCCTATAAATTGGTACAGGTTCCTGTTCTTATTTTGGTGTCAAGAGGGTGGTCTTTTCACCATAAATTGATTCCATATCACAGAATCTGAGAGTGGAAAGAGGCCATTTGGCTTACCAAAAGTGCATCAACCACAATCCTACAAGGCCCCAGCCCCATGTGTTTATCCTAGCTAGGCCCCCTGACACATAGGGGTAATTTAGCATAGCCAATTTTCCTAACCCACACGTCTTTGGACTCTGGGAGGAAACCAGAACACCTGGACGAAACCCAAGTAAACATGGGGAGAACATGCAAACTCCACAGTCACCCAAGCCAGGAATCGAACCCAAATGCCTGGCACTGTGAGGCAGCAGTGCTAACCACTGTGCCACCATGCTGCCATATATTAGGGAAAAAAAATAACTGTCCAGGTGGACCATAAAAACCTAATGAGGAGAAAAATGAGGAGGTGCAACAGGAGAAAGATAATGGAAAAAATGGAAAAAGATATTACCTTGCACCTTATGTATTTCAATTCTTGCTTCCAGGTGTTAATGCCTCGCATAAGAATTTCCCACTGAAAAACCAACCAAAAGGAGAAACGGGTAATTCAGTTTCCAGTATGCCCGTTCAGAGTTACTTCAGAGGATCTTGCAATGTTGATTCACAGAGCTCTTCATCATACAAGCCAATCTTCATTTATGTTCCTTGCAATTTTCCACAGTACAGAATAGGCAGGAAGAGATTTTCTAATGTATACAGCAACCAAAGTCAGGTGAAATGAACTCATAGCTCCACAATGGTTTGAAAGGAATGTTACACTTTTGTACTTGAAAATCATTGATGACATAATTGCATTTTCGTTAAACCTCTTTTAAAATTGATATTGTGCTATTCGTTAATCTCAAAGTTCACCAATGCAGCCATTTCAATAAGATCAGAGCTTAGCAGATAATGACTATACCGTTTACATGGTATAGAGATGTTATTTGTAATTAGACTGTCGTAGGCAATGTCTTAAAAATTGCTCTTTAATAACCCTGATTTTTGCTGTTAAAGATACAACAAGAGGAATATATGAAATATTAATGTCGCTATCTTACTCTTTCACCCTGCTAGCCAATGGGTGGGACAAGCTGGTAAGATTACAACTAGGCTGAGAAATCAGATTCACCCCCCATTTCTCACCTCTCGTGATCTTACTGGTATCGGATATCCACCGAAATAGGGTGCCAGGCTGATTTTAATATTTAAATTCCATTGAAATTTGAATTTCAGTATTACATGTGCACCCGGCATGCAATCATTCGTGCTCACTTGCCTTTGTGGCCTTGCCAGTGAAGGTCCTCATCAATGAAGATCGTGTAAGATCCCGTTCAGCCAGGATGTGTGGAGATGGCCTTACCTGTAAGACTGGAGGCCATTGAGGCCCCCCAGAATGTTAAGGGAATAGGAGGGTGCCTTGGGCAATGGCAACCTGGCATCCTAATACTGTCAGCCTGGCACACTTGTGGTGCCTACCAGGCACTGGGCAATGCCAAGGGGCAGGGCCTAAGGAAAACTGGATCAACTGCAGATGGGAAGACAGGGATGGGAGTGGGGGTAACTGCAACCGCTTTAAAACAGTGATCGGGGGTTGAGTAGGAGGTTAACATTCTGCAACAACAATTGGGAGGGAACTGTTGTCATTCTTGAATAGGTCACATAGGGAGGGTGGACTACCACTACTTTGCAATTGCAGTCTGCTGGTCCGTGCATTGGTTGCAGATGGAGTGGGGAAGTGTGGGGAGGAATAAGGGGGGAATTCAGCCATGGAGTCTCGTGATAGCGATGCGATAATTGGTTCATGCGTGTTTGGGAGGGATGGATCCAGGTGGGGGGGGAGCAGGCAATTGGTCTGGGCAATGGGAGAGGGATCAACCATAGAGGCTTTTGGTAGCTGGGAGAATGTAGGATGCCACAGAGGCCAACTTTACCTGGGGAAAGCAATTGCTGACATATCTTTGTGTTCACAGTACACAAAGGTCTGCAAATGTGCAATGGTATCCTCTACTGCTGTCTGCTGGCTTTCTGTGCACTTAAGCCCTGCCCCCTCCACTTGCAGGCAAGAACCAGGCTTGGGTTCATTTTTGACAGGGTTAGGTCAGATTTCATTTTTAAAATGCCCTAAAAAAGCGTGATTTTTTTCCGTTTGGCATTTATTATTCTTTTGGTAAGATAGCACCACCAGCCTCCTCCTCCTCCTCCTCCTCCTCCTCCTCCTCCTCCTCCCCCCCCCCCCCCCCCCGATGCCTATTCCATTGCATATCTCTATCACTGGAATTAATTATCTCAGAGTAGTTAAGAATCCACCTGTAGTTTTTAATTGTTCAATTTCACCACAGCATCTTAACCAGCTGAGCTGTAAGAAATCCCCAGATGACTTGTTTGAATGAAACAGACCAGAATTTGGATAACCCTGGTTTTGGGCAAAAGGATTCACAATTTGCCGTGTGCCTGTGCCCATTCAGATCGAAGTGCATAGCAAGAAAAATTATTCCACCCTCCTGAATTGCATGATTGCTGTTCCTGAATGCTGTCATCATGCAGGTGGAAGTCTCAGAACACCAGGTTTAAGTCCAACTAATTTATTTGATAGTAATCCCACAAGCTTTGTCAGGCGTGTGGAAGGTTCTGATCAGAGAAGGGCATATAAAGACACACACAGTTTACAGAATACTAATTAGAATGCAAGTCTTTACAGCTAACCTGCTATTCAAGTCTTAAAGATGCAGACAATGTGAGTGGAGATAGCATTAGCATAGGTTAAAGAGATGTGTATTGTCTCCAGACACTACAGTAAGTGAGGTTTTATGGGGTTACAGATAGTGCAAGATGAACTCCAGATCCTGGTTGAGGCTGTCCTCATGTTTGCAGAACTTGGCTATCAGTCTCTGCTCAATGACTCTGCATCATCATGCAGTGGCCCTGGCAGCATTGTTTGAATGTAACATGGGACAGTCAGCCTACTCTTCTTAAAGACAGGCTGTATCTTAAAAGGTATCTGCATAAGAAAGAGTGCTACAGTATACGTTCTTGCAAAGTGAATTCCAGAGCAGATGGAAGGATCCATAGTGATGGATGCAGAGGGGAAGTACTAGAGATGCAGAAGGGGCAAGAGGATAGATGCTGTGGTCCCTGAGTGGAGTGGGAGGAGCGTGGCAGGAGGAACTTAAGTATCACTGTTAAAGGGTCCTACCTGAGGGTCCTATGAGCATCCTACATATGGTGTGACCATCAATCTCTTGTATCTCACTCTGCATCCATCCCTCACCCAAATCTATGAATTACCATCTGCCCATTGCCATGGCCCTTTAGCGAAGGAGAGAGAATGACTAAACAGTACTGCTGTAAAGATTCCATCACTTAATCTGTCAATTGTAACAGCTTTGAAACTGCATGTATGTTGGATACTGTTATCAAGTTTGGATCAGCTTTTGATGAGACAGTGGTGGCTGCAACCAGGTGTGAGTGAAAGAATGGGATGTCTACCAGCTGATTAGACAGCAAGATAGCACAGATGATGACTACTACAGAGAACCCGGATGTGGACCTTAATTATATGGCATACTGGAGAGCTCTGAGTGAGCATGCACACCAAGATGCTGGGCACGTTGATTGGCATTGCCAAGGCAACTTTTTGTCACTGTCAAGGAGCAAGGAGAGCTCCAATTCCAAAATATCAGAGGGGATGATAAAGAACTTGACCTCTGTGTAGCCAGCCTCTATCCCGTCTCCATCATGTTGCTGACCCAGAGGCACTGCTACTGCTCCCTTCACCACCTTCCACCCCCACCCCACCCCAGGAGCTCGCAAGAGCATGCCCAAAAACACATCAGTATATTTTCAGCAGCAGAAAATGTTCCACTACATTGCTTGCCTGCAGTTAGGATGTCTGATTCTTTAAATTTCATTACAAATGAAACAGGAGAAAACAATGAATAATAAAGCAATGGGCAACACAATTGTATTATTGTGTTAGAGGAATGTGCAGGAATTTTTTATATTTTAATCATGCATTTAATTTAAAAACCTCAAGATGTACAAAAAGAATGTTGCACTGGATTGTAGTGAATGGTATATTCACTATCTTTATGCACAGAGACTGAATCGACCTGGAATTTCCTCAGTATCATCCTTTTTATATGCAGTTTTAATCAGTCATTAACAGCTGCAGAATTCTCTAAGTGACCGGTGTGGTTCTAATTGTCTTCACTCTATTTGTTACATTCTCTGTGCTCGACAGGAACAAACAGACCTGGAGGTCCAGTTGATGAATTACAATGCTGAACAAGCAGATAAAGTAGATAAGACAGCAATATGGTAAAGCACCCTTTCCTTCTCTCTTGTTCTTGATCACATATTGATGTGAATCGCTCTTTTTCCCACCTCTCTCATTGGCCTGACAAATAGTGTACCATAATGGCAGATCATTTTCACCTCACACCCCCTATAATCCGACAGCCATACCTGGCTAAACACTAACAATGATAGAATCCTGACCATTGTCTTGTCAACACCAGCTTGTTAGAATACGCCAGCTGAATCACCTTATTTTCCATAATGCAGTTTATTTGTTAGTGTCACAAGTAGGCTTACATTAACAGTGCAATGAAGTTACTGTGAAAATCCCCTAGTCACCACAGTCCAGCGCTGTTTGGTTACACTGTGGAAGAATTTAAAGTTAAATTTTATTTATTAGTCACATATAAGGCTTACATTAACACCACAATGAAGATTCTCCTAGTCGCCACAATCTGGCGCCTGTTTGGGTCAATGCAGCTAACCAATACATCTTTCAGAATGTGGGAATTTAGCACGGCCAATGCATCGAACCAGCATGTCTTCTAGACTGAGAGGAAACCAGAATACCCTGAGGAAACCCACACAGGCACAGGGAGAACATGCACACTCTGCACAAACAGTGATCCAAGCCGGTAGTTGAATCTGGGTATCTTTCTCCCTGACAATCTTTGGTGCCATTTCTTCCCAGGTCCAGCCATCATCCATCAACCGGCTCCCAGATATCATGGGTCTTTACGAGGTGGATGGCCTGCTTATTGCAGCACCATTCTCCTTAACCAGAAGGCACTCATTATTAAAAGAGAGAGGCTTTCCCGTGACCACTCATTTCACATCTTAGAACATGTAGCCTCAGCTGCTGCCTTACTTAATTCCATATCTGGGAAAGCAGCAACCCTTCCCAAATATGTTGTTTGTTTTTGACCTGCAGCCAACCAACTTCCAAATCTGACTCCAATGTTTGTTTTTCAGGAAATCCATTCGGATTAAGGGGAAAGGTATCATGTCCGTGCTTGGTCAGGACAGCCGCCCTGCTCAAATAGGGAAATCAAGGTTAGTGAACAGACGTGTCAATGTGTACTGGACTCCATACCTGCAATGTTACTTGTTTATAATGTTAGGAAAACAATAGGCAGGGAAAAATACAAGGCTGATCTGATGTGACATGCCACCATACGGGGCAGCACAGTGATTAGTACTGCTGTCTCCAAGCACTAGGGACTCGGGTTCAATCCTTGCTTGGGTCACTATCTGTGTGGAGTATGCACATTCTCCCTGCGTCTGTGTGGGTTTCCTCCAGGTTTCTGGTTTCTTCCCAATGTCCAAAGATGTGCTAGTTAGGTGTATTGGCCATGCTAAACTCTCCCTCAGTGTACCGAAACAGATGCCAGAGTATGGCGACTAGGGGATTTTCACAGTAACTTCATTGGCATGTGAATGTAAGCTTACTTGGGACTAATAAATAATTATTGATTAGGACTGATTAGGGAGAGTCAGCATGGTTTTATGAATGGAAAATCATGTCTCACAAATTTAATTGGGTTTTTTAAAGGGGTAACCAAGAAGATAGATGAGGGCAGTGCAGTTGATGTTGTCTACATAGACGTTAGCAAAACCTTTGACAAGTACCACATGGTAGGTTGTTGCATAAAGTTAAATCTCACAGGATCCAGGGTTAGGTATATAAATGGATACAAAATTGGCTTCTTGACAGGAGCCAGAGGGTGACTGTAGAGGGTTGTTTTTCAAACTGGAGGCCTGTGACCAGGGATCAGTGCTGGGCCCACTGTTACTTGTTATCTATTTTAATGATTTGGATGAGAATATGGGGGGCATGGTTAGTAAGTTTGCAGATGACACCAAGATTGGTGACATGCTGGACAGTGAAGAAGGTTATCCCCAATTGAGCAGGATCTTGATCAATTGGGCCAGTGAGCTGACAAATGGTAAATGGAGTTTAATTTAGACAAATACAAAAATACATTTTAATTGTTTTTAAAAAAAGGGCAGCATGAACAAGTTGGGCCGAAGGGCCTGTTTTCATGCTGTAAACCTCTATGACTCTATGATTACAGACAGTATCAGAAGAGACTTAGGAGCAAGTTCTGTTTCTTTGCTGTCCAACAAATATAGATAGACAGATAGAGGTGGAGAAACCATGAGGGCATTAGAACATATTTAAACATGATGAAAATTGAATTTTAACTTTTGGTGAGAATGAAAATACCAAAAATACTTGAACAACTAAAATTGATGGCTTTTGCAAACTAACCTTTGCACTTTCTCTGTCTTCCTATGTTCAGTTCCTTATTGTTGCAATGTGATGACAAAGGACAATATCCACTAGACAATGAAGTAATAAACAAGAATCAAAAGGCTCTTTTGGAAACTCAAGATGATTGCAACCCTGAGGTAGGGATTAATGATAACTAGGCCTGGCGTTATATAGAATGCCTTTTAAATGAGTCCATGTGGCATGTTACTCCATTCTTTTAAATTATTTATGGATTTTGAATTTTTGAATAGGATTGTACTTGTACATTGGAAAGACACTTGCTTTATTTCCTTTTGCACTTTATATTTGTTTTCGCACTTAAAAATTCCCTATGCTGTGCCCAATTTCCTAAGAGAGCAGGCAGTTGAGTCCTTTCCTGGCCTCTGTTAACAATCTGGACCAGAATTGTTCAACCTACGGCCTATGTGGCTCATGGAGCTTTCGTTAAAAATATTGATCAGATGGGTCAGTGAGTTTGAAGATTTCTGCAGGACGGTGCTTCACCAACCACAGCCTGCTTCTCTCCCGCATTTGTTGCTGATTGACTCACTATTGAGCTTTTTAGCAATAAATATGGGAGAGAAACAGGCTGCGGTTGGGGTAACACGGAGTGTGCAAGCATGTGAAGATAGAGCAATTCTGGAACGTGGGGCCTCCTCTTGTCATGCTTCCCTGTGGTTCTAGCTGTTGTCCTTCCACATGCAGTGCTTTGGCCCTGCTCTGTGTGCTTTTCCTTCACTCTTGGTGCTCCGGACACATTCCCATAGGCTCCCTGCGTTCTCCCAGTTCTTGATAATCCCATTAGTGGGCATTCACTTTCAGGGGCCACAAAGCCTCAGGTCTTGCTACAGGTTTCTCTTCCAGTTCCCGCTCACTCCAGTTGAGTTAGTGAGGGTGAGTGAGTGAATATGAAGATAGTTTTTAAAATCTAAGTTGAATGTTGTGTCAAACCTTGTATTTCCAAAATTTCCTCAAAAGCCACCCGACTGTGAGGAAAATTGAAATCATTTCAAGGTTGGACAAGCGTAGATTGTCTGAAATGTAAATTCAGCATAGAAACCTTCACAATGGAGCTCTGTACCACACAGTGGAGCTCTGCATCATATTGCTCTGTGAAGTAAACCATTTACTGCGGGGGATTTTGAACATTTACTGGGAGTGCAAACAGCAATACGGGCACAAAATCCTGAAAATGAGAATCTTGCCGGCAAAATCTGGTTTTCAGATTTCCCCTGTCCCTCCTGCAGTGATGTAACGGGCTTCCACCTCAGGAACCTCATTTCAATACATTAACATTCAGTTAGCCAGGGGGCAGTGCCGGGGACAATGCTAGGGTGACGGACTTCAATTGGGGAGTCCATGTGGCAGCGGGAGGGTGTAGATTCCCATATCCTGGAGCTGGGTGTCCTATGGGGGGATGATGTGCCGGAAGAGAAGAAGACATATACGTGATGCCGGTGGGAGGGATGGGGGGGGTCGGCCGTGTTGGGGCGCAGTGGGGTGGTCTCCACTCCCTGAAAGGATTTCTTTTTGTTTGAATTTTTTTTAACATTCAGACTCTCCTTAAAAAGAGTGCCCCAAGCTCTGGAGAGCCAACATTGCTGGATCTATCAAACCCCGCCCTGTCAGCATAACTGTGTGAGACATGCCTCCAGCATCTTTTTCACTAGACGCTGGAAAATATGGACAGACAAGATGGCTGTGCAGTCACTGAGCACTAGAAAGTTCTTTCAGTGATTAGTGCAGACTTGATGGGCTGAATGGCCTCCGACTGCACTGTAAAGATTGGATGATATGAGAGAAACCATATGGGAATATTTGTAAGCGGGAGAATGTGTGTACTTAATTGGCATCTATTCCGCATTTAGGTTTTGCCTGCTGCAAGCACTGAGTCAACGGAAAATGTTGAAACATCTGAGCAACAGGATGAAGAAGCAAACTTTGAAGAAGGGTAATATGACAGTGAAATGTGAATGAAAACTGTCCTCAGCTCAACTCTTGTGAAATTCAGTCCTGAGCGCTGAATCAATCAAAACTGGGAATTAAAATATTGGCCCAGAACTTGCTAGTGAAGTAGCGGCCAATTAAATATTGTGCATGCCGTTATTCGTGTACAAATAAATCACCAAATCATAGTGGAAAAGAGGCATCCCGTGCATTGTAAATTGGCACAAATTGCTGAATAATTTTCACAGCTTTCCTCTTGGCCTTACAAAAACCTTAGCTCACCATCAACCTCTGCGTGTATTCCAAGAGGTTGTTATATTTTTGTTGTTCAAACAAATTTAATACACCACAGAAATGTACGACTGGTAGTTATTAATGTACTGGTATTTAATAACTCTTTAAATGATAATGTTTATCACTGGAATTTTCCTGTCTCGTCAGCCATAGGAATTATAGCGGGCAGGGAGAGAGGTGGGTTGGGCCACACAAAAGCCCGTTGATCTTGAGTGGGATTTTTCGGTTTCATGGCGAGCGCAGCAGGAAAATCTGCCCGATGTTTCTGTAGTGGCACCCAATCACTTTGGATAAAAATGGAACATGCCCTTCAGCCCAAAAATGAAAACAGGCCCTTCGGCCCAAATTGTTCATGCTGCCCTTTTTTTTTTGAAATTGTCGAATCTCATTCTTGCATGTAGTAAATTATTCTTTGAGACCTTTAAAGATTAAAAATAATTCTTTCAAAAAATTCCCTTTTATTTGTTTTCCCTTCTGACTTTTTTTCCCTTAATCTGATCTTTCTTTCTCACTTTTCCTTCCTCTAATTTTGATTCAAGTTCATCCTCCCTCCTATCCCTACTGTTCCTCTGTTTTTCTTTCTATCCTTAAATCTTATTGTTTAAGGAATAGACTAGTGGTCCCTCTAAGATGCCAGACCTTTGCTTACTTTGCTGTTATCAGCTCACCCTTCTCAACTTCTGAGCCGAAGACTGATGGATAAATGTCTAATACTGAATCATATGAGCCCCACAGTGCAGAAAAAGGCCATTTGCCCAATCGATTCTGCACTGACTCTCCAAGAAAGCATCCCATTCAGGCCCTTCCCTTCGCCCTCCTCCCATAACCCTACACATTTATCTTGGTTAATCTACGCAGCCAACACAACTTTGGACACTAAGGAGTAATTTATCATGGATAATCTATCTAACCTGCACATCTTTGAATGTGGGAAAAGAACTGGAGCACCCATAAGAAAACCATGCAAGCACGGGCAGAACATGCAAATTCCATACAGATGCCTGGCATTATGAGGCCCACCCTAACTTTATTATCCAAGCCACTTTGCACACTCCCCATTAGCAAGAATATTCTCAAACCAAAGCCTCATTCTATACCTGTCACCTTACAGCATCCCACTTTCCCGGCTGACTATGAGCGTTTTCTTCTATTGCAAATGCTCTGAGTTCACCCCAGAACACCTGAGGTGACACCACTAATCCTGCTCGCTAAGGCACTCTCTCCACTGTACCCCCGCACTAGACTTCACCACACCCTCTTCCGCACTCCACTCCTTCCCCTTCACCAGACTTCCTTCATCCACTACCCTTCCCCGTTAGCCTGCCTGCTCTGTCCAGCCTTGCTGCAGCTTTTGCAATGTGTGAAGCTATGGGAGGTTCCCAAGAAGGTGAAAGCAGTATCCATTGATCACAAAGTCATGGAAGAGGCAGAGCTTGCCATTTATACGCATTGTAAATTCTTGCTGGTGGAGAACTTAGTTTGGAGGCTGAACTTAATTCTGGCAAGGTGACCTTTTAATGAGCATGCATAAGATGCTAATGCATGCAAATCGAGTAGCTTACTGTATTTGCTGGGAAACTGGATCTCTTGAAAATCAGGAGAACAAAATTCCAATAGTTTATCCTGCCATTTGCCCGTCAAAATTAATTGTGGGGAAAAACAGAATTTTTAATCCTGGGCTATAGTTCAATAAAGGCAAATTGATATTTCTCCCATGTGGTACCGTGTGTTGTGAACAAGAATATTTTGAAGTATGCTACTAATGTAATGAATGTTATGCTTTACCCTTTCACAATAGGTATGAACGGCCAGACAGTGTATCATCCTATCAAGAGCAGTGTATAGAAGCATGGAAAAACATTTCCGCAGAGACACTGGGATACAGCGAAGGAATAGAAAAAAGTACAAAGAGAGAAATTTAAAAAAAACATGTTTTTTGGTTTTGCCAAAATTTGTGCACCCTTTCCCTCAATCTCATCTGCTACCCCCCAGCCTCGTTAAACTAAACATAAGAAAGCACATCCTTGTTTTTGAATCTACATTATCTGGTCAAACAACATGATTTACTAATTTCCACTTTTGTTACATAGAATATAGAACACTACAGCACAAACAGGCCCTTCGGCCCACAAGTTGTGCCGATCATATCTATACTTACTAGGCCATAGAACTATCTGTAACTCCCAATCCCATTAAATCCCATGTACTCATCCAGAAGTCTCTTAAAAGACCTCAGCAAGTTTGCCTCTACCACCACTGACGGCAACCGATTCCATTCACTCACCACCCTCGGAGTGAAAAACTTACCTCTAACATCTCCTCTGTACTTGCCCCCCAGCACCTTAAACCTGTGTCCTCTCATAGCAACCGTTTCAGCCCTGGGAAATAGGGTGGATTCTCGGAGGCTATCTATTCCTCTCAACATCTTATAAACCTCTATCAAGTCGTCTCTCAATCTTCATCTCTCCAGGGAGAAGAGACCAAGCTCTCTCAACCTATCTTCATAAGGCATGCCCCCCCCCAATCCATGCAACGTATTTTTAAATCTCCTCTGCACCATCCAATAGCTTCCAAATCCTTCCTATAGTGAGGCGACCAGAACTGCACACAATACTCCAAGTGGGGTCTGACAAGGGTCTTATAAAGTTGCAGCATTACCTCCTGACTCCTAAACTCAGTTCCTCTATTAATGAAGGCCAGTACACCATATGCCTTCTTGACCACATCCTCCACTTGCGGGGTAGATTTAAGAAACCTATGGACCCGGACTCCAAGATCCTTCTGCTCCTCAACACTGCCAAGACTCCTTCTATTGATATTATACTCCTTCATCCCATTGGTCCTGCCAAAATGGACCACCACACGTTTATCTGCGTTGAAGTCCATCTGCCACTTCTCCGCCCAGTCTTGCATCTTATCTATGTCTCGCTGCAACTTCTGACATCCCTCCAGACTATCCACAACACCACCAACCTTCGTATCGTCAGTGAATTTACTAACCCATCCCTCCACTTCCTCATCCAGGTCATTTATGAAAATGACAAACAGCAAGGGTCCTAGAACAGATCCCTGGGGCATTCCACTGGTGATTGACCTCCATGCAGAAAAAGACCCATTCACAACTACTCTCTGTCTTCTGCAGGCAAGCCAATTCTGGATCCACAAGGCCAAAGCCCCTTGGATCCCATGCCCTCTCACCTTCTCAAGAAGATTGTTGTTGCAATCCATCCATCCCTGCATCTTACCAAGCCACCTGCTACCCCTGTGCTTGTTGATCTTAGAACCTATAGCATATTCATAGAATCATAGAATCCCTGCAGTGCAGAGGAGGTCACTTGGCCCATCGAATCTGCACCAACCCTCTGATAGAACATCCCACCCAAGATCACCTCCACGATCCCATGTATCCACCCTACCAGTCTCGTTAACCTACACAGCTTGGGACACCAAGTGACAATCTAGCATGGCCAATCCATCTAATCTGCACATCTTTGAATTGTGGGAGGAAGCTGGAGCATCTGGAGGAAACCCATGCAGACACAGGGAGAACATGTAAACTCCACTCTGACAGTGACCCAGGGCTAGAATTGAACCCGGGTCCCTGGTGCCGTGAGGCAGCAGTGCTAACCACTGTGCCACCATACTGCATCCATATCTGAAAACTCCTCCATGACTATACACAAGTATATCTCCATGGTCTGTTCCTAAGTCTTCCTACGTCTCAACCTCAACAAAAGGTCGTGAGTGTAGCCCAATCCATCACACAAACCATCTTTCCATTCATTGACTCTTTCTACACTTCTGCTGCCTTGGCAAAGTTGCCAGCATAATTCAGAACCCCAAGCACCCCAAACAATCGATCTTCCATTGGGAAAAGGGTACAAAAGTCTGAGGTCACATTCCCACCGACTCAAGAATAGCTTCTTCCCTGTTGCTGCCAGACTTTTGAATAGACTTACCTTGCATGAAGTTAGTCTTTCTCTACACTCGTTATGATTATCACACTACATTCTGCACTCTCTCTTTGCCTTCTCTATGAACAGTATATATTTTTTTTTATTAAGCAACACAGCACGGGAAACAGGCCCTTCGGCCCAACGAGCCCGCGCCGCCGTCATACCAAATAGTAGCAAATACATTATCCTATTTTAATATTCCTATATAATAATATATATATTATTCCTAATATGGAAAATTTTCACCATAGGGACAATTTGTTACCCAATCAGCCTAAGAGCGAATTTTTGGGTTGTGGGAGGAAACCGGAGTGCCCGGAGAAAACCCACGCAACCACGGGGAGAACGCGCAAACTCCCGCAGACACCGGCCCAATTCCAAGTGTCTGCACAGCCACATCGATAGTCTCTGAGCTGTCATGGTGCCCTTCAGATGGTCCACATAAAGCACTCATTTACGACATGAGGTACCAGGCAACCCATGAATCAACATCCAAGAGCTGTACCCGCACCACCTGCCGAATGCATGCTCAAAGTATGGACCGAATTACCTGTGGAAAAAAGCCGTAGTTAAACAGTCCTAATATATCCCTCTATCTGCATACCGCTCATGTGGCTGTCCAAGAGACCCTTAAACAGCCCCAGCGTGCCTGCTCCCACCACCTTACTCGGCAGTGCATTCCACACCCCCACTACCCTTTGTGTGAAAAACTGCCCTCTAATATTCGTCCTATACATAGTCCCCCTCACCCTATGGTCATGACCTCTCGTCCTATCCATTTCTATATTTTGCCTATATAGCGCGCAAGAAATTATACTTTTCACTGTATATTAATTCATGTGACAATAATAAATCAAATCAAATTAAAGTCTCTTCCCATCTGATCAAGCGAGCACAGTCCAAAAATTTAATTGGATCACCAGAGGACTCAACATTGCTCAAATAGAGAGTTCCCTAACTCAGTTAGACTGTTGGAAGAAATAAAAAATAGACAAGATGTTTCTAGCAAGGGAGCAAAAGGCAAAATCTTGCTGTACCAATCTCCTTCAGTTATAAAGTGGAACAGATTGAATCCTGGGTGCAGTTTGCTTACTTGAGCCCATAGTTGAGAATTTATATAGTATGTGGGGGAGCCAGCAGAAGATACATTAGAAATGCATTGGAGTTTAAAGTTTAGAAGGCTGGAGTTGGAGATGAGAAGGCTGAGGGGTGATTTTATAGAGACATATGAGATACTGAAGGGGCTAGACAGAGTAGAAGCAGAGAGATTATTTCCACTTAGACTGAAAACAAGAACTAGAGGACACAGCCTCAAAGTAAGGGGAAGTCAATTTAGAACAGAGTTGAGGAGGAACTTCTTCTCCCAGAGGGTAGTGAATCTTTGGAATTCTATGCACATTGAAGCAGTGGATGATACCTCATCTAATGTGTTTAAGTCATAGATAAATTTTTGACCAATAAGGGAATTGAGGGTTATGGGGAGCAGGCAGGTAAGTGGAACCGAACCACTATCAGATCAGCCATGATCTTATTGAACGGTGGAGCAGGCTTAAGGGGCAAGATGGCCTACTCCTGCTCCTATTTCTTCTTATGTTCTTATGCATTGAATATTTAGATTCTCAGGAAAATAATGCTTGCCTGATAAATGTAGCAATGGATCTTTAATTGTTTTGTAAGGAAGGTGAAGAGATGAGAAAGTGCAGTGTGAAGGAAAGTAAAATAAAAGAAAAACACACACATTATTTGTTTCAATTCTTACTTTCAGGTGCTAATAACTCACACAAGAAGCCTCTATGGAAAGACCAACCAAAAACCGAGATCCACAAAGGTCTTTCCATCATATCTTTGGACGGTGGTTTCACAGAGTCATGTACACCTGAAGCAAAGAGGTCTTCACCAGATAAGTCAAACACCATTTATGCTCCTCACAATCTTCAAAAGCAAAGAATAGGCAGAAAAAAGATTTCTACTGACCATTCACTCAGCAAGCAAACAGAGGTGAAAATAACTCGTATCTCTAAAGTAATTTTGAGCAATTTTACACTTCCACATTAGCAATAAGATGATCACTGACAATAATATTCTATAACAAATAGTCTATCAATTAAACATTTTGGAAATAAATATTCTATTATTAATTTAGATCCACAGGTACAATTCTCCATTATACCCAACACCTCTCCCATCATCCATGGCACCTTCCCATGCAATGGCACAAAGTTACCTCTTCCATGCTTACCATCCAAGATTCAAAACACTCATTTCAGGTTAAGCAGAGTTTCACTTGCACCTCTTTCAGTTTGGTCTACTGCATTTGCTGCTCCTCTATATCGAAGAGACCAAACATAGTCTGGGTGATCAACTTTGCTGAGCACCTTTAGTCTGTGTGCAAACAGGAACATCTCTTCCGGCTAGACACAATACAGCCTTCCGGTCTCAGCACTGAATTCAACAACTTCAGATAATTACCTCTATCCCACCTTGGCCCTCTTTGTTTTCACTTCATTTAATTTTTCACTGTTATCTAGCTTTTATTTCTTTAGTATCTTCCTTTACTTTTCTCCCCTGGCTCTTCCTTTAATTTTATCCTCCTTTCCTTACCTTTTCTCCCCTTTGCTTCTCCCTTCCTACTTTTTCTCACTTTCAACTTTCTCCCACCCACCTCCCCCCCTCCCTCCCACATCTTCATCTGTCACAACCTCTGATTTCAGCTTCTCTGCCATTTGGCCATTCACACCTCCTATTGTCTATGGACTGCCATTAGCAGTCTTTCCCCTTGTTTCTATGGCTATGGCTCATCTTCCATTCTCTCACACTACAGTATAAATATCTCCCACTTTCTATGCCTTTTAAGTTTGACAAAGGGTCATCTGGACTTGAAATGTCAGCTCTTTTCTCTCCTGCTGCCAGACTTGCTGAGATTTTGCAGAATTTTCTTTCTCTTTTGATGAGAGAATAAATGTAGGTTGAATGTTTCCCAATCTGATAAGTCCAGAACTCAGGAATAGAGGCTCAAAATAAAACACGGCGGGCCATTTAACACTGAGATGAGGAAGAACCTCTTCACTTAAAGGTTGGTGAATCTTTGGAATTATCTCTACCTCAAAGCAGAGTGAAAGTTCAACCATTGTGTATATTCAAGAAACAATAAATTTCTGAATACTAATGGCATTAGGGGATATGAGGATAGCACAGGGATGTGGCAGTCAGGTAGACGATCAGCCATAATTTAATTGAATGGTGGAGTAAGGTTCATAGGACAAATGATCTACTCCTGCTCTTATGTTTTTGTTATGTCAGATTTCAGGATAAGGGTGAACTGGCAGTTGAAAAGGAGTATAAGTCAGTATCATATTATCAAACACAATGTCCTCAGTGAAGCAGGATAACACAGGCTCTGTTGCAGCCAGCCCCACATATCTCTTTCACAGGGCTCAAGAGATGCGAGTGTCCTTGCCCCCACCACTGGTCCTGCTCTGTTTTCTTCTGTTGCATACCATCTTGTCCTGCTAAAGAGAAAGAGAGAGAAATGTTAGTGTTTGTGTTGGCTAGCTATAATTGAATAGTTAGAGGTATACAGAGGCAGGGGGAGGTGGGTATGAGGATGGCAGAAATGGCTGGTGAGGCAGTAAGCAGGAAATGTCATACGAAGATATATTACTAATCATGAATATAGGTGAGATCATTAGAATTCTTGTGGCACTGCTGCCAGTTCCTCGGTTCCAGATTCTGGGAATTGACTTCCCTAAACTTGATCGCTGCCTGTTCTGAAAGTGGTCTTTGAGCATCTGGGCCCCTACAAAATCCCATTGACTCTTTTCCTGTCTATTCCACCATTAATGCATTCAGCACCAGATGCATCACTATGTAACCTCTGCTGTAATGTTCAATTGTCCATCATTGAAATTCCACCAAAAGACTTCACTGCAACTTCCCTTTAATAGAGACAGCCTATACCTCTTGATGTCTGCACAACACCAAACAGCTGCCTGTTGAGCACAGAGGCAACCAACAGCACAAAGAAGAAGGAAGCAGTGCAGGAGCTACTTGATTAGAAACTGTAATCATGCAGAAGTGGGTGCACAAAATTAAGTCTGCCCATGTTGTTCAGAAGCTTGGAGCAGGTCGCGAGTTGTGACCCCTGCACCTGAAAGATGGGGTAAACAAAGTTCTAACCCCTCTTATTATTAATTTGAGGATAGAACTAAACAACTCTGCTTACAATTTTTTACTGAACCCATGACAAATGTTAAAAACCATAATTGAATTCCTCTCTCATTCTTACCTACATCTTCCAGATGAGATTATAACCTAGGGCATCATCTGTCCACAAAGCTGGATGTAAAAGATCCCATGGCACTATCTCAAGGAACAGCAGAGTTCTTGCTGGTGGCCTAACCAATATTCACCCCTCAACCAGCAAAAGTGAAACAGATTATATGAACATATATCCCATTGCTGTTTGTGCGGCTTTACTGCATGTAAATTGCAGCTCTGTTTCTTACATTACCCAGTGGCTAGATTTCAGAAAGGATTTAGTTGTCTGTACAGTGCTTTGAGGCATCCTTGAGTTATGAAAAGGCAGTATATAAAAATGCAAGTCCTTTCTTTTTGTGACCAGCCCTGAACTTTTTGTATCTTTTCCCAGATTATGCACAGAAGACAGCAAAAGCCTTCTGCCTGTCAGAAAGGAATTGCTTTGATTCACCTCAACATTGGTCCAACTTCAGCTAAGTGAAAGACATCTGGAATGCTGCAAATGTCATTTTATAGTATAGGGTGAACAACTTGCAATGAACTTAATTAAATTTAATCCAAACCCATTTTCTATTATATTTAATTATTTGCATTCACTTTTACAATGTTTTTAATTCAGTAAATGACTTTCTTTCCATTGCATATTCTTTACTTAGTCTCAACTCACATAATGAAATATTTAGAATTTTACACAACACAAAACCTTGTTGTTTTAGAATGTTATTCAAAAATGTGAAATGTTTTTATCCTGCGATTATTAGTCATGGTCATGATCAGGATTGTAGAAAAAGATTTCTGTGTTCTGTGTGGTTTAAATTTCATTAATGTTTGTCTGTATATTGTCAAAGCAAAATGAAAACACAGAGAATATCCAGAAACATTTGCGTCGTGTTATTTTATTCAATATATATAATTTTGTGGAATTACTAATTTACATCACTGAATACTGCAAATGTAGACAAAAATGTGCTTGTTTTCATATTTATTTCTCTCACTGACCTAGAAGAAGGAGGGTACTGGGTGAAGTATTAGGCTGGAATAAGACAGAAAATTAATTGTTTGATATGTATGATTGGTGGTAATTGCAAATCTTTGCATAATTGCTTTCCAACATTCTGAGAAATATCTTTTTATATATAATGACAGCTATAAACATTTAAATTGTTGAAGACAAATGCAAAACTTTGTTTGATTTGATTTATTATTGTCACATGTATTGGGATATAGTGAAAAGTATTGTTTCTTGCATGCTATACAGACAAAGCATATTCATAGACTACATAGGGGAGAAGGAGAGAGTGTAGAGTACAGTAGGCAATTCTCCCATCCTGCTGCATTAATTTTTTAATGCAGCAGGCCAGAGGATTCCAGTGGAGCCTGATACTCAGGATCCACGCTGGGTGTCCCATCCCATTAGCGTCTCCCAGTGTCGGATTTCTGCTGGCATCACATCTGCATCAGAGATTGGTGGAGAGGCGCATAAATTATTGGAAGGTTCATTACCATATATTTTTAATACAATTAGTGGGCCCAGGACTGAAGTCTCCAGGCCTGCTAGCATCTCCCCCGTTGCCAGTGGAGGTTACTATAGCTCCCCACTTTGAAGGAACTAGCGTCCCGACCCTGCTAGAGTAAAGAAGGGGCAGTCAAGGCCTCATGGGTGGGGGAGTGTTGGGCAGCATATCTTCACAGTGCCAGCCTAGGATCTTGGTATTGCCTGAGAGACAAAGGAGGCACCTTAGCATTGCCAATTAAACACTATAGCAGAGGAGGCTAGGCATGATGGGGCAGGGCCTGGTGGCACAAACAATGGAGGTGGGGGGAGTCCCACTACGTAGGAATTGGTGGGGGAGGGAGGGAGGCCAGCAGTTGGGGTGAGCCATCAGAGTGGAGGTAGATCAGTCTGTTGAGGGTGTCGGGACTGCTGTGGGTGAGGGGGTAAGGGCTGCAGGTCATGACGGGGGATTGGATAGGGGAGGGCATGGGTGATCGGGGGCTGTGGGGGAGGGGGAGCACTTGGGGGGAGAGGTGGTGTAAGTTGGATATGCTTGAGCAGGCCAGTGATTGGTTCATGGGAGAGTGAGAAGGCCGATGCGAGCATTGAAGGGCTGAACAGTGATGAAACTGGTCAGTAATCGGGAGGCTGGCAGTGCGGGGGCTACTACACATACAGTGATCTCTGACAGATCCACACATGCACAATGATCCACTCAGTACTATACTGCTAGCCTCCCGGATGGAGAAAAACCTCCTGAATTCTGGAGGGAATCAGCTAGTGCACCCTGCGACACACAGAGTGTAGGAGATTCCAACTGGAAAAAAAGTGATTTACTCCAGTTTTAATGTGAATTCGACACTTAGAATTTTTTTGGGCAAATTCTTGCCGTAGTGTTACAGTCATAGCTAGGGTATAAAGATAAACTTAATATAAGGTAAGTAAGTTCAAAAGTCTGATGGCAGCAGGGAAAAAGCTGTTGTTGAGTCGGTTGGCACATGACCTCAGACTTTTGTATCTTTTTCCTGACAGAAGGTGGTGAAAGAGGGAGTGTCTGAAATGCATGGGGTCCTTAATTATGCTGGCTGCTTTCCTGAGGCAGCGGGAAGTGTAAACCGCGTCAATGGATGGCAGGCTCGTACAAAAGAGTGGGTCAATGCAAAAACGATGAAGCAAAAATATTTATCATGTTGTTTGAATGAATGATGCCCCCTGCCATCTGCCCCACAACAACTCTTTAATTGGGGATCTTCAGGCCATCCTGAAGGAGCACTGCAGATTGTGTGGGTCTACTTGTTATTTCCTTGCGGGTTTGCTTTTTAATATGTGCATTAGAAAGGTCTGAGCTTCAGTTCAAAATTGCTGCTTTCTTGTGCATTGCATCTTATACAACAATGTCATGTCCATGTCTATGAAATGAACCTTTCATATGCTGTTTGTCACCATATTTGGATTTTTGAACAGGCCATTTCTGAAAGAGGTGAAGAAGCTCATTCTAACATCTCTTTCAATACTCTTTGTCAGTTCAGTACTCTCCAGATTTCTAGCCCGTTCACCATGAAAGTCCAAGCGCTTTGTACCTCCATGCCCCATGAAGATTTGAAAGCTCTCCATTTCTTCCTTGTTTGGAGGCCCAACGAGTCATCATTCATCAGTACCTTCCTCCACCTGGCTGAACTTGGAAGGCACGGTGGAACTTTGGTTAGCACTGCTGCCGCACAGCACCAGGGACCCAGGTTCAATCCCACCTCAGGTCACTGTATGTGTGGAGTTTGCACTTTCTCTCCATGTTTGCATGTTTCCTCTGGATGCTCTAATTCCCTCCCAAACTCCAAAGATGTGCTGGTTAAGTTGATTGGCCATGGCAAATTGATCCCTAGTGTCAGGGATTAGCAGGATAAACGTACAGGGTTATGGGAATAGAGCCTTGGTAAGATTATGGTTGGCTTGATGGCCGAATGGCTGCCTTCTGTACAGTGGGATTCTATGATGTCAGTCACATTGAACAACTTTTCCTTCAACTCACTTCTTCTAAATAACTTATATTGATCATAGTTACACCTGATCTTTATGTGAGATATACGGAACACATTTTGTTCCTGACCTGCTGAGGGAGTTGTTCACTGCCTTTTCCAGTACATTGATGATTGTGTCAATGACATTTCTGCTTTCATCCTGAACTGGACATTTTGTTGCCAATTTTCATCCTTCTCTCTCCTTCACAAGGTCCGTATCTAAATTTACTCTTCCTTTTTTTGACCTCTCTGCCTCCAGTTGTGAGAATAGGCTATCAACCAATACTCATTGTAATCCCATCCACATGCACAGGTCTCGTTACCACAACTTCTCACATCCTGCTTCTTGGGAAGAATATTCAATTCTACCAGTTTCTCTATGTAAGTTGCATCTATTCTGAAGTTGCAAACTTCTAAGCCAGCATTTTTCTCATCAAGGATTCCACCCCCATCACTGTGCCCTCCCCTTCATTCACTGTGGTTGACAGGTCTTTTTGACCATGTTATTTTACTTTATGTACCTTTGCTCTCACACCTCCCCCTCCCTCCAAGAATCATGATAAGGTTTCTACATGTCCTCACCTTCCACCTTCCTATCAATAGATAGGATCAATCTATTGAATTGATCCTATTCAATAGATCAATCTCTGCCAGTTCTGGCTTCATCACCACCAAACACATCTTCCTCTCTCCTTCCATCCTGAAGGGACTCTGCAACATCCTGTTCCCTTCATCAATCATCCCAAACACCCTCTCCTCCCTTCCCATGGCCTCTTTCTATGCAGGCACAGGAGATGCAATGACTGCCTTCTTTCTCACCTTCTGAAGCCCCAGCAACTCTCTCCGGGTGAAACAGTGACTCACCTGTACTTCTTTTAATTTAGTATTCACTGTGCTCTCCTTTGCATTGGGAAGACCAAAAACAGACTGGGTGACTGCTTTGCAAAACACATCTGTTCAGTCCATAACTGTGATCCCCGATCTTCTTCCCTCAATCTTGCTTTCCATAGCCTTCTACAGTGTTCCAATGAAGCTCAGCACAAGCGCAAGGAACAGCATCTCATCCTTCATCTGAGCATTTGACAGAACTTCTGGACTCAAATTTGAGTTCAGCAGTCATAATTGAATCATTTTAAATCATCAACTCTGCCCTGTTTTGTCTCTACTTTCTTTGTTGCTTTATTTTCTCTCTTGTTGCTGTCTTTTTCCTGCTTTCAGATGATTCATGATCCTCCTATTCACAATTCCTCTGGACACGTTGATAGTTTCTTTCCTTCTCCCTTTACAATTTCCTTTGAACTTGCACTATGAACATTTTTGTAAGTTAACCTTTCCTGCTCTTGATTCTCTGAGGTCTTTCTTTTGTTTTTTGCCCTATCCACCCAATCTTTCAATTGTTTAAAAACCATTATATTTTCTAATTTTTCCCACTCCTGATGGAAAGTCGCAGACCTGAACCACTGGGCTGGATTTTACGCAAAGTTAAGGCAAAGGGGCTCAAAAATCCAACAGCTAGCCTTCCCATTGCTTACCCATCCAACTGCCTTCGACCTGCCTGAGAATTTACGGTGTTTGGAGGAGGCATTGTGCAACCTAATACCTTTGGGTCTATTAATGACCACTTAAGGTCCTCATTTTGTCACCTCCAACATTTCACACATGGGGAGTGGAGGCAGATTTACAAGGCCTAGTCACAGGGCCCTGACCAATGAGAGACAGCCTCACACCAGTTGGTGCAGTGGGCAGCCAATCAGAGCTTGACCATTCTGCATTTGCTGATGAGCCCATCAGCAGGCAATGCATAGCGAAATCAGACTCTGGTGAGTCTCAAAGAGTGAGAAAGCACTGTCCAAATAGTTAACTTGAGCAGTGCAAATGCGAGGACTGAAGAGAGGTGATGATGTGAGGAGGGAAGGGCCGGGGCTGCTAAGGTTTCATTGCTTTAGTAAAAGGCACAGTAAGAAGTCTTACAACACCAGGTAAAAGTCCAAAAGGTTTATTTGATGATAAACGCCACTAGCTTTGTCAGGTGAATGGGGACTTCTGATCACAAATAGGGCATATAAAGGCACACACCTAGTTTACAGAATACTGATTAGAATGCGAGTCTTTACAGCTAATCAAGTCTTAAAGGTACAGACAATGTGACTGGAGATAACATTAAGCATGGGTTAAAGAGAGGTGTGTTGTCTCCAGACAGGATAGTTAGTGAGAGTTTGCAAGTCCAGGCAAGTCATGGGAGTTACAGATACTGTGAAATGAAACTAAGATCCCAGTTGAGGCCATCCTCATATGTGCGGAACCTGGCTA
Organism: Sphyrna mokarran; assembly: GCA_024679065.1. Classification (NCBI taxonomy): domain Eukaryota; kingdom Metazoa; phylum Chordata; class Chondrichthyes; order Carcharhiniformes; family Carcharhinidae; genus Sphyrna; species Sphyrna mokarran. Next base: position 28,639,652 of record JAGIQG010000009.1, read on the forward strand.
TCAATCTGCTCAGCGACTTTGCGTTGTCATGTGTCATGAAGGCCGCCTTGGAGAACGCTTACCCTTTGTAAAAGGCAAGCAGGTTTGTGACTCGACCAGGGCAGGCCAGCAACAACAAGGTGTGAGACACCAAAAGCCACGAGGAGATGAGGTCAGCCACCAAGTGAGGGGAGCAGATGAGGTGAGCAGATCTGCGACTCACCAGCAACAGCAAGGCTAGAGAGAGTGGATAGGTTTTTAATTGACAAGCGAGTTAAGGGTTACGGGGAGAAAGTGGGAAAGTGATACTGAACCACTACAGATCAGCCATGATCTTATTGAATGGCGGGACAGGCTCGAGGGGCTGTATGGCCTACTCCTGCTCCTATTTCTTATGTTCTTATAATCTACCTTACTTTTCTTTATAACTTTTATCATGGCCTTCTGTTGATCTTTAAAGATTTTCCAATCCTCTAGTTTCCCACTAATCTTTGTCACTTTGCGTGCATTATCTTTCCATTTGATACCCTGCTTTACTTCCATAGATATCTGTAGCTGATTATTCTTTTTTTCTTCCTTTTCACTAGTATATATTTTTGCTGAGCACTGTGAAAGATTGTTTTGAAAGTCTTCCACTGATCCTCAATTGTCCCACCATAAAGTCTTTGCACTTGGTCTGTCTTAACCAACTCCTTCCTCTCCCATTGTAGTCTCCTTTGTTTAAGCATGAGACATTGGATGTTACCTTCTCATCCTCCACCTGTATTTTAAAGTCAACCCCACAGAGATTGCTCATTTCAAGAGGATATCTAATTATGAGATCATTAATTATTCCTGTCTTATTACACAAGACCAGATCTAGGATAGCTTGCTCCCTCTTCTATTACATGCTGTTCAAGGAACCTATCACAGATCCATTCTATCAACTCCTCCTCAAGGCTGCCTTGACCTACCTGATTTGACCAATCGGCATGTAGATTAAAATTCCCCATGATAATTGCCATACCATTTTTACAGGGCTGCTTAGCCCAATTGAGCCCAACTTAAGGCCATCCCTCTTTAAACCACCCCTGGGCCTCTTGAACCTAGTGATTCACCCTCCATCTTACCAAGATCCATAATATTGGACTTCCTTGGGCTTCTGCACTGGGCGACTGCTCGTTGTCTCAGCAGTCACCACCATTCCTTGATGGCGCTGCTGAGACTACAGAGTTGCCAGCCGTTCAACTGGTTGGCAGTTTTTTAAGGCCGGTCTTCCTTCTAAGAAAGGGGCCAAAGTCATAGATTGAAACAATTAATTCTGTTCCCAGGATTAAACTCTGTGAGGAAACCGTTGGGGTTGTCGACTGGTTCCCCTTACCTTTTTAGCTGGTGGGGTATGGAACGTAGCCTCCAACAAAATGCAACCCATTGAATCAGTTTCTTTCTCTACAGATGCTGCCAGAACTGCTGAGTACTTCCAACATTTTCTGTTTTTATTTATTATTGAAGGAACTCATTTCCAGCTTTTAAAGTATTTAACTTTGATTAATGCAGTTGATCCTGATTTAGTGGTGTACATTCCTGAATGATGATGCTGTTGCTGCAAGTTCATACATTGCAAAGCTTTCATGAACAATTCTGCTATTGAGACTCTTCATGGATAACACCCAGAAGGAATGTATCTGAATATTGAGCAAGTGACATTAATGGTGATGCCTTGGTCCTGTCTCAGGGACAATTTCAGGAAAACCGCCAAGGGAAAGAAATAAGTACCTCGGTTCCAAACCTACATTGCTTTTTAAACTCCAGATATTCCAAATCACAGATCAGTTATTCTGTTTGCAGGCTCCAATTGCTTCAGATTGCGTTGTGCTAAGAAACTTTATAAATATGCATCCTTTGCAACTAATTTTATATAGCACTTTATTTGATGAACATGTTAATGCAGGCTGTCACAACGTTCCTGCAATCCAGAAGAGACATACCCTTCAGACAGAATACCTCACAGATTCGCTCATGCTCACACAGATCCTCCTGAATTGCAATTATGTTCCACCCTATGTCATAGCGCCAAACGCGAATAACGAGTTGAACTAAGCTTTGGAAAGCGCAAGAGAAAAAAGGCAGAAAGTGCAAATTGTTGTACTTTTAACATTCAAAACACTCAGAAGAATTTCTTTGGAATACAATGGTGTTGAGTCTATTGGTCAGGGGTTATTGATTCACCATTAAAAATTTGTCAAAAATTAAATCAGTTTTTCAAATTCCACAGCTTTGTTTAAATAAAAATATTGTAGAATTTTCAAACCAATTTGTCCTTGTAGACTGCCCCACCACCCAGAGAGTTTTCTGCAAAAAGCAAATGTTGAATGTATAGCTTAACCACTGCCAGAGGAAGTCATGTATCAAAATGTCAGGTACCGGCCACTATCGGCTGGATTAATAACAATGCCTATTTTATTCAGTTGACAGTGGATAGACAATAGAAGCCGGAAACTGAAGGAATAAAACCCCAAAATGCCAAATAATTGCTCGTTTAATCCTATTACATTAAAATCTTGATAGATGAATAATGGATTTGTCAAGGCATGTTATATTTGAATTACCCTTGGATCAAGATTTCTATTAAAACAGGAATAAGCTGAGCCAATTGGCACCTCTTTGGTTTATAATACAGTGAACCATTCATTCAGCAGTTCAATCCAAAATAATTGAAATGCTAAACAATACGGACCATATACAAACCTGACTAGACTTTTAAAACATGCTCTGCTTCCTGCTGTGATTTGGTAGCAAATACTTGATATTCTACAATAATTTGCATTTATATGGATCTCTTAACGTGGCCAAACAGCCCCAAGGCATTTTATACACCAGTGACTGAAAAGTTTTAGAGGTGACCAAACCATGTTTGAAGATGTAGTACATTTGAAGGGGAGACGTTTGAGAAGTAGCTTGAAGGAATGTTTTTTTGTTTCTGTCTTTTAATCTTTCATTTTTGCAGTTAAATGACTAAGTCATTAATAGAGTCACCCCCTCCCCCTGTCAGTTGCAGTACTAGACACAGTGGATACCACCATGTTTTCAACTTCCTGATTCTTTTTTCCCTTTATTCTTTCATGGGATGCAGGCATCACTAACAAGGCCATCATTTGTTGTCCATCCCTAATTGCCCTTGGATGCTAGGCCATCTCAGAGCCAACCACATTGCTGTGGGTCTGGAATCACATGTAGACCAGACTGGGTAAGGATGGCAGATATCCTTCCTTAAAGGACATTAGTGAACAAGTTAACCATTCGATGCAAATTGATGTCATGAACTACCAATCCTGAATGCTGACAGTCAACAATAGGTGTTCACAACAATGATAAAATATGGACAAAGTCTCAGATCCATTGTTAATGAAGAAAATATGATAACTCACAGAGCATAAGGAACACATTAAACGAATTGTGGGACTAAATTCAGTTTAGAGCCAAAAATGGGAGGCATCACTGAGACATGACAGTAAAAACTAGGAACTAAGTATTCCAGGTTACAAAGTCCATGCAAGAGATGGAGAAATCACTTTAATGGCATGAAAAAATATAATGAGAAGTAAGCAGGTTTTATAGACAGAATCATGAAGTAGAAAAGGATTTAAGACTATAATGGGAGTTGTGTAGTGATCCCTTGGTAGCAGCCATGAAGTGGTGGAATGTATAAATCAAGAGATTAGGCATGTCTTTAGCCAAGGTAGCGTGGTTTTAATGGGGAAATTTGTAATTTTCATGTAGATTGAGATAAGCAGACTAGCTCATGTCGCAAAGAATTTCCTGAGTGTGTTCAGGATTGTTTTGTACAGAGATATAAAACCAACAGGATATTACAATATTAAATTTAGTAATGACTAAAGAGCTGAATGGTGCATGAATATTCACCTAATAGGGTTCATAACATGATCAATGTAATGTCTGCAAGATGAAACATAAAAGAACTACCACATTTGTGTATTTAGGTAAGGTGCCTTCGATACCATGTGGTTGAAACTGTCCATACTAAACTGGGCAAATCTGTTCATGGATAAAACAACAACAGATCAACATGAGACGTTCAGAAAACAACTTAATGTTAATCAGAACCAGTTTAAACCACAGAGTTATACTTGTCAAAAAAAATGTACGAATGACTAATGTGATAGTCATGAAACTAAACTCAAAGAAAAATGAAAACAGATGCACTGAACATCAAAGAACAACAAAAGGTGCTAAGACAGATAGTAAGACCAAAATAGACTATAAAAATTGGTTAACGGACAGTAAGCAAGTTGGGATAAAGGGAACATTCTCAGGTTGACAGGCTGTAACTAATACAGTACTACAAGGATCAGTGCTGGGACTTTAGCCATTTATAATCTAGGTTAATGGCTTAGATAGGGAGACAGAGAGTAATGCATCTATATTTGCTTATGACACAAAGCTAGGCAGGAATGTAAACTGTGAGGGGGACACAAAGAGGCTGAAAAGTGATATGGGCAGGTTAAGTGAGTGGGCAACAAGACGGAGAATAATCTGGTGAAGTATGAGTTCATACATTTTGGTAGTAAGAATAAAAAAGCAGATTTTTAAAAGTGTGAAAGTTGTAAATGTTAATATTCAGGGAACTTGGGCATACTTATACCAGAAACACAAAGGGCAGGATTTTACGACCTCACTTAAGTAAAACTGGGAAAATCCCACTCAAGGCCAATAGACATTTCCGTTATCCATCCCCTGCTTGTTCCGATTCATCGTGGGCAGTGTAGTAGAATTCCAGCGAATAAATTAGCATGCAATTTAGAAAGGCAAACGACATGTTGGCCTTTACTTTCGAGAGGGTGGGGACGTCTTGCTAAACTGTACAGGCCACTGGTGAAACACATCTGGATTTGCGTAAGTCAGGAGTTGGCTTTTAATGTTTGCAAACTGGAATTTCTGCTGTCCCACACATGCATAACGTCCAACATGATGATGCTGAGTCATGAACTCAAAATCAACGTCCTGGTTTCCCATAATGTAGTAGACAGTTGCCAAAATTAACAGCCTGATCACCATTTAAAAAAATAAACTGACAGGCAATTGAACTTGTTGACAAACCTGTTGCTCCATATAATATATGGCTCACATTTCATCTGATGTGAAAAAGCAGGAAAGGAGGATGTGTGCATCTTCTGGGGAGATGCCCTGTGCATATCATCCCCTGCCCCCCCATCCCCTGACCCACTTCATGACTCCCTAGCTGTCTTCCAAAACCCAGTTATTCCACTCCATTTTGTTTCCATCTCTACCGCACCTGAATCTTCCCTCCCAAAGAGCTAAGAGTTACAGAATCCAGGACCCATTGTTCTTCTTCATAGGCCTGCTTGCAATCCCAGCAGCACCCACTGGTGTTACAGTACAGCTAGAATTGTTGGCCAATTGGATTGGCTGGTAACTTTCTAGTGTAGGATTTATTCCCACGGAGGGACAGAAGTGTTGCTGTCTGCTTGTTTAGGTCACCCGTTGCTTGTCATCATTGCGGGGCTGCTTTTTTATAAGTCAGTCAGCTCATGATTGACATTTCCAACAGGGTAAAAAACAATGCATCCCAGCCATAGATTCAACTCCTAGTTTCCATATTTGAAGAGGGATACACTTGCTCTGGATCCAGTCCAGTAAAGGTTCCTTATATGGTCCCTGGGATGAGAGACTTGTTCTATGATGTGTGTTTAAATAAATTAAGCCTATAGTCTCTGGAGTTTTGAAGAATGAAACACTGAAGGGGGCCTGACAGAATGGAAACTGCAAAGTTGTTTCCCCTGGCTGGGGAAATCTAGAACATGAGGACACAATCTCAGAATAAGGACTGATGACTTAAGACTTAAATGATAAGAAATTTCTTCACTCAAAGAGTTATGAATCTTTGGAATTCTCTACCCCCAGAATATTGCAAATTCTCCACTGCTGCAAATATATAAGGCTGAGATGGAAATGTCTTAGTGAATTAAGAGATGTAGGGGGCGGGTGGGAAAGTGCAATTGAGGCTGAAAATCAGCCATGATCATGTGCTAGCTCAATTCTACTGCTACTTCTTTTCTATCTCCTTCAAGTGGAAGAATTAATACTACGCGCAAGGATTCTAAAATCAGCATAATAAACTTCTAAAGCTTTATTAGAGAAAAGAGCCTGTTGAGGAATAACATAGGTCTTTTGACAATATCACCATTTTAAGAAGGTTCTATTGACCTTGAAAAGATGACAGTGTTGATTGATTAGAATGATACCCGGATTCCAAGAGTTAAATTACCAATGACTATCCAAAATAGATTTGCATTCTCTGCAAGTTAAAATGGTAAGTGGTGACTTGATTGAAGTTTTCAACATGAAGAAGAACTGATAGGACAGACAGAAACTGCCTGGTTGCTGCATTAAGGACTACAGTTAAAATGGAGCCTGGCCTTTCAGAAATAAAGTTAGAAAACAATTCTACATTCAATGGCAAATGACAATTGATGCTTGATTGAATGTTAATTTCAAATCTGAGATCAATACGTTTTTGTAACCAAAGGTATTAAATATGTGGGGCAAAGGGAGTCATAGAGTCAACTCACAGAGCAGCTGTGATCTCACTGAAAGGCGGAACAGGCTCAAGAGGTTAAATCGCTATTCCTTTGTTCATGTGTTCCTGAAGGAATGGAGTTGAGATGCTAATCCTGCACATTTATTGCCTTTCATGAAAGCCAAAAGAAATTCTGATCCAAAAGTAATTCCCATTCAAGGATTACATTTCTTGGCAAAACGAAATTGCTTGGAAAAGATTTGAAGTTTTTACCCTCAATTCATTTCCTTGATCATCAAGTGCAAAGTTCATTTCTTTTGCGTCAAAATGATCGCCATAGCTGCAAAGGAATAGCGAACCATTCCTCTGCAGTCCAACAGGTTTATTTCAACGTTTTTATTATTAGAATTTCAAAGCTCAATATCCTAGAAGTTTTAAAATTATTAATCAACTGGATGTTTTCATTCCCTGAACAGGATTACCTCACCATGTGCGGGAAAGTGTGGTTGAATTTTGATATATGTGCACAGCTGGATTGCAAAGAAATGTTATGCTTGGAACTTGATTGTGTTTAGATCAGGACCCCTGTGTACGTAGTGACTGGGATAATTTGGAATGTACTACTATGGTCACTACTCTCTTTCATCAAGTGTATGTTTTAACCTGACCGTTCCCATTGTGCCATCTTTCATACCTCCTCCACATCTGTATACACTCCCCACCTTAATCAATGCGACTGAAGGCATGGTCAACTCCCTAGGCAAGATTGATGCCATCTCTAAATTATCCCACAATGACATAGGTTTGAATAGTCAATTAATGGATTTTTTCTTGCTCCCTGAGTACCCATTTACCTAGTCAAGATTGGTAAAATAGAGAAGTACAACTGAATATTATTTGAGGTATGCAGTATAAGTACAGATCCCGTAACATTGTTACTTTGAGACAATTCCAATGTGACCTTTCACTGAAAACAATAGAAATCAATGTAACTGAGACGGATTTCTTTGATGTTTGGATTCTGCATGGAAAGGATTGCATGAAAATAATCCAATTAAACATTAATTGAAAGTCTTTGTTTAGATTACTAAGTACGTCTCTATTCTTCTAAATGTATCAGAAGAGACTAAGGAATGCACATTTACAGATTAAATCATCAGACAGCAGCAAAAGACCAGCAATCCATGCCTTTAGCCATTAAACTGATAGAGAGAAACTCATTTTGAAGAAGACATCAGTTGAACTTATGAACCTTGCTCCTACATATTTAAAAAGTTGCACGATTACTTTAAGAACCAGCTGCATGATTTGATGTCATTAGTGTGCTACATGGGCTGCTGTTTAACTTTCAGTTTGTACCCTGTGCAGTGCAGAGAACAGCTCTTTCAATAAACCTATTGTATGTTACTTTGAATCTAAGACTGCGATTTTCCTATTGCAGCCCACAGCTTTTCTCGTGGGCCACTGTGGAAGACGTGCATCTGCGGCCTCAAACAGGGATTTCTGCATGCACCAGGAACACATATATGCTTCTTCAAGAACCAGTGAACAGTCACCGGCCAGACCACGCTGGAAACCGGCAAGGAAGCAAGTAATCATTTAATTCTTTTCTGCATGTATTTTAAATATGTATATTTATTAATTATGGGATCTGAAAGGTCCCGGTTGAATCTCCCAGCCCGCCTGGAGTACTTCATTCCAGTGGGGTTCACTAGCTCCCCATATTTGGGGATATAGTAAGACTGATCCTTCACAAGCATATTTACAGATGAATGTAGCCACAGAATCTCAACCATTGCTTAACATCATTACTCATAAAGTCTTTTCCGTTATAAAATAATGCCTCTTGGAATAACATCCCTATCAGTCCTATTCCAAAGATCGATGGTTTCGATTTTAAGTTGTCTCTCTGGTCTAGAGTGTTATCTGGATGATATTCTAATTCCAGTGTCCAGTAAAGAAGAGCATATGAATAATTTAGAAACAGCACTGAAATGTCTTCAAGCACATGGTCTGTGTATCAACAAAACAAAGACTCTTCCTAGACATTAGCTAGTATTTGGATAACATTATTGATAGTAAAGGCCTACATAAAGCACCTAACAAGATGGACATTAACTTAAGAGCACCACATCCAACGAATGTGATGCGATTGAGGTCCTTTCTAGGATTAATAAATTACCATGGCAAATTTCTTCCCAACTTAGCTACAATATTAAAGCCACTGAATAATTTACAGTCAAGAGATTGGGCAACAGATGTGCGAAAGCATACAAGGGTATGAAAGATGCTTTCCCAAAATCTGAAGTGTTGGTTCATTTTAATTCAAAGCTACTATTATTGCTTGCTTATGATGCTTCAGTGTATGGAGTAGGGGCAGTGGTTTCATACATTAGGCTTTCAGCAGAAGAATGACCAATAACTTTTGCTTCACTTATTCTGACAAATGCTGAATCTAACTACAGTCAACTGGAAAAATAAGTGTTAAGTATAAGTTTTGGCATATTAAGGCTTCTTTCTGGTTGTCATTTCACATTACTGATTAATCATCAGCCCTTAATTATTATTTTTGGACCATGTAAAGGCATACCATTGTTAACTAGCAAAGATGACCACTGATTCTATCTGCACACTCCTATGATATAAAATATCATCAATCAAAGTGCCATGATAATCTGGTGCATTATCATGCTTACCTTTAGTTATTGAGCAGATACCACCAATTAGTTTTCTTTACTTTTTATGAGTAGATCATTTTCCTTTGACAGCTTTTTAAGTTCAGAGACATACCAAAAATGATCCTTTGATGAGGAAGGTGATGGATATGGTGTTGAAAGGAATGATAGCAGGAATGTGTCATATGCATCCTGATTTGAAACCACATGCCAATAAAGCTTGAGTTGACCATCCAAGCTTGGTAACCATTGTAAGGAATCCAAGCAAATATTCCTTCTAGTCGGCATGGAAGGGTTCCTGAACAACTACATAAAGAACATCTTAGAATAGTCCAGGTGAAGGAATTAGCATATAGTTATTTCTGGTGGTCGGATTTAGATGCTCAGTTTGAAGAAAAAATGTCAATACTAGGCACAAATAGGAAGTACACCAGTTTTGTCTCCTTTATACCCTGGGAGGTTGCCTAAAGTGCCAAGATAATAATTGCATGTAGATTTTGCTGGTCTGTTTGAGGGTTACATATTCTTGGTTATAATTAATGCACAGTCAAAGCAGCCAGAAGTTGTTATGGGATCTAGTGCAACAGAACAAACGATTGAAAAACTTGATGACGTTTTTGCAAGATTTGGTAAAGCATAACAGATTTATTCATAATGATTCACAATTTATTTCACAGGAGTTTTGATAAACCTGTTGTGTGTTATTTTGTTTAAACCCCACAATCCCTAATATGGTTAGGACATTACACTTGCTTTTTAAACTGCTTCAGTTTTAAATGAGGTTTTGGTCCACTGAGCTTGCTGTCAGAGTTAATTAGTCATCAATTTGTAATTTTTATTATAAAAGTAAAGTGCTGATTTTTGATCAATCTATAACAAGCAGCTTGAATAAAGGAGGAAGGTCTCCTTGTTTACAGTTCAGATGTGCTTCTTCTAATCTATGACATGACTACATAATCCAACGCATGTACATTATAGAATCATAGAATCGAAGATTGCAGAAGGAGCCCATTCAGCACATGGACCCACAATGCTTATACCTTTTTCAATTCCTACCCTTGGTATTTTTCAGCCCCTTTCTCCCACACATGACCCCCCCCCCCCCACTTCTCTCCACCCTGTGCTCTGTTCAAGATGGTAATTTGCAAGAATTGAGGGCACTTGGGTGGTTGAGAATGGTGAGCTTGAAAGAGTGGAGTAATATTTGAGGAAAAGAAAAATGTTTACTTTAAAGTGGGTGGGTAACAGGAAGGGAAGTTGACTGGTCAGCAATTTAATGGGAACAACTAGTGCTGTCATCCATCTTGGTCATGACTCTCCAATCAGGTTTTCACTCCTGCCACAGCACTAAAGTGGCCCTAACAAATGTCATAATTGGCATTCACTGTAACCAGAGTGCATTTCATCATCTTTGATCTCTGACTAGTCTTTGACATTGAATACACGATGTTCCACCAATACTCTCCGCTGTCCAGTTTGTGGACTGCCTTCATTTGATTCCACAGGCAAATTTGATCACAGGCAAAGTATCTTGAACCATAACTCTGAACTATCAATGACCCTATCCATTTCTTATTTACATGGTGCTCCTTAGTGATAAATACTATATATAGGCACAGGAACTGTCTTCATATTACGTATTTGGCACCCATCTCTCCAGCACCTTTGTTAACCTCCCCATTGTCTTTGTAATGTAAGCACTGCCTGACATCCTCTTGAATGAGCCTCAGTGTGCCCCAGCTAAGTAATGTTATCACTGAAGACATTGGGCCTGAATTTACCATTGCGTTGTGCCCGTTTTCAGTTGTGAAAGTTTGTAAAGTCGGGCATGAGGCGATTAGTGTGGTCTGTGCCCACCTGTGTGCTGGATCCCCCTTTATCAACGCCCCAAAATGGCTGCGATCGGAACCATGCTTGAAACGGGTGCCACAGCCATTTAAATGCATTTGCATACAATTAAATTGATTTAATGGGCTGCACGTCCAACTTTACCAGCACTTCCCCTCCACCACTGTGTTCATCAGTCCAGAATTGGCACAAAACCGACATGCCCAACAAAAGCCTGATTTGGGCGCTGCAGTTAGTGAGAAGGTAAGTGCCGAGCACCTGACAGCTCTCTGACTGAGAGTGGGGGGGGGGGGGTTGGGGGGTTGGTGGTGGTGGTGGTCCACTGTATTCTTCCTGTGGTCAGTGAGGGGGAAGGGGTGTTTGCTGTCACTCTGCCTGAGATCAGAGAGGGGAAGGTGATGTCCGTTGTCACTCTGCCTGAGATTGGGAGGGAGGAAGGGGGAGGAGGGGTCCGCGATCAGTCTTGGTGGTGGAGGGGGTGGGTGGACATGGGGTCAGTAATGTTGTGGGGGGGTAGGGCAATGTCTATGGGGCCAAGAGGAGACATGATCCAGCCCAGGAGGGATGTGGCAGGGAAGCCGCATTTTATCATCTTTTTCTGCGCATGCGCAGTTGGAGACGCCAATCAGAGTTGCAGGGTTTCGGGCACGTTAAGCCCCGCTCACGAGCTTGTGCAGCATGATTTGGAATCACTGATATTTTTTCAGGTAGAGTGCATATGAGGGCGCCAGCAAAAGATCTAAAAGTCAGATCTGAAATATTCCCAGCTGTCTCCAGTCTCAGCCATAAATGCTGCGCACTTGATTTCATCTCCCTCTACAAGCAACATCTCAGACAGAAACAGGTTCCTAATAATCGCAGCATCTCATTCAATCTAAACCTGAATATATTCTCCATCTCATGACTGTTAACTTCTATCACCCTGATGTTATCTACTTCCAATGTTGCTAAATCCATTCATTAGTTACCTGCAATTTGGATTATTCCTGGGTGCTCTGCCCAGCAACTAATCCTTCGCTCTGTAAACTTCAGCCTGCCGAAAATTCTCCTGCTTGATTCCCAACCTGAACTACATCTCATTCACAATCACCCTCTTCTCATTGAACTACATTGGCTCCCAGACTTCAGATTTATAATTCACATCCTTCTTTCAAATCTTTCCTGACTTAGCTCTGTTATCTCCCTCAGCCTCCGCCACCCCCCCCCCAAACTCCCTATATTCCAAGCTAGTTCGACCCACCCTCTTCAGTCTACTTTTGAGGTTTCTCCAACCTGAGTTCCATATTCTGTGCATAAATTTGTCTGCTTCTCCAACTCACTTCAAGATATCCCTTCAAATCCACCTTTTTAATTAAACCTTTCACTCACCCACCTCCTAATATTTCCCTCCTTGCTCAGTGCTTGTTTATTTGATTAGATCTCTGTGAAGCATTGGAAAACAACATTGTAGGCAATTACACATGTGGCACGGTAGCAAAATGGTTAGTATTACTGTCTCACAGTGCCAGAGACCTGGGTTCTATTCCCGGCATGGGTCACTGCCAAAGAACAAAAAACTCAACGTGGGAAACAGATCCTTCAGCCCAATGAGCCTGCGCCACATTTTAACGTTTCCACTTCCATCCATGACCCTTGTCTATGTTAACGGAAATCTGCATTGGAACCAAATTGGGGAGACAATTTAGAGGCAATTTGTTTCACCAATCAGCCTAAGAGCACATCTTTGGGGTGTAGGAGGAAACCGGAGCACCCGGAAAAAACCCATATAAGCACGGGAGAATGCGCAAACTCCCACAGGTACTGGCCCAAATCCCTGTATCTGCACAGAAACAGCGATAGTCACTGAGCTGTCATGTTGCCTATCAACTGGTCCAGTTTAAGCGTACACTAACGACATGAAGCATTAGGCTACTCTCAAAAAATCCAAGAGCAGCCTTCTCATGACCCATCGCGTGTATGCCCCTTGTTAGACAACAAGGCGGACTGAAGTACCTGTGATAAAAGAGAAATATATCAATAACATGCATAACTTATGCAATTCCCAGGAACGTCCCAAGGCTCATGATCCCTATCTAAATCAGTCTTCTATATCCCTTCATCCAATTCCACTCATGTGCCTATCTAAGTACCTTTTAAATAACTCCAGCGTACCTCTCTCCACCACCTTACTTGGCAGTGCGTCCATACTCCCACAACCCTCTGTGTGAAAAACCTCCCTCTTACATCCAAATGATATCTTGCCCTCCTCATCCTAAGCTCGTGGCCCCTCGTGATATTTGATTCCAACCTAGGAAAAAGCTTACCACTGTTTACTCTATCTATATCCTTCATAATCTTGTACACCTCTATTAGAGGTGTTGTGTTGGGTTTTCACATTCTCCTCGTGTCTGCGTGAGTTTGGTCTGGTTTCCTCACAGTTCGAAAGACGTGCTGGCTGGATGTATTGGCCATGCCAAATTCTTTCTCAGAGTACCTAAACAGGTGCCAGAATGTGGCAACTAGGAGATTTTCACAGTAACTTCATTGCAATATTAATGTAAGCCTGCTTGTGACACAAATACATTTTAAATTAAATGCATATTGTTGTCGCTATATGTAACTTTAATGAGCTACTTTGAACTTGATTTTACTTAAACAGTCACTCTGAATGGTACTCATGAAGTTGTTGAAGATAACTAATTTGTTTTGTCAATTAGCAGAAATTAGTTTTCTCTTTAATTAGCCTGCGTTTCTATACCAACAAAATCTTTCTGGTTTTTGTAATTAAGGGGTCAATTCTTCTTTTCTGCCTGCCTCGGAAATCAGAGTGGGCAAGGGACAGACTATGGAAAGGTCCGTTGACTTGGGATTGGATTTCCAGTTTTGGGGCAAGTGTGGCCAGAAAATCCCATCCATAGACTTACCTTGAGTCACAGTTTCATTGGTGTAAGATGCCAATTTTACTCGTGATTTAACTGCAGCTCCAAAGATGTAGATTTATTTGGAAATAATTTGTAGTTGATTTTCAGGCAATTCTATACTGAAGGGACTATGATGATTAAAACTGAAATATTTTATTCTAGGAGAAAGACCAATATATGACAATGTGCAAGGTGATGCCACACTTGGACCATTCATTTCTTTATGAATTTATTGGGTTTATTTTCCTCGCACGATGCACCAGAAACGGACAGCAGAGGGAGTAGTGCTGCCAAGTTTCTTGGATGGGGGCATGTTCAGAGACTAGGTGCTCTCCTCAGTACAGGCCTAACTTTTGAGCAGGTAGAAATTTTTGAGGAGGTGACAAAAACGGTCGACGAAGGACAAGCCGTTGATGTCGTCTATATGGATTTCAGTAAGACGTTTGACAAAGTCCCTCATGGGAGGTTAGTTGAAAAGGTCAAGGCTAATGGAATACGAGGACAGGTATCTAGATGGATAAGTAACTGGCTTGGTAATAAAAGACAGAAAGTAGTAGTGGAAGGCTGTTTTTCTAGCTGGAAGTCAGTCACTAGTGGTGTGCCACAGGGCTCGGTACTGAGACCACTTCTATTTGTAATATATATAAATGACTTGGAAGAGGGAGTAAGTGGAGTGATCAGCAAGTTTGCTGATGACACAAAGATGGCTGGACTTGCGGATAGTGAGGATAGTGTTGGGCGATACAGCAGGACATAGATAGGCTGGTAGATTGGGCAGATATATGGCAGATGGAATTTAATTCGGATAAATGCGAGGTGATGCATTTTGGGAGAAAGAATGTAGGGGGGAGCTATATGATAAAGGGTAGACCTATTAAGAGTATAGAAATGCAGAGGAACCTGGGGGTGCAGGTGAACAAGTCTCTGAAGGTGGCAGAACAGGTGGAGAAGGTTGTAAAGAAAGCATATGGTATGCTAGCCTTTATAGGAAGGGGTATAGAGTACAAGAGCTGGCATTTAATGTTGCAGTTGTATAAAACGTTGGTTAGACCTCATTTGGAATACTACGTCCAGTTCTGTTCACCTTACTACCGGAAGGATGTGGAGACCCTGGAGAGAGTGCAGCGGAGTTTATCAGGATGCTGCCTGGTATGGAAGGACTGGGTTATGAGGAAAGGTCAGGTAAATTTGGGCTGTTTTCTTTAGAAAGATGAAGACTGAGGGAAGATCTAATAGAGGTGTACAAGATTATGAAGGGTATAGATAGAGTAAACAGTGGTAAGCTTTTTCCTAGATTGGAATCAAATATCACAAGGGGCCACGGGCTTAGGGTGAGGGGGCCGAGGTATAACTTGGATGTAAGAGGGTGATTTTTCACACAGAGGGTTGTCGGGGTATGGAACACACTGCCAGGTAAGGTGGTGGAGATAGGCACGCTGGAGTTATTTAAGAGAGACGTAGATAGGCACATGAGTGGAATAGGGATGGAGGGATATAGTAGACTGATTTAAATAGAGATCATGAGCCTTGGGACATTCCTGGGAATTGTATAAGTTGTGCATGTTGTTGATGTATTTTTCTTTTATCCTACAGATACTTCGGTCTGCCTTGTTGTCCAACAAGGGGCATACACGCGATGGGTCGTGAGAGAGTTGCTCTTGGATTTTTCGAGAGTAGCCTATTGCTTCATGTTGCTTAAACTGGATCAGTTGATGGGCAACACGACAGCTCACTGACTATCACCTTTGCTCTGCAGATACAGGGATTTGGGCCGATTTCTATGGGAGTTTGTGCATTCTCCCCGTGCTTGCATGGGTTTTCTCTGGGTGCTCCAGTTTCCTCCCACACCCCAAAGATGTGCTAATTGGCAAAACAAATTGTCCCTAAATTGTCTCCCCAATTTGGTTCCAATGTAGATTTCTGTAAACATAGACAAGGGTCGTGGATGGAAATGGGAATGTTAAAATGGTGGCTTGGGCTCGTTGGGCTGAAGGGTCTGTTTCCCATGCTGTGTTGTTCTTTGTGTTCTTTGAGCTAGAGTTGGAACAGGAAATGAAAACAGGATGCAGGTGCCTCCCTAGAAGCAAATTACAAATTTTCATCAGAAAGTGCAAAGGGTAGTTGTGATCGGTTTCCTCACACAGTCCAAAAGACACACTAGTTAAGTGCATTGGCCTTGCTAAATTCTCCTTCAGTATGTCCGAACAGGCGCCTGAGTGGCGAATAGCGGATATTCATAGTAACTTCATTGCAGTATTAATGCATAGCTATTTGTGACACTAATAAATAAACTTAAGGGAGTGACATGGAAAAAGGTATTGTCGGGTTCAATTCTGGCATCGTCATTATTTCCAATATACATTTGGAGGAAGGAAAAGTCAACAAATCTCTTGAAGTTTGCCAAAAAAAATCAAATTCAGAGAAATTATAAATAATAGGGATCAATGATGACATAGTGGCAAAAAGGTTAGCATCGCTGCCTTACAGTGCCAGGGACCAAGGTGCAATTCCTAGCTTGGGTCACTGTCTGATTACAGTCTGTACATTCTCCCAGTGTCTGCATGGGTCTCCTCTGAGTGTTCTGTTTTTTTCCCACAGTTTAAAAGGCACGCTGGTTAGTTGCACTGGCCATGTTAACTTCTCCTTCAATGTACCCGAACACATACTGGAGTGTGGCGACTAGGAGATTTTCGCAGTAGTTTCATTGTAGTGTTAATGTAAGCCTATCTGTGCCACTAATAAATAAATTTTAAAACTTTAAAACTTTAAAAACAATGGGGACAAGAGAATGCAGTAATAGACGAGTAATTTAGAGGCCTGGGCTAACGTTTCAGAGACATGAGCTAACATCCCACCGCAGCAACTGAAAGAATTTAATTTCAATCAATAAAAATTGGGAATAAAAAGGCTAATCTCATTAATGCTGATCATGAAATCATCACATTGCCATAAAATCCCAGCTGCTTCACTGCTATCCTTTAAGGTTTATTTGGTAGCAGGAGCACTCACCTGATGAAGGAGCAGCACTCCGAAAGCTTGTGCTACCAAATAAACCTGTTGGACTTTAACCTGATGCTGTGAGACTATTTGCTGTGCCATCAACACTAGGAATATCCTGATTGGTGTCTGCCTGCTGTTGCCCAGGAAGTTGGCTAAGCATGTTGTGTTGGAATAGGCAAAGGTGATGGCTAAGCACATGAGCTCCAAGTAAATCTTCACAGTGCACAGAAAAGCATTGGAGAAACATTTCAATGTTTTAATGGAATAATCCCTTAATTTACAAAGAGTTGTGTTGCAGGATTTAAGAATCAGAACATCAGTTTCAGGTAGAGATAACAGGTAGAGAAAAGCACTCCCACTTTCAGCCTTATATACAGTTCTGGGCATTATGGTACAGGATGAACATTTTCTTTAGTGGACAACTTGTTGATTCGTAGGATTTGGCATCAGTGCTGCAATGAAAAATGATAAAGGTATATTTACATTGAAGGGGAAAAGGTGGCTTACACATCAGATTATTGAGTTATTTAAGGTCCTAAATATAATAGGTGAACCAGATTCTGGAGCAATGGTGAAGTACAAATAAAAGATTGTTCAAACAGAGTGCAGACAATCTGCATTTCAATTGTATAGACAACCTCATTCTCTTCAAATGCAATAGGGATTGTGAAATAATCTCTAAGGCCTTTAAAAAGGTGATGCAGAATGTGATGAGCGCACAGGGTGGTAACAGAAATAAAGGATGTTATTAATAACGAGAAACAGTAGTACATTTTTTTGGCAGGTAGGGATATTGAAGCATATGCGTGCTTTCGTTATGGCTGGGAATGATCTCTTCTAGCCTTGCTGAGCCCTATGTTCCAAAGGATTAGACATATCAGGGAAAGAGAATGCTTTTGTGTGTTTGGTGATGCATCATAGACATCTACACTGGGATTTTCCGGCCGCGCTTGTCCCAAAACTGGAAAATCCCACCCCAAGATCAATGGACCTTGGCATAGTCCATGTCCCACCTGCTACATTTCCCATGGTGGGCTGGGTGGGAAAATTCCACCCATTCAATCTCCAAGAAGAGGAATTTCCCATTTTTTTGTGAAATTGGCAACAATCTATATTTTGGTTCCATTCAATCCAGCGGATCAGAGCTGTTCCTTTCAATAGTCTCCTCCCACATAGTCCAAAGAAAAGATTATCCCATCTCAGTCAAATTTCCTGCAACAGCAATGTTGCAGCTGTATCAGGGTAACTGGGCACAGCACACCCATTTCCTGCTCTTTCTGGCACCTTGCTTTGAATTTATTGTTCAATTCTGTTCATGTTTTCTAAATTGGATCTGGCAAAGTAGCTTCCCCTGCCTCATCCCACCCACTCCCGCCCCCACGTCTGCTGGAGTCAATCAATCCATGATTGTTTTCTTGCTCGGAGCATGCCACAAAATATTCACATTAAATGATTTCAAGGCAACAAGAAATCCCACCAAAGCTTTAGCCAGAGGCGAAGTTTCTGTCTTTTGTATCCAGCAGGAACTATATGTGGAGATTGATTGAAGTAATTTTGTTTCATACCTTTGCAGCTAATGGCAAGAGGAAGCTCTGCCTATCTTGGAATTGAATTGGATAGTTCAGCGTGCTGCACTATAAGAAACACATTGGAGACAATGCAGAAATCGTTCAAAGGAATGACTCCAGGGATGAGAAGCTTCAGTTCTGAGCATAGATTGGAGAGGTTGGGACTGTTCTCCTTAGAGAGAGGAGAGCTGAGAGCAGATTTGATAGAGATGTTCAAAGTCATGAAGGCGTTGGACAGGATAGGGAATAACTATTTCCTTGTAAAAGGATTATAGGATCATAGCCTCCCTACAGTGCAGAAGGAGGCCATTTGGCTGATTAAGTCTGCATTGACTTTCTGACAGATGATTTTGCACAGACCCTGTTCTCCATCTTATCCCCATAATCCAATGCATTCCCCTTGGCTAATCCATCTAACCTACACATCTTGGGATACTAAGGGGAGATTTACCATGGCCAATTTGCTTACTCTGCACATCTTTGGACTGTGAGAGGAAACAGCAGCACCTGGAGGAAACCCACGCAGACACAAGGAGAACGTGCAAAATCCACACAGACAGTGACCCAAGGCTGGAGTTGAACCTGGGAACTTGATTGATAGCTGGTGCTACTATCTAGAACTGCATTGAATTCATTGCTTAGAATTTTACTGATTATTTTGAAAGATTGGATATGGTTTAATGAAGCAGTTTTAAGGTCTAGGTTGGTGTGTATTAGCATCAATCCACAAGCAAATTAAAAAAACAGGGGAGGGAATTTTCCCTTCCCACCCACTGCAGGAATCATAGCAGGTAGGGAGTGGACCATGCAAAGATCCACTGACCTCAGGTGGGATTTTCCAGTTTTGGGATGAGCGTGGCTGGAAGATCCCGTCTAGAATCGTTGCAGTTGGAAATGTATGTTATTAAATATGCTGTCTAAAGAGAATGGCACCATTGTAAGTCATTTCAGGCTTTTTGGTCAGTGTCGTATCTCTTTCCTCCACGGTTGTATCTCTAATCTATCAAAATTTCAACCACAGAGCCAAGCTCAGTTGAACAGTCACAAAGCCTGGGTGGCAATACTTAAACATTAGAAGTGCACATAAAGAATGTAGAGAACAACATTGGAAATGGGCCAAACAAAGAAGATATCTTGGCACGTCCTGTACCTTAAAGAAATCATCATTGTTAGAGCGGCAGACATTGCAGGAGCTCTGTGAAGCAGCCAAGTATTGTTTTTAAAAAACGGATAGGATTATCATGACACCACCTGATGAAGAATTGTAAGTATTTTAAATTAAAGTATGTTTGTCAGAAACTGCAAGTTGTATATCAGCTGGGCTTCAGGTTTATCAAAAGGCTGTAACCTCTCTGAATTGATAAATAAGAATCTAAGAATCAAGATCGGGAGTAAGTAATTCAGCCCCTCGAACCTGCTCCGCCATTCAATACAATCATTATTGATCTTGTCAAGATCTCAACTCCACTTTCCTGCCCATTCTCCATAACCTTTTAACCCATTAATAATTAAAAATCTATCTATCTCCTTAAATTTACTCAATGTCCCGGCATCCACCACACTCTGAGGTAGTGAATTCCACAAACTCACGACCCTTTGAGAGAAGTAATTTCTCCTCTCCTCCATTTAAATCTGCCACCCCTTATCCTAAAACTATGACCTCTCATTCTAGATTGTCCCATAAGTGAAAACATCCTCTCTGTGTCTATCCTGTCAATCCCCTTTAGCATCTTACCTCAATTGGTTCGCTCCTCATTCATCTAAATTATAGAGCATATAGACCTAAACTGCTCAATCTTTCCTTATAAAACAAACCCTTTATCTCTAGAATCAATCTAGTGAACCTCCTCTGAACCCCCTCTAATGCCACTAAATCCCTCTTCAGGTAAGAGGACCAAAACTATGAACAGTATGCTAGTTGCGGTTTCACTAATGCCTTGTACATATACAGCAACACTCCGCCTCTTTTATACTTTATTCTTTTGGAGATAAATGCCAAAATTCCATTTGCCATGGTGCTGTTCGTGTGGAAGGCTGGCAGCACCTCAAACAACAGTCTGATTGTCCTGGTAGTTTGGTTTGGAGGGATAAGTTGGCAATATTGTTGCCAAAATTAAATAGAAGCAGAGGGTAAAGGGGGGTATGGAAAATTATACTGTATGAATAGGAGGAGGGAGCTGAATTAACTTTTTATTTCAAATACCATAGAACAGTTGTAAGGTCAAGGAGAAAGAATTCCTTACCCTGTGGTAGGGAAAGAAATATTTGAGTCTCAGGTGAATAACTTTGCAGTATCAAAAAAGGATTTTGGAATGATAGCTTCCTTATCTGACCCCCAAATAAGTCATATTGCGACAGGGCTAGTTACATGCTGTAACTAACATTCCTTTCTCACTGTAAAACACTGTCCTGCAACAAGTGCAAAAGCAGCACAGAGCTGTTTTGTATTTGAAAAAAAGAGACCTTTCTTGGCAATACCAGTCTGTACCTTAAGAGAGAAAGAGGGAGTGTCTCAATGACACTATATTTTTCTTAGCCTCTGAACTGCTATCAGTTTGTTTCTGCCTCTGTCAAGCTCACCACGAGTTAAAATCACAAGGGTTCAAATTTCAAAATTCAGAAACTAGCAAGGTTAAAGGCCAGCATTATAATGTTGACAAAGGATCCGAAGATCAGTTAGTTTTCAACGCTGTAACTCTGGGCTTGGAAGTCATCTCTGTAATGAAAACCATACTTAAAGCAGGTGTAAATCTTGGAGAAAAATATTTGCCTCATTACAACACCACTTTGACCCCTTACATTTTGTCTGCCTATTACCTACCCTATTTCTCATCGAGTGACTACTTACACAATAAGCTTAAGAGTATAGCAATGGGTATCCAGCTTCCTCCACTGTAATAGTCATATATCTCCATTACTTTAGAATCACCAGGGAAATCATTGCTATAAACCCCAAAAACCTGATGGGAGATGTAAGTAAGCTATACTTAACCCCATTTATCACAATGATTTAGAACTTTTCCACAGACCCATTAATAACTTCAAACTCCAAATTCAAAGCACAATTAATAACTTCAGACCTCAATCCAACTCACAGAGGAGGAAAGAATAGTCTTTCATTCCTCTTTACTTGCTTGCTGACAAAGAATGTGCCAGATGGTTCCATGGAATCTCGGTATTCCTTAAAAAAACAGGTAGGAAGCCAAATTCAGAAATATCATATAATGTTCCAAAGCGGAAACTTTCCCTGAATGAATCTATTGGCATGTGTTCAAAACTTAGATGAGATGAATTGTCCAAAACACTTAGAAGAATAGCTCATGTGAAAATGAACCACTAGATTCTGGTACAGCAGCCAAGTCCCTCGCAATCCAGAGGCTGAAACTAATCAACAAACATGTGCTACTGAGAGAATTTTAGTTAGTCATCATATGGGTTGACGAAAGCGTAGAAAAAGAATGATTATGAGATTTGGTAGTACCAACTGTGAAGTATCTCAAGCAGTCAATACGAAAATGGGAATCAGAATAGCTCGTTGAACCCCTTGAGCCTGAAACACCATTCAGTGATTGATCTGTGACCTAACTCCATATACCTTTATCCCATCTCCCGTAATACCTTTGGCAAACAAAAGTCCATCAGTCACAGTTTTAAAATTATTAGTTGATTCAGCATCAATTTGCTGTTTGTGGAAGAGAGCTTCAAACTTCTATAAGTCCTTTACATAAAGAAATGATTTCTAGTTTCACTCCAGATGAGTCCAGCTCTATTTTTTAATGAATACTCTTTAGATCTACACTCAATTGCACTTCATTAAGTGGTTGGGGATTTGTCACTCACATGTAAAATACTCAAAAAATTATCATGATACCACATACACCTCTGTCATCCACTCTTGGGTGGTTGTTGCAACACTACTTTATACAAAACTAATTAAATTAAATCAAATTAGTTTACTTGGATGCTACCGAGTCTTAATGGTTTGAGTTACAAGGAGAGGCTGGATAGACTGGGACTTCTTTCTCTGGCATGCAGAAAGTTTATAGAGGTTTATAAAATAATGAAGGACACAGATCAGATTAATAGTCAATATCTTTTCCCAAATGTAGGGGAGTCTAAAACTAGAGGGCATAGGTTTAAGGTGAGAGGGGAGAAATACAAAATGGGTCCAGAGGAGTGAATTTTTTCACTCAGAGGGTCGTGATGTCTGGAACGAGTTGCAAGAGGCAGTAATTGAGGTGGGTATAATTTTGACTTTTACAATAGACAATTATATGGTAGGATGAGTACAGAGTGTTATTGGTCAAATGGGGGCAATTGAGACTACCTTAGTGGTTAAAATCTGGACAGCATGAACAAGTTGGGCCGAAAGGCCTGTTTCCTTACTAAACACCTCTGTGACTCTAAATGAACTGCTGTTCAAAGTAAAAGGGACAGTCCCTTAAACAAAACAAATCACAAATGAAACTTAAAACATCAAACTAAAATGTGGTTAAGGCAGCCTACTTTCACAGCTCACCCATCCCTGCCACAGGATGATTTACCAGCGACTATGGGGGTTCAAGCCTTGCATTCCAATGCATTGCCCTTGGTTTTTTGTGCTCTACCAGTTCTGAAACCTATACCACCAGGCCACAAGAGAAACCTAAAGTAATATATGCATATTTTCCTCAGTACTGTTGCTTCATTGACTAAGGGCAAGGTTTTCTGTCTCTCCTCAACATTTTTCTTGGCTGAGGAAGGTGACATGCCGTTCGCTGGTAGCGAATGTATTTCTGGGTTGCTATCACTATCAATGGGAATTCCCACTGAAGCCGCCTCATGCCACTGGGAAACCCATTTAATGGTGTAGTGAGGGGACGATTGAGGGGAATCAGAGAATTCTGGTCTAAAGCCATTCAAAGTCAACCAAATTGGTAGAAACACCACTGAGACTCACACTCCGAATCACCAGACAAGCATCTTAACCAACTAAACTAGAGCACTACCACGTGATTAGATTCCAAAATGCTCTCTTTGTAATTTGCAAGTTAAAATTGGTCCATCAATCACAACACTGAGGCTGTTTGAAAAAAAAATGTATTTTATCTTTGTGCCTGCGTCTGGTTCATTGATTCAATGATTAATGCCTGCCTTTAGTTTAGTCTGGATTTTGAAATTTCTGGGCGTTGGGGAAGAAAGCGGGTGTGCTACTCTTTCTGTAAATAAATAATTTCTATGTTGATTTATATGCAGTAAGGATGAATGAAAATGTATGTTATGGTAGGTTTAGCATGATAGTTTTAACCTCACAGAAGCATGCAGATGGACTTTGGTATGCAACCGTTGAAAGCACAACAGGTATGTGGCCACTGTTCTATAATCAAGTATGGCTTTTAATTTAGAGGAATATTCTGGGTTTCAGGAGCAGAAGCACTTCTCATTGAAATATCATCAAATTCTAAATATTACAAAGGAAAAATCATTTACCAATGACTTTTTATTGTTTCTTAAGGCCTGGATTTTCCTCCAATGAAGGAAATGGGAAGTTAAATAGGAAAATGGACCCATTTTACTGATGTCAAGTTATATTCAAGCAACCTCCCAATCTCATTACAACCCCGCAGTGATTGCCCCTTCAATGGCAACACAGAAGAAGAGGGTCACCTGGCTTGAGGGACCAATTAGAAGTGAGAATGGGCAATCATCCCAGGAGGTGGTGTCCGATTTGGGGCAGAGGACTTCTAGAAGGCATCTACAAGATATGTAGGGACTGGGACAGCTGGTGGACTGCTCGAGGATAACCTGGAGGTAAGGAGCTATAAGCCTCTTTACAGTATTTTTTTGTTAATAAAAGCCTTTTGTGTCCCTGAGAGAGTGTACCATCACTCTTACATCCAAATATAGAATGGAGAAAAACCAGTGTAAACAACCACGACCCAAGGGAAATGTTGAACAAATATCTCAGGGGTCATTTTAAGCAACAAAAATGGTTCTCTTTTGGTTGAGTGGGATATAAAAATGTCTTAATCCTGAATCCACTTTGATGTCACTCACTTCGTGCCACACAAATGCCAAATAATGACCATCACCAATAAGAGACATGTTAACTGCTTCTCCTTCACATTTACTGAATCCCCCACTGTCAACATCCTTGGGGTTACAATTGACCAGAAACCCAAGGGACTTGCCATATAGTTGATGTGATTACAAAATTGATGTGGCCTTTATAGCTAGGGGAATAGAATATAAAAGTAGGGAGGTTCTGTTGCAGCTGTATAGGGTGCTGGTGAGGCCGCAGCTGGAGTACTGTGTGCAATTTTGGTTGCTGCATTCGAGGAAGGATATATTGGCCTTGGAGGGGGTGCAGAGAAGGTTTACTAGGCTGATACCGGAGATGAGGGCGTTGGATTATGAGGAGAGACTGAATAGGCTAGGTTTGTACTCTTTGGAGTTTAGAAGGCTGAGAGAGGATCTTATAGAGACGTATAAGATAATGAAGGGGATGGATAAGGTAGAGGTTGAGAGACTCTTCCCGCTTAGCAAAGATAGCAGGACTAGAGGGCACACCTCAAGATTAGGGGGATGTGGTTCAGATCGGAGTTGCGGAGGGGTTTCTTCACGCAAAGGGTGGTGAATCTTTGGAATTCTCTGCCTGATGAGGTGGTGGAGGCTTCCTCACTGAATATGTTCAAGTCAAGAGTGGATAGGTTTTTGATTGGCAGGGGAATTAAGGGTTAAGTGGAGAAAGCGGGAAAGTGGTACTGAACCACTACAGATCAGCCATGATCTTATTGAATGGCGGGACAGGCTCGAGGGGCTGTGTGACCTACTCCTGCTCCTATTTCTTATGTTCTTACATTCTTAAAAGCAAGTCAGAGACTAGGAATATTGTGGTCACCCCCCCAATGTGTATCCACCATCTGCAAGGCACATGTCAGGAGTGTGATGAAATACTTCCCACTTGTTTGGATGGGTGCAGCTCCAACAACATTCAAGAAGCTTAACACCATCCAGAATAAAGCAGCCTGTTTGATTGGCACCACATCCACAAACATCCACTCCCTGCACCAATACTTAGTAACAGCAGTGTGTTTTATCTCCAAGATACACTGCAGAAATTCATTAAAGGTTCTTAGACAGCACCTTCCAAACACACAACCACTTCCACCTAGAAAAACAAGGGCAGCAGATACTTGGGAACACCATCACCTACAAGTTCCCCCCCAAGCCATTCATGTCTGACTTGGAAATATATCATCGTTTCTTCGCAATCGCTGGGTCAAAATCCTGGAATTCCCTCCCTAACACCATTGTAGGTGAATCCACAGCACATGGACCGTAGTTATTCAAGAAGGTGGCTCAGCACCACCTTCTCAAAGGCAACTAGGGATGGGTAATAAATGCTGGCCAGTTAGTGACACCCATATCCCATGAATGAATTAAAAAAGCGTATCTTTAAAGGAATATATCTTAAACTGCTGTCGATCACTACCACCTCAACAGGATGTGATGCATCATCAGTCCTATGATCTATATTCGATAAATACTGGTCAGCCGGTAACACATGTACCATGAATGAATAATAAAAAAAAATTCAGATTCTAGTGGAGGCAGAATGAAGGGGCAAGCAACCAACATATGTCCAGGAGGTGGCCAGAGGTGAGTGGTGGGATGGGAAGGTGGATCATTGAGTGGATGAGTTGGGTAGGTACCTGAGTGAGTGAGTGAGTGAGTGGAAAGGGTGAGGTGGATAGTTGGGTGAATGGGTGAGGTGGGTGAGAGGGTAGTGGGTAGTGAGTGGGTGAAGTGGGTGAGGTGGAGGATGAATGAGTGGATGAAGTGGATAATTACATAGGTACATGACTGAGAAGGCTAAGTTGATGTGGAGGTGCCAGCGTTGGACTGGGGTAAACACAGTAAGAAGTCTCATTACACCAGGTTAAAGTCCAAGAAGTTTATTTGGTAGCAAATGCCACTAGCTTTTGGAGGGAGATCTGTTCACAAATAGGGCATGTAAAGACTCAAACTGAATTTACAAAATACTGATTGGAATGTGAGTCTTTACAAGTAATCAAGTCTTAAAGATACAAACACTGTGAATGGAGAGAGCATTAAGAGCAGGTTAAAGAGATGTGTATTGTCTCCACGTAGGACAGTTAATAAGATATTGCAAGTCCAGGCAAGTTATGGGGGGTTACAGCTAGTGTGACATGAATCCAAGATCCTGGTTGAGGCCATCCTCGTGTGACTCTGCGTTGTGTGTCATGAAGGCTGCCTTAAAGAATGCTTACCCAAAGATCAGAGGCCGAATGCCCATGATAAGATGGACAGGTGGGTGACTGGATAGGTGGTTAGGGGAGTAGATGAGGTGGGTAGATGGATGAGTGGATGAGGTGGAGGATGAATGATTGGATTAAGTGGATAAGTACATAGATGAGTGAGTGAATGGGAGGGGTAAGGTGGCTAGGTGGGTGAGGTGAATAGTTGGTTGACGATGTAGTCAGATAGATAAAAGCAAATTACTGCCAATGCTGAAATCTGAAACAAAAATAAGAATGTTGCAAAATTTCAGCAGGTCTGACAGCATCTGTGGAGAGAGAACAGAGTTAATGTTTCAAGTCTGTATGATCCTTCATTGAGGGTCAGTTGAGTGGCGCAGGGGGTAGTCAGGTATTCAGGGAGTGTTGCTGAGGGAGGAGGCATCAGTTGTGATGCCCAATTGAATAACACTGGCTAACTCCTGAGTTAGACCAGATATAAAAAAACATTTCCAGGGTAAATCCCTGCCCTAAACTCAGAGTCAGAAATCATTATGATGAGTCCCAAGCACAGGAAATTAGCCCTTTGAGAGTTTAAACTTCCCTGGCAATGAGAGCACATGTCCTGGCCCTGATGTGCATCTCCGAACTTACATTCCAACTCCAACAATCCAGAGACTGGAAGAATTGTGTCTTAGACATTAGTAATTTCCTGACAATAGATGTTGTTAGGCTATCTGTTCCATTATTTCCAGCTTCCCTCTTTCAATTTTCTTAAATAATAGAGTGAGACATACAATTTTCCAATCTAAACAATATTTTTCTAATTGAGAAAACTTTGGAGATTATAGTTAGGTCATCTCCAATATTCTCACCTATTTGCTAATTGGAAACCACCTGATCCTGGAAATTTGTCACTCTTCAGTGCAAGTATTCACTTTATTGATGTTGCTTTGCTAATACTAGAGATAGGTGGCATGGCGGCATAGTGGTTAGCACTGCTGCCTCACAGCACCAGCGACCTGGTTTTGATTCCCGGCTTGGGTCACTGTCTGTATGGAGTTTGCACATTCCCCCTGTGTCTCCATAGGTTTCCTCCAATTTCTTCCTACAGTCCAAAGATGTGTGGGCTGGGCGGATTGGTCATGCTAAATTGTCCCTTGGTGTCAGGTAGACTAGCTAGGGTTATGGGGATAGGGCCTGGTTGGGATTGTGGTAGGTGCAGACTCAATGCGCCGAATGGCCTCCTTCTGCACTGTAGGATTCTATGATTAATTTTGGAGAGTTTGTGATTCAGTATTAGTTTATTTGGGATGTCCAGTATGCTGATGTCTTGCTCCATTGTAAATATTGGCAGGAAGTAATTATTCAAGTGCCTGTCATTTCCTTATTTTTATCGATGACATGATTATTAATAATTATCAAGGGGCCCAAATTGATCCAGATTTTCCCAATTAGAAGCAATTTTTGGTTGAACTTGAAATCCATTGCATGTTTCTTTTTATACTTCCATTTTTTGTAGATTTATTGGGTTACCCTACGATGATTTATTGGGTTACCCTTTGTATGTCTCCCAGTTATTTGCATCCATCAGGCATTTTCTGTGCTTTTTCTTTTAGTTTTATCTTGTCTCTTACCTTTTTAGTCATCCATGGACAAATGGAGCGTTAGCTCCTCAGAGGAATAAATTAGCTTATCAATGCTTCTTTGAACACTGCCCATTGATCACCTGTCATCTGTTAACAGACTTATCCAGTTTTCTGTGGACAGTCTCTCTTATTTTACTAGAATCAGTCTTACCTAAATGTAGAATGCCACTGGTTGTCTTGAGTTTGTCCTTTCCAAACACTATGGCCAGAATTCTACCATCCAGCCTGCCTTGGAAATTTTAGCAGGCAGCATACAGACCATGCAAAGATCTGTTGAACTTGGGTGGGATTTTCAAGTTTCGTGGTGAGCTCGGCCAGAAAATCCTGTTCTACAGTGAACTGTATCATAGTTTAATCACTATAAGTAAGTGTTTACACAGCAAAAGGCTGCAAAATAAATCTGGCGTATTAAGCCTAACATTGTCAGCCTTCTGCTTAAAGGTGCAATAGCTTATCTGGCACTGTAAGGATAACTTATTCTGTAGTTTAGAAACTAAAAATAACCTAGCTATTTATTAATGCATTTTTAAGGCTTGGACCGCAAGAGAGTTAGCAAAATACCGTAACAATAGTTTTTGTTCAACTCCAATGTTTTTATCCTTGATTTATCCTTGATTTAATGCATATTGAATCCTGGAACAAGAAATCACTGGTCTTTAATGCCAAGAACACGAGATAAATATCTAGGCAGAGCCTAAAAACATAACTAATGTAACTCAGATTTTCAAATAACATCCATTGTTTCTGGCTTAGTTGCTAATAGAGAAACCAACTTTAACTTCCTTCCATCATCAGACACTGCTGTGTGAAATGCTTTACATGCAACTCCCAAAGGCAGCATTCAGGCCTCTTTGTGTTACCGGGATTAAGATTTCATCACTCCCAGGAGCAAAACAGATTGTAAACTCATGAAAAACCAAGAACAAGACAACGCAAAATGTCCTTCTTGTTTATCAAAAATGCTGCACCTTGGCTTCAAATGTTTTGGCAATTTTGATCACAGAAAAATCTGAAGTATTTTGTAGTTTCAGCAGTAACCAACACTCATTGGATGACTAATACCGGAGCTAGGCTCAAAAGAAAATGAAAGTCCACATTTTTGTCCCTCTCATATCCGTCATAATTTCCAGACTGGGTTGCAATATCCAGTCAGTGAGTGGTTGTACAAGCTGTGGGACATAGCTAGCTAAAGGTATTTCCGTTTCCTGCTAGCCTTACCCACAAAACTCAAACAAAAACTCTAATATGTAATTAGCAGAATCAGACCACCCATGGATATGGACAGGCAGACTCAGTGAGAGAGCGCCTTAACTCTTGCTGCACTGAAATCAGAGTTGGATTGCTGAAGCTGTCAACAACCTCATTTAAAACACATTTTAAAATTACTTTTATCCAATTTTTGCACACTTGCCTCTTGCCAGTTTTAAATGTTAAAATGGGTGGTGTAGCTGTTATGGAAGTTTAAGACATTATACTGAGATGTAGAGTAGCAGACATATATGAATTTTCTGCTCTTATCCAAAGTGCACCTTACTGAATATACGTGTAGATATGCACCAATCATATAACTATAGGTGCAAGTGAAATGTTACTCTCTTACTTAATGTGTGTTTATGCAAATAGAAGCTAAATATGCTCAGCACTTGAGAGTCATAATCCCAAAAATTGGAAATATCAGCTCCTTTCATTAAACAGCCCACTTTTTTTTATTCATTCATGGGACATGTGTATCGCTGGCTGGCCAGCATTTATTGCCCGTCCCTAGTTGCCATTGAGGAGGCTAGCTGCCTTCTTGAGCAATCAATACAGCTGAATGGCTTGCTAGGCCATTTGCAGAGGGCAGCTGAGTGTCAACCACATTGCTGTGGCTCTCAACTTGCATGTAGGTCAGACCAGGTAAAGATGGCAGATTTCCTACCTAAAGGACATTAGTGAACCAGATGTCCTTTGTTGGGAAAGACAATGATTCCATGGTCATCCGTAGATTCTTAATTCCAGATATTTTTTATTGAATTCAGATTCTGCTGTGGTGGGATTCAAACCTGGGTTCCCAGATTATTAGCTGAGTTTCCTGAATTAATAGTCTAGCAATAATACCACTGGGCCATCGCCTCCCCCTATATTTTGTCAGCTTCCCTGCTTTGGAGTCCTTTAACAGTTCCACCCCTAAAACAATCATTTCCATCCCTCTTATTAATTAATTCTTCTAACATCTTTAAATTGTGTTAAAATGAAATGAGGAAACTGCTTCACCTATGCACATGTGGATGGTTTTCTGCTACTTTTGATACATTTTAATGGCATTAGATTTATAGAACATAGAACACTACAGCACAAACAGGCCCTTCAGCCCACAAGTTGTGCCAATCATATCTATACCTACCAGGCCATAGAACTATCTGTAACTCCCAATCCCATTAAATCCCATGTACGCATCCAGAAGTCTCTTAAAAGACCCCAGCGAGTTCGCCTCTACCACCACTGATGGCAACCGGTTCCATTCACTCACCACCCTCTGAGTGAAAAACTTACCTCTAACATCTCCTCTGTACTTGCCCCCCAGTATCTTAAACCTGTGTCCTCTCGTAGCGACCATTTCAGCCCTGGGAAATAGCCTCCGAGAATCCACTCTATCTATTCCTCTCAACATCTTATAAATCTCTTTCAGGTCGCCTATCAACCTTCGTCTCTCCAGGGAGAAGAGACCTAACTCTATCAACCTATCTTCATAAGGCATACCCCCCAATCCAGGCAACATCCTTGTAAATCTCCTCTGCACCCTCTCAATAGCTTCCATATCCTTCCTATAATGAGGCGACCAGAACTGCACACAGTACTCCAAGTGAGGTCTGACAAGGGTCTTATAAAGTTGCAGCATTACCTCCTGACTCCTAAACTCAATTCCTCTATTAATAAAGGTCAGTACACCATATGCCTTCTTGACTACATCCTCCAATTGCGGGGCAGATTTAAGAGTCCTATGGACCCAGACCCCAAGATCCTTCTGCTCCTCAACACTGCCAAGACTCCTACCCTTGATATTATACTGCTCCATCCCATTGGTCCTGCCAAAATGGACCACCACACATTTATTCGCGTTGAAGTCCATCTGCCCCTTCTCTGCCCAGTCTTGCATCTTATCTATGTCTCGCTGCAACTTCAGACATCCCTCCAGACTATCCACAACACCACCAACCTTCATATCATCGGCGAACTTACTAACCCATCCCTCCACTTCCTCATCCAGGTCATTTATGAAAATGACAAACAGCAAGGATCCTAGAACAGATCCCTGGGGCACTCCACTAGTGACTGACCTCCATGCAGAAGAAGACCCATCCACAACTACTCTCTGCCTTCTGCAGGCAAGCCAGTTTTGGATCCTTATGAAGGACTATAATGAGTGAATTTATTTCACCAACAGTAGTCACCCTTTAATACTTAACTCTTAAGTCGGTCTCGCAGGTGGAGGATGTGGTCAAAATGGTGTACTGGCCTTCATTAATCGAGGGATTGAGTTTAGGAGTCGGGAGGTAATGCTGCAACTTTATAAGACCCTTGTCAGACCCCACTTGGAGTACTGTGTGCAGTTCTGGTCGCCTCACTACAGGAAGGATGTGGAAGCTATTGAGAGGCTGCAGAGGAGATTTACAAGGATGTTGCCTGGATTGGGAGGCATGCCCTATGAAGATAGGTTGAGGGAGCTGAGTCTCTTCTCCTGGAGAGACGAAGGTTGAGAGGCAACCTGATAGAGGTTTAGAAAATGTTGAGAGGAATGGATAGGGTGGATTCTTGGAGGCTGTTTCCCAGAGCTGAAACGGTCGCTATGAGAGGACACAGGTTTAAGGTGCTGGGCAGCAAGTACGGAGGAGATGTTAGGAGTAAGTTTTTCATTCAGAGGGTGGTGAGTGATTGGAATCGGCTGCCATCGATCGT
Organism: Sphyrna mokarran; assembly: GCA_024679065.1. NCBI lineage: Eukaryota > Metazoa > Chordata > Chondrichthyes > Carcharhiniformes > Carcharhinidae > Sphyrna > Sphyrna mokarran. The sequence goes on from JAGIQG010000009.1 coordinate 28,671,985, forward strand.
GGTGGAGGCGAACTTGCTGAGGTCTTTTAAAAGACTTCTGGATGAGTACATGGAATTAAATGGGATTGGGAGTTACAGATAGTTCTATGGCCTAGTAGGTATGGGTATGATCGGTGCAACTTGTGGGCCGAAGGTCCTGTTTGTGCTGCAGTGTTCTATGTTCTACTTCACCAGTCATTTTTCATGTGTGACCTTGCAACTATTCTTAAGGGTAGACATTACAGAAAGATGCAATCCTGACCTCACCTACAATATCCGCACAAGTAGGCTTTCCAGCAGTGACACACTGGAAGCAAATAGAAGCAACAAGCAGCAAGCAGCCTTGATTTTGTATTCTTGGACAACGCCACCCCCTCCCCTCCTCACCTACCCCCACCACAAGGCGCTGCGATCAAATGTGGTATCCTCACAGCTGTCAGCTAATTTAGCACAGACCAGGGATTGAACCTGAGGTTTCCTGTTTTATGTGTCTCAGTTCAGTAGTCGTTAAGTCATCAGTCAGTCTCATTAAGAAAAGTGCCAGCCAATCAGAAACATATTGCTCCCTAATGTTGACAAATTCACAGATCTAAATTATATGTCAATGACTAACCAAATACAATACATCTTACAATTGGCTCTTTAGGAATTAAAATATTGCAAAAAATGTCGTTTTTTTTAAGGAACCTTTTCCTGCAATTGTAAAGATTTTTCAGCTTTGGCGTTTAATTACTAAAAATATAAAAATATAAGTTTAATCGACCAGCTGCTGGATTTGAACACAAATGAGAATAACTAATCTGTCTCGGAAAAAGTCGATTCAAGTTATGACTTTACATTAAAGACTCATACTAGTCGAGAAGTTATAAGTAAAGAATTCTAGTGTTAAAATTAAAGAATGCTCAACCAATAAAAAATAAATTGCAGGCTTCAGAGCAGGTAGTAAAGTACAGGTAAAGTAAATGGGAATTATACTTGTTTCTTTTCAAAGGATCCATTCACCCTCCCTTTTAAATTTGTAGAGCAATCACAACATTTGGCAGCTGATTTTTTAATGAAAGCTCCTGATTGACTGATATATAGTGTTAAATGTTTTAACGAAGAATGCTGACAAATGCCAGAAGCATTTAACAACTTTTTCACTCTCAAACGACCGTTACTATAACCACAGATATCTAAGGTCAATTATATTTGGCATTCTCTGATAACCACCATTTTCTGGGTCACTTGGAACTGCCTCAAAGTTCATTAGGTTTCCTTCCATATAACTGTTTATATACTCCCAGAAGTTGAAGGAGGAGTTATGTGCAGTTGCTGGAAGAACTGATAGATCTCTGGGGACTGGCTCTGGAAACCACCCATGAGACCACAGGATTGCAGGCAGGAAATTGCCCTGCCCAAACCCTGAAGTCCCCATGTAGTAACTTGCAACAGAAGGTTTCCCTGAGGGATGTCTGTCAACATCACCATTGGTACTATGTAATCACAGAGTTTTATGTTGGCTTTTATTTGTTGTTCCATTAAATGCAGAATTCCAAGGAGGCATGCATCATTACTGATAGGTTAAAGGTGCATTGTTCCCCAAGTGGGAAATCTTTTGGTTGGTTCAGCAACTCTGTCCTTTCAGGTTGTTTGATCAAAATGTACCAGTCCATCACATGCCATATCGCCTGCAGTGTGCCTGTGTGACCTGCAGTTTGTTCTCCAATTACATCTTTGACAAAATCAGATAAGAATTTACACCACCAGACTGACTTTCATACAGGGTGCATCCCATCCAAGATATAGGTGATTTTTCAACACTGCCCCATTAACATTAGATTCCCTCTCTATGGCATTGTTCAATTGAAGGCTTACAAAATAAATTTTGTAACTTCAGATTGCACCTATTTCTTACAAAGTTGATACAATACTTTGTCTTTTTGTTCCTCAGCATATGTTCTGTTAGGCCTGTATACTTTGATAGATTAAGGCAACTCAAAAGTCAAAAATGATCAAATTAAGTTATTATAGTTTATTTCATGAACACTCTGAATTTGTCCAATTCTTTTAAGCAACACTTCTGGGATAGCTAGAAGTTATCGGTTCACGAGACTTTCTGTGGTACTCCCAATCTCACAGCTCTTAAAAAAGGAGACAATTTTTCATGGTCTTTTCAAATGTCAATGGTTGATTGCAATACCTGGGGAGGAGATTGAGTGAGAAATGTGAAATCTGATTTCTTTGATTCTGTTGTCTGACTGTTCAATCTAGTCAAACTGCAATCTGTTGAAATGATATGTGTTCAATTCCTTTGGCAGTACTTTGGGAGAAGGGCAATGTAATGAGGACATACTTCTTCCCTTCTTGGTAAGAAGTCAAACAGCTTTTAGTAGGAATTGATCCTCAAATTTACATAATCCTCAAAAAAGGAACAAAAATTGATTCTCAAAGACAAAATCTTATTATTAATTGGCTTTTAGTTACATTTTTTATTTGGAATAAAATCTGCATTAAATGATATTGCTCAACTCATGATTCCAAAAATATGAATCTTATGTGGAGTCTGATTAGCTGATCAGTTAGGGTTGTATTGCTACAAATATGAACCAGGGCTGGTCACATGCTAACAAACAACGAAAAGTAAGTTATTGGCTGAGTGATGCCAGAGTAGCCATCAGTAAAGTTTATTTATTAGTGAGAGAGATAGACTTACATCAACACTGCAATGAATTTGCTCTGAAAATCCCCTAGTCGCCACATACCAATGCCCGTTTGGCTACTCTGAGGGAGAATTTAGCATGGCCAATAGACCTAACCAACACATTTTTCAAACGGGGGCGGAAACCAGAGCACCCAGAGGAAACCCACACAGACACGAGGAGAACATACAGACCCCACACAGACAATGACCCAAGCTGGGAATTGAACCCAAGTTCCTGGTAGCAGTGTTAACACTGTGCCACCGTGCCACCCAGTAATAAGATTACTCTAAGTGGAACTAAATTTGAGTATGTTTGTACAATGCATATTTATCCCATTTTTACTGGGTAATCTGAGTTTTAAAACCAATCTGATGAAATGTGCATGTATGGGTAGCAGATGGTACAGTAGTTAGCACTGCTGCCTCACAGCGCCAGGAACCTGGGTTCGATTCCCAGCTTGAGTCACTGTCTGTGTGAAGTTTGCATGTTCTCCCTGTGTTTGCATGGGTTTCCTTCGGATGCTCCAGTTTCCTTCCACAATCTGGAAGTTGTGTTGGTTAGATGAATTGACTGGAACAAACGCCAGAGTGTGGCGACTAGGGGAATTTCACAGTAACTTCATGGCAGTGTTAATGTAAGCCTTACTTCTGAGACTAATAAAAAAACTTTAAACTTTTCAAGACACCAGAGGAGCAAACTGCAGCTGATTAATGAGTAAGTAGATTGGTACTTGAGGAGTTTCAGTGAATTGTTTATAAAACTCAGTGTATTTTATAAAATTAATAGACATATTGGCTGCAGGCACAGATGCCATAATGGCTGCTAAATCAGTCAAGAGGCCAAAAAATGGGATTTGCATTGGCGAAATTTTAGTTTCCGATCTTGCCCACCTTTCTCTTCTGACATGATGAGCTTCACAACCAGGAAGGCCACAAGCCTGATTTGCGTATATTATAATATCATTAGCAGCTTGATGCTGCCTCTTCCTCCTCAACATCTTTCCCACCCAGCCAGGATGACATCAAATCAGCACAAATCACATTTGAAAATGAAATCCTGTTGTGATGACCATGCCGAGGGCACGCAGGGTAAGCATAGCTCCCAGATAGTGAGGATTGTGCCCACTTGGCACTCTGGCAATGCCAGTCTGGCAGTACCGGTGTGGCAATGTTGGTTTCACAACACCAGGTTAAAGTCCAACTGGTTTATTTGATAGTAAACCCACAAGCTTTCGGAAACACTGTTCTTTCATCAGGTGTGGGGAATGTTCTGATCAGAGAAGGGCATGTGTGTGCCTCTATATGCTCTTCTCTGATCAGAACCTGGCACACACCTGAAGAAAGCTTGTGGGCTTACTATCAAATAAACTGGTTGGACTTTAACCTGGTGTTGTGAGACTTTTTACTGTGTTTACCCCAGTGCAATGCCGGTATTTCCATATCATGGCAGTGTTGGGCTAGGCCCTCTGGGGAGTTGCTTGTGAGTTAGAGGTGCACACCTGATGCCTCTGTGAAGGGGAGAGGCGCGGGAGGTAAGTACCCGCCTGTGAAGGAGCATGGCCTTACGCTTGTGTGGTGGTGGGATGGATGCCGGAATGTCTGTAGGGAATGGGGTGAAAACACCACTATGCTTGTCCAGGAGTCTTCCATGTCCTGAGGGCGGGGCTGGGGGAGGTGATTTATGTTTTGTGTAGATCGAGGTAACCTTCAAAGATAGTGCCTGATCTTTGTGGAGCCAGCTGTGCTAGCTCTACAGATCCCGCTCTGCTAAAGTGACACTGCAGACCATGCCCCCAGATTCTCTGTGTACTGAACGCTGAGGGAGCTGGAGAGAAAACTCACTGCACAGCTGGAGAAATATATGTCACTTTTCAGACTAAAAATTCCACATATATACATATGATTTTCAAATATGCTTTGAAGTTTAGAATCTAATGTTTAATATGTATGAACTGCAGCGAGCCTGTGCAATTGACTATGAATAGTACAGAAGGAGGCTATTTGGTCTATCGAGTTTGCCCTGTTCACAATACCCCCCCAGGCCCTATCCCCTCAACCTCACATGTTTACTCTATTAATCTCCCAGACTTTAAAGAACAATTCATCATGGTCAATCAACCTAACCCGCACATCTTTGGATTGTGGGAGGGAACTGGAGCACCCGGAGGAAACCCAGGCAGACACGGGGAGAATGTGCAGACTCCACACAGACAGTGACCCATGCTGGAATTGAACTCGAGTGACTGGTGCTGTGAGGCAGCAGTGCTGATCACTGTGCCATTGTGATGACTCTGATGATGAGCTGATCATAATAATCATTTGGGCTATTGGGCAAATTTCATTTTAACGATTTTTCTGTTCTCATGAAGGAAAGGATTTTCAGTCAAGAGGAATGGAACATTTTTGGGCACCAAGGATCAAAAAGCAGCATTTTCAGGATAGGCTTAACATGAGTCAAGATGCATACCGCGGTTTCCTCTGCTTCTCCCACAATGTGCCTTAGACTGGTTCTCATCCAACTTGGGAACTGAGTGAACTATCCTGGTCAATATTTATCCCTCAGTCAGCATCACTTCAAAATATTATCTGATCGTAACATTGCTGTTGGTGGAAATTTGCTGTATTCAAATTGGCTACCACACTATTTCCTCCTTTACCACAGTGACTACACTTCAGAAGTATTTAGTTGGCTGTGAAACACTTGTGGGTGTCTTGAAATCATGAAAAGCAAACACAATGCAAGTCTTTCTTTCTGGTGCAACAGGTTAGGAGTGGAATTTGAATCGCTCCAGACAGAAAGATAAAAGGCCAAGGTCCCCAGGTTTGTCTCCACAGCATCTTGGAATGGCATTTACAACACTTCCAATTACCTCCTCCCGCTTCACTGCCTTTCCCTGTTCTGGAAAAGGTCTGAAGGTGGCATGTTTCGCATGCACAGAAGTCTTTGCAGTGGGCAGATAGTGGTATCGGTAAACTTCTGGGATTGATTTGATACACGTTCTGCAAACACGGATCCTGTAGGTTCCAGTGCACAGTCTCACTAACAGCTGAACAGTTTGTAGGTGAGGTTTTTTTAATTTTTTCACAGGATGTGAATTTCGTTGGCTGGGCCAGCATTTATTGCTCATCCCTCATTGTCCTTGAGGAGGCAGTGAACTGCCTTCTTGAAGCGCTGCAGCCATGTGGTGTAGGTGCAATGCTGTTGGGGAGGGAGTTCCAGGACTTTGACACAGTGACATTAAAAGAATGGTGATATATTTCCAAGTCAGGATAGTGCATGGCTTGGAAGAGAGCCTGCAGGTGGCGGTATCTGCTGCCCATGTCCTTTTTGGTGATAGAGTTTGCAGACTTCAAAAGTGTTGTTATAGGAGCCTTCATTGGTGAGTTGCTGCAGTGCATCTTGTAGATGCTACACACTGTTGCCACTGTGAATTGGTGTGAAGCAGCGAATACTGAAGATGGTAGATGGGTTCCTATCAAGCAAACTGCCTTGGCCTGGATGGTGTTGAGCTTCTTGATGTTGTTGGAGCTGCACTGATCGAGGCAAGTTGGGAATATTCCACCACACTCCTGACTTATAGATGATGGACAAGCTTTGGCTGAGTTGGGAGGTAAATTACCACAGGATTCCTCTTACCTACTGCCTCTTACCTACTCTTGTAGCCACATTATGTGTATGGCTTCTTCAGTTCAGGTTTCTGGTCAATGGCAACCCCCAGAATACTGATAGTGGAGGATTGGCAATAGGGTTATGAATGATGCTGAACAATGTGCAATCATCAGTGAACATCCCATCTTTTGACCTTAAAATGGAGGGAAGGTCATTGAAGACGTTGCTGAAGATAATTTGTCCAAAGACTCCACCCTAAGTAACTCCTGTAGGGATTTCCTGAAACCAAGATGATTGACCTCCAACAGCCACAGCCAGTTTCCTTTGTGCGAAGCATGATTCAAACAAGTGATACTTCACTGCATGCCCTCCGTCCCAATTCCCATTGATTACAGTTTTGCTAGGAGTTCTTGCCACACCTGGTCACATGCTCCCTTGATATCAAAGCAGTCACTCTCTCCTCTCTCCCTTGAGTTCAGCTCTTCTGCACGTGTTTGGACCAAGGCCATAATGAAGTCAAGAGCTGGATGGGCTTGGTAGAACCCAAACTAAGCATTTTTGAGCAGGTCATTCTGATTGCACTGTCGATGATCTCTTCCATCACTTCGTTAATAATTAAGAATAAGCTGTCAGGGCGGTCATTAGCTAGGTTTAGCTAGTTGTGATTTTTGTGCACAGGCATACCTGGACAATTTTCCATATTTCCAGGTAGCTGCCAGTGTTGTAGCTGTACTGGAACAGCTTGGCCAAGAGCAAAGCTAATTCTGGAGCACAAGTCTTCGGTACTACTGTTAGAATATTGTCAGAGCCCATTGTCTTTGTAGTATTGTCATATATGTGGTATCTGCATCTTTAAAACTATACAACAGAAGTGAGTCATCTGACTTGAGGGACGGAGTGAGCGAGCAAACCAGAGGGTGGAGTCTTCTCTCAAGCAGGATCTTCTATGGAGAGAAAGCATGTAAGAACTGGAGTTGCTGCTCTAGTTTTGAGCTGCAAAATTCTTCAGTATCTAAGTCTCTCTTTAGAAATAAATACTTCCTTGATCCCAACAAAGTTTGAAATCTCTTGACAATGCCACAAAAGCCATAACATAATAAGTATCCAGTTCCTTCAATCATTTTTTGATATCATGTGGAGTGAATCAAATTGGCTGAAAATTGACATCTATGATGTTGGGAATCTCAGTGGGAGGCTAAGATGGATCATCCATTGCCAGTTCTGGTTGTAAATGCTTCATCCTTCTCTTTTGCATTGGTGCGTTGAGCTTCCCCTTCATTAAGGATGGGGGTGTTTGCAGAACCTCTTCCTCCAGTGAGTTATTTAATTGTCCACACCATTCATGTGGGGCAAAGCTTCGATCTGCTCTATTGATTTAGAAATTGCACAACTTAGGGAACTATATGCCAATTTTCTCACTATAACTGACAATGTCCCAGATGTAATGATCATTGATGTTTGGGATACTGAGTGGAGTTTTCCCATAATTTACCAGTGTCGGTTTACAGTGACAAAATTGGTGTGTAGCTCCCTAACCCTTCAGCCGAGTCCTTTCCCCAGATTCTCTGGCACGCTATGCACTAATAATCTAGGATATTGGTTTGCAAGTCACTCTGGTGGAGTGGAGTCTGATAGAGACGGCAAGGCTGGCTGCACAGAGATTAGAGTGCCATCTTTAAAGGGTGCCCCAATCTGCATTAATATGAAACTAATCCCCACCACCCCCAAGGACACAGAAGACATACTCCCAATATTGAGGCATTCCCCTGCACTTCTCCCCTGCTAACAATCATCGGGACACGCCTCCACAACAAGCTCTAGGTTGGCACTGTTAGGTCAGCATTGCCAGGGGAATTGCCGAGGCATATTGCTCTCCCCCTGGATACTTAATGCCCATAGTGGATTCTCCTGAATAGTTTCAGGTTTTGTCAAAGTTGTTGTAAACTACACCAACGTCATGCCATTTCAGCAAGGGAGGAATTCCTTACTTGGGAGGAACATTTGGTGGGAAAGCCCTTTAAATATGTTTAAATATATTGTGTCACCAGCAGGAGACAGGGAAAATCCTAGAACGAGATCTCACCAGCGACATTCCCATTCCCAGGGCCTTGCAGGATATTCTGCTGATGCTGCCATTTTTGCCTGTTATGGACGCCTGCTGAAAATCCTCCTGATTGTCCATAATGTATGATTCTGTGAGAATGATGATGCCAGACTGTTAGAACATAGAACATAGAACATTACAGCACAGAACAGGTCCTTCGGCCTTCGATGTTGCGCCGACCAATATAAAAAGCAATGCCCCTCCAAACTAAACCATTCCCTTCTCTTCCATATACTTATCAACTAACCTCTTAAACGCCACCAAACTTGGCGCATCTACAACCGCTGCAGGCAGGGCATTCCACTCCCGAACCACCCTTTGGGTAAAGAACCTGCCTCTGATATCCGTCCTATAACTATCACCCCTTAATTTAAAGCTGTGTCCCCTCACTTTTAGTTTTGTTTTAGTTTGTGAGACGGCTGTCCCAATTTGAATTACTGTTCTGGCAAAGTTTGTGGAATTATTGTGATGTGTTTTGGGGTTGTCCTGGTGACTTACTGAATGTGGAAGCAAATGTTGCTGACAGAGAGGTCAGAGTAAATATGTGACCTGTTTACAGAAAAGTTGCTGCCATAATGAGGGATGTAGATACAAGCATTCAGGTCTGCAACATGACAGGCAAGTGGGGTTGTGATGTATTTAAATTTCCAAAAGGCATTTGACAAGGTGCCACAATAGAAGGCTGATGCATAAAGTAAAAGCTGATGGAATTGGGGAAAGCATGTTCAATAGATTGAAAATTGGCTGTCAAATTAAAAACCGAGGATTGGAATAAACGTGTCCTTTTCAGAGTGGAAAGTTGGAACTAGTGGAGTACCTCAGGGATCAATTATTGGCCCACAGATGTTCAATTTACACGGAGGAAAGAGGTTTCCAAATTTTCTGATGATATAAAGATAGGTGGAAGGGCAGGTTGTGATGAAGATATTGTGACTCTGCAACAGGATATAGATAGATTAGATGACCAGGCAAAAATCTAGCAAATGGAGTTGTTATGGTGATATGTGAGATCACATACTTTGGCAGGAGGAATCAGCAGGTCAACTACTATCTAAATGGAAAGAGAATGCAGGTGAGTGAAGTACAGAGAGATCTAGGTATTCTAGTGCATGAATCACAAAAACCTAGCAGCCAATTCCATCAAGTAGTTAAGAAGGCAAATGGCATTTTGGTTTTTATTGGAGTTTTACAATAAGGAAGTCTTGTTGAGGCCTCATTAGCAATATTGCATACAGTTTTGATCACCTTACCTAAAAAAGGAAATAGAAACATTGGAGGCAGTCCAAAGGAGATTAAGCTGGCCAACTCCTGGGGATGAGAGGGTTGTCCTATCAAGAGACACTACATAGCCTGGGTCTGAATTCGTTGGAGTTTGAAAGAGTGAGGGGTGATCTTATTCCAACATATAAGATCTTGAGGGGTTTTGACAGGATAGATGATGAGATATGAGATAGTGGGAGAGTCTCAAACAAGGAACATAGATACAAGATAAAGGATGCGTCATTTAAAACTGCGGTGTGTAGAAATTACTTCTCTGCCCCAGTAGGTGTGGAGGTTAGATAATTGGATGTATTTTAAGTGGAGGTGGATAAATATTTGATTGGTCGAGGAATAAAGGGCCATGGGGAAATGGCACAGGAAAGTAATTGAGGCTGACATAAGTCAGCCATGATCGTATTGAATGATGGGGCAGGTTTGAAGGGCCTGGTGGCCAACCCATGCTTCTATTTCTTGAGTTCTTGTGTTTCTCAGCTACACCATTGCTTTGAGAGTATCACGCTGAGTTGGTAGTGTGGAGAAGTATGGCATTGTGAACTCTTTGGGAACCATATTCCTTGGCTGAGATCATATGGCTTCAAAACATTAAGTCTATTTTTCTCTCCACAAATGCTGCCACATGTACTGATCTTTTCCAACAGTTTGTGCTTTTATTTCAGATTTCCAGTATCCACAATAATTTGCTTTTATTTTTGTCTGCGGGCCATCCTTGATATCACAATCCCTGAGCTGAATAAATTCTCCATCAGATTTCTGTGCATCTCTGATTTTATTCAGTCACTGAGTTGTTGCAGATAGTGTTGTGGTCGTTGTCAATGCAAAGGTTTCTCTTCAATCACCTCATTCAGGTCTTGCTATTTCAAAATGGGACAAAGCATCCGTTGTTTCCCCAAGATGTGCTGTCTTTGCAGGAAATCTCATCATCCATAGCCTGAATCATAGAATCATAGACCCCTACAGAGGCCCTTCAGTCCATTGAGTCTCCACTGACCACAATCCCGCCCAAGCCCTGCCCCCACATCCCTACATATTTTACCTGCTAATCCCTCTAACCTAAGCATCCTAGTACACTAACATGGCCAATCAACCTAACCCGCCCATCTTTGGACTTGAGAAGGTGTTTTTGCTAATGCTTTAGAATTAAAGAATATCACTTAGTGTTTTTGATCTGACCTTGAAGTGGAGACCAAGAACATAATCTGCAGACTTTTCACAAGCCTAAGTATCAGCTTCTTTCTCGATCAGTGCACATCTCTGTTTAGTCTCTGTCAAGGACCGGAATGTATAGTAAACTGGTTTACACTTTCCATCCGTCTGGAGTTTTTTTTAATATTCATTCATGGGATATGGACATCTCTGGCTGGTCAATAGTTATTGGCCATCTCCATTGCCTGAGGGCAGTTGAGAGTCAACCACATTGCTGTGGCCCTGGAGTCACATGTAGGCCAAAGCGGCTAAGGACTTCCTTCCCTAAAGGACATTAGTGAATCAGAATCTGACAATCGACAATGGTTTCAAGGTCATCAGTAGATTCTTAATTCCAGATATATATTTTTAATTGAATTCAAATTCAACCATATGCCATGACGGGTCTCCAGAACATTAGCTGAGTTTCTGCATTAATAGTCTAGCGATAATATCACTAAGTCATCACCGCCCTGTATCCGGAGGAGTACAGCTTTCAGTCCTGTCAAAGATACATCTGCAGCAATAACATTGGGTATACTGGGCCAAAGTGAGCTAAAATATCATTTGATGTCAGCATCTCTTTGATTTTCTGTGTTGTACTTCCTCCCAACAACTTATATTGTCTTATTATAACAGCTGATGTGATGGCTCATTGATAACTGCTAGTTTTGATAGGAATTTTCTGATTTAGAACATAGAACATTACAGCACAGAACAGGCCCTTCGGCCTTCGATGTTGTGCCGACCAATATAAAAAGCAATGCCCCTCCAAACTAAACCATTCCCTTCTCTTCCATATACTTATCAACTAACCTCTTAAACGCCACCAAACTTGGCGCATCTACAACTGCTGCAGGCAGGGCATTCCACTCCCGAACCACCCTTTGGGTAAAGAACCTACCTCTGATATCCGTCCTATAACTATCACCCCTTAATTTAAAGCTGTGTCCCCTCGTGCTAGCTTTCTCCATCCTAGGAAAAAGGCTATCACTGTCCACCCTATCTAAACCTCTAATCATCTTATATGTTTCGATAAGGTCCCCTCTTAGCCGCCTCCTTTCTAACGAAAACAACCTCAAATCCCTCAGCCTCTCTTCATAAGACCTGCCCTCCATACCAGGCAACATCCTGGTAAACCTCCTCTGTACCCTCTCCAATGCCTCCACATCTTTCTTATAATGTGGGGACCAGAACTGCACACAATACTCCAAGTGCGGCCGCACTAGAGTTTTGTACAGTTGCAACATGACGTTGCGGCTCCGAAATTCAATCCCCCTACCAATAAAAGCTAAGACTCCATATGCCTTCTTAACAACCTTCTCGACTTGACTACTAATTGATTATTAATGGGTTTGGTTACCAAACCCATTAATCTCTGGAACTCAGTTACACAGTGAGGAACTGGAACCTCCTTAATTGTTCTTATAGCCTGTGGATCAACTTTGACACTGGATCTATCCATAATATGCCCAAGAAATTTTACAGTCATCTGAGAGAATTAGCATTTGTGTAAATCCTGCTTCCTGAAGGTGTTGTAGTGCAGCCCACATTCTAGAGTCATATTCAGTCTGAGTGGATCCATGGATTAGGACATCATACATGTGACATATGACTCCATTTAATCCTGGGATTTTGTCCTCTGAAAGATTTCTGATGTAATGCAGAAGGATAATCTGTTGAAACAAAATCTCCCAAATTAGGGTGGCACGATGGCACAGTGATTAGCGCTGCTGCCTCACAGTGACAGTGACCCAGGTTCAACTCCGGCCACGTTGGTTGTGTAGAGATAGCATTTTCTCTCTGCGTCTGCGTGGGTTTCCTCTCAGGTGCTTATGTTTCCTCCCAAAGTCCAAAGGTGTGTGGATTATGTTGATTGGCCATATTAAATTGACCCTAGTTTCAGGAGATTTAGGAGGGATTACGGGAATAGAGCCTGAGTGGGATTGTGATCAATGCAGACTTGATGGGCCAAATGGCCTTCTTCAGTACTGTAGGAATTATGTAATTCCATGAAATGAAGGTTCTGAGCATTCTTCCAGGAGGGTTAGTTGCCAAAAAATAGTACTTGTATTTAATGTCACAAATATTGAACTGGTTCCCAATTTCGCCATGCTCTCATCCTGAGATAGGATGAACTTTATGTTCAACTGTTTTATTCAGCTCCGTAAAATCTATATAAATTCTCATAGATCTGTTAGGTTTTAATATTGGCATTGTCCCCAAGTTCCAATTGGATCTGTCACAGGTGAAATGAACCTTTGCTTCAAAATGGAATTGATTTCCTCCTTATAATTGGTAGGAATGAATTTCTGGAACACTAGCTTCATTTCAGAGCTTAATAATGTACAATGTGGTCTTCCTAGTCCTGTAAATAGATGTGGAAACTCAGTTTTAAGGTTATTAGGCTAATATTCACAGTTTTCCAGTTTCTCGACTTTTCAAATGATATGGAAGCCAGACTAGGCTTTCTTGTTTAACAGTGAACAATTCTGGTACTGCATGACATGTAAGGCTTCAATGATTTTTTTCTTTCATCGTTGAAGGATTGCATTCAGTCGTTCTATGCCCTTGAGTTCTACACTTCCCAGTTTTTGGAGCTTTTCGCAAGATAGCTGAAAAGACAATTTCTCTAACCATGGTTCAGCATCAGAAAGAACAGAAACTGCTGCTCAGGTATTTGTCTTAATTCCCTCTACTAGCATTTCAGCACTCCAGAAGCTTCCACATGGTTCCTGAACCTCTCCAAGGAAAGTCATCTCAATATCATTGCCACTTTTGAAGGCTTTCCTTTCAGATTATTCTGTACAGGCTTCTTGTGGCACACAGCTTGTAAGTGAGCCTTCCTTCTGTAGAAATGACACCCAGCCTCTTTGATGGGAAACTTTTTGTCCCTGCGTTTTTTCCCACCACACTGATTACATTTAGCTGGGGTGTGGTTGGAGCGCTCTTCCTGCCTCTCCTTCTTTTGTCTCCCTGCTTTTAAATTTAACATATTCCATTGAGTCAGTTATTTTTGGGATGAGGTTCATCCTGCCACCTTGGATCACTGTTCGATTTTTCTTCCTGATCTCAGCTTATCTGCACAGCTGAATTGCCTTTGCTAAGATTAAATCAACCACTGATTGCAAATGGTCAGATAATGCTTCAGCAAATTCTCTGATAACAATTCTCTCCCTGATTAGTTCATTTCTTCATTGTACATTACTTTTTCTTTGTCAATCACTTGTCTGACTAGGATGTCATCTTCATAGCTACCCATTGCATATAATAGCGTACTGACCTGCTCACTGCTTGGCTTCACAGCGCAGTCCAATTGGTGCAATATTGGCCAAAATCCAGAAATGAAATCCTGCCACAAAAATCTGTTTCATACCAATTTTATCCAACAACACATCCAGTAATACAAGTAAAAGTGAACTATTTACTCTTCTGCAATCCCTTAATGCCAAATATCTTTGTCTGGCTTTATGCTCCCACAAGGTGACAACTGTTGTGGCTGCAGATTGGCTGGTGGAAGGCTGCAGATGGTTTGGTAGAATGGCCTGGAACAGATTGGCCCTAGAATGCCGAGCTTTGTACCGCAACATCTCTGCATTTGTGAGGGGAAGAACTTGTCCTTACCGCGAATGCCGATAGAAACAGCAGCAGTTGCCTTAACAATCCATGCCGTTCCCCTTCAAGAAGAGCAGGCTATCTAAGCAGTGCAGGTTGGCTGGAACATGTGCTTCCCTGTTGAGCATTCATCCAGCCAGTTTCTTGGATAATGCACAGCCGAACCCTCCAATTATACATAAATAATTTTTTAAAAAACTTAGCAGCTAAATTACTTCTGTGGCAGGTAGTCTGTGAAGGCAACTGAAACCAAGCAGGCACCTAAACATGCTGGAACTGGAACACTGGCATGCCATGCAGCATTGGAAAATTCATCGGTCACCCATCTCTTTGCCTATCTTATTGGGGATTAAAAATTCATTCCATAAAGTTCAACACACGATGTTGTGAACCCAAAGAACTGTAGAGGCGGTTCTTATAGTTGACGCCAGTATAGTTCTTTTTAAAGATGCAAATGCAATTTCACCACTGGGTGTCATCATGCTCAAAACATACAAAATGTCCTAGTTCCTGAGAAGATATTTTGTTTGCTAGTCAATTAACTTTGTACCATTGTGAATAGTCGAAGTTCGCACGAAAGATCTGTATACTTTTAAAACATCAAATGGGGATTGCAACTTTGTTCATTTTGAAATCTACCTAACTGCGAAATAGAAATACCCATAATATGCAAATATATTTCTTAATTTTTTTTATTAATTCTTGGGACATGGATGTTGTTGGCTGGTCAGCATTTATTGTCCATCCTTAGTTGCCCTTGGAGGCAGTTGAGAGTCAACCATATTGCTGTGGCTATGGAGTCTCATGTAGGCCAGACCAGATAAGGATGGCAGATTTCCTTCCTTTAGCGAACCAAATAGGTTTTTCCAACAATCGATAATGAATTCATTGTTAACTTAGATTCTTAATTCCAGTTTTTTTTTACTGAATTCATATTTGCCACAGTGGATTCGAACATGGATCACCAGAATATTAGCTGAGTTTCTGGATTAGTAGTCCAGCAATAATACCACTAGCTGTCACTTTCCCATTTCTCTTTTCATACTTAGATTAGCTTCTGTCAATGACACTCACTTGTTAGAGAGAACTTCCTTGTTGCCCCATTGACTCCCTTATGATAAGTTTAAACGCAAATAACTGAACAAGTTCATCCTCTAGGCTGATTCAAATTGTGGACTCCGTGTCATTACCCTCTATCATACATTGCCAGGTCTCAGTCAGATCATTTGGAGTGTCACTGCATTAAGGTGATATATTTTCCCACAATGAGGAAACATTGCAATTGATAACCACATTCATACTTATCTGGGATAAATTGACAGAAAACAGGAAGCAAATCTCATGCTGCCGCTCTCATGCAGAGAAAAGTGCCTAGGATGCAGAATTTATAAATAAAAAAAATAGCCTTTTTTCCCAAGCTCTCAATATTTATAGAAAATCAGAGCTTTCTTTTCCCAATGTGCTTTCTACTAATGTTTTTCTGTATACATATTTTATGAAGCACATTACTCTCTACTTCAAATCCTTGCTGAACTAATTACAGTAATCAATCTTTCTGTTCGTGACTCTAAAATATATATATAGAAGAAACAGATGTTTGCACACACAAAAAGAAATGGCCATTGATGGCTCTGACATCAACACCAAGGCTTGCCTATGCTTTTCCCTTTTGCTATCGGGCTTTGATTTCTACTCAGCACAGTACAGAGTTTATGTGTATGAGCATCACATAAACTGGGATAATAACAGAGACACACACTGAGCAAATTGTGTATTAGCCACAGGGAACCCAGGGGAAAGGCAGCTGTCACTGCCCACAACTTGGGTGGTCTATTCAGCTGTATTTATGGTCGCAGCCAATGAGATAGCAGTGCTCGTTCTGGGGAATTGAATCTGGTTTACAAATGCTTCGGGCCATGATAGGAAGTCAAGCTGCAAATCTGGGATTTCTGGAGGCGTTCAGCTCACCCCCCTGAGCTCAACATTTCACCTAAATTAGCCAATTTAAAGTGATTGAACTGCATGCGAATACAACAGTATCTCTTTCCTAACACACTGGAGCGAGAAGGCTGACATTTTAACCCTTTCAGGGAAACAATACTTTCGCAAGTGAAAAAATGAATTAAATCGATAGCAAGACGAGCTTACAATCACTGGTTCTCTAGTTTGAGCAGAGAATGAGATGTGGGTTTGTGATTTTTTTTCTGCATAGTCTGTTTGACTTCTTGACTATAAGGAGGATATAGGCATTTTCCCTTGGGAATAAATTGAAAGATTGGGGCTGGTAAATTCTAACCAACAGAAACCATTGATAAATTCATAAGAATATTGTTGGGGCTGCATTCATCTAGGCAAGTGGAGAATTCCCTATTATACTCCTGACTTGTGCCTTACAGATGGCAGACAAGTTTTGGGGACAAAATTGGTGTTGTCAAACTTTACTGAGTGGCAGGATTCCCAGCCTCTCACCTCCTCTTGCAGCCGTAGCATTTATACGGCTAGTCCAGTTCACTTTATTGCTTTGTATCGTGTTTTCTTTAGATAAAATGGGTAGGCTTTTTGGGCCATGCTCACCCCAAGACCAGCAAATTTGGCCCAAGGACGATTCCCCCCCCACTTCCCCACACCTGCCTGCTATGATTCCTGTGGCAGATTGGACAAAACATTTTCACCCTACTCTATTTTTTTTTGCTTTCATGTAAATGGTTTGATTCTTTAAAGGTAAACTTTAAATTTAGAAAAAAGGAAGATGTTGTGACATGAGGTACAACACTCAAGAACCTTGACACCATCGAGAACAAAGCAGCCTGCTTGATTGGCACCACATCTATAAGCATCCATTCACTCCACTCCCAATGATGCTGACAAAATGTGTACCATCTACAAGATACACCACAGAAATCCACCAAAGATCGTTAGATAGCACACCACCAAACACACCACCACTTCCATCTAGAAGGACAAGGGCAGCAGATAAATGGGAACACCATCAACTGCAAGTTGCCCTCCAGACCACTCACCATTCTGATTTGGAAATACGTCGCTATCTTTTCGCAGTTGCTGGATCAATGTCCGGGAATTCCCACCCTAATGGCATTGTGGGTTAACTCACAGCACATGAACTGTAGCGATTCAAGAAGGCAACTCACCACTACCTTCTTAAGGGCAACTAAGGATGGGCAATAATTGCAGGCTAGCCAGCGACATTCATGTCCCACAAATGATTTAAAAAATGTATCTTTAAAGTGGCATATCTTAAACTGCTGTCAATTACCACCGCCTCAACAGAAGGTGTTGTATCATTAGCTCTATGATATATATTCAGAATTATGGATCACACGTATGATGCTTATTCTCTGAGGTAACTTTATTTGTGTGTGGTCTTCTCTTCAAATAAAAAAAAACATATTACTTCATCTAGATTTGGCAAGATGTGATTGGTACGTCTGTGTCAAAGAGAAGAGTATAACAGTCACTGCTGAATCTGCAGCAGTCTCTGGAGTATCAACACTAGAGCAGAATAAGACTTCAGGAAAAGTGGGTTGAGGGATTACTGGGGCATGTCAGGCAGTATTTATTGATGGGGAGTTGGTGTTGAAAACGAGGTAGGTCAGTCTACCAATGGATGTGACATTTGCCATGCCCACGGTGGGGGTGGCGGGGTGGTGGTATCAATCAGGCACTGGCTGCATGATTAGCAGAGACTCCCTCCTCGCCAAGCTCCCAGGAAGTCAACCAGGCTTAACTGTGCCCCAGGTGATGAAGTATCACCCCTGCCATTGCACGGGAAAGGGAGGGTGGAATGCAAATAGAGCACTTAATTTCTTATTTCAGAGAGGCTCTCACTGCTTGACAGATGACTGACAAAGACATTTCATTTGTCCAAATAATTCACTCACCTTCCTCTGCTGTCCTTCACTGCCAGTCTACCAGATGCTGCAGAGAGAGAAGCTGATGCATTTCCATCTTGTGGGGATCACAACCAGAGGCCACGCCACTAGCAACGACTGCAGCAGCAACAGGGGCAACATCAACAGCAGCACCAACTATTTTATTCTCTGCTGCATGACCCCTCCATGAGGCAGTAAAATTGGATACCAAGATTCAACTGGACAAATGCAAAACCCTGAATGCAGGGTCTACACACAGAGGATCTTCTCTCTGGACATGCCTGAGCATCTGTGCCTCAGGAGGCTAGGTTGTCATAGAATCCTACAGTGCCATTCAGCCTATCGAGTCTACATCTAGGCCCTACCCCCATAACCTCATATACTTGCCCTAGCTAGTCCCCCTGATACAAAAGGGCAATTTAGCATGGACAATCCACCTAACCCGCACATCTTTGGACTATAGGAGGAAACTGAAGCACTCAGAGGAAACCCAAGCAGACATGGGGAGAACTTGCAAACTCCACACACAGACAGTGACCTAAACCGGGAATCGAAGCCGGGTCCCTGGCGCTGTGAAGCAGCAGTGCTAACCACTATACCACTGCATTGAGATGGCAGGTGGCTGCTGACACTTCCAGTTTCTTGGAACAAGACCTCCTTCCCAATGGAGCAGGTGGATGCACACAGTCATTGGCCAATAATGTACCTGTCTCCGGAGGTCCACAACTTCACCAGGTCCCTGGACAAGTTATGTGTTCTCTTTTTCTGCAAGGACAAAAAAGCAGAAGAATGTGAGAGTTTAGAAAGGCTTGTGTGAGAAGGTGGAGGAATCCCATTTCTGAAGGGTGTTTCTCAGGCAAGAGCGTGAGAAGCAATAAGCTGAGGGTGTGGCACAGATTTCCACAGAGCTGAATGATTTTGGAACTATTTAAAAGTGATGGAGGAGATCAGATTCTGGGATTCCCATTCCCAACCCCTCCAATTTTGGCTTGGGATAAAGGTGTTGTAAAGTCCAAGCTTACCGGGGAAGTATCTCCAATAAGTCACACCAAAGGTAATCCAGAGGAACAACAGGATTTATTGAAGAACCATAACTCCTCACAATCCAGGCCTCAAATGGCGGCAAGGGCTGTTTCCCAGACAGGTCGCTTTACCATCTGAGTCACCTGACCCATTCTCCTAAAGGGGCTACGTACCACATACATAACAGGTGTGGGTTAACTCAGAATGATGCATTCCTGCCTCTCCCCTGAACTCCCAGACATAGGCCATCATCTGCAGAGGCTACCAACGCAGGAGTGGCGGGTAGCCAACCTGCACAATAAAACGCCCATTTTGGGGGCAGACTGGGGCTCAGCCAGGACTTTCTCAGTGCCAGAAAATTCAGTGCCAAGCCTGACCGGTGCCTGGACATGGTTTGCTGGCAGCTGGGAAAGGAGGCCTACACCCCCTGCTAGGCCCCATTGAGTCCTGCCTGAATGTAAAATAATATTAGATAATTTCTAATATTGGTCTGCAGGTGCGATCTATTTTGTAGTGAATATGTGCCGCACAATGCTTTGTGCCTTTAACATGTAAGGCTAAATCAATGCTGGATTAGAGATTTGAGGAGGCAGTGGCAAAATGGTATTACCACTGGATAAGTAATCCAGAGACCCAGATGATGCTCTGGGTACCTGGGTTTGAATCCCACCATGTCAGATGGTGAAATTTGAACTCACTCAAAACCTGGAATTACAACAATGAAACCATTGTCAATTGTTGTAAAAATCCATCTGGTTCACTAATGTCCTTTAAGGAAGGAAGTTTGCCATTTTTATCTGGTCTGGCCTACATGTGATTCCAGATCCACAGCAATGTAGTTGATTCTTAAATGCCTTCAGGAATGGGCAATAAATGCTGGCCCAGCCAGCGACCCCCACATCCCATGAACAATTTTTTAAAACTATATATGGATTTATTTCCTGATTCCCAAGTAAGGAATCACATTAAGGTGATTTTGGACAGTGGCAGCCTGTGAGTGTGAACTGAAGGCAGAGAAAAATCCCTGTGCTGAAAGTAAGTCACTTGAACATGGCGGCTGGAGACTGAGTGCAGCCAGATCAAATTCTTACATCCAGATATTTGGTAAGTGAGAGAACTCAGTGCAGTGAAGGCAGGGGTGCTGTTCTGCCCTTCATAAAAGAAGTGGTTTAAAAGAGGGAACCAGAGACAGTGAGATTCGAGGCTGAAGCCCAGAGGCATTAATGAGGTGAGCAGGTAGGTGATTGATGTTTTTAAGCTTTTTTCTCACTCTAAATTGGTTTAAGTTGTTAGTAGAAGGATATATAGTATTATATCCTTCTACCACCAACTAATACAAGTTAAGCTAATTTGTATTAGCTTAACTTGTTAAAATCTCTAGAAAGACCAATAAACTTTAAAACAGAAAGTTGAACTTCTTGTCAAAAGGGTGACACAAGATTTCATGTTTTAATACGTTTACTGTAACAGACTAAAATCACTATTGACTAAACATTATTATTGTAGGAAATGTATCCTTTCAACTACAGAACAGAACATTCTTCCTTTATTTTCTATATAGCTGTAATTTATACTGTCCATTAAGTCAACATTAACTTCTTTCCTAGCTCCTGAGGTTTTACTTCCATTCATTTCTTTCCTAGTCTGGTAACTATTTGCCCTATTCAACTTGTCTGATACCAATAACAACAACTTGTCTTTGTAAAGAGCCTTTAAAATGGTGAAACATCCCAAGGTAGTTTATATGAAGAACAAAACCTGATACCAAATCACTTGAGATATTAGTGCAGATGACCAAAAACTTGGACTAAAAGGTTAGGTTTTAAACAGGGGAGTGGGTTAGCAGACCTATTGGATTTGGCTGTGCTCTTTATACTCTTCAGACACTGGCTTTCGTGTAAGTGCTATACGGCTGCCTGAAAGAGTAGTACAAGTGAATAGTTGTGGGTGGCAAGCAGGCTGTAGGCAACGGATGTAGCTTATTTAGTCATTAATTGAGAAGTTGCCAAGTAACAGTTTTGCATGCTTCTAATTTTTCTCTGTCATTTTAAACAGACCCCGGCATTCAAAAGGCCAAAGGCCAGGTTTTCCTGACGTTGCTTCCCAGACAGTATCTAAAACATGTAAATTATTATGTTGAGCAGCAGAATAATTCATGTAATTGATTAGCGAACTGCATGATGTAGTGTATCATTCCTTAAAGTCACAATCTCAGAACATGAAGAACCATTTTGCTCAGCAATGACACCTGCTGGAATTATGAATTATTTCCTTTTGCTTGTACTCATTTTTACAATTCAATGTGAATTAAAAAGCTGAGTTATAGCTTAGCATCAGAATTAACTTTGCAATAGTGTATCCAATCACCCTTTCCCCCACCCCCACTTCATTGATTGGGCAGTTTCTCCTCTATTAGTTTGTTACCAAACAACAGGGCACGCCTTGTGGTTTATATATTAGTGTCACAAGTAGGCTTACATTAATATTGCAGTGAAGTTACTGTGAAAATCCCCTAGCAGTGAGTAACATCCCCTACCTCTGAACCAGAAGCACTAGATTCAAGTCTCACCCCAAGGTTTAATGGCTATGGAAGGAGTGTTTATCCTGTTGTTAACTTTAAGTCATCTGTCCATAGCCAAACTGGTTAGTTATCAACCTGCAAAGCCCTGTGATACACCCATGGTCAGTGGTAAGATTGGCAGAGTTTCCAGATGTGTAGTCTGGAATTGTGTAGTGCAATTGCCTTTCCACGGTAAAAGACTTCACGTCAGACTCTTGCCACCTTACTCTGTGTATCCTTCACTTTAATGAATGGAAAATATTCATTTCCTTTTTTGAAACAATTCTGATAACATCAAAACCTTAGTAAGTGCAGTACATTCATATGCTTTCCCTTACTAGCACCCTTGGGAGTTTACTAAAAGAGGCAGGAAACAAGGGGGAAAATACCAGCAGCTCACTATAATTCTTAGTTTTCTAATCTGTGAAAAATAATTGATTGGTACTAATATCCTCTCATTATTTTAGGGTGACATACCAGTTAAGGCATGGTTAATTGTTGCCAATTTTGCAATCAACAAGTGACCCATACCCTGGACTTTGTTGTAAAATATTCTGTTCCATATGAAAAATGGTGATACTTCTTTGGTGTTGGATACAATAAAACCTATCTTATCTACTTGCCCTCTGTTCTGCACTGAACCTTACATTATGTCAACAGCATGGATGTGGACTGATATCCATTAGTGGTTATAGAACAAAAGTAGCCTGCCAATTATTGATTATGTTTAAATATCTGTAATATACATGACAGCACAAGGATATGTATGCCATAGCCGCCTATGTGCCTTTAATTATATGTATGGACACAACTGTGATGATGTTTATTTCTATGTGAGTAATGGATTTCAGCATTAGCAAATGAATAGTTAAGATGAGCTTACTGTCTGTAGAGATTTCTATTCTTCTTCTCAAACCTGTGTGTCCTAATTCTGAAAATAATGCAGGGTTTTGGTCTATTATAAAGGTTTTACTTGACTTTTACTTTTTTAAAAAAAATTAGCTAACTTAAGGGCGACATGTTCCGGGTGACACAATCTTAAGTATATAAGAACTGGATTATGCCATTTAGCCCCTCAAGCCTATTGAAAAATTCAATGAGATCATGTCTGATCTGCAACCTGCCTTAATAGTTTTTGTTAACAAAATTCAATCAATCTCAGTTTTGAAATCAGCAAATAATCTAGCATTAATTGCCATTTGTGGGTGACAATTCCAAAATTCTACCAGTCTTTGTGCACAGTAGTACTTCCAAATTTCATTCCTGGAAGGTCGGACTCTAATTAATGTAAAATTTCCCTTCATTGTTAAGGTGGCATGGTGGTTAGCACTGCTACCTCACAGTGCCAGGGACCCGGGTTCAATTCCAGCCTCAGCTCACTGTCAGTATGGAATTTCTGTGTTCTCCCTGTGTCTGTGCAAATTTCCTCTGAGTGCTCCTGTTTTCTGCCACACCCCAAAGATGTGTGGATTAGGTTGATTGGCCGTGCTAAATTGTCCCTTAGTATCAGGGAGACTAGCAGAATAAATACATGTGGTTAAAGGGATAGGGCTCAGCAAGACTGTTGTCAGTGTAGGCTTGACGGGCCAAATGGCCTTCTTCTGTACTGTAGAGATTCTATGATTCATCTGAGATTCTCCAAACAGCAGAAATGATTTATTTTTATCTAGCCTACATATTTCCCTTAATGTCTTGAAAACTTTAATCAAATCATCCTTAACTTTCTAAATTCTGGAGAATACAACCCTAGTTTATGTAATCTCTCTTCTTAATTTAAACATTGGAGGCCAGGTACCCATTCTAGCAAATCTACACTGTACTCTCTCCAGGACCAATATATGTTTTCTAAGGTGTGAGAGGTCCAGAATTCCAAGTGTGGACTTGAGCAGGGCTTTGTATGACTGAAACATGACTTCAACTCCCTTGAATGCAGATATGAAAGCCAACAATCCATTAGTCTTTCCAAATAATTTCTATACCTATTCATGATATTTTAATGATCACGTATATGGGCTATTAAGCCTGTTTGGATCTGCACTGTTCCTAGCCTCTTTAAAGGGGCCACATTGCACACTCCTTCTCCCCCTCCACATTCTGAATCCTTCTAAGAATGAAAACAAAAGAAACATTATTATACGCAGGCATACATGACACAATAACACATCAGGGAAACCCAAGAGATAAAGTACATTCACATAGTCGATCGGTCTGAGACTTCTGATCTCTGGAAAAATGTCTCAATATACCACTGGGTCCGTCAATGAGTATGGAATCTGGGCAGGAAGATGCAAAAGGCAAACTTATCAATCTGGAGTCAATACCCTATTTAGCAGATTCTGGTTCGGAAACCATGTGTTGCTCCACATTAACTGCAGGAATTCCTGAATCAGGGGCTGGCGTACCCAGATCCACCACAGGACACACTTGTTGGCCTCCTGTATCAGGCCCAACTCTCTTCCTCACATGAGCCACAAGATTTTTTCAAACATGGCAACCTTCTACCTTGTTCAGGACACTGGTCCTGTTCTTTCCACCATTTGGCCATCCATCCATGTCGGCCCTCCACCAAAGTTCCTGCCCTAACTAAATCACCAACCTGGAAATCTGTCTGTTTTTCTTGAATCATGGTTTTCTTTCTCGGAGGCTTGCCTACCCTTCATTCCTCCTGCTAAATCTAGAAATAGGCAGTGTCCCATTAACAATTCAGCTGGCATAACTTCTGGGTTGCATTCTGCATGGCATTCAGCAACAAGAAACTTACCAAACGTAACTCTCCATGAACCTGCTTTTTTATCATTTGAATGTTTATACAGTTCGTTCTTCTAAATCATTGGAAACTGGCTGGTAAGGGGCTGACTGAATGTGGCGAATACTGTTTGACTTAACAAATTTTTGAAACTCCTCCATTGCAAAAGCTGTGTCTAACACAAAGACCTTTGGGGTGCCATGAATGGCAAAAATATACCATAACTTGTCAATGGTGGCTGTGGCCACTGTAGATATCATCAATTGGACATTCAGCCATTTTGAATGTGCATTCATTAAGATGAGGAACACATGTCCCATAAACAGTGCTGTGAAGTCTTTGTGTAGTTTCGACCATTGCCAACCAGGCCACTTGCATAGGCACACATTTGTCGGTGGCTGAATGACTGCTAGGTTTCAGAATTCAGGCATTGGCTGACCATTCTTTTATTTATCAATGGCCAGCCACCAAATGTCATTCTGGGCCAATATTTTGGGTGGCATGGTGGCACAGTTGTTAGCACTGCTGCCTCACAGCTCCAGGGATCAGGGTTCAATTGCAGCATCGGTTACTGTGTATGTGGAGTTTGCACATTCTCCTCGTGTCTATGTGGGTTTGCTCTGGGTGTCCCGGTTTCCTCCCTCAGTCCAAAGACATGTGAGTTAGATGGATTGGCCATACTAAATTGATCCTAGTATCAGAGGATTAGCAAGGTTAATATGTAGGGTTACGGGAATAGGCCATGGGTGGGATTATGGTCAGTGCAGACTTCTTCTATACTGTAGAGATTCTATGATTTTATACTTCCATTCTACATTATCTAATGTGTGCATAGTGCAACCCCTGCAATAACCTGATAAAAGATTGGCGCTCCAAAAACTTGTGATTCCAAATAAACCTGTTGGACTTTAACCTGGTGTTGAGAGACTTCTTGCTGTGCCTCTCAGAATAAACCCAACAGCAGAATGTGACCTAATACTATGGTGAAATGTTTATTATATGTATATTGATTAAACTTTTTTACTGCATAAATTATTACCAAACTCTATTTGTCTATCTAAAGTAATGTTTTTGATCATGTTCTTGACGCAAATACAGTTGGTCTCTCTATTCTGTCTGACATCTTGTGGGACAGAATTGTTCCCATTCCACGTGATGATACATCACAGATTGGTTTGGTTGGATCGAAATGTACAAGCAGTGTTGATGACTGCAAGCCTTGCTTTACTATTGCAAATATCTCTTTTGGTGCTTCTCTTCATTCCATTGCTGACGCTTCTCCAAAAGCTGGTTAAGTCAGGTTAAAATGTGGACAGGTTTTGTAAGGTCTACTGTAATAATTTACTATTCCTTGGAACATTTTTAACTCAGGCACATTTATAGGCTGTGGTACTTACTTTCTGGCTTTGACTTAGTCCTTCAAAGTCATACCACTACATTAGAAATGCTCTGCAATAAATTTCCCATTGTATACTAAAAAATGGCACAGGCCGATGAGACTGCAAAGGGTAAACATGTATACTGGTATAATGCTTTGCGGGCGTCGATATACTACTAACTGCTCAGAATCTTCATCCAACTCCATCTGTTGGTTGGTGTGACTGAGATCTAACTTACTTAAGGCACCCTGTGATTTTTGTGTAAATGTCCTCAATTTTTGGAATAGGATATCTATCTATCTGAGCTCTTTCATTTTCAGTTAATTTATAATCGCCACAGATTTCAGAATAGTGACAATGGATATAACCCGTTCAGAAAACTGCACAGCTTTTCTGATAATTAAGTCTTCCAATCTTCCGAGCTCCACTTCTAATTTATGATGCAGTGCATAAGGCACTGGGCAGGCCCAAAAAAATGTTGGTGTTGCTCAAATGGGCTTTAGCCCCTTTTACTTGTCCCAGTTCCTTCTGGAAAACCTCAGAGTATCTTCACAGTAGTCCTTGAAAATCTCTATTACAAATACTCAATATCTCCAATCAGTCCAATTTAATCTGTTTCAATCAGTCTCAACAATGAGACAAGGGGCAGAATTTTTCTGTCCTACCCGCCATGGGAATCGTAGCGGGCGGGGGTCGGGAAACCATGCGAAGATTCATTGCCTTTGGCTGAGATTTTCTGATCCTGGGGTGAATGTGACCGGAAAATCCTGCCCAAAGTCTGTGACTCTCAATCACTAGAACAGGTAATTTGTGATCTTTGTAGGGTGCTGTAATTGTAACTGACTCTATTGCCTTCAGCATGTTTCTTGCATACACAGACAGAATGGCTTCTGAATTACTCTACCTCAAGAGTTGCAGACTTTCTTGGAGGTATTGGAATAATTGCTTCCTTATGACTGTGGCTCTTGACAGACCTAATACACAAATCTACTTTCATGTTCTCCCTGGCTCCAGCTGAGGTTCCTCGTCAGCCCATGGCATGTGCCTTGCTCGCAATTGGCTGGACTTACCCTTGCAGCCTCTCCATGGGGGCAGGCCTAGTCACATGACCCTCAAAGGATCGCCTCTTTAAAGGAGTCACATTATCACAGTAAGTGAGTTTATTGTATTTGTTGAATATGATTGTAGAATAGAGCCTGCACTGAAAACAATCCCACCCAGCCCCTATCCCCTTAATCCCAGATATTTACCCTGCTAGTCCTCCTGACACTAAGGGTCAATTTACCAGGGTCAATTCACCTCCGTGCACATCTTTGGATGTGGGAGGAAACCGGAGCACATGGAGGAAACCTATGCAGACATAGGCAGAATGTGCAAACTTTGCACAGAAAGTCACCTAAGGCTGGAATTGAATTTAGGTCCCTAGCACCATGAGGCAGCAATCACTGTGCCCGCGATCAGTTTCTGTCAATCTGCATTCTCAATGTTATATTTGTTTCTCTACCTCTGCATGCTATCAATTCCAAATCTATTCTGAACCTACGCTTCTCTATGAGATATAACCAAAGTCTGGAACAATCTCTCGAATTCTACTATCCCTTCCTCTGGATCAATAACGCTTTAGTGAAAGAGTTTCAATATGGCAACACGTACTGGGGAACCTGCTCTTTTAGGACTGTCATGCTGCCCACAAGCTCCCACATACTGCAGTCCACAAAGTTTGAAATTGTGCCCAATACACCAAAATTTAAATCATTAATGTTTATCATGAGGAGATTGTCCTGTGGGGAGAGATTGAGTGTCCTAGGCCATAGGGTTAAGAAGAAAAAGAGTCAATCCTGTTAAAATATGTAAAATTCTTAAGGGGTTTGACAGGGTAGCTGCTTGGAAGATATTTTCCCTGGCTATGGAATGTTAGAACACAAGGTCACAGTTTCAGCAGAAAAAGTCAACCATTTACAAGCAGGATGAGGAAAACTTTCTTCGCATAAAGGTTGTTAACCTTTGACATTCTCTACCCCAAAGGACATTGTCAACTACATTCAAGACAGAGAGCAATTGACTTATGAAGGAAGTCATGGGATATGGGAATAGTTCAGAAGCTTGGAGTTGAGGTGGAAGATCAGTCACAAAATTAATGATTGAAGGGCTGAAAGGCTTATTCCTGCCACTATTTCATATGTTCTTATTTTCATATTTCTGATAGCCATAAATGATGGGATGGATGTCAAGAGCATCATAACATATGCTGAAAGCATCTAGCTCGGATAGAAAACTTACATAACTGATCCCCATTTATGCTTCTGGTAGACTGTGACATGCCCAAGATGTAGATGGTGAGGAAATTGGCAAGAAGAGGAAAATGTTTGGGATTTCTCTTGTTCAAGATACCCAGCATTTAGGTGACATAAGTTTTACCTTCCACTTGTATCCCAAGCCAGAATGTCATCCAAGCCCTGCTGTAAAGTTGCCACAGGCTGCCTTCTTAATGGATGAATTGTGATTGGAAATGAACACTGTGGAATTAAAGTGAGCAACATCACTGCTAAGGTCATTGATGAAGCAGCTGAAGACCAAGTACACTCTGAAGGATTTATAAAGTGATGTCCTAGGGCTTTGGTGATGCTCAGACAACTGCAACTATTGTTCTTTGCATTCAATATGGCTTCAGCTTTTGGAGGGTTTTCCATTTGATAAAATACTTTTCTGGTGCTAGACTTATAATGCTGTCCTGATCTTATTGGCAGTTATTTCCACCTCTCCTCTGCTTTCAGCTGTTCCATCCCTATCTGGATCAAGACTATGAGGAGATGTAAAGCCAAGTGCTTCTGGTGGTACCTGTATAGAGTATTGACAAGCAGCTTACTGGTGAATAGATGTCTCTGGATGACTCCTTCAATCATTTTACTGATAGTTGGCAGGATGTTGGTAGGTCTGGATTTGGTTAGGTTAGATTTATTTTACTTTGTATGGATTGTGTGTATCTGGGCAACCCTCCACAATGTTATGTAGTTATCAATGCCATAGTTGGGAAAACCTGGCTAGAATGGATAGCTATGTTGCAGAGGTCATTAACACTACAACTGGAGCAGTGTCAGGTCTTTCCTGTGTCCAATTCTCTTAGTCACTTACACTGCGTGGAGTTAACTGAATTAACTAAACATTACTAAATGTGATTGTGAAGACCTTGGAAGGAGGCTGAGTAGATTACTATTAGTTGCCTGATTGTTCACCACCTTCCTCACTGCCGAACTTTGCTCTGATCAGTTAGTCGTGAGAGTACTAATTAACCTTTGTTTATAACTTCTTATTTTGAGGATCAGCAGGTAGACATTCAGAGCTTTGCTAGCATCTTTGTCTCATTCTACTGGTATGCCAAGTACTAATCCTGGCACAGCTTTCTCGATTGGATTCTGTCAGGACCACTTAGCTTTTGGCCCCATTACAACCTTGGTCCAAATATGGACATAGCAGCTGAACTCGAGAAGTGAAGTCTGAGGGACTGTCTTCAACATCAAGGATCAAGTGTGGCATCAAGGAACTCCAGCTAAATTGAAGTCAATGGGTATCAAAGGAAAACTCTCCACTGATTGGAGACATATCTGGCACAAAAGCTTTAAGTTGTTGAAGGCCATGCATCTCAACCCAAAGATATCACTACAGGCATTCCTTGGGGGAGTGTCCTAGGCCCAAACAGCTTCAGCTGCTTCATTAAAGATTTCCTTCCATCATAAGGTCAGAAGTGGGTATGTTTGCTGATCATTGCACAATACTGAGTCCTGTGTGCAACTTCTGAGACACTGAAGCACATGCGTCCAGATGCATCAAGACTTGGAGAATAATCAGATAAGTTGCAAGTAGAATGGGGTATATCCCATCAGGCCCTGGGGACTTATCCACCTTAACATTTCTCAAGAACCCCAATACCTCCTCTTTTTTGATCTCAACATGACTCAAATTATCTACATATTCTTTCCCAGACTCATCATCTACCAAGTCGTTCTCTTTGCTGAATACTGACACAAAGTACTCATTTAAAACCTCATCCATTTCCTCAGCCTCCACGCATAGATTCCCTCCCTTGCCCTAGAGTGGGCCAACCTTCTCCCTGGCTACCTTCTTGCTCTTTATATCTGTATAAAAAGCTGTGAGATTTTCCTTAATCCTTCTGGCCAATGCTTTTCCATGACCCCGTTTAGCCCTCTTTGCTTAAGTTTCTTTCTACTTTTCTTGTATTCCACCTTGCCACACAAGTTGCCATCTCCAACAAAAGAGAATTAAACCATCTCCCCTTGACATTCAATGGCATTTTCATTCATGAATCCTCCACTATTAACATGGTGGGATTACCATTAACCAGAAACTGAATTGGGCTAGGTATGTAAATGCTGTGGTTACAACAAAAGGTCAAAGACTGGGAATTCTGCAGTGACTTAATAAAGCCTGTCCCCCATCTGAGGCACAGTTAGGAGTGTGATGGAATATGCTCCACTTGCTTGGATGAGTGCAGATCTAACAACACTCAAGGAACTAGACACCATCCAGGACAAAGCAGTGCATTTCATCGGCACCCCATGCAACAGTATTCCCAACACCATCATCACATAGTTGGAGTAGTATGTGCCTACTATGAATTGCACTGCAGTGGTTCACCAAACTATCTTTGACAGCATCTTCCAAATCTGCAACCTCTACCATATCAAAAGGCCAAGGTAACAGCTGCCTGGGAATATCATAAGACCATTAGACGTAGGAGCAGAATTAGACCACTTGGCCCATCGAATCTGCTCCGCCATTCCATCATGGCTGATATTTTTCTCATCCCCATTCTCCTGCCTTTTTCCCATTATTAATCACCTTATTAATTAAGAACCTATAAAACTCTAACTCAAAGACACTCAATGACCTAGTCTCTGGAAGGTTAGGGAATTTTAGTTAAATCGGCCAGCTTGGTTGGTATTGGCTTGGAGGGTCTGTTCCTGTGCTGTAATTTTCTTTGTTCTTTGTTCCCTTCGAAGCCACAATCATCCTGACTTAGAACTGCTTCACCATTCCTTCACCGTCTTTGGGTCAAAACCCTGGGATTCCATTCTTAATAACATTGTGGTTGTACCCTCACTAGGTAGATTGCAACAGTTTAAGAAGGCAACTCACCCTTCTCAAGGTGGTGGGCAACAAATGGTGGCCTAGCAGACAACACTCCGATTTCATGGAAGACTAAAAATTCTTTGCAAAGATTGTTCTCCTGGCTTTATACTGGAGTAAGGAATATGGTGAATAATGGAGTGTAGACCATGATAGAGGAACTATCTTAAGGTACCTAGAGTAGCACAATGATAACAGAGTAGCCTAAATATGATCAACTGTTTAATTTAACATTTCAAAGTTTATTTCCGATCTTTTTGCTTCTTCCCCTTAAATAGGTCTCAATAGGCAAAATGCTTTTCTGCAGCTGAGGAGATGAACAAATGCTCTATGCCTCCAGCAACATCATTTCATAATTTTACGTACCTGGTTTAAACGCTTAGTGTCTTACGCATAGTTGTGTTATCGTAGAATAGAATCCCAAAAAAGCAGGAGTCTGCTTTTGGTCCATCGAGCCTGCTCCAACAGCAATCCCACCCAGGTCCTATCCCATTGCCCCACATGCTTACTTTGCTAATCCCCTAGCACAAAGGGGCAATTAAACATGGCCAATCAACCTAACCTGCACATCTTTGGAGTGTGGGAGGAAATCGAAGCACCCAGACGAAACCCAAGCAGGCATGGGGAGAATGTGCAAACTCCACACAGACAAAGCCGGAATTGAACTCTGGTCGGTGAGACAGCAGTGCTAACCACTGTGCCACTGAACGTTCAGGAAACTTACCGTGTGGGGAATAATGTGGGGAGTAACTGTGAGTAACAACTCCCTTCATTATATTACCATTTCAATACGGTGCACCACCACATGACCCTTTTCTTGCCTTTTAATTGCCACATTGTTCCCAGTGATTTGTCTTTCTGAGGATGGCAACAATTTTAGAACGATTATAAAGAATTAGCCTGAAAACATTTTACATCTAATCCTCTCCCGCAATCTGTACTTCCCATAATTGCACTTCACTTATTTTGGCATTCTGTAGATCTGATACCTTGGCACTAATTCACTATAAATGGCCTGTAAACACTGACTTTGTATGGGAGAGAATGTAGATCAGGCACGATAATAAAATGACATGAACAGTTACTTCATTCAGTACCTCATTATTATTCTCTGTGGGAGTATGGTGCACTGGACCTCAGTTATCCATTTCCTGTTCTCTAAAAAAAATCTAATTCTAAATCCTTCCTAAGAACTTTTTTTTAGCTCCCAATGAACCGTATGCCCTAAATCTGTCTCAAAACAGGTTTAAACTAATTTGGCGGGGGATGGGCACCAGCCTGAAACATTAAACAGGAGAAACAAGGCACAAGGAAGACTGCAAGAGACAAGTGGTGCTAGAGTAATGAATTGTTCAGAAGCAGCAGGAATCAGACAAGGGTAAAATGCAAGGCAGTCTAATATGAGCTGGGAGTGCACGTGTGTAAATGCACGTAGCACGGTAAATAGGGCTGGAGAGCTGCAGACACAAGTCACCACATGGAACTGATATAGTGACAACAACAGAGGGTTGGCTCAAAGATAGGAAAGATTGAGAACTGATTAGCACTGCTGTCACACTGCACTAGGACACGATTGCTAGCTTGGGTCACTGCCTGTGCAGGGTCTTCATGTTCACCCTTATACATGGGTTTCCTTGGGTGCTCCAGTTTCCTCTCGCAATCCGAAAGATGTGCTGGTTAGGTACACCAGCCTAAAGTCTGCTTCAGTGTATCTGCAGTAAGAAGTCTCGCACCACCAGGTTAAATTCCAACAGATTTATTTGGTAACAAATGCCACTAGCTTTCGAAGTGCTGCTCCTTCATCAGGTGGGGAATTCTGATCATAAACATGTGTCTCTGAACAGATGATGGAGTGTGGTGACTAGGGGATTTTCACAGTAACTTCATTGTGGTGTTAATGTAAGTCTACTTGTGACAGTAATAAATAAACTTTAAACTTTGCAACTAAAATATTCAACAAAAACAGAAAAGAGGAAAAGGGACAGAGTGGCTGTGCTATTCAAGTAAACTATTAAATCACTGGGAGGTGATAGCATAGTTGAACGGACAAAAACAGAATATATTAGATTGGGATTAAGGATAGAGGAGTTATATTGTTGATGATTGATTATTCTAGGCCAACAAATAATGGGAAGGAGATAGTACAGCAAATAAACAGCCAAATTACAGAAGAGTGCAAGAACTACTGGATAATCATAATGGGGAACTTAAATCATCCTAGCATAGATCGATAAAAGTGTAAAGGGCAATAAAAGGAAAAATTCCTCAAGTGCATACGAGAAAATTTTCTTGATTAAAGTGTTTCCAGCCCAATAAGGAAGGAAGCAGTGCTGAATCCACTTCTGGGAAACACAACTACAGCAAAGCATGCTCAGTGGGGGAACATTTGGGAAAATAATGTCATCATAATATCATCAAATACAAGGATTAATCAAACACTAAAATACTTCACGGGAAGAGGATGATCTTCAGCGATTGATTTGATTTGATTTGATTTATTATTGTCACATGTATTAGTATACATTGAAAAGTATTGTTTCTTCCATGCTACACAGACAAAGCATACCATTCATAGAGAAGGAAATGAGAGCGTGCAGGATGTAGTTTTACAGTCATAGTTAGAGTGTAGAGAAAGATCAAAGTAGGACCATGAAAAAGTCTGATGGCAGCAGGAAAGAAGTGGTGGTGGACTTTCTTAACTATACAAGGAGGGACCAGGACACCTGAAAACTTGAAGTTCTCAACCATTTCTACCCATTGATGCAACAAGGTTCTGTCCTCCACTCTGCTTCCTGAAGTCAATGATAATCTTCTTCATTTTGTTGACATTGAGGGAGACATTTTTGTCATCACACCAGTTCACCCGATTCTCTATCTCTTTCCTGTACTCTGTCTCAACATTGTTTGAGATTCGACCCACTATGGTGATGTCATTAGCAAACTTGAAAATTGAGTTGGAGGAGAATTTGGCCACACAATCTTAGGTGTATAAGTGTATAGTAAAGGGCCGAGGACACAACCTTGTGAGGCACCGGTGTTGAGGATGATCATGGAGGAGGTGTTATTGCCTATCCTTACTGATTCCAGTCTATGGGTTAGGAAGTTCAGGATCCAGTCACAGAGGGATGAGCTGCCCCAGGCCACAGATTTTGGAGATGAGTTTTGCAGGAATAATGGTGTTAAAGGCTGAGCTATAGTCTATGAATAGGAGTCTGACATAGGTGTCTTTGTTATCTAGGTGTTCCAAGATTGAATGCATGACCGGGGAGATGATGTCTGCTTTGGATCTGTTGCAGTGGTAGGTGAACTGTAATGGATACAGGCAACCTGGGAGGCCAGAAATGATTCATGTTATAACTAATCTTTCAAAGCACCTCACAATGATGGATGTCATTAAGGCACATTGCCTGATTTTCCTTTGGTACCGAGAGGATGGTCGACTTCTTGAAGCAGATAGGGACCTCAGATTGTTGTAAAGAGCGATTGAAGATGTCTGCAAATACCCCCACCAGCTCATCCATTCAGAATCTGAGTGTTCATCCGGTTACCTCATCTAGGACAGTCACTAACACTGCAATTAAGTTATTGTGAATATCCCCTAGTTGCCACATTCTGGCACCTATTCAGTTTAAAGTTTATGTATTCGTGTCATGAGCAAGCTTACATTAACACTACAGTGAAGTTATTATGAAAATCTCCTCGTCGCCACACTCCAACACCTGTTTGTGCTACATTGAAGGAGAATTTAGCATGGCCAATACACCTCATCAGCATGTCATTTGGACTGTGGGAGGAAACCAGAGCACCTGGAGGAAACCCATACAGTGCAGATTCCACACAAACAGTGATCCAAGCCAGGAATCAAATCTAGGTCCCTGGTGCTGTGAGGCAGTAGTGCTAACCATTGTACCACCATGCTCCTGTTAGGATATACTGAGGGAGAATTCAGCATGGCCAGTGCATCTAACCAGCACATCTTTCGCACTGTGGGAGTAAACTTGAGCACCTGGAGGAACCCCACTCAGACTCAGGAGAATCTGCAGATTCTGTACAGACAGTGACTGAAGCCAGGAATCAAACCCAGGTCCCTGGTGCTGTGAGGCAGCAGTGCTAACCACTGTGCCACTATGCTGCCCCAAATGCAATGCCACTTGGCAGATAGCAAAGAAAGTCAGCACTGAAGGAATGAGACATTATTAACTATTAATTTTAATAGTTAATTTTCAGTTCCAGAATGGTTGACTGGCAATAATTAATATTTGTAACAATGTTGGGTACTTAGATTGAAATAGACAAGATTTAACTTTCGGTGCTGAGTTAATGCCTGTAAACCATGTAAGTGGAGCAACTTCATGCAACTCAATGAGTCAAACAATGAAATGTCATTTGTGCAAAGGAGCACAACTCAAGATATCAACTTTTTAGATTTCTACATTTAATTGTGTAGCTGAACTTATCTAAAGCTGATGCAGCAATTTCATATATATAATAGTAAGTGGTCTCACAGTTTGTCTTCACAGCAAATTATGACCCCATACATTTTTGGGAGCATCTAGGTGTTAAAAGAGAAACTTGGATTCAGAATTTATTAGTCAGTACAGGAAACAATGCAGGATTTAAAATCTGCCTGCAGCTTAAGGGAGCAGGATTCATCATTATTGTTCTTACACTTCAGAATGACTTGCAGGTCAGTAAGAGGTTCACTGAAGAAAGGGAGAACACTCTTTGTTCCTGAGCACTGCAGGAACCTAGCAAATACAGCCTAGAGGGTCCATAAACAAAACATTCGCATTAGTGTGAGTGCCAGCTCTATCTTTCCATGCACGGCCTGAGAAGCCAGAAAAACAAGTTTAATGAACATAATTTGCTGCAAAAGAGGCAGAAAATGCTGAAAATAATCAGCAGGTATGACAAGCAGCATCACTAAAGTGGGATTTCTATAAAATCTTCCATGAAAGTAAAGGGGGGAGAACATGAACCCAAGCCATGAATAAAAATATTGTGATTGAATGGAATGAAAAGTTGCAATAAATGTGAAAGAGTGGACTTAGGGTTTCGTAGTCTTTTAGATGTGTTGTCTTGCTTCGTTTTTGAGCTGTTGAGTATGAGCTGCAGCTGGTGCTTGTGTGTGTGAGAGAGAGAGATTCACACCCGGAACCTTGTTCTGCGGGAACGGTTTCGAAGCGGACACTACTTATCCGAACACCAAGAGCACAACATGTTGGATGAGCAGTGACAGCGCCTGTTTTAAACTGATTCACAATCTTAACTTGGAAACAAATCACTGAATCCCGATCGCCATCCTCCGTTCACTGCATCAGCACCCCTCACCCCATCTCCCCCAGTAAGGTAAAGCGGAGCCTGGAGTTGGGAGGATGCAATCGAATTGGATTCTGTGCTGGGGAGAATGGTGGCCACTCACACCCCAGGGTGATGGTGCAATGGGAATAAATGTATTTGGGGGTGATTAGATTTGGAGATGAAGGAAGTTGCGGGGGTGAATGTAAGCAATTGTAATCGGTGTTATGGGCTGTTAGGTCCTGTGGTTCCCAGAAGTTTGAAATGTAATTCGATTTATTATTATTATCATACGTACTAACATACAGCGAAAAGAGGGAAGGAGGATTTAGCAAGGCCAGTGCACCTAATCAGCACGTCTTTCGAACAGTGAGAGGAAACTGGAGCACCCAGTGGAAACCCACACGGACATAGGGAGAACGTGTAAACTCCACACAAACAATCATCCAAGCCGAGTATCAAACCAGAGTCCCTGACGCTGTAAGTTAGCAATGCTAACTACTGTCCCACTGTGCGTGCACAAGCAATACATTTCCTAACTCTACCAATAATGTGAAATAGGATATGAAGCTCAACAATGGGGTGAGCAGGATGCCAAAGCTTTGCACGTCTTGCTCAAGTCAGAGTGAGTGTCTCATGGGCTGTTGGAGTTAGTGGCTGGCATCAATTATCATCATGATTGTTTTAATAGTCATATTGCACCATTTCCATAATAGGTTTTCACCTTTTTATGAGGCACAGCATTGATTCGTATGTTGAATGGTGCAATTAAAAATTGTACATCACTTTCAATACATTAAGAATTAATACGTGAATCAAAAATCTTTGTTATAGAAAACGTTAAAATGGAATTCCAGGCAGTGTTGATGGCAGCAGGTGGGGGTTCCCGCATGATGGATCTTACTTCCAATATTCCAAAGCCTCTCTTGCTGGTTGGAAACAAGCCACTGATATGGTACCCTCTAAATCTTATGGAAAGACTTGGGTTTGAAGGTAAGCACTTTAATCTGCACTTAAGTGGGTAGTTAGAGTTTTTCCAGCATTTTCTCTATTTATGTCAACTATGCTATTCTCTTCTAAATAAACCAGCATTGAGCAGTAAGTTAGCAAAAGTACTTGCATTTTGGAGAAGTGTTAATAACAAAGAGCTAAATCTTAAATAAGAACAAAGGAAATGTGTAAACTTGTGTAACTGCACTCCAATTTTTGTGGCGGCCAGCAGTCAGAGAATATTAAAATCTTACAATTAACCAAGCTTAAATTTGCTCAGCTTTTGAGAACAAGCTGGATCAGGACGTCTTTAATTGGCTTTACGCGACATTAAACATTTCCAACATTGTGATCACTCCTTGCGTCATTGCTTTCCAGATTATAGAAAGTTAAAGCATTGTTACAGGCACTTAACATTTGTCATTATTCTGTAAAACAACAATCCTTTCCTGGTCGCACCTCATCTCAAAAGTGTGCACCTCATTACTCAATTCTTTCTGAGACTTTTCAACATTTCTTTTTGTCAATCCACCACAACTTGATTTCTACCTACTACCCCACAACCTTTCCAAACCCAGCTGTTTATTATTTCCTCTACTAACAGTTTGTACCTTTGGCATAATTATCAAATCTTCCATGTCCAGTTATTAGATTCAGCTGCGCACCTTTCAAATCATAGCAAGAACCAACATACAAATGATGCATCCTATTAAAGAGAAACTTTCTAAGCATTGTTTGTCCTCAGTTAGAAATATAGCTCTTCCATGGCTTGCCTTGCTCAGTTTCCAGCATCTTGCATTGTTTATTGTGAAGTTGGAATAGGAATTGAGAGTGCATTAGCAAATCAGAGAATGACTGATCAGAAATTATTGGATTATTTTTCCACAGCTGTCAAAGACAAATACTTGAATATAAAATTTGTATGATCTTACAGAATGCCTTACTTAGTCCATGAGATTACTCCATGTGTGATTTTGTAGATTTTACTTTTACTATAAATTTACAAACTTTCAAAATACAGCTTGCATTTACACATTACTTTTCACAACCATCAGTCATCTCAAAATGCTTTACAGCCAAATAAGTATTTTTTTTGGTGTGGTGTCACTTGTTACGTAGGAAATGTGGCAGTTTATTTGCTCTTAGTCAGCTCCCACAAATAGTAATATATTAATGATCAAATAATCTAACTTTTGTGATGTCAGTTGAGGGTTAAATATTGGTCAGGACGTCGGAATTAATTCTTCTTTGAAATAATGCATTAAGATATTTTATATTCATCTAAGCAAGGACGTGGAGCCTTTATATAACATTTCATTGGAAATGCAATATTTCTAGTATTGCAATGCTTCCTTTACACTTCTCTTGAGTTGCATTTATGGCCAGGATTCCATTCATTGCAGCAGGATGGGAGGTCCGAGCCAAGGATGAGGTTGGAGGATTAAGGCCTATGTACTGGATGAAATTTTCCAAAAATAATGTCAAGATATCAGTTTCTGACTGAAAACTATCTTGTTTCTCTCTTGAAATACAATCAACTTTTCTGACCAGATCTTCTGGCATTCACGTTTTGAACTATCCCTCGGATGCGATAGGGCCTGATAGAATCAGCAAGGCCAGCTTCACAACATTGGGACGCCATCTTTAGAATACACTGACCTGCTTAGAAAATGAAGTCATCTCTCTGGCTTTCCCTTCCAGCTTCTGGCCCACTCTCCTCCACACATGGAATTATCGCCGGGGACATTCTTGCTGTCATAAAGTCATAGAACAATACAGCATGGAAACAGGCTGCCAGCTGCGTACCGACCCTGGTGCTCTCCGAGCTAGTCCCAGTTTGGCCCATATCCCTCTAATCGTTTGCCATCCATGCAGTTATCCAAATGCTGTTGTCAGCTGGGACTG
Source organism: Sphyrna mokarran (assembly GCA_024679065.1). Taxonomy (NCBI): domain Eukaryota; kingdom Metazoa; phylum Chordata; class Chondrichthyes; order Carcharhiniformes; family Carcharhinidae; genus Sphyrna; species Sphyrna mokarran. The sequence goes on from JAGIQG010000009.1 coordinate 28,711,375, forward strand.
CACACACCAGATTTAGCAGCCGGAATGAATTAGTGGCTGCAGCAAGCAGGTCTGATGAATCTCACCCACTGCCTTTCACGGCCATCACCTGTCACAAAATGCTTTTTAGCCACTGAAGTATTTCTGAGGTGTAGTCATTGTTGTAATATAGGAAATGCAGTAACCACGGTATACATAGCAAGCTCCCACAGACAGCAATGTGGCAATAACCCCAGATATTCTGTTTTTGTGATGTTAATTGTGGGAAAAATATTGGCCAAGATAACTCCCACGTTCTTTAAAATAATGTCGTGGGATATTTTACCCGAGCATACTGAATGGGGCTTGGGTTTAACTTTTCATGCAAAATGCACTGTTTTTTCTGCTGCATGGATTGTCAGCCTTTAACTTTGAATTCAAACCCTGGATTGGGATTTGTAACTTAGAACCAACAGCTGCAACAGCATGTTCCTGATCCAAGTTCAAGTGGCAATTCAAAAGAAACACAAATGAATTACATGTACTCAAAAAATGCACAGCCTTGACCTTTGGGACATTGAAGAAAGTTCTGGCAATCAATAAATGTAAAATCAGACAAAATCCTGCTCTTTACGTTGTTGTATTTCAGCACAGTATGGTATTAATCTACAGGTGGATCTGCAGTGTGTGACTTCATAGTCATTCGCTTTTGTGTGTTTTGATATTTTCAAAACTATTGCAACCGTTCTCAAGCCATGTTCCTTTAATGTTAGCAACCTCTCGCTGTCAAGGATGATGATGCCTAATAACACCCTAAATTGTTGCAAATGATACTGCATAGTAATATATAATACACAAGAAATCTACCGACATTACTTTTGATTTTACAAGCCAAAAGTCCACGAGGGCACAAGCTTTAACATTCTTTTACATTCAAGTTTTTTTTTAAAAGAAATGAAATTGCCATTGATTGGAGAAAGGAGGATTCCAATGAGACAGTGGTGTTATAAATCACACTAGTGTGCAATAACATTCAATTGATGTGCATGTACTCATAGCTGTGACCTGGACTATACTGTTTGCTACTGTGAGCATTTAACTAAGGCTGTTATAGTGCAGCATTATTTTAGCAAGAATATTTTACATTTGTCTACTTGCAAATGGTTCCCCAGAGGTGCTTCTAATACTTTTTTCTTTATCAGTTACATGCTATGAAGTTACACTTCTGCATAGCAGATACTTTCAGTTCAAACAGATTATGTCGAGAATTGCATTTTTTTTTTGAAGTAAAATGATCTTGACAAGGGAAAAATTGGAAATTAGGTTAAACCTGATTATGTCTATCCTTCAATAAGATTTGCTGTCAAAGGGCAAACTCCTCATTATAGCATCATGAACCTACATGAGAGTTCTGTGCTGTGGACTTGAACAGTACCTCCCATGGATGAAACCACACAAAACAGAGAACTTTTTTTTTAAACTGAGCCAATTTTCCTCAACAGAAATAATTGTGTGTTTTTTGTAATTGCACACAGAACTCCCTCAGCATTGCCCACAGTGAGTCAGTACTTGGGTTGTTATAGTGGGGAATGCTGGAATGTGGAAGTGGAGAGAGGTTCACATCATCATTGCAAAAATTTAGAAAGACATTTAAAATAAAGTAATGTGGAGTCAGTGCTTTTGAGTATATTTTGACTTGTATATGACAAGTACTGTTGGCTCTACTGTACTTACATAAATATAGAAGTCTAAGATAAACAGCAGCCCCTTAATAGCCTTTGCCATCAAAGGTGTGGATTTTATTAGTGTCCAAAATTTTATAAAGCTTGGGTAAAGAATTATCTGCTTTTTTAAATATCTTTATTGTATAATTTAATATTCAAAACACATTTATTTGATTAAAAATGTTTAATTAACTTCTAAATATTTAACATTTTTATTTTAGAGCCTTCTCCTAACTTGAATATTATTAAATTCTTCAAGAATTTGCTCTTGTTTTCAAGAATGATGATTGGTTTTGAGTCTAAGATAAATAAGAATGTTGCAAAATAGAAAAACCTGCTTAAATATCATCCACATTTATTGATTTTTGGACAACTTGGCTGCTATGTTTGCCTAAAAATAATTAACCTTCCAAGGTAATTCATTGGCAGGGAAGTGCTTAGAGGTACTCCAATAATGTGAAAAGTACAATATACATGCAAGCTTGTATGTTTCTTTTCTTCTGGCCTGCATGGTGAGATAATAGTTAGCACTGCTGCCTCTCAGCACCTGGAACTCAGGTTCAATTACCAGCTTGGGTCATTGTCTGTGAGGAGTCTCCTTGTGTTCTCCTTATGTCTGCATGGGTTTCCTCCACGTGCTCCAGTTTCCTCCCACAGTCCAAAAGATGTGCTGGTTAGAAGTGTTGGCCATGCTAAATTCTCCCTCAACGTATCCAAATAGGCACTGGAGGGTAGTGACTAGAGAATTTTCATAATAACTTCTTTGCAGTGTTAATGGAAGCCTACTTATGACACAAATAAATAAACCAAACTCTTTCTTCCATCTGAATTTATTTGTGCTGTAAATGAATTTGTTAACCTCAAGAGGTGAACTGGTAAATAGTGCAGCATCATTATTCCCATGGGACCTGATCTTCTGCTCTCTGGATCACTGGATATGACCCAAAGATGCACTTCAGAACTCTGTAGACAACCTGAATTGCTGACCTCCTTGGGAATTGCCCAGGGAAATTTCAACTTTTGATGGGCTGCTTCCCTGCGACCATCCACGACAGTCTGCAACTGTGAGCTAGATTTGCAAACTTCAGAAATTGCAATTTACTGCCCTGGATACTTACCCAAGAAATGCTAAAAAAATACAAGTCTAATTCATGGGTAGTTACAGAACAGACACCTCCCACTCCAAAATCGCTCACATTGGTTTCCTGGACGCACCACAACAATTTCCATAATTCTTTGATTATCCCCTCAACTGCCCAGATACTTACCCCCTCTCCCCGCCTCAACCAACCTCCCTGACCACTCATCAGATTCAACATGCTTAACCACCCACCTCTCCCCATGATGGCAATTTTGAAAATGCAATTGCTATTCCTAAGTTATGATTGGTGTAAGCAAGCCATCCTCTTACCCTCGCCTAGCCTCTGTCAGCTAGGGCTCATGTTCCAGAATTCTCTTTGGAATTTTGCCAAGCAGAAAAATGTTCCATTCACAAATTGGCCACTGGTTCTCTGCAGGTGAATTCACATTGCAACCTTTGTAATTCTAAAGGCTTTGGCATTCTCTAATGGAATTGTCTTGTGCTCCTGTGACTATTGATGCAGGTCATTGGACCACTCTAATGGCCCCATCCATCTGCTTTGCATTTCAAAATAATCTTATACTTGGGATTTAGTTTAGGGTTAATGTTTTCTTCAGAAAGTGTTGATGATGGATTGGGAACAGGTGTGTTGTTCATTGCAACTCAATAAATAAGTACCACATATAGATAAATTGATTTACACTGTGAATGTCGGCCGTTGAATTCTGTGTGCTATGACCTAACTATTTCAATATAGGAATAGGATTGGAATAAGCAATTCAGTCCTTTGGGCCCACTCTGCAATTCTGTAAGATTACGGCTGATTTCCATCCCATCCTAACTCTACATTCCTGCTTTTCCCATACTTTGCTAGTTCTTGTCCTGTGGCATTGAAACCAGAAATTATTCTCTGCCTTTGTCCTCTGTTCAGTTGGTTGGATAAAGGAATGAGGGGCTAGCATATACAGACAATCATTTAAACATATTTTTCCTTGGGTAAACATAATTTACCTTATATGAAAGATTCACAGTTCATCATTATGGTATAATGGGGAAAGTTTATAAGCTTATTTTATTAGTGTCACAAATAAGCTTACATTAACACTGAAATGAGTTACTGTGAAAATCCGCTAGTCACCACACTCCAGCACCTGTTTGGATACGCTGAGGGAGAATTTAGCAAGGCTAATGCACCCAACCAGCATGTCTTTCAGAAGAAGCCGGAGCACATGGAGGAAACCCACACAGGGAGAATGTGCAAACTCCACACAGACAATGACTCAAGGCCAGAATTGAACCCAGATCAGTGGTGTGAAGCAGCAGTGCTAACCGCCTTGCTGCAGTATCACCCATTTTGATATTTGATGTTATTCTGAGCTTTCCCCTTAAATTACAGGGGTGCAAGAGTAATGAAGAGAAGGGTGTAATATGCAAGCTCTCTTGGAAGTAAAAAAAATCCTTGATTATTTAAATATGAAACTTTTGTTCTTTTTTAAAATAAACTTTAGGAATTAATTCTTAAGATTGTTTTCAAATTACTTGGCAAAAGAATCTCGAATCCTATTTCAGTATGATGAAAAATCCACTCCAGATTCATAAGAACATAAGAAATTGGAGCAGGAGTAGGCCATCTAGCCCTTTGAACCTGCCCGCCATTCAGTAAGATCATGGCTGACCTGAAGTCGATCAGTTCCACTTTCCCACTTTCTCCCCATAATCCTTAACTCCTTTGTCTATTAGAAACCTGTCTACCTGTGACTTAAATATATTCAGTGAGGTAGCCTCCACCAGTTCAACGGGTAGAGAATTCTAGAGATTCACCACCCTTTGAGTAAAGAAGTTCCTGCTCAACTCTGATCTAAAATGCCCCATCCTTATTTTGAGGGTGTGCCCTCTGGTCCTGCTATCCTTTCCAAGCGGGAAGAATCTCTCTACCTCTACCCTATCTAGCCCCTTCATTATCTTATATCTCTCTATAAGATAAACTCTTCTAAACTCCAACGAGTACAGACCCAGTCTATTCAATCTCTCTTCATAGGCTAACCCCCTCATCTCCAGTATCAGCCTAGTGATCCTTCTCTGCACTCCCTCCAAGGCCAATATATCCTTCAAGTGTGGCGACCAAAACTGCACACAGTATTCCAGTTGCAGCCTCACCAGTGCCCTGTATAGTTGCAGCAAGATCTCCCTGCTTTTATATTCTATCCCCCTGGCTATACAGGCCAATATTCCATTCACCTTCTTGATCACCTGCTGCACCTGCAGTCTGGGTTTTTGCGATTCGTGCACAAGGACTCCCAGGTCAAGGACTCCCAGGTCTCTCTGCACCGTAGCATGCTGCAGCTTTTTGCCTTTTAAATAATAATCCCTCCTATTATTTCTACCAAAGTGGATAACGTCACATTTGCTAATGTTATACTCTATCTGCCAGGTCCTCGCCCATTCACTCAGCCTATCCAGATCTCTCTGCAGACTCTCCACACGCTCCATGCAATTTGCTTTTCCACTCATCTTCGTGTCATCAGCAAATTTCCCTGCCTCAGCCCCCTTCTCCAGATCATCTATGTAAATGATAAAACAGTTGAGGCCCCAGCACCGATCCCTGCAGCAGTCCACTAGTCACCAGCTGCCAACCAGAATAGCACTCATTGATTCCAACTCTTTGCTTCCTATTAGACAAACAATCCTCTATCCACGCTAATACCTTAACCCCAGCTCTGTGCACCCAAGTCACTAAGAGTCCTACCAATTTCTACACTGAAACTCTTCAGAGTGTATGGTTCAGATTGTGACACCTTAGTTGAAGTACAAGTGTTTAAATTAAGAGTTAATGCTTTAAGCCAATGATTTTTCATCAAATCCTGTTCTGATGAATGCTCATTGATCTGCAATTGTAGCTCTTTCTCTTAACATAAGCTTTTGCAGCATTTTTAAAATTTTTATCTTAGAATTCCAGCTACTGCAGTATTTTGGCTTTTGTTTTAGTCAGTAACTTTGTTAATAATTACGATTTTTGAAAGAAAGTTAAACCTTTTGGAGCAGGCTGAAGGCTCCAAATAACACTCTTAACTGTCCTCAAGAAATGAATTAAGTTTTATAGTTTTATCGATGTATTGAAAGATATAATTTTGTTTCAAATCTTATTTTCAACAGACATTTAGAAATTCCAATTATTGAAGAAAAAATATACAAACATGATTTAGAATCCAAAGAGTTTTAGATATAGCTCTTGGGGCTAAAGAAATCAAATGGTTATAAACGAAGATGAGATCAAGATATTAATTTTGATGATCAGCCATAAAGAGCCAAACGGCCTATTCTTGCTTCTATTTTCTGTGAATGATTTTGATTCTTTTTTTCCCTGTATTCATTGGACATCTTCTGATACTTTGAAATAAAAATATAAAAACATAGAATATTACAGCACAGTACAGGCCCTTCAGCCCTCAATGTTGTGCCGAGCTATGTCCAATCCCAAGATCAAGCTATCCTCTTCCTGTAATTCTGGAGTGCTCCATGTGCCTAACCAATAACTGCTTGGAAGTTCCTAAAATGTCCGACTCCACTATCACAGCAGGCAGTCTATTCCACAGCACTCTGAGTAAAGAACCTACCTTGGACATTGCTCCTATATCTCCCACCATGAATCTTATCCAATCTGTTTTTGCTTTATATTTTCGTGTGTCAGAATTCCACGAGACCTACCCACTGCTGATAAAGCTCCTGCACTTAATGCGATGAAGTGGTGCTGAGTTGAAGCCGGATGACACAAAATTCTGGTAATGTCGAAGTTGTCAACCATTCCTGCTGATAGAATAACAACTCCCATAGAGCTAAGCCCAGGATCAGCCAACATTCCATACTGGTTTCTCCAGATAAACCAAACCTGTTTAGGCTTATCATATAACTATGTGAACCAATCAGAGCAGAGCTAGACCACACAAGATCCAGAATCATGGCATGGCAAACCGGCGAACATGGCAAAACCTGTGAGAAAATTGAAAGTGTTGTTGATTGGAGGACAACTGGGTTCAAACAAGTTATGATTGTCAAAAAAAAGAGAGGGTTGAGGCCAACCAACTCTGATGAAGCAGGAGCCAGCATGGAAATTCATGTGGAATTGGGCAATGCTATATGATGTATGTCAGAACTGACAGATAATGAAATCATAGATGCAGTAAGTTCTCCAGCCGAGGAAGCTGATGGCCCTAAGAATCTGATGAATGCTTGTCCTAATAGAAAGTAATTACAGAACATTTTTGGCCTAACTGCTGACATTTTTTATGCTTTTTACAAGGTCAGGCCATCATAAGGTGTGAACAAATTGAAGAAAGACTTTTTCGCACTTTTATTACTCCACTGTGTTTTCATTTGAATCTGTTGTTTTTGACAGACCGTGTTTGTAGGCATATCAGGTTACATAGAGATGCATTCATGTGGGAATGGGGCCTCCTCAGCTGTCAGGAAGAACTGCTTAATTTGTGGGTGGATCTTCTGGCATTCGGCTCATCAGGATTTTACTGTACATCAAAGAAGATGTTGCCTGAAAAGTTCCCTGCCTCAGGCCTATGTTTGACTTATTCATTGCAGCTGCAAAGGTTCAACCAAAGTCTGTTCTTGGTCAAGGTAGCCTCTGATGTGGAGGCTGTAATTGATTTATCTCTTCCTCTTTTTCTCTGGATTATACACATTGGTAAACCAGTCTGCTGTAAACCCAAGCAGCTTTGGATCTTCCATTGTGGTTTGATTGTAATTTTCTTGCTTTGAAAACTTTTTTTCCATTTCCGTGTGAGATAGCTAAAATTAACGCTGTTGAAGTGAACGACCTCTTTTATTTCTGACAGCTACTGTGATTCTATTACCAGATTGATATTTTTGTCTCATATCTATCTAATGGAGGATTGTATCTACCTCTTCACTTAATGTTCTAAATTTGGAGATCTGGGATGCAGTATGTGATTTGATGCTCTAGATTGTGCTTTCAGGAGATCCTAGCAATCCTTTTTTTAAAATCATTTGTGGGACATGGGCATCGCTGGCTGGCCTATCTTTATTGCCCAGTGTTAGTTGTCCCTTGAACTGAGTGGCTTGCTTGGCCATTTCAGATGGCAGTTGAGAGTCAACCATATTGCTGTGGCTCTAGATCATATGTAGGCTAGACGAGGTAAGGATGGCAGATTTCCTTCCCTGAAGAACATTAGTGAACTAGATGGGTTTTTCCGACAATTGACGATGGATCTCTGTGTAACCTGATTTGCTTAGAAATACGGTCTGACAATGGCCATTAATAGATTCTTAATTCCAGATATTTTTAATTGAATTCAAATGCCACCAGCTGCTGTGGTGGGATTCAAACCCAGTGCCCAAAACATTAGCTGAGTTTCTAGCAATAATACCACTAGGCCATTGCTTCTCTGTTTTACTCTGGAATACAAACAGTATTACTATTAATTTCAAACAGTATTACTATTAATTTCAACTGTTTCCTGTTCACCTTAAGCTGACACTTGCTTGTAACATTGCTTGCTGTATTTTTAATATACCTTGCAGTTCTTTCCTTGCTGCCAGGATTTGAGAAGCTGAGTTACAGAGAGAGATTGAATAAGTTAGGACTTTATTCCTGGAGCATAGAAGAATGAGGGGAGATTTGATAGAGGTGTATAAGCTTTTGATGGGTATAGATAGAGTGAATACAAGCAGGCTTTTTCCACTGAGGCTAGGGGAGAAAAAAAAACAGAGGGCTTAGGTTAAGGGTGAAAGGAGAAAAGTTTAAAGGGAATATTAGGGACTTCTTAGAGAGTGGTGGAAGTGTGGAATGAGCTGCCAGATAAAGCGCTAAATGCAAGGTCACTTTTAACGTTTAAGAAAAACTTGGACGGGTACCTGGATGAGAGGTATGTGGAGGAATATGGTGCAAGTGCAGGTCAGTGGCACTAGGCAAAAAATGGTTCGCCACAGACAAGAAGGCCAAAAGGCCTATTTCTGAGCTGTAAATTTTCTATAGTTTCTATGGTTTCTTGTGTACTTCCACTGCTATAAATATACTGGTTTGTCTTTTAATTTAATTGGTTCCTCAGCTTCTTCCTATTCTCTTTAAGTAATTTAGTTCCCACAACAGCTATCTTGCCTTTCCTTGCACTAGTTATCATTTTCTCGATGTATCAGGTACTGACGTGGAAAATATGTTCCGGGTGGCCTTCCTCCTTGTGCTTTGTGTGCAGTTGAGTTCGTTGGTCTCCAAACATTGCAATTTGTTTGTTGATGGACTACGTAGAGGCAAGAAAATATTAGATTAGAGAGGCATCTGTGTCGACACAGACATGGTGGGCCGATTCCTGTGCTGTACTGTTCTTTGTTCTTTGACCCTTTTTACAAGAATGCTTTTGATTATTTTGGGGAGTGACTGAGGCCCACAATCTGCATGTGAGACACTACATGAGTGTTACAAGGCAGGGGTTAATTCCCTTTACCTTGCTTCATAATCTGGTAACTATTCTCCCTTAACATTTAGAGGTTCATTAACATAAAGACCTGACACTTGCTTTAAGAGAATAATTGACAAATTATTTTATCTTTAACCAAACTTGAATTTTAATTAAAGCAGTAACGTTTTAATTAAAGGAAAGTTCGACTGAAATGCTGTTCAAATAAACACAACATTCATTACTAAAACAGTAATGTCAGAATTTTAGTCACTCTCAAAAGAAAATATGCAAACAGGTCTGATAGCATTTGGAAGTTTTAGAGTTCTTCTGTAGTTGTCCGCTGTCTGTAAACACTGTCTCATTTGATACTTTTCACTGATTAGAGAGTGATTTATCTTAACACCTATCCAAAGCTGGCAGAGTTAAGAATCTACTGCTGCAGATGATATAGCTGTCCTTAACTATCATTAAATTTTTATTACAATCTAATCAAGTCAAATTAAAGCAATTCAGAATCCCAACAAGTTGGGACATTCCCAATCCAAGCTGACAAGACAGGGTTCTCACCACCTGTCTTGGGCTTGATCTACATGATCCAAGCTGATTGGAGTCGGTGTAGCTCTTCCTCCAAGGCTTGATCTTATTTGCATCTTAGCCAAAAGGCCGAGATGCCGCTTTAAAAAATTGCTTCAAATGAAGCTGAAACGTAACCTAATGACTTCAAACAAGTGCAGTATGTCGATACGACACTTGATCTTAGCCAAAAGGCTGAGAAGGTGTTTTAGGTGACTGGGCCCTGCCTCTGGTTGAACTCTTGGCTTAACTTCTGGTGGAACTGAACAGAAGGCTGTTGAGTTTCTCTTTTATATTCCTGATGACCAAGGCATTGTCTACATCCAGGATTGGTTTGATGCTGACAACAACACCAAATTCAAATGTGATAGGATCCTTTAGCTGAGTGTTTTTTTTTAAATGCACAGGCTGTGAGCTGAGTGTCTTCTTTAAATTCATTGGCTAACAAGATGGAAAGACATGGAGAACCCGTTACCAAAAGAATCCTGTTGTTTGGTCCTTGAAACAAACTTAGAATCTGTGTGTATTTTGCATTTTAAACATCTCAGCTTTGAATTAAATCAGTTTTTAAAGGGACCACGGACTGCTGTTTCTCTCCTAATATTTTACATTCTTTACATCTTTATAAACGCAACTTCACAAAAATGAGTTTAGATCAAAACCAGTATCTCACTCGAGGAACGTATGGAAAAAGCGGTTTTAAGACTGCACCAAAATCAGTGGTGAAATTCTAAACCTGCAGCATCATGTAACACCATGTTCATAAACCACTTAATTTCTCTGTATTATTCCAGCTAAGCCTCCTCATTGACTGTAAGGTTATTAATTCAGAAAGAATATGCGATTAATTACTTGAAAGTTGTCTGTTCTTTCTGTCCATTTCCAATAGAATGTAAAAAATAAGTGTAAAAAATTTGCTTTCTTTTCCAGAAGTGATAGTGGTTACAACAAGAGAAGTACAAAAACAGCTACCACAAATGGACTTAAAAATGAAATTGGATACAGTGTGTATTTCTGAGGACGCTGACATGGGAACTGCAGACTCCTTACGACAGATTCATGAAAAAATTAAGGTATTATTATTCTGAGGTAAAAACCTTGTTAAGGACCAGCCGGTTACTGTCATGTTTTTAAAAGAGTGGGGGAGAATGCTTGCTTATGTCCTTTTAAAAATAATACTAATTTATTTCTTGTATATTATGTTTAATTTTTCTCTTTGAGTATATTTGTCTCTGCCTTGTTGGCTGTGTTTTTGTAATAAGCTTCGCTTTCTGTAGTTTTTTTTATTCATTCATGGGACATGGGCATTGCTGCCTGGCCAGCATTTATTGCCCGTCCCTACTTGCCCTTGAAGGGCAGTTCAGAATCAATCACATTGCTGTGACCCTGGAGTCACACATAGGTCAGACCAGGTAAAGATGGCAGATTTCCTTCCCTAAAGGACATTCTGACAATTGTCAGAGGTTTCTTGATCACCAGTACATCCTCAATTCCAGATTTTTTTTTTGTGAACTAAAATTTCACCAGCTCCCATGGCTGAATTAGGACTTGGTCCCCACAGCTTTAGCTGAGCTTCTGGATTTAAGAATCTAGTGATAATTTCACTAAGTCAACACCCAATTTTGCAGTTTTTTTAATATTTTCCCAGTTTTTCAGATCACATACTTTTCTGCATTCCCTATCAATTTATATGACCATCACTGTATCTTCTTATTTTGCTGACCTCTGTTTGTAACTTCCTAACTTCTCCCAGATTTTCTTTCAATCCGTCCTGCTACTTAAGTGGAGCTAAATTGTTGTTTCAAAAAACTTCTCGGCATTTCTTGTGCCGACGTGTCATTATTTTTTTCACCCAATCTGTGTGCAGATTTCAGTCTTCTGCTTCCCAGTCTCCAGCTGAAGTAAATTAGTAAAATGGGGATTATTTTTATTGCAGCAAGATTCTTGTACTTGTGCATTTTGGGGCTGTTGTTCATCCCGTGGTTGGAAAAATGTTTTGGCTGATCCCACAAATATTCTTATTGCTTCTCATATCCCTCTAGAAAGTCTGCAAAAAAAAAACCTGACAAACTGTCTGTACATTTGTTCACTCTCTTGCTTTGATTCACTTTGTGTGGTTTCTTTACTTTTCCTTCTTCCAGCTTTCTTGCTCCTCACACTTAATTTTTTTTCACTTTTTTCTGCTCCCTTTTAAGCTTCTCTTCTGTTTGTCATCTCTGTGCCGCCTTAATCCATTTCAGCTTCCATTTTCATTTTCTCCCTCACAAACAAGTTATTGGGGCAGCACAGTAGCACTGCTGCTTCATAGCGGTAGGGACCCGGGATCAACTTCGGGCTTGGATCATTGTCTGTGTGGAGTTTGCACGTTCTTCCTGTGTCTGCATGGGTTTCCTCTGGGTGCTCAGATTTTCTCCCACATTCTGAAAAACGTACTGGTTAGGTGCATTGACCCGAACAGGGGAATTTTGCAGTAACTTCATTGTAGTGTTAATATGTGCCTGACTTTGAATAATAAATAAACTTTTACTTCAACTTTTATTGATCAGTGAAGCTGAAGAGCACAAGCAACCACCAAAGAGTAATTGTTTAAATTGGGGATGAGCTTATTCACATTTTATTTGTTTGCATTACACTTCATTTGGGTTACCATTTTGGGGACTAACTTTGGCAGTTCAGAGTGTAGAAGGATGTGCTAGAATACAGGTGGAGTATGTATAAAAAGAGAGAGCAGACCAATTTTGGAGACTTTTTATTCTGGTCTCTCTTCTTTTACATTTTTTTGGGTCCAGAATGAAATAGGTGAGAAATGTTATGGAAGCTGCATTTCAGCAGATTGTGTTTTTATTGATTTGTAAGTGGGTCAAATTTTGCAAAAATTGTAATTGAGATCATAGATTTGTATAACATGATTGGGCAATTAGTTGATAAGTATATGGAAGAGAAGGGAATGGTTTAGTTTGGAGGGTCATTGCTTTTTGTATTGGTCGGCGCAACATCGAAGGCTGAAGGGCCTGTTCTGTGCTGTAATGTTCTATGTTCTAATAAAAGTGGAAAATAATAATATCCTTCACCACCTACAAAGGGCAAATGGTGTTAACCATTTTCCATTAATTTAGGAGTTAAGTACACAAGCACCAATTAAAATTATTAACTTTGCTGATTGTTTTGGGTAGTTCAGTTTCAATCAGCTATTTGTACCTCATTAAGTGTCTTTAATACAAAAGGAAAATACTGTGCTTGCTGGATAACTGATATAAAAACATGAAATGCTAGAAATACTCAGGTCTGGCAACATCTGTGGAAAGAAGCAGAGACAATGCCTGATTTTACTAAAACTTCAATCCCGTTTTCAGGCATGAAATCGTGGTAAATTTGAGTGTCGGGCCTGTAATGGAATCTGCACCCAAAACTGAGCAGATCACGCCTTTACCAACATCCAATTTGGGTGCAGATCCGGTCCATGCCCCAGTCAGGCAGCCCAGCGATTTAAGCGCATTAGCATGCATTTAAGTTGACATAATGAACCTCACACCCAACTCTATCGCCAAATACTACGTTATCGTCTTCGGATCCGTTCTGGATCCACGCTGCTTTCAACCTGCAGAATAAAACTCGGAAGCGGATTTCTGTTTTGCAGAGGAACCTCCAAAGCCCATCCTCCTCGAACACCAGTTGCAGCCTCCCCGCTAACCACCCCTGCAGACTTGCCCCCCTGCAATCCGACCTACCACCCACCGGCTGTCTCTGTTTTTGTCTTTGGCATCTGGGAGTGCTGTTGCAGATTTTTTCCAAACTGTGCATGCACAGTTCAGAGCTCCAATCGTTCCAGCAGCACTAAGCCTCGCCCACAATACAGACCGGACTGAAGCCAGCAAAAAGCATACGGGGGCACTGGAACGGGGATTCCGGGCTCGGATCTGTTTTATGTCCGGATCTGACCCTTAGCCTCTAATTTATAAAATCAGGCCCCATGTTTCATCTGAATTCTTTATTTTATTGACGTGCCTGTGTGTAAATGATGACTTTTTGCAATTGTCAGCGTCTACTAGGTGGACTGGGGCGCCAATCCTGACATGATTATATGACATGTTGTATTTGTCTAATTTGGTGGTCTTTCCTGCTTTCACATTGGCTTTACCTTTCAGAAAGGGACAACTTTTTTAGTGATCCCTTCCACTGCGTATTACAAATTGCTAGAACACAAATACACCCACTATAAACAGTGAGGACTGTGGCCACGATATTCCCGTTGTGACCCGCAACTTTTCTGTCGGGTCGCGTTGGGAGATGCACGTCTGCGGCCCTGAACAGGGATTTGAGCATACGCATGCTTTCCTGGTGCATTTCCCATAATGGTGAATTTTTGTCAGTCGGACCACAGTGGAAACCAGCAGGAAGGCAAGTAAATCATATAAATCATTATTGCATGTATTTTAAATATGTATGTTTATTGATTATCAAGCCTGAAAGGCTTCGATTGAATCTCCCACCTGGCCAGGAGTATTTTATTCTAGTGGGGTTCAGACCAGCTACTGTGAGTGATTGGTGGAGGCGGCGGGTCCTGCTGCCAGTCTGTTGACAGAATGAAAGGAGGGCAGCAATTGGAGCAGGTTACTGGAGAGGTGGAGTGGTGTCTGACCTCAGGGAGGGATGGGGGGATATTTGCTAGGATGAGGGAGTGGCGTGGATTGCCACTGCTGGGGTGGGTGGGGCCTGGATATCAGGTCGCTACGGACGTTGGTAGGAGGGGTCAAGGTTGGCTTGAGAATTGCTGTGGGGGCTGCGATTGGGCCGCCGGAGGGAGGTGGGATGGCTGGAGAGGCAGCACTACGGGGGTTCTGGGCTGCAAACAGGAGGTTGACAGTTCGGGGCCACTGTGCATGTGCAGAGCGCCAGAACTGTCAGACTTTGATGCAAAAAGGCTGTGCTTCCCTATGTTTTTAATGAGATTCACTACTGGAATTTCTGCAGTGCACAGAATATGGAGATTCAGGTGAAAAGCTGAACTGACAGAACAATCGATATTTAGAATTTTCCATCAATTCACCACTTTTGGGAGAATCACAATCAGTGTTACAAAGTTGTTACATGGGGTTTTATCCAATAGGAAAAAAAAAGATACTCAATACTTATGAGTGATTTGATAACTATGACATTAATCGTCTTGATGTGTAAGACAAACTCAGTCAATTATAATCAAAATATCTGTTTGTATTGGCTTGTACATGTGTAAGCAGAGCATTAAACTATCACTTCATCCTGGCCCTCCTGTGTACAAGTTAACATAGAACATTACAGCATAAACAGGCCCTTCAGCCCATAAATTGTGCCGGTCATATCAGTACCTCCCAGGCCACAGAACTATCTGTAACTCCCAATCCCATTAAATCCCATGTACTCATCCAGAAGTCTCTTAAAAGACCCCAGCGAGTTTGCCTCTACCACCACTGAGGGCAACCAATTCCATTCACTCACCACCTTCTGGATGAAAAACTTACCTCTAACATCTCCTCTGTATTTGCCTCCCAGCACCTTAAACCTATGTCCTCTCGTAGCAAACGTTTCAGTCCTGGGAAATAGCCTCTGAGAATCCACTCTATCTATTCCTCTCAACATCTTATAAATCTCTATCAGGTCGCCTCTCAACCTTCGTCTCTCCAGGAAGAGACCTAGCTCTTTCAACCTGTCTTCATAAGGCATGCCTCCCAATCCAGGCAAAATCTCCTCTGCGCCCTCTCAACAGCTTCCACATCCTTCCTATAGTGAGGCAACCAGAACTGCACACAGTACTTCAAGTGGGGTCTGACAAGGGTCTTATAAAGTTGCAGCATTACCTCCTGACTCCTAAACTCAATCCCTCGATTAATGAAGGCCAGTGCACCATATGCCTTCTTGACCACATCCTCCACTTGCGGGGCAGATTTAAGAGTCCTATGAAACCGGACCCCAAGATCCTTCTGCTCCTCAACACTGCCAAGACTCCTACCCTTGATATTATACTCCTTCATCCCATTGATCCTGCCAAAATGGAACACTACACATTTATCTGCGTTGAAGTCCATCTGCCACTTCTCCGCCCAATCTTGCATCCTATCTATGTCTCACTGCAACTTCAGATATCCCTCCAGACTATCCACTGCACCACCAACCTTCGTATTGTCGGCAAACTTACTAACCCATCCCTCCACTTCCTCATCCAGGTCATTTATGAAAATGACAAACATCAAGAGTCCTAGAACAGATCCCTGGGGCACTGCACTGGTGACTGATCTCCATGCAGAAGAAGACCCATCCACAACTACTCTCTGCCTTCTGCAGGCAAGACCAAAGCCCCTTGGATTCCATGCCGTCTCACCTTCTCAAGAAGTCTTGCCTGGGGGACCTTATCAAAAGTTGTGCAATGAAAGATGCTCTTGTTCCATCCCCAATGCTAAAACCTATTTATTTAAATCCATTTAAATTCTTGATGAGCAAATATTTCCGTTAAGTATATAGAATCTGAACATCAGAAACCTTGATGATATCTGCATCCTGTGTAGTCACTCCTGTTTAGTGGAATAATTTTTGCTATTTATTTTTGTTTATGGAGAAGTTGCATTTTTGTCTTGTTTGTATCCCACATTCCACATTGTTAGCATTCTGTGTAATACGTTGAATGATTTGTTTTAACAGTCTGCTAAATTGCAATGACTACAAGTAATAACAGAATACAACAGTCTTGCACTTAATAATGAAGAAGTGGAATGGTACTCTGAACTCAATTCCATATTTCTCTATGAATTCCTTATAGCTAACTGTAAAAGTTTGTCATGTAACAATGCGTGAATTGAGGAGCTGAATGGAGGCTACATTCAAGGAAAACTTGAGGGAGCTTCTTCTGCATCTCTTAGTCATTGTTTATGGAGGGGCACTTTTTCAGGGCAAGTTAATCATGGTAATAATATGGAGAGGTGATGGCCCAGTGGTATTTTCATAAGACTGTTAATGCCTCAATTCAGCTAATATTCTGAGGACCCGGTTTGAAACCCAGGATGGCAGATGGTGGAATGTGAATTCAATTTTTTTTTAAATCTGGAATTAAGAATCTACTGATGACCGTGAAACAATTGTCAATTGTTGGGAAAATCCATCTGGTTCACTAATATCCTTTAGGAAAGGAAGTCTGCCGTCTTTACCTGATTTGGCCTACATGTGACTCCAGACCACAGCAGTGTGTGGTTGACTTTCAATTGCCCTCTGAAATAGCTTAGCAAGCTTCTCAGTTCAAAGGCAACTGGGGATGGGCAATAAATGCTAACCAACCAGTGACACTCATGTCCCATGAATGAATACAAAAAATGGTGCGGGCTGAGGGTAGTCTTTTCAAATCTAATCTTTAATGTACTACAGTTTTAACTTTATTGAAATATCAATAGCATGGCTCACCCATTGATTTCTTCATCCTCATGATCAAGATTATCCTTGCAGTTGGCTTATCTGCTCCTGTCCTGTCCAATGGCCATTGGTGTATTCTAGTGCAGTATCCCATAGTTTTGTAGTTTTTTTGTCTATCTTTTCCACCACCCTTTCACACTCACCGTGTTTGAGGCCAGAACATTCAATGTCAGCTGAATGCAACATTTTCCTTCTTTTTCAACTTGATCACCATTACCTTCTTAAAAATCTTACCTTCAACCCATTTGTCCTCTTCAACTACTGTAGATGGTATCTCATTCCTGACATGTTATTTTCCAGCTGCATTCTCAACCTTACCTATACAAATTCCTTTTTTCTCAGCCTTTGCTCTTCTCATAGCACAGTGTCATCAATTACACTTCTATAACAGGTTTTGTAGTTTATTGTCCATCCTTGATTTCTACAAAGCATCTCCTCCATTGTCCAGCTAAAAACCCACAGCTCTATCTTTCCCCAGAGCAATTTTGACTGCCTGTGTCTTGTCAAGTTACTTGTCTGGCATTCAATTTTGGGTATGTCTTTGGGAATATGAAATTATAGTCTTCATTCTTGACTACAAACTGCTGGATTGTCACACGTTACATCTCCTCCAAGCTAATTTCTCACACCAAACTGGACTATTGTAACCTTGGTATAGTATTTAACCTATAGTACCCCCTCTGTCCCCACATTAGTCCTCACCACTTCTAAACTGAACTGATGCTCTTCTTGCCAATCTTCTGAAAGCCAGTGTCTCTGAATCTGTTTCAGATTCTTCCTTGCTTATTGCCTCTGCTCTCACTGACATCTTGTGTCACAACATGAGGAAACTTTATAAATACTTCTTGTTATCTTTACAACCTCAATGGTTTTAACCGACTCCACCTCCACAGTCACCCTTCGGTACATGTCCAAAACATTCAGTTTCTCTGCCTGTAGCCTTTTATACAACTTCTCTTAGTCCCACCATCAGGAATAGAGCCTGGGTCCTTCTTTCCAGAACTTTTGCCCAAATCCCTTTGCCTCCTTCTTCCTCCTGTTGCATCTTGCTCAACAGAACCAATATTCTTGTCTCTAGAATCTCACAAAACCTCGCAAACTTCAGCATGAGCCTTTTGGGAACTTTGCTAATACTGCAAAAGTCTCCAAATCCAATTTTGCTTTGTCAGTCTAAATAAGTGGGAGAGCTTGTCAATAATAGATTAAAGTTCTGTGGCTTTGTATCATTTCTAATAAAGCAACGTATCCTTTGATTTAAGGTGAACAATCCCATAGGAAATCTTCTGATAATCTAAGTTAACAATTACAATCATATTTCATTCATTTATATAAAATTCCTGAGTTAGGTTCTTAATTAATCACTGAATGTAATTAGGGCTTTGAATTATTATTCAAAATAATCATTATTGTGTAAAGATTTAAATATAAATGTACTCTGTTGAAGATTAAAGTTTTAGAAGACAACAGGAGCTGAATAACTCAATCTGAATCATTCTAGAAATGAGAAATATACCTGTAATTTAATCTCTTTGAAAACTTGTAAACAATTGTATTGGAACTTTGGACATCTGTAAATGTGGCCAGTCACTATTGTAAAGAATAGAATGAATTAAGAAAGAAAATACAGGAGGACAGTGGTGAAGAAGGCATTTGGCATGCTTGGTTTCATTGGTCAGAACATTGAAAACAGGAGTTGGGACATCTTGTTGAAGTTGTAGAAGACATTGGTAAGGCCATACTTGGAAAACTTTGTACAGTTCTGGTCACCCTGTTATAGAAAGGATATTATTAAACCAGATGCTACCAGGACTTGAATGGTTTGAGTTATAAGGACAGGCTGGTTAGACTGGAACGTTTTTCTCTGGAACATAGGAGGCTTAGGGATGATTGTATAGAGCTGTATAATATAATGAGGGGCATTGATCAGCTATATAGTCGGTATCTTTTCCTAAAGGAAAGGGAGTCAAACAATAAGGCATAGATTTAAGGGGAGAGATACAAAAGGGTCCGGAAGGATATTTTTTTCACATACATGGTGGTGAGTGTCTGCAACAAGCTGCCAGAGATGGTAGTAGTAGAGGTGGCTACAATTTTGTCTTTAAAAAAGATATAGAGGGATATGGGCCAAGCACGGCAATTGGGACTAGCTTAGTGGTTTAAAAAGAAGGGTGGCATGAACAAGTTGGGCTAAGGGACCTGATTCCATGCTGTAAATCTTTGACCCTACTCAGCAGATCAGACAATATCTGTGAAGAGAGAAACAAGTTTATTTATTAGTCATAGGTCAATTTACTTTAACACTGCAATGAAGTTACTGTGAAAATCCCCTTGTTGCCATACTTTGGCACCTGTTTGCATGCACTGAGGGAGAATTTAGCATGGCCAATGCACTTAATCAGCACATCTTTCAGACTGTGGGAGAAAACCGGAACAATCGGAGGAAACCCATGCAGACGTGGGAAGAACATGCAAATTCCATACAGATGGTGACCCAAGCTGGGAAATTGAAATTGGGTCCCTGGCGCTATGAGGCAGCAGTGCAAACCACTCTGCCGCAAGTCAATAATCTTTAAGCAGAATCAAAAGTGTTAGAAACATTCTTTGAGTCATTAAATTTTCTCATTTTATTCAGCATCTTAAAACTTCACCCAGCATAATTTCTGTAGCTGTGTGAAAATCCTTTTTTTTTAAAGTATTGAATGAAAATGTTATGGGCAAGGTTTTCTGATTTTTTTTGATAATATGAAATATCAGTACAATGCACAGAAGTAGTTAGTTAGTACATTGTAAACTTTAAAATGATCAGTGCCTCTGGGTTTGCAACCAGGCTGAAAGTGATGCTTATCAATGCTAATTTGCTGGACTTCCTAACCTGAAATGACATGTCTCTGACACGGTGGAAAGACAATTGGAAGGAATATATTTTTCTAATCTACAAACAAAACCTATGTCTAAGTTTAACTTAGAAACGATGTGACTGATACCGTGCACTAGCTGACGAGAGAAAGTGATAGTCTGTGGAGAGTCTGTTTTGATTTATTTCTTTCAGTAATTTTTGAGAATTACCGATCTGTTTGGTTTTGGATGGCTGATTCTGTTGCTTCATTTAACTTGGTGAAAACTTTGCCTTCAGCCAGTTAAATTACATAATATTTCACTCTGCTTATAAAGTATAGTTTCAAAAAATTATAATTGCTCATGAAATGTAATTGCTAAGTGGTGCACTGTGATTGGCTTGGACAATGCTGTGAAATCCTTCTTAGTCCCCAAATAAATGAAATGAAATAATTTAAAGCGGATTTCTCTACATTATAATGTTCATTATTTTCCTCTGTTATGCATGAGATTACTTTATTCAATAATGTTAGCTTGTCTTAGTCCCCTAATGTAATCCCAGCAGAGAGAACCTGTTAAGGGCAGCACAGTGGTTCTCTGTCTATGCAGAGCCTGCATGTTTTCCCTGTGTCTGCAAGGGTTTCCCTCCACAGCCTTCATATGCTATGTAGGTGCATTGGCCATGCTAAATTCTCTCTCCATGCACCCGAATAGGTGCTGCATACTGTCAGTAGTGCGGCAACTAGGGGATTTTCACAGTAACTTTATTGCAATGCTAACGTAAGCCTAGTTGTGACACTAATGAATAAAACTTAAGAAAACTTTAGGCTCTAGAGATAGCTGCCAATCTGAATTTGCTTCCTAAAAGAATAATTCGCATGAGTAGTGCAGGGTCATCCTATGTCTCTTGCAAAGCAGTGACATAATGCAGTATGTGCTACATCAGAAGCTTAAAACTCCAAGCTGTGGTGCATATTTTGGTGATCCAATATATAAAGTAAATATAGCCTGCTCTGGCAGTATGTTGTAGGATCAATTTCAAAATTCGGACTGAGTGCATAAACCAGATGACACCGACTGATGTTTGACCTTTTTATGAAATAAATGATTTTTTCAGTACATAACTTGTACTTATTATAGAATCGTACACTGCAGAAGAGGACATTCGGCCCATTCATCTGCACCACCACGTGAGAAGTACCTGACCTATCTAATCCCATTTACCAGCAATTGGCTTTTAGTCTTGAATGTTAGCATGTGTCAAGTGCTCATCTAGGTTCTTTATAAAGTATCACCCTCCCAGGCAGTGCATTCCAGACTGTTTTTTACCCTTTGGTTAAAACAAACTTTTCCTCTCAACCCCTTAAACTTCCTGCCCTTCACTTTGAACCGATATCCCCTTGTGACTGATCCTTCAACTAAGAACAACTGCTCCTTAACCACTCTGTCCATACCCTTCATAATCTTGTACAGCTCGATCAAATCAGGCCTCTCACTCTTCCCTGCTTTGATGTAAACAGTCCAACTTATCTTCATTAATCACTTTTTATTCTTTTCAACATTAATTTTGTGACATGCGGACTTAAATCTTTTGGTCTCCAAGTCATTGGGTACTGGATGTACGATCAAAGATGTGTGTCAGGACTCTGCAGAAGTCCTAAGATGTTGACCTACATGAAAATTACCAGAAAGTTTAAACTATACCTTTTCTCCAACTTTGAGCTAGAGTTGGAAACTTTAGACAGTTTCCATTTACTTACCTGAAGCGTTACCCAGGAAATGTTAGAAGAAAAAACCTAGTCGAATTCTTGAGTAACTCCACAACTGAAGCACCAATCACTCATGCTGATCCTTTCCCTCTTCTGCTCCCACCTACCAGTCCATCCACTAATATTCAAACTAGACATTTAAACTTGTTATATGACAGGTAATTTGTTGCCTCGAGATACATACTGGGTATTAGACTGTAGAACTGATTTTTTTTGCATGTTACCAAAGGCTAAATATTTTTTACTGCACCTCAGCAGATTGGCATGATCTTTTTTCCCTTTTGAAGCTTATTGAGAATCTACCCTTGTTCTTCAGATGAAGGTCCGTCAGTTATTCACAAGATGGATTGTTAATCATTAAGGTACATTTTGGTTATGTTACCCTAATTAACGCCTGAAGCAGAATTTACAATCAGCCCGTTGCTATAGTGTGCACAGCCTACATCAAGCATCAGTATATTGTAGGATTAAACTCAGCGCATGGACTTGAGTGCACAAACCAGGATGGCACTGCCGTGTATATTGAGGAAGTGTTTCATCATCCTTGTTTTTTGGGTAAGATTTTAATATGTCAAGGTGACGTAAAAGATTTGATTTCATGACCTAAGGAAGAGTGGGCCATTATGTGCATCTTAATCAGCATAATCAACAAAGAATACTTCGTTATTTTATCTCATTCCCCCTTTTTGAGACCTGGATTGTGCAAATTTGTTGCTGGGTTTGTCTGCAGAAAAAAAACACGTGGAATTTAATGACCTGCAAAGCACAACAGCACAACCTGATTTCAATGGCACTATGTGACCTAATTTCTTTTCTGTTTTTTTTTTCTGTTTTTGTCTGTACCTCTTTTCTATTCTGGGAGGACCATATTCAAAATCTGCATGCTGTATTGAAAATTGAAGCATAGAAACTAAAGCAGGAGTAGGCCATTCAGCGCTTTGAGCTTGCTCTGCCATTCATTTTGATCATGGGTGATCTCAAATTTAATATCCTGATTTCTCCAACTATAGCCCTTAGAGTTGTAGTTGATTTCTTGTTTTGGCCTCAACTACATTCTGTAGTAGTGAATTCCACACATTCACCACCCTCAAGGTGAAGAAATTTCTCCTCACCTCAATTTATCCTTAAACTATGACTCCTAGTTCTGGATTCGCCTACCATGGGAACATTATTTCTGAATCTGTCCTGTCTAATCATTTTAAAATTTTTTAAGTTTCTGAAATCCCTTGTCATTTTTCTGAACTCCAGTGAATATATTCCTAACCAACTTAAGTCTGTCATATGAGGAGAGACTGCCATCCCATGAATCAGCCTGAAAAACCATCATTGTACTCGTTGTTTATCAAGGACATCCTTCCTCAGACAAAGGCACCAAAACCAAAAGAGACCAGAACACTGCACTTGCCTGAGGAAGACACGGGAGTGTTGAAAGCTCGCTTTTTTACTATCAAATAAATCGGTTGGATTAATAATTGGTGTTGCTAAATTCTTACTGAGTTCTTACCACCCGAATCCAACGCCGGCATCTTTACATCATGACCAAAACTTTACACAGTACTCCAGGTGTGACCTTATCAATACCCTATACAATTACAGCAAAACATCTCTATCCCTATGCTTAAATCCTCTTGCTATCAAGGCCAATATACTGTTTGCCATCTTTACTGTCTGATGTACTGTGAGCTTACTTTCAGCGACTGATGCATGAGGACAGCAAGGATTTGATTTGATTTATTATTGTCACGTATATTGGTGAAAAGTATTGTTTCGTGTATGCTATACAGGAAAGCATACCGTACATACATAGGAGAGAGTACAAAATGTAATGTTACAATCATAGCTAGGGTGTAGAGAAAGGTCAACTTAATGCAAGGTAAATCCATTCAAAAATCTGGTGGCAGCAAGGAAGAAGCTGTTCTTGAGCAATTTGATTCATATTCTCAGACTTTTGTATCTATTTCCCAATGGAAGAAGGTGGAAGAGAGTATATCCAGAGTGCAAGGGATCCTTGATTATGCTAGCTGCTTTTCCAAGGCAGTAGGAAATGTAAATAGTATCAGTGGATGGGAGGCTGGTTCGAATATTGGACTGGGCTTTGTTCATGACCCTTTGTAGTTTATTGCGGTCTTGGACAGAACAGGAGCCATTCTAAGCTGTGATATACCAGAAAGAATGCTTTCTGTGATGCAGCTGTAAAAAGTGGTGAGAGTCAAAGCAGAAATGCCAAATTTCCTCAGTCTCCTGAAAAAGTAGAGTCATTGTGGACTTTCTTAACTATTGCATAGGGACTGAGGGACCAGGACATGTTGTTGATGATCTGGACACCTAAAAATTTGAAGCTCTCAACCATTTCTACTTTATCCTTATTGATGTAGACAGGGACATATCCTCCTATGCTTCCTGAAGCCAATAACTATTTCCTTTGTTTTGTTGACATTGAGGGAAAGTTTATTGTGATCACCAGTTCACTGGATTCACTTTTTCAACATACAATTTGCCTTCTTTACTGCCTGTTATACCTGCACGTTTACTTTCAGCAACTGATGAACGGGGACTCCAAGATATCAAGGTAGATACCTTGAGTATCTACCTCTCTCAACTTATACTCATTCAAGTAGTAATCTGCCTTCGTATTATTGCTACCAAAGTAGATAGCCTCACATTTATCCACATTATACTGCAACTGCCCAGCATATGCCCACATACAGCCTGTCCAAATCACACTGAAGCATCTCTGCATTCTCCTCACAGCTCACCCTCCCACCCAAATTTGCAGATAGTATATTCGGTTCACTCTTTCAAGTCACTAATATATAATGTGAACAGTTGGGGTCCTATCACAGATTCCTATGGAACCTTACTAGTCACTGACTGCCAACTCTTTGCTCCGATTTGCTAACTAGCTTTCTATCCATCTCAAGGCGTTGCCTTCAATCTCACGTGCTTTAACTCTACGTTGTAGTCTGTTATGTGAGACCTCATTGAAAGCTTTCTGAAAGTCTAAATAAATCACATCCACTGGTTCTACTCGGTCCACTCTGCTAGTTACATCCTCAAAGAATTCCAATAGATTTATCAAGCATAATTTCCCTTTTGTATCGAATTGAGTTACACAAGAAATTGAAAAGCTGTTTTTCTTTTCACAGACAGATGTTTTGGTGGTCAGTTGTGACCTCGTCACTGAAGCAGCCCTGCATGAAGTGATAGACCTGTTCCGTGCACATGATGCCACAATATCAATGCTGATGCGCAAAGCGCATGATTTTACTGAACCTGTGCCTGGTCAGAAAGGAAAGAGTAAAGAAGGTAAAGTTATCTCAGGAGGAGAAAAAAAACATAAGCAATTGATTCTTTAACAATATCAGCAGATAGTCTGACAGAAGACAACAAATTCCTTGTGGAAATTTCTTCAGTGCTGCACTGAATTTTTGTCTTAATTACTACCTGGTGCAAAAAAATGTTTGTTGAAATCAATGGAGATTTGTACAATGGGTCATCCATCTGTTATTACCAGACTTGCATCGAGTTGGCAAGTAGGAAATCTATCTCCACTCTTTTAGTCAAAGAAGAAATTAAAAACAAATTTTCATCTGTTTGCTTTCATTGAGTTAAAGGGTGCATTTGCGAGCCAGTCATCCACTTATGGAATTTAGTGCAAGGCCCAATTAATTTTCATTGTAGCACCTTATTAGAATAATTTAAGCTGCCAGAACTGAATGAACACTGCTAAATAGCTTACAGATCAATTGCATCAAATGTGCATCTTGTGTCTCCTCTGTAGAGCTGCATCAGAGAGATGGTGGAGCCGGTGGCAGGGGGAAAGGGGTTTGAGTTGAAAAGAGTGACAAACCAGAATCAGGTGGGATGCAGCTAGTTGAAAACAAAGGGACTAACAACAGTTGGGAATATGGCCCAGTAAAAATCACCCCAACAGAGGCTTTTGCTTGCTGTTTCTGGAACAGCATGCATCAGTCCTGTTTAAGAACAGCTTGTTTGGCTGAGAGTGGAATGCCAAAATTGCACCAGAGTCCTGCAAGAGGTATAGAATCCTTATTTCAAATCATGAGTAGCTCCTACCTGTTTCAGTTGGAACAGAGATTTTACTGTGTGCTGTTGAGAATCCACATCATTTGGGTTTGTTATCTAGAAAGCCATGAGGTTGCTAAAACAAATTAAAACGCAATGTTTGCCTGAAACTCTGACTTTACCAGCAGTTGGAATTCTCAATCCTGCTCCAATGAGTGGAGTTTTAGCTGATCAGTACTTCTCCATTCTCACTGGCTGCGTTGGCAGGTGAATGAGATTGAAGAATCCCACCAACATATTAATATCAAAATTACCATCTGTTTCAGCGTATTTAATTAAAACATGTTGTCACTATTATTTTATTAAGTATTGTTGATTATCTTAAACTGGTAGTTTTTAATGCACTCAAGGTTGTTTAGCAAGTGCTGCCCAATTGTAGAATCCCATTTAATAATGTACATTTTCTTTTGGGCTTTGCAATTTTGTTAAGTATTGAGGCTAAATAGAGGTAGAAAGATTCTTTTCTCTTAGAAAGGAAACCAGAACTAGAGGGCACAGCCTCAAAATAAGGGGGCAGGGGGAGCAGTTTAGAACAGTGTTGAGGAGGAACTTCTTCACTCAGAGGATGGTGAATCTCTGGCAATCTCTGCCCTTTGAAGTAGTGGAGGCTACCTCGTTGAATATATTTAAGTCACAGGTAGATAGATTTCTGATAGATAAGGGAATTAAGGGTTATGGGGAGCAGGCGGGAAAGTGGAACTGATCCATTTCAGATCAGCCATGATCTTATTGAATGGCAGGGCAGGCTCGAAGAGCTAGATGGCCTACTCCTGCTCCTATTTCTTATGTTCTTATGTTCTAAGTATGGAAATGTTATATTCATTGCAAGTTGTGGAAAATCATGTAGCAATACAATTACAGTTGTTGTCCTTGGTGTGAACTGTATCAGAGAAGAACTTTTTAACAGTAGTTGAAACAATGGTTAAGACTGGTGTGAAATGCTAGTGGTTGTGAGTCTCTCACTTTGAGCTGATGTCTTAAGAATAACATGGAACAAAGTTGTCACTGGGCTTGTTTTGCATACTGCAATCAATTCACTGAAAAATTATACCTAAGCCAGTATTTTAAATATAATGTGTGTGTGTTTAAGGAATTCTGAGTTTAGCTCAGTTGGCTGGACAGTTAGTGATGCAGAGCAACGCCAAAACACACGTTAAATTCCTCTACAGGCAAAGGTTATTCATGAAGGCCTACCTTCTCAATCCTGTCTGAGGTGTGTGACTCTCAAGTATTACCAGTCACAGCCTATGGTCATATGGGACTATGGTAACTTTACCTTAACTCTTAATTTATTCCCTTATTGTTTTCTTATTGGTTGCACCTGCTTGTTAATGAAGCAGTTTTGGAACAATATTGTTAATATTGCTGAAGTGGGAGATTGCCGAAGCTTATTGCCTTGCGCTCATTAGCACAAACACAAGAATGCAAATTGTTAAAGATCACAACACCTTATACTACAGAAGAAAGGAGTGATTGACAAGTTGACTGTGGCTAAAGCTTTGCCATAGACAAAACAATAAGGAACTATAAGCCCCTGTGCTTTTGAGTCATTCAAAAAAGGTGTAATGTTTGAACGTATTCCTTTTGTTTGCAGAGAATGGTTCCCTGCTTTGCTTCTGGCAGGTATAAATGAGTTATGTTGTGACCATTGGTAATTATCTTAAACTAGTAGCTTTTAATGCACTCAAGGTTGTTTAGTATGTGTTGCCAATTATAAAATTCCATTTAATAATATACATTTTGTTTTGGGCTTTGCAAGTTTGGACTGATTTGAGTATAGCCTGTTCTTGACTATTACAAACAGAAGGAACATGTTGTTGATTTGATCAGCTAACTGCTGGGACATAGAGCCAATGTACCTGGCTTCATACAGGCAATGAAATGCATACACTATGTTGTTCATTTGTGCGGTATGCAGAATGTCGCTTCAGATTTACGCTGGCATTCTGCTCTGCAAAATACCACTTGCGTCATCACTGTATGGTAGCAGCACAAAACGGCTTGTTTAACTTGCTATTCATCAGTCATTAATGTAACATTCAGTTTGCATACAAACATTCCGACAAACAGCTGAGAGGTAAATAAGCAGATCATCAATTTGGTGATGTTGGATAAATACTGATTATTAAATAATCTGTCATTAAGAACACAATCTAGTCTTTTGACTATTTTAAACTTTTGTCAGATCACTCTTAAACTTACACTTTTGTAATGTGAGTATACCTAGTTTTTTAAGCCTGTAGGTGTAACAAAGGTTGTTAAAGCTGGGAATCATTCTTGAAGCCCTCATATGAACCATTTCTAGAGTTTCTGTATCACATAGAAGTCTTGATTGACCTGGCTGAAATGACAAGTTTTTAAAGTTTTTTTGGTTCATGTGTACAGCTGAACAAAGGGACTTTGTCGGAGTTGATGACACGTGCAAACGTCTACTTTTCATGGCTAATGAAGCTGACTTGGATGACGAGCTTGTCATTAGGAAATCCTTAATGCAGAAGTGAGTAATTACAGCATGTTTTCTGTTCTCTTTCTTTGTTTCTCCAAATCTAGTACTAATAATTTAAATAAACGTGGACTTAAAGAGCAGTAACAAGTGTGACTTGTCTGGAGACTCTGAAGGAAGAAATGTTTTGGTTTCTTCCATTTGGAAAGTTGTATTTCTACATAAATCTCTTAATGACGACCACCTCCCATTAAGTAACTTACTTCTATGGCTAGTATTCCTATAATACAAAAAAAGTAATTCCTGCATACTTAGCATTTCTTCCTCCGCTCTTCTGCCTCAGTTGTGTGGCTGACAGCAAGAACTCTTTAAAAGACGAACTGATACCTGATGCACACTGTAATTTTGTTATTTAATATCTTCAGGTAAAAAGGTGGGACTACTTGGATTGAATTTCTTTCTGAAGTCCGACTGCCTGTCTCTGGGCAGAGAGACTGCTTTGTGAAACAGGATAGATTTATTGACAGTCCAGTGTTGGGGAAGTTGTCTCAAACCAGTCTTGTTCCCAGAACTAGAACATTGGTGATACACTTTTCTGACATTGCATCGTTAATACCCTCCTCTAACAGGCTAGGTGCATTGTGAATGAAGAAAAGCATTTACAAGTGAGTAGTGTGGATCAGCAATGCCAGTCTGAATATAGCTTTGTTCCCCTAAATCCATGCATGACCATCCATATTTTTACAAGCCCTTTATAAACCAGTTCATTCACAGATTGCAAAGAACAAATTAAAAACTGTCTTAGACCTTTCAGAGGTACATGTTTGCTTTTCCAGGTGGGATAATATTGGCTATATACTTGCCCATATATTATTTTTATTAAAGGCAGTTAGGGAGGTTCCACATCCTGCTCTGCTACAAATATTTACGTTTTAATATATAGAATATAGTTATTTTGTAGTGTCACAAGTAAGCCTATGTTAATATTGCAGTGAAGTTACTGTGAAAATCCCCTAGTTGCCACACATTGGCACCTGTTCGGGTGCGCTGAGGAAAAATTTAGTACGGCCAATGCACCTAACTGGCCTGTGTTTCGGGCTGTGGAAGGAACCAGAGTACTTGGAAGAAACCCACGCAGACACGGAGAGAACGTTCAAACTCTGCACAGACGGTGCCCAAGGTGGAAATCAAACCTGGCTCCCTGTGAGACAGCAGTGCTAACTACTGTGCCACCATTCTACCCATGAATATATTCAAACTTTTTTTAAAAAACTGACATTTATCTTTTTACTGGATTAATACTTTCAGTATAAGGTGGTTTTAACTTTGGAGCAATAGTTCTAACACTTCACTGCCTCACATATCATTCAAGAATGTTGAGCAAGTAACTAATTACCTTTCAGTGCTGTTGTCAAAAAGTGAAGAACGTAATTTAATTGCTGTTGCTAACTTGCTGTCAGTAAGTAAATAATAGGATACCAGATCATTGATCATTTAAGGGTTAACTATGTTGATGTGGGACTGGAGTCACACAAGGAAAGCATGTTCCCTTATCTAGAATTTATTAGTCAACCAATTAAGTTTTTCTGACGATCAGATAGCTTTATGGTTTCTTTTATTGATACCAGTATTTTATTTCTAGGTCTCTTAAGCTAAAATCAAATTTTCAAAATATAAACTCTCTCTTTCTAGTCCAGACTTCCTGATTACTTATCCAGTAAAATAATCATTTCATCACTTTCGAACTACCAATTTTTTTCACCCCAGAAGATATTGAGGCATGTGTCAGGGAGTATCTGTATTCCATGGGACATGTACAATGTGGAGCTACTATTTGTTAGATGGTACTCCTCATTGTTGAAAAGTGCTTTTCCAAATTTACCTTGAGCATAATATTGGATTCTGCTGCTATCCCTCCTTTCTTTGGAGAGTGTTTGCAGTACCTTCTGGGGTTCTGATGCTGCAGTCATTTACTTTTCCATGATATTGCCCCTGAGGTTAATGTCTGTATGCTCAACAGCCAAGGTCTTCAATATCTGAAGCCTCTATTCAGGCATATAGAATCATAGGATAGTTGCAGCACAGAAGGAGGTCATTCAACCTGTTGTGTCTCTGTTACCTTTGTAAGCGCAAAACCCAAAGTCACTCACTCACCTGATTCCTATTGTCCCATAAATGTTTCATAGAACATAGAACATTACAGCACAGAACAGGCCCTTCGGCCTTCGATGTTGCGCCGACCAATATAAAAAGCAATGCCCCTCCAAACTAAACCATTCCCTTCTCTTCCATATACTTATCAACTAACCTCTTAAACGCCACCAAACTTGGCGCATCTACAACTGCTGCAGGCAGGGCATTCCACTCCCGAACCACCCTTGGGTAAAGAACCTACCTCTGATATCCGTCCTATAACTATCACCCCTTAATTTAAAGCTGTGTCCCCTCGTGCTAGCTTTTTCCATCCTAGGAAAAAGGCTATCACTGTCCACCCTATCTAAACCTCTAATCATCTTATATGTTTCGATCAGGTCCCCTCTTAGCCTCCTCCTTTCTAACGAAAACAACCTCAAATCCCTCAGCCTCTCCTCATAAGACCTGCCCTCCATACCAGGCAACATCCTGGTAAACCTCCTCTGTACCCTCTCCAATGCCTCCACATCTTTCTTATAATGTGGGGACCAGAACTGCACACAATACTCCAAGTGCGGCCGCACTAGAGTTTTGTACAGTTGCAACATGACGTTGCGGCTCCGAAATTCAATCCCTCTACCAATAAAAGCCAAGACTCCATATGCCTTCCTAACAACCTTCTCGACCTGACTGCCTACTTTCAGGGATCTATGCACATACACACCAAGATCCCTCTGTTCATCTAGACTACTAAGAATCCTACCATTTGCCCTATACTCTACACATTTATTATTTCTGCCATAGTGCATTACCTCACATTACCTCCTCTGCTTCATTATGCTCTGCCTCTTAAGACCTTAATTCCTAGCTTCTTTGTGAGTTGTCAACCACACTATGTCAATTTTTCATCACCCCGAGTTAAAGTTACCTGGTCTTGAAAGTACAAGTGATTGGGTTCAGGACAGACTAATTCCTACTGAAGTCCAAACATTAAAGGCATGGCACTGGTTCTTTATGAACTGTCTCTCTTGCCTCCAATTTCTTTGTAAAGCATGAGAAATTTTGTCCACATGGACTTCCAAAAATTAATTGATATGTTTCAGCACAAGAGATTATTAGTAAAAACGAGAGCACGTGAATTGGAGATAACTTTCTTGCAAGGTTTGGTAATTAGATGGGAGATAGGTAACAGACAGTAGGGATAAAGAGAATGCATTTCTAATGTGACAAGTAGCATTCCTTTAGAGATTTGTGCTATGGTCTGAACTCTTCATCATAGAATCCCTACAGTGCAGAAGCCACTAAGCCTGCACAGAAAACAATCCCAGACCCTAAATCTATTTACCCTGCTAAACTTTGACATCAAGGGTCAATTTAGCACAGCGAATCCTCTTAACCCGCTCATCTTTGGAGTGTGCAAAGAAACCAGAGCACCCAGACAAAATCCATGCAGACTCTGGGAGAACGTGCAAACTTCACACAGTCACCCAAGGCCAGAATTGAACCTGGGTCCGCAGTGCTTTGAGGCAGCAGTGCTAACCACCGTGTCACCCAATAGATCCTCCAAGTCATATCTGTGAATGATTTGAAAATGGAATAGGAAATTATAAAGATAAGTTTGAGGATAGTACCACGTTTGAAGATATGTTAAGCTGTGATTTGATTTTATTTTTGTCACGTTTTATTATACAGTGAAGAGTATTCTTCTTGTGTATTCCTCAAACAAAGCATACAGTACACAGAGAAGGAAAAAAGAGAATGCAATATATATTGCTACAGTCATAGCTTAGAATATAGAGAAAGATCGACTTTGTGAGGTAAGTCCATTTAGAAGTCTAATGGCAGCAGGGAAAAAGCTGTTCTTGAGTTGGTTGGCACTGTCCTTAGGGTTTTGTACCTTTTCCCCAATAGAAGAAGGTGGAAGCATGTATATCTGAGGTGCGTGGGGTCCTTGATTATTGCAGCTCCTTTTCTGAAGCAGCAGGAAGTCTGAGAATGTCAATGGATGGAGACTAGTTTGAGTGATGGACTGGGCTTTGTTCATGACCCTTTATATTTATGGTCTTGTACAGAGCAGGACTGTACTAAGTGTGATACAACCAGCAAGAATGCTTTCTATGATGCACCTGTAAAAGTTGGTAAGAGTCGTAGTGGACGTGCCAAATTTCTTTAGCTTTCTGTGAAAGTAGAGGTGTTGATAGTCTTTCTTAACTATAGCATCAGCATGAAGGGCCCAAGACAGGTTGTTGGTGATCTGGATATTTTAAAAACGTGAAGCTCTTGATTCTTCCTACTTCCTACTTCCTGAGGGGCATGTTCTCCATTACACTTCCTGAAGTCGATGGCTATCTCCTTCATTTTGTTGACATTGAGGGAGCGATTATTGTCGTCATACCAGTTCACCACATTCTCCCTTTCCTATACTGTGTCTCGTCATTGTTTGAGATCCAACCCACTATAGTGGTGTCATCAGCAAACTTGAAAATCGAGGTAGAAGGGAATTTGGCCACACAGTTATAGATATGTAAGGAGTACAGTGAGGGGCTGAGGACACAGCCTTGTGGGGCAGCAAGTTACACAGTGAATGAGCTAAACTATCACAGATGGAATTCAATGTGGGAAAATATGAGATCATCCACTTTGGATCCAAGAAAGGCAAAGGAAAACGGCTGTCTTTAATATTGAGAGACTGGGGATTGTGGAAAAGTAAAGGGATTTAGGTGTTGATGTACATGAATTACTAAAGATGAGTGCACAGGTTCAAAAAGTAAATAAAAAAGACTAATGAAGTGTTTGCTTTTCTGTCAAACATATTAGAATCGAATAGTTAGGAATGATGCTTCAGTTGTACAGAGTCTTGGTCAGACTCCATCTGCATTCATTTTTCAGAACTAAACCATCAAGAAGATGTAAAAGAAAAAGACTTCTCTTGAATTGATGGGAGGTGATCTCATTGCAGTATTTATGTAGAATTAATTAGAATTTTGCAGCACAGAATCTAGCTGTTCAACTTAGCAGGTTATTGTCGGTACTTATGCTTCATCCCACCTTGTCAATGTAGGGGTATTTTAAATTTATCAAGGAATTCAATTGGATAGGTACTGAGAAACTCTCCTCTTGGGAAATCCAGAACAAGGATACGTAATGTTAAAATTGGAGGTGGGCCATTTTGGAGTTAATTGAAGAAGCTCTGATTCATTTATAGGGTGGTTGGGATCTGGAGCATGGTCTGTCACTAGTCTGTGAATGCTGGGTTGGTTGAAATCTTTGAGATTAAGACTCTTAAATGTTTGTTAGCTTAGGATATCAAAGTCTGTGGACCAAGATTAGGATTTTATGTTGCTATGCTAGAGCAGACTTGTAACAAAAATTCAATATAGCTGTTGTCTTTAATATGTATTTAAGATGATCTTGAAATAATTTTGACTTCTAAAGTTGTTATTTTTATAAGCATTAAATGTCCTTTTAATACTTCCCGTTATAGCCACTAAATTGTTTCTTCATTATTTTGAAACCATGAGTAGCACAGTAGCAGTGGTTAGCAGCACTGCTTCACAGTGCCAGGGATGTAGGTTCAATTCCTGGCTTGGGTCACTGTCTGTGTTGAGTTTGCACATTCTCCCTGTTTCTGCGGGTGCTCCAGTTTCTTCCCACATTTTGAAAGAGGTACTGATTGGGTGCAATGACCCAAACAGCTGCTGACTAGGGGAATTTCGCAGTAATTTCATCGCAGTATTAGAACATAGAACAATACAGCACAAAACAGGCCCTTCGGCCCACGAGTTGCGCCGATCACATCTACCAATCCACAGACCTATCTATAACCCCCTATCCTATTCTTTTCCATATACTCATCCAGAAGTCTCTTAAAAGACCCCAGTGAGTTTGCCTCAACAACCTTCGACGGCAGTCGGTTCCATTCACTCACCACCCTCTGAGTGAAAAACCTACCCCTGACATCTCCTTTGTATTTGCTTCCCTGCACCTTAAATCTGTGTCCTCTCGTAGTGACCATTTCAGCTCAGGGAAATAGTCTCTGATAGTCCACCCTATCTATTCCTCTCAACATTTTATAAACCTCTATCAGGTCGCCTCTCAACCTACGTCTCTCCAGTGAGAAGAGTCCCAGCTCCCTCAACCTATCTTCATAATGCCTGCCTCCCAATCCAGGCAGCATCCTTGTAAATCTCCTCTGAACTCTCTCAATAGCCTCTACATCCTTCCTATAATGAGGCGACCAGAACTGCGCACAATACTCCAACTGGGGTCTGACAAGTCTTATAGAGCTGCATCATTACCTCCTGACTCCTAAACTCTATTCCTCAATTAATGAAGGCCAGTACACCGTACGCCTTCTTGACCACTTCCTTCACCTGCGAGGCCAATTTAAGAGTCCTATGGACCCGGACCCCAAGATCCTTCTGCTCTACAACACAGCTAAGACTCCTACCCCTTATATTGTACTCCTAATGTAATCTTAATGTAAGCCTTACTTGTGACTAATAAATAAACTTTAACTTTAATCTCAGAATGGGGCTCTTTAGAGAAAATAAGGTGTATTTTATAAAAAAGATAGATACTGCTGGATGTCATATGGAATATACTATAAGATTCATAAATGTTGGAAATGATCGTTTTACATGATTTGGCAGAATTGATGAGGGAACAGAGCTAGCCATTAGAAGTGTGTTTAACACACTACACACAATTGCTGCAGATCGATTTCAATTATTGCACTACATTCATTTTTAAATTTCTAACTTCATTACAAGACTTCATTGTGTCACTATTTAAGATCTCTGCTCCTAGTTTTTTTGGATTTAAATCTGACCTCAAAAGAGAAAGCACACCTTTGGGCTTCTGTCTGGAAGTGGTAACTATCTGTGCCTATTGATCAGCCCTCTACAAATGAGAATGTGTAAGGCTGAGGCTCACAGCACTGCCATTAGTTATGGAAATATTGTGCTGAAATTTCTGACAAGGATAAATGCATAGTTAAACAAAAAATCCAGACAGTGCTATCCAAGACATGCTGTACTATGACTAGCTTCCGAAAAACAGCTTTTTACTGTGTTACTCGTAATTCAAATCCATTAAATGATGTGAAGTTCCTACACTTGCACAGCAGATACAAACTAAACTTGCCATAGAAAGTCAGGGCTTCAGCTATTTCAGTTAAGTACCATTTGTCTGCACCATAACTCTGAATTACTAACTAACATCTCTGGTACTGAAAATTACCAGAATTACCATTGTAGGCTCTCATTCCTTCAGTTTTAATTTTTATTGGCAATTTTAAAAATCGTTTTTTAAATGCCAATTTTTAAACTTGTTCATTTTGTCTTTCACTTAATCCAATTTTTCCCTCTTTTTGTTTTGTTTTTTGTATCTGATTTGACATTCATCAGATCTTTTCATTAACCTCATGATCGAGAAGGTGTACAAATGTCCATGCAGGTCTAAGGTGCTGCATTGTTTGCCATTCCCGTTTCCCATTTATAAGATCCTAACATGCAAAAGTTTATAGAAATTGGATCAGCAAGAACAAATTTTAACTAACAGTGAATGCTCTTTGTTCCCCAACGACAGTAAATTCTGGCCTGCTGCCCTTTTCAATTATGTATGCAATTACAGTTTGATAGTGTGATAACTCCAGAACTTGATTGCCTGATGGGCTGTTCTATGAATTGACAATTGTTCACATTAAGGGGTTCGTTCAGTCATGTTTTCAGCATACATAAGATCTTGATCCCACACTCTCTGTCCGCGAGATTGTTGGCAGGGACTCAACATCCGCCCAAACCCGGAAATCGCAAATCTCGCTGGCAAGATCACAATTTCCAATTTTTGGCTCCCATGCTGGCAACGTATTCACATTCACTCCCATAATGGGGTGAGTGGGAGGGGAGACCACAGATACCTTCGTGTTGGAACATGGGGGAGATGACTTTCTTTCCCAGTGATAGGGACACCCTTATGTCAGTGGAGCTGATTCCTGGTTCTAACAGTCCCTGCTTCACCAGAGTAATGACGCAAACCACACCCACTATTTTTTAGAACATAGAACATTACAGCACAGAACAGGCCCTTCGGCCTTCGATGTTGTGCCGACCAAAATAAAAAGCAATGCCCCTCCAAACTAAACCATTCCCTTCTCTTCCATATACTTATCAATTAACCTCTTAAACGCCACCAAACTTGGCGCATCTACAACAGCTGCAGGCGGGGCATTCCACTCCCTAATCACTCTTTGAGTAAAGAACCTACCTCTGATATCCGTCCTATAACTCATACCCCTTAATTTAAAGCTGTGTCCCCGGCGAGATTTGCGATTTCCGGGTTTGGGCGGATGTTGAGTCCCTGCCAACAATCTCGCGGACAGAGAGTGTGGGATCAAGATCTTATGTATGCTGAAAACATGACTGAACGAACCCCTTAATGTGAACAATTGTCAATTCATAGAACAGCCCATCAGGCAATCAAGTTCTGGAGTTATCACACTATCAAACTGTAATTGCATAATTTTGTCAATTATAAGTGATAAGATCCGGACAGAAAACAGGTCAGTAGAGCTGAAGAGATCCACTCCGTTTTTCTCACCAGAACTGTGTCTCAGGCAAATTTTCGTAAGGTTCTGCCCATATTGTTTGCAAAATATATTTTATTACTAATAAACAGGTAAAAACACACAAACGCGCACGCACACACACACACCTTTTTGACAGTATATAATGCAGCTTGTTTTTGATGTTTTTACATTAATGATTTTTTAAAAAAATACAAATGAAAAATTCATTATGGCTACATGGTAAGCCTAGATCATAGAATAGGTAGTTTTGCTAGAGAGGTTATCAGTGTTTTTGAGAAACATGAATACCACATGCCTGATTGTACACATGTTAGTCATCAGAGTATGTATAAAATGAGGTCATCCTTAAAGAAATTCAGAGTTTCCCCTTCCAGCTAGCAATTCTTTTTTCCTTATGACATTCTTGTGCTTCAGCCCTTTTAACTAAAAATAATAAAGTGTCAAAGTTCATAGCATAAATATCTGTTTATTTTTGTTTACCAGTTTTTTTTGGGCAGTGGAGAATCATATTATTGCACTAAAATGTCATGGCTGTTGATCAATTTGAAGTTTATTTTTATCAATGTTTGTGTTATTTTGCACAAACATCACCTTCGTGTTCCATCTGTACCACATAGCATTCCTCAATGAGAATGCAAGCAAAAATCTATTCCCAGATCTAAAGCAACATTGCCTGTTAACCGTTTTGCGTTGCTTTTCGTGCGTGGTAATGGATTACTTCTGCTCATTATTCCTGCCCCAGACAGCCTGGTAAAGATCAAGGAACTCACCATATGGGAACTATGAACTAGCATGCACAGTCAACCATTGTCTCTGATGCATTGCACCCGCAAACCATCACATCACCTTGATCTTTTTATTAAATCTTTTTCTTTAAATTTGGTACACAAAACAGTTTTAATGTAGAGACTAAAGTAGCCCTGATTCAAAGAAGAATATGTTCTATTGCCCTGAATTATAGCACACTGCACAAATCAGTAATAAACAATTACATCACCAGGAATTGGAAATACACACCATCTCTGGTAGTATCTGAAAGCAAGATACAAGGTGGAAAGCTTTATTAGAACAAGAATAATCATTATAATAGTCGTTGTTATAGAGAAAGCACTGTATTATAATTGTAGGTATAGAGAGAGGACTACAAAACTAACAGTGAAGCGGGTCTTTTTTTTTTTGCCTTTATTTGTCACTGCTTTTCTTTGTAATTTTACTATATTTGGTTTGATCTTTGACTTCCATTAATTCTGCAGTATTAATATCACCTGTGGATTGTTGTAATTAATTCATCCTGGTTCCTTGATGTAATCTAGAACAAGAAATCACCTTGGCAAGAATTAATTTTGGTACAGACAGACAGAAGCAGTTTATAGATTTTTCCATATAAGCTATTGTTCATTGGAAGTCTTTTGATTTGCAGGTTTCAAACTGAACAAATTATACCATCTGCCTTATTGAAAATCCTAGTAGTGCATCATGACATTACTTAAGCTCTAATTCATCTGTGATACACTTTTTTTACTTTTTCTAAATTCCTTAAACATGATGCAATATCAGGCATATCCACTATTCTGTGTACATTGGTATTTCAATTGAGAGCAGAACTGACAATACATTTGGACTATAAAAGACTCAAGGAGACCATAGATTAACCAAATCTGAAGCATAAAAGATGGCAATTTGGTCTGTCCTGTCATGCCAGTTACCTGCAAGAACTACCAGCTAGTCATTCTTCCCCCTTCCTATCCTCATAGTCTATAGTTTTTTTCTTTAGATAACTATCCAGCTCCCTTTAAAAAGCCACAATTGAATCCGCCTTCATCACATTCTCAGCCAGTACATTCCAGATTGTGACCACAGGCTGCATTTAAAAAAAATGTTTTCCTCATGTCAACTTTGGTTGCCGATCTAAAGATGTTGGAGCTTTATGGCCGTTACATCTATGAATTCCAGCTTTACCTCATTCCCTATCCTCCGTTGCTTCACATCCGAACCTGGTGACTTTGCAATTTTTAACTATAACCAACCTTTCATTACATCGTAATCAACTTTTAGACCACCCATTGTCTCATTAGGAATTTAAGAAATACATTTATCACATTTATCGTGATATATATGGTTATGGTTGGTTTGCATTACAGTGCCAGCAAGGATATAGTGTAGGCAGGGCCATAGTTTAAAGTGTCACAAGTAGCCTTACATTAATACTGCAAAGTCTCCTAGCGAAAGTCCCCTAGTTGCCACGTGCTGACACCTGTTCAGTTAACTAAGGAAGAATTTAGCTTGACCTGCACTTTTAACTAGTACATCTTCCAGACAGTGGGAGGAAACAGAGTACGTGGAGGAAACCCACATAGACATGGGGAGAACCTGCAAACTCCAGAAAGTGACCCAAGCCGGGAATTGAACCTGGATCCCTGGTGCTGTGAGGCAGCAATGCTAACCACTGTGCCACCATGCAGCCCAGGGAATCCCCCTGCTAGTAGGCCAAAGCCCACCCGACAGGGATGGTGAAATGTCAATTCCTCTGCAACAGGCCCCTTCATCCAAGATGTTACCCATCCAGTTTAATTGAGGTTGACCCATGAACCTCAGAGAAGTTTGTCAGCTAATAAACAGACATTTCATTTATATATACCTAGATTTCCTGCATTTGTAGTGTTTTGTTCGTATAGAAAGTGGTCCATCTATATTGAAAAGCCTTCGAAAGTCCTTTTTAATGACTGGTGTTATCAATTGGGTCTACTGTAACATACCTTACTGTAACATACCTTGCTACAATGTCATTATTAAAAAAGTAATAACCTCTTTTTTGGAATACTGCAGTATTATGGTGGTTTACAACAAATATATATTTGTTACCAAATATTAACCATATTAAAGAAGCTTTTTTCCAATTTACAGCAATCAACTTGGCAAATCAAAAAATGCACACCTGATGTTCAGCCACCATGTTCCACAGCATTTCAATTAAAATGAGTTTTTGATGAAATGAGCTTTGATTTCTGTGATGGATTCTAAATTTGTGGAACCAGCTTACAGTGAGATGCCAGCAATGGTTCATTACATCGAGGGTAGGAATGGAAGGGTGTGTTTCTGAATGGAGAGCTGTGACAAGTGGCATTTCTGAGAGATCAGTGCTGGGATCTTTGCTGTTTGTAGTATATATAAATGCTTTGGAGAAAATGTAACTGGTTTGATTAGTAAGTTTGCGCACAACACAAAGTTGGTGGATTTGCAGATAGCAATGAGAAGCATCAGAGGATACAGTAGGATATAGATCAATTGGAGACGTGGGCGGAGAAATGGCAGATGGATTTTAATCCAACAAATGTGAGGTAATACATTTTGGAAGGTCTAATACAGATAGGAAATATACAGAAAATAGCAGAACCTTTAAGAGTATTGATAGCCAAAGAGATCTGGATGTATCGGTACATGCAGGTGGAGAAGATAGTCAAGAAGGCATACAGCATGCTTGCCTTCATCGGCTGGGGCATTGAGTTTAAAAGTTGGCAAGTCATGTTGCAGCTTTATAGAACCTTAGTTAGGTGGAGCTTGGAATATTGTGTTCAATCCTGGTTGCCATACTATCAGAAGGATGTGGAGGCTTTGGAGGGAGGTACAGAAGAGATTTACCAGGATGTTGCCTGGCATGGAGGGCGTTAGTTATGAAGAGAGGTTGGAGAAACTTTGTTCTCACTGGAGCAACAGAGGTTGAGAGGCGATATGATAGAAGTCTGCAAGATTATGAGAGGCATGGACAATGTGAATAGTTAGAAGCTTTTTCCCAGAGTGGAAGAGTCAGTTACTATGGGGCACAGGTATGAGGCAAGGTTTAAAGGAGATGTATGAGACAAGTTTTTTTACACAGAGTAGTGGGTGCCTTGTTGCCGGGGGATGTAGTGAAAGCAGATATGTTAGTGACTTTGAAGCATCTTGACAAATACATGAATAGAATGGGAATGGATGGATACGGTTCCCAGAAGGATTGGGAGTTTTAGTTAAGTCAGGCAGTATGGTCAGTGCAGACTTGAGGGGCGAAATGCCTGTTCCTCTGCTGTAGTTTTCTTTGCTTTTTGTTCTAGTAATTGCTGATTTTCTTTTTCAGATACCCTAGAATGCATATAAAAACTGCACTTGTGGATGCCCATCTGTACTGCATGAAAAAATGGATTCTGGACTTCCTGGTGGAAAACAAGTAAGAGATTATAAAACAGTTACTGCACAAAAGCTCTGTGGTGTGCTGTGAAAATTAGCTATGAATTTCCACAGCGTTCAAAAACAGTCAGAACAAAAAGCTAAAATATGTCACTGGTGAAGATCAGTGACGGGAAATAGATTTTAAATATATAGCTTGGAATTTTAGTCTAAAATGTAATCCTGCATATGAATTTTAACATAGTGAGGGGAATGTTCATGGTTACGAAAGGTTAGATTTCCAGCAGCTCTGGGAATTTGCATGCTGTCCTGCCAGTCCAGTTAAATTTTCACCTTGGGTACCAGGACATTGAAGTAAACCGTGGCATTACAGTAATAATGTCATCAATAACCTTGTCACAATAATAACCCTGTGATGCTAAAAAACCTGGCTGAGCTCCCAGTTCAGAGATTCATGGATCCAAGCTGCACTTCATGGCTTGATTACATAATCTACACGCAGGTTTTACCCACAGAGATATTGTTATACCGGTATGCTATTAGACTGTTTGTTTGGGCATCAAAGGTGCAATTATAAAAACATTTTTAAAAACATTGTGTGATTGATTACTTATAGGAGTAATAACTGAGACACACTGGCATCTATACAGTTTATTTGTGCAAGCTTCTGTAGCTTAGAAATAAATAAAAGACCCCATATGATCAGTCAGTTGAGATGGGCTAGCCTTTAATTTGCAGCTTCAGCAATCAATAAAGATTTTTCAGTCACTTTTCTGTATTAACTAAATAAATGCCGGGGCCTAAGACTTTACCCTGTATACTTTTATATAATATATAAAATCATATAATAATTGTATTTGGATATTGGTTTCATATCTGTAGAATCAAAATTGCTAATTAAAATAATTGTATGAATTGTTGAATGAAATCTGTTGGATATATGAAATGCTTCAGATAAATTACTTCATATACAATATCCTCATGGCTAACTTCTAAAATTTTAAAAACTGGACAGAAACTTTAAAAGACTGAATCCGGGTCTGTCTTTGACTTCCAAAGAAAATGAATTTAATGGTCATACCAGAGAAGTGATACCTTGGTATCTCTGAAAGGATGCTTACACCCCTGTGAGCTGTGGACACCAAATTCAATGAGAATTATAGAAAGCTCATCTATGTGGGGAGAGATTGGCATTGTGATATTGTTACTGGACTAATAATCCAGAAATCCAGGCGATGACCTGAGTTTGAATCCCACCTCAGCAGAGTTCAATAAAAATCTGGAATTAACATCTCATGATCATAAAAACATTGTCAATTACCATAAAAATCCATCTGATTCACTGATGTCCTTTAGAGAGGGAAATCTACCACCTTTACCTGGTCTGGCCTACATGTGATTCCAGATCCATGTGGTTGACTCTTAAATGCCCTCTGAAATGACTTGGCAAGCACTCAGCCAATAAATGTTAGCCCAGCCAGTGACACCTACATGCGTAACATTTTCTTTAAAAATTCATAAGCCAGGTCTGGCTACAGGAGCCAAGCCGGCTGCTTCATCAAAGGACCCACAATTTTCCTTCCAAATTCTTATTGGTTGGAATATTAACAATGTTGGGAACTCAAACAATTTGTCAAAGACAGAGTGGAGATTTGGCAGTCATGTGATATGACCCACCTAGTTAGGAAAACTTGTTGTACTGTCTTGTTGTGCTGAAAATCAGTTTGCCATCTTCCATCTACCAAGCAACAGCGCAGAAAAAGGGCTCAATTGGTTTACACTCCTGGCTCCATC
The DNA here is from genome assembly GCA_024679065.1 of Sphyrna mokarran. NCBI lineage: Eukaryota > Metazoa > Chordata > Chondrichthyes > Carcharhiniformes > Carcharhinidae > Sphyrna > Sphyrna mokarran. The sequence goes on from JAGIQG010000009.1 coordinate 28,754,380, forward strand.
TATACAGTTTCTGCTGGAACTACTGAACTTCTAGACCATTTCCTGCAAGACTGAACAATCTCTACATGCCTATTTCATCAGGTTCATGGATTACTTTCACAGTAAGACCACACAATCAGCTACCTCTGTCATTTTTTTCCCTTTCCCTGGCAATGGGATCAAACCTTTTCTAAGGTTCAACCTATCCTATCTTTGAACTCACTTTTTTTCTCTAATTTCTTAACTGTCTCCCCATATGCTCTCTCTAATCAATGCAGTGGTTAGTACTGCTGCCACATAGTGCCAGGGACCCAGGTTTAATTCCAACCTCAAATGGCTGTCTATGCGGAGTTTGCATTTTCCCTCAAGGTCATAGAAAGTACAAGTGATCTGGAAGACATTTTAGCCTCTATTCCCAGGTCTGCTGTATGCAACACAGTCCATGTCAGATCCCTAATTAAAAAATGTGAGGCACAGAGTTCACTGGGGACCAGGGACATGATGGCATATCTTGTCTGAATGGTTGACAAGGAAGTGAGGGGTGTTCAGCAGCAGCCCATATAGAAAACCCCCTTGTGCAAAGCATTTGAAGAATTTCTGTGAGCCTGTTCAAATTGTGGGGCTGAGGTTCCCAAGGGAGCTTTCGGGACACAGAGATGTCCCTTTTTATATTCTACAATGAAAATCAACAAAGTGCCTTTTAATATGTGCTCAAGATAATCAGTTAATACCCACCACCTGTAACCTTTAATAATATTAACATAATATTAACATGTGATGGTATAATGTTATTAAATTATTACTGGATAAGAAAAAGTGCAGATCTTAGTAGAAGGGATACTTAGGACAGTGACTAGTGGTGCTGAATCCAAAAGAATACTTGTACAAAATGTGAAAAATTAAAGATGTAACCATTGTCCAATTTAGCTAGAATAGAAAATTGGTGACAGAGGTACAATGATCTAAGATCGTGGACAAAAAAAAAGAAAAAAACTTGCATTTATGTAGCACTTTTCATAGCTATGTTAATGTCACAAGCCACTTTATGGCCAATTAAATACTTTTAGAAATGTAAGCAGTATTATAATGTTGAACCACAATATAATGGATAACTATTGGGCAGGAAACAGGATTATTCCCCTGCTCTTTGAAATAGTGCCTTGGGATGATTTACAGCTGCCCGGGAAGACATAGGGGCCTCCAGTTTAATGTATCATCTCAAAAATGGAATGAAAGAGCTTGCATTTGTGTAACTCACTGCTGTAATCTACAGGTGCAAGCTTTAATCATTCAGCAAGTTAGTTCCAGTTCTTCAACTAATTCCATTATGGGATGTGGGTATCGCTGGATAGGCCAACAATTATTGCTCTTCCTTTATTGCCCTTGAAGGTGGTCGTAAGCTGCCACTGTGATTTTTCACATAGTGAATAGATGCCAGTGTTGTAGTTGTACTGGAACAGCTTGGCTATGGGTGCAAAAATTTCTGGAACGCAAGTCTTCAAAACTATTGCTGGAATATTGTCAGGAGGCTCCTATTGTTCCAGGGAAAGCCATATGTATGCATTCTTTTAATGTGTATGAATAGAAAAACATTTCAATCCATTAATTTAACATAAGCATGCAAAATAACGTTTATTGTTACAGACCTTTTGTGATAACAGTTTTCAGAATCTCAGTTACATTCAGCGAACCAGTATGGACCTCATTTGGACTTCATTTAGGCAAGCCCTTAACACAATAATCTATGTACGTGAAAGATTTGACCTACACCCCTCAGAAATTGTGACAAATCTAAATTTTTATGCTATGCTTGCAGAACAAAAGGATTAAAGAAAAGAAGTAATTTCCATTTTGCTTTCACAGAAACATTCCCAACAGCAGTAAAAGTACCTAATTGATCTCGGGTGTGTATTTTTGCCACAATCTCACCTTGTATCCTTAAAGGTAAATGTCAAATTGCACCCAGCTTTCTATTAGCAGCTAACTTATTATTTGGCATAATGCTCCTGTTCAAAATATACAGCACATCCTTTATTGCGAGCAGTGCAACAGGAAGTTTACCAGCAACATTAAGTTTAAAACTGGAGAATGGCTTTTTCGATCAATAAATCAGTCATTTTGCATGAGCTCAACCTGCTCCCTGTATCCTTCGATCACACCATTCTTCTGTGACACGTTTAAGTGGCATACGGGAAGTTATCGCTCACTTCAGTGTGGTAACCTATCACATAATTTCAAGATTGTGGAATCAAGACTTTGCCAGTTCAAAACTGTTTGTAATAATGAGATTTGACTGCCTATGTATATATTTCTGTACCCATTCCCAAATAAACATAATGAAAACAGAATCATATTACCATCATTGCTATAAAAAGCGTATTGCTGAGAGAGCACAGGCGAACACTGTTGAACTTTATTTAATTTTTTTTAAAAAAACTGTATACTCCTTTCTTAAACAGATTTACTTAGTCCTATAAAAGCGTTCCTGTCTCTTTGAAACTATCCCATAAAGTACCTTTCCAAGTTTTTTTGCTGTTAATTTAAAATTGTAAGGAAATAAACTTAACTATACAAATATTTATTTAAATTCCAAGATTTTAGTAACAATAAAAGCAGTCAGAATTAAATATCTCTTTAATAAGAACATACATACAGTATGCAGATGGCAGGTAGGTATTCTAAGCTGTCAGCCCATTTTAAAAATTTGTTTTTATTATTTCTTGAAATGCATCTTTTAGACAGCTGTACTTGTACTACTAAGTCCAGCACCAAACTTTACCAGACCTGCCGTGAGCTTAAGGACCATGCCAGGAAACCTATGCGACATTCATAGGAAAAGTTAATAGTTTACTCTGGACTCCACCTTAAAATCAATCTAACAGGGCCTCCTTGTAAGGCATTCATATGCAAACACAGACCCAGCATGCATAAAAGGCGTTAGATTTGCATGATACATGTTCAGGAAGGCTTTAAAATCTTTCACCCTCATTCACAATAATATGCCTCTGATAGAGACAAGTTGTTTGGGAAGTATCAACATTTTATAACATTGTGTGCATTGTCACTGTGCATTTGTACTTGTGGGATAACTTAAAGCACACTTTTAAATTGGGAAAATGCAGTAAAGCTATTAGTCTTCCTTTTGAAACCAAGGAATTACCACAAAAATGTCAAGTTGCTCTTTTACTGAGTTTGTGATAGTTTCCAATGTTGAGTTTAAAATATTGAAAACCAATGCTGCAAGTAATTAAAGGTATTGCTTTTAATATCAGAGCCATTAATATAAAGGGACCATTTATTTGGTCTCTAATTTGTATTGAATTAGCATGTTCATTTACTATACCCAGGGTTCTCACTTTGGTTACTATTCAAAGACAGCAAAACTAGGGATGAGAGGATTGAGTCCATGGAAGTGAGGATAGTGCCAGAAAGTTGGCACATAGCTAATGTTGTTGGTAAGGGAGATGGAGCAATTCCTGAGAAGCACACACTAGTCAACTTAATGTACATTAAAATAAGCAATACAAGAGCATTTGCAGACAGAAGTATAATTTGGAAAATACTCTATGTGAATTCTACAAGACTAAGTCATGTTAAACTAACCTGCTAGTATTCATTGAAAAGGGAACAGAAAAAACAAACAAGGTTAATGGAGATGTTGTGCTTGAATTTTCAAAAAAGCCTTCAATAAACTAAGACAGTGTGAGGTCATGACAAAAGTTAGGGCATGTGGAGTCAGAACAAATAGCTGAATGGTAAGCAAATTGGCTAAAAAGGTGTATAACTAACACTGACCAAGATTGCAACTTAACATAGGACCTGAGAAAACTTGCAAACTGGACCATCAGGTGCAAATGCACTTTAAATGTGGGGAGATACACTTTGGTAGAAAAATGCAAATATCACCTGTATCTTGGAAAATAAACTGGAGTAGAAGTTCAATGGGATCTTGGGGATCAAGTGAACAAATCACTAAAGGCTGCATCTCAAATTAACAAAGTAATTCAAAATGCTAATAAAAATGTTTTATTTTTAGAGATATAAAATTTAAAGTAGCAACATTCTGTTAAACTACATGATCTTGGTCAGTTTGCACTTAACTGTTAAACATAGTTTTGGTCATAAATACAAGGTATTTACTGATAAATCCAAGATGATAAAAGGAGAAATTTCTTTATGCAAGAGTGGTTAAAACATGGATCTCACCATCACAGGGAATGATTGTGGCAGATTACTTGTCAAATTTTTTTTTGTAAATATCTAAGTACATGAGAAAAAGAAATAGAAAAATATTTTGAAAGGTTGAGAAGATTTTGATAATATGGGAGGAGACTTGCTTGAGTATAAATATCAGCATGCGTTAGATGGGCCAAATGCCTGTTTTCTGTGCTGTATCTATTTTGCAATTTTAGCAGTTTGCATTAAATGTATACAGATGTGGGTTACAAAAAGATTGAGATTGTATACAATGTCTTTCAGTGAGGTAGATGCTGGTGTTCACTTGACTCACATAAATGGTATCTGCTTGGGAGAAGAGTCAGATAACAATGCATGGAATGGTACCCCAACGAAGGGGTCAGTGCCTTCTCAAATGTATCTATATTACAAGCTACTTAATTCTGTATAACTTTTGCCAGCAACAATAGTACAATAAATGGGTTATACACGTGTAATCAATTAATCATTAAAATCGTTGATGGTGCTATTCAGTGAGTTGAGGTTTATTGACATGATTGGTTTTTCACATGGATGGAATGAATTTATAAAGCATGCTATATATGTAGACTTAATATAAAGAAAGGTCAGCCAGCCTTCCTATTTCCTTACTTTATAAAAAGAAGCAAGTTAAACAACATAGACCTAGAGTTTTTTGGCAAGAGACAATCAAAAAAGATTATTTTGGAGAGAAGCAGAGTGGAGTAGAAGCAGGGCAGCCAAAAGAAAATGAGTAGAGCAACAGCATGAATCTGTATCTAAATTAACCATTTCCCTCAGACTTTAAGAATATCTAGTTTGGAAAATGTGACACTGGTGCAGTGGAGGGGAATATGTACTTGTGAAGCTCACTTCTTAGTATGAAATATATCTCAATCGAACTGATCTATGTTCCATGCTGACTAGTGAATGTTAAACACTGAGTTCTTCAGTATATTAACTTTCAACTAAATAGTCCCTGTAGAAGTATCATCGAAATCCATTTGAAATTATACTGCAGCAATAAGTTGTAAACAACTTCAGCTTTCACATATGCATTAGATCAATATTGATTCATGGGTTATAAATTATGTTTATCTACTCAACTAGTTTCAGTAAAGAAATTAAAAACAGTGACATAATTCACACAGAAAGATTTAAGGTATGGACCAAGATCAATTTCACCCAATATAAGCAGTATCCCTTTAAATATGCAGTTTGTGCTCCCTGTCAAAATTACTGAGTTCCATACCTACAAATGGTAACACTATAGGCAAATTTTCTCAGAAAAATTCTAATTTTCAAATGGGCAGCTTCTCGCCCATTTACCTAGCAAGATAAGGGGTGGTAATTTACAGCACTTGGCGCAATACTGAAGTCGTAATGTGATTCCTTCTAGCAGGAGGGATGAGCAGATCTATATTCATGTCGAAAAGCCGACTGCAGACTCGTTGAAGTGCCATTACACAGTATTCACAGTTCACTGGGAAATCTGTCAGTCCCCATCGCCTCAGACTCCCTGATCACCAGCTCCAATCTCTGATCGCTGGCCCCACTGACCAACCCCACCTTTCCAATGCAGAGTCCATCCCTACCATTCCCTCTCCTCCCCCGCACCTCCGTCAGTCAAGCCCCACTCCCTTGGCTCAGCCCAGTGCTCATTGGGCAGTGCCAGAGTGCCTAGTGGGCGGTGCTAGGGGGTCAGCTACTCATCAACCTGCCCTGCTTACTTCTTGCCCCAGCAGTCCTCCAATAAGGCATTCTTTGAGAGAATATTGCAGTGAATAGACTACACTTTGACTCCTTGCATACCATAGTATACTATGGCAACAGTCCATAACTGTGCACTGTTATTTATCAGTAATGATGTTTCTTCTTCAAAGGTCTTTCATGTCAATCCGAGGTGAGCTGATTCCATTTCTGGTCCGAAAGCAGTTTGCTGCTCCTAACTCTTCTCAACTTTCTAAAGCTGATGCCAATGAAGATCAGAAGAGGAACTCCAAATCTATAGGTTAGTCCAGAGAGCTGTGTTTTGTTCTTAATGAATAATTCATTATAAAATTCGTTATAGCAGGACTGTAGTCTCAATATATACAAAATCAAAAATAGATTTGATTTTTTTTAGCTTAATTTCAAGAGTATATTGATGCATCAGAGTATTTTCCATTTAAAGATCATGGCTGGAATTTTCCAGCTGTTCACACCAGTGAAAGTGAATTTGGTGCTCCGCCAAATCTCTGTTCATTGCAATGGGAGCAGAGAATCCCGTTGGTGTGAACAGCTATAAAACTCCAGCCCATATTTCTATAGAAACTTTGAAAGTGTAAGTATTTCTAATTTTTCATCGTGAGAAAACCTACTGATCTCCTTGAAGGAATATCAGGAGATCCCACTTAATTTTCCCCTTATCTCAAGCAACTGAATATTTTAAGATAAATTTGCAAGTTTAAACTAATCTTCTAAATATGAGTTGTTTTAATTTAAAAGCTTTGCACATTTTTCAGTGGCATTCAGTCTATGCTTAATTTCACACTGATACAATATTACTCTCTGTATATTCTCAACACAGCATTTGCATGGTACATATTATCCGTTTTTAAGAGAGATTTAATTTAAATATAGATTTGGTTTAAGTTAGTTGCATGCACCTAATTACTCAGCTCTACATCAACCCTTTAAACCATTCTAGATTCAGGAGGAAGGAGAGGATGCATAGGGGCCTGTTGGAGCGATTAGTAGTGTAGACTCATAGTGTTAGGGACTTGGATTTGATTTCCCATCCTGTCTGTGCGGATGTCAGCACATTCTCCTTATGTCTATATGGGTTGCCTCTAAGTGCTCTGGTTTCTTCCCACAGTCCGAAAGGTGTGTTGGTTAAATGTATTGGCCATATTAAATACTCTTTCATTGTATCGAAACAGATGCCAGAGTATGGCAACTCGGGGATTTTCACAGTAACTTCATTGCAGTGCCAGTGTAAGCCTACGAGTGACTGATAAATAAATGTTAAACTTTAGCTGGAGAGGGAACACAAGTTGATGTAGGGAGAGAGGAATCCCTCTTTCCAGTTACTTCTATCACTGAGGATGATTCTGACCTTTCCCAATGTAAGACTCTCTTGCATTCAGGGCTCTGGTTCTGAGAATGGACAAAGATCACTGATAGCTCGTCCCCTCATTACTGCAGAAACAAATTCCTTTTTAACCTTTCTTCGAACTCTAAGATAAAAGCAAAATACTCCAGAGAATAGAGCCAATGTTTTGTCTCTGGATGATCTTATGCTTATTAAAATGCTCTCTCAATGTGCCTGTTCTATTTTGCACCTTGGATCTTAACGGATCATTTTCTTTTGTTTTTGTCTGTACTTTGTTTACCTCAGTGCTGGTCAGGCTGGATTTCACACTCATGTAACTTTGCTGACACAACATCTATGTCGTATGATTAATATCCCACCTAAGATTTTGAATCTGGAGATGCAGATCAACTTGTTTCTTTCCTATGGAACTCCTTTTCTTTTTCTAACAGCATTTTTTAACTCTCGAGGTGTTTTGTCCTATCTCCTGTGTGGTTTCACCATCTCACTGCATAGTAACATAGTAGCACGTGTCTTCCACTCTGTTGTTCACCTTATAATCAATAAAGTTGACAACATCGTAAAAGCAAATTTAGCCTTTCTTCACAAAAGTTCAAGCTGTAATGCTTGAACTGTTCACCAGAGATATCGTCAAGCTTCCTCAGATATTGTGAGGACATTGACCGAGATTTCACAACCTTGTTCAGACGAGGCTCATAAAATCCTGCCCAAAGCCAATGGAGAAATTCATTCTGCAGTCCTCACCTGCTCCAATTCAGGGCGGGCGTGCCAGTAAAATTCCGACCATAGCATGATTATCATGCTATCCATATTTGTTCATATAACCTTTCCTAGCCCAAGCTGGTAATTTTAAGGAATCAAACTTCCACTTTTGATATTTTTACCAATGAAGTGTCCAGCTTGTTAGTCTTGTCCCTTTGCAATTGCTAAGAACTGTTAGTTTTAAAGCAGTATTTAACTTAAATTTTGATCCAGTTTAACAGTTACATGCACTTAATTACTCAGCTCCAACACAACCCTTTAACTTGTTTTAGATTTGAAAGAGACTCAACCATCAGGCAAAAGCAGGTCTGAAATAGAATACAAGATCAAAATTTATTAAAAGGGGAAAATATATACGTACCAATTCATTTTTATACCTTTAATTTGGGTAATCACCCCAGCTAGAAGTATAAATGTGCCACAGATTTCCTTGCTAGCTGCACTTTCTCTCAAATCCTTTGGGAGCACCCAGTTCCTTGGTGATTATATTTGTAAACAACAAGATGATCTTGAAATCCTCTTTTAACCCTTGAATTAATATTACCTTATCTCAATTGCACTACTTATCCAATTGGCAATTCTGAGTTAATTTTATTGAATTTGACCATTTGTGCATATTGTTCTGTTGAAAAGAGCTCTGGGACATTATCTGAGTTTGAACAAGTCTCCATTCATTTTCTTGCTGCTGCTTCAGGTAGTCACAGCCAGTGACATTGTGTGTTACTGCAGATAGCGCTGCAAATTAATACAAACACTTTAAATATTAATATATTATCCAGCCTTTTAATAACTACTTAGTGTATTTCTTTTCCTTCAGTTATGCATTGGGTGTCGCTTCTTATTCGATCATCTGTTGCTGACTGAATACTATCATATGTGAATTCATTAATACACGTAAATGACTATAAAATGAAGAAAATAAAAATGGCTTCTTTGGCCAATATTAATACAAAATTGTACCTTGAACTACTTAGCTTACTATAATGAATATCATGTAAAACCTTCCTTTTAAATGGCCAAGTTAAATTAGAATCACTGTTCAAACCTGATTACAATATTTATGCGGTAATTTAACAGCTTCAAGCAAAGGAACCTTGCTGTAGTACCAGGTAGAAAGTATTTATTATGTACCATATCTGACAATTCTCACAGAGGTCTTTTACCAATTGTTGTTACATTAAGTCATTCATTCAGATCCTAGATCATTATTTTAATTAAGTTAGCAGTAGAAACTCCAAAGAGCAGAACTGAGGAGCATTAAATCCCTATGTTACCTTGATTGGCATGGTGAATTTGTGATGTCAACTGTTCAGTCATGGGTGACATAATGCAGGCAATATTTCTCCGTATAATTTTCCCCTTGCCATTTTCTTGTGGACTATGTGTTCACTTGTGTTGTATTGCACAGAGTGAGCCAACTACATCTTTATTTTGAAAGCTGAAATCTTTGTGTGTACCTTGAACCTCAAGTGAAAGGGGAGACCTGGTGGTATTGTTGCTAGACTATTAATCTAAAAACTCAGCTAATATTCTGGACATCTAGGTTCAAATCCAGCCCTGGCAGATGGTGAAATTTGAATTCAATAAAAAAAAATCTGGAAGTAAGAATCTACTGACATTGTTGATTGTCAGAAAAGCCTATCTGGTTCACTAATGTCCTTTAGGGAAGGAAATCTGCCGTCCTTACCTGGTCTGGCCTACATGTGACTCCAGAGCCACAGCAGTGTGTTGACTCTGAACTACCCGCTGAACAAGGACAACAAGGGATGGACAACAAATGCTGGCCAGCTAGTGACATCCATGACCCATGAGAAAAAAAAGTAGTGCAGTAAATGGTAAAATCCTTAATATCACTGTTCCTTCATCAGTTAAAAATCCTGTAATTCAAAAACAATTAAATGAGAGCAGCACTCTGCCTACTCCGCCATGTCAAATACTCTGCATTTCAAGAGCTAGAAATCTGCAATAGACTCAACCTAACCGACCACACTGCAACAGTGGTCTTTCATGTAATTCCCTTGTTGCCTGAATCTCTTATCCACATAAAATTGGCAAAATTACAGGATAGACTTATTGTTAATTAACAGTTAACAGATTGTTAATTTAATCTGGAGGCAAGATGGAGTTGGGAACTCCCCATATCGAGCTCCTCACATTAACCTCCCCATCGAAGAAGCTGAGCATTTGTCACTACATTTTTCTAAAAGAAACAGCAGTTTGAGAATTATGATTCTTTGCTTCATCATGTTTTTTAAACAGGCTTTTTGGACATTGTTGGAAGACAGGTGACTTTTTTGTTCTGCATATATAGTCTCCAAGAATGGCTTTGAGGGAATTGAATAATGCAACATCCCTAAAACTGAAATTTGACATTATTACAATTAAGAACAATGTTATTTTTAAATTGTTTTAAAATGAAACACTTTTTATAAATATAAGACGTAATTGAAGTGAAGGGGCATTTTGTTGTCTGCCACAATATTTATAAACTATCATTAGAGTATAAAACTCCATTTGATATCTGCATAATTTGTAAACATTTAGTCTAGTATAATTAGAGGATAAAACATAGAGGGGGTAATTCTCCAGCCTTCCAGCTGCGTGTTTCTCAGACGTGGGAGGTGATGTGCCGTTTGCTAGTGCAGGATTTTCTTGTCCTGCTGCTGTCAATGGCATTTCCCATTGATGTTGCCCCATGTCACTGCAAAACCATGGGAGGTGTGCTGCCGGTGGGACAAGACAATCCTGCCAATGTAATCAGCCAGAGAATTCCCCCCAGTATCTCGTTTTATCTATAAAACCTGGATTTGTACAGAAGCCTCTCTATAATGAGTTTGTGTCAGATATATACTTCAACCCTGTCCTTAATTAACCAGTTCCTAGTGGTGCAGATCCAGTACACAAACCTGATTAAAATTGGTATAGAATTATCAGTCCTATTCAAACATATCTGTTTTAGAACTATAATTCATCCTAAAATTACCACTGGTATTGTGAATCTTCATAGCTGCACAGTCTTTTGTTCTGCTGGAAAATTCATTTCTTTGCAGTCATTTTGCTCAACATTACTTGTACTTACAGGTTTGTTTGTGTGTTTGTTAAAGATATATTCAGTTATGCAAAAGAGGATCATCTTCTGAATTTAGCCAGAGAAAAATCATTTTGGAATGATCACCATGGAGATATGAATGATCCATATCATGGAACCAAACTTCGTTGCTATGTTCATATTATGAAGGAAGGGATATGTTATCGTGTAAATACCCTAGCTTCATATATCGAAGCTAACCGACAGGTAAGACATGTATCTTAATAGTGAAATCATTATTTTTATTTATATAACTGTCAGTCCATGAGGAGGATCAAAATTAATCATTTAAATAATTGTTATGATTAACAGCTTTTTTATTTATTGCTGATTATTGCTATGTTGTGGGAAGTAGGGAGGTGAAACATTAAAAATGTATTTTAACCATGAGTTTGGATGTCAGTTTGGTGATAATGGGCGACACAGTAGCACAATGGTTAGCACTGCCACTTCACAGCTCTAGGGACCTAGGTTCAATTCTCGGCTCGGATCACTGTCTGTGTGGAGTTTGCACATTCTCTTCATGTCTGCGTGTGCTCCGGGTGCTCCGGTTTCCTCCTACAGTGAGTTAAGTTGATTGGCCATGTTAAAAATTGCCCTTAGTGTCCTGAGATGCGCAGGTTAGAGGAATTAATGGGTAAATATTTAGAAATATGGGGGTAATACTTGGATGGGATTGTGTTCAGTGGGCTGAATGGTCTGTTTCTGTACTGTAAGGTTTCTATGATTTCTATGAATGAAAGAAACTAAACTCAGCAATGTGAGGGACCAGAATTTACTTCTAAGTGAGTAGGTTATGAGTTAAAGCTTGATTTGAGCACCTTTATGTTTTTGTTCACTAGAAAGTACTGAGCTGTCAGAGGCGCCATCATTTTTAAGGAGTATTAAATTTAAAGTTTTAATCTGTTCTGTTATTTGGGTATAAAAATTCCAATGGAATGCTTCAAAGAAGAGCAGGGGAGTTTTTCTACCCAATATTTGTCATTCGATTGACATTACTCAAACAGGTTGCATGGCCATTTAGTTTATTGTTATTTGTGACAGTATGCCTTAGTTACCTAAATTACTACAGTGACTACACTTCACAAATACTTTGTGGCTGTGAAGCACTTCGGGAGGTACTGAGGTTATGAAAGTTTCAAATTAATGCAGATTCTTTACAGCCTACTTTTGGGGGAAGATATTGGACTAAACCTTTGAAAAGTTGTAAATATTTCAAACATGTATTGAATATTTGAGTGCAGAAACAAATAGGAATACCCACTGACTATATGCATTTTAAAAATCTGTTTGATAAGTTGTCATGTAATATGAGATGCATGATGTTATAAAGGAATGTAACTACATGAAGGTAGAGGTGGCGAGGGCAACGCAAAGCAAATCAGAAAAGTAAATGGATGGTTTTGGTTTAGCAGAATATAAGGAGTGATCTGTGCTCAAATTTCTTTTCCATTATTATATAAATAATTTGGACATTGGTGCAGAGGAATGGAGTTGAAGTTTGCTGATACCAAATTTTTGACCTGATAAACAGAAGTCATACAGGAATTGGAAGAGGATATAAATTTTTAGACTAGCAAATAGAGTTCAATGCAGTAAAGTGTCAAATAATCCATTTTTTTTAAAAGGCAAAAAGAAGTAAAGCTTTGAATGGCATATGAATTTTAACCGAGCAGAGACCTAGGAATTATATAGAACTTTAAGGTAGAAAAAGCTTTAAAAGGGTCAGCTGAAACATTGGGCACAGAATGTAAAACAGGGAGATAATGTTAAATTTCTGCAAAATGTTGGTAACGGAAATACTGTATTATTGCATGTAGTTCTGAACACTCCACTATAGGAAGGACATGAAGACATGGATAGATTACGGAGATAATTCATTAAAATACCACAACAGCAAAAAGTTATGGTTAAAAAACTAGTTTCCACTGGAACAAATAAGTAAATGAGGGATACAAGGGATTTTTGAAGATTTTCAAAGATTTTAAATGATAATTGGTGAGTTTTATCCCTGTTGCTTTGTGAATCAGTAATGAACATAAGAACATAAAAACAAGCATGAGATTCAGCATTATTACTAGCAAAACGAAAGACTAAGTTAATAGACTTTTTTGACATAGAGTGTCATTAGACTGTAGACTGCTTTACTGCAAATCACTTGAGACAGAGAGACCAAGGGTGGAATCTTCAAGTCCTGCCGGCAGTGAGAAGCTTGACTGGCAGGTGAATGTAATTTGGTATGAGACCGAAAATCAGTTTCCAGACGTCAGGTGAACTTTTGGAATTCTGTTCTTGAGACTTTAAAGGCTGCCGCATTGATATTAAGTTCTCTTAAATTAAGTTCACCATTAGTCAGAAATTAGAACATTCAGTTTTACAACTGCACAAAATCTCATGAACTTGGCAAGGAAACCTTCTTCCACAATTAGCAGTGAATTTTTAAAAAAATTTTTCATGGGCTACAAGTGTTGCTGGCATTTATTGACCTTCCTTAATGACCCTAGAGAAGGTGATGGTAATGGCCTTCTTGAACCCCTACAGTTTATGTCTTGCATAGTGCTCTTAGAAGGGGAGTCCTAGGACTTGGGCCCATAACAGCGAAGTAATGGCAATGTAGTTCCAAGACAGGATAGTTTGTGAAAAAAATTTGTAGGTGGTAGTGTTCTCTACTTTTAAGTGGTAGAGGTTGTGGGGTCTGGAAAATGCTGTTGAAAGTGCCTTGGTGAGTTGCCAGAAGGCATCTTGTAGATGGTACACACTTCTGCCACTGTGCATTGGTGATACAGGAAGTGAATGTTTAAAGTGGTGGATGGGGTGTCAGTTGGGGTGGGGGTGCTTCTTTATCTTCAGTGACATTGAGCATCTTGTATATGAGCATCTTGTTCAAGTTGTACCCATTCAGGCAAGTATAGAGTAGTTCATTGCAGTCCTGACTTGAGCCTTGTAGATAGACAGGCATCAGTAGAGGCATTACCATGGAGAATATACTAGTTGACAATGAATGACAGTTAACTGCCAAGCATTGTTTAAATTGTGCTCTGGTGCATTCCCCATGGCATCTGTTCTACCAATCAGAGTCTATTTGTCAATCATATCTCTTCTAATCTCTTCTAAATTGTTGTTTTCCCTTGGTATTGGTATTCTTGCCAAGTGTCTTGATGAGTGCAAGCCAAAAAGCTTTGACAGGTTTTTATTAGCAATACTGAAGATGTTTATTTTTAAAGCTGCTTTAAAAGTAATTCCTGTTTCCCTCAGTATTTCAAATATGGATTTGTTTGAATACAAATGATTTGGATTCATTTTCATTAGATACAAGAATTGAGTGGTTAAATAGTTATCTGGTTTTACGTTAAAAATAAACAAGCACATGCAGTTTTGCTCGAATGATGGGTGAATCCATGTAGCTTCAGACAGCAGTGAGGTTTGTAATGATCTTCTATGGAAAACAATTCAATTCATGAAAGGATTTGAGACATTTCAGCATGAAGGATACACACTTATTTATGCTATCAGTAGGTCAGATGCAAAGTTCAAGCTAAAAGCATTTTTATGAGCAGTGCTTCACTGCAGAACATAGGGTACAAACCTTGAATTGAATCTTTAATGTAAGAAATAGGATTGTATTTATGCATAACTGACTCACTACTGAAAATACAATGATGTTAAATGTATTGTAAACAGTGGAAGAGGAAAACTTACTTTGAAAACATTTGCTTTGAACTGGTCATCATACCTATCTTTAATACTTGGAAATTTGGAGAAATCATGCATGAGAGTGGAGAGATAGTCCTATCAAAGGAAAATGAACATTGTAGTCAGATTGGAGTTGTTGAGTGTGTTATCTTGTGATGGGAATAATCACCTGCAATAAGAATGTCTTTATGTAGGAGTAACATTTTGCAGAGAAATTAGTGCTTACAAATAAGTATGTTCCATAAATACATCTGGCATTTTATTATTTGTTTGACCAGTTATAAAGGTATTTTTCATTTTTAGAATATGTAAGTGCTTCCCTTTTTCATTCAGTTGAGATTTTTTGAAAACCTGGTTTTTCCTTCATGCAGGCATGTTTTTCCCTTAAGATTAATGAACATTGTTAAAACTATGGGATAAGAAGCAGCCAACAAAGTTCTGATAACAATCCAGTTTTTTTAAAATACATCATGAACTCAGTATTTGAAATATACAATAATTTGATCTTTCCATATATTTCGAAATTATTAACATTTTTTACTTTCACTACTATTATGCAGTAACTGCTGCACATTGTAAAGTTTTGGTAAAGAGATAAGACTGGTGTGTGAGGTTAAGGGCATCACGACTGGTGCTGATAGAAAATGATTAAATAACCAATCACACATCGATCACATTATTTCTGAAACAACTGCATTATTTCTCTGGCGATTAACTAGATGAAACGTTGATAGCTGGCAATGTTTTGTTATAATTGTTTATCTTTGAGTCTCAGTTGCATGAAATGCGCTAGTTTGATTATTCACTACAGCAAGAAAGATTAGATATTGTAAATTCCACTCTAATTTTGAAATTAACATATACATAGGTGATATTTAAGGTGTAATTTTATACTCATTTACGTAGAAGCATATATTGAAAATAGAAGCAGGAGTAGGTCATTTGGCCTTTTGAGCCTGCTTCACCATTTATTATGATCCTGGTTAATCATCAAATTTAATACCCTGATCCTGCTGCAACTCCCTCCCTGTATCCTTTGATCCCTTTAGCCCCAGGAGCTATATCCAATTCTTCCTTAAATACACAATGTTTTGGCCTCAACCACCCTCTGGGTGAAGAAACTTCTCCTCATGTCAGCCCTAAAATAGTTTAAATAATCATCAGATTTAACTGGACTATCAAGCACTGTGGGGTTTCACTATCCTTTCCCATAACAATCTACTGCTTCATGATAATTCAGAACAGCAAAGATAATCCCATATAAATCCCCCACACCACCCTTTCCAACTGCCCCTCCAGCAATGTGTGGCATACTTATTGTCTGCTTTGTTAATAAGGAGATCATCCATTCGTCAATGGGATGGACAATAACTGCTGGCCTTCC
This sequence comes from Sphyrna mokarran, assembly GCA_024679065.1. Lineage (NCBI taxonomy): Eukaryota > Metazoa > Chordata > Chondrichthyes > Carcharhiniformes > Carcharhinidae > Sphyrna > Sphyrna mokarran. The sequence goes on from JAGIQG010000009.1 coordinate 28,770,574, forward strand.
AATCATGCACGTAACCCAGAAACAAATTTTAAAATTCATTCAGTCTCACCTCTGCTCTTTCTTGCTAGCCAAGCCAAATCTTTCAACCTCCCCCCTCCAATTTCTGTATTAATGATTCTATTTAAATGCTAGTTGTTGAAATCACATCCTGGGCATCAAGCAGTCAATCTCAATCCCTCTACAATGAATGAAATATCATGTGAACACTTTGGAATAACTGTGTTGTATTTGCCCCTAGCATTAGCTATTCAGTGTGGACTCTACGTTGCTCTATATAATGGATGTCAGTCTAGCTCCGGTGATAGTCCTCTTGCCTCTGAGTCAAAACGCTTTGAGTTCAACTCCCACTAGAAAATTCACTGCTAATAGATAGCTGCATTGTGGGAAGCGGCAATTTTTGGGCAAAATGTTTTTCACCCACAGTCTGGAATTCACTGCCTGAAAGGTAATGGAGGCAGAGATCCTTATAACATTTAAGAAATATTTAGATGTGCACTTGTGATATCGAGACATACAAGGCTATGGGCCGAGTTCTGGAAAATGGAATTGGAATAGCTGAGTGATTTGCCTTTGACCAGCATAGATTCGATAAGCTGAAAGGCCCTTTTCTACACTGTGTAGCTCTATTTTAAAGTGAGGTCTTATCTGCTGTTCTGATATCATGACATAAGATATCAAAGGACTGAGGAATTGTTTGGGTGGTGTGGACAACATTTATCCTTTGGCAAACACCATGAAAATGGTGTGTCTAGTATTTTTCCTCAGTTCTGTTTGAGGGGCGTATATGCAAATTGTTTGCTGCTTTTCTGTATATTACAACATTCAGTAAGAATTTAGCAACACCAATTTATAATCCAACCGATTTATTTGATAGTAAAAACGCGAGCTTTCGACTCCTGTGTCTTCTTCCTGTTCTGGTCTGCAATAGCACACATCAGCACAGACAGTCAGAGATTGCTGATTAGAATGCGAATCCTTACATCTAACCTGCTATTGAAGTGTTAAAGTGGCGAACAATGTGTGTGAAGGGAATGCTGAGCATTGTTGGAGAATTGTGTGTTTTCTCCAGACAGCACAGTAAGTGAGGTTTTTTGCTAACCCAGGCAAGTTACGGGGGTTACGGATAGTGTGTCATGAAGCCAAGATCCCTGTTAAGACCGTCCTCATGTGTGCGGAGCTTGGCTATCAGTCTCTGCTCAGCGACTCTGCGCTGTCGTGTATCACGAAAGCCCCCTTGAAGAACATTTACCCGCAGGTCGGAGGCTGAATGCAACATTGACATTGAATTACAACATTGACAAGGTATTCCATGGCTGTGAAACACTCTGGGACATTCTAAGGCTGTGAGGCAGGTAATCATCCCTAATTGATCCATAATGAACAGAAATATGAAGCAACATCTGAGCATTAATGTACATAGAATTGCAGAAAGACAAAATGGTGAAAATTACTGTTTCATTATGTAGAAATCATTTTGATTAGTTCGAGAACGTATATGGTGACTTCTTCTAACATGGCTACTTTTGGTTTATCTTGCAAAGCAGTTACTTTGGTGATGAAGAAGTCGCATATCTGAAATTTATTAGCATAGTTTCATTGAATTTGAATCTTTAACCTTAAAATACAATGAGTTAGTGGCTCTGGTGATGAACAGTAATTCAGAACAGCATGTAATTTTGCTATCTGTCACGTAAGAGCAGCAAATCACACAATATCCTATGTTTATTCTTTGTGGAAGTGAATGCAGTTTGATTTTTCTTTTATACAGTATAATTTGGAAAATGGTGGATAGTCTACTTGTGTTTTTATCTTCCAGGCTCCTAAATTCATATCAGCTTTATCACAAGAAGAATCACTAATCCATCCTTCAGCACAAATTACTGACAGATATATGGTGAGTAGTGAGACTTGCAAACAACACCACTGAATCTTGTGCCTTCTAGCTAAGCATAGTCAATTCTATTGTGCTCAAGTCAATCAGAATCCATTGAAATGCTTAAATACTAGCAGAATTACAGCCTTGATCTCCAGAATTTGGATGTGCTTGTCGCATGATTTTCCGCCCATTAAAATAAATGCATAAAAAAAATCATGGGAGTAATATTTGACCAAATTCCCAAGTTATATACATGAGACTGCGCTCCAGGTGTACAATTTTGTAAAATTCCATCTACCGATGTCACTTATAGTGGTGTTTTTAACTAAATATAATTTTCTGAACTCTGCACCATTCATTTTGCTTCTGTCATTGCTCTGATCATGCTAGCTGAAACTCTATTAACAAATAGTACAATGAGGACTAACACACAATTCCTTTCCAAACTGAATACTGTCAGTTGAATCTGTAAATCTGAACATTAATCAAGGGTAAAGTTGCAACCTGGGTTTCAGCTATGGTGCCATTTGAATACATCATCTGAATAGCAACCTTGTTGAGATCTGCAATGGTATTGTTTTATAATCTCTGCTTATTGTTGGTCTGGCAGGTGTAAATAAATTTAATGGCCCTGCATTTGAAATGTATTTTCTTTCTAACGTCATCTTTAATACTTTTCAAAAGTTGTTCTGTTCCTCCCTGGGAGAGATGTCACTCCTGTGCAGAGCTGCTGTGTAGTAGTATGATGAGAAACCAGAGCGAAACCTGAGATGACTTTTTATTTATTCTACCCCATCTTCCTTTGTTATTGTCACCTGGTTGGCACAGAATCTTTTTGAGAGAAATTAAAGGCATATGTCCATGAATCTTAATACAATATATTTCTGTGCCCTAACAAATTGTATGACATACAGTAAAGGAAGTTTTGCCTATCTAGCTGAATTAACCAAAACTAGTAATCGATGACTCAAGATTTTCTAAAACAATTACTGTCATTTTGCTTTCCTTTAAGTAGCGATAACTTCATGTATAGAACGTTTCTGTTCTCATTTTTTGTGATTCAAGTGATTTTCTTCGTATGCATGCCTTTATGGGAGGACTTTCTCGACAAACAAATGAAGAAAATATTTGGATATAGATTTGTAACAAGAACTTCCTGTCCTTAGATGCATCAATCTGAATAAAAAGGGGAGAATGGGCTGCTTTTCAAAACCTTGGGTGGGCTTTGTGTATCTTAACACCAGAAGCATTTCTCAGCCGGACAAAACAAACATTGACTGTAGTAAGTAACCCATCAGCCCACACACAGAGTTAAGCAATGGAGGATGTATCAGTACAGTAGGTCATAATTACAGGCAGACGCTTCAGACAGACCTCTTGTTTTATTATAAGGCTTTTCCTTCAATTCATTTAAATCACAGGTTAGTTAAATATCTACTACTTACTTTTTTATTTTTCAATGCTGTCTTTTGTCTATTTGAGAGAATTTAAAGGATCAGAAGTGTCACGGTGTATTATAATTTTCACAATCCCACTTTCTTTTCCAGACTATAATTCAGATAGTGTACTTCTATTAATGTTATGTGTAATGCTAGTGTGTAACTGTCTTTATAGAAGAGCCATCCAGAATCAATATTTTCATGACAGTGCACAAAAAAATCATTTTGATCAACCTGTCAGTATTATTGTTTCTCTGACTCTTGCAAATCTCTCTCTCTCACTCACTTATCATCTACAAAGTTTTTTACCCTAGTCTACCTCTATACCACAGCTTTGGTACATTTTGTGGGGTGGCAAGGTGGCACAGTGGTTAGCATTGGTGCCTCACAGCACCAGGGACCCAGGTTCGATTCTCAACTTGGGTGACTATCTATGTGGAGTTTGCACATTCCCCCCCTTCTGCGTCGGTTTCCTCCAGATGTTCTAGTTTCCTCCCACAGTCCAAAGATATGCAGCTTAGGTGGATTGGCCATGCTAAATTGCCCCTTAGTGTCAGGGGAACTAGCTAGAGCAAATGCCTGGGGTTATGGGGATAGGGCATAGGTTAGAACGTAGTCAGTGCAGACTTGATGGGCCAAATGGTCTCCTTTTGCACTGCAGGTTTCTATGATTCTATGAATAGAATAGTGCTTACATTAAAACATGAGTTTTCACATCTATCGAAAATGGGCTTATGCCGTCCCATGTTGTTGATTCACCCACACACAACTCATGATGCACTATGACAAAATATTTTGAAAGGAATCTTCCCATAATTTGAATAGACCACCAGCAGATAAAAAGCTTTCATAAAGAACTTGGCCTGTAATACCACTGTCTAGGGAGTACAAACTGTGCTAATGTACTGGCTCTTAAAGGCTAAATTTGCTAACAAAAAAGTTCACCATTGTTTGTAGTTGAGACATTTTGTTGCACCATTTGCTGCAGGGATACACTAAAGGTGGACGAGTCCACTTAGTGTGATCAGCTACCGTTAATGCATATCCTTGCCCACCAAAGTATCATTTCCCAAGTGTTGATTCTACCACTCATATGGGTAATGCAGATTGCTGTATTGTAGATCTTATGGCTGCTTTCTAGCTGAAAACACTGTTAACCACCTTCTGAAAATTCTGACCAGCTGGTGCCCACTTGCCACAGTATTATAGTTTGAAATGGGGTTAATTTAAACAGCCTGATTTCTCCTCTTGCCTTCTATCCATTACCAGAAAGATGTTTTTGATTTGTATCCCTCTTTATAAGCAATGACGCATTTCCCAACTCCTTGGTTTTAGTGCAATCCAATTTCTATTAATAACCCCATAGAATGAAAATGCAGGAGGAAAGTAACAACATTGCCTACCTTTCACTTAGATGGTAAAAAGGGGTAGAGAAAGAAAGGTTTATAGAGCAAAGATAACAGAGATAACATTTATTGTTTCACTTGTCTCCAGAATCAATGGTGTATTCCTTTACAGAGCCTGAACTGATGCTGGATAATTCACTTTTCCTGTAGAACTGACTTCCACATGACGTAGGCACGCAAAGATGAAGCAGTCTTGTCAGTGATTGTTTCTACTGGAACTTTTATACAATATAGATTGGGTCAGATATTTAATTTGGGCAGAGGGTTAAATATCTGACCTCATCTACACTGTGCTGCTGCTCACCAGATGGGTAGATGGAAAGATGGCAGACTGAGGGTGGTTGGTATCACAAAGTAATATTACTGGTTCGTCCAGCATTGGGGGTGTGGGTCATGTCACATGACTCTGACCTCTCCGCTTTAACTTTGACAAAGGATATGTCTCTATTGCCCTCCAACTCAGGTCAAAGACATTGGGGACAAAGAAAAGGCAAACTCAAATTATTGTACAATAAATCTCTTTTATTGTATTGTACCAAGTTATCACAACATTACACTAGGCATCAAACTTCGTTACACACAAAATAACTAATCTCTGACTTACTTTGTTACACACAAGATAATTGACCTTTGACCTACTCCGTTATATACACATGTATTCAAAAAATATAAAAACTTCACAAAATATCCAAACTCGCGACTTAAACATACAGAAGTTTTCCAAGGCAACTGATCAGGTTCCAAGCTAATGGATTTTATTCTGCTGTATCCGAATTCATATCTCAGGATCTTGCTGCTTTTCTTAAAATAGTTAATTCCAAGTTACTGCTGTCGATGTCCCTTTGTCTCTTCTTCTATAGAGATTCTGTTGGCACTGATCATGCTTTCAGTCGTATACTCACAGAATATGCCCTAATCCATCACTGTCTTTTTGGTCGTGAATGCTCAGAGTCGTGCCTCTGTCAGGGGTCATTATTTTCTCAGGAACACGATGCACAGGGAGGGATATGTGTTCAATCACTGTCTGCTCAAGGCATAGCAGCAACCAGCGTCCAGTTGCTCCTGTGTTGTTCCATTGCTGCACATCCTGATAAAGTCATTAGTCTAATACAGATTTAGCCCTTTTAACCAACAGGCTTTGCTGGTGTCTGCACTTTATTGGCATTTTTATGAATAACCATCAGACTACGTATCCCTTTGTCTGGGTCCCTGAGATTGTTAATGTTCCAACTATTAACTCTTAAAGGTAAGTTACAGGGAACTTCGTCCTGGCAGATGAATCAAATCTAGTTGGCCAGGGCTGGTTTATGAAATTCAGATACCTCTTTGTAGTTCCCTTTGAATTTGATATCTGCAGCTCACAAGGAATCTGTTCAGAAATAACAAGGTGCAAATAACTTTGATCTGTCAAATAGCCTTTTTTGTTCAGGGTCACAGGCAGACATAGCTTCAGCAATTTTAGAAATTAGCTATAAAGATGTATATCCTGCTCCCAACAGCAGAAATGAAGTTTTACTTCCTGAAAACAGCATTTGGCAGTTGCTTCATACAGATGTCTTCTGCGAGATACCTAGTATGGTAGACAAATGACAAATTGGAAAATGCAGTCGTATGAAGACTTCATGCTCTCCTTTCCCTTCCTTGGAAAGAGACATCCCTCTGCCTTATATTGTCTGTATATTTATAGCAAATGGCACAACTCTGACTCAGTCTTTCTTGAAGAATATAACCAGATAGTTTTGAACAGACTCTATAAAACATGGTAATGAGTGTAGGCAAAATATGTTTTTGCACTTGATCTTTTAAGCTTCTGTTCTTTAATGGAATCCTGCAGTGAGCAGGATTTCCCGATCTTGTCTGTGGCCATCTTGTTACAAGTGAGGATTTGATGTTCCAGCTAAAACTCCAGTCACTTTCAGCGGCACCAGAGAATCCTAGCTGCGAGCAAGGGTGGAGATTGTTGGCAATTATGTTCAGCATCCCCAAAGATTACTGATCCTCATGCATTGTACATTGCAACATAAATTTGAGCAATGGCTTCAGAATAAAGAAGCATCAGTCATACAAAAGTCCACTATGACATTTAAATGGGTACAACACAGCCTGCGAGGAGCTTCACCTGAATAGGCTCCATATTAAAGGCAGATGTTGGAAAATTGGTGCTTGATCTTTGTTTCTACATTATTTAGCTTAGTTGTATCTTGTGATTGGTAAATATGTAAGTACCTCACGTACAAAATTTATTACAACCCAGACATGCTTTTTCATTTTAACATTATGATTCTTTCCCCCACACAGATTGGTGCTGACAGTATGATTGGCTACATGACTAAAGTGGCAGAGAAGACCTCTATTAAGCGGTCAATCATCGGAACCTCGTGCACAGTCAGAGAGAAAGTAAAAATTGCCAATTCCATAATCATGCACAATGTCACTATTGAAGAAGGGTGAGTGAAGTCGCATTAATGTGGAGAAAATAACTGAACAATGGTTTTAAAAATGCCATTGTTTAGTTCTGGTATACTACCAGAGTGCTTTACATAATTTGGGAGTAAAAGGTCACATTTATCCGGTCTCGCAGTCCTCTTTGTCATCCTCTCATTAAACAACACATCCTGCTCCAGCTTTTATTATAATAAAGCCCTGGATCAGAGGACGTTGCACTCTTGCCTTGTATAAAGGTTATAGGGTGATAAAAAGGAAATTTGCCACAACACTCAACTCACACCACATCCCACCCCCTCACCACCCTACAGATTCTTTGAAGCTCATTGTCAATTGGCAGTATTTGATAGTGCACAATTCCATACTTACTATTTATAGTCCTGACTAATGCTGAAACAGACCAAAATGAATCTCTGTCTGCTATCAGACATTAAAAGAAAATTGACCACGATTATTTTCTCCCAGTAGTAAATTATCTGTAGCTACTAAGAGAAAAACGGTGTAGAATATTTTTTAAAAAATGAACTCCCAAAACAATAAAATGAAAATGTTGTACTTGGTGAAATAGCAATTTTTTATGTCAGATGAATGAAAGGCAGGTCCCACATTCATTGTAGAATTTAAAACAATTGTGCCCAAAATAAGATATCAGAAATCAAAACTGCATTTGTGCTATCACAACCTTATAAAAATGATGATTTTGCCCATCTTGCTTTCAAGATTTTGTATAACTGTATACCAGGAACCACCCCCACAAAATGGGTAAAAGTATAGCTTAAGTTACAAGCTGATATCTCGCTGCACTTTCAGTATAATTACTTCCTTTCATTAGATTTCTATTTGTGGTTTTGTTTGAAATCGTTAGCTTTTCATGCTCTGGCAAGTTTTTTTGAACTTTTGGTCTGCTTTTGATAGTTTTCTTTTGTTATTGGATATCTTTACAATATATATGATTAGGGTTTATAAAGTAGAATAAATGGTTACAGAAAAGATAAGAGAAAAATGATTAAACTCGGCTGAGAGTATAGTTTAAAACAAGTGAAAATGGTACCCAGTAAAGCACGTGCCCAAGCCATGTGGTGTTAATTCAATGGTATTCAAATTATACAGTTTTTGCTGAAGATATTCCATTATCTGGTTGATACTCTGCAACTACAAAGTTGAAAAAAATAAATGTTAAAGTAAAGTATATTTATTAATCACAAGTACATTAATACTGCAATGAAGTTACTGTGAAATGTTATTCACTAAGAGCTCCCATGTCACTGAAGAAGCTTCATGCCAATCCACATCCAATGACCTGCTGTGGAAACTGTTCACATTTTGACAGCTGTGACAAATTCCACTGTAACTGCTGAGACAATCCCCAACATTCTAAAACTATCAACAGCATTCGAAAAAGTAAATTTGGGCTCTCTGTCCCCAGTGTGAATGGATCCTTTAAAGAATTCCACAATCTGGATGCAGATCTGCATTTTTTTCAATAACTAATCCTTTTTTATTCTTTCATGGAATGTGGACATGCTGGCTAGACCATCATTTATTGCCCATCGTTGATTGCCTTTCAACTGGGTGGCTTCTTAAGAGGGCAGTTAAGAGTCAACCACATTGCTGTATGCCACACTGGTAAAGATTTCCATCTCTGAAGGACATCAGTGACCCAGATGGGTTTTTATGACAATTGATAATGTTTCATGGTCATCATTAGACTTTCAATTCCAGATTTTTTATTGAATTCAAAACTGCTATAGTAGGATTTGAACTTCAGCCTCTTGAAGTTATCTTGGGTCTCTGGATATTGGTCCAATGTCAATACCACTTCAACATTGTCTTCCCATGTACTTCCTCCTTCTTAGTCACTGCAGATGGAAGATAACTTTCTTCCACTTCGGGATTGGAGTGCCTGCATACTCTGCCACAGGTGAGGCAGGTAGTGTTTGATGAAACTTGTGAGAGGGCTGTTCAGAATTTGGTACCAAGTTTCACTGAATTGCATGCATTAGTTTTTTTGAGAAATACTGTTTACCTCTGCTCATCTTCAATGGTGGAGGTAATAATCAAATTTCAATCAATCAGTGAACCATTAGTCAGCTGGTACAATAGGAAGTTGAAATGCTCCTTTGAAGCTCAAAAGGAAAAGGAATATTGAGGGTATCTTCATGATTATTTTGGTTTAATTGCATTGCTTTGCTCCTGACCATGGAAGCTAGCCTAACTTTCAGTGATGTCCTAAGCAAACGGAATAGTTTCTGTGCAGATTCTGAAACGGAGAATGTTCATATTATTCAATAGCAATTTTCTTTTCAAGTTCTGGTGAATGATTCTGCCCACCATTTCAAGAGAATGAGATAACAAATGTGATGGTGCTCAGCTGGAGAATTAAGTATCCTTTAATTTGGATGATTATTTTCTGATAATTGTCTACATCATCAGCATGTACCAAAGATGTTTACTGATAATTTTGTGATTTTGGAAAAAAGGAGCAAATTTTTCTTGTTCCACTGAATAAATAACTTCAATTTTTGGAACATTAGTCTTGTCAGCCTGTTCCAACATTTAGTTAGATTGTGATTGAACTGTCTCTTAACCCCATTTAGTCAGTTTTTCTCCAGATTTTTTAGGAGCTTTTTTTTTGCAATCTTGGAATGTTGCAAAGCATTCCACAGCTGACAAAGTACTTTTGAAATAAAAACCAAACAAGTTTGAAAACAATCAGGAGGTCAGGCAGTATTGATGGAGAACAAAATGCAGCATTTCATTTCCAAGATCGATTGTTTTTTCCCTCCACAAATGTTTCCACAAAATGTGATCCATATTTTTCTTTATTATTTCTTTATATTTCAAATTTCCTACGTTTGCAATATTTTGCTTTTATTTTGCTGAAAAGAGAGGCACGTTGCCCCAGCTTTTTATCTTGCACTCATCGAGGCAAAATGCACGAATGCCAAATTTCAAATGATCACAACAATTTGTACTATAGGAGAAAAGAGCACTGATTGGCAAGCCTGCTTTGACCAGCCAAGGTATTAGCATGGAGAACGCAATAAGCATTTTTGAGCTGCCCAAGCTCCAGGGTATTTCAGGAAAGATGCAAGAAATATACATATTCCTTTTGTTTGTAGAGAATGGGAATTTGCATATGAACATAAGTCACTTATAGCAAATATTCATAGAATCTCCATGGTGCAGAAGAAACCATTCGGCCCATCGAATCTGCACTGACCACAATCCCATCCAAGCCCTATTCCCTTAACGTCATGCATTTATCCTAACTAGTCTCCCTGATATTAAGGGACAATTTAGCACAGCCATTCCACCTAACCCGCATATCTTTGGTCCGTGGGAGGAAACTGGAACATCCTGGGAGAAACCCACATAGACATGGGGAGAATGTGCAGACTCTACACTGACAGTGACCCAAGCCACGAATCAAACCCAGATTCCCTGGCACTATGAGGAAGCAGTGCTAACCACTGTGCTGCCTCTATATTGAAACACCTTATTTTAAATGCATAGGAATGGATTAATAATGTGTCAACATATTGCATTGTGATGGCTTCAGTAGGGGTACAAAATTGGCGTCAAAAAGTGCAGCAACTGAAAACAAGATATATTCCAACATACTGTGCCACTGAAAGGGGTGACCTGCTTTGGCTGTATCTAGACAGTCTGGACCAGCAATGAGGTATCCAACTGAGCATCATTGTTCAAATCCAAAAATTGCAGCTCCATGTATTCATTCAGTTCTGTGGTGGGAAATTGTAAATGAACCACATTACAAGCTAGGCTGATTATCTTAAATTGATTGTTAGTAAAGCTTTTAGCACACTCAGGATTTTTTTTAGCAAGTGCTGCCTAATTGGGAGTCATGTAACAGTAGACATTTTGGTTTGGATTTTGCAAGGACAGGCTGGTTGAATGTGGTCTGCCACTCAAGAACCATGATTGCATTGTGTATTGTCTATAGATGCATGATAGCAACTCCCTCAAACCTGTGACCCCGCAACATTTAAGAAGAACAAGATCAACAGATGCATTAACACACAATAACATTCATGTTCGCCTCCAAGTCAGATGTCATTCTGACTTCAATACATATCATTTCATTATTATCACTGAATTTGATTTGATTTATTGTTTCTTGAGTGCTTACAGACAAAGCATACCATTCATAGAGTGCATAGAGGCGAAAGAAAGCGGAAAATGCAGAATATAGTGTTACATTCATAGTTAGGGCGTAGATAACGATCAACATAATATTAGGTAGGTCCTTTTAATAGTTTCATGTCAGCAGGGAAGTTCTGGAGCTCCATAACTATCAATTGAATATATCCACTCAATATTTATAATGTTTACCCCCTGTGATTCCCATTCTTCAAGACTCTTAGTATTAACATCTCCAGTTCTGATGTCCTTACCAGAGAAGTAGTTGAGAAGTCTTTTATATGTAAGTTGCCATCAATTAAATTCTTGCATATTTAATTTTGGAGAGAAACCATCCATTAACAAAATGCATAGAAGTAGCACTTTACAATTTAGGGAGCACTTTGTCCTTCTAATTCTTTTTGTAAATATATGCAAATTGTTCACATAGTTGATTTTGCTAATGTTACGCAAACAGAACTTTGCACACTATCAGTGCCAAAATTGCAAAAAAAATTTCCTGTATACACTGCAGTTCAGTATCGTAATTACATCTTCAGCACTAGCCCACCCACAGCTATAATTGCTGTTTAAAAGGAGGATCAATAAACAATGTGCAACTTGCAAAGAGTCATGCAAGCCTGCTTGGCTGTATTCAAAGAAAAGTCTCTATAGTGGCTGTGTTTGATCACAAAGCTATAGCATAACCCTGAACTAACATGTTTAAAGAAGTGCTTAGATCTCTAATTAATTCAAATTATTTCATTGAAGTGCACCTTTTTTTGTATACACAGCCTATACCAGAAAAAGATCAGAAAAGGAAATTACAACTTTTAAAGTTGTAATTAGCGTGCTATATTTTTTACTAAATGCTTTCTCTTGCTTGCTTTATAATTCGTAGCTTCAGACTTCATTTCACTAGCTTGTATTTTCCCTTTAATGATATACTTCCACTGTTGCATTATTGCTATTTAAAGTTTGCTCCAACTTTAAAAATTATATTCATAAGGTGGTATAAAGTGCTGTAAAATTTATTGGTTTGTATATCAGGTTGGCAATACACATAAGTACTTTTTCCTGTTAGCTGATTCTATGATGTTGCTGATGTAACATTGTGGTATTGTAACTTAATGGACCTTACACTAGGAATCCAATGTAGAGGGCCTCCAAAGAATGTGTTTTTTTCATTGCTCCTTTTGACCTTTGTCCCTATCTTGGAATGGTAGGGTGCTACTCCTTGTTTCTGCAGACATCTTGAGGGAAAAACCTATCTTGTGCCACCATCAGTGTAAATGCCCTAATTCTCAGGTCTTAAGACAGAATTAGCAGTATATAGAAGTCCTACTGATTGCATTTCTAGTAATGTTAACAGTACAATTGGATTTCTGGCCTCTCATCTCACACCAATTAGCGTTGCCCTAATTAATCCAAACTCAAATTTTATTGTCTTCTCCTCACTTGTTTCATGAACTGCATCTAGCATGTGCTCCAACTTGCCCAACATTTTACTGTAAATAATATGTGTATGAAAAGTCCCTGCATGCACTCAACATTTCTTGCCATTTATGCTTAATTGGTACTCACTGTCCAGTGCCTATAAGTAATATATTTTCTTTTATTCATTCATGGGACATGGATGTCACTCACTGGCCAGCATTTGTTGCCATTCCTAGTTGCTCTTGAGAAGGTGGTGGTGAACTGCCTTCTTGAATCACTGCAGTCCATGTGCTGTGGGTTGACCCACAATATCGTTAGGGAGGGAATTTCAGAATTTTGACGCAGCGACTATGAAGGAACGACTTGAATATTTCCAAGTGAGGGTGATGAATGGCTTGGAGGGGAACTTGCAGGTGGTGGTGTTCCCATTTATCTGTTGCCTTTGTCCTTCTAGATGGAAGAGATCATGAATTTGGAAGGTGCTATCCAAGGATCTTTGGTGAATTGCTGCAGTGCATCTTTTAAGTACTACACAGTGTTGATGGTGGAGGGGACTGAATGTTTGTTGGTGCCAATCAAGTGGGCTGCTTTGTCCTGGACGGTGTGAAGCTTATTGAGTGTTATTGGAGCTGCACCCATTCAGGCAAGTCGGGAGTACTCCATCAGACTCCTGACTTGTGCCTTGTAGATGGTGGATAGGCTCTGAGGAGTCAGGAGGTGAGGCTGCTATATTCCTAGCTTCTAACCAGCTCCCATAGCCATTGTGTTTATGTGATGAATCCAGTTGAATTTCTGGTCAATGGTGACCCCAAGGATGTTGACAGTGGGGGATTCAGTGAGGATTACACCATTGAATGTCATGGGGCAGTGGTTAGAGTGTCTCTTATTGGTGATGGTCATTGCCTGGCATTTGTGTGGCACTAATGTTACTTGCCACTTGTCAGCTCAAGCCTGGATATTGTCCAGATCTTGTTGCATTTGAACATGGGCTGCTTCGGTATCTGAGGTGTTGCGAATGGTCTGAATGTTGCACAATTATCGGCGAACATCTCCACTTCTGACCTTATGAGGGAACATCATTGATAAAGCAGCTGAAGATTGTTGGGCCCAGTACACTACCCTGAGGGACTTCTGCTGAGATGACTGACCCTCCACAACCACAACCATCTTACTATGTGCCAGGTATGACTCCAACCAGCAGAGTTTGCCCTCTAATACCCATTGATTCCAATTTCATTCGGGCTCCTCTGTGAGCTGCAAACCACATTAGGCCCAAACTGCAGCTGAAAGCCCTCTCCCAGCAAACACACAGATAAATTGAAACCAAAGAGTTGTCTTAAGCTTGGCATATCTCCATAACGATGTAAACAAACCAACAATTGTAAAGAACAATCCCAAATGATGCATGCCTCTACTACTAGCTTTTGGGGCTCTGCCCCTTCGTTAGGTGAGTGGGGAATTCTGATCACAAATAGTTTACGAATGCTGATTAGAATATGAGTCTTTACAGCTAATCAAGTCTTAAAGGTGCAGACAGTGTGAGTGAAGATAGCATTAAGTATAGTTTAAAGATAATGTGTATTGTCTCCAGACAGGACAGTAAGTAAGATGTTGGAAGTCCAGACAAGTCATGGGGGTTATAAATAGTGTGACATGAACTCAAGATCCCAGTTGAGGCTGTCCTCATGAGTGCAGAACTTGCCTGTCAATCTCTGTTCAGCGACTCTGCACTGTCGTGTATCGTGAAGGCCGCCTTGGAGAATGCTTACCCAAAGATCAGAGGCCAAATGCCTGTGACCGTTGAAGTGTTCACCAACAGTCTTGCCTGGTGATTGTCGAGCAGTGTTCATTCATCCATTGTCGTAGTGTCTGCATGGTCTCCCCAATATATCATGCCTCAGTACATCCTTTCCTGCGGTCTATCAGGTAGACAATATTGGTTGTGTTGCAAGAGTATGTACCGTGTACCTAGTGGATGGTGTTCTCACATGAAATGATGGCATCCGTGTCGATGATCCGGCATGTCTTGCAGAAGTTGCTGTAGCAGGGTTGTGTGGTGTTGTGGTCATTGTTCTCCTGAAGGCTGGGTAGTTTGCTGCGAACAATGGTTTGTTTGAAGACAAGAAGTGGGAGTAGAGGAAGGCCCTTGGCGAGATGTTCGTCTTCATCAGTGACATATTGAAGACTCCGAAGAAAATGTTATAGCTTCTCTGCTCCAGGGAAGTACTCTGTCCACCGTGTCCCATGTTTGTCTTCTGTGGAGATCAGTGCGGTGGAGCATCGGAACTGTCAATTGATAAGTTGAGCCCCATATCCTGTTCTTACGAGGGCATCTTTCAGCGTCTGGAGATGTCTGTTGCAATCCTCCTCATCTGAGCAGGTCCTGTGAATACGGACATCCTATTGTCCATAGGGAATGGTTTCTTTAACGTGTTTAGGGTGGAAGTTGGAGAAGTGGAGCGTCGTGAGGTTGTCTGTGGGCTTGCAGTATAGTGAAGTGCTGAGATGACCATCCTTGATAGAGATGCGCATTCACGTGGAATACACATCTCTTTAATATATGCTTAATGCTATTTCCACTCACATCGTCTGTACCTTTAAGACTTGATTAGCTGTAAAGACTTACATTCTAATCAGTATAAACTGAGTGTGTGTCTTTATATGCCTTGTTGATGATCAGCACTCTCCATGCCCCACTCACCTGACAAAGGGGCAGAGCCCCAAAAGCTAATGGCATTTGCTACCAAATAAAATTGTTGGACTTTAACCTGGTGTTGTGAGACTTCTTGCTGTGTTTACCCCAGTCCAACGCCTGCGTCTCCACTTCATGAATGCCCCTACTAACCAAAGTCCAATTGCCAACCAATCAGCATTCTTCTAATGCAGGGTTGTTCCCTTTAAATTGGTATTCTTGCAAATTTATCTTATAAGTGCAAGACAAGATGCTTGGATAATTTTTTTTCAGCAGTATTCAAGTACGAAATAACTATAAATTGACTATTGCATTAGGCATCAGAATGCAGTGTAAAATAGGACATATAAGTACTCAGATTTTTTTTAACAGTCTTTGCAGTATAGGTTTAGCCTTGAAATGGAAGTTAAGATTTTTCTTGTTATTTGAAGAGAGATGTGAAAGTTGAAAAAAGTGAGGTATGTGTATCGCATTCCTTTCAGTAAACAATTAAGAAACGGGAATGTGCAAGACTAGAAAAAATGTTGGAATAGACCATTATTGTGATGTTGCTGAGTGCACTGTATGATTAGTTACGTAACAAAACTAGTGGCATATTGCATTTAATGAGTGATATTGGAAATACATCTGTGAGATGTAATTTTGAAATTATTCTAATTGTCGCATCCCAATGCTTCACAAATATCAGATCTCCTCCAGCGAATTAATGAACATTAATTGAGGTCTGCCACTGTTGGCTGAATTCTATGTACCTCCCATGTGCAGTTAGAAAGTGGGGGTGGAGCTGAGGAGAGGAAGAACGTCTGTTCTGCAGTCATTTAATGGCAATTGATGTTAATAGTTTGGAAGTGGTAAAAGTCAGGTAAGGTCATCATAGTTCCAGATGACCATAGGCTGCCCTCCTTTTGAGTGGGAAACCTGATTGCTGGTAATGAAACCTGAGGATCACCACACTTCAGGTGAGGGACAAGGCTGAGAGGTGGGACCTACAAATGGGAATTGAGCCTTCGTTGTTGGCATCGCTATCTAACCAGAGTGAGACCTCTGTGAGCGTGAAACTAATTTCCATCAATTTAAATAAGTAGAAGCAGCTTTACAACAATTCTTCTGGGTTCCCACCAGGACATCATATGGGACAGCAGCTGTAAAGATGGTCTCTTTAGTGGCTCGAAGCTCCACATCAGAGAGCTGCTGGACAATCAGATGGTAGGCATATATGGTGTGAGCACAAATTTCCCACTTGAGGGCCTCAGTTGGCCCACCAGTGGGATGTTAACCCTGTCACTAGTATAATTGCACTGGAGTCAGGAGTGGGCAGGTAAGTGATAGCAGAGCACGTAGACAATATTAATAGGATTAGACCAAGTCTACATGGATTTATGAAAGGGAAATCATGTTTGGTAAACCCACAGAAGTTTTTTTTTCAGGATGTAACTAGCAGAAAAATAGAAAAGGGCGAATCAGTGAATGTGGTGTGTTTGGATTTTCAGAAAGCTGGTGAGGTTAGTGTGCAAAATAAAAACACATGAGATTGGGA
This sequence comes from Sphyrna mokarran, assembly GCA_024679065.1. Taxonomy (NCBI): domain Eukaryota; kingdom Metazoa; phylum Chordata; class Chondrichthyes; order Carcharhiniformes; family Carcharhinidae; genus Sphyrna; species Sphyrna mokarran. The sequence goes on from JAGIQG010000009.1 coordinate 28,787,549, forward strand.
TGTAGTGCATTGACATGGATTGAGAATTGCTTAGCAGAGTTTGAAACAGAGAGTAGAGAATAATGGGTCTTTTTCAGAGTGGCAGACAATGATTCCCAGAATACCACAGGGATCAACAGTTGGGCACCAGCTATGCGCAATATATATCAATGATTTGGAGGAAGGAGCCAAATGTAATATTTCCAGATTTACTGATTATACAACAACTAGTGGGAATGAGTGTGGTGAAGAGGATGTTAAGGGACTTCAAGGAGTGTAGACAAGTTTAATGAGTTTGCAAATACATTGGAGATACCACATAATGTGGATAAGTGTGAAATTATCCATTTTAGTAGGAAAAGCAGAATGGCAGTGAATTATTTAAATAATGATAGAATGGGAAATGTTGATGTAAAGAGAGACCTGGATATCCTTGTACCCCAATCGCTGAAAGCAAACATGCAGGAACAGCAAGCAGTTAGGCAGTCAAATGGTATGTTGGCCTTCATTGCAAGAGGTTTTGAGGAAAGGAGCAAGGATGCCTTCATGTAGCGGTGTAGGACTCTTGGTGTGACCATGTCTGGACTATTGTGTGCAATTTTGGTCTCCTTACCTAAGAAAGGATATAATTGCCATGGAGGCATGTAGCGAATATTCTTCAGATTGACTCCTAGAGGGTGACAGGATTGTCATAGGATGAGAGATTGGATCAACTAGGCCTGTGTTCACTGGAATTTAGAAGAATGAAAGGGGATCTCATTGAACCATATAAATGTTTTTCAGGGCTAGATGTAGGGAGGATGTTTTCTCTGGTTGGAGGGCCTAGAACAGGAAGTCTCAGTCTCAGCATACAGGATAAGCCATTTAGGACTGAATAAAGAGAAACCTCTTCACTCAAAAGGTGATGAATCTGTGCAATTCTCTACCAGAGAAGGCTGTGGAGATCAAGTCACTGGATATATTGAAGAAGGAAATAAATTTCTAGACTCTAAAGGCGTCAAGGGATATGGGGAGAAAACAGGAGTAATAGTGTTGAAATAGCACATCAGCCATGATTATATTAAGTGGAGGAATAGGCTCAAAACGCTACAGCCCCGTCATGACTTATTCATGCTCCTATTTCCTAAGATTCCCCAAATAGAAACAGTCTTCTAGCCTTACACAAAATGATCTTTGTGCAAAATTAATGGACATAAAGCTGATAAATGTAGCCTTCGAGAAGCTATATTGGATGTAAAAATGTCACCGATATGATTTGGGAAATACTTTGAGCCTTTATTAAATAAGTGCTAACAAACGAAAAGACAATTATCAGTAACCTCATAATTTGTATGTGTTCAGTGAAGCTGATATTATGGCTGGTAATGTAGGCTGCTTCTGTTATATCCCAAATACTTAATGGAACCTCAGGAACGAATCAAAAGGCAGAATTGAAGGTATTATTGCCATGAGACTATTCCACGCTATCTGTTTTTAGTATATTCTGAACTTAAGTCTTAAGTCCATTTTTGTTTTATCACTGGTAGGCCTCGATATTTTGCATGCTGATAGTGTGTTAAAAGGTTTAATAGCTTATAATATAATTGCAGTATTAAGCAATAATTTCTAGCTTATTATTGAAAGCTTTATGGGGAAACTGCATATTTTTCCAACTTTTTTCTCCCTCTCAATAAAGGTACGGATTCTAACAGAAATATGGTTCAATAGGTTAACAGCAACCTTCAAGATCTCACTCAGTTTACTATGCATGAGGTGAACCAGTGAATATCAACTTAACTACTGAGTCGTGAGAAATAATCTTAATGCCTTGCATGAACTTCCTTCTGCCATTGGCCATACGATCAGGAGTAGGAATCTTGAATCATTATTTTCCTGCTTAGCTTGAGAAATCAGCAGCTGAAATCAGATATGTCAATGTGGATCTGGAATTAAACCGAGGACTTCATGGCTTTTATGACTTGGATGCTCTTGTACGCTAGGCCTCAGGGAAACCGCATTTTGAAGTTCAATATTAAGTTCCTTTTGTCTAATGGACTGGTATTTCACATTTGATTTAGATGACATATATCACCTGTTTACCTCGTTTTACACACAATGTGACCTTAAATAAAGCTCACAAATAAAAAAAGTCATTTGCATTTTAAAGGGTAAAATAAGCCTTAGAGTGACTTCTTTTTTGAAAGCCCAGAAATTTTTTTTTAAGCTTCAAACCAGAAACTGACAATTGATTAATACATAATACTGTTACCCACAGTGTGAAGAAGTGGGGCAGAGACATGCTCAGGGTCTGTGTTGGCTCTATGCTTTGCCAAAATTGTTTGTTTACATGGGAGGCAGGGGATCCTGTACCATTGGTAATTAGTGTGGGGGATTATGGTATTTGGCTTATTTGGTGGTCCACAGTTCAGATGTCAATCCCTGTGATACCGTCCCAGAAACTGGCACATAAAAGGCTGAATCTTCCACTTAGTAAGTGTGCCAAAGTAAACTACGCATCAGCTGCTGTTGGTGCAGCAAGGGATTGATCAGCCTGCCTGAAAAGAGGACAAAATAAGTAATGGTAGCATCTATACTTGCAGGTAATTTTGCTCAAGTTTATTAAAAACTAGCACTAGTTTTAACTTCACTTACCTTAACTAAGCAATAATTCTAAAATAAAGACTGAAGTCTACACAAAATATTTGAAAAGGAACCTTAGGTTTTTATTAATTTGTTTGCTGGTCAGGATAAATGGTGGGGTCAGACCTCACTGTCCAATAGACCCTCCAAGCAAGCATTGATAAATTTCTGGGAGACCCAATTCTAAAGTTGAAATTATCCAAAGGAAAATTAGATATTGTAAAAATTAATGTCATAAATGTGCAATGACAATATGATGCATTCGTTGCAAAAGAAAGCTTACGGAAATAAAGGTACCAGATGTTGCATAGTAACGATCAGCTCATTTGTATTGCAAAAATGCCAGTTTGTTTTTATGGCACAGTAGGTGGTAAGTGCCAAGCTACCAAAATCCCAAAGAGAAACTTGAAACAGTTGCCAGAATGGCTTTGCAATTTGTATATTATGAGGAAGTTTTCCACACTCAAGAAATAACTTCTCAGATCAGTTGTGATGATCTTATATTAAAGTGAAACATTTATTAAGATAAATAAAAGTTGCACTTAAACACAAGGACATCTTGACACAGTTCACAGATCTTTTTAAACCTTTCTGAGCAGATCTTGACTTAAATAACTCTGTGCTAAACCTTCCTTTAAATGGCAACAGTCCTTGTAGATTTCCTAATCTATAAAATTCCAGTAACTTTACCACACTGTGGTCTGAGGTTCTCAGAGTTTTTCTGAGAATGACAGCAAACTGGCTCTCCAGGTCAGGTCTTCTTCTTACTGTTTTTATTGAGACCTTATCAGCCAATTACCCTTACACAATCTTCAGTGCTTTCCTAATCTGTTTTTTCCTTTAATCTTGTCCTCCATTGTCTTCTACAGTCCTTTAGAAGTTCCCTTCCCAAACATGATTCCCTCTTATTTTTTCTTTATGGCCAATATATTTCAAAAGTAAACATACCCTATCTTTCCTTATCTATTTTCAAGCCACCAATTTTATGTTCCCTTTTGAAATGAATTTCAAGCTATCTCTTTACTCACCTTTGTACCTTTATTATTGATGTTTGACTTTTGCAGGCTTTCAATTCCTAATCCCATGAAACCAGTCACACCTCCTTATGCTTGTTTTGCAGTATAGATAATATGGCAGTGATATTACAAAATATGTATTAAAACTCCTTCTTCCCTGCCACTGTTATTTAGATTACTGTTGGCGTTAAAACCAATTCCAGTTTTAATGAGGCTGCTTAATGCAGCACTTGATCGATTGCTGCTTTATTATAAGAAGCACAACCATCTAAGAATTAGGGGCAGGAGTAGGTATTTTAGTCCCTCAAGCTTGTTCTGCCATTTAATACAATCATAGCTGATCTAATATCAGTTTCAATTCCACTTGCCCATTCACCAATGCCCTTCAAACTCTTATTAATTAAAAATCTGTCCACCTCTTCCTTAACTCAAAGCCCCGACAGCCACCATACTCTGGAAGTAGTGAATTCCACAGATTCATGACTTTTTGAGAGAAATAATTTCTCCTCATGTCTGTTTTAAATTTGCCATCCCTTATCCTGAAGCTATGACTTCTTATTCTAGATTACCCTACGAAAGGAAATATATTCTCCATGTCTGCTTCGTCAATCCCTTTATCATCTTGTACACCTACATAAGATCTCATTTTTTAAAACTTCAGGGAATATAGGCCTAAGCTGTGCAATCTCTCTTTGGAAAACAAATCCCTGTAATTTCTGTAATTAATCTAATGAACCCCTTCTGAAAAGCTTTCAGTGCCACTGCATCCTTTCATAGGTAAGGGGACCTAAACTGTGTACAATATTCTAAGTGTGCTCTCACTATTGCTTTGTGTAGTAGCAGCAACACTTCACTACTTTAATCTCTCCTCACAAGCTAACACCCTCATCTCCGGTATCAGCCTGTTGAACCTTCTCTGTATTCCCTCCAAGGTCAATATATCCTTACACAAATAAGGGAACCAAAGCTACACACAGTACTGTAGTTGTGGCCTCACCAGTGTCTTGCACAGTTGCAGCAAGACCTCCCTGCTTTTATATTCTATCCCCCTTGCAATAAAGACCAACATTCCATTCGCCTTCTTGATCACCTGCAGACTGAATTTTTGCGATTCATGCACAGGGATCCCCAGGTCCCTCTGCACAGTAGCATGCTGCAATTTTTCACCTTTTAAATAATATTCCTTCCTGCTATTATTTCTACCAATGTGGATAACCTCACATTTGTGAAAATTGTATTCCATCTATCAGGTCCTCGCCCACTCACTCAGCCTATCCAGATCTCTCTGCAGACTTTCTGCGTCCTCCATGCAATTTGCTTTTTCAATCATCTTTGTGTCATCAGCAAATTTTGTTACCCTATACTCAGCCCCCTCCTCCAGATCATCTGTGTAAATGGTAAACAGTTGAGGCCCCACAACCAATCCTGCAGCACTCCACCAGTCACCAGCTGCCAATCAGAAAAGCACCCATTGATTCCAACTCTCTGCTTCCTGTTAGATAACCAATTCTCAATCCATGCTAACACTTTACCCCCAACTCTGTGTATCCTAACTTTCTGCAGCAACCTTTTGTGAAGCACCTTATCAAACGCCTTCTGGAAATCTAAAACCATCTACCGATTCCCCTCTGCCTACCACACTAGTCACATCTTCATAAAAATCCAGTAAATTCGTTAAACTCTACTTCCCCTTCATGAGTCCATACTGCGTCTGTTTGATTGAACTGTTCTTTTCTAGGTGTCCTGCTATTTCTTCTTTGATGATGGATTCTAACATTTTTCCAACCATGGACATTAAGCTAACCAGCTTGTAGTTCTCTGCCTTTTGTTTGCTACCTTTTTTTAAACAGCGGCATAACAATAGCTGTTTTTCTAATTCACCAGCACTATCCCAGAGTCCAGTGAATTTTGATAAATAATTACTAAGGCATCTGCTATTACTTTTGCTATTTCTTTCAGAACCCTGGGATACATTCTATCCGGTCCTGGGGACTTGTCTACCTTCAGTCCTGTTAGTCTACCAAGAACTACCTCTCTAGTAACAGTAATTCTATTAAGGACCTCATCTCCTATCAACCCTCTATCTTTAATATTTGGTAAGCTATTTGTGTCCTCCTTCATGAAGATCGACACCAAAAATTTATTTAAAGTCTCAGCCATTTCCTCGTTTCCCACGTTAAATCCCCCCTCTCGCTCTCCAATATTCCGCTTTATGTCCAATATTCACTTTAGCCAGTCTCTTCTTTATATATTTGTAAAAAATGATAGTAAAAGTTTTTACATTTAGAGCTAGTTTAGTTTCATACTCTATCTTTCCTTTCTTTATCACTCTTTTAGTCATTCTTTGTTGTTTTTTAAATCTTTCCCAATTTTCTAATTCCTCACTATTTTTAGCCTCCTATAAGCATTTCCTGTGAACTAACCTTGTATGTTCATCTTTTGTGTGACACCTTATTAAATGCCATCTGGAAGTCCAGATATACCACATCTACAGAATCACCATTATCCACCTTGCATGTTACATCTTTAAAGAACTCGAGCAAATTAATAAAACATGATTGACCCTTCATAAAACAATGCTAGCTCTGATGGTTTGCATTTTGATTTCCTGAATGTCCTGCATTATTACTTCCTTTATATTGGATTTTCACAATTTCTCAACAACGGATGTTAATTGGCCTGTGGTTTCCTACATTTTACCTCCCTCCCTTTTTAAATGAGGGTATTACATTAACATTTTCTCAATCTATTGGAATTATTCCTGCATCTGGGCAACTTTGGAATTTTGTAACCAGTGGATCCATTGGTCTGCCAAAGACCACAAGGAAGTACAAAAGATTGTGAATGTAGCCCAACCCAGCACGTCCCGCTGCCTCGGCAAAGCACCACTATAATTAAGGACCCCATGTACCCTGAGCATTCTCACTACCATCTTCTTCTGTCCTGAAAAAGATACAGAAGTCTGAGATCATGTACCAACTGACTCAAGAACAGCATTTTTCCTGCTGCTGTCAAACTTTTGAATGGATTTACCTTGCATTAAGTTGACTTTCTTCTACACCCTAGCTATGACTGTAACGCTACATGCTGCACCCTTTTGTTTCCTTCTCTGTGAATGGTATGTTTTGCCTGTGCAGCACAAGAAACAGTACTTTTCACTGTATGTTAATACATGTGACAATAATAAATCAAATCAAAAAATCAAATCACTTTTCACTTCCCCTCCTTATCTATAATTTCCTCCATTCCTATTATTCTCTGACAACTCTGCATTCTTTCAATTCTGGGCTAGTGCCAAATGTGCCTTAAAATGTTTGGATCCCAAGCTCTTGCATTCCCTCACCACCTTCCATCTCTCTCTCTCTCTCTCTCTCTCTGTCTTTTGTTAAAATGCTTATTAGAAGCCATTTGACCAACTTGGTCACTCGTCCTAATATCTTCATCTTTGACTTTATGTCAATTTCTTTCTGATGCTTCTGTGATAGATTAGTCTTTAGAAATACTAAATGAGTGAACGTTGTTCTTTGAGTCTTCAGTTCCGTGCCAAAGTTGTAAATTCATGTTCGTTTACACAAAGTTCATAGATGTTGGCTGAGAGACCCCTTCTCTTCAGAGTTGTTGCAATCAGAGTTGCACATTAAGGGCATAGGATTTTTAAAAAATGAATCAGTAGCATGAGTGGTGGTGACACTCCCTTGAAATGTATTAAAGATGTACCCAACTGTATGTTATAATAAAGGTTCGGGATGGAAATAATTACTTTTTAATACAAGGCTTTTAAGGCCTTTATTTAACTGTACATATGCTTCATCTGCATTTTATTCATGAGTGTGACACGTATGAAAGTTTATGGATTATTCACAGAGAATAATTAGTTGAATGAGCTAACGATGCGTGGAACTGTTTTATAGAGCAACCTTTTATGTTAAATAATTTGGGATGGGCAAACTAAACGAAAACAGAAAATACTAGAGATACTCAGCAGATGAGGCCTGTCTGGGAAAGAAAGGAAAAATGTTAACCTTTGAAATATAACTTCTGAACTTTGACAAAGGATTGAAAATCATGAAAGCTGAGGGCCACATAAAATGCAATATGCAGATGACATGCTTACATCTAAAAAAGAAACACGACTTGCTGTTGAAATTGTAGCGTCCATGGAATTGGTCACAAAAGAAGCTTCCTAAATTGCATTTGGGGGGCAAAATACACAAGATGGAAACAGCCAGGAAGAAATTTCTTAAAATGCACACGTCATAGCTGTGTTCAGGGAAGGCACTCTCTAAAGAATAGTAGAGAAAATATATTTAGAAGCTGTGGCAAGAAAAGCCACACAAGTAAAGCATGTTAGACCCGACAGAAATCTCCAAATCTGAAAGTGTGCAAATGCAAGAAGCTGTCAAGGTCTGAAAAAGTGTTCCACTAAATATTTGATGAGGTCAAAAATTTTCCAAGGTGATACCGGACTAGAAAAGATCCAAGTACTTAAACTAGGTGTCTTATCCATGCAAATGGATATCCAAATGTTCTATCAAAAGTTAGATGATCAAGAAGTAAAGATGGAAGGAGATACAGGTGCTACTGTATCACTTCTCCCAGAAAAAATAGACAAATTAAGGCTTAAAAACTTACTGCTAAAACCTTCAAACATAATCCTGTGAATTTATAAGCTGGAATTTTACCACCTCGCCTGCCCGAAGCAACCAGAGAATGGCAATTAAGACGGGCATGGTGGTAAAATTCTGGCCATAGTGAGGAGGTAGAAGTGGAATTAGAGAAATTAGTCAAAGATTAAGTGGTTGTCTGTAACAATGAGTGATTAGGCAACCCCAGTTGTCTCAATTAGTGTATCTGATGGTTCTGCATGTACCTATGAGGACATTAATACAATGGTAAATCCAGTACTGTGTGTAAACCAGTACTCCTTGCCACTAGACAAGGATCTTTAACTGGACTGGCTGGTGGTCACCAGTTCAACAAAATATATCTCAAACATACTTCCAGATGAAGATGGTGACTGAGTCACAACCACTGCTGATGATTATTACCCAGAAGGGATTGTTCTGATATAAATGCCTACCATTTGGAATAACACCAGCACCGGCCACATTCCAAAATTCACTGGACCAAATCTTAAGTGGCAACAACGGTGTCCAGTATTATTTGGACAGCATTCTAATCACAGCAGAACTGAACAGGAACATTTACACAACTTAGAGGAAATACTGAAATCTCTAGAGAAGTACAACCTCCGCATGAAGGAAAAGGAATGTGAATTTTTCAAATCATCCATCAATTATCTAGGTCACATCATAGGCAAGGATGTCCTCCACAAAGAACCTAAGCAAATGACAGCGATCCTAGATGACCCAAGACCACAGTTGTGATCATTTTTAGGAATAATCAATTATTATGGAATCTGATTAGTCACATGATGTGCTGTGATGTCATCAGAGGAATTTGCAGTTTTATCTCTTTTTTCCATATTGCAATTCTATCAGGCAACACTCTTGCAAACAAAAGTTGCATTATGTTGTTTAAGTAACCTCGGTATGGCACCTCAAATACTTTTTCCTTGTTGTCAAATCATTCATAGACAATTACACATATACAGCAGCCTCGGATATCACCTTGCTGCAGAAATTCCTCAATGTGCTGAGCTGAGATGTTTTGCCTCTTAAACACAGCCATCTCCCTTTGTGCTAGGTATAGCTTCAACCAGTGGAGAGTTTTCCCCTGATTTCTATTGACTTTGATTTTGTAACGCTCAGTGATGTCACATTGTTAAATGCTGCTTTGATGTCAAGAGCAGTAACTCTCACTTTTCTCCTTGACCTCTCTCTGTACATGTTTGGTTCAGGGATGTAGTGAAATACGGAACCAAGTGGCTCTGGCAGAACCCAAACTAAGCGTTGGTAATTAATTTTGTTACTGTGTAAGTGCCATTTGATAGCATTGTCAGTGATACCTCCTGTCACTTTACAAATGATGATGAGAGAGTAATTGGATGGTTTAGAGTGTTTTGTGGCCAGGACACACGCGAGCAATTTTTCACATTGTTGGGTAGGTGCTAGTTTTGATGCTGTTCTGGAGGAGCTTGGCAAAGGGTGCAGATAATTCTGGAGCGCAAATACTCAGTATTACAGCTGGGATATCATCCGGGCCCATAGTCTTTATTGAATTCTGCTCAGCACTTCTTTCAAGAATGAGTGACTGATTTGGATTGTGATTGTGTGCAAACCTGTGATTTTTAAACACTTTTACTTTCCAGATGCTGTATACAGGGTAGTGTTATTTGCAGTGGAGCGGTCATTGAGAAAGGGGCTGACCTCAAGGATTGTCTGGTGGGCAGTACACAGTGTGTTGATGCCAAATGTAAGTAATTTTGTTAGCATTCATTATCACTTATAAATGTGCCAGACTACTGTGATGAAGCACAGTTGTAAATCTTCTTTTCAAAAATGATTTTTATTCTCTCCCATCTGGTCTTTCCATAATCAAAATCGAAGCCAGATGATCCGTTTCTAGGTCTAGGATGGCACAAGTTTTCCTATAACTCCAATTATGGTGACACTAATGAGATTTTGATTTGATTTATTATTGTCACATGTATTGGGATACAGTAAAAAGTGTTGTTTCTTGCATGCAATATGAGCAAAGCATGCCATTTATAGAGTACATAAGGGAGATGGAAAGCAGAGGATGCAGAAAGTAGTGTTACAGTCATAGCTAGAGTGTAAAGAAAGATCAACTTAATACAAGTAGCCAAGAGAGAAAATGCTGGAAAAACTCACTTGATTTGGCAGCATTTGTAAGGAAAGAAAAAAGCTGACGTTTCATGTTCTGACAACCTTTTGTCGAAGCTCAGCTCAGCTGGACTCAAAACGTCAGCCCTTTTCTCTCCTTGTAGATGTTACTGGACCTGCTGAGATTTTCCAACATTTCCTCTTTTGGTTTCAGATTGCATGCATCCACCTTAATTTGCTTCTATTTAATATATGGTAGGTCCATTCAAAAGTCTGATGGCAGCAGGGAAGAAGCTATTCTTGAGTTGGTTAATATGTGGCCTCAGACTTTTGTATCTTTTTCCCGTTGGAAGAAGGCGGAAGAGAGTATGTCCGGGATGCGTTGTTGAGCTTAAAGTTTTGAGCTACTTTTATTAAAATTCTACATTCTCCTCCCAGCGATATTTCTCTCAACTCTCATTCTGGCTTTGTTTTTTTTTCAGCTGACCACAAATGTTGACTCTTGCTTCAAACTTTGTGTTACACAAACGCTCTGCATAAGTTAAAAGTAGCTTTAATAAGTAAACTTGTGAAGTATTACTCTAAGAATTACAATGTTCTGTAGGTTGTGTAACATTTCGACTTAAAAATATATTCACCCATATTTTTTTTTTGAAGTGTGCTCCCTCCCAATAGCCATGCTCTATCGCTAAGGATCTGATATCAGTTCTTCACCAATGCAACTGTTCGAGTGAACCATGGCTAATTTTTTCTCTTCTCTACTCGATAGCAAAGTGCCTCGCCTTCATTCGGTAATTTGCTCACTGCCCTCACCAAGATCAAACATTCAGTCATTTGTTTTTTTAAGTTTAAATTAAATAGTGTACTAAATGTTTTGATATTGCTTTCTTTCCCAGAGCTGGTTGCCAAAGAATGGGACTTGACATCCTGCCAACTGTCAAATATGTATCTCTTTGTTGCATGGTTAATGATGCAATTAAAATATTGAGTTATTCTATTGCATGTTTACCACATAGCCGACTAAGTTGCAAATGACGTTACTAATACATAAACACAATTTAGTTTAATTGAAATGTGTTGCATTTTATTATACAAATAATTACAATTTAAAGACATATTCAGAGCTTTATAGTTTCAAACATCCTTTATTAGTTTAAACATTGCAGTATAAAACATTTTCAGGACATTAACTTTTTCAGTTAAACATTTGGTTTACAGTAAATACATTTGATAGCTGGCAGAGTTGCCATTGTCACATTCTTCAGGCAGGCGGAAGAACACTAAAATTTCTCTTTTGCATGCTTCTCACTCTCAATTCCCTTGCCTTGAACTCCTTTTTATAGAAACTCTAGGAGAGAAAAATGCAAAGTTTTAGACAGGTGCAATGCAAGGATGAGTCTCTTTCATTCTTGCAGCTTATAAGATCATCAAGTTCACAACCACCAGCAAAATTATAAAATAATTTAAAAAACTACAAATAAAATTTGAATCTCCCAAGAGACAGATGAGAGAGGGAAATCAAAAGAGAAAATGCTGGAAAATCTCAACAGGTCCAGCAGTATCTTAAGAAGAGAAAAGAGCTGATGTTTTGAATCCAGATGACTCTTTGTCAAAGCTAAAGGGCATAGAAAGTGGGAGATATTTATATTGCAGGGTAAGGAAATGAAAGATGATTCATAGCCACAAAAAGAAGAGGAAAAACTGCTAATGGCAGTCCATAGAAAGAATAAAAGGTGTAAACGGCCAAACGGCCAAGAACTGAAATCAAAGGGTAAGCTGTGACAGGTAAAGGGGATGGGGGGTGTGTGGGAGAGAGGTAAAATGGAGAAGAATGGAGAGAAAAGATAAGGAAAGGAGGCTAAAATAGGGGGAAAGAGTGGAGAGGGGAAGAAAAATAAAGAAAGACAATAAAGAAGTAAAAGACAGAAATTAGTTAAAAATTGAGAGAGGAGAACTTGGAATATATGTCTAACCATCTGAAATAAATACTTATGCAGCAACAATGGGCAGAAACATAGGAACAGCTTTCCTTCTTTCCTCAATCATATTTGATGGTGGAAGAATAAAAATGAGGAAAGATTAACGGAGTAATGAAAAATTGTCCTTTTCAAATTTGAACATATTGAACAGTATGATACATGAATTACAGGTATAGTTTACTATTTAAATTATTTAGCAGAAACCAATATTGAATGTAATCATTATCCAAAAAATTGGGTAAATTATGATTTTTATTTCTGACAATATTTTGGTTATGTTTTTGCCTCAGTAATTGTTGCAGGAATGAGTTTCTTGGTGGTCTTGGCCCAGGAACTAACCTTTTACACTAACAGCTATCACAGGCAGCGGTAATTTATCTTTGAGCTTGAAAGCAGATTTCTCTTCCTCCCCATCCCAAGTACAGGGAAATTGGCTTTACACTAAGCTTTCTGTTGTCCTGACATTTGAATTTCATACAAAAGGGTCATTGTCCTGAGTCAGCGCGATCCATCGCGAGATGAGCTTAACATCTGTCAGTAACAGTGTCCGTTCTGGCAAAAGCTACAAGGCCTTTATCCTCTGCAGGGTCGAACAACAGGATTTCAGGCTGACTTAGTGACTTTTACAAGGAGATTTTCTTGTAAAACAGTGCATTTTTTTTATTAATGATTTACAATACTTTGTAGGATAGTGGAGGAGCAGTTCTGCATAAATAAATTTTCCTAAAGGAAGTAGTATTTTTATTTTTTAAATATATTTTCTGTTTTTCTTTGGCTTGCAAAGACCCAGGTTTATTGTTTGAATGGCCTTACAATCAGGAAGTACATACCTCTGCAGGCCAACAAAATGATTGTGTTACAGTGAATAAATTTGGTCAAGTACCTGGATTTAATACTGAAAATTAAATGATTTTTTTCCCTGTAAAGGTAAAACTTAGACTTGTACACATTGTGATAATATCAACAGTTCCTCGACCGCTTAAGCCAAAACAATTCTTAATGTTGTTCAACAGCTCAACTGAAGTTGAATTATTTCTAGGTTTCTGCTACAGTGTGCCTTCCTCCTACTTTTCAACTATTAATTCACAGTAGCACCATTTGCACCTGAAAGAAAAGAATTATAAATCATTAACTCAGTCATGATCAATTAGGAAATACCTTTACTCCAGAAGCTGATTGAGGATAACAGATTGGCTTAGCAGGTTAAATTTGAAAGACTGATAATGGGTGAGCCCCCATTAAGGGTGAACACACCAGTCTGATAAATTTCATGCATTTTTAATTAATGCTTTCTGGTGGTCATTTGTCCTTGAAGCAGAAATAAGTAATATAAATTCCTTTTGTTAAATGGTTACTGAAAGAGTGATTTTGAGTGAAGTTTGAGAACAATGACACCTGTAGAGTGGGCCAAGTATAATTTGTTGTTTTGTATATTTATTTCATGCTTTAAATAATTTGTATAAAATAGAAATGAGGACATAATAAAATTTCAACTGATATGAAATGATTAAGATTGTAATTGCTCCACGAACAAAATTGTTTCCATTTACTGCAGCATAGAAAAGTAGTTGTTAAAGTCAGTGATCCTTTTTAAAAGATGTTACCTTCAAAAAGTCAAATGGAATTTACTATGAATTGTAAAGGTTTATAGTTATATAGTACTTTTTGCAATCATGGGTGACCCAAAATACTTTGCAGCTAATTAAGTACTTTTACAACTGTCATGATATTGCTATGGATGGCTGTTGGTCGAACCATGGCAGCCAATTTGCACATAGGAACGTCCCACTAGGAGCAATAGGATAATGGTAAGATAGTCTTTTTTTAAAGGCGGTGTTAGTTGAGAAATGAATGTTGGCCAGAACATGACTCTTCTTCGAAATAGTGCCATAAGATCTTTCGCGTTTACCTAGTTAGCATTGCATCCAAATGGCAGGACTTGTGATTGTGCAGCACCTGAATGTAATTTTCACTTATTTATTTCTGTTAATTTTAACTACTTGTTTTGGCACACCATTCTGTGATTTACAGGTAAGTATATTAGCTCATGGACCTTTACTATTTTGATGTGTGAAAACACATTACAGATTACACATTACAATATCAAACATGTTAATAATCTCACAGAAAATGCTGGAAAATGAAGCATCTATGGAGAGAGAATAGAACCAATGTTTTGAGTCTGGATAACCCTTTGTCTGATTCCAGCATCCAGTAAATTGCTTCTATGTTAATCATCTCACTTTCATTTTCGATGTGCTAAGGTTATTCACAGCTTAATAATCAATTAAGATCCATTTCTAAAATAAAACAAGAAAATCACAGCAAGTTAACCTGCATGAGAAAAGGGGAAAAAAAATTACATTTTGCCTCCTTTTTTATTACTTTAAATGCTGATTGACCCCATGTTTACAAGTTCTTCCCCACAAATTCCACTGAGAATTGGGAAAGTAACAAAAGAGCAAGGAAATTATTTTTCATTTCTTTAATTTTCCAGTGAAATTGCATTGCACTGTTTACAGTTGTTAGAATATGATAGCAGTAATGTTAATTTGTGACATTTGAATAGCTTCGTTACTAAAGTTTATTGTTTGGCATCACTGTGGTTAAATTGAACTATATAAAACTCTCTAGCGCACAGAGAAAATAATTTCCTTAGACTTATCAATAGAGAACTAAGAATGCCCATTTTTATACTTTTCAATAAAGCAATTCTGACATCAGGTCCCTGCCTGTGTAATTTTCGTTTTCTAATATAGGAATAAATACTGTACACACATACCGCAATGATCATTGCTACTCTTGGCCAGAGAATAATTATTGGCTTTTTTTTTAATTTATTCATGGGACAAAGGTATTGCTGGCTGGCCAGCGTTTATTGTCCATCCTTAGTTGCCATTGGGAAGGTAATGCTGAACTGTCACTTTCAATCGCTGCAGTCTTTGTGCTGCAGGTTGGCCCACAATGCTGTTAGGAAGGAAATTCCAGGATTTTCGCCCAGCAACTGTGAAGGCACGACGACGTATTTCCAAGCCAGGATGGTGAGTGGCTTGGAGAGGAACTTGTAGCTGATGGTGTTCCTATGTACCTGCTGCTCTTGTCCTACTAGATGGAAGTGATCATGGATTTATTCAGTTTTGCCTAAGTATTTTTGGTTAATTGCTGCAGTAAATCTTGTAGAAAGTATATGCTGCTGCTGCTATTGAGTGTCAGTGGTGGAGGGAGAGGATGTTAGCAGAGGGACTTGGACCAACTAGAAAAATGGGCTGAAAAATGGCAAAAGAAATTTAACGCAGACAAGTGTGAGGTTTTGCACTTTGGAAGGACAAACCAAAGTAGAATATACAGGCTAAATGGTAGGACTCTGAAGAGTGCAATTGAACAGAGGGATCTGGGAATACAGGTACAGAATTCACTAAAAGTGACTTCACAGGTGGTTAGGGTCGTAAAGAGTGCTTTTGGTACATTGGCCTTTATAAATCGGAGTGTTGAGTATAAAAGTTGGAGTGTTATGGTAAGGTTGTATAAGGCATTGGTGAGGCCGAATTTAAAGTATTGTGTACAGTTTTGGTCACTTACAGGAAGAATGTAAGTAAGGTTGAAAGAGTGCAGAGAAGGTTTACAAGAATGTTGCCAGGATTTGAGAAGTTGAGTTACAGAGAGAGATTGAATAGGTTAGGACTTTATTCCCTGGAGCATAGAAAAATGAGAGGAGATTTGATAGAGGTGTATAAGATTTTGATGGGCATACATAGAGTGAATGAAGCAGGCTTTCTCTACTGAGGATAGAGGAGAAAAAGATCAAAGGGCATGGATTAAGGGTGAAAGGAGAAAAGTTCAAAGGGAATATTGGAGGATTGGGGGGGGGGGGCTTCTTCACGCAGAGAGTGGTGGGAGTGTGGAATGAGCTGCCGGATAAAGTGGTAAATGCGGGGTCACTTTTATCATTTAACATTGGACGAGTTCATGGATGAGAGGGGTGTGGAGGAATATGGTCCAAGTGCAGGTCAGTGAGACTAGGCAAAAAATGGTTCAGCACAGACAAGAAGGGCCAAAAGGCCTGTTTCTGAGCTGTAATTTTCTGTGGTTCTATGAGCTGCCAATCAAGCAGTCTGCTATATCCTGAAAAATATCAAGCTTCTTGAGTGTTGTTGGAGCTCTTGGTAGCAAGAGTTGGAGCCCAAATGGCTGAAAAGTATATTTGAAGTGGCGTTAAAATAAATTATTCTCAAAGGAAACCTGGCTAAATATCTTATCAAGAAAAGGAAGGTGTCCAATAAAAATGTTAAAACTCCTACATCAAATATGACATTCCAGCCTTTGCATCTGTAATGAGTTTTATTAATTAGTCATTAATTATCAGTGTTCATATAACAGTCCACGTATATTCAGCTTTCAGCTATTCATGTGATTTGATTTAACTTGAAAATAAACAATTAGACCATTCTTAGTAGGATATTGATTTAGTAAACCATTACATTAAAAATGTACTACCTTGTATTCAACCAGTAACTGTAGAGGTGAAGTTTCAGTTAAGTACAAGGGTTACCATGTATTGTTAATATTATTATCTAAAATGTTTGCTGGTTGAAATTTTCCTCTGCTCAATGGTTCTTCTTTGTTCTTGCAGCAAAACACGTGAATGAAGTGATAGTAGGCAATGATCGCTTGATGGAGATATAGCTTGCTAATGTTCTGGAACTACTGGAGCTGTTGTTCACCTGGACCTCATCAGACATGGAACAGCTTCCATGCATCATTGCAAGGCATATTAAATGCTGAATAGGACTGGGCATTAGGTTTGAATTGACTGCACTCCTTTACAAGCAAGTTTCTGTCATCTAAAATATTGATTAATATTAAAGCCATTTCCTGGACTTCTAAAACATGTTTTTTTTTTAGTGAATATGACAAAACTGTCTGTTAATAAATGGCTCATTGACTCCTGGTTCATATAGCATCTAATTAAGATTAGTGAGAATGATAGCTGGCAAATATATTCCTTTTTAAAAAAATACTTGTATGAAAATCCTACTTTTAAAATAGCCCCAAACATTTGGAGTATTAAAAAATAATTATTGAATTTTTTTGCACTAATAATTTTGAGAATGTAGTTGATATGACAGAGATTCCCATCTTTGAAGTTGTGTTGTTCTGTGATACATATGAGTGCAAACTCCTTAAAGTCTTGCAGGGGGATCAGCAGGAATTAAGTCAGGATTTGTGTTAATGTGCTTCACTGTCGAATGATTGGAAATATGTTTGTATCTGCTCCTGAAGAAGAAGGCATTAAATAAAAGTAAAGTACGTACAGAGGAAAAGAAAATTCACAGGTAAGTTATCTGATAGTCTTTCAATGGCATTAAGCATTGGTTAAGGTGTGAAAGGGGGTTCAGAAATCTAATTTTCTCTCAGCTACTTAATGTTAAGTAGTAACTGGGGAACGTGAAATTAAATGAATCAAGAAAATTACGTTACATTCAGGGCAGCATGTTCTTAGTAAGATATTGACACAGTGGTTAGCATTGCTGCCTTACAATACCAGGCATCCGGGTTCAATTCCTGGCTTGGATCATTGTCTGTACGGAACATGTTCTTTCTATATCTGCATGGGTTTCCTCCGGGTACTCTGGTTTCCTTCCACAAGTCCAAAAGATGTGTTGGTTAGGTGCATTGGCCATGCTAAATTCTCCTTCTGTACCCTAACAGGCACCAGAGCGTGGCAACTAGGGGATTTTCACGGTAATTTCATTGCAGTGTTAATGTAAAGGTACTTGTGACACTAATAAATAAACTTGAAAGCAAAACCTGTGGGGCTAGAACTGTGTATAGTTCTGGTCACCCTATTATAGAATGGATATTATTAAACTAGAAAGTGTGCAGAAAAGATTTACTAGGATGCTACCGGGACTTGATGATCTGAGTCATGAAGAGAAGCTGGAAAGACTGGGACTTTTTCCCTGGAGCATAGTAGCCTTAAGAGTGATCTTATAGAGGTATATAAAATAGTGAGAGCATAGATAAGGTAGAGGGTCAACATCTTTTTCCAATGGTAGGGGAGTCTAAAACTAGAGGGCATAGGTTTAAGATGCGAGGGATGAGCAAAAGGACCCAGAGGGGCAATTTTTTCACTGAGAGTGGTGAGGATCTGGAATGCCAGAGACAGTAGTGGAGGGGGGTACAATTTTGTCTTTTAAAAAGCATTCAGACAGTTACTTGGATAATATAAATACAGAGGAATATGGGCCAAATGTCAATAGTTGGGACTAGCTTAATGATAAAACAGGGTGGCATGGACAAGTAGGACCGAAGAGTCTGTTTCCATACTGTAAACCTCTGTGGGTTTCCTCTGGTTACTCCGGTTTCCTCCCACAGTTCAAAGATGTGCAGGTTAGGTTGATTGGCCGTGCTAAGAAATTGTCCTTTAGTGTCCAGGGATGCATAGATTAGAAGGATTAGTGGGTATAACATGTAGGGATATGGGGATAGAGCCTGGGTGGGATTGTGTTCGGTGCAGACTTGATAGGCCGAAGGGACTCTTTCTGCACTGTAGGGTTCTATGATTCTATGATTCTAGTGTCAAAATGCAAGCCTGGGTGAAGCAACATGACCTGAGGTGGAATCATCTGAACCCCAGACTTCTGCACAGATGGTGCTGCTCCATATCCATTTGACAGGAATATGCTTAGCAGGGGATGGGGGGTGATTGTCTCTTCGCAAACTAGATACTATAATTGTAAAAGTTTCCTGTTACCAAATCTCCCTAGATGTGTCACTGGGACTTTTCCTATTGCATGGCAGCCAATTTTGAATATTAAGACAGTGCTGCTTTGTGAATTCGAACAATCTGATAAAGATGCTTAATTGTTAAGCCTGTTGGCTTAACCGTATTCCGGTTTTTACTCCTGTTAATATTTCATATATGAAAATGAGTGATGGTTCAGTAAAAGTTTTGTATCTGCCATTTAGCACATTATCAAATATTTATCCATATTATAATTTATTTAATATCTCAGACAAAATTCAGATATATGTTTTCTTTATTTGAATGATTTACTTCAAGTAAATGGAGAAAATAGCTTCTTCTAAAGAAGGCAATTAAATTTTGACCTATTGCTCATTACGCGTCCTGACAGTACAGATTTATAAGGTTCCTACAGCTTGTCTGTATTTATCTCAATAAAAAGAGATCTGTTTACAGCTTGGTGTTTGTTTTGATTTGTAATATATACAATTTATGGAACATCCAAGGACACATTGCAAAATATTTTTTGTATAAGCATAATGTTGGTCCACATAAGTAATCCTGCCAAAATCACGGTGATGGCAACTGAAGCTACCAACCAGTTCAAAATGAAAATTTTTATCTTAGACTTGTTCACAGCATGAGTAAGATTTTATCCCTCTGAAGGTGAAATAATCTCATAGTTTTGAACCTTTCACTCAAGAATCACTAGCCGTTATCTAATCAGGGGCTTCAGATGTTGTATTGAGAAAATTATGAACAGCTATTTGTAAACACTTTGGATCAAAACAAAAGTAATTTATAAAGCTTAATCTGAACTACCCAAATGGCCCGCCCAATCTCCTGGCTGAGTCTTGAATCATGTACAGTCCCCAAAATGAGAAAGAGTTTGCACTTGCTTTAGAATAGCCCAAGATGTTGCAATTATGACATCTTTTGATAGAATGCAAGTGTTGCACAGTGGTCTTTCATATCATACTCTTCAATAGATTCTTAAAGTTAGTGGCCGGAATGTTATTGTCCACCGGCTGCAGGAATCAGAGCAGGCGAGGTTGGGTAACGGGAAGGTCTGTTGACCTCGGGTGTGATTTTACAGTTTCAGGGTGAGTGAGGCCATAAAATCCCAGTCAGTATTTGAAGAAAAAGTTTTTATGTGATAATTAAAACAAGTATTTATTACATTCACGAATGGAAGTATTACTGAAAAAAAAACATTCTGTTGAAGCTTTTCATCTTGCACTCATCAAGACAGATGCAAGAATGTCAAATTCCAAAAGGGAGCAACAATTTGTACTGCCTGAGAAAAGGCTGATGAGTTGGCAAGTCTACTTTGGTCAAGGTGTTGCCATGGAGAATGCACCAGGGCAGTGGTTTTCAACCAGTAATGCTGTGAGAAGCGTGCAATTGTGCCACAGCTATGGAGCAAGCTCCAGACCTCAATTTTTTTTTCTCACTTTCTGTCAATTCCTGAAAGCTCAGCTCCTCCTCCAATGGCACTATAGTAGTTATAGCTATTGGTATTAACCAACTGACACAAACAACAACTCTTAACGAGGCGGAACAGGATGGAGAGGAAGAAAACAGAGTTGAAGAATCCCATATTACTCCAGGGCTTCAGACTGCAGAAGTCCATACTGGTGATTTAGGAATTGGAGCTGCCAAAGAAGTGCCAGAATGAGTTTTAGCTACTATGGTCCTTTGAGGAATGTGTGGGTAGTATGGAGCACTCAATGTTTTGCTTCCGTGAAATTTGAAGGCCCCAGAGATGCAGAGGATGTTATGTATCCTATATGATGCTATATGCTGAGCGGCGCAGTGAATAGCACTGCTACCTCACAGGGCCAGAGGATCCTAGTTCAATTCCCAGTTTGGAGTTTATATATTCTCCTGATGTTTGTGTCGGTTTCCTCCCGTAGTCCATAAGACATGCTAGTTAGGTGGATTGGTCACACTAAACTTTAAAGTTTATTTATTGGTCACAAGAAGGCTTACATTAACACTGCAAAGAAATTACTGTGAAAATTCTCTAGCCGCTACACTCCGGCGATACAGTCAGTTACACTGAGCAAGAATTCAGCATGGCCAATCCAATTCTTCCTCAGTAAACACGAACAGGTGCCAGAGTGTGACGACAAGGGGATTTTCACATACCTTCAGTGCAGTGTTAATGTCAGTCTAATTATGACAGTAATGTGTGCAATGGAAGGCCAGTCTAAGAGAGGAGATGCAGGCAGCATCGGTGATTGCACTTGAGGCTTTTTTTAAAAAATTAATGTCTTCTGTTGAGGGGTTAAACAATTTTTTTGCTTTTAAAAGAAAATTGATGTTGGAAGTAAGGAGCAACCTAAAATAATAAGAGGCTGGTGATTTGGGTCTGATCTTGATACGGACAAATTCAAGAATTTGGAATGATTGTGGCATTTCCTTGCTTCTACATTCTTTTTTTTCCTGGCACTGTGGATTATTAGAATCCTACAGTGCAGAAGAAGGCCATTCTTCCCATTGGCTCTGCACCAACCATAATCCCACCTAGACCCTTTCCCCATAACTCTATGCATTTACCCTAGCTAGTCCTCTTGATTCTAAGGGATAATTTAGCATGGCCATTCCGCCTAACTCGCACAACTTTGGAGTATGGGAGGAAACCGGAGCACCCGAAGGTAACCCACATAGACACGAGGAGAACGTGAGAACTTCTCACAGAGCCAAGCCAGGAATTGAACGCGGGTCCCTGGCGCTGTGAAGCAGTGGTGCTAACCACTGTGCCACCGTGCCACCCTATTACACACATATTTTACATCTTCTAAAACATTTACTTCAAATCATCCTGAGACGCTCAAGAGTTACAATCCTACATGTTAAAACAGGAGCCATGTACCTCATAAATATTTATGGGGAAATAATTTGTCATCTTAAAGCTGCCAGAATCAGAAAAAAAACACTAAGGGAGCTAAAAGCATTCAAGGGACCAATTTAATATCATTGATTTGTGCCAGTTAATTTTGTTTGTGATTCACCTGAGCTTTTGTTGGTAGATACAAAATATCAACTGATAACAGAGCCATAGTTTCTATACAATCAGATTTGCAAAACATATACAGAGTTAGAATGAGCTCAGAATGTTCCCTGAACGACTCAGCATTTTTAGAGGGGCAGCTTTAAAAATCTTTCAGGAGAGCTTGATTGACTAATCAAACCCACAGGCGCCTAAAATCTCGCGGCTCTGAAAATGATGAATGACATCTGACATGTTAACAGTGGAAGGAAAATTAAATGCAATTTATTCTTACACCAAATGCAAAATACTGCAAATACTGGACATTTACAGTAGAAACAGAAAATACTGGAAAGCCAGACAGTATTTATGGAGATGGAGAAGCAGAGGGGATGATTCTCCCAATCCACTAAACTACTCTAGCAGCATATCAGGCTGGGAGACATCAATGGGGGCCGTTTTACGGACTTCCCATCCTGCCTCCTCGAGTCTCCGAGACCAATGTTTGTAGTGTATTCATGCTGAACATCAGCACAGAACTGATTATAATATGGAAATCACTGTTTGCAACTGATTAGCGGGCACAGGGCTGAAATCTCTGGGCCCAGTTGGTTCTCTCCCGATTTTCAAAGAGTGGTCCACTCCAGCGGTATTTGCTACTGCTCCCTCCTAATGGGAAACAGGCGCCCAACCCCATTGGAGTGAAGAAAGGCCATTGAGGCCCCCCATCATGAGATCAGGTGTAAGAGTTCGTGTCCCTTGTAAGCCTGGCAGTGACAGGGGCCAGACTGGCAATGCCCAAGAGGCACCGTGGCACAGCCCATTAAGCAGATTGGGAGACGTTGGGGTACGGGGAGATCAAGGCTGGCTGGGAGAGGGGTGGGTGTGGTGGGGGACAGCAGATCTTGCTGAGACCAGAGATCAGATGGGGAAGGGTTCAGAAGACCACCGATCTGGAGGGCAGCAATGTGGGGTTACTGTGCATGTACTGATCTTGGCACTGACAGATCAGTGCATGTGCAGTGGCCCATTCAGTGCTATGCAGCCAGCCTTTCCAGTGGGAATAAATCTTGCCCCTGATTTTCAGAATGAATCACGCTGAGGCACATTGTGATTCACAGTGTCCAAGATTCAATCTGGAAATTGCACTAAAATAATTGACTGGATTCACTCCCATTTTCCTGCACACTAAAGACAACTTTCTTAGGAGAATCCTGGCCAGCATTAACGTTTCCAGTTGATGGCCCTTCACAGGAATGTAATGAAAGGCCATCAAACTGAAATGTTAATTCAGTTTCTCGCTACTGAATAATTCAGTATTCATTGCTAACATACTCTATTTTTTGGTCCAGTTCTTCAATTAAAATTAATGTTCAGGTAAGTTTGTTCGGGGCGGTATGAGGATTGAATTGTATGGTAATCTTGTGCCCAGTGGAGTTGAGAGGAACAGGATGCAACTTCATACTGCCTGCTCATATCAATGATTGTAGCGTGCAACCTAGGGGGAATGGTTGCTGAATGACATGATTGAGGTATAGAAGATTACCAGGGGTATGGACAGAATGTATAGAGAGTAACTGTTCCCCTTGGTTGCGAGGTCAATCAAGAGGAAGCATAACTTTAGGGTAACAGGCAGGAGATTCAAAGAGGATTTGAGAAAATAACTCACTCAGATGGTGGTGGAAATTTGCAATGCACTGCCTGGGAAGGTAGTAGAGGCCAGAAACTGTACAACCATTCAAAAAATATTTGCATGAGCATTTGAAATACCATAAAATTCAGGATAGGGGTCAAGTGCAGGAAAATAGGATTAATGAGCCTTTAGTGATAATTACTGTCAGTGCCGAGGAGCCAAAGGGCCTTTTCTGTGCTGTATTACTCTATGACTGGTAGTGCACTCAGTAGAGGGGCAAAGTTTGTGCCTCGGAAGATTTTATTGCCATTCGAGATCCAGATCAAGAGGGCACCATTATGCCAGGTCCCAAAGCTGCGATTGCCAATCCTGGTCCCTTTCATATTCTAAGAAGGATAGTTGGTACTTCAGTCTAATGAGATTCAAGTTGAGATCTCCAATTCAAAGAAGCCCTTTGGAATCAAGGTTTTTTAAAATCAGAAAGTTCTTGCAAGAGTTCTCAAGAAGATGATTGAAATGGAAAGATTTTGTGAATAGCAGAAGAACAGGGCCCTCGATCCCTGACCATCTTGTAATTAACCTGGATGTTCTTATACCTTTTTATTTGCATGCATTCCACAGAAAAGTGTTACTGCTCTTTACTGAGCATAAGTAAACGTTATTAAATATTGTGAAACACATGGGACAATTTGTTCTATGGAGTTTCCTCACTAACTGACAGGATTCAGTAGAAATGCGAATATTTCTTTGTATTAAAGTTACATGTTTCCAAAGCTTCCAAACTAGTTAACTATTTTATCTCCACAGTATTTCCTTCGAGTTCCCAATTTTAAAGTTAAAGTATATCAGGATCGATGCGGGAGAGAGAGAGAAGAGGATGATCGGGGCTGGCCTTTGGGGTGGAGTGGGGGTGGTGGGTTCAGGAATGTTCAGTGGGCGGTGGGGGAGGAGTGCAGTCGGGGCTGGCCAGGATGGAGGTGGAGGGGAGACATGGGGCTGTCCGGGGAGGTCCAGGAGGCCAGCAATCAGGTGGTAGGGGGATTGGAAGGCCAGCAATCATCTGGGCTATGGACCTGGCTGGCGATCGGATGCCAGCAATAGGGTCCACAATGCATGCGTCAATCTTTACACTGACAGATCGTGTATGCGCGATAGCCCCCTCAACTTTATCCTGTCAGCCTTTCAGATGGGAATAGACCCCGCTCCCTGCTTTTCAGAGCATATCACACTGAGGTACTCTACATTGCTCAGAGTGTCAGAGGTTCAGTCTGGTAAGTACGCCCAAAAAATGGGCAGAAAATCTCCCATTTTCTTCCACTTTGGGCACTTTTTTTGGGAGAATCCCAGCCAACATTTTTCTGAACAACAATTAAATTAATTTGCACGTTAATAAAGCAGTGCAATATACTTCAGGTGAAATAAATGTTAACAGGTAAGAAATAAGAAGTGTGAGAGTTGTCTAATAGAGGAACAATCTTATATTTGTTGACCATAACTAGTCTAAACTTTATCTATTTTAATGCAAGCAGCCTACCATATATCTGATACATCTGAAAATATCTGAAAACCAAAACTCAGTCGGTGCCAAGGCTTTCAGATAAAGGATATTTGACACGTACAGGAAGGCAATGACCTAGTGGTATTATCACTAGACTATTAATCCAGAAACTCAGCTAATAGTCTAAGAAGCTAGGTTTGAGTCCCCCACACAATAAAGTGGAATTTGAATTCAATAAAAAATATACAAAGGGGCAATTAGCATGCCAATCCACCTAAGCCACACTCCTTTGGACTCACGGAAGGAATCAGAGCACCTAGAGGAAACCCATGCAGACACGGGGAGAATGTGCAAACAGTGACCCAAGCTGGGATTTGAACCCGGGATCCTGGCACTGTGAGTCAGCAATACTAGCCACTGTATCACCCTAGCTCTACTGATGTTTGTTGTTTGTTGAAAAAACCCATCTGGGTCACTAATGCCCTTTAGGGAAGGAAATCTGCCATCCTTACGAGGTATGGCCTACATGTGGCTCCAGAGCCACAGACATGGAATGGGCAATAAAAATGCTGGCCAGCCACCAATGCCCACATTCCACAATTGAATAAAAAAAAAGTATCCAGTTATTGTCCCTTGCTTCTTGATATTGCCCACATTACTGCACTATATAACGAGGCTGTTTTAAACTGCCTTGCAGATTCTTCCTTCAGCATTTTCCTGAAAATATCAGTTTTCCATCTCATAACATTCCACTGCACTTCTTCCAATTACTTCAGCTGGAGCTAATCTATGGCTTAATTTCCATTTCTATTAGTTTACCTTCTATTACCATCATCTCCAGGTACTTGTAGCTACTCACTTTCTTCAAGTTCCCACCATAATCTTTCCACCTTCACTCTGATCCTCTTCCTTAGGCTCAAGCCGGCAGACTAAAGTTGGGACATTAGTCTACTGACCTTCGTACTTGTGTTTTCCAGGGCTTCTTATTCAGTTTTCTGGAAAGTCAGTCATGTTGAAAACAAGTTTCAATAATCAAAAACAAAGCTGTGGGACCACTCAGCACAGCACAAAATTCTGGAAAGAATCAACACTCTGATGTAAAATGTAACACCTTCGGTAGAAAGGTGCCACACCTGAAATATTTTAAATTCTTTATTTTCTCCATGATTGCCAGCTCATCAGCTGAATGGTTCCAAAAGGTTCATTAATTGCTTCAACACCTCATGCATAGTTGCAGTTATTTTATTTCTGTTCCCTTTGATGATCAAACAATTTTTGCTTCACGATCAAGCCATCAAAATGTTAACTCTTTCTTATCACTTCTGTAAATAAAATATTAGGTGTAATTTCCTAAGTTCATATCATCATAGAATCCCTGCAGCGCAGAAGGAGGCCCATCGAGTCTGCACTGACCACAATCCCACCCAGGCCCTATCCCCATACATTTATCCTAACTAGCCTCCCCAATCCCAACACAAAAGGGCAATTAGCATGCCAATCCACCTAACCCACACTCCTTTGGACTCTCGGAGGGAATCAGAGCACCTAGAGGAACCCATGCAGACATGGGGAGAATGTGCAAACTCCACACGAACAGTGACCCAAGCTGGGATTTCAACCCAGGACCCTGGCACTGTGAGTCAGCAATACTAACCACTGTAACCCCCTGCTCTGACCAGTTATGTGTATTTGTCATTATAGCCAAAAAAAGCAAAGGGATTTCCCTAGAGAAAGTAGTTCAATCTGACTTTTGAAAAGGATTACTCCTACATATATGACTTTAAATAAGATAAAAATTACAGAAATCTCCCAATTTTTTGTCCAAGGTTGGCTGTTGGACTCTCGTTTTTAATATATATAAATGACAAAAGTATCAATCATAAGCAAAAGTTTCCACAATCGCAGATGATACCAAAACAAAATAATTAGATTCAGAGGCTTTTGGATCCTTTAGGTAAGTAGATCAATAACGGACGTGTGCAATTAAGCTTTAAGTTCATTTATTAGTGTCACATGTAGGCTTACATTAACACTGCAATGAAGTTACTGTGAAAATCCCCCATTCTCCACAGTCCAGTGCCTGTTCATACACGGAGACAGAATTTACTATGGCCAATGCACCTCACCAGCACGAGTTTCAAACTGTGGGAGGAAACCAGAGCACCTGGAAGAAACATCTGCAGACACGGAGAGAACATGCAGACTCTGCACTGACAGTGACCGAGGCTGAGAATCAAACTCGGATTGCTGACCCTGTGAGACAGCACTACTAACCGCTGTGCTACTATTAATAGACAAATAGATATTAATAGATAAATATCAGATATTTGTTACAGACACAGGAATCAAATGAAAAGGTTCATGTTATAATGGGATTTTTTGTGCAATGTGTTAATTGTCTTTGGCAAGAGAAAAGCTACTTTGTTGGCTTGACACAAAGTTATGGGCATTCTTGTGCTGTGACTCTGCATTCCCTAGGAAGCAGTTAAAGTAGTCGGCGGTGGGAGTGGGGGGTCATCTGGTTCTGCAATTAGTGTTTCTGAATTCAACCACCAGTGAAGAGACAGGAGGCACTCAGAAGTTCAACATTGAAGGAGATGTATAATTTTACTGTGATTAATATCGAATCCACTGATTGGAGTTTGTTGGCCTTGGTAACTAATCCTAATTTCAGATGACCTTTCAATGAGCACCAGTAAAGCATCTTATCCAGGGAGACATGCCACATCACTCCTGCCTGAATGGATCATCGGAGGCCAGTTTCCAAGATTTTTTCAGGAAAAGGGAAAGAGAGGTTTATGTGTCAGGATGGAAGGAGAAATTATTTAAATTTTTACAGTCTGTGACAGATATAATGAGCTGCTGATTCCCAGCCTAGAGAGTTGTTTTTAATGGAATTTGTTTTATTTACATTCCTGTCATGTCTCCCCGACTGGAGAAGATAGTCAAGTGACCTTGAACTTTTATTAACACAGTAAAACGGACAATTGGAGAGGTTAACAGAAAGATGATTCTCTTGTTTGTAGAGAATGGTGGACCTACCCACAAAAGCTCAGGTGACAGCAGGCGATTGCTGTGCAATTCTTCAATCAAACTATTGTTCTTAGGCTGAACATCTATGATTTAAGTTGTTTAGAATCATTATAATTAGAACACCTGTTTAGTCAGTTTTAACTTTATAGAATCATTAATTCCATAATATTTAAGAATCATGAAATCCCTACAGCGAAGTTGGAGGCCATTCAGCCCATCAAGTTTGCACCAACCACAATCCCACCCAGGTCCTATCCCCGTAACCCTATGCACTTACCCTAGTTAGTCCTCCTGATACTAAGGGAGAATTTAGCATGGCCAATCCACCTAACCTGTGCATCTTTGGACTGTGGCAGGAAACTAGAGCACCCAGAGGAAACCCTTGCAGACACTGGGAGAATGTGCAAACCAAAGGGCGGCATGGTAGCACAGTGGTTAGCACTGCTGCTTCACAGCTTCAGGGATCTGGGTTTAGTTCCTGTCTCAGGTCACTGTCTGTGTAGAGATTGCACATTCTCCTCGTGTCTGCGTGAGTTTCCTCCAGGCACCTTGGTTTCTTCCCACAGTACGAAGATGTGCGGGTTAGGTTGATTGGCTTTGCTAGAAAATTGCCCCTTAGTGTCCTGGGATGCATAGGTTAGAGGGATTAGCAGGTAAAATATGTAGGAATATGGAGGTAGGGTCTGGGTAGGATTGCATTCTGTGCAGACTCGATGGGTCACAGGGCCTCTTTTTGCACTGTAGCGTTCTATAATCACACAAACAGCGACCCAAGCCAGGAATTAAATATAGATCTCTGATGCTGTGAGACAGCAGTGCTACTATACCTGACACAAAAATGTTTATGTTTATTTATGAGTATCACATTAACACTGCAATGAAGTTATTGTGAAAATCCCCCAGTTGCCACACTCCAGTGCCTGTTCAAGTACAAGAGTTTAGTCTCTCAGACTGTGGGAGAAAACAGAGCACTTAGAGGGAGCCCATACAGACACAGGGAGGACGTGCAGACCCAAGCTGGGAATTGAATCCTGGTCACTGGTGCTGTGAGGCAGCATTGCTAACCACTGTGGCGTCTTAACATGAAGTCGAGATGTAAGAGCTTGATGGGTGGGAAATTAATCTGGGAAACCTTATTAAAGTCTATTTGCAACATTCCAGAGATCTGGGTAAACTGCAAGATATTTTACCGATGGAGGTGGAATGCTTCCATCGAAATATTCAAACAGCCCCTCAATTCTATCTTTTAACCCGAAGGAAATCCTCTCTCAACATATCACTCTCGCCACTTTCTGCTGTGTCTTCAAAAATCTCTTTAAGATCCACCTGTTTGGCTGTTTTTATCCCTTTGTGAAATTCGCTCTCTTCGTTTCTATTCCTATCCAAAACCCTGTTCTGTGCCAGTTTTTATGTATTGAGCAGTATAGAGATTGTATGGAAAGTTTTCTATGTATGGAGCAGTATAGAGATTGTATGGAAATAGTTTTTAATTACGAATAGGTTGAAAATGCATGTTTGGAAATGATTTTAACACACTGTGGAAGACTCACAGGCTTAGGTTGAAGTCTTTCACAACAGCTCAGTGACTATCGCTGTGCTGTGCAGATACATGGATTTGGGCCTGTGTCTGTGGGAGTTTGCGCATTCTCCCTGTGCTTGCGTGGGTTTTCTCCGGGTGTTCCGGTTTCCTCCCATATCTCAAAGATGTGCTCTTAGGCTAATTGGCAAAACAAATTCTTCCTAAATTGTCTCAAATTTGGTTTTTAACCCATAGATCTATAAACAATGGACAGGGATCGCGGGTAGAGGTGGGAACATCAAGGTGGCGGCGCGGGCTCGTTGGGCCGAAGGGCCTGTTTCCTGTGCTGTTTTGTTCTTTGTTCTTTCCCCTGTGTGTTGGACTGGGATAAACACAGTAAGAAGTCTGACAACACCAGGACTATCAAATAAATCCGTTGGATTTAAACCTGGTGTTGTCAGACTTCTTACTGTGCTAATCAAATGACAGGTTCACAACCATTAAGGTCAGGCTATTAAAGGAATTACATCTTCCATTTGAGGGCTAACAGTATCGCTCACTGCATGTTAGTCATTTTTTTTGCTTATACCACCCATTTTGTGGCTGGCCTCTGTCCATTGTGCAGTCAGGATGACACTGCATTCTAACCGAGGGGGTTGTTCATCCATTTCCCATTACACTTTACAACTAATGTTAATATTCAGCCACTCACAAGGGACTGGTCTCTTTGCCTGTTTGCCTGTACTCAGAGCTCTGACATGCAGCCGAGTAGCCATTGGTCACATACATTCAGCGCCTTCGATGGAAAAGATGAACAGGGGTGGGAGTAAAAACTGGCTATTGATTCACTATTAGCTGGTCGCCCTGCTGCTGAAAACTGATTACACCTACACCCCGAAGGTGGAGACCATTGCATTACAGCGTGCCAGTTCTCTTCCATTTCTTGTCTTGCTTATCTCCTGCCTCAAAGATCAGCTTCCTCCTTTCTCTTATCTGAACCAATACAACTGTCAGAATAAAGACAGAAAGCATGTGTCATGCTTTGATTTCATAGAAACCTTACATTGCAGAAAGAGGCCACTCGGCCCATCAAGTCTGCACTGGCCACAATCCCACCCAAGTCCTACTCCCACATCCATACATATTTACCCACTAATTCTCGAATTTATGCATCTCAGTAATTTTTTTTTTTATTAAGCAACACAGCACGGGAAACAGGCCCTTCGGCCCAACGAGCCCGCGCCGCCGTCATACCAAATACATTATCCTATTTTAATATTCCTATATAATAATATATATATTATTCCTAATATGGAAAATTTTCACCATAGGGACAATTTGTTACCCAATCAGCCTAAGAGCGAATTTTTGGGTTGTGGGAGGAAACCGGAGTGCACGGAGAAAACCCACGCAACCACGGGGAGAACGCGCAAACTCCCGCAGACACTGGCCCAATTCCAAGTGTCTGCACGGCCACATCGATAGTCTCTGAGCTGTCATGGTGCCCTTCAGATGGTCCACATAAAGCACTCATATACGACATGAGGTACCAGGCAACCCATGAATCAACATCCAAGAGCTGTACCCGCACCACCTGCCGAATGCGTGCTCAATGTTGGTCAAGTATGGACCGAATTACCTGTGGAAAAAAGCCGTAGTTAAACAGTCCTAATATATCCCTCTATCTGCATACCGCTCATGTGGCTGTCCAAGAGACCCTTAAACAGCCCAGCGTGCCTGCTCCCACCACCTTACTCGGCAGTGCATTCCACACCCCCACTACCCTTTGTGTGAAAAACTGCCCTCTAATATTCGTCTTATACATAGCCCCCTCACCCTAAGGCCATGACCCCTCGTCCTATCCATTTCTGAAAGTGGAAAAAGTTTACCACCATTTACTCTATCTATACCCCTTATAATCTTATACACCTCTATGAGATCCCCTCTAAGCCGACGTCTTTCAAGGGAAAACAACCCCAGTCTATCTAATCGTTCCTCATAGGACAGTCCTTCCATACCAGGCAGCATCCTGGTAAACCTCCTCTGCACTCTCTCCAAGGACTCCACATCCTTCCGATAGTACGGAGACCAGAACTGGGCGCAGTATTCCAAGTGAGGCCTAACCAAAGTTGTATACAACTGCAACATCAAACTCCTACTCTTATATTCTATACCCTTTTCTATGAAAGCTAACATACTATACGCCTTCTTTGTCACCTTCTCCACCTGTGAGGACACCTTCAGAGACTTGTGAACCTGCACCCCCAAGTCTCTCTGCGTCTCTATGCTCCGTATAGTTTTACCTTTTATCCTATAATTCTCTTCTACATTTTTCCGGCCAAAATGCATCACCTCGCATTTTTCCGGATTAAATTCCATTTGCCATCTATCTGCCCAATCTACCAACCTGTCTATGTCCTGTTGTATTGCCTGACACTGCTCTTCTGTACCCGCCAATCCAAGCATCTTGGTGTCATCAGCAAATTTGCTGATCTCACCACCTACCCCTACTTCCAAGTCGTTTATGTAGACCACAAATAGAAGAGGACCTAGTACTGAGCCTTGTGGCACTCCACTAGTGACAGGCTTCCAGCCGGAAAAAGAGCCTTCCACTACTACCCTCTGTCTCCTCCTTCCGAGCCAGTTTTCGACCCATCTACATACCCGACCCTGTATCCCATGCGCCTTCACCTTCTCTATCAGTCTACCATGAGGAACCTTGTCAAACGCCTTACTGAAATCCATGTAGACGACATCAACAGCCTGTCCTTCATCAACTGTTTTTGTCACTTCTTCAAAAAATTCCACCAGATTCGTAAGACAAGACTTCCCCTTGACGAAGCCATGCTGCGTATCCCTGATCAGATCGCAGCGCTCCAGATGCTCATACATCCTGTCCCTAAGGATCCTCTCCATTAGCTTACCTATAACTGAAGTCAAGCTCACCGGCCTATAGTTCCCTGGGTGATCCCTCTGACCTTTTTTAAACAACGGTACTACGTTTGCTATCCTCCAGTCCTCTGGGACCTCACCTGTGTCCAAGGAAGAGACAAAGATTTGCGTCAGAGGCCCAGCCAAGTCTTCCCTCAACTCCCTTAGCAGCCTGGGGTAAATGCCATCAGGCCCCGGAGCTTTATATGTCTTTAAGCTGCCTAACAGCCCCAACACCTCTTTCCTCGTAATCCTTATTTCCCTCAACCAATCCTCAACTTTGTCAACATCAGGCACAGACATCTGTCCAGTCTCCTGTGTGAATACCGACGCAAAGTATTCATTCAGGATCTTCCCCATTCCCTCAGGCTCTAAGCATAGATCCCCTCCACTGTCCCTAAGAGGTCCAATCTTGCCTCTAACCATCCTTTTGCTCCTTACATAGGTGTAAAATGCCTTTGGATTTTCCTTAATCCTACCTGCCAGAGCCACCTCGTGGCCCCTTTTTGCCTTTCTAATACCCCTTTTAAGATCCCGTCTACACTCTCTATAAGCTTCCAGCGCTGTCTCAGTCCCTAGTTGCCTAGATCTAATGTAAGCCTCTCTCTTTTTCTTGATCAAGTCCTCAATCTCCCTGGTAAGCCAAGGTTCTCTAATCCTACCTTTCCCATCCTTCCTCCTTGCCGGCACATATCTTTCCTGCAGAGAGTTTAGTTTTCCCTTGAAAGACTCCCACATGTACCTCGTCGACCTGCCCTCAAAAAGCTTATCCCAATCCGTATCTTTAAGATCTTGCCTAATCTGGCCGTATCTAGCCCTCCCCCAGTTAAATACCCTCCCTTTTGGGCCAGTCTCGTCCTTTTCCATTAATATCCTAAAGCAGACAGAGTTGTGATCACTATTTGACACCTGCTCTCCTACCTCGACGTCAACCACCTGGCCTGGCTCATTCCCCAGAACCAAATCCAGTATAGCCCCCTCTCTAGTCGGGCCATCCACATACTGCTCCAAGGACCCTTCCAAAACACACTGTACAAATTCCTCCCCATCCACTCCTACAGCCCTGGGCACACTCCAATCTACTCCAGGAAAATTGAAATCTCCCACCACTACCACCCTATTTTTCCTACACTTATCTAAAATGTCCCTGCATATCCCTTCTTCCGCAGCCTGCGGGCTGTTGGGCGGTCTGTAGTAAACACCCAACAGAGTAACCACTCCCTTCCTATTCCTCAACTCCACCCATAGAGACTCAATTCCTAAATCATCCATACCTCCCTCCCTCTGCACTGCTATGACGTTGTCCTTAACTAATAAAGCCACTCCCCCGCCTCTCTTCACACCAACTCTGTCACACCTAAAACACTTATACCCTGGAATATTCAATTGCCAGTCTTGCCCCTCCTTCAACCACGTCTCGGTCACCGCCACCACTTCTAAACTCCTCGTGAACATTATTGCCTTCAGTTCATCTGTTTTGCCAGTCACACTCCTCGCATTAAAACACATGCACTGAAGACCCTCAGCTCTCGGATATTCCTTTCTACCTACTGGTGTTACCCTATCATCCCTCTCTATCCCACTCCCAGTTCCCGCTGTCTCCCCACCCTCCCTCCCTATTAGTTTAAACATTTCTGAAACACTCCAGCTAACCTCCCAGCTAAAATATGTGTTCCCCTCCCAGTCAACTGCTCCCTATCCCTCGTGAATAGGTGACCCTCCCTCCTGAAGACTTCCCAATGATCAACAAATATGAAGCCTTCTGCCCTACACCAATCCCTCATCCATGCATTTAGTTGGAGTGTCTCATTTATTACCCAATCGGTCCCGGGCACAGCAGCAGCCCAGAGAACGCCACCCTGGAGGCCCTACCTTTCAGTTGAGCCCCCAACTCCCTAAACTGTCTACATAAGTCCCCCCTGCGCTTTCTTCCTACATCTAAGGGGCAATTTTTAGCATGGCCAACCAACTTAACACGCACATCTTTGGACTGTGGGAGGAAACTGGAGCACCCGGAGGAAACCCACACAGACACGAGGAGAATGTGCAAGCTCCACCCAGACATTGACCCAAGCCGGGAATCGAACCCAGATCCTTGGAGCTGTGAAGCAGCAGTGCTACCGTGCCTCCCCTTGTATTGTCACACATATTAGTATATAGTGATAAGTATTGTTTCTTGTTCACTATACAAGCAAAGCGTACTGTTCAAAGAGTATATGTGGAGACGGAAAGGAGAGAGTGCAGAATGTAATGTTACAGTCATAGCTAGGGCATAGAGGAAGATCAACTTAATGCGAGGTAGGTCCATTCAAAAGTCTGACAGCAGCAGGAAAGAAACCGTTCTTGAATTGGATAGTACGTGACCTCAGACTTTTGTACCTTTTCCCAACGGAAGAAGGTGGAAGAGAGCATGTCTGGGTTGCTTGGGGTCCTTGATTACGCTGGCTGCTTTTCCGAAGCAGCTCTGGAACATAGACAGTACTTTTTTGCGGCATCAGAAAATTTTCTTCAAAATTTACGATAATTTAAAATCATTAACAGCTGTCCTGCCCTTTCCACTGGGGAGCACCAGTGATGCTGAGAGCTGAAACGTAGAATAATACTGATCCTGAAAATTATCTTGTGGGTTGAACATTGGGTCAAAATGGCAAGCAGAGGATCCACCCCAGTATAAACCCCACAGCAGAGGAAAATGCAGACTCAATTAGTACAGAATTGTATATAAATGTCTCTCCTCAAACTACTGTTACCAGCAGCTTAAAGATTAACACATATAAGAAATGGCAACTGAGAAACATTGAACTTCAGAATCTTCCTATTGAATAACTATTAAGATAGTAAATAATTACAATTTCCCTTTTAATTTCCCTGTTACCATTTGTTGTGTTGGAACACCACTGCTGGAATTCTCCCAGAGAAACAGAAGAAATGAACAAAGTATGTTTCTGTCTTGTCCTGACGGTCAGTGAAGCCAAAAGCCATACAAATGAAAAGCAAATGAGGGGAGATGGGTGGTGGGGGGAGTAGTAAACTACACATGTAAATAGGAGAGCATTAGGACATGGAGATTATAAGTCAGGGTCATTCACTATGCACAGGGAAATCAGTGTGGATGAACCAACAGCCCACCCACGTAGAGCAGTCAAGCCTAACCGCTGACTCCTGCATGTTCATGCTGCTCTCCACCAATTTGTCTCCAATGTTCTGTTTCATAAATAAACTTTCTCCGCAAATTCATGGCACTTAAAGGAACATTGACGCCAATTCTCGTGCTCTTAAAGAGGCTACAGTCCACTTCTGGGGAGTGTCCCTAAAAACTCACCCTCAATACAGATGAACTTTAGTTATTCCTGCTATCTGAAAATCAATTTGGAAGGAAATAATGACTACCTAAGGGTAGTTCCCATTGCAGACTAGTTCCCAGTCTGCAATGTATAATTCTGGGACCTGAAACTGGTGAAAAGAACGCCTTTGAATAAATTAAAAGGTCACCCCACAGCCTTCTTTTCTCGAGAGAAGTGATTCAGCTGGTCGATACAAAAGTTGCGACTATAAAGATAATTGCTCAACCTATAACTGCCAATCATTCAGGATTGGCCTGGCAACTCCGGGAATTAACAATCAATCTCCAGGGCACTGCCCATGTGTTATTCTGGAGAAAAATCATTTAAAAAGACAATTTTTAAAAAAGTTTCCTTGAACATTTCTCTTTATGGGTAGAAAAGTATTGAAAGCAAGGTGGGGGGATGGGTATGATGGCTGTTTGTCTGATACTCCAACATCATCCAATTGGCTAACGAATCTTTTTGCTTTCCAATTGGCACGGGGACAACACATCACAAAAATGAATGTGTTGGCTGAAGAATGTCTGTAGTACGGGGGCAGGTTGTGTAATGAAATTTCCAGCAATTCATTTAATCACAGTTGGCAACAGTACAGATGATGCTCCGTTCATCATGCTTATTTTTGCAGTTGACCTGAATGATACAATTATTAAGTTAGACTGGTAATCCCTTTTGGAGGAGGCCAGGGAGAAATCTCAGAAGTTTTAGCTTCACCTCTGTTGGGAGACAATTCTTTCAGCAGCAAGAACAGAAAATGTTGGAAAATCTCAGCAGGTCCGACAGTATCCATGGAGAGGGAATAGAACCAATGTTTCGAGTCAGGATCACTCTTTGTCAGAACTGAGCTTTCAGTACTTTCTGTAGGATTGAGGAACATCTAGATAGATTGACTAATGTGATTCAGTTACGCTATGCTTTTGTTCACATTATACTACTAGAAACAATAATTGTAAAATCAAGTTTTTAGCTTGCTGTTGAGAACATTATCATTCGAGTAGTTTGGGAGAGTAAGATACCATGAGGTTATATTCTTGTGGAAATTGGCCCTTTACGTGAAATATTTTTTTCTCCTCCAGCATTTTATTGTAAACTAGAGTCTAAAAATGGATAACTGTTGGATGTTGGAGACAGAAACCTGCATAAACTCCTAGTTTAATTTTAAACTAACATCCATGGTAGGAAATTCGCCAGACTAGGTGGAACACTGGTTTAGCACTTATCAGTTTAAAACCAGCATTTCATCTGATCCCATTGGTTTCCATTTTGCTTAAAATTGTCCCAATTTCAAGATACAAATTTAGCATTAGCAGTGCAACACGGTCGTGAGAAGGTACAAATGTAAAGTAAAATCAGCATGCCTGAGCTATGAAGTGGAAAAGATAGCCAGAATACCTATTTCTGATTTAATTATGTGACCCTCTGCCCATTTATTTGTGTGAGAGAGGAAGAATGTGTGTGTACATGGGTAGCCCAAGATCAAGCAGCCTACAGACACTCCGCTAAGCTCCTATATGGAGAATAGCTGATTGGGTAATTTAGTCGACAGAAATTTTTGTGGGATTATCGAAATGACTCACTAACTATAGGAGGGAGTGTAAGTCGGGGAGGGAGCCATGAATTTGTTGTAAACAGTAAATTAAAACATTAGCATCCTCAAGATGTATCACAAACAATCAGTCTGATAGCCCGACATTCGAAAATAATGATCGATTTAGACATTATTCCTTCTCCAAATCAGCCAAACGTTGCCTCATGTAAGCAGGGGACAGCAAATGAACTGGACATGCCTGCTACTATTGGCTCAGAGAACACATATTATTCCCGGTGCGTCCTAATTGTAATCACATAAAAATGAAGCAATACCTACACCGATCATTGGCTGCACACATTTTGGAGTGGGGCTGGTGGATTCAGATGGAAGTCAATATTTGGTGCTTATGATGCCACTTAAAGGCAATCAGCACTTGTTAACAAAATGGTACACCCTTCGTTGTAGACACCAAACAGGCTTGAGCTAGTTAAAAGCGGCAAGGTGGCACAATGGCTAACATTGCAATCTCACAGTGTCAGGGACCCAGGTTCAATTCCCAGTATGGGTCACTGTCTGTGCAGAGTCTGCACATTCTCCCTGTATCTGCATGAGTTTCCTCTGAATGCTTCAGACTCTTTCCACAGTCCAAAAAAACATGCTGGTTAGGTGCGTTAGCCGTGATAAATTCTCCGTCAGTGTATCCAAACAGGCACTCCTACTAGTGACCAGGGAATCTTCACAGTGACTTCATTGCAGTGTTAATGTAAGCCTACTTGTGACACTAATAAATAACCTTTAAAAGGGCAGCAGGTGCACGGGAACACCATCACTTGCAAGTTCCCCTCAAGCCTTGATTTGGTATTACGGTGGCGCGGGCTCGTTGGGCCGAAGGGCCTGTTTCCCATGCTGTGTTGCTTAATAAAAAAAAAAGCCACTCACCATCCTGACTTGGAAATATATCACCATTCCTTTGCAGTAGCTGGAGCAAATTTGTAGAATTTCTTCCCTAATGTCATTGTGGATCAACCCACAGCCTGCGGACTACGGTGATTCAAGAAGGCAGCTCATCTCCACCTTCTCAAGGCAACGAGGGATGGACAATAAATGTCCATCAACGCCCATGTCCCATGAATGAATAATTTTAAAAAGCTCCTTCTATTCTTTCCAATATCTTCCTTGTTGTTCCAGCTTGTCCTCCAGCCCTGATGGAAGTCCTACTATGTCTGCACCACGCCTATTTCTGAGGCATGCAACAGCAGTGCATGGCCGGAACATCTTTCTTAGTGTAGACTGTGTGAATTTTCCAGAGTAATATAACACAGGAAAGAAGACCCAGATGTCAAGCAGCAGCTTGAAGTGAGAAATTGCAACAAAACTGTTCTTACCGCATTTGTTCCATTAAATCAGGAAGAGGCTGTATATCAGTTTTCTGGTGCAGGAAAATCTCCACCATTTAAATCGGAGAACAGAGGAGTTCCTGGCCCTTGGCGATGGAATGCCATTTAGGGTCATTGATGAAACAATTGGTACCAATTATTCCTGAACCCAAAGTAATTTAATGGTAACTCAGGGATTAAATGGAGGCCACATGGGCCCTCGGAAGTCCTCCTAGCAAAGTCTGTCAGGATTGCCAGCAGTTTACCAATGGCAGTGAAGGGCGGGGGATAATTCCATGTTGGGAGGGGGCGATCCCACCCTGAGAGGTGGTGATTCCGCACTGGGACGCGTTGATCCCATGTTGGGATCCTGTGCTGGGACGGGGTAATCCTGCACTGGGAGGGGTTGATCCCACATTGGGAGGCTGTGATCCTGCATTGGGAGGAGATGATCCCTTGCTGGAAAGAGATGATCCCACACTGGGAGAGGATGATCCCGCAGTAGGAGGGATGATCCAATGCTGGGAGGGGATGATCCCGCTCTGGGAGGGATGATCCCACGCTGGGAGGGGATGATCTTGCACTGGGTGGGAATGATCCTGCTCTGGGAGGGAGTGATCCTGCACTGGGAGGGAGTGATACCATGCTGGGAAGGGGGATCCCACACTGGGAGGGCGGATCCTGCACTGGGAGGGCTGACCCTGCACTGGGAGGGCTGATCCTGCACTGGGAGGGAGTGCTCCTGCACTGGGAGGGAGTGATCCTGCTCTGGGAGGGAGTGATCTCATGTTGGGAGGGGATGATCCCATGCTGAGAGGGGATGATCCCACACTGGGAGGGAGTGATCCTATGTTGGGAGGGAGTGATAACGTGCTGGGAGAGGGTGATCCCACGGTGGAAAGTTGTGATTCCTATGCTGGGAGGGGTGATCCCAGGCTGGGAGGGAGCGATACTGTGCTGGGAAAGGTGATCCAACACTGGGAGGGGATGATCCTGTGTTGGGAGGAAGTGATCCCGGGCTGGAAGGGGGTGATCCTGGGCTGGGAGGGAGTGATTCTGCATCGGGAGGGAGTGATCCCTGGCTGGGAGGGAGTGATCCCGGGCTGGGAGGGAGTGATCCCGGGCTGGGAGGGGGTGATCCAGCACTGGGAGGGGGTGATCCTGGGAGAGGAGTGATCCCTGGCTGGGAGGGAGTGATCCCGGGCTGGGAGGGAGTGATCCCGGGCTGGGAGGGGGTGATCCAGCACTGGGAGGGGGTGATCCTGGGCTGGGAGGGAGTGATTCTGCATCGGGAGGGAGTGATCCCTGGCTGGGAGGGAGTGATCCCGGGCTGGGAGGGAGTGATCCCGGGCTGGGAGGGGGTGATCCAGCACTGGGAGGGGGTGATCCTGTGCTGGAGGGGGTGATCCTGTGCTGGAGGGGGTGATCCCGGGCCATCAGGCACAAAACACAAAACCCGTATCTCCACCTCCCTTCTCCCATGACTCCCACCCTGTGACCCACATCCTGCTTTCACTCTCCTTTGCTTTTGGGTTCTCTGCAATCCTGGCCCTCTGGTAGGTGCAGTTCCAACAGCGGGCACTGTTTTAATTGGCACTGGCAACAGTGATGAGCTGCCAGCCATTGATTGCACAGCAGCTTTTGTTGGACAGGATTCTGCTGTCAGGCTCCTGTTGGCCACTTAATTGCCTAAAGGATACTTGATTCCATCAGGGCTCCCTCATGGAACTGGCAGAGATTTCAAAGGCAAGACACTGGTTAGCCCAACAAAATCCCAGCTAGTGAGTGTGGAGTGAAAGGAAGTTGGAAAGAAAGGATGAATGAATGAATGAGTGAGTGAGTGAGTGAGAGTGAGACTGAATGAGTGAATGAGTGAGTGAATGAATGAATGAGTGAGTGAGTGAGTGAGAGTGAGACTGAATGAGTGAATGAGTGAGTGAATGAATGAATGAGTGAGTATGAGTGAGTGAGTGAATGAGTGAGTCAGTATGAGCAAGTGAGTGAGTGTGGGTGAGAGTGTGTGAACGAATGAGTGAGTGAGAGTGAGTGAGTGAATAAGTGAAGGAAAGAGTGAGTGTGTGTGACAGAGGGTGAGTGAGTAAGTGAATGAGGAGAGGGAGTTGGAAAGATGGACTGTGTGTGTATGTTGTTGGAGAAGGGGAGTTGGACAGAGGAGCTGTTGAATGAGTGAGTGAATGGGGAGAGGGGGAATGGGCTGCCTCTGTGTGAGTGTTGGGAACAGGGGCTGATTACAGTGTGTGTGTGTCGGGTTGGAGAAATGGGGCTTCACTGAGTCTTGAGGCACCGTGGCAAGCTTAGCTACAACCTGATGCGTATATAAAATAATATTTTTACTAAGTACTTCAAAACCTCAGATATTTATATCTTTATGGTTATGTTATTAGATGGCACGTTGGCATAATAATTCGTACTGCTGCCTCACAGCATCAGGGACCTCAGGTAGCTGGCTGTGTTGGAGTTTGTACTTTTCCCCGTGTCCATATGAGTTTCCTCCGAGTGCTCTGTTTCTTCCCAAAGGTGGATTGTCCATGCTAAATTGCCCCATAGGTCAGAATTTTACCACCTCACTCACCCCAGAATTGAGACGGGCGGGGCTCACAGAACAGCAATCTCCATTGGCCTTAGGTGGAATTTTATGAGCCTCACAGGCAAGGCAGTAAAATTCCAGCAATAGTATCCAAAGTGTGCAGGTTAGGCAGATTGTCCATGCTAAATGTACAGCATTATAGGGATAGTGCTGGACAGTTGGCCTTGGGTTAGGTGCTCTTTTGGAGAGTCAGTGCAAACTCAATGGACCAAATGGCCTCCTCCTACACTGTAGGGATTCTACGGGATTCAATGTTAATCTAAAATACATCAACTTTAATTATTATATACTGAATGTTACTCTGCTGATTTGTTGCTATTTTTGTTT
The DNA here is from genome assembly GCA_024679065.1 of Sphyrna mokarran. NCBI lineage: Eukaryota > Metazoa > Chordata > Chondrichthyes > Carcharhiniformes > Carcharhinidae > Sphyrna > Sphyrna mokarran. The sequence continues at coordinate 28,829,428 of JAGIQG010000009.1, forward strand.
TAGTTGGAGTCTGAGATCGTGTCAATCTTCAAGAGCTAAAATGTGGTTGCGTTTGGGAAGAACTGCTTTAAATAGTGCTGGTGAGAGGCTTTTTCTGCTGGTTTTCACCACATTGTGCTGTGCAGATTCAGCACTTTGTGAATGAAATGTTGGGATTGGGATATTAGAAAATCAACAACAGGTTTTGCATTCACACAGGGCCCTATTTTGAATATGTTATTCTAGCCTTTAAATATTTCCAGCACGCACTTTGCCAACAATCCTGTAGGTAAGTGAACCTATACCTTCCCTCTTATACTCCTAACTGTAAGGTTTGGCCTGAACCCGTCTGGTTGGAGAAAGAGATCAAGGCTCACAAAATGTTTTTTTAATACTTTATTGTAATGTCAATAAACTTAAAAACACCATTGCACTGCTCCCCTTAAGTTAGATCAGTATCAAACTCAAAAGCACTGTTTCGGCAGCTTCTGAACTGCACTCACACTGTTAACCCTTGAATTGCTGCTTCTGAAAAGTTGTTGCTCCCTGTTAGTGCTGTTTCTTTAGCTTAGCTTTTGTGGCACATGGGTATCGCTGGCAGGGCCAGCATTTATTGCCTGTCTCTAATTTCCTGAGGGTAGTTGTGAGTCAATCACATTGCTGTAGCTCTGGAGTCATATGTAGATCAGGCCAGGTAAGGACAGCAGATTTCCTTCTCTAAAGGATGTTTGTGAACCAAATGGGTTTATCCATTTTAGTGCATCTGAGAAGTCCTGTACTGTGCAGTGCTGCCAATGCTGCTGCCTTTACTGTTGTCTGCTCCTGCTCTAACTGTTACCTGTTACCATGCTTACTGCTAAACAAATGTTTCTTAAAGTTTAGAAAAACAAAACTCACCTGTGGCAATGATTGATGCAATTCCCTCTGCAAATCTCTGCCTTCTTATATATTGTAACAATCCCCAATCCTGCTTCAAGAATAGTAGCTTCGGTAGAAAAAACCTTTAATGGGGAGAATCCCGAACATCATATCAGGTAGCTTTCACCCTAATCAAAAAATTCCCTGGGAGTAGCATTTCCAAAAAATCTGGGGCACATTAGGTGCAGTGGCTCCATATCTGTAGACATTACTTACAGTTCTATAATTTGACCACAAAGTGTTCAGTGGTCAAGACAAATCATCTAACTGGATAGACACGTGTGGTCTGATGGTCTCATTACCTGTCAGCTGAAAAGCATATTGAAAAAGTCACTCACTGGCTGGAATTGTACTCGCTCATCCCAGAATCAGGGCTGGTGAGGTTTGCAGAACAGCACTCTCCATTGGCCTTGGGCGGGATTTTACGAACCTCAGGCAGATAAGGCGGTGTATCAGGTTCTTAAGGTTCCATGGATTCTTTGGAGGTAAAGTTTAACCTAGTTCTGAAAATTGTCCGTTACAAATGCCTTTTATTTTCACAGTATCTTCTTTTGGACTTTTAAGTACTGGTATCATTTTGGTTGACTGCATCCTTGCAGAAGGACCAGTTACAAACACCTGCACCAAAAGACTGGCTTGACCTACTGGTGAATGTTCCCTGCCACCACATAGGGAGCTCAGTGTTGCCTGTAGAATAGGTGTTTTGTTTGTGGGCCAGAAGAGCATGCAACATATCATTGTTATCTTACAGGTATAGAATAAATAATTAGTTTCACATTTGTGAAACAAACTAACTACTTTTGGGCAATTCTGCCTCTTTTCGTTATCAGTGTGGATTCGCTGTAACAGGGACAGTCCTTACATTACGATTGCCTGAAACATTTTAGAATACTGTTAACTGAAATAAATAAGTTGCTGAGACTAATACAATTGACGCTCACACATATACAAACATACATAAGAAAAATGTTAGATTATTACTCAACAGAATAGAGGCAGACATACTTCACCATTAATGTGAAGTCCAAAGAACCAATACCCATACATAGCATCATTTTCACTGAGTAACTGATGACAGTTGATGATTGCCTCAGTACATTCTCTGTTCCATATTGTTCAAGATATACAAATGGCCAAACTCCACATTTTCTTTTACATTTTTAGCTACATTGCACAGGTATATAAATAGAACACTACAGATGACTTATTGCAAGCCATGTTTATTCCATGAGTGCAGCCGACCTGCACAACTAAGTTATGACCTTGTCATTCATTACTTGTGAAAATAAACACTGCATTCAACAACTTCAATTATGGTATCCATTTTATATATCTTTGTAGTCAGTGAATGATGTAACATTAAGTAATGCAGAATTACTACTGAGTTTTGTAAAGCTTTACTGAAATTTTAAGTCTTTTGGTACAATAGTAACTGTGTTCAAATTAGGAAAGATAAATGCGATAAAAGTTTGATCAAAATTTGAGACTATTTAATGAGTTAGATCCTGCAGTATTTTTGTGACTTCATAACAAGTGTGGCACGGTGGTTAGCATTGCTGCCTCACAGCACCAGGGACCTGGGTTCAATTCTGACCTCGAACCACTATCTGTGTGGAGGTTGCATGTTATCCCTGTGTCTGTGTGGGTTTCCTCTGGGTGCTCCTGTTTCCTCCCACAGTCCAAAGATGTGCAGGTTAGGTTGATTAGGCATCTGAAATTGGCCCTGGTGTCAGGGGGATGATGTGGAGATGCCGGCGCTGGACTGGAGTAAGCACAGTAAGAAGTCTCACAAGACTAGTTAAAGTACAAGCCACAAGCTTTCAGAGCAGTGCCCCTTCATTAGGTGAGTGGGAGCTGTGTTCACAAATGGGGCTATATAGACACAAACACAATTTACAAGATAATGGTTGGAATGTGTGTCTTTACGGGTAATCAAGTCTTAAAGGTACAGGCAATGTGAATGGAGAGAGGGTTAAGCACAGGTTAAAGAGATGTGTATCATCTCCAGCCAGGACAGTTAGTGAGATTTTGGAAGCCCAGGCAAGTCATGGGGGTTATAGATAGTGTGACATGAACCCAAAATCCCGGTTGAGGCCATCCTCATGCGTGAAGAAGATGGCTATCAGTTTCTGTTCAGCGATTCTGCATTGTTGTGTGCCACGAAGGGCACCTTGGAGAACATTTACCCAAAGATCAGAGGCTGAATGTCCGTAACTCCACTTACATTTTCTGTACCTTTAAGACTTGATTACGTGTAAAATGTTGCATTCCAACCTTATCTTATAAATTGATTTTGTGGCTATATTTGTCCTGTTTGTGAATAAATCTCCCACTCACCTGATGAAGGGGCAGTGCTCCGAAAGCTTGTGGGTTGTGCTACCAAATAAACCTGTTGTACTGTAACCTGGTGTTGAGAGACTTCTTACTGTCAGGGGGGTTAACAGGGTAGATAAGAGGCATTACAGGGATAGGGCCTGGGTGGGATTGTGGTTGGTGCAGAATTGATGGGCTGAATGGCCTCCTTCTGCACTGTAGGGACTCTACGATTCTATGACCCATGTTCGATTCCCACTTGCGTCACTGTCCATGCGCAGTTTGCACATTCTCCCCCATGTTTGTGTGGGTTTCCTTTGAATGCTTCAGTTTACTCCCACAGTCTGAAAGATTGCTAGTAGATATATTGGCCATGCTAAATTCTCTCTCAGAGGAATACCCAAACAGAGGACACTGTGTGGCAACTAATGGATTTTCACAGTAACTTAATGTAGTGTTAATGTAAACCTATTTGTGACACTAATAAATAAACTTTAAAAAGATGCCTATTGCCAGTGATTATTGCATGTCTTAGATTACTAGTCGATACCACATGCTTTGAACCTCATATTTTAGCTATATTGATACTGCTATCTGACAATATGGTCAAAATAAGTTTAATTGGGCTGCACAAGGGTGAGCTGTAATGTACAGTCATTACGGTCCAGCCTGGTTTGGGGGTATAGAATTCAGTGGTAAACAGAGGAACAAAAGCCAATTAAAATTACCACTACATCAGTACGGGGGAGGTCAAGTGGCAAAATGGAAATGAAAGGGAAAAAAGATGTTGATGAGGGAGATCACAATAACTTATCTCATTCATGGTATTTTATGTTTGCTTCAATACAGAATATCTTTAAATTGGTTCCTGATGTGAAATGAATCTGAGTGTTACAGGTTCCCGTGCCATCCAAAGTGGGTTCAGCAGACTTCCAGTGATCACAGATCTGCTAAAATCTATTGTGCAAAGTGCATGACTGTTTTGGTGCTAGTTAAAAGTCAGTTTTCTGGCAAGAGGCAGCATGGTGACACAGTGGTTAGCGCTGCTGTCTCACAGCACTAGAGTCCCAGGTTCGAATCCCAGCTTGGGTCACTGTCTGGTGGAGTTTGCACATTTTCCCTGTTTCTGTGTGGGTTTCCTCTGGGTGCTTTTGTTTCCTCCCACAGTCCAATGATTTAGGTGGATTGGCCACGCTGAATTGTCCCTCAGTGTCAGGGTAAATGCATAGGGTTATGGGGAGAGGGCGTGACTGGGATTGTGGTCGATGCAGACTCAATGGGCCGAATGGCCTCCTTTGCACTGTAGGATTCTATGAAGAATGTAAATGAGACATGAGGAAGAATCCAATTTTACAACCATAGTGTGCAAGTTAGAGTAGGAGAGATTACTATAGCCAGAGTAGAGTGAACAGACTTTGTACTTCGGGGCACGGCAGGATAACGGGCTTTCCTGGTATATCTACTATATAAATAAAGCATGTTTCAGGGACTGCTCTCACTGCAACTAATCTAAACAACAAGGAGTGGAAGAAACGATCTATTTATGCCAGAATCCATCTGGTGCTGCAACGCTCAGTTTAGATTCACTGGAATGTGTCAGGTTCGAAAAATGTTTACACATCACGAGTGTGCCAGAATGTACCCATGTTAACCATTTCACTACTGAAGCCATTTTCACATCAGACTAAAAATGGTGGATTGTACAGCAAATCAAATTGACTGCAGGAATCTACTGCAACATAAAGCCATGGGTCCTAGGTTTGTATCTTCCATCTTCCATGCCTTTAGTTTTATAGAAGTCTACTATAATGGGAAGTTAGATACTTCTTTCAAAGGACGGAGGAAAAATTGTGGGAAAAAGTAAACGCCACTAGCCTGTGCCATTCTATTATGTGTTTGAGTGCTCCATTATAACATGGCTGGAGAGATGGAGACAAATTTTCATCCATTCTTTTAACCGTTTTAAAGGGAAAAAGTAAGATTATAACTCACAATGAGAATGACGGCTTATTTCAAAATTACCTTTGATACAAACAGGAAGGACAATTTGGAATACAGTTGTGCCCACGATTGATTTTTATTGATTGATACTTACTGCTAATACTGGATGAATGTGTTAAGTTTATATTTTTGGACACAGTAAAAAGTCTCGTAACACCAGGTTAAAGTCCAATAGGTTTATTTGGAATCATGAGCTATCGAAGCATTGGTCACCTGATGAAGGAGGAGCATTCAGAAACTTCGTGATTTCAAATAAACCTGTTGGATTTCAACCTAGTATCATGAAACTTCTTACTGTGCACACCCCAATCCAATGCTGGCATCTCCACATTGTATTTTTGGAGCTTTGCTGTAAGATTATTTTCCCTGGAAATGCCAGAAATGACCTACATCCAAAAGTGATCCTCATGTCGACTTAAGAACCAGGCTGCGGGTGGAGGTTTTAATTTATCTGCTATAAGGAGTCCAAAAATATGGCATTAAGTTCCTTTGACTTCTCAGAACAAAGCGTTAAAGCTGAGTTTCTGATAACGATGCACTCATAGCAAAATACTCACAGCATTTTCCCACAAACACAGGTGCCAAGCAAGTGTAAGTAGCCTCACAGAATGCTTGTAATTCAATAGAATGTTGGATATCTGATCAATTCTAACCTGTTCAAATGACCTATGGAGTGAGTACACCATCCAAGGATATGCACAACAATGATCAATGCAGATCAGATAATGAGGTGGCATATCAGACTGTTGAACATAGAACATAGAACACTACAGCACAACAGGCCCATCAGCCCTCAAGTTGTACCAATCATATCTAATCCTACAAGGCCATAGAACTATCTGTAACTCCCAATCCCATTAAATCCCATGTACTCATCCAGAAGTCTCTTAAAAGACCCCAGTGAGTTCGCCTCTACCACCACTGATGGCAGCCAATTCCATTCACTCACCACCCTCTGAGTGAAAAACTTACCTTTAACATCACCTCTGTACTTGCCCCCCAGCACCTTAAACCTGTAGTGCAGGTTCTATGCAGCCTGCCAAACATGTGACAATAATAAATCAACATGTGACAATAATAAATCAAATCAAATCAAAAGCAGATAAGATACTAACAGTTTCTAACATTACGTGTGCTATGCCAAGTCAAAAACAATCCAAGCGAACCTTTGAAGTATATATATTTTTATTGACAATATTATGGGGGAAGTTTTAAAAACTGCAAGAAAATTGAAGGAATGTAAGAGTCCAAAAAAATCAATTTCTTTTTTGTAAATCTGTTTTTTTCAAGCATTATTAAACCTCAATAAGGCAAATGAGAGACTAACCTGGTAGAGTTAAACTATAGTATAACCTACAATCATTTACAGTTCATGGATACCACTTTCAGGGTCTCAATGACAATTCTTATTGTAATATGAGCTTTCATGATCACAAGTTACTGCTGAGCTAACTGAACAGTTCAGTGCATTTATATTATTTGTGAATAATCAACACAATGTAAAAACGTAATTGTAGAATTAATGTTTAAACTAGCACATCACTGCCATAGTATCATGAATCAGAAATAATTTTAAAAGGTGGTTGAAATATTAAGTAGTTGATCCTGAAGTTTAGTTCTGCATGGTGATCATTATGTGTGATTTGACATTGTAGATGCAATTGTGAACTGTATGTTGCTTCTGAGCTTCCTTGTTTTGGTTTCAAACCCCAGTCCAGAGACTTGAATGAACAATTCCAGCCAACAGTGCTGTCAGAGAACCTACCTTTCAGATGAGATATTAAACCAAGGCCCTGTCTACCTTTGCAGATGGCCATAAAAATTTCGACAACACATTTTGAAAACCACTAGGGGTGTTCTCTCTGTGTCAAGACAGCACCTCAAAGTATGGCACAATGGTACAGTGGTTAGCACAGCTACCTCACTACGCCAGGGACCCAGTTCGATTCTGGCCTATGTGGAGTTTGCACTTTCTCCCTGTGTCTGTATGGGTTTTCATCTCCCACACTCAATGATGTGTGGGTTAGGATGATTAGCCATGCTAAATTGCCACTTAGTGTCAAGGAGATTAGAAGGGTACATACATGGGGTTACAAAAATAGGGCCTGATGGGATTGTTATCAATGCAGATTCAATGAGCCAAATGGCCTCCTTCTGCATTGTATGGATTCTATGCTTCTATTGATTTGATTCTAAAGTGATCTAGTATAATCTGAGGTAAGGGAAGTGCTATATAAATTTTAGCTCTATTTGTCTTTCTTTGACTGACAATACATTCACATCTCTGGATCTATTTTTTGTTAAGACAAAAAAAGGGAAATTTGGCATTTTTATCCCATCCAAATTCAAGCACAGCTTTTTTTTACTGACTTTCAAAGAATAAAGAATAATACAGCACAGGAACACGCCCTTGGGCCCATCAAGCCTGCACTGATATGCAGTTTCAATTCATCTGTTCGCCCCCCTCATTCATGTGTCTATCAAGGTACACCTTGTAAGTTGCTAACATTCCTGCTTCCATTGCCTCCACTGGCACTGCATTCCAGGTACTCATCACCTTCCACTTTCTCCGTACGCCTCCCCTCGCCACCTCTTACCTTGAACCTGTGCCCTTTTGTAGTTGACCCTTCCACCTTTGGAAAAACCATCCTATCTAAGCCTCTCATAACTTTGTAGACCTCTATCAAGTCATCCCAGTGAAAGCAATCCGAGTTTATCCAACTTCTCCTCATACCTATTTGTCATCCAAACAAAAATATCAGGAAATATATTAAACTGATTTTAAACATCCTTAATAATTCATCAAGAACACAAATGCTCCATTTTCATCACAGTGGAGAATAATTTTGCAAACTTCTATTTTCCTGTTTCAGTCCATTCGCAGAGAAATAGTTATCTGCTCAAATGATTCCTAAGCTGCTCAAGTGAAAACTGTGGCCCTAAAAGTCTGCCCAAGTTCTACGAGTCTCTCACCATAAACTCAGTGGGAGACTGGCAGAATCCCATAGGAAATTGTATAAACAGATGAAAACAGTTATCTACACAATTCCCTAGTCATTGACCAGAATTACGATGAAAGATTGGCAGAACAGAATTTCAGGGCCCATTAGATCATCTAAAAGTCATTAGTGATGTATTGTAGACATAGAGGAAACACGTGTACGCAGTACAGGGTGAAAATCATAGGGAGGTCCAAACAAGCAAAGACATGAGAAAATAGGCAAATGAAGAAAGAAGAAAGTACAAATGGATCAGATCTATGATTAAAAAGAAAGATGCAAATGTGGAAACACACAGAATCCACCAATCACTAGGAAGAAATGGTAGCTATAGCTAAGATCTTAAGTTAACAAAGTCATGATATAGTCAATTGGAATTCTGAAATAAAATTTTATTTAGAAGCTTCATCCAACACCATCTGCATAATTTAAGTGAATGAGAAATAACTTGGCCCATTTTGATTTAAAGGCCAGAATTTTCTGGCCATTCACACCGGTGGGGTTCCCTGGTCCCCCCTTAAGCGCACCCCAGCCAATGGATTTCCTGCCAGCATGAAGTGACGTCAATGGGAATTCTCATTGACAACTGTAGGACCAGAGTATCCTGCCACTAGCAAACACCAGCAGGAAGTATGCAGCTGGGAGGCTGGAGAATCTCGCTCAATATATTAAAGGTTTAATTCTTGAAGATCAGTTCAGTAAAGGTTTAGTCTACTTGAATGCCTACATAATGAATTATATGTAAGTATGTTGATCTTACTTGGAACTCCCTGTTCAGATCAGATCATCTTTTAGATGGCATGCTTCTGATGAGCTATATATATTTTTTGTTCAGAGCCAGTTACAGTTTGAACAAATCCACATATACAATTGATTCCTTTAGCCTTTTGAAATGAACAGTAGTTTCTAATTGTAACTGGAAGGAATAGTTGTACAACAATAACAGCAACATACATTTACATATCTCCTTTAACATCATGAAGTATCCAAGACAATTTGCAGGAGCACTATAGGACAAAGTGTGACACTGAGCCACAGAAGGGTATATTAGGGCAGATCACCAAAGGTTTGATCAAAGATGTTATTTGGTTTTAAGAAGTATCTTAAAGGAGGAAAGTGAGGCAGAGAGCTAGACTGAGAGTACTGTAGAGCTAAGAGCTGAGAGTCCAGGCAACTGAAAGTATGGCCACCAACAGTGGAGTAAAAAATGGGAATGCACAAGGTACCAGAATTAGGCTATCTTGGAGGGTTGTGGGACTGGTAGAAATTACAGAGATAGGGAAGGGTAAGGCCATAGAGGGAAATGAAAAGGATGAGAATTTTAAAATCAAGATGTTGCCTGATGAAGAGCTAATGTAAGTCGGAATATACAGCTCAAGATGATAGAGGAATGAGGACTTGCATGTTCTCCCTGTGCCTGCATGTGTTTCCCCTGGGTGCTCTGGTTTCCTCCCACAGTTCAAATGACGTGCTAGTTTGTTGCATTGACTATGCAAAACTTTCCCTCTGAGTGCCCGAACAGGCAATGGAGTGTGGCGATTAGGGGATCTGCACAGTAACTTCATTGCAGCGTTAATGTAAGCCTACTTGTGACACTAATAAATGAACTTAAATTTAATTCTGCGTCTATGGCCCAATCATTTATTTCATTCTCTGTAAAATAACCTTTAAAACAAGGCTAGATTATCAGTGGATTTTAGTTCCCTGTTTGCTACCTGTGAGAATACTTCAATGTGAGTGACTGCTTAACCTGCTTGAAATATCCACTTGACATGTCACCAGGTTAAAACTAATCTGAGGAAGAGGAACAAGAAATCGCCGAGGTGTAGATGTACAAGTCTTTGAATCTCTCTGGCCAAGTTGACAAGGTTGTTAAAAACACAGACACCCTTTGAATTTATGAATAGATGTATGGTGTTCAAAAATCAATGGAGTTATACTAATCTTTTGTGAGTCATTGGTTAAACCCCAGCTATTCGTCCAATTCTGGGCAACACATTTTTGGCAGGATGAGAGTGCCTTGAGAGGAAGCAGAGAAAATTGACTAAAATGGTACCACTCAGGAAAGATGTTAATTACATGGAGAAGCTATAGAAATCCGCCAGGATTCTCCAGCCATTTATCCCAGTGGGATTCTCTGGACCCACCGGCAGGACACCCCCACCCATGGGTTTTCTGTCAGCCTGGGGTGATGTCAATGGGAATTCTTAGGAGGCTGAAGAACCTTGTCCAGCGTTGTTGCTCTAGATAGATCAGAAAATGTTAAGGGAAGATCTAATAAAGGTATTCAAAACTTTGAAGAGTAAATAAAGATCACCTGGTTCCATTGGCAGAAGCGGGGTGGGGTGCATGGATTGAAAGTGACAAGCAAAAAAAGACAAGGTCAATAGGTAGGACTTTATGACCTGACCTGTCCCAAAACCATAAAATCCCACCCACAGGTAATGGACCTTTCCATGATCCACCCCTCGTTCGTTCTGATCGTCATGGTAGGCGGGACAATAAAATTCCAGCCAATATGAGGGAGCATTTTGCTACATGTCTGCCGTCCTTGCCATAACCGTGAAAAGGCCAGAGGTCTGGCGAAATATATCTGTCGAAAATGTCATGCCATCATTGATGAACAGCCTCTTATTTTCAAGAGCGATGCCTACCACGCTGATCATTTCAACTGTGCAGGTGAGGGACGTTCTATTTTGCAATGAACATCCATTCAGTATATGTGCATAAGAATGGACCTAAACCACAGGTATTTGTCTTGGAGAAATTATCATTGATAATGGAAATGATTTAAGTATAAGCGCTAAGAGGTAGGATGTTCCTATTTATTACTTTAGCAATAAATATTTGTCTCTCCTCCCATCCATCATGGGCTGTCTCTATTTTGTCTTCCTTATTGCTTTTGTATTTCCCTCAATTTTTGCTCTCTCTCCCTCCCTTTCTCTCTTTTTGCTTCTGCCTCTTGTGTATTGTGTATTTTTCTCTAACCTCCTCTCTCACTCACCGTCATTCTTTCACACGTATCTTCATTAGCCTCAGCCCCATTAATGTACTGTAGTTCCAGTATATTGTTTAAATAACTCTTTTATTGTCATCAGGTTGGCATAATATGAAATGCACTGCTTGAAAGGGTGGTGAAAGCAGATTCAGTAGCAACTTTAAAAAGACAAATAGATAAATACTGGAAAAGGAGAAACTTGTTGAGTATAGGGAAATGGCAGGAAAATAAGACTGGATTGCTGTTTTAAAGAGGCAAAATGAACTATGGTGGCTTCTTCTCTGTGTCTCCAAAGTGGAAAGTCTTGATGTTACTTTGGTACAGAAGGTATTCATTCAGTCTTTCAAATCAATGCCAGCTCACTGCAGTCCATCTAATTAAAGTTTTAAAAGTTTATTCATTAGACACAAATAAGGCTTACATTAATACAACAATGAAGTTACAAAATTCCCCGAGTCACCACACTCTGACACCTATTTGGGGGTCAAAGCACCTAACCAGCACATCTTTCAGACTGTGGAAGGAAACCCACACAGGCACAGGAAAAATGTGCAGACTCCACATAGGCGGTGACCCAAACTGGTCTCTGGCACTGTGAGACAGCAGTGCTAACCACTGTGCCACAGTCCCATTCCTCCATTCTATCTTTGGAGCCCAAAGGTGCTGTGGTCCACCTTGTTGTCTAACAAGGGGCATACACGCAAAGGGTCGTGAGAGGGCTGCTCTTGGATTTTTTTCGAGAGTATCCTAGTCTTTCACGTCGTTAATGTACGCTTCATCTGGACCATTTGATGGGCAACACGACAGCTCAGTGACTATCGCTGTGCTGTGCAGATACATGTCTGTGGGAGTTTGCGCATTCTCCCCGTGCTTGAGTGGGTTTTCTCCAGGTGCTCCGGTTTCCTCCCACATCCCAAAAATGTGCTCTTAGGCTAATTGGCAAAACAAATTCTCCCTAAATTGTCTCAAATTTGGTTTTTAATCCATAGATCTATAAACATAGACAGGGATCACAGGTAGAGGTGGGAACCTCGGGATGGCGGCACGGACTCATTGGGCCGAAGGGCCTGTTTCCCGTGCTGTTTTGTTCTTTGTTGTTTGTTCACTGCATATTACTCTCAAGTGACAATTGCATCTTTTGCATCATCTGTGCTTTCAACACTCTCATAGACAGCATTGTATAAAATGTTCCACCTCACATGTTCCCTCCTTTTCTTGTCCAAAACTTTAAATCCTTGCCCTACCTTGTCCTTAAGCCAGCTATTATTGGAATGGCCTTTTGCCCAAGTGTCAAACAATCAAGTAATATATACTTTGACAAAAATGGCTGTAGTTTCCTTGAACACTCGACGTTTATGTCACATTTCTTGCTGAACGTAGCTCCAGTATACAGAGGACCTGGAATTCTGCAGGGTTTTGCACATCAGGAAATGGTTATTCTCAGTTATGCACACTGTTATCTTAAGAGTTCAGCTAATCTCTTATTAGACTTATGAAGACCAATGAAACCCCTGTAGAATTTCAGGGTTTATGCTTTTAAATAGTAATTCAGAAAACAATATTGTATGTCCTTTCAACTATTTCAAATTCTATTTGAAGAGTTATATTTTTAATTTAATATTTGCAGATTGTTTTACAATATTAACCAATTGCAAACATATGATATTATGACTCACTGTTAGGCTATCAATATTATAACAATCCCTAACATGCATTGGGATTCTTAAAATTTATCAGGAGAACTTTGTTTTAGCCAGTACATAACAACACCAATAGTTATGGACTTGGTACTCGGGAATGAGTCAGGACAAGTTGAAGGGATATCAGTGGGAGAACATTTTGGCAGCAGTGATCATAATTAAATTAGGTTTAAAGTAGTTACAAGAAGAGAATAAAAGTCGATCAAGTATGAAAGATCTTAATTGGGGAAAGGCTAATTTTATTGAGGTGTGATTTGGCAAAAGCAGACTGGAAACATCAACCTCAATGTAAATCACTGTCAGAGCAGTGGGGAGGCATTTAAGAACTACCTCAGGAGAGTTCCGAATGAGAGTTCCCAGAGGGTAAAAGGTGGCAGTCTCAAATTTTAACCCTCACTTCTGCACCCCGTACATAGGTATCAGAAACCCCCGTACAGAATAGAATTAGGGAAAGAAGAAAACATTTATCAGATGTCTAAAGCCTCAATCCTGCAGAAAGGAGTATAGGAAGTGCAGGGATGACATTAAGAAGGAAATTAGCAATACAAAGAAAAGGTATGAAAAATATTGGTAAATAAAATTAAGAAAAACCCAAAGATCTGTTATAAATATATAAGGCCACGGGATAACTATGGAAAGAATGGAGCCTATTATTGACCAGAAAATCTAACTTATGTACAGAGGCAAAAAACGTGGGCCTTGTTCTTTGTGAATATTGTGAATGCTTTCTCAAAAACATTGCCTTTTCTTGAATAAGTTAATTTATTAGTAACAAGCAGGCTTACATTAACACTGCAATGAAGTTACTGTGTAAATGCCCTAATCACCACACACTGCCACCTTCAGGTACACTGAAAGAGAATTTAGCATGGCCAATACACCTAACCAACAGGTGTTTTGGACTGTGGGAGGAAACCAGAGCATCCGGAGGAAACACACAGAGACACAGGAAGAATGTGCAGACTCTGCATGAACGGTGACCCAAGCTAGGAATCGAATCCGGGTCCCTGGCGTTGTGAGGCAGGGCTGTTAACCCTGTAGTTAAAGAGGAGGAACTGTGCCATGCCTACAGTTAAGGAAGAGGAAGATTGTGAAATTCTGAATGGGATAAACATAGTGATGAAGACATAAAATTATTTAGCAGCTGGTCTGCAGTACGAGATCATAAAATTAGGCACAGTGGTGGCTGCCTTCTGCCTGTTCCCTACTTGCCTTTGCAGGAATTTTATCCAACGTGAGGGAACCAATAAGTGGCCCACTCATCCCTGAGCCAATTCAAGCCCACAAGTGGCTAAGTAATGGATACTTAAGACCTCCTGCTACTGCCACAGGGATTTTCATGTGCAAGTGTCCAGGTCACCTAGTAAAGCCTTGGTGCTAGGCTGTTTATAGGTGGTATAGAGTGGCTGTCCGAGCATCTTGCGTTTAAAAGTGTACCCACCTGCAGACCCAGATAAATTGTATTTTAGGCTGCCAAGGTTAGAAAGCATTTTTCAAAACACATCTGGCTACAGATGTAGTATCAGAGGACGGCAAGAGTGCTAACGTTGCACCTTTGGTTAAAACAGGCGGGAAGGGATACATCAAGTAATTACAGGCCAGTCAATTTAAACTGAGGAAAATATCTGTATAGAACAGGAAAATAGCAATGGACTGGCAGAAAAGTAGAAAATGGAACTCAATCCAGATAAATGTGAGGTAATGCAGTTGGGGAGGACATACAAAAGAGTAAGGCACTAAAAAGTGTGGAGGAAGAAATGTAAAATAATTGTTCACACAATTATATGGGAGTCTGAAGGATAATCATAGAATCAAAAAAACCCTACAGTGCAGAAGGAGGCCATTTGGCCCATTGAGTCTGCACCGACAACAATCCCATCCCAGGCCCTGTCCCCACAACCCCATACATTTACCCCGCTAATCCCTCTAACCTACATATCCCAGGATACTATGGGCAATTTAGCATGGTCAATCAACCTAACCCACAATATTTGGACTGTAGGAGGAAACCGGAGGACCGGGAGGAAACTCAACATATATGGGGAGAATGTGTAAAACTCCACACAGATAGTTAATCGAGCCAGGAATGAAGCCCATGTCCCTGGAGCAGTGAGGCAGTAATGCTAACCACTGTGCCACCCAAATTTTTCACTTTGAGACAATGGTAGGGAAATCATTGCCTAAAAGGCTGAGGCTGAAACCTACTTTGCATTTTTAAAAAAATATTTAGGTTTGCATTTGAGGTGCTATAGACTATTGGGCTATGGACCAAGGACTGGAAAGTGGGATTAGACTGAACAGGTCTTTTTCAACTGGCATGGATATGGTGCGCAAATGACCTCTTTCTCTGATTAAATCTATGTTTCTAACAACTGCTGGTGAGCTTTCAGGTGACGGAAATGGTGTATTTTGGAAATAGCCAATGCTATATGCCAATTAGGTGATGCTAGTTTATATTATGAAGAACCAAGATCAAGAGCAAACTATGGTTTTGAAATCAGCTATCAACAAAACAAAAGATCCTGGCTGAATTTTGCAGCCATTCATGCCAGTGGGATTCTCTGAGCATCAAATTCTCCATCCTCATTTGCAGCAGCTGAGGGGCATGAACAGCTGGAAAATCCCGGCCCCTATGTCTACACATTCAATACATGGTGGTGTAACACATTCACGGAAGTAGAGTTGGCATGATCAGTTTGTATGCATTTGTGCTTCTGATAACTTTCAAAAGATAATATAAAACTCTGTTCTTCATTCCCACTGACATTCAGTAGCTCCCAGTTCACCAACATATCCAAATTTCACTCCTGAGTTTTTCATTCCAGCCCTTTGAATTGCCTTGATGACATTCATTTAGCCCAAACTAAAGTCATCAAGAGCAGTACACTATTGTGGGTTGTTATTACAGGATTCCACAAAGAACAGGGTCTTCAAATATGTTTCTTCCCTACTAGCCTGGTGACAGTGATCTTTCTGAGGTACGATTCCATACTTACTGACAACCTTCTAATACGTTACTCAAGAGGTCATGCTTCATTTGCAATCCTTGATAATGATCAGATGATTAAACAATGGAAGGCATCACATTTGAACTCACTAATTTGTTCTGCCTATTAGCTCAGTAGACCATAGGATGTAGGAACAGAAGCAGGCCATTTGGCCCATCCATTTCAGTGGGATCATAACTGATTTGATACGATAATCATAGAATCATACAGTGTAGATGAGGTCCTTCGGCCCACCAAGTCCTCACTGACACATTAGAAACACTTGAACTACCACTTAATCCCATCTGCCAGCACTTGGCTTAAAGCCCTGGGATGGCACAGTGGTTAGCCTCACAACGCCAGGGATCCGAGTTGGATTCCCAGCTTGGGTCACTGTCTATGTGGAGTTTGCACATTCTCCCTATGTCTGTGTAGGTTTCCTCTGGGTGCTCCAGTTTCCTTCCACAGCCCAAAGATGAATTTGTTGGTTTGGACATGCTAATTTGCCCCTTTGTGTCTGCAATAAATGCATAGGGTTGTGCAAATGGGCCCAGGTAGGACTGTCATCGGTGCAGATTTGCTGGGCCAAATGGCCTCTTTCTGCATTGTAGGCTTCTGTGATTCTATAATTATGATGTGCTAAGTGCTCATCCAGATACTTTAAAACAATCCGCCTCTGTTACCCTTCCAGGCAGACTTTTCCACACATCCTCCCTAAAGTTCCCCATGAACTCTCAATTCCATTTTCCTACCTTATCTCCATAAGCCTTGATTCCCTTACTGATTTTGAATCTATCTGTCTCAGCCTTGAGCATACTTAATGATCCAATATCTACAGCCTTCTGGGGTAAAGAGTTCAATAGATTGACTACCCACTGAAAGAAGAAATTCTTCCTCAACTCTGTCTTAAATGGAAGATTTCTTACTCAGATTATGTCTTCTGGTCTTCTCTCATTAGGGGAAAAATCTCTCAGCTTCTCCCTTTTAAAGCCCCTTGATAATCCTATACATCTCAATAAGGAAACTTCATATTCTTCTAAATTTAAATGTGTATCGATTCAACCTACTGAGAAGCCATTGGTTGAATAGTATCATTGTCAGGCTTATAATCCCAGAAACTCAACAGTGTTCTGGGAACCCGTGTTCATATGCTGCCATGGCAAATGGTCAAATTTGAATTCAATAAAAAACATCGGAATTGAGAATCTACAGATGACCATAAAACCATTGTTGATTTTCAGAAAAACGCATCATTAATGTCCTTTAGGGAAGGAAATCTGGCATCCTTTCCTAGTCTGGCTTACATATGATTTCAGACATCCAGCAACTCCCCTCTGAATAAGAGAAAACAAGGGATGGGCAATAAATGCTGGTCAGCCAATGGCACTGATGTCCCACAATGAATTAAAAAAAACATTCACATAAGAAAGTCCCTCCATATTTGGGATCAATTTTGAGCCTTCTCTGGATAGTTTCTAATGCCAGTGTATCTTTCCTTAGATGGGGTAACCAAAATTTTTCACAGTTTTCCAGATGTGATCCAACTATATATATAGTTTTAGCGATACTTCCCTATTATTATACTCCATCCCCTTTGAAATAAAGGCCAACATTCCATTTGCTTTCCCTATAGTACCTGAGGGTGATTGTGTTGCCTGAGTTGGATTAACCCAGGGAGAACACAGTAAGAAGTCTCACAACACCAGGTTAAAGTCCAACAGGTTTATTTTACAGTAAATGCCACAAGCTTTGGGAACACTGTTCCTTTGTCAGGTCAGTGGAGAGTGGCAAGTTGAAAACTCTCCACTCACCTGACGAAGGAATAGCATTCTGAAAGCTTGTGGCATTTATTATAAAATAATATCAGGTTAGACTTTAACCTGGAGTTGTGAAACTTCTTACTGTGTTTACCCCAATCCCACGCAGGCATCTCCACATCATTAACCCAGGAAGAACAGGGGTTGAACTTGATATCCTCTGGTTTTGAAGGTCACTACTATATTGAAAGAATCTTTACCCATTACACCCCAGACGATGAAATGATCTTGTGTTTTACATCATCATGCAAATTAATTTCTACTGTTAGAGATTGATTGTGCAATTGTCTGGTTTGAGGCAAGTTTGTAGACAGCATTTCTGGCTTCATCTTTATAACGGATGGCGTGCTCCAACATTGAATGATGTTCTGTGATTAATTAGCAGTTACGATTAAGATTGAGTCAGCCTCAGATTTACGAGAATAAATAGTCTTAAGTAAATTGCTAAAGGGCTTCTGTGCAAGGCTGCTGATGTGGAGAACTGATATATTAATATCCTGTGGTAACGTAACATGGTGCTGAGGTTCACATCTTTGCAGGTTCCGAAGTTAGCACGTACCTGACCTTAGTTGTGAGAGGGAAGGTAAAACATTTTCTCACAGATAAGAGAAGAGAAAAATCTAATAAAGAGACAACCCTAAGTCAGGAATGACTCCATACCAGCCTTGACAAAAGTCAATCAATCCTTTTGTGATTGAATGGAGTATATCTAAACAAAGAAGAAAATAATTCAAAATTATGAACATTTTAACATTAAATAAAGTTGAACTTGTATTTCTTGGTAGAGAACTGTGTATTATGTATGTAATTAATAGAGATGAGAGCTGGACAGAATTTTAAGCAGTGATAGATTTATGGTGTCTATTTAAAAGTTAATTCACTATTAAATTTGGATGCTTCTATCTATCAGAAGTTACATTTGCAGTGATTGCTGTTAATTTTCTTATTTTTTTTAAAAAAAGTCTCCTTTTGACTCCATGACTTATTTTGCAATCTATCCCAGTTTGACGAGATGATCATTTCTCTCTGCAGTCTGTAAGTGATTCTGAACTAAATGAGTCTGTGGCAGTCTCAATCCTAGTGGGCATAGGTCCATAGCACTAACTGCCCATAATTCAGCTCTATTTGGCATTAATTGCCAGTGTTACTCAGAGAAGCCACAAGGATGAGTGATGTGGGAAATGGAACTGTCACACTGGCACAGTAGGAGATGCTCCTTTGAGGCTTTGGTTGTACATTATTGCGGGAATTGACCTCCCAGCACTAACCTCCTTCATCTTGATGAACACAAGCATTTGGAGATTCTGTTTCCTTTAGCTTTCAGCCTTGTAATCACTCCCACATATGCATTATTCTATATTTATTTATCTCTTTTATGTCTCCACTCATGTTTCAAGCTATTGCTGATGGAGACAAGATGGGCAGAAGACGTGCCACATGTGATCGGTATGGGCAGCTCAAACTTTTCTGAAGTATCCGACATTAACTGCAAACAGGATGAAGTGATACATTTGCAAAGTATAGTCAACAGCAGTAAGAAGCATTATAATTAATCAGAATTTGACATTACTCTGGAGCTATGTTCACTGAAACAATCGCCAAAAATTGCTGAGTCCAGATACCTGATCTCTTTTTAACAGTAGCTGCAGAGCTCATTTGTACTTAGCAACGAATTACAAAACTATTTAGACAACAATAATCGGTGTTAAGATAAATATTCGCCAGTAGAAATGAAGAACCTTTCTGACTGAAAACTTCCAAAACTTTTAAACTTTAAAAAATTTTTAAAAATATTTTTAGTTAGAGACACAGAAACGTTGCAAATGACCTACTCAAAAGCAAAACTGTAGCATAGGGTATTCCTGTGTAATATACCAAGAGGAAAATAAATCAACAATTAGAGGTACAAATGTATTTTTTGTATGCAGATTGTAGTCAACAATTGGGCCCACAACAGAGGTAAGGATTGAAGAGATCGTATCCTAAGTTGTAGTTTGTGAAAGAGTGATACTTGTTATTGAGGTAGAAGGCTTGAGGCTACCAAACTTAAAAATAATTGAACTGCAAATGTCAGTGAAGCTCTAATTTATACAACATAGACTTTGAGGGGAGCATATTTACACAAAGAAAGGGATGATTAATAATTGAGCATATATGGTGTAGTGCTGGTGAACATAATATAGCATAGGAGATGCAGAAAGTAAATGGTTTTCTGTCTATATTACTAATACCATTACCACCTGGAATCAGTCTTCAGGATAATGCGGAATTCAAATCATTCTGTAAAATTTGCTGATACCATCCAGGACAAAGCAGCCGGCTTGACTGGAGCTCCATCTACCAAATTAAACATTCACCCACCATCACTGATGCTCAGTGACAGCAGTATGTACTCTGTGCAACATGCACTGCAGAAAACTTACCAAGGCACTTTCAACATCATCTTCCAAACCCACAATCTCTGTCAATTCTCTATGTTGAGGCAGCAGGCAATGGGAAAACCACCACCTACATATTTCCCTTCCAAGCCACACATTGTCCTTTCCTTTATTGTCCATGGACAAAAATTCTGGATCTCCCTTCCTAATGGCACTGGGAATGTACTTATGCCAGATGGATTGCAACAGTTCAAGAAGGCAGCTCACCACCACTTTTTCAAGGGTTATAAGGGATAGGCAACTATCTGGCTAGTCAGTAATGCCCACAATGCAAATAAGAATGGAGAAAATACAGTCTACCTTTTATTCAACACTATATATTATGAATATGAAGCATAGCAATGTGTTTAATCAAGAAAAAGTTCAATATAAACACATTTAAAATAAAGTCTCAAATATTTAATTATAAAGATTTTCTTTAAATTATTATAAACACCATTGTATGTGACTTCTTCCTCCAGTGTGATCATCAACCATCATGCTCCGAATTCTTTTCCATCCATTTGTTGTTTACATTAACTGCTCCAGTTGTTTGATGTCAGCCTTTAGCTGTAACTGTCAGGAAAGAGCATGGTTTGATTGGTAAGAGTGAACAGATTGCAAACATATTAAAACATGTGGAACTGTTTATTTTGCAGAAAGGCATAATTCAAAATAGATTAGATTTTTAAACCAATTTGAACGATTGTTAATTATAATAAATTAGACCTGACATGTCTCCAGAACTTCTACTGAAGGGAGCTTCAGGACCATTGTAAAGAATGTGAGACACCATCCCCATCTAAAAGTCCAACCAAGCGTCCCCCAACCTTGAGAGCTCCATCCATTTTCTGTTCAATCCACTTTGCCTTGACTGACCCCTTCAGCAGCAGTGGGACCATCATGATGGCTAACAACATTGTCTCCCCACCCCATCTGCACTCAGTTTTCTCACTCTGCACTGCCTGACAATTCTCCACTTGCTTTTCCTTTGTGACCACACCAACCCCACACCCAGTTACTTTGAAAAATAAATTTTTGTGGATGCTGGAATTGGAAACAAAAACAGAAAATGCTGGAAAATCTCAGCAGGTCTGACAGCATCTTGGAGAGAGAATAGAGCCAACATTTTGAGTCTGGATGACCCTTTTGTGTTCCTTTTGCACAACAATGCCCACATTCTAAACAATGTGATAGTGTGATGTGACCTTCATCACATTCATGACACCAAGTCCTTTTTTTGATTAGAAATAAAATACCAAAAAAAGTATTTCCCCAAATGCCTCAACCTGATACATATGGGTGGTGTGGTGGCACTGCTGCCTCACATCGCCAGGCACTCAGGATTAATTCCCAGCTTCGGTCATAAATGTAAACACTATGTTCAACAACTTCTATTATAGTATCCATTTTATGTATCTTTTAATCAATGAATAATGTAACATTAATAATGTAGAATTAGTACTGAGTTTTATAAAACTTTACTGGAGTTTTGAGTCTTATGGTACAATAGTATAACTGTATTCAGATTAGAAAAGATGGCTAACCACTGCTATGAATGCATTCAAACTTTGATCAAATTTGATAATATTTAATGAGTTAGATACTGCAGTACCCTCCCCCTTGCCGCCTCACTGCCCCGCCAAACAAGGACTGTATGATAATACAGTGATTAACACTGCTGCCTCACAGCACCAGGGATCTGGGTTCAATTCCTGGTTTGGGTTATTGTGTGGAGGCTCCCAGTGTCTACATGGATTTCCTCTGAGTGCTCCAGTTACCACCCACAGTCCGAAAGGCACGCTGTAACTTGTGTAAACCTACTTGTGACACTAATAAATAAACTAACAAAAATGCATATTCTGCTCCAGTAAGCCCTCAACATCGTTCTGATTGCGATCATTTTTTGGCACCACCTACCTCTCTTGTTGCTTCATCAATTTCCACGCTGCTCCCTGGTTATCATAGCCTGATAGTTTGGGCCAGATAGTGTATGAATCATAGAACCCTACAGTGCAGAAAGAGGCCCTTCAGCCCATCAAGTCTGCACCGAACACAATCTCAGCCAGGCTCTACCCCCATAGCCCTACATATTTTACACATCTACGCATCTCAGGACATTAAGGGGCAATTTTTTAGCATGGCCAATCAACCTAACCTGCACATCTTTGGACTGTGGGAGGAAACTGGAATAACCAGAAGAAACCCACGCAGACACAAGAAGAATGTGCAAACTCCGCCCAGACAGTGACCCGAACAGGGAACGAACTCAGGTCTCTGGAGCTGTGAAGCAGTAGTGCGAACTACCGTGCCGCTGGGAGTGATATATATAATCACTCCCAGATAGCTCCTTCTAAACTCCCAACTTATAAAAGACTGTAAGATGGTCGTGTAACCTCAGCAGTCAGGAATAGCGCCCATTTATACAAAAATATAAATGACATATGAGTAAATGCGTAGCTGGGAACTTTTGGATGGGATTGTTGTCGGTACAGACTCGAAGGGCCCAACGGCCTCCTTCTGTACTTTGGGGATTCTCTGGACTGCTTTTTCTCTCTCTCTCTCCGCGTTAGAAACAATCCCAATTCTGCGCGTAACTCTGGCATAAAAGGGAGCCCGAATTTCCCGACGATGAATGAATTGGCGGAGTTGTCAACCTGTAATGTCCCGCAGAGGTCGCTATGTGGCAGCTGATAAAGAATCTTTTTGGCTACACAAACTGCGGATTCAACTCATCTAACTTTCCATTTACTAGAAAGGTTAATTGGGGAGCATTTGGAGCAGGTCAGCGCGTGTAGTTTATATATATATATAGTATGCATACATTTAATTTGTAACTGGATCATACTTTGCTGAATAATTAAGCAGTGTGTGGAATCTCAATGGGAACACAGAAATTAGGAAAAAGAAAAGCAATTGTTTCTAATTCAGGTTTTATTCAGATAATTTAACCTGCTCAAACCTTTTAGAGCTTTTTTTTCTCTCTCGCTCCAAAAAGGGATAAATTCTGTTAACATTAATGAATGGGACAGTGAAATATCTGGGAATATTGACAACACCGACACATATATTCCATGACAAAAGATTCCTCTTGGAGGTGGCGGGGGGCTGGAGGGGGGAGTGTAACATAATTTAACGGGGTGTGTGAAACAGCCCCACAGAGGACAAGATTTTACAATAATGCTCCTTCTGCTGTTACATTTTAACACGACCGCGGATTGTGCAGAAGCAAGTTAGGAACAGACCCACGTCCTGCCGAATGTCCCGTCAAGCGCCCAATGGAGACAAAGGCGAGTTTGGAATAACCACCTGCTATCTGCAATCCTACAATACATCCTTAAAAGACAAACAAAAGACCTTAAAAATCTTAAAGAAGACCATTCATTAGATCGACAAAGGGGGAGAGAAATAAATTATCATAATGAATCCTATCAGTGCTGGTGGGTGGCACGCTGTGTGTCCTTTAAGGTAATGTTGGACACTGGTAATGTTAACATATACACATGCTTTTGTGGAAACGGGCAGTCCGGGGTTCCACAGGATTTTAGCCGCTTGGTAAACAAGCTGCAGGGAAGGAAAAACACAGTGCAGCTGCTGGCTGGCTGCAACCAAAATAACATTTTCTGAAGTCAGAGACAACGCGCACATTTATGTAAAATGATATCGCGTCACCACGTGTAGAAAAAAAAGTCTCATTTATAAAGTCTGAAATCAGAAGTCGCGAATAAATTATGCGTCTGATTTGAGGATTTTGTAACACATTTTAAACTGCCTTTCCCCAGGTTTATATTGCATACTCAGGAATCCTTCTGGGGCGAAACTATTGATAGTTTCTTTTGGGTGATATTAAAGGCCTTAAAAGAATGTGGTCGACTTTTATACATCGGCTTGTAAAATTGTTTAAATTAAATTGTGGCATTGCACTGCAGGAGCCCCCCCCCCCCCACCACCACGCTTCTCTTATCTCTTCATCATCATCAAGTTTTATTCCTCAACCAATAAAATATTCAAATCCCTTATAAATGTCCTGGGTGCAGTCTCACGACACATTTCCCTCGCTGATTTCAACTCACTTTATTAAGCAATGGCAGATTTCTGGACATTTTTGTTGAAATCTAGTTGCCCTTGGTTTAGTTATGCGGGCTCCAGAATTCGACTGGGACCTCCCCTGCGTTTGCTGGGTTAAAGGGGATGGGGTGGGGGGGGGCGGAATTAGATGAGGCAATTCACGGCGTTTTATATATACATACATACATACCTAATATAAATACACATACACAGACTTGTGTGTGGCTGTGTGTGTGTGAGTGTGTGTGTGAGAGAGAGCGAGGACGGCTGTTCCCACTACTTACGTTTTAGTGAAACAAAAATGCAACTCTTTTAACAAACTTTATTTGTGAGGATAAAGACCTTTATGTGCCTCTATACCGAAGGCATATATGTGTTCGTGTTTAGCTGGCAGCTTCAAGTATCAGATGGGAAGCTTTGGCATTTATTTTTAATGCGAGGTTTTTTTTTGGAAAGCTCCTATGCAAAGGTTTTCGCTACCTCCCATTGATGCTCTCGCAGCCTGGGTGGTCCGTCCACTTTGGCGAGCTGTTGCTTAGCAGCTAGTAATGGTAGATGTTTGCTAAGTAATTTGCTTCTTCCTTAGCCAATGGGAACCCGGTCGAGAGGACTTTCCATCAACTCTTTTTGATGGGCTGGAGGCGGGTTTTCTTTCCAAATGTTGGATGTCTGAGATCAGGGGCAGAAGTAAAGATTGAGCTGAAAGAAGAAGAGGAGGAGGAGGAGGGGGGGGTCTCTTTTTTTTTTAAATTTCGTGGTGCTAAAAAGGACGGTTAAAAGGGAGCGAGAGGGAGAGAGAAAGGGGGAAAAAACTACACGTGGATGTAGAGTCAAGATCCTCAAGGATTTCTGCGCGAAATGTTGGAATGGAAATATCAGGCTTTCGCTCAGCAAGAGACTAGGGATTCTCCAGCTGGTTTTCTTGTCACTTTTGGGGGATTATTACTCTTGTTGCTGTTGAACCGAACGATTTGCGACTGGTTTCCAGCGATATGGCTTCAGTTTCTAACCCTCCCCGGAACGGTGGAGCTCTGCCCCCGAGGTACAGTCACCAAAGCCCGGCTGCTTGCTCGGATCTGCTGCGGAGACCCAGCTACTGCCACGCTGCTTTTGCATTGAAACAGATCTCCAAGGTGCAGAACAACAACAACCACAACAACAACAACAAAAAACAAAACAAAAATCAAGAATCTTCTTACTGTTAACTTTCTCCCTTGCAATAGGAAACATATAATAAACCATTGCAAAAAAAAATGACACCCAAGAGGTCGGGGCAAGGGCTCCCGCTAAAGTTGTTAAGAGTAATAACCAGCTAGCACCTCCTTGAATTCAGATTAATGTGAGATTTGTGCTCCTGATCTTTTAGGAACCGCACGTGTCCCAGTGCGCTTGGATGTTTAAAAGTAACCATAGGAAAAGTTGTCAATAGTTTCAGAAACTGCTTTCTCTCCAGGGGCGGGATAGGTTTATTGCTTGAATATGAGTGAGTGTGTGTGTGTGTGTCCAGCTAACAGGCAGTGCAGATGTTGGTGAAGACGGTGCCTGGGGTTTATAAGTAGGGTTGTGTTTATTACACGTGTGTGTGTGTGTGTGTAGAGAGAGTACATGTACGTGTGAGAAAGTGTATACAGGTGTGCCTGCCTGTGTGTGTGTGTGTGTGTGAGTGAGCGCCTCCAGCTTGTGAATTTCCTAGTGTGTAATTGACCTGGACATTGCGATGTTGCGGGTACTATTTTTTTTGAACTTATCTGGCAGTGTGATCGGTGAACTTGAGGAAACCTTGGAACGGCGTCAGGATTTTTGATTGACCTAAAATGTTACTCGGGGAAATGGATAACAATCTGTGATGGGATGAGGGCGAGTTTCTTCCTAAATTGAGGGGGGGGGGAGAAAATAAAGGGGGGAGCGGTAGGAAGGAAGGAAAAGGCGGAATGCAAAGAAGCTTGACAGACAATTCTAAAGAGAGAGAGAGAGAGAGACGGCTCTAGCCAATGAGCATCTGATAAGAGTTGACGGAAGGAGCAGCAATAAGATGTGACAAAAGAAGCCTGAGGAAAATCCTGGGGTAGAAGGCAGAATGGCAATAGAGATGAAAAGGATTGAAGGACAGAAGCGAGTGAGGGGCGAATGGCGAGGTGGGGGGGGGGGGGGGGGAGACCAATAAAAAGCATGAACTAAAAATCACAATAAAGAGTGGGAAATAACAAGTAGCAAGTCAAAATGAATCATGAGCAAGTAGCGAGTAAAACCTGCGAGGAAAATAAAGAAAGGCACGTCAAGGAATGAATGGGGGGGAATGAAGGAGAATTCTCGGAATAAGGAAATGGGAGAATCGATGGGATATGGGAAATGGGATGTGAGGGGAAGCATTGGAGGAGAATGAAACCAAGAAGACAAGAGAGAGGACAGCAGAATGAAATAATCAATTAGAAAAGGAAGAAATGAAGAATGTAAGATAGGATGTGAATTATGTTGAAATAAGTGGTGTTTTTATGTTTCTCTCCAGTGTCTACTTTGTAAATGCCACTGACAATTTTTCTTTCTCTCAACATTGTTTTCCTCACCAGATTTACCATATCTCCAGTTGGTATTTTAACCTCTTCCCCGTTCCCACATTTATCTCTTATCTTTCCTAATAATTTCTTTCCTGCTTTTTGCCTTTTTCTGTTTGCTGTTTTTCGGTTAGTCATTTGACACTTTACCCCCAATAACTTTGCCATTCCTCCTCTCACTTTCTACGTGCTTGACTGTCCTTTCCAAAGGACAGGCTCTATTTCCAAATCTCCATTCCTTTTTGATGTGGAGATACCGGTGTTGGACTGGCGGTGCACACAATAAGAAGTCTCACAACATCACGTTAAAGTCTAACAGGTTTGTTTTGTAGCACATGCTTTCGGAGCACCGCTCCTTCGTCAGGTGAATCACTTGATGAAGGAGCAGCAGCCTGAAAGCTCGTGCTACCAAATGAATCTGTTGGACGTTAAACTGATGTTGTGAGACTTCTTACTGTGTCTATTTCTTTTTGTATTTGTGCTCACATTATCTTCTCTTTCCCCTCTTTCTATCACCCTCCTCGCTTTCCACTTACAAATTCCTTCTCTCTTTTTTCCTTTCTGTTCTTTAATTTGACCTTTCATCTCCTGCCTCATTTGCCCTCACATTTTCTCTTCCTTCACTTCATTTCCTCATCATTTTTCCCTTCCCCTCTCTTCTCCCTTTCCTTCTCCCATTTTTCACTTTTTGTTTTCCTCTCTCTGTATCCATCTCAGCTCCTTTTTAATGCCTATCCTTAGTCTTTCCCCTTCTCGTGCCTCCACATCCTTTTCCCTTCACTCATTGCCTGCAGCCTCTCTAACCTGCTGCTTTCCCTCTCTGCTTCCTTTCTTCCTTTTCTCTTTCCTTCACCCCAGTGAACACCTCCACTTTCCTCCCCTCCCCCTCCCCACCCTCCCACCCCTTCATGATCTGACACTGCTCTTGCCTTTTTTTTTCCCTAGGGGAAGGCAGAGGGAAAGCGAGCTCCACTGTGGCTGCGTGCCCAATTCCAGGCCCTACTGTTCAGGTTGGGCTGCAGCATCCAGCGGCATTGTGGCAAGTTCCTCTTCATCGGGCTTTTGGTTTTTGGAGCTTTTGCTGTTGGCCTGAGGGTTGCCAGCATTGAGACCGACATTGAACAGCTTTGGGTGGAAGGTAAGGCAACATTTTAATAGTGGCAAACAAATTGTGAAAAAGAAACAGAGACCAGGGCTTATAGGCTCACAGCATTCAAACATTGAGAAATGAAATCCTGAGTAAGTGAAACAGGCTGACTCAAGCCAGTCCTTACTTTCACGATTAAAATCCTAAGACAGAAATAGACCTAGTCGTCTCCGCCATTTAATCATGGCTGATATTTTTCTCATTCCCATTCTCCTGCCTTTTCCATAAACAATTTTATCATATCTTACCTCTTTTATTCAGATGCATTTAAGTTTAACAGCATTTGCTTTGTGTTTCATCATGCATACATTATTTTTATTTGCAGCATTCCTTCATTTCCCTCCAGCACATTTTCTCTAGCCTCCTGATTCTCCCATTTTGCTTTTGCCTTCTCTTTTTGATTCATCTTCTAATTGAACGCCTTGTGGTGACTTTTTGCAATGTTGCCCCGTCTAATCATCCTCGTTTCACACTATAAATCATAGAATCCCTACTGGGCAGAAGGAGGACATTCAGCCCATCAAGTCAGCACTGACCATATCCTTTGAGATACCTTGCCTAGCTTCACCCAACCCCACCTTAGTGTCAATCTCAGTCACATAAAAATGGATGTTTGCAAAATCAGCAACATCACCAATACACATTCAGACTGGTTCTCAGTTTTATGGCTAATATCGCTATGGTTAACTATAATCTTTGTTTGTGGATGTTGTTTGTTGATTATTTATTGAAAGGCAAGTAGTACTTCAGGTTTTTGCATTATGCTGGTTGAATTAAGACAATGCTTTATGGATCTTGGTTTGAAGTATTGATGCAGAGAACCAGCAAAGTTTCCAGGCAAACTGATTTTACTGTTTTCCACTGAGAAACAGAGAATTCTTGATGCCTTTGCTATGTTGTTGAATTGACATGTCATTCACTCAGTTCACTCTTTACATTTAAACAGCACTATGTCTGGCTATGAACTTGTCCAGAATTTATTCATGCTAAAAGGACCCGAGGGAAGGAAGGGAGTAAATTAGAGATTATCTAAAAATCTGTAAGAATGTAAATGTGCAAGTGCCCATAAAATGCTTTTAACTGGTTTGCTACTAAAGATTCCATCTGTTGTCACTCCCACCGTTATTCCAGGTTGTGGGAGTACTCCAGATGGTGTCCTAGTTGCAGCTGTGCAAGGAATTGAACAAGTGACATCAATGTGGTAGGGAATGGTCAACAACTAATCAGAAATATAGAAACTTTTCTTTTTTACTTTTAATATTTTTCTTCCGTGGTCTCACTGGGGAGAAATAGGCATTTTTCACCAGGTACATGACACTCACATAATCAGTGAATGCATCTCTTCCAATTCTGTTTCTGTCAATTTGGTATCAGTGCAGACATTAAACTTATCTTTAATCCTTGAGCAAAATTTTGCTACTCCGAGAAAGTAATTCTTGTTGGAGGGACATATTTATCAAGTACATTGTGTTGCTGTATGGGGTTTGACAGATCAGTGAACAAACCATGCAATGCTAATGATAATGCATTGTGCCTCAATAAAATAATTTATTGTTGGTAATCTTAGTTTTAAATTGCTAACCTCTGAAAAAATGTTACCACGTGGTGTGGCATTTTAGTTTTCAAGGCAGTTTACTGAATTAGTCTAAAAATTGCTAATTTTGGAACAATTGTATCTTGAGTCTGCAGGTAATTAACATTTAATTCTGAGATTTTATCATTTATTTCTCTCTGGAACCTAGAAAAGTGATTTTTATCAACTTTCAGAAGCTTGAGGTTTTTTTTCAGAAAGAGGATTTTAGGCATTCTAAAGACAATACATTTTTATTAGTTCATTCCATTGTTAAAATTAAAAAATTGCACTTTTTAACTCAATAATTTTGGGAGGAAATTGGATACAGAAATACAGCTTCACTCCTCAAAGGGTTAAATCCGCTTTGAAACAGCCATGTTCATCTTGTGTAGCATTAAGCTTCCAAACTTCATTTACAATAACATAGTCATCTACTGGTAGAAATGTAGCATAGCGTTAGACAGCAGTAGTGAGTGGTTTATTGCAGACTCCGCTTGCTGTCGTTTCAAGTTGTAAAATGCATCTAATTTGTCTATTTTTTTTAACTGTGAAGCTACTTGTGTGTCCCCCTTTCTGTCCCTTTAACTCCCATTTCTATTTTTCCGGTCTCTCCCACACTGTGCTGTTTTTATTTTAACATTTGTATGCTAATTGCTACCTTTGACTGAGTTTTTTTCTCTCTCTCCAGGACTTTCTCCCTTCCCTTCCTGTGTGCCGTGCTTCCTGATACTCCCCCACCTCCCTCTCTGTTTTTTTTTCAGACAGTTCAGGGCCATGTGTTCAATTCAGTTTTCACACTCCGACCCCTTCTAAAACCCTTGCTTTCGATTCCCCCAGCGAGAAAAAAACTTCTGCTGTTTTGCTCCCAGGAGCAGATGTGTGGTGTGTGAAATTTACGCCATTTTGAGCTATTGACCCTGCATGGAGTTGTGTATGTATGTATGTGTGTGCGTGTATGTGTGTGTGTGGTCCCAAACTATTCTTGGACTTCATTCAACAATAGAGGGAACCTCTCTTACGAAACCTGAATGCCATTAAAGTTTACCCACCTGTTTGCACACAAGGTTTTCACAGCAGTTGGAAAAAGAAAAAAGAGGAGACTGATGCCTCTCCTAATTCTTTCATCTAGGTTTTTTTTTATAAAAGTTTTTTTCTCTAAAAACAACACCACAGGGAAGAGCAGCTGTTCTTACTTTTATGTTCTGAAGCACTGCATCTTTTTTTCCCGTTTAATGGGCTGCATTTGCAAGAACTGCACAAATCTACAGTAAATTTGCATTAACCCTTTCAGGAACATGGCAGTGTTTTTTTCAAAAAATGATTTTTACTTCGACGATTCTGCGATGAAAATAATTTGTTTTGCTTTTTCTGTTTGCTGTTCCTTTAATGACGTGCAGAATTGCAATAGAAAAACGTGATTGTGAGCTTACAACAAATTAAACAATTTAGACTTCTTTCTTGATTTCAGTGAATTGGAATTTTAAACTTAATAAAATTCAATCCAACTTCATCACGGAGATACTTAATAAAATTTTAAATTCTGATTCCCACTTCAATTGAGATTAATGTATCTGTTTATGGCGATTTGTGACAAATAGTTTTTTGGTTTTTTAAAAAAAATTTGGCAGTTGAAAAAATACCACCTAGAAATTACAGCTGGCAAAATCAGTGGATGATTTTTAACATGCGTATCTCTCACTCCTCTGCCTTCCATTTTACCAAAGGTGCAATCAATAACTTGCATTAGTGATGCACCAACATAAATGGCTAAAATAGTATTCAGAGGAATGTCACATAGAATTCTTAAGCATTGTCCGTTAGTGGCAGCATTCCTTAGTCTGCTTGTGTGTCAACATCTAACTCTCCTTTACTGACTCAAATCAACATGGGTCATGTCAGTATTACCAAGGAACTAAATTTTTATTTATTTTTTATTATTGAACTTTTATTTTTTAAATGCCTATTCCATGTCAGTGAGCTTTAATGAAATAGGTTTGATGAATCCTGTGGCTTCATCACCCCCTTCACCTACCCACCCACATTTCTCCAGTGACTCATTCATCTTTGTGTATCTTTGAGTAAACAATATCAATTTCCAAAGGGTAACTTTTAAAATACTTCAAATTGGTTTAAAAGCTTACAGTTACAAAAAGATTGATAACTTATTACTTTGATAGAGAACAAAGAAAATTACAGCGCAGGAACATGCCCTTCCTGCTGCCCAACTGACCTAAGACCCCCTATCTTTCCGGGAGACCCTCCAATCCCATCGTATCCATATATGTGACAAGACACCCCTTAAGTGTCACTATTGTATCTGCTTTCACTACCTCCACCAGTAGTGAGTTCCAGGCACCTACCAGCCTCTGGGTAAAAAAACTTGCCTCGTACACCTCCTTTAAACCTTGCTCCTCACACTTTACACCTATGCCTTCAGTATTATCTTTTATATTCTTTCAAATTTCTGCAGAACATATAAATGGCTTTGCAGTGACATACAATATTTTGCTGCTTTTGAGTTATTTTGGAAGCAGCATACTTGTAATGAGAATTATTTGCATTTAGGAGGACGTCATAGAGAAAATAGATGGGTGCAAAGAGGGTGCATTTCTATTAGAAATGAGCAGATGATCTCTATAGAAAATAAGAAATCATGATTGCAGTGTCGTAATCCATGTTAACAACATGGAAAACAGTGAACTACCTCCAAAGGTTAGAATGTCATTTATTTCCCAAATTGCGTTATATATGTTGTCAATGAAGGAGGACATTAATCAGACTGATTGCATAATTGTTGTCATTTTGTTTGTTCAGTATGCACTATTTCATGTATTCTAAACTTGAATTGGCATTTTATCTCATATTGCACCTTTGACCTTGTGTAAATTTTCCAGGACTTTTCCCTCAATACTTCTGTCTACATTGTGTCCTCTTACACTTCTGACTGCTTCACATCATTCTCTGCACGCGTCTCACCATGTAGTCACTTTGTAGTGCATATCATGAGAAGCTGAGAATGACTCTAGAAAGTGGGTCAAACATCTCGGGAAGAGTTTACACACAATGCCAAAGATTGAAGTGAATTGTAATGTCAATTTACATATGACTTTGAGTAACTTTTTAAAAAAACTTATATCTATGTAAATAGTTTTGCTTTAGCCGTAAAAATGATACAAGTAAAGACTTTGGCGGGTTGATATTTTGTATTTAAGAACAGAGGCTTGTTTTGGTGAAACTGGTTGCCCTTACAATCCCCCATGGCTTGTTCAAAGGGTTGCTATCTGAATCAGGTTTAAGTGGTTCACCAGCCAGTTTCTCACAAATACTGCACTTTTCTGTTAAGCAGTGTTGAAAGGACTCTGGGCAAATCTTTGAGTTGATTACAATCTGTCTGGAAAGTAACCCGTAGTTTTTGTTGAATACGTGCCCAGGAGACCTCAGTGCATTGTGTATTCCCTTGCAGCAGTCACACTGCTGCACAAAGTAAGTTTTTTTTATTTGAGGGCAAACATATTAAGAGAATGTTAAGGAAATCTCTTGTTCCTTTTGATTCCACGGAGTTTAGTTTCAATTCTGTTAAATTTTTTTAAAAAATGTGTGGGAACAATTTTTTTTGCGAAAACAAAGCTCTATTTTGATCTTAATTCAGGTTTTATTTTTAGCCATTAGTGATGCCAGAATGATGCTAAAATGAATTGTCCAGTGTGTTCTATAGTAGAATAGAGGACAAAACATGAAGGGTAGAAAACCAGTAAGTGGAGTGATCAGCAAGTTTGCAGACGATACAAAGATGGCTGGACTTGCGGATAGTGAGGAGCATTGTCAGGCGATGTTGCAGGACGAAGATAGGCTGGTAGCTTGGGCAGATAGATGGCAGATGGAATTCAATCCTGATAAATGCGAGGTGATGCATTTCGGGAGAAAGAATTTAGGGGGGAAGTATATGATAAAGGGTAGACCTATTAAGAGTATAGAAACGCAGAGGGACCTGGGGGTGCAGGTGCATAAGTCTCTGAAGGTGGCAGGGCAAGAAAGCATATGGTATGCTAGCCTTTATAGGAAGTGGTATAGAGTAAAAGAGCTGGCTGTTAACATTGCAGTTGTATAAAACGTTGGTTAGACCTCATTTGGAATACTGCGTCCAGTTCTGGTCGCCCTACTATCGGAAGGACGTGAAGACTCTGGAGACAGTGCAGAGGAGGTTTACCAGGATGCTGCCTGGTATGGAAGGTCTGAGTTATGAGGAGAGGTTAGGCAAATTGGGGCTGTTTTCCTTAGAAAGATGTAGACTTAGAGGAGATCTAATAGGGGTGTACAAAATTATGAGGGGTATAGTAGAGTAAACAGGGTTAAGCTTTTTCCTAGGATGGACTCGAATAGCACGAGGGGTCACGGGCTTAGGGTGAGGGGGGGTAAGGTATAATTTGGATGCTAGACGGAGTTTTTTCACACAGAGGGTCGTGGGAGTATGGAATGCGCTGCCAAGTAAAGTGGTGGAGACAGGTACTCTGGAGTTATTTAAGAAATACTTAGATGGGCACATGAACAGAATGGGAGTGGAGGGGTATAGAAAACTGATTTAAAATAGGGATCATGAGCCTTGGGAGTCCCTGGGAAGTGTGTAAATAGACAAAGATATTGATGTATTTGTTTTTATCCTACAGGTACTTTGGTTTGCCTTGTTGTCTAACAAGGGGCATACATGCGATGGGTCGTGAGAGGGTTGCTCTTGGATTTTTTTGAAAGTATCCTAGTGCTTCACGTCGTTAGTATACGCTTGACCTGGACCATTTGATGGGCAACATAACAGCTCAGTGACTATTGCTGTGCTGTGCAGATACACGGATTTGGGCCTGTGTCTGTGGGAGTTTGCGCATTCCCCCTGTGCTTGCGTGGGTTTTCTCCGCGTGCTCCGGTTTTCTCCCACATCCCAAAAATGTGCTCTTAGGCTAATTGGCAGAACAAATTCTCCCTAAATTGTCTCAAATTTGGTTTCAATCCATAGATCTATAAACATAGACAGGAATCACGGGTAGAGGTGGGAACATCAGGGTGGTGGTGCGGGCTCGTTGGGCCAAAGGGCCTGTTTCCCATGTTGTTTTGTTCTTTGTTCTTTGATATTACTCAATCATTCATTTTACAATGAAAATGATAAATTACATTTTAAAAATAATTAGAGATCAGATGATATTATAAATTGCCAGAACAGATTTGAAATAAAATGTCTTCTTCTAGATACTGATTGATCTCTTGTTACTTTCCAACACTTTCTGCTTTTGATTTTAATGCTACTTGCAGTACAATAGTGAAATAAAATCCAACTCCAAAGGTGTGCGGGTTAGGTTGATTGTCCATGCTAAATTGTCCTGTAGTGTCCCAGGGTGCGTAGGTTAGGAGGATTAGCAGGGTAAATACGTGGGGTGATGTGGATAGGGCCTGGGTAAGGTTGTTGTCAGTGTAGACTCGATGGGTCTCCTTCTGCACTGTAGGGTCGCCATGATTCTATGATTGTTCTAATACAGATCAGATATTATGACAGCTAATCATGTATTTATCATATCATTTACCTGCATAGTGAAATGTACAATGTGTTTTGGCACATTGTAATCCTGCCTGTTTTTTAAGCAGAACTGTGAGGAGTTTGCAGAAGCACTTTTATG
Organism: Sphyrna mokarran; assembly: GCA_024679065.1. Lineage (NCBI taxonomy): Eukaryota > Metazoa > Chordata > Chondrichthyes > Carcharhiniformes > Carcharhinidae > Sphyrna > Sphyrna mokarran. Next base: position 28,864,557 of record JAGIQG010000009.1, read on the forward strand.
ACATCTTCACTGACATTTTCTCTTGCTTGAGGCTGGTGGACAGCAGAAGATTGTAATTGTTGTAAACTGATGATACTACAACAATGTTGCATTTGGAAGTAGCGTAAATGGTAGAAAGCACTGGACAAATAACAAGAGATCCATCAGCATCTAGCAAAAGACATGTTACCCCCAGCTTGGACATTTCATTCTTCATAAGCACCCACTCTGACAAATGGTCTACACCAGGCAGAAAACAGTCTTTTCTTCCATTTTGCAGCATTATCTGTTTTTTTTTATTTCAGGTTCCGTGCATTTGATGGTCTTGTTTTTCATTTTAAGCTGCGCTGTGATGATTAGTTATAATTGGTAGAGGTCCTATCATGTACACATAATCGTAAGAAATGAGACTATCCAACAGCTCCAAGAAACTGGCAGGGATGTGTTGCAAATTTGGATGAGTTACATGTCATAATTTAGCATCAATCTTCGTGGCATTCCTAATGCCATTTGACAGGTTCTTCCTAATTGGTTTCAACTAAAAGTTCACACACAAGCGCATGAGGCTTTGTGAAAAGAAAGCTCAATAGTTCAGTCTCTTAATTGCTCAACCTAACCCTTTCGTTTCTTTGCTGGGTTCTAGCGGAGACGTGTTCTATCTTTATTTTAATCTGAATAAATATTTCAAAAGTATTCAGGTGCTCAATGTATTCTGAAATCTTCACTAGTTTGCCACTTGAATTGGAATAACAGACCTGTCTTTTGCGTCCTTGCTGGGGTTAATCTTTGTCTAAAATTTTGTCTGTGAACAAGGGAACCATAAAATCATTGAATCTCCATAGTGCAGAAAGAGGCCATTCAGCCCATCAAGCCTGCACTGACAATAATCCTACCCGGGCCCTATTCCCGAAAGCCCACTTATTTACTCTGATAATCTCCCTGACCCTAAGAAATAAGGGGCAATTTAGCATGGCCAATCCATCTAACCTGCATATCTTTCTTTAACCTGCAAATAATTCTCATCCTGGTATCTTTCCTGAGCAGAGTGGAGGAAAGAAACAGGAATTGATCGTTTTGTAGTCAGTTTTATTAAGATAGATCCTTGAGTTCATTTGATCCCATCCTCGAGGCTTTCCCTAATGTTTGAGATCAGCAAGGAATCTCTGACAGAGATTTCCAAATCACATCTCACAATGGGTGTTGAAGGAAGAGAAAGGTAGGCTGGAATATGGTTCAAATCTAGTCACAAACAAGAGAACCTTTGAGCCTGATGATTGTTAGTCATTCCTGGTACATAGCGTGACATAATAGAACATAGTAGTCCTATCTATCTAATTTTTACAGAACTTAGTGCATTGCAATATTTCTTAAATGAGTCTCATAATCCAGTTTTAAAAACAATCTTGGCAATCCATTCAGCTGTTCATTAACCCCTTCCCCTGCCAGTAGCTTGATGCCTAGGAGATTGGAGTCCATACCATAAAAAATGCTAATAGTTCATTATTACATTGACAGTGTCACCCAGAAAAGTAGTAAAATGGTCAGCATGGTGCTTTTCTATCAAGACTTGTAGAAAGATCTTAGTGTCAAACCTTTGTTGTAGGTGGTTTAGGAGTGCAATGATGGAAAGAGAACAAAACGCCACAAAAACAAAGTTCCATCTTACAGAATAGGGATTATTCCAGCTCATCCAGTGCGATCTGGGGGCCAGGTTTTCACGGTGACTTCTGAAATTGCAGACCTTTAAAAAAGGCAGGCAGAACTCAGATGTGGAAGTTTTGTGCGTGCTTCTGACACATCCAATTTTTGGCAAATGAGGAAGGGATGGGCCTGATTCACACAGAGGGGAAACACAAACTTAGTGAAGTAAGTGCTGAATTCATACAGATCTCATTTTGGCTGGTCCAAGGACGGTAATCCACAATGTGGGCATCACTAATTGATGGAATAGATGCATGCACTCTCAAAAGGTGGATAAGGCCAGTTTAACTGTCATGAAATGAAGTTTCTATTAAATGCTCTGCTCCTTATCTTTAAAATAAGCCCAGGCTTTAAGCTGGCAGCGAGAATTTTTAAAAAGCGCTGCTGGACTGCTTTGATTGACAGACATAGGTGAGGAAAAAAAGTAACATCTGGGCTCATACAGTTTCAATAGTGCTCTTTGTTGTGATTTACCTGAGGGCTAGCATTATATCATTATGAATGATTGGTTGTGTTTCAAAATAACAGTTATCTCAGCAGGGGTCTCTGAGTCCATAGTTTAATTGGCAACTTAACAATGCTATTAAAGGATTAGCTGTATTTGTTGTGACTACTGAATTGAAGCTTTTTTATATAAGAGATAACCGCATGGTGAGATTTGAAAGGTTTGAATGGATTTCAGTATAAATGGGAAATATTCATTATCCGTTGTGTAGGTGTAAGAGCGTTATTAGATTGTTAGAAGTCTATTTCTCATCTCCACATAGCTCTTGAAGTCTTCCCATGGTGCACACAGAGTGAGTGGCTATAGAGGTGTCAGGGTGGATGGGGAGCATGTGTTGGCATGGTGGGTATGAGGGGCTATGGGAATGAGTAGCAGGGTGAGGGTTGCATGAGGATTAGAGGGCTTAACAACTTCTAAAACAACTGGGATGAAGACCCAGAAAACTTGGTGTGAACCATCTAACCACCTTTGGTCATCAAATCCTGGTGTGGTACGTGAAGCCAAACCTTCTGGTTTAGAGGCAGAAGCATCCACTGGGACAGATGACCTTCTCTATTTTACGCCTATAAAAACAGAAATAAAATCTATTACTGATGCATTGTAAGGAATTGACTTCATATTCAACAACAAATGTAGATATATTTATTTTTAAAGCTACTTAAAGATAATGAACCATTTCATGGTGGTTTACCGGAAGCATTAGAAAATACAATATAACACAGAACCACATAAGGAGACACTAAATGATCAAATGCTTGATCAATGAAGTAAGTTTTAAAGAGCATCTTAAAGGAGGGGAGAGATGTGGAGCAATTTATGGAGGGAATTCAAAGCATCAGGGCCAAGCAGCTGAAGACACAGCCAGCACATTCATTGGAATCACAGGTGACAGAATGTTGAGCAATAACATTTGATCCCATGCACTTCCTTTGAGTTCAGCTTTCCTTGCGGAAGTGCAGGATCTCAGAAGAGAAAGTGAGGCTGGAGAAGTTGGGATTGTGCCCCTCACAGCAGGACCGGTTATAAAGGGAGACTTAATCGAGGCGTTCAAAGTGATGAGGGAATTTGATAGAGTAATTAATGAGAAACTGCTTCCACTGGCATTTGTTCGGTAACCAGAGATACCTGGAACAAGATCCAGAGGGAAGCGGAGGAGAGATATTTTTGCACAGCTAGTTGCTACGATCTGAATGCACTGCCTGAAAGGATGCTGGAAGCCGGATTCAATAGTAACTTTTGAAAGGTAATTGGATATATACTGTATCAGAAAAGAAAATATTTGCTAACCTTTGGGGAAAAAGCAGGGACTAGTTGAATTTTTCGTACAAAAAGCGGGCACAATATGCTGATTATCCCCGCTTTTTGCTGTATGACATGTAGAAATCAGACCCATTTTGGGTCCAGACTGGATGCTGCTGAGGCAGCATGCACCAAAACCAGGGGACCCGAGGATCTCTTAATTAATATATTGTAGTACCAAAACTATCTTAACTATGAATGACACATGTCTGTGAGTTTACGTGTGTAATTATTTCAGTGTGATACAAAGGATGTATCTAATGTGCATGGACGTCACACTCCACACGTCACTGTGTTTTAATCTTGCATTCTTCTGAATTACAGCTTCAAAATGACAACCACCTGCCAAGCTTCAACATTCCTTAACTAAACAATTATACGCTGACTGACCTCAGCCTGTGTTTGTTTAAGAATTACACTTTTTGCCCTTAAAGAGACACAGTACCACCTTAGCACAGTAATACATTGTACGTTACACAGCAAAGCACCTCTTTTCTATGCGAAATGCTTCATGTCAAAGAAACTCGGAGCAGCTCTCCACATGTGTGTGTGTATTGACTTCACATAACCAGTTTTCTCTCCTTCCCTTGCTTCCTATTTTTGTCTGCTTTTCTATTTGTCTCTCTGTCCTCTTTTTGCATTTCTCCCAATTTTTTACTTCTTATCTGGATCTTTCTTTGTCCTCCTGTCTTTTGTTCCTTTTGCTTTCTGTCTCTTTTCTTTTGCCTGTTCTTCTTTTTCTTTTCGTTGCCCAAAGGAGCAAGTTTGTGAAGTGGGGAGACTCAACAGCCCAAAAGTATGGGGGGAAGCAACAGCTAATAGCCTACGAAGCAACCTTGACGCGGGATGGTTGTATGGCAGTGATAGATTATCTTAATGTATATTTTCCTTCTCTGACTAGTGCCAATGGCATGATTCCTTTTTATGCTTGAAACTTTTTGCGAAAGGATTCCTCGATCATTGGAATGGAACTACCAACAAAGAATGCTTCATATAAACCTAACTCTGGGTTGTGACTGTCCAAACCATATAGACTGAAACAAAGTCACTTAAAAGGTCAAAAGTTGAAGTGAGTACCTCAACTCCCAGCCCATTAAAGTTTCAAGTAATGTGGCTACCTAGTGCACAGCCATATTTTAAATTTTCTTCATCATTTTGGTGAATTATTTGTGTTTATCAAGCTGAGGGTTGCCAGTGCTGAAAAACTAAACAGAAGATGTTTATCTTTTGCCCAGTAATGGCAGCATCAGGTGGTGAAGGCATTTGTAGTATGGACTAGATGGAGGGATGTGACCTCAGTAATCACTTTAACCCCAACCTCAGAGGGGGTTTAAATGGCGTCTCATACTCAGCATCCCTTTGTGAGTGTGATTCAGTGATGATTACTGTTCAGTTTGGCTGGAATTCACATTCCAGTTACACATGCTCATATCAGGTGTATCACATTATTACGATATAGGGGCCAATTCAACAATGGTGGACTTGCATTTCAGAAGTACAGCTCACTGTAATGGGCAAGTCAGTCCCAATGTCATCTTCAAGGAGTATCGATGATGGCTAACTGCAGATTTAGCAAATCTTTAGGAGTATTGCAGTGAGTGTGTAAATGTCTCTGTGATGACTTCAAACCAGGCTAATGAGATTGTCCTGCTAGAATATGAATTTCCTGATAAGTCTTAATTGATGGTGAAATCAGGGAGCCTCACTCCAGAGGTGTGTCGGACTCTCAGCCTGCATTCAGCAGGAGCACTAGAGAGCTGGCCATGTACAGATGTATGGTGTAAATAAAGTAACTTGGTGACAGGACTTTCACCTCCCTGGAGCTATTATAGTCTCATTAATTGCCTCATAATCTGAGCAAGATTACATAAGTTAGTCCTATTCCAAACTCTTCGCAGCCTTATGAAATTGAGATTGCTGGGACTTCCTTCTTTAGTCTTTTGGAACTTGATTCTAAAGATGTGATTAAAAATTAAGTATTGGGTTCACAGTTCTGTTTTTGTTTGTTTCTCAGATCTGGATTATCTTTCATGCGCTAATTGCTGCTTATGTTTGTAGCTGCATTTTGTCACTGAGGACTCCAGTTCTAGATGCTGGGATTAAGTCTGATGGCCACTCAGTGAGGTCTCTTGTTGAGGCTGTGTATCTCCGTGCTGAGTCATCATGGTGTTCTGCCAATTCTTCTAGTATCTTGCCTTCTCTTTCCCCAGCCAGTTGCGGCTAGCCTACTACTTGCCACTTGTTCAGTCCTCTGAGGGAATCACTTGGATTGGGAGGACCTGACTTCATCCTTTGAGAAAGCCACGTGCATGTTGTCTCCTGTCATGGCCTGGCTGTTGGAGATTCCTTACAGATGACCAGGGATCTGTGTCAAATCAGACATTTGGCCAGCATTTAGGAGTGTAAGCCCGTCATCTGGTTTATCACAGCCAAGACTCATTTCAGCTGAGGATCCAGAACAATGCCGAGAAAATAGCAAAAACAAAAGCATGTCACTTTTAAAAATTGTTCTTAAGGCATTTTCGTGTCAGAATTAGAATTTGCATAGCGAGAATTTGGCAGACTCTGAATATCTACTTAAAGCCAACCAGCGCAGTCAGAGTCCCATTTTCCAAGCAATGTGTGGGTTGGTGGGAGGCACGATTGCATCACATCTGTTGGTCCAGGGGGAGGGAGCCAGGAATGCAAAGATTGGAAGATCTTTCTTCGGCTATTGAAATTATAGCTGGGAATAGCCACGAAGCAGTAATTTCATTGACTCTTAAATTCTCACCGATGTGTCTTTTACTTTCGTGTACAAAACAGACTGCAGAAATGTGTGTGTGTTTGTGCGTGTGTAAAAACACATTAGAACAAAGCATATGTATCCTAATTCCATATTAGGGCAAGTTTTTAATATATACACTGCTTTTTTAATGATCACTCAGGAAGAATAAAAAGCAGCTTACAGATGGTCAAATTGACAGCATACTACTGTGGTGTTCTGCACTTTAGATCTACAGAGGGGTTAGGAAGAACGAGGAATGTGCAACTTTAATTTGAATTTGTGGCTTTTTGGCAAAAAAAGGAGGAGGATATGTAAATGAGTTGTTGGAAAAAAACACTGAGTAAGAAAAGAAAATGCTGGCCATCTGAGCTGAAGCATTGAAAGGTTTGGATGGAGGGAATAATAGAGCCAAGAGACCATTGTTAGAGAGAAGAAAAGGGAAGGCTGGAAGAGGAGATGGCTGCACTGAAGCTCGGTTCGAGGGGGTACTTGTTCAGTGTTAGATTTGCAACTTAAAGGAGCTTAAAAAAAAACAAGATTTTCGATAGGGACTGAAGGCTGATGGTTGTCCAGTGCCTGAAGTTAGAATTATCTATTACTGGGGAAATTCTGAATTCAGAAAAAATTCTCCGGGGTAGGAAAGAATTGAATAAAGTTTGACTTTTTTGATAAGACAATGTGTTATCTACAGGAGATGATTTCATTTAGCTTTTTTTTTGAACAAAATGAATGTGGAAAATGCTGACCTTGTGAGGCTGTTCAGATCAGCATTTACGAAAAAGTTTTGCAAATATTTTAGCGTTCTGTCAACCTTGGCATGGAGGGAACAAAACCAAGCATGTTTACTCATGTGAAACTTGTAAAAACTTATTAAAAATGGGACCAAAGTGGCATAAACAGAACCATGCCTTTTTTGGTATTGGATACAGAATACTGATATAAGTTGTTGAATGAGTCTCAAATTCATCAAAGATGTTTATTCCTTTTAATCCTAAGGTAAACGAATCCCTTAACAAGAACTCCTTCTTCAAAAAAGTTAACCCAAATGATGCCACGACCTTTAAACATGCACGGAAATTTGTCAAAGACAATTGCCTAAGGAAAGAGCTTTGATCCATCATTGTGTAAATGATATTCACAATATACTTAACGCTAAACAATGTGGAATACCATTGAGAATATACAAACCCAGTGGGTGGTTGTCTGCTAATAAAATGTAGTACTAATCTTTTGACTCATTCCTCCACAAAGTCCCCTTCAATACAACCAAACATTATCTCAAAATTATTTGCAGATGGTTACTTGGAGGTGCTGAACCTGCTTTCTATAATAATTTGTACAAGTTGGAGAATAGATGGAGATTTATTGGCCCCGTTTGCCTTTCAGTTGATTGCTTAATGCTGCGATATGAGATGCTCAGTACTTAAAGGAAGTGTTTCTGTTTTTGCAAGTGCGACAAAACATGAATTACTAATTTAAGATGATTTAATATAAATAGTGGGAGTGGCTTGTGTTCCCCTGAGTACAGAACATCAGGGATGTCATCTGATTGAGGTATTTGAAATGTTCATCAGACCTGGTAGAGTTGTTGCTGAGAAACTATCTCCTCAGGTGCGGGTATCCAGATGAACGGATTTAACGTCACATGAGAACAAGGAAATTTAGTAATGAAATCAAGAAACACTTTTCAAAGGATAGAAGAAATTTGGAATTTGTTCCCACAAAAAGGTGCTGAGATAGTTGGAGTTTTTAAGACTAAGGTTGATAGATTTTTGTTTGGTGTGATGTAGTTATCATAGAATCCCTACAGTGCAGAAGGAGGCCATTTGACCCATTGAGTCTGCACCGGGCTCACTAACAGGGAAGAATTCCTAGGCAATCACAGTGGATATTGTGTGTGGAGGCTGGGTGTGCAAAAGGCCCATCTTGATGCTCCAGGACTTTGTCGCAACTATTGAGAAAAACAATAAAATAAAAGCTAGCCTTCCATCGAGCAGAGCAGGTAGTAATATTGTGCGAGAGCTGAAAAATCAGGTTTGCACCCGATTTCTCGCCTCTTGCAATCCGACCGGCACTGGATGCCTAGTGAAGTCAGCCTTGCGCCCATTTCCAGTGCAAGGCTGAATGAATCCATGTACATTTTGTTCTAAACAATTCAATCGGCCCAGGACGGAAACGTCCATACTCCCTTGGCTGATTGAACTCTCTGGGAGAGGTTTTCTCCTGCAGGAATCATAGCTGGTCCAGCAATGGCAACCAGTTGTGACGACCTCGCTAGTAGAACTAGAGACCATTCAGGCCATTCCCCGAGAGCTCAGGGGCAACACAGGGTGCCCCTTAGGTAATGTCAGACAGGCAGTACCAGCGGGCTGGGCCTATGGGGAACTTATTGGTGGTGGAGCAGGGGGGCACTGTGCACTCTGCAGTTGCAGTCGGTATGGGGAGGAATGGGGGTACCCGCTGCTGCTCTGCAATCGGATCAGTGGGGAGAGGGGATTGATCGGGCTGACCATAGCTGGAAGGTGGGCCAGTTGGATAGGCGACCATGTAGGGGTCAGGCAGGCAATTGCGAGGGTGTCAGGAATGCTACCATGGAGGAGGTTGGGACACCAATGCGGGGGTGGTGGGGTCGGAATTAAGAGTCTACTGATGACTATGAAATCATCGATTGTCAAAAAACCCTCTGGCTCATCAAAGTTTATAATTTCATATTTAATTTTTTAAAAAGTTTTTATTTATTAGTCACAAGGAAGGCTTACATTAACATTGCAATGAAGTTACTGTCAAATTCCCCCAGTTGCCACACTCCAGCACCTATTCGGGTCAATGAATCTAATCAGCGTGTCTTTCAGACTGTGGAAGGAAACCGGAGCACGTGGAGGAAATCCATGCAGACACTGGCAGGATGTGCAAACTCCACTCAGACAGTGACCCAAACTGGGATTCTAACCTGGCTCCCTGGCATTGTGAGGCAGCAGTGCTAATCACTGTGTTGCCGTGCCGTTTATTTTATTACCTACAAAGATGCATTTTACTGCATCTGGTATATGTTTGTCCAGTCACTCAGCTTATCTAAGTCACTTTGAGGTCTCCTTATATCATCCTACCATTCAGTTTTGTGTCATCGCCATTCTGGAGCAAAAGAGAAATACAAAAGCAGAGGATTTTATTTACCATATGGCAGAAAGTTTTAACTGGTGCATTCATCTGGCCTAGATTTCATCCTTTGCCCTCAGTTATATTCCTCGCATTGTGTTCACTGCACATTTCAGAGAGAGGGCAGGACACTGAGCTAGGTGCAGAAAGAACAAACTTGCATTGATATGGCATCTTCATATCCTCAGAAGTAACAAAGTACTTCACAGTCAATGCATTGCTTTTGAAGAGCAGTCAGTTACTGTTGAGCAATTGTGTCCACCAATTTATGCACAGCATCAGGTAAAGTATATGAGCAGTTAATTTGGTTTGTGGACTTGTTAAGGGATGAATATTGGCCAAGCCACAAAGAGGATCCTTTGCTTTTGTTCAAGAACCAGTATAGGATCTCATACCCACCTTAGCAGGTACCTAGAGCCACAATGTAAATTCTCATCTGAAAGACAGCTCTCTCAACTATGCAATATTTCCTTGGCACTGCATTAAACTGTCACTCTAAATTATATGATTAAGTGCTGAAACTAAAGTTTGAGACCAAAACCTTCAGCCTCAAATAAGCAAGCTGATACTAAGAGGAAGGTGAATGACAGCAACGTGGAGCTAGTTTCAGTGGTGACTTTTAACCTGATTATGGGGTGGCACACTGATGTTTGGGTTTGATATCTCTTAGCATCTTAAATCAGGACCTTGAATCCAGGTCCTATCACCCCACACCCTGGGCCCAAAAGTACCTCAGGTGGTGCCAGCATTGCGCCCTCCAATAGTGACCTTTCTGGATTTTGCATAGTCAGTGGGCAAGGTAACCCATTCGCAAAGTACTGGAGTGAGGAGGAAGAAATAACACTTTGGTACTTCTTTGACTCCTGCCTATCCCATGCCAACAAAGATTTGGTTGGCTATATGCCTTGAATGGCTGGCTGAGGGAAGGTGCTTTGCTTACCCGGGCACAGACCAACATCCCTCCAAAACCAAACAGTATTTCCTTTGACCCTCAAGCTAGAGAGTTAATTAGGAATTTTTTTAAATGTTTCCCTCTTTATATTCCTGGAGTGCTTGCCAGACCTGTGAGGCCCTGTGTGAAACTGAAGCAGTTCATCTTCTGCAGAATGTTAATACGCTGGATCCGCATCCAGGGTTTGGAGTGGAAACTCTCAGCTTATGGTTTTCTTGCCCCGGCTCATCCTTAACCTGTAAATTCCTGTTTATCAAGTTCACAAAAGTTCAGTCTATCATAAGGCAACCCAGAAAGCCACAGCAATCATGATGACTCAATATAACCAGTTCTCCCTCACTGTCTTTGGGATTTTGCCAATTCAGTGCCAAAGTTAACGCTGGAAGAGCCCCCATGCCAACTATGTATTAGGGCACCCTATTATGTTGTACCAACTAAGCAGAGTTTAAAGCAGTTTTCACATTGTGATAAAACCTGGTGGCATTGTAGTTAACATTGTTGCCTTACGGCACCAGGGACCCGGGTTCAGTTCCTGCCTCGGGTGACTTTCAGTGTGGAGTCTGCACGCTCTCCCCATGTGTGCATCAATTTCCTCCAGGTGCTCCGGTTTTCTTCCGCAAAGATGTGTAGGTTCGGTTGATTAGCCATGGTATTTTGCCCCTTAGCGTTAGAGTGACTAGCAAGGTAAATACATGGGGTTACATATTGATGGGATTGTTGTTGGGCTGGTTCGACGGGCTGAATGGCCTCCTTTGGTACTGTAATGATTATATATTCCTAGTATATGGAAAGATGCTGACTGGCCCCTCTAACTCAACCAGGAGGCTGAGTTCATGTTGCTGTTATTAACACAGGTTGTAGGCACGGCCCATGAACTGTGGGGCACTAGCTACACAAATAAACTGTTGCTGAGGAACTGCATACCTTAGTCACAGTAAGTATAAACAAAAAGTGGCAATTGCCTTGGGGGCTTCAGATAAAAATGCAGTGAGAGGATTCAAGGGAGTAATAACCGGTGTCAGTTAAGAAAGGGGTTGGTGGTGGTGATATGGTTCATTTCTGCCTGAGAAACAGTGAGAGATTCTAGCTGGAAGGCTGTAAAGTAGCAGCATGCTGCTGAATGATGTGGGGTACCACTAATAAGCCAAGATTTAGGCTCCAACATAACCAGCTCATCGGCAGGTAACAGTCTGTGTCAATAGAACTGAAGATATTCATTCCACAGTCTGAAACATTTTGTACAATATCATTTTTATCAGGATCACTGTGTGTTCATTTGTTCATTTAAAAACAATGCAATTAATAATCAGTGTGTAAATTAAGCCAGATAAAAGCTGGAAGTTTCATAATTTTAGCTGTTCATTATGAGGATAGTGCTGCTGTTTTAAAACTATATTTTCCAGCTTTTTTTTTATTGTAACACTTTGAATGACTCTGTTATGGTGAACTTAATATTTTGATTTTGAATGGGAAAGGTCATGTCTCACCATGATAAAAGCGAAATACTGGGGGTGCTGGAATCTGAAACAGAAAGAGAAAATGCTGCAAAATCTCAGCAGATTTGACAGCATCTGTGGAGAGAAATAGCACCAAAATTTCAAGTCTGGATGACCCTTTTGTCAAAGCTGCTCTGAAGAAGGGTCATCCATTCTCTAAACATTGGCTGTATTCTCTCTCCACAGATGCTGTCTGACCTGCTGAGATTTTCCAGCATTTTCTGTTTTTGTGTCATGTCTCACCAACTTGATTGAGTTTTTGAAGAGGTGACCAAATAATTGATGAGGGAAGGGCTGTGGATGTAGTTTATATGGACTTCAGTGAGGCATTTGATAAGGTCCCACATGGCAGATTGGTACAAAAACTAAAATCACATGGAATTCAGCATAGACTGGCTAGGTGGATACTGAACTGGTTTGGTCCTAGAAAACAGAGAGTGGCGGTGGAAAGGTATCTTTCAGAATGGAGACCTGTAGCTAGTGATATTCTACAGGGATCAATGCTGGGACCTGTGTTGTTTGTGACATATGATCTGGAGGAAAATGTGGGTGGTCTGGTTAGTAAATTTGTAGATGATATGAAGATTATTGGAGTTGCTGATTGCTGGAAATCAACAGAGGATATAGATAGATTGGAGACTTGCGCACAAAAATGGCAGAAGGAGTTTAATCCGGAAGTGATGCATTTTGGAGGATCAAATTTAGGTGTAAATTATACTGTAAATGGCAGATCCCTTAGAATATTAACATACAGAGGAATCTGGGTGTACAGGTCCACAGTTCCCTAAAAGTAGCAACACTGGTGGTCACAGTGATTGAAAAAGCATATGCCATGCTTGCTTTCATCAGCTAGGGCAGTGAGTACAAGAGTTGGGAAATCATGTTGCAGCTATATAAAATCTTGGTTAGGCCACATTTGAAATATTACATGCAGTTCTGGTCACCAATTTATCAGAAGGACATGGAAGCTTTGGCAAGAGTGTGAAGGAGGTTCACCAGGGTGTTACCTGATCGCAAGGGTATTAGCTATGAGAAGAAGTTCAATTGTTTTCACTGGAGAAACAAAAGCTAAAGGAAGACCTGATAGAGGTCTACAAAATTATGAGAGGCATAAACACGGTGGATAGTCAGAGATTTCTTTTTCCCAAAGTGGAAGTGTCAGTTACAAGGGATACAGGTTCAAAGTGAGAGGGAGAAAGTTTAAGAGAGATGTATAGTGGAGATTTTTTTATGCAGAGAGTGGTAAGTGGCTGGAACGCACTGCCTGTGGAGGTGGCGGAAGCAGGTACGTTAGCAACATTTAAGAGGCATCTGGATGGATGCATGAGTAGGGAGGGAATAGAGGGATCGAGCAAGGGCAGGAGGTTTTTCTTTAGTTTAGCTAAAGCAGCATGATCAGCACAGGCTTAGAGGGCCGAAGGGCCTGTTCATGTGCTGTACTTTTCTTCGTTCTTTATCCTATTTATTACTCTATTATCTCTAAAATGCAAGTGAGGAATATCAGATTGCCTGCCGTGGGATTTCATATCTAATTTGGGGCAGCACAGTGGTTAGCACTGCTGTCTCACAGTACCAGCGACTCAAATTTGCTTCTCGGCTTGTTTCACTATGCAGAGTTTGCACCTTCCCCCCGTGACTGCGTGGGTTTCCTCCGGGTACTCCGATTTCCTTCCAAAGTCCGAAAGACGTGCTGGTGCTAAATCCTCCCTCAGTGCATCCAAAGAGGAGCCAGGTGTGCAACAGTAACTTCATTGCAGTGTTACTGTAAGCCTATTTGTGACACAAATACATAAATTTTAAACTTTATTGGTTAAGAGTACTATAACAATGTAAATGAAGATCAAATTGATAGTATAGGCTTGTCCAGCAAAAATCCCCTTGTGCTAGTGTGATCAAGTGTAAGATGTATTTATGCATGTGCTAAATAAGAGACCAATTAGTTATATGATGAAGGGGCAGAGTGCTGTGAAATGTTGAATTACCTTGACCCAGTGCATGAGATGGTATCAGTAATTGGAACCATCGGCACATATCAGATTCATGTCCACTGATTAAATCTGATTTGCAATCTATAGATTGGGAACATACAGCATGCTGGTCTGCCTAGGATCAGCTGTTCTCTCCCAACTGAGACTGTTGTCTGCGTGCGTGTGTGGGTGGGACGACAACTTTGTTATTGCTTAGATTGTTTGACGTATCATCCTCTTAATCCCCCCCCCTCCCCACCCACCTCCAATTCCACCCCTCGCCAATGACTGTGGCCATCCAGAAGCAGGATATTTGCTTCCCACATCTGTCCCAGATATTTCAGGTCTTCTGAGTTGCTGACTCTTGCCTGATACCTGTTGTAGCTGTCAGATTATCCCATCAACTCTTTATTTTAGATGAGTATTTTAAGATAGGAACACTTTCAATTCCTCACCCGGATTCATGGAATTGTTATTAGCATAGGCTGGTTAACCGTCCATTGCAACCTTTCTGATATATAATCCCAGAAATATTCACTTGGCAGGGTGGGTTTTGAATGAAGGACAGGATTTAAAGCAGACCTGTAAGGCTGGGCTGATATGAAGTGAGTAAGCTTGCTCGAAACAGAGATTGTCTGGGGACAGAGGGGTGGTTGACAAATGCTTTTTCTCCATTGCAAAGCTGGCTGGCATAAAGCAATTTCTTTTTTTTAAATTCATATTATTTTGTTAAGGAGTGGGAGTATCTGGGGACACTTAAAATAAAAAGGTAAGCAAGAGAGAGAGAAAAAAAATCAACTGTAACTTTTTATTTTAGCCAACATTTCCCTTGCCTTGGTGTAAGGAACTGATCTGAGTTCAACAAAATCATTTTTTTCTGTGAATGAAGCCAGCAATGTGGAAAAATTTTGCCTTTCAGAGCAGGATGAATGTATATCTCAGCCACACATTAAGCCGCATTAGCAGGCAGTGGAGTGCTTAATGTGGCCATTTTTCACAGGAGCCAACAGAGGAGATGATTAGCATAATTAGTACAGGCAAGTCTATACATATGGAAATGCCAACTGCGTAAATGCCAGCACCAGTGGAAATTTATGTCAAGGCTGACAGGAGTCTCAGGGCTCAATAGTTCCCAGCTGTACCTCTTTGGGTCATACTGTCCTCAACCCAGTCAGGGTCTTTGGTTTCTGAATCTAAGTACGGGGCGGATAAAGCCAGATGGAATTGAGTGCTTAGGCTTGTAAAACAAACTAGACAGCAGCACTTTTCTTGAACGCTTAATCACTCAACTTCTCCCTTTCCTTCCCTTCACAATTTTACAAGGTTTTCTATATAATCTACCGCACACCCCCTCCCACTCCACCCCACGTACACCTTTCCCTTCTCTTTTCCTCAACCCACTTTCCTTGGTTTTTTTTTATGTAGAGGCTTTGGTCTCCTGCTTTTGTTGTAGAGAATTCTTTTTCTCTCCCCTGTTTGTTACAGAACATCTCTGACGGACATTCATGGTAGTGACAAAGCCTTGCATTCATTCAGCGAGGCTCGATGAGACCGGCCTATTGGGCCTGAGGTGGAGCACACATCTGCTACTCGATTCAGGGAATGGAAAGATTTATTTTCAACAAAGCTTTTCCTAAAGGCCCCTCTCTCTCTCTCTTTCTTTCTCTCTTATTACCCCCCCCCCCCCCCCCCCCGACAAACACAAGTTCCCTTAAAATGTAGAAGGTGGTTCTGGGAAAGGCCCCAATTGAACAATAATGTAAAACAAAAAAAAACATTCTGGCCAATACATGTTTTGACAGCACTTGGCTGGAGAGCACTTATGAGCCTCTTGGGTTTATTTCTCTGCCGCCCCCCTCCCCCTTACCCTTTCTAACAGAAGGCAGGAGTGGCTTGGACAGGTATAAAAAAAAGTCTCTTTCAACTGGTCCACAGTGAGACTTCCTCCAAAGCAGCATGGGTCTTTTCAGTGTAGCCCTAATCCAGCTAATCCTACCCACAACACTTTGAAGGTGGCCTTAGCCATGTACGCCATATGATTGGAATAAAAGCCCGAGAGCAGGGCATGTAATTTTTTTCTCTCTCTCTTTCTCGATGCTGCTGGATGACAGAGACACGCTTGTTTTTCTCACCAATTAACCTAGCTTTAAAATAAAAGCTCTTCCATTGCTTGACTGAGCAGTGTGGCTCTTCCAGTGATACTTTCAGGAGCCCCATACCACAGCAAAAGAGAATATTCTAAAACGTGCATAACAAAGTTATAATCCAACTCGGGGCAGTGCTGTTAGTATATACAGAACCCTGATATAATTCACTTTAGGACAGATTTGAAGCCTTTAGAGAGGGCGCGGAAACGATTTACGAGACCGGTTGCCGGGATGAGAGAAGTTTGAGAAGGAGATTTGATAGAGTTATTCAAATCCAGGAGGCCTCTGGGCAGAGTAGGTGCAGATAAACTTTTCTCCATGGGTGAAAGGGTTATGAACCAGAGGACAAGCCTTCAAGACCGTTGACAAAAGTACCAGAGGTGTAAAAATCTTCGCTGTGGTTACAAATCTGGAAGAATTAGAGTTCTGAAATCACATTGGTCTGTTTTTTCACAATTTCATTGCATAGCATTGGCTTCAGATAAACAGGCCATTTGGCCCAGCAAGACCATGCTAGTGTTTATTTCCATATATGAGCCATTTAGTCACCAGGGTAAAATGGCTGCTTTTCAGCTGTTGTCAAGGCACTGGGTTTACATAAAAATTACAGCACAAAAATAAACCATTGAAGGCAACTGGTGCAGGATGCAAGAAGCCTTCCTTCTTTATCTAATGTCATCAACATTTCCTTACTGTCTATAGAGGGTGCTAAAAGCACTGGTAATCCACCATGAATATATAATGAAGGTAAACAGAGGCAGATCGGACTGATTCTGAAAGATGGTATATGGGGTTGAATTTTCATCCTCTGATCGCGGGGGTCAGGTATGTTCCTGGCTCAGGCTGCCTGCTTCTGGAGAAATTGTCCTCACTGAGAGGATCTTCATTAGGCCTAAAATAAGCCATGGATTGCTGCATATCTGAATGTGGAGGCGGGTTGGTTGAAAGGCCCACCTTGGTGTTGTGGATATGTTTTTTAAAAAGCTTTTAAATCATGATCATTCATTCATTAACAGCTTTTTACTTTCTTGAAAAAAACTCCTTTTTAACTGCAATCCAATAAAATGTCAATCATTTAGACCTTTAAAGAATCAATAGCAGAAACTGCAAGTACATGAACCTTTTTTATTTTGTGTAAATAAACATTGTGAATTTGGCAGCAAAGATTAGAGAGCCATTACTGTCAAACCAAATAATAATTTTCCTGGGGCTCAGGAATTTCCTCAAGCTAATGGATGTCTGGCCTCTCAGTCAAAAATGCAAAATGAAAGCTTGGCATCAGGGACATGGGAGGTGAGAGGGGGTAGGAAATGGCTGGGCATTGGAGACATAGGAGGATATTGGGGTTGCTTGGTGATTCATATCTTTGCATGGAGCCATGAGGGATCATTGGAGGCTGGGTTGGGGCATAAATTTTCAAGTGGGCACCAGGCAGAACATTTTAATTTAGCCTCCCAAAAAGGATCCCTTATGCAAACTATGGTTTATGACACAAGTCTTTGGGAAGCTGGTCCGATGTCATGAGAATTACGAAGGACTAGGACATGCCTGTGCCCACAGTGGGAAGCCGACCAGGTTGGGAGTTCAGGATGCAAGCTCGTGATCCAAATCAGCCTGCACTTTTAGAGGGCACTCCCAAAAATTGGAAATGTGGGAATGAGATTGAGAAACGGGACCATATCTAAAGTGCTACTGGATCATCCTGACCTGGTAAAAGTCCAGCCCATAATGATTGGGAGAAGTACAGCTTTGGCATTAAATTCAACACAGATGAATTATCTCAAATAAGCTGCACTTAACTCAAATAAGTGCAGGGCAATGGGAAAGGAAGTGTAGCAGAAATAAAACAGAAATATTGGCTTCACGTGTGTATTTAGGAATATGGAGCTGAGTTTTATGACTCTGCTGAGGGCAGGAGTTGGAGGGAGGATGTGAGGAGCTGTAAAATGCTAAGGGAAATGTGCCCACCTCTGCTGTGCAATAATGTTACCTGTGATGGGAAAGATGTCAGGCAGCCCGCTCACCTGTGGGTCAACGGACACTTTAGTAGCCAATTTATGGCAACATAAAGCCCTCATCCGCTACTGGTGATATAACCAGCACTCAGAAAGAGCAGTTTTCACTGATGTTGGGTCAGGGGGTGGTGCCTCCTTTAGGATTCTCTTGGATCTGTTGGCAAGCCACCCCACTCACTGCACCCACACGTGATTTTCCACTCCATTCCCCTGGTTCTCTTCTTCCATGGAATCCTCCTCCCAACCGTAAACAGCACCTTCCCCTCTCCGGTATCTTAGCCCCCTCCTCCAGCGACAGCATCACGGCTCACCCCCACTTAGCTTTTACACCAGCTTCGATTCCTTGGCTCTGGACACCATTGTAGATCCAACAATCCCCATGCACCTCATGATGCTGCTGAGACCAGAAGGATGTCTGGACTCGGTCCATTTGATTGGTTTGTAGCTCTCTGAGATATTACTTTCTACCCAGGGAGTGGTGAGGTGGGATCATAAGTCTCACCTTCAACCAATCAGCATTACTCCAAGCATTAAACTCCTGGGGGGGGGGGGGGGGGGAGGTTATTGGGACTTTTTAGCTGTGAGGGTTAGGCCAGAGTATATTAAATCCAGCCCATGGAATAGATGTTTTTCCCATATTCATAGACCTGGGATCATACATGGTCAGAAGCTGTTTGAACTTTACTTTTGCGATTTGTGAAATCATTTGAACCCCTCGATGAAATTACAGCCATACAATTGCTGCCTGCTACTAATATTGCATTTAGGAAATGTTCAAAAGCCATAAAACTGAATGCAGTGCTACAATCGCTGACTGGATGACCAATTACACTTAAAAAGAGAGAGAAAGCAGAGAGAAGTCTGTGTTACCACCTAAGGAGCAATTAAACTCTGACTTCCCCGGGACATTCGTTGCAAGAGGGCAGAGTTCAATAAATCATATAGACAATGATCTTAAACAGATATAATCGGCTTTACGTTTGCAGAAGAATACAATAAATGTTACATGTTGTAATGTCCTAGTCCTTATAAAAGAGGAATATTATTCAGTATTCCAGGATCCCATTTATGACAGTAAATTTATTTTAGATTTCATGTTTCCAGCTGAACGTTTTTGCTGTGATTCCTCTTTTTGTTAATCCCACAAATTCATTATTTCTTGCACTGCACACTCAATCAGTACTGTGCTTCAACGCAACATTTGGGAGGTAAATTTGACTTTGGACAATCATGTCAAATGGCAGTATGGAAGCAATCACTTCCATCCCACTTGTGATGTCCATGACAGTTCAAATGAATAGTATAACTTTCTAAGAAATTTAATTTCTGGATTTCATTGGGAATGCTACGAAAATGGTTAAAATTGACTGACTTTTGCAACTCTACACAATTTGGAAAACAGATTAAATTATGAAGGTCTACATTTTGTTATATTGCTAGCAGGCAAATGATAAGCGACATAATGGACGATGTTGAGCAATCAAAACATAGATAGTTGAAGAATAGTTGGTGATCACAGTTGGAATTCCTTTCAAATGTTCCTCTGGGATTGAAATTTTCTAAGTTGGAATGGGAGCAGTTAGAAACATCGAATCTCTACAGTGCAGAAGGAGGCCATTCTGCCCATCAACGCTGCATCGACCCCCTCTGAAAGAATATCTTAACCAGGGCCTTTTCCCCCACCCTATCTCTGTAACCCCCCCACATCTCCCATGATTAATCCATCCAACTACACATCTTTGGACACTAAAGGGCAGTTTAGCATGGCCAATCCACCTAACCTGCACATCTCTGGGGTATCAGAGAAAACCGGAGCACCTGGAGGAAATCCTCACAGACACAGGGACGATGTTCAAACTCCATGCAGACAGTCACCCAAGATCGGAATTGAACCTGGGCCCCTGGAACTGTGAGGCAGTAGTGCTAATCATGGGGCACCCTGCCGCCCAGTTTTGGCGCATCATAATGTTATTTGGCTTAGAATGGACTGCTGTCACCTATGTTTGGTCTGGAATAGCGTGGTAGGATGTCCATTTTAATCGTTGTGCTGTGCCATGTGGGTACTGGGATTCAGCCTCCCTGACCTCAAATTCTGGATCTTATTAATCCTGTCAATGAGGGTGTACGGAGGGGGGAAGGATAGCAAATTGCATGAAACTTCTCTCCAGGGAGAGGAAGAAAATTATGTCATCTTCTCTCTTTGCACACCTTGGAAGCACAGCAGTCTAAGGAGCAGATTGATTGTCTTCCATATCTTTTATGGTGAAGCATATAGTACATGGATAAATGATAGCGAGAGAGGCTGGAATAGGAATCAGCTGTGTGCTTTCCCATATAATCCTTTACGAATATAACAGACATTTAGCAGTGCGATTAAACTCTTGTACCCTCTCTCACTTACACTGACAGCTGCCTGCTCTGAAGCAGTTACTGACAGCTCTAATTGGTTGGTGGAAAGGATTGGAAAAGATTACACGTGGTTGTCAACAATTGTCTGAAACACAAAAAAGTTGATTCTTTGCAGAGGGTGCTTTGGTATTTTTGTTGTTCATTTTGGAGAAATTTGCAGGTGCTTTGCCCCGCAGGATATTTGAGATTGAATTGTGCTGAGGAACTAAAAGTCCACCTTGAGATAAATGTTCCCACAAGTTCAAACTGTGGATTGTATGATGTGATAGAGTGACTAGATTTTACATCAGATAGATACAGTGTTAAAGAAACAAACTCCAAGTATATCAATACCTCAACCAGCATTAGAAATCCCATTCACCACTGTTAGTATAGAATTTCCAATACCTTCGTGTTCCTGATACAAATCTTGCCGGTGCTAAATATGCGTTCCACACTGCCAAATTGCACCTCGACGTCATATTGGAGGTCTAATCCGTGTTGTACGAGGTAACACTTGTGTTAAGCATGTTCTGTTGTTTTTATTTAAATGGATTGTTGAATGAAAGCTTCAAAATGAGCTAAGATATCAGGATCTGCCAATTGGCTATTTTTATCCACAGTTTGTAAAAATCCTGATCCAAGTGCAACACTTCTTGGCAGAAAACAGTTCTATGGTTATTAAGATTCAGCAGCAACTGTTTAATTTCTGCGGTCACAGCGAAGGAAAGGTGAGGTCAGGGGAAGGGAGTGAGACCGAGTTAACTCAAAAAAAATTAAACTTCCATAGAGGGCAATGTCACATCACTGCTCAGCAGCAAGCAATGGGGAAGGGTTGCTATCTAAGGCATAGTACACCAAGGGGTTGGAAACTGTACAGAACCCCTCAGGCTGACAAGGAATGGACATTGTGAATATCAGGAATATTACAAGGGTGGCAGTATTACAATGGTGGGATATTACAATTGAAGCAGCTAAGAGTGGAACATGCTGTATGCAGAAAAGTAGAGTTTTATTACACTTTTTGTAATTTTCAAATCAATGTCTTTTGTAATGTACTTTAAAATATTAAATGTGAAGTATATTTTTGAGGGAAAGAAGCACGTTTCAAAGATTAATTTTGGGGTGCTTATTGGAAAGAGTGTATTTTCAAACTCATTACCTCCCCTTTACCTGCAGCACACAGGTATTGGGAGCTAAGACCAATGCTTTCGTGTTTCATTGTGAGATTTTGCCAATTTTTTTTGCATTTTGCGTGTCTGGAAAATATAGCAAGAAGTCTGACAACACCAGGTTAAAGTCCAACAGGTTTATTTGGTAGCAAACACCACTATCTTTCGGAGCACTGTCCCTTCTGTCAGATGAGTCACCTGACTTCACCTCAGGTGGACTCAGCTGACAGAAGGGGCAGCTCTATGAAAGCTAGTGGTGTTTGCTACCAAATAAACCTGTTGGACTTTAACCTGATATTGTGAAACTTCTTACTGTGTTTATCACAGTCCAACGCCGGCATCTCCACATTATGCCTACCATGGAAAACATTGTGCAGAGCCTGATCTACCAAACTGGGAATGGAGTTCTTGAAAATTTGCCTCTGAACCTCCACATTTTGAATCAATGCAATGACAGTTCAGGTTTGTCGAAAGGTCTGAAGATACATCTAGAATTCTGTCTCGTCCTCAAACATCTTTGCTGTAAAGCTTTTCTTGTGGTTTCATATTGCATTTACACGTTAAACTGGGACTATAGATATTGCTATCCTCCACTATAAAAATACGTGCATAAATGGTACTGCAGTTGTTTCTGTAAAATGATTGGTGTGAAAGCACAGATTAATGATTTACTTATGCAGCACACAGGAAGTCTTTCCCATTCATTGTGACCTGTGGGCAGCTGTGCCCCAGGTGTTTATTAAGGTGTTTTGCTGACCAGTTTGGGTAATCTTTAAAAGGAATGGATTCAAACTGAGTTAGGTAGTTGTTCTTGGAGATTCAATTCAATGAACACCACCACCAGAGTTCATGACAAGTGCTCAACCTACAAAATATTTCAGTCTTTCCTTTAAAAGCAGCTTCCCCTAAAATGACTGGTTTCTGGCAGTATCATTGCTATCAGTAGAAAAGATGTAGTATAGATTTACCAGGAGGTTGCATGGAATAAAGAAAAGCTTAAACATGACTTGCAGCTTTTTGTTGGAAGCACAGTGTGACTTGATGAAGTTGTTTAAATTTGTGAAGATGGGGGATGGAGTAGATAGATACAGAGTGACTGATTTCAGTAATTTAGGGGTCTAGAATGAGGAGACATGGATACAAGATTAAATGTAAGTGATTTAGCATAAAGAGTAGAAGAAATTGTTCTACATAAAAGAGTGTTTTGAAGCCATACAATGTTAGCCTGACAATATTTAAGAAAAGGTTAGATAGATGGCTGAAAGAAAGGAGGGTGAAGGGACATGAGAACAGAACATAGAACATAACAGCGCAGTACAGGCCCTTCGGCCCTCGATGTTGCGCCGGCCACTGGACCCTCTAACCTAAACTATTCCAACATCATCCATATGCCTATCCACCAACCATTTGAATGCCCCCAAAGTAGGCGAGTCCACAACTGCTGCAGGCAGGGCATTCCATGCCCTCACCACCCTCTGTTTAAAGAACCTGCCTCTGACATCCGTCCTATAACTACCACCTCTTAATTTAAAGTTATGTCCCCTCGTGTTGGTCATCACCATCCGAGGAAAAAGGCTCTCACTATCCACCCTATCCAGTCCTTTGATCATCTTATACGCCTCAATTAGGTCACCGCGTAACCTTTTTCTCTCTAATGAAAATAACCTCAGGTCCCTCAGCCTTTCCTCATAAGGCCTTCCCACCATACCAGGCAACATCCTGGTAAACCTCCTCTGCACCCTTTCCAATGCTTCCACATCTTTCTTATAATGCGGCGACCAGAACTGTACGCAATACTCCAAGTGCGGCCGCACCAGAGTTTTGTACAGTTGTAACATAACCTCACGGCTCCTAAATTCAATCCCTCTACCAATAAAAGCTAACACACCGTACGCCTTCTTAACAACTTTATCAACCTGGGTGCCAACTTTCAAAGAGCTATGTACTTGTACCCCAAGATCCCTCTGCTCGACAACACTATTAAGGGTCCTTCCATTAGCCCTATATTTCATGTGCCTGTTATTCCTACCAAAGTAAATCATCTCACACTTATCCATATTGAATTCCATTTGCCACCTCACGGCCCAGCTCTGCAACCTATGTCCCTATAGATAGGGACATAGATATATGGGCTACATACTGCTCAAATGAAACCAAATGTTGGGCCAAATGATCTATATTCACATCATCATTTTGACAAAGTTCTATGTCCAAAGCAACTGGGAATGTGATAATGCTGCCAATCATGTTTCTGCATTCACCACTTTTTAACAAAAAAAATCTTACAGAGCATTATCTGTGTTGAAATGAATAATGCGAACTACAGTCTGATGTGCATTTCTGATTATGTTTGTCAATAACTGTCTTTTTTTTGTGCCATTTGGGAACCAATGATCAGGAAACACAGTTGGGAATTTTTCCAAAATCAAATTTCAAAAGCCATTATCTTGTTGAATGGGAAATACTTCCGCAAAATAAAACTCAGAGCTGTCTGCTCAATTCTGGGATTGGAGATGAATTAGCACTTCTGGGGCTGTAACATTGCCTGATTGACATACTTTACAAGCAGTCTTATCGCTTCCTTCACACATCTGGTTGTAAATTTAAGAGGAATTCAGGTTATTAAGTGGTGGGGGAGTGCAGGTGCTAGTGTGAGTAACCCGAGGCTGTCTTTATATTTGTGGAAGCACTGTCCTACAAATCCACAGAAAGAGATGCAGCGAAAGTGATCTTTAAAAAAGTTAAAGCAATTCTTAAGACATAAGCTAAATCCGCAAATTTGAGTATATTAGTGTATAGAATCCCTACGAGCCTATTTGGCCCATCAAGTCTGTACTGACCACAATCCCACCCAAGCCATATTTCTATAACCCCACATATTTATCCCGCTAATCCCCCTGATACTAGGGGCAATTTAGCATGGCCAAATAACCTAACCTGCACATCTTTGGAGTATGGGAGGAGATTGGAGCAGCTGGAGGAAGTGCACACAGACACGTGAGAAAATGCAAACGCCTTACAGTCAGTGATCCAAAGCCGGAATTGAACCAGAGTCCCTGGTGCTGTGACACAGCAGTGCTAACCACTGTGCCACCGATATATGCCTTATTGGCACTGGCAAAATTAGTTACCAGAGACGTCTGCTTCTGTGCTATATATTTTACATATTTTTGGGTTGGGCATTATTTTATGACCATAAGGATAATGAAAAAATCTCTTACCTTGATGTCGGAACAGGAGTAAGCTTTCAGCTCCTCTAGCCTGCTGTGCCGTTCCGATTTGCTTGTGGCTGCTGTGCACCTCAACTCTATTTACCTCTCAAGACATCAGTCTGACAAAAAATCTTAATTGCTTTTGACAGCTCAGGCCCAGCCAGCATAAAACCCTGTGTTTCCAGCTTACCTGGAAATCACCAAATGATAGGTTTGACGAATTAAATTGCTGTATCACCACTCGGAGCCAATATAAATAAACCAGCTGTGTGGCAATCTTTAATGAAATAATCACCAGCTATTAGGCAGCCCAGTGGCACGTCGGATTTCGTGCACTGCTGCATCCTGAGCTACTGACTGATAGGGTGCCAGATCACACATGTCAACTAGCTGACTGTGGGGAAGGTGTGGAGCAGAGGCTAAGTGCTTACCCACAGGAAGCAATGGAAATCTTGGCAGGGCAAAGTTCCCAGGTCTTCTCTGTGCGCTATCTGACAGCTGCACGGTGAACTGGAAAGAGATTGCTGCTTGCCTGTTTAATCAACTTCAGTATAATCCATGGGGTTGGTTAGGAATGGACGGGGGGAGGGGTTGTCGAATGGAATGTACTAAAATTAATGTATCAAAGCAAAGTGTAACAAAATTATTAAAAATAGTAATAATGAAAGGGGCGAATCAACATTCCAACATAAAAGCCAGAGCTTAACATTGACTAAAAAGCAACATCATATCCCAGCTGGTCAAAGAGCTTATTTGAAAAAAAAAGGTTCATTTTTGATTTCCCTAGAACAAGAATAGTTGTACAGTGCGTTTGTCTATTGGAAGAGTAAAGATGCTGCCTTGTGTATTTATCTTGGCTCACTTACCCGTCCCCCCTCCCAGGCTCGAGTACAGCTGCAATTAGAGTGGCGGCTTCATTAATCCCAGTGAAATCACCAGATGAGGAATTTTGGGACTACATTTCCAAAACTGACACCACTGACTTAAAAAATAAGGAAAAAGGAAATAGCAAGTCGGGGAGTCCAAATCTGTTTAAAGTATCTGACTGGACTGCGTTGAAAAGAGAAAACAAAGGAGTCGTTTGGAGCCAGTTTTTTCTCTCTGGTGCGCAGAGGAGGTGGGAGATGTAAAGCATTAAGATAAATGGCTGGCAGGAAGACAGAAGGCAGTTATTGCTTTCAGGGGTTTTGCTGGCATCATAAATGTCATCGCTGCAGCACTTTAGATAATATTGTTATTCACTGCTTACAGAGTGAGAATGAAACTTAAAATAGCTCTTTATTTCTAAGATCAGTGAGGGTGACTAGTTATTTTAGTAATAGAATCATATAATCTCTTCAGTGCAGAAGGAGGCCATTTCACCCATCGTGCCAGTGTCAACAATCCCACCCAGGCCCTATCCCCGTAACCCCATGTATTCACTCTGCTAATCCTCCTTTCCACTCACCTGATGAAGGAACAGTGTTCCGAAAGCTTGTGGGCTTACTATCAAATAAATTTGTTGGACTTGAACCTGTTGTTGTGAGACTTTTTACTGTGTAATTCCTCCTAACATCAAGGATCAATTTTGTATGGCCAATCTACCTAATCTGCACATCTTTGACATGGCAGAAAGTTTGAGAATGGACTAATACCTAAATCTGCTTCAGCTATTTTCTGTTCTGCACACTTGTATACCAGTTGGAACCAGGGAGAGGTTTAGCTCAGTTAGCAGGACGGCTGGTTTGAGCAATACCAATAGCGCTGCTCAATTCCTGTACCGGCTGAAGGCCCATCTTCTCAACTTTGCCCTACACTGAGGTGTGGTGATCCTCAGGTTAATTCAGCAGTCAGTTATTCCCCCTAAAAGGGGACGGCAGCCTAAGTTCATCTGGGACTATGGTGACTTTACCTTCCCTTTACCAGTTGGAGGTTATGTTTTTATTGAAGCCTGCTTGTTTACCTATATCTGCCGTTGTTTCTTTGACAGTGTTGGAGATAAGAATAGACCTTGCATGGTGATACCAAACTTCAGGGAGCCAGCTCTGGACCATAGGACTGGGCTTGATTTTTTACTCCATTTGGGGTCCCAATCTGAGCTTCTTTCAGTGAGGGGCACACAGCAAATGTTTCCTGGTGAGAAGGCAGAAGCAGAGATGGGATGAGGGGAATCAGGCAGGGTACACACACGTGGGCACTCTCAGGCACTTTCAGGTGGCTGCTGAGAAGTGGAAGAGGAAATAGGCTGTCCCTGATAACACTGAGTCTGCAATGTTTGGAGAACTGAAGATGGGAAATTAATAAATTTAAAATAATGAAAAAATATTTTGAAAAAACAAGTCACCACAGGATTTGGAGGCCTGCGGTGTTGCAATAGTAATACCAGTATTTTTACATTGACTGTTGCAGGTGCAGATGTAAAGTCCACGTGTGGTCCTTTGGATCATTTGAGATTGAGATTGCTGGTGTAAACCAATCCAGGTGTTAACAATGAAAAGGAGCAATTAAATTGATGAGCATAGTCACGCTCCCTTCTCAACACCAGCTTAGTGGGCCTCCCACATTGTATGGGTTTCCCATTCCACAGGTGAAAGAGTGGAGGGGCAGGGATTGAGACACTTAAGTAGCCATTAATTGACCCAAGAGTGGGTGGGCGACGGAGAGAGCAGAGAATGAATGGGGGTCCTGCCTATGCTTTCTGTCCATCATAAATTTGGGGATGGGTTGGGAGGAGGACCACACACTGCATTTTACAACTTAAAACACACCACAAAATCCAGCCCAAGGGCACGAGCAAAATTAAAACCACCCAAGTGCACTGCCCAGAGTAATTCTGGGACTGTAAACGTTGGACCTTGGATAACAAATATAAACTCACTCAAGCTTAGCTGAACTCCTCAATTATGTGACTACTTTGAATCATCCTCAGGTATCCATTATTATATGCATAAACCATCTCATTCCCTTAAGTAGATTGCAACCTTTTAATCATTCCCAGACATCCATTATTCTATATATAAACCATCCAAACATCTCAATTAGCCATCAGTCTTGTAATCACCCCCAGGCATCCATTATTCTCTACATAATTCATAGCAATTAGAACCTTCAAGCAGCAATAATATTCTGATCTCTCTGATCCTTTCTGTTATTTGATGTACCTCTGGATTCTGATCTCTCTGCAGTGTTAAAACTCCCACCACATAATGTGACAGTCACCCTTTTTAGAATCTATTGAAATCATAAGAAAATCTCTGTCTTTTGTCGATGACTAACAGTGCATTTTCCATTTTCAGATATTTTGGGGGAGTTTTTTTAATGTTTTCTTTTGCCCTTCCTTGCTTTGCTGTTTGCCATTACTTCCGTTCTTTTCCAGGCTAGTTTTGAATTTTGAGAGTCTTTTCTGTCACATTTATTAAACAAAGCCTCGAGTAGTGGATAAATGTTGGTATGTTTTGTGCCAGAGAGTTAAATTTGACACAGAATGGGTGAAAGAAAATAGTTTTTGAAGGCTGCCGCATTGAAACTTTGACAGACCACACTGTAAATTGATAGGTTAAAGGTTTTCACCCAAAATCTCCCAGTTTTAACTAAAGATGGCAGGGAAAAATCCAGGAACTTTCTCCACACAAGAAGATGAATTGGTCTGTCCTAGGATTATCCTGATGCACCATCCAGTCTGTGGAATGGAGCAGCATTGGTGAAGGTCTGAGGTCAAGAGCTAACTGGCTATTGATGGAGAGATGGTCATCAGGCCGGGTTTCACAAGGGCCATCCCCCTTACTTAGTATGGCAGTGGCTTTGGCAGCTAGTTAGGGATGGAATGGAAAGGCAGGAATGGAGGTTAGAAACTTCCAGTAGTCCCCCGTTCCCTCCCCAGTCTCCGTTCCCGCCCCCGACAGAATCTGAAAATCCAGCCCTAAATCTCTAGCATGCTCCTCCTCTCAGAAAGTTGAAGCTTCTGTTTAGTTGTGCAGTGTTGCCTGTAGATAAAGAGGAGAAACCAGGCTTGTCTTAATGGTTCCTAAACCAAGTATTGAAAAATAGCACGTGACTGCAGGAACAAAGCCATTCTAAGCTTTTCGTCACTCTGTGGATTTTTAAGCTGGATACTGTCTAGCTTTCGATATGATATGATGAGCTGTCAGCAAGTTTTTAATGTTTGGGTATTCTGGGTGGTCCAACTGGATGAACAGGCGATAGCAAATAACAGTAATTGTGTTCTGCTACCCAGTAATTAAAGGGACAGTCCCCATTTTGTTTGCCCACACGGACTGCAGTTCTCAAAGTTACTAAAAAAAAATTCAGTTCAGGTTTCCTGGTGTGTAATCCTTTCGAAGCATGGTTTTGTCAACTGTTCCAACCAGCTTTTTGGCTGACTTAAACAAAAAGAAAGTAATTAAAGACAAAAGTTTTATTTTACACAACTTTGGCAAAGTTGTATGTAATTTCCTTAAGCATGGAATTCTAAGAAGTGGCAGGGCAGTGCAATGTGTACTGGGCCCAAAAGACATCACCACAGACCTCATGCAGGAACTTCCCAGTCTTGGCCACATAATCCTTCAAGGTGAAGGGTACATTTTCTGTGGTAGGGGGATTTAATATGGTATCAGCTGGAGGTCATGCGCTGTAAAGCTCAAAGAAGATGTTGCTTAGAATGGGACCATGTCACCTCACAGCTTTACCAAGCTTCAATTGGTGTATCACACTCTGATAATAGCACAAGCTCCTCTTTCCAAATTGAATTTTTAAATATATTCATCCTTGGGATGTGTACATCGCTGGCTAGTCCAATATTTATTGCCCATCCGTATTTGCTCTTGAGAAAGCAAATACGGATGCTTTATCGAAACATATAAGATGATTAGAGGTTTAGATAGGGTGGACAGTGATAGCCTTTTTCCTAGGATGGAGAAAGCTAGCACGAGGGGACACAGCTTTAAATTAAGGGGTGATAGTTATAGGACGGATATCAGAGGTAGGTTCTTTACCCAGAGGGTGGTTAGGGAGTGGAATGCCCTGCCTGCGGCAGTTGTAGATGCGCCAAGTTTGGTGGCGTTTAAGAGGTTAGTTGATAAGTTTATGGAAGAGAAGGGAATGGTTTAGTTTGGAGGGTCATTGCTTTTTTCATAATTGGTCGGCGCAACATCGAAGGTCGAAGGGCCTGTTCTGCGCTGTAATGTTCTATGTTCTCTGTTCTATGTTCTAAAGTGATGATGAGCTGCCGTTTTGAACTGTGATCCAGGTACATTCTCAGCGCTATTAGGGAGGGAGTTTCAGGATTTTGACCATGAAGGAACGGCGATATATTTCCACGTCAGGGTTGTGAGTGTTTTGGCGGAGAAATTGCAGGTGGTGATGTTCCCCCGTGTTTGTGATCCTTGTCCTTCCAGGTTGTGAGTTTGGAAGGAGCTGCCTAATGAAGTTGAAATAGAAATTCCTTTCGTCAAATGGAAGCTGATGGTGGGTTCATCTTATGTTAACAATAACAGCTTGCATTTCTGTAGTGCCATTAATGCAGAAAAAAATTAGTCATGGTAGGATATCTCCACACTCCTGAAAATTCAGGCGGTAGGGTGGCAGAAGGTGAGTGGCCTTTTCAAAAAGAAAATTCAGGCGGTAGGGTGGTAGAAGGCGTGAGAATGCAAGGAGTTCTGCCCAGATTCCATTTTAACCCTTCCTTATCCATCTGCGCTGTTATTGACTGTTGCAACACAGTCAGGGTTATGATGGAGGGGGTGGCTAACTTCCTTAAAAGAAACCGTGGTAAAGAAGTAGTTAATGGACTGTGTTGGTAACCTTCCCTCTTCATGTGTTTAATCTGTCAGTTGATACCTTTGTTAATTATGGGGCAACTTAGTCCGAAAACTTTGTTTTATCCCTGTTAAAGTGGTAATAGTAATTTGAAATCGTCGCAGGACCTCATCAAATGAATCCTTTGATTCCATCTTGCCTTGCCATGTTTGGTCTCATTAATCAACTTTTGGAATTTAATGATTCCTTCCTTTTTCATTTGTAAGTGTAAATGTGATTAATTGTAGATCATATTGCCAAATTTCAAATGAAAGCGACTTCTCTCTCTCTCTGTTTCCTCATTGTGAGCTATTTTTGATCAAAAACAATACACAATGTAGCCATTATTTCCAGCATTTCTAGTATAGTTAAATTTAAAGTTAAATTTACATATCGTTCCTTTTAAACAGTGCACTTGAAGCCCTAGAAAAATAATACATGCTTCATTGAGGGTCTGACTTACTATTCATTTCAGCAGCAACTGAGGCACTGAAGTCACATTGATGTGTATTTGTTTAATTTGATCTTCACCTTCTTTCCAATACATGTCTTCCACACACAGCTGAAAGGGCGAGTTTGCAGATCTGTGTTGACCATTGTATATTGCACAAACACTATGTCTGAATTTGACTTTGCCTCCAACTTTCCCTCGATTCCTCCTCAGTGTCACTCTATGACAGGGTCAATGGCTCCCCTGTGAGGAAATTGGAAGTGCACACTAGTATCCTGGAAAAGATTCAAAATTGAGCTGGCCTTTTCAAAAAAAATCTGAATAAAACATCCAGTGCCTCAGCTCTTCAGTGCAGATCCAGTCGCAATTACAGGAGACCCAGTTTTATTTTTATTCATTCCTTAGACACAGGAGTTGCTGGCTGGCCAGCCTTTATTGCCCATCCTCAGTTGCCCTATAGTTTTGAATGGACCCATCTTGCATTAAGTTGATCTTTCTGTACACTCTAGCTATGACTGTAATGCTATATTCTGCACTCTCTCCTTTCCTTCAGTATGTTCAGTATGCTTTATCTGTACAGCACGCAAGAAATAATACTTTTCACTGAATGCTAACGCATGTGACAGTAATAAATCAAATCAAATCAAGGGAGACAGTCAACCATGTTGCTGTGCTCTGGAATCACATGTAGGCCAGACCATGTTAAGATGGCAGATTTCCTTCTCTTAAGGGACACTAGTGAACCAGATGAGTTTTTCTAACATTTGACAATGTTTTCATGGTCATAGTAGATTCTTAATTCCAGATTTATTTTATTGAATTCAAATTCCTTCATCTGCCAAGCCAGGATTTGAGTCCAGGTCTCCAGACAAGGGCTGAGTTTCTGGATTAATAGTCCAGCAATAATACTACTAGACCATCGCTTCCCCTTGATTGAGTGCATAGTGTAGAATGGCACTTTTGTCTAAGCTCTGATTATTTTAATTGTTTTTACAGTCAGCACATTTTGAACATTAGCAGAAACACAAACTGTTTCATTGCAGGATTTACTGGTCATTATTTTAACATATCATAAGCGGGCTGATTTATTATCATCAATTTACAAAAATGTTTAGAGCTGAATGGTGCTTCTGGGGTTGGAGCTGAAAGTTTGAGGGGCAGGTAGGGATAAAGGGATAAGTGGGTGAAGGGAAAGCAAGAGGTGTATGTGCCACTATGCCATTATGCCTTCTTGCAGCAGCAAGGCAGGGGGCAAAAAGCCCTCCTGTTTAGCATGATGGTTGGTGCTACATGATGGAAGGTATCTTCAAAGTGAAAACAGGACTTTGTCTCCACAAGGACTGTGTAGTGGTCACTCCTACCAATACTGTCGTGGACAGATGCAGTTGGGACAGGTAGACTGGTGAGCATGAGGTTAAGTGGGCTTTTCCTTCTTATTGGTTCCCCCACCACCTGCTGCAAAACTAGTCCAGCAAGCCAAGCTTGGAAGATTGTGGTTTTACTGAGCCACTTTTAGCAATGGACACTGAATTCCTCCATCCAAGGTGCATTCTGTGCCTTTGTCACCCTTGATTTTCCTTCCAACTGCTGTTCAACATGGAGGAATATTGATTTATCTGCTGTAGGGTTAACGATAGGTCTTTATCAGCAGGAGGCTATCGGTCAGCGTTTGATGTAAAGGTGCTCTCTCCGTGAACATCTCTATTTGAATGTTACACAATGGGCGGGATTTTACAGCCTCTCTCTGGTGAACTGGAAATTCCCGCTGGAAGTTAACAATGATTTCCATTGTCAGACCCTCGCCTGCACCAATTCCGTGGTGGATGAGATGCTAGTATATTTTAAGAGTTGATGAGCCCCTTGTAATGGAAGGAAATATGAGCATAATATCACTGAAGATCCATTGGAAGGGATTATACACTGGAGACAAAGCTACAAAATTATTGCATTAATTCCCCCTACAAGCATTGGTTGAGTACTCTTGCTCCATACGGATGTTTCCCTAATTATTCTAATATCTTCAAACACATAGTTGCATAAAATGGCTGTGACATTAGTACTTCTGCAGAATAATTGAGTGTACAAATGAAAGGTTTTATGGAGGTTGTGGTATAGATATTAATTTAGTGGGCCCTACCACCCCCAGCCCCCATTGATCTGCCAATCAAAAGCTCTAAGTAGACAAGAGGTGTTTGGCTAGCCACAGCAAGGAGGAGAAGGAGCTCAGCCTCTGTCAGGATATTAATAATAATGCTTTATAATACTCCCTGTCTGTGGTCTTGCCCTACGATGCTGGTTTACCTCATACTGGACGTCTGCCAGCCCTTCAATTTGGACTGGATAGCAGACGAAAGCATGTCGGAAATGGAGCCATACTGCGGGGAAGTGGGAGCTGGGGTAGTTATCGGGGGATGAAAGTGAGAGACATGCACCATGCTAGCCAGGAAATGTTTTACACACACCAGGCCAAAAGAGGCTGTATTATCTCAGTGTTGAGTTTTATGAGTGAAAAGACAGCCCATTACTGTAATCAGGATTTGGATTGTTCCTCTTCTAAAGAGGCAGCCCTTTGTTTTCTCTGATACTCCTTTTACCATCTTGAGTTCAAGGATCCAGTGCAAGTGTGAACAGTCAATACCATTATCTCAGGGCTGGAAGAGAATTTGCAGTTCCTGATGCAGGATCAAACACTGCGGAAAATTGCTGGCTTACCTTTCTAATTCATGGTTTTTACAGGGGAAATATTTTATCTCTTGTGTGTTTGGAATATCTTTTCTCATTTTACAATCTTCTTTCTGTCTCATTTTACTTTGGTCTCATTGACTTGGTCAGAGGGAAGACCAATTGTCCTAGAACTTCTTTACAGCATGAATTATTAAGCATCTTTTTTTAAATACCCTCTTGAGGGTTGATGGATAATATACAGTTGTTCAAATTAAATTGTGAAAAATTCAAGCACTGCTCAGGTCAATTTGGCAGAGTACGTGAAAGAGCTTCTTTATTGTCACTACCTACTGTTTAGCAGTTTAATTTCAGTTTTAACTGTTCTGAGGGGACAAAAATTTTAAAAAAGTGACTAGAATATTCTTCTATGGATGGGTTAAAGTTTATTTAATAGTGTCACAAGTAGACTTACATTAACACTGCAATGAAACTACTGTGAAAATCCCCTAGTTGCCACCTGTTTGGGTATACTGAGAGAGAACTTAGAATGGCCAGTGCACCTAATCAGCATGTCTTTTGGATTGTGAGAGAAAACCAGAGCACTCGGAGGAAACCCACACAGACACAGGGAGAATGTACAGACAGTGGCCTAAGCCAGGAATTGGACCTGGTTCCCTGGCACTGTGAGGCAGCAGTGTTAACCACTATGCCACCGTGCCATCCCAAAAGTTAGCAGCTCTTTTGTAAGATGTCATTTTCTGCTCTGAATCAAGTGGATGTCTATGTTTTTGCTGCTTGGGACTGGGTTGTTGACCATGGATGGGAACAAGCAACAGTTCTGCCAGCTCAGTCGAAATGGTAGCTTTGCAATATGGAGCAAACATGATTTGAAGAAGAAGAGGAAAGAGTGAATTTTGTGCTTTAAAAGGTGGGGAATGTTAGTGCTGGTGTGCATTACATTTTCTCCCAATGTCACAATCAAATGTTCAGGGTCTTGAGTTAAATGCAGGATTTAATGCTTTAAATTGCATTCCACACAAAATGTGACTTAACCTCATGATGAAGAGAGCAGCCCCATAAAAAGAAGGAGAATTTCTTTTTCCGATGCCAGCCATCTTGATGGACTCCGTGTAAGATTCTTTAGTATCAATCTCTTTCATGGGCCCTTGCCCACTAGGAACTGGATTGAGATTGCTTTGGACACGTTTTATTGAAGATTCTTACAAAGGAGGCTTTTACTCCGTCACTCTAAACTGAATTTGATCCTGGTTCCCAAAGGTGAAAGGACAATTCTTAATCATGTGCACTACCGTGACCCTAACAAATATTTCTTAAGCAGAAGCTGGTAATTGTTGACATGACTGATGCTGGAGTGGGTGAATATCTTGTTGAAGAAGTTTCTGAGATTTATGGTTACAGTGATTACACATTAAAAATATTAGTAATTTTGCCTTAATTGTTTTTTTTTGTGCAGTGGGAAGCAGAGTGAGTCGCGAATTAATGTACACACGAGACAAACTGGGCGAGGAGACCATCTTCACTACGCAGATGTTAATCCAAACCTCAAAGAAAGAAGGGGAAAACATCCTAACTCAGGAGGCTTTGCTTCAGCACTTGACTGCCGCGCTGGCAGCTAGCAAAGTACAGGTCTCACTTTATGGAAAGTAAGAAAACTACTCTCATTACTCATTGACATGAAGGGTGGGTTCTGAGTAGTTGGAGAAGGCAGGGCAAGTGAGGAACATACTTCTAATGAAAGCTCTTTGACCCGAAAAGTTAATTCTCTCTCTCAAAGTACTTCCAACATTTCTCATATTTATTGCAGAACGCACTAGGTAACCTTGGTTTTACATATGAGATTATTTAACTCATTTCACATGTCGCCAATGCACTTTCCACCTGTTCTGGGAAGGAAGAGGGCTCACGGCGACTTGCAGCAAGTGGTGGCAATGAGGTGGTCAAGAGTTTCCCGTCATCTTTCCAGATGTACGAGAGGTGGACTGTAGCAACTCCTCAGGGGCCTTCTCCAGATTCCCTTCATTTACAAACTTAATTTCATTCCTCGAGTGCTTCAGAGGCAAAGTAAGAATCAGGAGTCTAAAATAGACACTGCAGAAAAAGTCACGGCTGCACCTCATAGGCCTCACTGAAGACATTACAAGGGCTTAACTCCTCTTGGGCCCACAAAAAAAAGGTTTTTGTTTATTTGGACAGCCTCTTGATCCTTCCCACCATTTGCTAGCCAGTTTCTACAGGACATCATCATAGGACCCACCACCCCACCCCCTCCCTGTTAGGATTTGGGCCTAAGGTACGAGCCTGAATCCAACGAGTGCCTAATCCACCATCAAAGCCAGCAGGTTTGGAACAGCAGGCAGAAGTGGTCAATTTTAATCGCTCATCCGATTTTCCCACCCACTTGGAGGGAAATTTAAAATGAGTGCCCTATCTTCCCTTCTCTACATAGAGTTTTGGTGAGATTGTGAATCTGATATTTCCCATTCACATGGCTCCTGAATTTGAAAATTCCATACAACATCCTCGGGACAAGAGGCGGCCTGGTCTCAGGCTTTTACTCTTCAGTCAGTTGATTTGATACGATAAGGATGAGGTTCTTATCCTCATTCTCTCTTGCCTTCACTCAGTATCCATTGGCATAAATGTAAACTTGCCCTGCTTATCTCTATTTTGGGGAGGAGTGGTGAGCGGTGATCCTTAAACAATGTCATCTACGGAATATTTAACTCGAATTCCTAGCAGCTCAATGTTTATTCATCCACAATTGTAAATAAATGTAAATATGTGCTTGCACTCAGTAATTAGCATTGCTGACTCCATCAGTGTACTATTTAACCAGATCATTGCCCTTTAACCTTTTTTTCAGGTCCTGGGATTTAAACAAAATCTGCTACAAATCTGGAGTGCCTATCATTGAGAATGGAATGATTGAACGAGTGAGTCTGATGGAAATTATAGTTTACTATTTTGAGGGTGTCCCTTTGCTCTCTGGAATTTCTTGTTTTCAATCACCACACTTGGAGAACTTTTCTGGTGATTAGCAAAGCAAATGAGTGGGAACCATTCTTCATCCACTGAAATTCATCAGTACAATCCTAATATCCAGTGGGCTTTCCTCTGCTCTGTACCTGGCCTTGAGCCCAGTGGATGGACTTGCCGAGAAACAAAGCATGTAGTGGAACAGGGCTCCCAAATGACAGCCCTCCCCCCCACCCCCTGCCAAAAACCTTAGGCCAAATCTGACAACCGTTTAAAATCCAATAGGTTTATTTGGTAGCACGAGCTTTTGGAACATTGCCCCTTTATCAGGGCTCACCTGATGAAGGGGCAATGCTCCGAAAGCTCCTGCTACCAAATAAACCTGCTGGAATTTAACCTGGTGTTGTGAGACTTCTTACTGTGCCCACTCCAGTCCAACACTGGCGTCGCCGCATCAAATCTGACAAATGAATTAGAATCTGCCAGTAAAAACGCAAAATCACCTCTGTCTGTTGCAAGGGAGCGATGGTCTCAATCAAAATCAAAGATGGGCAGAATGTTATTTGGGCATTGTTTTAAGATTGCTGCTTTTAGAGTTGCAAGAAATTTCTAGGTTATGTGCTTGTGAGCAGATGGTCCAGGAGTGGGCGAGGGGGAGCGAGGTCCCAAGGCAAGAAGGGGCGTGAGTGCCGCAGACGTTGGGCAGTGGCCATGGGTGAGCAGGAAGTGGTCACCATCATTCCTCTCGACCTCACATTCCTTATCACCTTATCACATTCAGTCCTGTTACCCCATGCTGAAACAATTGGGAACGCCATTTAATCTCTAAACAATATTAGCAAAGCCCATAAATCTCTACTATACCCCCAGAACACTTTGTTAAAGATCCTGCACCCTTTCTCCCATAGTTTATGGCAAACAATATCTTTGTCCTGAAAAGCAAATTTGCATGTATATTATTTATTACATTGTAGGGCAAAAGGGTTAATTTAATATGGTGAAGGGGGTGGGGGGGGCAATGCAGACTTTTTTTAATGCTCCCATGTGGAGATGCTGACATAATATGACACTATTCCTTGTGTACAATGGAACTTGCATGTTGCTGTCAGGGTTTGAAAGCCAGTGAGTATGATCAAGGCGTAGAAGCAGAAGGCTGATGACAAGTTGCCCTGATTTATGGCTAGCTAATGGTTTGGAGTTCAACGTGGTCTCTGCCAACATAGCCTCTATATGTTCCAGCAAAAGAGGACATTTGGCACATACCATCATTAATTATCCCACCCCCAACCACCCCCATCCCCGATCCCTCACACACACAGACACACACACAGACACACACACAGACACACACACAGACACACACACACACGCACATACCCATATGCAAACACAGGTGCAAGCTTACATACCCACACAATATTAAACATCAATCCAACACTGACCACAATGGGTATTGTAGTTTATGAGGATCAGAAACTCTCTTGTTAGAATAACAAGATTAGTATATCACCATGTTTTTTCATATGTAGAGCTATTAGAGATCATTGTGGCTGGTTATGCCCAGATCTGACATTCAGCCATACAGTTTATGGCCAATTTCACAACATATAGAAGTGCCACTAAGTAGAAGTGTCTTTATTTTTTAGTATTCCTTCTCTTCCATGTTTGGTCCCATACCACATGTGGAAGAAATCTTTTGAAAATTCTTCTTCACCTTGGTTGTGGTCTGTGTGAGAACAGATTTTTTTTAATTTGTTCATGAGATGAGGCCGTCACTGGCTGGGTCAACATTTATTGCTCATCCCCAAGGCTTTTAAGAGTCAACCATTTCGCTGTGAATCTGGAGTCACATGTAGGCCAGACCAGGTAAGGGCCACAGATTTCTTTCCCTACAGGACATTAGTGAACCAGATGGGTTTTTACAACAATCAACAACAGTTTCATGGTAATCATTAAGGCTTTCAATTCCATATTTTTGCTGAATTCAAATTTCACCATCTGCTATGGCAGGATTCGAACCCTGGCCCCCCCAGACGATTGCCATGGGTTTCTGGATTATTAGTCCAGTGACAAAACCACTATGCCACTGCTTCCTCATTGGTTGCAGTGTGTGAAGATCCAGGTTTTGTCCCCTAGCTAAAAAGGGCCGCTCATTTAGACCAAAATAAGATCTAGAAGTTGAAAAGCAGAAATTGTTGACTATAACTAGATACATCAAACTCAACAGCATGCTGTACTAAGGACAATGCTTGAGATCCTTCTGGGAATTTGAAAGGACCTCCTTTGTGGCCCTTGGAATGTTTCATCAGATTAAAGGAATGTCAGGCCCCTCCACACTTCCATTAATATAGCAACAATGGGAAATCAGGCAGTCTAGGGAAGCAGAGACTCAGAGCATCCTGCTGGGGCTTGGAGGAGCTTTGCATTTCTGGCCATACAGTGATCAGTTTAGGAATTTTGCTCCTTCTATCACAAATAATTAAAAACTGAGCTCCCAAATATCTGTGAGTAAATGTGCCGCTTGATGTGATAGGGTGGCACAGTGGTTAGCACTGCTGCATCACAGCTCCAGGGACCCCAGTTCAATTCCAACCTTGGGTAACAGTGTGGAGTTTGCATGTAGTCCATGTATCCACATGAGTTTCCTCCAGTTTCTTCCCACACTCCAAAGATGTGCAGGTTAGATTAATTGGCTATGCTAAATTGCCCCTGAGCGTTAGGGGTATTAGCAGGGTAGCTTTGTGGAGTTATGGAATACAGCCAGGATGGGATTGTTGTCAGTGCAACTCATTAGGCCAAATGGCCTCCTTCTGCATTGTAGGGATTCTATGATTCTATTCTATGTGGGGAATTTTCCTGTCTGGTCCGCCACGAAAATCGTAATGGGCAGAGGGTGGACCATGGAAAGGTCCGTTGATCTCGGGCAGGGTTTTCTGGTTTTGGGGTGAGCATGGACAAAAATCCCATCCTGTGTGTCAATTGAGTTTTGAGCTAACCAACACAGTCACATGTTCAGTTGCTGGCTGATAGTGAATCAGTTGATCTCAGTAATATCTGATATTACAATTAGCTTTAGTATACCTGGTGGAAGCGGGTGGGGTTGGGGGGGGGAGGAATTAGCCAGTGATGATCATGTACATTGATCCCTCACTAGATTGCATGTCCTTGGGTGAGATTAAGATCAGTGATGGATCTTCTGATTAAATAATCTATTGACATTTCACAGTTCAGGACCACACATGAACAATGATTATTTTGAGTGAGAAGCTGATGGATTACCTTGGATTGGAAAGCTACCTCTTCAGATCAATCACCTGGGACAAACTTGTGTCAGCCAGTGTAAACCTACCAAGTCTGAGTCGTCAATGACTGAGATTATTTTTAGTGCTATGGCACTTCATTTTTTTACCAACCTTTGCAATTTAGTGAGAGTGAAAACTTTACACAACCTTAAACCGAAAGTGCCAATGTACATACTACCAACACTATGGACAGTATAATGACCTACCCCTTCTCTAATCACTAAACATACTTTATCTCAACAGTAGACCCAAATCAAATTAAGTCTAAATGAATTGTTTTCTCCAATTTTTTTCTGTACCTGATGCTTTGTTTATGGTGAAAATGTAGAAAATTTGCTCACTTGCTTCTTTCCCTCCGTTCACTAGATGATTGAGAAGCTTTTTCCCTGTGTAATTCTAACTCCCCTGGACTGTTTCTGGGATGGTGCCAGGCTTCAAGGAGGTTCTGCTTATCTACCGTAAGTACGACTGCATTTAAGTACAATGTTTGATTGCGGTGGGGCGGGGGGGGGGGGGGAGGTTGCAGTTTTAGGGATTGCTACTCTAAAAGTGACACACTGGACATTTCTCCCAAGTTTTGGGTCTGAATTAAAGTGACGAGAGACTGAACAATGGGTTGCATTCTTCCTCTGCGATGAGGTTACTTGTCAGGCAGAGCAGAGAGACCCATGGGAATTCTTTGTCAACAGACGGTAACTGAAGTCATTCTCATGCTAATCTGAGCCTTATTGCTGCAAGTTGCCCAACAAATAAAATGTACACATTATTCATGCCACGGGCCCTATTTAAAAAATGCCCCTGAGAAGAAAAAGGCCCTCTTTCGATTAAAATCAGCTCACTTGACAGCATTCCATTCTTGAAAGATTTTTCACAGCTTTTTTTTGTGTGTGTTTACTGTCTTTGGTGTTAAACCGGCATTGACTCTTACTCTGTCTCAAATGCATCTTTTTTTTGAACATACCACTGCGGACGTGTGACACTTGCAATATTTAGCATCTTTTTTTTCGTTTGCCTCCTCCCTCCCTGCCAACCACAGAGGTTTCCCCCCTCCCCACACCGATTCACGACCGACTCCCTCCACCTCCCCAGCCCCAGCCTACCCCCTTCTCCTCATTGCCGAAGGTTAGTCTGTGTGTGCCGTCAGCTTCCGCTTCAGTTCAGCCAGTTTGAGAACGCGAGAGAGAAAGAGAGAGAGAGAGAGAGGGAGAGAAAGAAGGAGAACAAAGAATGGCAATCTATTCTCAAAAGTAGAAAAACAAAAGAGCTTGAGAAGACTCACTCAAGCAAGAAATAGGAGATAAAGAAGCCTCTCTTTGGTTGCAGTAGAAGGGGTCGCTGGTATGTGGGAATCAGAAAGAGCTAGCTTCATGCAATGCCTCGCTCATGAATTATTGGAGTGTCATTCTGCCAGAGTTGGACTTTTTATCCCCCCCCCCCTTGTCTTCTATTTGAGATGTCCCTATACACTCGAGTCTTTTTCCGACATTTTTTTTTAAAAAAGATCCCTTCACTTGTGTAGTGGGGGCGGGGGTGCAGAGAGAGAGAGAGAGACTGGTGAATAAAGACCAGGGGCAGGCTTTAATTATGAGAAACCAATTGACAACAGAAAATGATAAAAATAAGAGAGTACCAACATCCAAAAGAACATTTTAATCATTCTGTTGCAGCTTAGCGGAATTCTGGCTTCAGCTGTGTGGCGTTTTAAAGCTCAGGTGATCTCGTAAAAAAAATGACAGCAAAAATCTTATTTCGTGTTAAGGGACCGTCTGGAAAAAAAGCGCTTCTTTACAATTTCCCCTTTGTGGACATATGGCCAACGTTGTAACATCCCATTGCTTGTAATCAGTAGCATTTCATTGCCATGTGTCATAGATTCTTTGCAAGACCGCTGGCTTGCAATTCTCACGGATAAAGGAGCGGTATTTCAAAATTCAATCCCCCAAACGCCCATAAACCCCGCACAATTCAGTTCGGACTTGTTCAGTTGTCTAGTTTACTGGCTGCTAAACATACGGTGATGGTGTGGGGGAGATTGTCAGCTTTCTGCTGCAAGCATCAGCCACTGAAATCCGCTACCAGTCAGCATCTACCGATGGCTGGAAAATCTCAGCAGATCTGATAGCATTTATGGGGAGAGAATGGAGCCAGCGTTTCAAGTCTGGATGACTGGAAATGTTAACTGTGTTCTCTCTCCACAGATGCTGTCGGACTTGTTGAGATTTTCCAGCATTTTCTGTTTTCCTTTCAGATTCCAGCAGAATTTTGCTTATATCTACTGACAGATACTGGCAACAGGGAGTTACAGGAAAGCCACCCCCCCTCCCTCTCTCTCTCTCTCTCTCTCTAAATATCATCCTACCTTCATTTGTTTTGGGTTAGGTTGATTAGCCATGCTAAATTGACCCTTAGAGGGGAAAATTTTTCCGCCCCACCTGCCACTGGAAGCCGGGGGTGGGGGTGGATCATGCCAAGATCCATTGACCTTGGGTTGTGATTTTATGGCCTCACTCGTTCCGAAACTGTAGCATCCTGCCTGAATTCAACGGATCTTACCATTGTCCGCCTCTCGACCGCTCCAATTCAGGAGAGGCAGGCCTTAATGTTAGGGGGATTAGTGGGATAAATACGTGGGGTTAAAGCATGGGGCCTGGGGATTGTTATCAGTGCAGATTTGATGGCCTCTTTCTGCACTGTAGTCATTCTATACAGTATATATTTGAGATACTAAATGAAAGTAGATGAAAAGAAGCATGTTTGAGACTGTTACCTGATTTTAGTTATCTGTGAATCATAGAATCCTACAGTGCAGGAAAAGGCCATTTGACCAATCAAGTGTATGCACTGAGTACAATTCACCTAAGCCTATCCCCATAACCCCATGCATTTACCCCAGCTAGTACCCCTGACACTAAGGGCAATTTAGTTTGGCCAATCCACCTAACCTGCGCATCTTTGGACTGTGGGAGGAAACCAAAGCATCCATTGGAAATCCATGCAGACATGGGGATAACGTCCAAACTCCACACAGTCAGTGACCCAACCTGGGAATTGAACCTGGGTCCCTGGTGCTGCGAGGCAGAAGTACTAACCATTATGCCACCGTACTTGCCTAGATTTTTAGACGATAGTTTGAAAACTTTTGGACGCCACCTTTTATCTTGCACACTTTGTACTTAAAATACAAGTATAAATCACATTGCGGTGTCTGGCATTCAAAGCTCATCAAATTAACATTTTATATAACGCACTTGAATCGCCAGGCGTTTTGGCTTATTTAAACGTTAACAGAAAGGCCTGAAATAAAAAGGACAGTCGGTTGACTTAATTCTCCCCACCCCCCTCCCATTCCACTTCCAGTAAAGAAACCAAGAGAGAGACTTGACAGTTCTGAAGAACTTTATTAGGTCTTGTTGAGATGGAGGGAGGCAGCGCAGGGGAGGAGGGTGTGATATAGGAACGGCTTCTACCATCCTGCCTCCCCGGACTCCAGTTTTCCATCGAGCTTCCCAAATGGTGATGAGCTGGCAGCATCAGTGGGTATTGAAATGCACTAAAATGAGAAGAAAGAAAGAGAGAGAGAGAGAAAAAAAGACACTCTTTGTGGTGGCGGGAGAAAACC
The DNA here is from genome assembly GCA_024679065.1 of Sphyrna mokarran. Classification (NCBI taxonomy): domain Eukaryota; kingdom Metazoa; phylum Chordata; class Chondrichthyes; order Carcharhiniformes; family Carcharhinidae; genus Sphyrna; species Sphyrna mokarran. Next base: position 28,908,118 of record JAGIQG010000009.1, read on the forward strand.
GTACAAAAGGATATTTTACAGATGAAGAGATTAATGATTTAATGTGGCTGAGAAGAGAGCTGTTACATGGTGAGTGGGAGGAGGAACGAACACAATGGGGGAGGGGGAGAGACACAATCAAGAGTGGCAGTCAGGGTTGGAGACCGCGAGACTCTGTTTGCAGGGCGTAATCTGATTATTTAGAGGAAAGACCTTTAATGAAAAATTAATTTAATCGGGCCTGACACGTAGCCTGGGTATATGCAGGTGGAGAGTGCCCACTGAAGGAAAATTCGTTTATTAAAACGTCAGCTAACAGCGGCAGAGATCTTAAACAGGACGACACTAATCCCATCTTTAAAGAAGCACTAATGGTGGGAAAAGTGCTCTTAATGTTTTGCCACATTAGATAACAAAATGCTTCATAAAATGATTTTTTTGGGGCTGTTCAGCTAATCACCATGTATCGCTTCTTACCTTCTACAGGGAGATATTGTGCTGTGGGAAGTATTAGCAGGTCTATCTGAAATTTTAAAACACAGGAAAGAGCAATTTCGCACAAGTACATTTACTTATACTGACTGATGAGGTATTGGTCTGGTAATGTTCTGTTTGTGTTTTATAGTAAGGTTAGTTTTTTTTCTTTTGACACATTTAATTGCTTGATGTTTAATAAGGTTCATTTCCCAGTGTTTTTATAATTTAACACTCCAGTGAGTCCATTGCCAGGAATGTAGAGCCTGCAGACAGCAAAGCTCACAGGTGTACAGCAGCCGGTTAAAGGGCCTGTTCCTCTCGCTCGCAGGTTGTTCCTTATTAACAGGGTAGTGTGTGGAGTCAGTTCTTCAACCCGAAAGGTTTGCGTCATTAACTAACCCAAGTCAGAAGAGGAGGAAATTGCCTCTTCCCCTTGCTCACTCCTCGAATTTAACATGACCCAGGACAAACTGCACGCCAGCAATATCAAGACATTTGAGAGTTCCCCAGTAATTGTCATGTCTCACTGCACAAAGTTAAGAAATACGAGTGGGCACCGCGGCATGATCAGGCTTTCCCTCACTTTGTTCCCCCATAATAGGATAATACATGGTCTTTTACTCTGCATCTGGCAATGATATAAGCTTAAAGGAGAAGGTATCACCGTGCTAAGTATTGTCAATAGGAAGTACTTACTCATAGATAACCTTTATGTGTTTTTGTATTATTTTGGGGGCAGGATGGGGAGAACGAGAAGCGAGAAAACGAACATTTTAATGTTTAAGAGTGCGGGGGTGTATTTGCCAACCTTCTGCGAGGACTGGGCAGGTGTGGCAGAGTAGCATGGGGCTTTTGAAAAGTATCGATGACAGCAGTGCCTTTAGAAAGTGATTGTGGGCTGGTCCCTTTCAAGGTAAACAGTTTCCATTGACAGAGGTTACCTGACGAACAGTCACCACAGTTAAGGCGAGCACTAGCAAAGGAAATAACTGAAGCGAACAGAAGAACTCGCTGACACGGGGTAGGGGGAGGGAGATTGCTACTGATTGCTGTTTGTAACCAACCTCTAAATGCATTCTTCATCCATGTGGTTTTGATTTGACTGCAAGCAGTGGACAGAGGAAATCTTCCTGCACAGTAACTTCAATAGATAGCATCACTTCCATAAAGTCTGCTCACCAGTATCAATTAAAAAAACTTATGATTGTCAGTGATTTTTTTTTTCCTGCAATGTCTGCTTTGTGGGAATTTCGTGCAGTAGTATTTTTATTCCAACAGTAATTGGAACAACATCAGCGGAATTGAAATGGCTGCTGAAATTTCAGTGGGGAGGTAACACATTTAATGTCACAGTTAAAATGACATCAGATAAAAGCGAAACAAGACAGAGGTCCTCCAGGTTAACGATAATTCATTAATTCATCTCCCTTGAACTGTGTCGCTTTGCAACTCCTTCAGCACACATACACAGCACGTACACACGCATACACTACATACACACACATGCACTACACACACACCCACACACACACTACACATGCACGCATACACATACACGCATACATACACACACATAGTATGCGTATGCGCATACACACACGCATACACACACACGCACACATACACACACACCAAAAACCTGGGTTCAATCCCTGGTTTGGGTCACTGTGTGAAGTTTGCATGTTCTCTCCAGGTGCTCCAGTTTTTTCCCACAGTCCGTTAGATGTGTTGGTTAGATGCATTGGCCGTGCTAAATTCTCCCTCAGTGTACCTGAACAGGTGCCAGAGTGTGGCAACCAAGGGATTTTCCCAACAATTTCATTGCAGTGTTAACGTAAGCCTACTGGTGACACTAATAAAACTTAAAAAACTCACACATGCACACACACGTGCATGCACATGCACACATACATGCATGCACGCATGCGTACAGTGCATGTGCGCACATATACATGCATACGTGCAAGTGCAACACACAGGCATACACACACGTGCACACACACACACGTGTTCTCATACTGATTCACGGTTTAAGTAGCATTATTCCACATTTAAAAATCAACAGTTCGACAGAAAAATGCTCTTAAAAAAGTTTTGATGGTGAAATATGCGTTAAAAGAGATTCTTGATATTGAGATCCCCCCTGTGTAAACAACATCTGCTTGGTTATATTGGAAAACTTCAAAAAGTAACATTAGCAGAATCTTTGAACAAACTTGGCAGAGAATTTGTAACCCCTGGGCACGTATTCCGAAACTAGCAATGCTGCTTGCATGCAGCTGAGAGCTAATCACAAAAACCAAATGGATTATTTCATAGGATGTGGACAAAGGGCTAGTCAAAAGCTTCACCACCTACCTACCTGTGAGGTGGGTGGTCACTAGCAATCTACAGCCCTCAACCCAAAGGACATTGGGCTATAAAAATATTTTTAAAAATCATGTTTTTCAATGTTCATTACACTGTGGCGATGCTGACATGTCTCAAATCGCAGTGTGCCACTGAGATACCATGTCCCACTGAAGCTTGAAGAATGCCCACATTTCCTCTTCCACCCAACTATAAAGGCAACCAAGAGATTCCTACATGAGATGGAGGCCTAAAAGAACCAGGTTTACAACATTTTTTTGAGGATCTGCTGTTCTCCTGCCAGAACTGGAGACCACAAGCCCCCTGCTTCCACAGGCATTTTACATTCATTGTCACTTGTAGCAGAGAGATTGGTTCAATAAGGCTCTTCTTAACTGAAAAGCATAAATATCATACTGATTAATATTTTTTGTATTGTTGATAACGCTGTGTTTTCTGAAGAGTAATTACTTTCTTTGCATTGTCCTCCATGAAAGTCAGTGCAGCACTCCATCTACTGGCTTTTATAAGAACCATCAAAGTTGACTTTGGCAGTCAAGACTGCATTTTGAACTTTTAGCCCATTAGTTGAGCATGAAACAAATTGCCTATAAGCTGTCCCATTTAACTTGAGTGAAGCTATAAAGAGATTCAACCTGTGCGGTGGTTAATATGACCATTGTGGAATTGCTTCCTTAGCCCATTTCCAGACCATCTGAGGCAGGCTACTTCAGATCTGTGCATCACTGACGTCTATTGGGAGTGGGCAGCATGTATTTGTTGAGGGAAGATGAACAATTTAAGGATTAATTTTCTTTCAACAGTGGAAAACCAGATATTCAATGGATGAACCTTGACCCTGTACAGCTCCTGGATGAACTGGGGCAATTTACACCTTTGGAGGGATTCAGGGAGATGCTAGATAAGGCCCAAGTAGGACATGCTTACATGGATAGACCTTGTTTACAACCAGTTGACAAAGAGTGCCCTACAACTGCCCGGAACAAAAAGTCATTGGAGGTAGGAAACCCTTTTTTCTTTCTGCACTTTTGGCTTCAAGGTAAATTTTGGTCTTTAGCATTTTCAGTGCTGAGCTGCTCATGCCAACATAGAAAATTGGGCATACCCTGTGCACAAAGCAGTACAAGTACAGAATTTACCTTACAGTTTCTGACAATTAGGGCCACTTTTATCTTTTGGCTGCAGAGGATTCCAACATTCAGCATGACTTTCTTATTCATTTGAAATGTTATACGAAGAGACCAGTTGAAGTTTATTGAATATTGGTCTCAGTTCACATCTTGGCCCTTGGGTTTTGAACTGATGGTCTCGTTCTGACAAAGATATCATGCTTAAAACATTCTCAACCTAGTTTCTTGGAGATATGAGTCCATAGAGAAACCTTCACAAATTAACTGTCCATTCTGAATTGTTCATCCACTCAATGGTTGATGAAGGTTCTCAGAAGAAGCATTGGAATAGGCAGTTGTGACTCTCCAAAGATAGGAAGTACTCAAATCAAGGTGATTCTCTGCCTGAAGGTTAATCGTAACATTGCCAGTTATCTACTGAACATTTTTCAGAAAAGTTCTGGTATCTCTTTTCACATTGATCCCCCTTGAAATTAGAGTCTGCGACTAGAGTTGAACAGTAAATAGTCACAAGTAACCAAGTGTAAATTAAATATTTTTGTGTTATTTTGTTCCAGGCTCCTAATATTCCAGCAGAATTAACTGGAGGCTGCCATGGATTCTCAAAGAAGTTTATGCATTGGCAAGAGGAGCTGATTTTGGGTGGTGTGAAGAAAGATCCCCAGAATGTGCTGCTGAGGTGAGACAAGAGGGAGAAGGGAGATTAAAGCAGTTAAAATTAGGCTCAAGTTGCATAATAAGATAGAGCTTGCCACCATCCTTTCCCACCTCTGACTTTACCTCTCAGTGTGTTGAAGAAGGTTGTGGCAATTTCCTTCTGGTCTCGCACTTGCAGTCAAAAACCAGCTCTAATTGGGGAAGGCAGTTCCTGGGAAAGGCTGCAAGAGTGGCTACAATGGGAAAAATACGCGTCATGATGAGGAAACAGATGATGGTCTTTTAAATTGCAGGGTAATGTACAGTGTATCTGCAATGCTTGGAAGTGTTCTGTTTTGTAGCCAACGTGTGAAACAAGATGTTAAGAGGTGGACAAGATAGATATTTTTTGGAACACCAGTATTCTACCAAAATCTACCAAAACTTGGTTCTGTGCTGAACGATACACCATGCTCCTGTCACAAGTCAGTTACATAATAATTCCAGGATGACTGCCACCCTTATCATGCAGAAAAGGATGTGTCCTTTACAACGGAAGAAAATGTGACCTTCCCATTTTGCAGGTATTTCAGCATGGTATAGTTACATTGGCCGGGTTATTAGTTTTGTTTATTTATTAGTATCATAAGTAGGCTTACATTAATACTGCAATGAAGCTACTGTGAAAATCACTTAGTTGCTGCATTCTATTCGGGTACACTGAGGGAGAATTTAATATGGCCAATGTACTTAACCAGCACGTCTTTTGGACTGTGGGAAGAAACCGGATCATCCTGGAGGATGGAACATGGGGAGAATATGCAGACACCGCACAGGCAGTGGTTTAGGGGCGTAGAAGAAAGAGCAGCATGGACAAGTTGAACCAAAGGGCCTGTTTCCATGCTGTGAACCTCTATGACTCTATGATCCAACCTAGAAATGAAACCCAATACCTTGGCACTGTGAGGCAGCAATGCTAATCACTGTGCTACCGTGCTGCCCCAGACCTAGCCTTAGGGCGTTGCATCCACTTTGACGACATTGTACAAAATGTACCACTTGAAAACAAGCCCAGCAGCAGTAACAAGCTGTGTGCCTCATTACGCAAACGCAGAATTATTATTTTCATTAATGTGGGCTTGCTCTGTTTTGGTCTCAAGTGGTGTCGAAAGGGTTAAAGTTTAAATCAGGCTGATTTGCCTTCCAATAACCACATTGCAAAGGAATTCCTCGCAAGGGCAATCAGTGCTGCCCTTTGACCTGATCTCTGGAGTAGCCAGCTGCAGTAAGTGGCTGGTCATATAATCCTGCCTCTTACATCACTCTTTCATTCTTAAAGAGCGAGTCTCACCATTAGGTCCCTTTTAAAGAAGGGAGGGTCTTGTCACTGGAACCCCTGTTTAAAAATAAAGGAGCCTCACCATTAGGAATGATTTTAAAGAAAAGGAACTAATCGTTGGAGTTCTCTTTCAAAGAGGCAAACTCACCACTATGATTTTCTGTGAAAAGAATTAAACCATTTTAAAGAAGTTTTAACTTCTTCCATCCTCTGCCACTTTATTTTTGAGTGTCGATAATGTCATTTTGAAGAGGTACCCCTTAAGCGGAGATACAGAGCTTGCCAACACAAAGGTGGCATTGCAGCACAGCGGTTAGCACTGCTGCCTTGCAGTGCCAGCGCCAGGTTCGATTCCTGGCTTGGGTCACTGCTTGTGCAGAGCTTGCACGTTCTCCAATTGTCTGCATGGGTTTCCTCTGGCTGCTCCGGTTTCCTTCCACAGTTGAAAGATGTGCTGGTTAGGTGCATCAGCCATGCTAAATTCACCTTCAGTGTAACCGAACAGGCATCAGAGTGTGATGACTAGGGGATTTTCACAGCAACTTCATTTTAAGTCTACTTGTGATACTAATAAATAAACTTTAACTTTAAGGAAGCTAAGTAAAGACACAAGTAAAGACACAAAACCTGAAATTCTAGGGTTCCTACTCCAATGGCAGACAGTGTGCAGGCAATATTTCTGGCTGCCTGCTCCCAAAGGCATAAAGTTCATCCAAAATTGTGGGAATGGAGTCATCTTCTAGTCAGAACACTGGGACCTATAAAAGGGCTTCAGCAGCACCTGTCCCAATTTGCTGTGTAAATTCCTCAGAGCTCCCTCCAGGATTCCAGACCAGAGAAAATGCGCTTCTTATAAAAATCTTCACCTCTAATGGGAGCCTTTCACACACAGTAGAAGTTACTGATCCCACAGTGGTTGAGAAAAGCTCCTGATTCTTATGGATTGAGAAAGGTTAACGATCCCCTCTGGGATTGGGAAAGGCTATCTGGTAGTATCCCCTTTGGAAGTGGGAAAGGTGGTGCCCAGTTAACTCTGGGATTAACTCAGCCGCGCTGTGGATTTTGCAGTAGTGGTCATTGCAATTCAGCTGCTTCACATTACAATGTTCAGGAATTCTTCTGAATGAGGCTCCACTTAAACGTCAAAGCAAATGCCGGAAACCTGGAACAAAACAAGAAATTCTGGAAAAACTCAGCAGGTTAAGCAGCATCTGTGAAGAAAGAAACACTTAAAAAATAAGTAGTTTCTGTTTTTATTTCACTTAAACTCTGAGTACTACAGCAGTTTTGTTCATCGTACAGAACTACAATGGAGGATGGCAAAAATGCTAACTTAATATTAAAATTAATATTATGACATCCTTTAATCTAAAAAATTATTATAGTATCTGTGAAATTCTCTAAGAATAACTTTACTAGAGTGTTGCCATGACCGGAAAAGTGTAGCTACAAAGAGAGATCGGATAAGTTGGGGTTAATTTCCTTGGAACTATGAAGGCTTGATTGAGATGTACAAAATTATGAGGGGAATAGAGTGGACAGGATGAAATTGTTTCCTTGGCAGAGAATTCTAGAACCAAGGGACATAGATTCAGGATAAGTGGGCAGTAGGTACAGAGGGAACATGAGGAAGAAATCTTTTACACAGAGTGTCTGGAATTTGCTACCTGAGTTGGTAGTGGAGGCAGAGACCATAAACTCTTTTAAAAAGTGCCTGGATCTGCACCTTAAGTGCTGTAAATTGTAGGGCTATGGACCGAGTGCAGGATTACAAAGGGCATCTGGGCTAGCATCGACCATATGGGCTAAATATTCTCCTTCTGTGCTGTAATTTTTCTATGGTTCAATGGTTTTAACTGTCACCTTTAAGCTAATACTAATTATAATTATCCAGAATATTGCTTTGTTTTCATTAATTAATAATGGAAGTACACATTTTTAATGGGGTGATTTGTTATGCAGAGTTGTGGAATGTCACTTTTGTAAAGTAGTGTATCAGGAGGGGTTAGTTTGCAGCTGTCGACAAAATCCCGTGAGTGTCTGTCTTCCTGGACTAATTAAGTCCTTTCCAGGCTTCCCATTTTACATCTTCCAGCAACCTCTTCAAAAACACACTGGTAGAAATTGGCAGCTTATCTCCTCGAATGACTGCCTGGAGAGTGGTGCGTAGCTCTGGAAACTGAGAGAAACTGAAAGACAGGGGAAAGTAACACAGGTCACATCAAATTATAAAGAAGAAATACTTCAAATCATTAAAAAAAATTGAATGGGCTGCTATATAATCCCAGTATTGTTGATTCTATTTATTTTTTTCTATTTAAAATCACTCTGAAATGAATGGAATTACAACAAAGTTGGTCCTTTGCCCAGAAACATGACCTGGGAAATCTCCATGGATGTGGCACAATCCCTTTAAACAGGCCGTGAACAACTTGGAAACATTACTTTGTGATATGATTTATGATATCCTAGTTTTGCTCTTTGAGTTATGATTGTCAAAGTGCCAACCAACAGGCTGCCCAGTAGTTGAAAGCACAAACTGAATTTGCACCTGCAACTGCACTCCTGTGACGTTTCCGATGGAGAAGGAGCTGCCAGCAAATTGTAATGTTATTTGGCTGATGGGCGAAGTCCTAATTTCCTGACCCACCTTTGCCCATGGCTATTGTAGGTTACTTGACCTAAGTCTAAAATTTCAGGCTTAGTAGCTGAGAATGTGACTGAAAGAAGCCACAGCGGACCCCTGAACCTTGTCAAAACAGTGAGCTTGTTGGGAAGAAGATTCCAATTTTCAGTTTCTAGGAGAAACTTTTTATCTTTCCATTGTATCAATTTTCCATTAAAATATTTTTCTGCCTACAGATAAATATGCCTTTAACATAATTAGTGATAGAGACATGAGTCTCCTTTTCTTGAGTTGTTTTCCTCACCCATTTTCTACAGCTCCATTTCCCTCCTTCCTGAGACCAACAAATGTCCTCCAACAAAAACAGAAAATGCTGGCTATAGAAATGCAGGCCTTTTGATGTGTTTGTCAAATGCACACTTTGTTTGTCCTTTTCCTCCCTTATTGAAGTGCGGAAGCTCTCCAGACCATGTATCTACTGATGAGTCCAAAGCAACTTTACGAACACTTCAAGGACGATTATGAAATCCATGATATCAACTGGAACCAGGAAAAGGCAACGGCTATTCTGGAAAGCTGGCAGCGGAAGTTTGTAGAGGTATTTCTCAAAGTGCTCTACCCTATTCTTTCTTTGGCGTGATGATCCATAGTGGAGGAAATGAAATACGAAAGTGATTCCATGAGTGAGGGTTTTATCTTGCTTGGAGGGATAGCAGCTGTGGTTTCCATAATAGGCCATCTCAGTCTTAATGATAAAGAAGCCATAACCCTTTATGCTGTATTTTGCTAACTGCTCACAGTAACTGTTGATAGTTTCCAAGCAGTGTTTTTAATTTGTTGAAAGATGGTGGGTTCAGAGGATAGTGACCCTCTACAGGGAATGAAGGAACAGAGAGACTTGGGTGTACATGTGCATAAGTCATTGAAGATGGCAGGACAGGTCAATAAAGTTTCCTGGTCTTTATTAACCAGGACATAGAATACAAGAGCAAGCACATTGTGTTAGGCATGTATAAAGGAGGAAGTCAGCCTCAGCTGGAGTCTTGCATCCACTTCTGGATGCTGCACTTTAGGAAAGTTGTGAAGGCATTGGACAGAATTCAGAAAAGACTCTCAGAAATGGTTCCGGAGGTGAGGAAGTTCAGTTACAAAGGTAGATTGGAGAAGTTAGCTCTATTTTCCTTGGAGAAGGGAAGGCTGAGAAGAGACTTGATAGAGGTATTCAAAATCATGTGGTGTCTCTACAGAGTGGAGAAGGGAAAACTGTTTCCATTCGTGGAAGGGTCGAGAATGAAAGGCTACAGATTTAAAGTAATTTGCAAAAGCAGCAATAGCAATATGAGAGAAACACTTTTTCCTGAAGCGAGTGTTTAAAGTGTGGCACGCACTGCCTAAGATTTTCAATGGGAGCTCATCTGGGAATTGGACTGTTATGTGAAAAGGAAGAAAGGTTACAGAAAGAAAGCAGGAGAATGACGCTAAGGGAATAGCTCATTCAGAGAGCTAGTGCTTAGATGATGGATGATGGATCAAATGGCCTCCTCCTGCATTGCAACAATCCTGTGAGTCAGTGGTAACTGACTGATTATTGATCTGATGTATTGAGTATGGGAATAGATAAAAATATTACAAATGTATTGATTATTGCCAATAACTAGCTTTAACTGGTTAATTCTAAGGATGAACGCATGAGAACTGTGCATCATTCACCAGCACATTGAAATAGCTTCACTCAAAATATTAGCTTTGGGTAGAGAGCAATGAATAGAACGATGATGGGAAGAACAAGAAGATGGCTTACGTTTATATAACTCTTTTAACACAATAAAGCATCCCAAGACACTTAACAAGAGCATTATAAAGCAAAGTATGACATTGAATCACATAAGGAGATGTTAGGTCAGATCAACAGAACTTTGGTCAAAGAGATCAGTTCTAAGGAATGTCTTAAAAAAGAAGGAAAGCAAGATAGAGAGAGGAGAAGTATCAGGATGGTATTCCATAGCCTAAAGCCTAGACAGCTACATACATGACCACCAATGCATAAGAGGCCAGAGTTTAGAGGAGCACAGATATCTTGAAGATTATGGGGCTGGGGGAGATTAAAGTGATAGGGAGGGGAAGGATGTGGCGGGATTTGAAAATGAGCATGAGATTGTTAAAAATCAAGGTGCTGCTTGTCTGGAAGCCACTGTAAATCAGAGAGCATAGGGACACTAGGGAAATGAAACTCGCCGTGAGTTAAGACAAGAGTTTTGGATGACTTCAAGTTTACGCAGGATAGCATGAGGGAGATCAGGGTGGCATTAGCATAGTGGGATCTAGAGATAATATATGAATGAGGATTTCAACAGCAGCTGAGCTGAGAGGACATGAAGTCAGATAACATTGTGGAGGTGGAATTATACAGTCTTGATGCAAAATAGAACAACAGAAAAGCATTGTGCCATTATTTTCATAATAAATGCTGAGCAGTTCATCAGAAGGAGGTTCTTTATTTAATAAATTGTTAAAAATACTAATTATTATTAAGAAGTGCTGCTCAGCAGTGGTGCATATTGTGGATTTTAGATCAGAAGTGTACATCAGCAGTTGCTGCCTCGATATATGGCTCAGTCAGTTAGAGTGATCATTTCGGCTCCCAGCCAAAGTAACGATACAGCAGGATTTTGCTGCTGTGGCAGACAGTGTGTACGCGGCTGTAATTTAATCTCAGGATTTATATGATATCCATAAAATACTGAAACATAGCTTCTTAAGACCCTCTAGACTAAATCATAGACAGCAGTTAGCCATTGCCACCCATTCAGTGCTCTGCAAGTTATTGTATCGGATCAGTTAAATACTTAACAGAAGTATTACAAATATTCAAAATATGAAATGTACTTTTGCAGAAAGGCGAGTGTGTAGATGAAGGAACGTGTTTGTAGGCATGAAGTTGCGGCTGGATTTTAAATTCCCCTGTGCGAATGTAAGATTAGGGTGTGACGATCAGCAATATAATATCATCATGCCAGTCTCTCAAATTACGCAAGGCAAGTGGGCACCAAAGTTGGCAGCCCATCCACCATTTTGAAATCATTAATTAACAAGCTATTAAACTTGTTAACGATACATTTGGCCACAATTTTTATCGAAGGCGCAAAAAAGGAAAACTGATCCTTAGGATGGGGTGGGGGTGTGGGATTTTACAACTTTAACCATCATTGGCTTCCTGTTTGTGGCTTTACCCATCTGCTATAAGATGTTCTGGTCTATAGTATGGATTGGAAGTGGTGCTCCTCTTTGCTCCTCTTATTAGAATTATAGAATCCCTACAATGCAGAAGGAGGCCATTTGTCCCATCAAGTCTATGTGAGAAGTATAGTTGAGAAGCCACAGGTCTGAACATCACCACAGCTGAAAACACAAAGGTTGCCCACTGGCCTAATGGGAAAATGTGTGATTGGCACTGATCTTTTACAAATCAAGAGGGTTTATCTGTTAATTCCCAGTCTGTCTTAAGTTACTTGGCTTGAACCAGGGCACATTTGTAGCAACTTTCACACAATGAAACATTGCTTTACTAGGAGTTCTGAAGGTATGAGCAGAAAGATGGAGAGAAGCTATGGGCAGCGACCCAAAAAAAGGCACATGTTTGCGGAAGCTTTTGAAGATTGAGAGAGGTGTAGCAAGGCAGAAGAATTTGAGAAGAGAATTCCAAAATGGAATGGCATTGTGCCCTAAAAATCTGCCACCAATGATAAAGTGTAGGAGAGGGTTTTACATAGTGAACAAGAGTCATTGGAGTGGAAAAGCTATTCTGGGACATTAGCCTCTGTGCCCTTCAGTTAAGAGTGGAAAAGTCAGTCAAGATCTTCCATTACCAATTCCTATTGAGTGACCCCTGCTCAATAGTGTACAGGTGTGTACAATGGGTGAAGACAGAATTGCTCTTGTTTTTGAAGCCTTCCACAGTGATATGGTTTCCAGGCACTCACTGTCTGGGCCCACACACGACCATTTGAGCAAGGTCTCATTTCACTGTCTTCCAGAGAAGATCCCCCAAAAATAGAGCAGAAAAGATGAAAGAAATCGATAAGCAGTGGTTGATGCCCAACTTATGTTTAAAAAGTCTGGAGCAAACTGATCCTTAAGCAAAAATCGGGTCTCATTGGAGTTATTCTTAATGTGTGGGCTTTTATCAGCATAAAACGTGACACACTGGAAGCCATGTCAGTGCACATCAGAAACACTTCACATCACCAGGAGATGACCTTTATTATTAGTTATACGGTGCACAATGTTTATATTGAGCAAACTAAAAGTAAGTGTTAGCACTGAGTACAAGATTGAACTAACAGGTTGGCTCAGTTTAATAAACGCCTCCCAGTGAGCTTCGAGGCTTCATTTCTATGGGAAAATATTTTAAGGTTTTTTTTAATAATAAGTAAAACAAACATGCTTTACTCATTCCGCTCCCCCCCCCCCCCCGCCTTCTTTCTATTGGATTTATTCCAGTGTGTGCAAGAGAATTGTTTCTGTAAATGCTGGAATTACTTATCAGGCTGATTTCCATCAGTCTGCAGCTGTATTGTACATGGAGTCAGATTCTGGATTTCTGACAGATGGAGAGTTATGGGAACAAGCTGTTTGGTGATAACTGACACCCAGATGCTGATTGCAAGAAGACCTGAGGCTTATGAAGCGCCTGCTTGGAGAGGGAATTGGGCCGTGATGCGGCAACTAACAAACGTGGAAGATGTTTCACTGAATCCTAAGGTTGTCGTCCTTCTGGCTGTGGCAGCTTAGGTGGTGAATGACAGGAACTTTGCTGTTCTCTAGAGACCATGTGATCTCACCTGACCTTTGACCCTAGTGATCTTTGGCATCTGCAGCCATTATTCTAAGCTGTCAAGAGTAAAAAAAAATGTATTTTTCTAAAATTCACATTTAAAAGGAGCACCCCAAGAAAAAGAAAGATTGCTGAGATGAATTGTCAAATTTAAATTGGGATAAACCGTGTCAAGTAAATTATATCCCTCCTTGATATATCTCATGTTTCTGCTTCCCCTTTTGACAAGACATGATAATCGGTTGAAACCTACAGGAAGCTCCACAGGAAAGCGGCATTCTCTGATTTCCTTTCAAAATTCTAGATTTAAATTCACATTTTCTTGAATTGTTCTGTTTGCCCAAATTGAAAGCATTATCAACCTAGGTAGCATTCAAATGCTGCCCGCAGTTTTCAGTCGATCAAGCTGTAGGTTTTTGTTTAATGAAGTTATTCACCCTTTTGGTGTTTTCTCTCCCCTCACCTCCTTCCTTAGTCTCCCTGCCTTATTCAAGACCAAGCTCCAAGCCCATTGCAAGTGGTGCTTGAGCAATGAGTGAAAGGTCAAGTAGACTGGCTCAAAGAAGCCACTTCAGTCAATTTTCTGTCTACTAACAGCACGGTTGATTCTGGGAACTCAGTAGAGTGGAGTAAATAACCATGCACTAGTATTCCAAAGTGCTGATCCACTGTGGAAAAGGCCTTAAGAGCCGTTCGTTTGGTTGAAGGAATCTATGAATATTTCTTCTCACATTTTTCCATAATTGCTTCCAATTTTTTCAAATGTTATAAAATAAGATTCTTTAAAAAGATAACAAAAGAGGTAACTGCACTGTTGCAAATCCATCAGGGTGAGTACAGTTCTGTTGAGAGTCAAATCTAGATTGACACTTCCACCAATATTAGTGAAAGACATTGGAAATATTGATTCTTTAAAAGGATTGTTGTAAGATTAGTTTGGACATCTGTTTTAGAACATAATTCTAATGCACTGTTTTATTGATGTTTCAAAACTCACCATTTGTACCCTTGAAAAATAATTTTCTTTCGGTCATGGTTACCTGGGTGGATTCACTGTGCAATACATTACAGAGCAGAAAGTTGCCCCTATTGATCCATCATCCATTCTGAGTGTCAACCAAGGCAGCAATGAATGTGTCATCAAGCACCACAGTGTCCTCTTTTTGGGGCGGCACGGTGGCAAAGTATTTAACACTGCTGTCTCACAGCACCAGCAATCCATGTTCAATTCCAGTTTTGTGTGACTGGCTTTGTGGAATGCTTCCCATGTCTGCATGAGTTTCCTCTGGGTGCTCCTGTTTCCTCCCACAGACCAATGATGTATGGGTTAGGTGGATTGGCCATGTTAAATTGCCTCTTAGCATCAGGAAATTTAGCAAAGGTAAATATATGGGGTTAAGGGATTAGGGCCTGGATGGGATTGTGGTCAGTGCAAGCTCGATGGGTCAAATGGCTTCCTTCTGAGATTCCTTGATTTTATGATTCTGAAATGATGTTGGCAGGCTGTTTCTTCATTCTCACCCTCTTCATGGACATCTTTCAGCTTGATTCTTTGCATTACAATTAGTATAGAATCACAAAATCCCTACAGAGCAGAAGGAGGCCATTCAGCCCATCAGACCTACACCAACGACAATTCCACCCTATTCCCGTAACCTCACCTATTTACCCTGCTAATCTATCTGACACTTATGGGTCAATTAAGCTTGGCCAAGCCACCTAACCCGTACATTTTTGGACTAGTGGGAATGTTGACTGATTTTTGCCCTCCTTCTGAACCCAGAACATGGAGGTTAATTGGAACATATCAGTTCTTACCCTTGTTTAGGTCAACCAACTCACCAGAGGCTAAAAATCAAATCTGGAACTTCTGTTGCATGTGGCTCAGCTTTGTACTTCTTTTACCAACTAACCTTCTGAGAAGCCCTTGCTCCTCAGGGAATAATTTAAAGTCTTTGAATTGTAGAGGGATTCCCTTCACTCACCAATGGAGATCTTAAAGTATTTCTCCCAAATATTTCTTGTACATGCTTGAAAGATGCGGTAATGCTGCTAAATTTTAACTTTTCATTTTATTTTTTTTTCTGTAGGTAGCACACCAGACTGTGCCTGAGAATTCCTCTCAAAACATCCACGCCTTTTCCACCACCACCCTCAATGACATCATGAAGTCTTTTTCCGATGTCAGCGGTATTCGAGTCGCTGGAGGGTACTTGCTAATGGTGAGCACGTTTTGACTGCTAGATATCTGTTTAGAATTAACACCAATTCTGATTGTAATGGTCTCAAAAAGCTAAAGATATCTACAGGCACGGGGTGTATAATTTTATGGAAATTTGATTTTCACGTCATTATCCTCGGTTTAAATTCAGCTGCGATTGATATTGTTAGGGAAGTAACCAACAATGACAATACTGTAAGTCTTGCAAATTCATTAGACAGTTGCCACTGATCAATTCGTTTGAACCATCAGAGTTATAACATTCTTAAAATGCAGTCTAGTCTGTGTATCGAGGGAAGGCACGGCCTAATGGTATTGTTGCTAGACTATTAATCCCTCAGTTAATATTCTGGGGATTTTCGGGAAAGAAAGCTCAATTTCCAGAGCAGAGCTCCTTTCATGACCCAGTACATCCCAATGCAGTTTGTCATTGGCTTCCTCCATTTACACTTGAATGATGGACAAATCGAACCTGTTGGGGATGGGGTGGCTTCTTCTGATGTCCTTTTACCCCCAAGGTGCTTCAGAATCAATAGATTACTTTGAGATGTAACACTGTTATGTATACAAAGGCAGCGCCAATCTCTAGACAGTAAGGCACTAATAATAGCAGATGAATGAAATAAACTCTGTGGTGTTGGTTCAGAGATAAATATTGACCAAGACACAGGGACAACTCCTCTTTTCATTACCAGATGGCACGAATGGCTAGGACCTCAGTTTACCAACATAACATCTTTAACAATGCAGCACTCGCCCAGTATTCCCAATAAAGTGCCGGTGTAGGTTACATGCTCAGATCTTTATGTGATACTCAAACCCCTGACTGCTGACTTGGAGTTTTAAGTGCTGCTGTTATTTTTTTTCCTTCCATTAAGCAAGAGATTTGTTTCAATGAGCAATGGAAATCCCTATACCAAGACAATTACCAATAATCATCTGATTTGAATTGAAGCATTATTGTACCATCTAATTTAAATTTCAGTGACATTGGAAGAAGTTGCATTAATATAGCACCACTCACAATCTCAGGCCGTCCTAAAATGCAGTACTTTTGCAGTGTGTTCAGCAATCCTTCCCTGATACATTAACACAGTTGTTCTCTCCACAGACCTCCAGTTACATTTATTTCCAGTTTATATTCTTATTTTGCTCTTTATCTATTGTATACTGATCTTTGTTTTTGTCTCCTGTTAGTTGGCATATGCTTGTGTGACCATGCTGAGGTGGGATTGTTCGAAATCCCAAGGGGCTGTCGGCCTAGCTGGAGTTCTGTTGGTGGCATTATCAGTGGCTTCAGGTCTTGGACTCTGTTCACTCTTGGGCATCTCCTTCAATGCTGCAACTACTCAGGTACATAATTCTATCTCTCAATCTATCCCTCGCCCTCCCAAGAGGGTTACAAGCCAGTATTTTTATACGCAGTTAATTATCACTGTTGGACGCGAGGGGGGAGTAATTGAAAGAATTAAGTGAGTTTTATACAGAACAGATTCTCTGTGTAATATTAGTAATCTCTTTCCATTTTCTGAATCTAGGTACTACCATTTCTGGCTCTGGGTATTGGTGTCGATGATATGTTTCTTCTGGCTCACGCTTTTACTGAAACTGGTCAAAATAAGAACATTCCTTTCAAGGTAAAGATGAAACAGTGCTTAAAACTGTAATGCAATGACCAGAACTTTCTAGCTGTTCATGCCAGTGTTGGGGCTGGGGGGGAGAGGGGAATCTTTTGCTCCCACAGATGGTGCTTCACTGCTGGGAGGTCCCAGCAGCATGAGGTGGAGTCAATGGGAAATCCCATTCCTGCCATCAAGAAACATGCCCGGAGAGGCCGGAAAACCACACCCAATACTACCTCTTTCCTTTGATTACACTGGGGAAGTCAGAAGAACATTATGAAATAGCACTGCGCATGGGATTTTCTTGCCCCAAAATCCATCCAAGGCCAACAGCCCTTTGTAAGATCCGCCCTCCGCCCGCTACGATTCCCATGGCCGACGGGACTGGAAAACACCCCCTTATGAGTCAGAAGAACATTATAAACTGATAGTGTATTGCTTTATTAATATGTTTGAATCCCAGTGGTGAACAGTAAAAATGAAGAATCCAGTTTATTTACTGATAATTAGGAGTACCTTATCATGTTAGCATTGGAGAAGTGCTTAGGCTACAGTCCTGACACATGTCTTGTCCACTCAGAGATGACCCTAATGTAAGTATGCTGAATTCATGTGGCTGGGGATATTTCATACTGGATATGCTCACACTGGGATTGTCACTGGACTTCACACTGGATTCTAAAAGCATCAAAGATTTTAAGTTTGGCATTTATTAAAAAGGAATTCTACACGTGAGGCCACATGCAGGTGTGAGTGTGTATGTTTGTGTGTGTGTCTTTGTGCACTTGCTCAGTCTTGCCTGCAAGTATGATGGAACTTTGCAGTTCGAAACTTTGATGCCTCTTTTCATTGATGATTTTATTTTGCACTACAGGACAGGACAGGCGAATGCTTGAGACGGACCGGGACCAGTGTTGCCCTCACATCCGTTAATAACATAATTGCTTTCTTTATGGCTGCTCTGATTCCCATACCTGCACTTCGTGCATTTTCCTTACAGGTAGGTGAATTATATGAAGTGCCTTGATTGCATATAGCGTGCTTAGGTTTCATCTTTTTCTAATAAAAGTCTGTAACATGTTTGTTCAATTGTGTTGTGGGGGAGGGATCTAGGCAGGGATGATGAGGGTGGATTAAGAACTCTATAAATTCTTTTGCTGCAGGTGTTGCATGCTTCTTTGCGTTTACCTTCACCATCCCTGTTGCTTACCTGCTGATGCCTGCTATAGAGGGGACCTCACTGCTAAACAACAAAGCAGCTTGTCATTAGGTGTGGGGGAAGGATGGGGTTTGGCTTCTCAAGAGTAGTGAACTGATTGATCCACTCTGCAATGAAATGAAAAGAAGTCACAGTTTTGAACGATTGGCACGGCAGCTACCTAAGAACTTGTTTTCGTTGGCATTGCGCAAGATTTGGAAGTCCTTACATCAGTAAGAGACTATCAAGGCAACAAAAATACAGGCATAGCTTTACCCCTTTTGACTCCCTCCTCCTGCAAAGCTAGCCATTGTCCGCCTGAGGGAATCAAAATGTTGAACAGTTTCCTAGAAGACGTGTTTAGACCAGCTGCTTGATTAGTTGCAACTTCTTATTGCAGTGGTCTCTAAGAACAATGCAGCTCAGGTACAGGCTCTTCAGCCCATCAAGCTTGTGCCAACACATGCGACCTTTCTAAACTAAAGATTTGTTGCCTCTAACACGACCTGTCTGTTCCCTGCATATTCATGTACTTGTCAAGATGCCTCTTAAACATTACTACTGTATCTGCTTCTACAGCCTCCTCTTGCAGTGTATTCTGGCCACGGTGGTTAGCACTGCTACTGGGCACATGTTCGATTCCCAGTTTGGGTCACTATGTGGAGTTTACATATTCTCCATGTGTCTGTGTGGTTTTCTTCCAGGTGCTCAGGTTTCCTCCCATATGCTGGTTAGGTGCAATGGCCATGCTAAATTCTCCCCTCACTGTAATTGAACAGTCGCCTGAGTGTAGCGACTGGGGGATTTTCACATAATTCACTGCAGTGTTGATGTCAGCCTACTTGCGACACTAATAACAACTTTACTACCCTCTATTTCCATTAAAAAAACAATATTAGTTTATAAAACATTTAACTTCAAGGCAGCAATAAATAATTATCTTTTGGAAACTGGCTCCTGCAATTAACTAAATTTGAGTGTTGATTAAATTGGAGTTGGCCATGATTTGGAGATGCTGCTGTTGGACTGGGTGGGCACAGAAAGAAGTCTCACATAACCAGATTAAAGTCCAACAGGTTTAATTGGAATCAAGAGTTTTCAGAAATGAGTAGTCATTTACCTGATGAAGGAGCAGTACTCTGAAAGCTCGTGATACCAAATAAATCTGTTGAACTTTAACCTGGTGTTGTGAGCCTTCTTCCTGGACTAAACTGAAGTCATATTGGAGGCCAATATAAATACTCTGAAGTTACATTAGACCATAAGACTATAAGACATAGGAGTAGAATTAGGCCTCTCGGCCCATCGAGTCTGGTCCACCCTTCAAAAATGGCTGATTTTTTTTCTCATTCCCCTGCCTTTTTCTCCATAATCCCTGATCCCCTTATTAATCAAGAACCTACCTATCTCTGTCTTAAAGACACTCAATGACCCGGTCTCCACAGCTTCTGCGGCAAAGAGTTCCACAGATTCATCACTCTCTGGCTGAAGAAATTCCTCCTCATCTCTGTTTTAAAGGATTGTCCCTTTAGCCTGAGGTTGTGCTCTCTAGTTCTAGTTTTTCTTACTAGTGGAAACATCTTCTCCACTTCCACTCTATCCAGGCCTCACAATATTCTGTAAGTTTCAAAAAGATACCCCTTCATTCTTCTAAGCTCCAACAAGGACAGATCCAGAGTCCTTAATTGTTCCTCATATGACAAGCCTGTTCTCTAAATTTACGATGTAATATTTTAAAAGGACAGCTACAGTTATGCTAAGTGAATGCACTAAAACAAAATATTGCACTTGCTGCAAAACTGAAACAGAAACAAAAATACTGGGATCACTCAGCAGGCCAGGCAACATCTGTGAGTAACAGAGGCTGTTTCATCAAAATTGGAAGAAAAGTGATATGATTTAACCATTTTTAAGCATTCGAGGAAAAGAAGGAGGGAGAGCAAACAGGAAAACTCTGTGGTAGAGTTGGAGAAAGGGAGTGAATGAATGCAAAAGGGACAATGGTTCAAGGCAAATGGAGGTGGCAATGGGAAGGAAACAAAAGATGGGTCCAGAGGAATTATAAATGATTACAGCAGAAATATTACCCGCATCTGCTATCCAAGGCAATGGGGGCAATCTTTAAGATCTAAAAGTTGTTGAACTCAGTGTTAAGGCTGGAAGGATATAAAATGCCTCAACGAAAGACGGGGCAATTTCTTTTCTGGACCCTTTGTTAAATCCACAGGTTGCTTTCTGCTTTATATCATAATCGCATTCCTACTCTGACCTCTCTGTCCTCGATATCTTACACCATTGTTCCAAGAAGTTCAACACAGCTCGTCTGGCACGATGTGTGATAGTGAGCTTTGTAGCCACCAATTCCACATGCGTAGCGATATCACACAGTTGAAAGCTACAAGCACAGGAGGAAGGAAAAGTCGATGTTTATCTCGAGTTTTATTTGAAGGGACAGTCAGTTTAGTTGAAATAACATTATGTGTGCACGATGTGAAACATTTCAACAGGACTTACTCGTATTTGAGTTAGATGCAGATTTCTTCCTTTGAGGCAGGGGGATTTTCTTTAAGGGCAATCCCATATAGGTCTTGTAAACTATCAGATCCTTTTAACATTGATATTAAAATTGGATTACTATCTATTTCTTTGGGAGAGATTAAATGATGCTTTATCTGCCTCTGCAAAATTGTCATGGAGAGGAACATTGGGCAGCCGAAGGACTTCTGTCATATGGTACGAGTGATTTGTAGATGAACAGTAAGTTCCATTTCCTTTTATAAAATTGTTTTCTTTGGAAAGAAAGGCGAAGGAAAATTTCGTTGAATTCTTTTCTAAAATTAAATTAGATTTCACCGAAGTGATTGGTTTTCTCTTGTATGTCGCTCCTGGAAACAATGCATTTATTTACATGCTGAACGTGTTGTATTGGAAACACAGTTCAACTGGCTGACCGTAAACTGGTGGTTTAGCAAAGCCTGGGAGTCACTGATTGAAAACAATACAATGGGAATTAAGTAGCAAGAACCTGACAGGCTCGAACACTGGGCCAGCCTTTAAACAGGCCTCCAAAGTTGCAGCGCCTAGGTACCTGGCATAAATGATGGGATATATCATCTACAAATCAGCTCCAGCAATGTGATCTGCCTGAGCTGACTGGGTGGTCTGAGAGATAATAACATACTCTAATGTCTGCCTCAGGCAACTCCACCCCCTCCTTTTTCACTTACATCAGATTGCTGTGACTTTAGGAGTCTCTTTCAGATTAATGTTTATCTAGGGGAGGGGATGTGGAGAGGGGCCATTATTTTGGGGATCGGGCGGTGGTGAAGTGGGGGGGGAGTGATTTCTTGCTTCGAATCCTTTTAGTGATTTAATATTTTCTTTGGCTTAGTACGTGGATTTAGTGAGGTCTGGAAGTGGGTTGTAGTACAACTTACTTAAAGCTAGAAATATCTTGGTTAGAAATCAGAAACTGCTGTTCTCGGGACACTTTGCCTGAGGCCTAGGGCCTACAGTGAAGCTATAGGTTTACACTGTGCTTCTTTCGAATCTTAAAGGGACGTCTTAGTTGGTAAGCAGTCTTGCAAGGCAGCATATCAATTAGTAAGCATAACAGGAGCATTTTGAGCCAAGAGCACCAATTATATTTGATACTATAGAAATATATTTTACTTAGGAACAGAAATAATGCCAGATACAGTACGGGGACACAGAAGTGCAATTTTCATGTGGACTACTGATTAACATTAAGAAAGCCTCTATCCTCATTTCCCCCATCTCATTAATGTCCAAAGCTTCTAAAGTTCTAGTTTTACATCATTTGGAATCTCACCAGCTCTCGTACTAAAATATCATTAACATCTCTTATTTTTTCCTTCTTCCTGTTCCCTCACAGGCTGCGATTGTTGTGGTGTTTAATTTTGCTATGGTGCTCCTCATCTTTCCTGCCATTTTAAGCCTAGACCTTCATCGGCGGGAAGATAAAAGGCTGGATATTTTCTGCTGCTTTTCCAGGTAAGGCTTTCCCAGGTACAGCTTTCACCCACTGTGAGGGCTGTGTGACGGTGGGCTAAAAGAGGAGATCACAAAAGGGGAAGGAGAAGAAACTGTAGGAGATTTATCTATGCTTATTAAGATATATTGTGGGGATCGAATTTGTCAACATGAGTAGCACAAAAGGACTCAGAGTGAACCATTGTACACTACTTCTGAATGCATTGAACAGTCTGGTTCACTAGCAAATATACTACACTACTAATGATCACCTGTGCTAGGTTCCTAATATTGACAATGTCATCAAAGAAAGGGAAAAGGGAAAGCTTACAGAGGTGGAGAGTTCTCTTAACACCTAATCGCTGAATTGCCTGGTACATATTGTATGCTCAGCCCTTTAAAGCAGAGAGTGGTACAGAGGAGAATGTGAAGACTGCTTCATTTTCTTGTAGCAATTGTTATTTGTGTAGTCCAAACACCATCATGAAACATTCTGGACTTTAGCATCCACCAGAACATCTGTTACCGACTCATGATGGGAGTACAATGGGACAAAGCTGCTTTCAGTAACCATAAGACAGATATGTGGGAGTGATTTGCGGGGCAATAATTTCACGTCAGGAATTAATTCAGAGGGTGGTTAGAAACTATTTGAGTTTAGTTCCCATGACTTATGATGTCTGCGTTCCTCAATAATACTACTAACCCGTAATCGTTCCCAGGCGTGCATTGTTGTTATTCAATGTTTTGATATATATGCAAATGTATAAGGATATATGTATAGGATGAGTTACATGTGAAAACATATTTTGTTTTACAGTCTCTGCTCATCGAGAGTGATTCAGGTCCAGCCACAAGAGTTTGCAGATGCAAATGATAACCATAACTTCCATCCTTCTCCATATGGTGGGCCAACATTTACTCACAGTACGCAGATCACCACCACAGTCCAGGCCTTCACACAGTGCGATCCCTCAGGGCAGCATATTGTCACCATCATTTCCCCAACCTCACAGATCTCTTCAACTCCTTCCGTCATCATGCCTCCAGACCATGCCGGCTCCCAGGGAATGGACCCCACTAGCTCGACTAGGGACTTGCTGGCCCAGATGGATGAGACAAAAGTTGGCAGGGACTGTGTTCAGATGCCCTTTGCCAAATGGAACCTGGCAGATTTTGCACGGGACAAATACGCTCCACTTCTCCTCAAGACAGAATCTAAAGTAAGCAATTTTCAGCTTATTTCTTATTATTTTGTAGATTCCCCCCACACACACCAAGACTGGGTGAGCAAATGCACCACACCGTGTAGTATTTACCAATACATATCGATGAGAAACTGTTGATCATTGGTTTGTATTCAGTTATCAAACTTTAGCCAGGATAGCAATGGGGTGCTACATTTAACCTGAGGCTCACTGGTGGGAAATTCTCATCCTTGTACAGTATTGAATGAAACCCTTTTAGAAAGCAAACACTCAGGGACTTTGCGTGTAGACAGCATTCGGCCCAGTCAGAAAGATTTCTGCATGAAGATTGGTCTCTGGGACATGGCACAGGAAGCCATGATTTCTTAGCCTCTGCCCTCAGAGCAAGAGAGGCTGGTAAGAAAATCGAGGTAAGAGGGAAAGTGCCCTGAACTGGAACCATTTTCAACAATTTGCACTAAGTGTTAGGATCAGCCAATACCTACTCAAGTTTGCCTGAATCTGATGTATGGTTAAGTTTTCCTCGTCTCTGACCCAGCAATCCTTCATTGCTCCAAAATGGCCTCTCTTCAGTGAGACTAACAGCCATGTAGTTTGAAACAGTGACTACTCTAACTGGTCTGAGGATGCTATTTATTGCAATGAGGTCTATCTCACAGCCAACAAAGGAAGATTTCTTTAATGTCTGCACTAAAACACAGGTCCCAATGATAAAAGGAATTTGCTGCCAAATGCCAACCGTATGTCTTTCATTTTCAAAAGAAAAAATACGTACAACAATATCTTTTTTTTGCATCTGCAACTTGTCAGATTACAGTTTTTCAAACTGATTTGGGAACAGACTCTTTGTAAGGTGAATGTACAGCTTGTAGTATGAGGGCTGATCTCATACCTCACCTTTACAACCTTCCCTGTCATGAACACTGACATCAGGCACCTGACATTTAAAAATAACTCTTCCTCTTTTATCTTGATGCTATTTTTTGATTCCATCACTCACTTGTCAATCTCTTTCCCTACCTTCCTGCCCTTTGCGCTGTCTTCCTTCAGCTGATGGGGAATGTGGCACATAGACTTCTACAACATGCTTGCTACTTCACTAGTATTCTGAGGGCAAATAATTCCAGTGTGGCATCACTACGCATTACAATACCCAATTAAAAAGTAAAAGATACAACTGGGCGCTCTAGTTTCATTCTCTAAGTTGTTCCACTATAAGTAACATGCACACTGCAGGTCCAACTATTTTTTTCCTTTCTAAAAGACCAGTGGCAAAGCAAAGTACCTTTTTAAAAATGTGAAGCTTTATTATTCAGGATAATGCCAACTGTTGAACATTGATTTCACATTTCCTTAGTTATTAATTTATAATTTTACTTAATATCCAGGCTGTCGTGCTATTCCTCTTCATGACCTTGCTTGGGGTGAGCCTCTATGGAACTACAATGGTTCATGATGGGCTGTACCTTACCGACATTGTTCCTCGTGAAACCAAGGAGTACGATTTCATCGCAGCTCAGTTCAAGTACTTCTCTTTCTATAACATGTACATCATTTCCATGGGAGGTTTTGATTATCCCACATCCCAGAAGTTGCTGTATGACCTCCACAAGAGTTTCAACAGTATCAAATACATTGTTCGCGAGGAGAATAAGGAATTGCCCAAAATGTGGCTGCATTACATTCAAGACTGGCTGAGAGGTAAGGTTTCAAAGATTCTCAAACAGATTCAACAGTGAGTTGTAAAGTACCTGAAGATTTGTGTGCAGTTGTATCAATGCCCACAGAGAAAACAGAAGTGGCCTGCATAGGTGAAATGTAGATAAGCTGCCACCAATAGTTTAGGATTAACAGGCACAACCCCATTCTATAATAGTCTGTTCCTAATTTTCTCATTCTTATGACATAAGCTCGTGAATAACATCTGTACCACTCTGCATGGGGTACTGGAAATCGGGGTTGGGGAGTACTATGCTTGTAAAAGATTAAAAGAATGGATGCTGTGGGGCTTTGTGTCAACATGATGACACTCACTGCAGTTCAAAGTAATTCATTTGTATACAAAGCATTTGTTTCTTTCGCTGAGAGACACATGTGCAAGTTTTTCCTTGTGGCGCACCACAGCAATGGGGTATGTATTATGTTGAACTGTTTGAACCCCATGTAGCTAGGGATGATTTTGATCACTTGAAGCCAAAGTGACGCTCCCTTTGTTGCCATTACAGTGCATTGGCCCTGATAGCATATTGTATGTCATGCAAATGGTAACTGGGTGGCATGGAATGGCACCAGTCCGACATACACATCATAGCAATAACATGTGTGGTTGGTCTTTTCTTCTTATGATGAGAGTGTATCTAGTAAAGGTTCCACAGCAACAGGCTTTCCTCAAGCAAGTCGACAGCAGAACTTATGAATCACAAATGAATAGAAAGCAGCAAAATCTATTTGCAACACATTCACAATATGAGGAGACTTGATAACTTACTTGCCAACAAACGTTGCCAATTTGCTTTTCAAACCACTCATGATTTCAGCCAGCCATATTCTATATTCAGAACTACACTCTCAATTTCATTTTAATTACCTTTTCTTCCAGTAAGGAGGATTGTTGCAACTTATCGCTTGTACAATATTTCGCTTCACTTTCAATCATTTGGAGTCATTTTGCACACCCTCATGACTCTCTTATTCCTGGCCGGGTTCTTAGCAACTTTTGTAGAATTATAGAATCTTGCAGTGGAGAAGGAGGCCATTCGACTCTTCGAGTCTGCGCCAACTACAATTCCACCCTTGGCCCAATCACCATAATCCCATGCGTTTACCCTGGCCAGTCCTCCTGACGCTAGGGGGCAATTCATCATGGCCAGTGCATCTAACCTGCACATCTTTGGACTGTGGGAGGAAATCAGAACACCTGGAGGAAACCCACACAGAACAAGGAGAACGTGTAGACTCTGTGACTGAAGCAGGGGAGTCGAATCTGGGTCCCTGGCGCTGTGAGACAGCAGTGCCAACCATGGTGCCACCATGCTGCCCCAGTATCACAAGCAATTTTGCTGCTTGTGACACTGACTCTTTCATTGCGAGCAGACTTTCTAACTCTTTTTACTTCAAAGTTGCAGGAGGAGATTTGAAATGACCATTTCCTTCAACTCCAACACGTGCTTGTGATGTTTCATGGTGTTGGGGTCTCACATAGGGAGGCACCTTCATTCAGATCTCAAGCTTTGCTGAGTTAAAGCTGTCAACATTCCTCAAATGGACTAACTTGATGAAGAAATACTGACCATGACTGAAATAGCTAGCACAAAACAATTCCTGGAGATTAGCCACTTACAACCCATAAGAGCTCACACTTTGATTTCCTGAACTACAACATGGCTTACCATATTTGAATTGACCAAAGTTGTGGAGTTGAATTTGCACAATCTTTAAATCAAAATTTCTAAAGAAAGCCCCTTCTCCAAAAGCTGTGGATTTGTAGGCAAGGCTAGTACTAAGAACAGTCTGATCCTTAAATCTGATCTGAAAACTACCAGGCTAGTTGATGCCAAGTACCACCTTACTTATACTTTAACTCTTGTGGTAGTTTTTGCTTGTGCAGGGAACCTTACCTTCGTCCAACTTCTCATCATCTCATTTAAAATCCTTATGTACTGTACTCTCCTCATTATTTCTATCGGTTTATTCTGTCCTGCGAATTTTTTCTTATTTAAAAAACAAGTTTTGTTCTGCTGAGGCTTACACTTTACCTGCCACCCATCAAACTTCGGAGGTATGGCTTTTGCATACCAGATTTTATTTTAATATTTATTGACGCTTAAAGGAACAAAATTCAAGTTGATGCAAATAATGAAAAGATTGCATCATACCACCCATGATCTGCACCATTGTATAGGAACGCAGTGTTGCAAGACACTTCTCTATGCTAACGATTACTGACTTGCTCCAAGTATAATTTGATGAGGTTCACTGCAATTCAGTTGCCAAATATTTCTGCATCTAATAATATTGAATAACCTTTCCACCACAAAAGGAATTGGCTCAATAACCTGAGTACAGATAATCAAAAGCAAAAGACACTTGACAAGTAATTAACTTTTTTCTTTTTCTCTTCATCAATTCTGTTTTAATTCAGTACTAAATGTAGTAATGTAGTGGAAATAGCGATGGAGTGCACACAGCTATGTGTGTGGTCCTTAAGTCAGATTAATGGGTCATTTTTATGGCAGGTGTAAATGAGAAGGAGATGCCCATAATAAAAGAACAGGCTTCTTATATTTCTCCGCCAGATACCATGCCCTAAGAGGGCATTGGAGACTTTGGATTCCCATTAGATTGCTGTATGGTTACACATGGCAAAGTGCTGCATTGCCTTCTGGAGTTTGGGTGACCAGGGAAGCATGATTTACAAGCTAATAATTAACATTATGAATGCTGCTTCCATGGCCATCAGGTCCTGAAGTGGGATTTTAACCCAGAGTTTCTGGCGCAGACGCGGAGTCCCAAGACCTCCTTTGCCTTTTATGTTAAACTGACCTTGGCTACATTTGTTGCATCAATTGGCATATCTTGTTCCGGTGATAACAAAGACACATGTTTGCATGATTCTCACGAACTGGAGCAACATTTACCAGCTCTCCTTTATCCAATGTCTCTAGAGAATGCAGCCATTTGGAAATATAAACTGGAGTGGGAGGCCCACTCTCCTAAAACCATTACAGTAAACGTGGAAATACTTAATGAGAAAGTAATAAACACACTTTATACACAGTGAGATTATGCAAAATGGGATAAACCTGTGGGATGAAAGTTAAACGCCTGTGAGGCACAGGCACACGGAATGAAAGCAAAGCCAGGGGACCATCACAATGCTGCTGCCACTTCCAATCTTTGCTGCTGATGCAGTATCAAAGAGTAAACTGGGTGGTATTAATCCCTCATGTGATCTGGTGGTTATCCATGGAGTCATGATGTAGAGATGCCTGCGTTGGACTGGGGTAAACACAGTAAGAAGTCTCACAACACCATGTTAAAGCCCAACAGGTTTATTCGGTAGCAAACGCCACTAGCTTTTGGGGTTCTGCCCCTTTGTCAAGTTCACCGTTCATCTGACATAGCGTTTTTTAACAAAGGACAAACATCCCGAGACACCTCCGAGGAATGTTTTTAAACATTTGATAATGAACTGAAGAAGGCAATACTCGGCCAAAAGCTTGGTCAAAAAGATAGGTCTTAAGTAACGTCTGAAAGGAGAGATTCAGGTGACGAGGTTGAGTGAAGGAATTACAGAGCCACAGCATTTAAGTGAAGGAAGTGGGGTTGCACCAGATGCCAAAATAGAAGGAGTACAGAGTTCTCAGAGGGTTGTCCAAAGATAGGAAGGAGCAAAGCCATTGAGGGATTTGAATATGGAGATATGTATTAGAGAACTGCAGCATTGCTGCATTGAGAGCCGGTATAGGTCAACAAGCATTGGGGTGATGAGTCATTTGGCTTTGATTTAAGTTGGCAGGTGGCAGAATTTTAGCTGAACCCGTATTTACAGAGGGGAGAAGTGGGGAAGCTGGCCAAGGAAGTATTGGAATCTTTGAGTTTGGAGATAAGGAGGGTTTCAGCAGTAGATTATCTGAAGTATGGGCAATGTAAGGCAATATTATGGAGGTTGAACTGGGCGATCTTTGTAACAGAAAGGTTACAGGTTTGGTGGTTACCATCTATGAGACAAGGAGGCCTATTGGACTTAGTGTAGCTAAAGACAAGTTGCACTGTTCAGAAAATAAAGGCGTCCAGGCCAAGGTTGGAAAGGTATTTGCATGCTTTCAAAAACAGGACAGCAAGGTGGCCCAGTGGCTAGCACTGTAAACTCACAGCTCTGGGATTGAGGTTCAATTCAGGCCTTGGGTGATTGTGTGGAGTTTGCACAATCACCCTTGTGAATTTCCTCTGAGTTTCCTGATTTCTTCCCAGGGTCTAAAGATATGCAAGTTAGGTGGATTTGTGATGTTACCTTAAACCCTAGTGTTCAAAGATATATAAGTTGAGTGGATTGACTGGATTAAGCTGCCCCTTAGAGTGCCAAGATGTGCAGGTTAGATGGATTAGCCATGGGAAATGTGTGGGATTATGGCGATAGGGCAGGAGAGAAGGCCTGGGTGAGATACTCTGCCAGAGAGTTGGTGAAAACCTGATTGCCCAAATGGCCTCTTCTGCACTGTAGGGATTGTATGAAATGCAGTTGCAACTTTCAAGGAGCTGAACACATGCAAGCTTGAAGGAAAAACAAGAGGGAGCTTGAGATTTACAAAAGTACTAAACTGTGAAAAGAAAGCTGAAAATGCTTCCAGTGAGACTAAAAGGTGACACACTTACCAGCACAGAGAGAGTTTGGGGAAAGAATATACACAGTATGAGCAAAGTGGGCAACAATATAAATGAAGGATGCAGGGACAGTCTTTACTCTCCATTGGCACTAATCCAACTTGCTTTTAGTTTCATTCAGAATACCCTTATTTGCATGCATGTGGTGTTTCAATTCGCAGTTTTAATTGTAATGATATACAGCTGTGACTCAAAACTATCTGAATAAATTTGTGGGTGGCATGTTTTATTGGATTATGAAGCCTTGCAGATAAAGGCGCCCAATATCTACGGAGTAAGGTTCAGATGAATTGTATAAAATTGCATTTGGTCCTGAAAGCTTCTGGACTAATGAGATTGGGGGAGAGGGTGCAAGCTCTTTCGGTCAATGTATGGAAGAGGTTTGAAGTTGGAGCAAGAATCAAGATATGCAAAAGCACTGAGTACACAACAAACACTAAGGAATCACTAGATTTATATGTTTATTTTTCCTATAAATAAACTGCAAGGTTTTTTTATCTCAACAGCAGTCAGTTATCATTCCCATTGGAAAATATGATGCCGCAATATTTTCCATCTATGGATGCAGTCAGTAATCTTCATCTTTCAGTAAAGTGTGTGCCTTAAAAAGGTTGTGCTTTTAACAAATTGTTTTTATAAAGTAAAAGTAGATCCAACGATGTTTGATGACCTGAGATAGCAATACAATTTGCATTTGGTTTTTGAGTCCATCACTGACAGAAATCAGAGAAAAATGTGCTCTCTCTGATGTGCTCTTTCCATTTTCCTCAGAATAGCATATGTTTTGTTTGCCTTATAAATGCACTCACAGTGCTTGTCAAAGTAAGAGTTACATAATCAGGATCTACCCTTCTAATTAAAAAGCTGCCCAAATAGCATGTGAATTTTTCAACATTGACTAGTGCGTCAAGCGTTATGTTCCAAGGGAATGAATATTCCACCCCATTAATGACTTGACCATGTTTGTGCTGGAGAGGGTAAGAAAAACAGCTTGCATTTTGCACAATTCTTATTTACTTACTCAGAAGCACGCTCAGAAATAAGTCTTCCTTGAGCTGAGGTTCTGCCTTTTTTAAAAAACACAAAATCACAGAGAAAAATTAGTCTTTAAAAGGCTGTTCTCATCTGTGATTTGCTGATACTTTCTTTGTTTTCCCGTTGCTGTGAAAGTGTAAATTTTGTTGTCCAAAGGCCCATTTGCTTGCAGATCAGATCCATGACATCCAAGATCTCTCATTTAGTATCCTGAATCTTATCAGCTTTGAAGATCTTTCCAGTCCCTCGCAACAGATAGTTCTGTGATGTTGTTTGCTGATAGTTGCTGGGAGTGTTTCAGCACTTTGCATTTAATACCTACCCTCATCATCACCTTCTACTCCTCTCCCAACGTCTTTTTGACATCTTGTTCATTTTTCCATGTATCTATTGTCCAAATAATGGCATCTCTCTACTTTTTCCTAGCCTTTCCATGGGTGAGCTCAATGGTGCCCTCTGGTACCTGTAAACAGCATTGTTCTGAGGCACTCACCAGTATAAACACAGCTGCCTCCAAGCTCCCATGAGTGCAGTGCACAGAAATTTACTCCAAAGAGTTGAATTCCCTTCAGGGGCTGAAGGGGAGAGGGGGAGGGAGGGCAGGAAACACACCGACGCCTTTCTCTTTCCCCAGTAAACTGACTCGGGTTACATTCTGATGCCTTCAGGGTTTGACTTGATTGCAGTTGTGAGATTGAATGACAAGGTGTGTTTACATTTCAGCAGAATCTCTGACAAGCACCCAACACTTTGCCAAGGACACACATGAGGTGGGATCATTATCCTCACTCAGCCCTAATCAAGGATACTCATCGGAATCTCTGTACAAAGTAGATTAGCAACTTTGTAAATATATTTGCTTCAAAACTTCCTTCTACTGCATTGACATTTGTATGGAATTTTTTTTTGTAATACTGTTACCTCAATACAATTATTTTTCCATTCTCCCATCCTTCTCTCTCGCAAGTTTTATTCCTTTGATGAAAAATATTTCTTCAATGTACCTAAAATCATAGCAGAAGGAGGCTATTCTGCCTGTTGAGCCTGCACTGACAATAATCCCACCCAGGCCCTATCCCCGTGACCACACGTTTTTACCCTGCTAGTCTTCTGTCGCTAAATCTAGCATGGCCAATCCATCTAATCTGCACATCTTTGGAGTGTGGGAGGAAACCGGAACATCTAGAGGAAACCCACGCAGAGACAGGGAGAATGTGCAAACTCCACAAAGACTGTTACTCAAGGCCAGAATCGAACCTGAGTCCCCGGCGCTTGAGTAGCATTGCTAACCACTGTGCCGCCCCAACTCAGACCTTGCTCTGCCTGGTGTTGTGTTCAGATGGAGGAGCATACACAGTCAGAATGTCAGTGACTGACAGTGGAGAAGCTTTTCCTCCATTCTGTTTTCCAGTCAAACGTCTCCTGTCATTTGCATCCACATACTGAACTCATCATCATGTACAGACCAGCCGTTGTCCAAATAACTGAACATACAGAAGAAGAGGCAAACCTACCACCTCAGAGTCAGCATGGGTGACTCGCTACTTTTTCAGGCAGAGAAACACTTAAGCCGAATATGAAGATAATTCTCAAAGACGAAACATCTTGCTTGATTTTAAAAAAAGATAATTGAGTTTACCCTTTACACTCACGACCAATCATTCACAGGTGTGCTAACATCATGGCGAGTGCACCTGACAGCTGGGTGACTTTTTACTTTTTCCTTGACATGAACTTTGTTTCTAATATTAGGCAGGTGCAGTAACTCCCTCATGCTTCCCCTGGCTCAGAAACTGACTGAATGCAGTTAGAATGCTCTCTGAAGCTACTGGGAGCCAGAAATGCTCAAGCTTTGAAACACTTTACTCAAATCGCTCCAGAATCACACCAACATTTTTCTTGTACCCGCCTTGTTTATAGACAATGCACGAAGATTTAAGTGAGTTTTTTTTAACAAGAGGCAGGTCTTTGAGAGTCTCCGGGATCTTCGCATCATTGTCCCCAGTTCCTTCTATTCAGATATCAGATTTAAAAGTGAAGGTTCCGTCTGCCAGTTTAGCAGCTAAATGTTGCCACAACTGATAGAAAGTCTGCTTGTCATGGAACAAAACAGTACTAAGGCAATTCATTTCATTTACAGAATCATGATAAAATACTTACTATGAATGCTGGACATCAGATCTTTTTTTAAAAAATACACTGCATTCTTCTCCACCAATGGAAGCGTTTCCATAGCTAGAATTTTCGGTTCTTGGCGGGTGTCTGGCATACTGCCTGAAAAAGTAGCGAGGCACCCATGCCGATTCTGAGGAGGAAGGTCTGCCTATTCTTCTGTACATCAGGCAGTTAAGTAGACAAAGGGAGATCTGCCTCCAGGCAGAGGACCCTAGAACCGGTGTACCACCCACCGAGAGCTACCAGCAAGTCGGAGGTTGGCTACTTTTGCACTCAGCAGTGCTGAGGCTGTGACTGTTGCCAGGACAACAATACCTACTGTCCACCCCACTAAATCCAGGATTACCAGAGTAACACCTAGTGTTGTTCGGGGCGGGGGGGGGTGGAGGTGGGCAAGTCTTCACTGGGTGACAGTTGTAGGGAGAGGGGAGATCATGAGTGCATGGATGTTTGGCAACAAAAGCAATAGGATGGCTGGCAGAGACAAAAACCCCTGCCCCTTATCCATGTCCTGGATTCTGGACAGATTAGTGCAGATCAGGGCACCCCACTCTCTCCAGCTGATGTGCAGTCTGTACAGTTTTACCAGTCATGCACATCACATGTCAGTAGGCTAGACTGGAGCTGGAAAGATTGCTGCGGAGGAGAGGCCCTTGAAAAGTTATTAATTGGCCGTTAATGGGACTCACTTGGAGGCACGACAGGAAGGTCAACCTTGGGCCTTTTGGCCTAGAACCTAATTCAGATGGAGGCAGGAAGACATTGAGTCTCGTTCCTAATGCCAACTTACCAAATTTACCAGCTTGCCCACCACCATTCCTTCACATATAGCTTTATCATGGTATCAGTAATTAACTCATGAATAGCCATTGATGGTATGGCATTTTGATATGGCTTGAACACACAAAGAGACCCTCCTGGTCTAACGATTTTATCATTCATAAATAAGAAGGATATTGACGTGGCTATTAACATCAAATTGTGCTCAGAGCAGTGAGGATATCCTTTTGTTACCTTACAGTAGTTGGGGAAATAATTCCCTACCACGGAGATGAGAATCTGAACCCACAGTAAAATGATTGACACATTTGAGCATTTTACCACAGTGAGAGAGTGTCAGAGGCACAGACCCAAAGAGCTAGAGCAAGGAACAGACACACAGATGCAAAATAAAAGCAAAGTGAAGATTCCTGAGTGTTCAAAGGGTTTGCCAGATGGAGTTTACTGGTTTTTAAAAATGTCTTTGTCACAACCGTAGCAGATTGAGCAGACTGTTGCTTCTTGAAAGACAGTGCATCCTTTTCTGATGGGACCACACAGATTATCATTCAGTGTGCTAAAAATAAAAATTAAACTTGCACACAGCGCCTTTTAATGCACCCCAGGCATTCCCAGATTTTAATTGTGGGTTTTTTTTCCCAGCGATGTTCAATTACTGCTTTGAAGCTTTGAGCCGTTTTTCTTAAACCACCAGATTAAATGGTGTCAGTAACTAACTGAATTGTTCCAGAAAGTTTTGTTCAAGTCATTTTGTTACATTTATTTTTGCCATTTCAGAGCAATCCTTGGTATTTGCCGGAGTGAAAAATGTCAGTGTTGGAGAACGGAACTTGGCCATTTTTGTTGCTCTCATTTTAGATTCGCAGGGGTGGCTGCAACACAGACTAGGCACAGGATGAAATCCTTTCTCAGTAGTCCCAGTAGTGCTCTTCAGGCGATTATTTATAGTGCAGTGGTCTGTTTATCTATCAACTATAATATATTAAATGTCTTGTGCAGAGCACACTCTTTTTGTGAGTGTTGCAGTTAACTTTCTGCAACATGTCCCCCTCCCCTCACCACAGGTTTTCCACCATGGTTTGAAGCTAGCCTTCCTGTTCTGAAATCCTCTGACTCTTGCTGAGATAATGTGACTTTGTCTACATATATATATATATGTTATATATAATATATATATATTGCTGGTGCAAGTTGCAGCAGATCTGTTGGGGATGTGATGGCCTAATAGTATTATCTATCGCTAGACTACTAATCCAGAGACTCAACTAATGTTCTGGGGGACCTGGGTTCAAATCCCACCATGGCACTTGGTGGAATTTGAAGTCAATTTAAAAAATCTGGAACTAAGGATCTACATGAAACCATTGTCGAAAAAACCCATCTGGTTCACTAATGTCCTTTAGGGAAGGAAATTTTCTGTCCTTACCTGGTCTGGCCTATATATGATTCCAGAGCCACGGCAATATGATTGACTCTCAACTACCCTCGGGCAACTAGAGATGGGCAATAAATGCTGGCCAGCGAGCGACGCCCACGTCTCATGAATAAATAAAAGAATTTGCTGGGTTTTTTTAATGGATGAACCATCTGCTCTACTCCATCCAGGTGGTGGGAAAGAACCTCTATGCCTTGGAAATCTATTGTTGTAAACCAAGCTGCCAAACATAGTGTAACTGCCTGAGCGACACTGTTATATCTATTAGTTTACATGAACCTAATCTGAATTTGGCAGCAAATTCACTCTGAAGGTCCCATTATGGATATAAGTTTTGGTAAATATAAATTCAACAACCTTGTATGTTGAGCGTTCATTTGGGGATGGGTCATTTGACTTAAAGAACATTCCTCAACAGTGTTATAGTAGTTAGGTGCCAACCCTTCTGACTTCTCATGTGGTGTTGACTTTCATCATTCAGGGTTACAGGCTGCATTTGATGAAGACTGGCGGACAGGCAGAATCACCAGGGAGAGTTACCGCAATGGCTCAGAAGATGGAGTCCTCGCCTACAAATTACTCATACAAACTGGAAACAAGAAAGAGCCCTTCAACTATAACCAGGTGAGCCAGATAAACAAACCC
This sequence comes from Sphyrna mokarran, assembly GCA_024679065.1. NCBI lineage: Eukaryota > Metazoa > Chordata > Chondrichthyes > Carcharhiniformes > Carcharhinidae > Sphyrna > Sphyrna mokarran. The sequence goes on from JAGIQG010000009.1 coordinate 28,944,205, forward strand.
GTTTTGGAGATTGTCAGGACAAGTACTGTCAACATCCGCTTAGTCTCAGTGGGCTGGATTTAAATGGAGTGAAAATTACCTTCACTGTTAGAAGTGAAGGTTTTGTGTCATATGTTATAGTCTGAATAGCGCAGTTAATGGCTGGAAGACCTGAATTTGAATCCAATCCCGATTTATCGGAAGGAAATCCTTTTTCTCCAACATTCTTAATTTGGCACCCAGTTAGGTGTCCATATCACAAGAATATCCAGTGTAGGAAGTGACACATTGGTGCCTAGATAACCCTGTAAAAATCAGGTCAGTGCCCACTTTTGTAGCAAAGTAGCAGGATCTTTATTCCCAATCTAATTTATGTTGTACCTGGCTTGAGGATGATGTTTTGCAATCGTTGTGACTTCTGGAACTCACTTTAATCACCTTTGGGATTTGGAGAGGAATATCTCAGATTCCTTCCCCCTGAATTAATTTGGGGTTTTCTCACTACTTTTTCCTGGTTCGTGCTGACCATAGGGGTCATGATCACCATGACTACCATGGATAGGTTTGATGCACTTACCTGTTCATTTATTCTGGTATTGTGTTTATACAATGCAAAAAATGGAAAAGTGTTCCGTTACTCAACGTGGATACCCTTTGTTCTGTTGGGTACAAAGTCCACCATGTCATTAAAATAAGTTACTCACAAGTCAAAGTAAAGATTATTTATTAGTTGCAAGTAGGCTTGCATTAACACTGCAATGAAGTCAGTGTGAAATTCTCCTGTTCGACACACTCTGGTGCTTGTTCAGGTCACTGCACCTAACCAGCATGTCTTTCAGACTATGGGAGAAAACCGGAGCACCTTGAAGAAACCCATGCAGACACGGAGAGAACGTGCAAACTCCACACAGTGACCCAAGCCGGTAATCAAACCCGGGTCCCTGGTGCTGTGAACCAAAACAGAATTAAACTCTGTCCAGTTCCAGACTTCAATGAAAGCATCTCTGTTTGGGAATGCAGATTCACTGTTCCATTACATCTTGATCTCTGTTGTTAGCTGGTGCATCGTTTGGTCTATATTAGGGTAAAAAGATGCAGTTACAATTTCCTCATCATCTTCGTTACAGTTGACTTCCAGGAGGTTGGTGGATGAAGATGGAATCATCAATCCAGACACGTTTTACATCTATCTTACTGTGTGGGTCAGCAACGATCCGCTGGGTTACGCTGCGTCTCAGGCTAACTTCAACCCTCACCCGCCAGAATGGATTCACGACAGATACGACACAACTGGAGAGAATTTGAGAAGTAGGTATTGCAATGTCTGGATAGAACTGAGCAAAATGACTCATCTGGGGACAACTCTAGAACATAACCCAGAGGACAGGCTGATAAAGCTTAACTGTAAACCTCTGCAGCCTGGAAAATCATGTTCATTAATAGCGTATTATTAATAACTTAGTTTGGTTTCCCAGCCCAACCTGTATTCTTGTTTTCTATTGTTGGTGTAGCCTCTGATTTATTCAATGATGATGCCAGCAAATAATTTATTTTGCTCCCAGCAGGCATACTGCAGCTTATTTTCAGTATTACTTTGCCTAAATTTATTTCAGAAAGGGTTATATCGCCATCAGTGAGACGGGGTGACTCGTGGTCCTTGTAAAAACAGGTCGCAGTGGCCACACCCAAGCTGCTGGGGCAAAGATGGTGTCTCAGTATATCAATGTGTCAGTGTTTGCCTGGAGTGATAAGGCACATAAGCCTGCCTGCCGTATCCATTATGGTAAAACTTTGTCCGGAGGAGGGCGGAGAGAACTGAAGAAGAGCTGGAGGAATATAAACTCTCTGAGGCTGTGCTAAGTAACTTTTTATTAAAACTGCAGGATCCAGGGGTGGCGCTGGTATAGAGATCTTAAAATTAGGCTGACTCTAAGGCATCTTAGTCAGGAGACAGTGCCGAGTGACACAGAGAGACCTGAGCGTATCTTGGAGTCTGGCAATTTTAATGAGATTCTGTGTAAGCTGGTTTCCTGTGTGCCTCAAGTCATCTGCTGCTATCAGTCATGCCCTCTGGGTGCTGATGGGTTTCTCCATTGTTGCAATGCTGTTGACCTCCTATATCTAATTAGTAGCTCGCACCTGTTCTGAGCAGTCACAGCCAGCAGCTAACAACTGCATGACCCATTTGCAGAGGTCGCCTGGACACGCACTGACCATACCAAATGGTCATGTCCTGTCTACAGTGTTTAGATGTTCCATATGGCAGTTGCACCAAATCTAATCCCTGCCAGCAAATCTATTTTGCAGCCCCCTTGTTGTTCCACCTGCTGCAGTCAATGCCTAAGGACATCAGAGACAGGAGCAGGAGTGGGCCATTTGGTCCTTCAAATCTGCTGTCCCATTTATTAACATCGTGGCTGCTCTGACTGTAGACCCCCACTCCATTTTTCTGTCTGCACCTCCCTCCTCCCCCCATTACATACCCACTGTAACCCTCAATAACTCCCTTGTATATTAACAACCTGCTGACTCAGACTTCACAGCTCTCTAGGCAAGAGAATTCCAAAGATTACTGACCCTCTAAGCGAAGCAACTCCCTATCTCTGTCTTAAATGGTAAACCCCTTACTGTGAACTGCCCCTAATGTCAGTATGTCCTTCTGTTAATCAGGACTTCTAATTTGTACGCCATACTCATTATGAGGCTTCTCTAGTGCTCTGTAGCAAGACTTTCCTCCTTTATACTCAATCTCCGTCATTATAAAGGCCAGATTAATGTTGGATAAGAACAGATTAATTTAATGTAGGATAAGAATGAAGCCTGTCAGTACTTATCTGAAATTGGGGCATTTAGTGTTATAGTAGGCTTACATTAACGCTGCAATGAATTTACTGTGAAAATTCCCTAGTTGCCACACTCCGGCACCTATGCAGGTAGAGAGGGGAATTTAGCATGGCCAGTGCATCTAATTAGCATGTCTTTCAAACTGTGGGAAGAAACTGGAGCACACAGAGGGAACTGGGGAGAACATGCAGAAGACAGTGACCCAAGTCAGGAATTGAACCCGTGTCCTTAGTGAGGCAACAGTGCTAACTACTCTGCCACCATGCCGCCCTATATACCGTTAACCTGTGGTGGTCTTTGGGAAGAAGCTCCACTCAGTATGGGTTATGCTGTATGGATTCACTTTGTATCATTGATGTTCCTATCTAAGTAATTTACACCTCATTTTAACTCATTCCTGTCTCTCCCTCCTGCCCCGCTTTTTCATCCCTTTTGCACAGTTCCTGCTGCTGAGGTTATCGAGTTTGCCCAGTTCCCTTTCTACCTGAGCGGCCTACAGCAAACATCTGACTTCATTGAAGCCATTGAGAGCGTTCGAGCAATATGTGACAAGTTCACAAAGAAGGGTGTTCTCAACTATCCGAATGGTTACCCTTTCCTGTTCTGGGAGCAGTATATCGGCCTAAGGCACTGGTTTCTACTCTCCATCAGCGTTGTGTTGGCCTGCACATTCCTGGTGTGCGCTCTTCTGCTGCTCAATCCTTGGACAGCTGGCATCATTGTAAGTGTTTCTCGCAATTAAGCATAATTAATTGTAACGGTCATTGTGAGGAGGCAGAGGTGTTGCACATTCTTCCAATTTTATTTCTTCCAAGATGTAGCAATGTTGATCCAATATTATTGATTTTGTTCGACCAGTGCACCTCTTAAAGAACTCTGTCAAAAATACTGCAACCACAAATGCATTTAGCTGGTTCAGGGTCAAATGTGGGTCTTTTTCGTTCTTCTCTTATACATTTTTCAGGTATTTTGTTTTCTCCTTTTCCCAGCAGAGACATTAGCCAAACAGTCAGCTTTTACATGTCTTTCTGCATTTATTACCTGTCACTGTTGGTTGTTTGTTCAGTAATTGTGAGTCACGCGGGACAAAGGAAAACTCAAAAGGGCAGCCCTTTTAAAAAAAGAAAGTTACACAATTATATCTTCACCACAAAAAACCTATAAAGTCCCAGAATAGTGCAGTGCAGAAGCATTCAATTTACTATAAAATCAAGGCAATATCACCAGTGCTACATAACTCACAAACCCAATCAGCAAGAATGAGTTGTGGGAGTTCTTGTGTGTAGGGAAGACTATGTAGAACTCACCATCACTAGCAAGATAAGTTTAAAGTTTATTTATTAGTGTCACAAGTAGGCTTACATTAACATTGCAATGAAGTTATTGTGAAAATATTCTAGTCGCCACACTCTAATGCCTGTTTGGTACACTGAGTATTGCCATGGCCAATGCATCTAACCAGCACATCTTTCAGATGTATGTGTGAACTAGTGTTAACTCGAGTTAAAACCAAGCCCGGGAATTCTGTGGCCGGAATTCTACTGACACACCCGCCCCGACTCTGGGGATGGGCAAAGCTCAGAGAACGGCTTTCTGTATTGGCTTTGGGCGGGGGATTGTACGAACATCGGACGGATGTATCAATAAAGTTCCACAGTCTGTGATTAAGTTTATTTATTAATTATTGCTATTTTGCGCATGCAAATTATTCCAATTTGATTTAAATTCATTTGCTGTACTGATCCTGCAATTGATGGAATTCCCAGGTGTGATGAATTGCCCTCTCCTCAGCACCTTAAGGGTAAATACCTTTTCGTATTTACAGTCACGGCTTTAAAATTCAGAGGTTGCCCTTGATTTTCTGTAATGGAGACAAACTGAATCAAGACTGCAGCCTGATAAACTTGCAGGGCTACAAGGATACAAGAAGTCTGCGCATTCTCCCCGTGTCAGTGTGTTTTGTCCTGGTGCTCCAATTTTCTCCCACGCTCCAAAGGTGTGCAGGATAAGTTGATTGGCCGTAAAATGAACCTTAGTGTCAGGGAAATTAGCAGGGTAAAACATGCAGTTACCGGGATACAGTCTAGGTGGGATTGTAGTCAGTTGCAGGCCTGATGGGCCGAATGGCCTCCTTCTACTCTGTAGGGATTCTATGACTGTAGTAATTCAGAGACCTTAGTTTGGTTCCCACCATAACAAATGATGAAATTTAAAATCAATAGAATATGACCATGGGACAATTGTCAGAAAAACTCATCTGGTTCATTAATGTCATTTAGGGAAGGAAATCTGCCGCCCTTACCTGGTCTGACCTACATGTGACTCCAAACCCACAGCAATTGGTTGACTCTTAAATGCCCACTGAAATGCCACTCAGTTCAAAGGCAATCAGCTAATGATGTCCATATTCGATGAATGAATTTTTAAAAAGGACAATGATGACATTGGCCATTGTATGCCTTGAAACGATATTTAGAAAGCTAGATGATCAATATTTGAGAATCTCGGGTTGCCAGTCAAGATGTTGTAATATTTGTTCATCCAGCACACTGTTTATTGTTAAAAGATCAACATGAGTAGAAGTTGACAGCACGATTGCCAGAGAAAATACGGCACGATGCCTTCGTTTTTACAACTTCTCTGAAGAATCACTGACAAATTGCCAATAAATTAAATTGGAGGGGATATTATTTGAGGTTGATGAAGTAGAGTGGGAAGCAATCGTTTAAGAAAACAGTGATAAAATAGTCAGTGCTTAAGGGACCCCCACATCCCTGCCTGTTTGAATTTGGGGAAAGAATTGTCCTTGGCTTGACCTTCATACGCTAAATCAATCCATCAGCTATGGCAGCAAAGTGGCTGACAAGGAGTTCACAGTAAGGAGGGGGAGACCTATTGGCCAGGAGGGGTCACCCACAAGGCATTTTTCCAAAGCCCAGTTAATAACACCGTGAAAAGCAGACCCAGCATCAAGAGGAAACCGCCGAAAACTGATTCTTTTGGACAGGAATCTGTGTATGTACTTTATATTGATAAATGTAGAATGAATAACATTTTGCAATGCCAAATGTGTCTCTGTTCTGGCTCACTGGGAGCACTCTCACCTCTGAGTCAGATGTTATGGGCTCAAATCCCATGCTAGAGAGTCGAGCACAAATCCAGGCTAACACTCCAGTGTAGTGCTGAGGAAGGGGGTTTTTTTTGAAGTGACATTTAATTGATGCCAAACTGCCCTCTCAGCTGAGTGTAAAAGATCCCTTGATACTACTCAAAGAAGAAAATAGAGTTATCCCTGATGTGTTGGCCAATACTTACCCTTCAACCAACGTCATTAAAAAGAAGAGATGATCAGGTCATTATCTCATTGCTGCATATAGGATCTTGCCATGAGCAAATTGGCTGGTGTGTTTCCTACATTACTACAGTTTGTAACTGCATTTCAAAAGTATTTCATTGTCTGTAAAGCCCATTGTGAAGTTCTAAGGATGTGAAAGGTGCTTTATAAATTCAAGTTTTTTTTAGTGTGTAACAATGACTGCACTGGCATTAACAAAAGGAAGCATTCCAGAGTGCTTCAGAGACATCAGCCAGAATTTTACCGCACTTCCCACCACAAGAATTGGAGTGGGCAAGGGGCGGAACGTGGAAAGGCCTGTTGATCTCAGGTGGGATTTTACAGTTTCAGGACGAGCAAAGCTGTAAAATTTCACCCATAGTCCAACAGACGCAAGATCTTTACAACTGTGACTCCATCTTGAATTTTATATTTTATGCAAAGGTATCATCCTGAAAATAGTGAATGTTTTTCAGTAAAATTGTTTAGTCTTGTCAATCAGTTCCATTGTAGCACTGATGTAGAGAAATCAGTGCTACAATGGAGTCTTGGCTTCTATTGGTAGAGGCATTGAATTTCGGAGCCGCAACGTCATGTTGCAACTGTACAAAACTCTAGTGCGGCCGCACTTGGAGTATTGTGTGCAGTTCTGGTCCCCACATTATAAGAAAGATGTGGAGGCATTGGAGAGGGTACAGAGGAGGTTTACCAGGATGTTGCCTGGTATGGAGGGCAGGTCTTATGAGGAGAGGCTGAGGGATTTGAGGTTGTTTTCGTTAGAAAGGAGGAGGCTAAGAGGGGACCTGATCGAAACATATAAGTTTTATTTACAGGAGAACAAGTAAAACGTTTGTTGATGTCCACCACTTCCATGTAGTTAATGATCATTAACATCAGGACAGGGAAAAGCAAATGCACCTTGCTGTTATAATTACAATTTCAAATTCTTTTATTTTCTTTGTTTTAAAGTATCATTCTTTTTAATGCAAAATCTAATAACTGTAAGGAATTGCTGTGCGAGTATTCATCATGCTCTGATCATTCATTGCACTTTCGCCTTTGAGGCAAGAAGTCATACATTCAAGCAGCACTCCAGATTTGAGAATGTGATCCTGTGCACTGGCGTACTGGGAAATGCTCCACTGTCAGAAGTAGTATTATTTAGATAAGATGTTAAAGATGTTAAATCCTGGTACCATCAGTTTTCTCCAATCCTTTGGAAAAAGTGCATGGGTGAACAGTTGGTGTTTTGGTTACAAGTGGTGTACCTCAGGGATCTGTTTGTAATTTTTATAAATGATCTGGATGAGGGTATTGAAGGATGGATTAGTAAATTTGCGGATGACACGAAAGTCGGAGGAGTGGTAGATAGTGAAGAGGGGTGTTATAGTTTGCAGAGAGACTTGGACAAGTTGCAGAGCTGGGCCGAGAGGTGGCAAATGGAGTTTAATGCGGAAAAGTGTGAGGTAATTCACTTTGGCAGGAATAACAAATGTGTAGAGTATAGGGCTAATGGTAGGATTCTTAATAGTGTTGATGAACAGAGGGATCTTGGTGTATATGTGCATAGATCCCTGAAAGTTGGCAATCAAGTCGATAAGGTTGTTAAGAAGGCATATGGAGTCTTAGCTTTTATTGGTAGGGGGATTGAATTTCGGAGCCGCAACGTCATGTTGCAACTGTACAAAACTCTAGTGCGGCCGCACTTGGAGTATTGTGTGCAGTTCTGGTCCCCACATTATAAGAAAGATGTGGAGGCATTGGAGAGGGTACAGAGGAGGTTACCAGGATGTTGCCTGGTATGGAGGGCAGGTCTTATGAAGAGAGGCTGAGGGATTTGAGGTTGTTTTCGTTAGAAAGAAGGCGGCTAAGAGGAGACCTTATTGAAACATATAAGATGATTAGAGGTTTAGATAGGGTGGACAGTGATAGCCTTTTTCCTAGGATGGAGAAAGCTAGCACGAGGGGACATAGCTTTAAATTAAGGGGTGTGAGTTATAGGACGGATGTCAGAGGTAGGTTCTTTACCCAGAGGGTGGTAAGGGTATGGAATGCCCTGCCTGCTGCAGTTGTAGATGCGCCAAGTTTGTGGCGTTTAAGAGGTTAGTTGATAAGTTTATGGACGAAAAGGGAATGGTTTAGGTTAGAGGGTCATTGCTTTTTCTTAATTGGTCGGCGCAACATCGAAGGCCGAAGGGCCTGTTCTGTGCTGTAATGTTCTATGTTCTATGTTCTATGATTAGAGGTTTAGATAGGGTGGACAGTGATAGCCTTTTTCCTAGGATGGAAAAAGCTAGCACGAGGGGACACAGCTTTAAATTAAGGGGTGATAGTTATAGGACGGATATCAGAGGCAGGTTCTTTACCCAAAGGGTGGTTCGGGAGTGGAATGCCCTGCCTGCAGCAGTTGTAGATGCGCCAAGTTTGGTGGCGTTTAAGAGGTTAGTTGATAAGTATATGGAAGAGAAGGGAATGGTTTAGTTTGGAGGGGCATTGCTTTTTATACTGGTCGGCGCAACATCGAAGGCCGAAGGGCCTGTCCTGTGCTGTAATGTTCTAAATGTGAGGTGATGCATTTTGATAGAAAGAACACAGAGAGCCAATATAAAATAAGGGACAAAGCTCTTAAAGGGTTGCAGCAGGGACCTGGGTGTACATGTGCACAGATCATTGAAGGTGGAAGGAAAGGTGAAGAAAGCAGTTAATAAATATACAATATCCTAGGCTTAATTAAATAGAGGCTTAGAGTACAATAGCAAGGAGGTTATGCTGAACTTATACAACACACAAGTTAGATCTCAGCTGGAATGTTATGTACAGTTCTGAGCACCACACTGTAGGAAGATGTCAACACATTGGAGAGAGCACGGAATAGATAGGGAGAAACTGTTCCCACTCATAACAGGATTGAGAGGGCGCAGATTTAAAATTAGTTGCAAAAGAAGCAAATCTGATGTGAGGAATCTTCGATTGTGAGAAAAATTTGATGTGTTCACACAACATGTGGCTACGGTCTGGAATGCAGTGCTTGGAAGTGTGGTACAAATAGAGGCATTCAAGAGCACATTAGGTAATTACTTGAATAAGAACAGAGGTTTAGGATTAAAGGAAGGGAAATGGTACTGAGTCATGTTGCTCGTTTGGATAGCCGGTGCAGACACAATGAGCCAAATGGCCTCCTGTGCCATAACAATTCTGTCATTCTGTGACATAGTATCGTGGTAAAAGAGTTGGTAATACCTGAGCTCCTGAAGATACTGACAAGCCTACTACGGGGCACCCTGATCTCAGGTTAATCTTTAAGGCCTCTCCCCCTTTCATTGCTAGCATAAAGGCATCCCCCCCTCCCCATGCAGTACCAGTTTGGAAGAGCCAACCCAGCACTGCTCAGCTATGTTAGTGATCACCTGGACTACATCCAAGGCTGGAATTGAACCCGGGACCCTGGCACTGTGAGGCTGCATTGTGCCACTGTGCCATCCTTTCAAAGAATAGCCCAACATTAGCCCATTAGTTTCTTGACCAATATATCTTTCGATCCATATCACACAAAATAAATCACAAGATTATCTGGTCATTAAACCATTGTTTGTCTTAGGAGCTTGCTGCAAACAAATTGACGGTTGTGTTTCCATTACAATGGCACCAATCCATTGGCTGTAAAGTGTTTTGGAACATCCTGCAATTGTGAGAGGTGCCATATAAATGCAAGTTTTTTTGTCCCCTTTTTATTTGATGTTTAATTACTGCAGTGATAATGTTTGCTATAGCAGTGAGATGCTGGAATCTCATCCATGTATGGTAATCCTTTCAATTTCATTACGAAGGAAAGTTATCTGTGCTCCCTTTTGCACCAGTCAAAGAACGTGGTGTGCGTGACAAAACCTGCCTTGTACTGACTTCAAAGCAAGAATCTTATCATAACCTAGGTACAGGGAACTAAAAAGAGTAAAAGACCGAAACAAATTTTCATACAAGCGCACGTAACCTTGGCTGCTCACTGCAGTCATGCAGTCAAATATGCAAGACATGAGTGGATGCTGTTTATGTGGAATAAAGAAAAGGAAACAAAAGGTTTACTTGTTCCCACTTTAAAGGTGGTAGACATTCCCTGTAAACATTGAATCACGGGAGGCCCCTGTAACTCGATACCTAACAGATGATAATGGCAGCAAGGTTCAGAGAGAATGCTTGCTTGCTGCTAACCTCATCTTCTCCACGTCTGGGCTAGAGGGAAACTGGAGGAATTTACATTTAAATAGCTCACAGCAGAAGATAAAAGCACCACAATATAAACAAACCCCTCGCTCCAGCATTTTCTTGCAAAAGGGCAACACCTTTCTGCTCTCCCCTTTTGAAGTTAACCCTTAAAGTAAATACTCAGAGGTTATTTTTCTGATTCTATAAATGAATTAGTGTTTTAGCTGTTTCAAACACTCAAAATCTTGAAATGTTAAAACCTTCCTCTCCTTTTGTCACGAACTTACACACTGCATGATGCAATGAATTAAAGCAGTTCTGTGAGAAACCTGTAGTAATCCAATCCTTGGCATCATCAATGGAATAATCCATTGAAAGCAAAGAGAGTAGCATGTTTCTGTCAAATTACTCTGCCACCCACATTTGTGAAAAAAATGTGAATTTACATCTTGACTCACATATCTGTTATAACATGCTATCTACGGATAACTATGAAGGAACATTGTTCTTGGGCCCAATACACTTTTTCAACTTACTTTCCAAATGATTACGTGCAGGGACAGTGGAAAGAGGGCTACATGGTTTGGCAAACACCATATGAACCAGTCCAGGCACAACGTTTGTCTAACCTAATATGATTTTAAGAAAAGTAACTCACCACTTTCTCTGACAATTTTACTCTTATGCACCAGTATGCAATCCTTTGTGTTTTGAGATGATTAGTTTTTCAACTTAAGTAAACTGTAGTTTTAATTCTTTAGAAGAAACTATAAGCATTTTCCTCCATTTTGTCTATTTTTGTATTTTGAATCTTTGACACAGTGGCACAATGGTCAACACTGCTGTCAAACAGTGCCAGGAATCTGGGCTGGATTCCCAGCTTGGGTCACAGTATAGAGTTTGCATGTTCTCCCCATGTCTGCATGGGTTTCCTCCAGGTGCTCTGGTCTGAAAGATGTGCTAGTTAGGTGCACTGGCCATGCTAAATCCTCCCTCAGTGTAGCCAAGCAGGTGCCGGAGTGCAGCAACTAGGGGATTTTCACACTAACTTCATTGCAGTGTTAACGTAAGCTTGCTTGTGACATGACAAAATAAACTTTAAACATTTTATGGAAATTGTGATTAAATGTAATAAATTAGCATTGTCATTTCACTGATCCTCCTTATATGTACATGGGCAAAAAGGTACTTAACCTTAGTGATGCTAAGCATTGTAGATGGACTTCTTGCCAGCTAGGCTCAATCCATTGAGAACTCTTCTGTGTAAGTCTAAGATCTCCACGTTCTCTTGCTTACCTGTAGGTATTTGTTCTGGCCATGATGACAGTGGAGCTCTTTGGAATAATGGGACTCATGGGCATCAAACTGAGTGCAATTCCTGTAGTGATCCTGATCGCATCTGTTGGAATTGGAGTGGAATTCACTGTCCATGTAGCTCTGGTAAGTAGATCAGTAAAGTCTTGTAAATGCCTACCAACAAACTAAAGCCCATACCAAGGCAGTGACTTTTGCCTGTAGCCAAATATTCATCAGACGTTTAGTGTCTCTCTCTTTCTCCCATTTCTTCCTACCCCTGCATTTCTCCCATTCGAGAATCTTGTGCATTAATGACTCCCTTTTGCTTTATTATCAGTGGCCAAATCTTCTGCTATAAACTCCTGGAGCTTCTTCCCAGAACCTCTTTGCATCTTTACTTCCCTCTCCTCCTTAAAACCTATCTTATTGGCAAAACAATCATCCCTCCTGATATATTCAAAGTAAAGTTTTGTCTGGTTTTACTTCGGTGAAGCTCCTCGGAAAAATGTTCTACCTTTTAAGCACTAATTAAACGGGAGTTAGTGGTGCTGATGAATATTTAGAATGGAATAATTTAATGTAGAATAACAGTGGGTGTTCCTACAACAGGTGAATGGCGGCAGTTTTAGAAGGCAGCAAACCACCCATCCTCCCAATCATCTCAGGAGCAATTCGCATAGGGGAATAAGTGCTGATCTAGCCAGTGAATCCCACATCCCGTGAACGAATGATAAAAAATAGACGTAATATAGATACAACAATCTAAACATAAAATGTTTGCCTTTCTGAAGGAGAGAAACAATCATCTGGAGTATTTAGCAGATTCATTTAAGTTAATGAGAACATCTGTTTGTTTTAACCGATGGTACCTTATTTTCATTCATTTCCTATCCCTAATTGCCCTTGAGTCTATTGCAACTAGGGGAAGAGTAAAGAGTCGACTACATTGCTGAGGGTCTATAGAATCCCGTAGCCATAGAACCTGTAACTTCGCACCTTTCTCATGGCTAATCCCCCTAATTTACACATCTTAGGACACTAAGGGGCAATTTAGCATGGCTAATCCACTTAACCTACACATCTTTAGCCTGTGGGAGGAAGCCGGAGCACCTGGAGGAGACCCACACAGATATAGGGAGAACGTGCAGAATCCACACAGACTGGATTCAATTCCTATGGCCGGAATTGAACCTGGATTCGTGGTGCTGTGAGACAGCAATGCTAATCACTGTGCCACCATGCTGCCCATTATCTGGAATTACAAGTAGGCCAAACCAGCCAAGGCCAGCAAATTTCCTTCCCTTAAGAGCATGAGTAACTGAGGTGGGTAGTTTCATGATTACTAATATGGAGAGTAGTTTTATATTCCAAATTTATTGATTCAATTTGCTGCAATTTGAACCCAAGCTGTGGGTTACTAGTCCAGTGATATTGCTACTATGCCATCATCTCCCCCAATGTATTAAAGTGCATTTCTTCATGTTTGTACAATGTGGCTATTGATAGAAATATGTATTATTTATTACACTGTAGGGTTTCCTGACTGCCATTGGGAATAGGAATTTACGTTCAGCCGTGGCGTTGGAACACATGTTTACACCAGTAATAGACGGGGCAATCTCCACACTACTCGGGGTCCTGATGTTGGCTGGTTCTGAGTTTGACTTCATCGTTCGGTACGTTTTGTACAGGTTCCCAGCAGGGACAAACTCTTTTCTCAGATTATCCACCACAAATAAGTCAGATGGAAGAACTACTTTGCAATTCCATTTTGATTGTGTTTCCTCCCAACCTTATCTTGCTAAATAGTGTTCCTCAAATAAGAAAGTACGCAAGTAGAGGCAAATTTGACCAACTCGCCAAGTGAGAGGGTGTGCAAATGTGACAACTTTACACCGACTTACCTGGTGGAAAGCCAACAGCAAGTCACATTCACAGACACCTCAACCGGAATTCTCCGGCCATTCACACCCTGCCACCACTGCCAGCAAGAATGGAGAATTTGATGCTTAGTCAAATATCCATTGACTGCAGCTGAACCAGAGCATCGTAGCTGAGGGCAATGTTGGAGAATCCAGTCCCTCATTGACTTTAATGGAGTATAAAATTGGAAAGAATGTAAAACCAGTGACACCCCAAATCCCATCAATTTCCTGACTGAAGGATTATGTTAAAATAGCTCAGTCTGTCTTTTATCGAGCTCCTATCAATATAGCTTTAAACCGTCCATTAGAAATTTATGAGTTATGTTGGTATTCTCTTTGAGGTTCAGGATTTAATGACACCCTCTCCCCACCCCTCCAGACAGTGAGTGTGGAATCAGAGCAGCCTATTTGATCAGGCGGGGAGGTAGGGACCCCATTGTCTTCCCACCTCCGTTTGACTAAATCTGCACAAAATAGACTCCTTTCAGTCTCTCAGACCAACTGATGAATTTTAGTGTGGACACTGAATATCCAGGAAATTGGAGGTAAATCTCTTACTGATTTACAAGTGTAATAGGATGAGGAGAAATCGCCATCCGCAGGTACGACTCCTTTCATGTGTAGATTCACTGGTTCAGCAAAAAGATGCGATGCCTAATCCTCAAAGTGACACAGGTTCAAACAAATAGAACATCTCAAAAGTAATACAGCACTGCATTTTAACTCAGCAATGATTATTTCAGGGCTAAATATTCTTTGAATGTCAACATTATTAAACTGTATTTTTTTAATACCAAAGATCTAACAAATGTTGGTAGTCATGTTGCTGAGGTGCTGAAACAGCCTCTAGTGTCTATAGCGGATTTGATGTCCATATGTGATAGTGATTTAAGTCTTTTCATCACTCCCTGTAAGGGTGATACTCAGCTGTCATTCCTGTTCATTTGATTGATGTAACCTATGACACTGAGTAGATATCCAGTCCATAAGTGCTCCCAGAGCAGAAGTTAGACTGGAACGCGCTGTCTTCCGGAGAGGGCTGGGATTAATGCTCGGAATCTCAAATCCATCGCTTTGAGTGAGATGGAACTGGTGAGGTTTTGAACATTACAGAAACTTTAAAAAGCTAACCATGAAATAAATTTTAAGCTCATGATTTTTTTCTCCCTTTTGTGTATGCAGCCCATATTCTTAGAACTGTGCACCCAGGTAGAGATGACAGTACAAGTTGACAGCCGTTTAGCAGATTAACCTCATGGTTCCAAGAGACCAAATTCCTTGGGACACTGCGATAACTCTTGCAGAACCTACTAGGAAATGATGGACACCCAGAGATTCTGCCTTCATTTTTAAGGAGCAGAACCTCCACCATCCACTCAGGGACAGACATTACTGAGGACAGACAGGGGCGACTCCCTTCACTGGAAATGTTTGTTCCATTGGCCCAGTCTATATGGTTGGTACACAGGGAAATGAACGATCTGAAACCAGATGAAATTTGTCACTCTTGAAATCCAGTCCCAAGCTTTAACATCATCCGGCTGTCACAGATATCTACTTTAAAGGTTGAAACTATTCCATTTGCCTTGCCAAAGAGAGATATCAATTAAGATTGTTGGATAGCAAAAGTAAAATGAATATAATTTGATTGTCGTCTCTTCCTGCATCCATTTTTTAAAATTATGGCGCAAGTCAGTCATCGCATGTTTAGTGAAAGAAAGATTTGGAATTGTACGCTGTCCTTTGTGACATCAGGATATTCCAAACCTCCACAGCCATTGAAGTGCTTTTCAAATATCATAATGTAGAAAACACAGCAATCAGTTTGCAGACAGCAGTCGCCCGCAAACAGCAATGAAATAACCTATGTCACCTGAGGAAAAGCTCCTGTGCTCCTCCCAAGAATTAGTGCCTCAGGATCTTTAACATCAGAGGACAGTCAGTGCACAGGACAAAATCTCTGAAGGGGGACATGCACGTCCACCACCTGATTTGTCAGCAAGTGCGCTACCATTGCACTCTGACTAACACACCTCAGATCCATGAAATACAACAGTAGAACACCAGAACTGCAAGATTCTGCTGTATAAGGAAGCGTGTTGTTCTGTTAAAAACACATTTTATTCGTAAACATAGATTAGTTATTAGCATTACAAGTTTGAGTTTATTTATTAGTGTCACACGTGGCCTTACATTCACATTGCAATGAAGTTACTTTGAAAATCCTCTACTCATCACACTCCACCGCTTGTTCGGGTACACTGAGAGAAAATTTAGCTTGGCCAATGCACCTAACTAGTGCATCTTTCGGACTGTGGGAGGACCCAGAGGAAACCCACGGGGAGAACACACAGACTCCACACAGACAGTGACCCAAGCTGGGATTCGAACCCAAGTCCCTGGCGCGATGAGGCAGCAGTGCTAATTACTGTGCCGCCCTTGTGCAAGTGAATCAGTTGAGTGATGGCAAAATAAATGTTAAAACCAAATAAGATCCTGTGCCTGTTTTGTGGAAGGGAAGAATGAGGTTTAAATTCCTTATGAGGCTCATATGACAGAATGAAAACCAGAATGTGATTGAACACACAAGATTGGCATTGGTAGAGAAGTTGTGGGGAGTGGGGGAAGGGAGCAGAGTCTTTGCTTGGATATCTTGCGTTGATCTGCAAGGACTCTTATATAGGTGGCAGAGGTGGGGAGGATCATAAAAGTGAAAAGTTCACAAAAAAAAGGAGGGGGAGAAATATCTTGCACCACATTTCACTCAGAAATGATGAGAAACAGGAAATCTATTTTGGAAGTCCAAACTGTCATGTTTCGTTTAAACATTGAACTAAATGAACCACAAGGTAGACTTTCAGTCAGGGAGGTCTTGTTTAGAGAGCCAGTCAGATAGCGTGGGTTAGTGTAAAGAGGTTGTTGTAAATATTTCTCTTTTAGTGCATGCACCATAAACAGCTGAACAAACTCTGCATTTTTCGGCAAGCTTTCCTCAGAATGGAAAAGATTACAGAAAGCATAAACAAGGAGACTCTGACATGCTGCCGACATGGAGGTCCTGCACAACAGCCCAACCGATTGATTTTCAGACTGTTGGCTTAAGTAAAATAAATAGAAGATGGCTATTTGTCTGATTGCAGTAACAAGAGGGCCCCCCTCTTGTTGTTACAAAGGGCAAAAGAGGGTAGCAGTCGAGACTTCAGTTTTTCCCTTAGTGTGAGGGGGTGGGGGGGCATTACCAGCCAACTTGGTCGCTTGCCACAGTCACGCACCAAGGTCAAATGTTGTTAACCCCACAGCCCCCAGAAAGGGGCAACACAGTGGATTGAACACCGTAGCAGTGGTCACTATGGGTATTGCG
Organism: Sphyrna mokarran; assembly: GCA_024679065.1. Taxonomy (NCBI): domain Eukaryota; kingdom Metazoa; phylum Chordata; class Chondrichthyes; order Carcharhiniformes; family Carcharhinidae; genus Sphyrna; species Sphyrna mokarran. The sequence continues at coordinate 28,961,144 of JAGIQG010000009.1, forward strand.
GCTAACTGAACAAACTGAGCCTTCAGGTCCTTGAGAGAGATTTGCACCTTGTAACTCCCCACACCGGGCCAACATCGTTGGCGGGGGGAGTGCGCAAGGGTATGGGAACAGGCCGAGGCAAAGCATCTACTTCCCTCTATTATTAGTGTTGGCAGGAGACAATCACTGAAGAGACAATCATTACAAAACAAACAGCAATGTGGAAAATTCAATCAAAGTGAATGTTCTGGCAGTAAGTGGAGGAGGCAGTAAAACGAGAGGGAGTTGTGCTTGGATCGTAAAATAGAGTGTCTGAATTTGGCTGTTCAACAATATCACCAAGAATCCTCTGCTAAATGATTTATCAGCAGTTTTAGAAGCCAGGACCACAACTTCTGTTTCACAGGGCGAAGAGGCGATTGGTACACAGAAGTGACACGTGGGTTCACTCTGTTATGACCAGTGCTTTTCCTGAAATTAACTGTAGAAATGTGTCAACCCTTGTTAGCAAGATTAGACTTGACGCCGTAATGGTTTCAGAAGGGTATTATCTGCTGTTACCACTAGCCTTTACCCACAAGCTTCCTCACAAAATGCCTGGGCCCCTTTAGCGAGTGGTAATATGAGTTTTCAATAGCAACCCCTCCCACTGCTCCCCCCACCCCAACCCCAAACAAATGTAAACATAACCAAGCCACAGTGAAAACTCATAAGCCAAAAAAAAATTGTTTTCAATGAGGCGGGGAGACAGATCCTGAGGCTCCATCAGAGTTGCGTGCCATTCCTGTGAATTCCAAGCAATGCATATTGTTGCTTATCTTACTGCTCTGTTAAATAAACACTTGGCCTTCCTCAGCACACATGGGGCTCAAAGGCTTTAAAGCAGAAAGGACTAGTAGAAAGGTTACTGCTGTTGTGCAGCTGTGCTCGAGTTTCGAGTTTGAAGCAATTCCTGCGCTTCAGAAAGGTTCAGCTACTGTGCATTTTAAAAATGACCCAACGCTGTAAATAAGAGTGTATTCTGGATAAATCAATATTCAATCAAACAACAAAAATGGAGGATGTAAAATCCGCTATTGGCTTCATCTGTCTTTCGCCTGAGGTATTGAACCGAGGCCTTGGCTACAAGCTGCACTTCACAGATAGATGGAAGAGATACATTTCGAAGAAAAGTAAGAATGCTCTCTTGATCAATACTTATCCCTCAATCAGCACAGAGACAAATTATTTAATCAGTAATTCATAAATGTATCTGGGAGCTCATGAACCCGAATTAGATTCTGTTTCGCTACATTACAATGCATAATCTGAAGCTTTCTTAAAGGTCTATATGATTACAAGTTAGTTCTTTATTTAAAAAAACATTCAAAACATTCAATCTTGGTTGGAAAGTGAGATGGAGAAGTTCAGGGATGGTATTGCAGAGTTTGGGGCCTGCTACAGATGGGCCAGTTACAAGCAGTGATGCTTAAGTGACCAGAGTTGGAGGAACACCAACGTCTCGGAGAGTTGTAAGGCTGTAGAGGACCAGGGACTGGGAAGGGTGGGAAGCCAATGAGATATTTGGATGCAGATTTTAAAAATCAAGGAATCATTCAACTAGGAACCAAGGTATGCCAGCGAGCAACAAGGTGATGAATGAACAGAACTTGTTTTGGCTATGGACTGCAAACTTCCAAATGACTTCAGGTTTACAAAGGGTCTTTTTCAGGGGGCAGTGGAGGGGGAGGGGGTGCTTGTCCAGGCATCTATTGGAATAAGTAGTCTAGAGTTAATAGTTAAGGGTTTCAGTAGCAGATGGGTAGAGGCAAACGTGAAGCTGTATGCTGATACAGAACTAGAAACAGGTTGTTTTTAGTTGATGGCTTGAATGCATGGTCAAAAACTGATCTCTGGTTCAAATGTGACACCAAGCTCCTTCTTGCATCATTTGAAAGGGTCTAAAATGAGGTTCCCTCTAAAGGAATAGCAGTAAATCTTGGGTTCTATGTCTGAGGAGGGAGATATTATGACACGGAAGATACTGAAGTTTTCTTGAATACAGAACTGAGTCTGTCTCCTCTCTCTCTCTCACACACGCATGTACTCACACAGTGCAGGAAGTACCAAGACTGTAATGATAGATGAGCCTGCCACTGGGAATAGAGCTAAGCCTTCTGCTGAGGAATTTCACTTGAAATCGAGCCAAATGTCTTAATCCTTCTAAGTACAGTGAGGAGTTTCTGTTGGAGGCCCTTTGCCTTGTAATTAATGAATGCCTCCAGACTAACAGGCCTAAAACGGGAAATTGGCCATAATTATTCACAACCTTTACCAATTTACTTACACAGCAGGAGATGTAGCTCACAGCTGACCTGGGGATATGCCACCTAGTTTCACAAGGTACAGAAAAAAGATGCGCAATTGTAGAACATTCAAAGGAAGCAGGGAATGTGGCAGGGTGGGGGGGGGCAGTGGAGTGAATATTTGTGGTGAATTATTGGGGGAGGGGGGAGTTAGAGGTGGTAACAGCCTCATATAATTATAATCATATTTTTGTATCCAAGGAGTTGATCTCCAATTCAGTCGGAATGGATGGAGTTGAGCAGTTTCATTTCTCTTCTATTTTCCATGAACCACCCAAAGCGTGGCGGCAGCTTAGTTTCTGTTTAATCACCGAGCAGATTTGCACAAGAGGTTTAGCTGTGTCCCTGCTCCCCCTTTCCCATTCTATTCGCCGCACTAGCTTTGAACTTCCGTCTCTTTCGGTTTCCCTTAAGGTTGGCACGGTGGCACAGTGGTTAGCATTGCTGCTTCACAGAGCCAGGAGCCTGGGATCGATTCCTGGCTTGGGTCACTGTCTGTGCAGAGTCTGCACGTTTTCCCCGAGTCTGCGTGGGTTTCCTCCGGATGCTCTGGTTTCCTCCCAGAGTCCGAAAGATGTGCTGATTAGATGCATTGGCCACACTAAATTCTCCTTCAATGTATACGAACAGGTGCCAGAGTGTGGCAATATGGGGATTCTCACAGTGATTTCATTGCAGTGTTAAAGTAAGCCTACTTGTGACACTAGTAACTAAACATAAAACTTTATTTCATACCACGCTGACTGAAGTCCTCTTCACTAACCTCCCTTACTGGCTTAGAATTACCAGGTTTGTGCCTGTCCCTCACAAGCAGAAAGCATAATTAAAGTAGTAAAATTCAAGTAAAATAAGACTGTTCTAACAGTATAAATTCTTCTTTTCCATTTGCAGGTATTTCTTTGCTGTTTTGACCATATTAACAATGTTGGGTATTCTTAATGGCCTGGTCTTACTCCCTGTTTTACTCTCAGTCATTGGACCACCAGCTGAGGTAAGCTTAGCAAAGTATTGCTTTATTGAACCTTCTTAGATCTGTTGGCAAAATTAACCACCCATGAAAACAAGGGTATAAAAAGGGGCAGGAAAATTTACATTCTCCCACCAGCAGATTTGCAGGCAGTGAGGGGATGCTAACGAATGTCATCCCACCAGGCTTCCACCTGGTGAGGCTTAGGCCTGTCGGTCTACCTTTGGCCCAGTTGAGGCAATTAAGTGGCCAATTAATGACCACTTAACCTCAGTTCTTGATCAGCTTTAAAACTTTCAGGTGGGAGTAGTTTAAAGGAGTGGAAGGGAAACTTGGAAAGTGACGATACTCAAGTCTCTGGTTGGAATTGGGGCAGGGAAACTGGAATGCCTCCATGAACAGCATGGTGTCAACATCAGCCTTATCCCCCAGCAATTTCTGGCCCCTGCAGGGGGCTCCCTCCTCACGAGCCCCCCTCTTCCCACCACCTTGGGCCTCACCTTCCCTTTCTACCCTGAGCCTTGCTTCCTGGTCCTGAGTTCTTGGAGCTTAGACTACAGAGGCTGCTTGTTGTCCAACTCTTGTTCACTACTAACCTGGCATTGCTGGGACTACAAAATTACAATCAGAGCCTTAGTCAATCAGATTTTGGTCTCGCCAATCAGATTGCCCGGCAATTCTCAGAACGTCCTCCCGACTTCCAGTAAAGACTGGAAGTCCCACCTCAAGTTACTTACAGTTTATCGGAGCATTAAATGTCTGCGTGATGGCTGCATTCAGCATTGAATCTACAGGTGGCAGGAAGCTAAACCCCATCATAGAACAAAGAACAGTACAACACTGGAACAGGCCCTTTGCCACCCCTCCTCCTCCCCGGCCAGCGCCGATCACATTAATCTGTCTAGACCATCCCAAACCTTCTGGTCCATAATTCCTAACATCATTTATTGGGCAACAGTTTTGTTGCAGCAAGTACTACCTTGGATTAGAATTTAACCTGAATTGTTAAAATCCACTGACTGATTTACCCACCAACATCCTAAACAGATCCCACCATTTCTGATGTGCGTCAGAGCTCCCAACAGCAGCAGGAACCATGTTTAAGCATGCGAGTCAGAGTGGCACTAAGCCTTGACTACAAATTTAAACTTCAGTCTGAGCAGGAAGGTTGCCACGACTTTCCTGCGAGGTGAAAACCTGTCATGACGGGATTGGCAGCAGAGAGGCCCTTCAAGAAAGATTTTCTTTTGGGGGATAAAGAGGTGAGGGAACGCTCTTCCACACAAGGTTTCAAAAGGATGGCACAGTGGTTAGCACTGTTGCCTCACAGCGTCAAGGAATCCAGTTTCAGTTCCCAGATTTGAGTCACTCTCTGTGTGGAGCCTGCACGTGCTCCTCGTGTCTGCGTGGGTTTCCTCCGGGTGCTCCGGTTTCCTCCTACAGTCTGAAAGATGTGCTGGTTAGGTGTACTGGCCATTGCTAAATTCTCTCTTAATGTATCTGAATGGGTGCCAGAGAGTGGCAACTAGGAGATTTTCACAGTAATTTCATTGCAGTGTTAATGTAAGTCTACTTGTGACACTAATAAATAAATTTAAAAGGAAAACTTTGACTGCTCATATCCTGGATACCACTCTATGCTGCCAGAATCCCTGCCCCCACACTTACCTGAGTGCCAGAAAGGGAGGAGGGTGGGGGGAGGATGGCGGGATGTTTGGCTGCCTGATTTTTCAACAGTGACATATATGGGCAAGACTTTTAATATCAAAACTGCAAAGTCTGGATTAACTTTTTGACAGTCGATATTTGTCTTTCTCTCCACTAAGGGTGTTCGTGCAGCTTTCAGCACTGCACCATAGTAACTCCTCACTCTGCTGTGGTAGCGGGAGGAGCAAAGGTAGAAGATGTGTGTTTGGATCTGACTAGTGTTCCAAACTAAACATGCAAGGCTCATTTATTGCGGGGGCTTAGCTATTTCCATCTGCTCTGCATCGGCTCCAGACTTAACCTAATCAGCAATAGCAGGTTTCATTTGGCTGGGTGCATAGAGTTAAATGCAGGAAGCTTGTTTTCCTAATGATTGAAGCGCACACTCCCTGGATTAGGTTATGTGGCCTGAAAAGCTATCTCTCAATTAGGAATTGCTCGAGCCCTCTTTTAGACAATTTGCTGTCCCCTCAGACGTAACACTATCTGATATAACCCCCAGCTCTCCTATAATACTGTCTGACAATCCCTGGCATCATGTACATTCTTCATGGCTTCTCCTTAGGTAAAGTTTTAAAGTTTATTAGTGTCACAAGTAGCCTTACATTAACACTGCAATGATATTACTGTGAAAATCCCTGAGTTGCCACACTTTAGCATCTGTTTAGGTACAACTGAGGGAGAATTGAGCATGACCAATGCATCTAACCAGCATGTCTTTCCGAAACCAGAGCACTCAGAGGGAACCCACACAGGCACAGGGAGAAAGTGCAAACTCCACACGATGATCCAAGCCAGGGATTGAACTTGAGTCTCTGCCACTGTGAGGCAGCAGTGCTAACCTCTGTGCTACTGTGCTGCTCTACCATGTACAACCGTGTACAATATGACATTCTCTATCATGCCCTCACATCTAATATAGCCTTTGCTCCTCACTGTAGCACTCTTGGATTGCCCACATCCTGATTTAGCATGGATAGTTTTTGGATTATATTTGTAATCTTCATTAACAGCCAAAGAATATTCTGCTTGAATAATACACCCAGTACAACGTTCTGAGAACCCACATGTTCTAATGTAAGCAATAGCTTTCTGTACAATGCCGTTAGGAATAGTTCACAGCATTCGCTAAATTATTTTTGTAATACTCTTGATACATACAAGACTGTGATACGATGTGCATATATTAATTTCTCACTAATTGAGAGACTTTAAACAAAATACTTGCTTCTTTGCTCACTGTGAGTGAAAGCAGCAATATGGCACTCCCCATAGTTTGATATACTCTAACCAATTTGTCAATAGTAAGAACAAACTCGGATTAAACATTCTGACAATTGCAAACAATTTGAGCTTTTTGCAGTGTTCTCGATTAGTTCCCCTGCTACCTTTAACTCCCAGCAGCACCTTAACCCATGCTACTGCCACTATTCAAAGTACTGCCTGACTATCTTCCTCACAGCAAATGCAAGTTGTTTTTAGAAGTAAGTTTGCATCTGATTAACAAGACTTAGCCTCTTTTGCATTGAAGACTGAGTTTTGTGTAACAAGAGCTTCACCCGGCAAAGGTAATTAATATAATTGGAAGCAGGCCCTTTTTAATACGGGTTACAAATTCATGTTTGTTGCAAATCTGCTCCATAGACGCAGCAGCTGAGTAACCCTAGACTGGAATTTTAGTCTTGGGGTTCAGCAGACTCTCCCAATTGTGACCTTACCTGAACCCCATAATTAGATTAAAACCTTAGTACCCATTCCTGGGTAAGCATTATTTCGTATGCAAACCATGTGAAACCTTTGTGGACCCATTGTTGACATTTATACTCTAATCATTTCAAAGTATCTATTATTCTGCGAGTAATATAATGCCACAGTGATTATTTTGAATGTGCAATCACAGTTTGTTTGACTTTGTCACTGGGTGGAGGGCTCTCCTTCCTTGAGCAAATTGCAAACGAGGCTGTGATCTGAGCAACACAACTGCATGAAAAGCGGGAACAAAATGCTAAAGTTCTGATTCAATGTACCTCTGCATTTATGGGATAAAGGTGCAGTCCCCAATACTGCTTATTTCTCAATCCCAACAATGGTTACTGTGGAATCTTGTGCCCAAAGCACTCTCATACGGGTCCAATAGTAGGAGCCGTGGGAGCAGACTGGCCACCCATTTTTTTTGGCTGCAGTTGGTTTGAGATGATAGTGCTGAACCTCCTCAGATTTATTCTACTTGCAACCATAAGGTAAAAGAGTGACACAGTGGCACAATGGTTAGCATAATGCCTCATAGTGCCAGATACGCAGATTTGATTCCCAGCTTGGGTCATTGTCTGTGCAGAGTCTGCACGTTCTCTGTGTGTGTTTCCTCTGGGTGCGCAGGTTCCCTCCCACACTCCAAAAGACATGCTGGTTAATTGCATTGGCCGTGCAAATTTTTCCGAACAGGTGCCAGAGTGTGAAATTTTCACGATAATTCCATTGCAGCGTTAACGTAAGCCTGCTTGTGAGACTAATAAATAAACTTTAAGTTCAGCTGAAATTCAATACACATACATTAATGGAGATTCCACCTGCAGTAAGTATCTCATCACATCCTTGTGAGCACCATCCCACTAAACCACCTCTCAGGAGTCTGGGAAAAGCAGAGACAAAAGCAGTAGACATGTATCTGAAAATAAGGATTATTAGCGACCAGACATGGAGGATAATCAGGGGTCCAAGGATATCCGTGCCACTAATTTCTCTCAGAGCTGTCGCGAATGCCTGTTTTTGTTCATCACTTTTATTTGCCCCTTTCTCTCTAGGTTACTCCAGCAGATAGAGGAAGTCGATTGCCAACCCCTTCGCCTGACCCCATTCCACCACCAATGAACCATCATGGCTTCTATGTCCGTTCGTTTCCACGTCAGCAGAGTACGTTTTCTGAATCCTCTGATTCAGAATATTATTCAGAGACCACGGTGTCTGGGGTCAGCGAGGAGGACCTGCCGCACTTTGATCAGAGTGCATACATCATCCCACCAACCCACTCACAGATACTGGTGGAGTCCGGAAACAATCCTAACTTCCCACGAGTCACAGTAAGTCCCTTTCTTTATCAGTCAAAGCATTTTCAGTTTCCCACTTGCAATTTGCTAAGAGTCAGAAAATGGATGGCTTTGGAAATGGGCTGCAGTGGTGAATCTTACAACTGACTAATCATATCAGCCATAGTCTTTGGTTAAAAAGCCACAAATAAGAATTCAGTTGCTTTTCCATAAGGAAATAGGAACAGTAAAATGCTTTTACTCTCCTGGTTATACATTCGAAAGGCATGATATAAATGATCTTGATATATTCTTATGTCCTATGTCTATTGGTCTATACCTGCTGTCAAACATTATAAGATCCTGAGGGGGCTTGACAGAATAGGTAGTGAGAGATTTTTACTAATGCACACTCAAACAAGGGTCCATAGCTACAAGATAAAGAGCTAATCGTTTAAAACCTAGGTGCATAGAAATCTCTTCTCGCAGAGGGTGATGGATCTCTGGAATTCTCTATTCCAAAGGATGGTGGAGGTTTGATCATTAGAAGTATTTAAAGTAGAGGTGAATGAATGAATAGATTAAAGAATAGGGGGCTAAGGGGAAATGGAACAGAAAAGGATTCAAGGTTGATGAGTCATCATTGTGTTGAATGGTAGTGGGACAGGCTTGAAGGGCCTGGTGGCCTACTCCTGCTTCTATTTCTCGTGTTCTTGTCCATCAGGAAATGTGCGAGTTGTGGATTCTGTGTTACTCGAGCTACTCATCAAGTGAAAGATCTACTAATCAAATTTTTGTGGGTGGGGTAGGAAAAGTGGCTGGGGTATTTGTCCATCCCACCCTCCGATCTCTTGCTGTGTCACTTAAGACAACTTCTGAAGCCACATGAGCGTTTCTGGTATCAAAAGGTTACTGCCTTACTCTGTTGCCCTGTTAAGTGTGAATAGAGGGTTACATATCAAATTTATTCTTGTAAGTCATGTATATATGTGAAGATGTATAGTATTGGATGAAATTGCCCATTGGTAACCAGCAGAGGAAAATTCCACTCAAAGTATGCATTGATTATGAATAATGATTATCTAATAATAAAAACATTGGTCTATAATTTCTCCCTGCTGTGGAAAGTGCTTCAGTGCACCACCCTCCTGTAATAAGAGCAGAAATCCCTTTGCCAAATTCCTTTATTTACAACGCCAACAGCAATACAGAGAGTTATCAGTGAGCAGTCTACCTTCAGGAGTGCCAGAGGAACTGAGATTTAACTGACAGGTTAAATACAAGGAAAAGACTCCCTTATTGGCCCATCAATTGACTCCTTAATCAGGGAGTTCATATTCCAATGGGCTGATTAAAGTCATTACACCTCCTTCAGCAGGAGAAGGTACAACTGTATAGCCAACACAGATCTCAGCATCCTACTAACTGATAAGATTTCAGAGGCCTGTATAACTTTTAGACTGTTTGCAATGCTGGGTTGACAGCTCATCACCACTTTCTCAAAAGCAATTAGGTGCAGGCCTTGATCTTGCCAGCAATGTCCATGCCCCGTAAATGATTTTTTTAAAAAAACTGATGCAGTTATTTTTAAAATGTTAAAAAACTTTGTTTGAATAAACATTTGCAGACAGTATTGTTTTTCAACGTTCCCCAATAGGTTGTGAAGCCATACAAAGAGCTTAAGGATTCCTCGTACAGGAAGAATCACATAAATTCAAAAGGGCAACCTCAGCCGACGGTGGATTCTGTCAGTTCTCAACTAGCCTGGCAAGAGCCTAAAGACTTACAACAGACAGCAGGAGAAGGGCGGCAACAGGCCTGTAACAATGGACAGCACAACAGGGGTGCTGCTCAACCCATCCAGCCTGTCAGTTCCTCTAGGAGTCAACACAGGTCTCGGAACAACAGGACTCACCATCCCAGGACTACACTTCCAGCATATTCTACCAGTTTGTCTGGACCAAGTAACCCTTTCACCACAGTGACTGCCACAGCATCAGTGACACTAGCTGTGCACCCGAGTGTAGCACAGACATTTAAAGGGTACACACACGAAGGGTTTGAGGACAGTGAGTCAGACTGCTTCGAGGAACCGCACATACCCTCCTCGTATGTGAATCACGAAAAAACAACAGACTCCAAAGTGGAGATTTTCGAACTCCAGGATGTTGAATGTGATGCAAAAAGCAGGGAAGCCCCGAGAAGGCATTAGGTGAGTTTTTCTATTTTTACTGGAAAAACCCCCAAATAAAAATACAAGGGAAGGCTTATCATTTCTTATTTTTACCATAAATACAATGTTGAATGTAGAATCATAAAAATCATAGCTACAGTGCAGAAGAGGGGGCATTTGAGTCTGCACCAACCACAATCCCCATAACCTGCTCGTCTTCCTGACACTAAGGGACAATTTAGCATGGCCAGTGCACCTAACCTGCACATCTTTGGACTGTGGGAGAGAACTGGAGCACCCGGAGGAAACCCACGCAGACACGGGGAGAATGTGCAAACTTCACGCAGACAGTGACCCAAGCTGGGAATCGAACCCAAGTCCCCGGTGCTGTGAGGCAGCAGTGCTAATCACTGTGCCACCATGCCACTCCCCCCACCTACCTCATTGCTGACCATACCTTTTCTCTCCCCTAAAATTAAATTATGATTTTGGAAAACCAGTACAAAGTTAGAATAGCATTTTTTAAAATTATTACGTTCCCATTTCATAACAACTTTCCTGGTGTTCATACCAGCTCTCTATTTTCTTCCACTTTCATATTGTCTTTCCATAAGCCTCAGGGAGAGGAGCTAGAGTCAAGCTATGGAAGGTTAGATAAACCAGTATTCCTTAAGACTGTGATGCAGATATCCTTGCAGGATCTGCTTTTGATGTTAGACTGTATGTATATCTAGGGGTGGATTTTACCATCCCGCCTGCCACAGGAATCAGAGCAGGCAAGGAACGGACCATAGAAACATCTGTTGACTTTGGGCGGCATTTTCTGGCATTGTGGGGGCGAGTGTGGCTGGAAAATTCCGCCCAACGTTTTGAATCTGGTTGAGTCTTTCTGGTTAATATGGCTCAATAACTCATTGGAGAAATTTGTTCAGTCAGTGAGCCAGCTTGCAAAAAAGAAATCATATCTTAATGTATCTTTACTGATTCAGATTTTAACCCTGGGGGTTTTCATTCAGCTTTTGCTCTGCTCATTTGCTGATGACAGCTGTCAGTGTATTAAAAGACGTTGTGCAGCATAATCATCATGTAACAAAAGATTTCTTTTCTGAGGGAAATGAAAATAAACACAACAGAATTTTTCAACACTTTTAAAACCACCCTTTTAAAAAAAGGTCTGCAATCTCCTGACGGTTGAATCCTGATACTAGTAAAGGTTCATAGAACCCCAACAGTGCAGAAGGAGGCCATTTGGCCCATTGGATCTGCATCGTTCACAATCCCACCCAGGCTCTATTCCCGTAACTCCACATATTTACCCTGCTAATCCCCCTGATACTAAGGCCCAATTTAGCATGGCCAATCCACCTAACCCGCACATTTTTGGACTGTGGTATGAAACCAGAGCATCTGGAGGAAACCCATGCAGACACGGGAAGAACGTGTAAGATTCGCACAGATAGTGACCCAAGCCAGGAATCGAACCTGAGTCCCTGGTACTGGGAGGCAGCAGTGCCACCCCAAATTCTGTCAAAAGCAAAAAGGAATTAGAAACAGTAATAGTTCTTCAGCATGTCAGTGTGGGGTTAAGTTTTTTTTTAAAAAAAACTTGTTTGAGCATTATAATTTTAGTGATTTACACATGGTGAAGTTCAAATGAATATTGTTAAGAGTTGGCACTGATTGCATCATCAGATGGAACATATGTACTTGGCATCATATAACCAATATTCTTAACATTCACTTTATGATTTGCAGGTCGCCTCATGTGAATGTGGCAACCAAAGAATGCTTACATTCCCTCCACATCCCGATGTCCACTGGCTCAAGAAACGTATAAAAACTGCCTATGTACATAAACTTCAAGACAGAGACAGGAAATTTATATTAAAATATTAAGTTGCCGTTTAAATATATTTTAATACTAAAAAAACAGAACAAACCTATTTAATGATGTACTGTATACTTCTGTATTATATACTGTGTAAAGCACCAGGAAATTCAGAGGCAGAGTTCTAATGAATGGTAAGATGTGTAGTCTGTGTACAATGAAGAGAGTTTTGTTGGGTTCCGATAAATGATAATTGCTTGATTATTTTGCTGCTACTCTTTTAAAACGTAAAAGTTTATATAGATTAAATTCGCCCCACTGCCCCGCCCCTCCCCTTCATCAAGACTTTCTTTCTATGCAAGTACCTAGTCACCATGAGAGATGTTTCACCAGCTCCAACAAATTACTATGGTTACAGAAGCAACATGCCTTTCCCACACGCCTGTGCATAGGAATGCTTGGATTCTACAATAATGTTATTAAAAATTCACTTAACGGTAATCCTGATTTTTAACATATTCTGATCACGCTAGCTTCAGGTTTTATTTTAATGACAGCGTCTTTGCCACATCATAAAACTGTTTTCCCCTCTTTTCTCTCCCAACGGATGATGTCACGAGCAATCAAGCCAAGTGTGGCTGTAATAAAAATATGACCTAACCAGTGGACCAGACTATTAAGAACGACATAAAATTAACATCAGCCGTTGTGACGAGGATTACAGAATGCAATTTCAAATAGGTGAGCCGCTACCAATTTAGGTTGATTATAACAAGCCTTCTGAATGTTGAATACTGGGCACGGACTTAGTGAGTAACTGATCCCCACAGACCAGAAAGGTGCTGGTTTTAACCCTGGTCTGTGTAGTGTTATTTTGCTGCTAGCCAGGGCCACGTGGGAGTGGTAGAATTCATCTCAACACCGTTGAATCATTAAGTTTTTCTTTGCCCCTTCTCACTCAGAGTGTTGATGCCCTGCTGAGGTATGGTTCTGTGGGTGCTCTTCAACACCTTCTCCATCCTTCCATGTGTGAACAATGACAGTCAAGTGTCAGCAAACTATTAGACATGGTGATCACAGCTAGGCCCTGACCCTCTCCTCATCCAACAGTCACACATGCAGAGCTCGCTGAAAAGCGATCCAAATCAGAACCCTTGAGGATTGTCTGACTGAACTGGCTTTTCCCTAGAAAAAAGGCTGAGTAATGATCAAGCCCTTTAAATTCATGTAGAGGCTCTGTAAAGTAGACACAGCAAAGATACTGCTATGTGTAGGGGGAGTCCAAAGCTAGGGGTTATAAATGTGAAATGGTCGCTAAATAATTCAATTTGTAAATTAGGAAACATTTCATTATCCAGAGAGGCGTGAGACTGGAACCTATTACCACATGGTTGAGGTGAATAGAATTGGTGTATTTAAGGGAAAGCTAGATTAATACATGAGGGAGAATTGAGTATGTTGACAGGGTGAAATGAAGGAAGATGGGAGGAGGCTCAAATGAAACATAAACTCTGGTAAGGTCCAGTTAGGACAAAGGGCCTGTTTCTGTGATGTAAATTCTATATAATTCCCTCATTAACCCTAGGGAGCCAGGACGAATTATGACAGCCTCATGTTGATCTCAGCTAATTTACCATGGACAGTGAATCAACACTATGGTCCCACTAGCTCATGAAGCCAGTGCCTTGATCAGCGATCAGGGCAGCTTTAACTTTCCTCCATAAACGCCATGCATCATCCATTTCACACACCCTCTGAACTAAGAGTCCTAGAGTTTGGACAGAGTGTGTTCTGGGCATCTCTGTGTTCATCAGCAGGAGATGTACAATACCAGCGTTTCTAATTCAGTTTTCATTGACCATAACAATTTTGTTCTACATTTGATCTTCTTTCCATTCAGTTAGGCTGTTTATTAATGATGCTCTCCTCAGATTGAGAATGAATTGACACTTGTGCAGGTTCTGTCTTCTAGAAATTAGCCACCCTTTTTTAGTCTCATTAAAACAAGTTGCAGTATGTCTCTGAGACACTGCAAATTTGCATCCATGACCCATGTTACCATGTGCATACTTAACTTAAGGCTATTCAACCCAAACAGCCTCTCGGGTTCTGTTACATCCATATACATAAAGGGGCCCTGATCTACAGGAATTCTGCTTCCACCCCCATTTGCTTTTAACGTTTGACCTTCCATTTGCTTATCGAATCTATCAGTCGCTGTTTAACGCGGTAACGACTTGTCTAATTTTGTAGCCCTGCTTCTAAACTAGTGCCAGTGCCACATTGAAACCTATTGCTATGATGTGCAGGATAGTCTTCCCTCCAGACCGAGCCAACCTGAATTATCCATCCTGTCCGAAAATAGTTAGAAAAAAACAATTCTCAAGTGAAACAAACAATGATTTGAAATGTAGGACTTTTGGAAATCAACAAGCAATCCTCCAAACCGTGATTGATTTCGTAACAAAAAACAAAATTGAAATCCTATTTGAACAATATTGATCCAACAATAATGATAATGTTATTTGATCTATCTGTAGCCCACTGTTTAAACATACATTTGGATCTATCTGTAGCCCACTGTTTAAACATGCGTTAAATCTAATTAAGAGGAAGCCTAACATTCAATGGGTTATTAGGATCCTGAAGTTTAGTTTGGAACATTGTTTTTTTTTCCCCATGCTGAAATCATTCATATTGCATGAATGCAATTTAAATGTCACTTGAATGTCATGCAGTCTATTGTGTTCTCATGGAAATGTGCAGCTAATATAAGCACCAAGTACTCTGTTTTCTAACCAGACTGAATATAATGGAGCCTCATAGCCAGTAAAAATGAATGAATGAAAGTATTTTAATAGTACTTTTTGTTGTTGCCAGTGATGTTATATTTATATTTTTGTACAATATTGAAAAAGAAAATCGGTGTTTGTCATAGATGCATTTACCCGCAAGGCTCTGGATCATAATACTGAGTCACATGGTTTGAAATCCATAGGATGTCACAATAAACTACATCAACGTACTTGATTTTGCAATTTGTATAATACCATCATCCACTCAATCTGGCTGAATCCCACTCTGCTTAAGTAAGGAGGGGGTTAAGATTTTTAGTTGTATGAAAAACCACAGCCTGTTCAGTGACTGCAAATTTTAAATTAAATTGTCATAGGGTTATAGAGCACCAAACCAGGTCCTTCAGCCCGCCACGTCTATGCTGACTATCGAATACCAATCTATACTATTCCCATTTACCAATCCATAGCCTACTTACCAAGCCTCGTCATTCCCGTTATTTCAAAATATATCAATTTTCAACATTTTTGAGGATTACATTTTGCTAACTTGTTCTTTTATCAAACTCTATTGATGTTAATCTGTTTTGAGGGTAACAAGTGAAGCACCCTCTGCTGTGGGTGGCTGTGCAAAGACATGTCAAGAGCCACGAGCAGTTGAAGCACATCATATACAAACCCCACTTCATCCATCAGTTGCCCATCCTCTATTCCGTTTGTTCTTTAAAGTATCTCACCGGTTTCAATCACCAAAAAGAATTGAAATTATCTTCCCCAATAAGGCCAAGTAAGTCTTTTTTTACTTTGAATGTTTTCCTGAAATGGAACACTAAAATGCAGAAGTGCAGAATATAACTGGATGTGACAATGCAGCCTTGTTTCTTAATGATTTTAATTAATATTTTAAAAAGTTAGCACAGTGCACTTAATGAATGCATTACCCGTGATCTCCCTCTGCTCCTGTGGTTTTCAAACTTTTCTTTATGCATGATGTGGTTAGCGTTGTTCCCTCACAGCGCCAGAGATTCGGGTTCCACTTCCGACTCGGGTCACTGTGCAAAGTCTACGGTTTTTCCCTGTATCTGTGTGGGTTTCCTCCAAGTGCTCCAGTTTTCTTTCACATTGCTGGTTAGGCACATTGGCCATGCTAAATTCTCCCTCAGTGAACCCAAACAGGTGCCGGAGTACAGCAACTGGGAGATTTTCACAGTAGCTGCATTGCTGTATTAAAGTAAGCCTATTTATTTATTTACACTAATAAATAAACTTCAAACTTTATCCAATGGACACCATCTATCGTAAATTCTGAAAGATGCTCTTGGCTACCCAAGGATAAGCACAAATGCAGAAAATGATTTCAATTTAGAGCAACGGAAACTGCATACTAGAAATCCAGGGTCATAGAAGTCTGATGATCTTGTAGTCCGAAGGATCTCTCACTAAGTTCCAAGGTTCTGGGATCCCATATTGAAAATTCTATGTTTCTAGCCATCTTGTACCATCTCCATTGAGGGCCACGTAGGGTTTAATGAATACAGAGCCTGAAATACGAAGCGATCATCATTTACATTTGCACTAACACTTCTACTTATAATGCTACTCCCAAGGAGATTTTTGAGTAACAATTTTGTCACATTAAAATATAGAAGTACTGAGTATTAAATTACTGAAGAACTTATGATAAATTGAAATTTCTTTGCTCTACCATTTAAACTAAAGAAGATGCAGCACAGAAAGAAAACATTGCATCATCTGTTACTAGCTCACAAATGTAACATCATTCCAACTGGCCAAGTGCACAGTTAGTGATCCAGAGTTTTAAGGGTTCAGCTCTGTGATTTGTCTAATCACTGCCAGTTCAACAAATGCAGGGAACTTTACTTTTGTTTATTCTAGACTTTTTTTGTAAATGTATTTGAAGCAAAAAGGGGCTGCTTCAATTTTTTTTAAAAAGTGTACAAATGCTGTATCTAACATGTGAGGGAAGGGGGAGAGGAGGAAAAGAGATAAATATGTTTTTTATTGTAGAACCCAGTAGAGAATATGTCTTATCTCTTTTTGCAAAGTAAGAATCTTGTAAATTGTAGTTACTGTAGCAGGAAAAGAAAATATACCCTCCACATGGAGAAACCTAATCTGTTCATGTGGGCTTTTTTTTGGTTGCTGGGTATATATAATCACAGTTAAATATTGTATGCCATATAAGTTATTTATATAAAATTTTTATTTTTGTAGTTGTACAGAAGTAGCCCTCTGACTGAAGTATATTTTTAAAGAGTAAATATATATTATTATTATTATATATTGTTAATTGGGTTCATTACTAAGGTCTGGTGGCACACCTTCAAGTACACACATCTGCAGAATGAAGGATGTGTACTGAACTGTTACTGTCTGAGTTGTCAAGTTGTTTTGTTACGGCTCTTCACATCTTTCCCATTCTTGTTAATCGAGGTGATTATTTGGACATCCAGACGCTGTGACCAATAAGCCTGCTCCTTGTGACTGTTATACTGCCATGTTTAGTCTCCAGCACAATAGGAGATTAACTAACACAATAAAAATAAGCATGAACCATTTAATCTAATGGTTATCTTGTGTACTTTATTCTGTTGTGCATCAGCTAAATAACTCTCGAAATTTGAAGCATACCCAATACCATTCATGATTATTTTATCCACCCACCAACATTTTCCAATTAATTTTCTTCACATTTTATTCCTCCCCTCTCCCATTCTGCTCTCAACCCAAGAACAGAAATCGTGTTATGTCTGCAGGGCACTATTTTTGGACAGCCACTGAGTGAAGAGAAACCTGTGTAGTTACTCTTTCATTTTTATTCTCTTAGTTTTTGTGGGGAAAAAAACTTTCATGTTCACCCAGGTATGAACATGCAAAAGGGATCTCAGAAAATTCAGATGAAAATCCTTACCTTGAGGCCTTATTGATATCAAAGAACAAAGAACAAAACAGCATGGGAAACAGGCCCTTCGGCCCAACGAGCCCGCGCCGCCACCTCGATATCGACAGCATTACTTCCAGTTACAAATGTCATAGCGCGGTGGCACAGTGCTTAGCACTTCTGTCTCAGTGCCAAAGATCCAGGTTCGATTCCCAGCTTAGATGTGGAATTTGCACATTCTCTCCCTATAAACATGGATTCCCTCTGGGAGCTCCTGTTTCCTTCCACAGTCCAAAAGACATGCTAGCATTGGCCATGCTACATTCTCTCTCAGTGTACCTGAACAGATGCCGGACTGTGGCTACCAGGGGATTTTCACAATAACTTCATTGCCTACTTGTGACACAAATAAACAAACGTTAGAAAATCCATATCTCAGGCCTCTAGTTAGTGCAATTTATCATATGTATTTCATTCTGAATTGACTCTGTCAGCCAAATATATGACACAGTGTATGATATCAATTGGCTATGGGTTAAACCAAAGAGAAATTCAAGATCAGGATCGACCCAGACAGCAAATATAATAATTGGGCTGTAAACCCCTTTCTTCTGCAAGGAAATGTGGAAATTCCTATATGCATTCAATCGTCAAAGCTGGTAATTTTTTTTCCCTTCAAGACTCCATTTGTGAGGTTGGATCATGCCTCTGGGGAATACATCCACCATCTGGTTTTCAAACCCAACCAGATGTTGAGCAGTCAGTAAGTTTCTACATCAGTGATGCTCTGTCTGATGGATCTTTACAGAGAGCCCTGGGACAAGTAGCTTTATAGCTGTTAAGGTACATGGCAAGAGTGACATTCTCTGCCCTGTGTGTGTAACAGTGTATTTTTGAGGAGCAGATGGAAAACATTTATTGTGCCAGGTTTGTGACCATTTGCTTTGAAGCTATCTATTTGCCAAGTGTGATTGCTATCAATGAAGAATTAATATTCATTGTGCGTTCCACGTCCTTGGGATATTTCAACACTCTACATAGCCTGCCTACATTAATAGAATACATAATAATACTTACATTATACTTACATTATTCGCTGTTGTAATTTAGGAAAATTAGCAACAAATTTAAATGCAACTTAACACAAAAACAAAATACTGCTGCTAGAGATCTGAAATAAAAATACAAAAGTGCTGGAAAAATTCTGACAGCATCTGAAGGGACAAATAGAGTTAATGTTTCCAAGTCTAATATGACTTCTTCAGAACACCGTATGGTTCCACATGAAACTTTTGAGATAAATGATAAGGTAATCTGTTTTAGTGATGTTGGTTGATAGATGTTGGTTAAGAAACCAGAAAAACCCACCTAGCATTCTTTAAACGATATCACCGAATCCTTTATGTCCACCTGAGAGGGTCTCGGTTAATCTCTCATCTGAAAGTCAACATCTCTGATAATAAAGCACTCCGTCAGTGTTTCCTGCTATTCCTCCATTGGTCTTAGATGAAGCACTCATAACTGCTGCCAAAATCAATAAAGCAGGTCTGCCAATATATTTTAATACCAGACATTCTATTAAAAATAACTCATCAGAAGCCAGTAGGTTTTAAATAGATGGCACAGCAGGGCAGCATGGTAGCACAGCAGTTAGCATTGCTGCCTCACAGCGCCAGGGACCCAGGGGTTTGATTCCCAGCTTGGGTTACTCTATATGTGGAGCCTGCACTTTCTCCCTGTGGGTTTCCTCCAGGTGCTCCAGTTTCCTTCCACAGTCCAGAAAATGTGCTGTTTAGGTGCATTGGTAATGCTAAATGTTCCCTCTGTATACCTGAACAGGCACCAGAGTGTGGCAATTTTCACAGCAACTTCAGTCAAGTATTAATGTAGGCCTACTTGTAATACTAATAAAAAAAACTTTAAACAATTTTTGTGGAAAAGTCAGATGTAATTCTAACAATTGGTCAATCTGTTCTTTCTCTGGTGTACCTCTGCCATAAAATGGTCATTATTAAAGGTATATAATAGGCCACACATAATTGTATATTGGTAAATTTAACATAAGCTATTATATCCTGCAGTCCCACTAAATTTCAGAACCTTAAGCTTCAATATAATGGTTTATAGCTTCATTGGAAATGCTTGATTGGATTATTGGCTCGTAGCTCACTGCCAGGCTTCTATTATCCTTTGACCTTTTCACACATACCCTTTACATACCATCCAATTGTCCAGAACCGCTCCACAGCTGCGGTGGGTAATTACTTGGAAGCATTCTATTAGTTTTCGAAAGAGTACTACAGGGTTAGTTGTCATTCCTGGCATACCCACCACAGCTGACATTCAGCCTGCCTACATGGTGCTCTTACATATCAAATTCCCTTAAAAATATTAGCGAAATATATTGAAAGCAAATTAATCTGAATAAAATTCAGCTAGCCACACTAGTGCACTGCCCTTAATGACCTATAATGGTGTGGGGGAGGGAGGTGATGCTAACTTTGTGAATACAGACCTAAATTCATTTAGATTTTGTTCACTCACCAATGACTTGTATTTCCATTTACTGTCATGAAAGGTATTAGATGAGGTGCCACATCAAAGGTTATTACAGAAGATAAAAGCTCATGGGGAAGACGATTCTCCCAAAAATGTTCTAAGTGCTCAATTGGCAGGAAAACAGGTGTAAATCATGATTTTTTTTTCTCAGTGGGAGTCCAGTCTCAGATTTCCCACATTTTGCGCAATGCAGAGGCCACAATTGTGAATATCGTGGGGGCCTATTCAAGCCAGAGGCTGACAGTTCTGGAACTCTGTGCATGTGCAGTGGCCTCGAACTGTGGTTTGCTGGCCAGCTTCATCGCTGGCCAGCCAGGGGCTCTTGCAGTGTTGTCCCTCCTGATACCCACTCGGCTTGCTCATGGTCCCCACCCTCTCCATTCCCGAACCAGCCCCGATCCCCCTCCTGTCCCAGAGTACCTGGATCTCCAACCCACACCCCACTCCCAGCAGTGACAATATCCCCCCCCCTCCCCCACCAACCCCCCCGCAGCAGACCAGCAGGCATCCATCCTCCCCAGTCCACCCCGATTGCTGGCATTCCTCCAGCCCTGATCAATCCCAATGCAGAGTGGCAGCAGGACCCCCATCCTCACTGATCACCCCCTAAGCCCTACACCTATGCCCCAGCCCTGAGGCCCCACCTCCCTTGGCACTGCCCCATATCCAGTGGGCAGTACTGTGGTGCCCCCTGGGCGTGGGCACTTTGCTTCTTGGGCCATACCAGGGAGCAGAGGCTGGCACTGCCATACATGGGAGTATCGACCCTTTGCTGCTGATATCTTGGGGGCTCCAATTGCCCCTCCAGCGGGGTTTCCTGCTAGTCCCCGAAATTGGAAAGCTAGTCTGTACCTTGCGGGAGTGAAATTGCACTGATGAGGTGGGAGATGCTAATGGGCTTGGAAACTTCAGTCCTGGGCCCGCAATACATTAAAATAAGATTAAAAAATAGAAATACTTGCTGTTTGGGCCAGTTTCTAGCATGGTCCTGACCGCACCAGATATCTGACGCTCAGAGATGCACGCATATTGGGAATGCATGCGTGAACTCTGCGAATCGGCCCACACACATTCTCTCTGCCTGCAGCACTGAAACATTAGTATATTGGGATAGGAGAATCACCCCGATAGGGAGTAACATACTGGCATGGGAAGAAGATTAGCTAGCTAATAGGAAACAGAGAGTGGACAGAAGTGGATCATTTTTTGGTTGGCAAGATGTAATGAGTGATGTGCTACAGGAAACAAGCCTCAACATTTTATAATTTATATAAATGACTTGAATGAAGGAAAAGAAGGACCAAAGCTAAATGGGTAGAATGTTGTGAAGATAACATATGGGTGCTGCAAAATAATATAGATAGGTTAGGTGACAAATGAAGTAAAATGTGGCAAATTTTGAAATTGCTCATTTTTGCAGGAAGAATAAATATGAAAGGCACTGAAGGGAGTACAAAGGAGATTCACTAGGTTGATTCCGGAGTTGAGAGGGTTGTCTTATAAGGAGAGACTGAGTAGACTGGGCTGTACATATTGGAATTCAGAAGAATGAGGGGAGATCTTATAGAAATGTATAAGATTCTATATACTGGGCAGCATGGCAGCACAGTGGTTAGCACTGCTGCTTCACAACTCTAGGGACCTGGGTTCGATTCTCGACTCGGGTCACTGTCTGTGTGGAGTTTGTACATTTTCCTCGTGTTTGCGTGGGTTTCCTCTGGGTGTTCCAGTTTCCTTCCACTGTCCAAAAATGTACGGGTTAGGTTGATTGGCCATGCTAAAATTGCCTCTTAGTGTACCAGGATGCTTAGGTTAGAGGGAATAGTGGGTAGGGATATGGGGGTAGGGCTTGGATGGGATTGTGGTCGGCGCAGACTCAATGGGCCGAAGGGCCTTTTTCTGCACTGTAGGGTTCTATGGTTCTATTGTGAAGGAAATAGATGCGATAGAAACAGGGAAGTTCCCTCCATTGGCAGGTAAAATTAGGACTAGGAGTTATGGCCTCAAAATAAGAGGGAGTAGGTTTAGGACTGAGTTAAGAAGGAAGTTCTTCACCCAGAGGGTTGTGAGTCTATAGAATTCCCTGCCCAGTGTAGCAGTTAGACTATCTCATTGAATGTTTTTAAGGCAAGGACAGGTAAACTTTTGAACAGTAAAGAATTAAGGGTTAAGGTGAATGGGCAGATGAGTGGAGCTGAGTTCATGAAAAGATCAGCCATGATCTTATTGAATAGTGGAGCAACTCAAAGGGTCAAATAGCCTACTTCTGCTCCTAGTTCTTATGTTCTTATGAAGCATATTATCTAAATAATGAAAGGTTGCGGATTTCTGAGATGCAGATCTGGGTACATAGAAACATAGAAAATAGGAGCAAGAGTGAGTCGTTTAGCCCACTGAGGGTACTCTGCCATTCAATGTGATCATGGTAGATTCTTTATCTCGACATCATTCTCACACTTTCTTCCCCTGTGATGCCCTTAGTATTTCAAAATCTACCTATTTCTTTCTTAATTATATTTAGTGATTTGGCCTCCATAAACTTCTGTGATTGGGAATCCCACAGGTTCACCAACTGAGTAAAGATATTTCTCCTCATCTCAGTCCTAATCGTATCCCCTGTATCCTGAAACCATGACCCCCTAGTTTTAGACCTCCAACTAGGGAAAACATCATCCCTACATCCAATCTGTCCAAGCCTCTCAGAATTTTATACACTTCAATGAGAACTCCTGTTATTCTTCTTAATGCCAGTGAATACAGGCCTATTTGACCCAATCTCTCCCTGTATAACAATTCTGCCATCCCAAGAATTAGTCTGGTGAACCTTTGCTGCACTCCCTCTTTGACAAGTATATCCTTTCTTAGATAAGCAGATCAAAACTGCACACAATACTCCAGGTGTACTGAATCACAAAAGATTGGTATGCTTTTGTAAATGATTAGCAAAGCTAATGGAATTTTATTGTTTATTGGGAGGGGGATTGAGTACAAAAGTATGAAGGTTATGCTTCAGTTCTGCAGGGCATTGGCAAGACCACATTTGGAATAGCATGTATAGTATTGGTCTCTATTTAAGGAAGGGTGTAAAAGTTTAGAGAAGGTTTATTAGACTAATAGCTAGAATGGGCAGATTATCTTACGAAGAAAGACTGGGCAGGCTGGATTTGTATGCGCTGGAGTTTAGAAGAGTAAGTGGTGACATGATTGCAACAAACAAGATCCTGAGGAGTCTTGACAAGGTGGATGTGGAGATGCTGTTTACTCTTTGGGATAATCTAATGCAAGTAGGTCACTGTTTAAAAATAAGCGGTCAGCCATTTCAGACTGAGATAAGCAGAATTTTTTTTGTCTCAGAGGGTTATGAACCTTTGGAACTCTTCCTCAAAAGACAGTGGATGCAAAGTCCTTGAATATCTTTAAGGCAGAGATATAGCCCAATGTTTTTGCTCCAGGTACCTTTCAAGATCAATCAGTGTACATGTAGGTACAGAAGGCATGATAGCACAGTGGTTAGCACTGCTGCTTCATAGCTTCAGGGACTTGGTTCGATTCCTGGCCTGGGTTACTGTCTGTGTGGAGTTTGCACATTCTCCTTGTATCTGCGTGGATTTCCTCCGGGTGCTCCAGTTTTCTCCCACAGTCCAAAGATGTGCAGGTTAGGTTGATTGACCATGCTAAAATTGCCCCTTAGTGTCCTGGGATGCATTGGTTTGAGGAATTAGTGGGTAAATTGTGGTTGATACAGACTCGAAGGGTCAAATGGCCTCTTTGTGCACTGTAGGGTTTCTATGATTCTATGAGAAGGTGATTAACATTGCAACTATTTTATCAAACTAATAAGGAAGCATGAATCCTGTGATCCCATAGTACACTGGCTTGCAAATTACGGCAAGTCAGACAAGACATACAAAAGATAATGTGGCGCGATTCTCTGGCCTTCCAGACGCGTGTTTCTCGCAGACAGGAGATGGCCCAATGTTTGCTGGCGGCGGAATTCTTTGGTCTTGCCGCTGTCAACGGAAATTCCCATTGACGTCACCCCATGCTGGCTGGAAACCCACAGGTAGGAATGCACTGCCAGTGGGATAGGAGAATTCCGCTGGCATGAACAACTAGAGAATTCTGGTCAACATACTCCTCCTCCTTCAATGGAAATGTCAGTTTAACTAAACATTTTTTGAACTAAGCAAAAGAGTAAATTGCCTTAAAAAACACAGGTGTTCAATTTAACTATTTACAATTCCAAGATATGGTCAGACCTTTTGACTGGGATGGTGAAAGTTATGTCCAACAGCCTAACCTCTGTTTCGATTCTCCATTCTGTCACTATCCATAACACTCTACGCATAGAGTGACAATGCCTTACCAACATAATGTGGAGATGCCAGCGTTGGACTGGTGTGGGCACAGTAAGAAGTCTCATGGCGCCAGGTTAAATTCCAACAGGTTTATTTGGAATCACGAGCTTTCGGACCGCTGATCCTTCACTCACCTGATGAAGGAGCAGTGCTCTGAAAGCTCATGATTTCATATAAACCTATTGGACTTTAATCTGTTATTGTGAGACTTCTTATTTAACAACACATGAAGACTAACCACATGAGCTCTTTGCAAAATAAGGCCATTCACCATGACATAGAGGCTTGGAGTCCAAAGTTTGTGGCCCTCCAGCAACTATGTCCCTTGGAGGCATCCACCTGCCTTCCTCCATCCCTACAGAAGATAGCATACCACACAGAATAAATGATAGTCCCAAACTTCTCGGGATTTCAATGTTATGGGATTCATAAGTCAAGAAAATACCTGCAGCTGTGTAGGCTTCACCATAGAAAGGAGATCAAAACTGAACTTAGCTGCCATCCAGTTGTCCCATGATTATTAGGATGTTCCTTTAGTGGGATAATTGCGCTAACTTTGAACCTTTCTTCTCCTTTGAGATATTGCAGTTTTACATTGACTACATTGTATTGGTGAGAATCAAAAATTGGTGCACGATATTTCTGAGACTCAAGCTTCTGCCCTTCCTGTCACAAATAAATCTCTGCCCATTACCTTCATCACTCCCAATTTAACCACTCCCCTTCCTCTGTCACCATTGAACCTCATCCCAATTACTCTTGCACTAATTGACATCCACCTCTATTTGCTTCCTTTCCCTCCGCACCCATTCCATTCTCTGGGCCATCTCCTTCCCATCATTCTTGCCTGGAACTCACTCTCCCCCACCCAGTTATAGGACCATCAGGTCCAATAAGAAAGGTCCTTCCTTTCATCCTATGTTGCTACACCCTCACATTCTTTCGCTGCCCCACTCTTCACTGGACACTCTGTCTTCCCTCCCCAGACAGCTTCCTACTCATAGAAATCATAGAAAAATAGAAAGAGGCCATTCGGCCTATCAAGTCTGCATTGACCACAATCCCACCCAGACCCTACCCTGATATCCTTACATATTTACCCACTAAACCCTCTAACCTACACATCTCCAGACACTAAGGGCAATTTTTAACATGGCCAATCAACCTAACCCGCACATCTTTGGACTGTCAGAGGAAACTGGAGCACCTGGAAGAAACCCACGCAGACACAAGGAGAATGTGCAAACTCCACACAGACAGTGGCTCAAGCCAGGAGTCAAACCCAGGTCCCTGGAGCTGTGAAGTAACAGTGCTAACCACTGTGCTACCATACTGCAATCTGCACAGGAATAGCCTGTCTTCTTTCTCTGGATATCATCACACCTAGTCCTGCTCAGTCTCTTCCTTCTCTAGACAACCTCCCTGTCTTCCACTCTTTACTCACCTCCAGTGCCCAGTCATTTTACAGTTTGTGCTCCTGGCACCTGGTATGAGTGAAGATTTGTGAATGCCCACAAGAAGGCCATGCCACCTACTCAGCTCAAAGTCATGGAAGCAGTGAAGTTCGTCAGCTGCCACTTTTATACACAGTCATATATGTGAAATGCTTTAGTTTCTCATTAATGGGGAACTTAATTCTGGCAAGGTATCTTTTTAATGAGCATGGTTGACATGCTAATATATGCAAAATGACTTCCTGAAATTGTTCATTGGGAACCTTAACCCGCCTTTAAAGTGCTGAGAAATTAAATGCTAAAGTTCATCTTGTTGGCAGGAAACTCATTTTTGGCCTCACAGCAAATTAAGATCACAAACTTCCGGCTGCTGGTGGGAGTGGAAGATCCTGTCCATGGATACAAAACTGGCTAAGTGACAGGAAACGGAAGGTAACAGTGAATGATTGGTTTTCCGCAGGACAAAGATTTATAAAGTTTTCAAGTTTATTTATTAGGCACAAGTAATCTTACATTAACACTGCAATGATGTTACTGTGAAAATCTCCTAGTTGCCACATTCTGGTGCCTGTTCAGGTACACTGAGGAAGAATTTAGCATGGCCAATTTACTTATTCACCTTATAGTGGCAATCCCAGGAATCAGTGTTAGAACCTTTGCTTTTCTAATACATATTAATGAATTATAGGATCATAAAACCGCTGGAGTGCAGGAGGAGACCATTTGGCCCAATGGAGTCTGTACCAACCACAATATATCCAGGCCCAATTCCCATAACCCTACACATTTATCCTGCTAATTCCCCTGACACTAAGGTCAATTCAGCATGGCCAATCCATTTAACCTGCACATCTTTGGACTGTGAGAGGAAACCGGAGCATCTGGAGGAAATCCACATACACTCAAAGAAAATGTAGACTCCACGCAGACAATGACCGTGGCCTGAATTGAACCTGTGTCCCTGGCGCTGTGAGGCAGCAGTGCTAACCACTGTGCCACTGCATTGCACCAAGAATGACTTAGACTTGGTGTACAGGACACAATTTCAAAATATGATACGAAACTTGGAAATATTTGTGGACCGTGTTGATGAAAGTTCAGAACTTCAAAAGGACATGGACAGGTTAGCCAAATGGGCGGAGATGTGGCAGATAAATTTATTGTGAAGGAGCGAATGATTTTGGGAGGAAGAATGTAAAATGACAGTATGAAATATCAGGGAGAAACTACAGAGGATGAATGGCCAGAGGGAGTGGATGTATATATCCATAATTCATTGAATGTACCAGGACAGGTTAATAAAGCTTCCTGGGCTTTACCAACAGGAGATGGAATGCTCAAAAGTATGAAAGTTAGATTAAACCTGCATAAAACACTAACTCAAACTCAACTGGAATATTGCGTCCTGGGCACCACTCTTTAGGAGGGATGTGAAGGATGCAGTGTTATATAAGAAGCTATATGATGGTATTCTACTCATAGCATTCCTGGGTAAATAACAACCAACACAGCCTCATTGGCCACAATGCATTGACTACGTTTGTGCATGTTATTGCAGCTTACCTGACCGTGACCGCCCCAGATCCAAGTCAGCAGAAAACAATAACTGTATCTTATTCCATGTGAACACCTGCTAATGTCTTATCACAGTGACAGTACTAGTGAATTGCAGTCTTCTGCCTGCCTCTAGGGCATATGCTAGAATGAGCATTGATAGGGATAATGGTGAGGAGTGGCACAGTGGGCAGCTTCTATTGTGTGGAGCATCAGCTTCACAAGTAGCTTTCAAACAGGGAGATTGGGTACTGGGTAGGTCCATCACTAGCCTGTAGGCTTGTGTCAGTACATTAGGTTACCCGTTCTTTAAACTTGTCTTTTTTTTATTAATCTAGCCTTTCAGCTTTGGCAAATACTGTTAATAGGTTAAGATACCTTTTAAACCTTTTCAAAAGTTTCAGGGATTTTTGCCCTCCTATAATTTCATACAGAGTAGGACTCCCTGTCGAATCTTCCAGTCACACCAACAGCCACTTGACTGCAAAATTCTGCCACCAGCCAATGGTAGGTTGTCTCCGCCACCAAAAACCACAATACAGGAGGACACAAAACTCTACCCATCATACTTAATTATCTCCTTCTTTTCAGGGTGGAATTTTACAGCCCTTCCCGTCAACAGGGTCTTCCAGTCCTGCCAAAATTAATGGAGTTTTGAATGGCTCGCTGCATTTTCTGGCATTGCTTCCTCTACAATGGGGTCATAAAATTCCATCCTAAGTTTCACCGTATAAGTTTCTTGTCCAGATATATTCCCTACACCTGGAATCCCTACAGTGCAGAAGGGCACCATTCAGTCCATCTGTGACAGACCTATCCCATAACTTCACATATTTACCCCACTAATCTTCTTAATCTACACACATTTGGACACCAAGGGGCAATTTATCATGGCCAATCAACCTAACCTGCTCATCTTTGGACGATGGGAGGAAACCGGAGCACCTGCAGGAAACCCATGCAGACATGGGGAGAACATGCAAACTCCACGCAGCCAGAATCCAACCTGGGTTGCTGACACTGTGAGGCTGCAGTGCTAACCACATTGTGTCACCATGTCATCTGAATTTATCTTCACTGTAAATAATTATACAAAAAAGGCTGACCTAGGAAACCTGAGTGCCATTAGCACTTGGACTTTCTGGTGGGACCAACAGCAGTCCTCAAGCAATTGAGTTCCACCAGTAAGCCTGCTGTGGCTCTTCTCCAAATCTTTAAAAAAAAATCCCCTAGCTTACCAGTTTATATGTTAAGACAACGGGTGTGGGATTGTAAAGGTGAAAATTAGAGAGAGAAAGAAAGATGGGTGGATTGGTTATGCAGATTGTGCGACACCAGAACTGTATGGAGCAGAATTTGAGAATAGCAAAAGGCATTGAATGAGAAAATAGCAGTCTGATATTTGCTGCTGCACCAATGTTGCTTGCCAATCGATATGGCAGAGTTCAGTGGGGTGTTTGAAATGGGCTGTTCCAGGAACTAAGCCTCACCGATTGCAGTGAAAATGTCACTTTAGACACCAGGATGCAGTGCTGCGTGACAAGTTTCCTGCCGCCCCTGACCGTGTTGAGAAATACATGTCAGCCATTTATTTTCAGAATATGACATGCAGATTTATTTTCTCTGAAGTGGATAGGTTATCCCCTTCCCACACACGGAGAAGTGACTCTCCAACTTCCAAGACAAAGTGCTTGCTGTTTGTCACATAATTTGACCCAACAAACAGATCTTTGAGTGACGTGCTTTGACATTCTTTACAAGCAGATGGTTTAATCTAGGTGGTACAATCTTTTTTAAGGAGCCAGCTTGCAGCCTCAAACATTTGCTTCTTAACAACACTGAGGGAGAGACAACAAAAGGACAGACACTTGATCTCTGATCATTACTACTTGGGTGGTCGGGTTGAAGGGACTATTATTATGCTTGGAAGAATTGGGCCTGATTACAGACAATGAGCTGATTTTGCCTCTGGGTAATTATTTCTCTCTCTCTCTCATTTTGCTCCTCATTTCCTTCCTGCTTTGTTTCTACGCATATTGTGATGTGTGACAAAGGCTGGGTTTGAAACATTCACTTGCCTTACCATCCACAGTGGATTTCAGTAAATGGTGATTAGCATTAGGGAACAGCAGTAGAACAGTGAGAGGCCTACGTAGCTTTGCATAGAACATAAAAGATCACCTGGCCTGCCAGCAGCTGACAGCTTTCTTGTGTGCATTTAATTGAATTATAAATAGCTGCCCTAACAGACAAATTGGGATCCATGGGATATTTACTTTTAACACCAGAGGCATCAGCAAAATTAACCAATTTATTTACAAAAAAAACCTTTAAGCAGGAGACAGATTTGAAATGGTCCTCCATTTTTGGTGGAATTTTGAATGATACATAAGTTGGTTTGGTGGAAGAAGGTCAGCATGGTGGCACATTGGCTGGTACTGCTGCCTCACAGTTCCAGGGACCCAGGTTCGATTCCAGCTTGGGTCATTGTCTGTGTGGAATTTGCACATTCTCCCTGTGTCTGTGTGGGTTTCCTCCTCGTGCTCCGGTTTCTTTCCACAGTCCAAAATGTGCAGGTTAGTTTGATAGGCTATGCTGAATTGGATTAACAGGGTAAATATGTGGGATTATGGGAATCGGACCTGAGTGGGGTCATGGTCAAAGCAGACTCGCTGGGTCAGATGACCTTCTTCCGCACTGTAGAGATCCTATGATTCTCTTAAGGACTGCAAACATACCATACACTTCTAGGCCAATATCATTAGCAAAATTGTTTTCTTGCTCTCAAGAATTTCCTTATTTTGTGGCCTAAATCTTTTCAGTCCTGCCCACCATGGGGAATCATTGTGGGTAGGATGTAACAATGACAAACAAGCCAAATGTCTGTTGACCTCGGGTGGAAATTTCCAGTCCAGGTGGATGAGACTGGAAAACATTAACATTTTGAATTCTTCACTTCCACCTTCAAGTTCCAAAGTTCTAAAAAACATGGTCCATCTTTCAATATCTTGATCAATTGGGCCAGTGGGCTGGCGAATGGCAGAGTTTAATTTAGATAAATGCGGAGTGATGCATTTTGGTAGACTGAACCAGGGCAGCACTTGCTCAGTTAATGGTAGGGTGTTGGGAGAGTTACAGAACAAAGAGATTCAGGGGTACAAGCTCATAATTTCCTGAAAGTGGAATCACAGATGAATAGAGTGGTGAAGAAGGCATTCAGCATGCTTGGTTTCATTGGTCAGAATACTGAATACAGGAGTTGGGACGTCTTGTTAAAGTTGTACAAGACATTGGTAAGGCCACACTTGAAATATTGTGTATGGTTTTGGTCACCCTTTTATAGAAAGGATATTATTAAACTACAAAGAGCGCAGAAGGAATTTAGTAGTATGTTACCAGGATTTGATGGTTTGAGTTATAAGAAGAGGCTGGACAGACTGGGACTTTTCTCTCTACAGCGTAGAAGGCTGAGGGATGATCTTATAGAATCTATAAAATAATGAGAGTCACAGGTCAGCTAGATAGTCAATACCTTTTCCCAAAGATGGGGAGTCTAAAACTAGAGGGCCTAGGTTTAAGGTAAAAGGGGAGAGGTACAAAAGTGTCCAGAGGGCAATTTTTTTACACAGAGGGTGTTAAGTGTCTGGAACAGTTGCCAGAGGTAGTAGTAGAGGTAGGTACAATTTTATCTTTTAAAAAGCATTTAGACAGTTACATGGTGAGATGGATATAGAGGGATATGGGTCAAATACAGGCAATTGGGATTTTGGAAAAAGGAGGGCATGTACAGGTTGGGCCAAAGTGCCTGTTTCCAGTCTATAAATCTCTATGACTCTATAGAGATGGAATGGTTTTTGAGCCCTCTCATATATTCCTTGTATCCTGTATCCTGATTGAATCTTGTGGGAACAGCCATGTTGTTCCATTCCCAAATTCACAGTGACCCAGTAAACACTTTAATGGTTGATAGTAAGTGAATCGGAGTATTGAGTATAAAAGTTGGAGTGTTATGGTAAGGTTGTATAAGGCATTGGTGAGGCTGAATTTAGTGTATTGTGTACAGTTTTGATCACCTAGTTACAGGAAGGATGTAAATAAGGTTGAAAGAGTGCAGAAAAGGTTCACTGAGATGTCGCTGGGACTTGAGAAACTGAGTTACAGAGAGTGATTGAATTAGTTGGGACTTTATTCCCCGGATTGTAGAAGGATGAGAGGAAATTTGATAGAGGTGTATAAGACTTTTTCCAGACTGAAGGAGGAAACCAGAGCACCAAAAACAAACCCATGCAGACACAGGAGGAACATGCACATTCCACACAGACTGACTCAAGCCAAGAATTGAACCCAGCTCCCTGGCGCTATGAGGCGGCAGTGCTAACAACTGTGCCACTGGCATCCTTATGTTCTTAGCATCAGAAAAGGGGTAGAATAAGTGAATTATTTGGACTACAACATACTTAAATTATGACATTAAACAAAATAGTGGGAAGGAATGGACAAAAGGGTGAGCAGAGCTTCGTAATTAAAATTTAACACAGAATATGTTGGAAATATTCAGAAAGTGAGACAACAACTGTGGTGGGAGAAAGTTAGTGTTTTAACTTGATGACTAATCTAAATAAATGGTACCCTAGTTTTTAGATGTTTTATTGATTACAATTGTGTCTTAAATGTTTAAGTTGGTAATTTGAGACTATTATCAATCAATCAATCAGTTCCTGGCATTTTGAATGATGTTACTATAGCAATACATCTCCTCATAAATGTTGATTATGGTTCAGTGATAGCACTCTCACTTAAGGCAGAGGGCTATGAATTCTTGCCCCATGCCAGTGATTTGAACACATAATCCAGGTTGACATCTCAATGCATTACTGAGGGAGTTCTAAGTGTCTGAGGTGTTATCTTTCAGATGAGAAACTAACTACTGATTGCGGTGCCTTGACTGCCATGTACATCAGGTACTACATTTAAAAAGGTAATTCATTGACAATTTAGTTGTGGGGGACACCCTCAGTTCAGCATGGTGGTTAGCAATGCTGCCTCATAGCGCCAGGGACACAGCTTCAATTTTGGCCTTGGGTCGGTGTGAAGTCTGCATGTTCTCCTTATGTCTGCGTATGTTTTTTCCGAATGATCCAGTTTCCTCCCATAGTCCAAAGATGTGTCAGTAGAGTGATTGGCCATTCTAAATTGCCCCTTGGTATCAGGGGTATCAGCAAGGTAAATCCGCAGATTTACAGCAATAGGGCCTAGTGGGATTGCCATTGGTACTGTCTTGATGGGCCAAATGGCCTCCTTCTGTATTATGATTCTATGAAAGGTATTTATGACTGCAATTCTTTTGTCCTCTTTCCGTAGCAGCTGAGGTACCATAGCACTAGCCACCAAGCCATTGTGCTGTCCCATAAGCAGTGATGCTTGAATTTTGAAAGGACGGATGTATCTTAAGTTCTTCAGGAAATTGTAACAGTGGCCCTACGTCTGAACTGAAGCCTGAAAGAAGTTTGTGACAGGGACCCAAAGAGAGGGAAATACTGACTTCTCCTCACAAAACTGCCTTCCGACATTACTCCTGAAGCCATCACTACCTTTCTTCCTAAAACCTCTGCAACAGTGGCAAAGGAAGGCATTCCAGCTGGATAGGTTCCAGACCCTATCAGTCACCGCCTGTGCAGAGTCTGCACATTCTCCCTGAATCTATGTGGGTTTCCTCCCAATGCTGTGGTTTCCTCCCACGATCTGAAAGCCGCGTTGGTTAGGTGCATTGGCCATGCCAAATTCTCCCTCAATGTATTCCAACAGCCACCAGAGTGTGGCAACCAATGAGATTTTTACAGTAAGTTCATTGCAAAGTTAGAATCATAGAGACCCTACAGTGCAGAAGGAGGCCACTCGGCCCATCGAGTCTATACCAACAACAACCCCACCCAGGCCCTATCCACATCACCCCACATGTTTACCCTGCTAATCCCTCTAATCTACGCACCCTGGGACACTACAGGACAATTTAGCATGGGTAATCAGCCTAACCCGCACATCTTTGGAGTTGGATTTTATTTCACTATTGTATTGCAAGTAGCATTAAAATCAAAAGCAGAAAGTATTGGAAAGTAAAATTAATATAAGCCTATGTGTGATACTAATAAATATACTAAAAAATAAACTTAAATGATTAAGGCAATAACTAAATCATTTATTACAGGGAGAATTGACAGAAGTAAGTCAACCTAGAAGATGTGTTTCAAATTCCAGCAAATGCATATGTACCATATATTTGAACTGCAATAGGTTTAAATACCTTAGATTGTAAGATTTCTTTTGCACACACGGCCACAGCTATTCAAATATTTTACAGGAAAAGTATATATCCAGCTCAGACCAAACATGCCAGGCTATACCACCTTTGCATTCCAAAAATGTATGTATATTTTAGCAAGTTACTATTCTAGATTTTTAAGAATGTTTTCATTTAATTTTGCTTCTTCCAGCCATTAGTTTTGGTTCTCTGCTTGAGATCTCCTAAAGTGCCTGATTTTCTCTTGAATCCAACACCTTTAAAACATTTTGACCTTCAAGAACTGTCCATTCACAGAGGTGACATAGAAAGGTGAGCCCTTCCTCAACTCCTTCACCAATTTATCCCCTCTTGCTGCAGCAACTTCCATACAGATACAGGATTATTTTAGCCAATTTAGGTTGATTATTCTTGAATGAGAAGTAAAAATCTCAGAGAAGCTTGTCCACATGAGTACCATATGTCCATGCATAGAAACACAGCACTCACAAGTGTAGTGATTGATTTCTTCAAACTGTTATCAAAGTTCGGCTTTTTTTTCAATCTTTCACCCTCCATGTGGATGCATAGCATCACACCCTCTCATTTTCTATATGAGTTCTGTCATAATATTAAGATTGGAATCTCTCCACAAGGGAAGTCGTGAGCATCAAACTATGTCCTGTTGCTCCACGGAGCGGAACATTAGGAAGACCTGTGCTGTATGTCCAACCCACACAAACTGGATGGGATTTTCCAGCAGCACTTGTCCCAAAACCAGAAAATCCCACCTGAGGTCAACAGACCTTTCCATAGCGATTCCCATGGTTGTTGGGACATGAAGATTTCCCCCCCCTCCCATTGTAACTAAAAATTGCATATAAATGTTTGGGCACTTATAGAACCAATTAGTGGGCCAAAAGGAGAAAAAAAGAGACATTGGTTAGGGAATGCACCACTTTGCACACAGAAAGAAAACCCTTACATAACATTGGTATTTCTAACTTCTTTACCCCTTTCATGACAAATTATGACTGATTATTGTGTCATAACAATAAATTGTAGCCCCGAATTTAGAATGGACATATTGAATCTTTAAATAGGATGTTTAAATAGGTGTTTTTTTAAAAGGATCTGCAAGCAAAAACTGGCTGAGACTGTAAAGAAAACATTTGCTGGATATCTTGTATGGATTATACTCAGTCCCGAGAGGAACAACAGAATGTCACACTTTTTTTCAGACAGAGACGTTTCAAAGGAAGAGATGTAACGCAAAAGCTGAACTATAAACTTGCAGTGATAGCGAAACGGATTACCATCTCAGCAGAGACCATCTCCTGTGCGTCATATTCTTGACAAGAAAGCATATATTTTCCCTTTCCAGCTTTACACAACAAAGCGATTAAAAACCTGGTCTCTGCTAGTCTGTGTTCTGGTTCTACTGTGCCAGTGTGCGCTGTAACGATCACAGCTGAAGAACATTCACTAGGTACTTCCACATTGTCAGGTAAGGTCTCTCCCTCCCTCTTTCTGTGATTAGACCATGAGGTATAGGTGCAGAGTTAGACCATTCAGCCCATCGAGTCTGCCCCACCATTCAATCATGGCTGACGTCGTTCTCATCCTCTTTCTCTTGTCTTCTTCCTGTAACTCTTGATCGCCTGATTGATCAAGAACCTATCTATCTCTGTCTTACAGATACTCAATAATCTGGCCCTCACAGCCCTCTGTGGCAATGAGTTCCACAGATTCACCAGCCTCTGGCTGGATTGCTGGAAGCAAGTCAACACAGCCATAAGCTAAAAGGAAACAATTCCTTCAGATAATCAAGAATCTCCAAACCAACTACTTAATTGGCAAAATGTGTGCTACCAGAATCACCCAACTTAATGACCACAATAATTCACCATCTACTCCTCACAGACAAGCCAAAGGCTGATTCATAAATTATTTTAATCTTTTAAATTTTGGGCTCACTTCTCATTTCTAATCTGTGTGTATGTATGTTCGGTTTAATTATTTTACTCTTGCGTTTTATTCGCTAATAAGCTCAGTCTTTCTTTAAGTCAGGAATGTATGATTAAATTGACTCATTTTAAAACATACATTTGGACAAGGGAAAGGCATTGCTGAAGGATGGGATCCTTTTTAAATTAACCTTGTGGTGACCAACCAAGAGGATTGAATGAAGAAGGGGACCCAATTCATCCCTCTTCACCAAGGAAGATATGCGAGATAGAATCAGAATAAATTGAGGGGCCACATCCAGCAACTGATTGTAACATACTTTTCTGGTGACTTTAATCTAAATTAAGTATTGGCAAAGTAGCCTTCTGCTTCATTGATTTACTTTTGTAAATTGCCAACAAGATATAGTGCTTTTAATGTGTAGAGCTCAAACTGATAGTACCATCCAGAGTTGCGAAGGTGTACAAGTAACTTTTCCAAGTCCAAAATTATCCAGACCTGTTGCCTTCACATTTTTAAACAAGTTGATTTGAGATAGGTTAGCGTCTATTAAAAGACAAAAATCAGAACGTGTTGGGCAGGCATTATCTGGGGAGAAAGGGAAAAAAAGGTTGATACGGAGAGATTTAAGAACAAGAGATAAACAAAGGAGACAGAGATTTTATTTGGTGACCATCGATATTGTGAAGAGAGTTCTTGTGGCATAGTGGGCTAAAGACCTGAGTTCAAGTCCCACTTTTTTAAAATTCATTTTGGGAGATGGGCGTCATTGGC
The DNA here is from genome assembly GCA_024679065.1 of Sphyrna mokarran. Taxonomy (NCBI): domain Eukaryota; kingdom Metazoa; phylum Chordata; class Chondrichthyes; order Carcharhiniformes; family Carcharhinidae; genus Sphyrna; species Sphyrna mokarran. Next base: position 28,997,807 of record JAGIQG010000009.1, read on the forward strand.
TGGCGAGCATTTATTGACCATTCCTAGTTGCCCTTGTTCAGAGGGCAGTTAAGAGTCAAACACATTGCTGTGGCTCTGGAGCCACATGTAGGCCAGCAGATTTCCTTCCCTAGAGGACATTAGTGGACCAGATGGGTTTTTCCAACAATTATCAATGGTTTCATAGGTATCAGCAGATTCTTAATTCCAGATTCTTTTACTGAATTCAGATTCCATCATCTGCCATGGCAGGATTCAAATCCAGGGCCCCAGAACATAAACAAAGTTTCTGGATTAATAGTCTAGCAATAATACCACTAGGCCATTGCCTCCCCGCTTCAGGACAGAATTTTCTGTGCTTTCATAATGTGGCCAAACAGGTTGATTATTGGCCTGGAAATCCTTTCAACAAACATAATGGCAGTGCTTGCTAAGTATAATTATGGATCAATCCAATGGAAGTCCATGATTTTAGAGCATGGTATCAGAAGGAGGAATGGGCGGAGGAAGATTCTTGTTAACTCAATTTCCTCCTGTGACATTTGAGTGTTGCTGTTTGTTTAACGTGTGTAAGACAAGGTCTTAAGAGCATGGCTTCAGTGAGGGCACGTGTTTGACTTGTGCAATAAGTGTGAGTCTTCAGACTGCTGAAAAATGTCTCTATCTGGATAAACATAGAAAAGACATTGCAAAGTGAAACTCCTTCCCATTCAGTTTAAGGCAGCATTCACTCTAAGAAAGCTGAAAGATCTATAATTCATAGATCACACAGGAGCTGGTTGTCATTGATAGAGCAAAAGTAAAATTTAAGAGGGACATATACTATTGATAACCATCTGAAATTCCAGGCAAAAGAACATCAGCGCCTCCATCACCATAAAAGCTTGTCCTGCTCTCAGACTCTGACCTTTCCGTTGCATCAGGCATAAAACATACTCAATTTACAGCACACGTGTACAACAGCTGACATTGAGACATACACAAACTGTACAGAGCCAGACATGACTGAATGATTCCCCTTTATTCAAAATGTACCATAACTCTTTAGAGAAATGGATTGGGATAATGTGGGGTTTCGCAAACAAGAAATTATTTATTGAAAGCACTAAATGCAAAGTTCTTTGGGCATTACAGTGGAGCATTTGAAATGTTGCCAACAGGGCAGTCAAATGTGTAAAAGAAAAAATAATTACTACAGCAATTTTCCTGCCAACCCTGCTTGCCCACTTCAAGATAAGAACAAATCCTCAGTTTTACCCGCAATTACAGGTGCAGACTGATGAATGTCAATATGCTAAGTTTTGCTGATTTCCTTAGTCTTGCAAGAGTGTAGGCACAAGAGCTAGGCTCTTCAGTTGTTCCAAAGACAGACTGCTTTAATGTACTACGCGTTTAGTGCCTTTCCTGTTTATTTTAACTGTATGCACTTCTCCATTTTCTAGACTAAACTGTACAACTGAGAAAGACATAAATATTCTGCTAAAATCAAGCTTAACTAGGTCTGAAGTGAATTCTCACTACAAACAAAATTAAGTTTAAAGAAAACTTAGAAAACAAACAATTCAAGATAAGCTTCCAATTTAAGTGGATTCAGTGTTCAGGATTTCATACAGCTATTAGCGATATTAAAAAAAGCATTGTTAGCCTGTTTAAAGTGTCACAGCGTAAAGTTTTATGTCTATGATTCCCTCATATCAGTGAGTTTCCAATCTCAGCTACATTACTGTGAACAAGTGCCAAATGGAGGGCAAGCACTTTATCAATGTCTTTGCTTTTCATGTTGGTCTAGGAACTGGTCACCAGCCCTTCATCCTTTTTTGATTTGACTTGACTTGATTTATTATTGTCACATCTATTGGTATACAGTGAAAAATATTGTTTCTTGTGCACGCTACAGACAAAGCATACCATTCATAGAGTACAGGAGAGAAGGAAAGGAAAGGAGAGGGTGCAGAATATATTGTTGCTGTCACAGCTAGAGTATAGAACAAGAAGCTTCACAACACCAGGTTAAAGTCAACAGATTTATTTGAAATCATGAGCTTTCAGAACACTGCTCCTTCCTTAGGTGAGACACTGGACTGGGGTGTGCTCATCCCAGTCCAACGCCAGCATCTCCACATAAGCATGTAGAGCAGTATGAGAGAATTTAAGAAAGTTATGGTTAAATTTTAAAAGCATAGGGCAAGAGTAAAAGATAGAGAGTGTACTGGGGACGTCTTGCAAAAGTCACCAAGCACCATCTTGGGTCATGGTTTTAACCAGGGATCAGAAGGTGTCAGTTGGCTAAATGGCTAGCATGTTGTTCAGAATGACACAGGTTTTGATCCCAGGTCTGGCTCAGAAAGAATTGAGGTCTGCCTAGCTCCCATTGTAGCAGATTCAAGGGCTGAGATCAGTGGTTCAGAGCCCTCAAATAATTAAGGAGAAGATAGCAGGAAGTTGGCCATATATGACAGTGTGTTATTTTTCGATCAAATGTTTTTGTAAACCAAATATGCAATAACTCACGTTGCATATTTTTATAAAGTATATATTGTCATGGCTATTTCTAAAATTTTAAAAACTAAACAAAGATCCTTAAAATGGTTGAAACTATCTGTGACCCCAGAACAGAAGAAGTCACTTCCCAGTTTCAGAAATCTCACACTTCATTATCATTGAGAAGCTATGAATGATGTTCTGGGGATTGCACAGCCCAGCTTCAAAGGGCCATTTGTATTTGATGATCCAGGCTGGTTCGTGGAGACAGAACATGTACCAAGACAATGGCCTCTCAGCCATTCCTCTGAAACCATATTAGCTGAGATGTTATCAGCCTGGAGCAGGAAGTCAATTTCCAGATAAATGTTCTTTATTGAAGACGTTGCGGTGAGATAACATCATGTGATGTGGGTCTCTGGTTTGAATGTGTACAAATAAACTAACCCTTTGAGCTCATGTTACCTTGGGTTTGCTGTTGGGTTATTACTAGAAGATTGAATTACTCAAAAAACAGAGTAGATGGGAAATACAGCATTGTTTATAAAGAGGGGGAAAAATCAAAACAGTTTTTTATTTATGGACGAGTTGTGAGAGGAGAAATTAGTTTAAATTCACCCTTCTTCTTCCTGCCTGTAACGCAAAAATAATCTGTGAAATCACAGGATAACCCTGAAATAATGGTGGTAACTGTGGTGAACTCTTTATAAAATTGTATGATATTCCTTCCTGGGGAAGATGTTTCCATTAGTAGAAGAGACTAAGATCTGAGGCACAGCCTTGGAATAAGAATCCCTTTAGAACTCAGATTTAATTTCTTCAGCCAGAGGATGGTGAATCTATGGAACTCATTGCCACAGAAAGCTGTAGAAGCCAGATCTTTGAGTGTATTTAAGACAGAGATAGATAGGTTCTTCATTAGTAAATGAATCAACTGTTATGGGAAAAAGAAAGGAGATCAAACCCCTTGCACCAATCTGGACCATCCAGTCAACTGAGCTAACCAGCCCTTCCAGTGAACCCAAGTTGCTTTTACATGCATGTTGTAGCTTAGAGCTATGGATAGTAATGGCGAAGGCTCCAATTTATTTCCATCATCTGACTGACCAGGAATCTTTCTTGCTCTTACCACCTATTGTTAACATTAATTGGAAGGATTTACAAATTGCTACTAAACCTGCTTGGCCCCATTCTGAATATACCTCCTTTGGTCATCAAATCCTCGAGTGGGACTTGAACATGAAGCTTCTGGCTCAGAGGCAAGGAGTCCACAATACCTCCTTATCCCTGATTGTGTATTAAAATGATTTGCTCAATTATGTATTATCATTTGGGTAGGTTTGGGGGTGGGGTGAGGCCTTTTTACCCACATCAGGTGAGCTCAGAATGAATGATGGGTTAAAATCTTGGAGAGTACTTATCTGCCCATGGTCAATTTAATCACATGTACAGTCTGGGATGCCAAGATTTCAACTATAGGCAGGCAGAAGCTCATGACTGTTATTCAAATTTGGGTCTGATGATGCACATGGGATTCTTACACAATCTAAATCTCAAAAATCTTAAATCTGATCATTATGAGCTATGTAGGTTAGTTCCAGAAGCCGCAGACTAAGACATTAGGAGCTGGAGCCATTCATTTCAGACTACCTAGATGTTATTGAGCTTCATGGGTATGAAGTAATGTGCCACTTTCTGCGCAGTTTATCTATGACATTGATTTGATTTGGTTATTTTCACATGTATTGGGATACAGTGAAAAGTATTGTTTCTTGCATTTGATACAGATAATTTGATTTGATTTATTATTGTCACATATATTGGGATACAATGAAAAGTATTGTTTCTTGCACACTATAGACAAAGCATGCCATTCATAGAATACAAGGGGAGAAGGAGAGTAGAGGGGCAAAATGTTGTGTTACAGTTGTAGCTAAGGTGTAAAGAAAGATCAGCTTAATATATGGTATGTCCATTCAAAGCAGGGAAGAAGATGTTCAAAGTCAATTGGTACATATCTCAGATTTTTGTATTTTTTTTCCTGACAGAAGACGGTGGAAGAAAGTAGATCTGGGATGTGTGAGGTCCTTGATTATGCTGACTGCTTTCCCAAGGCAGCAGGAAGCACAGACAGAGTCAATGGATGGGAGACTGGTTTCCATGATTTTGCTTCCTCATTTTTTCAGTCGTAAGTGAAAAACTCTGGCGTATGACTCTTTTGTTGCAGTGTATTGGGTGGAGGGTGACAGCAAATCCCTCAATGTATTGGAGGAACTGCAAGTGGACATTTACAAAACAGCAGTTGAAGGAGCTCATGTTCAGGAGAACTGACCACCCAACAGGTCAACAGGCCAATAGTGGTCTCTCTAATAATGTCTTGAAGTTAATCAGGTATTTCAATAGAGTAAGCTTCTCTTTATAAACTCATCTTGTAAAGAGATATGTAGGCAGTGTTTGTCTCAGTGAGTGGAACACTTTGGGTCTTGAAATGTATACAGGCTCCACCTTTGTATAAGCTCCATGTTTGAATGTCAAAAGGGTCTTCCTTTATCTGGTGCAATTGACTGATAGAGCACGGAAGAATCTGGGCTGGGTGGTATAAATATTTCAGTGAGGTAAGGAACTCTGATGTGGGCCCCAAGAAGATCTTTTTCTAAAACCACAATCTAGTTTAATAACTGTTTACACAAAGAGGGGTTAAAAAAAATGTAATTATTTTCTGTTGCGCATTTTTTTCTTCATCTGCATTGATTGAACCTAGTATGTGGCAAAACTCCTCGCTTCTGGGTGGTTATGTCAGTCTGCTGAGTGACCACAACGTATCTATCAGCTAATAACCCGCTACAAAGGCTGAGTTAATACCACCTTCCAGCAGCTGTTTGTTTTAAGAAGCTTTGACAGCTTTGACTGTGTGAAAATAGTGAAATATTTTGCAGGGACCAGAGCACTTGCCGAGCTAATTCGAAACTTGCAAAATTTCATTTTCCAATGGAGCTTGACACTGTTTAATTTTCTGTTAATGAATAATGTTGAGGAGAAATAAACACAAGTAACACACAGTCTTTTACCTTTTACATCTGACCACAAACGTGCACTCCAAAGTGTATTTTTATCTCTGGGTTCTACATTTAAATATCAGTTAGAAATTGGTCAGAGATGATCCGAAATCTGCATTGCTTCAGGGTATTCTTTTTTCACCTTTCAAACTTCATTGCCCAAGTTAGGATCAAATTCTCCATTTCCTAAAGGGCACTGGGTGGCACAATAGTTATAAGGATTGTCCTTTTATCAGTGGGATCCGGATTGAAATTCAACACAGCAAGAGGGAATGCAGGCCTCTTCTCTGACAGCTATTAAGTCACAAATTAAATGGGTTCAGGTAGTCATCAATCCAGATCCCAGTGGACACAAAGCAGCAGCATTAAGCAGCTCTCAAATTTGTCGCTAATTGGTACCAATTTGACAATCACATTCAAAGAAGCCATAAGTGTGGGAAATTAATGAGGCACCACCTTGTAGCCAAACAAAGGATTGTGAAGCATGTTTTCACAACATGCGATACACTAAGCTAAATCCCATTAAAATGCATCATCACGCCACTTGTGCATGATGTCCCTGTAACAAAATGAGACGAGACTCCCCAGCTCACTATGTAATTGTCAGAACTTTTCAGGAAGGCAATGTTCTCAGAACAAAGGGTCAGACTAACAGACCTAGAAATCTGATTCTGCTCTATCCGTTGCCAGGTGTAAAATAGGCAAAATGTCCAACATTAGACAGTGCGCACATACACTGGAACTCTACTGCTACCACATTGGATCACGCTACTGATTGTGTCACAGAAGCATTTAAAAGTCTCCTTCCTAGAATGAACATAGAACATAGAACAGTAAAGCACAGGAACATTTGATTTGATTTATTACTGTCACATGTATTAGCATACAGTGAAAAGTATTGTTTCTACAGACAAAGCATACCGTTCATAGAGAATGAAACATGAAAGTGCAGAATGTAGTGTCGCAGTCATAGCTAGGGTGTAGAGAAAGATCAAATTAATACAATATTGGTCCATTCAAAAGTCTGAAGGCAGCAAGGAAGAAGCTGTTCCTTAGGCTCACGATGTTGTGTTGAACAAGACACCAAATTAAACTACTGCCTGCCCTTGCTCCATATCCCCTTATTTCTTGCACATTCATATGTCTATCTAAAAACCCCTTAAACGTTCTTATTGTATCTGCTTGCACCATCACCCCTGGCAGCGTGTTCCAGACACCTACTCCTGCTTTATGAAATTGGGTCTACATCACTACCTGGCTCAAAATGAGATAAGCTCAGCTAAAACAAAACCTTCATGTTAACAGTTAGCAAGAACCCTGCAGGTGCAATTTTGAAAGGCCTCATCCCCTCCACATAAGCTGCTTGCTGTTTTCTACTCAAGCTGTTGGTTAATTTCTGGCTGTATTTTGTTTGGATGTTTTCTGTGTTCCACAAGAGAATTCAGACTCTGGAGACAGCTTTGTGCTGGTTCTGAACTGCTTTTGTCTGCAGTCAGGAAGTGTTTTATTGCTGTCATGGGTGGTCTAGTAAGGCTGCCTCTAGGGCTGGAGAATGCAGGAGCAGCAAAGACTAGAAGGAGGAGCAGGAGCTAAGTTTCCACGCCAAAAGGTTCCGTGAAGTCCTGTTTTGGCCAATTAATCCTTTTGACTCTTGATTTTAAGGAACGTCACGAGTGAGATTTTCAATTCGAATCCAAAATTGGCGGTGTGCTCACAGAGCCTGCCCAAAACCCTGATCGAGGGGTGTAAATACTTTTCAAGTTTGGGTCATAACTTAAATATTACCACCAAGCTGCAGACGACAACGGGGGGACACTTCACTGCTGCAGGGTGTACTGACACTTCCAATGAGGTGCAAGATTGGATCCCAGGGTGTTAGGACAAGTTGGCAAAAGATTAGAAGAATCTTGCGGCCCCCTCCGTTGACAGCATCTTGCCCAGAGTCTTTGCATAAACTTATGAACTTGTTCAACAAACCCAAAATAGGAAAACGGAGCAATAGAGTTGCAATAACTAACTTTAATAAAGTGCCCATTTTCCATCCGAGTATAGAGCAATACAAAGGAGAAGTTTAGTTTAAATGTGCTCAAAAAAGCTGACACACATGCACAGGATTATGAACCATCCGCTATCAGACACGCATTTATTGTAAATACATTCAAATTCAGGCTTTCTTTCTCAGTAACAATTTAAGTAATTTACAGTCAGGAATTATAGAATTCCATGACTATTAAAAGAACCTCCACAGGAGAAAAATTTCCATTCTACCAAAGAGCTCATATCACCATTAACTTGGACATCCAGCACAACATGGCAGCATGCTTTTTAACTCTGCCAGTGCCAAATGGAGTAGGCAAAACCATGAGAAACAGTGCCCTAGGCTGGCAGTAGAGAAGAGAAAAGCAGCAACTTAGTAGAATTTGATCTGGCTGCTCTGAAGCAGTTTTGGTGGATTTGTACAATGTTTATGAGCTCCAACCATTCTTCTTTCCTTTCAGCTAAAAAAAAGCCAGGAGACATAGTCCTGGATCCTGCAAACAAAGATATGATGCATTTAAAGGATAGGCTTGCAGACAACAAAGATACAAACAAACAAGAGCTTTATTGGAAAAGTCTTTGCTCTACAGGCTGTTCCGATAGACTGCCAGTTTTCCCACACAAATGGCCAATGACACTATCAGGACATCACGTGATCAGTCCCTTAAAGTGCCCCTGTCCCAACTAGGAACTATGTGAATACACAACACAAGACAAGCGGCAACAAAGCAGATTTGCTTTCTTCTTCTGCTTTTGCTTCTTTCTATCCCGTGTCAAGGTTCTGTCTCATGCAAATCCAGAATGAACATAAACCAATCACCCCAAATGAAACATTTTCACTGCTACAGAGTTACAGCTGTTTAAGGAAAGCTATTTTTGTACACTCTTCTGGGATAATCAGGCACTGAAACTGTACATGATAACATTTATTGTGTATTAAAGATGAACTTTCCCGTTTTTTTCAGGGTGCCAAACTCCGACTGAAAACTGATGTGTAGCTGTCCTGCTGCACGACCAAGATTTTAGTTCAGATTTTCACAGACTCTGAAAAAAAATGAGTGGGTGCAGTTCACACCTTCACATTGGTCGGTGAGGACCTGATGGAGCTGGCAAGGCTGGCTCCACTGAGATCTGGATGCCATCTTTAAAGGGCGCCTGATATCACCCCCAGCCATCCCCTCACAGACACAGAGGACTCCCTTACAAGCAGCAAGCATTCTCCACTCCCCAACAATGCCAGCAATGGGGTCTCCCTCCACACCACAATATCAATATCATCCCCCTCCCACACCCACCTCACAGGAATCAGGATGACCCTCCACTGTCTCACCCATTACATCTAATGCAGTAGACCCATTACTACTGCAGTCTCAGGGCACTCCCCCCCCCCACCTCACCCAATTCCCCTCCTCTGCTCCTCACCACTGCAGTCTCAAGGCACTCTTCCCTCTCTTCCTCATTCCAACTCCCCCACTTTCCTCACTACTGCAGATTCAGAGCACTTTCCATCCTCATAGGTGTCAGCCCTCCCCAACAACCGTCTTAAGGGCTACTCCCTGGCACAAGTTGGCACTGCTATGTTGGCAGGGTGAACCTATGGCAACCTGGTAGTGCCATCCTGTGCCAAGGGGACAGTGCTAGAGCACTGGATGGACATGTCCCTCTCTTACTGGGGCTATGCCTATCTTGGCAATCCTGGCAAGATACCTTTGACCATTTCTCATTTTCGCAAGGCTGCTGTGAACATCATGTCAGTGAGATGTCAGTGTTCTGTGAGGAGGGGTTAATGCAGATGGGAGGATCTTTAATGCACTAAAACATATTTAAGTGGAGTTTGCTCCCTTTCTGAGTGGCATCACTAGCAAGGGCAACTAGGGATAGGCAATAAATGCTGGCCAGCCAGCAATACCCATGTCTCACAAATGAATAAAAAAAGGAGGCAGGGACAAATGGAAAACATGACCTCACTGGCAAGAATCACATGTCCCAATTCTTGCAAGATTTTGAGTCTATACTACCATTACCATTTACAGTGAATACAGGTACCAAATCACTCCAGTTATCTTCATATACACATCCTGGTGTTGCTTCAAACATTATAAATTCCTACATCCACATTTATATGGAAATTTCTTGATGTTTCACTCTAATTATGCCAGTCCATCAGTGTTGCTGCTGCAGCATCTCAATTTTACATCTTAACCCCTTAGTTCAGGGTTTTCCAAATTGGGGTTAGGTGATTCCAGGGGTTCCAAAGTAGGTGGGGCTGATGCGTAAAGTTCAAAAAAATGTTATGGAGCTGCTTGTCCAATAGAGACTGGTTTCTGCCTGCATCAGTTGCTGATTGGTCACAATCAGTAGCCAATGCAGTGAGAAACCAGCCTCTGATTGAACAAGCTGGAAACAGCAGGAAAATAGATTCTCACAGAAAGGGGGGGGGGGGGGGGGGGATGGTGAGGGAGGGGTTGGTCTCACACCTCATGGCAGTGGGCAATGGGGTAGGAGGAAAAGGTTATGGGGCAGGAGGGGAAGAGGTCATGGGGCAGCAGGAGGGGAAATGGGCAATGAGATAAGAGGAGAAGTGGCCATAGATGATGCAGCCTTGGACAGTGAGGGAGAGAGAGATGAGAGTGTGCGTGCCTGTGAGAGTTGTTTGTGTATGTGTGTGTCTGTGTGTGTGAGAATGAAGTGATTGCATGAAGAAGTGAGGGGTTTGTGTGCGTGTGTGTGTGTTGTGTGTGTGTGCGACAGAGAGGTGAGTGTGTATGTGAGTGTATGTGTGTGTGTGAGAGAGAGGGAAATATATGAGAGTGTGTATGTGACTGTAAGTGTGAGAAGGAGAGTCTGTTTGTGTATGTGTGTGAGAATGTTTGATTTGAGAATCCAGCTTTCCATAATGAGCAAAAGAAGTAGTGTCATTCCTCCCACAAAAATTGACAAAAAGAAAGTAGGACATGCTTTGTTGAATAAGATAACTTTTCCGACTTTGTTTAAGATTCACTAATTAACTATAATTAATTATAAAACTAACACTAAAATAAGGATAGAATGTGTAATTTCAAACATGGGAGAGTGAACCGTAGCTGTACATCCCGGTTTAAGTTCCCCCTGCCTTCTAACTTGGCTTCAGCTGAAGACTATATTTAGTCTTATTTTCACATGTGCGATTGGAGATCACAGTAAGAAGTCTCACAACACCAGGTTAAAGTCCAACAAATTTATTTGATAGTAAACCCACAAGCTTTCGGAAATGCTGTTCCTTCGTCAGGTATGTGGAAATCGATGGGAGATTAGCTAGATTACTTAGACGCACAAATGTATTGTTGAAAGTTTTTTTTAAAGCGGAAAATTAAAAATAACTTATGTCTGGCTTAAAATTGGCACCATCAGTCATTTGAACTTGCCTGCCCTCTTGTGCATATCTTTCATCAGTGTCCCAATGAGAATAAAGTATATAGGGAGAAGGGAAGGAAAAAAAAATCCCAAAAAAGGATGCAGAGATAAACGGAGAAAGTGAGATGATCAATATGGATTGAAAATAGAAATCAGTCTGATTTTGCTAGCTGAGCCTGACCTCTGACCTGCATATTCTATACTCAGGCTGGTCAACTCCAAGTTGCTTAAAAAGCTCACACAAAACCGTGAAAAACTAGCGGCCACAGGGAGAAATCTATTTACCGTTCCTACTTACCTACTACTGTTCTAATTTTTTTAGTAATCTTTGTTTTGTTTTTCTCTGCTGACATATTTTGTGTCTCACACTTCTCTCAGCCACAAAAACAGGTCTCTTCCCAGACTATTGTCAATGTCACCCCTGAGTATGAGTTGTTCAAGGACGGCACTTGATGGCTGCTTTCCAAATTTTCTTCTCTCAGCCGCACAGTCAAGATCATGATATATTTATAAGTGAAATTATGAATGCTAACAAGTGCCATGCAATTTTCACTGTGATCCCCAGTGTCTCTGTGATTCTGCTGTCCTTGTGATATCTGTATTCTTTTGAACTGTGGTGCTTTAGCTGTTTTTTTTAAGTATTAACTAATATATATTAACTAAGATGTATTAACTACATCTAGAAACCAAGAATTCAACTATGTAACCATCTTCCTTTTTGATTCTACAAACCACTACCAGATCATCTCCCCCACTTGCGAGACCGTGATGAGAACTCTCCTCTTCAGGGTTGAGTTCTGATGGTAGCCCTATACATCCTAGCCCAACTCATCTTCCTGAACAAGGACTCATTATGTATGACCAGAGTCTTGGCAGAATCCCCACTTTACCCTGAAGGGGCCATTAAAACTCTAACAGTACTGTCACACAGCCATTGCAGCAATAGACCCAGTGAGAAACCCTGAAAGGGACTGGGGGATATCAAAGGTCAGAAACCAAGACCCACTGAAGGCCTTGGCAGATACCAGACCTAGAATCAGGTAATTCACTAGCGACAGAAAAGAGGGGACAGAAAAGAGACTACGAGAAAGCCCTCGCCCCTTCCATGGGATGGGGGTTAATACAACTTCCCATGGGTCCCGTCAACATCTTTCCCCTGGCAGCATCCAGAAGCTCAGCCAGAAAGGAGGAAAACCCACTAACTATGACTTAGTGGTGGAGGCATGCAATCTGGAGTTATTTAAGAAATACTTAGATGGGCACATGAACAGAATGGGAATGGAGGGGTACAGAAAATAGGGATCATGAGCCTTGGGAGTTCCCTGTGAAGTGTATAAATAGATGATGATATTGATGTACTTGTTTTTATCCTAGAGGTGCTTTGCTCCATCTTGTTGTCTAATGAGGGGCATACATGCGATGGGTCGTGAGAGGGCTGCTCTTGGATTTTTTTCGAGAGTATCCTAGTGCTTCATGTCATTAGTGTATGCTTGACCTGGACCATCTGATGGGCAACACGACAGCTCAGTGACTATCGCTGTGCTGTGCAGATACATGGATTTGGGCCTGTGTCTGTGGGAGTTTGCGCATTCTCCCCGTGCTTGCGTGGGTTTTCTCCGGGTGCTCCGGTTTCCTCCCACATCCCAAAGATGTGCTCTTAGGCTAACTGGCAAAAAAAATTCTCCCTAAATAGTCTCAAATTTGGTTTTTAATCCATAGATCTATAAACATTGACAGGGATCACGGGTAAAGGTGAGAACATCAGGGTGGCGGCGTGGGCTCGTTGGGCCGAAGGGCCTGTCTCCCGTGCTGTTTTGTTCTTTGTTCTTTGTATATTTGTGACAGATAGGGTAGGAAAGAGGAGATCCAGTGGGAGCAGGGGGAGGGTAATCCTTGCGGGGCTGAGAAAGCAGCTGTATGCTTCACTATCCAATCATCCTGCTGGTTCCTGCTGAATTCTCCACAGCAACAGAGAGGAAGGTCCCCACCTCCCTTCAACATGATCTCATACTGTGTGGCATTGTGGGCATCGCCCCCACTCAGGGCCACCCAATGTTTGAGGAATGACATGCAGCACATTTTCTGTCAAGGCTTTTCAGAAACCAGCAAGCAGTTTGGTGCAGCCCATGATTAAGACAATGTGCAATTACTGACAAATTCAATATGTATTTGTTAAGCAGAGATGCTGTCGAGAGGATGGTTGAAAAGAAACCTATATTTTTGTCTGGCATACTGATAGAATGATGCCTACTATTACCCAGATCAAGCATCCTCTGTGGTGCTACATTAATCATAACAGTAATCGTAACAAGTTAATTATTGCTCTTATTAACCAAAGCCAGACCAAACATGCTATTAGCTAGAAGTTTCCTTACTTATTAATTTTGCTTCAGCTTGATCTACATAATTTCTGATTATCCTCAAATTTATGTGGGTGAACTATGATTCAGTGCAGGCAGCAAAAGAAATAAGAGAATAGATTCTTATAAATCTATCTTGAATAAATCTTGAATAGATTCATAGACTCCTACAGTGGAGATGGACGCCATTTGGCCCATCGAGTCTGCACCGACCACAATCCCACCAAGCTCTATCTCCATAACCTAATGCATTTACCCTAGCTATTCTCCTTGATACTAAGGGGCAATTCAACATGGCCAATCCATGCATCTTTGGACTGTGAGAGGAATTGGAAACCAGCCCTACTGCTGCTTATTTTTATGCTTTTGTTTTTAGCTGCAACAATCCCCCATCCCTCCATCCCTTGTCCCCTTCCCTCCCATCCTCTCCACTTTCCTTTGTCCCCCCAGAGAACAGTTCCAAAGGGACATAGGGTTATTATTGACTATAGCTTAGCCTTCAATACTATTATTTCCACAAAACTCATCTCCAAACTCTGTGGCCTGAGCCTCAGCACCTCCCTCTGCAACTGGATCTTGAACTTCCTAACTCTCAGACCATAATCAGTAAGGATATGCAACAATACCTCCTCCATGATCATCTTCAATACTGGTACCCACAAGGTTGTATTTTCAGTCCTCTACTATTCTCCTTATGTATCTATCAATGCATGGCCAAATTCCCCTCCAATTCAATTTTCAAGTTTGGTGACAATACCACCATTGTACGTCAAATCTCAAATAACGATGAGAGTACAGGAATGGGGTAGAGAATCTGGTGAATTGGTGCAGCAACAATAATCTCTCCCTTAATGTCAACAAAACGAAGGAGATTGTCATTGACTTCAGGAAATGTAAAGGAGAACATGCCCCTGCCTACATCAATGGGGAAGAAGTAGAAAGATTCAAGAGCTTCATGTTTTTAGGTGTCCAGATCACCAACAACCTGTCCTAGTCCCCTCATGCCAACACTATAGTTAGAAAGCCACCCTCTACTTTCTCAGAAGACTAAGAAAATTTGGCATGTCATTTATGACTCTCACCAACTTTTACAGTGCACCATAGAAAGCATTCTTTCTGGTTGTATCACAGCTTGGTATGGCTCTGCTCTGCCTAAGACGGCAAGGAACTACAAAAGATTGTGAATGTAGCCCAATTCATCACGCAAACCAGCCTCCCATCCATTTAGTCTGTCTACACTTCCTGCTACCTCAGCAAAGCAGTCAGCCACTTTACGACTTGAATAGCAGGTTAGGTGTAAGGATTCACATTCTAATCAGCAATCTGTACACTGTCTGTGCTGATATGTGTGCTATTGCAGACCAGAATACCTTATTCGCCTGACGAAGGCTACAAAGGCCGAAAGCTTGCAAGTTTACTATCAAATAAATTGGTTGGATTTAAAATTGGTGTTGTCAGACCTCTTATGCAGCAAAGCAGCCAGCATAATTAAGGACCCCATGCATTGCAGGCATTCTCTCTTCCACCTTTTTCTGTCTAAAAAAGATACAAAAGTCTGAAGTCACATGCCAAACAACTCAAGAGCAGCTTCTTCCCTGTTGCTGTCAGACTTCTGAATAGACTGACCTTTGCATTAAGTTAATCTTTTTTTACACCCTAGCTATGACTAGAACACTACATTCTGCGCTTTCTCATTTTCTTCTCTATGAATGGTATGTTTTGTCTGTACAGCTCGCACGAAGCAATACTTTTCATTGTACATGTGACAATGTGATTAATACATGTGATAATAATAAATCTAATCAACTCAACTCAGTTATCTTGCCGAAATAGCCATCTTTCTGATTGCTCTGGGCATCAACTCCCATAGAAAACCTACAATGCAGCAGGAGGACATTTGGCCCATCAAGTCTGCACTAACAACAATCCCACTCAGGCCCTATTCCTGTAACCCCACATATTTACCCTGCTAATCCCCCCGACACTAAGGGGCAATTTACCATGGCCAATCAACCTAACTGCACATCCATGGGCTGTAGGAGGAAACTGGAGCATTCGGAGGAAAATCCACACCAACATGGGGAGAATGTGCAAACTCCACAGGGACAGTCACCAAAGGGCAGAATTGAACCCAAGACCTTGGCTGTGCAAGCTAGCAGTGCTAAGTACTGTGCCATCCTAACCTCAGTAGGTTATTATACAGCAGAAGCAATTATAACCAAGTCTGTTCCTATCCCAACCAACTTCCAAACTCTCTTGGCAAGAAGGCTCTTGTAGAGCATAAGCTCCAGCCTAGACAAGTTGGGCCTGTTTCTTTGCTGCATTATCTATCATGTAACACGATAATATTTCAGATAGCAATAAAAGTGGTTATTCCGGGTAACGTTTCATCCTTCCTAAGCCTGGAAACTCTGATGACTGCAGTTTCCCCCTTCCGCCTCACCCCATTGACCCAAACTAATGTCAGCGTGACACAGTGGCACAGTGGTTAGCACTGATGCCTCATAGTGCAAGGGAGCCGGGTTCGAGTCTCAGCTTGGATCACGATGTGAAGTCTACATGGGCTTCCTCTGGGTGCTCCAATTTCCTCCCACAGTCTGAAAGATGCGCATTGGACATGCTAAATTCTTCCTCAAAGTAGTTGAAGAGGCACCGGAGTGTGGTGACTGGAGGACTTTCGCAATTACTTTATTGCAGTCTTAATGTAAGCCTCCTTACGACACTAGTAAATAAGCTTAAACTTATTTACAAGTGTCGTAAGTTAACTAAGCACAGACTACAGTGCTGTGTTTGCCTAATCTACACGGACGTTAAGGGCGCTCCCCTCTTCTGTTCTCCTGATAGACGAATATTGTGGCTCCACAACCAAAGAAAGGAAAAAAACCAAAACATATCTGGGATCAAAGTCATGTCATTCTTCCTGCCATGACAGATAATACTTCAAAATATCATAGAGCTGTGGTTATGAACAAGTCTCTCATTTCGCTGATGGATGCTTTCAGATTTATTGATGAAGCTTGTTTGCCACCTACTGTTCAAGTATTAACTTGAGCCATTCAACTCTGCAAGATCTGCTTTCCCACCCCAAATTATTACTCAAAAATGTCTTTATACTTCTCTAATGTGAAAAGTGTGAAATTGAGCTGTTTAAAGGAGGAGAAGGGATCCCACACAACGTTTTCACAAAAATAATAGCATCCCTTGTCTTTGTGTGTGAAGCTGCCATTTCCTAAATTATAAAAAGGCCGAACCGATGTAAACTGCTTTACAATGCAAACATGCATTCCTGTCACACTGAATTCCACAAGGAAGTATTCACTTATGGGAGATATAGAATCTACCCCTTAATAACTGCCACTGGAAGGTACGCTCAACCTGCTCTGCATACTGATTCCTCATAGCCTGACAAGAATGAACTATTCCTCTTGTAAGCAACTTTGCTTTAATCAATCCAATATGCAACAAAGATGACAAGAAGATGTTCACCTGCTAAGATTATTCAAGTAAACTGGGGAGATGGTAACCACAAACCTGAGTGAGATGTTTCATGACTGGATTCAGTGAGATGTCTTAATCTATTATCCTATATATTATCCTACATACAATTCCATGTTATAGTTTTCCCAATTTAAATGCATGTAGTTTACAAGTAGATTATCTCCATGGATCACAGTCAAAAAGCGGTCTTTCAGATAAAGATCGTTCTTGTTATGTATGAGCTTTTTCATGACAAATTGAATGTGTTCCGAACTGATATTTACTGCATTCTTTATGTTCTTTTTTTTCAATCTTTTACCTCACAGAATATTCATGAACATTACGCTCTAACCCAGTCTTTCACCACGTTGCTGAAACAAATTGTTACTTTTTTTCATTCAGTGAAGGTGGTAATGCCCATAGACCTACAACAATCAACTACAGAATCAGACCACCCACAGTGCGCTGTTGTAAAGGCAGGATTAGCCCTGCTAACTTTCTGTTTCCCTAAGTCATATGCCATCTAAAGTGCTCCTTCTAGTGGTCTGGCAGAAAGCCAGAGAGTCATTTTCAAATATTTTGCCAAATTGTCAATATTCAATAGTTGCTAAGTGCATGACTCAAATACAGCCTGCCTGATTTTCAGACAATCCCAGGGTGACTATTAGACTTCTGAAATTTCTAAACTTCTGCATTGTCTAAATTAAAAGGCAGCAGTCTGCCGTCTAACTGCCCCCTTGGGATCTCACCACTCAATAGCTGGGGCAACCCAGTTTGGGAGCATCACATTCACAATCTATTTTGACATCAGATTTTTTCATGGAGAGTTCATATTCACTAGGTCTTCTAAACAGAGCCTATCAATACAGTGCAAGAGTAATATTAATATGTGGACAATGGAGGTGATTTTAACCCTATTCAGCCGGCAGAAACCAACCTGGCAGCACAGTGGTTAGCACTGCTGCCTCACAGCGCCAGGGAGCCAGGTTCAATTTCTACCATGGGTCACTGTCTGTGTGGACTCTGCACTTTCTCCCATGGGTTTCGTCCGGATGCTCCAGTTTCCTCCCGTAGTCCAAAGATGTGCGGGTTAGGTTGATTGGCCACACTAAATTGCCTCTTAATGCCAGGGGGACTAGCAGCATGATAGGGCTGTGGGAATTGTGCCTGGTTGGGATTATGGTTAATATAGACTCAATGGGCCGAATGGCTTCTTTCTGTACTGTAGGGATTCTATGATTCATGAGCATTTAAAATCAGCTGAGAGACATATCCATCAAGATCCTGCACCTTTCTTGAAGTCCTCCCATCTGTTCATTCAGGAAGAATGCCTACCAGAAGCCAGTGGAGTCCTTTAAATACAATGGACTGATAATGCCATTGTAGAAATTTCATCTGGTGGCCAAAGTGGGGAAGATATAGTAAGAAGAGGAACGAATGTGCTTATAATTTCTCTGAGTGAGGCCACCAATGTATTGATACTAGTGTCACAATATGGGAAGTTCTATGCAATGGATTCAAGTCAAATAACCCTGACTAAATACTACCCATTCCACAAAGCACCCTTCATGCAGATAAAAAGATGAGCTTTCATCTGTCACGCTGTCAATATTCCACGACTCACAATTCTAACTAAAAAAGTAACCTTAAGGAAACGTAAATGTGTAAAATATGATTTACTCAAAGTATCACTCCTGTGGGTGGCATAGTGATTAGCACTGCTGCCTCATAGTGCCAGGGACCCGGGTTCGATTCCTGGCTTGGGTCACCATGTGTGTGTGAAGCCTGCACATTCCCTCTGTATCTGCGTGGGTTTCCTCCGGGTGCTCCAATTTCCTCCCACAATCCAAAGATGTGCGGGTTAGATGGGTTGGCAATGTTAAATTAGTACCCCTTAGTTTCAGTGGGATTAGCTAGGGTTAATGTATGGGGATAGGGCCTATGTGGGATTGTGGTCGGTGCAGACTCCATGGGTCAAATGGCTCCTTCTGCACTGTAGGGATTCTATATTCTATGTAACATGTATTGACATTATAATCAAGGTGAGGAAACTGTAGATGCTGTGTCAGCGCTGCTACTGCTTCTGATATGGGTGAGAAGCGGCCAATCCACAGACTCAGCAGAGGATTGGCCACACTCAACGTAACGGGGTTGGAAGAAACTGCTTGGCTTAGAGACTTAGCATTCAATAAATAAATATGGGTGACAGGCATATTACACTCCATGATATTCACTTAACTGCATGTCCATGAAACAAACAAATCAATGTACCAAAACTCCAAAAGTCCCTCTGGGAGGGGGTTCCACAGGGCACCTCTGTGACTGCTGGCTGATGGTGACGGCAAATATAAACAGATCCCAATTGTGCTTTGTGCAGGTTTTGTATAATTTAAACAAGACCGATTCAGTAGCAAGGGAGCCAGATTATATCATACAACTGTGGTTCTGTAATATAAAAGGGACATGAATGAGCTGGTCTGAACGATGGCGCGATGAGGTAACAAAAATAGATAGAAGATTAAGCAATCGTGATTTATGTTTTTACTGCATACTTTTTACAGGAACAGGGATACAGCGCACAGTGCCCTCATTTACAAAGAAAGGGGAAGCTAAACTTGCCTGTCCTTGAACGTTCAAATTATTTGAAATGATTACAGACTTGTATGAATGCACAAATGGGCAGACTGAGTCTCTTCAGGTTTAGTGCATGAAAGCAAATAGAAAGAGACTGAGCGGTGTTGAGACATTACTTAAATTGTTCGCCCCTGTGAAATAGTAGACCACCCGTAAGAAAACAATTCAAAGCCAAACAGTAAATGTAATGGGCCTCAAAGCATCTGCATCAACAACTCTGAAGCCAAACCAGATACCTGCTTGACTCCAGCAGTCTCAGTTTGGGTCACCCCCCACAGCAACACTGAAAAACAGATATTTGGGATGGGTTTCTGAGCTATTCTAAGGCGATATTTCAATCTGGAAAAAAAGAAAACGAGAAAGGGAAGATGAATACAGAGTACAATTACATGGTTTGGATCAATTATGAATATCAGCGTGATTTATGTTCAAAGGGAGTTGGTTGTACTCCACCTGTCAGGCCTGCTATGTGGCTTAACAGTTTAGATTTTAACGAGATAAAAAGCCATTCCTTTACAGATATTTTTCCACTT
Source organism: Sphyrna mokarran (assembly GCA_024679065.1). Lineage (NCBI taxonomy): Eukaryota > Metazoa > Chordata > Chondrichthyes > Carcharhiniformes > Carcharhinidae > Sphyrna > Sphyrna mokarran. The sequence goes on from JAGIQG010000009.1 coordinate 29,017,757, forward strand.
AATTCTGAGCTACTATTGATTCCAAATAGTCTTGAAAACTGGATGATAATATCTCAACACATACAGCAGCAGTTTATGAACCCCTGTCTTGTGATTGGTGTGTGCAACTAATATAGATATAGTCATACAATGCTCTGCCTCACCAAAGCACTACAAAAGAAGCAACAAGCATGTAACAGCATTACAGCATTATAACTGATGCATTTCAACACATGCCGTGCTGAAGCTTGCTCACAAAGAACACTGTTTTCTCTCTCTCTATTTCACATACATTCTTACACAATGTACCTCAAGCATCTGGGATGTGCCAGACAGCTAATAGCCCTCAGTAATTTAGAGAAAAATAATCTCCCAATTGATTAAGGATGCAAAAAGACTGAGAAAGTTTTATCACTGATGGGTTAATCTTTGCAAGGAAAGCAATAGAAGTGGAATAAACTATAACCAGAAATGTCCATCATAATGGGAGAAATTTCTCCAAAACATTTTTTTCATTAATAGTAAACTTTGAAACAGTAGTCAATACTTGATGATAAAAGGATAGATGAAAAGGGACAGCCCCTTTGCACAATGGTTAGCACTGCTGCCTCATAGTGTCAGGGACCCCGGTTCAATTGCTACTTTGGGTCACTGTCTGTGTGGAGTCTGCACGTTCTCCTCACACTTGCATGGGTTTCCTCTGGGTGCTCTGATTTCCTCCCACACTCCAAAAGTCATGCTGGTTAGGTGGATTGACCGTACTAGATTCTCCCTCAATGTACCCGAACAGACGCCAAAGTGTTGCGACTGGGGGATTTTCACAGTAACGTCATTGCAGTGTTAATGTAAGCCCACTTGTGTAACTAATAAATAAATTTAAACTTTACTGCACCTGTGTGAATTCATTCTCATTTCCCCCCTCCCCCCTCCAGAGCCCCGCACCTCCCACAATAGCCATCTTAACTTCTCTTGAGTGAGCTTTTCAACTTGTGCCAAATTGTGGGCATTCTTTGGCCTGTGGCATTGTGCCCGTTAGGAACTGGATCAAGACAGCCTTGGTCCGTTTCACAAAGAATCCTTACAGTCATCAGTAAGAGAAGAATTTCTTCCGCTGGTCTGGCTTGTTTTCAAACCCAGGTTCTAGAGGTAAAAGAACGTTGTGCTAACCCACGGGGCCACCCACTTCTTTTTAACCTCCATTTTGTTTAAACCAGCTTAGCCAGAGTGCTGCACTGACACAACAACATCTGTAACATAGAAGGAATGGAACCTATGGAATTGGTGACCACAATATGACTAAACTGAACATCATCTGGTAATCAGCAGCAGTAGGCACCAGGACAAAAAAAACCTTTTAATTGAAGGAGGAAAAAAAAACTCCAGAGAAATGAAAAACACACTAAATAAATCAACCAGGATTATGACTGCATGACAAGTCATTGAGGAAAATAGAAAACCTTCAGCACAATATTGTTGAGTTTGGCAAGATAAGTAAATAGCTAAGAAAAATAAATCTGAACCAAATCAACAGCCTCTGAAATGGATGAGAACAGCAACTGAAGCAGGAAGAGCAAACAAAGTGAAATATATTAAGTTATCCTGGGGCAAATTTTAAGAGGAAGGCAGTGTCAGAAATTAGTTAAAATTTGTTGAAATGAATATTCATAGAATCCCTACAGTGAAGAAGGGGGCCATTCGGCCCATTGAGTCTGCACTGACTCTCTGATAGAGCATCTTACCCAGGCCCGCTCCCCTGCGTGATCTCCAAACCCCACGTGTTTATCCCACTAATCTCTCCAACCTACACATCTTGGGGTGCTAAGGGGCAATTTACCATGGCCAAACCATCTAACCAGTTCATATTTGGACTGTGGAAGGAATGTAGAGCACCCAGAGGAAACTCACCCAGACTGAGGGAGAATGTGCAAGCTCCACACTGACAGTCGCCCAAGGCTGGAATCAAATCCAGGTCCCTGGTACTGTGAGGCAACAGTGCTAATCAGTGTGCCACCGTGATGCCCTTATTAGAAACAAATGAAGAGATCAAGAGACTTTTTTTAAAGTGTAACTTCACACACACACACACACACACACACACACACACACACTTCATTTTGGGGAATGGATTTCAGACTGATTATACTACTGCAACACAAACACTCCTTCCAGACATGGCCAACAAGTCCTAGCATTGGACTTAAACCCCGATTTTTTGGTCTAGAGGCAGGGGCACTACCACTGTGCCACAAGACCTCCTGTCTAAAGACATTAAACATAACATTAAAGTTCTCTTCCAGTGTAAAAGTACCAGGGAGGAAGTCTAAACACTAAAAACAGCTGTGAAACTGTGGAAGAATTTAAAGAATTGACATATTAAATCAATATTTTCTATGCACATTCATCAGAAAAGTTAACAGTAATTTGCTATTCCATTTTCATAATACTCCAGTAACCACAAAGGATGTTGAAGTGAGTGTAGAGGAAGTACCTAATAAGTTAAAAGTACTTGAGATTACCAAATCCCCTGTTACAGAAAATTATACATCGAATCATACAGGATAAGATTCCATAATCAAGAAAGAATCTTGTTATCATCATGATTCGATTTTTTGATTTGACTTGATTTATTATTGTCACATATACTAGTATACAATGAAAAGTATTGTCTTTTGCACAGTATACAGACAAAAGCATACTGTTCATAGAAAAGAAAAGGAGAGAATGCAGAATGTAATGTTATGGTCATAGCTAGGGCATAGAGAAAGATCAACTTAATACGAGATAGGTGCATTCAAAAGTCTGATGGCAGCAGGGAAGAAGCTGTTCTTGACTCAGTTAGCATGTGTCCTCAGACTTTTTATCTTTTTCTTGAGGCAAGAAGATGGAAGTGAGTATGTCCAGAGCACATGAGGTCCTTGATTATACTGGATCATGAAGGTGTAACTGAGCTCTGGTTTTAGGCAAAAATATCTACAACTTTTATTTAGCAAAGTTGACTAACCTGACCCAGGCAACGACAAGCCTAACAACAGATAAAATCTTGAAAAATATTGGATAGAAAAATATCAGATTGGCATTGGATTGATAATCCAGCAGGAAAAGTGTCCAAATTCCTTGAGGAAACTACAAATAAAGTAAATACTGGTAATCTCTATGATACATCAATGTTGAACTTTTAGAAATTTTTAGAACATTTCTATTGGAATACTTTCAATTCAACATTGCCCAAATTTCACTGTGAGCCAAGAGGAGTAGAAATGTTTCCTCCTCACCCATTAAGCTAATCAATAAATGCCTACTAATACCCAGGATCTGTGTGTTTCTTGCTAATCTTCACAATCGAATGCCCGCGCCCTCTACCCACCACATGGCCCCCCCCGATCACCATCCACCCCAATCATCAGGACCACTTGCCTCCTCATTCAATATCTGCTCTCTCCCAAACACCATCTGCTCTCCCTGAACATCTTTGGACTCCCCCACTGACTGGAGATTCTCTTGCTCATGATGGGGCCACTTCCTCCCTTACTTCCCTCTCCCTCTTAGACAGTGGTTCTAAATTCAAGATCACTTGCTTCTATTCTGGTTCGCCAGGTTCTGAGATAGCTGTTAAGTCCAACATGCAACTTGCAGACTCTGCCATATTTGGGCTGGTGGTACTTGAAGGGCCAGTAGCTGAGTTGTTTGGAGAATTATGTTGTCTCTCCGACACCTTAATCTTGCCTCTGCAGGTGCCTGATGAAGTTTCTTGACGTGTTTGGTGTGTTTCCCCATGAGTCTTCTCCATTTTATTTGGTTACAGGCCAGAGACTCCCGTGAGCCTACAGGCATGTTTGACCCTTTTTAGGGAAGCTTCTGATGGACATCAGGCTTTGATCAGACCCCATTTGGAATATTGTGAGCAATTTTGGGCCCCATACTTGAGGAATGATGTGCTGGCCTTGGAGGGGATCTGAATGAGGTGCACAAGAATGATCCCAGAATGAAGATTTTGGCATATGAGGAACAGCTGAGGAGTTTGGGTTTATACTTGATGGAATTTAAAAGGATAGGGGGGATTGAATTGAAGCTTACTGAATACTGAAAGGCCTAGATACAGTGGACATGGAGAGGATGTTTCTACCAATGAGAGAAACTAGAATTCAATGGCACATCTTAAGAGTGAAGGAACACTCCTTAAAAACTGAGGAATTTCTTCAGCCAGAGGGTGGTGAATCTGTGGAACTCATTGCTACAGAGGCCTGTGGAGGCCAGGTCATTGAGTGTCTTTAAGAAGAGATAGATAAATTCTTGATCAATAAGGGGATCAAGGTTTTAGGGAGAAGGCAGGAGAATGGGGATGAGAATCATATCAACTATGATTGAATAATGGAGCAGACTCAATGCACCCATTGGCCTAATGCTGCTCCTATATCTTATGGTTTTATAGACATCCCTTAAGCAGTTCTGTTGAGTCCGTGGTGGGAATCTCCTACAGTGACCAAGTTCTGAGGAGAGTAGTTGTTTCAGCAGTCCTACCCAGTACATGAGCTATGTATAAAAAAGTATTTTGGGGTCTCACTGTTGATCAATGGAGGAAGCATTGTGCTGGCTTTGAGTGATTACCACATCGATGCTGGGCATGTTGGCTGGAGAAAGGACAAACTTCCTTGCTACAGGAATTGGAGGATCTTGTAAAGGCACTGCTAGTGGTACTTCTCGAAGTGTCAGCGTAACTTGCTCCAAAGATGTGTGGGTTAGATTAATTAGCCATGTTAAATTACCCCTTAGTGTCAGTGGGATTAGTAGAATAAATATGTGAGTTTACAGGAATAGGGTGGGATTGTTGCTGGTGTAGTCTTGATGGGCCAAACGGCCTCCTTCTGTGCTGTAGGAATTCTATTATTCTAAGTCTATAAAGCATATACAAGTATCGGAATCATGTCTGGTACGACATGACCTTAGTCTTGGCTTTAAGATTAAGGGTAGACTATTTAGGATGGAAATGAGGAGACATTTGGTGAGCCTGTGGAATTAATTATTACAGGAAGCAGTTGATGCCAAAACATTGTATGTATTCAAGAGGTAACCAGATATGGCACTTGGGGCAAATGGATTCAAAGGTAATGGAGAAAAAGCAGGGTTACGCTGTTGAATTGGATGATCAGCCTTGATCGTAATAAATGGTGGAGCAGGCTCAAAGGGCCAAATGGCTCCCATCTTCTTTGTTTCTAAGATCTTTGTCCGAAATGAACTCAGATGAAGGCTGAGCTGGCATATAGATGATGATAAATTTAATCATCTATAGTTGCCTTCATCAAAAGGAGGCTCCCTAGACATAAAAAATGTATAAAAAAGTATTTTGGGGTCTCACTGTTGATCAATGGATGAAGCATTGTGCTGCGGGAACTGGTTGAAAGAGAACCTGAGTTTTTAATGAAAGATCCATTTTCTCATATGCTTTAGAGAAGGAATCAACAATGACCCAAAGCTCTGTTCCTGAGTGACGCACTCACAATACCAGAGCTCAGTGACTGAGGTAGGAGTGCCTTTGGTTTTGGACTAAAGGTGGTGTAGGTTTGGACAGTTTGCCATCTGTTCTGTAAATGATCTCCATGCATGTGGGTAGCTTGGAGGAGGTGAGGCACAGTGTTGCAGTGAGGAGGATAAAGCAGAGGGCTAGTGCACTGACAAGCCCGACAGCAGGCCTGCCTGAACTCCTTGACAGCTGCCTTGTGAAGCTGGAATCCTCGCTTGACAGGACTCCATCCTTTCAAGCTTCCTGCAGAAAACTGACAGAAAAACACTTAAAGGAGCCCCGCGGTTCAACACTGCAGGATGTTCATGAAAACCCAGTCTTCTATTTTCCTGACCTCGCAATAACCCTGCCACACAGAACTTGCCTCCGGTTAAAATCCAGGCCAAAGTGTCAGGTAACGTAAGTGCCATGAAAGCAGCAGATGCAGCCGACAGCCTGAAAAGATAGATGTCACTGCTGCTAATTTTCTAAATGGTTGTGAAGCTGGGAGCTGCGAATAAAGTAAGTTTAAAACATTCCTGCACTGTATCCTGCGCAGAAACCACATTGGCGGAGGGAGAGAAACTGAGTTCAGTGGCAGATGTTCGAATCAGGAGCATTGCTAGGTCCTGGAAGCCACTGGACTTCTTGAATGTTGTTGCGGTTTGACCTACTTGGTTGAGTAATAGAATCATAAAATCCCTATAGCGCAGAGGAGGCCATTCAGTTCATTGAGTCTGCACCTGACAGAGTATCTTATTTAGACCCTCAGTCCCGTCCACTTCCTGAACCCCATACATTTCCCACGGCTAATCCATCTAACCTACACATCTTTGGACATTAATGGGTAATTTAGCATGACCGCTCCACATCTGAGGAGAGTATACATCTTTGGACTGCAGGAGGAAACCTATGCAGACATAGGGAGAACATGCAAACTCCACGCAGATAGTCACCCTAGGCTGGAATTGAACCCAGGTGCAGTGAGACAGCAGTGCGAACCACTGGACCACCATGCCGCCCAAGACAAGATGAAGATAAAAAGCTTGGACATCCTTGTTCTGGAGACTCATGCCCTAATTGAAAGGTGTCTCAGACTGTGCCGGGTCAAACATTAAAAGATATTAATAGAATATAATGTAAATATTAGGGGTACAGTGGCTTGCTGATCATTTGCCAGTCTAGGAATCAGAGGCCTGGATTAATAATCCACTGACATAAATTCAAATCTCACCACATTTAAATTTAAAATAGAATTAAATTGAATCTGGAATGAAAAGCTATCATCTGAGTGAAGGTGATCGTGAAATGACTAAAATTATTATAAAAATCCATTTAATTCACTAATGCTCCTCATTGCAGGAAATCTGTTGTCCTTACCTGATCTGGCTTATATATGATTCCAATTCCACAGCAATGGCTCTGGTCTACCTTCTGTAATGGTCTAACAAACCTCTCAGTTGTAGTCTAGATGTTGGCTCATTGTCACTTTTCAAGGGCAGTTAAGTGATGGGTAATTAATGTTAGCCTTGCCAGCAGGGCTGTAGTGTGAATAATAAATTGAAGAATTAATTAGCGTATTTTTTTTATTCGTTTAAACATTTAAATCAAATTAGCAGCATAAGTTATGATCCTTCCAAGAAAGAGGTATCAGAAACTGGGATAGCTTTACTCACATCACAAGTTAGCATTAGAGAAACCTGTTGAGGTTTCCATAATCCTTTTCCCCATTGGAATTTTCTTTATGCCAAACACACAAAGTTAGTAAAATTGAAATATGAGAAATGCTGGTTTACTATGTTGGAAATGTCCCACAAACTGTTATTTTAGGACACGATTTCTAGAGAATAATGGGTGTGACATTATTGGCAGGACAGCCACTGAAGGTGAGTGTCCTAGGTATATGACGACCTCTCATTACTTCCTTTTTAACATTATTTTGCTTTGTTTTTGAGATGAGAGTCAAACAAGAAGGCCTGGGATTAAAACGGCCATCCTTATCCGATTGAGCATATGGGATGGTCTTCTGGGTAGAATAGTGAATACGGGCTGTGGCTGAATGACAAGAAGGAATGTCTATAAGAATGTTGGTCATAACAGATGAGGTAAGGTGCACCAGATACAGAATAAAGCTTCCTTTTTATTTTGTCTCACCAAACTGTGTTACGTCAGCATCGGAAGAAACATCACCCCAGTCTACTGGGTTACAGAGCAGCAATGTTGGTGGTTGCGAAGACAAAAAAACCCACAGAAAGGTAAAAAAAATAAACATTGAAAAGAAAATCTTGGTTAATGATGAAAACCTGCTTTCAAAGTGCAGAAACCTGCTCTGGCTACTTCAGATATGGAATCAAGACAAAAAAGAAGTGTGGAGATCTGTCCAAACAATGCATCTTAACCCCAAACCTCAGATGAACACTTCCTACTGAACTGGTGTCAAATTACATTTCCCACACTGCTGATGCTTGTTTCTTCCTCTTGTTACTTTTTCACCTGTGTAAACAAAGTATCAGCTTTTATGGCTCCTATCAGTGAGACCCAACAGAGAGAATAATAGCTTTTGAAGGGGCAAGCTTAATAGAGTCATTACACTGAGTATTTAAATGATGCCTTTAATTGTAGGAGTGAAAATCGAGCAGTTTGGGAGGACTGTCTCGCTCAGCAGATGAAACCGTGTTTACTTTAATTCACTGCCCCGTTAACTGAATGACAATGTGTGCTATTCAGTCACTTACTGAAGCTGGATTCATATCAGGAGAGTGGGGGAGTTGCTACTGCTGATGTCAGTCTGTGAAAGAAAACAAGCCAATGATGGGAGTGAGGGAACAGCTACTGAAAACCTTCAAACAAAATTTAGCACCAAGAAGTTTGGAAAATGTGTTAAGGCTGTACTGGCCTCGCCTCAGGGAGTGGATGTTAGAGAATGGGATTGAGCTGTGATCAGTCAGGGTTCCACCCCTTTCAATTGCAAGGCCAATGTGGCTCGGATAAGGGTGTTAGGGGAATGTTCTTCACCTGCCCTCTGGGCTTCTGGCAGTAAGTAGCAATGATGTCTGGATGGGCTAGGGCTGCACTCCCATGCTGGGAATTCACCAAGAGATGCCTCTTATTGACCCAACAACTGAGAGATTTCATAAGGGTCAGTTATTGTAGACAACACGGTAGCACAGTTGTTAGCACTGCTGCCTCACGGCGACAAGGACCTGCTTTCAATTCCAACCTTGGGTGACTGAGTGGAGTTTGCATGTTTTCCTCATGTTTGCATGGGTTTCCTCCAAATGCTCCGGTCTCCTCCCACAATATCTCAAAGGTGTGGGGGTTACGTCGTTGGCCTTGCTAACATGCCTCTTAGTGTCCCGAGATATGTAGCTGAGGGGGATAAACGGGATAAATAGGTGGAGTTATGGAGGATAGGGTCTGTCGGAGAGGCAGTGCAGACTCGATGGGCCGAACGACCTGTTTCTATACTATAGGGATTCTATGATTATGGGGTTGAAATTTGATATGCTGCACCTCTTCAGCCCAGGCAGCCTCTGACTGTCAATCCTAGGCACCCAGAAGCTCTATAATTATGCTATTGCTGTATGGGGTGGCCACTCACATGGGGCTAGCACTGCCACAGTCATCCATGTAGCCTCCATTCCACCCCATCAGACCGATCGCGCCCACCTCAGACTCCAGTCAGAGATGCAGAGCAGCAGGGGCCCTGCCTTCTCTGATCTGGTCTCTTGCAGATCGGCAAGGCCCCAGTCCCCCCTCTCCGATCTCATTGCCTGCAAAGAGGCAGCAATCTCCTCCCCCACCACTCCCTGTCCCCCGCAGGTTGATCGGGCCACCCGGTCTGCCCCCCCAGTAGGCCCCATCCCATAAGCCCAGTGGCAGTGCCAAGGTGCCCAGTGGGAATTACCAAGATGCCAGGCTGGCAGTGCCACGGTGCCAGGCTGGCACTGTCCAAAGGTCAGCCCCCTTGCCTTCAGCCTCCTCTGGGCGCCTCAATGGCTTCTGGTTCTACCAGCAAGGCCAACATGACCGTTCCCTGTCCATGGGGAGCAAGTGTTTTCCTCACCGGAGAGAATCTCTCCACACGAGACTATTAAAGCAATCAAGCCCAGACAATAGAGTACCCTGCTCACTAATGTCATGGAAATTAACATTCAAATATATTTCCATAATTTATTCAGCCTCTCATCCACTTCAGGTGAGAGGCTGACCACACTGAAATCCAGCTCTCGTAAGATTGCAAGAGCTGAGAAATTGAGCATGATCCTGATTCCTCGGCCCTCGTGTGATTTTACCGACTCATTCCACCCATTGATGGGCAGAGCGAGCCAGTAAAACCCTGGCCTTGTTGTCAGGCATGATGCTGCAGTACCTCATCTGACCTCTGCGGAGCTGCACCCGGAGAATTGCTGGACAATCTGATTGACTGACAACTCTCCAAGATGGAACTGCCTTCCAAGCGTGGCTGGAACTGGACGTACTGCCAATCGGGGCTGATTTGAGTGTGAAATGGCAGTGGGCCTGTCGAAGTCAGTGGGGATGTGTTCCCTATCAATTTTCCAGAAGGGAGAGTCTCACCATCCAAAACATTCAGGCCATTATTACACTGGGTGGAATTTTAAACGCTCCTGATGACAGAATGGGAAGTAGGTACCATTTCTACTCTCTTGTTTTTGCTGGCTCTCATGTGATTCCAACTGAATTTAAAGTGCCAGTGACATGTACTGGAATCACATGCAATCACGTGGTAGGAGAAGCAGATTAGTGCGATGTCAACTGACAATGCAAGTGCAGGCAGCCTAAAACAGAACAGGGTGACTTTCCATTACGGTCACAACTTTCCTGCCTAACACCACTACCATTAACAGAAGACTTATCGCGTGCACAAAGGTGGCAATGATGTGTTTCAAGTTTAAATTTGACTTGTAAATAATTCATATTACTTTACACTTTATTCAAGTTTGTTTCATTGTTACTTGTTCAGAGTGATTTTGATTTTTGATTTGATTTATTATTGTCACATGTATTAACATACATCGAAAAGTATTGTTTCATGTGCGCTATATAGACAAAGCATACCTTTCAGAGAGAAGGAAACGAGAGAATGCAGAGTAGTGTTACATCATAGCTAGGGTGTAGAGAAAGATCAATCTAATGCAAGGTAAGTTCGTTCAAAAGTTTGACAGTAGCAGGGAAGAAGCGGTTCTTGAGTCGGATGGTACATGACCTCAAACTTTTGTATCTTTTTCCCAATGGAAGAAGGTGGAAGAGAGAATGCCCAGGGCGTGTGGGGTTCTTAGTTATGCTGGCTGCTTTGCCAAGACAGTGGGAAGTGTAGTCAGAGTCAACGGATGGTTTGTGTGATGGATTGGGCTACATTCACGACCTTTTGTAATTCCTTGCAGTCTTGCTCAGACCAAGTAGTGATACAACCAGGAAGATCTGTAAAAGTTGGTAAGAAATGGAGATGACATGCTAAGCTTCCTTAGCCTTCTGAAAAGTAGAGGAGTTGGTAGGTTTTTTTAGCTATAGTGTTGGCACGGAGGGACCAGGACAGGTTGTTGGTGATGTGGGCACCTAAAATTCTGAAGCTCTCAACCCTTTCTGCTTCGTCCCCTTTGATGTAGACAGGGGCATATTCACCTTTACCTTTCCTGAAGCTGATGACAATCTCCTTTATTTTGTTGATATTGAGGGACAGTTATTATTGCCGCACCAGTTCACCGGATTCTCTATCTCATTCCTGTACTCTGTCTCATCATTGTTTGAGTGACTTGGTCAGAGAGCTAAGTGTACAGGCATGCCTCATGATTGGCACTCATTGATGGCTATAGGAAATGATGATGTGTCATTGCGTTCACTTTTTATTGAATGTTCAAGTTCATGTTCTTTACTCAAAGAGTGATTAGGGAGTGGAATGCCCTGCCTGCAGCTGTTGTAGATGCGCCAAGTTTGGTGGCGTTTAAGAGGTTAGTTGATAAGTATATGGATGAGAAGGGAATGGTTTAGTTAGGAGGGGCATTGCTTTTTATTTTGGTCGGCACAACATCGAAGGCCGAAGGGCCTGTTCTGTGCTGTATTGTTCTATGTTCTATGTTCTATGTGTTGTACTTGCCAGCCTGTGGGACATGGCTGAGTGTGCAGGCTCAACATTCCCTTCTATGCACATTAAGAACATTGTCCAACATCATTCTCAGTGGAGAGATTTGAAATATTGCGGGTGAATTCAAAGTCCTGTGAGGGCTCTGCCAACATATGAGATGGATCCATATGTGGACAGTACTGATTATGCTTTACAAGTCGCCCATCTTCTTACCTTAACTTATTGATTGCCTCTCATCAAAGCTAGGACTCTAAGTCTTTCTCTCTTCCATTCCACCATGTCCTTACCTCACTCCACACTGACTCACCCGTGCCTGTCTTGAACCTCCACGCAAGCTGTCATTCTCAGGTTCCCCTCCTTTGTGCTACAGAGTTCAACAAGGAAATCTGCTAACCTCAGACACAGAAGTCTTTTATAAAGTTTATTTATTAGTCACAAGAATGCTTATATTTGCACTACAATGAAATTATTGTGAAAATCCCCTGGTTGTCAAACTCTGGCATCTGCTCAGGCATGCTGAGGGAAAATTTAGCATGGTCAATTCACCTAAGCTGCACATCTTTGGACTGTGGGAGGAAATCAGAGCAGTTGGGGGAAACCCACACAGACATGTGGCCATTGGTGAGATCATCTGGTCCCACCAAAACCTACAGGTTTTTGAATGTCTCACTCACCCTTCCACCAAGGGAGAATGTGCAAACTCCACACAGACAGTGACCCAAGACAAGAATCGAACTCGGGTCTGCAGGGCTGTGAGGCAGCAATACTAACTACTGTGTCACTGTGATGCCCTGTCTACACAAAGCTGACTATTGCTCGCCACTTTTAACTGAGTGTAAGCTGGGAGCCCCGAGATTCCTGAGTACTGTCAACTTTATCTTGAAGGTAATTAAGAAAATGTTTTACGTTAACGAATGTTCATGGTGTGCAAATGTAAATGAAAAGCTACCAGAAGATGGCTTGAGGCCCAACACAAAATCACCATTAACTTGATCTCTGCATTTCAACCTTCTATCAAGAAATCCAAATTCTGGCTTCCATCTAATTTAGGTATAATGAATTTCACATTTCCCATTCCGGCAGGCTCCATAATATTCCCCCTAATTTCTTTTCAGTAAACAAACTTCTTAATTCAATGTTCTAGTAAATTCTATATCCACTTTGCTGACTGGTATATTATCATAAAGCTAAATTCTCAGCTGAATTTTCAATTCTGTTGGGTGTAGCTTGTTGAACTAAAAAGTAAACCTTGAAACATAGGATAGGATTTTCTGGCCTTTCCCATTGATGGGATTTTTTATTCCTGCCAAAGGTGGTCCCCTGCAGTGGTTGCTGGTGGGGGATCCATTCAAAAGCATGTAGGTGTTGGTGGGACCAGAAGATCCCACCAGTGGCCAATGACATACAGCATCGTCCATGGGAGAAGTCACCACAAAAGGGGGGAATGGGGCAGAACATCCCAGCCATAATTTGCAATTGTTAAGTTTTGATTTGAACAAAACACAAGCACATCTACCCCAATTCCAAGCTCTGCTTGAGCTATCAAAGACCAAAGAAAATTACCGCATAGGAACAGGCCCCTCAGCCCTCCAAGCCGGCACTGACCATGCTGCCCGACTGAACTAAAACCCCTTACCCTTCCAGGGACTATATCCCTCTATTCCTAACTAATGTATTTGTCAAGACGCTCCTTAAAACTCAATATCATACCTGCTTCCACCACCTCTCCCAGCAGCGAGTTCCAGTGACCACCTCCCTCTGCGTAAAAACGTTGCCTCGTACATCTCTTTTAAATCTTGCCTCTCACACCTTATACCTACGTCCCTTACTAATTGACTCTGCCACCTTGGGAAAAAGCTTCTGACTATCCACTCTGTCCATGCCTCTTATAATTTTGTAAATTTCTATCAGGTCACTCCTCAACTCACTAGACCTAATATTCCATTGAAGGTTCCAATGTCATGAGGATTGTTTGGCTTTTTGAACACTTGGGTCTCAATTTTCACACAGAGAGGCTCTCTATTGTAGTCAAAATGACATTGGAGGTCTATATCCAGAATCCAACCCCCATAACTTACTTCCAACATTTTCACAGCAAGAGGAAAAATGGAACAGATGTGATTTACACATCCATGATTCATGGAGGCAGCTGCATAGCTTCAAATATTACTGCCTTCAACCAGACCTGAATTTTTATTAGTTGAATGTTCAATCATTACTTGTGGATTTTAGACCCAGCAAAGCAATATCTGAAAATAGCAAAGTTCTTTGGAGAGGTAGATATTCTCTTGGCGAGGTGAGGTATCTTTTGGATAAGGTCCTGAGCTACCTTTAGGAGAGGTCAAATGTCCTTTGGGAGAGACAAGGTATGTTTTGGAAGAGGTCAAGTACACTTTGTGATGTTAAAAAGAGACATGAATGTATATAAATTCATTGGAACTGTCGAGTTCATTGCAACTGTCAAACTATCAAGACATTTAAATCTCCTCTGTTTAAACGTTTGAACAGAAGCGTCTCCAGTGTTAACAAAAATCATTGTTTAGCATTTCAGTCTATTGACTTAAGCTGAGGGCTATCATTGTGGATTCATGCTGCATGCCTGATTTCAAAACCTATCATTATCACAGTGGGGTGCCTATCAAATCACAGTTTGATTGGCAGCTCCAAATGATTAAAGTGTCTTTGAAGTGGAACTATAAATATAATTGCTTATTTTTATAAGGGATTAAAGGAAGATAAATGTATTTTTTTTGTTGCTGATTTTTTTAAAAAAATAATGAATTAGTCCATAGACACTTAAAAGCTTTATTTAATGTCAGCTTGGGTCCTCAGGTCTGCTCATGGTGGATACTCGGTCAGCTGCCTTGGAGGGTATGAAGGGCTATGAGGGGGTAGAAGAGCATAGGTCAGCATAGAAGATATTGGGCATAGAATGTTGGTGGAGGCATGAGGTGCCACCTGTTGGCATGGGAAAATACACTCCAAATTAGTTCTGAGACAGTGGGCCCAAATCCCTTTTGATTCCCATCTCAAGGATGAAAATCCAACAACCTGGGGCATGTTTTCATGGATCGAGCTTGCGGAGTCAGAAATTGTCCTGACCCTGTGCTCTCCACATGGGAGTTAAAATTCTGGCCTTTATAAATTGTTCTTTTTGGATTTCACACCTGCAGATAGCACACCTGTATGAGCACAAAATATTCAGGCTGATGCATCAGTGTCTGCCAGAATGTGCTGGCTTTCAAATGGGAAGTTAAATAGAGGACCTGCTGGGTGGATGTAAAAGATCCCATCTTGAAGATGAGCAGAGGAGATATTCCTGGTGTCCTGACTAATGCTTATCCCTCCATCCGCATCACAAAGATAGATTATCATAGAATAGAATCATAGAATCCCTACAATATTCAGGAGCCCATCGAGTCTGCAGTGATAACAATCCAACCCCCGGCCTTCCCCATCCTCGTAAACTGACATATTTACCCTGCTAATCCCCCTGATAGTAGGGCCTATTTATCATGGCCAATCAACCTGACCTGCACATCTTTGGACTCTGGGAGGAAACTGAACCACCTGGAGGAAACCCACGCAGACAGGAGGAGAAAGTGCAATCTCCACACTACGAAGTCTCACAACACCAGGTTAAAGTCCAACAGGTTTATTTAGTAGCAAACGCCACTAGCTTTCGAGGCTTTGCCTTTTCATCAGGTGAGTGAGGAATTTTGATCACAAATAGGGCATATAAAGGCACTCACTCACTTTACAGAATACTGATTAGGATGTGAGCCTTTACAGCTAATCCAGTCTTAAAGGTGTAGACAGTGTGAGTGAAGATAGCATTAAGCATAGGTTAAAGAGATATGTATTGTCTCCAGATAGGACATTAAGTGAGATATTGCAAGCTCACGCAAGTCATAGGGGTTACAGACAGTGACCTGAGGCTGGAATTGAACCCAAGTCCCTGGCTCTGTGAGGCAGCAGTGCTTAACCACTGTGCTACTGTGCCAACCAAAGTTGGATGTTATCAAAGAAGAATAAAGAACAAAACAGCATGGGAAACGGGCCCTTCGGCCCAACGAGTCCGCGCCACCACCCCTATGTTCCCATCTCTACACGCGATCCCTGTCCATGTTTATAGATCTATGGATTAAAAACCAAATTTGAGACAATTTAGGGAGAATTTGTTTTGCCAATTAGCCTAAGAGCACATCTTTGGGATGTGGGAGGAAACCGGAGCACCCGGAGAAAACCCACGCAAGCACGGGGAGAATGCGCAAACTCCCACAGACACAGGCCCAAATCCATGTATCTGCACAGCACAGCGATAGTCACTGAGCTGTCGTGTTGCCCATCAAATGGTCCAGGTCAAGCGTACACTAACGACGTGAAGCACTAGGATACTCTCGAAAAAAAATCCAAGAGCAGCCCTCTCACGACCCATCGCGTGTATGCCCCTCGTTAGACAACAAGGTGGACCAAAGCACCTGTAGGATAAAAACAAGTACATCAATATCATCATCTATTTACACACTTCCCAGGGACTCCCAAGGCTCATGATCCCTATTTTAAATCAGTTTTCTATACCCCTCCATTCCCATTCTGTTCATGTGCCCATCTAAGTATTTCTTAAATAACTCCAGAGTACCTGCCTCCACCACTTTACTTGGCAGCGCATTCCATACCCCCACCACCCTCTGTGTGAAAAAACTCCCTCTAGCATCCAAATTATACCTTACCCCCCTCACCCTAAGCCCGTGACCCCTCGTGCTATTTGAGTCCATCCTAGGAAAAAGCTTAGCCCTGTTTACTGTATCTATCCCCTTCAAAATCTTGTACACCTCTATCAGATCTCCTCTAAGTCTACGTCTTTCTAAGGAAAACAGTCCCAATTTGCCTAATCTCTCCTCGTAACTCAGACCTTCCATACCAGGCAGCATCCTGGTAAACTTCCTCTGCACTCTTTCCAGAGTCTCCACGTCCTTCCGGTAGTAAGGCGACCAGAACTGGACACAGTATTCCAAATGAGGTCTAACCAGCGTTTTATACAACTGCAACATTAAAGGCCAGCTCTTGTACTCTATACCCTTTCCTATAAAGGCTAACATACTATATGCTTTCTTCACAACCTTCTCCACTTGCTCTGCCACCTTCATAGACTTGTTCACCTGCACCCCCAGGTCCCTCTGCGTTTCTATACTCTTAATAGGTCTACCCTTTATCATATACCTCCCCCCTACATTTTTTCTCCCGAAATGCATCACCTCACATTTATCAGGATTGAATTCCATCTGCCATCTGTCTGCCCAAGTTACCAGCCTATGTCCTGCTGTATCGCCTGACAATGCTCCTCACTATCTGCAAGTCCAGCCATCTTTGTATCGTCTGCAAACTTGCTGATCACTCCACTTACTCCCTCTTCCAAGTCATTTATATCACCTTGCTGTTTGATTTATTATTGTCAGATGTATTAGTATGCAGTGAAAAGTATTGTTTCTTGCATACTATATAAACAAAGCATACCACTCATAGAGAAGGAAAGAAGAAAGTTCAGAATGTAGCTTTGCGGTCATAGCTAAGGTGTAGATAAAGGTCAAATTAGTGTGAGGTAAGACCATTCAAAAATCCAATAATATCAGGGAAGAAGTTGTTCTTGAGTTGGCTGGTACTTAACCTTAGGCTCTTGTATCATTTTCCTGACGGAAGAGAGTATGTCTGGGATGCGTGCAGTCCTTAATTATGCTGGCTGCTTTGCCAAGGCAGCAGGAAATATAGACAGAATCAATGGATGGGAGGCTGGTTAATGTGCTGTATTGGGCTATATTCATAACCTGTCAATGTTTCTAGTGATCTTGGGCAGAGCAGGAGCCTTATCAAGGAGAGATACAACCAGAAAGAATGCTTTCATTTGTGGTAGTTTTCTGAATGTGAATTGGTTGCTATATTTCCCACTTTATTTCAGGCCATGTTTCAAAAAGACTGCTGTGGGATATTTTGTGGCTATGAATTCATCATGTAAAAGTAAGCCTTCCTTTTTTTTCTTTTGTTTTGTACAATCTGGGCTTCTGGAATTTTGTTGATGTTGATATTGGCAATTTTGAAAGTAAGTAGCAATGATCAACACATGTTGGTCGTTACAATATTGGTATCGTTCTGGGTGAGCTTCATATTTCCAATCTGGAAATCTTCCCAAATTCAGTATGATGACTGGTCTTTCTCAATTTCTGCAGCTGTCTCACCAGCATTGCTTGTGACACTTGGAGATAAGATGCCATGCGATGAAGATTTCAGTAGGTATTTCTGATTCAATATATTGATCACATTTTTTGTACTCCGCAGTCAAAATGTGTTTTTTTTTGAATCTCTTGTTCATTAGTCCAATGCCAGCTAAGTCATAGAATCATAGAATCCCTATAGCGCCGAAGGAAGCCTTTCGGCCTATTGAATCTTTACCAACAACAATCCCACCCAGGCCCTATCCCCATAAAGTTACCCTGCAAGTCTCCCTGACACCAAGAGGCAATTTAGCATGGCCAAACAATATAACCTGCACACCTTTGGAATGATTTTCATTTCTTTGCAGGTTTATATATCTCAATACGTCATAGCAACAAGATACCGTTGAAGGGCTTTTAATTTTGTTTATGAGTTGAGTCACTTCCATTTCAGATCCATCAGCCTTTCACCCTGTTCGGCCCTATATGACTGACTCCTCATTCTTCAAACTCCATTTGTTCATATTCGGCTTCAATGTGCAATTTCTTCCAATTTCTGGTTGTGTTTTTGATTATCATATCAGAATATTATTTAGAAAAGAATTTCCACTCCCTCCCAAATTTTATCCAATATTGTGATTGGAAAATTTCTCGAGCGAAGGTGATCCCAAAAATATTTGACAAAAAAGCCTATTAAACATACAAACATTGACATAGAAACAGAAAATAGGAGCAAGAATAGGCCATTCAGCCCTTCGAGCCTGTTTCATCATTCAGTATAATCCTAACTGATTCTCTAATGCAATGCCATAGTTGCACATTTTCCCCTTACTCCTTGATGCCTTTAAAGTTTAAAACATTCAATGACTTGGCCTCCATAGTCTTCTGTGGTAGAGAATTCCATATGTTCAACACCTTCTGAGTGAAGAAAGTTTTTGCTCATTCCAATCCTAAATGGCCTAATCCATATCCTAATACAATGACCTCTTGTTTTAGACATTCCAGTCAGAAGAAACAACATCCCAGTAACCAATCTGCCCAGTCCTATCAGAATTTTATGTTTCAGTTTGATCCCATTTTGTCCTTTTCAGTTCCGGGAAATACAGGCCTAGTTGATCCAACCTCTCCTCATAAGACAATCCTACCATCCCAGAAATCAAACTGTGAACCTTTGCTGTACTCTCTCGATCACAAGTACATCCTTTCTTAGATAACAAGATCAAACTGCAGACAATATTCCAGGTATCTTTTCACCAAGGTCCTGTACAGCTCCAATAAGACATCCTTGTTCATGTACTCAACTCCTCTTACAATGAAAGCCAACATATGTTTGCCTTCCTAATTGCTTGCTGTATCCGCATGTTTGCTTTAAGTGACTGGTGTACAAGGACATCCAAGTCCCTTAGTATGTCAACAAATTGATACTGAATGTTTTATACTCCATATGCATGGCAGATGCAGTATAATGTGGGTAAATGTGAGGTTATGTACTTTGATAGCAATAAAAGGAAGACAGATTATTATTTGAATGGGTGAAAATTGAAAGAGGTGGGTACTCAATGCGACCTTGGTGTCCTTGTATATCAGTCACTGAAAGTAAGCACACAGTGACAGCAAGCAATAAAGAAGGCAAATGGTGCATTGATCTTCAGAGTGAGAGGATTTGAGTATAGAATAGGAGTATTTTGTTGCAATTGTGTAGGGTATCAGTGAGGCCACACCTGGAACGTTGTGTGCAGCTTTGGTGTCCTTCTCTGAAGAAGGATGGTTTTGCCATAGAGGGGGTACAACGAAAGTCTGTCAGGCTGATTCCTGGAATAGCAGGTCGAGACTAAGTCGGTTAGATTACAATCACTGGAGTTTAAAAGAAAGAGAGGGGATCTCATAAACTCTTATAAAATTCTAATAGAGTTAGACATGGTAGACTCAGAAAGAATGTTTCCAATACTGGGGGAGTCCAGAACTAGAGATTATAGTTTGAGGTCAAAGAACTGAGGTGCAGAGAAATTTCTTCCCAGCAGGTCTGGCAGCATTTGAGGAGAGAGAAACAAGAGTTAACTTTCAAGTGCAATCTCATTCTTCTTTTTGTATTCTTTGTTTGGAGAGGATGGTTTTACTTTCTCTTTGCATTCCTTTTCTCTTCTCATGCATGTTTGAACCAATGTTTGATAGCACTTTTCTCCCAGGTGATTTACCAGTGCGTTTACAATCCATTATCTGCTTTTGTTCATCTCGACCTCAATGGTTTTCGTTGGTCTGTTCCTCTGACTTTGGCCAGAATCTTCCGATCTCATTCACTCTGCCACTGCTGCACCGAGAGCAGAGAATTTGGTTCGCAGCCACAATTCCATTCACTGCAGCAATACCGGAGAATCCCAGCCGCAGATGAGGTGGGAGAATTCCGATCATTATTTATTGAACTGCTGGTATTAAGTAGTTGTATATTGTTGAGTTCAGGTCTCTGCGGGTGAATTGCCTTCTGTACCAAGACACTGGAGATTTCTTTGGGGTGTTTACCCCAAAGCCCACGGTAACCTTGGCAGATCCATGAGAATCCTGTTTGCCTGGTTGATTCGGGGTTTTGGCAAAGCTTATGTTGGAAATTCCCAGCAGGATTATTTTTCCTTAAGCTAACTCTGACTTGACCATCTCTCATTCTGACTACAATTCTGTCTTTCATGACACTGTCTGCAAGGTTGTCTGTCTACTAGGGTTGTTTCTTTTTCACGAGTCTTTTATAAGTCGATCAATGTTTTCCATTTGGGTTTGAAACTTCATCTATTTTGTCAACAATATTCATCCAAGGTGTGAAACATTCATGAACAAAATGTCCACTAGAATCCCTACCGTCTCTCTACCATATGCAGCTTATGTCCAGTAAAGGGCACATTTGCATTTTCGACATTTAATTTCCCAAAGCTGTTGTTTTTGGTTAAACTAATACCAGTTCGATTATCTCTATATGTTTCCACAATATTTCCTGGTTGTCTCACATTACCTGGAAGTTTTAAATGATTCTTTCTTTCCCCTCGAATTGACATAATATAAAGGTTTCTAAAGTTTATTTGTTAGTCACAATGAGGCTTACATTAACACTGCAATGAAATTACTGTGAAAATCCCCCAGTCGCCATGCTCTGATACACTGAAGGAGAATTTAGTATGGCCGATGCACTATTTGGATTGTGGGAGGAAACCAGAGCACCTGGAGGAAACCCACGCAGACACAAGAAGAATGTGCAGACTCCGCACGGAAAGTGACCCAAGCTGGAATTTGAATCCAGGTCCCTGGTGCTGTAAGACAGCAGTGCTAACCACTGCACAACCTTGCCGCCTTAGGTTTATAACTGATCTGAACAATTCCAAGAATGCAACACAATTCAAAATGTGTGATTCTTTGAGCAGTTGGTAATTATAAATCAATCTCATTTCTAATGACTAGATAGTTTTGCACATTTAAAACCCAAATTTCATGAGGGGTACATTTGGCTACTTCTGTAACTCTGTTTCTCTTATATAAATGCTGACTTTGGGATTTCCTAGTCAACTTCATAAGAGATGATGGGGGACCTGGCAAATTAGGTGAGACCTGTTCTTGGGCACAGAAGTGGCAACGCACAATTACCTCAGTTCCTATATATTTGCCACGTACCATCCAGCGCAGAGACTTGGCTTCATGTTCAGAAAGGGGTCCAGCATCTGCATAGTTAGCACATATCACAGGTAGCTCTAGGTCTTAAAGGCAATCTGTCCCTCTTAAAAAGAAGCTTCACTCATCATACAGAAGCTGCTACTGACTGTCTGGGGGAGAGGGGGAGGGTGAAGTTGGCTACAGACAGAACCACACCAAATTGTTACTATATAGTTATGACGGCGGCGCGGGCTCGTTGGGCCGAAGGGCCTGTTTCCCGTGCTGTGTTGCTCTTAAAAAAAAATGGAGCAACAGGCATGTGAGGGAGCTCCCAGGTTTTCCAATGAGGTTCTGGAGACATTAAAAGGTGGAAAGGAAGATAAATGCAAGATGTCAATGCTGTTGCTCTTTCTCTCTTTTTCTCTCCCACACACTCTCCACCTGAAGTTATTGTGGCTGGATGGGCAGTTCTTGACTGCCTGATAGGAAAACATCAGAAGCAGAGAGTTGAGTGAAGAAAGAGGGATAAGTTTGCAATCAAGAGGTCCACGATCATTCCTGTGCACCCTTCAGAATCATAAAATCCCTATTTTGCAGAAGGAGATCATTTGGCCGTTAATGACCTTCTTTCTAGTTTACTAAGGCCATTATTAGAAAGAGTGCAGAAAAGATTTATTAGGATATTACAGAACTTGATGGTTTGAGTTAAAAGAAGAGGCTGGATAGACTGGGACTTTTTTACCTGGGGCGAGGAAGGTTTAAGGGTGATCTTTTAGAGATCTATAAAATAATGAGGGGCATAAGTAATGTAGATAGTCAAGATCTTTTCCCAAAGGTAAAGGAATCTAAAACTTGAGAGCACAGGTTTAAGGTGAGAGGGGACAGGTATAAAAGGGTCCAGAAGGGGAATTTTTTCACTCAGAGTGGTGAGTGTCTGGAATAAGCTGCAGAGGCAGTAGTAGAGGCAGGTTCAATTTTGGCTTTTAAAAAAGCATTTAGACAGTTACACGGGTGAGATGGTACGGAGGGATATGGACCAAATGCAGGCAATTGGGATTAGGTTAGTAGTAAAAATGGGTGTCATGAACAAGTTGGGCTGAAAGGCCTGTTTTTCATGCTGTAAATCTCTATAGCCCATCGAGTCTGCACCGACTCTCCATAATCCCACATTAAGGAGCAATTTAGTATGGCCAATGAACCTAATCTGCATATCTTCAGAGTGTGAGAAGAAACCGAAGTTCGCACAGGACACCCACACAGACATAAGAAGAATGTGCAAACTCCACATGAACAGTCACACAGGACTGAAATTGAACTGAAGTCCCTGGCACTGTGAGGCAGCAGTGCGAACAACTGTGCTACCGTACTGCTCCACGCTGCACCTCTGATAATGTAACATCCCTTCAGTACTACCCTAAAATGTCTATCTAGATTATGCAATCATGTCCCGAAGAGGAATTGGAATCTGTGGCCTTCAAATTGAGTCATGAGTTTGCAACCAAGTAACCAAACTGACACATGGCCATATCTCTTTTGTTTACCCACCTTGCTGGGGGTCAGTCAAATACTATAAATTTCTCCTCAAATACTGCACTCACCTTTTAATAAAGGAGGAATAGGTGAAAGAAAATGGAATAAAAAACAGGAGTTTTTTGGTAGAACACTAATAGATTTTTGTGGACTAGATTCTTTAAAGATAGCTTAGTGCAATGCTACCTCTGTGAGAATGTAACAGTCTCCATAGGTTGCAAAAAGATAACAAAAGAATATCAGAGTGTGAATGTTATTCTACATGGATTAAACACATATAATGCAACAGTAAAATATGTTTGAATACTGTGATTTGGAAAGGAAATTTACATTTTCAGTGGAAATTTTCTTTAGACTTGAACTGACCCGTAAAGTTCTATCCCTTCCACCTTACCTCCAGCATCTTTCCTGGCAAAGGCAGACCACTGGTTAAAAAAAATGTTATGGTAAGGTCTGTCTTTGCAACCTACACAAGCATGGTGAGTGCATGAGCAAGCAGGATTACTGCTTTAAGGCCCGCCATTCCCAAAGTCTCTCCCAGAACACAAGGCCTCACTTTCTCCTCACACTCTCGTGGAGGCAGCTGTGTTTATTTAGTCTGCCAAGGCCAGTGAATTCATTGGGGTTCTTGCCAACACTCTGCACTGAGAAAATATTTTTTCTGACAGCTGGAATCCATGACAGCATTAGACTGTTAATTATAGCCAAGGGATATAGCAGAATGTACAGAAAATGTAAAGTATCATCACTAATCTAAAAAGGAAACACCTTACTCTAAAGACTTTTGTCCTCTTGCCATCCCCGTAAAAGCATTGTTTTAAAAAAAATGTCTCTGTCATTTTTATTATATTTTATCCATTCGCTTAAAAAATGTATCACATACCAATGACATCATGAGGGAAAAGTAGCTAGACGACATTACTGAGTGCAGTGGTGTGTGTAAGCTGAATTAACGTCAGGAGTAATATAGTCATTAACATATCCATGTTCAGTGATCTTGTCACTTTAAATTTGCGTGTTCATTCAACTGCTTCATACCATTTGGCCAATAAGTTCTCCAAGATAGTTCCCCCAATGATGTCATTCCATCTCACAAATTCCTATACTGAAATCACCCAACTCAGAACAGACCAATGATACAGCCTAGATCCCGGTGCACATTGCCCAATATTACACCACATGGAAACACCGATCACCAACTCAGGTTCATTTCCGAGAATGAGAAAAGACGCTGATTGAAACAGATTAAAATTAATTGAGACTAATTCATTTGCAAAGAGGAATATCACAACTAGTATTCAAAGCTTAAAAATTATTATGCGAAATGATGGAATGGCTTATCTCCTATATCTTTTTTTTGAGTCCACATACGATAAAACAATCTGTTGTTCATTTCATTCAAGTCTGCTCTGTGAGATTCTTCTGATTTGAATTTACTTGATTTATTATTATTGTCATATGGATTGGACTGCAGCGAGAAATATTGTTTCTTGTACTCTTCACAAACAAAACATACTGTACTTAGAGTATACAGGGGAGAAGGAAAGGAAAGGGAGCAGAATGTAATGTTACAGTCATCGCTAGGGTGTAGAGAAAGATCAACTTAATATAAAGTAGGTCCATTCAAAAATCTGATGGCAGCAGGGAAGAACTGTTCTTGGGTCAATTAATATGTGATGTCAGACTTTTTTATCTTTTTCCCAATGGAAAAAAGTGGAACAGAGTATGCCTGGGCTGTGTGGGGTCCTTGATTATATGGGATAGATCAGTGGGTGGTTGTATTGTGTGGTGTGATATTAAACTTGCAGGTCAGAGTGTCTTGAGGACTCATTTCCAATCTAAGTTCACTGATTTAACCAGTTGATTTGATTTGATTTATTATTATCACTTGTATAATTATACAGTGAAAAGTATTATAGTTTGCATGTTATACAGACAATGCATAGCATTCATAGAGAAGAAAATGAGAGAGTGCAGAATATAGTGTTACAGTCATAGCTAGGGTGTAGAGAAAATCAACTTAATGCAAGGTAAGTCCATTCAAAAGTCTGACAGCAGCAGGAAAAAGATATTCTTGATTGGTACATGACCTCAGACTTTTGTATCTCTTTCCCAATGGAAGAAGGTAGAAGAGAGAATATCCAAGATTGTGTGGTCCTTAATTACGCTGGCTGCTTTGCTGAGGTAGTGGGAAGTATAGATAGAGTCAATCGATGGGAGGCTGGTTTGCGTGATGGATTGGGCTATATTCATGACCTTTTGTAGTTCCTCGCAGTTTTGGGCAGAGCAGGAGCCATACCAAGCTGTGATACAACCAGTAAGAATGCTTTCTATGGTGCATCTGTAAAAGTTGGTGAGAGTCGTAGCTGACATGCCAAATTTCCTAGTCTTCTGAGAAAGTAGAGGCTTTCTTAACGATAGCGTCAACATGAGTGGACCAGGACAGGGTGTTGGTGATCTGGACACCTAAAAACATGAAGCTCTTGATCCTACTTCGCCCCGATTGATGTAGACAGGGACGTGTTCTGTTTTATGCTTCTTGAAGTCAATGACAATCTTCTTCATTTTGTTGACATTGAGGGAGAGGTTATTATTGCTGCACCAGTTCTCCAGATTCTCTGTCTCATTCCTGTAATCTATTTCATCACTGTTTAATATCCAACCCACTATGGTGATGTCACCAGCAAACTTGAAAATCGAGTTGGAGGGGAATTTGGCCACACAGTCACAGTAGGGGCACCAGTGTTGAGGATGATTGTGGAAGAGGTGTTGTTGCTTATCCTTACTGATTATGGTCTGTAAGTTAGGAAGTTCAGGATCCAATCACTGAGGGAGCTGCTGAGGGCCAGGCCACAGAGTTTGGAGATGAGTTTCATGGGAATAATAGTGTTGACGGCTGAGTATATTCAATAACTAGGAGTCTGACATATGTGTCTTTTTTTCCTAAGTGTTCCAGGGTTGAGTGCAGGGCCAGAGAAATAGCATCTGCTGGGGACTTGTTGCAGCGATAGGCAAACTGTAGTGGATTCAGATAGTCCAGGAGGCTGGAATTGATTCATGAAATGACTTTTGAAGCACTTCATAACGATGGATATCAGAGCCACCAGCCAATAGTCATTAAGGCACACTGCTTGGTTGTCTTCTTGCAGCAGATAGGGATTGTTGTAAGATGTCTGTGAATATCACTTTGCCAGATGATCTGTGTAGGATTGGAGCGCTCGTCCAGATACCCCATCTGGGCCACTTGCTTTAGGTGAGTTGACTTTCAGATTGGGAAAAGCTATTGGCCAGATGTTACTTACACAGAATTTGGGATCAAAGTGAAGATATGGTTGACATCTGCAATGGTGATTCCAGATACAGGTTCATCCAGGATGGAGGGCATGCTCTCGCTGACTTCTTGGTGCCATTTTACTATTGATCTCAGTGGTCTGTGGTTACGTTGGGCCCTGCTCAGTTAACATGGCAAGGCATTAACACAAGACAAATGGAGGCCACTGCATCTCACTTGATACCATCATTAAAGGCTTCAGAGGACAAAGAATTTCAACACCAGGCAATTCTTCTGAGAAAATTGTCGATGGCACAGTTAAGATCGTTAACTGTATTTTACGATGAAACTGGAATTTTTAACTTAATCTGAAATCACAGGTCAGCAACTTGGGTCCCTGCACATTATGCTGGTCAGGGAGTGGTTTTTCACGCTGTCAGGACGGGGACCAGCCCTATGAGTTGGCATAAAGGGAAAGAAGGAAAGAAGTGAAATACTGTGAAACTGCAAGTCAGGTCACCAAAACCAGAATGTCAGAGTTATTGAGAACGTGTCCAAGGGAGTGAGACACAGGAATAAGGACAATTTGAGATTCCAGGAGAAAATGCCAGGCAGGGAAAAAGACAAAGATCAGAAAGAGGCCCCAGAAGTTAAGTTGAAGGAAAGAAGCAGACAATTGGTACCAAGGCAGTCAAGTCGATAAGGTTGTTAAGAAGGCATATGGAGTCTTAGCTTTTATTGGTAGGGGGATTGAATTTCGGAGCCGCAACGTCATGTTGCAACTGTACAAAACTCTAGTGCGGCCGCACTTGGAGTATTGTGTGCAGTTCTGGTCCCCGCATTATAAGAAAGATGTGGAGGCATTGGAGAGGGTACAGAGGAGGTTTACCAGGATGTTGCCTGGTATGGAGGGCAGGTCTTATGAAGAGAGGCTGAGGGATTTGAGGTTGTTTTCGTTAGAAAGGAGGCGGCTAAGAGGGGACCTAATCGAAACATATAAGATGATTAGAGGTTTAGATAGGGTGGACAGTGATAGCCTTTTTCCTAGGATGGAGAAAGCTAGCACGAGGGGACACAGCTTTAAATTAAGGGGTGATAGTTATAGGACGGATATCAGAGGTAGGTTCTTTACCCAAAGGGTGGTTCGGGAGTGGAATGCCCTGCCTGCAGCAGTTGTAGATGCGCCAAGTTTGGTGGCGTTTAAGAGGTTAGTTGATAAGTATATGGAAGAGAAGGGAATGGTTTAGTTTGGAGGGGCATTGCTTTTTATATTGGTCGGCGCAACATCGAAGGCCGAAGGGCCTGTTCTGTGCTGTTATGTTCTATGTTCTAAGTTCACAAGAAAGGTACAAAGGAGCACATCTGAAGTGAAATGCTTGAAAAAAATCCAGAAGATCTGTGAAGGCAGCCAAAGGTTGACGACTTCTTACTGTGGGCCTTTTGGAACAGTAGTGTTCTCTTTGGCATGTTTGAAGATCTGAAATTGTGCTTGGAAAATGAAGCTTAAGCATACTCAGAATTCTAGGGAAAGGAATCGTAAAAGTTGAGATTGAAACTCTGGAGGTGGATCCATGTTGAAGGTGTACAAATGGAAATGACACTTGAAGAGAATTCCAAGACAAAATCTTCAAATGTTTGGACTGGAAAACCCTGTGAAAAAGACAGCTTCTGTGAGACTCGTTCACTTACAATGTGATACATGTCTGGGCGGATTATTGAGAAATTCATGGAATCTGCTTTGGTTACATCTGTCATTTTGTTTTATTCATTAATGGGACATAGGCATCTCTAGTTGGCCAGCATGTATTGCCCACCACTACTTGCCTGAGGGCAGCTGAGAGTCAACCATATTACGATGGTTCTGGAGTCACACGTAGGCCAGACCAGGTAAGAGTGGCAGATTTCATTCCCTAAAGGATATTAGTGAACCATATGGGTTCTTCTAACAATCAATAATGGTTTCATGTCATCAGTACATTCTTTATTCCAATACTTTTATTGAATTCAAATTCCACCATCTGCCGTGGAGGATTTACTTTGGAGCGTGGGATGTCACCTATTAAGTCATATGTGCCTCATAATCACCCTGAATATTGAAGTATAAGATGGGTATTGTAAATTGTTTTATTGTTCTGAATTTTTGTGTCTTTAGAGATATTGCTGGGGTAAAGGCGTAATGAATATTTGAATAATTTCCTTATGTTTGTCTCGAGATCTTTTCCAATTTTTTTGTCTGTTGTGATAGATTTTGGTTTTCTAGTTTTAATAAATACTTTACTATTTGTACTAAAGGTTTATTGGCAGATTCCTGTGAATTTATTCAATGACTTTCTTGCACAATTTCCAAAAAAAATTATCAAGTCAGATTTCATTCTGGATTTGTCCAAGATTAATATCAGCTGGGATCGTAACAGTCCAATATATTCAATGCAGTCCTGTCGACAACCAGATCTGGAAAAGCTGTTGGCCAGATGTTACTTACACAGAATTTGGGATCAAAGTGAAAATATGGTTGACCTCCTTGCCTGAGGTATTGATAACTGATAAAATTTTCTCTGTCTGAGGGAGGATAAAATATTTGTCCCCCTGAAGCAGGAGAGTAATCCTTGTGAGTTATCCAGCTATCGCTCAATCTCCTTACTTCAAATTTGCTACAATGTGCTAGAGAGGCTTTATAATATCGAGTGCCGGGGCAGTGTCCAGAGAATTCAATCACTGCATCAAAAACTGATCCAGACCAACATGGCCAACCCAGCTTAAACTAGAAGACCACTTTGATCCCTTAAGCCAAGACTTTTCAGCCATCTCTGGTCAGCTGGACAGAAATGTCAGTCTAGAATTTGTGCACAAGCCGCTAGAGCAGGCTTTGAACCCATGACTTATTGACTGAAATGTGCCAAAGTTAACAACAGTGGTATCCATGGCACTAGCATGAGTTGCTAACTTCCAGAGAGGAATGAAAGTGAGCTATTGAAGGAGAGAGGGAGGAAATTCATTATCTCTTTAACTTCAGCACAGTCTGCCGAAGGGCCTGTTACTGCGCAGTAGTTTTCTTTGTTCTTTGTTCTTTGCCTGGGGCCAGGACAGCATAGGACAAATGCCACAGAATTCAAATAAAGGCTAGAGTGAAGAAAAACAATGGGGAGAATTGTACCTTCACCAGAGTGCTTCAGTCATGTGGGAGGTCAGGATAAACTGAGAAATTGAAAAACTAGTGTTATACTTTACCAGGTGTAGAACCATTTTAGAACTAGCTGAGAAGTCTAACAAGGAATAAGTACCCTTCTCTGTGTCATTGAAACTAGTGCAAACAAGGCATAACTGAAGAGAAGATGACATACAAAGAGGTTATTAAAGCTTTTGATACATATTTTAATCTTAGAAAGATTACTGTTTTAGAAAGGTTGAAGTTCAATAGACATGCCCAAAGACCTGGAAAGAATTGAGATGCCTTTATTAACAATTTATATCGACTTGCTTGAGAATTGTGAGCCTTGAAAGATGAGTTAAGTCTGGGTCTCATTGTTGTAGGAGTCTTAATAGAGGCTATCAGATTTTTTGCAATTGAGGAAGGATTCAATGTTACCGAAGGCTTTGTAGTTGACAAGGGAGAAAGAAGTCAGCAAAGTAAATTGTGTATTTATCTGAGATCACAAGGAGATCTCGTGGAGAAAAGCGGCTGACACAATACAGTTTGTAGAACACAAAAATAATAGCGTATCTAATCCAAAACAGGTAAAGAGCACAGTTTAGCTGTGCAGTGGATTGTCATCCAGTACCTCTATGGATGACAATCTGGCAAAGTCAGAGATAAAAGCACATTCTTTATAAAACTGGATGCAAACAGTGGTTTCTGGCAACTACTTTGGATGAGGAATCCAAACTACTGACTATATACATCACACCTTCTGTGAGATATTGCTTCAATCCCTTTGAAATAACATGGGCACCAGATATTTTTCAGAGGATATTTCTGTGTGAAGCCTCATGCTATGCAATATACTGTATATAATAGAATGTTCAATAAAGGGTAAAGTTTACCAATATGTGCCCCCAGCATAGATCCAGACTAAAGACGACCTAAGCTAAGACCCACAATGATGATAACAGATTGTCCAGTAGAGATGTTGGCTTCCAATTGGTAAGTAGTAGTCCTCGATTTCAGTTAAGAATCATAGAACGCTATAGTGCAGAAAGAGGCCCTTTGGCCCATCGAGTCTGCACTGACCACAATCCCACCCAGGCCCTATCCCCATATTCCTAAATATTTTAACCACTAATCCCTCTAACCTAAACATCCTACTACTCTAAGGGCAATTTTTTAGCATGGCTAACCAACCTAACTCGCAAATTTTGGACTGTGGGAGGAAACCGGAGCACCCGGAGGACACCCACGCAGACATGAGGAGAATGTGCAAACTCCACACAGACAGTGACCTGAGCTGGGAATCGAATCCAGGACCCTGGAGCTGTGAAGCAGCAGTGCTAACCACCGTGCTACCGTGCCACTCACATAAGGTCTGCTACTTCCCAGTTAAATGCCTGAGTGGCACTTAATTCAACCAGCCTTTGCTAAAAAGAGGCAACACTTGGATCTTGCTGGCTGCCTGTCGCCTCATTTAAGTTACCATTGTGTGGGAAGCAGCAGGTTGAAATAATGGTACATCTTGTTGGGTTTATAACAACAACGGCAATTTCCTCTCAACATGCTGATGTGCCAATGTTTATATTGGAGCACGATAGCAGAACAGGAAAACCCTCACTGGGACATGTTGAAGTTTGAAATGGTTCTTTGGTATGTCTGCTTTCCATGTGACCTTAAAGGAACAGCTTCTTCATTGACATTCCTTCTTTAAACCACAATCTTCCCATCAGGACCCTTCTTTTGAAAAGCACATAGGAATAATTCTGATTAACCTTGACACATGTTATTCTAAACCTTTGAGTGGATCTTTTCCCTCAAAGTGCTGATAACACTTTAGTGATGTTATGCCTTTCAGGAGGCATTAAGCCTGTCAGTGTTAGACAATTCAAATTAATATCAGATTAAATATTTGGCCTGGGTAGTTGTAGCAATTATATCATTACAACTGTATATACCCTACTTCAGTTCTCAGTTGCTATTCATTGTTTCCTCAAAGGGCTCAATTTGAATTAAAATATACATGACAAAAGCTCCAACAGAAATAGGATTTATTTCCTTTCTGAGAGTTATTTGGGAATATGTTTTCCAATTTTTGCTAGGTTCAGGACAGTAGTTGGAAGTATAAGGCAGAGTGACGGGTGGAGTAAAGATCACTGAAATGTGCCAAAGTTCCAAAGTTAACAACAGTGGTATCCATGAAATTTTGTCCGAATTTTATCCATTTTGTCTGAATCACTTTCTTCTGCACTGCAGCCATTAGTTCAGGCCTCATAGATTTTAATAGTTATGTTCGATCACTTACGCATCATTGCAAATGAGTAGGTTAGGGCATTTGCAAATATCCTCTTGTGTTGTAATGGATCTAAAGAGAGACAAAATCCTGGGGTATTCTTGACAGGGCTGGATTGGCAACGTGATGGGTGGGCACGAAGAGCAGTGAATGAGGCCCTGTGTCAAAATCTTAGCAGTGGAAATTTGGTTTCCAATAAAGTCAGCAGCAGTAAGTTAGGGAAATAGCTTCAGCAGCAGGAAGCACATTTTCATGCATAATGATCCAAGTGCATATAATCTATATCTTAGTCGCCAAAATTTAATTCAGCTCCCAAATTTACTGAAACCGACATGTATCTCTCAGACCTGTAGCGATCTGCCCAGTGAGAGCTGGCAACTTCTGTATTTCTTCCTAGATTCATTGTGAGAGTCCTAGGGACTTCCAAGAGTCACAGGGCACTGGATTTTAACTGGAGGTGTTTTCTTTGTATTTAAACTTGATAATCTGATGCTCTGGGGAGACAAGGCTGAGGTAAGAAGTGCCGAAGACAAAACATTGGGTCCAAAAATGAAAAAGGCAGTCCATAACCAAGGAACAGAGGGCCACTCATTAAAATGGTAATACATATCAGTCCCTAAGGGGAACTCTTTAGAGGCTGCCTTTAGAAAAAGGGAAAGATTAGGGAGCACATGGAATAGTTCGTCCCGTACTTCTTCTCAAGTACTGGAGAAGATCACTGATGCGGAGAAACATTATGCTGTACTGGTTTCAGTGCATGACATCCGGTAAACCAAATGCAGACTGCTATCAGTGACAATCTTGTATTGGCACACCAGAATTCTCAAGAGAATCGGTATAGTGTGAATTTGTGGATAGCTCCATGCAGGCTCAGGTATAAATCCAATGGTTCTCTAACACCCTTTAGAGAAGGAAACCTGCTGCCATTAATACGTGATTGAAGGAAGTGCCTAATACAAAATATTGGATCCAAAAATGAAAGAGGCAGTTGATAACCCAGGAACAGAGGGCCACTCATTGAAATGGTAATACATTATCAGTCCCTAAGGGGAGAACTCTTCAGAGGCTGCCTTTAGGGAAAGGGAAAGTTTAGGGTGCATATGGAATAGTTCCTCCTGTACTGCACCAGGAGGAAGCACAACATCAGGAGGTTAGGCAGGGAAGTCTCACTGAACTATAGAGTGATGCACTGTGTGTGTGATGTATATTTATATATATTTGGGGTGTAGACTACTCCCAAGTAGTCCAAGAGTGCAGGTCAGGTGACCTCTTGGCTATTAGCTCCGCCTAGTGTGGGACCCTGTTGGGCTGGCTTAGACTTGATTGTGAATGAACAACTCCCAGTATTGCGGTATTCAAGCCTACCCTTTAATCCAAATGGGCAAACATAATAGAACGGATTCTGACATCTCCGCTCACAGGTGAAGAGATTGAAGCCACCGACTGAACTTTTAGGAGGATTGGGTTTTCTTCTACCTGGGCCGCCAGAGGTTTTTTTGGCAAGAAATGCAGAGATCTCACAACATTGGCGAATTCACTTGCAATACACTCCCTCAGAATGATTGTATGCCGAACTGTAAACAGGGGACCCTCCATGGGAGGTCAGGTGTTGTCGGCTTGCCAACATCAGAGCCATCCCGACCACATAATCCGGAGGAATGTCCACAACCACACATTCATGAGTTTGCTGCCATGCGATTGAGTCCAGGTAGCACAGTAACACAGTAGTTAGCGCTGCTGCCCCACAGCACCAGAAACCTGGGATCGATTCCAGGCTTGGGTCACCATCTGTGTGGAGTTTGTGCATTCTCCTTTTTGGTTTCCTCCCACATTCCAAAGATGTGTGGGTTAGGTGGATTGACCATGATAAATTGCTCCTTAGTGTCAGGGTAAATAAGTAGAGTTATGGGGTTAGGGCCTAAGTGGGATTGTGGTCGACACTGGCTCAATGGGTCAAATGACCTTTGCATTGTAGGATTCTATAAAGAGTTAGGAAATGAACAACTCATCACAGAGTACAAAACTCTGTCATGGTCTGGTAACCACAATATTCTCATGGATGGTTTAGTCAAGTATTAATGGTGGCAGGTTTCCTTCTCTGAAGGGCATTAGAGAACCAGTTGGATTTATACCTGAGCTTGCATGGAGCTACCCACAAGTTCACCCTATACCGGTTCTCTTGAGAATTATGTGTACCAATACAAGGTTGTCGCTGATAACAGTCTGCATCTAGTTTGCCAGTCTTTTCTCCTGGCTGTTGCCCACTCCATCTCTTGCCACCAACTGGGTAAAACACTAGAACTGTCCACGCATGGTGTTTGCAATCAAAGCAGACTTTGAGTATAGGGTTGTTAGGATTGCGCAGAGGAATCTTAAGCTATACTTATTCTTATCAAAACCATAGCTGCTTGTTTACAGATTGGAAAACATTCATTTCCTTAGGGGTGAGCAACAAATGTGGGTCTTGCGAGTGATACCCACATTCCATGAAAGAATAATAAAAAGAGACATTTATCTTCTTGATAAGTAATTGAGTCATCTAAACAGTACATAAAAATACCAATATTTCTATCGTATCAGTCTCACTAATCAATCTATTGCACTGGTAACAAGATTTATTGGCTTTGGTACAGATTATTGGCTAGAAGTTTAAACTGGTTTACCTACAGTCCAAACACATCCATGTGTTCTTAATGGAACTGGAGCCAGCTGCCTGTCCCAATGCCAGTAAGTCTGACTGCCGGTGAAATGGTAACAGGGCAGATTATTAAGTCTGCTTGTTTTCATGATTTCCATGTGTGTGTGGTTTTAAGTGAGCTCCCTGAAAAGAGTTTCATTTATATAAAATCGTTGACTGTGTATCAGTGGTTATATGTGTGTGTGGGTTGACCAGTTCTTGTCAATAAAATAATACACAAGCAGATGATTAGAAGAAAGCAGATTTGATGGAAACAGACTATTAAATTAGTATAGTAGCTTTTATCACTGTGATGGCTAGTAAGGTGACCATTGTCAAACTGGCACACTTAGAAGTTATGGTCATAAAAAACACCTTGTTGAAATCTTCCACATTCAACAGATTATTACAGAATGAGAAAACTGAAGTATTGAAGAATTTGCTTTGCCCACTTTTCTCTTTTCTTCGTAAGACAGAATATTTTAACACCATTGAATATATGGTTGCCCAGCCAAGTGAAGCATGAAGGAAAAATTCCCCCAAGAGTTCATGGTCTGAATGACTGCGCAGATGAAGGTACAATGAGACCCTCTGGGAGTAGGAATCTGTATTAGAACCGTTGCCCTTTACTATCATAATTAGTAATCTGGAGGATGAATCTATAAGTTTATGGACAAGGCAAAGATATATTCAGCTTTAAGAACTTTAGAAGGAAAAAAGTTGAAGGTAAAGGTATACACAATAAGGGAATGGATCCATGGCAAATGTCTGTTACCATCGACAAGAACAACATGATGCATTTGCAAGCATGAATATACCACGCTGTGCTATTCATTGCAAACCAAAGAAAAAAAAACTGGAGTTTGTGGTATGTGAGTCATTAAAAGTGTATGACCAGTTTCTTAAGGCTGTTGCAAAAATGAATAGGATGCTAAGATGTATGGCCAAGATAATTAAATCTAAAACTACAAGTAAAATCCTTTTTCTGTATAAGGTCATGATCCAACCACATCTAGAAACGTATTCAGTTCTGATCCCCTCACATGAAATGGGATTTCAATGTTAGAATAGAATCATAGAATCCCTACAGTACAGAAGGGGTCTCTCAGCCCATTGAGCCTGCACTGACACTAATCCCACCCAGATCCTATCCCCATAACCCCATGTGTCTTCACTGCTAATTCCCCTGACACTGAGGGAAAATTTAGCATGGTCAATCCAGCTATCCCCTGCATGTTTGGGCTGTGTAAGGAAACTGAAGTACTGGGTAAAACCCCCGACACGGACATGGATAGAATGTGCAAACTCTACACAGTCAGTCGAGGTTGGAATTGACCCCAGGTCCCTGGTGCTGTGCAACAGCAGTGCTAACCACTGTACCACCTGAAAAGAAAAGATCTTAGAAAAGATTTCAAAGGAGTACTATTCAACTGATACCTATTTAAGGACACTTAGTTATGAAGGGCATCTCTCCACTACATTCTCAAGGGTAAGTAAAGGTAGGCAGTAAATGTTGGCCATGCCAGCACAGCCTACATCCCATGAATGACTAAAAAAGACTTTTTGCTTTGGATAAAAATGGACATGCCCCTGTCTACATTAACAGTAATAAAGTGGAAAGAATTGAGAGCTTAAAGTTTCTTAGTGTTCAGATAATCAATAATCTGTCCTACTCCCTCCACGCTAACGCTATAGTTAAGAAAGCTCAGCAACACATCTACTTTCTCTAAGGAAATTTGGCATGTTCACTAAGACTAACACTAATTTTTACAGATGCACCATAGAAAGTATCCTTTCTGGATGTATTGCAGCTTGGTATGGTTCCTGCTCTGACCAAGACCGCAAGAAACTACAAAAGGTCATGAAAAAAGTCTAGTCCATCACACAAACCAGCCTCCCATTCATTGACTCTGTCTACACTTCCCACTGCTTCAGAAAAGCAGCCACCGTAATTAAGGACCCCATGCTGCCCAGACACATCCTCTGCGATCTTCTTCCGTCAGGAAAAGGATATAAAAGTCCGAGATCCACGTACCAATTGACTTAAGAGTAGTCTTTTTCCTGCTGTCGTCAGGCTTTTAAATGTTTCATTTGTATGTTAATCCGATCTTTCTCTTCATCACATCTGTAACTGCAATACTACATTCTACATCGTCTTTTTCGTTGTCTCCTATGTCCTTTACGAACGATATGTTTTTGTCCATATAGCTCGCAAAAGACAATACTTTTCACTGTATCCCAATACCTGTAATAATAACAAATCAAATCAAAACTAATCATGATATGATTTGAAATTTTTTAAAAAAATTAATGGATTTATCTGTGTCTAGATTGTTTTTTGAGCAAAACAGGTTTGGCAGAATCAGGCAGTGTTATTAAATGTTACAGATATGAAAGAGTTAGATTAAATGCTAGGAAGCACCACTTTTCACAGAAAATCATCAGCAGCTGGAATAAGTTTCCAGTATGTGCAGTGAATGTGGATTTGCTGCAACTGTTCAAATAGGCACTAGACAAGTTAAGAATAGATGCCAGCTGAGATAATGGAATGTAGGTGGCTTAAAAGTATAATGGTACAGTGGCATAGTGGCTTGCACTGCTGCCTCACAGTGCCAGGGATCTGGGTTCAATTCCTTGCTTAGGTCACTTCTGTGCAGAGTCTGCATATTCTCCCCATGTCTGCATGGGTTTCCTCCAGATGCTCCAGTCCAAAAGATATACTGGTTAGGTGCAATGGCCATGCTACGTTCTCCCTCAGTGCACCCAAACAGGTGCCTGAGTATGGTGACGAAAGAATTTTCAGAGTAATTTCATTGCAAGCCTACTTATGACACATATCATTTTTAAAAAGTGACCATGGTTTTCTGGAGTTTCTGGGGGCAAAGATGACTTTCCCAGAATCTTCAACTAAATTGGGAAAGGATTTTTCAAACCTGTTTTGCTTCTCCTAGCAGATTGAGTGAGAGTTGGGAGAAAAAAAAGGTGGTTACAATGGCTTTAATGATATGATTGACTGAACAGTTGCGACGAGTGTTCTTTTAATGTATAAATTGGAAAGATATTTGTTGACAGAGAGCTGGTAAAACCTAATAAATTGGCAATTTGCTAAAAAGTGTGCAAACTGAAATTTGGTGAGAGCAGGAATTTGATATATTGAGTAAGGATAAGTAATTTAAACCAAGTTCCAAAAATAATTTTTAAAAATGCAAAACAATTAATTAGATTTAATGGGATTAAAATGAGCTAAGTAGAGGATACAAACATGAAATGAATATGAATTGCATTACATTAGAATCTAATACCTGTAAATAGATAATGAATAGATATAAGGGAATATGAAACAAAGAAACAAAAGATAGCCTGCAATTCCTGTGCTATGTGGGAAACACAGTAAGAAGTCTCACAACATCAGATTAAAGTCCAACAGGTTTATTTGGTACAAAAGCCACCAAGTTTCTGAGTGCTGCCCCTACGTCAGGTGAGTGGGAGTTCTATTCACAAATCTATTCATCATGCCTATGTGGGAAATCCAGGATGCTTTGTCTCCTACATAAATATGATCCAGGAAATGCCCCCATGATTGAATTTTTTTTAAAGAAGTAATGGGAAAGTAATATGAGCAGCAAGGTGCACAATTGTTCGCATTGCTGCCTTGCAGCACCAGGGATCTGTGTTTGATTCCCAGCTTGAGTCATTGTGCAAAACTTGCTTGCTTTCCCTTTGTCTGCATGGGTTTCCTTCGAATGCACCAGTTTCCTCCCACAATCCAGAAGACATGCTGGATAGGTGCACTGGTCGTGCTAAATTCCCCCTCAGTGTATCCGAACAGCTGGAGTGTGGCAAGTAGGCGATTTTCACAGTAACTTCATTGCGGTGTTAATGTAAGCCAACTTATGACACTAATAAATAAACATTAAAAAAACATTAGGTGTGATGAGGATAGCACAGTTTGTGTCATATATAGGAAATTCTAGAAGGTATTTGGAAAGGACTGCCTGATAATAATGGTGGAAGCAGATTCAATAGTAACTTTCAAAAGAGAATTAGATTAATGGGGTAAGTTTTTCAGGGCTTTGAGGATTGGGAAGGATAGCAGGGCTAATTGAAAAGATTTTTAACAGAGACAGCACAAGCATGATGGATTGAATAGTCTCCTACATTGTGTCATTCTATAATCCAATGTTGCATAGATATTGAAATCATAGGCTTCTATTTACTGAAGCAGCTTCAGGTTTATTTATTCAAAGTGAACATAAAAACTGGTTGTGCAATGCGGTTTTAATTTTCTATTTACATTGAAAATATCAAGCCCATAGTGCAAGACCACCAATATTGAAAAGGGTAGGAGAGGAGAGAAAATAAACTAAGTGGCTTGGGCTTTAACCAATTTTATGTTTTAAAGCCTGCATGTTATAGGAGGAAGCAAGGCTGAGGGATGTAAGAATTTCCAGAGTTTTGAGGTCCCGGAAAAGGGGAAGTTAGAACAAGAATGCACAAAGATTTCAAGATGGTAAAGGTGCAAATGGAAAAAGAGTGTGAAAGTGGAGCTTAGAAAGAACAAGGGAAAATTCAACATACTGAAAAGAACTGGAGGGCGAGGAGACCCTGATGAAAAGTCAATGCCACTTTTCGACATCAGTAATTAATGTGCATTTATATAGCGTCTTTAATGTAGAAATATATTTCAAAGTGCTTCATAGAGATGTGAAAAGAAACAGACAATCAGCTAAAGTAGGAGAGATTGGTGAAGGAACCAAAAACACGGTTAAAATGATAGGTGGTAAAGGGGACCTTAAAGAGAAGGGGAGTGGAGAAGCAGAATGGTTTAGGTAGGGAATTCCTGAGAGTGGGTACTTGGCAGCTGAATTCACAGTTACCAAAGGTGGATCATATGAAGGGGAAGTTTTAAGAAGTTATTGGCAGATGAAGTGA
Source organism: Sphyrna mokarran (assembly GCA_024679065.1). Lineage (NCBI taxonomy): Eukaryota > Metazoa > Chordata > Chondrichthyes > Carcharhiniformes > Carcharhinidae > Sphyrna > Sphyrna mokarran. Next base: position 29,057,020 of record JAGIQG010000009.1, read on the forward strand.
ATGTTCAAGATTGTATAGCTGATGGTGATTGCAGAAGCAAGGAATTGAATTCGTTGTATTTTAAGTTCCCCAGCTGGCGTAGCTGGATTTGAACTTATGTTTGCAGAGTCTGGATTACCAGTCCAATAACATAACCACTATGCCACCGCCAAAGGTGAGTTTCACCACTATGGCGTCAGGGTTGTTCATCCAGTTCCAAATGTCTCTAAGAACATAATCAAAGTATATTTGTGCATACGCATGGAGTACTTTCCACTTGAGGTCAGCCTGAACTTGAAGCTGGCTTGAATCAAAGTCCAGTTTGTTTCCATGTGCGGAAACTGTGTTTTCTGCTTTGGCTTCATTAGAGAGAAAAAAACAAGCCACTTTGAGATGAAAGGAATTGGGGAAATTCAGAGCTGGGAATTCAGTGAATCAACAAATCCCATGGCAACTTCTTCATGACAGGAATTATTCTGAGTTTCCTCTTGCCTGATACTTCAGACATCCTTAATTAAGTCAAATGCATTGTAATTTTGTTGATCTTGTAATCACACCGTCCGCCTAAAATACTTATCCTTTGCTTTTCCTTGATTCTGCTTTCAGCCATTCATCCATGACCAGATCATCTCTACCAATGGCTTCCCTTCCCAATATGAACCTTCTCTTCAAAGGTCACCCTGAAAAACCATCTTTAACACTTCCCTCTTCCCCAATCTCATGCATCTACTTGTGGTCATCTTTCACAGACATGGGGTGGGAGGGGGACTAATAATCCAGGAATCTGGATTACAAGTAATGGGTTCAAATTCTATCACATTTGCTGGAGAGTTTAAGATTCAATTAATGTAATAATGTTCTGCCTACTGTCAACATGCACAGACAACAATGACAAGATTCAACACTGCCTTCAGTGTAGCAGTACAGCTTTTAGTCATTTGAGTCAGAGAGTGTTGGAAGATCAGGACCTCAGATCGAGCACCAAACTCATGTTCTACTGAGCAGCAGTGGTACCTGCCTTGCTATATGGCTCAGAGATGTGGCCTATTTAAGCAGGCACTTCAAAGCCTTGGAGAAATATAACTAGTGATGCCTCCAAAACCTCTCTAAATCTATTGGCAGGATAGGTGCACCAATGTCAGTGTTCTTGCTCAGATCAACAATCGCAGCACTGAAGCATTGAGCACACACAATCGGCTCCACTAAGACTCCCAAAACAACTGATCTACTCAGAGGTTCACACAGCAAACAAGTCCCAGGAGGACGGAGAAAGTATTTCAAGGATATCCTCAAAGCTTCCATAAAAAGTGCAATATCCCCACCAATACCCTGGAATCCCTGGATCAAGATCACCCAAAGTGGAGGAAAAAGTATCTGGGATGGAGCTGAAAATCTTAAGTTTCATCACCAAGGAATGCATGGCAACCTAGGGACCCCAACCACTATTTGTCCCATCTGCGACAGAGACTGTAGGGCATGCATTGGACTCCTCAGACACCTGAGAACTCACTGTTAGTGTAGCAGCAAGTCATTCTTGACTCTGAGGGAGCACCTAAGTATTAGTAATAGTGACCATAAAACTTCTGAATAGTTGTAAAAACACATCTGATTCATTAATGCTTCTTAGGGACTGGCCTATATGTGCCTCCAGATCCAAACAATGTGATTGATTCTTAACTGCTTTCTGTAATGTGAGCCACACAATTGTAGTCAAAAGGGTGGATTATTACCACCTTCTCAAGGGCAAATAACAACGGGCAATAAACTTTAATCTTGCTAGTGATGCCCACAGCCTGTAAATGAATTAAAAGGTGGCAAAATGGTAATAAAGAATCAGCAGCCCATTTAACATGACTATTTGATTTTTATTTCCAATAACATCGAGGTTTTCATGAAGTGGGAATGCATAGTGTCCCTCTCTCTCTAACGCAGGTACAGACCACAATGTGTGTATTGTGGATTCAGGATTATATTCAAAATTTAAACATGTTCATTATAGCAGATTCATGCATTGAGCCCAGAAAGTGTGTCAATATTAATGCAACCTTAATCCTCACACTTTCTCCAGGGGAGAAAAATTGGAGACAGATTTGGTCTCCCTGATAAAAAATGTCCCATCTATTGGCAAAAAGCAAAGTAATTCTTTTGGTGAACTATCTGGCCTCTGATTTCCACTTTACCCTTACATCATTGCATACCATTCTTCACATTCTGCACGAGGAAGTGACAGATAGGGTGCTAATTGCAATATCTATGACGGGGCAAGGGGGGGGGGTGGTAGTAAACTGAGTTAATGTATAACACATGGCGCTGCTGCAATATGTGAGGACGACATTCCCGTTATCAGGCTGAAGGTGCTACTTCCAATCCAGAATTAAGGACTAACACTCATTTGGCTGTCTGCTTTGTAATTGAGCTTGATGAGCTGGCCTGAGGGGAGAAGGACGAGGAGTTAATGAAGGAGAAAGACAGGGAGGGAAAGGGAAGTCTGTGAAGCAGGTAATACCACACACAGAGATTGAGGCCTACGCTGTACTCACAGGAAACAGTTGCAGTAGGCCCCACACTGAGATCAGTTCTTCTGGCTTTGCTGGCATCTGTTTTATTTCGATCTTTCAAGGTGGGGGGAAGGGAGAGAAAAGCTTCTCAGACTCTGAATTGTAAAGACACGTATACCTTTTTGTGACAGCATTTGCTTATTAAACTATAAGTAAATTATATTAATGGTAAAATAGACTTTCCTCTCCTGAAAAAGAAGCCTAAAGGGCTTTATATTCATGGGACCACCCAATTACACAGGCCAATGGTTTAAATTAAATAGGGTGCTGCCATGTAAAACTTATGTTATTAATTAAATTCTCAATATTACATTGTAGAATGTTATTAATTTGATGGAAATATGTGTTTTTGAATAGGCCACTAGATGACTTATGAGTATGCTACTGCCACCATGCTTACTAATTCACACCATATAAGGCTATAATTTGCCTTTTCCTCACCTAATTTGTTCCTGTTCTGTTATAGATTGTTACCATACTACAGTCTTTATTTTATCCATTCTAGACAGAACTGGCAGGGCCAACATATATTGCCCATCCCCAGAGAAGATACTGGTTAACCTTTTTCTTGGATCACCCGCAGTAGTGAAATGTTGTTCGGTAGGAATTTGGAGTGCAAAGAATGAAAGTGTTGTGGAAATCTTACCATCCCACTGCGGGAATCATCATGAGTGGGAAGGAGAATTTGATGGATAAGCAGAAAGTCCGTTGACCTCCACAGGACCATAGAATTCCTACAGCGAAGAAAGAGGCCATCTAGCCCATCGAGTCTGCACTGATTCAGTGAGAAAGCATTCCACCTAGGCCCTCCCTCCTATCCTTGTAACCACACACATTTACCATGGCTAATTCACCTAACTTATACACCTTGTAACATTAAGGGGCAATTTAGCATGGCCAATCCACCAAACCTGCGCATCTTTGGACTATGGAAAGAAACCACAGCATCTGGAGAAAACCCATGCAAACACAGGGAGAGTATACGAATTCTACACAATCAATTAAGGCCAGAATTGAACCTAGGTACCTGTTACTGTTGGGTAGCAGTACTAACCACTACACTTCTGAGCTGCCCATAAGAATTTTCCATTCCATGGCAGACATGACCAGAAAATCCTGCCCTGTATCTTAGTTAAATGATCGGAGTATGATTGTTGCTGGTACTAAAATGTTCTTTCTGGAAGACAAGAATAGAGGGACAAGGTCACTCCTTTTTCCATCCTCTCTTTCGCTATATTGCCCAGATTCCTGGATATTAATTCACTGATTTGAGGTTAAGTGATGAGGAAGACTTTGATTGAATGATTACTTGAGTACACAGAAAGACGCACTTACTGTCATAGGAGTAGAATGGGAAGATATGTACCTTTATTGTTTCACTTTGTGAATAAACTTATTCCAAGTAAAGACTGGTTCTGGGTATCAGGAATATAATCACTAGATATTCTCAAATTCTTCAACTCCACATAGCAATTCTTCTTGGGCCTCTTGTTCATTATTCTATCCCTTCAGCGTGGATTCCTAAGTCTGAAGCTTAACTTCTTCTACCCTATTTTTTTCTTGTTCCCCTGTTCGTCTTCTGCTTCAGGCTTAGATCCAGTTTCCCTCACTCTGTCCCATTTATCCTGTCAGAAAATTGGCCTCTTCTATCTCCCTGGCCTGTCACAAACATGTCTTTTGTTACTCTCTTTATCTTGTTATCGTTTTTCCCTTTCCATTCACATTTTCTCAGATGTCTTATTGCTTAACAAACCAGAATGGGGGATTCTACTTCTCTCTGGTCAGGCCAGCATTCATTGTCCAATCCTAGTTACCGTTGAGAAGGTGGAGGTGAGCTGCCATCCTGAACTGTTGCAGTTTCTGAGGTGTAGGTACAATCACACTACTGTTAGGGAGGGAATTCCAGGATTTTGACCCAGGGATAGTAAAGGAACAGTGATATATTTCCAAGTTAAGATGGCGAGTGACTTGGCGAGGACTGTCCAGGTGATGGTATTCCCAGGTGACTTCTGCTCTTGTCCTTCTTATGGTCATGGGTTTGGAATGTACTGCCTAAGAAGCATGGGTGCGTTCCTGCAACGCATCTTGCAGATGGTACACACTGTTGCTACTGTTCATTGTGGTCAAGGGAGTGAATGTTCATGGAGAGGGTTCCAATCAAACAGGTTGCTTTGTCTTGGATGGTGCCAGGCTTCTTGAAGTATTGTTGGATCTGCACTCATCCAGGCAAGTGGAGAGAATTCCATCACACTCTGATTTGTGCCTTGTAAATTGTGGAGAGGCTTTTGAAAGTCAGGGGGTGAGTTACTCACTGCAGGATTCCAATCCTTTGACCTGCCTTGCTGCCATAGCACTTATATGGCTAGTACAGTTCAGTTTCTGATCAAAGTTAACCCCCAAGACGTTGATAGTTCAGCGATGGTAATGTATTGAATGTCGAGGGTGATGGTTAATTTCTTTCTTGTTGGAGATAGTCATTGCCTGACACTTGTGGACATGAATGTTATTTGCCAATTGTCAGCCCAAGTTTTGCTCCATTTGGACATGAACTGTTTTAGTAACTGTGGAATTACAGATGGTGCTGAACATTGTACAGTCATCACTGAACATCCCCAATTATAATTTTATGATGGAAAGAAAGCCATTGGTGAAGCAGCAGAAGGATGATTGGGCCTACGGTGTTATCCTAAGGAACTCCTGCAGTGATGTCCTCATGAGAGCTTCAACTGCAGGTTTTTTAAAAAAGAGAGACACCTCAAGAGAGAGCCCAAGGTTGACAAATTAAGAAAAGATGAAGTAAATCAAAAAAAATGCAGCCTCAAGGTTGCGTTTGACTTGTAGCTTGTAGGACAATGATTGAGAAAAGCAAAGAGCTTTGAGATCCCAAATGAGTTGAATAGGAAACAGAGCATTGAGCTTTAATTCCAACTTAGTGAGTCCACAAGAAGTAAAAGAACTCAGGAACAGAATTTTTTGTGATGACAAGACGAGCAAGAGCAAATCAAATACTTTAGGACAAAATTTCAAATTCAAGCAATATTGTGTGTTATTAAACAGTCAATAACTATCATCAACCTACTTCAAAATGACATTGGGAGATTGTAATCACTATGCATGAAATCTGGCCTCATTAAGTATTTCTACTGTTTTGCTTTTGAAACAATGATTAAGCAGGCTGTTGTAGAAAGATTTGCGAATTGTCATTTTCTGTCCCAGGTTTATATAATTTTTGATGTAATTTCTTGGCATATTCATTCATTTTTAATTGGAATTAGACAACATACAAAATGGAAAGTCAGATGATGCTGGGCCTCACGGTACTTTTCCAAATAAAAACTCTTCCTCTGTTCAGGCAGTTTCTAATAAAGCCAATTTTAGAGTTGAAATCCTATGTTTGTATATCTCATATCAGTTGATCTTCTGTGGTATTGCACACAGCAAATCAAACACAATCACCTCTCTTTGATCTGACTTTCAGGATCAGCATTTCGCTACCTGGGTCTTCATTTATTGACCATCTCTAATTGCCTAGGAGAAGGTAGTCAAAAGTGAGCCACCCATCTTGAACTACTGCACCCCATGTAGTGTAAGCAGGGGATGCTAAGATTTTGACCCAACCAGAATGAAGGAACTATGATATACTTCCAACTGGTATGGTAAGGTACCAATATTCTCATGTCTCTGCTATTCTTATTCTTCTGACAGTAAATATGGGGCACTTTGAAGGTTGAGTTGAAGAAGCCTTGGTGAGTTGCTGCAATGCATGTTGTATAGAAAACACAGTAAAGCCCCTATGTGCCCGGTGGTAGGGAGAGTGAACGTTTTAAGATCCTGGGTGGTGGCAGGTTTCTTGAATGCTGTCAGAGCTTCATTCTTTCAGGTAAATGATGAGTATTCTATCACACTTGAGATTTGTACTTTTCAGATGGTGGACAGGCTTTAGGAGTAAGAGGTGAGTTTCATGATGCAGAGCACTCAGTCTCTGATCTGCTGGTATAGCCATAGTATTATGTGTTGTGTGGCACTACCATCTGGTTAAATGGAATAGACTTTGAACCTATGTAGAACTCAAAACTAGGCATCCAAGAGGCATTTTGGGCCATCAGCAGCAGGATAATTGGATTCAACCACAATTTAGAACCTTATAGTTTATATATCCCACTCTTACCATTACCATCAAACCTGGTTCAAGGAAGACTGCGGGAGGGGTGGAGGGACCCATTTGCTTTGATTCATTCATGCGATGTGGGCATTGTTGACTGGACAAACATTTATTGCTCATCTCTAAATGGAGAAATTTGATAGGCCATGTCAGAGGGCAATTAAGGATCAACTATATTGTTTTGAGTCTGAAGTCACATGTAGGACGGCAGACTTCCTTCCCTAAAAGGACATTAGTGACACAGACAACGGACAATGGCTTTGTGGGACTTTTTAGTAAATCAGATTTCAGCATCTACCATATAGGGATTTGAACCTAGTCCCAGAACTTCAACCTGGGTCTTTGGATTACTGGTCCAGTATCAATACCATTATGCCACCACCTGTCAGGAGCAGCACCAGGCATAACTACAAATGAGATGCCAGTCTGGTGAAGCTACAACACAGGATTATTTGCATAACCAACAGTGTGGAAGGAGCGTCCTGTCTACAGAGCTAAGTGATCCCATAACCAATGAATCAGATCTAAGCTCTTCAGTCCTGCCACATTGAATCATGATATGATGGCACTGGAAGCAATTCAGAAGAGGTTCACTAGAGTGATTCCAAGTTTGAAAGGACTGTCGTATGAGAGCAGTTTAGTATCTTGACCTCATACTCGCTGGAGTAATGAAGAATGATGATTGTAAATACTCAACAGAATTGATAAATTAAATGTTAACCAAATGTTACCCCTCCATCTTGTCGTTTCTCCATAGCCCTTTATCCCACTTTTGATCAAATATTTGTCTATCTCTTAAAACCATTGATTCTGCATCCACTGAACTTTGGGGCAGTGAGTTCCATAGATTCCCCACCCTCTGTGAGAAATAGTGCCCTAAGAATGCTTCTTAGGGCAGCACGTTAGCACTGCTACTTCACAGCTCCAGGGACCTGTGTTTGATTCCTGGCTTGCATCACTTCTGTGTGGAATTTGCACATTCTCCTTGTGTCTGCATGGGTTTCCTCCGGTTTCCTCCCATAGTCCAAAGATATGCAGGTTAGTTTGATTGGCCATGCGATAAATTGCCCCTCAGTATTCTGAGGTGCGTAGGTTAGCGGGTAAATATGTAGGGATAGGGGGTCACGCCTGGGTGGGATTGTGGTCGGTGCAGGCTTGATAAGCTGAATGGTCTCCTTCTGCACTATAGGGTTTCCATGATTCTTATCTCTGTTTGAATCTACCCCCTTACTCTATGATCTCTTGTCCTAGACTAGATCAGCTATGCTCATACAGAATGGCAGGGTTGGCTCGAAGGGCTGAATTGCCTTCTCTCACTCCTGATTCCTACATTCCTATGAATTGTTTTGGACAATTAAACAAACAGGCGGAGGAGACTCATTAGTTATTTCCATTCTCAATGCTAAGGGTACTCAGTATAGTTGTGCAAAAGATGAGGCTGAGTTTTTTGCAACTATCTTCAACCAGAAGTGCCAAGAGGATTAATCACCTTGGCCTTCTCCCAACATCATAGATGTCAGTCTCAGCAAATTCAATCCATTTATGTTGTACTAGAAAATGACTAAAGGTATTGGATACAGCAAATGCCAAGGACCCTGACACCATACCAGCAATACTGATGGAATACTCTTCACTTACTTGATTGAATTCAATTCCAACAATACTTAAGAAACTCAGCCTTATCTAGGACAAAACAGCCCACTTGATCAGCATTCCACCCACCACCTTAAACATTCATTCCCTCCACCACCGTTGCACAGTGGTAGCAGTATGTACCATTGACACTGCAGCAACTCATCAAGGCTCCTTTAACACCTTCCAAACCCCCAACATTGAAAACAGAGAAGGACAAGGCAACAAACACCACCACATACAAGGTCCCCTCCAAGCTGCACACCATCACTTCATTGTTGCTGGGTCAAAATCCTAGAACTATCTTTATAACAACACTGAACGTACCTACAGCACATGGACTGTGCAATTCAAGAATTAGTTATGGGTATAATTATGATAGTAAATATGGGGCACTTGACAGATGTAATTGACCAATAACTCTGTCGATTACATTTCTGTCACTGTACTGATGATTGAGGGTAGGCAGATAGTAACATTAATCAGGTAAATTGCATTTGTCTTTCACGTTTCTTGGAATTTCTTTGGACCAAAAGTTGCTGTAAAAATATAGAAGCAACAATGAGGGCAGATTCAACATTAAACATGGGACATAGAACCTTTGCTTCTGTCCCTTCAGCATCAGTCTCCCTCAAGTTTAATGTTGCTTTCTCTCCATCTTATTCTTCCTCCTCTTTGGATGGGTGAGTGGTAGCTTAGGGAACAATGTCATTGATAGGTGCACTAGGGAAGGAATACACAGCCCCACAATGGTTCTTTAGTCTCTTCTGTCCGTTGGACAAAGCTTTATCCTTTAGTTTATCATCAAATAATTTTGAGAAAGTTGCAGCCTCGTCTTTTGAGTAGTTTGAGATTTTAAGTACAAATTAAAATAAAGAGATTGCATAAAAAGATTATTCAGCAGATAGAAATTAACCGTGTTATTGTGGACCATATATTTTAAACTATTTAAATTATTTTGGATATTGGTTAGAAATTTTAGGTAGATAAAGAATAATGTTTTTCTGAAAGCATCTCACATGATGTGGGTATTACGAGGTGAAAGGGAAAAACACAGGGCCACAATATGATCATATTATGTAATTATATAGTCACACATTGCCATTAGAAATGTAGACGTGGGAAGTGATAATGGAAACAGTTAATAGTAGTGTGAAAAATGGATTTGAAATTTCAGAAGCAAAGCTCTGCAGATGTAACTTTTCATTTGTATCTCCTGAAATCCACATGCCATACCCTTAACCCTGGAACTCAAAGAAACATTGGCCCTTTGAGCCTGTTCTGATATTCACCATGATCATGGCTGATTGTCCAATTCAATAGTCTGATCCTGCTTTCTCCCATAACCTTTGATCTCATTCGTCCCAAGTGTTATAAGGCACCTCAAAAATTCCTCCCTTAGACCCTGCATTTACCCTTTTCCCCCAAGTTTTCCTTTTCCTCCATTTAATTCCTTTTTCCTTCCACCCAGCATCCACTTGTTTGGTGCTAATTCAGTGATAAGTGATGGTGGGGTGTGCAGCTGGGCAGATGCATGTCAATTTTTGTGCCTTCAGGCTTTGGAAACGGTCAGAGTCTTTATGCAATTTGCTGAGCTGCTCCTATTTTCCATGTCCATAGATAGCTCTATATTGTAACAAGTTGAGCTCACTTGTATGTATTTGAAGGGTGGCACAAGTAGAGTATTGCATTTCTGTCATGCATTTCAAATAAATCTGTAGCTCATCTCCACTATACTGCATTGCCAGTGGCTGTTGAAGCTATCAGGACCCTTAACTTCTACAGAGGGGTCATTAGTCAACCATCAGCAGTGTCTCTCATGCAAGCTAAATAGGTGCACTCAGGAGGGAAGCAAGGAGTAGTAATTTTATTCTCCTCTCAATGGACGACTAGTACTAACATAACATAGCAGTACAAAGTTTGACTAATAAGAGGTGTCACACATTATCCTTATATCTTAATTAATGTATTCAAGTATAAAAACAGAAAAAGGACACCCCTCAATATGCATCACTGTGCAAGTAAATGCTCATTTCCTCAGGGTCTGCCATGCATTCACTTTAAGGGAATCCACCCTATCGCAATTTTTACATTTTGTGGATTATTGTGCACAGCAAGAATTGGGAAGAAAGGTTGTCTTTTATTGTTGGATTTTTAAAAGTACATTCCTCATTTAAAAAAGATGACAAACTGCTTATGAATATGAATGGGCTAGACATTTATTAGCTTGTCTCAGTATTCCAGATGTTTACCTGAATGGGAGAGGGGGGTGATCCCTGGTTCTTGGCAGGATTTGTTTGGCATGCAGCTCTGGTCAGATCGTCAATACAGGAAAATAAAAATGGAGACCAAAATATTCATTTAAAAAAAGCCCAGGAAGCTGAGTGGTCAAACTTTCATCAGGCTCAGGAAGTTGAAGCACAAGAGGGTGGTTCGAAGTTATTTTATTGAAGTGAAGCAAGATGCCCCACTACTATGAAGACTGAAGTGTTTAATGAGTATTACACATTGACAAGTTGTTCCAATTGGATTGAGCGCAATCAATTGTCGCTCAGTGTACTCACTTTTGCCATCAGACATTGCTATCTGAAGTTTAGCCCGGTTCCTATCGTACATCTAGCAGGGACATTTGAGACATCATGCAGGCCCAGTCAAGGTTCCCATGCTTTGGGTTACAAACCATTTATCCCTGAAAGTAGGCAGTCAGGTCGAGAAGGTTGTTAGGAAGGCATATGGAGTCTTGGCTTTTATTGGTAGAGGGATTGAATTTCGGAGCCACGTCATGTTGCAACTGTACAAAACTCTAGTGCGGCCGCACTTGGAGTATTGTGTGCAGTTCTGGTCCCCACATTATAAGAAAGATGTGGAGGCATTGGAGAGGGTACAGAGGAGGTTAACCAGGATGTTGCCTGGTATGGAGGGCAGGTCTTATGAAGAGAGGCTGAGGGATTTGAGGTTGTTTTCGTTAGAAAGGAGGAGGCTAAGAGGGGACCTGATCGAAAACATATAAGATGATTAGAGGTTTAGATAGGGTGGACAGTGATAGCCTTTTTCCTAGGATGGAGAAAGCTAGCACGAGGGGACACAGCTTTAAATTAAGGGGTGATAGTTATAGGACGGATCTCAGAGGCAGGTTCTTTACCCAAAGGGTGGTTAGGGAGTGGAATGCCCTGCCTGCAGCGGTTGTAGATGCGCCAAGTTTGGTGGCGTTTAAGAGGTTAGTTGATAAGTATATGGAAGAGAAGGGAATGGTTTCGTTTGGAGGGGCATTGCTTTTTATATTGGTCGGCGCAACATCGAAGGCCGAAGGGCCTGTTCTGTGCTGTAATGTTCTATAGCCAATGTGGAACTACTGAATTTTTGCTGATTATGGTACGAAAGTTAAAACCTTGAAAGACGGTAGCTGATTACATGTTCAGTATCCTTTGGGAAGAGGTCTAAGGTTTCCTCCAAGACATTGCAGGATTGGACATCAAGAGGATAGCTTTTTGTATTCATCTCCCTGGTTAAACTGCTCATTGAAATTGAAAATTGGACACTCCTAAAAGTAAATTTTTTTTTCCAAGTTTTAGTCAGAAGTAGGCTCGCATTAACAATGCTATGAAATTACTGTGAAAATCCTCTCGTCGTCACACTCTAGCGTCCGTTTGGGTACAGAGAATTTAGTTAGCATGGCCAATTCACTTAACCAACATACCTTTCGGACTATGGGGGGAAACCCATGCAGACATGGGAAGAATGTGCAATTCCGTGCAGACAATGACCCAAACCAAGAATTAAACCTGGGTTTCTGGCACTATGCCCCCATGCCATCCTATTGCAACTAAAGAGGAATTCATCAAGACCACAAGGTGTGGAAAAATGAACAGACCTTCTTTCACCAGTACTATATTGTGCACAAACTCATAGCACAAAATGGACCATAATTTAGAGACTTGGATATAAAAGCAAATAGTTGGTGCCAAATGAACCAATCTAAAAATTAATGTCTATAGGAATAGATTTTTAGTTTCATTTTGAACTCCTGGCATCAAACAATCCAAAGTCAGCCAGAATATGGACTAAATGCATGTACCTCCAAAATAAAACTACTACAGTAATGAGAGAAAATTACATACCATGAGCAGTTTATGCTGTAGGTTTACAACACTAGCCAACTTATTTTTAAACTAAATTACAGCATTCTGAAGACGTATAACTGTTGTGTTTCTGAAATGGAGTTTTTATTGTGCAAACTATTGGTTTATATTATATTAACAAAACATTTCACAGCTTAACTAATGCTTAATATTTCAATACAAGATTGATCAACCTAAATTATACATTTTACTCAAGCCTACTGAATTAGCCATATCTAGTTGTAAAGATGGAGAGTGTAATCAGGAAGTCATAGCTTGGAATAAGTTAGCTAAATCAGCCTCATATTTAAGTTGTTATTTAGCCCTGTATGTTCTGCTAATAAGTTCTCACCTGTTGTATTAATACACTTGCTTCTATAGAAAGGAATTCAGAAATTCTGCTCCCCAGTGAAAAAGATTAGTTTCATTGGGGATTTGTCTCCAGCAGAGACCACCACTGAGGTACATCATTTTGTTGGTTTGTTTGAGAGAGCAATGCTGAGAATGGGAAAATTCCTCAATTCGCAGTAGGGGAGCTACACTCAGAAGGGAGTGGGAGTAAGATAAGTACATGGGCACTGCAGTGGTGGTTCTCCAAATTATGCTCTGTGAATAATTTTACAGAATCATTAATTCAAAGTTTCTCAATAGTTTGGCAAATTTAACCTAGCAAGCAAGCCACTGCAAATGAAAAATCAGATGATTGTTCAAAGTGATTTTGAATAGATTTAACACACAACATTTCTAGACAATGGATATATTATATTCCTGGTTTTCACTGCTGCATCATCTAATATCAATATTTAAAAAACAAAAATCAGTACAAGACCAGGTCATGTTCTTAAGCAACAGCTTATAGTAGCGACCTGCATTAAAGTGCAATATGATATTGTGACAGAAACAAAGATCCATTTAAAATTTAAATCTAACCATCAAAATATCTGGATATGGAAAAATTCCAATATTCTCAACTGTTTCATTTCAGCCCAAGGATTTCAAAGATATTCAGCTAATAGGGTCTATTCAAATAGGGACCAGGTGTAGCAATCATGCTAATTTATGATTTATAAATATCAGTCATGTGTGCTGAAGTTCACAAAATATACATATATGCACAGTGTGAAGCTTGAACTGCACTGTCAATCTGAGTTATAACATTACAATAGGCATTTCCCTCAAGAGTGCAGTATAGCATCTGCTGTTATTTGTTCATAATCCATGAAGCAATGCATTGCACTATTTTTTTTCCCCCCAATTAGGCCTTTTTGATTCGTTCAATCATATGTAGCCAATTAATTTATTAGCCTTTAGCAGTGGTTTTCTGAAGTGGCTATTGTGAACAGTATATTAGGTAGAATTCTTGGGTAGAGTCTTAACCATCTTGGTCTTTGATGAAGAGTTCAAACCATTTTCAGCTTAGGAACTCAAAATGAAAGAATATTCTGTACACAGGCAAGACATTCACAAGTGCCTGGGTGTTTTTGTACATGAATCATGGAAAGTTACATGCGGATGTGGTAGATACAAATAGGAAAGCAAATTGTACGTGCACCTTCCTTACTATACCTATATAAGTCATTGGTAAGCCCACAAGTGGAATATTATGTACCGATCATTTGGTCTCCTCACTAAGAAAGAATATACTTGCTCTAGGAGTTCCAGGGAAGTTCATCAAACCGATTCCTACGATAAGGGAATTGCTCTGCGAGAGACTGAGTGGATGAGATCCCCTTCTCTGGAGTGTAGGTGAAGTGATGATCCTATTGAAATTTAAAATTCATAAGAGGCTTTACAGAGTCAACGTTTGGAGGTTGTTTCCGCTTGTTGGGAAGTTTAGAATTAGGAGTCAGTCTCAGAAGAAGGGGCTGGCCACTTAGGACTAAGATGAAGAGAAATTGCTTCACTCAAAAGGGTAGATTTCACAACTCCAGGAGGCTATAGACACAAGTCATTGAATATATTCAATAGTTAACTAATAAAATTTAAGATACTATGGAAATCAACGAATTTGGGGATAATTCAGAAAAATGGAATTGAGGCCAAAGATCAGCCATGATCTTACTGAATGGCCTAATCCTGTCCCTTTCTCTTTAGTGCCACTTAAGAGTGCGCCTTTGGGCTTGGTGATCAATTGGGAGAATCAGGTGAGATGAGCGTTTGGAAGCCTGACTGAGAATATGTAAAGGAAAACCTTTAAAACAACTAGCACAATTTTGATATTGTGCATTTTGGGCAGCAAAGTTGCTGAAATAAAAGGAAGAGATGGGGAAGATGGATACCAGAAGGGAAAGGGCAGTTCTAATATTTATGATTGCAGCACTAATGCTGGAAGCTGAGGCCAAGGAGGCACATTCTCCTTCCAGAGACTTGGTTGAAGGATGGGACGTGGTGAGCAGTGGGTGTGGTATGGAGCACAGGAAACCAGTTAGACAATGCTTCAACGGCTTCAAGTCTGATCATGCAAGTAGCATGAAAGCACCTGATGGCAACAATAATCACACTTTCGTAGTCTTTGTCAGCACACATCTTTTCAAATCCTCTCTCTGAAATCACACTTAAGAACTTCTGCTCACACAGAACCTTGCTCACAGAGCAATAAAACACTTTTGCCACAGAGCTTTATCTAGCACTCCCTATCCTACAACAAACTCCCTCATACATCTAAAGTAAAAGTAAAGTTTATTAGTCACAATAGGCTTACATTCACACTGTAATGCTGTGAAAATTCCCTAGTCGCCATGCTCCGGTGCCTGTTCGGGTATACTGAGGGAGAATTTAGCATGATCAGTTCACCTAACCAGCACTTCTTTGGACTGTGAGAGCAAATTGAGCAGCTGGAGGAAACCCATGCAGACAGGGAAGGACGTGAAAACTCTACACAGACAGTGACCCAAGGCAGGAATCAAACCCAGGTTCCTGGCATTGTGAGGGAGCAGTGCTAATCACTGTGCCACCCTAGACTGATCTAATAACAGTCTTCAATCTTTTTTC
Source organism: Sphyrna mokarran (assembly GCA_024679065.1). Classification (NCBI taxonomy): domain Eukaryota; kingdom Metazoa; phylum Chordata; class Chondrichthyes; order Carcharhiniformes; family Carcharhinidae; genus Sphyrna; species Sphyrna mokarran. The sequence continues at coordinate 29,072,460 of JAGIQG010000009.1, forward strand.
TCCTGCAATAAGAAAAGACAGAGCGTATTCAACTCCTTGAAGAGGGGCAGAAATAGGGTTGGAGTGATGATACTGGCATCAGTGGCAGAGGGTGCCTTGGAAATTGGCAGGGTAACATTAGGACATGCTGCCACTGAAGAGATGGTGGTGACTAGACAGGAAGGATAGTATACGAGAATGCCACTTCACATTTAAACAGGAACAGATGCCGAAGGAAGAGATCACCAAAGATTGTCCCCATTGGAGGTTTGGGGAAGAGGGGGATCATACACAATGCTGGGCACACATGGTTATCTGTCAGAATTCCCAGAAGCAGTGCAGTCTCTAGTGCTGAAAGCGGAGAAGTCCATCGCAGTTGGTCTGCCATACGAGTCCATGATCACCTCCACTGAAAAGTTGCCGACCTAATGGCAACTCCTTAGAGTGGAAGCAAGCAGTCAACAATGGCATCCATAAATTAGTAGTCACCTTTCCAGCAAGTCTACATGGTATGAAACCTATGTGCCAACAGGGAAAGAGTTATTACAAACCTAAAATGGCTTCTTATTGGCATTTTGATTGCTTTAATAGGTTGAACGTTTCATCCATGAGGGCTCCCACTGCACAGTCAACTCGCCTCTGGGAGTGGGAGGAATACAGGTAGGAAGATGTCAGGTTCTCAGCTTGTCATCTGTTTCCATGATTTTGCCAATCTGCCCAGCACCACTGTTAAATGCCCAGTAAAATTCAAATTTTACCTTTGTGTAAAGGCTTGGCTAACGATTATGTTTCAGAGAATCATACAACCACATAGCTCTAAATAAAAACAATTGCAAGGTAGAAGGCCTTCACAAGTCATGTGGTGACTCGCCACTCATTCAGGATTTGTGAAACTGACAGCTCTAATTAGTTTGAGTGAATCACCAAGACTTATTATTCCAATGGCAGGGGGAAGGATTGAGAAATGTAAAGATAAATCTTGGAATCCCATTCATATGGACATCACAAAAATTTAAAACTGCTATAAGTAGGCCACAACTGATTTTAACAACTATATACTATTCAATTTTATACAATCGATGTATGTCACTCCTCCCAGGGTACCATATCCGTGTCTATCGCCACACAGTTGTACGCTGCATATCGTAATTTCTCTTCGCAAAGCTTCGCACTACAAATAAAGCACAGATTAAAGAAGCACATTAGTAGATTTTTAGACATTTGTGCAATTACATGCATATGTATAATCCTTAATTATATTACAGAGGAACCTTGGTGGCTTACAAGTAGCTGCTGTTAACCACATCATAACTGCACTTAATTCAGGAAGGAAGAAGAGCAGAAGTGGGTGGCTTGGTGGAAGCTAGAGGTAAAATGATGTAGTATTTGAGGAAGGCCAGATGGAAGGATCTCCTTATATTAATCACACAGAACAACAATTTGCAGTTGTATGGTGTCCCTTAGTATTGAGAGTCCAAAGAACATTTTAGTTCACACATCAGAAATGTAAATAACTCACTACAAAATTAAATGATAAGCCAAAGTGCTGACATTTCCATAGAGTTTTAAGTTGGTAATTTCATTAATTGATCCTTTGCTTCAAATTTATATTCACCAATGCTAGGGAATGAAACACTTTACTTTTGACCAGGAAAGTTTTCTCGATAAAGATTACATCGATGTTACCATCAAAACAGCAGCTTTGACTACAATAATGTGACCTTTTTCCATTTCCTACATCAAAACAACAACCTGCCTGAGTAAGATGTTGAGCTGTGAATAGTTCTGTCCTACAGATCCAGCATCACTTGGATCTGGCTCAAGGCTGGCCAACAATTTATCCAAGACTGTTGCAGCAGGCTGCAGGAGGAGATATTCAGCTCCTTAGTCTTAGCCTCTCCAACCACTGAAAGTTATAAATGATCACCATTGAACCCATTGCAGATTTTCCTTAAAATCTGAACTGTGTGTAGCTCAGTTCTTTTCAAACATTCACTAGGTTTGAATACATCAGATGGGATTTACCACACAACCCACTGCATGTTGCACGACAATAAGAAGTCGTCCACTGTTGGCTGGTGATGGGATCTTCTCATCCTGCCATCATCAACGGGGTTTCCTGTTGATACAACCTTCACTGCTGTGAAACCAGTAACGGGAGTGTGCTGTCGGCATGACCAGGAGATCCTGCCGCTTGAACTGCCGGCCATTCATTATTGCCAATAAATGTATCAGTGCAGCTGATCACATGACTCGTGTAAACTATTTTATTATCGATTTGTGCCCACATGCAAGAAGAATCCAATGAGTTCTTTAGTTCCTTTATTTCGAACTTGCCATCCCAAAATATGTGACAGAAATATAAAGGGTAAACAATAAATTGTGAAGTCAAAAGTGTGCCAAATCCATCCACTAATCCAAGAGACCTTATGATATTGTGGGATAATATATAAAAGCTTAAATGCATCTGTATGGAATTACTTAACGTATTCATTAAAATAGCACAAAAAATAATTTATTTCAACACAATTTTTCACTGCAATAATGTCTCACAACATTAAGGTCCACGGAATTATCTGTCTGATGTGTGAACAAAGTTCCAGTATCCAAACTGAACATCCTACTGACATAACAAAAAGGCCAAAAAGATATGGATATTCTATCGGTAACATTTTCGTGAACAACATTTAGCCTCTCACAAAGCATAATGAGGATATCTAAGCAGAGTCAGTTTGGCAAAGATAAAACTAGGTTTTGCTGATGTTAAACTTGGAGTATGTATCAGGGGCCATGGGTCAAACTGACTCTCAAATAATGGTAAGTGAAACCAATTTATCCAGGTCGTATTTTAATACTGATTGTGGGCACAATAACTATAACATTAGCATGAAGCCAAACCCCTTTGGGCATGAATGAATCCCAGAAGACAATTCTAAAGCAGAAACTATTCCTGACTTCAACATTTAAAGACTCCTGAAAAATGAACATCATTTTAAACTGCAAAAAAAAAATATGATTTTGAATTCATAATTGAGCACATTTATCCAAATCTCTTCCCTCAAAGTAAGTTTTAAACTTTAGCTATTAGTGTCACAGGCTTGCAATGAAGTTACTGTGGAAATCCCCTAGTTGCCAATTCCGGCGCCTGTTTGGGTACACTGAGGGAGAATTTAGCATAGCCAATGCAGCTAACCAGCATGCCTTTCAAACTGTGGGAGGAAACATAAGCAGATTCGGGGAGAACATGCAAACCCCACACAAAGACAGTGACCCAAGCCAGGAATTGAACCCAGGTTTTTGGCATCATGAGGCAGCAGTGCTAACCACTGTGCTACAAAGCCTTACAGTTTTCTTTCTGCTGTAAATGATCAAAGGCACAGATGTCCACAAAATATTTTAGATGGACAAAAGAGATGGAAGAATGATAGATAAGTTCAAGCAGATGGATCATCAGATTTACAGAAATAATCTATCAAATGCTGGGAAGTAGACTGCAATATAAATAGGGTTGAACTAACTTCACAGTTTTAGAGACTGAGTTTCACAGAGATAGAGCTAAGCTGCAATGTGTGAAAACAAACAGGATGTTCCTTTTTGTAGCTGAATGGTTTAGCTCTCCTATTTTTGTAATGTATCCATGGCCTGAGAGAAAACATAGGCTGCTTAATAACTGATCTGCTATAAGCCATATGAAAGTGATTGTTCTTTCAATATTCTCTGTAAGGAATGCAGCTTGCAGCATTGCCAGTGAGAACATATATAAAGAAGCCTTTGCATCCAGATTGCTACAGGTGTTTTCCTGCACCACCTAGTGGTCAATATTAAAATGGTATCTGCAGAAGTTTTTATCCAGGAAGTCTGCAACGGACTTCTCTGCACCTGTCATCATAAAGCAGTGTAAAAGACAAGATTGTCTTTGTCACATTTGTAGGGAATTCAAAGAATAAAGAACAAACTAGATTATTTATCTTCACAAATATTGGACAGGAAACCTCCTGGTCTTCTTTGAAACAGTGTCTTCAAATCCTTTACGTTCACCTGAGAGGGCAGGCAGAGCTTAGGTTTAACATGTATTCTAAAGACGACATCTCTGACAATGCAACGTTCCCTCAGTACTGCACTAGATTTTGTGGGACCTGAACACTCAATCTGCTGTATTCTCCTTTAAGATGTTTATGGTGTTTTAGGATTAAGAATTTAAGATTAAGAAGTGATTTAGAATAAAAAACAAACAGGCCCTTCGGCCCAACGAACCCGTGCCACCACCCCGATGTTCCCACCTCTACCCGTGATCCCTGTCTATGTTTATAGATCTTTGGATTAAAAACCAAATTTGAGACAATTTAGGGAGAATTTGTTTTGCCAATTAGCCAAAGAGCATATCTTTGGGATGTGGGAGGAAACCAGAGCACCTGGAGAAAACCCACACAAGCACGGGGAGAATGTGCAAACTCCCACAGACACAGGCCCAAATCTATGTAGCTGCACAGCACAGCGATAGTCACTGAGCTGTCGTGTGGCCCATCAAATGGTCCAGGTCAAGTGTACACTAACGACGTGAAGCACTAGGATACTCTTGAAAAAAAATCCAAGAGCAGCCCTCTCACGACCCATCGCGTGTTTGCCCCTTGTTAGACAAGGTGAACCAAAGCATCTATAGGATAAAAGCAAGTACATCAATATCATCATCTATTTTCACACTTCCCAGGGAACTCCCAAGGCTCATGATCCCTATTTTAAATCAATTTTCTATACCCCTCCATTCCCATTCTGTTCATGTGCCCATCTAAATATTTCTTAAATAACTCCAGAGTGCCTGCCTCCACCACTTTACTTGGCAGCGCATTCCATACCCCCACCACCCTCTGTGTGAAAAAACTCCCTCTAGCATCCAAATTATATCTTACCCCCCTCACCCTAAGCCCGTGACCCCTCGTGCTACTTGAGTCCATCCTAGGAAAAAGCTTAACCCTGTTTACTCTATCTATACCCCTCATAATCTTGTACACCTCTATTAGATCTCCTCTAAGTCTACGTCTTTCTAAGGAAAACAGTCCCAATCTGCCTAACCTCTCCTCGTAACTCAGACCTTCCATACCAGGCAGCATCCTGGTAAACCTCTTCTGCACTCTCTCCAGAGTCTCCACGCCCTTCCGGTAGTAAGGCAACCAGAACTCCAGTATTCCAAATGAGATCTAACCAACGTTTTATACAACTGCAACATCAATCATAATTTGGCTTCATTTGATTCTACTGCACCACTAGCCAGCCAGCAACCGCTCCCCCACCCCCTACATTCCTCAACTCCTTTCTCATGGAACCTGGTTAAAGTTTCTATGCACAAGTTCCTTACGAACAGAAGTCTTCCCTTGTTATTCTTGGCTATAGTAAGGGTCATCATAGCCAAGATCTTAGACAATCCTAAAACACAATAAACATCTTAAAGGAGAATACAGCAGATTGAGTGTTCAGGTCCCACAAAATCTAGCGCAGTACTGAGGGAACGTTGCATTGTCAGAGATGTCGTCTTTAGAATACATGTTAAACCTAAGCTCTGCCTGCCCTCTCAGGTGAATGTAAAGGATTTGAAGACACCGTTTCAAAGAAGACCAGGAGGTTTCCTGTCCAATATTTGTGAAGGTAAATAATCTAGTCATTATCTATATAATTAATAGCTAAATACTGTGGATGCTGGAGATTTGAAATAAACAGAAAATGCTGGAAAAGCTCAGCTGGTCTGGCAACATCGGTGGAGAGTTAACATTTTCAGTCCAATGTGGCTCTTCTTCAGTATGGCAAAAGATTCATTGAAGAAGAATGGAAGGAGGGCATTATCACACTGTGTTGTGGGACCTGTCTGTGTGCAAACTGACTGTTGCATTTCCCATCTTACAAAGGTGATGACACTTCCAAAGTTGGCTGGAAGTGCTTTGGCATGTCCCAAAGGTTGTGAAAGGTGCTATGTAAATGTAATATTTTTCTATAACCCAAGATGATGGAAAAGTAACATAGCATTTTACTCAGGTCAAAACTACTTTCCTCCATTTTCTACATAGCAAAAGCAACAGTAAGATACCAGTGAATAAAACATTTAAGAAACAGCTTTACAAAAAGTCCAGAATGGGTTAAAATTCTTTTTCAGAAATGACTTAGTTTTTTGGCAAGCAGTATCTTCTTTGGACCAAATAATGCAATCTTCTTGCCATAGTTCCTTGCTGCACAAGTGTGCTGTGACCATCACTAGCGGAAACCACTGTTTTTATTGACTACTGAAGAATTCTCCAATATTGAATTATTTAAACACTTTTCAGCTTCATAATTTCTCTGCAGCAAAGTTGTAATCAGAAGATTAGCAGCCTTACCACTAAGGATTGGAACTTCCATCCCCTGCCCTGATATAGAATAATCTGCAGGTTCTCAGACCTGACAGTAACGGCAAATTAGATTGTCATCTGCATTCACTATCAACTTAAAGCTGCCTTAATTGGTTTCTGTACATGAGACATTGCCCAATTATTTATGAACTCAGTATATGATTTTAATTTTAAACATTTGGGAAAACAATTGGAATAAAGACAAAAATTCCTATTTTGCTGGATGATTCTTATAGCAATTCAACTATTACATAGGGCAACTCCACTTCTCAGAAAGGAGATCAAATTAAAATTGCAGCTTAAATCGAGACTTGCTTAGCTGATTGACAACTACTTACGTCCATCTAACTTTTTTATAATAATCTTTCCAGTGAATATCATTCAAGTCTAAGAAACTCATCACAGTCTAGACTACAACAACTGAACTTGTGCCTGAGTCCAGCTTGAAAGTAGAATAACAGCAAACACAGACTGGGATTCAAGCAAAGCCAACTTGAAATTGAATATATGTGGTGATCAACTAAATGGTATAATTTTAAATGACATACAGAGTGGTTAGAACTGCTGTCTCACAGTGCCAGGGACTTGAGTTCTATTCCTGGCTTGGTTAACTGTGAGGAGTCTACACATTCTCACTGTGTCCGTGCAGGTTTCCTCCCAATCTGAAAGATGTGCTGATTAGGTGCATTGGCCATGCTAAATTCTCCCTCAATGTATCCAAATGGGTGTTGGTGTGTGGGGACGAGTGGGTTTTCACAGTATTGCATTGTTAATGCATGCCTACTTGTGACACTAATTTTTAAACATGTACGCGCACATGGCAGGAATGGGGAACAAAGGAAATAGGATCCTGGGTTTATAAACAGAGTACAAAAAAGCCAGAAGGCAATGCTAACCTTTTACTAAAAAAACTAACTACAGTAATGTGTCCAATTCCATAGATTTGGAACATCGTGAAGGTTTGGAGACAATATGAAAGAAATTTATTAAACTGGTTCCAGGGATCAGACATTAGAATTTTGTGGATAGACGAGACAAATGGGAATAGCCTTCTGTTATAAGGAGGACCAAAAGAAAATTTGGCTGTGTTTAAAATTATGAAGAGTTTAGACAGAGCAAAGAAAGACTGTTTACAACAATCATTGGCAAAAGAACCAGAGGCGCAAATAACTCAGATCTGAAATGATCGGGTGATGGAAACTGATTCAATATTTGGTTTCAAATAAGAATTGGATAAATGCCTGAAGGTAAACAAATTGCAGGAGTATGAAGAAATTAGACTAGACTGCTTTTGGAATAAGCCAGCATTGCCTTGATGGGTTGAATGACTTCCTTCTATGCTGTATTGTTCTATGAATCAACAATTGGAGGATGTCTAGTCCAGTGCTTAGTGATATATAATTACATCACCCCCGTGTGGTTTACCTTATAAGTGCATAGGATATTTTTCTATGATAAAGACACTATATAAATGCACATTCTTGTCATAGCAGCCAAACTGAGTAGGCTCGCACATGAGCAACTAATCTCAGATAAGGCATCAGTTGGAGTGTTATAATTGACTGCAATTCCTTCTGGCTAAAGACGAAAAGAGAACAGCTGGGCCTCCTGAACCCTATCTGGTGATTATACGCACAGGAAATTGTGGACCTCAATGAAGAAACAGGGTTTAGTCTCGGCTGTGATACATCAAGCACTGGCTAATACTGCAGGATCTATGTTAATGTGAACGAAGTAACGCATCAGAAGACTGCCATTAAAATACAAGCGCTAGCGACCCTTAAAAAAGGAGAGAAGAATCAGAGAAAAGAAACATTATAAAAGAAGAACGGACCTGGAATAGTTTGGTAGAAAAAGCGTACTGGAGCACGTTGAAGACTCTGGGAGAGCATCTGTTTTCTCTGATCTGTAACGAAATAAAAAGGATCCATTTTGTAGCAAAACATTTAATATTTTCTACGTAAAATAAAACTTCGGCAACTTTCTCATTTTTTGCAACACACATACCCACACAATACTTTTTGACTATGAAATAAAAGTTCGTGACAGGATTCTGGCAACAAGTGCAATATATAATTTTTCTTCACTGATGGGACAATAAAGAAACAGCTTCCTTTCAATGTATAAAATAATTGATGTGGGAAACTAATATCAAAAGTATGCCCCAAATCTTATGCTCACCATAAAAAATATTTTACTATACACTTCCAAACCAAGAAACAAGAGGAGGCTGTAACAGGCTAGGCAAAGGTCAAACACAATCTTCATTTTTAACCAATACTGGAAAGTTACAAGTTCTAGCCAAGAGATCAGGAAGCTTAAAAAGTTATTTAAAGCAAAACGTTAAGACAAAAGAAAAGCATTAGGCACTGGAAATACAAAACTCAATCAACAGTTGAACAAAAACAAACAATGGGTTAAATGTACAATTGAAAATTTTGCTGCAATTGTATAGGGCATTGGTGAGGCCATACTTGAATACTTTGTGCAGTTTTGATATCCTATCTGAGGAAGGACGTCCTTGTTATAGAGGGACATAGCAAAGGTTTACCAGGCTAATTTCTGGGATGGCAGGTCTGTTGTATGAGGCAAGACTAAGTCAGTTAGGATTACATTCACTGGAATTTAGAAGAGTGAGAGGGAAACTCAGAAACTTATAAAATTCGAACATTATTTGACAGGGTAGATTCAGAAGGAATGCTCCCAATGGTTGGAAAGTACATAACAAGTGGTCATAGAGGAAACCCACACAGACACGGTGAGAACGTGCAAACTCCACAAAGACAGTCACCCGAGGCTGGAATTGAACCCAGATTCCTGGCGCTGAGAGGCAGTAGTGCTAAACACTGTGCCACCGTGCTGCCCCATTTTTTGTTTTTACTTTGCAAAGAATAAGTACTAATGGCAGAGCTGATGGCCTACTCCTGCTTCTAGCTCCTAGCAACCAACTACAAAAAACCTAACTCTTGTACCTATATGTTGCTATCCCACCATTTGTATCCTCTTCAAAATTTGTGTAACACTTGTCTATTCTGCTGAAAGATGGTTGATTGAGAATTTTCTTCCCAGTGCTCCAAAACCAAACACTACAGTGATCAAGAGGATCCTGTGAGGATCTGGTGCATCCAAATGCCACCTAGTGGCAGCAGGGAGATCAGCAACTTGCTAAACTGCCAGTGTAAATCACAATAGCACTCGCCGATAACTTCTTCACCCTTTCACCATCGATTTTCATTTTGTTTTCTATTTGAATATAGGAAGTTGATGACACTCTATTAACTAATTTCTCAGCACTTCACCATCTAGGACAATCACAATCCAACAATCTAAAGCACTTACCCTGACTTGTCTGGGTAGATGAATATAGGGGCAGGCAGGCGGCTTCTACCTGTAACAAACCTTAAGAATCGACTACGATCCTCTGGAAGACAAATTAGAAATTAGGAAGGAAATATATAAAAGAAGCATTTCCTATCTCATCACTTTAGGGCACTTTGTAAATATATTCCTAAGTTAACAGCACTGAACTTACACTCATGTGATATCAAACTTCCAAAAAATTTGCACCATGCTACATTCCTTATGATTAATGTAAAATAATATTCCACAGGAAACTGCACATGCTCATGGCAAATAACTATTTCCCAAAAACAGCAGCTGGTCTCTTGTAACAGTCAATGATATTTTTATGTTGCATTCAGGACAAAAATCATCATATTTCACCATCTCTGCTCTAATATTTTACAGGCAGCAAAAATGCTGCAATGCCTTTTAACTGTCACACACATTGGCAGATATTCAAGTCTAATGAGCAATGGCAACACTGTCAGAAATTACTAGTTATGTGTATAAAATTATAGGGAATTGGCCATCGTACAATAATCTTCAATTTAGGAATCATGCAGGTATCATTCACATTACAGACACTGGAACAAAGTTAGTTTAACAAATCCAGCAATGACAGTGCAGAAGGTCACTTACCATTTGTGAAATTTGTGAGTGCTTCCCAAAGATATTTAACTCTGGTATCAGACTGCTCCAAATCTTCAAAGCGAGCTAAAATATAGATACATTCAGATAAGAAACAACCAAGTCTGAACTGCTTTATTTCTTGGACAACTGATACTCCTGTCACACTATTTAATCCGAGTTGAAGGGTCCATGGAGCTATCACAGCAGGAGGATATATGGACATTATTTGATTTGACAGTGTCACATGTATTAGTATACAGTGAAAAGCATTGTTTTTTGCGCGCTATACAGACAAAGCTTCCGGAAACAGAAGAGAGTATTATATAGTCACAGCTAGGGTGTAAAGAAAGATCTACTTAAATGCGAAGGAGGTCCATTTAAAAGTCTGATGGCAGCAAGGGAGAAGCTGCTCTTGAGTTGGTTTGTACATGCCCTCAGACTTTTATATATTTTCCCTAGATAGTCGAAGGTGGAAGAGAGTATGTCCAGGATGATGCATTTTAGTAAACTGAACTAAAGCAGGACTTACTCAGTTAATGTATGGTATTGGGAAAGTTATAGAACAAAGAGATCTACTGGTACAGGTTCATAGCTCCTTGAAAGTCCGAAGAGGACAGAGTGGTGAAGAAGGCATTCAGCATGCTTGGTTTCAAAACATTGACTTCAAGGAGTTAGGACATCTTGTTGAAGTTATACAAGACATTGTATGGCCACATTTGGAATATGTGTACAGTTCTGGTCACCCTATTATAGAAAGGGATATTATTAAACTAGGAAGAATACAGAAAAGATTTACTAGGATGCTATTGGGACTTGAAGATTTGAGTTGTAAGGAGAGGCTGGATAGATTGGAACTTTTTTCTCTGGAGCGTAGAGGGCTGAAGGATGATCTTATAGAAGTCTATAACATAATGAGAGGCATAGATCAGCTAGATAGTCAATATCTTTTCCAAAAGGTGGGGGAAGTCTAAAACTAGAGCACACAGGTTTAAGTGGGAGAGGTGAGATACAAAAGTGTCCAGAAAGGCAGAGTGTGGTGAGTGTCTGAAACAAGCTGCCAGAGTTAGTAATAGAAGTGGGTACAATTTTGTCTTTTGGAAAGCATTTAGACAGTTACAGAGGTAAGATGGGTATAGAGGAATATGGACCAATTGGGACTAGCTTCGGGTTTAAAAAAAAGGACAGCATGGACAAGTTGGGCTGAAGGGCCTGTTTTCACACTGTAAATCTCTATGACTCTGAGTGAAGTCCTTAATTATGCCGGCTGCTTTTCCAAGGCAGTGGGAAGTATAGACAGAGTCAATGGGTGGGATTTTATACTTCAGGGATAATTACCATTGCATCTTTAGTTTGAGAGGAAATAATCTTTTATGCCTATAGCCTTTTATCACTGATAGGTCAGACAGTATATTTACTATGCCTGCTAAATTAATAGGCCTGCTTCAAAAAGGCTCAGTTTTAGTGCATGGACATTTCTCGAATTGAACAGCATGTCATAAAGAGGGAGAGGCAGGTAAATCAGCTCCTCACCTACACTTTTCTACAGCATGGGTTCCTGCTATGACTTGTGCCATCACTAAGTTTCTAGTGGTGGTTGGGCTCCTCAATGCAGGGAAGGAAAGAAAAAAATATCAGAGGCTAAAAAATTCGAGGCTGCTCCTGCACTTTTTTCTAGTAGTAATTGAAGAGCGGTAACATCAGAGAAATAGAAGCAAATCACTCACACCCCATGCTCCTAGTCACAAATGTTGCATAGAAAGCTTTACAAGTTTCAGTATCAATACTAAAGTACACACAACGCAATAGAATCATACATAAATCCAATGCATTCACTCCATCAAATAAGTATCCACAGGGTTCGCCACATAACCAAACAAAGTTGAGAAGCAAATGTAACAAGGACAAATAATACATGCTTTACATGAAGTGATTCTATAAGGCCCTGAAATCTGTTGGCCCCAGTTCACTGCTTCATCACCAGCCTCCGGTGCTGACTGACCAACACTACTCACAGAAAAAGGGGCCAGCACTATAAGCATATATTCAGTCAGCCTTCATCCAATGTGGAAGCAAATCAACAGGCTGCCATAGGTTGCCAGCAACTTCTTTCTAGATGATCTTCCCACATTTAAAAACAATCAATGCATCAAACTTCTGTTTAATGACAAAACTCCAGGCACTGATGCTTATGAGGCTAGTTATCAATGCCTGGTTAAAGTGCTCAATAAACTACTGTACAAGCAGAAAGGAACCTGCCAAATCATTTAACTATCATTGAGGTAACTTGCTTCTCTTCATCAAAATTTTTTGCCAGAATTCTAATGTGCAATATCTTGACAAGACTGTGTGGTTTCAACTCCTTTGAAACAAAAACTGACACACAATTGTCTTTGTTTGCTATACCTGCATGAAACTTCCCGTGATTCATGTACTTGGACACCCAAGCCTCTTGGATGTAAACATCTCTTAGTATTAGATTTATTTAACGTTGGAATGATGATTTCTTACTCCAGCATTTGCAATAGTACAAAGCCTTGCTGTATAGAGGACTTAACAATGACAATCTATACAATGCAAAGAGTCCTCTTCAAAACAGATTAAAATTAGAGAATCCAGAATCACTATTAATCCAGAAACTCAGCTAATCTTGTGCGACACAGATTTGAATCCCCCCATGGCAGATGGTGGAAGTTGAATTCAATAAAAAATCTGGAATTAAGAATCTATTGATGACCACATAATCACATCGATTGTCTGAAAAAGCCATCTGGTTCACTAATGTCCTTTAAGGAAGGAAACTACTGCCTTTACCTGATCGGCCTATACATGACCCCAGAGCCATTGCAATGTGGTTAACTCTCAACAACCCTTGGGCAACTAGGGATGGGCAACAAATGCTGGCCAGCCAGCAACACCAAATCCCACAAATCAATTTTTTAAAAAAAATCACCATGTTATAAAGCTTTATCTGTCCTCAATTTTCTCCCTTTTATCTTAGAAGATGATAGCTATGCTGGGATACAGTTTCCCAGGTATGGCCTGTTTTCACTCATGTCTTCATTATGAACCCTAAACCGCCTTTCAATCACGAGAGGTCTCAAACGATGAGACCAAATCTGTTCTTTTATGAAGTTCAATATGATGCTGTTATATTATCCCCCCCATCATTAGTGACATGCTGAGGCTAATTATAAACGTCAGATTAGCTAATAGCAAAAACCATGGATCAAATTCAGTACTTCCTTTATTAGCATGATTCTGTTCCACACAAGGGTCTGCATTAATCAACTGGATCATAAAAATAGAACTGGCAAGTTTTACATTAAAATCCCATGATTGCTATGCTTCCTTGACTTGGAAATTCCTTTCAAAAGAAGATACAAAAGTCTGAGGTTATGTACCAACTGACTCAAGACAGCTTCTTCCCTGCTGCCATCAGACTTTTGAATGGATCTATATTCATTTAAGTCGATCTTTCTCTACACTTTAGCTATGACTATAACACTACATTCTGCACTTCTCAATGAACAGTATACTTTGTATAACATGTAAAAAACAATACTTTTCACTGTATGTTAATACATGTGACAATAATAAATCAAATCAAATCAGAACACCAACACTTACAAATTCCCCTCAAAATAATAAACCATCCTGATCTGGAAATATTTTGCCTTTCCTTTGCTACATCAAAAGCCGGAACTAACTTTGTCCTTAGTGTCTTCACTACCTAGACTGCAGCAGTTCAAAAACATGCCTCAACACCATTTTCAAGGGTAATTAGGGATGGGCAATAAATGTTGACTTTGCCAGCAGCATCATTTTCATGAACAAATTAAATAAATGGCACAGACGCTATATTCAAAATCATCTGTAGCCTGGGTCATCTTTCCCTCTTACTGAACAGTGTTGTAAACATTGGAAAAGTAAAAAAAAATCCAAAAGTAAAGTTTGAAACACAGGCATTTTGTACTTACTTAAACGCTTAAGAGCTTCCACTGTGATTTCAGGATCACCGCAGACCTTCTTTTCCAGCTCCTGCCAGGTCAGCAGGTCAAGCACTGCTTGGGGAACCACCTTCAGAAGGCCAGCCCTCATTGCCTGAATCTGAAGCAGACAGAAGAAATGCAAGCAGAAGGCATTGGCCACCAGAGATTTTAAATAAACTGTGCACATCTGGATGCAAAAAATCAGGCCAAACTTTTTGAAAGGAGAGATTCATTTGGTTAAAGCTGCTTGTTAAATATGTTTGCCATCCAAAGAAGGGAGCAAAAGGACAACAGGTTTTCTTATGCAAAAACGACAATTAAAATGAAACAGTGAACAAAATCTTTCCCCCCCCACTCTCCTCCAGACTAGATTGCTCCCAAATGGGCTGAAGTTAGGACTCACATCTGTTCTTCAATCTCAAATATGGTGCATGGGATATTTGTCAATGAAAGTATAATCAAGTCTCATTGGAACAAAAAAAATGCTGGAAAAATTCAGCGGGTCTGGCAACATCTGTGAAGAGAGATTTTAAGTCCACATAAGTTCTTCCAAGTTGAAGAGTCAGCTGTCTACATCCCCTGTTCACATTAACAGGGACAAAGTAGAAAGGGTTGAGAGCTTCAAGTTTTTAAGTGTCCAGATCACCAACAACCTTTCCTGGTCCCCACATGCCAATACTATAGTTAAGAAAGCTCACCAATGCCTCTACTTCCTCAGAAGACTAAGGAAATTTGGCACGTCAGCTACGACTCTCACCAACTTCTACAGATACACCATAGTAAACATTCTGTTTAGTTGTATCACAGCTTGGTATGGTTCCTGCTCTGCCCAAGACCATAAGGAACTACAAAAGGTTGTGCATGTAACCAATCCATCATGCAAACCAGCCTCCCATCTACTGACTCTGTCTACACTTCCTGCTGCCTTGGCAAAACAGCCAGCATAATTAAGGACCCCACGCATCCTGGACATTCTCTCTTCCATTTTCCTTTGGGAAAAAGATACAAAAGTCTTGAGGTCACAAACCAACCGACTCAAGAACAGCTTCTTCCCTGTTACTGTCAGACTTATGAATGGACTTCCCCTGCATTAAGTTGATCTTTCTCTACACCCTAGCTATGACTATAACACTACATTCTGCACTCTCTTGTATCCTTCTCTATGAACAGTATGCTTTGCCTGTATAGCGTGTAAGAAACAATACTTTTCATTGTATATTAAACATGTGACAATAATAATCAAATCACACAGACTCAAAATGTTAGCTCTGTTCTCGCTTTATAGAAACTGCCAGACCTGTTGAGATTTTCCTGCATTTTGTGTTTCAATTTCCATCATCCGCAGTATTTTGCTTTCATTTATCAAACATTTCTCAGCATTGTTCCATCTCACCTCCCTCTCCTGTGGCTCTTCTATTCTCTCCACTGGCTTTGACTCTATAATTACCTGATCTTTGTTTTCTTCCAGTTTTGTTTTTTGCACCAATTTAATGAATTCCATCCGATCTTCATACCGGACAATGGTATTGCTACCATCAGGTTTCAGGTCCACGACAGTATGATCGCTGAGTACGGTGGTGTAGGTTAACTCGTTCCCAAATTTAAATTCAAATGTCTCCTTATCCATGGTTTCCATTGCTTCCAGCAGTTTCACCTACACAGAAAGAATGGGACTGACCTCAGGTGTTATAAAACCGCAGCTTCTGAGCAATTTATTTGGTTTTACTCCAGTTGTATATAGATACTTCAGAAGAAATCTTAGAAATCTGAATAAAATTTGACTATTTTCAATAATCTACAGTTTTTTCTGTATTTAAACTTGAAGTTGAGTGGTGCCCCAGCCAGCTGCAGCTACATCACGTGTGGTTTATGAACTGGGTTAGGTGAATTGGCCATGCATTGGCCATTGCCTCTTAGTGTCAGGGGGACTAGCTAAAGTAAATGCACAGAGTTATGAGAATAGGTGGGATCGTGGTCAGTGCAGATTCAATGGGCTGAATGGCCTCCCCTTGCACAGTATGATTCTATTCTAAGACTGTGCTGGTTTCAGCTACATATTCCACCAGATGGCAGCATGACTATCTCTCAGATTATATACAATACATTCATAGTGCAAGGAAGTAACATAAGGAAAAAAAGTGTTGAAGAGGCTCATGTGCTTTTTCTTACTCTTCTCAAATGGGCAAACAGTATAGTATTAAAGGCATGAGGCTTTGCGGGGCATAAGAAAGAGGAAGCTAAGCTATTCTGTACGTAGATTTTGAATTAAGGTTTAGCATAGACAGTCCTTTTTTATAGACATCTTTCTATCTGCCTTGATTTCATAGTACATCTCCATCTCATGATTTTGACACTAAGAAGTTTATGACTTCTCTTTTCTCATATAGAACTGGTATTAATATCTTAGAACTGTCAAAAAATTATAAGACAGTACTGAAATGAGTAAAATGAAGAGGCAGCAGAAAAAAAGTTGTTAGCTGATGCAATAATTTGGTATTGTTAAGAATCTATTAACTGGGCATAACAAATTACAGCACAAATATTGACTTTGAAGGGAGTGCAGCACTAACTCACCAGAATGAAACCAGCTCTCCACTTCTCTGCCTCTTTCTTAAAATCTCTCTCCTTTTGACCAACCTTTTGGTCACTTGTGGTTTGATGTCAAAGTTATGTCTGATTATGCTCCCATATAAAACCTCTCAAGTCTCTTCAAAGTGAAAGGACACTACACAAATGCAAATTGTTGTTCTTGTTAGCACTGCCCAAATCCCCTTTCACGTAGGTCACCGTAACCCAGAGGAGCAAAGTCAATAGCTTCACACATTTGTTAGGATCATAGTTCAAGAAATAAAGTGCAGTTTACTAACACATTCCATCACCTAATTCAAAAACTTAGAAATGCTGGACTGCAGTGAATGTTATAAACTACAGCAGAATATTGCAGCAATAATGTTAGTTACAAACAAGCAAACCTCTAACAAAGCCTTTAATAACAAAATCATTCTTGGAATATGGACGTCACTGGCTATCCCAATACTTATTGCCCAACCCTAGTTGTCCTCGAGAAGATGGTGGTGAGTTAACTTCTTGAACCACACGTGGTGTAGGTACACCCACAGTGCTATGATGAAGGGAGTTTCAGACTTTTAACTAAGTGACAGTGTAGGGACAGCGATATATTTCCAAATCAGGATGGAGAGTGGCTTGGTGGGGCACTTTCAGATGGTGGGGTTTTCATATGTCTGCTGCCCTTGTCCTTCTAGATGGTAGCAGTCATGGACTTGGAAGGTGCTGAATGAGGAGGTTTGGTGAGTTCCTGCAGTGCAGCAGTTACACATGAATTAAGAGAATATGCATCCATTTATAAAACATCAATGACTCACCAAGACAGAGTCCACTGCAGGAAAGTCTTTGGACCATCTCACTTCTTCCCCTGCTAATTGTTTCCATACAATTCCAGGAAGAGCCAGCACCTAGCAAACATGCACAAGGTTCTTATTAACTTAGAATAAACTCCAGAAAAAGATTGTGCATAAACCCATTTCCATGGCAATGTGAATTACATATGCCTTGTATCCAGATATTAATGCTGATTAGCAATCTTGAGACACCCAACTTCCGCCCACCTTGAAACTAAATAGACAGGTTTTGTAAACAGTTATACTTTGAAGTGATATTCCTAACACCTTCATGGTATTTGAGACATTAACGGATAGTCTACCTACGGTGCTTTTGCCATTGTTCATAGGTGTGAATACTTTGCACCTTCCTCCTAGTAAAACAACCAGGGCCTTCCTTTAATCTTTAACAAGCAAGCCACAGAGCTTCATCAGAATTCAGAGCAGGTCACATGAACATTTCAGTCCTTCATTTTACTCTAAATTACAGACAAAATCTCAAAAGATAATGATCTTATCAAACTTCTATAAACCTTATGAAATCTTTGCATCTGTAAACAAAAATGATTACCAAAAGTTCTCGCCCTCGCAATGCAGCCCCCATCAATTGGCCTATCCATTCGTACTTCCCAAATTCTTTGCAGGATGGATTAGGAACATACACATCTCGTGCTTCTCCAGTACTGTTACCCTGGGAAAAGGAAAGCAAACAGTAAACAAAATATTCGGCAAATCTTGAGATGCAATTGCGTTTGTGATCTTTAACGTTAGCTTTTCCACATTTTTTGATTTTATTCAGCCACGATCTTATCAATGCACAAAGTAATTGCTGGTAGGGCTCAACAAAATACAATTCCTGGGGCAGCAAGGTACTTCACAGCAAGGTTGGTTATTGGTGGGCTTTCAATGGCAGGCACTTTTCCGACCGTAGTCCTCCTAGGAGTGGAATCGCTGTGGGTGGAGTTGAGGAATAGAAAGGGGACAATTACTATGCTAGGGGTGTATTATAAGCCACCCAACAGCCTGTGGGTAGTTGAAGGAGTCATATGTAAAGACATTTTGGATAGGTACAGAAAGAACAGAATCGTTATAGTGGGAGATTTTAATCTCCTTGGAGTGGATTGGAGTGTACTGAGGGTTTGGACGGGGAGGAATTTGTAAAATGTGTATTGGAAGGATTGTTGGAGCAGTATGTGGCTAGCCCAACTAGAGAGAGAGGGCTATATTGGATTTAGTTCTGAGTAATGAGCCAGGGCAGGTGGTTGATGTTGTAGTAGGGGAACGTGTGGCTAACACTGACCACAATTCTGTCTACTTTTGGATACAGATGGAAAAGGATGATTGTTGCCCTAGGGGGAGGGTGCTGAATTGGGGGAAGGCTAACTACAGTTGGTTTAGGCAGGAATTTATGGAAACTGATTGGGAACGGTTGTTCGAGGGTAAGTCCACACTAGGCATGTGGGATTCTTTCAAGGGAATACTGAAAATGTTGCAAGAAAGATATGTGCCGGCTAAGAGGAAGGATGGAAAAGGTAGGATTAGAGAGCCATGGATTACGAGGGATATTGAGGACTTGGTTGGCATGTGTTAAGTCAAAGCAGCTGGGAACGGAGAGAATATTGGAGGAATGTAGAGATAGTAGGAGGGAGCTCAAATGGGAAGTTAGAAGGGCAAAAAGGGGGCATGAAATGGTTTTAGCAGATAGGATTAAGAAAAATCCAAAGGCCTTTTACTCCTATGTTAGGAGCAAAAGGGTGGTTAGAGGAAAAATCGGACCTCTTAGGGACAGAGGAAGGGAACTGTGCTTAGAGTCCAAGGGACTGGGGGAGATCCTAAATAAATACTTTGCGTCAGTATTCACGAAGGAGAGGGACTTGTTGACCAGTCCTGTTTCTGAGAAAACTGTAGACCGATTGAGGGAAATATTCATACCGAGGAAGGAAGTATTAGAGCTTCTAGGTAGCATTAAGACTAATAAATCTCCGGAGCCTGATGGCATTTATCCCAGGTTGCTTAGGGAGGTGCGAGTGAAATTGCTAGGCCTCTGACACAAATCTTTGTCTCTTCTTTGGACACAGGTGAGGTCCCAGAAGACTGGAGAATAGCTAACGTTGTACCGTTGTTTAAAAAGAGTAGTAGGGATAATCCTGGAAATTATAGGCCACTGAGTTTGATGTCAGTGGTAGGGAAGCTGTTGGAGGGGATTCTTAGAGATAGGATGTATAGGCACTTAGAGCATTGCGATCTGATTAGGGATACGCAGCATGGCTTTGTTAAAGGGAGGTCATGCCTTACGAATCTGATAGAATTTTTTGAGGAAGTGACGAAAACGGTCGACGAAGGGCGAGCTGTTGATATCATCTATATGGATTTCAGTAAGGCGTTTGACAAAGTCCCTCATGGGATGTTAGTTGAAAAGGTCAAGGCAAATGGGATACAAGGACAGGCAGCTAGATGGATAAGTAACTGGCTTGGTAATAGGAGACAAAGAGTAATAGTGGAAGAGTGTTTTTCTAGCTGGAGGTCGGTCACTAGTGGTGTGCTGCAGGGCTCAGTACTGGGACCTCTTCTATTTGTAATATATATAAATGACTTGGGAGAGGGAGTAAGTGGAGTGATCAGCAAGTTTGCAGATGATAGAAAATGGCTGGACTTGAAGATAGTGAGGAGCATTGTCAGGCGGTACAGTAGGACATAGATAGGCTGGTAGCTTGGACAGATAGATGGCAGATGGAATTCAATCCTGATAAATGCGAGGTGATTCATTTTGGGAGAAAGAATGTAGGGGGGAGATATATGATAAAGGGTAGACCTATTAAGAGTACAGAAATGCAGAGGGACCTGGGGGTGCAGGTGCACAAGTCTCTGAAGGTGGCAGAGCAAGTGGAGAAGATTGTGAAGAAAGCATATGGTATGCTAGCCTTCATAGGAAGGGGTATAGAGTAAAACAGCTGGCCTTTAATGTTACAGTTGTATAAAACATTGGTTAGACCTCATTTGGAATACTGCGTCCGGTTCTGGTCACCTTACTACCAGAAGGTAGTGGAGACTCTGGAGAGAGTGCAGAGGAGGTTTACCAGGATGCTGGCTGGTATGGAAAGTCTGAGTTACGAGGAGGGGTTAGGCAAACTGGGGCTGTTTTCCTTAGAAAGATGTAGGCTTAGAGGAGATCTAATAGAAGTGTACAAGATTATGAGGGGTATAGATAGAGTAAAGAGGGTTAGGCTTTTTCCTAGGATGGACTCAAATAGCACGAGGGGTGAGGTGGGCAAGGTATAATTTGGATGCTAGAGAGAGTTTTTTCACACAGGTGGTGGTGGGGGTATGAAACTCGCTACCAAGTAAAGTGGCAGAGGCAGGTACTCTGGAGTTATTTAAGAAATACTTACATGGGCACATGAACAAAATGGGAATGGAGGGACATAGAAAACTGATTTAAAATAGGCATCATAAGCCTTGGGAGTTCCCTGGGAAGTGTGTAAATTGTCAATGATATTGATGTATTTTGTTTTATTCTACAGGTACTCCGGTCCGCCTTGTCTAACAAGGGGCATACACGCAATGGGTTGTGAGAGGGCTGCTCTTGGATTTTTTAAGAGTAGCCTAGTGCTTCGCATCGTTAACACACGCTTGACTTGGACCATTTGATGGCCAACACGACAACTCAGTGACTATTGCTGTGTTGTGCAGATACATGGATTTGGGCCTGTGTCTGTGGGAGTTTGCATGTTCTCCCCGTGCTTGCGTGGGTTTTCTCCGGATGCTCCGGTTTCCTCCCACATCCCAAAGATGTGCTCTTAGGGTGATTGGCAGAACAAATTTTCCCTAAATTGTCTCAAATTTGGTTCTAATGCATAGATCTATAAACATAGACAGGGATCATGGGTAGAAGTGGGAACATCGAGGTCGCGGTGGGGGCTCGTTGGGCCGAAGCACCTGTTTCCCGTGCTGTTTGTTCTTTGTTCTTTGGTCCACTAAGAAGGAGTTTTGGTCCAGGTGGTTGCAGCAACCTGCTGTTTTAAGTCCAAGCTTTCTGAGACATCAATGCTCAGAAATAAGTGATTCTCAGAAGTGATTCTCTGCCTGTTAACCCTGTGTTGGGTGTAGGCGTGGAGGTGGGGGAGGGCTCTTCTTTTTCCACTTGATCACAAGGATCATTCCCAGTGCTTCATGAATGGCCTTGTGGCAGAGCAGAAAGCAATTTGTTCAAAGCTGCTGGGACAGTAAGCAAGCAACACGCAGAGCAGCTGAAAATAAAAGTGCTGAAAAGGAGAAGTGCCTTTCAAGCATTGGCAATCGTCTGTCAAACAGTAATAGGACTCAAGGGGAGAAAAAATTGAGCTTGCATTGTAGTCTCTCGTCTGACCATGGCTGAAGCTCTTCAATGCACCTGATCAAAGTTATCATAGTTTACCAATTTCATTAAGAAAATTTCTCCTGCTGTGTACTCACTTTCACAAACCTGTTGGTTTGAAGACACAGCATGAGGATAGCTTGCCATTGGGAAAGAGACAGTGCATGTGTAAAATTACTCAACTGCCTATAGTACTTAAATTGGCTTCTCACCTCAGCCTGGGGGTTTCCAACATACTACCACCTTGCCCCAGGAAAGACAAAGTGGAAATATGTTGTGATATTAGTCTAACAACATTTTCTGCAATTTTTACTGCCTCTATACCATTCCCCCCTCCCATGCCTCCAACTGCCCAGCCACACCCTCCCCTGAGCACAGAAAATTCCAGGTCATATATGGAATGCAAAGTATGCAACATTCTCAGCTCTAACATCAGAACAAGACCATATAGAGCCATCTAAAATACCTTTCCTCCATTATCTATTATATTTCCAATCTTTTGAATACGATTGCCAATTCTGTGATATATGTTTAATAGAGAGAGAAATATATATAAACAAGATATGCCAGAGATTTGAGAGAATTGCTGAGCCATGACCGAGACTCAATTCCTTCAAAAGATTAATAAAAAGACTCCAATTCCTTTCTCCATCTTTTTAACATACCTGATTAGATGTCCTTACAAAGAAGGGTAAAGGCACTGGACTGTCCCCAGAACTGGGGCAAAGCTCTTCAGAGATGTCAGAAAGGCTGTCTCGGAATCCACCACCTATTATTTTAAAAAGTTGCACTAATTATTGTCAGAGATTAGAGTATCTCTCAGGACTAGTTATAACAGTTTATCTAAAGATACACCAATTTTCCAGTACCAATTGCACATCACAATTTAACGGATTAGGTTATTAACTATTAATATTTCAGTGTAGGCATGATAATGCATTAGCAAATCGAGGATTATTCACTAAATGCTGTTATGACACCATCACAAATGGGCAAAATATAAAATAAAATTAAACCAACAGCAGCAAAAAAATTATTAAAGAAAAATAGACAGGGAAGCATGGATTATTCTGAAATTCATTCATGATTTATGTTGTCATCCAAATTGCTCCATAAGATTACTGTTTTGCAGTCACCATCATAAAACCGTAGTATCCCTACAGTGCAGAAGAAGCCAATTGGTCAATGTCTTAACCGCCTTTCCGACACAGTCTTAGCCAGGCCTTCTCCCCGCCCTATCCCTGTAACCCCAGTTATTTACCTCACTAATCTCTGGAACCTACACATCTTGGAACACTAAGGGGCAATTTAACACAGCCAGTTCACCTAACCTGCTCAGCTTTGGAGTCCAGGAGGAACCTGAGCGTGCGGTAGGAAACCCACAGACACAGAGAGAACGGGCAAACTACACATTTACTGAATATTTTTTATTCTTTACACAGCTCATTTCTTACCCAGCATTATCTCAAACAATGCATAAAATAAACATACAAGATCTTTACAAAAAATTTATGAAGCTCAACGACACATGCTGTAAGTTTGAAATAAATATAGAAATGGCTGGAAATATTCAGCATATGTAAGAAGAACAGTTCACTTTTCAGGCTGAACAATGCTTACCTTGGTCAATGATTCCTTCTGAGATAAATTTACATTCCCACCACTGGTCATAGCGCGCTGGCCACCTTCGGGTTAAAAAAAACATTTGTATAAGGTTATTCTTGTATGGAGTTCTTAAAGGATTGCAATGCAAAACAAGAACAGTTTATGCTGGTATGTTATTCAAGTTAAAAAGAGTTACTTTGCTCAACAACAGTTTAATTAGTTGAACTTGTCATCACTCTTGTATCGCTAGTAAAAAAATCAACACTGTAATCATCCCATTTTGGATGGGAAGATCCATTTACATTGTACTAAACCTGAAATCACAAAGCAGACCCCTAGAGTTCAATATAGTGTTTATTTACAACAGAAGCCAATACAGTTCTAAACCAGATAACAACTCCCTAGGCTCAAAAAGTCCTACATGCCAGTCATTCCAGTGTTGTCATTAGCATTCCATTTTAAAATCTAAAGTTAAAATAGGATTTGTAATTGTTTTTCCCGTCTTCAAATTGCTGTTTTATGGGTTATTTTAGTTTTCTTCCTTTTGCAAACAAGTTATCTGATAAAGCTGTTCTTCAGCTGGTTGCTCAGATGTACATTATTAGCCCAAAGTGGTTGCATTTCCAAATTTAACAACCTTCCTGTTCTTTCTTCCATTTAACAGAATATGGATGTGGAAATGCAATGGTTTACTCCTGCTCCATTATTCGTAGAAGGATTGGCAAGGCAGCAAGAAAAAGGGGGAGCAGAAATCCTAAAGCTCCATTCCATGCTATTGCAGTTATAAACAACTCATTAGGATGTACATATTTAGCATTCTCCAATAAAAGAATGGGTTTGAAGCCATTAAGCAAACATATTTTGACTGTCAAATAACCTGTAGTCTAAGTTAATTTGGATATGATCAAAGATGAATAAAAATGAAAGGAAAAGAGAGACTACGGACAAGGTTCTCCAGCCTTCACACATGAGATTGCCACCAATGGGAGGTGGTGTGTTGTTTGCTACCAGTTGGATTCTCTTGTCCTGTTGCTGTCAATGGGAATTCCACTCTATGGGAAACTTATGAGCGAAAATGTGCTGCCAGTGGGACTGGAAATCCTGCCACATGAACAACCGGATAATTTCAGCCTATATACTTGAATAAATCAAATAAAAATGAATGTGAAAAACACAACTTTTGAGTTATGAGACAAAGTGCAATTTTCAAGTGCTTGCATGGTTGGCGATTCAAGTGTGTATGAAAACTGACCAATGTATAACTAATAAAGCAGAGATGCTCTGCAGTGATTAAATACTGCTCTGATGTTTATCATCAGAAATTCCTCTTGCCCACATTTATTTTTTGGAATCTCCCAAACAAGACTCTCATTTACATTCCTTTTCATTTTCCAAACACTACCTGTAATCCAAGGGTTTCTCGCACTTGTCCGAAGGCTTCAGACCTTCAAACATCTGTGAAGCAAAAAACGTAGAGCAATGCAATTTAATGCAGTTTGAACAACTTACACTCAATTTCATCTGGATTCCATTATTGGAATTAAAATAGGTTAAAAAGTATGAAATCACAACCAATCCAATTATTAACATATTTCATGCTGTCAGAAGCAGTGGATTTCAAAAAAAAAACAATTTAAAGTCTTCACATCGCTGTCTGAATTTATTTAACAGAAGACAGTATGAATCTTTCCATTCCGTGGGAGCAGTTTTGAGGTAGGGGAGGGGATGGGAAAATTGTCTGACTCTCTCTTATCTTTGTTTACCTAGGGCTGAGGAATGGCTCTGATGAGCATTGAAACCCATTCTATAGAGGTGGGCAGCCACTAAAGCTCCCAATTAGAAGTCACTTTCTGATCCTCGACATTTTCCCAGTGTTACATTAGGGCCTTCTTTATTCTCTTTGCAGGTACCCAAGAGTTCTTCCATTTTGAGGTGTTCTTGTGCTACCTTTCTGCCTCAGCAGCATCCACCTTCTGGTAGGGCTGCTAGCTGTCCAGTGCTATGGGTCCTGGGTCACTCTTCCAACTGCCGTACTTAATCGGACAGTGAATACAGAGGAGGCTTCTCAATTAGCCATCTCTTGGAAGACCATCTCATGGGTAGACATCAGATAATGGGGGGTTCACTAATGTCCTATATTGCCGTCTTATGTGCAAATGTGGTTGACCCCTAATCGCGCAGTGAAATGGCCTCGCAAGCCAGTCCAAGGCAATTAGGGACGGGCAACAAATGCTGGCCTTGACAGCAGCACCCACATCCCATACCAAAGAATAAAGGAAAAACTGAATCTGCAAAAATTCCATCAAAGTTGAATGGTTATTGGACCCCAAGTGAACATTTTTAAATGCAACCCAGGCCACGAAACCCAACTGTTGTCTGATGTCCACCCTTGTATGTGTGGCTGGGAGGTGAGTGGGTATTCAATTCAATGATGTTACAATTTTGATCTCCCATTGTTCCTCTCTCTTCGCGGAAGAGCAACACATATATATTTCCACCTATTCAGGAGAAATGTTGCTGACCCCCATTGCATTTATTGTGACAGGGTTCAGCAGCGACCTGCTGGTTTAGATGGTTACTCTGTGGGAATGCAAACTAACATATTGCTACAGGATCTTCATTCTTGTGGCAGCTTAAAGGTAAATTCAGCAGCAATGAACTGAAATAGTTGGGAGAGCTTCAGGAAGAGAGGACAGAGAAAACAAGGTGGACAGTTATGTTTAGCATCTTGGGTCTGGTATCATGTCATATTGAAGGCACAGGAGAGAAAGGAACAGTGAATGAGTGCCTTCTCCATCTCCACAGTTTAGAAATTCAATGTGGAAAAATACTTGATGAATAGAACACATTTGCATCCACAAAACTGAATGACTAATTTATCTATTGTCCTGTTGGCACAATATCTCTGTTGGCTGTGCCACCAGTTTAGTTATTGCAAAGCACCCATTCTCACTCCACATTCCCATCATTATTCTGCTTAATCACTGTTTATACTGGAACTTTCAGCGTTTGGCTTTGGGAAGCACGGTTAATCTTTGAGAGACATACCCACTAAGAGCAGCCAGCACACAACCACTTGGTAGTAGACTAGAGTTGGAAATGTTGGTGGACAAGTGGAAGCGACAGAGTTTTGTTGGACAGTGCCTTTCTTCCTTTTGAAAATTTAAGAGTGAAATTTTCCTTTCAATTAATTTAGTGCATCTTACCAATTCAACAGTGGTTGCTATTCCATAGCTATATGCTAATATTAATATCTACTTCTTCACACAGCCCAATGTGAGCCAGATGAAGTTAATACAACAGAGGAGAATTGAACTACTGATTTACATTCTCTGCCTCACATCATTCATTCAGTTATTTCCAAGTTCCAATCTAGAGATGAGCACCTTGGGACACCAGGATAGTGAGACCATAGATGGAGTATAATACATAGTCGTGAGAAAAGGCAGACTGGGCTGGAGCAGGCTGATAACATTTTAGATGGGAGAGTCCAGAGATATCAGGCCAAGTATCAGGACACAGGTCTCTTGGGTCGTGCTTTCAAATGAAGATGTTAATGGAATATCACACCACTACATTGGCACAACAGGCCAACTTCAAGAAACTGCACCCTCAGGCTGGCCAGCCAGAGAAGTTCATGACCATCATAAGTAATGGTATTAGGAGACATCTCCTTGTGAACATTGCAAAGGCCAAACAAATGCTCGCCAAGAGGAAAATAAGTATACAATACTGTTTCCTCCCTTTCCATCCAATTTCTCACCTTTTCAGTTTTTGCACTGGCTTATGCAAAAAAAAAGCAGATGCTCTCCCAATACTTCTTCCAAGCTTATGTTAAATCTGCATAGTTTTTTGGTCATGAAAGTCATTACAAAGCTATTGAGGAAGATGTGGTATTGTGATAATGTCACTAGACTAATGGTATTGCCACTGGACCAACAATCCAGGAGCCCAGGTTGGAGATATGGGTTCAAATTTCAACCTGGCAAATGTAAAATCAATTTATAAACGTGGAGTTGAAAGTCTCAGTAACGGTCACCATAAAATTATCATAGGCTTGTTAAAATCCATCTCGTTCACTGATGTCCTACATTGCCATCTTATGTGCAAATAAGTTGATCCCTAACTGCACAGTAAAATGGCCTCTCAAGCCAGTCCAAGGGCAACTAGAGATGGACAACAAATGCTGGCCTTGGCAGCAACTCCCACATCCTGTGAAAGAATAAAAAAAACTGAACCTGCAAAAATTCCATCAAAGTCGAATAGGTATTGGACCTCAAGCAAACATTTTTAAACGCAACCCAGGGCACCAAACCCAACTGCACTGCCTCATCCAAGGTCAAACCATCCTAGGGACTGGACTTGGGGCCTCGTTGATCTGTATGTTTCAGTATCATGCAAATTGCTGACTTTACTTAATGAGCTACAGGCAGGAACCTTGAAAATAACTTAAGTACGCGATTAAGCTGACTGACATAACTGGGTGGCACGGTGGCATAGTGGTTAGCATTGCTACCTCACAGCACAAGGGACGTGAATTCAATTCCCAGGTTGGGTCACTGTCTGTTTGGAGTTTGCACATTCTCCCAGAGACTGCATGGGTTTCCTCTGGGTGCTCTGGTTTCCTCCCACGCTCTGAAGATGTGGTTAGGTTAATTGGCCGTGCTAAATTGCCCTTCGTGTCCCAGGGTGCCTAGATTAGAAGGATTAGTGGAGTAAATATGTGGAGTTACGGAGATAGGGCCTGGCTTAATGGGCCAAATGGCCTCTTTCTGCACTGTAGAGTTTCTATGTTGCTTAACATGATTCTAGCTTGTCAAAAGTCTTGCACATCAAGCAAAATGTTCTGGATTACCTTGAAACAGACATACCTGTGTAAACACAGCATTCTTACAAGAGGGATCAAGGGAAGGATTATTCCGATGCTCCATGGCAACTCGCCGATTGATGTAGAGTTTTGGCATGAAATTGGGTTTGTTAGTTTCTGAATCCTTGAGGCATTGTGTAATCAGAGCTGTGCGCCGTTTTGACAGCAGCAGGAACTGCTTGATGTGCTGAAACACAAAGAAAACATTGGTATTAATTTGTTAGTTTCAGCAAGGTGCTAACTAATACATGCCCCATGCTTGGTTTGGTTTCTATTTGCTTAAAATAGCACAGGATTTGCTGTTATGATGATATGCAGTGAAGGAATCATAACCTACAGGCAGAGAAGGAAATAAAATGAATTTAGTTTCCCTTCTCCTGAAGTATCCCATAACATCTATTTAAAGGTCAGTTGCAAACCGGGTATCACAGGGCATCTGAAGGGATTGTGTGAAGTCCGTTCAAGTGAGCATATCACTCAAATGAGGGAGAGAGAGTTACAGCAACAAATATAGGGCAGAGAATTTATCAAGTGCACCATAAGCGCTGTGCACAATTCATTCAGCCAATACCAAGGGGAACAGAGAACCCTGGGTAGGCTTTTCACATTGTTCATGGAAGAGAGGACATTCGGAAAAATAAAACAAAAGAAATGCGCTCATAATCATTCAATATTAATACTGCAAATGAACCTTGTTAACTAAAATACTGCAATGTGTCTTTTCCATGCAGTGTTTTATTTAATCAGCAGAAAAATCTCTTCATTTGCAAACACATCATATGGTGTAATGCACAGTACTGCATTCCCACATATGACAAGATCTCTACAAGTTAACAGTTTGATCAGACCCCACCTGGAGTACTGTGATTATTTTTAGGCACCAAACTTTAGGAAAGACGTTACAGCCTCAAAGATTCACTAGAACTTAATAAGGGCAAATTGTAAAAAAAGGAAGAGACTGTATAAACTTGATTTGCATTCTGTTCACTGGAATAACTCACCTTTAACTGACCAAATGACCCAACTGTGTGATCCCAGGCTGGTATTAGATAGTGAATAAGGTTGTCTAGGAGTTTAAGGAATCTGGGGAAAAAATAATTCTTGTCATATGGACATAACAGATGTTACATTGTTACATTTGAGGTTTTTATTTAAAATTAAAAGTTTGACCATAATCAGAGAACAATTAGATCACAGTCTTCAAAGCAGTTCTACCCAATCTATGCATATCAACTTTATCCCTATACTGCTATTCCAATTCTAAGTCAATTCCATACCTGAACACATCGGAAATACAGTCAATGAGGATCAGTTCTTGTATAATTGCATTCAAAATTTTCCTTCATAAAGGCCTCCCTTAATGACCACCATTCTTCCCAATCCCTTTGGCCTACTAATTTTAAAGTGATCTTCAAAACAGAGATGGACTTTACAGGATAAATGCTGGTCAGTACAGTTGAAATGGCATTTTTTTTAAACATCCACCTGAACTAGCATTTGGAGCTTCAATTCAATGGCGTTTTTAAAAGATGGCACATCAAACAATGCAGTGCTCCCTCAGTATCATACAGAACTATCAACCTAGATTTAGATAAAGTATATAAAGAAATTGGTAGTAATGTCGCTAAGGAGGTGATAAATGTAAATGATTTGTAAGAATGTATTTAAATTAAATGCAGTAGACTAAGTTACATAATATATGATTCTTCAACATACTTAATAAATGTTAATGAAAGTTTAACATTTGGAGATGGCGGTGTCAAAAGGAAGAAGTGATAGAGCTGTTAAGCAGATAGTGTTGTGATATAAAGGAAAAACTATAGGAACGACGTTAAGAGAGAAATAGTGAGAAACTGGGAAATAGGCAAAATAACCATGCTGATCTGTTCATACCTGCTGCACTTCCAAGCTCAAATCATAGGAACCAGAACAGGCCATTGTGCCCTTTCAGCCTGCTCCAATGGCTGATCTAATTATAGTTTCAATTCCACTTTCCTGTTTCCCCACCCCAGCTTGCTATTGATCAGATAGTAATTATTTGAGGTAATCAGCAAAGTACATCTTGAGGTGTGAAGCCTTTTAGAAGTAACTATTCACATAGGGCCCGATTTTATCATTTCCAATCTAAGTGCAATCTAGGGGCAATTCAAATCAGATTTGGAAATCAGCTTCCAGGCGCTCTCATATGCACTTAGCCTGAAAAAAAATACACGAGTCTGAATTGCACCGTGGGCGGGGTTTAGTGCATCTGAAATGATCAGAGCCT
Source organism: Sphyrna mokarran (assembly GCA_024679065.1). Classification (NCBI taxonomy): domain Eukaryota; kingdom Metazoa; phylum Chordata; class Chondrichthyes; order Carcharhiniformes; family Carcharhinidae; genus Sphyrna; species Sphyrna mokarran. Next base: position 29,103,264 of record JAGIQG010000009.1, read on the forward strand.
TGAACTGCGCATGTGCAAAAAATTGAAAATCGTGCCCCTGTCACATTGCTCCCAAGCTACTAAAGGCAGATAAAGTGGCCCAAGAGTGATGGTCCCCACAGACATCACCCCCACCCCTACAACATAACTTTCTCCCTTACCCACCAACTCCCCAGACCGATCGCAACCCTCTGTCTCTTTCCCCCTCTACCGATCACCCTCAGAGTGGGAGTGGTTTCCCTCCCCGCACACTTCCCCATCCTCCCCCCCATCAGAAATCCATCTGGCCTCCCTCCAATAGAAAATGATCGAGCCTTCCTTTTCCCGTCACTGGAGAATGACTCCACCCCCACCAACTAGGTGATGGTCTCGCCTCCTCTCCTCTTCCCCCCCCACCAGATGACAATCTGCCCTCCCTCTGCCCCCCGCACCAAAGAGTGATCTGTCCTCCCTTCCCCCCAAGCCCGTCCACTAGAGAATAATCTGGCCCGCCTCCCGAGCAGGTCTGTTTTGCACTTAATCTAGACACGCGAATGGAATGGTGAAGGGGGAAATGCTGATAAAGTTGGGCAGATAGTTCATTAATTCAATTTAAATACACGCAAATGCATTTAAATTGCCATTGCCTCCGGTATGAGCGCGAATCAGATTGTGACCATTCCGGGCCTTGGTAAAGTGGGCAGCTGCGCGGACACAGGCATGGATCACATTAATGGCCTCACGCACGACTTTACCACATTTTCATGCCTGAAGTGGCTCTGTAGTGTTAAATTGTATGGATGCCCACCACATATTCTTTTTCAAGCAATAACCAAAAGGATTAATACAGTCACAGTAAATAATGATCCACCAGGGGTTAGTGCTTACTATTTAGCATTTCCACTTTAGAACTACTTGTTAAATTTAATGGATTGAGACTGAGAGAAAAGAGGGGTAGCTGCATTTTTCTATTAAGTTATGAATACCCACCGGTATGTGGAGAAACATATGCCTCAGTCAGATTTCCAACTAAGGTCCCCATATTACATTTTAAAATACATACTCTACTACTACTGCAGCATACATTATTTTGTCCCATTTCATTAGATTTTCTCTTTACATCCTAATCAAGCTGGTGACCAAGTGGTTTGAGTCTCCTTTTATGCTGCCCTTCCATCATTCCTCAAATGCCTTCTATCAGTTAATGGTGGAAAACAAGCAGCTTTTCTTGCATTACAATACATAAATGATCGAAAAACATCACTTCAAAACCTATTTTCACAGGTGTACTACTTTCTTAAAATTTACTTTTTGCAGAAACTTAATTTGTCCAAATTGTTAACTGCAAGAAAAATTGCATGTCTGATTTGAAGCAAGTGCAGATACGTACCTGTGGATCACTGCAGCTCTTCTGTACAGCATGTCAGGATTATGTCCCTCCAGACGTGGATAACGAACCAGGTTTGCAGCTTGAAACATATCAATGTTTAATCCCAGGTCTCTCTCTCTTGAAGACCTGATCTTGAGACCATGTAGTCGGACATCTATTCCCCCATCTGTTGAAAAATATTTAAGAAAAACTTAATACTCTTGCGAAGGTATAATTCATTGGCATCTATTTCACAGTGGAAGAATACTTTGTTGGATTGTTATTTTCTAGTGACTGGCTTGTTTGATACATGCAATAGCTAAAGCTGTTTAATCAAATTAGTGAGGAATTGCGGCAACCTTATGAGTTTAAGCAACTAGTCCTGCGGCTTAATACCAAAATTCAGTACTACCTTTGGTGTGTAGGAAGAGAAGGAAAAGGAACCATAATTGATCAGCACTGAAAAATACCTTTTCCTCCTTCCGCTGGAGGAGGGTAGACTGGTAGAAATTGTACCAACTGGTTTTATTTTTGATATTACTGAACAGTGTACATCACTTCTCTCACGAGTACTCTTAACATGTCAGATAATGAAATGTTTGCTTAACTCATTCAATTCTACAGGTTATCCACATTGCTTAAATTCATCTGCTTCAAAAAGATTCAAAGCTCCATCTCTTCCAAAATGTCTTTTCAGTAACTATGTTTCCCTGCCATCAAGTAATACATTTGCCTGTGCAATCAATTTGATATTAAAAAATTCCTACGGTTATGGAGAACTTGCCAATCCTTACAACCTGTCTACACTGGTACTCTGTGGAATCTCATGGATTTCACAAAGTTACACAAGCAACTTGCATCCTTGTGAATTTTTTTTTCACTCTGCAATCCTAAATCCATCCAGATTAGAAAGTGATCTAATGCAAGGCCTCGGTCAATGCCGTTTTTGAACCAGCTGCCAGAAAGGCCAGCAGAGTGCCTTGCTTTTTATTCGTTATATTTTCTCTGTTTCTGTGATACATTGAGGAAGTGGCAGTAATTCCAGTCAACGTATAGCTCATCAACTCAGTCTGGGAACAAATCCATAATTTATCACTCTTAGAAAGCTAATTAAAAAACTCTTCATTTTGAAGTATTTTCTTCCTGTTTTTGAGTCCTTTGTTTTGGAATTTTAAATATGTCAAATTTCATAATAGTATCACAGAGTCTGATCACGAACAGTCCTTGAATTTCCTTTATTCTAACATTTACGCTCCAGTAATTCTGCCACATTCAGGAAGACACTATGGACATGATTCTCTGGTTTTGTCTGTGGCAGGACCCATTGTGAGTAAGAACGGAAACTTTGCACTTTAGCCAAACTCCATTCCCTTTTAGTGGCACTGTAAAACACAGCTGCAAACAAGGACAGAAGATTTTGGCCTATATTCTGAACTTGTAAGAAAAATATTTATGCTACACAGTGGTCTGAACAGACTTCATGCTAAGTTCTTGAAAGAAATGGCTAATGAGGCAATTCCAAAATTCCCTAGATTTGGAAAGGTTCCAACAGATTGGAAGTTAGTGAATAGAACTCCTTTCCTAAAAAATAGAGGCAGAAAGCAGGAAGCTACAAGCCAATCAACCTAACATTTTGTTCTAGGATGGGAAAATAATATATCCATTATTAAAGCTGTTAGAGCAGGATACTTGAAAAAAATTAAAGGCAATCAACATGGTTTTATGAAAGAGAGATCACATTTAACCAATTTATTGGAATTCTCTGATTGTTTCATGTGCTGTGGGCAAAGGAGAACCGGTGGATATGCTGTATATGGGTTTCCAGGTGGCACTTGATAAGGCGCCACATCAAAAGTTAATTCTGCTCGCAGGAAAACCCAAGGGCAAGATTCAGGACAGACAAACTGCATAAAATGCTTTAGATATAAGCAGGACTAGCCTATCCCACCAGTGGCCAATGATGAAACACACCATTTGGGGGCAAGAAAATCCCACCCTAGAACAAAGGGTCACAGTTTAAAATCTAGGGGTTCCTCATTGAACATAAGAGATGAAGAGAAATTTACTCTCCCAGAGGTTTGAGCACCTTGTGAACTCTCTTCCTCAAAGGCAATGGAAGCAGAGTTTTTGAATATTTTTAAGGCAGAACGGGATGTATTTTTTATTAACAAGAGGGTGAAAGGTTATTGGAGGTAGGCAGGAACATAGAGTTGATCAATGAGATCAGCCATTTCATTGAATGGAGTAGCCCACCTTTATGCCTATTTTGTATGTTCCCGCGTTCATATAATTTTCTCTCTTTGCTCCTCCTTTCCATTCACCCACCCCAATCGCATATCCCCAGGTTATACACAATAAAAGAAAAGACACATATTTTGGCTAATGGGTCTTTCAGATTCTTGACATGCTATTTAAATTGAATCTACTACCAGTCCTACCTAGCTTAACGCACTAAGGTTCTGTGGAAAATCACATTCAAACTCACTGCCTTGAATGATGTCTTAGCTGAACAGATCACACAGATAGTATTCTTCGCTATATTTACAGTATTTTATTTTGTTCCCCTGACCCCTTCATCACGCACTGTATCTGTTTGAGAAGACTGTCATTAATATCACCCCTCTCTTCATCAAACTGGAAGACTTACCTACGCATTCTATAATCCGAATTTCAATTATCGGAAGGTGAACCATCATGTCCTCCAGAATACACAGGTCACCAACCAAAGTTCTAGAAAAGAGCAAAAGCATTTAAGGTGTTAAAGAGGCTTTAATACTGTATATGCCACTAGCTTACTTCTATAATCTCATGAAAGTAAGCCGAAAAGCTCAAAAAATAGAAGTTATGTTCTTAAAAATTGAAAAGCTGGCCACTACAGAGATTATAAATGAGGTAGAAGGTGGCAATTCAATTTCAATTTAAAATCAATTTTCATTCAGAACAAAATATAGCATCAAAGCAATGAATGCCTTGGCCAAATTTGTATCCCTCATTTTACTTCACAATCTGATTTGATTTGTTGTCACATGTATTAGTATAAAGTGACAAGTATTGTTTCTTGCACACTACATAAAGCATACCATACATAGAGAAGGAGCGAGTGCAGAATGTAGTGTCACAGCCATAGCTACGGTGTAGAGAAAGATCAATTTAATATGAAGCAGGTCCATTCAACTCTGATGGGAGCAGGGAAGAAGCTGCTTTCGAGTCAGTTGGTATATGTTCTTGTATCTTTTTCCCAACGGAAGGAAGTGGGGGAGAGCATGTCCAGAATGCATGAGGTCTGTGATTATGCTGGCTGTTTTTCCAAGGCAGAAGGAAGTGTAGACAGTGTCAATGAATGGGAAGCTGATTTACGTGATGGAATGGACTTCACTACCCTTTGTAGTTTTTTTTGCAGTCTTGGACAGAGCAGGAGCCATACCAAGCTGTAATACAACTAGAAAGAATGTTTTCTATGGTTCATCTGTAAAAGTTGAGTCGTATCAGAGATGCCAAATTTTATTAGCATTCTGAGGAAGTAGAGGTGTTCATGGGCTTTCTTAACTATAGCATGGCATGGAGGGACCAGGAGAGGTTGTTGGTGATCTGAATACCCAGAAACGTGAAGCTCTTGACATTTCCATTTCATCCTCATTGATGCAGACTAGGGCACGTCCTTCACTGCACTTCCTGAAGTTAATGACTAATTTGATTTGATGACTAATTTGATGACTTATTTTGCTGACATTAAGGGAGATATTATTGTCATTGCACAAGATTGTCAGATTCTCTATCTCTTCCCTCTTTATTCGAGTCAGACAAGGAGGTGAGTGGGGCAGGCAGACAACACCCCACCTCCTTCTGGAAACACCCACCCACAAACTACCACAGGGGAGATTAATGATAACCAGTTGGGAATGCTCCATCAGCCCTGGCAGTGTCAAGAAGACCAGGATCAATAGAAGTCTTGGATCCCCAGAACAAGTCTAGGATCTTGGGACTGGTGTGTTTATGTAAGTTAGGGAGAGGGCAGAGACAGGTAGGTTTAAGGTAGTAAGTGGGTAGGTATGAATAAGAGGTTGGGGGTTAGACTTCAGAGTTAGATAGCAAATCTATCTGACCCATGATTATTTATTTAAATATGGCTGACATTTTTAGTGCCTGCTCATCCATCCTATTAACGGGGCGAATGGAAAGATAGTGGATGGGCGCGTGCCCTATTTTACACCCTTCCATTCCTCTGCAGGAAATACATTTGCTGGGGTAAAGTCAATTTCAAAGCCCACAACTGATCAATCAATTCTCTCTGGCACATCTTTAGAGGCAGCTGATGAAAGAGCAAACGAGAATAGATGAAAAACGCAGCTGCTTGCTGGAGTTTAGTGCTTTCATGGCTGGAAAATTTCTCAATAAAAGGAGAAGGCAGGGGAACAGGAAATATAAAACCACATGCATGTCAGGGAGGAGACGACATCAAAAGCAACAGCACACATGCACTTGTCATGCTAACAATACAGCACTCAAAACATCAATACAACCACATCTATTACAGGCTTTCTAACAGAGATATACATAGAATAAAAAGATATTACAGCAGGGATTCTGAGTTACTACCTGTGTTTTTATTATAATGGTACAATTCCTTTTAAACATACATGAAATTTGAATATCATTTGATGCCGTTGTCTCTTTATACTTACTCATCAACTGTGAGATCATTCAACTTCTTTAAATTATCACGATCACCACCAAACACGTGAATTATTTTTGGCATGTAGTTATCATCTGTTGCATCTACTGTGACAAACAGTTTTCTGCAAAGAAACAAGAGATATCGTTTATTAATTATATTAAAAATAATCCCATTGGTATTTTACCCATATATTAGGTGTTTAAGACAACTGAATTGTAAAACTATTTGGTAATTAGCCAAACTGCATATTCAAACACAGTCTAATTTGCTTTATTATCATATGATTCTGATTTAAGTAATTTGATTTCTTTTCTTTCCTTTTTGTCCCGAAGTCTTTTCAAACTACATATTTGCTCCGGCTCAGAAAGAACAATGAGAGTTGTTGTCTTTTAATTTATTCATCCCTTCCTTTTACCTTTATGATACAGGAGTCCAAGGCAAGGCCTTATCCCTACTCTTTTGCCTTATCTCTACTTTTTGATTTACAGGTTACCAAATTTGATCCTGTTCCCTGATGACTGAGTTTAAAACTCTCTACTTACCTAGTTATGCAACTCAGTTCTGGCATAGATGTTGGTGCCAATGGCCTACGAACTGGAACACACTTCCCCATACCAGCCACACATTCATTACCCTACTCTGATTTGTCCAATGTCAGTTTGCATGTGGTTTAGGTATTAATCCAAGGATTATGAACTTTAAGGTTTTGCTTCTTAATTTGGTGCCAGGTTCCTTACACTGACTATGCAGAACTTTCTATGTCATTGGTACCAACGTGAACCATGACATCTGGGTCCTCAACCTCCCACTGTAATTTCCTCTCCAGCCCTGACTAGGTGGTCCAAATCTTGACAGTGGACAGGCAACACAGCTTTCTGAACTCTCGCTCCGTGTTGCAGAGAACACCGTCCCCTACTATCATTACATTTTTTAATAACCTGTCCCACTTGAATGGCTTTGTGTACCAAAATGCCATGGCCTGATAGCTCATCAAATGTGTAGCCCCACTCTCATCCAAACAAACTGAGAAGTCTTCAAATCTGTTGGACAATTGCAAGGATTAAGGGTTCTGCACTCTGAGTCCCCTTGCATACCTCATTTGAAATCACACCCATCTACCCTAACCATGAACCAGATCAGAAGACCCTATCCTAAGGGGTGTGACCACCTCCTGCAGTAACATATCGGGGCAACTTTGCCCCTGCCTGGTGTGTTTGCAGTTTGGCTTCCAGCTCAATAACTGATTCAAAGCTCCTGTCGTCACAAACACACATTGCAAGTACGTTTACCCTGGATTACGCTGGTATCCAAAAGATCCCACATCCTACAATCACAAGTATACCTGCCCAGCCATCACCAATTGTTTAATTAATTATGACTAATTAATTAATTGTTAATGAAATCTATGCCTTCCAATAGATTCTGGCACTGTTAGTAAACTTTACAATAGCGTATAATATTGATATCTGGGCACAATGCAAGTATAATTGGGATTCAGAACAAAGTTATGAGTTACATCTTTTGAAATGCCATTGATATTCATATAAATACATTTGAGATTTAACTTTATTATTTTGAATCTATACATGCGTTCATTGTTTTAATCTATGAGATTGTAATGAACTAAAGATTCAAGAACTCTTTGATATTCGAAATGATGCATAAGCACTTGCTGCACGTTTGAAATGGCTGGAAAATAAAGCATATTATAGTGTCATGAGATTAATTTATCACAACACAGTAGCAAGCGGTTAGCACTTCTGCTTCACAGTTGCAGGGAACTGGGTTTGATTCCCAGCTTGGGTCACTGTGCAAACTCCACATAGCCATTCTCCCCGTGTTGGTGTGGGTTTTCTCCGGGTGCTCTGGTTTCCTCCTACAGTCCAAAGATCTGCAAGTTAGGTTGATTGGCCATGCTAAAATTGCCCCTTAGTGTGCTGAGATGCATAGGTTAGAAGGATTAGTGGGTAAAATATATAAGGATATGGGGTAGGGCCCAGATGGGATTGTGGTTGGTGTAGACTCAATGGGTCGAATGGCCTCTTTTTGTGCTGTAGGGTTTCTATGATTTCTATGATTCAATGATAATATTTTTACTTTATTATGGTGCCTTTCTTCATGTACAGTCGAATCCAGTGATGGCCCTGATTTCCCTCACTCTCCCAGAAAGTGTCATTGTCTCCATCAGTCAAGCACCACACATTGGCTTCATCCTGTTGGATAGAAAAACTATTAACAACCAGGAAACAAGGATGAGGTTCATCCATTTAGTCAAAATATTTAAGTTGTCTATTGGCTCATAAGATTCACTGCCTTTAATTCACAAAATAAATAAAGTTTATTTATTGGTCACAAGTAAGGTTTACATTAACACTGCAATGAAGTTACTGTGAAATTCACCTCCTCACCACACTCTGGCTTCTGTTCGGGTCAAGGCACCTAACCAGCACATCTTTCGCAGTATAGAAGGAAACCGGAGTGACTGGAGGAAACCCACGGGGAGAACATGCAAACTACACACAGACAGTAACCCAAGCTGGGAATTGGGCCTGGGTCCCTGGTGTTGAGAGGGACTAGTGATAACCACTATGCCACCCACTATACACTGGCTTTTAAACTTGATTCGTGTTTCAGGTACTATACTTTTATATTGTGACTTGATCATACCACATTGCAGGATGGATATTATCACAGAAAGATTGCATTGTAATGCTTAAAACAGTACTTTGTGAGAATTAACTTTGAAGATTTAGTGAAGTAGCTGATCAATTTAGAGAGCAGTATACAATTCTCCAGCCCTCTCTCTTGTCCAGTTGGACTCCTACGTCCCTATACGTTGCACATTTCCATTGTTTAACAAAAAGATGGAATCACTCTCACAACATCCTGCTCTTCTGGGTATTTACACCTCTCCTCTCGGACCATTCCATCTAAATGTCTGGCTTCAAGTTAGTACTTCTGCTTAAAAACTGCTGATAACTTTTCAACAATTAGACGTGTCTTTTTATAATAAAGAAAATTGTGTTCAAAAATACATATGTGCATTCAAACAACAAGAACAATAAGCTGCATTCACGTAACACTTACATTCTGAAACAAAATATAATGCGGAGTCACAAAAGGTTGCATTAGGTCAGATGATCAAATGATTGGTCAGAGTCAGTTTAAGGAGCGATATTAAAGGTGAACAATGAAATAAATGAGTGTGGGGAAGATATGTCAGAGCTTGGGATGTAGGCTACTAAGTGCACAGCTATCAATGATGGGGTGATTAAAATCAGAGCTTGTCAAGGGGCCAAAATTGGAGGAGCACTGATTTCTTGTAAGGTTATAGGGATGGAGATGATTAGAGAAATAGCAAGGGAATAGGTCATAAGAAATTGAGGCATTCCTTAACTAGGAGCTTGTACAGGTTCTTAAGCACTGTGTGGTGAGCGAACAGGATTCAATGCAAGCTAAGACACAGGCAGCAGAGTATTGGGCTATTTGCACTCAGCAAATGGCAGTTAAGAGTATGTTGGAATAATCAAGTCTGTAAAATAAGCATGAAAGAGGATCTGAGCTGCAAAAAAAGTAAGACAGAGCAGTAATAGGCAATCCTGCAGAGATGAAAGTATGCAGCCTTAGAGATGGTGCGGATCTGATCAAAACTCAGCCCGCTCAAATAAGACAAGATTATGAGCAGTCTGATTCAGCCTCAGATGGGTGCCAGAGAGAGAATTGGAATTGGAGATTAAAGAGCAGAATCTGTGGCAAGGATTTCAGTCCTTTCAATACTTAATTGGACAAAATTTCTACTCATTATTAGAAGTCAGATAAATGGTCTGACAATTTTTATGGGGTGACAGGGGAAGCAACGATCCTTGGGAGGACATAGAGTGATTTTCTGGCTGCAATTAAATATCTAAAATCAGGACAAGAAGAGTGCAATCCCACCCAGCTGGACAACAGCGGAAAAGGTACTGGAGGAGCATACTGTGATCATATATGGATAGGTTGCAGAAAGGTCCAAAAAATTTGTTTTCATCAGATACATAGGATATCATTAATTTCATCACTGATTTTGATAAGAATTGTTTGGGAACTGTGACAGTGGTAGATACCTGATTGCAATGCTTTAAACATGAACTTCTGGAAAGACAGGCATAAATTTGAGAGGCAACAAGGATTTTGGAAGGGAAAAATGTTGGAGATAGAGATGAGAACACCAATTTTTCCGAAGAGTCAATGTTTTTTTTTGAGGGGAAGAGTGATTTTGGCAGCCTTGATGGATAGGGGCAGAATCAGAGGCAAGAGAGCCACATCAACCACCATACGTACCAGGAAGGAAAGTGGGGTCATCAGTACTTGAATAGAAATAAAGTAGAGATGGGGCTAATAACCAAGATGAGTTCGGAAAGAGAATAAGCAGAATTAAGAGAAACTTGAAAAAGATACATTCAGCGCCAGAGCAGTGAATAATATTGAGAAAGGTGGCCCCAGTGGAATAAAGGAGGGAATTCTTACTCCCATGATTAGATGGTCTCAGTCTTGGTGACAAGGAAATCCATGAGCTCCTGCTATTGCCATTGGAGATGAGGGTGGAGAAACAGGGGAAAGGGGTTTAAGACGACAGCCTGCAGTAAAGAAAAGAAACTGAAGTATCTTTGCATTCCAAGATGTATACTGGGGAACAACCCGAGAGAGAATAATGGTTCTACAGTGAGGATTAGTTCTTAAAGGGTGAAAGGGAGCGTATGATTGAACAGATCAGTAGCTGCAGAAATGCAGTAGCGAACTAAAGGCCCAAAGTTGGACAATCGGTATTTGAAAGTGCAGTTGCAAGTGAATTGGGGGAATGTTTTTCAGAGATGGGAGCAGAGTTTGGTGGGAAACTGTGTACAAATAGAGGGCAATGCAAGGAAGTAATCAGAGATGGCCTCATCTGTGATCAATACTAAGGAGTAAACTACATCTCTTGATTGTAGTCTCTCCCATGAGGGAAAAATATCCCCTGAGCATCTACATTGTCAAGTCTCCTCAGGATCTTCTGTTTTGGTAAGAAAGCAGAGGAGAGAGAGAACATTAATTGAACTGGTGAGTGAAATCATCTAGGATAAGAAGTTGCTCACTGGTAAGTCTGAGGGAGGAGGGCAACAAGGATAGTTCATTGAGAAAATTGGTTGGGTGTGAGTGAATGAGGCTCTTAAATGAAATGTGGGAGGTGGAACAAGGTGATTTACTCAAAGGGGGAAGAAGGGCCAAAGCAGTGGTGGGACCAAACCAAGATGGAATTCGATGACAAGTCACACCATCGTTACAATGATCTGGACAAGGGATGTAATTGAATATGTAGGCAGAAGAGGCAGTTTCATTTGCAGGGAAGATCATTAAAAAGCACTTATTGAAAAATTTTGGATAAGCATCTGAACTAGTGAACTGTAAGTGCTTCAGAAGTAAACCAGTGCAGGGCATTTTAAGTTGTCTCTAAAAGTCTAGAACATCCAAGATTCAGAATCACCAAGGTAAACATTATACTGGGGAAACAACAAGACATATCAGTTCCTTAAAAAGTCTAACAGGATTGTCCAACATACTAAGTAATCAGAGAAACGTACGCCAATAAGCCCTGTTCCACTAATATCTTCTGTACTGGAACCTTGCATTGAGCTGTGCTCTTTTTATTCTTTGACCTGCTCCTGACATATACCACAGGAAAAGTGAGAAGAAAATAGTGACCATTCGGGAAACACCCACCATAGTGGCTGAGAGACCATAAATAAAGCAGGCTAAGAGGATGGCAAGTGTGTAAAGCAATTTGGGGAAATGCTAGTTTCCATTGGTGCAAGACTATACTACTCAGAGATTAACTTACCGAGAAAGAAGAAGCATCTATGCTGTCGACTAGATGTTTTACACTGCCTAAGTTTTCATCCTCCTTTCCAATGCGGTCATAGAAGTAGTGTACCAAGTCTTCATCACATTCAAATGTCCAAGTGGGAGGAACATACCTGTATCCAGTAATACAATTAAATCTTCAGGATAATCAGTTCTCATGCTACAAAGCTTTTCCATATAAAGTACATATGGGTACAGCACACATTGAACTTCCAATCACATTGCAATTCTAAGTACACAGTGAGAAGTTGGCAATATCTTACAGAAAAATGAATAATGATGCAGAAAAGGACGCAACATCCCGAGCTGTTGTCATGAACCTTCTAGTAAGAATAGCAAGGACGTGGAAACCAGCTCATCCTTTTGCTCTGAGAATGTGTGTGACATTAGCAGAGGTATGAGAAAAAGGGAAAAACAAAAAGATAACTTAGATGGGAATATTTTCTTCAATAAACTCTACATAAAAGACCAAATTTCCTTTTTTCTGCAACCATTTGGCATCCTATGCAAAACTAAGTTTTTTGAGAAAGGCTTGATATCTAGCAGAGCTAAATAATGACCATCACATGCATTCTGTTGTCATGGCACATGGTGATATCACAAGCAGTCCCTGTGTAGTGAAAATAACGAATGCTCAAATGAACCAGAGAAGGCTTAATTTTCAGTGCTAATTTGCATTATTTGTAAAAAGGAGGAGTTTTTATTCCTAAAGTGGTCATCTTTTTCATGGGCAATTAACATGTGTACTCGAGTGGTCAAAGTACTCAAGATTCTTCCTTCTCTATGGCTGGGAATCGTGTTTAAATCTTCATTCCACCACAACACACCAAAATAACAAAGTAAAACAAAGTTTTTCAGTGGGACACAGAAAAAACATAAACATTATATTATTACCTTAACTTTTGCACTGCAGCATCATCCCTATCAGCCACCTTGGGTTTTGCACCCAAATATAATGAATATTGTGCATCAACCACCTGTTCCCATCTAAAAGCAGAGAACAAAAATCTCTTTAGCATAGCTATCAGAAAACTGTTTATAACAGTGACAGTAAAAAATAAATTGTATCATGCTTTATAGAGCAGACAGATTTAAAACTATACGAGTAATAACTAACAAATGCTTTGGGTTGAACTTTGTTTAAAACAATCATAATATTCCACATTAATTGTTCCCATTGGATTCAATTTTATAAACTGGTTAAAAACCATTGTTTTTTCAAACTGAATGATCCTTAACGTCTTTCATAGATATAAACAAATGCTGGAAATTAGTTCCTTTAGCACATCAGCAATTCAAATACAGCAGCAGAAAACAGTACACTTGGAGATTCCAGTACTTTACGCTGATGTACACTGAATGCAGGGGGCATTAATGAGGAGAGAGAGATTACAACATCACATTCGCCAATTTTCAAAGTGCTCATTCCAACAACTTGTATTTATGTAGCACTTTTAACATTGTAAAAAATCCCACAGGCCTTTATTTAGCTCCCCAACCTCCTCCAATTTTGCATTAGAATTGATGATGATTGTTTTATCTCTGAACTACACTATATTAGCTTGTATTCACAGAAGGGATATCCTAATGACTGCCTTGAACGTGTGCTCAACATGAGAGTCAGTTGTCAGACTGGGAAAAGGCTAATGTTAGCTAAGTCACCAAGCCCTGAACAAAACATTTCTAATCAGGAATAGCAGATAAGTCATCAAGACTAATGTCTTGCAATAATTGCTTCTGGAACATATAAAAATGCCCTTCCTTATTAAGACTTGTGTATGAAATCCTTTCAAAGCAAAGGCTTGAGAAGTTAATGGAGTGAAATGCAGTGTATATCATCAGGTATCCAGGTTTTTTTTTTAAATAATGTCAGGTCATCAGGCCTATGAATATGCTCTGCAAGCAACTGACACCAAAACTGTTCAACTCCTTTTAATTGTGTCACTCAGATTCATTAAGAGAATCTGAGGCAGTTACTTAAAAGTATTGATAAAGTAACATTCTTTATTTTAGTGATAGTCTTGCAGCATAATGTAAAAGGTACAGGAATAGGAGGACATTTCTAAACTCACAGTGCAACTTGTAAGAATTATAGATTTCATAGGAAAAAGAAGTAGGTTGTTCAGCCCCTCAAGCACGTTCCACCACTCAATTAGGTCATGGCTGATCTTCATAGTAAAATCAAGCTTATTTATTAGTCACAAGTAGGCTTTCATTAACACTGCAATGAAGCTACTGTGAAAATCTCTTAGCTGCCACACTCTAGCGCCTGTTTGGATACACTGAGGGAGAATTTAGCATGGCCAATGCACCTAACCAGCATATCTTTTGGACTGTAGGAAGGAACCAGAGCACTCAGAGAAAATCCATGCAGACACAGGGAGAACACGTAGACTCCACGCAGACAATGATTCAAGCTGGGAATCAAACTCATGTTTCTCGTGCTGTAAGGCAGCATGCCACTATACCTCAACCTCAAGAAACAATACTTTCACTGTATGTTAATACGTGACAATAAATCAAATCAATGCCATTTACCTATTCCCACAACTCTTCATTAGTTTGCTATCTATAAATCTGTCAAACCCGACCTTGAACATAATGAAGGAATGCGCTTTCACAGCCTTCTAAGAGAGAGAAGTTCAAAGATTCATCACCCTCTGGGTATAGAAACTCCCCTTCATCTCAGTCCTAAATAGTCTCTCTCTTAATGTGACTATGTCCCAAATAGAAAATGGATGCCATAGAAACTTTAACCCATTCAGCTATTTCCTCACTCAGGAACCTTTGAGATTTACCACCAGCATAGAGCATAACAGTGCAGTACAGTCCCCTCGGCCCTCAATGTTGCACCGGCCAGTGGACCCTCTAACCTAAACTATTCCAATATCATCCATATGCCTATCCATTTGAATGCCCCCAAAGTAGGCGAGTCCACAACTGCTGCAGGCAGGGCATTCCACGCCCTCACCACCCTCTGTGTAAAGAACCCGCCTCTGACATCCATCCCATAACTACCACCTCTTAATTTAAAGTTATGTCCCCTCGTGTTGGTCATCATCATCCGAGGAAAAAGGCTCTCACTATCCACCCTATCCAGTCCTTTGATCATCTTATACGCCTCAAGACTGATACGTCCCATACTGACCTGGTTCCCAATGCTGACCTACATCACCACAGCTTGGATCAAATATAAATTTCATATACTAACATAGAAACAGAATATCTAAGAAAGCTGATTGAATTAAGAAAAATAATCAAATCTTAATTATCAAACAATAACTGTTTATTAGAACATAGAACATTACAGAGCAGTACAGGCCCTTCGGCCCTCAATGTTGCACCGACCAATGGAACCAATCTTACGACCCTCTAACCTAAACTATTCCAATGCTATCCATATGCCTATCCATTGACCATTTGAACACTCTTAAACTTGGCGAGTCCACAACTGCTGCAGGCAGGGCATTCCATGCCCTTACTACCCTCTGAGAAAAGCACCTCCAACATCTGTCCTATAACTACCACCCCTTAATTTAAAGCTATGTCCCCTCATGTTAGCCATCTCCATCCGAGGAAAAATGTCCCCCCTCTCACTGTCCCCCCCTAACTAATCCTCTGATCATCTTATATGTCTCAATTAGGTCACCTCTTAGCTTTCTTCTCTCTGATGAAAATAACCTTGAGTCCCTTAGCCTTTCCTCATAAGACCTACCCACCATACCACACAACATCCTGATAAACGTTCTCTGCACCCTTTCTAATGCCTCCATATCTTTCTTATAATGTGGCGACCAAAACTGTACGCAATACTCCAAGTGCGGCCGCACCAGAGTTTTGTACAGTTGTAACATGACATCTCAGCTCCGAAATTCAATCCCTCTACCAATAAAAGGTAACACACTGTACGCCTTCTTAACAACCTTATCAATTTACTTGAGTACCAACTTTCAGGGATCTATGCACCTGTACACCGAGATCTCTCTGCTCATCTACACTACTAAGAGCGCTACCATTATTCCTATATTCTGTACACATATTACTCTTACCAAAGTGAATCACCTCGCATTTTTCCACATTAAACTCCATTTGCCACTCTCGGCCTGGCTCTGCAACTTATCTATGTCCCTCTGCAGACTGTAACATCCATCCTCACTGTCTACAACTCCTCTGACTTTGGTGTCGTCAGCAAATTTACTAACCCATTCTTCCACACCCTCATCTAGGTCATTTATAAAAATTACAAACAGCAGTGGCCCTGAAACAGATCCTGAGGTACACCATTTGTAACTGAACTCCAGGTTGAATTTTTCCCATCAACCACCGCCCTCTGTCTTCTATCAGCTAGCCAATTCCTAATCCAAATTGCTAAATCACCCTCAATCCTATGCATCTGCATTTTGTGCAGTAGTCTTCCATGGGGAATCTTATCAAGCGCTTTGCTAAAATCCATATACACCACGTCAACTGCCTTACCCTTATCCACCTCTTTGGTAATCTTTTCAAAAAACTCAATAAGGTTTGTGAGGCACAACCTTCCCTTCACAAAACCATGTTGACTATCCCTAATCAATTCATTTCTCTCTAGATGACTATAAATCCTATTCCTTATAATTCTTTCCCAAAACTTTCTCCACCACAGAAGTAAGGCTCACCAGTCTATAATTCACAGGATGGTCTCTACTCCCCTTCTTAAACAAAGGGCAACATTTGCTATCCTCCAGTCTTCTGGCACTATACCTGTAGTCAACGACGACATGAAAATCTAAGTCAAAGGCTCTGCAATCTCCTCTCTAGCCTCCCAGAAAATCCTGGGATAAATCCCATCTAGCCCAGGGGACTTATTTATTTTATTACTCTCAAGAATAGCTAACACCTCCTCCTTACGTACCTCTATCCCATCTAGTCTACAACGCTGTATCCCAGTATTCTCCTCAACTACACTGTCATTTTCCTGCGTGAAGACTGACGACAAATACTCATTCAGTGCCTCTCCAATCTCTTCAGACTCCACGCACAACTTCCCACTACTGTTTCTGACTGGCCCTAATTTTGCTCTAACCAATCTTTTATTCTGAACATATCTACAAAAAGCTTTAGGGTTCTCCTTGATCCTATCTGCCAAAGTCTTCTCATATCTCATGTTATTAACACCAAACTGATTATGTAAACTGCCTCCGTGCAAGGAGTTTGTTAATTTCTTTGTGACTAAGTGTAGGATGAATGTTCAGCTACCTCTGGTGCATTTCTTCCCTCAACTCACTCAGCCAAACCTCACCATAGGATTCCCGTTCCTTTCCATGAACTAACCAGTGTATCTCCTATCACCTCCAGTCACGTCTTCTCAAACTTATCTGTGCAAACCAACTCCGGCACTCTTGCCAACATCAGGAGTAAAGTACTGCAATTTCACATCTTGATCTCCATGCTAAATAAATTGTTAACACATTCCCTCTGCACTGATACTCTCCAACTCCTTTCAGATCTGCAGTCATCCACCCTTCCCCTCAAAAATAAAAATACCTTTGAACTCTCTGTCCTTGCAAACTTGTACTTTCAAAAGTGTGGGGAGGATTGAGGACTTGCTAAGGAGGAAACATTGAAGGTGCTTTTGAACAGGCGGGAGGACAGTACCCTCAGAGGGTTTGAGCATTAATCAGTTGGTAGCCAGGATCAATCTGTCATTGTCACCTTTTGTAGATTTCCTGACCTCAAAACATATTTATGAATAGAATATTGCTGAGTCACACCAATCAGCAAGGTCTCAGATTCAATCCCAGTCTATGTTCATACAGCATAGAAGTAGGCCAAATGAATCATTGGGCAGGATTACCCGGCTTCCAAACAACATGTTTAAATCTTCTCCTGCAATTACTCTCTTCTTAAAACTCACTCTTGGACTTAGTTTAGGAATATTTCTCCTAACACAACATGCTTATCCCAGCATCCATTTTTGGTTTGATTGTTTTCCTGTGGAGCAGCTTGGGATAGTTCCCTTTGTTAAAAGGTGTTTTATGCACTTGAAACTATATATCCATACCAATATACACAGAGGCACCATTTTTATTATTGCTCCTTTAAGCCAATATTGCACCATAGTGTTTCAATTTACCGGGTACACGGCCTGTAGTCATAGCCAAAAAGTTGCTGTTGTTTTTGGAGTCTTTCAGGTGTTTCCACTGGCACAAGTCGCTCTCCACCTTCGGGTTGTTTACACAGAAGAATCCAACCTTCTGTCTCCTGACAGCTGCTGTTGTACTCCTGTATTTGCACCTAAAGCATCATTGCGACAGTCAGATATCATTCAAATAGATCAGTGATCCATTTTCTCAAAACAGTACGCTACAATTCTAACAAGTGAAAATAGCATTCACAATCCTTGTCAGGCTATGTTAACTTAACCCAATTACACAATTTTGAATAGTTTTTGCCTGCATACAAATTTAAAAAAATTTAAAAATATATATATTTATTAAAAACTTCTATTTCACTGAAAAGGCTCCAGGCTGATCCCTTTACAATAATCTGCTCTGAAAACTTTGCTCACAATTTGATAGCTATGGCAAATTCCACCACAGCATTTGAGACCATCCACAACATTCTAAAACAATTAACAACGTTCTAATAAAACATCCCATGACACCCCATAAACAAAAGTCAATTTGCCCCATTAACCGACGTCAATGGATCCTTTTAAAAAAAAACTTCTTTTTCAATTAGAATGGTCTGATTGCACAAAAATGAACATCATCCATAATTGTCAGTTTGTAGGTGACTACAATATAGTTGGCATAAGCCAATTTGGTCCAGCAAGGATAGAAAACAAAAAAATTTTAACATACAATTCCGCTTCTTAGATACTTAACTATATAAAATCTTACACGAGTTTAATATACTCCAATTAAAACATAGAAAATCTATAGTGCAGAAAGAGGCCATTCAGCCCATCATGTCTGTGCTAGACAAAAAGGGAAAAAAGTAGCTGCTCATTTAATCCCATAAAGATATACTACACTATGCGGTCCATAACAAAAGTACTTAACTGTATGGTCACTTTAATTCTGTAATCTCTGGAACCATTCCGGCAAATCTCTACTGTAATCACTCCAGATCTTTCATGCTGTTCCCAAGAGCAGTTCTCAGATTTGGGCAAAATTCTTCAGTTGAGGCAAAACTACTATTCTAGGCTTCTGTGATTATGCTAACCACGGCCTATTTTATATACATTAGATTTCTGAAATGACTCAGTGCTAAGGGGAAAGTTCTCTATGTGAATCATTATTATACTTCAGCAATATCTTGAAGTATCTGAGCCAATTCAGTGAGCAAAGAGACAACAGAACTATTCTGTTTTCCTCACTCACTGCTTCATTGTTCAACACATCAAATTAAGTTCAACACACTACTATTGAACTGAAAATGAAATTAAAAATGAAAATCTCAAAACTGAATGAAATGACACCATGAAAATGTAGAATGTTTGAAAAGTTCTGAACATGATCTTAATATCATGCTAATAAAAATGAAAGCTACAAGCAAAAATCAGCCAGTGATTGCCAGAAAATTCACCTGATTCAGCTTCACCCAGAGACCATGGCTGTTGCAGTATTCTTCTCCCGTTGCTTTGAGGCAGGTCCCTCTTTTCAACTCAATATCAAAGAGCTTCTTGCGCTGAGACTGGGAAGCTAACTGCCAGACTGAAACAACATACTGAGATCGTACTAATGTCGCACTGGACAAGGTGGAATCCTTCCAAAACTTATACAAGACCTCCTTGGGGACATAGCACAGGGCTTCTGGCAAAGGTTTGCTATTCCTGAAGCAGTCAATGCACTCAATCAGAAACCTGATTCTTCCTGGAATCTGGTGTGGATTTTCAGGATACATTACGGTCTGAAATAAACAGAACACTTTGAATGTTGACTCATCTTTGTTAATGTGAACAGTGTTCTAATCACAAATTCAGTTTCAATCGCATTAAGATGGAAAAAGTAATTTCAAAGGGAGGTTCCACTACAGAGCAACTCTCTGAATTCATTATTCAATCTCACTGTTCATTACAACTTCACTATGGCATCTCATAGATACAACATTACAGCACAGTGCAGGCCCTTCTATCCTCAGTGTTCTGCTAAGTTACGTCCAATCTCAAGATCAAGCTATCCCCTCCCTATAATTCTGGTGTGCTCCATGTGCCTATCTAATAACCGCTTGAAAGTTCCTAAAGTTTCCAACTCCACTATTATAGCAGGCAGTGCATTCTACATCCAAGCACTCTCTGAATGAAGAATCTACCTTGGACATCCCGCCTATATCTCCCACCATGAACCTTATAGTTACGCCCCCTAGCAATAGCTTCATCCACCCGAGGAAAGAGTCTCTCCACATCTACTCTATCAATTCCTCTCATCACCTTATAAACCTCTATTAAGTTGCCTCTCATCTTCCGCTCCAAAGAGAAAAGCCCCAGCTCCCTCAACCTTTCCTTATAGGACCTACCCTCCAAACCAGGCAGCATCCTGGTAAATCTCCCCTGCACTCTCTCCAATGCTTCCACATCCTTCTTATAGTGCAGGAACCAGAACTGAACACAATATTCCAAACGTGGTCTCAACAACGTCCTGTATAGTTGCAGCATAACCCTACAGCTTTTAAACTTGAACCCCGTTAATAAATACTCAAGTACTATAAGCCTTCTTCAGGGCTCTATCTGCTTGAGTGGCAACCTTCAGAGATCTGTGGATATGGGCCCTACGATCTCTCTGTTCCTCCACACTCCTCAGAACCCTGCCGTTGACACTGTAACCTGCATTCAAGTTTGTCCTACCAAAATGAATCACCTCATTTATCAGGGTTAAACTCCATCTGCCACTTTTTAGCCCAGCTCTGCATCCTATCAATATCTCTTTGCAGCCTGCAAGAGCCCTCCACCTCATCCACTATTCCATCAATCTTGGTGTCGTCAGCAAATTTACTAACCCATCCTTCAGTCCCCTCTTCCAAGTCATTGATAAAAATCACAAATAGCAGAGGATCCAGCACTGACCCCTGTGGTACATCACCTGTCACTGGCCTCTAGTCTGAAAATTTTCCTCCCACCACCACCCTCTGTCTTCTATGATACAGCCAGTTACTTATCCAATCGGCCAAATTTCCTTCTATCCCACACATCCTTATCTTTATGAGCCTACCATGGGGAGCCTCATCAAATGCTTTAATAAAATCCATATATGTGACTTCAACTGCTCTACTTTCGTCCACACACTTAGTTATCTCCTCAAAGAACTCAATCAAATTTGAGAGACAGGATTTACCCCTCGCGAAACTATGCTGACTATCTCGGATTAAACTGCATCTTTCCAAATGGTCATAAATCCTGTCTCTCAGGACCCTTTCCATAAAGTTACCGACCACTTAAGTAAGACTAACTGGCCTATAATTACCACAGTCATTCCCATTTCCTTTTTTGAAGACAGGAACAACATTTGCCACTCTCCAGTCCTCTAGCACTATCCCCATGGACAGTGAGGACTCAACAATCAAAGGCTTCGTAATCTCATCCCTTGCCTCCCAAAGTATTCTAGGATGTATCCCATCTGGCCCAGGGGGCTTATTAACCCTCAGGTTTTTCAAAATTATTAATACATTTTCCCTCAGAACTTCCTCCATCCTATCAGCCTGTAACATGCATTCATCCTCAAAAACATGGTCCCTCTCCGTAGTGAACACTGAAGAAAAGTATTCATTCAACGCCTACCTACCTCTTCTGACTCCATGCACAAGTTCCCACTACTATCCTTGAGTGGCCCTAACCTCACTCTGGTTATTCTTTTATTTCTCACGTAACAGTAAAACGTCTTGGGGTCTTCTTTTATCTGATCCGCCAAGCTCTCCAAAGCTCTTTCTTTAACTCATTCCTAGTTACCTTGTAACACTCAAGCGACCCAAATGAACATTGTCTTTTTATCCTTACATACGCTTCCTTTTTCCTCTTAACAAGACATTCAAACAGACATTTTCAACAGGAATTCCTTTTAAAACATATATAAGTGTGAATCAGATGAGCAGCCTACACTGATTCATATCCTAAAGTCGTACAGGTAATGGCCAACTACAAGACTGGATGATAGAAAATGGTGCAGTTAAAGAATACATGCCTCACAGAAATTTACACGTACATACAATTAACTTTAAAGGTCTGCTCAAAACAGAATATATACTCAAATGTGCTGGTAGAAATAAATCAAATCACATGCACTGTACAAACTCCCAGAACTACAGCACATGAAGCATAACATGAGCTGGAGCATGTTTTAGGAACAGCATATATTTTAAAGGTGGAAATGAGGGATTCAGACGTGGAAAAGTCTTTGGTTTCACACTTAGCAATTTATGTTCAAACACCTCACTGGACTGCTGCCTTTGTAACCTGACCATGGACAATGAACAAACTTGGCAGTCAAACAATAACAACCGAACATTGAGTTGTCATGTATGGATTAATCTCCAAGGCATTCCCTTAAGCAACACCAGAGAAAAATCATAACAGACATTTTTTAAGACTTGTTTGTTCTAAACTAAATTTATTATAAAATGCTGGAGATAAGAGCTAAAAGGCTTACTACGTGGGCTAGTTGGAGGGAAGAGACCATACAATGAAACCCTCAGGAACACGTCCAATCCGATCTGGGAAATCTAACTCAAAACACATCAAGTCAAAGGTCAAAGCTCCAAAATAAATACTTCAAACCGGAATGACATTCCAAATTTCAGATCATCTTGATGGGGATGAGAAAGATTTCAAACACAAATCGGTCTCCAAAACATCTTACATTCACAGAAAGCTGCAAATATAATGGGAGTTGCCAGCATTGCTTCATTTTGTTATAAAGACTGATCTCTTGACACTGTTTACAGCTATCCTACTCTTTCTCCTCATCTGCCTTTGTCTGTTCCACTATTTACCTTTCTGACTTCTCCATTACTTACTCTCCTAACTCTCCCCCTTCGTCCATTACTCCCCCTCCTTCTTTCCCCAAAACACCATCCTCCACCTTCCCCCCTCCCTCCTCCACCTCCCCCCCTCCCTCCTCCACCTTCCCCCCCTCCCTCCTCCACCTTCCCCATCACTCTTACCCCTCTCCTTTCCCACTCTTTACTCTCCCCCTCACTCACCTCTCTCCCTCTGTTTCCTGGAATAGGCGCACCGCGGCCACCTCACCGCACAGAGGGGACCTTCAGGCAAACCACGTGACTCTTCCCCGCCCCTCCCCCCCCGACTAACCCGGCGCTAATTGGCTGTTTGGAATCACGTGTCCGGGAAGTGGGTAACATGGCAGTGGACAGCGTCGAGTCAGGACTGGCAGTGGTGACGGTGTAGGAGGCTGAGCGGGAATGGGGGACGGCGAGCACCCTGTGTGAGTTTACCGGAGGGGGGGAATGAGGGAGCGGGGCCGGGTTGTAAACTCGGGACGATATGACGGCTCAGTCCCAGGCAGTCAGACTCCAGCTCGCTGCTGGCGAGTTAGTAAACAAACTCCTGACTTCAGTCAGTAACAGCTCAGCTCCCATCCCACTGAGCTAACAGCAAAACTCGGCAATCAATCTGTTATAAACTAGGTATTTCTGTCAGTTTGTTCAATTAAATAATTCTAAAAGCAGCAATTACTATTCTGGAGAAACTATAAACATTTTTTAGGTTGTATTTACAATATTATTGTCAGCAGCTTCCCTTCATATTGATTTGATTCATTATTATTACATGTATTGGGATACAGTGAAAAGTGTTGTTTCATGTGTGCTATATAGACAATTTGATTTAATGCCACACGTATTGGGATACAGCAAAAAGTTTGTTTTGCGCTACACAGACAAAGCATATCGCTCATAGGGGAGAAGGGAAGGATAGGGTGCAGGATATAGTGATGTAGTTACAGATGATGTGGAGAAAGATCCGCTTAATATGGTAGGTCCATTCAAAAGTCTGATGATAGCAGAGAAGAAGCTGTTCTTGAGTCAATTAGTATATGATCTCAAACTCTTGTATCTTTTTCTCAGTGGAAGGACGTGGAGGGGAGAGTGTTGTGTAACTGCAGAATTTGTGGACCCAAATTGAAGTAACATGAAACGTTCACTCCCCCTTACCTTAAATACTGACAAGTGGAGTTATAGAAATGTTACCTGAATAAGATTTGCTAATTAATGTTTGTGATCTGTACAGCGATGTTTATTAACTATGGGAATGTCAGTTGTTTTATGGCTGTATTAACATGCATCACTGATTTGAAATGCTGTGCTGAATGAGTCCTTCCTGCATTGGAGAAACCCCTACAAATTTTGTTGTGTAGTAGATAATGCTGCTACATTCCAAGAGACCATAATCTTTGTATAAAGATGCAACTTGAATGATAGACTTTGCCATCTAATAATAGTCTTGACTTTAATCTTCCAGCCTTTCAGGGGTAATAAATATGGTCTTCTAATTTGAACAAACATTCAATACTCATTTTAGCTACTTTCTCGTTATAAAGACAATGGATGTCAAGGAATAATTGAAAAGTTGGTCTAATAAAGGTACAGACAATTTCACAAATTACATAATAGAATCGATTGTTTCTTAGTTTCACCCTGAACTCATAGATTAGATTTTTCAAACCATTTCCAGCTGTTATTAATGTTAATCTCATGCACTTTTTTGTGTCAGTTGGAGGTGGCATTATAGCTGGCAAGATAGGAACACAGGAACAGGAATTCCACAAACTAACAATTCCTTGGGGAGAAGAAAAATCTCTCCATCTTATCTATTTTAAAGCTGTATAACCTACTTCTAGTTTATGCCAGAAGCAGAAACAAGTATCCATCTTATCAAGTCTCCACAGAATCTTGTATGTTTCTATAAGATCACCTCTCATTCTTCTAAACTCCAATTGGTATAAATGCAACCTGTTCAACGTTTCTTCATTGGATCCCTGCATGCCAGGGATCAGTCCAGTGAACCTTCTGTAAGTTTTTCTAATGTAATTCTAATTTTTTTCAAATAACGACACAAACTGTATGTAAATGTGACCTCATTAGTGTTCTGTTTAGCTGCAGTAAAACTTGCGTTTTTATATTCTGTTCCCTTTGCAGTAAACATCAGTTGTTGACGGATTGCGATATTTTCATGCGATGTTATTAACGTAAGCTTATTTAGAAAATGTTTGCCAGTCGTTACAGCGAAGTTCCATATATTTTAACCCTTATATTAAGCCTTTGATAATTCAATTTCAGCAACTGCCTCAACATTCCTGCTTCCCAGGATGATGACTCTGCAATTTGCTGAATTGCCGCACCCTCTTATCTGAAACAAAAAATGCCATTCTTTTCTATCATTGACATACCAGTTAAATGTGTTGATAAGATCAGTTTGCTGCTTCTTAGAAATATTCAAAGCCTCTCTAAATTCACAAACATGTATTTGATGCCGTTCTAAACTGAACCAGTATCTCCATAACACAAGTCCCGAGTGATGTAACACAACAAAGGTCACTGCTTACCCTACCCTTTAAGTTTCAGGACAGTTTGACAAGTGCAATGTCATATTCGATTGAAAGATGTCATGAAATTGATACTGGATAAAAGAAGAGGAAGGTTGTGGACAAATTTTAAAGTGTGCTTTGACTTGACAGCCTTTCACCTTGTGAGAAAAATGGTTTGCGTCTTGGTCAGTGTTAAGCATTGCCTGGTGTAGTTTTGAGCCTCACTTTGGCGTGGCATACTCTACCACATTTGTTGCAGTGGCGGATATTGGGCTGAGAAGGTGCACAATCTTTTGGCCCCTCATCTGTCAGCTATGGTTTCCATTTCTCCTTGCTTCTTTCAATGCCCCTCCAAGCCATTAGCCTCCAGAGGACATGACCGTTTTTGACCCTCTCCCACTTGTATGTGTCAATGCCTGCCAACTGTAGCATAGGTGTGGATAACCAGTGGGTAGCCAGTCCATCATACAGAAGGTCTTTGTCCATCAACATGAACTCATGCTTTAATTAGGAGTGTCAAATCAGCTTTCATGAGAAATTACTGTAATAAGTTGTTTTGTATTGACATCTTTTTGGTTTTTACATTTGAGATATTTTAAAATAAAACAATCTAACTACCGAAAAAGGTTCCAAATCCTAATTTTCCAAATGCACATGCCATTTAATTTACAGCATAGTGAAATTAGATTAAAAGTAAATCCTTGTGAAAAATGCAAAATGGAGATCTGTGACTTTGTCAAAAAATTACTTCCACAGCGAGTGAGCAAAATAATATTTTGGTGTGAATCCTTTATGACAGGTGCACTTTTTTTCTGCAGTCAGTATATAATTATATGTGGCTGCTTAAATAATACGGCTATCACACAGATGAGTATGAAGTCAGGACATGTGGGATTTGTTCCAATTTGGATTCTTGAATATAATTGCTTTATTGCCTTGGTTTCAAAACATAAAAATTGCCAGTGTATATTTTGCACAATTGATGGTGTCCTGAAAGTAAGTGCACTCTAACTCCAGCAGGCTGCTATGTGATGTAGACGAGTGCTGATTCATGATCACGGTTCTGTTGATGGGGCAGAAGTGGACAGGAGGGGAAATGGTAAATTTTTTGAATGCCTGCAATGAAGATGTACTTGATGACAGTTTCAGCATTTCAAAAGCTGACAATTTTTTCCTAGCAATGTAGGATGTGATGACACCCTGTGATCTCATTAACCCCAATAACCTTGTTATAACTGAAGGTTATGAACAACCAGTTTCTTGCCGCTTGCCAGCAACTCTTGAATTGTTAATGTACATACAAGTGAAAAAAGATAGCAACTCAATTTACACAACCACCTAATGGAAATATTTTTGGATGAATTTTTTGGGATAATGGCTGAGGGGAGACGCAGTGTGTTGTAATGATCAAGGAAAAATGGATACCTTCACAATTTATTGTCGTACTTTGTTTATGAAAATTCTATCTCTGCATAATTCAAGAAATTATTAAAAGAAAAATCATATTTTTGTTAATTGTACAATTAGAGTCATAGAATGCAGAAAAGGTCATTCTACACTGACAATATCTACCACTAAAGGTGTGCTGATCCAATTTTCATAGGATCAAATGCTTTTTCTTGCACTTGTCTCATATCCTTGAATGTTGTAATATTTCAAGTGCTCATCCAAATATTTTTTAAAGGTTGTAAGAGGGTTTCCAGCCTTGACTACCTTCCCAGTCAGCGTGCATTCCAGATTCCCACAACCCTCTGAATGAAAAAGCTGCTTTTTTATCCAATCCCCTCTGAATCTTCTGCTGTTTACCCTAAAACTAGGTCCCTTTGTGATTGACCTCTCAACCAAGGGGAATAGCTGTTTCCTACACACCTTGTCCATCCCCTCAATCTTCTACAAAATTGGATCCATGTAGTCTCAAGGCTCATGACTACACTTGCTTTTGCACTTGATAGTTTGCCTACTTGGATGAACAAACCAGGATTATGGCATGAAAGTGCCAGTATTGAATTGGGGTGGACACAGTAAGAAGTCTCTCAATACCAGGCTAAAGTCCAACAGATTTATTTGGAACCACGAGTTTTCAGAGCGCTGCTCCTTCATCAGGTGAGTGAAGTGATTCTTGACTCGCCTGATAAAGAAGCAGCACTTGAAAACTCATGATTCCAAAAAACCTGTTGGACTTTAGCCTGGCGTTGCGAGGCTTCTTGGTCTACTAGGATTATAGATAACTAGAAAGAAAATTTTAACTTGGAAATTACTGTACTGCAATTAGAACAGTGTTACTCAATATGTGCTACCTGATGCTTCAGTGCTGGCAGTACTTGCGTCTTTTAAATCAGACAGGACCTCTTAAGTGGACTAAACAATGTCATCTGAATAGACACTCATTTCTAACTAAATTGACTTGAATGATGTAATATTTCCTCCAATTGTGGTAAACAGCTTGATACACATTTTACTATGAAACATCTGAAACTCCCAAAAATGATGGTTGGGGGTGGTGGGGGGGTGCCTTGGGGGTGGTGGGGGGGGGGGTGGTTGAAAATGTGTTTTTATGGAAAATCCAACTTGTTATTAACACTGAAAAGATTTCTATCTTCTAAGTTGTTTTGCCCTTATTTCAGTTGAGGTTTATCTCAAGAGGTGATTCTTGTTTGACTTTTCAGCGCTGAAGGTTTTCCTCCACTGAAAAATGACACATTCCTCAGAGCAGCATGGGGGAAGGTGACCGATTATGTCCCTGTCTGGTGTATGAGGCAGGCGGGAAGATATCTCCCAGGTAAGGAATAGATGCATGAATCAAAGTCCAGATCTATCACTTGGAATAATGCAGGTGAGTTCTTCTTAATTTTAAGTATAAAGTATTATGATCACTGCTGTTAGGCCTGACCAAAAAAAAACAAATAAAATCCTAATCTAGTTCAACTAAAGTTTTTAGGGGTTTTTGTTTGAAGATGCCATAACCTGATATAAGGAACAATCTGAAAATTCCTGTCGTGAATGAATAGTGACCTTATTACAACAATTGTGGTATAACTGTGATCCTTGCACCAAGGATAGGGCCATATAACAACATGGTGATTTTCTGAATTGAGGTGGGCCTTTTGTGTGAGAAATTAAGTAAAAACTTAGTACAGAGAATATTGAAGGATGAGCCAACTCTTTGAGATCAGCTTCTTTTGCATATCAATTAGTAACATGACCTTGTGCAGACAAAGCTCTGTGTTCACATTGAGGACACCTTCCACCAAGTTATGTGGTGCTACCACTGTGCAAAATGGGATAGACTTTGAATTGTACTAGCAACTCAAGACTGGCATCCATGCGGTGCTGCGGACCATCAGCAACAGCAGAATTGTACTTGATGATAATATGTAACCATGACATATCACCACTGTGCCCCCTGCCTCTCCACAACATCAAGTATACCTAAAATTAAAGTGTCAATCTGGTGAAGCTACAACTTGCATGCCAGATATCATAAGCAGCAAGTAATAAAGCTAAGTAATTGCACAATTGACTGATTAGGTCTAAGCTCAGTATCCTGCCACGTCCAGTTATGCATGGTGTCGACAATTAAATAATTAGAAGAGGCTCTATAAATATCCCTGTCCTCAATTATTACCCAGCACATCATTACAAAAAAGGTAAGGATGAAATATTCACAACAATCTTCAGTCGAGATGCAATGGCAGCCTCCTCAGTTTCCCAGCATCATAGATGTCAGGGCGTCAAAAGATATGTGATGTGGGCAGGAAAGTGGTCATGAGGAATGTTGGACCAGCCATGTTAAATGACGGAACAGGCTTGACCTACTTCTGTTCCTGTTTCATATGATCCATCAATGAAATTGCAGATACAAAGCTGGGTCCTACTTTTCCGACCTGTTCTGTCTTCCTACAGCTCTTCAAATAACTATAAGAATTATGAAGGAAAAATGACCAGCTGCGATAGCAATGACCAGGGAAATATTTTGGTTATTTTCTGGTGACAGAAACCCAACTGTGGCTCCTACCGTGGTCGATAAGCTAACTTCTGTGCTTCCTCACAGAATTCCGAGAGACTCGAGCATCTCAGGACTTCTTCACAGCCTGTCGCACCCCGTCAATATGCTGTGAGTTAACATTGCAGGTGAGTTAGGCAAACATTTTAATGAGGCTTCAATAAATTCTAGCTGCTGAATTAAGATATTGGAGAGCTTAAGCTCTATCTGGAGAACATTTGTTTAAAAAAATGGTAATTGATTAAAGGGAATGGGGAAACTCTCCCTTTTTCCCATTCTCAGCTCACAAAACTTTGACGTTACTGTAACAAATGGGGAAAATGAGTTGACAAATGAATTATTTCAGCCAGCAGTCAAGGTATCTTTAAAATATTTTGCAACATTGTCCTTGCCTCTGGGAATGTCGACAGGTATGACCCACAGCTCAGTAGCAGCATTATCACACCTTCAGTCAAAAGTCAGCCTTCAAGTCCAACACCAAAGGCTTGAGCACAAAATCTAGGCTAATAGTTCAGTACATTACTGCTGGAGGTGTGTACTTTCAGATGAGATGTTAAACTGAGACTGTGTAGCTGTCTAGTCAGGTAGATGATCAAAGATCCCGCGGCACTATTTGAAGAAGATCAGTAATGTTCTCCTTGTGTCCTCACCAATGCTTAGTGTTCAGTCAACCTTTTCAAAACAAATTATCTGGTCTTAATTTGATTTGTGCCTGCATCAACATGCTGTTGCACATTGGCTGCTGTGTTCCTACATTATAATAGTTAGTACATTTCAGAAATGAATGCTCTATTGGCTGGATGGTGTTTTGAGATGTCTGCAATTTTAAAAGCTGCGATCATAAATGCAAGTTCTTGTTTTAAAATGTTATCCCCTTCTCTTATTGTGTATTACTATTATGTGAGGGAGGGGGAAATAATTGATTCTAATGGCAGTAAAAATGCATCCTTTATAATTTCTTGCTTTGGGTTAGTTTGTGATCACCAGACTTGGGAGGAACAGATAAAATTGTCTAAGCAATCTGATTATATTCAAAAAAAAAGCAGGCTGGCCATTTGCTCTGTCCTTAAACTCAGATTTCAAATCTTGCTCTTGATGCAAGATCTCATTCGGCCGTATTCCTGTGATCATCCTTCAAATTTGGCACACCATAAAATCAGAATCTCTTTCCTATTTACTATTTTCAGCCCCTCAGACGGTTCCCATTGGATGCTGCTATCATTTTCTCTGACATCCTGGTGATTCCACAGGTATGACACATGTTCTTACCTCTTTAAAGAACAGATGCTTTTGTTCCATAACACAAATGCACATTTGTTAAAAGTGGCCATGCTTTGAGATTTTCAGGTGATGAGCTAGTTTTTTTGCCTTACTCCTGTTTCGGTACTGTGTGAACAAACTGATCCGACTTCAGTTTAGACTGCTGTTAAGTGCAGCATGGTAATCTTTTACAAGAAATGTCTTGCAATAACAGAGCCCATATGTATGCTTTATCCCCTAGCCACCTGTTGTTCAGTACATTGCTAACCTGAAAGCTACCTCTATATTCAGTGAGATTTTATTTCTGTCAGTTGTGTTGCTACCCATGTTGTTTGAATTAGCACAAGGATTAAAGAGCACTTTTCGCTATGCCAGAGAGTATGGTTAAACAATGCTACCATTTGCAGATGATAAACTCTGCTTCAAGTTTGTAGAGCAACCCTTTTACCTGCTTGTTTGAAGTTTATTTATCAGTGTCACAAGTAGGCTTATATTAACGCTGCAATGAAGTTACCGTGAAAATCCCCTAGTCGTACTCCGCCCACTGCTTATTCAGGTACACTGTGGGAGAATTTAGAACGGCAAATGAACCTAACTAGCACGTCTTTCAGTCTGAGTGAAAACCAGAGCACTCGGAGGAAACCCACACAGTCACCTGGGAGGATGTGCCGACTCCACAGAAGTGACCCAGGCTGGGAATGGAACCCCAGGTCCCCGGCGCAGTAAGGCAGCAGTGCTAACCACTGCCACTCCAAGCTCTGAGGAGCTTGAGCAACTACTATTGAAGTGAAACATCGGATCTTCTGTGAATGAGGTATAACGAAGGCTTGAGTCAAGTATGTGAAGGTCGACGAAGGACAAGCCGTTGATGTCATCTGCGTGAATTTCAGTAAGGCGTTTGACAAAGTCCCTCATGGGAGGTTGGTTGAAAAGGTCAAGGCTCCTGGAATACAAGGACACGTATATAGATGGATCAGTAACTGGCTTGGTAGTAGGAGACAGAGTAGTAGTGGAAGGATCTTTTTCTAGCTGAAGGTCGGTCACTAGTGGTGTGCCACAGGGCTCGGTACTGGACCTCTTCTATTTGTAATACACATAAATGAGTTGGAAGAGGGAGTAAGAGGTGTGATCAGCAGGTTTGCAGATGACACGAAGATGGCTGGATTTGCGGACAGTGAGGAACAGTGTCGGGCAATACGACAGGACATAGATTGGGCAGATAAATGGCAGATGGAATTTAATCCTGATAAATGCAAGGTGACGCAATTTGGGAGAAATAATGTAGGGGGGAGTTATATGATAAAGAGTAGACCTACTGAGAGTATAGAAACGCAGAGGGACCTGGGGGTGCAAGTGCATAAGTCTTTGAAAGTGGCAGTACAGGTGGAGAAGGTTGTGAAGAAAGCATATGGTATGCTAACCTTTATAAGAAGGGATTTAGAGTACAAGAGCTGGCATTTAATGTTGCAGTTGTATAAAACGTTGGTTAGATCTCATTTGGAATACTGCATCCAGTTCTGGTTGCCCTACTACCAGAAGGACGCGGAGACCTTGGAGACAGTGCAGAGGAGGTTTACTAGGATGATGCGTGGAATGGAAGGTCTGGGTCACAAAGAAAGGTTAGGCAAATTGGGGCTGTTTTCTTTAGAAAGACGGAGACTGAGAGGAGATCTAATAGAAGTGTGTAAGATTATGAAGGGTATCGAACATAGAACATTACAGCGCAGAACAGGCCCTTCGGCCTTCGATGTTGTGCCGACCAATTAGGAACAAGCAGTGACCCTCTAACCTAAACCATTCCCCTTTCATCCATAAACTTATCTACTAACCATAAACTTATCTACTAAGATAAGTTTAGTATAGACAGAGTGAACAGTGGTAAGCTTTTTCCCAGGTTGGAATCAAATATCACAAGGGGCCATGGGCTTAAGGTGAGGTGAGCAAGATATAATTTGGATATTAGAAGGATGTTTTTCACAGAGGGTTGTAGGGTTATGGAATGCACTGCCAAGTTAGTGGTGGAGGCAGGCACTCTGGAGTTATTTAACAGATATTTAGGCACATGAGTGGAATAGAGATGGAGGGATATAAAAGATTATTTTAAATAGAGATCAAGAGCCTTGGGATGTTCCTGGGACTTGCACAAGATGTGCATGTTATTGATGTTTTTCTCTTTTGTTCCACAAGTGCTTCAGTCCGTCTTTTGCCCAACAAGGAGCATACACGCGATGGGTTGCTGCTCTTGGATTTTTCGAGAGTAGCCTAGTGCTTCACGTCGTTAGTGTATGCTTAAACTGGACCAGTTGATGAGCAACATGACAGCTCAGTGACTATCACTGTTTGCTGTGCAGATACATGAATTTGGGCCAGTATCTGTGGGAGTTTGCGCATTCTCCCCGTGCTTGCATGGATTTTCTCCAGGTACTCTGGTTTCTTCCCACAGATGTGCTCTTAGACTGATTGGTGAAACAAATTGTCCCTAAATTGTCTCCCCTATCTGGTTTCCAATGTGGATTTCCATAAACATAGACAGGGTCAGGGGTCATGGGTGGAAGTGGGAACTCACACTGTTAAAATGATGGCACGGGCTCGTTGGGCCGAAGGGCCTGTTTCCCATGCTGTGTTGTTCTTTGTGACTGTTAAGAGGATTTTAACACCGGGTGATTGTTTGAATAATAGCTAAGGTTGTGGAAAGAAATTCTGGACTTTGACTCATGAGTGTTAATTCTTTAAGAAGCTAAAATGTCACTGTTTATGATAATGAATATAGATTAAGCTTTTCTTTTGATTTATTTTTTTCAAACACTGAAACATGTAAAATAAAATTATTTTTAAGGCATTGGGGATGGAAGTTACCATGGTTCCTGGAAAAGGCCCAACATTTCCAGACCCTCTGACAGAGCCTGTGGACCTTGCCAAGTTGCAGGAGAATGTGGATGTTACCCAGGAACTGGCATACGTGTTTCAGGCTATAACGATGACCCGCTACGAACTGAAGGGCAAAGTCCCTCTTATTGGCTTCTCAGGAGCCCCGGTATGTTTGGGAAAGATTCTAATGTCAATGGCATTTTAATTAAAACCAAGTCTACAGTATGAAGAGTGCAAACATTCATTAATCCATCTAAAAGTAGTTATGATGTTCCTGATGGTGTGCAATTGCAGAATTTACAGATTATTAAAATGTAAAGCCTTTAGACAAGTTGGAATTAGATAGCAATCATGCAGCGGTTAATGTTTTTAAGCTACGAGTTCCTTTATTGTTTGGTGAAATATTGTCTCTGCTGCGTGTCATGTTTTACTGTGGATTCAGCCAGTTACAAATCAAGAGATTAACAGCTATCATTTAAAGGTAAAATTGATTTTTCTAACTTGGTGTCGATTTAGCTACTGATGAAAACTCAACTCAAAGAAACAAAGAATATTACAGCACAGCAACAGACCCTTTGCCCAACCCAGCCTGAACTGATACATTACACCTTTCTAAATTTAAGCCCGCAACTGGGAATATATGGCATTCCACACATTTATTATTGTCATATGTATTGACATACAGTGAAAAATATTGTTTCTTGCGCATGGTACAAAGCATACCATTCTTAGAGAAGGAAAAGAGAGAGTGCAGAATGTAGTGTTATGGTCATAGGGTGTAGAGAAAGATCAACTTCAGCAAGGTAGATCCATTCAGTAGTCTGATGGCAGCAGGAAAGAAGTTGTTCGGTATGCGTCCTCAGACTTTATATTTTTCCAGTGGGAAGAAGGTGGAAGAGAAAATGTCCGGGATGTGTGGCGTCCTTGATTACGCTGCCCGCTTTTCCGAGGAAGCGGGAAGTGTAGACAGAGTCAATGGGGGAAGACTGTTTTGAGTGATATAGAACATAGATTCGCGCTCTGCTTTACCAGCCTTGCCCATACCAATGGGGTAATGCTTCTTTTTACTTGTAACTTTGTGCAGTCCTGTAACCACATTTTTAAGTGCAGGGATAATTTTTATTGCTACTCTTTCTGTCACTGACGGTGGACTATGATTTAATGTTTATCTTGCCCTTTCAGTGGACTTTGATGGCTTACATGATCGAAGGAGGTGGCTCGAATACAATGGCTAAAGCGAAACGCTGGCTGTACCAGTATCCAGAGGCTAGTCATACACTGTTGAAAATTCTAACTAATGTGATCGTTGACTATCTGGTGGGGCAAGTATCATCAGGTGCTCAGGTAACAAATGGTCTAAACTTCAGTAAAACATTTTATCCTGCAAAGATTCTTGCTCACACTGGATGAGGGGCTGCTCTGGGGTTCTTGCACAGGAATTGATCAACGATTGAGATAGAAGTTAATGTCCTCCTGCCTCTGATCCAAAATGTGGAGATGCCAGCATTGGACTGGGGTAAACACAGTAAAAAGTCACAAAAATCAGGTTAAAGACCATCTTGGACTTTAATTTTGTGTTGTGAGACACCTTACACTAATCCAAAAACTAGGTATAATGATGCCTAACCATATAGTCAACTTCCTATTTGGGTGGCATAGTGGTTAGCACTGCTGTCTCACAGCTCCAGGGACCTGGATTCAAGTTCTGGCTTGACTTTGCACTTTCTCCCTGTGTCTGTGTGGGTTTCCTCCCACAGGACCTTCCACACATCTGACAAAGGAACAGCGTTTCCAAAAGCTTATGGGATTACTATCAAACTGGTTAGACTTTAACCTGATGTTGTGAGACTTCTTACTGTGTTCCTCCCACAGTCTAAAGATGTATGGGTTGGGTGGATTGGCTATGCTAAATTTATCCTTAGTGTCCCGGAATGTGTAGGTTAGAGGGATTAATGGGGTAAATAAGTGGAATTATGGGGATAGAACCTGGATGGGATTATTGTCAGCGAAGACAGGAGACAGTGCAGGAGGGAAGGGTTCAGGTATTTGGACAATTGGGGCTCATTCTGGGGAAGGTGGGATCTCTCCAAGAGGGATGGTCTGCACCTGAACCGGAGGTACCAATATCTTGGGGGGTAAATTTGCCAGTGCTATTCGGGGGGGTTTAAACTGATTCGGGGAATGGGAACCTGAATTGTTGTGCCAGTATACAGGAGGATGTGAATAGGGAGGTCACGGATAAGGTTTCTAGGTCGCAGCAGTATAGTGGCAAATGGCAAACGGGAGGGTGGTTTGAAGTGTGTATACTTTAATGCGAGGAGCATACGCAATAAGGTGGATGAACTTGCAGCCTGGATTGGTGCTTGGGACTTCGATGTTGTGGCATTTTCAGAGACGTGGATAGAGCAGGGGCAGGAATGGTTGTTGCAGGTTCCGGGGTTCAGATGTTTCAGTCAGAGCAGAGGTGGTGGTAGAAGAGGGGGAGGAGTGGCATTGTTAGTTAAGGACAGCATTACGGTGGCAGAAAAGACGTTTGATGTGGACTTGTCTGCTGAGGTAGTGTGGGTGAGATTAGAAACAAGAAAGGAGAGGTCACACTGGGAGTTTTTTTTTGGCCTCCAAAAAGTTCCAGAGAAGTAGAGGAAGGGATTGCAAAGTTGATCCTGGATAGGTGTGAAAGTAACAGGGTAGTTGTAACGGGGGACTTTAACTTTTCTAATATCGATTGGAAAAGCTATAGTTCAAGTACGTTAGAGGGGTCAGTTTTTGTTCAATGTGTGGAGGAAGGTTTCATGACTCAGTATGTAGATAGGCCAACAAGAGGTGAGGCTATATTGGATTTGGTACTGGGTAATGAACCAGACCAGGTGTTAGACTTGGAGGTGGGTGAGCACTTTGGTGATAGTGACCACAATTCGGTTACGTTTACCTTAGTGATGGAAAGGGATGGGCACATACCAAATAACAATAGTTATAGCTGGGGGAAAGGTAATTATGAGGCTATTAGGAGAGATTTAGGATGCATAAGGTGGAGCAGGATATTGCAGGGGCTAGGGACATCTGAAATGTGGAGCATATTTAAGGAACAGCTTCTGCATGTCCGTAATAAATATGTACCTGCCAGGCAGGGAGGAAGTGGTCGACTGAGGGAACCATGGTGTACTAGGGAAGTTGAATCTCTGGTGAAGAGGAAGGAGGAGGCTTATATAATGATGAGTTGTGAAGGCTCAGTTAGGGCACTGGAGAGCTATAAATTAGCCAGGAAGGAGCTAAAGAGGGAGTTGAGCTAGAAGAGGACACGAGAAGACTTTGGTGGATAGAATTAAGGAGAATCCTAAAGCTTTTTACAGGTATATAAATAATAAAAGATTGGTTAGGGCAAGATTAGGGCCAGTCAGAGATAGCAGTGGGAAGTTGTGCGTGGAGCCTGAGGAGATAGGAAAGACACTGAATGAATATTTTTCGTCAGTATTCACACAGGAAAAAGACAATGTTGTTGGGAGAATACTGCGATACCAGGTTGTAGACTGGGCAGGATTGAGGTTCATAAGGAGGAGATGTTAGCGAATCTTGAGGGTATGAAAATTGATAAGTCCCCTGGGCCAGTTGGGATTTACCCTAGTATTCTCTGGGAGGCTAGAGAGGAGATTACAGAGCCTTTGGCTTTGATCTTCATGTCGTCGTTGGCT
Source organism: Sphyrna mokarran (assembly GCA_024679065.1). Classification (NCBI taxonomy): domain Eukaryota; kingdom Metazoa; phylum Chordata; class Chondrichthyes; order Carcharhiniformes; family Carcharhinidae; genus Sphyrna; species Sphyrna mokarran. Next base: position 29,140,480 of record JAGIQG010000009.1, read on the forward strand.
ACAGGTATAGTGCCGGAAGACTGGAGGATGGCAAATGTTGTCCCTTTGTTCAAAAAGGGGAGTAGGGACCATCCTGGAAATTATAGACCGGTGAGCCTGACTTCTGTTGTGGGCAAAGTCTTGGAAAGAATTATAAGGGATCGGATTTATAAGCATCTAGAGAGAAATAAATTGATTAGGGATAGTCAGCACGGTTTTGTGAAGGGTAGGTCGTGCCTCACAAACCTTATTGAGTTTTTTGAGGAGGTAACCAAAGAGGTAGATAAGGGTAAGGCAGTTGATGTAATGTATATGGATTTTAGCAAAGCGTTTGATAAGGTTCCCCATGGTAGGCTACTGCAGAAAGTGCAGATGCATGGGATTGAAGGTGATTTACCAGTTTGGATTAGGAATTGGCTAGCTGATAGAAGACAGAGGGTGGTGGTTGATGGGAAATATTCAACCTGGAGTGCAGTTACAAGTGGTGTACCCCAAGGATCTGTTTTAGGGCCACTGCTGTTTGTCATTTTTATAAATGACCTAGATGAGGGTGTAGAGGGTTGGATTAGTAAATTTGCTGACGATACCAAAGTGGGGGGAGTTGTAGGCAGCGAGGATGGATGTTACAGTTTGCAGAGGGACATAGATAGGTGCAGAGCTGGGCCGTGAGGTGGCAAATGGAATTCAATACGGATAAGTGTGAGATGATTCACTTTGGTAGGAATAACAGTCATATGAAATATAGGGCTAATGGAAGGACCCTTAATAGTGTTGTCGAGCAGAGGGATCTTAGGGTACAAGTACATAGCTCTTTGAAAGTTGGCACCCAGGTTGATAAAGTTGTCAAGAAGGCGTACAGTGTGTTAGCTTTTATTGGTAGAGGGATTGAATTTAGGAGCCGTGAGGTTATGTTACAACTGTACAAAACTCTGGTGCGGCTGCACTTGGAGTATTGTGTACAGTTCTGGTCGCCGCGTTATAAGAAAGATGTGGAAGCATTGGAAAGGGTGCAGAGGAGGTTTACCAGGATGTTGCCTGGTATTGTGGGAAGGCCTTATGAGGAAAGGCTGAGGGACCTGAGGTTATTTTTCATTAGAGAGAAGAAGGTTATGTGGTGACCTAATTGAGGCGTTTAAGATGATCAAGGGATTGGATAGGGTGGATAGTGAGAGCCTTTTTCCTCGGATGGTGATGACCAACACGAGGGGACATAACTTTAAATTTAAGAGGTGGTAGTTATAGGACGGATGTCAGAGGCAGGTTCTTTACACAGAGGGTGGTGAGGGCGTGGAATGCCCTGCCTACAGCAGTTGTGGACTCGCCTACTTTGGGGGCATTCAAATGGTCGGTGGATAGGCATATGGATGATACTGGAATAGTTTAGGTTAGAGGGTCCACTGGCCGGCGCAACATCGAGGGCCGAAGGGCCTGTACTGCGCTGTAATGTTCTATGTTCTGTGACTTGATGGGTCAAATGGCCTCCTGCATTGTAGGGTTTCTATGATTTGTAATTTGTGGGGCAAGACAAGCAATACCATAAAACACCATTGGATGGCAGCATTCCACTTTGTTATGGAGGTTATATGATTTTCCAGCAGTTAAAGCAACTTTGCTGCATTTGAGAGAATGAGAAACACCCCAAGACTATGGTCAGTCAACATTAAAAACTATACTTAATCTCAGTGTTGGTTCCTGGAAGGAAAGCTTATATTGGAGTTTATGCAATTCTTATGTTTAATCTTTGATTTAAATATTGCATGTGGTATTTAATGTAACAAAATTGTTTTAGAAAATTGGTGAGTTGACGTGCTGATCACTGGCAGCAACTTAATCCAAATATCTACACTTCTTGAGGTGTTTAATCCTGAGAGCTGCACGCTAGTTATTGATTTATTTTGCTATTCTCTGAAATGAAACCACTTAGTACATGAATCAGTCTTCACAGAGGAAAACGCTGCAACCATTGACCCAAATCTTCTGATCGCCCACCTTTCTGGGACGGGATAAAGTGCTCATTAGGACCCTGATTGTCTGGGAAGTTTTACCTTCTGAGGTTCCCCTTGCTCTCTGGGACCTTCCACAAATGTCTTTGACTCTGTGAGAGTTAAAGCCTCTGCACAGTTCCACAATATTTAGTTGAAGGGTTACCCAGGACATGTTGAAAGATTAAAACCTAAAATAACTCCTGGGTTCCTGTAGGCCTGCCCTGTGCTCTCAATCGCATAATAAATCACTAATTAACCACTCTCTGCAACCGTCCACCCTATTCATTCATCCACTAACATTCCAACTGAACTTTTTAAACTTGCCATATGGCAGCTAGTGCCATTTAACACAGGTGTGTCTAGTCTTTCCCCTCTCTCCCAACCCTACTCGGCTATTACCGAGCACCCACTGGAATGCTGAGCTCCACATTTCTGGCAACGCTGGGCTCGGTAGTTCCTAGTAGAAATGCAGAGTAGCATCAGACTGGGGGGATATTCAGGTGGAGAGGCAATCTGATGGATGATCCTTGAGAGATCTGCATCATTAAGTTTCCTTAAAGACCAATAGCAATTAATTGGCTGAATCACTAATACAGTCCCCAGCAATCTTAGGAGAAATTTGCAAAGATGTTACTTTTGAACTTTGCGTTTATACTTTGGCTAATCGACTGCTATGTATCAGTATTTGATATGAGGGTGTATTAAACAATAAATATAGTTTCGCATATATGAAGCAACTAGCAAGCAGAAGGAAATGAATTTTTCAAAGTTGCATACATCTAGCCCAAGGGCAGCTGAAGGAACTGGTATTGGTTTTTACTGTTTGGCTACTTGTGGGGCTGAGTTGATGGTTTGCTGATCTTTTTGATTGCATTTCTATAACATTACACTCTCATAGGCAGGTGAATTGATGAATGTTGTTTGTTTTGTGTTAACCTGGATTATATGGGGAGTCGATCACCCTGACTCAGCTTTACAATCGATCAAAATTGATTTAAGAGAATTTCTCTTGGCTCGTTGTTAACGAGTACCATATTTATTTTTTGGCCAGGTCGTTTTTGAAGAAACCTGGAAAAATTTATTTTGTGAGCTGGGCAGTCGAGCTGTATTTGGGAAGAGGTCTTGGTTTGAGGAACGTGGGAAATAAGAGGAGTTGGCCACACAATCCCTTGGGCCTGTTCTGCTGTTCAATCAGATCATGATTGATCTGACCTTGCCCTCAATGCCACTTTCCTGATTATTCCCCATAACTTCTAACTTGCGTGTATTACAGAGTCTTCTGCCTCCCTATCTCTACAATTCTGTCTTGAGTTTATTTATTTAGTTCATTTGTGGGACATGGGCATTGCTGGACGGCCAACATTTATTGCCCATTCCTAGTTGCCCAAGCGCAGCTGAGAGTCAACCACATTGCTGTGATTCTGCGGTCTCATGGAGGCAGACTGGGTGGGGATGGCAGATTTTCTTCCCTTAAGGACATTAGTGAACCAGATGAGTTTTTCAACAATGATTTCATGGTCATCAGTTAGTTCTTAACTCCATTTTTTTTTTATTGAATTCATATTGCACCATCTGTCGTGGTGGGATTCCTACTCAGGCCCCAGAACATTAGCTGGGTTTCTGGATGAATACAAAGAAAAGCAAAATTAAGTTTGTGCATTGTTTTTGGCTCCTGGTCCTCAAACGACTTGACTTTTAAATTCTCATCCTCATTTCCCTTTGTGGTCTTGTGCTTCCCTATCTCTAATTTTCAGCCTCACCACCCTTGGGGATATCGGTACTCTGATTCTGGCAGCCTGTCCGTTCCCAATTCTAATTTGTGACTATGCCTTCAGTCACCTTGATTTCAAGCTAAGTAATTTCCTCTCCAAACCTCTTTTTACCCCTCCCATTCGATCCTGCTCTCTGTTGAGACACTCCTTAATCCCACCTCTTTGACCAAACTTTTGATCATCTGTCCTGATCTCTCATGATGTGACTTTCTCGTGATATGCAATGTCATACATCATTTTAATAATGCTCTCGGCAAGCATCTTAGAACATTTTATGATGTTAAAGGCACTATATAAATATAAGTTGCTGGTGCCTTCTACAAGTAACTAGTCTGTCAACACACAGCATCGAACTTTGTGCATGAAGGATCAACATGTATTGCCTGGTGTGGTATTGGAGCCACAGGGAACAAAGGATTAAGGTTCAAGGCTCAGTCTGTATTCGATTGGCTGGTTTCACTAAGGAATGTAGTTACATGGCTCTGATTGGACTTGTCTTCACTGGGCTAGAGAGAGAGAGAGTTTGTGGGTGGCATGGTGATTAACACTACTCTCTTACAGTGCTAGAGACCTAGGTTCAATTCCAGCCACGGGTTGCTGTCTGTATGGTGTTTGTATTTTCTCCCCATGGCTATGTGGATTTCCTCCCACAATCCAAAAATGTGTGGCTGAGGTTGATTGGCCATGCTAAATTGACCCTACTGTTGGGGGGGCTTAGCAGGATAAATGTGTTGGGTTACAGGACTAGAGCCTGGGTGGAAATATGGTTGGTATGGACTTGATGGGCCAAATGGCCGCTTCTGCTATAAGGATTCCACGATAGTTAGGGTAGCTGGTCACTGCTGACTGATGTCTAGTGGTGGCTGCATACTGATGGTGTGTAATATGGTGAGGGATTCAGTATAATTCACAGAAGAATATCCTGCTGCTGCTCGGTGTCCTTTACCTGTTTGATATGGCACAACTTTGATGTCCAAAAATTATTTATTTTAAGTGAAACCAATGAGACATGGATACACATGTAGAGGAGATTGGAAAGTTATATGTTGCAGGATAATTGCTAACTAGTTTTACTGCACCCTTTTAATGAGGGTAACCAGAATTGGCCTGAGAGTTTCTAATGTGGGAAACAAACAATGTTGTTCTCTTTACCTATAGAACTCCTGGTCCTTCTCTCCTTACAGGCATTGCAGGTGTTTGAATCTCATGCTGGGCATTTAGGAAGTGAGCAATTCACTGAGTTTTCCCTGAAGTATCTCAGAGAGATCGCCCACCAAGTGAAGGAGAAGCTGAAGGCTTTGGGCCTAGATCAAGTGCCAATGGTAAGATTCTTTTCTTTCTTGCATTATCTATAAGAGACGATTATTATTGGTATGTTCTCCTTTGTTTTCTTCACTCCTATTTTCTTATTTCTACCTGACTCTTATGAAAAAACCTATCTTCAACACTTCACTGCAACTCCTGGTATGTGACAGAATTTTTTCACTTTTTAAATCTGTAGCTCTGGCAAAAGTTATTCAATGATTGAGAGCATCAATGTTATCTCTCAGACCAATCTATAAACAACATTTCTCAATCGCATTTCCATTTGCTATTTTTTCCCTCTTTTGGGAAGACCCTTTATTTGCCATTTTTTAAATTCATTTGTGGGATATGGACATTGCTAGCTAGTGGTAAGGATAATGGTAGGAAGGATTACTATTTAAATGGAGAAAAGCTGCAGCATGCGACGGTGCAGAGGGACCTGGGGGTCCTTGTGCACGAATCGCAAAAACACAGTCTACAGGTGCAGCATGTGATTAAGAAGGCAAATGCAATGTTGGTCTTTATAGCTTGGGGGATAGAATATAAAAGTAGGGAGGTTCTGTTGCAGCTGTATAGGGTGCTGGTGAGGCCTCAGCTGGAGTACTGTGTGCAGTTTTGGTCGCCGCATTCGAGGAAGGATATATTGGCCTTGGAGCGGGTGCAGAGAAGGTTTACTAGGCTGATACCGGAGATGAGGGCGTTAAATTATGAGGAGAGACTGAATAGGCTAGGTTTGTACTCTTTGGAGTTTAGAAGGCTGAGAGGGGATCTTATAGAGATGTATAAGATAATGAAGGGGGTGGATAGGGTAGAGGTTGAGAGACTCTTCCTGCTTAGCAAAGATAGCAGGACTAGAGGGCACAGCCTCAAGATTAGGGGTGGGCGGTTCAGATCGGAGTTGCGGAGGGGTTTCTTCACGCAAAGGGTGGTGAATCTTTGGAATTCTCTGCCTGATGAGGTGGTGGAGGCTTCCTCACTGAATATGTTCAAGTCAAGAGTGGATAGATTTTTGATTGACGGGAATTGAGGGTTACGGGGAGAAAGCAGGAAAGTGGTACTGAACCACTACAGATCAGCCGTGTTCTTATTGAATAGTGGGGCAGGCTCGAGGGGCTGTATGACCTACTCCTGCTCCTATTTCTTATGTTCTAATGTTCTTATTATCCATGCTTAGTTGCCCTGGAGAAGGTGATGGTGTTCTCTACGTTGGCCCACAATGCTGTTATGGAGAGAATTTCAGGATTTTGACTCAGCGACTATGAAGGAATGGCAATATATTTTCAAGACAGGGTGCTGGATGAATTGGAGGGGAACTTGCAGGTGATGGTATTCCCGTGTATCTGCTGCCCTTGTCCTTCTAGATGAAAGTGGTCATGGGTTTGGAAGGTGCTGTCTAAGGATCTTTGGTGAATTACTGCTGTGCATCTTGTAGATAGTATACACTGCTGCAACTCAGCGTTGGTGTTGGAGGGGTTGAATGTTTGTAGATGTGCCAATCAAGCGAGCTGCTTTGTCCTGAAAAGTGTCAAGTTTCAAATGTTGTTGGAGTTGCACTTTGCTGCCCCGGCTAATTTAAAAACTACTTTTCTTGGTTTGATTATTTTCAGCCCAGTTTTGACATCTGGGGTACGATCTTACCGGCCGTTCACACCACATTCCTGCAGTCAGAGAATTTGGCATTCAGCCAAATCTCCGTTCACTGCAGCAGAATGGGAAAAATCCAGCCAACATGAACAGCCATAACATTCTGGGCCCTAAGCTTTAGGACAGTGTGGATTGAGTGTCAGATTGAACCTAGATTAAGCTGATGTATTGAATTTGATCATAATCTGATCTTATGTATTTTTTAAATACATAAAAATTTAATGTAAATCACCAGCATTGAGCGAATGTTAAACCTATCTCACCAAGCATCAACTGCATTCCTTCAAGTGTGTCTCACCAATGGGCTTGGCATCACCCCAACTCCTGGCTGCCCGTTCCTGAACAAGGTTAAGAGCTGAGGGGTCATGCCCTACTCACTTGTTCAATAACTAATTGACAGGGATCTTTAAAAAAATAAAATCAAGTCTTTCCAGCCTTGGAATGGACTGACATATATCATAGAATCCTGCAGTGCAGAAGGAAAACATTCAGCTGATCAAGTCTGCACCAACGATTCCACCCTGACCCTATCCCCATAACCCCATGCATTTACCCTAGCTAGCCTTCTTATACTAAGGGGCAATTTAGCATGGCCAATCCGGCTAACCCACACGTATTTAGAATGTGGAAGGAAACCGGAGCATCTGGAGGAGGAAAGGTTTCAACCGGCACACTGATAGCCTTTCAGTAAGTCACCCCAGCCATCCCTCGTCTTTTAGCCATGAATCAGAATATCCACTTTCACCAACAATTGTACTCTTTTCAACAGGAGTGCTTAACCTCTGTGTAAATTGGTAGCTTGGAACCTCATTAATCTTAACATATATTTAATGGCACATTGACGATCAGAAGTCTTTTTAGCAGACCTACAAATACCAGTCATGGAGAATAAAATTGGATATATTTTTACTTGGTATGAAAGATGGGGCTGCCTGGATGAAGATGGGGAACTAACTGCCTTGCCTGAAACAGCCACTATGCAGAAACCAAAATGTTAAACCACTTAAATGAAAGTTCGCTATTAAAATGAGCAGTCCAATTTTGAATGCTTGAGTTTGCCCATGTCTCTTTTTGCCTAGACAGCTGCTTTTTATTTCATTTAAATTTATAAAACACTATTAGTTAATCCCACGAGGCAGTGTCAAGTAATCTATCTTACTGATTTGAAATTCCTCAGCAATTGGCTTTTCTTTCCCTTTTTTTTTCTCTCATCCTTACACATAGATAAGGTGACCCCTGCACCCCTTAAAACAGTTTGGGACTCCTCATTTAAATGAGAGCACTGATATAAAACCCAATAACAATATCAAAATCTCATCTGCACAGATGGGCTGTCACAAGAAAACCAGCTGACACAATGCTTCTTGCAATTTAAAAATAAAAGTTTTTTTAAATGAGTAAGGGGAATAAGCTCTTTCTCGTAATAGAAAATGGGATTGAATTGGTATCTTAACATTAAACTTGTATTTGAAAGACTTAATGAACAGATCTCTGAAGCTGTAATTTCTCAAGATTGACATGCTGTTACAGCACTGAGCAAGCCTTGCAGACTCTGCAAGATTTCACGATGGGAGAGGTTTTTTTTCAAATCACAATCACTAAGGGCTTGAAACAGCAGCAAAAAACCTGGGTCTTGTTAACATCATCTTTCTAGTGTTTTCATTTCTTCAGTTGTGATACTTAAAGCTTAAAAAATAATTAGCTTCCTTTAACACTCTTCCTATCTATGGGGAGGCATTTGATTTCTCTTCAGTGATGCTATTGAGATTAGGATCTTGTGTTAGTATAGGATGGGGACGAGCTGAGGTTTCTAACCCATCAAAGCTCTTAGCGACTTGTTCTTTTTAGATGTTTATGTTTATTGTGCTGTTCGTTTCCACGTTTTAGAAGAGAGCTGGAGACCTTTGAGAACCAAATTTGATTTATTATTGTCATGTATATTAGCATGCAGTGAAAAGTATTGTTTCTTGCGCACTGTATGAGTAAAGTATCCTGTACATGGAGAAGGAAAAGAGAGGGTGCAGAATATAGTGTTACAGTCATAGCTAGGGTGTAGAGAAGATCAACTTAATGCGAGGTAGGTCCATTCAGAAGTCTGGCAGCAGGAAAGAAAGAAGCTGTTCTTGAGTCAGTCAGTACATGATCTCAGATTTTTATATCTTTTTCCCAACGGAAGAAGGTGGAAGAGATTGTCTGGAGTGAGTGAAGGCTTTGATTATAGCTGTGATTCAAGCAAAGATAAAAGATCATTTTGTGTAATGTGTCCGACAATGCCCATGGTTCCTTTCTAATGGCTGGAGTCATGAAGTTTTCATAAGCCTGTTCGATTATATCATTGAAATAAAAATTGTCACAGCAGGAGGAGTCATAACATAAAATGCATTTGGGCCAATTTCTTATGGGATTCTCCAGGAAATGGTTAAAATAGAGCCCCAAAGCAAATCAGGGACTCCTGTCAAAAAATCCTATCCATCTGCTCATTGGAAATCAAACTCCAGGAGCCTGTAACCTGCTTTTCATCTGAAATCTTGCAGCCTTCCTTTTATGATGTAGTTTTCTGAAAGATTCTCATCGCCAACTCTTGAATTGTCTTGTTCACATCTAACCTTGCATTCTGTTTGAGGTGTAAGTGAACAGTGCCTACTTATATCCAATTCCATCACCTAACGTTATCTATGCAAGTGTATTCAGTAAAGTATCCTGCATTTTAAAAGGTGAATCAGATTTCCACTCCCCTCACTCCTTCCAGCATGTCCAAATCAAGGTGGACACACAGTCTATCTATATAGCATTTAAGAAACTGATAATTCTTATTGCCATTCTCTTTACCTTCCCCAGAGCCATCGTATCCTGCTTGAAGGGATGATATCAAAAGAATGTATCAAAGCACTAATATACTTTTCGTTGCAAACACCTGACATTGAATTTGGCAGTGGGATAATTCCCAACTCTCTCTCATTTCCAATCACCTTTAGGGGACACCTCTCTAGATTGTGGTTTTGAATATCTACTCCTGTTTCTATACTGGTTCATGGTATATTCTACTTAAACACTGAACCTTACATGCATATTTACACACTTGAAAGGTATTTGCCATTCTCGACGAGGTAGACCTATCAAGATTCAATTAAAATTTATAGCGTAATAATATCATGAATTGAATTTGCTATCTCCACTCTCCAAACCTCAGTGCACTGACTTGAATTGCACCTCTGGTCAAGATTGTGCACGTGCTCGAAGATGCACTCTCACGCGCACACATCAACTATGCATAGTTGATACACAGTTGAATGCTATCATGCACATCGTTGCTGGAACACCAGGCTCCACGTCGCTCCCTTTGCTCTCTATCCTGTAAACAGCGGTACTCATATCTGTGAACTTGCAATAACACATAGAATTATAGAAAAAGTTCACAATGCCCCCCCCCCCACTTGTCCCTTCATGCTGATCTATTGAGCCCATCTAAAGTACAACTCCTATCAAGAAGGCAGATCTGAACAGTCTTCCCACACAGGACTTCAATGCAAATTCTGCCTGGACAAATGAATGAAAATCATTGGACAAGACAAATAAATACCTGGTCTCAGATCTAACCCAACAGCTGCCTGGTTTCAACCTTCCAAGGAAAGAGGATGGTGTACTTCAACAGATTCAGGACCCTGCTTGGCCATCCTCCACAAATGGAGCATTAGTGTCAGCTCCCAGTGTATTTGAGAGATTAGACTATGCATCACATCATAGAAGAAAGTACAATCCACAGACTCAGTAGAGGGCTATCCACATTTCAGTATAGCAGGAGAGAAGAAACTGCTTGGCTTATGGACTCTGCATTAGCTAAATAAATAGTACTTGTTGAAAAAGTGCTTCTTGATGATGCATCTGCATAGCTCAGCTCTAATTTTAAGATTGTGACTCTTTGTTCTGGATTTCACCCACCAGCAGAAATGGCTTCCCTACATCTAATGTAGAGGAACTACCCAGTCATCCATCATTCCCCCTCCTCCTCATTGATGAACTGAGAATACTTACTAAAGAGTTGCTGACACCCTCACCCATTTCCATCAAACCCTAGCTTAGAGTAAATTTGGCCGTGGTGTTTTTTTCCTATTTGGAGATTCTTAATGTAGATTTTAAAGTTTATACATTAGTATCACAAATAGGCTTACATTAACACTGCAATGAAGTTATTGTGAAAATCCCCTAGTGCCATACTCCGGTGTCTGTTCAGGCATATGGAGGGGGAATTTAACATGGCCAATGCATCAAATCAGTATATCTTTCGGACTGTGGGAAGAAACTGGAGCACCCGGAGGAAACTCTCACAGACGTGGGGAGAACATGCGGACTCTGCACAGACAGTGGCCCAAGCCTGGAATCGAATCTGGGTTTCTGGTGCTGTGAAGCAGCAGTGCTAACCACTGTGCCATTGTGTAGGCTGTTCATTCGAATTTTAGTTTTATTTGGTACATGAGTCCATTTGCGATGTAAAAACTGTTGCATCTATAATTCTATTCAAATCATCCTGCAACAGTCTACGTTTGTTCTCTATTTGGTTTTATTTTTATTTCCTGTACTTTTTAAAAAAAAAATTCAGTGCATCTATCATTTGACTATTTCTACACCCTTCTGGTTGGTATTTCTCTGAAATTGAACATTTACACCAGTTTTCACCTCTTTTCATCAGCCCTGTTCTCTGGTAATTTAACCCATTAACACTTTCTGGATCTGATTCTTGATGTTTCATTTTCGCCTAATTTTTTTTTATCCTCTTTCTCTGAAAAAAATTTTTTTCTTCCAGATTCTCAAAAAATTGGGGCTGGAATTCTCCAATCTTGTGCACAAGAAAGCCCTTTTTTTAATATAACAAGCGGTTAGGATTTGCATGGGATATTCTGGTCCCATTGCAATGGATGGAGTTAGGCTGAGTGCCAAATTCTTCTTTTTCACTGATGTCGGGGAATTCTGACCTCTGTCTCTTTTTCTGATGCTGTAGAGCCTGCTGTTTATTTCCTCTCTCTCTAGTCAATGTGTTTGTCTCTCATTTTCCGACCATCTAACCACTCTGAAACTCCAACTGCTTTCCATTTGACCTAGTTATTAAATGCATACAGTTTTTAACTGTGGTGAGATTCAGGGAGTATCTAATGCAGAGAGTTGATCCTTCCATCTGTATGACTGGAATTCTGCACAAACTAATTGATGAAATGCCCCCTTCTTTTTGCTGTTAGGTAAACGGTTGTGGAATGTGTTTGGAGCAGTTTTGGCTCAGGCCTTAGTGCAGTCTGAAAATGCCCATACTTTACCAGTAGTAAATGACAATCATCTCTGTCATAAGGTGATAGGAAGAAAGCCCTTTTTTTTTATTTTAAATGTAACAGGCGGTTAGGATTTGCAATGTATTGCCTGATAGGATGGTGCACACAACAAAATCAGTAGTTGCTTTCAAAAGGGATTAGATAAATTCTTTATAGGAAAAAATAATGCAGGGGAAGAGCCCCATTCTGCGTTGTTCATTTTTTGAGTGAATGGCTGTTGTGTGGTTCAGCATGAGGGAACCTCTTCTAGGATTTAGAACAGGGTAAAGGGGGCTTTTAATCACCCTTTTTAGCTGAAAACCTAACCTAATTAGCTGAAAGAATCTCAATCACCCAGCCCGGATCTTTTCGTTTCGTGGTCCAGATGATAACTTGATTTTTCTTTTATTCTTTGTCTTGCTGAAATCTCTACCATCCCATTTGACCTTTAAAAGAACTATTTTGCATAGCAGTTCTGTCCTTGTGAGAGTAATTGTAAGTACAGTAAGTAGCTCTAGAGAAGGAAAATCAGCCAAAAGGAGTAGATCAATTAAAGTGCGAGAAAGTTACTGAGTGAGCTGTTCAGCCATTCCCCGTGATTTTTTTTTTTTCCAAGTATACATTCGGAACAAATGGACTTGCAATTGCTTTCACTTAACTCCTTTGAGGACCATTGTGGTCTTTCTGAGCCAAAAATAAAACCAAGCATAATATTTAGAAACCTTCAGGATATATCCCACTGTAGAATTTCCCCATGATCTAGCCAGAGATTATTATCAACGTTTGTCTTTAACTTCCTGTGATGACGTGTCTAAATTGTTAATCTCCCAGTGGAGGTTTGTGCATCACTGAAGCTCAGCAAGTTGGCTGTTGGAGCCTGGATGAAGCTAACTCTCGACACCAAACACTAAATAAAATCTTTGCAGTATTGTTATTTGGAAAAACAAGGAGGTTCGGGAATATTTCTAAGGTTTCCTTCTTACAGTTGGACATTTTCAGAATGTGTAATTGGATTGCAGACTTTTGATTTATTGTTACATATATAAGTGAAAAGTATTGTTTCTTGTGTGCTCTACAGACAAAGCATACTTTACATAGAAAGGAAAGAAGGATGCAGAATGCAGTGTTACAATTGTAGCTAGGATGTAGAGAAGGATCAACTTAATGTGTGGTAAGTCCATTCAAAAGTCTGAGGGCAGCAGGGAAGAAGCTGTCTGAATCAATTGGTACATGATTGCAGACTTTTGTATCTTTTTCCTGACGGAAGAAAGTGGAAGAGAGAATGTCCGGGACGCGTGGACTGTTTAATTATGCTGGCTGCTTTTCCAAGGCAGCGGGAAGTGGATGGGAGGCTGGCTTGAGTAATGGACTGGGCTTCATTCATGACCTTTTGTAGTTCCTTTTGATCTTGGACAGAGCAGGAGCCATACCAAGCTGCGATGCAACCAGAAAACACTTTCTGTGGTGCAACTGTAGAAATCGGTGAGAATTGTAACAGGCACACCAAATTTCCTTAGTCTCCTGTGAAAGCAGAGACATCGATGGGCTTTCTCAACTATAGCATCCACATGGAGGGACCAGGACAGGTTGTTGATCTGGACGCTTAAAAACTTGAAGCTCTTGTCCCTGTTGATATAGAGAGGGGCATGTTCTCTACTATGCATTTTGAAGTCAATGACTATCTCCTTTGTTTTGAATTCACTTCGACTGGAATTCATTCCATCATTCATTGATCTCTTTCTTCAGTGCAGAATTTTTCTCTCATCAACTGAAGATTATTTTTCATGTTGCAAACCAACAATAATGATATTTTAAATCATCTTGGGTAAATGACATTGCATGCTAAGGACACTTCATTGACAGCACCTGTCTTGATAACTGCTGCAGGCACATAAAAGTTAGAAACAAAAAGAAGCACATAAAACTGAGGCAGTGTACATCATTAATGTATAAGTAATATCACAGAGTGATTTCAGCACTAATCTAATTCTGTAGTTAGGTGATACATTGAAGCAATTAATCATTCCTCTTATGGGTTGTAATGTCATTTGAACCTGCTTTATTTAGATTGCAGCCTTGCAATTATTTCCATTATCTATTTTGTTTTTAGTTCATTTCAATAAGATGAACAAAATTAGAAGAGATTAAAATATGCTTGTCTGCTTTCTTGTTAAGTTTCTATAAAGACAATTTCCATGAAGTGGTTATAGATAGTATGCAAGTATTGAATGGGACTGGTTATTGGACCGTATATATGGAATTAAGAAAATAGTGTAATAAATAGGGCAGGAGTATATCCCTTTGAGTCTATTGCCCTCATTCGTTACAATCATGGCTGATCATCTCCTGAAATTGTTTTACTGCTCCCTCTCTATCTTTTGATTCCATGTGAGATCAAAAATCTGTCTTTATTAGCCTTAATGATGAAGGATTCATTTTTCTCCTTGGTAGAAAATTTCAGAGATTCAGAACTCTTTCAGTAAAGAAATTTCTTCTTAGCTAGGTCTTAAACAACTGATCCCTTACCCTGAGATTATTTTTCCCATGCTCCAGATTCCCAGTCAGGGGGGAAAAAAAACTATCTACTCTGTCAAGATCCTTTAGAATCCTGTATGTTTCAATAAGATCGCGCCTCACTCTTCTAAACTGAGAGAAATAGGCCCAATTTACTGAGCCTCTCATTACAGAACAAGCCCTTCATTCCATCAAGCAATCTGGTAAACCTTTGCTTTCTAAGACATGTATATGTATATTTCTTAAATATGGAGGCCCAATTTGCTCTCAGTACTCCAGATAAAGTCTTGGAGTCAGAGTTTTACAGCACTAAAAGAGGTCCTTTGGCCCATTGAGTCTATGCAGGCCATCAGGCACCTATTTATTCCAATCCACTTTCCAGTACTTTGTCTGTAGCCTTTTATGGCATGGGAAGTGCTCATCTAAATGCTTGTTAATTGTTATGATGGTTCCTGACTCTATTACCTTTTTTAGGCAGTGAGTTCCAGATTCCCACTATCCTTTTGGTGAAAAGATTTTTCTTCAAATCCCCTCCAAATTCCTGCCCCTTTAAATCTATGCCCCCTAGTTATTGACCTTTCTACTAAGGAGGAAAGTTTATTTCTTTCTATCCTACCTGTCTCTCATAATTTTGTACACCTCAATCAGGTCTCCCCTCAGTCTTCTCCACTCTAAAGAAAAGCTACAATGGGAATATGGTGGAAGCCCTATTTATGCACATAAATAGGGTTTCATTGGCAGTCCCTATAAAATTATGGTGACTGTTTGGGAGATGTTCCTGGTCATAATGATCGACATAAGCCTTAGATTCATTCTAAAAGGTATTTCCTTTGACAAAATGCATTATTCCAGCTGAGAAACAACAGAACAAGTTATTGTTCTATTATTCTGGTACCTTTCCTGGTCTAGTTCATTACTGGTGAATAGTAATTCACACTGAAGACTGTATATTTTCCATTCTTATTACTGTCCGTGAATTTGGTGTTTTCTGTTCAACCTCCTAGAATGTGCTTATGGTCTAATATGTGATAGAATTTTTGCAAAGGGGTACATTAAATGTATTTGGAAGGTAATAGTTTAAAATTACATAGCAGCCATATGTTCCCCCGCTGCTAATTAGATTGCAGTGCATGGTCTCAAATCAAATCACAGCAAATAAAATTGTTGAAACAAAAGGGTTAGGAAGCGTGTGGGGAAGGGGTGTATGCTGATGATTTCAAAGCACTGAACATGGCCACACTCAGTAAAGTTGGAGTTGATTTTAAAGTGCAGCTAGAGATGGGCAGTAAATGCTGGCTAGCCAGCGACGCCCATGAATAAATTTTTAAAATTTTGTGCAGAGCACGTGTCAGGCTAGGTGGGGCTACTGGAGCTGACGTGTGGGAATTGGAGCTATTGGGTTTGAACGTATTAGCCTTAACTGTCCCTTTTTAATCTTCAGAATAGTGAGATGAATTTTCACTGGGATTTTTCTGCTAAGCTTCAGGAACCTCAGCAGAAGAAGCATGAGTTCCAGGAAAAATGATGTACTATTTTTCCGGTGTTTCAGCAGTCCTTCTGCCAAAGTTGCAGGAAAAGCCCTGTGAAAAGTTTTAATTTTTTTGGTTGGAAAAAAAGAGTTTGATGGAATTGAACAGTGCTGACTACATTTAACTGTGCTTACTTACTTTACTTCTCTTCCTGGCTAGTTGAGGAATGAGAAAAAACAGTGGGGTGAACTTCCTGCTTTAGGCATGATTGCCAATTCCAGCACAAGCTGGCCCCGTTTTGCACGTTTTTTTCCAAATATTGACTTTCTACTCAAAATCGCCCACATATCAACAAAAGTAAAATCTGCCATGAGCTAATGCAGTCGGGCAGCATAATAATTAAAAGAATTTTTTACAAAAAAGTTTGGTACCATTTAATTATTAGCTTGAAGTTCAAGTAAAATAAATAGGATTATCACAAAATTAGTATTTTTAATCCAAGTCAATCCAGCAATTCAGAGTAACCCAAATTTACATTACTGAAATTCACTTTTAAAATAATATAAAGAACTATTTTGTAGCCCCATTTGGTCAGCTTCTTAGTAAATTTAAACCAAAGTTGCATTTAAAAGTTTTGAGTGTACTTTTTAGTGTCCTTGAACCTGAAAGGACCAACTTAGGCATAGATTGGGTGCAGAAGGGAGGCTTTTCAGCTCTGTGTCTGTGCAGAATTTAGTTAATCTCAACCCTTGCCTGTAGCTAAGCAATTGTTTTTCTGTTCAGGTGCTTATCCATTTGTTTTTTGAAATGATTGTATTGGCTACCACCCTAGCCCAGTGCATTCTAAGTCCTAACTACTTGCTGCATTTTATTCAAAATTTTTTTCATGTTTGCCAGTCACCTTAAATTGATGTCCTCTGGTCCTCAATCTTCCCATCAAATCTACTCAAATATTTTCTCATAAACTGGCACCACATCCTGGAGCCATTTCCATAAATTTCTGCACTTGCTGTAGAACCTTGACATCTTTGTAAAGTCTAATGCCCAGTTTTGGAAATACTACTCCAGTTGAAGTCAGATCCATGAGATCAGAAGTGTTTAATTGATGTTCTTTTGGGATGGGTTTTGAGATAGAATCCATTGGTTTGACAGGAAGCTGTTCTTATCACCTAGGGGCAGGGATGTAATTATAGTGCTATGAATCAGATATAACTTGTGGAAGACAGGGGAGAATTAAATGACAAAATGACTGGTCATCCAAGGCAAAAGGAGATTGGAATAGAAGTTAAAAAATAAAACTAAAGATGGGGTCTAGAAGAGCTATAGATGGAATAGCAGAATCATCAGCAACATCTGCCATCTGGAACAAATGACTGAGGCATGATCTGATCTCTGTTTTGAATGGGGAAGCCTGTAAAGTGCTGAATTGGAATATGAAGTCTTTATCAAGCTTACTTTGAGCAGGAAGTCTGGGACATGAATTCGTCTTGTAATTATTGCTGTGCCTGCTTGCATCACTAGGTGGGGCTGGAGGCAATAATATCACACTTTCCTTTTTGTATCCAGTGTACAAGTCAGATTATTACTGGTATTGAAATATAAATAGAGACAGTCTCAAAGGGCACAATTTTTTTTTAAAATTTGTTCTTCCACAGGATGTGAGCTAGACCAGTTTTTATTACCCACCCTGAGTTGCGCTCAAAGGTGGCGTTGAGCCACCTTCTTGAACCCCTATAGTCCATGTATCATAACCCCACCTTACTGTTAGGAAGTGTGTTCCAGAATTGTAACCCAGTGACAACGAAGTAACGGCAGGATGGGGTGTGGTTTCCAAGTATCTGCTGTCTGTGCCCTTTTTAGATGTTGTATTTTGGGCTTTGGAAGGAGCTATCAAAGGAGCCTTGATGAGGTATGTAGGATGAAGTTTGTGTGCTCTATTTTGGGGTGTATGGTATAAAGATCAGGGAGCTTTTTCCCTGTTTACCTTGTTCTGTATATAACACTGGTTTAAATTTTTCTGAAAATCAGTTACAATGCCCCTTTAACATGAACACAGGCCTTCTGTCCAATTGCAATATTAAACAAAGATTTTATTCTATTTGAACTAAAGTGCTCATTAATGGTTTAAACTATGTTGATAGTATTGCTGTAGACTAACACTGATATAATCTTGTTGTTCAAGTACTTAGTTTTGTTCAGTTCACACCCATGATTTGTAAGTATTTTCCTCTAATTACCGAAATTACAGTACTACAATAACTTTGAGCAATTTTGTTTACGTTCCTGGTATTGTCCATTATCCCAGTGAAGAGCCTCATGTGCTGCGCAGATTATATTTGTGCATTTTTTTTTCACATGACCACTTGGTGTCATCAGCTCCATTACAAGGGTTGATGGTTCCATCTCCAAACTCTCCAGCTGATTGTTTTACTTACCTTTCAACTTTGGTGTCCTGCATTTGTGGGCTTCAGCATTTCATCTTGGTTTCTCATTAACAAGAAAAAGGTAATGGTAACAAAATTTAACTATTTACTGCCCTATCAGATTTAATGGCTTTGTGTTCATTTTTCCAAAATGAAGTGGGGGAAGTGGACTTGTAACCTCACAGAATGTAACCAGACAGTATGTTGCACTCATAAACCTGCCCAAATTCGCAGGACAGAGCAATAATCCATAATCTGCCTAAATACAATGGATTTCTAGACAAATATAGTGTCTGCACGTAGCTAGATTTATGTCTTATTGTAGCCTGATCATCTCTGATATCCCAGAAACCTTATTTCAAATGAGCAACTACTGAATCGTTAACCAATAAACCTCCAGGTTTATGGATTTCATTTTTACTTTAAAAGGAAGCTTTAATACAGATTAATTAGAATCTAGTCTTTTGTCTGTATGCTGTAGCTTCCAGATTATTAACACACTTCAACATTTTTTTTAATAAGTGGACTTCCTTAACAAGGAGGCCATTAAGTGTTTCTCTATATATTTGCAGAATTTATCTATGGGGTTTGGGGGGGCTGGGTGATTAAGGAGTGGCAGAACTGTACATTAGGTCACCTCTCGTTTGAGTGTTATCTTAATGAAGGATGCTGAAAATTTAAGCATGAAGTTATTACAAATAATTCTGCTTAACTTGCATCTCTTTTTTTGTTATTTGATTCAATTATTTCCTTAGTGAATGTTGATGTTATCATCAGAGCTTGGATTGGTTACTGCATTTTGCACAGTAGGGGGCTAAAGCAGCATATGCTACTGATGATGAGGCACTTTAGTTAATGGCCGTTTCTGTTTATATTAATCCAGTTCCCTCTGGCAGCTGGAACGTTGATACGTAAGATAAATAAAAGGCATTGAAAAGAATGGATCAAAACAGAAAAGTGTTATCATTAATCAGAAATCTATACTTTAAATTCTACAAGAGCAAAATGATTATTTCCTTGTATCAACAACTACTGACTTCATGAAACATTGTTACAGAGATAATGTCATCCTAAAGGGAAAATAATTTATCAACTTCACTGGGATTAATTCACAATCCATGCATCAATCGCATTTGTATTTAAATGTATTGTTTTTAATTATTTTGATTACTTTCTTAAAATTGGATTTGGAGAAATGTAGATTAAAAAGTGGGATTACATACTCTGAACACAATTAATCTCTTAACTTTGCCACTTCTGTATGCGGACTGTGTAAACCCTCATGCCATCCTTCCGTGGCGTTGATGGAGTGAGTTTCTCTTACTGGATATAAAAATCATGGATACAAAGGAGAGCCTTGGTCTGCTAACACAGTGGCAGAATTTTCCAGTCTGGAGAGAGGTGGGAAGGTGAAAATAGAATTGTATGATTTCCACTTGGGGCAGGATGGCTAACCACACGATCTTCTGACTCATTAGATATACATGTCAAGCTGTCTCTCTGGCTGTAAAGCATGTTACTGAATGAGAAGCTGTGTGGTCTTCACCTATATAAAAAAAACACAACTGAGCATGGTTGTTCATGCGGTTGTTTCTTGATTATTAGGATCTTCCTTTTGTCAGTCAATTGTACTCACCTTTAATGCCACCCATCCAAACAGACCTGCCTCCCACTTTGGGGATTCGTGCACACACACAGCTACATCCTGAAAAAGAGCATTGAGAAAATAGTTACATGCACCATTGTCTTAGGGTCTTCTTCAAAACACACTTTACCTTTTACCTTCACCCCAACTCTTCATCCCCATCTCCTCTAACCCAACCAGTAACCTTTCTCTCTTCAGTTGTTCTTTAACCTCCTCTTGCTACTCTTGAACCTAGAACCATCCACAAGCCCTCTCAAGCACCCTGACCCAGCATGCAAGACTGTTCCCTTCCTACCATGTCACTGTACCCTCACCTTCCCCCCCCTTTCTAGCTCCATCCTTGCCCCACTTCCCAGATGTTTCCAGCTGCCACTACCCAATCATCTCTTTGTTGCACTTTGAGGAAAAAGGATAGTGGGTATTTAACTCCCATGTAGTTTACTGCCTTATCTCCTGAATGCCACTCATGCAGTTGTAAATCTGAAGGCATGTATTTCACTTACCCGTAACTTAATTGGGAAGGGAAACTTAATTCTAGTGAACTGGCCTTTTAATGAGCATATATAATTATGCAGATTTGTACAATGCATATTCTGATGCTTGCAGTCAGGAAACTTAACACACCTTCAAACCTCTCTGAACTTGATTACTAAAGTTCATCTTGCCTCAGAAAAGTGATTTTGGGCTTTCTGCTCAATTAAGTTCCTCTGCCTGCTTTGCTTCCTGCCCCTGGGAGCAGTACAAGATTTACCCCCATTATTTCTTCAAGTGGTACTAGCACAATGGACTACAACACAGTAAAATCATGAAAATACAGCCAGTGACATATTTCATATTTCAATAATCGGACATCACATGGGATACAGGATAATTTGATAAAGTGGACTCAAAATTGGGCTCAGATGTAGGAGACAGAGGGTGATGACAGAAGGCTGCTTTAGTGACCGGAAGGCAGTGTCCAGTGACATGCTACAGGGATTTGTGTTGGGCCCCTTTATTATTTGTCACATAAATGACATTGACTGTGAAGGGTAGAATTAGTAAGTTTTCAGAATGACACAAAAATTGGACAGGTGGTTAACAGTGAGGCAGAGTGTCTTGCTACAAGAAGATATAGACAGATTGGGCAAATAAGTGGCAGATGGAATTTAACCTTGAAAAACATGAGGTGATGCACTTTGGAGGAGTAATTTGGCAAGAAAGTACTCAATGAATAGTAGGACGCGAGGAAGCTTTGTGTAACAAAGGGACTTTGGCGTGTTTATCCACAGACCTCCTGAAGGTGGAAGGCATGTTATAGGATGGTGAAAAAGGCATATGGGACACTTGCCTTTATCAATCGAGGCACAGATTACAAAAGCAGAGAAATCATGTTGGAATTGTAGAGAACTTTGAGGCCACTGCTAGAGTATTGTGTGCAGTTCTGATTGACACATTATTGAGAGGATGTGATTGCACTGGCATGGGTGCAGTGGAAATTCACCAGAATGCTTGGAATGGAACTTTTAAGTTATGAAGGGAAGTTGCATAGGCTTGGGTTGCTTTCATTAAAGTGTAAAAGACTGAGCGGCAATCTGAGTGAGGTGAAAAGATTATGATAAACATGGACAGAGTGGATAAGGAGCAGCTGTTCATTTGAAGGGTCAGTCATGAGGGAACATAAGTTCAAGGGCAAGAGGTTTGGGGGAATGTAAAGAAAAACTTCTTTACCCAGAGGGTGATGACAGTCTGGGCGGGTGGTAGAGATGAGTCACCTCACGTTCTTTAAAAAGTATCTGGATGAACACTTGGCACATCATAACATTTAGAGCTATGGGTCAAGTGCTGGCAAGTGGGATTAGGTAGGAGTTCAGGTATTTCTAATGTGTTAGTGCAGATTCAATGGACTGAAGGGCCTCTTCTGCATTCTGTGGTTCTGTGAGGATTAATTGAATGTGAATTGTTGCTATTCAGATTTTTGATTTGCATGTAGTCTGTGAGACTGATGAGAAGAACTCTGAAGTCAGTGTGAGGTGGCACCTGCAACAAGTTGCACAGAGTAATATTGCTGAATGACACCGCCACTGCCACCACCATAGAGTTTAGTACTTATTGCATGTCGACACTGCAGACTGTAGGCAAGGTACAAATAGGATAATGATCTTCTATTATTGGTCTTGGATATGACAGATGCAATCAAATTATCTCTGGTCTCATTGCACCTGCATTTGTTAGTCCCTCGTGAAATATTCTTTATTGATTGTAAAGATGCAGCGTTCATAGATGTACCAGAGAAATATCCACTCCCTGCTTTGTATTGGCTGAAGAACTGCATCCAAAAATGGTGCACTATCTGCAAGATGCAGGGAGCCAAATTAAGATTTGATAGAAAAGTTACCAGAAACAGAAGCTGCCATCCCCTTTTCAGAAGGCTAATTGGAATACCTACCTTGACTGACTTGTACATATGAGTCCAGTCCCATACTCTGGCTGATTCCTAAAGTAAAACGAGGTATGGGGAATAAATGCTCCCTTGGTAGTAGTGCCCGTGTTCCAAGAACACTCTCAGTATAAAGGTGTGCCGATTAGGTGGATTGCCAATGCTAAATTGGCCCTTGGTGTCCAAAGATGTGTAGGCTGGGCGGATTAGCTATGGTAAATATGTTGGGTTACAGGAGTAAGGTAGAGAAGCGTGCTTGTGTGGATTGCCCTTTCAGAGAGTCAGTACAGACTTGATGGGCCTAATGACTGCCTTCTGCATTGTATGGATTGTAAGGAACAATTAATGAAGTTTTTTTGTGTACATTTTATAATCACAGTAAGTGTGGTTAGTGTTAGGAAATGGAATACTTTCCATTTGGGCTCACCCCGTCAGTAACAAGCACTGGCTGATCAGATATAGAGTGGTTTAGATGCTGAATCTTGTTCCCTTTGCTTTGCCCTGACAATGTCCATCAACTCTAACCTTAAAAGCACGGACTACTGTGATTATATTTTCATTTGCCACACCAGCTTCGCTGAGTGAGATTGCCAATTAAGGGGCTCACCCAGAACTGGATTGAAACTGTTCGAACTCATTTCACGTATGACCCTTGCGGCACAGGCAGAAAAGATTTCATCCTCCGTTTGGCTTGCATTTGAACCCAAGTCAGGGGTGAAAGATAAATGTATAACCCAGATTTTATTTTGTGTGTTTTTCTTTTGTTAATTGCACAGCAGATGTTGAATTATGCAAATTCAAGTAAATCAATCTGTTTATTCTAAATTTAAATCTGATTTAGGGCCTTAAATCTGAATATCAAGTTTTGATTTATTTGTTGGAGATCAGTGAAAGGATTGCTTTTCTACTCCTGATGCTGGTTTATTTTACATGCCTCTCTGAGACATTCTGTATGGCTGCTTTGATTCCAATAGACATTTTAATACATCTGCATGTTCTCTATAATCTGTTCTGTGATCTCTGCATTGACCTTCTCCAGATTGGTGGTTGTGTGTGTCTGTGTGTATACAGTCCCTTATTGTAATGCTAGAATTACTCACTTATGCATACACTCTGGACAGAATTCAGGTCAATACATGTCGAATGTTTAAAGGGAAATTGGATTTTGTACATAAAAGGCTCCACAATCCTAATCTATTTGCTGTTAACTAAGGAGTTTAATTTAGGAAGAATTTTTCTTCGTGCACCCTACAATACTGTTCACTGGCCAAGACGTCTTATCCATATTCTGGATTACTTCCACTTCTGGTATTTCAAGTCATTGTGAAATCAGGACAGCACAGTGATACAATGGTTAGTATGCTGCCTTACGGCTCCAGGGATCTGAGTTCAATTCCTAGCTTGGGTCTCGGTGTAGAGTTTGCACGTTCTCCCTGTGACTGTGTAGGTTTTCTAAGAGTGCTCCGATTTCCTCCCACAGTCCAAAGATGTGAGGGTTAGGTGCATTGGCCATGCTAATTTGTCCGTTTAATGTCCCAGGTTAACAGGATTAGCATGGTAAATATGTGGGGTTATAGGGAGAAGGCCTTGGTGGGACTGTTGTCAGTACAAACTGGATGGGCTGAATGGTCTCCTTCTGCACTCTCCGTGCACCTGACGAAGGGGCATACCCCGAAACTTGAGTTTACTATCAAATAAATTGGTTGGACTTTAACCTGGTGTTCTGAGACTTCTTACGGCAGGTGGGACAGTGGACATTGCTGCCTCAAAGTGCCAGGGACCCACATTCAATTCCCAGCTTGGGTTACTATGCGAAATGTAGCATTGAGTTTATGCAAATCAAGACATCACTGAGGGCATGTTATCAGCAATACCAATCTAAGCAAATAGTCTATGACATGCTAGAAAATAGCAAAATAATCCCACAAAGCAAAACATCTCATTGTTATCTCGAACCTCCAATTCTACCCACCTCCCAAACTAATTTGTTTGAGTGTGGCCTCTTGTGCATTCTCCTCAACCCCCAGCACCACACACCAATCTTACCACTGGTCCCACAATTGCTTTCACTCAGGAAGTAGAGAAAAAACACTAAACACCCAAACTATACCAACAGTAGCTAGACATATTGCAACAAACACAGTAGTTTTTTCTACATGCTTTGAGAAAAGCACTCCGTGTTATATTGATCTGTGGAGCCATGTATAGAAATATCTTTCCTATTTCAGTAAGAATAATAGCATTCCAAATCAGTTTTTGAATGGTTACCTGTCTACTCGCTTGCAAAGATTCTCTCTGGATTCTACTGTTTGACCTAACTTCAGTAACTTTCTCTAGCATTTTTCCCAGTCACTTTTCAAGAAGATATGTTAACACAAGCAACAGGAGCCGGAGTAGACCACATGGCCTGCCAACATTGTTCTACCATTTAGTATGATCATGCCTAGTCTTGGGCTTTAATTCCATTTTCTCCCCAGTAAAGATACCTCGTACTTTATAGGTAATTTTGCCTATAATATGGAAAGTAGTCAATCTGCTGCCTGCTCTTTGCTAATGCCACTCGAACTAACAAATGTTGATAATACTTTAATCCTTATCCTGCTAAATAATGAAACACTAAATATAGCTAATTGCACACAATGCTGTTTGTGGCATTTAAAGTTATCTGTACAGGGGTGTGTTTAAAACTAGACAACAAATAATGTCAAATGTTCTTTTTCATTTGTACTTTGAATAGAAGCTTGACTGTTGCTAGGGCTCATGGATCCAAATACTTCCAATTGGGAGAGCTGGGCTGAGGTTAGTGAATATTTGGTTTACTAGGAAGAAGAGGAGAATCCAATTTATAATGTAAGATTTGGGAGAATGTTTTGAGGGATGGAAGTTTAGTGATTTCTTCAAGTTATTTGATTAGAAGGGAAGAGGTGGCAAGCAGTGAGATGTCTGATTTATTGGAATCATCTATCCTCTCTTGTCCCTGAAGATCCGAAAGTATGTGGGTTAGGCTGATTGGCTATGCTAATCTCCCTGATACTACGGGGCGATTTAGTAGGGTTAATATGTGGGGTTGTGGGGATCAGGAGGGTGAGGTGGTTGTCAGGGTAGGCTCAAAGAGCCAAATGGCCTCTTTCTACAGTAAGGATTTTATGATTTGCTCAATGTGGTCTTTGTTGCAATGTATGGATTGTAAGGAACAATTGATGAAGTTTTTTTGTCTTCATTTCTATTTTATCACTGCTACAAAATAGGAAACAAATGTTATGGCAGCATTGAGAACTGATATCAGAGACTAAGAATTATTGAGGATGATCTTGAACCCATGCATCGGGTAATCGAGATTTGGTGAAACCTGGAAGTCTTAAATCTTGTTTGTGAAATCACGATTTCTAGTTTTCATCATGCCTTACCAGCAACATTATCCAATGCCAGTGATATCCTGGGGTGGGGAGTAAACATGGCAAAACAGTGTGTAGATGAACTTCATTTCAATAACTCCTAATTTTGGCTTAGGTGTTAGGTAGAAATACTGGTCAGAGGACACTGGGAAGAAGAGTCATATTTGAACAGTTCAGTTCTGTGCTTTCCTCTCTGCAGCTAAGGTTCAACTTTGACTCTGCCTGATGGGATAAAAGACTCCTCTCTCTTTGCCATGTTAAAGATCTCAAATAGATCGCTTCTAAACTTCCCACACCACAGTTTATTTCTGGTGAAGCATGCTGTCCCCCTTCCAAGAACAGTACATATTTCCTAAATCACAATACCCGAATTGAATTTCAGTTGGTAACCTATGCCCTATTGTGTTTCTTTTTTTTTTGTTGGTTTTGATTTTTTTTCTTTTTTCTCCCTTTTTGCTTTTGAATGGCAGATCTGTTCATGGTTTTGCTATTTGTGTCTCCTTTAGCAACATCTCTCACTAAACTTGTTCCATTATCATTCACTTATCACCAGGAACCCCACTGTCGCTTAAACTTTCCTGTCTTTCATTCAGTCACATAGCTTCCATTTTGTTCTTTTCCCTCTTTCATTTGCCTGAAATCTATTATTGACCTGAAAGCTTATAAGGAACAATACAGCACAAGAAACAGGCCCTTTGGCCCACCAAGCCTGTGCTGCTTGGTCCAACTAGACCATTCGTTTGTATCCCTTCATTCCCAGTTTGTTCATATGGCTATCCAGATATCCCAGTGTGTCCCCCTCCACCACCCAGCTTAGCAGTGCATTCCAGGCCCCCGCCATCCTCTGTATAAAATACGTCCCTCTGATATCTGAGTTAAACCTAGCCTCCTTCACCTTGAACCTGTGACCCCTTGTGATCGTCATCTCCGACCTGGGAAAAAGCTTTGCACTGTTCACCTTATCTCTGCCCTTCATAATTTTATACACCTCCTATCAGGTCTCCCCTCACCGTCCCTCTTTCCAGGGAGAACAACCCCAGTTTACACAATCTGTCCTCAGCTAAGACTCTCCAAACCAGGCAATGTCCTGGTAAAACCTTTTCTGTACTTTCTCCAAAGCTTCCACATCCTTCTGGTAGTATGGAGACCAGAACTGGACACAGTTCTACAAATGTGGCCTAACTAACGTTTTATACAGCTGTAACATCAGATGGCAATTTTTATACTCTGTGCCCTGTACTATAAAGGCAAGCATGCCATATGCCTTCTTCACCACCTTCTCCACCTGTGATGTCACCTCCAAGGATCTGTGGACTCGCACATCCAGGTCCCTCTGTTTCTATACTCTTGATGGTTCTGCCATTTATTGTATAGCTCTCCCTATGTTAGTTCTGCCAAAATGCATTACTTTGCATTTATCTGGATTAAATTCCATCTGCCATTTCTCCACTCAATTTTCCAGCCTATCTATATCCTGCTGTATCCTCTGACAATGTTCATCGCTGTCCACAAGTCCGGCCATCTTTGTGTTGTCTCCAAACTTACTGATCACACTAGTTATACTTTCATATCACAAATAGCAGAGGTCCCAGTACTGAGCCCTGCGGAACACCACTAGTCACAAACCTCCAAAGACCCTTCCGCTGCTATGCTTTGTCTTCTGTGGCCCACCCAGTTCTCCACCCATCTAGCCACCTCATCTTTTATCCCATGAGATTTAACCTTTTGCACCAAGCTGCCATAAGGGACTTTGTTCAGTGCTTTACTAAAATCCATATTGATGACATCCACGGCCCTTCCTCCATCAACCGTTTTTGTCACCTCCTCAAAATCCTCCAAATTTGTGAGGCATGACCTCCCTCTTACAAATCCATGCTGTCTATCACTAATGAGATTATTCCATTCTAAATGTGCGTACATCCTATCTCTAAGAATCATCTCCAACAATTTCCCTATCACAAACGTCAAGCTCGCCGGCCTATAATTATCCGGGTTATCCTTGCTACCCTTCTTAAATAACTACCACATTTGCTATGCTCCAATCCTCTGGGACCTCACTTGTGTCCAATGAAGAGACAAACATTTCTGTCAGAAGCCCAGCAATTTCATCTGTTGTCTCCCTGAGTAGTCTAGGATAGATGCCATCAGGCTCTGGGGATTTATCAGTCTTAATGTTCCCTAAAACAAAACCTAACACTTCCTCCCTTGTAATGGAGATTTTCTTTAACACTTCCCTCTGAGACACTTCCAGTCACCACGTCCTTCTCTCTTGTGAATACTGATGCAAAGTATTCATTTAGGATCTCCCCTACTTCCTTGGGCTCTAAGCATAATTCCCCTCCTTTGTCCCTGAGAGGTCTGATTTTTTTTTTTTCCCTGACAACTCTTTTGTTCCTAACAAAATATGAATAAAATAATATATGAATAAAATGCCTTAGAATTCTCCTTAATGTCCTGCCAAGGACATTTCGTGACCCCTTTTTGCCCTTCTAACTCCCCGTTTGAGTTCTTTCCTACTTTCTCTGTATTTCTCTAGTGCTCCATTTGTTTTTAGCTGCCTGGACCTAACGTACACCTTTCTTTTCTTTTTGATCAGACCCTCAATGTCCCTGGTTATCCATAGCTCTCGAATCCAACCTTTCCTATCCTTTTTTACAGGCACATGCCTGTCCTGCAGCCCCATCAGCTGCTCCTGAAAAGACTCCCACGTGCCAGATGTGGATTTACCTGCAAACAGCCTCTCCCAATCAACGACCACCAAGTCCTGCCTAATCCGACTATAGTTAGCCTTCCCCCAATTCAGCACTCTACGTGTAGGACAACACTCATCCTTTTCCATTACTATTGGAAAGTTTAATAATGGAATCAATATATCAATTTCCCTCTCCTCTGGTGCTGCCAGACCTGCTGAGTATTTCCAGCATTTTCTGTTTTAATTTCAGATTTTCAGCATATAAAGTATGCTAGCCTTTATAAGAAGGGGTATAGAGTACAAGAGCTGGCCTTTAATGTTGCAGTTGTATAAAACGCTGGTTAGACCTCATTTGGAATACTGTGTCCAGTTCTGGTCGCCTTACTACCAGAAGGACGTGGAGACTCTGGAGAGAGTGCAGAGGAGGTTTACCAGGATGCTGCCTGGTATGGAAGGTCTGAGTTACGAGGACAGATTAGGCAAATTGGGACTGTTTTCCTTAGAAAGACGTAGACTTAAAGGAGATCTGATAGAGGTGTACAAGATTTTGAAGGGAATAGATAAAGTAAACAGGCTAAGCTTTTTCCTAGGATGGACTCAAATAGCACGAGGGGTCACGGGCTTAGGGTGGGGGGGGTGGTAAGGTATAATTTGGATGCTAGAGGGAGTTTTTTCACACAGAGGGGGGTATATTGCACTATCAAGTAAAGTGGTGGAGGCAGGTGCACTGGAGATATTTAAGAAATACTTAGATGGGCACATGAACAGAATGGGAATGGAGGGATATAGAAAACTGATTTAAAATAGGGATCATGCGCCTTGGGAGTCCCTGGGAAGTGTGTAAATAGATGATGATATTGATGTACTTGTTTTTATCCTACATGTGCTTTGGTCCATCTTGTTGTCTAACGAGGGGCATACACGCGATGGTTCGTGAGAGGACTGCTCTTGGACCTTTTTCGAGAGTATCCTGCTTCACATCGTTAGTGTATGCTTGACCTGGACCATTTGATGGGCAACACGACAGCTCAGTGACTATCGCTATGCTGTGCAGATACATGGATTTGGGCCTGTGTCTGTGGGAGTTTGCGCATTCTCCCCGTGCTTGCGTGGGTTTTCTCAGGGAGCTCCGGTTTCCTCCCACATCCCAAAGATGTGCTCTTAGGCTAATTGGCAAAACAAATTCTCCCTAAATTGTTTCAAATTTGGTTTTTAATCCATAGATCTATAAACATGGACAGGGATCGCGTGTAGAAGTGGGAACATCGAGGTGGCAGCACGGGCTCGTTGGGCCGAAGGGCCTGTTTCCCATGCTGCTTTGTTCTTTATTATTATCTTCATATGCAGTATTCTACTCCTGTATTGCAGTTATCAAAGTTTATACAACAAAAACAGAAAATGCTAGAGAAACTCAGCAGGTCTGGCAGCATCTATGGAGAGAGAACGGAGCCAACATTTTGAGTATGGATGACCGTTTGTCAGAGCTCTCAGAACAGAGCCCTTCATCAGACTCAAAACGTTGGCTCTATTCTCTCTCCACAAATGCTGTCAAACTTGCTGGGTTTCTCCAGCATTTTGTTTCAGATTTTAGCATCTGCAGTATATTGCCTTTATACCGTTGCCTATCTAGAACTGCCTTTTTTTCCAGATTGTTTTTGCAAAAGATGCCCATTATGCTTTAGAAGATATTTCGCAGTCTGGGTATGAAGTGGTGGGATTGGACTGGACCATTCAGCCTAAAGTGGCACGGTAAGCTGAGCAGCAGTTAATCATAATTTACCTGACAAACTATTAACATGAAGCATTCAGGTCATGGAAATTTAAGATCAGCCTGTTGAGCACATCAATACTGTTTTGCATTCTTTCCCAAACACCTTCCCCACCCCCTACTAGAAAATGTGTACTTTATAGAATTTTGAAATTACAAACATTAGTTTATATAATGTAAATTTGCTCTACACTTTGCGTATTTTGGAAAGCACCATTCATGCTTCACGAGAAGATGGAGTCTCTTAAGCAATGCTGCCCGGCCAGATCTGGTGATAGCTGGACAAGCCACTTGTGTGTCAGCAGTGCTCAAGTCTGTATCCCTCTAGAACAGGAACATGGATTTTAGTAAGGCATTTGATAAGGTTCCCCGTGATAGGCTCATGAAGAAAGTAAGGAGGTGTGGGTTAGAAGGAAATTTGGCCAATTGGATATGTAACTGGCTGTCTCATAAAATTCATGATGTAGAGATGCTGACGTTGGACTGTGGTAAACACAAAGAAGTCTAAGCTTGCGAGTTTACTATCAAATAAATTGGTTGGATTTAAAACAGGTGTTGCAGACTTCTTACTGTGTCTCGTAGAAGACAGAGGGTGGTGGTGGAGGGAAAATTTTCAGACTGGAGGCCAGTTACCAGTGGTGTACTACAGGGAGAATTGCTGGGTCCTCTGCTATTTGTGATTTTTATCAATGATTTGGAAGAGGGAGCTGAAGAGTGGGTTAGTAAATTTGCTGATGAAACCAAGGTTGATGGAGTATTGGATGAGGTGGACAGCTCTTGTAGGCTGCAAAGAGACATTGATAGGATGCAGAACAGGGCAGAAAAGTAGCAGATGGAGTTTAATCCTGATAAATGCGAGGTTATTCATTTTGATAGGGCAAACTTAAATGCAGATTATAGAGTTAATGGCAGGGTCCTGAGGAATGTGGAGGAGCAGAGAGATCTTGGGTTCATATCCAGAGATCTCTGAAGGTTGCCACTCAAATGGATACAAACGTGAAGAAGGCTTATAATGTGTTAGTGTTTATTAACAGGAGGTTTGAGTTTAAGAGCCAGGAAATTATGCTGAACAATACTGACCTTGGTGAGACCACATTTGGAATGTTGTGTGTAGTTCTGGTCAACTTTAAGAAGGATGTGGAAGCATTGGAGACTTGCAGAGTCCAACTGCATTGGACGGTGCAGAGGAGACTTACCAGGTTGCTGCCTGGTTTGGAGGATAGGTCTTATGAGGAAAAGTTGAGGGAGCTGGGGCTTTTCTCTTTCGAGCGGAGAGGATGAAAAGTGATTTAAGAGAGGTTTATAAGCTGATGAGGGGACATGCAGAGACTGTTTCCTTGGGTGGATGTAGCTGTTACCAGGAGGCATAACTATAAGGTTCATGGTGGGAGATATAGGAGGAATGTCTGAGTAGATTCTTCACTGAGTGGTTGGGATGCACTGCCTGCTATGTTAGTGGAGTCAGACACTTTAGGAACTTTCAAGTAGTTATTGGATAGGAACATGGAGCACACCAGACTGATAGAGTGGGATAGCTTGATCTTGGGTTTAGAAATAGCTCGGCATAGCATTGAAGGCCATAGGGCCTGTATTGTTCTATGTTCTAGGAATCAAGACCAGGTCTTAAGAGGGTGAAGGACCAAGACAGTGGGGAACAATAGTTATGTTAGCAAAAGGTCACAAGTTGAGATCATCTGTCGTTGCAGAAATATGGTGCTGAATGGAAGGCAGCATTTGGAAGTTTGAGAATAAGTGAGCACAGAATCTTGCCAGAGGCAGGCACAGAATGAACTCGAGTTTGAATAGAATAGGGATAAAAAGAGATGGTCAAAGATGCCTTTCTATTTGTATCACTCACCATATCCCCATTCAATTCCACGTTCTCCATTTAACTAATGCCCTATTGGCTGAAGATAATTTTAGAACCTCACACCAGCTTCCAGTTCCTCAATCTTCAGCTCTAGCAGTTCTGAGGAGGCAGCCCTCCCCTCCACTCTGGCACTGAGGGGGCAGCCCACCCTCCCCTCCACTCCCCTCCACTCCACTATCTTGTATATTTTCAGTTTAATTTATTTATCAGGTAAGAGCAATCTCCACTGAATTGTCTTCATGTGCCTTCGGATCCAGATTAGCATTTTCAGAGGCTTGATTGCAGGTGCCATCCTACATCCTGTGTAAATGTGAGCTAGAAAAATAAGTGCGAAGTGGAATGAAAAAAGTGGGGGAGAAAATCAAAGATTAAACAGGATAAAAATAGGGAATAAAGTGGCTTTGTTGAAATAGCTTTGTTGTTGAAGCATTGTAAACATTTTAATTACTCCGTTCAACAAGAATACTAAAGACTACGAAACATCAAGGGGTTCTTTGAGTAATAGGCCTTGTATATATTTTGGAAAAAAAACTTGAATTGCAACAGAATAGAGTCTTTCTGCTTTTGTTAGATAAGTGGCTTGTGTTCAGAAAACAACAAAGATGAGATAAGGCATCTGTGTAGGAAACAGAGAAATATTTATTCAACTTTTTAACCCATTCTGGACTTAAACTTTGAGGACAGGTATCATCAGCAATGAGTGTGCTAAGACAGGTTCCTTAATTTTCTGCAAATCATTACTTGATTAAATCCTTCATTCTTGTCAATTATTATTAACCCATTATATAAGCCAGGAGAACACTGAAAGTGCAGAAACAGCCATTCTGTGAAACAGAAGCTAACCGCAAACTAAATAACCTTTCTCCTCCATCTCCCCTCCCCATTGTATAACTGAAACCATGAAAATCATTTATTAATAAATAAAAGCAAATTACAGCGGATGCTGGAATCTAAAACCAAAAGAGAATGCTGGAAAACCTCAGCAGGTCTGGCAGTATCTGTAAGGAGAGAAAAGAGCTGCCATTTCGAGTCCAGATGACCCTCTGTCAAAGTAGTTTTTTTTTTCTCAAGATCATTTATTAAATTCTTTTCAAGTTTATTTATTAGTGCCACAAATAGGCTTACATTAATACTGCAATGAAGTTACTGTGACAATCTTCATCACCACACTCCAGTGCCCAATAGGAATACACTGAAGAATTCAGCATGGGGCATGAGCCTAACTAGCTCATCTTTCAGACTATGGAAGGAAACCAGAGCACCAGAGATAGTGATGGTGACCTAATCTGGGAACTCAGGTCTCTGGTGCTGTGAGAGAGACTGTGCCACCGCCAAACTCAGAGAGAGATACCTAATTTTAATCTTGTAATGGAAGTGCCAAATCGTGGCACAAGCAGGATATAATGCAACCTGAATCTATCAATTTGCTCATTTAATTATTACCAGGCACCATTGGAATACACGCAGCATTGTCCTGCCTTGGTGTTAAAGCCAGTTCCTGATCACTGACCCTTTTTAATCCCTTGTCTTGAAGTTGTAACAGTTCCATTTCTTTTAACACGAAGCAGAGCTCCACAGGAAGTTCAACAGTCATAATAGCAGCAATTAGCAGTAGTAACAGAAAGCAGCTTGTACTTGTGTAACACCTTTAAAGTCGAAGTCTTGAGACATTTCACAGGAAAAGCTGCAGTAGAATGGGAAAAGAGTGGGGTTTGAATACTGACGTGTTTTTTTTGGTTCCAGCTGAACTACTCATTGGGAAGTCAGGATGGGTGGGCGAGGTGCAGTGGGGATGTGGAAGTGGAGCTAAAGTTGCTGAAATCAACAGTTCAGTTTAAAAAAAAGTCAGTGGGTGGAGCTGTTCTGGCCAGTATTCATCACATGTAATATTAAACACTGGTGATTTGCCTCATTTCCTTCTGGGGCCTAGTTTCTCTACAAAATAACCAGTCTTGAGACAATATTTCAACGTTAAAGTTGCAAGTTGTTAGTGTTGATTTTTTTGGCCTGCACTTCAAATAGTAATTCATTGGCTTTGAAGTTTTTCAGAATGTCCTGGACATGAAAGCAGCAATAAAAATGCAAGTCTGTCTTTCTTTTACTCCTTAACCAGAGCCTTCAAAGAATATTTCTTTACAATGCCATTCGATCTTTCCGTTTTCTAACGCATAATGCTTGTGGGCTGTGACTAAAAGCCATCTTGTAATGAATTATGGTTTTATTAGATTGTGGATTTGTGCATACTTAGGAACTGGCTTGAACCTGTTCAAATCTCTTTCACTTTGGATTTTGAGACATTTCACTTGCTCAATATGGGTTGTGGTTTAAGCTTAAGTTTGTAGCCTTTCAATGATAACATTAAGCCCCTCCTACTACTGTGAGTTATTGGATTGGTACATTAAAATATTACTCTTCAGAAAGAGCAACAAATTCCACATAAATAGGAAGTGGGAATTTAAATGCAAGTTACCTTGAGCCACCTATGTGATTCATTTCACACTCGGATATTTTTTAAAATCTGATTGGTTTTGTGTCCTTTGAGGGCTTGCCTTTTTACAATCATGTTTAGACTGTGATCACAGGTCCCAGCTGTATAATTAGTGTGGCACAACTGTAAATATGTGTCACTGTTTGGTAACTTAACAGCCTCTCGACATGTCTGGGAGCCATTACCAAGCAAATTGAGAAGTTTTGTAAATAAACATCACTGCTGCCAAGTGCACTACTGTGAAGGTGAGGCTTCCAGAGAACTCTGCACCTGTCCAATAACCCCTCTATAGAGCTGTTAATGTTGGAACCTGCAGTCCTTGTAGTCTGTTTCAGTCTTTATGGTGCAGAGTTGGGGAGGGTGATATGGCAGGGGCTGCAGAGTCGGAAAGGAGGTGAATGTAAGAAATTGTTCAATCATGTAGAAGACTTGTAACACTGTCTGTGTGGTTTGTACCTTCTGCTCTGTGAACTTCTAGAACCAAGTAAGGTTTTTAAAGCAAGTTTAATCTTTAAACGTAAACATTTAACAGAAGAAACCAACTGAGAAATTAATTGCTGTTTGCATTGGTGGAACCACTTTGAATTCCATATTCTACCACAGAAAGCTGTTGAGGCTAGTTTATTAGATATGTTCATGAGGGAGCTGGACGTGGCCCTTTTGACTAAAGGGATCAAGGAGTATGGAGAGAATGTGGGAGTGGGATACTAAGAGTGCATGACAAACCATGATCATATTGAGCAGTGCTGCAAGCTCAAAGGGCCTACTCCTGCATCTATTTTCTATGTTTCTGTTATGTATTGGGAATTTTAATTTCAATATATTGGTGACATGAGGTGCTGTTGTAGATTAGCAAGAATGTGTGTGACAGACTGGAATGGCATGGGCTAAGATATAGGGAGCAGAGGTTTGGATAAGATGATGATGATGATGATGATGAAAGATGATTATGAATTGTAAACCAGACTAAAGGTTAAAGAGATGGGAAAGGTTGAGGTTAGGGAGGGATTTGAGAATATAGATAAGACTTTTAAATCTGAAGAGATTGTCCAGGGAGGCAGTATAGACCAGCAAATACAGGAATAATGTATAAATGGATTGTAGTGTAAGCTAGGGTTTGACAACAGTTTTGAGAGGATAGAGAATGCAAAGCTAGTCAGGAGAGCAGTGGAGTAGCCAACATGAGAATACCTATCATACACTCCTGTCTGCACAGGGTGGTGGGGTGGCGACAAGGGGAGAAAAGTGATAAACCCAATATTGCTGGGCCATTACATTCAGGCTAAAACTGGTAAATATTATGCAACTGAAATAATTACACAAAAGCAGAAAGCCAGAGCAAGATTTGATTACACAAACATTTAGAAGACAAGACTGCATTCACATCACAAGTAGTTAAAAAAAAAACTTCCAGAATAAAATTCTCATTCTTACCAAGGATCAGCAAGATTTTTTGAGAAAACAGTTTTGGTTGACTTCCTGATGTGATATTTGTATGTGGGTGAAGTGATAATCTTGCTTACCGCACAAAATCACTGCCAATTTCATAACTGAGGTGTAAACTGAATTGGTAATGCTGAAGAAAATCAGCACTATGTAATCCAGCCTAAAAGGCACTTTAGCAGCAATATCCATCACAGAATTGTTGTGCCTCCTGCCTTTTCCCATATATATTGTTTCTGTTCAAATAATCATCTAATGTCCCCTTAAGTCTGGGTGGCACAGTGATTAGCACTGCTGCCTCACAGCACCAGGGACTCTGGTTTGGTTCTACCATCAGATGACTGTGAAGTTTGCACATTCTCCCCATGTCTGCTCCAATTTCCTCCTACAGTCCAAAGATATGTGGATCAAGTTGATTGCCATGCTAAATTGCTGCTTAGTGTCAAGGGGATTAGCAGGGTAAATATGTGGGGATAGGGCCTGGGTGGGATTGTTGTCTGTGTAGGCTTCATGGACTGAATGCCCACCTTCTGCACTGTAGGGATTATATTCTATTCTTCTAAAATACTTGAACTATCTCAACAACACTTCCAGGCAATACGTTCTAGATTCAAAGTTTTTTCATGCATCACATTTTATTATTTATTGTACATGCTCCTTATTGGTCACTTATCCATCATGATGGGGCATAAACACATTGCCAAATACCCAGCATGATCAGCTGTCTCAAGCCTTACTGCACTCTTCAGCTGTATCTACTACTTTAAAACCAACAATTATTTTGTCTCACCTTTTTGCTGCCCTCAAGAAGGTGGTGATGAGCTGCCTTCTCGAATCACTGCAGTCCATATGCTGTGTGTTGACCCACCATGGCATTAGGAAGAGAATTCCAGCATTTTGACCCAATGATGCAAAGAACAGCACTATATTTCAAGGTCAGAATGGTGAGTGGCTTGGAGAGGAATTTGCAAATGGTGGTGTTCCCATGTACCTGCTGCCCTTTTCCTTGGAAATGGAAGTGTTTGTGGGTTTGGAAAATGCTGTTTAAGGATCTTTGGTGATCCTAGCCTCTGACCGCTCTTGTAGCCACTGTGTGTGGTGAGTCCAGTTGAGTCCCCCAGGGACGTTGCCAGTGAGATTCAGTGATGATAATAGCATTGAATATAAAGAAGCAATAATTAGATTGTCCCCTTACTGATGCTGGTTATTGCCTGGCATTTGCATGGCACAAATGTTACTTTCCACTTGTCAACCCAACAGCATGATACCTGGTGGGGCCTCTGTTCATTATACACACAAATTGATTATGCTGAGATTCGGTGTCTAAAATCACAAGTGGATTTAATCAGATATTTGCCATAATTGTTTTAATTGGTAATCTAATCAGTATAGCATATTGTTCAGTTCAGCCATGGAAAACTGTTTACAATAATGTCATTTGAAACTGTTACTGACAAATAAGTCTTTACTAAAGATTATGCAAGACTCATCATAGAACCACATTGGACATGTTATATTAAGAACTTGCGAAAATAGTCCATCCGGCCTGTTTTGTCCAGTGTAATACAGATCATTCCCCCTACCCCTATCCTTCACCCAAAAAATGGAAAAGGTAGAGGAAAAGTCTTGAACCTATTTGGTCCCCAAATAAATCATGAAGGCTACTGAACGTTCTTCAGGGAAAAGTTATGGTCTTTGATCTGTCTCAAGTTAGGTCTATGCCCCTGTGTATCAAAAGGTCCCACCCCCCAAGATCCCATTATCTAGCCTCCTTTTCATTTGGCAAAGAAAGCATTTCATTTTTCTTTCTCAAAAAAGACTTCCAAAAACACATTAAGTAATTAAATTTTTCATTTGAGCCAAGTGGATTTTGGAAACCTCCAGATTTGATAGTGAACAAGGGATTTACAAGTCACGAAAACAGAAAATGCTGTAAAATCTCAGTGGGTCTGACAGCATCTGTGGAGAGAGAATAGAGCCAATGTTTCAAGTTTGGATCTCATCCTATTTCCTTTGTCTTCAGCTCAACGAATGGTCATTCTGACTCAATGTTGCTTCTATTCTCTCTACTGTCAGACTTGGAGTTTTTCCAGCATTTTCTATTTTCATTTCAGGTTCCTGCATCTGCAGTATCCTGTTGTTAGCTAAGGGATTTAACAAGAATGATTCCCGAACTGAGATATTACAGTTGTCAAGAAAGCTTAGAAAAGCTGGGACTTAATTGTTCAGAAAATGGAAACCAAATTGAGATTTCTAAAATAATGAGTTGGGACAAGATAGATGCAAAGAGATGAATGTTTTCAGCTGAGGGAGAATCTGAAATCAGGGGGATGGCTGGGTGGGGGGTGGGGGTGGAATAAATACAAGGTAGTCACTTAATATACTTTTCCTTATTTCCTGATTCATTTATTCACTGAGATGGTTAAGCTAAGGAACTTGTGACTACAAAATGTGGTTGGGGCAAAAAGCTTGGATGTTTTCAAAGGAAAGTCAGACAAGTTCATGTGAAAAGCAAAAAAAGATATGCTGTAAAATAGAATGAGAATAGACGAGGTATATAAACTAGCTGGGCTGATTGAATACAACAGCATTGAGATAGACCAGTGTGATCTTGTCAGTGTTAAGATAACAAGGGGGCGATTCTTCCATAATGCTGCACTGCACAAGTAGCACAGGGAGCCTGTAACAGGATTCACAACTGGTAGCCGACCAATTGTGGGTCTCCCAGGCAGTGTTTTTAAATATATTCAACCTTGCACCGGAAATCAGCATAAGACTGATTATAATATTGAAATTGCAGCTTCATATCATTAGCAAGCCTGAAACAGTAGTCTCCAGGCTCATGAGTATCTCTTTCCCCCACCCTCACTCCTAGTAGGTCAGAGGCAACGCCAATCTGGCACTGCCTGCTAGGCACTCTGTAAAAGGGCAGGACCTAGTGGGGAGGGGACCAATTGAACAAATATTTCTCTTCAGTATTCATGCAGAGAGATGTAAATGTAGTTGTGGAGAACACTGGGATACAGGGTTGCAAACTGGAAAGTATTGAAGTAGATAAGGAGGATGTGCTAGATATTCTTGAGGGTTTGAAGTTAGATAAGTCCCCTGGGCCGGACGGGATTTACCCTAGGATTCTCTGGGAGGCGAGAGAGGCGATTGCAGAGCCTCTGGCTCTGATCTTCAGGTCGTCGTTGGTTACGGGTATAGTGCCAGAAAACTGGAGGATAGCGAATGTGGTGCAATTGTTCAAGAAGGGGAAGAGAGACTTTCCGGGGAATTATAGGCCGGTGAGTCTTATTTCTGTTGTGGGCAAAGTATTGGAGAGAATTATTAGGGATAGGATTTATAGTTATTTAGAGAGAAATGAATTGATTGGGGATAGTCAGCATGGTTTTGTGAAGGGTAGGTCGTGCCTTACTAACCTTATTGAGTTTTTTGAAAAAGTGACCAAAGAGGTGGATGGGGGTAAGGCAGTTGATGTGGTATATATGGACTTTAGTAAGGCGTTCGATAAGGTGGCCCATGGAAGGCTTCTGCAGAAAATGCAGATGTATGGGATTGAGGGTGATTTAGCTAATTGGATTAGGAATTGGCTAGCAATAGAAGACAGAGGGTGGTGGTTGATGGGAGATATTCATCGTGGAGTTCGGTTACAAGTGGTGTACCTCAGGGATCTGTTTTGGGGCCCCTGCTGTTTGTAATTTTTATAAATGATCTGGATGAGGGTATTGAGGGATGGATCAGTAAATTTGCAGATGATACTAAAGTTGGTGGAGTGGTAGATAGTGAAGAGGGGTGTTTTAGTTTACAGAGTGACTTGGACAAGTTGCAGAGCTGGGCCGAGAGGTGGCAAATGGAGTTTAATGTGGAAAAGTGTGAGGTAATGCACTTTGGCAGGAATAATAAATGTGTAGAGTATAGGGCTAATGGTAGGACTCTTAATAGTGTTGAGGAACAGAGGGATCTTGGTGTATGTGTGCATAGATCCCTGAAAGTAGGCAGTCAAGTCGATAAGGTTGTTAAGAAGGCATATGGAGTCTTAGCTTTTATTGGTAGGGGGATTGAATTTCGGAGCCGCAACGTCATGTTGCAACTGTACAAAACTCTAGTGCGGCCGCACTTGGAGTATTGTGTGCAGTTCTGGTCCCCACATTATAAGAAAGATGTGGAGGCATTGGAGAGGGTACAGAGGAGGTTTACCAGGATGTTGCCTGGTATGGAGGGCAGATCTTATGAGGAGAGGCTGAGGGATTTGAGGTTGTTTTCGTTAGAAAGAAGGCGGCTAAGAGGAGACCTTATTGAAACATATAAGATGATTAGAGGTTTAGATAGGGTGGACAGTGATAGCCTTTTTCCTAGGATGAAGAAAGCTAGCACGAGGGGACATAGCTTTAAATTAAGGGGTGGTGGTTATAGGATGGATGTCAGAGGTAGGTTCTTTACCCAGAGGGTGGTAAGGGTATGGAATGCCCTGCCCGCATCAGTTGTAGATGCGCCAAGTTTGGTGGCGTTTAAGAGGTTAGTAGATAAGTTTATGGACGAAAAGGGAATGGTTTAGGTTAGAGGGTCATTGCTTTTTCTTAATTGATCGGCACAACATCGAAGGCCGAAGGACCTGTTCTGCGCTGTAATGTTCTATGAACACTCTGCATTAGGGAAGAGAGAAAAAAAGGACAATTTGGGCTGCATATGGTAGGCTGGTATCGTGGGGGAAGGGGGCAGTGCACATGCACCAATCTCCCTATTGACAGATCAGTGCATGTGCAGTGACCTGCTCAGCATGCAGGATGAGGCCCTGCCCCTCCCTTACTAGATGAGTCGCCAAGGCACACTGTAGCACTCAAAGCGCTGGAGATTCGTGAAACTAGGTACGCCCCAAAAAAAAAAAGTGGGAAAATCTCCAGTTTTCCTGCTTGTTGGGCACGTAATTCCTGCCCTTGATTGATATTGAGTGACCCTGCTCGAAAATAAGCACAAA
This sequence comes from Sphyrna mokarran, assembly GCA_024679065.1. Lineage (NCBI taxonomy): Eukaryota > Metazoa > Chordata > Chondrichthyes > Carcharhiniformes > Carcharhinidae > Sphyrna > Sphyrna mokarran. The sequence goes on from JAGIQG010000009.1 coordinate 29,181,566, forward strand.
TTGCAAGGGTCAGACTTTGCACCCATAGCTGAATAGTGTGCCAGCATCATTGTTCAGGTTCATATGAAGAATCTGCACTATCCGAAGGGATGTGATATCAGTTAACAGGGCACACAAGCCTCGTGAATTATGGCACATGTTCCACTGAAATTTAGGACATTCATAGGTTAAGGTGTTGGGCAGTAAATGGAGAGCTTCCATTGGAAGACTTTGGCGACTATCTCTCTGCTACCACAAGTGCTATGACCAGACTTCACCTGACAGTCACAGGAAGTGGCAAAAAGTTTGTCGTGAGGAAATTGGACTGAAAACCTGATCCCCTCCTCGCCATAGTCATTTACATTGAGCAGGGAGGGAAGAGGCAAAAAAAAAATAAGGTTGAGCTGAGGAGGCAGGAATTTTCAACCTTGCTTCTGCCACTGTCCTGTTTCATTTGGGACCTGATTGAAATCCAGCCCTTAATATCCAGTAACGAAATGCAGAAAATAAAAGAATTTTGTTTTTCAAAGCTGAGGCTACATTTAAGTACTTACTGAATGTCATATTTAATCTGTAACCGCAACCAAGATTCTAGCGATCTCCAATCTCCAACTGAAGACTTAAAATGCAAACAAATCAGAGCACAATTTCCATTTTGAGTTGATCCAAAGAGAAGTTTTCATCATGTTGTTTCAAAATGAATTATTTCATGAAGTGGATTCAGCAGCAAGTTGGATTCCATTGTGTCTTTGAGTAGCTAAAAGCCTCAGGATTCTTTACCTTTGAGAGCAGACATCCCAGCTCAAATTTGATCATCTCAGGGTTATGTTAATAAACTGGGAATCCAGAGGCCTGGACTAAATTAATTTGTAATCCACATAGTAGCTAAGGAATTTAAATTCAATTAATTAAATCTGGAATTTAAAAACAGCTAACATCAGTGATTGTGGCCACTTTACGACCACTGGATTGTTAAAATGAAAATACAGTTAAGTGTCCTTTATTATCTATTATCCTATCCTGGCCTGGCCTGGCCGATATGATTTCAAACCCACAGCAACATGGTTCATCTTAACTGTCCTTTGAAATGACCTAACAAGATGCTCCAATGGGCAAATAGGGATGAGCAATAAATGTTGGCTTTGTCAACATAAATATTAACTTGATATATATTAACTTGCTTTATCTACATTTTCTAGAAAAAAAACTTAGCTCCCCCACAAGACACCAATATTTGTAGATTGATTCATGCCTGCCTTTGAAAATTATTTTCCCTGTCACCAAAGGGTGAGGCGATGGCCTATCGCTATTATCCCTAGACTATTAATCCAGAAATTTAGTATTTGTTCGGGGAGCAGACGGTGGAATTTTAATTCAGTAAAATATCTGCATTTAAGAATAGACCGGTTACTATGAAACCATTGCATATTGTCGGGAAAAACCTATCTGGCTCACTAATTTCCTTTAGGAAAGCGGCTGTCCTCACCTGTCTGGCTTACATGTGCCTCCAGAGCCACAACAATGTGATTGACTTAACTGCCGTCTGAAATGGCTTAGCAAGCCACACTGTTCAAGGGCAACTAGGGATGGGCAATAAATGCTGGTGAGCCAATGATGTTCATAGCCCATGATTGAATCAGAAAATGTAGCCTGAAGGAAAAATGGATGGAAGTTTGCTAATGGTTGGATTTGTTGTTTCTCCTACAGTGAAAGAACAGGAAATAAAGTCACCCTTCAAGGTAACATGGATCCTTGTGCACTCTATGCATGTGAGGTAAGAAGTAGTAGAAAAAGTAGTAGAAAAGGTCCTGTAGTTAAGTCACAATTGAAGATGAATTTTGAACTCAATAACTACAGTGCCATGTATTTAAATTTAGGACAAAATAAACGAAACGGTGAAGAAAATGATTGAAGAATTTGGTCCACAACGCTATATTGCAAATCTGGGTCATGGCATGTATCCTGATATGGACCCTGAACATGTGGCCACATTTGTGAATGCCGTACATGCACATTCACGACAGATATGTAAGAGTGAATAATACTTTCTATACTCTATGCTTTGGAAAGGATTCAACTAAGATTCATAGCCCGCTGGAACAATGTGTTGAACTGGAAGAGTTGCTCTGATAATCAATAGAAAAATATTAACCATGTGCTCAACAGAAGAGAATAGTTTTCATATGAAATAATAAAAACAGATTTTATTTCAACAGAACCTGTCTCATCTTTCTTGGTTTGGAAGGGATAATAGTTGCTCTCCAGGGTCACCCGTGCATAGACAAGACTATGACAGAGGCAGGCAGCTAAAGCTGTTCTCTATACAGTAATTGTTACTAACTGATTGACAGGCAACAAACTGATTTTGTAGAAGAAAATATATGTCCTTCTGATCTCTATTTTCTCCTAGGCAGCCTGAAGTGGCAAATTTCGGAGCTTCCTGACAAAGTGAATCGATTATGTTGATATACTGTGACTCCTTATGTATGGTTTATTCCTTGTGTCTCCCACCTTTTCTGTTGTTTGTACTTTTCCACAGCTATTAATGCTAATCTGCACATCTACAAATGGCAGTGGGGATCATGTAACCTAACCCTCTGATCCGCAGTTTGAAACAAATGTGCCTTTTTCTCTACAGTTCTTCACCTCAGCCTTACCAAATAATGTGCAGATTGCCAAATCCATCACGTAGACAGTACTAGTAAATCTGGAATTTCTGCTCGTTACATTCTAGATGAGAAGATCACCCTTAACCACCCGTACTGAAACTTCCATCCTCATGTTTCCATCCTAACTTATCTGTTCCCACAGCATCCTCATTGTCATTATCCTCATTGATAATCTTGATACAAGTTGTTCCCTAGTGAACCTTTTAATGCTGAATTAGTAATCAGCATGGAATCTTACAATGCAGAAGAGGCCCGTCAGCCCATCAAGTCTGCACCGACAGGAACAAAACTATTGTTTAGTCTGTGACAATATTTGCATTGCTAAATTCCACGGTGAGTAAGACACCAAACTTGGAAGAACACAAGTTGTTGGAGGATGGTAGAGTGAGGAGTAAGGCCACGGAGGGATTTGAAAACAAGGATGCAAATTTTATATTTGAGATTCTGTTGGACTGGGAGTCAATAGGTGAGCAGATGCAAGGCTAAATAGGATTTGGTGCAAGTTAGAGTATGTGCAACAGAAATTTGAATGAGCTTCAGTATGGAAGGTAGGAAATGAACTGAAGAGCATTGGAATAGTTGAGGCTGGGGTAGTCTAAGCTTGGATGAATGTTTTAGCATCAGATGAGCTGAGGAGGAGTGATGTTAGAGATGACCTTAGTAATGGGGTCAAGAACTCAGCCAGCTGTTAAGTAGGACAAAGATTAAGAAAAGACTGGTCTCTCTTGAGAGGGGTAGAATTGGTGGCTGGTGACTGTAATTTGGAGGAAATCTCTGCCCACTTGATACTGGATGATGGACAAATGGCAAGAAGCAGTATAGAGGTTGTAGGAGGTAAAACAGAGCTGGCTATCATCAGTATGCATCAGGAACTTGATGTCATAGAATCCTTACAACACAAAAGAAGACCATTCAGTCCATCAGGTCTACACCGAACACAATCCCATCCAAACATCATTTCCATAAGCCTTCATATTTATCTGCTAATCCCCCTGACACTTAATTTAGCATAGCCAATAAACCTGACCAGCACATCTTTGGATTGTGGTGGGTGGGAACTTAAGCAGAAACCCACACAGACAAGGGGAGAACATGCAAACTTCCACATATACAGTGACCCGAGGCCAGAACTGAACCCAGGTACCTGGTGCAGTGAAGCAGCAGTACTAACCACTGTGCCCCCATGCTGTCCTGTTTTTAGAAGATTTGTGGGAGCATGTAAAATTCTTGAACTTCTGATTCAGGCTATCTTAACAGGCTGTATGTAACATCTCCTATTTAATCTACTTTTGCTTAAGCTACTTAAAAGATAAATCGGAGGGTTAAATTTGGGCTTCTTTGGACCAAGCATAGATTAACATTAATGCACAGAACCTTCAACAAGAACATACAAACATTGTAAATCTGCTAATGCAGGATCAGAGGAGGTAAAGAAACTTCTGTAAACTGTCCCAGGGAGGTGACAGTAGTATATCTAAATCATGCCTATAAACCATCAGATTTGATTTGAAATCTGATAATTCTATTTGGCTTTCCTATAACTGGAGCCAATACTAAAGAAGAGAAATTAGGAATATCAAGTTTACAAATACAATTTTTAAAGAAATTCTCAATCAAAAAGGAAATTCAAAAGGACAAAAAAATTAAAAAGTGAACAAGAAAAATCTGTTCTTACTAGTGCAAACTCAAACCACCCAATAATTAACTGACAAAATTTTTGCAATAACCAGGAATCTGACATTTTCCTTACTTCCAATGCCAACATCTATTTCAAGATGAAAGCAAAATACTGCAGATACTGGAATCTGAAACAAAAACAGAATGCTGGAAAATCTCAGCAGATTAGAGAGCATCAAACCATTTTATGATGCCCATTGTAAAAATCCACATTATTAACAACAGAGGCAATCTCAGCCAAGGAAGAAAGAACATTCCAGAACCTCTAATTGGAAAATTGAGTCAATAGAGCAAATGAGTCAGACAAATTCACACAGAGGGATGGAACATCTACAGAAATTGTGAAAGGACTTGGATAACTGTCTGTGTCGAGTTTGCACTTTCTCCCCATGGCTGCGTGGGTTCCCTCCCACAAAACAAAGATAGAACATAGAACATTACAGCGCAGAACAGGCCCTTCGGCCTTCGATGTGGTGCCGACCAATTAAGAAAAAGCAATGACCCTCTAACCTAAACCATTCCCTTTTCATCCATAAACTTATCTACTTTCCTCTTAAACGCCCCCAAACTTGGCACATCTACAACTGCAGCAGGCAGGGCATTCCATACCCTTACCACCCTCTGGGTAAAGAACCTACCTCTGACATCCGTCCTATAACTACCACCCCTTAATTTAAAGCTATGTCCCCTCGTGCTAGCTTTCTCCATCCTAGGAAAAAGGCCATCACTGTCCACCCTATCTAAACCTCTAATCATCTTATATGTTTCAATAAGGTCTCCTCTTAGCCGCCTCCTTTCTAACGAAAACAACCTCAAATCCCTCAGCCTCTCTTCATAAGACCTGCCCTCCATACCAGGCAACATCCTGGTAAACCTCCTCCGTACCCTCTCCAATGCCTCCACATCTTTCTTATAATGTGGGGACCAGAACTGTACACAATACTCCAAGTGCAGCCACACTAGAGTTTTGTACAGTTGCAACATGACATTGCAGCTCCGAAATTCAATCCCCCTACCAATAAAAGCCAAGACTCTGTATGCCTTCTTAACAACCTTATCGACTTGATTGCCAACTTTCAGGGATCTATACACATATACACCAAGATCCCTCTGTTCACCAACATTATTAAGAGTTCTACCATTAGCCCTATACTCTACACATTTGTTATTCCTGCCCAAGATGCACAAGTGAAGTGAATTAGCCATGCTAAATTACCCCTGGCTGTCCCAAGTTGTGTAGGTAAGGAAGATTAGGGATTACAGGGACCAGGTGGGGTGACTAGCTAGGGGATCATTGCATTTATGACGTGTTACAGATGTCTTTGGAAAACCCATTATTAAAGATAGGGAAACGAAAAGAGAAGAAAATGAAACTGAACGTGAGAGATTGGTAGAAATAGGAGCATTCCAAATTGAACAACTTTCCTTATCTGGAGGAAGCGAGAAAAGTTAACAGGTGTCAGAACAAAAACCTACATACATTCCTGTCTTTGGTAGATACGTATAATACTCTTTTCCAATCCTTAAATACACTTTACCTTTTTTGCAGCCTATTATTTATCCAGCTGAATGGCCTAAATTATTCTTTTAATATTGTTTATTGAGTCATCTATTATATCATGTGGTCTTCATTAAGAGACTGTGACCTATGCAGCTGTGACACGCTTTCAGTTATGTTTGTAGGTCCTGCTGTCCTGGGAGTGATTTGTTCAATGTACAAACAGCCTAAAACTGAGTGTTTCCTCTTCCTCTCGTCTGTTATGTCTTTTACATAAATTTTTTTTTTTTAAATCAGGCTAGCTTGGCTATTTTTAATTAATGAAGAGTATTATTTTTGTGTGTGTCTCGGATGCACTTTACTAACATGTAATAGATCACTGACGAAATAACAGATGTGGGAAGAGTTCCACTTGACATCCAATTTCTGAAAGGATACATTGTAATCAAATGAAGCAAACTAACGAAGAAAAATAAAGAACCCAAAGGAAGGAAATGTCGAATTACTGAAAAAAACTTGTTTAAGATATTTCCGTATATCCATTAATGTTTAATGCCTGATGCATAACATACTTGGATCTAAGGATTCTATTACAAAAATCTTATTTTTGCTGTGCCAAAATTTAAAAAAAAAAGACCAGGGAGTGGGAATGTGTGATTGCCTTTCAGCTTGGTTCAAAGCATAGTTCAGATTAACAAATGAACAAAAGTCTGTATCTGCTGTACATAAATATGAAACGTGAAGTTTAGAATTTCTCAATCCAGTTCTTAATTCACTGACAGCAAAAAAAAAACAACTAATTCAACAAGCATTATCAACATTCAGCAAGGCAACTGGGATTTTGGTTTCATTTATTAATGTCACATGTATTGGTACACAGTGAAAAATATTGTTTCTTGTGCGCTATACAGCCAAAGCATGTCATTCATTGAGTATTTTGCGAGAAAGAAACAAGAGTACAGAATGCAGTGTTCCAGTCGTAGCTAGGGTGTAGAGAAAGATCAACTTAATATAAGGTAGGTCCATTCAAAAGTCTAACGGCAGCAGAGAAGAAGCTGTTCTTGAGTCAATTGGTAAATGTTCTTAGACTATCTTTTTCCCAACAGAAGAAGGTGGAAAGAGTATGTCCAGGGTGCGTGACATCCTTGACTCAGTCAGCTCTTTTCCGAGTCAGCGGACGTGTAGACAGAGTCAGTGGATGGGAGACTGGTTTGTAGTTTCTTGCGGTCTTTATCAGGGCAGGAGACATACCGAGTTGTGACACATCTAGAAAGGATGTTATTGATAGTGCAGCTGTAAAAGCTGGTGGGAGTTGTAGTGGGATGACTAGTATTGTGGGAATTCGATTGAATATTGTAGCAGTACTGGTGCACAGACAAGTGTTTTGGAGTTTGAAGCTGCGGTGTGTTAGTGAAAATGAGATGGAGTTTCACTCTGTATCTGATTATGCTGTATTTAACAAGTTGGTACATAGACTAGAAAAGGTTCAGTTTCTCAGCTAACATCCTTTATTTCACTGAGCATACAAAATTCAAAGAAAAGACAATGTGTGTAATCTGGGGGGATCGGAGATCCAATGATTGCATTGTAGTTTCATACCTGTGGCCAGATTATAATAGGTTTACCTTGAAGTAAGCAGACGGTAGGTAGAAGGACATCTCTTAACAGGATTAGGCTGGTTCTAAATTTAGCCTCCAGTGAGATTTTCTATCTCCTCGCTTGCCAAATTTTTGGCAAGAGTTATAAAACAGACGTGTGCACACAATAATAGCGTCGACAACAGCTTTGCAATCAGATTTGCTTCAAACGGTAACTAAAATTCTCTGATAAGGACAGGATGATGGGCTGAGCAGGTCTACTCAATCTGCCTGGAGAAGAGCTGCATCGCTGCTCCATCCTATTCACAGCCTCAAGTAGGGCAAAATCCACAGGCCTTTTCATGTGCCATCTGCTGCCAGGTATAATCACCAATCACAGCATCACTGATTTTTATTATGCAGATTAGGCAGAATATAAAACAGTAAGCTCTGTGTTAAGTTGCCTTCATTACAATATTGCTGTTGTGTGGGGAGGAGGCGGGGTGATGGGGGAAGGGAGAGAATGAATTTGCTCCTCTTCCCTGCACCTAAGGCAAATTGGGAGAGCAATATGAAAAAAAGAGAAAAAAAAGCAGAAAATTGTAGATTATCTGTCATTACACATTCTGTTGGCCTTTCATCAGATTGGTGGCTGTGGCTCAGCTGTGATTGATTTGCGTATTAACCCTAGATTGAGATTTAAAGCCTAATCCTTTCTCTTCTGCTGAAAAAGGTTTAGATGTTGTCCTCAGTGTAAAAATGAGAAGCCTTTCACCTGATAGGAATTTGCATCGATATGTCAGTATTTAGTCATGACCAGAGAGCATTTCATTCAGTATCTTGTGCTGTGAGGATAAAAAAAATCATATTTTGTCCCTACTCCCTGCCACTATTGGAAGGCAATCACAGATCTAACCCCCTGTACAATTTTTTCAGATATTGATTATGTGTACATTAAGTTTGGGATTACAGTTTCATATTATGGCATTAAAATCCCCTTTAAGAGCGGCACAGTGGTTAGTACTGCTGCCTCATAGATCCAGCGACCTGAGTTTGATTCCCAGCTTGGGCCACTGTGAGGAGTTTACATATTCTCCCCGTGTCTTTGTAGGTTTCCACTGGGTGCTCCGGTTTCCTCCCACAAAGATGTGTGGATTAGGTTGATTGGCTATGCTAAATTGTCCTGGGATGCTGGACAAGTGCTGGGGTGTGGTGACTAGGGGATTTTCACAGTAACTTCATTGCAGTGTTAATGTAAGCCTATCGGTAACTAATAAATATACTTTAAAAAGATGCACGGATTAAATGGATTGGCTAGGCTAAATTGCCCCTTAGTGTCAGGGGGATTAGGAGGCTAAATGCGTGGAATTATGGAGATAGGACCTGGGTGGGATTGATGTCAGTGCAGGCTTGAAGGGCCAAATGGCCTCCTCCTGCATTGTAAAAATTCTACAATTCTAAATTTTATCATTCAGAGCATTGTGAATCTTTAGATCTCCCTATCCCAGCGAGTTGTAGCTGCTCCACTTTTGAACATATTTATGGTTGGGATAAACAGCTTTGTGGTCTCTCAAGGAGTCAACGAATAGGGGTATAGGTGGGAAGGATTTGAGGCTGACAGTAAGCCATGATCTTATTGAATGCAGAGCAGGCTTAAGAGACAATATGGTCTGCTCTTGTTCCCGTTTCTTTCCTGTGTGTTTAGGACTCACTTTAAAGACTTCGCTCTATTTTTATGTTCGATTACCAAAGCTTATACTTGAAACAGTATTCACTTAGACAAAAAAAAAATCAGAGATTTCTAAATGTGTTCCTTCGCTAGACAAGATTTGATAGGACAGTATTTCAGACTTGTATCAGCCTTATATCAATTAGTGTTTCTCTACAACATTATACTGTAACTTTGATTACTTTGGTTCAAACCCAGTCTGGATTAAATTCAGTCATACCTGATCTTTCCTATGCCTGAAGGCACACTTTAGAATCAGAAGCAGAATTTTAGTACCCATTTACTAGCAGCACTACAAGAGCAATTTGCAAACATTGTGCTTTTGGTGGAAGGAACACACTTTTATTCAGTTAGACAACAAAGTAAGCAGCATGACCCAATTGATATTTAGATGATTAAATTGATATTTGAATGAGCCAGTAGCACATTGAAGTGCCAAAGCTTTTTTTTAAGGATTTTTAATAAACAACATGGCTCATTATCTTTGTATATATCAATTCTAAAGCACCCACAATCAATGGCTTGGGAAAATACTAAAAACTGAGGCGGCACAAGGTTACTAGACGATTTCAAATAGTGCAATATTTTTTAATAACGGAAGTATTAATATAATGCATGCATCATCCATTATTATGCTGCTGTGGTGGAATTCTTTTTAATATCGCTTCACTCTTTAAAAGACTACAAAATTTAATTGCAATAATTAGGCACATCTTTTGATCAGTTAAGAGAAATTAATTGTTATTGTTTTGGGAAGGCTAGATTGTGTATTGGCATATGCTTATAAGCCAATGAATCATATAATTACTCCTTTTTTATACATACTTTAGATTCTTTAAGATTTCCAAAGAACATGCTAGGAGCAAGACATTAGGTCAGTATACCACCTGAGGCTGTTCTGATTTCCATCTTGATATAATCTAGACATTAAGTTTTTAATCTCTTTTTAAATTATTTTGAAACTTGAATTTTAAACTCTTAGGAGGCCGTTCAGCCCATCAAATCTGCACTGACTCTTAGGCAGGCTTACCCTGTAACCCCATGCATTTATTCCACTAAATCCTCCCTGAGGATTTAGTGAAGAACTGTATATCTTTGGACATTAAGGGGCAATTTAGCATAGCCAATCAACCTAACCTACACACCTTTGGAGCACCCTTTAGGGAAACTCATGCCAACATGAGGAGAATGTGAAAACTCCACACAGACAGTAATCCAACGCTGGAATTGAACCTGGGTCCCAGCCACAATGCTGCCCACACTCGAGTACATATATGCATGTGATGATCACATTTTTTTATGGGCAGTGGCAATGTTTTCAATCCTGGTTGTCTGCAAACAATATATCTCAAAAACTATTGGATGGATTTCAATGAAGGTTGGAGCACAATGTGGTCAAGCAAGAACTCATTTGTTGTTGGTGCAAATGAATATCCTGGAATTTTTTTCAAAGGGTTCGTTAACATTGGGAGGTAGTACAAATTGACTTTTTTTAAAGAATGTTGGAGGTTGTTTTATTTACAATGTTGGGGTTTGTCTCAGCTGTTGTGGTGGAATTTGTTAAAGTGTGAGCATCATTTTCAGAGCAGATTATTGGATATTGATTAACCTGAAGCCCCCACAGTAAACATGGAAGCTCTTCATAAAGATATCTTTTTCAGCTTTTGTAGGTACAGAACATCAAACAGACATGGAAAAGCCACAAGAAAGAGCTGTGTGATTGTAATAAAATTCAGTTTATTACGCATGGTATTACCTGTGCTCTACTGATTGATCATTTCACTTGTTATATATATAGATTCTGCTAACTATTCTTCTTCTAAAAGTAAGATGAATGTTGGGTGAGCATGGATCCTGGGTTGTATATCTTGACTTCCATGAAGAATTTGGTAAAGTAAATCAGATCTAAGGGATAGTAGGATATAGTTACATTGAATAAGTAATTGCCTTTACCTGACAGTTGGTCACTGTGATACTAGGAGCAGTCTAGATGTGGAGTCCTCTTCACTGAAGGGTTATTCATCCTTTATTGGGAATATCGACAAGAGGCCTGAGGCACAACATGTGGAGAATCTTTGGCTGCACCATCAGATGTGCTGGGTATCCCTGTTTCTAAGCGCAATTCTGAAATGATGAAAAATTCAGTTAAAAACCAAATTAATGCAGAGTTTTCTTCCCTGGCTAAGTACAAAGGGAATTGGTGATCTCAATTCAATTTCAACTAACATAAACTCAGTACAAAATAATTTGGCACAAGTTAGCACTGAATTACAAATCTCATTTGGTAAGGCCGTAAGAATGTGCAGTGTTGAAAATGGAGCTGTCACGCTGGTGTTCAAGGGGACGCTCTCCTGATGTTGAGATTAAGACACATTATTGAAGCAGTGGCGGATTTATTCTGCTTCTGAACGCTGCTATGCTTGGCATAAGAACATAAGAAATAATGGAGCAAGAAAAGTCATTCAATCTATTGAGTCCATTTTTTTCCACGCATTACATACATCCTGCATTATTCATTCTATTCTTCCACTCTGTGCAATCCAGCCATTCATCTGTTGAGTACAAATTCTCCTTATGTTCTTCCAAAGCTTAAAAATCCTGATTAAAGCTTAACTTTGGCGTTATTCAGGTGCAATCATTTGTCTCTCAGTGATTAAATTTCCACAATCCAGCATTTCAAAAAGCACCATATTCAATATCTATTTATATCATGAAACCCTCCAATTCAATTTTTGAACAAATACTTACCTAGCTGTTTCTCCAGATGTTGACACAGCATTAACTGCTTTACATAATATTCCATATCATAGAATCCCTATTGTGCAGAAGGAGGTCAAGTTAGCCTATCAAGCCCACACCAACAACAATCCCATCCAGACATTATCCCCGTAAACCCAAGTATTTACCCTGCTAATAACATTAAGGGTCAATTTTTCATAGCCAAACAACCTAACCTGAACGATTGTCGGAGGAGACTGGAGCACCTTGATAAAACCCATATGAGACATGAGGAATACATGCAAACTCCACACAGTCACCCAAGGCCAGAAGTGAACCATGGTCCTTGATGCTGTAAGGCAGCAGTGCTAACCCCCATGCCACTAGTGAAAAAAAAATAAATATTAATTTCCAGTTTTCTTTTGAGATCTGTTAATATTGTACTTGTATCTGACCTGGAACAGATCAGATTCCAGGTCATAATCATAGAATCCTACAGTGCAGAAGGAGAACATTCGGCCCATTGAGTCTGCACCGACTACATTCCTATCCAGGACCTATTCCGTAACCCCACATATTTTATCTAATTAATCTTCCTTACGCTAAGGGACAATTTAGCACAGCCAGTTAACCCAACCCACACATCTTTGAAGTGTGGGAGGAAACTGGAGCATCCAAAGGAAACCCATGCTGACACAGGGAGAATGTTCAAACTCCACACAAACAATGACCCGAGGCCAGGATGGAACTTGATCCCTGTGAGGCAACAGTGCAAATCAACATGCCGCCCAGATATAAGTACAATATTAACAGACGGAATTGTTCAAACATACATAGTCCTCATTTTATTGGTCCACACATACAAATGAAAATATAAGTGCACAAGGAAAATTACAAAGCGCACTTAAAATATTCGAAAACTACTATTGTGAATTGCTTTCAAACTAAATTTTGATAACTCTCCAGAAAAGTAAGTTGCATCTGATTTCACTAACAATATTAACCAAAACAAGAATTGCACCAAGCTATGAACTAATAACTGTGTTTTCTTCTCTTGCAAATTAACAAAACAAAATGCTGCTCTCATCAATATTGTTAACACAGAGATAAAAACCACTGTGACGAATTGCATTTTAGCACATATCCTGCAGTGCACAGATCATATTGTAATAACACTCCCAGCTTTTACGATCCTATTTGCTACGCTTGAAAGAAAGAAATCTTGTTTAAAAACAAAAGATGGCCAGCACGTGGTATATTCCAAAGAAGGCCTCATTCGACTGAAAAGACTGTGTGAAGTGCTGCCAATCTCAGCGCTGTAAAGTTAAATGGTACAATAGGAAGGCCAAGCAAGCAGCTTGAGAACAAATCGAACACTGCTTTCGATTGTGGAGATTGAAACTGAGGTACACTGAAATCAACATGAAATGGACATTAAGTACAGAAACAGAAAATTTGCTATTGTATAATGTTTATAAAGGATTCCATTACCCCAGTGGCATTATTTCTAGGTATGCTTAATTACTGGAAGAACTCACTCGACAACCCTATTGGATTTTTATCAGGTTGACTGCCAAAGCAAAACCTTTACAGCAGCAAATGTTATGCCCATTGTTTCACAAAACTGTACAAGGTGCCCTTTTTAATTAAAAAATTCTATAAAGACTTGCATTCCAACCATTATCCTGCAGTTGAGTCTGTGCCTGTATATACCCTGTTTATGAACCCAACTTTCTACTCACCTGATGAACAAGCTCTGAAAGCTTTGGCTGCCAAATAAACCTACTGGATTTTAACTTGGTGTTACAAAGAACAAAAACAGCACGGGAAACAGGCCCTTTGGCCCAATGAGCCCGTGCCGCCACCCCGATGTTCCCACCTCTACCCGTGATCCCTGTCTATAGATCTAAGGGTTGAAACCAAATTTGAGACAATTTAGGGAGAATTTGTTCTGCCAGTTAGCCTAAGAGCACATCTTTGGGATGTGGGAGGAAACCGGAGCTCCCGGAGAAAACCCACACAAGCACGGGGAGAATGCGCAAACTCTCACAGACACAGGCCCAAATCCATGTATCTGCACAGCACAGCAATAGTCACTGAGTTGTCGTGTTGCCCATCAAATGGTCCAGGTCAAGCGGACACTAATGACGTGAAGCACTAGGATACTCTCGAAAAATCTAAGAGCAGCCCTCTCACGACCCATCACGTGTATGCCCTTTGTTAGACAATAAGGCAGACCAAAGCACCTGTAGGATAAAAACAAGTATATCGATATCATCGTCTATTTACACACTTCTCAGGGACTCCCAAGGCTCATGATCCCTATTTTAAATCAGTTTTCTATACCCCTCCATTCCCACTCTGTTCATGTGTCCATCTAAGTATTTCTTAAAAAACTCGAGTGCCTGCCTCCACCACTTTACTTGGCAGCGCATTCCATACCCCCACCACCCTGTGTGAAAAAACTCCCTCTAGCATCCAAATTATACCTTGCCCCACTCACCCTAAGCCCATGACCCCTTGTGCTATTTGAGTCCATCCTAGGAAAAAGCTTAACCCTGTTTACTCTATCTATACCCTTCATAATCTTGTACATCTCTATCAGATCTCCTCTAAGTCTACGTCTTTCTAAGGAAAACAGTCCCAATTTGCCTAACCTCGTAACTCAGACCTTGCATATCAGGCAGCATCCTGGTAAACCTCCTCTGCACTCTCTCCAGAATCTCCACGTCCTTCCGGTAGTAGGGTGACCAGAACTGGATGCAGTATTCCAAATGAGGTCTAACTAACGTTTTATACATGTTGAGACGTCTTACTGTGCCCACCCCAGTCCACTGCCACAGTATGCCCTTTTTAATTGTTTAAATGAAATGTGCAATAAGGGAAAATTTGTCAATATATGATCATATATGGAGTTCTCTTTTACATAGATATAGAACAGAATCCCTGTAGTGCAGAAGGAGGCCATTCAGCCCATCAGGACTGCACCGACCACTATTCCACCCAGAATCTACCCCCAAAACCTCATGCATTTACCCTAACTAATCCTCCTGATATTAAGGGGCAATTTAACATGGCTAATCCACACATCTTTGGACTGTGGGAGGAAACTCACATAGATGCAGGACAAACGTGCAATTTCCACAAAGAACTCACTTGACAACCCTATTGGATTTTTAATCAGGTTGACTGCCATAGCAAAACCTTCACAGCAGCAAATGTTATGCCCATTGCTTCACAAAACTGTATAGGGTGCCCTTTTTAATTAAATAATTCTGTAATGACTCGCATTCCAACCATTATCCTGCAATCTGTGCCAGGAATTGAACTCCAGGTGTCTGGTGTTGAGAGGCAAAAGTGCTAACCACTATATCACCATGCCAGTGGTACCCATATGGTTCTTTGCAAGACTGATGCTTAGGATGGGGAAGCAGTTGCTTTAACTTATTACAATCTGTCTCTGCCTTCAATCTTTGTGATATTTGCAAGTTTGTAGTTTATAATTACTGCGAGATAGATGCACATAAACTGGGTCAGGAAGATTACGTATCCACACCAGCACTCATCTGATTTTCTGTCCTTTCAATTAAAGAAGAAATCTGCTTCACTGTGGCTCCGAACACTTCAGTTTCCATTTCTAACCTCCAACTGCAGGCTCTTTGCATCTCCGTTTTCTCACTCTTTCTGTCAGGTTAAATTCTTATCTTCTTGAGAGAAAATGGAGGGAGGCAATGGCATAATGGTAACGTCGCTGAACAAGTAGTGTGGAGGCCCAGGCTATTATCTGGGGCCACAGGATCAAATCCTACCATTGGAGCTGGTGGAAATTAAATATAGTTAATTATTCTGGAATTAAAAGGTAATCGCATTAAGGAAATGATTGTCATACATTTGGTTCACAAATGCCTTTTGGGGAAGGAAATGTGTGAATATAGCCCAGTCCATTACACAAACCAACCTCCCATCATTGACTCCGTTTACACATCCCACTGCCTTGAAAAAACAGCCAACGTAAACAAGGACTTCACACACCCCAGACATACTCTCTTCCGCCTTCTTCCATCGGTGGAAAGATACAAAAGTCTGAGAGCATATACCAACCGACTCAAGAGAAGCTTCTTCCCTACTGCCACCAGACTTTTGAATGGACATATTATATATTAAACTGAACTTGCTCTTCAACCTAACTGTAATATTGTATTCAGCACACTTCCCTTCTCCACAACATATATGTTTTTATCTGTATAGCATGCAAGAAACAGTACTTTTCACTGTGTCCCAATACACGTGACAAAAATAAATCAAACTAAATCATTACAAAGCCTAAAAGGTGAAAGAGGACAAATCAAACTATTTCAGGGAACCACAAAGTTCTGACTTGTCAACCCTGCAAAGTCCTCCTTAGGAATATCTGGTGGGCTTTTGCCAACATATTATAGCGGTCACATATACTAGTCAAACAGCCTGACACAGTCATTCTCGCTGAATGTTCTGTACACCACTGGCAGTTTTCAAGTTCTTTTGCTATTTTTATGAATGCTTCCTCATGTCCTTACTGAGATGATCTTTTGCATCATTTAACAGTTTCTTGCTTTTAAGTAGATTACAGATTATTCAGTCCATTAACCTCCTCACTGTGACTGGAGTGCCTGTTTTATTCCTATTCCTTTGATTCCATAAAAACGATGTCTTAGTGCTCAGTTCTAGAAATGAGTTCCGTCCCCAATAAAGTGGCATTTCTTTCAGTGAGAGTAGATAAGTTAAAGTTGCCATCAGATTATTTTAATTTTATTCCTTTCCCCCATCCCAGGACATAAATACAAGATGCTATGTTTGTTTCACAGAAATTATCCTAATTAGTTGAATCAGGACAGTGGGTTACAGGTCATTCAATTCATTGACTTCTTCTCTGTTTCTGCAGTGTGTGTTGCTGCTCCCCTCGCTGTTTTCTCTTTTTACTGGAATGCCAGTTTATCTTTCACTGCGTAGTTCAAAACCAAAACATTAAATTAACTCGTCTCTAAAAGAAACATTAAAGTTGCCCTCTGATTGCATTAATTCTGGTTCTTCTCCTCTCCTTGGGATGAGGATAGAGCATGGCGCATTTCTGTTGCACAACCTTTATCCTAATTTGTAGCATCAGCAGTAAAAGGACAAATGGCAGTTTTGGAATGGTGAAACATATAGGGAATCTTCCCATAATTTGTCAGAATTTTCCCATCCCGCCCACCACAGGAATTGTGGACGGGGCGGGGGGTGGACCATGCAAAGGTCCATTGAGCTCAGGTGGAATTTTCCAGTCTTGAAGTGTGTCAGCTTCAATGAGAAAGCTGATGTGTAGCTCTCCAGCTGCACAGCTGAATTTTCTCACCAGATTCTCTGGCACTCTGCGCACGGAGAATTTGGGGTTATGGCTTCTGCCATCACTCTGTGGTAGCTGGGCCTGATTGAGCTAGTGACACATAGATTGGGGTGCCAGCTTTAAAGGCTTCCCCAATCAGCATTAAAACGAAAGTCACACCCCCCCCCACCTCCTCAATCCCGACACACATCAGGGTGCCACAGTGGCACATGGTTAGCACTGCTGCCTCACAGAGCCAGGGATCCTGGCTTGGGCCACTGCCTGAGTGGAGTTTGCACATTCTTCCCATGTCTGTGTGGCTTTCTTCCCACACTTCAGTTATGTCCGGGTTACATTAATTGGCCATGGTAAATTGCCCCTTTATGTTAAGGGGACTGGTAGGGTAAACGTGAGTTATGAGGATAGGGCCTGGGTGGAATTGTGGTTGTTGCAGACTCGACGAGCAAACGGCCTTCTCCTGCACTGTAATGATTCTATTCTGTATACAACACCCATCCACCAGAACTCACCCCTCTCCCTCTCCCTCCCCCTCCCCTTCAATAGGTCTTCTCTGAGTACCCTCTCGTTTCAGGATGAAAATCCCATTACTTCATGGGTGAGGAGCATGGAAAATCTTGTAATTGCTGTTGCTGTTTACACTGATAGCTAATGCAGGCACAAAATCACACACGACATACAAATATTATTCATTCATCTTTATCATTCTAACTAACCGATTGTTTTGTCGTATGGGAAATATATAGGAAATAAGAATTATTGGGCTGTGCTGTGCCATTTTAAGGATGTGAATGAAACTGTATGTTGTTGCCAGTGTAACATGTGGGGGAGGTCTTGGAGGCTCCTGGTCTCCCAGATGTCCATACCTGTGATCGCTGTGTGGAGCTGCAATCCCTACGGGACCAGGTAAAAGAACTGAAAATGCAGCTTGAGGACCTTCGACTCATTAGGGAGAATGAGGAGATTATTGATAGGAGCTACAGACAAGTAGTCACACCAGGGCAAAGGGAAGAAGGCACATGGGTAACTATTAGGAAGGGGAAACCTCAGGTGATGGAGAGTACACCGGTGGATGTCCCCCTTCAAAATAAGTACTCTTGCCTGAGTACTACTGTGGGGGACAGCTCATCCAAGGGAGGCAGCGGTGGCCAGCTCCCTGGAGCTGAACAAAAACAAAAACCTAAAAAACAGAGCAAAAAGGCAGTGCTTATAGGAGACTCCCTAGTGAGGGGGGCGGACAGGTGTTTTTGTGGACGCAGACGGGAGTCGCGGATGGTGGTATGTCTCCCTGGAGCTGGGATTCGGGATGTCTCTGGAAGCGTCCCAGACATCCTGAAAGGGGAGGGTGAGGAACTGGAAGTTGTAGTACGTATAGGTACTACTGACATAGGCGGGAAGAGGGAAGTGGACATGAAAAAGGATTATAGGGAACTGGGTAGGCAGCTGAGAGAGAGGAAAGCGAAGGTAGTAATCTCAGGATTGCTGCCTGCGCCTCGGGAGAGTGAGAGCAGGAATAGTATGAGGTGGAGGTTGAATACGTGGCTGAGGGACTGGAGCAGGGGGCAGGGATTCCGGTTCCTGGATCATTGGGACCTCTTTAGGGGCAGGTGTGACCTGTACAGCAAAGACGGGTGGCACCTGAATCCCAGGGGGACTAATATCTTGGCGGGAAGACTGGCTAGGGCTACTGGGGGGGCTTTAAACTAGAAAGGTTAGGGGGAGGGAATAGTGATGTGGAGACTGGGAGCAAGGAAGTTAGCTCCCAGGTAGGGAAGGACTCTAGGCAGGATGAGAGGCAGGTTAGACAAGTGGGGGAGAAGGGAAATGTCCAGTCTGAGGGGCTGAGGTGTGTCTATTTTAATGCCAGGAGTGTAGTAAATAAGGTGGATGAACTTAGGGCGTGGATTGCTGCTTGGGATTGTGATGTGGTGGCCATTACAGAGACTTGGATGTCTCAGGGACAGGACTGGGTACTACAGGTCCCAGGATTCAGATCCTTCAGGAAGGACAGGGAGGGAGGCAAAAGAGGTGGTGGAGTGGCACTGTTGATCAGGGACAGCGTCATGGCTGCAGAGAAGGTGGATACCGAGGAGGGAATGTCTACGGAGTCTCTGTGGGTGGAAGTTAGGAATAGCAAAGGGTCGGTGACGTTGCTGGGTGTATTCTATAGGCCGCCCAATAGTGACAGGGAAGTTGAGGTGCAGATAGGGAAACAGATACTGGAGAGATGTAGAAATAACAGAGTTGTTGTGATGGGAGACTTCAATTTCCCAAACATCGACTGGAATATCCCAAGGGTAAGGGGTTTGGATGGGGAGGAGTTTGTTAGGTGTGTTCAGGAGGGTTTCCTGACACAGCACGTGGACAAGCCTACGAGAGGAGAGGCTGTACTGGACCTGGCACTAGCTAATGAACCAGGACAGGTGATGGATCTCTCGGTAGGAGAGCATCTTGGGGATGGAGATCATAATTCTATCTCCTTCACCCTTGCATTGGAAAAGGATAGGATCAGGCAGGCTAGGAAGGTGTTTGTCTGGAATAAGGGGAAATATGAAGACATCAGGCAGATGTTGGGGCGAATAAACTGGAAGGAGGTGTTCTTGGGGAAAAGCACAGAAGGAAGGTGGCAGATATTCAAGGAATGCTTGTCTGGAGCTCTGCACGACAACGTTCCGGTGAGACAAGGAGGTTTTGGTAGGTCGAGGGAACCGTGGTGCACGAAGGCTGTGGTGAACCTAGTCAGGAAGAAAAGAAAGGTGTATAAAAGGTTCAAAGAGCTAGGAGATGTTGGGGATCTAGAGAAGTATAAGGCTTATAGAAGAGAGCTTAAAAAAGAAATTAGGAGAGCCAGAAGGGGTCATGAGAAGGCCTTGGCTGGTAGGATTAAGGAGAATCCCAAGGCCTTCTACAAATATGTGAAAAGTAAAAGGATGAGAAGAGAAGGGATAGGACCTATAAAAGGTGAAGGGGGAAAAGTCTGTATGGAACCGGAAGAAATGGCAGAGGTGCTTAATGAGTACTTTGCCTCAGTATTCACGGTGGAAAATGATCTGGGAGGATGCACTACAAGTTTGCGGCAGACTGAAAAGATTGAGTATGTAGATATTAAGGAAGCGGATGTGTTAGAACTTTTAAATGCTATCAAGACAGACAAGTCTCTGGGACCAGATGGGATGTACCCCAGGTTATTGTGGGAGGTGAGGGATGTCATTGCAGAGCCCCTGGTGATGATCTTTGCGTCGTCGATGGAGACGGGAGAGGTTCCGGAGGATTGGAGGATTGCGGATGTGGTCCCTATTTTCAAGAAAGGGAACAGGGATAGTCCTGGAAATTACCGACCGGTGAGTCTGACCTCAGTGGTTGGTAAGCTGATGGAGAGGCTTCTGAGGGACAAGATTTACGAGCATTTGGAGAAGTTTAAGTTGATTAGAAATAGTCAGCATGGTTTTGTAAAAGGCAGGTCGTGCCTTACAAGCTTAATTGAGCTCTTCAAAAATGTGACTGAACACATTGACGAAGGAAGAGCAGTGGACGTGGTGTACATGGACTTCAGCAAAGCATTTGACAAGGTCCCCCATGCAAGACTTCTTGAGAAGGTGAGAGGACATGGGATCCAAGGGGCTTTGGCTTTGTGGATCCAGAACTGGCTTGCCTGCAGAAGGCAGAGGGTGGTTGTGGATGGATCTTTTTCTGCATGGAGGTCGGTCACCAGTGGAGTGCCCCAGGGATCTGTTCTAGGACCCTTGCTGTTTGTCATTTTCATAAATGACCTGGATGAGGAAGTGGAGGGATGGGTGAGTAAGTTCGCCGATGACACGAAGGTCGGTGGTGTTGTGGATGGTCTGGAGGGATGTCAGAAGTTGCAGCATGACATCGACAGGATGCAAGACTGGGCGGAGAAGTGGCAGATGGACTTCAACGCGGATAAATGTGTTGTGGTCCATTTTGGCAGATCCAACGGGATGAATGAGTACACTATCAAAGGTAGGAGTCTTAGCTGTGTGGAAGAGCAGAGGGATCTTGGGGTCCGGGTCCATAAGACTCTCATATCGGCCTCCCAGGTGGAGGATGTGGTTAAGAAAGCTTACGGTGTACTGGCCTTCATTCATCGAGGGATTGAGTTCAGGAGTCAGGAGGTAATGCTGCAGCTTTATAGGACCCTTGTCAGACCACACTTGGAGTACTGTGCGCAGTTCTGGTCGCCTCACTATAGGAAGGACGTGGAAGCTATTGAAAGGGTGCAGAGGAGATTTACAAGGATGTTGCCTGGATTGGGAGGCATGCCTTATGAAGACAGGTTGAGGGAGCTGGGACTGTTCTCCCTGGAGAGACAAAGGTTGAGAGGCGACCTGATAGAGGTTTACAAGATGTTGAGAGGAATAGATAGGGTGGACTCTCAGAGACTATTTCCCAGGGCTGAAATGGTCGCGACGAGAGGGCACAGATTTAAGGTGCAGGGAAGCAAGTACAGAGGGGATGCTAGGGGAAAGTTTTTCACTCAGAGGGTGGTGAGTGAATGGAATCGGCTGCCGTCGGTGGTGGTCGAGGCGAACTCGCTGGGGTCTTTTAAAAGACTTCTGGATGAGTATATGGGATCCAATGGGATTGGGGGTTATAGATAGGTCTATGGCTGGGTAGGTTTTGATGTGTTCGGCACAACTTGTGGGCCGAAGGGCCTGTTTGTGCTGTAGTGTTCTATGTTCTATGTATAAATGAGTTAGGAAAACAAAGGTAAACCTATAGTTAGATTCCTGTTTGTGGTCTTGGTATCAATTCGAACTGTGCTGCTATTGTGCTTAGAGAAGTAATGGCATGAAGAGTAAATAAAAGCTGCGGCAGGAACATGAAGTTGTTCCTTAGGAAGACTAAAGTTAAGAGACAGAGACCAAGAAGTCGAGTAGAGTACTGCTCAGGAGAATTCAACAGAAAAGGAGACAATGTGTTCTGAGTTAAAAAAGATAATTGCCGTGACTGGATTTAAAATGGGAAAGCAGACTTGAGAAGTAAATCAGAAGTTTGATGCCATTTTAATAGAAACAAAAGAACTAAAAGCAGTAGCAGGTCCTTCGAGCCAGCTCTACTATTCATTTTGATCATGGCTGATCATCAAATTCAATATCTTGATTCCCCCTTTCTGCCATATTCCTTGATCCCTTTAATCCCAAGAGCTGTATCTAATTTCTTCTTGAAATCAGACAATGTTTTAACCTTGACTACTTTGTGATTGTGTATTCCACACATTCACCACTTTCTAGGTAAAGAAATTTCTCCTCACCTCAGTTTTAAAAGGTTTACCCCTTATCCTCAAACTGTGATCCCTAGTTCTGGACTCCTGCACACTGGAAACATTCTTTTTGAACCTACCCCCTGTCTAACGCTGTTTGAATTTTATAAGTTTCTATGAGATCCCCTCTCACTCTTACAAAGTCCAATAAGTACAATCCTACCTCCTTATATGACAGATCTGCCATCCTAGGAATCAGCCTGGTAAACCTTTGCTGCACTCCCTCTATCCCCAGGGCATCCTTCCTCAGATAAGGACACTAGAAACTGCACACAGTACTCCAGGTGTGGCTTCACCAATGCTGTATACAATTGCAGCAAAACATCCCTATCACTATATTGAAATCCTCCTTCTACGTAGGCTAACGTAGAATAGAAGCACAGAATCCCTATGGAATGAGGCCATTTGGCCCATTGAGTCTGCACTAATAACAATTGCACCTTATCCCTGTAACCCCACATATGTATATTGCAAACCACCCCCGCCGCCGAAACTAGAGTCAATTTAGCACGACCAATCAACCTAATCCACGCATCTTTGGACAGTGGGAGGAAACTGAAGCACCTGGAGAAAACCCACTCAGACACAGGAAGAATATGCAAACTCCACATAGACAGTGACCCAAGCCAGGAATCAAACCCAGGTCCCCTGCTGCTCTGAAGCAGCAGTGCTAATCACTGTGCCACCATGCTGCCCAACATACCATTTGCCTCCTTTACTTCCTGTTGTACCTGCACACTTACTTTCTACGACTGATGCATGAGGATACCAAGATCTGAATATCCATCTCTCTCAATTTACATCCATTCAAATAACAATCTGTCTTCCTATTATTGCTACCAAAGTGGATAACCTCACACTTCTGTGGTCTGGGAAATCGATAGTTAAAGCAGTTGTGAAGACAAAGCAATCCTGAATGGAGTGGTATAAAACCTGCAAGCAAAACTTTGATGGATAGTTCTGAGAGAAAGCATTGCTTAAAAAAAAATTTGAAAATGTGTCTCTTTTTAAAAGTGGCATTTGAAATAATTTATGGAAAGCCAGTATGCAAAGGTGGCCCGTGGTATCAGAATCACCTAGGGGAATTTGGAAAAGAAATCCACAGAAATTCACTTGAGTTCAGAGTGGGGTGTTTAAAAGAGCTATATCACTGAGACAATTATAGCCTAAGATGTATTTTGTAATCTGTGCTAACCTTAAAGTGTAGGTTGTGAAGCTAAGTGGAGGGAATAAAAGAATATTGTATCAATCAAACTTTTCATATTTAACAATCCTTTTTTTCGTTAAAACTAGCGGTCCTGGAACTTTGTTTCTCAAATACGTCTTTTGAGCCAGGATTCCAGTCTGGAATCTTCGTATCCAGTTGTAATACTAACTGGGATTATCTCAAATGCAAGTTCTTTCTCTTCGCCAAATAACTATTGCACTTGTTCAAGACTTTTACTCCTAATAATGATGTCTTCAAGTTTCATCCCTCCCATTCCCCAAATTTTTTTTTACAATTTGATCAGTTAAATATTTGTGAATATATTTTAAGATCAGGGAGGAGTCTCCAGACAAAACTATACAGTTGTAGTTATCTTCACAACTTTTCTCCTCAAAAATGATGCAATGTTTTCTAAAATAAACTTTAAGTAAGCCCAGTGATGTCATTGTGAAAGGTGAAATTTCTTTAATTCGGGGATTCTGAAGTAAACCATAACAGCTCTATCACTATCCTGGCTGAGACTAGTTAACCCATCACGCACACAGATCCGGAATGAAACATGGAATCATTTTGTTTTACATGCCCCCATTGAGTCATTGGGGAGTTGAAATCCACATTGATTACATTATGTGAAACTAATGATATGTTTGCTTCTCCAGATCTTTGTACTTGTTTAAAGCAACCAGTAAAAAGCAGCACTAATGGAGTCCTTTGAGATTTAATCTCTGACTTCTCCTTGCATGGGGAAGGTACTTTATCCTGATATTTAGTCCTCCATCTCCTATCAGGACATGCCAAATGTGAAAAATGCCATTCCATAGAACAGTGTGCTGGTAAACTATAGAACCAACAGTTCTATTGCTTTTTTTTCTTGCAAAACTACCTTTTTGTAATACCACAGATACTTTATATTCTTCCAAATATTGAAAAAGAAATATCTGGATGAGAACAAGTTACACCACAACCTTCTTATGGATATATTTGGCTATGTCATTACATCCCTCAGTGAGGTTAACCTGCATACTTCTGTGTGCGAAGGGTTATGGTTACTGGCTGCATTTCAAATGGTATATATAAGTTCTCTTTTACTCCCTTCCTTGCAATGCTGCTGCAGTTTTCTGTGGCAGGTTATTATTGGCGAGCGTACAACTTTTACAAAATGGTTTGTGTACCCACAATGTCCTGGGAAAGTGAATAGAATTTTAAGTTCATCTTCTTTCCTACAAAACTATTTTGCAATGATCTTTCCATCCTTTCTCCTTGAGTCTCTGCATTTTGTTTGGTCAAGGTTTCAGCAAAATGATTCACTCACCTGCCATTCACTCCGAGGTGGTCAGTGTTCCAGTGGTCACTCCTCCACATAATGTTACTGGGGCAGCACGGTAGCACAGTGGTTAGCACTGCTGTCTTACAGCACTAGAGACCTGGGTTCAATTTCAGCCTTGATTCACTATCTGTGCGGAGTCTGCACATTCTTCCTGCATCTGCATGGGTTTCCTCTGCGTGCTCTGGTTTCCACCCACACTCTGAAAGACCTTCTGATTAGGTGAATTGGCCATGCTAAATTCTCTCTTGGTGTACCTGAACAGGCACCGGGGTGTAGCAATTGGGGGATTTTCACATAACTTCATTGCAACGTTAATGTAAACCTACTTGTGGCATTAATAAATACAAACTTAAAAAAATCATAAGCTCTTGCAGCAATTAGCCAATGCTGAATTGCTGACGCACAGCAAGCTGGTACTCTTCTTCACTTATGTTATCGTATTGTCTTTTAATTTGTTTCATTTAGCTAAATTAGTTTCATTTTAAAGTTGAATTTTGAAAAAGGCTAACAAAATTCCTCCCATATGTTCACAAATGAACAAAACTTAAAAGGAAAATCTATTTTACAGTGTGATAAAGAGATTGTATTACACATTTTTGACTTATTAAAAATACATGTCTTAAAATGAAGAGGAACACAACAGGAAAAGCACAGGAAAGAGCTAAATCAGGGAGTGGGGCTGAGTAGACCAGTGAATTTTACTCACCCTTATTATCATCGACCCTTTGCTAAGTGTTGCCAGTTGATTTTGCTGCCCCAACTCTTCTTGCAGTTGGCATCACACATTCTAGATTTCAGTCCCCAAGGGAAGATAATAAAACTCTGCTCCAGTAATATTGTGAACAGGAATAAAAGTGTAAGTAAAATAAAAGGAATAAAAATAAATGATCCTTTTTGGTAGATTAACCTGCAATCACTGGGTAAAATAAAGATCCAACAAAGATCAGGACCACCGCTGCCCCCCCCCCCCCCCGAAAAACAAACTGCCCACCGAACAGGAAAAGGGAAGAATTTCACACCTGTTTTTTGAGCGTATTTACCAGATCGAATCACTGACATACTGTGCATCACAGAGTGTCTCAGAGGGATTCACGGCAAAAAAATGAGCAGTGAGGCCTGATCCAGCTTGAGAAGCCAGCATCGTAATGCTGAGTGAGCCACTGCGCATTTAGCAATTTGTCAACGCGGAGGTTGGCGCGTGTATATTGCCTCCTCCCCACTTCCAAATCACCGATTACCAATGTCTCCTGGGCCAGTCCAACCCTTCCCCTCCCACCCAGATAGCCAGGCCTAACCCCCATCTAACCATAGTCATCCCTGAACCCCACTCCCTAATGGCCAGCCCCAATCACCCCGTCACTCCCTCCCCCCATCGATCCTATTGCAGAGTGGCAGCAGACCTCCCTGCCCAGTATTCACCACCCTCCCTCTGGCACTGCTCCCTTGGCATTGCCTAGAACATAGAACATTACAGTGCAGAACAGGCCCTTCGGCCCTCGATGTTGCGCCAACCAATTAAGAAAAAGACCCTCTAACCTAAACCATTCCCTTTTCATCCATAAACTTATTTACTAACCTCTTAAACACCACCAAACTTGGCACATCTACAAGTCGCCTGGTGCCTAGTGGACATTGCCAAGGTGTGCTGTGGGCAGTAGTGGGGTACCAGGCTGGCAATGCCCATAGGGCACCCCCCCCGACCTCCAGGTATGACTTTAATAGCATCTGCCCCTACAGAAGAGTGAGGACACCTGTTCCCCATTAATAGACCACAACTCAAGTATTGTACCAGCTCTGGTAACTGAGGCAAAAGGAGTGGGGGGGGTGTATGGGGGGTGGGGAGACCATTCAAAAGGGTGGACACCTGAGGAGAGGTGATGGCCTAGTGGTATTATTGCTAGACTATTAATCCAAAAAGTCAGCTAACATGCTGGGGCCCAGATTCAAATCCTACCACGCAGACAGTGGAATTTTGTTTCAATAAAAAATATCCGGAATTAACAATCTGCTGATGACCATGAAACTATTATCTATTGCCAGAAAAACCCATCAGGTTCACTAATGTCCTTTGGGAAGGATATCTGCCATTCTTACCTGGTCTGGCCTACATGTGACTCCAGAACCATGTGATTGACTCTGAACTGCCCTCTGAAATGGCCTTGCAAGCTACTCAGTTAAAGGGCAAGTAGGGATGGGCAATAAATCTTTGTCCAGCCAGTAACGCTTATGTCCAACGAAAAGAAAAAATTGGAGTTAGTTTAAAAACTAGTTCAAAATTGATTCCGAGAGTCAAAAGGCTGAAGTATGAGGAAAGATGTGAAAAACATAAGAACATAAGAAATAGGAGCAGGAGTAGGCCATCCAGCCCCTCAAGCCTGCCCTGCCATTTAATAAGATCATGGCTGATCTGTAGTGGTTCAGTACCACTTTCCCACTTTCTCCCCGTAACCCTTAATTCTCTTGTCAATCAAAAACCTACCCACTCTTGACTTGAACATATTCAGTGAGGAAGCCTCCATCACTTCATCAGGCAGAGAATTCCAAAGATTCACCACCCTTTGCGTGAAGAAATTCCTTTACAACTCTGATCTGAACCGCACCCCCCTAATCTTGAGGCTGTGCCCTCTAGTCCTGCTATCTTTGTTAAGCGGGAAGAGTCTCTCAACCTCTACCCTATCCATCCCCTTCATTATCTTATACATCTCTATAAGATCCCCTCTCAGCCTTCTAAACTCCAAAGAGTACAAATCTAGCCTATTCAGTCTCTCCTCATAATCCATGGTAACAGCCTAGTGAACCTTCTCTGCACCCCCTCTAAGGCCAATATATCCTTCATCGAATGTGGCGACCAAAACTGCACACAGTACTCCAGCTGCAGCCTCACCAGCATTCTATACAAATGCAACAGAACCTCCCTACTTTTATATTCTATCCCCCTAGCTATAAAGGCCAACATTGCATTCACCTTCTTGATCACCTGCTGCACCTGCAGACTGTGTTTTTGCGATTCGTGCACAAGGACCCCCAGGTCCTTCTGCACCGTCGCATGCTGCAGCTTTTCTCCATTTAAATAGTAATCCTTCCTACCATTATTCCTACCAAAGTGGATAACCTCACACTTGCTAACGTTATACTGCCTTTTCCGCAATGAAGGGATCATCTTATAGATATATATACTGACAACATAGATAAACACCTGAAGTGAGTTACAGAGGCTCAAGCAGAACAGATTAGGAGGGGTGACTAAAAGCTCAGTCAAACAGTTGGATTTTAAAGGAAGGAGGTAAATTTGAAAAAGAAAAGAATTTCACGGAATTGGGCCAAGGAGGCTGAAGGTGTCACCACCAATGCGGGAGTGGAGCGGGAGGTTCAAGTGGCTGGAGTCAGAAGGACAAGAGAGTTATAAACCCCATAGAATCCCTACAGTGCAGAAAGGGGCTTTTTAGCCTATCGAGTCTGCATTGACCACAATCCCACTCAGGCCTATCCTGCCAACCCTACTTATTTATCATATAAACCCCCTAACACCAAGGGATAATTTAGCATGGCTAATCAACCTAACTCTACATCTTTGGAGTGTGGGTGGAAACCCACGCAGACACGGGGAGAATGTGCCAGCTCCACACAGTGATTCTAACAAAACACGGGTCCTTAGTGCTGTGAGGCAACAGTGTTAACCATCGTGCCACCCTGTTTTAGGTATGGGCTGTAGAACTGGAGGGTTAAAAAGACAAGGGAGAGACAAATCCCCATAAAAGGATTTAAACACAGGAATGAAAATTTTAAAAGCGAGATGTTAGTGGAATGCATGTATACTAATCAGTGAAGTGAGGTGTGGGGGTAACATGAGGGCAACAAAGCTTTGGATGAGTTGAGGTTTTGCTGTGGAGGACGGGAGGCTGGTCAGGAAAGGATTGGAACAGATGTGTCTGGAGGGGACAAAGGCATGGGCGAGAGTTCCGACAGAAGATCAGTTCGGTGGTGGGTGATATTAAAATGCAAGTTGTTCAGCATCTTTCATTATGATGCTGGATTGCCATCTTTGGTCTTTTAACTGAATATTTATTCCACATTTAAATTGTGCCAGAAAATAGAATTCAGCTTTTTCTGGCTCTTGGTCACTGTATGTCAGAATTCTCAATTATATTCCCCACATTTACTTTTCAGAAGCAGGTCACGTATTTTCCACATCGAGCTGTCCAATTCTGACGTTATAATTAATGGCTCCAATCAGTCAGCCTACTGCACAAATCAAGCATTTGGTGCTAGTGGCATAGATAGTACTGCCTTCCTACCTGACAGGCATTCAGTCATCTGTTAGAAAGCTGGATCAGCAGACAACCCAATTAATCTGGATTCAATATCTACCCTAACCAAAGTCTTGAGCAGCTTAACTAAGTCATTGTTAATTTAGCCCAAATAATATTGGTCTGTTTCAAAAAAAAATGTGAGCAGTACTGGGGGAAGTGATAAATACAGCTAACAGACGAATACTTGCACGTCTGTATATAGTGAATGAACTAACATTTTATCAGGAGAGCAGCTTACATTTTAGAAAGCTGAGAGCAGTTTTTTTTAAAAAGAGCAGCTGCTATAATTCTACAATACCTTTGGTAAAAAAGGTCAGTCACAATGAGCTTCAGGATTTTACTGTATATAACATAGTATTTTACTAGGCAATATGGTAGAATTTGTGCTTTGTATACAATAGATAGCATTGATGGAAATTAAATTCAAAATATGCCTGTTTTGAAAAGCATCTTTTATCTAGAATTCCCACACATGGAATCCCCTGTGCTGAAGGAGGCCATTCGGCCCATCACATCTGACTGATTCCCTGACAGAATATCTTACCCAAGGCCATCAACCTATGCTATCCCCGTAAAACTACGTATTTACTCCATTAATCCACGTAAACTATACCTGCAATATTTATCTGTTGCTGAATGCAAAATCTGACATGAACGAACATTGGGCAGTATTTTTAAACATACTTTTTTTAAATGTTGCTTTCAAAAATATTCCTTGACCGACTGAAAAATGGTAACATGGTACAGTTTAATTAGAGCTAAAATGAGTTTATCACAAAAAAAGCATTTTAAAATCAATATCAATCCACTACCTTGAGTAATCAGATTTTAAATGGCTGAAAAAAAGCTTAAAAGATACAAAACCATTTTATGGTTAGATTTAGTTAAAGTAGTCAATTCCTTAGTAAGTTCCAATGCTTTCAAAAAAATACCCATTGGGGATCTTAGGTTATAAAGACCCAGCTTACTTTTTAGACTCTCTTTGAATGACTATAAACAATGCAATCAAAGGAAGATCCCAAACAGTGATTAATTCACCCACAGGGCCTGGCCACTTTTATACATTGTATCTGCTTCCATTGCAATGTTTACAAAACTAGCAGAAACTCAAGTTGCAACAAACTCAACGTGCTCAAAATTCTGCAATCTTTTACATCATTCCACCGGTTTTGGCTCCATTGTGCCTTTCTCACCAGTCAATTCAAGCAGAAACCCCAAGTCTTCCAAATGTTCCAAATATTACTACAGATGACTTTCAGATATGCATTTTTTATTTGACGCATGAATATAAGAATAGGCTATTGCCCTGATTAAGACAGATAAGAGGTATTAGAAAAGCAGGAGTGTGATTGCAAAGTTGAAGAGGCTTGAATACGAGAGAGCACGGGGATGAGGATTTTGCAGTATTTTGAGAGATTACAGGGGTAAAGCACTGCAAGGAAACAAAGTCCAGAGGGCTTTATGAACACTGAGAGCAACCCTGGGGTTAAAACACGAGAGAAAGAATGTTGGCAAGGTAGCTATGAGGAAAACTGCAGTGCACAATCTGAAGTTTGAGAACAGGACCCAAAGTTTGCTCAGCCCTTTTGAATTAGCTTAGTTGTAGGAGACAGAGGGTGATGGAGTGAAATTGTGTGGGCTTGTGTTCTTTTTGCTGGAGCAGAGAAGACTGAGGGGCGGTCTAATCAAGGTATACAAAATTACAAGGGACATGGACAGAGTGGATATGGAGTAGCTGTACTCTTTAGTTGAAGGGTCAGTCGGTTCAAGGTGAGGGGCAGAAGGTTGGAGAGATGCAAGGAAAAATAACCCAGAGGGTGATGATGCATTGCCTGGGAGGGTAGTGGAAGCAGGTTGCCTCACATCCTTTAAAATGTGTCTGGATGAGCACTTGGCACATCATAACATTCAGGGCTCTGGGCCAATTGTTGGCAGATGGGATTAGGTGGGAGTTCAAGTGTTTCTAACGTGTTGGTGAGGTCTCGAAGGGTAGTCGGGCTTTTTCTGTGCTATATGATTTTGTGATTCTAACATCACGTACTACTAGTGTGCTCTCCCTTCTCAGGCTCTTCCTCTAACCCATCCTTTGCCTCCTTTAAAGCCACCAGATAACATTAGAACATAGAACATAGAACAATACAGCACAAACAGGCCCTTCGGCCCACAAGTTGCGCCGATCACATCTACCAATCCACAGACCTATCTATAACCCCCTATCCTATTCTTTTTCATATACTCATCCAGAAGTCTCTTAAAAGACCCCAGTGAGTTTGCCTCAACAACCTCCGACGGCAGTCGGTTCCATTCACTCACCACCCTCTGAGTGAAAAACCTACCCCTGACATCTCCTTTGTATTTGCTTCCCTGCACCTTAAATCTGTGTCCTTTCGTAGTGACCATTTCAGCTCGGGGAAATAGTCTCTGAGAGTCCACCCCATCTATTCCTCTCAACATTTTATAAACCTCTATCAGGTCGCCTCTCAACCTACGTCTCTCCAGTGAGAAGAGTCCCAGCTCCCTCAACCTATCTTCATAAGGCTTGCCTCCCAATCCAGGCAGCATCCTTGTAAATCTCCTCTGAACTCTCTCAATAGCCTCTACATCCTTCCTATAATGAGGCGACCAGAACTGCGCACAATACTCCAACTGGGGTCTGACAAGAGTCTTATAGAGCTGCATCATTACCTCCTGACTCCTGAACTCTATTCCTCGATTAATGAAGGCCAGTACACCGTACGCCTTCTTGACCACTTCCTCCACCTGCGAGGCCGATTTAAGAGTCCTATGGACCCGGACCCCGAGATCCTTCTGCTCTACAACACAGCTAAGACTCCTACCCCTTATATTGTACTCCTTCATCCCATTATTCCTGCCAAAATGGACCACTACACATTTATCTGCGTTGAAGTCCATCTGCCACTTCTCCGCCTAGTCTTGCATCCTGTCTATGTCCGACTGCAACTTTTGGCATCCCTCCAGACCATCCACAACACCACCGATCTTTGTATCATTGGCAAACTTGCTAACCCATCCCTCCACTTCCTCATCCAGGTCATTTATGAAAATGACAAACAGCAGGGGTCCCAGAACAGATCCCTGGGGCACTCCACTGGTTACCGACCTCCATGCAGAACAAGACCCATCCACAACCGCTCTCTGCTTTCTGCCGGCAAGCCAGTTCTGGATCCACGAGGCCAAAGCCCCTTGGATCGTATGCCCTCTTACCTTCTCCAGAAGCCTTGCATGTGGGTTCTTGCTCCATTGTTTATCTGTTGCTTTTAGGACCCTGCCATTACACAGTCATAATCTGCGTCACTTTTGATAAAGCTAATTTGCCATATCCTAATAAAAAAGATCTTAAAACGTGCTCCAACTTTTTGGATGAAAAATACTTTGAAGCTCCACAAACGGTTTGCCTGCTTTCTCAGGATATTTTTAAAATAGGGAATCTGGAGCAGAAACGATGAGGGCAGGGCATTCCATGGCTCTCATCTACAGGGTCCACTCGAGTGGAACCAACTAATTCAAATTCCCTTCAGCTAGGTTTAAATCACCAAGAAAAACCTCAACATTTTTCCATTGATAAAAGAAATCCATTGTGGATGAACAATCTTTGTTTGTCTTCCTGGAAGTCAATAAAAGAAAACAATGTGCTGTTAATTACAGGTTTTTTTTCAGCTGATCATAGCAGAAAAGGAGTGCAGGTGTTAATATTTATCACACGTGAATTGAATAAGAACCTTGAAAAGCTGAACGAATTAAATTACACCAGGTTAATTTCAAAAACGCTTATGAAAAGAGCAAAGAAGTGTAGAAAGTTGATGGCTACAGCACCCGCATCAACTGAGAAATCAATGCCAAAAACCTTTTTCAAATTTCTTTTTATTCATTCATGGGCATTGCTGGCTGGCCAGTATTTATTGTAAGAAGTCTCACAACACCAGATTAAAGTCCAAATTCCAACAGGTTTATTTGGTAACAAGACAAGCTTTCAAAGCGCTGCTCCTTCATTTGGTGAGTGGGAGTTCTATTCACAAACAGGGCATATAAAGACAGAAACTCAATTTACAAAATAATGGTTGGAGTGCAAGTCATAACAGGTAATCAAGTTTTAAAGGTACAGACACCGTGAGTGGAGACAGGGTTAAGCACAGGTTAAAGAGATGTGCATGTCTCCAGCCAGGACAGTTAGTGAGATTTTGCAAGCCGTGGGGTTACAGATAGTGTGACGTGAACCCAAGATCCTGGTTGAGGCCATCGTCATGTGTGTGGAACTTGGCTATCAGTGTTTCCCTGTTCTTGTATGTCATGAAGGTCACCTTGGAGAATACTTACCTGAAGATCAGAGGCTGAATGCCTGTGACTGCTAAAGTGTTCCCTAACAGGAAGGGAACACTTTTGCCTGGTGATTGTTGAGCAGTGTTCATTCATCCGTTGTCGTAGCATCTGAGTGGTCTCCCCAGTGTACCACATCTCGGCTCATCCTTTCCTGCAGCGTATCAGGTCGACAATGTTGACCAAGTTGCAAGAGCATGTATCATATACCTAGCGAACGGTGTTCTCACGTGAGACGATGGCATCCGTGTCGATGATCCGGCACGTCTTACAGAGGTTGCTGTGGCAGAGTTATGTCATGCTGTGGTCACGGTTCTCCTGAAAGCTGGGTAGTCTGCTGCAGACAATGGTCTGTTTGAGGTTGTGCGGTTGTTTGAAACAAGAAGTAGGGGTTTGGGGATGGCCTTGGCGAGATGCTCATCTTCAGCGATGATATGTAGAAGGCTGTGAAGATGTCGTAGCTTCTCTGCTCTGGGGATGTACTGGATGACGAAGAGTACTCTGCCATGTCCCATGTTTGTCTTCTGAGGAGGTTGGTGTGGTTTTTTGCTGTGGCAAGTTGGAACTGTTGATTGGAGTCGAGCGCCATATCCTGTTCTCATGAGGGCATCTTTCAGTACCTGTTGCAATCCTCCTCACCTGAACAGGTCTTTTATATATAGAGGGCTTGTCTGTAGAGGATGACTTCTTTAACTTATTTAGGATGGAAGCTGGAGAAGTGGAGCATCATGATGTTTATCTGTGGGCTTGCGGTACAGTGAAGTGCTGAGATGACCGTTCTTAATGAGGTGTGTGTGTCCAAGAATGTAACTGATTCAGGAGAGTAATTGATGGTGAGTCTGATGGTTGGATGGAACTTGATGTCATCATATAGTTGTTTCAGTGATTGTTCACCATGAGTCCAAAGGAAGAAAATGTCATCGATGTATCTAGTGTATAGTATCGGTTGAAGGTCCTGTGCAGTGAAAAGGTCTTGTTTGAATCTGTACATGAAGATGTTGGCATATTGAGGTGTGAATTTGGTCCCCATGGCTGTTCTGTGTGTCTGGATGAAGAACCGGTTATTGAATGTGAAGAAGTTGTGTCCAGAATGAAGTGGATGTGTTGTAAAATTGCATCTGGAGATTGGCAGTTGTCGGCATTGAGTACTGAGGGACTTGCAGCAATGCCATCATCGTGGGGGATACTGGTGTAGAGTGCTGAGACATCCATTATGACGAGGAGTGCTCCTGATTTTACAGCTCCACGCGTGCTGAGTTTCTGCAGGAAGTCCATAGCGTTGCAACAAAAGCTGGTGGTTCTTTGTGCAATGGGTTTCAGGATACCCCCATCATAGCTGGAGATCCTTACACAGGATCCTATTGCCTGATACAATGGGATGGCCAGATGTGTTGGCCTGATATATTTTGGGAGGCAGTAAAGATCTCCAAGGTGGCCTTCACAACACAACACAGAATTGCTGAGCAGAAACTGATAGCCAAGTTCTGCACAAATGAGATGGCCTCAACTGGGACCTTGGGTTCATATCACATTATCTGTTACCCCCATGACTTGCCTGGGCTTGCAAAATCTCACTCTCTGTTCTGGCTGGAGACAATACACGTTTCTTTAAGCTGTGCTTAACTTTCTCCACTCACATTGTCTGTAGCTTTGAGACTTGATAACCTGTAAAGACACGCATTCCAACCATTATTTTGTAAATTGAGTGTATATGCCCTATTTATGAACAGAATTCCTACTCACTTGATAAAGCAGCAGCACTCTGAAAGCTTGTGGCTTGTGCTATCAAATAAACATGTTGGACTTTAAACTGATGTTGAGAGACTCCCTACTGTGCTTACCCCAATCCAATGCCAGCATCTCCACATCAGTATTTATTGCCCATTCCTAGTTGCCCTTGAAACAGAGTGGTGTATTAAGCAATTTCAGAAAGCCGTTGAGAGTCACTCATGTTGCTACGGCTCTGGAATCACATGTAGGCCAGACCAGACCAGATTTCCTTCCCTAAGGAACAGTAGTGAACCAGATGGGTTTTTCTGACAATTGGCAATGGTTTCATGGTCACTAGAAGATTCTTAATTTTAGATTTTAAAAAAATTGAACTCAATATGCTGTGGCGGGATTTGAACCTGAGCCTCCAGAACATTTGCTGAGTTTCTGGATTAATAATGTAGTGATAATACCATTGGGCCAACACCTTCCCATCCCCCTTACTTCCTGTTTTCCATATTTTAGTAGCTATCAAAATAACTTGTCTATATGTTACCCTGGGAGACTCCTTTTGCTGGCTCACCCCATAGCTTTTAAATTGGCTTGAGGCCTTCTGTCCCTATCTTGGGCGAATTCCCCATCAAGTGCTGCCAGCCAAACAAATGGCCAGCAGTTCTCCAGTCTCAGGAGCACCACCGGCCGCTATTGGCATTGCATCCAATCCCCAGTGATTGATTATTGAGCAAGATGCTGAAGTGTGGGAAAGCGCATTGCTGGGATCAGGCTAGCTGGCTGGACAGGCAAGAGGTTGTGTACTGGGATATACTGGGCAGAGTGGAGTGGGGGTGAGGGGGAAGGCACGTTTGAGAAGACCTTGAAGGATGGGCCTCCAGTGGACAAAGTAGGCCTGTAAAGTAGATGCACCTTCCTTACTCAATCACTAGTCCTGAACAACAAAAGCTGCACATTTAACATTGGCCTCTTTCACAAAGAGCTGTGAATAGCTGAGGTGACCATTAAAATTGTGGCAGGGAGGGGGCCCATTGGGATTGTCCATGGCATGCAGTCCTATTTTATGATCCCCGCCTCTGCCAAATCACCCCAATGGAGCCACAAAGTCTAAGCTTTTGACATCTAACTTTATTTTCCTTACGTGGTTCTGTCTCATACTTTTTTTTATAATGCTCCTGCGAAGCTTCCTGGAATGTTTCAATACATTAAAGCACTATGTAAAATATAAGTTGTCGCTACTGCAGTTTCAATGACCTAATTATTCAAAATATGAGTGCATGGCTTGTGTGTAAATACATCCCCACATCCATGCAAAGTTAATTTTTTTGCATGTAAGAGATCAGACAAGGAACTTGCATCTTCTGCCAACATGGAAGTTACCTTATGGACACGACGTGCTGACTGGAACATTCTGTTTTGATACAAGAGCAGAATGTTGCGGATGCCGAAAACCTGAAATAAAAAGAAAAAAATGCTTAAAATACTCAGGTTAGGCAGCATCTGTGGAGGGAGAAACAGAGTTAATGTATTATATGCCGATGACCCTTTGTGGCCTGATGAAAGGGACATGAGTTTTCTCTCCTGGGAAATACCTTTTGCATGCAAAAAACAGCTGAACTTGGAGGCAGGGGAAAATATATCTGAAGCATTACTGTGCAGCTTAATAATCCCCAGACAAACACACCGAGAAAGGTTAGAATTGTAGTTGTGTTCCACACTTTATTCATTAAAAAAAGCACTGAAATTTTTGACACAGTTATATAAAATGGTAGTAGCATTACATAAATAGTATTAAATTTTGTATCTTTTGTCTTTTTAAACATCAGATCAAGAGGTTACACAAAAAAATGAATCGTTGATGAAAGTAGATACTTTTGTGGCAACAAATACTGAATTAAGCTTTCAGTAGCGCAGAGAGAGGCGACATTTACTAAACACTTTTTTTTCATATCTCAACAGTAGGTACATCTAGTCAACGTTCTCTATCAGCGCATTTTTCCCCTAAAACTATGACAAACGGACACTGGTACAGTTAACACAAAGACATTCAAAAAAAGTTTTTTTTGCAATGCAACCGGACCAACAAGATTTACACTTTTTTTTCCAAAACCGTTCACAGGAAGCAGCTATCTGTAAAAAGAAAAACATCGGACGCAGGAACGTAACAGAAGATAAACTTAAAACACTTTCTTTCTTGAATGAATGACATTGGAAAGGCAACAGCTTTGTAAGTTGAAACACTTTCAATAACTTTTCTTTTTAATTATTATTTATCTGTGTGGTATTAGAACGTGGTGGAGGTGTTATTAAGAATTATGATTTAGTTGATGACAAAAGGTTGCACACGCAAGATCTAATGAAGGAAGTGGAGTGCCACCAGCTTATTCACTTCACAGACATCCGCGACTTTTTCACTTTTTTTAAATAGTTGTTCAGACCACAAAATACTGTCTCCACAGAGGTACATGTGGCAGGTTAATTAATACCTGTGTGTACTTTCATAAAGTACCAAACCCAAATTCTTCTCCCATCGGCATCCAACCGTCAACTCGTAAAAATAAAACTCATTTAAAAAAAATAACCCCAATCACCCTTGGGAACTACTTCAGACTCAGTGGACAGTATGCAAGTAGCTCTGCATAGAGATGCCATCTCCTTCACTCGTTCGCATACAAACACACAATGCATGGGAGGGGGACGGGGGTGGGGGGCACATGGGAGGGGAAGGGAGCGGGGGGTGGGGGTAACCTGAGAAATGTGCTCTGCAGTCTCCCTCCTGTTAAAACATTTCCAGCCCACAGTGAATTTCAAGTATCCCATTAATGACATAGAATATTAATTATAAATTAATATACTTTACAATTCTTTCAATAATTGACACATATAATATAATATTTACAGTTTTCAATAAATGCTTTTGCTACTTTTGTTTTAGCATCCCTGAGAATGGTCTCTTCTTTTAAGTACCTTCACACACACACAAACACATGGCATATGGTCACATGTTGAGTAGCCATCTCATTAAACTGTTTTGGTGGTGCGCGAGGTTTAGTGTTGCTTTGCTTGTACATTTCTTTTTAAAAAAAAAGTGTACTCTTCCTTTCGCTTTTAAACCTAGTCACTCATGGAGATTAAAGCTGACTATGGGAGACAGCAAGACGGAGAATAATCAGAGAAAGAGAGAAAGAACAAGTGAGAGATAGAGGTATTTGCCTTGTGTGACAGAATTTGGTATAAATGGGTACACTTGTAAAGTGTAAGAAACTTTGTATAACTTTGTTTTCCATAATCCTTGAGTTTCATGTGCGAGAACAATTCTTTTTTGTGGCTACTGAAATTATTGAACAATGTATAAATTGGTTAATGCTCAAATAAATGCTGACTGGCTCCACTGGTTGTGCCAAGACACTGAGTACCACTCCTATGAGACAAGATCACAGTTGAACAAAAAAAAAAGGAACCAATATAAGTTTATAAATAGTGCATCAGCCAAAGCGTTCTCGGACAAGCATCATTAGCTTTTTCTTTCCCTTATAAATTTGTTTTAGATTATCTATGAACTGCGCAAATTGTATATGTCCATCCTGTGCCATCAGAAACGTCTCTCTGGCTTTGCTAAGAAATTCAATAAACTCCCCGTAATGGCGAGGGCTGATGTGTGTTAAGCGAGAGTGGGTGGTGTTGATGTAGGCACCAATTGTGGCATCCAGCAACTGGCGGAGTGGAGCTTTGTCAGTTGACATCAGTTTGCCGGAGTTTCGCCGACCGGGAATTCCCGCCAGTCCAGGGGCCGTCATTGTGCACCTGCGCAGAATGTCCGATAACACCGTGGCACACTGTACACTCTTAACCACCAGAGGAATAATGGCAGCTAGTTCATTTTTTCCCAAGGAGTGGCTCAGTGCACACGCCCAAAGAACGTCATTGATAGCTGGGTGGGTGTCTTGGTTGTAGGCTAAATTGAGGTGGGTCATGGCGAGGCTTGCAAGTTTGAAGGCCCGCAGCGGGTACCCTCTGTGCTCCATATACCGAGCTATGGTAAACAATTGGGAATAGGTCATACCCGTAGAAGCTGCATCAATAACAATTTGGTAGGCCGTCTCAAAGGCAATGTGGTCTTTTTCACACAGAGTTAATGCAGACAGTGCACAATTCTGGGGATCCTTCATGGCACACTGAAGGGCAAGGGTCCGTGCACAGCTCGCCAACTCCTCCCGCTGCGTGTAGTCCAGATTCAGCCGAAGAATAGTGTTGTGTGACGTGACTGTGGCTGCCACAATGCTGGTTGCTTCAGTTGGCGTGAAGAGCGTGTACCAGCTTTGCAGGATGCTGACCAAAGCTCGCACACCTACAAACAAAAAAGAGAAGAGAATATTTAGACAGTTTTCAGAACATGTGGACATGGTTAATCTTTCCCTTTGTGTAACTAGATTCATTAAGAAGTCTCACAACACCAAGTTAAAGTCCAACATGTTTATTTGGAATCACAAACTTTCAGAGTGCTGCTCCTTCATCAGGTGAGTGGAGAGGTAGGTTTACAAACACAGTATACATAGACGAAGATACAACTGCAAGGTAACAGTTGGCAAGTAAATCTTTACAGGTAATCAAGTCTTCACAAGACTTGCATTCCAACCATTATCTTGCAATTGTGCCATGTTCATGAACCTCTCTCCCCTCACCTGATGAAGGAGCAATGCTCCAAAAACTTTTGAACCCAAATAAACCTGTTGGACTTTAACCTGGTGTTATGAGACTCCTTACAGTGTCCGTACCAGTCCAACGCCAGCATCTCCCCATCATAACTAATTCATCTGAAGCCAATTATCCATTTCTGCCTTAATAGATCAATGTTGGCACAGTGGTTAGCACTGCTGCCCCTCAGTACCAGGGACAATTCCAGCCTTGGGTCATTGTCTGTATGGAGTTTGCATGTTCTTGCCACGTCTGTATGGGTTCCTCCAGATGCTCTGGTTTCCAAAGCTGAGCAGGTTATGTGCATTGGCCATAGTAAAAAACAAATTGTCTTTAGTGCCCCCAGGTGTGTAGCTTAGTTGGATTAGCCATGGCAAACGTATGCAGTTATGGCAATAGGACAGGGGAGACAGCCTGGGTAAAATGCTCTGTCAGAGAGTCAGTGTAGACTCAATGGGCCACTGCACTGCATTGAATAAGAGAAACATTTAAAAGAATGGAATGACTATACTTGAATGATATAAAACATGTTTCATAACGTTAATATTTATTGATCATATATTAGACTCTTTCAGTTGCCCCTTAATATTCTGTTTTGCTCATTAGTGATTGTTTGAACAAAGAACAAAGAAGAACAAAGAGCAACACAGCACAGGAAACAGGCCCTTCGGCCCAACGAGCCCGCGCCACCGTCCTAACGTCTTAATGACATATAGGGACCAATATAAGGACAATTTGTTACCCAATCAGCCTAAGAGCACATTTTTGGGATGTGGAAGGAAACCGGAGCACCCAGAGAAAACCCACGCAACCACGGGGAGAACACGCAAACTCCCGCAGACACAGGCCCAAATCCATGTGTCTGCACAGCAACAGCGATAGTCTCTGAGCTGTCATGTTGCCCATCTGATGGTCCAGTTTAAGCATACCACTAATGACATGAAGCACTAGGCCACTCCTGAAGCAGCATCCAAGAGCAGCCCTCGCACGACCTGCCGAATGCATGGACCGAATAGCCTGTGGAAACAAATAAGATGTTTCGACAGTCCTGCTATATCCCTCTATCTGCAGACTGCTCATGTGGCTGTCCAAGAGACCCTTAAACAACCCTAGCATGCCTGCTCCCACCACCTTACTCGGTAGTGCATTTCACACCCCCACTACCCTTTGTGTGAAAAACTGCCCTCTAATATTCGTCTCATACATAGCCCCCCTCACCCTAAGGCCATGACCCCTCGTTCTATCCATTTCTAATGGTGGAAAAAGCTTACCACCATTTACTCTATCTATACCCCTCATAATCTTATATACCTCTAATAGATCCCCTCTCAGCCAACGTCTTTCAAGGGAAAACAACCCCAGTACGTTCAACCTTTCCTCGTAAG
Source organism: Sphyrna mokarran (assembly GCA_024679065.1). NCBI lineage: Eukaryota > Metazoa > Chordata > Chondrichthyes > Carcharhiniformes > Carcharhinidae > Sphyrna > Sphyrna mokarran. The sequence goes on from JAGIQG010000009.1 coordinate 29,223,037, forward strand.
ACAGCCCTTCCATACCAGGCAGCATCCTGGTAAATCTCCTCTGCACTCTCTCCAGGGCCTCCACATCCTTCCGGTAGTACGGCGACCAGAACTGGACGCAGTACTCCAAGTGAGGCCTAACCAACGTTCTATACACTTGCAACATCAAACTCCTACTCTTGTATTCTATACCCCTTCCTATGAAGGCTAACATACCATACGCTTTCTTTATCACATTCTCCACCTGTACTGACACCTTCAGAGACTTGTAAACCTGCACCCCCAGGTCTCTCTGCGTCTCTATACTCCGGATAGTTTTACCTTTTATCCTATAACTCCCCTCTACATTATTCCGGCCAAAATGCATCACCTCGCATTTATCCGGATTAAATTCCATTTGCCATCTATCTGCCCAATCTACCAGCCTATGTCCTGTTGTACTGCCTGGCACTGCTCCTCAGTTCCCACTAATCCAAGCATCTTAGTGTCATCAGCAAATTTGCTGATCACACCACCTACCTCCTCTTCCAAGTCATTTATATAAACCACAAGTAGAAGAGGTCCTAGTACTGAGCCCTGTGGCACACCACTAGTGACTGACCTCCAGTTGGAAAAAGAGCCTTCCACTACTACCAGCTGTCTCCTCCTCCCAAGCCAGTTCTCAACCCATCTACATACCTGGCCCTGTATCCCATGCACCTTCACCTTCTCTATCAGCCTACCATGAGGAACCTTGTCAAACGCCTTACTGAAATCCATGTAGACGACATCAACGGCTTGTCCTTCATCAACCGTTTTTGTCACCTCTTCAAAAAATTCCACTAGATTCGTAAGGCACGACCTCCCCTTAACGAAGCCATGCTGCGTATCCCTGATCAGATCACAGCGCTCCAGATGCTCATACATCCTTTTGCTGACGGCCTTTTTGTAGAACTCTTGCTTTTTGGTAAGTGGACCGTGGAAGAGCGTTTAGAGAAGAAAAATGATGCTTCTGTAGCAAAATTTCATGTGTAATGAGCAAGGAAAGGGAGCACTACTTGGTTTGCTATTAGCAATCTGTTTCTAATGATAAAAGCACAAGGGATGACAGAGACCTCTGTAAATGTACCAATTTCTTGCTGCAACAATTAACACAATTCAAAACACATTTTTGTGTCACAGAACAATTAATGGGCTAGCAACACTAAATAAATGACACTGGCTCCTCTTGAGGTACTAGAAATTTACATTGATATCCTTTGGGATTTTCTATTTTTCAAAGCCTTTGTAAATATTATTGCTTAAACAGTAAATTTAGACAACAGTGGCTAATAGTGGACAAAGGGAGAACTTTATCTTGGTGGAATCCAAGCTGAAATAAAAAAGCTGAATTCAGAATATTGAGATAGGTGCCAATATGGGAGCATCTCTGGAAATCATGCCATTTAAGCTGGAAAAGTTCAATTTGACAGATAGGAACAATCTAGAAATGGTTAGCATGATTAGCAAATCTATCTGTTGAAAATCCAAGTAGAGTTAGCTAAAAGTGTTGCAATTTCTTTAGAAATCTTTTATCGCTCAAGATATTAATTAAAATTAACTTTGATTTTACAAAATACTTTAATGCAAACTCTCAAAGGTTTATTGCAACAATTATAATTGCATACCAACTTCTGTAGCACAGGTCACCAACCAGCGCACCATTTCCCTGCGTCTCCAGTTGAGGGTCGACAAAGTCATTCGCATCACCTGCATGAAAACCAGATGAATTAGATTATTTTTCTTTCCATTAGGTAGTTCCTCATCCCCCTCAATCCCAAACATGGTTCCCAACACTAGATTAAAGGCAGAAATATGCATCTCATCTTCAACACACTCATGTGGCCCTACAGTTCAACTCTCCCGTCACTAGGCAATTGAGGGAAATAAACAGGAGCAGGTTGCGAGCTCTGCATCCAGTTACTGGGGAACAGTAAAATGTTTCTGTATTCACTATATGAAGCAGGACAGTGACATCTTGGCTGGCACTGCTGCCTCAGAGCCAAGGGTCTGGTTCAATTCTGGCCTTGTGCAAATTCTCCCCATTCTTCCAGGTGCTTCAGTTTCCTCCCACTGTCCAAAGATATTCAGCTTAGGTTGATTGGTCACACGAAATTGCCCCTTAGTATCAGGGGGATTAACAGGGTAAATATGTGGGATTATGGAGGTAGGGCCTGAGAAGGATTGTTGTCAGTGCAGGCTCGGTGGGCTGAATGGCCTCTTGCTGCGCTGTAAGGATTCTATGATTCTGTATTCACCATTCCCACAAAGGGAATGATAACAATGCACTCGGTTATTGAGATCTCTCAAAAAGGTAGTCTCAGAATTTTATATATATGATAATGTATTGATTATACAATGATGTTATACAAAGATGTGCTGAGGTGTATATTTTCAAAAAACAATTAGCCAGATCTTCCATTCTCCAGGTGGTCATATTCAGACGTACCTTGGAAGATGTATTGGGGTTCTACTCGAAATCCCCAAATAAGTATAGTATGGGAATGTCCCAGGAAGTTTCAACTTAAGTTGGGTATCTGGACCTGGAACTCTCCAAAACTCCAATTTAAAAAGTTGGAGAATTTGATTCCAATTTTCTTATTAGTTACCCAGGAAACGTTAGAAAAATTAAAAATAGTTCTAACTCTTGAATAACTATACTAACCCATCAACGACACAACCCCGAGCCCCTCACTGAGACTATCCCAATCCCCATTCCCACCCTGACTACCTCCTCACCTTCCGACTACCTCCTCACTTCCAACTATATTCTCAAACTCCCCAGTGCTCCCAAACAACTCCGACTAGCTGATTCATCCTCCCTTCCTCACTCATTTACCCTTCACAGCTACCTTCCTTCCATGGCTCAAAGTGGCTGAGACATTTAAACATACCAGCATATGGCAGCTAGCACTGTAAAAAGGGGACATGGCTTTACATAACCCAAGTCTCCTGCACTACACTTTGAAGGACTTCAGGGGTGCCAAGTTCCACATTTCTCAGCAGACCTTGGTCACAAGTTCAATTGAGAAACAAGTAGCTGCATTCTAAAATCAGAAAATAAGAGTGGAATGGCAATCCAGCAGTGATTCCAACTCCATGGATGATTCAGCCAAATAATTTCTGTATTATGAAGCGTATTTACATTTACAGCTTTTTGTTATTTCTTCATTCTCCTTCAATTCTCAACACCCTCCCACCCCAACACCCTTGCACCACCACGCCATCCCCTTGCATCCAACTTTTCTCTGCAAAAGGAAACATAGAAAATTGGAGCAGGAGTGAGCCATCTGACACAATGAACCTACTCCGCTATTGAATGTGATAATGGCTAATCCTCTATCTCAATAGTCCCTCTCTCATCCCATACTCTTTAATGCCCTTATGATGGAAACAGCTGTCTGAGTGTTTGTCACTTTCTGAAGCCTCACCCAGGGAGCTCTCTTATAATGTGAACCTTACATGAGCGATGGAAAATTTTATCAGCTGGGTAGAATACCACAGAATGAAAGCATTGATGGCCTGGATTGGGTTTGTTTATTCTAGAGTGGTGAGTTTATTGTTCTCACCTGCAACCCAAGCTCCAGAGCCACGTTGAGAAGCGTAATGTCTGGTGGAATGTCAGCCGGTGTCGCTATTTTAAACGCATCCTGGGCCAGTTTAAATATGAGGGAGGAGGAATGAATGTTCTTCCGAATAGCTTCTAGGACAGTCCGCAACCTCAGCATATCCCCTGAAAATTGTCAAAAGAAGTTAATCGGGTCCTATTGTCTCACCAGTTTGGAACTCCCTCACATCAGTCTGTGAATAACAAGGTCAGTGCCATTATTCTTAAGTCACTGAGAAGAGAGAGTAAACAGCACGATGGTATTATACCAAGCTTATGGAGACATGTTTCTAATACATGCTATACAACTCCCCATTGTGACCTCTCAACCTTACCCATGTTTTCAGGCAGCAGAATGAGGCAAATACCAGATACTTCCTCACAAGCATGATGCACAAAATTGAACACGAGAGCAAGCCAACTCTACCTGCCCAAGGCCATTTCCTCAAATTTGGTTATAAAATTTAGTTGGCAAATACTTGCTGGTTATCTATATAGGCAGAAAGTTATAAGGGAAGTGGGGAGGGGGGGGGAACATAATTTCAAACACCAATATTTCCAAAAATAGTTATGGATGCATATTAATGTTTACAATTTTTTTTGAAATAATTGCATTTGCACTATGAGTATTAATGACACACAGACAAACTGGCTTGCAGAATTTACTGTGATCAGAAGTACAAGCCATCTGAATTCACACAATCAAAATGCCATTTCTGCTGAACTTGTATTTTAATGATTGCTCAAAACGTCCTTAAATTGGCAGAGTCAAGAAACATTGGTTGAGTCTGATGACGTTAACCATGGGAGACCATACAAACTTCATTTCACTTAGATACAGAGTAGAAGATAATGTCTCTTTACATACGATTGAGAGAAGTTCCTTTTTGATTTCAGAATTTTAAAGTTGTCCATGCTACTGGATCTGCACACTATCACATTTCGTGTAAGTAGGATATGTGAAAAAGACATGACAGAAAAGGTCTAGCTGTTCCATAGAGCCTGGCTCATTCAGCCATATTGTGCTAACTGACTCTCCATACTCCCCAACCATCAGCCTCTGTGCAATTGCCTTGGAGAGGCTTAAAAGAGAGACAATAAATTAGAGGCTAATTCAGAAGTTCTGGAAAATTCAGATTGTGGTGCAGTAAGAACTGCCATTTTGTATATATCAAATGGCCACAAGTCATTTTAACAATATACCATTAAAAAGCCACACAGATCACATTGGCTACGTGCTGCTGTAGAACGAGTATAATTGAAAGTAAAATAATTTTCTCAACTCACTAACTGGTTCTCCTGATGGAAATGCTCACATTTATCAGCACTGTTACTGCGTAAATAAATATTCTTCATGGTTGCCATCATAAGAGTCATGTAACTTACTGTTCTGATCCCCCAATTTAGAATACAGGATAATTTTGGTAGTCAACCCAAAAATGAGTAATATTTTGACCCAAACTTTTTTTTTTTTGCAGTGATACACACCCAAATTAGGCCCAATTGCCTGGTATTAGCTTTAAACGATAGAGGCTCCATTCCCATTAATTTCTTTTCTCGCCTAGCATCACACAACATTCCCAAACTAAATGCATATAGTTGACTTGTAGCCACTGTCTATAATCAAGTCCTAAAAGGGCGGAGACAGCACTTTGTTGCAACTTCTACCATGTAGCATTGCTCCTTGCTTCTTGGTGCCTTCTCCACCATGGCATGGTTGAGAATAGAATTGAGTTGAGAATATGGCTCCATACCCTTATCTCATCGCTTTTTACAGCGCAGCGCATCCAGTAAGTAACATGGAGATCCAAAGTTCTTTTTTGTTTCTGCTAAGACTAACCTTTTGCAGCTGTTAACATTGTGGAGGCCAGCTCACATTGTTGAGACTCGAGGTGTCCTAGAGTAAACCATCGGGGATATCGACTGGGTACAACAGAAACAATGTGGTGGGGGTGGGATACATCGCCTGCATGTGATGTCGACTCCAGAACAGGTAATCTACAAAAATAAGGACAACTACAATATATCAGAGGTGATACTTGGAGAACAGATATTAAATAGTATACAGGTCTATGGATAGCCCAAAATATGTAAATTATATCTTGCAACATTTATTGGCTCATAGTCTGAGAGAACAGGAGAGCTGTTTAAATTGCTGTATTTCCAAGTTTTAATGTTCTGCAAATTCAATATTTTCTGTATTATATTTGTGCAAATATTAAGACACGTATAAAAGATGTATATTCAGAAGCCATAATCAATCTGCTTGTTTTGCAGGGACTTGGGATGGGATTGGGAGGGAATGCAAGACACATTTTCTTGCATCCACCCTTGTTCCCCGATGTAAAGCCAGATTGTCGATGAGGAAAATTAGGTATGGAACTGTTAGGTCATCAAGCTTGGACCAAGACCGCTCTGTCGTAACTTTAGCCCAATGTCAATTGGCTGCCATTCCAAGTGAAGACATCCTTTTTCCCCACCAAAGATATTTTAGGATGAAAAATGGTATATTGTGAAAATGGTACAATAACTTGGTTTGGAAAACTATCACCAGCCCAAAATTCCTAACAGTGACAAAGAGTGGTGACGGATATCCAGATTCTGTCCATCCCAAAAAAAATAAGCGTCCTTCCATTGTGAAAGGAAACTGAAAATGAAGGACCAGGAAGTTCCTCTTCTGCATTATCTCTGATGCTTGCCCAAGAGCTGCACCTTTTGTAGACATGGCCAGGTTCACTACTTCAAAGAGGTCAAAGGACAAATAAAGAGATCACAGATGCAATGCAACAGATTCTTGAGATCTGAACATTCCCCAGGCTCTGTAAAAACTCTTTTATCCCTTCCAATTTTAAGAGGGTATGACCAACAATTAGCAAATGATCAGGAGCTATACTAGGGATAGAATGTAGTATCATGCTTTAATTTCAGTCACTCTTCCAATGAGGGTAGATCTTGGCCTCTGCTTGCAACCTTTTCCTACCACTATTCAACAATGTCTACACTCACCAGTGGCACAACATTAGATCTTATTACTTTTAGACCCAAAATTGCCAGGACTACACAGATCACCTTTCACTCATCCCTGTCTACTTTTAGTTATCTTCAAAAAAACATCAAGATCTGCGCAGATCCTGCATTACTGCGTTGAAATATACATACATGATTAGCTGGTGCTGCTGAAATATGTTAATGCGATATTGAAAGCACACTTTGAATTGCAGGGGGTGCAGCTATTGGAGTCATAAATTGCATGCAATCCATATCAATATTTAATATTGCAGTAAAATTACAAACCTCATTGCTCTTAAAGCTAGTTTGTATGCAAGGTCAGCATCGTGGGACAGTAAAGCTGAAAAAAGATACTTTGCAAAAGTATGCATTGGCACGCTTTCTCGGTGAATCACTTCGCCCAGGCCGCTGAAAGGACCTCCTGTTAATAATCAGAATTGCTGTCAGCTCAGCTGAAGGAAGAATATCCTGATGAATTTTTACAGAAATAATTTTACATGCAAGGTGACATTTTAATGTACAAGGCTTCCGATTTCATGTATTTGTTTCTGCAAATATTATGCAAGTACTTCTCGATTTAATATCGTTAATCTTGAAACAGAAGAGCTATCTTTGGAAAATTTGACAATTAACGTCAACTATGAAATACTTCAGCTTTCCCTGCAATTGCTCAGGTTTTTGTAGCTCAGTCTTGTTGCAAACTGAGATTAAGAGATTAAACTTTGGTGGGGATTTTCTCAATATTCCAACATAATTTTGACGCAAGTTATGAGATGCATAGAAACTAGAAGCAGGATTAAGCTATTCAGCCCCTCAAGCCTGCCCATTCATTTTGATCACCACTGATCATTGAATTCAATATCCTGATCCTTCCTTCCTCCCATATCAGTTGGCCCTTTAACCTGAAGAGCTATGTCTAATTTCTTCTTGAAATCTTGGACAGATCTTAGAGAAATACTGTAATTTCTGCCATTTTGGCACATTTGCACAGATCATCTACTGGTGTTCCTGGAGAAGTAAATATTTTCTTACTGAAGACGTTTCCACTGATCCTCAAGTTTTCTTCATGTGTTTCTTAAATTAATTTTATAACAATAAAAAAGGGCAATTTCTGGAGCTGATTGTATATTCTTGTACCAACTTAATATGGCAGAAGGTTTATGAAAATATAATTTTCCAATTGTAACAAGATGAAATATCTTTCCAGTTATAATCAAGTCTAGGTCAGATGCATCCATTATATAAAAGCATAAATACAGAACACCAAAAATTAACTTGACCATCTTATCTATAGCCTTTATCTTAGAATTGATACAAAGAAAAAAGTTAGTGCCATATCTCCCAAACCTTTGAAAGTAACTAAATCAAATAACAGTGCATGAATCTCGCCTCAATTGTCACACTATTGCTTCCAGAGTTGAAAGGGTAGCACTACATCAACCATTATAACTTGTCTTCCTAGAGAAACAGTGGATGCTCATTTGCTTTCTATAAAAGGATTCGATTTGAAACAGTAGTTTACCTTCTAACAAGATAACAGACTGTTTACGGAGGACCTGTACAAGCATTTCATCTAATTCGAGCTCCTGCAGTTTGAAGATTATTTGCTCCTCATTGCGGCAAACCTTGTCTTGTGCGTAGAGACCTTCAGGCATTACTCTTTGCTGACCCATGCCCATCAGCGCTACTTCCATAGCAAGGGTAAGGTAGGATTCGTTGCTCTCTAGGTACCCAGACACTACCACATGTTGGTAGGTGGCAGGCTTCAGATCACTGCTCGAATCTAATGGGAAGTAAACAGAAAGAATTCTTGGACAAAATGTCAACATTCTGCTCCATAAATGACTTTTGGAACATTCTTAAAATTCTAGTTTTTGGACTATTGAAGAAAAACTTGAGAATAATGCACAAATATCCTCAAAAACTTGTAGTTTCAGCATTCCCATTTACATCCTTGTATAATGTGATGATTGTCCCTTTGAGGACAACAGAGCAGAAGAGGATCACCTGGCTTGAGGGATCAACTGGGACTCAATTACCTGTTGCTAGTAGTTTATTAAAAATCAAAAACCATACATGGAGTTATTTCAATAATAAAAAAACCTACTCTAAACTTGTCTCTGACTCCTCTTTCCTTTGACACACTTGTCATCACATGTATTTAGTTTCAGATAGGAAACATGCAAATGACTGAGGATATAAGACTTAGAGAACAGCAAAGAACTTAAAATACATAAGACCAGAAGCATAGAACTGATCTCAGTCGCCCATTTCTATCTACTAAAGAAAAGAAACTGCAGCTTTCTACTAGGTACTTGATATAGTGGTAATCCTAGAACTCAAAGATGACAACCCCATTTGAGCAAACAGGGGCAAGTAATGAACACAGAGAGGACTCTCTTACCTGCTGTGTCCATACAATTCTCGTCATCTAGTCGGCAAGCTTCAGTCAGTGTGATGAAGAGACACCCAATTGGGTCCAAAGGATGACCCACCCACCCTTCCAGATTTGTAATTGTAGTTACTCCTCTGTGCAGTAATTCTGAAAAGAAAGTTCAAATTCAATGGTGCTATGCTTCTGCTGGCCAATGAAAAAACCTTTTACCTTCATTAACAAATCAGCAATATTATCCAACTGGATTCAAGTTCTATATATACACACAGTACTTCTCTTTTTTCACAGATTTTATAATTTGTTTTAATTTTTCTCCTTGATTTCCACTGAAATTTTCGTTCAGCAGAGGTGAAGGCAAAAGGTAACTTTCCTCTATCGTGATCAGTTCCTTAGTGTGATCACGAGGAACAATCCAAATGGAACTGGCTCAATTCGTATTCTCACAAAGTCTTGAAGCTCAAGAGTTAGCAAACAAAACATATCTGGAATTTCAGCTAACTGTAGCTGTTGCATTTCTGCCACTATTTGATCCTTAAATAATGCATGATACAACATCCAAAGTAGGCAGACTTCACTCTCACATTTGACCCACCAGCCGACGATGAGGGGAAACCAACTGGGTTAGAACACTGTCAGGCCTATATAGATACATAAAAACATAATATCCTTTGGAAAGTGCTGGGTGCTTTCACAATAAAATAAGACATGCCACTTCTTGAAATAAATTCAAAAGACACTGCAATTTAAACATTTAATTTTTGCCACATTTTAAAAACTGCAAAGCATCCAACCTAAAAGAAGTCTGATTGAAAGCACTGTATTGTGATGCATCTCCTATAGCTTTGCACATGGAAAGTTACAGTTTTCCACTAAGTTCACTGGTGTATGTATATTTATGGGGACCCACAGTTTATCAATTTACATCTAATGGTAATATTGTGCAGCTGCAGTTGTGCATCAGAAATGGTAATGCCCAAATTTCATGTGTTTACAATAGTTTAATGAACAATGAGTTCAGATTTAGTTAATAACAATGGAATGTGAACACTTATCTAATAGTGATCATAACACGATTGAATGCAGCGTTGTGTTAAAAAGGGGAGAAACATGAACCAGCTACTAAAATCCTGGACTTAGTCAATGCTAACATCAATAGGATGAGAGAGATTGTCCATGGTAAACTGTTTAAATCTGTCCATGGATAAAATGACAACAGTGCTTCCAATGAATGAATGCAATGTTGTGTTAAAAGGGGAGAAACGTGAACCAGCTACTACAATCTCTGTCTCATCAGTGGGATGAGACAGAGATTGTCCACAGTAAACCAAATAGATCTGTCCATGGATAAAATGACAGAACAGTGGGGGTGTTCAAAAAAACAACTTAATGTGATGCAGGTTATACTTAAGGGGCAAGAGTTCTAATTGCCAAAAACTATCCATGCACGATTAAAGAGAGATAAGGAACAAAATAAAACTAAAACGAAAAGCATGTAAAAATACAATAAAAAGCACAGATCTACTGAATGAAAAAAAAACAAAGAATGCAAAAGAAAAGATTGCGAGAGCCTTAAAAAGGAATTACGAAAAGAAATTTGCAATGGATCACAAATAGCTACATAAAAGCAAAAACCACAAATATAATCAAGGAAGGTCTGGTGGTTAAAAGCAATTTGGGCCCTTAAAATCTGACATTGGTAACAGATGAAAAAAATCAGCAAGTGATGGACGTATTAAGACATACCTTACATTAGTGTTTATAGTACAGGAAGAGGACACTCAAGGAAACTAATATCAAATCATCGACGGAGATGCATATCAAAATTAACAGAAGCAAATTAGCAGTAAAAGAAGAAAATAATGTCAGTAAGAAGTGATAAATCGCCAAGGTCTGATGGCTTTCATCCAAAGGTTTGAAAGAAAACGAATGAGAACATTGCAGTTTACGTAATCTTCCAAAGTTTTTTTGGATTCAGGAATCCCTCCTTTAGAACGTAAAATTATACAGATCTCTCTGCAAGGAGGAAACAAGGGATTTACAGACTATTTAGCCTGATATCAGTTGTCAGGAAATTAGTAGAGTCTGTAATTATGGATGGAGTGACTGAGCACCTTGCAAGTTTTTAACCGATCAGAGAGAGGGTCAGCAGGGATTTGTAAAGTTATGCCTGACAAACTTGACTGAATTTTTTGAAAGATTGTGAAGGTAATGGACAGGAGATTGTCTATGGAGGTTATTTACGTGAATTTTCAGACTGACATTCAATAAAGTCCCTAGTAAGAATCTGTAAGATAAAGCTGATGGAATGGAGAAAATATTATTGGTTATGAGATTGGCAAAGTGACAAGGATCATGGGTTGGTACTATAATTGCCATGACATAACTAACGGTGTCCTACAAGGAGCAGTGTTGAAATCTCTACATTTCAATGTATTTATTAACAAATTAGATGATGGGATACAAAGTCACATATCCAAGTTTGCTGATGACACAATGGTAAAGTTTAGACTTTAACAGTAAGAAGTTACTGTGAGAATCTCCAAGGCGCCAAATTCCGACACCTGTTAGGGTACAGAGGAAGAATTTAGCATGGCAAATGCACCTAACCAGCATATTCTTTGGGCTGCGGGAGGAAACCAAAACACTGAGGAAACCCATGCAGACGTGGGGGGGAGCGTGCAGACTCTGCACAAACAGTGACTCAAACCAGGAATCAGATTCTTGGCGCTTTATGGCAGAAATGCTAACTACTGTGCCAACCATAAGTGGCACTGTAAGCATTATAAAGGAAACAAAATTATAACTAGGCATTGAAAGACTAAGTGAATGGGCAAAACAAATAGATTTCAACATAGACAAGTGTGAGGTCATTCACTTTGAAGTATAATGATAAATTAGAATAGTTTGGTGTGGCACTGTGGCACAGTGGTTAGCACTGCTGCCCCAAAGACCCATGTTCAATTCCAACCTGGGTGACTGCCCAAGTGGAGTTTGCACATTCTCTGTGTTTGCGTGTGTTGCCTCTGGGTGTTCCAGTTTCCTCCCACAGTTCAAGAATTGCAGGTTAAGTGGATTAGCCATGCTCAATTGCCCCTTAGTGTCCCAAGATGGATTGGCCGTGGTAAATGTGTGGGGTTACAGGGATTGGACAGAGGGATGAGCCTATCAGACAGTTGGTGCAGATTCCATGGGCTTCCTTTTGCACCAGAGGGAATCTATAATTCTAGCTTCTAAATGGTGAAAAGCTGGAAACAGCGGTGATCCGACACAACTTAAGAGTTCACGTAGGTAGATTAAAATGTCATTTACAGATACAGAAAAAAGGGCCGATGGAGTGCAGGCCTTTGTACGTAGAAGGCTAGAAAACAAGAGATTAGATGTTGTGCTGCAATGACACAAAATCCAGGTCGTATCACATGAGGAATATGGCTCAGTTATGGCTGCTGTACCTTAGGATGGAATTATTTTCTTTGGAGCTGGTACAGCATAAGTCTACAAGAATACGAACCCAAACATTAACATACCAGCGGCAATTACACAAATTAGTATCACACTCCCAGAAATTACAGTTAAGCAGCAATTTGATCAAAGTTTTAAAGAAATTGAGGGAATTGATAGGTAGGACGTGGGAAACTATTTCTGCTGGTTGGGGAACCAAGAATGAGGATGGTATAACCTTAAAATTCAAGGCAGTTCTTTCTGGAGGGAAGTCAAGAAACACAAAAGGTGGTGAAACCCTGGAAAATTCTTCCTCAAATAGCAGCTAATGTTGGGTCAATTGTTAATTTTAAATGTCAGATTGATAGGTTTCTCTTAATCAGAGCTGGTAAGGGATATGGGACAAGTCAGTGCATATAGAGTTAAGTCATAAAAATCAGCAGAATGGTGGAACAAGCTCGAGGACCTACTTCTGTTCCCATATTTCTAAGAATTTGTAACTTGCATAGAAAATGTAATATATTACAAGTGTGCTTTTGAAATGATTGTGCAGCCATGCAAGGAGAAGAGGTTGTACGCTATTGTGAAGATTGACTCTGCAGGGAAAGTGATTGATCAACTGTATCAAAAGGCAGAAATTAGCTTTGGATGGAACAGAGAATGGTGGGGAGGAAGATACAGCCAAAGCTTCTTGCCCCATTATCAAACAACAAAGAAGGTACGTCTATAGTAAGGTGCTTTTTCTTTTATTTTAAAGACAAATTTTTAGGTTAGGAGATGCAAAGCACTCATTAAAAAAAACTCAAAATTCTGAAGTATTAATGAATACTCGAATTTATGAATAGACAGGTGACAGTTTCCTCAATGAATCTCCTGATAATATGTGAATGTATAAAGGAAACTTCCCAGACTCATTGCCATTGCTATGAAGTTAACTGAAATCTCCAGGCTGGTGGGTCTCAGCTTATTTTTCCCCTCAAAGCAAAATTCCACAATTGAACAGAAACGCCTGGAAACTCTCAGCAGGTCAGTCAACAGCTGCAGAGAAGTTAAAATCTGGGCATGAACATTGGACTTAGAATAAATCCACACCCAAAATTTTAGCTCATCTGTTCTCTCCACAGGTGTTGCCTATGCTTTAGAGTTTCCAGTACTTTTTGTTTCAGTTTGAAGGTTCTAGCTCCATGGCTTTTTTGTTTTATATTCCATATAGGACAAGTTACTTGCACATGAAATCTATCCCATAAGTAACAGCGTTTTTGATTTGATTTATTATCCAATGTATTTACGCTGCTAATCTTGAGGAGCAATTTGCCGTGACCAATCCTTCTCTATTAACGGTATGCTTTGTCTGCAGAGCATGCAAGAAACAATACTTTTTACTATATACTAATATATGACAATAATAAAATTAAATCAAAATGAATCCATCTAATCCACAGATCTTTGTAGATTAAATCCACACCCACATAAGGGCCAAATGCAGGCAAACAGGACTAGCTTAAGCGTTTTTTTTAAAAAAAAAGGGTGACGTGGACAAGTTGGGCCAAAAGACCTATTTCCATGCTGTAAACCTCTACGACATTTATTAGTATACTTTGAAAAGTATTGTTTCTTGCATGCTATACAGACAAAGCATACCATTTATCGAGAAAGAGAGGGTGCAGAATATAGTGTTACAGTTATATCTAGGGGAAAGAGAAAGATCAACTTAATACCTTTCTGACACTTTTCACTGGGACTCACCTTTCTTTTGATGCTTATAGATTTCTAGCTGCCGTTGCTGCTGTAGACGGAGTGTATTGATGATTGCAACAGCTAATCGGAGAGCTTCTTTAGGATAACCATGGGAACGTAGAGCGTCCACCCTGGCACAGGCAGTGGGAACATGTTCTACGAGTATTAGAATAGTTTGGAGAGGAATTAGTATTAGGCCACTTTTGTAAGGGGCAAGGAGTTAGAGCAAGAAAAAAGATATAAAAACAAAGTAAATTTTGCACTTTACCTAACCACAGAGGCTGTCCATGTGCGTTGAACAGGAGGCTCTCACTCTCTCTCTGGTAAGAGGGTGACGCATAAAAGTCACTGCTTATAATACGTTGAAGATGACTATCCTGCCAATGAAGGTCACAAGCTTCCATTGCACGTGTGAAAACAGTCCGTCGTGGCCTAGCTAAAGACTCTGTTTAGAGAAAACATTGTGAAAATAAGTTACTATATGCAGTTTACAAGGATTACTGTCTTATGAGAACAGCAACATAAAACTTACTTCTGACATCACTGGATGGCAGAAACCGTGTCAAGGATTGTTGAGGTCCCAGTTTTGAGTGACAAGAGCATAAGAAACAGAAGCTTAAGTCGATCATTTGGCCCCTCAAACCTATTTACTGTTTAACAAGATCATGGTAATCTGATCTTGGCCTCAGACTCACTTTCGTCCATCTTCTTCATAACTCTAACTCACCTATGGTGCAAAAATTAATCTTAGACTTGAATATATTCAACCACCAACTTCCAAATTTCTCTGTGGAAGAGAAGTCCAATGATTCATGAGTCTCAGAAGAAATCCCACCTTATATCTGTCTTAAATAACTAACCCCTTATTGAGACTATTGCCTTTTGTTCCAGATTATATAATGAAGGCAGCGAGTTTTTACATTGTCAACACCCCTCAGAATCTTACATTTCCATAAAATCACCTCCCATTCTTCTTAACTCCATTGAGTACAAGCTCTTTCCTCACAACTTCTTTATCCCAGAAATCAACTTAGTGAATTCTCTCTAGACTGCCTTTAATATAAGCATATCCCTTCCTATAAAAGGAAGGCCAATGTCCAACACAGCTGTTGCAAGACTTCCCTATTTTTATATTTCATTGCAATAAAAGGCAACATTCCATTTGCCTTCATATTTACTTGCTGTATTTGCATGTAAACCTTTCGCATTTCACACGAGGACACCCAGATTCCCGTGTACTGCAACATGTGTAATGTCTTACCATTTAAATAACGTTTTTATTGTTTATTCATCTTACCAAAGTGGGCACATTCTTCTCACATTATACTTAATTTGTCAAATTTTTCCCACTTGCTTAACCGATCTAGAACCTTTGGCTGGATTTTCATTCGCGAGTCAAGGGGCTAATGCCAGGACAATTCCCAGCTTCACAAAACAAATGCTTAAAAAAGCTGCCCATGCTTTTAATTTTCAGTGTAGGGAAAACTAGAAGTTAGGGCAGGCAATCCTGGAAGTAGTGAGGAGGATGCTGGGTGAAAAGCCTGCTTTAAGACTCCAGCACTGTGACCAAAAAACTAAAACATCCCATCAATCACATGCCTTACATAGTCCCCAAGTCTTATCCAGGCCAACCCATGCTACTTCATGGTCTGAACCCACCTCCATAACCTTTGATGGCCTTCATGCCCCTATGATGCCAACATGGCAATCTATGCCCCTGTACTTGCTGCCCCCAGCCTTTCACCTGATATGCCAACTCATGTCCCTGTACCTATTACTATAGCCATTTATTGCCCATGCCAATGCCAACTCATGCCTCCCATCCACCATCCTTTTGTCCTTACACCTACCACCAACTCACTCAGTATCCATAATATACAGACCTCAGGAAATACGTTGAGGGGAGATAAAATAAAGTATTTCAGACTTTGTTTTTTTTTCCAATATAATAATCATAAAAAAATTGCTGCATTTACATTTCTTCAAATACATAAACAGCATAAAAACAAAATTCATTCAAATATAATTTCAGAAAACAGCAAGCATTGAAATTCAGTGTCATATCTCAAACAGTCTATAAGCCATTTGTAGCTGTCAAACTGTGAAATGGCAGGCTCCCTACTGTAATAATGGATAGTTTTGAAACCAGTCATGCAACAAACAGTAAGCGAAACCCTCAAGTGCGAAATAGCAAGTTTTTTTTTTGAAACATTCCACACATTTCTTTAAAAGATTTAAAGGACAGGACTTTTAAATGCCTTGACAGGTCCTTGTGACACTTCAGGGAGGCCCACTCTGTAGGTGCTTTTGACAGTGTTAATAGGTCTATTGACAGTTCCAATGATCTTTACATTTAATGAGTTATGCATTTCCTACACACATTCATGCCTACTTTTATCAATTCCAAAGAACACCTCCAAGGACACCTGAGCTCCCAAAGGTTTCTTAAGATCCTAAAACTGGAAGGGGGCTAAAAATTCAACAATGGGAAATCTAATCCAGATTAACCTCTCAATTTTTATGGCTGCCAGCTGGAATATGGGATGCCTGGATTTTCACTCCTCACTCATTGCACTTACCTCAGAAGCGCAGGATGGAGTCAGATCTGCTATTCCCAGAGATAGATTGGAGACAGCCACAGAGCTGATGTGAGCTGTTTAAAAGGCTTATCTTTGGGTTCTGGGACTTTATCCCAGGTGTTTTCTTTAATTTTAGATCCTACAGCCCTCATCTTTCCCATTGATCAACCACTATCTCCCACCCTCTTTCCATGCCACTTCCATCATCCACGCCAACCCAAGGTCTCCAGCCACTTTCATAGATCCTTATAACCTCCATGTCATCTTAATGCTAATTGGTGCCCATTCATGACCCCCACACCTTTTGCAGTTACAAACTCACCTGGTATTAGCAGATGTCAGGAGCTATTTTGAGTGTTAATACAGATTTAAGTATCTATTACAGCCTTTTCTATAATAAAAACCTCATTCATGAAAACCCGTTCAAAATATTTAAATGCCTGGAACTCAATCCCTTAAAAAAAGTGGATTTAAAAAAAAAATCACACATCAAAGGCAGCTAATCCTTTATTATCTTCTTAGCTGTCAATCAAACTGCATACCCAGGATCCCTGAGACAATGCTAGGTTGTGGAAAGCAGTTAAGTGTGAATAATAAGAATAATACAATGATAGCTTTTGGATAATGCCAACAAATTGTAAATTATAGGACAGATTTTCTAATAGTCTCACTGACAGGTAATCTCTTTTTAAACAGAAGGACTGTTAGTTTAAATAATTTCACATTTGGGTATTATGTTTTACATCTCAGTGACACAGCAGGCTGCTTTAATTAATTTTTAAAGGGCTAGGGATTTAAATAACCTCAGAATTTGAGAGTTCTGCGGATCTTATATGCCCTTCATGAGCACTTACACTACTCCAAAAATTCATAATTCCCAATCTGCAGGTTATGATCTTCTCTGCAGCAAAAATGGAATCCAGCTAAGCTTATCATCAAGTTCAAATGATCCTGCAGGCATTGGGTTTCCTTCATGTGATTCATGTGCCAGTTTCTTTCCCTTGCAGGTAAAAATGGAATGTGTTAGAAATGGGGTTGGATAACCAAATCTGGGTCCTACGCACTATTTTTCAAGATCTACAAAGTATCTGTGAATCTTGTGAAAATCTGGGCCAAAATATTTAAATCAGATTCTCCTTTAAATTTGGCAAGAGACCCATGAAACCCTTACCCAGCTGCTGCATCTCCTCCCTGTCTAACAATGAATATTGGGATTCTGGTTTCAGGGGATCTTGGTCAGAGTGGTGAGATCAGCATTCTTAGCTTAGCAAAGATAGAGAGAGTTGTGAGACAGCAATTGCTGTCGTAACTATTTACAATCCAACAATCTCTCCTGTTAAGATGTTTGACAAATACATTATTGGGCTCATCTATGATTCCTTTCTAGTAATTTACCTACAAACACTAACACACAAAGGCAGGAGATCATGTATTCCTCAAACTGTGTCCTGCATAAGTTAAAACTTTCAGGAATAAGTTGAAAACAAAATAGTCAGTCAGAGAGCCAACTTCAACAGCACCTTCAAATCCAGGAAATCTATCACTTTGAAATATAAGGATATTTAAACACATGGGAACATTATCTATAAGTTCCCGTCCAAGTCACTCACTACCTTGCCTCAGAACAACACCACCATTTCTTCATTGTTGCCATCTTTCTTAAAACTGTCCTCAGCCATTGAAGCCATATAGGGACTGCCCCTGCATTTCAGGGCATATATCACATACATGGCTATATCACATCATGGCCTTCACCATTTAGCACTTGCGTACAGGTCCCAGAGTCCTTGATGATGTTTTTTTTTCAGGAGCACCTTCAGGCCTACCCATAGATCAGGCTGGAGATGCATTTGACACTCCTGCAGTGAGCCAGGCGGCAAATGGTTATACCCTGGATGTTTGTCCTGGTGCATTTTGTACTGCCGCTTGATTCCACCTTTTCCCAGTCCCTTACAGCCCTTTCCCTCTACCTGAGATGATCTGCACTCTCTCTGGGTCAGGAAACCTGAAACTCCCTTCCTAACAACACTGTGACTATATCCACAGAAGGACTGCAGAGGTTCAAGAAGGCAGCCCACCAGTACCTTATCAACAGTAATTCAGGACAGGCAGACACTCACATTGTATGAAAGCATAAAATCAAATGAGATTTTGATATCGAGTTTAATTAGCATCCCTTTCATCTTTGGAACTTAAGTTCAAACCTATGCTAGGACAATTGTTTGAAAGTCTTTTTCTGAGATGTCTAATGTGAAATATGATCAGCATTTTTCAATCTAGTTCCTCATGAACAAAGGTCCATAACATCCTTAATTTGGAAACTTTATTTAGACAGGGAAGATGTTATAGAAAATGAAAAAATCTCAATTGTACAGTCATTATTCTAACACTGTATTAAGATTGATATAAACTATATTCACAAGAAATGGGTTAGATGAAAAAAAGTGTGATAACATCACTGTATTTTGTTGAACAACTTTATTTATACCTAGCCCAGCAGACTGAAAATGATAGGCATATAAAGTCTGAGCAATCTGTAGTTTTATCAAATTGTACAAGGAAGATTAATTAAAATACACAAATGAAACTGAAATAATGCTGGATTGATGATTATCCCTCTGTTGAGGTTGACTAAGCTTGGTCATACCAAGTCCAGCTAAACAACTTAGTAGCACAAGAAAGCCATTCAGCCCCTTAAGCTGTTCCTCCTCCAGCAACTTGCCCATTTGTGCTCTGGACCTATAGGGTGGAGAGGATCCGATAATGCAGGATGAGGGGGGTGGTTGTAACAACTTGCGGGCTGGCGCGGGGAGGGGGATGCTCCTAATGCATAATACACTCCCTAAATGGGGACCTGCTTCTTTTACTGCTGGCATGGTGACAGTGGTTAGCACTGCTGTCTCAGTTCTAAGGACCCAGGTTTGATTCCTGGTACGTGTCACTATCTGTGCAGAATGTGCACAGCTTTCCTCCAGTGCTCTGGTTTCCTCCCACAGTCCAAAAGATGTGATGGTTAAGCACTTTGGCCATGCTAAATTCTCCCTCAGCGTAACAGACGCTGGAGTGTGGTGACTAGGGGATTTTCACACTAACTTCATTGTAGTGTTAATATACACCTACTTGTGACACTAATAAATAAGCTTTAAACTTTTTTATCTAGGTAACAAAAAAAATAGCTTGAACCATCAACCATATCACGGTTATCCTCCAAATTTTCCAGCATGAAGTTACCTTTATAAATTCTGTTCCACAGTCATGAGTTGGTGCAAATAAAGATCTGTTGCTACTAGTTTTCCAAATAGAAAAAATAAAAAGCCTAGGGTCTCTGGTTAAGGCCTCATTGCGAGACCATTGAGAGATTAACAACTCAACAAATGGATATACAAGCTGAAGTGTTTAACAATAGCAACTCCTAAAACATTAATGGCATGCGTGAGGAAAGTTAAGTACAGTAGACAAATAATATTTACCAGATTTAGAAGACAGCAATATTTCAATTCAATGCAAGCATCATGTTAACATGTACATGAGTCAAATGGGACATGTTACAATATGAAGTGACGAATATTGGAAAACAAACAGAAATTTAGGCACAAATCTATGAAGCAAGGTGCACATGGTATAAATTAGATCTTTGGAGATAATATGGTGTCTTTTTTTCCATGAGGGAGACCAAATTTTATATACAAACAATTGTCTCAGAGACTTTAAATAGGAAGATAACTGTATAGTTGAGTATCTTAAGTAGGTATCTGGCCAGAGTTATCCCTTAGCCTTCAACAATTATTTAACTTTTCAATAACCTAGCAAGACTATGGCTTATAAATGGCAGTTTCTATCACTGAGACCTGGATTCATATCATTTCAGACTGATAGGATGCAAGCATTCCAATGTTTTGCCCACGTGAAGTTAATTTAACCAAACTCAACCCAGTTCTGACATGTAGGGACGCACAGTACAAAATTGTTCCTTACTTTCTTTAAAGTAATGTTATTTGTATTTGGGAAGTGGGCAGAAAATTAAGTCTGAATACCATATGGTGACTTTGTTATGGGGATTGTGCAAATGGTAACTTGTCTGTCAAAAGGTAGTGTATTCCTGCGCTTTACCCGAACCTAATGCTGACACATCTTTCTCTTTGATGAGCACAAATTCCATACAAACAAATCTATAAAACAGCATGCAGATAATTCAGGACATTTATGTTGAGTGGACATATTGAAATGACATTCTGACCTCATCCTTTCCTTAGGATGAACTTGGTCTCAGATTTCCATTCCACTCCAGCCCATTCCCCAAGCACACTAAAAGACCATTAGTTGTAGACTGATTGGAAATTTTTAAAACAGAATACAATTATAAATAACATGACACCCAAAATAGTCTGTCCATTGAATGCTATGTGGGAGCTGTAAATGAACCTGACTTTATAAGCAGCAAGGAGTTTTAATTACTTGAGAAATCTATGCACAAGCTATATTATTTATTGTAAAAGTCAAACAATCACACAACTGAAGATGAATTATTAATTTACTCCACAGTTTTGTAATCATTTCCATATTTCACTGAATACGTATTGATTCTTATGAAAGTGAGTTGTGCCATTTGTTTTAAAACAGCTGTAAAAAAAAAAAGAATGATTAACTGCAGTATTCTCAATGTTGTTTTCCAATATTTGCAGTGGTGAATAGAGGAGATATTGTTGCGAGTAAAATTGGTTGGAAGGAGTTATTGAGGTGGATTGTGCAAAGCAGATGAATAAACTGGATTAACATGATGAGATCACTTAAGCATTCCTGAGTTAAATGATTGCTGCTGAAATCATCTAATGCACTGCAATAACACCAAATAATTTCCTTGCAGTATTGGCAATAGTTAAAGTAATTACAAATCGGTATTCTCTGCATACAATTGAACACCAGTTTTAGATTAATATGTAGTTGCTTGACACAGAAATTGAGATTGGTGAAATAAAGGTCAAAAAAGTATAATTTACTTGTGCATGCTAGACGCTACAAGATCCTGTCCTTTGCAGACAGAAGGAGCCTTTTTCAACTATACTAAAGCTTGGAGAAAAGCAATTCCCTGGTTCATTCCCCATGGCCATGACATGACCAGTGTCAACTTACCTGGTTTGAATTTAAGCAAAAACTTGCCCTTTAGCTGTTCATAGAAACATAGAAGAAAGGAGAATAGGCATTTGGCCTTTGGAGCCTGCTCCGTTTATTATGATCATGGCTGATCATCCAACTCAATAGCCTGATCCATCCTCTTATATTCTTTGATCTCCTTCGCCCCCAAGATCTACATCTTACTCCTTCTTAAAAACACACCATGTTGTGGTTTTCTGTGATAGTGAATTCCACTGGCTTATCACTGAGTGAAGAAATATTATCCTCATCTCAGTCCCCTGGTTCTAGACACCATCAAGATTAGCCTTCCCTGCATTTACCCTGTCCAGTCCTATTAGAATTTTATAGATTTCTATGAGAACCTCCTGCATCACCGCCCCCCCGATTCTTCTAAATCCTAGTGAGTATAAAGCTAACCAACTCAATCTTTCATTGTATGTCAGTCCTGCCATCCCAGGAATCAGTCTGGTAAACTTTCTCTGCTTTCCCATATAGCAAAAATATCCTTCCTTACATAAGGAGATCAAAACTGCACACAATATTCTAGGTGCAGCCTTCTTGATTTGATTTATTTTCACATGTATTGAGATACATGTATTGTTTCTTGCGCGCTATACAGACAAAACAATGTTCATAGAGTACAAAGGGGAGAAGGGAAGGAGAGAATGCAGAATATACTGCTGAGTTACAGATAAGATGTAGAGAAAGATCAGCTTAATATATGGTAGGACTATATCAGCAGGGAAGAAACTGTTCTCGAGTCGGTATGTGTTCTCAGCCTGATGGAGGAAGGTTAAAAGAAGGTATGTTTGGGGTGCATGGAGTCATTGATTATGCGGGCTGCTTTTTCAAGGCAGCAGCAAGTGTAGATGGAATGAATGGACGGGAAGCTGGTTAGCGTGATGGACTGGGTATGCTTAGAGTTTCTTGCAGTCGTGGACAGAGCAGGAGCCATATCAAGCTGTGATACATCCAGAAAGAATGCTTTCTGTAATGCTTCTGTAAAAACTGGTAAGTGTTGTAGTGGTCATGCTCAATTCCTTAACCTCCCTCAAAGTAGAGGCTTTGGTGGGCTTTCTTAACTGTAGCATCAGCTTAGCAGGACCGAGACAGGTTGCGGTGATCTGAACATCTTTGGCTGGAGGAAGAAAAATTAAAGCTGGGCAGGATATGTTTACCTGATGGAACCTATACAGAGCAAAATAGCTACAGTATAAGCATCGTTTGAACGACTTGTGAAGAGGTGACTATGCAGATGTTGTCAATCTCATGAGTAATTGTTATGATTACTAATTCAAAATTACATCATGCAGCCTGTCTAAAGCAAACTGCATGCAATATGTTAGAACAATTTGGTACAATTTTCTTTGACCCAGTTCATTTCTGCTAGCTCTGGGTTGGTTAAATGAATACTTCCTGACCCTTATGACTGATACTTATCAGAGATATCAGTGAGTTTCTATGAGTTTGGATAAAGTCAGGCTTTTTTAGATGACCTCTTCTAAAGAGGAGAACAGCATGGGAAACAGGCCCTTCAGCCCAACGAGCCCATGCCGCCATCTTGATGTTCCCACCTCTACCCGTGATCCCTGTCTATGTTTATAGATCTATGGATTAAAAACCAAATTTGAAACAATTTAGGGAGAATTTCTTTTGCCAATTAGCCTCAGAGCACATGTTTGGGATGTGGAAGGAAACCGGAGCACCCGGAGAAAACCCACGCAAGCATGGGGAGAATGCGCAAACTCCCACAGACGCAGGCCCAAATCCATGTATCTGCACAGCACAGCGATAGTCACTGAGCTGTTGTGTTGCCCATCAAATGGTCCAGGTCAAGCGTACACTAATGACGTGAAGCACTAGCATACTCACGAAAAAATTCCAAGAGCAGCCCTGTCACGGCCCATCGTGTGTATGCTCCTTGTTAGACAACAAGGTGGACCGAAAGCACTTGTAGGATAAAAACAAGTACATCAACATTATCATCTATGTATACACTTCCCAGGGACTCCCAAGGCTCATGATCCCTATTTTAAATCAGTTTTCTATACCCCTCCATTCCCATTCTGTTCATGTGCCCATCTAAGTATTTCTTAAATATCTCCAGAGTGCCTGCCTCCACCACTTCACTTGGCAGCGCATTCCATACCATCACCACCCTCTGTGTGAAAAAACTCCCTCTAGCATCCAAATTATACCTTACCCCCCTCACCCTAAGCCCGTGATCCCTCGTGCTATTCGAGTCCATCCTAGGAAAAAGCTTAACCCTGTTTACTCTATCTATACCCCTCATAATCTTGTACACCTCTATCAGATCTCCTCTAAGTCTACGTCTTTCTAAGGAAAACAGTCCCAATTTGCCTAACCTCTCCTCATAACTCAGACCTTCCATACCAGTCAGCATCCTCCTCTGCACTCTCTCCAGACTCTCCACATCCTTCCGGTAGTAAGGCGATCAGAACTGGACGCAGTATTCCAAATGAGGTCTAACCAACGTTTTATACAACTGTAACATTAAAGGCCAGCTCTTGTACTCTATACCCCTTCTTATAAAGGCTAGCATACCATATGCTTTCTTCACAACCTTCTCCCCTTGCTCTGCCACCTTCAGAGACTCGTGCACCTACACCCTCAGGTCCCTCTGCGTTTCTATACTCTTAAGAGGTCTACCCTTTATCATATACCTCCCCCCTAAATTCTCTCTTCCGAAATGCATCACTTTGCATTTATCAGGATTGAATTCCATCTGCCATCTATCTGCCCAAGCTACCAGCCTACGTCCTGCTGCATCGCCTGACAATGCTCCTCACTATCCGCAAGTCCCGCCATCTTTGTATCGTCTGCAAACTTGCTGATCACTCCACTTATTCCCTCTTCCAAGCCATTTATATATATTACAAATAGAAGAGGTCCCAGTACCGAGCCCTGCGGCACACCACTAGTGACCAACCTCCATTCTAATGGCAATGATATTCTTATTGTGCTCACAGATTTCATCTCCTTGCTTCTGAAAAGGCTGAAGTATTTTCATCTTCAAGCATAATGGTTTTTCCATCAGTCATTGATTTAGATGAATCCATTGTGGTCAAAATGCAGAAATTATGAATTACATTTTACCATGCATCAAACTATTTTAAACAGGTGCCTTATAAGAATTTGAACTCCAAATTTCTGGAAGCAGATACAAGAGTATAATGAATATGATACAGTATTTATGGTATAATACACTAAACTGGCATCAACATTAGTCTGGCTCATATTATCATGTTCTACATGGAATATAATCAATAACAAGATATAAAATGTATATAGACAGATTTTTTGAAAATTAATTTACCCAAGTAATCAGCCAAAACACCCTCTTGATCCACTAAATTATGAAAGATGAAGACCATTCTTCTTTCTATTACAGTCAGCATTTCCTCTGTTACACAATTACATTTGAAGCGTATTCTTGTGAGCCTGGTTTTGCGTTACCTGCATTCATCCTACCTCTGAAAACCATTTATTTCTGGCATCAGCATCAGTAGTTCTGCAAATATCTATTCCAGCTATCTTGAGCCCAGCCATACTAATATTCACACGATATTACATAGAACATAGAACATAACAGCACAGAACAGGCCCTTCGGCCTTCGATGTTGTGCCGACCAATATAAAAAGCAATGACCCTCCAAACTAAACCATTCCCTTCTCTTCCTTATACTTATCAACTAATCTCTTAAACGCCACCAAACTTGGCGCATCTACAACTGCTGCAGGCAGGGCATTCCACTCCCTAATCACTCTTTGAGTAAAGAACCTACCTCTGATATCCGTCCTATAACTCATACCCCTTAATTTAAAGCTGTGTCCCCTCGTGCTAGCTTTCTCCATCCTAGGAAAAAGGCTATCACTGTCCACCCTATCTAAACCTCTAATCATCTTATATGTTTCAATAAGGTCCCCTCTTAGCCGCCTCCTTTCTAACGAAAACAACCTCAAATCCCTCAGCCTCTCTTCATAAGACCTGCCCTCCATACCAGGCAACATCCTGGTAAACCTCCTCTGTACCCTCTCCAATGCCTCCACATCTTTCTTATAATGTGGGGACCAGAACTGCACACAATACTCCATGTGCGGCCACCTAGAGTTTTGTACAGTTGCAACATGTCATTGCGGCTCCAAAATTCAATCCCCCTACCAATAAAAGCTAAGACTCCGTATGCCTTCTTAACAACCTTATTGACTTGACTGCCTACTTTCAAGGATCTATGCACAAATACACCAAGATCCCTCTGTTCATCAACACTATTAAGAATCCTACCATTAGCCCTATACTCTACATATTTATTATTCCTGCCAAAGTGCATTACCTCACACTTTTCCACATTAAACTCCATTTGCCACCTCTCGGCCCAGCTCTGCAACTTGTCCAAGTCTCTCTGCAAACTATAACACCCCTCTTCACTATCTACCACTCCACCGACTTTAGTGTCATCTGCAAATTTACTAATCCATCCTTCAATACCCTCATCCAGATCATTTATAAAAATTACAAACAGCAGGGGCCCCTAAACAGACCCCTGAGGTACACCACTTGTCACCGAACTCCACGATGAATATCTCCCATCAACCACCACCCTCTGTCTTCTATCTGCTAGCCAATTCCTAACCCAATTAGCTAAATCACCCTCTATCCCATACATCTGCATTTTCTGCAGAAGTCTTCCATGGGCCACCTTATCAAACGCCTTACTAAAGTCCATATATACCACATCAACCGCCTTACCCCCATCCACCTCTTTAGTCACTTTTTCAAAAAACTCAATGAGGTTAGTAAGGCACGACCTACCCTTCACAAAACCATGCTGACTATCCCCAATCAATTCATTTCTCTCTAAATAACTATAAATCCTATCCCTAATAATTCTCTCCAATACTTTGCCCACAACAGAAGTAAGACTCACTGGCCTATAATTCCCTGGAAGGTCTCTCTTTCCCTTCTTGAACAATGGGACCACATTCGCTATCCTCCAGTCCTCCGGAACCACACCTGTAACCAACAACGACCTGAAGATCAGAGCCAGAGGCTCTGCAATCTCCTCTCTTGCCTCCCAGAGAATCCTAGGGTAAATCCCGTCCGGCCCAGGGGACTTATCCAACTTCAAACCCTCGAGAATATCTAGCACATCCTCCCTATCTACTTCAATACTTTCCAGTTTGCAACCCTGTACCTCAGTGTTCTCCATAACTACATTTACATCACTCTGCGTGAATACCGAAGAGAAATATTTATTCAGTGCCTCTCCAATCTCTTCAGGCTCCACGCACAACTTCCCACTGCTGTCTGTGACTGGCCCTAATCTTGTCCTAACCAATCTTCTATTCTTAACATATCTAAAGATATGTTAAGAATATTGGTATTTTATTAAGGATCACATGGAGCATGAACATCAGTGGGCAAATGGCCTGTTTTTGTCCTGTAAAATTCTATGCAAGCCAATAATTTAACTTGCAACTGTTGGCCATCTTTAGGATTATGCTTCATATTTCACATTTATCAGCAGAAATTGAAAATATGTTGGGCTCTTTAAAGGTCAAATGTTTCAGTCTCTGTTGTTAAGACCATCAGTTTACATAATTGTAACCAACCTGTTGCTTAAGCTATCGCTGGTAATAAATTACCTTGACAAAATAGGCAATAGACAATTTACACAGCTCAACTTTAAAAATATGCAATTTATACATATTTATCAACTAGAAGATCTTCAACATGCACGTAGAGGATAATGTCTCTATAATTTTGCGGATAGAAATGGGAATTCTTCAGCACTGACATTTCTTACAATTCAGGTTATTAGAAGCAACTGTCTAAATCTAAAGAGATGCAGAAGGGGGAAAAATTCCAAATATGGATCAAAAGAAACAGGATTTAGTCAAACCCATTTCAATTGTTCCAAACTTGTGAAGAATGTTTAAACTTCCCCCTTAACCTTCAATGGCTGCGCTAGTTAATAAAACTGTTCGAATCTTTACCTAAAATGTTTTAAGAACATGACCGACTAAACTGTAAATTAATATGTGTATTTGCCATCAGTAAATGTTTCCTGTTGGTCATTATTTCTATGCGAGATAGTTTCAAGGGCACGTTAGCACACCAAGGATGTATCTGGGGCTATTTTATTTACATCTTATTTTCTCTAGTAAAATTGAAGTGACCAATTTTCTGGAATAATTTGAAATTACATTTGTCTGTTGCTAGAACATTAAACTTGGTAATCAGGTTATGAAGGCTGTTCAAAGTGGAAATAATTCCTTGGGTCTCTACTGACACTGCACTGTTAATTACCTGATTTCTGTAAAAAAAAAATACAAAGCCCACGAACACCCAATTCAACAAAAGCAAATTCCTATTCTTATTGTCATACAATGCCCTGTGCCTAAGTAAGTCTTGCTCTGCAAAAAGATTCTTGAAATAAAATAGGCTATATCTAAAAAACAAGGCTTTAAATTCATTGTAATAAAAAATATGACTGTAGGTCAGTCAGATTCATACATACTTGATTTGACTGCGAAGTTAGTAAGACATTTGCAGTTTACCATGACCACGTTATCTAAATTCTCTATGAGCAACACCCTTCTAATTTGCTCCCAGACAACTATGCTTTTATTTGTGTGAATTGACAATCCTGAGAAATAAAATGATCATTCCAAGGGGTTTAAAACCAGAGATTTAACATCCACAAAGTAGAAACAGAAGAGCCCTTACACCATGTAGTGCAGCCCTTACCTTGATTTTGATTGGAGCTCTGAGGAAGGGCATTGGTGATGTTGGGTAACTCGTTGCCATAGTTTCCATCTTCTAGAGGACAGACATCCATGTCGTTCCACTTCTTCAGCTGTCGGAGCCAGGAGACTTTCTCGTCTGGTTTGCAGTGAGGATTCAATACAATGCACACCCACAGTGCACCTGAAAAGGAAGGAGACAATTCTCAGTGATGAGGCATTTCAATCATTGCATTGTCAAGCAACGTGCACTGTAACCTAGGAATTGGATGTACTGTGGAATGTGCTCCATCAACACACAATAGGAAGAAGAAAACAATATCAAGCATTATAATTAAAACATGCACTAAAAACTGCCCACAAAACATTTATTCTTGCAGCATGTCATCTCCAGAAATTTCTGTATCCCATGCGCAATGGTAACTTTTCTATGGCAAATTTCTGTATCCCATGCAGGCTGACGTATCCTTTTGCTGCCACATGTGTGTTTTCCTGACTAAATGCTCACAGCAAGTTCATTTTTTCTTGTGCAGAAGAAATGGCCATCAAGTTTTAACCTTTTATGCTGCATCACCATTGTCATTCAGTCCAATACATTATATTGGATCTTACTGGGAATGTGATCTTTTGTGATGATTTTCAAGCACTTTTCTCAGTAATAATCTAGTTTCCCTTCTAGCTTCTTTTCCAGTTTTAGTAAAAGTTAAACGGCAACAAAACACTTTAAACATGAACTTAATGCAAGCTTTCAAATCATTTATAGTCATAATCTATTTTCTAATATTTTGTTGAATTTGAGCCCTAAAACATTACACATAAAGAGACTTGAATCCTGGTGTTGTTTCAGATTGTTCACTTTTGCTCTTCTATTGACTTGTCACATATCTCAGCTGTCTCACAGCTTGTATTCTATTCTGTTGCTTAATTTGAAGATCTGCCTTTTAATGGTATTTTGCCTCTTGAGGATACCACATCCTTTTAAAGGCATTTATTTGCCTGTAGCAATAGGCTGTTTCTAAGAGGTGGTTAGTTCATTAAATGCTGCTTGGCACATGATGTTGACCAGTCATGGGTTGCAGGTGACATGTTTACTGTATATATCCATCTATCTATATCTGTTTAACGTATAAACATATAAAAAGCAAGGGAAGCATTCCAATTAGGCCAAGACAAGAGGCAAATGGAAGGGTGGTGAGGGAAAAGGAAAAGCAGATTAAAAAGCGAAGAGTGGAAGGCAGGATAGAGATGGGGAAGAAGGAAGATGTTGCTTCGTGTTTTCACTTCAACAGGTGAGAGTGTTGGAGGCCACCATTTTGCTTGTTGGTTTGGAAAAAGATCAGTGGAAACAGCTCCCAATTGCTGAGTGTGGTGTAATGAGAAAACCTGCTCATTGCAGGGTTGAAAAGCTTCAGTGAATATGTCAGCTCTTATTGAATAGACCATCAGAAATTTTGGTCAAGTTGTTACGCATTAGTGTTGGCATGCATTTTATGCTCAGTTGTGGCAGCAATGCAGGAAAGCAAAAGTTTCCAATTCCCACCCAACCCAATTCCTGCTTTCTAAGGTTTATGTAACAAGAAAAAAAACAGCAACATCAGAATTTGAATCAAAATATATTTTTCTCTCTCATATTAACTGAATCAGTCTTCAGCTGTTTTTTTGAAAGGAAATCTTGATTTTGCCACATTAAAGCCTTAAAACCTTCTCCAGCATCAATTAATCCAGTTCAGACCCAGGATAGACCCTGGCATCTTAAAATCACAGTGCAGAAGGAGACCATTTGGCCCATTGAACCTGCTCTGGCAACAATCCCACCCGGTCCCTGTAACCCCACTTATTTACTCCACTAAGTCCCTTGACACTAAGGGGCAACTTGGCATTAATGGCTGTCAACCTAACCCCACATCTTTGGACCGCAGCAGGAAACCCACACAGAAACAGGGAGAATGTGCAAATTCTGCACAGACTGTCACCTGATGTCAGAATTGAACCCTGGCACTTTGAGGCAGCAGTGCTAACCACTGTGCCAAACCAAAGGAAGGTAAGGGTTAGAACAGACATGGTATTTAGACAAAATGGGGGTCCAACAATTACATTGGTCAAATGCTAATGAATTGTTCACATTCAGAAACCGAGAATATGCTCCTTTCAGAAATAAGGGGCCTGATTCTCCCATTGTGACCCCTAATTTTTCTGGTGGGGTGGGTCAAGAAATGCGCGTGTCAGCCATTTTGTGGGTTTCCAGTGAGTGATAACAACCAACACATCTCCCAACCAGAAGAAAATGGCACTGCAGGGAACATGCAGAAAATCAATGAGAAGTAAGTCATTTGAATACATTTTACATACATTTTAAATGCTGACTGGGAATCAAGTTTTACCTCTGTCAATTCTAACCACCCTGCCAGGAGTAATCCATTCTGGTGAGGTTTAGAATAGCTGTCCGGGGAACTAGTGGGAGACCCTGCTGGATGCGGGGGGGGGGGGGGGGGGGGGGGGGACACAATCAGGCATCCCCCAGGGGGTCAGGTGACAGGGTGCCCACTGGGTATGGGCACCCACTGGGTAGGGCCTATTATGGAGTGGCCCTACGGGCAATTGGTGAGGTCCCGCCACCTCTGCATTGAGATTGATCTTGCCTGGAGGGAGGCCAGTGATTGGGGCGGACGTCAGGGGGAGCAGTCTGCCTCCCGGAGGGTGGGGAGATCACCACTGCAAGCTGCGGGGTTGGGGAGGGGCTGGACATCAGGGGCAGGGAGAGTGGGGGTCAGGGTGGCTTGGAAATCGTTGTGAGGGTTGTGATCGGGCCATGGGACTGGGCTGGAGGGGTAGCACTGTGAGGGTCCCGGGTTGGCCAGCAATTGAACTGGCCAACAAATGGGGAGACTGACAGATAGGGGCCACTGCACATTAACAGAATTCCGGTGCTGTCAGACTCTGGTGTGAACAGGACCCCACACTTTTTAAATGAGATTCCTGATTGTGCAATGCAGAGGTCACAGAGTGCAGAGATTCAGGTCTGAAGCTACATTGAAAAAAAAACAAACAGTCGTGATCTAGAACAGTTTTCCCATCGATTCAACATTTTTGGGAGAATCACCCCCAAGATTTCATCAATATTCAGTTCAAAATTGTGTGATACAAAATACATCATTTTGATGCAAAAGCATTTATATATAGAATGGAAAGATAGATGAGGCCCCAAAAGACCAAGGACAAAAAAAATGCAAATAATGACCATCTAAATAAAATTAAAAATTGGGTATTCCGCATCGATCCCAGTAGTTACTATCAGCACATTTCTGACTTAATGCATTCACAAAAAGTCAATCACTGTCCTACAATTCTATAAAAGTTATTAAAAAATTACACAGTAGCTTATCTGGCATTTTCACATTTCATAAAGATTTTACAACAGATACTCAGTAGAATATTACAATGCTGTTAAGCTATATTCCTAAACCTTGAAGGCAGACTATAAGGAGGAAGACACTATAATTTAACAAAATGCTTCCCTTTAAAAGATGGTCTGTCAACATATTTCTTGAAGCCTCATCTATCAACATCCAGTCCAGAATACATTGTAGGCTCATCTTGTGTTAGTCTGATATACCATAACATAGTTTGTTCCACCATAAAGCACTGTTCCAGGTTGGACTTGCACTGATTCAATGATTCAATATAGTACAGCAACTTATATTTAGATTTGACATAAAGGAATGCCCCAAAATATTTCACAGAAGCATTATAAAACAAAGTACGACACCGAGCAACATATGATGTTATGTCAGATGGCCAAAGGTTTCATCAAAAAGGTAGGTTTTAAGGAATGTTTTAAAGGACAAAGTTCTAGGGAGGCTACTCTAGAGAATGGGGTGAGGTCATGGGGGGATTTCAAAATTCACATCTTTATTTTCAAATCAAGGCATTACTTCTTTGGGTGTCAATGTGGGTCAGCCAACAGAGGGCTGATAGGGAAATGGGCCTTGCTGTGAGTGCAGGTACGGGCAAGAGAGTTTTGGGGAACTTGAAGTTTACTGAAGGTAGCATGTGGAAGTCAGAAATGTATTGGAGCTGACGAGCCTCAAGACAATGAAGGAATAATGAGGGTTTCAAAAGTAATGGAGGTGGAAATAGCAGTCATAGTGAGAGTACAGAGGTCGGTAGCTCACTTATGAGTCAAACATGACACAATGGTTACAAATTGGTTTAATTTCAGAGAGTAGCTAAAAGAGGAATGGTTTTAGTAGTTAGGGAATAGAGTTTGTAATGACAATGGCTTCTGTCTGCCCAATATCTAATTAGAGGGCATTTTTGACCCCCTAGTACTGGATGTTGGATAAACAGTCTGAAAAGTTAGCAACAATGAAATCAAGAGATGGCGAGGAGGTGAAGCTGTGTGTCATAAACATGCATGTGAAACTAATGCTGAGCCTTCTGATTATATGTCACTGAGAAGCAAGAATCAAGTCGAGAAATAGGAGGTGAAGTCTAAGGATCGATCCTTGGTGGACTTGAAAAGTAGGAAGAGAAGTCTGTTAGGTGAGAATAGAACCAGATGAAAGCAGCCCCATACAGCTAGATAAAAATGGAGTGACATTGGAGGAGCATGGCACAGTCAACAGTGTCAAAAGGCAGATCAATAAGGGCAAGGCAACAAAATATTCAAGTACAGAGCACATAACTACACCAAAGATCTGGATTGGTGTCAAGGCAGATCTTGGAACAACAAAAACAACCACCACCTCATTGTAAAAATAGCTGTGTAATTGAACAGGTTGGATTTATATGAAATATATGATAGAAAAAATACATTAAGTCCTCTGTAGAAATGCGACATATTAATTTGATTGCTGTATAAAAATAATTTGAGAATTATGGTAATATCCAAGTGGATATTATTCAAGCAAAGGCTTGACACCTTTAAGCCTCTTAGAAAACTATATCAAGGAAGAAAATTGATTACAATCTTGGATTCAAATGACTTTTAAACACTGGTAACCCTTAGACCTGTGAGCAACAAAGAAGTTATGTAGTCCTTCCACATGGTGCCTTAAGAATAATATATATTTTCACTTGATTGTTCCAGTGGTGTAAATGATCAGGTAAAGCTGCATTGCTCTGGGTGAAGATGACCAATTTTTTGGGCTGTTTTTCAGCTGACTGGAAGCCACGTTTTACTGCTGTCAATTCTATTCAAAATGGGAGACGGTAATGAATCCTTGAAATTCTTTGCCACAGAAGGCTGGATTGTTAAGTATGTTTAAGGCTGAAGATTTTTTTGTAGGTCAGTAAGGCAATCAAGGGTTACATAGATAAGGCAGAAAAGTGGAGTTGAATGTTATCACATCAGATCAGTCATGATCTCATTGAATGGCAGAGCAGACTCGATGGACCGAACAGGCTAATTCTGCTCCTATGTCTTATGGACAGTGAAGTTCCCTTTGGAAGATTTTGCTTTTACATATTAAAAAGAGCCACAATGAAATAAGTTGATTAAAATAATTGTTAAGTAATATGAATTTGAATGGCATGATTGAAGCATGAGAATTTTAACATTTTCCCTTCTTTTTGTGATTATTTAATTTGTGCTCTCGCCATCACCTGCCTGTGAAAGCAATCTATCACCATTGACTTTATTGGAACCGTTTTTAATCATGAAGATTACAATCAGGCAACACTTAACATCATCAGCCGTAGCTAAAAAGCCCATCTCCTTCATAACTAGCCCTCATTCGCCACTAGCTTTTTACTATTCCTATTATGGCGTGCCCAAAATGGTACACAATATTCCAACGACAATCTAAATAGATTGTGCAAATTCAACATTCTTTCCTTGCTCTTCCTATTCCATGTCGTGAAACATATGGCCAAGGATTCTGTTCATCAAATTTATGGCCTCATTTGCTTGTATTTGCCACTTGCAATGACTTGGATAACTGCACAGCTTCACTCCACTTGCCTTTAAAAGTACACTTTATTTTGGTACTCTTGCCTCCAAAATATATTTCACGTTTCTCTACTACAAATCAGGTCCAACATCTTTACGCCCAACTTGTTAGGTCATGTCTTCCTGAGTCTTTTACCATCCTTGTCATAATTTGCTGTATATTTCAACTTTGTGCTATCAGCAAATTCTGACATTGATTCCTCAATTATTAAGTCCATACCATTTATGTATGTAGTAAATCAGTGCAACTCCAAAGTGACTTGTGAAACACCACTCGCTGAATCTTGCCACTCCCAAGAAATATTAATTTATCTAAACTCTGCTTTCTGCCCTGCAACCTTCTAAATGATGTTGAGATGCCAGCATTGGATTGGAGCAAACACAATAAGAAGTCTCAAACACCAGGTTAAAGTCCAACA
The DNA here is from genome assembly GCA_024679065.1 of Sphyrna mokarran. Classification (NCBI taxonomy): domain Eukaryota; kingdom Metazoa; phylum Chordata; class Chondrichthyes; order Carcharhiniformes; family Carcharhinidae; genus Sphyrna; species Sphyrna mokarran. The sequence continues at coordinate 29,258,069 of JAGIQG010000009.1, forward strand.
GCTTTATTTGGTAGCAAACTCTACCAAAATGTGTTGGACTTTAACCTGGTGTTGTGAGACTTCTTACCTTCTAAATGGTCATATTTCATATACTTTATCCTCACTGTAAGTCTTTTATGTGCTTTTTGAAAATCCATGCAAACTTTGCCCATTGCATTTCCTTCATTGCTCCTTTGTTATTTGTTCAATAATATTACAAGGTTGATCGGATGGGGAAAACCACAGGTGTGAACTAGTCGTCTGCAACACAATAAAGGTGACTGAGCTGCCAATTTGATTATTTTAAGTGTCTAAGCAACAATTTAATGGAGCACTCCTTTGAAGAAAAAGCTACCCAAATTTTTAAATTGAATCTCCACCTCTGAAAATTAACCCCTTCATTAAATTTCCAATTTTTCACTTCTATATATGTCAAGAACAGGAAGATTTTCAGGCAAAAGTCTGATTTGTATTGAATCATCATATGCTTTCTAATTATCGAGTTGACTGGTTGGAATTTCAGCTCTAAGTCAATAATTATTTCCTTTTCTAATAAAACCTCGTTGGGAGTCATACTCACTGGGATAAAGAGAAAGTTTTGACACAGAAATGGGGCATTCAGTCCAACCAATTTGGGCTAGCAATTACCTTGCATCAGAGTCCTAATTAACATTTACTCATTCTGTTCCTATATCTTCACAGGCACTTTTCTTTCATCCATCTATCCGATCTCATCTGAATATTGATGTAGTTTTTGCCTCAGTCATTGACCTGGGAGTCCTTACATATTTAATATTGTATCTATAACCCAAGGTGAAGTCTCAACTACTATTTCTATCTAAGCTGCCCATATCATCATAGTTTTTAATAATAGATTGGCAGCACAGTGGCTAGCACTGCTGCCTCAGTGCCACAGTTCAATTTTAGCCTCAGGTCACTGTGTGGAGTTTGCATGTTGTCCCTATGCCTGGGTGGATTTCCTCCCACAGTCCAAAGATGTGCGGGTTAAGTTGATTAGCCAGCTTAAATTGACCCTAATGTGAGGGGATTAGCTGAGTAAATGTATGGGGGTTACGAGGATAAAGTCCAGAAGGGATTGCAGTTGGTGAAGACTTGAGGCCAAATGCTCTCCTTCTGTACTATAGGGATTCTATGAAAGGATTGTCAATCTATAATTTACATTGTTTTTCATGAAAAACAGTAAACTTCTCAAATCTTTCTCTGTGCTTACATTTCCTCATGTTAGGTGGTATCTCAGTTAATCTGATTTCTACATACTCTAAAATCCTCAACATCTTTTCTGTAGTGTAGAGTCTAATACTACAAAGGGAGGCAGTGGCCTAGTGGTATTATTGCTAGACTATTAATCCAGAAACTCAGCCAATGTTCTGGGGACCCAGGTTCTAATCCTGCCATGGTAGAATTTGAATTCAATAACTGGAATTACGAATCTACTGATGACAATGAAACCATTGTTGATTGTCAGAAAAACTCATCTGGTTCATAATGTCTCATGAATAAATAAAAAGAAATACTCTTCACAATACACAGCTGAGGTTATATATGCACATTCACACCCATCATTACCTCTTGGTTTCTACACCTTCGATATCATGATAAACGTTAGAATTCCGTAATGTTTTAATGGCTTCATTGACTGTCTTCAATATAGAATCCTTACAGTGTAGCAGGAAGCCATTTAGCCCATCGCACCTGCACAGATCACAATCCAACCAAAATCCTATTCCGTAACCCTACATATTTACCCTGCTCATACCCCTGACATAAGGGTCTAATGAGCACGGCCAATCAATCTAACCTGCACATCTTTGAACTGCATGAAGAAACAAGAGCACACGGAGGAAAACCATGCAGAAACAGGGAGAATGTGCAAACACTACATATACAGTGACCCAAGGGTGGAATTGAACACCAGTCCCTGGCACTGAGAGGCAGCAGTACTAACCACCATGCACTGTATTGCCCAACATCCTATATGTTTGCAACTCAAATTGCTCTGCTCTTCTACAGTGCCAAGCCCAGTTGTATTTGGACTAAGATTACTGCATTGCCTCTCAATTACTGACATAGAATTCTAACTGACAATTGATTACTCTTTCCCAACTTTACCAATATCCCTTTGCAGCTTCCATTTTGGCATCTCCTGTAAATGTCAGCACGGCATCAACTACACCAACATCCAAACTGATATGTACAATGAACCCTCTGGACACCATAATACACTCTCTACCACTCAAAATGTCCTGAACTTCTACTCTCCTTTCTGACTAGTTCGTAATCCTCAAATGTACAGGGATAATATGTTCAAAATGAGTCTAATTTTTAAAAAAAAACGATTTTAAAGAGTGTGAATCTTCCCCCATTAAATACATTGTTACAACATTATTTCTACAAATCATTCAGAAAGTTTGAGACTCACTTGCTTGGGCTGAAAAAAATTGTTAATTGCACAGCTCCAGACTGGACAATTCTTATAATATTCATTGTTAAGTGGTTGTGAAGAAAAAAAGTCTCCATTTACAGAATATTGCTGCATAGTGACTCTCTTCCAACTGGCACCACTTTTTTTTTTGGGCTTGGTGTTATGACAAAATATTCCTGTTTTTAGCCTCAGCTTTTGACACTCATTATTTATTGAAGTAGTGTGCAGATTGTTCTAAAACATTCACATTTTAGAAGCCCTGTCTTCAGGGAGGCAAGACAAGAATCTCAAGTGAAAGGTCAAACACTGCATGTTCGGTTTTCAAAATAATGTAGTTCAGCTTGTACATGATCATAGAAAAGAATGCATTGTTTGGTGTTTAGAAACCATATGGACCTCTGGTCTTTGGTGAGTTAGCAGATCTCAACTTATGCAGTTGAGGATGTTACAATTAGTCTCCCTGGAATAATAATGAAACAAACATGTTAAAATCAGTTTGAGTACCCAGCGCTGATAAAACAGATGAGCGCAGGCAATATGTGAAGAGTCATCACTTGGGAGAAGTGGCAGACGGCTTCTGGCATTGCTGCAACAGAATCCCAAAGTGTCAGCCATCACTCAGTGAATATCATGTTCACCTCTGAATCAGGATGAGAATTTAAGTTCCACTCCAAAACAATGAGTACATAATCTAGGCTGAAACATCAGAGCAGCACTGATGGAGTGATGAACTGTTTGAAGAACAGGCTTTTAGACGAGGTTCAAACCAAGGTTCCCTCTGACCTCTTAAATGGATGTATAAGATCCTGGGGTACTACTTGAAGTGTAAGAGTGTGTTATGGCCAACACATATCTCTCAATGAACACCGAGAAAGACAGATGATCTGAGTTTTCATGTCATTCCTGCTTGTGACAGTTTGTTGGACTAATGCATTTCATGTGTTACAATAGTGAACAACCTTCAATTGTATTTCATTGATCATAAAGCATTTTAGATGAGATTGTGAAAGACGATATACAAATGCAAGTCATAATTCTTTAGAAATTATTACAAGGGAGGAGTGGTGGGATACGATGGAAGTGACAAGGGCTGTAAAAAATAACTTGAAAGGGAAATTCTGCCAACCACCTCCCTGGCCCCCCTCACCAAAATATCATTTTGAAATTCAAGAAGATCTCCAATCTATTTATGCCAAACAGACCTTTGTTCAGGAAACTGTTCATCACCATCAATCATAATATTTCCTCGAATGTAATCTTGTCTCATTCAGTGAAATGAATAGTGAAGAGTAGACCACCATTTCCTCTTTATGTGGAGGGGAGGGGGAGGACAGTGGTGTAACATTGGGCAAAGGGAGCAAATCCAAGTTGTTAAGGAATATGCACATACATTGGAATTCTTCCATAAATAATGGAACACAAAGCTGCTGTGAAGCATTCCATTAAGCAAATGAAAAAGGGCTAAATTATCATCAGCCCACAGACTCCAAATGCAATTCGACTTTGTCCTGTTGGAACTGTAAATCCTTCACATTGGTCAATGGATTCATCATATTTATGCCACAGTAAAGCTGTGTTGACTGAAACAGAATCAGCTGAATAATCACCAACTTGCTCAACTGGGTTATGGTATTAATATTTCCCTCCCCCTTCTCCTTTGCTTTCTGGCAGCTTATTCAGGAGACATGTTGAATTGAATGTGCTACCAGAGAGGAAGATTAAGGTCAGCCTCTGGATTCATATTGAATAAAGATGCCATTTTTCTCCTGTTACATGTAATTAGGTTTTAATCTTGAGCCACAATACTGTGCAGACAGAAATAGGAGCTATTGGTTTCTAACCTTCACCCAGACAATCAGGACAGAATGAAAGGCATTTAATCCTCTTCCACAGATCTTGTTTGCATGAAGTATTATTTTATGATGAAGGTATAAGTAAATTCAATGTTCAGCTGCACAACAATTTCTGAGGATGGAGATATATTTCCCAGCAGCAAAACATGAGTGATGTTTTATTTACTTTACAAGCCATACAATGATATTCAGTTAGTAGGACATGACGGATGTGGAGGTCAGGGATAGGTGTGTGACCGCTCTCGAGAACATCAATATATCAAAGGAGAAAATATTGAGCATCCTAAACCGAATTAGGGTAGACAAGTCCCCAGGGCTGAAGGAGATCTATCCCAGATTACTCCAGGAAGCAAGGGAAAAAATAGTTGGGGCCTTAACAGATACCTTCACATCCTCTTTGACCACAGGTAAGGCTCTAGAGGATATGAGAATAGCCAATGTTATTTCCTTGTTTAAGAAAGGAAGCAGGGATAATCCAATAAATTATAGGCCTGTAAGCCTGACATCAGTGGTGGGAAATCTTTTAGAGAAGATATCAAGGGTCAGGATATATGGACTAATTAGTGGCAGGCAGCATGGGAAGGTCATGTCCCACCAACTTGATTGAATTTTTTTTTGAAGAGGTGACAAAAAAATTAATGAGGGAATGGCTGTGAATGTAGTTGATATAGACTTTAATAAGGCATTTGACAAAGTCCCACATGGCATGCTGGTACAAAGAGTAAAATCACATGGAATTCAGGATGGCCTGGCTAGATGGATATAGAACTAGTTTGGTTTGTGAGTAGTGTTGGAAGAGTATTTTTCAGAATGGAGATCTGTAGCTAGTAGTGGTCTGCAGAGATCAATACTGCGACCTCTTATTTGTAGTTTGTATAAGTGATCTGGAGAAAACGTAGGGGGCCTGATTAGCAAATTTGTGGATGACAAGAAGATTGGTAGAGTTGTTAATAGTGCTGGAGATTGTCAGAGGATACAACAAGACGGGGCGGCACGTTAGCACAGTGGTTAGCATGGCTGCTTCACAGCGCCAGGGACCCGGGTTCAATTCTTGGCTTAGGTTACTGTGTGGAGTTCTGCATGTTCTCCTCATGTCTGTATGGTTTACTCTGGAAGCTCTGGTTTCTTCCCACACTCTGAAAGACGTATTGGTTAGGTGCATTGATCCAAACTTGTGCTGGACTGTGGCAACTAGGGAATTTCACAGTGTAAGCATTACTTGCACCTAATAAATTTTACTCTACTTTATATAGATAGAATGGAGACTTGGAGACAGGAACAGCAGATGGAGTTTAATCAGGATAAATGCAAGATGATGCATTTTGCAGGATAAAATATAGGTGTGAATTATACTGTAAATGGCAGAACCCTTAGGAATATTAATGGAGGGATCTGGGCGTGCAGGTCCACAGTTCCCTAGAAGTGGCCAAGATGATTAAGGCAGCACGTGGCATGCTTGCCTTCATCAGCTGGGGCACTGAGTACAGGAGTTGATAAATCATGTTGCAGCTATATAAAACTTTGGTTAGATAACCTATGGAGTATTGCATGCAATTCTGGTCACTAAATTATAAGATGTGGAAGTTTTGGGGAGTGCAAAGGCAGCTTACCAGGACATTGCCTGGTCTTGCAGCTTTTGGCTATGAGGAGAGGTTGAATAAACTAGGATTGTTTTCATTGGAAAGACAAAGGCTGAGGGGAGACCTGATAGTCTACAAAATTATGAAAGGGATAGACAGGGTGGATAATCAAGGGCTTTTTCTAAGGTTGGAAGTGTCAGTTTAAGGGGGAACAAGCTTAAGATGAGAGGGGGAAAGTTTAAGGGAGATGTGGTGGAAGCTGGCATTGAGTGTTGCTTTTAGCAACTGCTTAGTGTCATTAAGTGCTCCTTCTCTCTCTCTTGTAGAGAGATGGAGGAAGAGAACACAGTCTGAGCCACATTTAAGAGGCATCCGGATGGGGGCACGAATTGGGAGGAATAGAGGGATACGGACCAAGTAAGGGCACAAGGTTTTTTTTTAAAGTTAGGGCATCGTAATTGGCACAGGCTTGGAGGGCTGAAAAGCCTGTTCTTGTGCTGTACTTTTCTTTGTTCAAAGTAGAACCATAGAAAATTATAGTTCAGAAACAGGCCTTTGGCCTTCTTGTCTGTACCAAACGATTTTTTGCCTAGTCCCACTGAACTGCACTTGGACCATATCCCTCCACACACCTCTCATCCATGAGCCCATCCAAGTTTTTCTTAAAAGCGAACCCACACTTACCACTTTATCCGGCAGCTCATTCCACACTCCCACCACTCTGTGTGAACAGCGCCCCCCTCCCCCCACCCCAATATTCCCTTTAAGTTTTTCTCCTTTCACCCTTAACCCATGCCTTCCAGTTTTTTTCCTCCCCTAGCCTCAGTGGAAAAAGCCTGCTGGCATTCACTATCTATATCCATCATCAAAATCTTATATACCTCTATCAAATCTCCCCTCATTCTCCTAAGCTCTTGGGAATAAAGTCCTAACCTATTCATTCTCTCTCTGTAATTCAGCTTCTCAAGTCCTGGCAACATACTTGTAGATCTTCTCTGCACTCTTTCAACCTTATTTACGTCCTTCCTTGTAACTAGGTGACCAAAACTGTATACAATACTCTAAATTCGGCCTTACCAATGCCTTATATAACCTTACCATAATACTCCAACTTTTATACTTGATACTCCAATAGCTCCAAAGTAGCTGTTATACATAGTAAAGATGCATCATTTTTTATGGAGTCCTTATGGCCAAATTTTTCTCATTTTAAATGACTGCTTCAAATGCATGTTTCTCTTGAGGTTCTCTCTTTAAGTTAGATTAATTCACTGCATTCTTCCACTCTTTCTTTTAAATAATTCTGGATTATCTGAAAAAGCACAAAACTAAGCCTGTGTCTTTCCAAATATAGCAATAAATTTTTCTCTCAAATTTTATCCTCTGAACAAGTGTGTTCTCTCAGTCCATAATACATCACATCAGCGCTTTCTGTGCGTTTACAGAAGTTCAGCATCAATACAAAACATTTTCAACATTATGGTCAGAGTGAAGGGGAGTGGACTATGGGTCCATGGATGAGGATTTCCATTTGGAATAAGAGTTCAAAAAAACTCAACTTCACTGTTGCCACACTGAGCCCCAAATTGGGTTGCAACAGCAGGCTAAAAGATGGAGAGGTTGGAGCAAGAATGAGAGGGGGGAATAATGGTGATTCGCAGACATCATTCATTTGGTGGCACAGTGGTTAGCACTGCCTTACAATGCCAGGGACCTGGATTTAATTCCTGGCTCGGATCATTGTCTGTATGGAGTTTGCATATTCCCTCCTCTGTCTGCATGGGTTTCCTCCCACAGTCCAAAGATGTGCAGGTTAGGTGCACTGGCCATGCTAAATTCTCCCTCAGTGTATCTAAACAGGGACTGGAGTGTGGTGACTAGGTGATTTTTACAGTAACTTCATTACAATGTGAATGTAAGTGTGCTTGTGACTAATGAATACACTTTTAAATTTAAATTCGGAATATAGAGATGATCTCTTAGTTTCAGAAGGAGGGGAAACAACTTGGTGCTTTGCTGAGGGAATACAGCCATGCCAGGATAATTATTCTGTTATTAGTAGGGCTTACTGTGCAGTACCAGAATTTCATGTTTTCGTGCCATACCTAATGCCTATGCCGTGCATTTTACTGCAACCATTTGTGCATTTTTATTATTCCAATTTTTTTCTTTACCTTTTGAGATGATTTTTAAAACATAATTAACAGGTTCCTGCTTCTCCATTAAGCACTCCAAATTGTTCACCGAATAATTTCTTCTTGGCGATTGCAGTATCAGCTGGCACTTTTCCTCCCCCTTTTTCTTTTATTTACACAAATAAGCTGGCTTGTCTTTCAGTTTTCAAATCTGAGCAGTATATGCCCGAAACATCAAATGCGAGTCATCCGTTTGTGAATACCCACTGAGCCATTGCGCATCTCAGATTTTCAGTTTTTGCATTTCTTCTTTCAAAAATGTGCAAAGTAGCTAAGATGGCACAAAGGCCTGTTTACATAGAAGGGAAAAAAACAACAAAATGAACAGAACCAGGGCAGAAAGGGAGGCTGAACCTGTTAAACATAGAACACTACAGCACAATCAGGCCCTTCGGCCCGCAAGTTGTGCCGATCATATCAGTACCTACCAGGCCATTGTATAAAGGAGGTGGACTGGGGCAGGAAGACAGAAGAAAAGATAGGTTTATGTTTTGCATGCAATCCCTATATCAGAACATGGTTTTGGTGGGAGCGGACTTGTGACTGGTATGTTAATTTCTGCTTAGATCATTTATCTGTTTCCACTTTGTTTCAATTTCAGATCCCTTGAATATGTAAATATTCACCCTTCTAATTTCTCCTATTTTCCCTGTCTTGTTTTCTATAAGTTCTCCTTGTTTTAGCAATTGCACAGGCCCCCAGGGGTTTCCTTTTGTAACAGGGAGAACTATTGAAATTTAATTTGTCCATCTTCAGAGTTCGGGCATCCAGGCAACTAATTCAGCATTTAGCCAGGCCGCATATTCCATCTACCATCCTGCTGCAGTGGGATTCTATAGCACTGTACTATACCACATCTGTCTCTGCCAATGTGGTATAGTATCTGTACTATACCACATTGCAGTACAAATCTTAGCAGAATGGCCAAAGGAATTAAACTCATCCTGTTGACAATGAATGACCTGCAAAGATGTTATAATGGCTGGCATCTTTTCAAGTTTAAGTTTATTTATTACTGTCATAAGTAGGCTTACATTGCAATTAAGTTACTGTAAAAATCCCCTAGTCACACTCTGGCACCTGTTTGGGTACAGCATGGCCAATGCGCCTAACAAGCGCATCTTTCGCACTGTGGAGGAAACTAGTGCAATTGGAGGAAACCTACACAGACACAGAGAACATGCAAACTCTGCACAGATAGTGACCCAAGCCAGGAATTGAATCTGGGTGCCTGGCAATGAGGTAGCAGTGCTCACCACTGTGCCACAAGCACTGCTGAACTATCACCGTTTCCATTCTTAATTTCAGTGAAGTGGAGAATCAGAACACAAAGACAAAGAATTCAGCTTAAAACTTCAGCAGTCAGGTAGTCTCCAATTAACCGTTTTGAGTAGAACACATTAACTGACAAATATCAATATACGAACTGATACCTTCCTATGTAAGATCTAAGTTCAAATAATCTAGATTTATAACTTCCCACATTTTATCTTTATTAAATGTATTGTACATGTGGTTGCATATTTGTTCTGCTAATATGCACACATGCACACATTTTTTATTGCACAAATGAGAAATAAATAGAGCATATCACATCAGCAAAGATGTGATATGACATTTAAAAGCCTTGTGACTGGTAGAATGTATTCTTAGCTCCAAGAATTGTAACCATGTCAGGGTCCTCATATCTAACTTTTGCTAATTATTTTTATTTTTTTAATTAAAAGAAGGTTTTGAAATTTCAGACTAATTTTATTCCAGAGAAACACAATGCAAGCTTCAGGATCAAATATCTCACTTTTCTGCTGGGTATCCTTCAGCCATCACATCTAGACGTTCAAGTTAATATCGACAAAGCACATTCGGACGGCACAATGATTAGCAGTACTGCCTCAGACAGTGACCCAAGTCGGGAATTGAATTTGGATCCCTGGTGATGTGAGGCACTGCTGAACTATCACCATTCCCATTCTTAATGTCAAAGTGGAGCAGGGACCCAGGTTTGACTTCCGGCTTGGGTGAAAATAAACTCTACATTCAACAACTTCAATTATGGTATCCATTTCAGAATACCTATAATGGCACAGTGGTAATGTCACTGGGCAGTAATCCAGAGAGCCAGGCTAATGCTCTGGGAACTCGGGATCAAATCCCATCACTGAAGATGGTGGAATTTGTGATGAACTTGTATAAGAAATTAGTTAGGCTTCATCAGGAATACTGCATCCAATTCTGTTTTTTGGGGCTGCACAATGGCAGTGGTTAGCACTGCTGCCTCACAGTGCCAGAGACTCTGGTTCAATTCCAGCTCTGGGTCACTATCTGTGGAGCATGCACGTTCTCCTCGTGTCTGCATAAGTTTTGTCTAGATGTTCTGGCCTCCTCCCACACTCCAAAGATATGTGGGTTAGATTGGGTCAATTTAGCATGGCCAATCAATGTCAGAGGGATTAGCAGGTAAATATGTAAAGTTATAGGAATAGGGCCTGGGTGGGATTGTACTCAGTGTAGCTTGATGGGCAGAATGGCCTCTTTCTGCATTGTTGGGATTCTAAAATTTTAATCTCAGCTATATCTCTTAGTTTCTTCATGCTGAGGGAATTTCTGATGGGGGAGGCTCAGTCAAGGCGTGGGTGGAGCGAGTTTTCTTTTTTGTCACAATTGGTGAATCTAGTGTGTGGAATTCTCTGGCCCTTCCCTCTGGTAGCAGGCTCACCAAATTTAATGGACTTCTGAACCGATTGCCTCATTTTACAGTCCCATTATTCTGTCCTACTTTGACATCATATTGGCTAACTATGGACCTGGCCATTTTCCACCCCATTTGTTTTTTTTTTGTCGAGGTGTATGTTTGCTTGCATCGACACGTCTCGATAATTTTTATCCTTGCCTTTTCATTCTTTTGTCCCCTTTAAATCTTTGTTGCATCTCACTGACGATCTCTTGCATTATTTTGTATACAAAATTTTGCAGCTCATTAAACTACTTCTCTCTTTGATTGATATACGAGGTCATTCACCCTCTTCCCTTCCTTTTTGCTGTTCCCCACCACCTACTCCCCTCATGTTATTAAAATGGATATCTTCAATTCTTTTGAGTTCTAAGGTATAAATCCAAAACTTTTTTTTTTAGGTTGAAAGATATTGGCCGGAATCCTCGGTGGAATTCTGTCCTGCCTGCAGCACATCCCAGCCCGCGGGTTCCCTCTGATATCAATGGAAATTCTCATTGACAGTGGCGCAACCAGAGAATCCCACCATCAGCAATCAACGCGCTATCTTCCGTCAGAGGGAAAAACACGGCTTGGGAGGCAGGAGAATCTCGTCCATTGGCTAATTTGCTGTATATTTTCAAAATTTGCAAATTTTCCTTTACTTTTGTTTTGTGTCTTGTTTTTGATTTTACCTTTTCTGAAATAACAATAGAAATTTGATATCTGATCACAAGAACAATTTTGTGCTAAATACAGTCCCTGAGGTCACATCCACTCTGATGATTATAAAGAAATCTTGGCATTGAATTTTAGAACATATTATTGAAAAAAATCATTTAAATGCCATGAAATAAATTCTCAAAAGATAAGATAATCCCACGCAACATGACAAATACCTGTATTTTTGAGTTCCTCCCAACCTCTCCTTTGTAAAAACAAATGGTTTGAAGCATCAATTGAGAAATTTCTACAATTTTCAATTTCATCTTCCAAATTTAAGTTGTATCCACCAGAAAAGGGAGGTTCTCTTTATTGTCAACAAAACCAGATTGCAAACACAGTTGATGATTAATGCAGAAAATGGCAAATGGAAGAAACTATCAGGAGCAAGGGTTCAAATACTGGATTCCTCTCCTGCCTTACACTTACCTAACTCATCCCAGAGCTGTCGGCACTTGTCTGTCATGCCCGTGCCTTGCTGCCTCCAGAGAGAAAGTCGGGGATCAGCCATGAACTGTTCTGTTATTAACGTTAGCATTCTGGCACCATTCGAATCCCTCATCTTCAACATTTCTCGTACCTGTGATCAATACAGCATTTTAAAAATCTGCAATGAGTGGGAATCTGATGCTTTGCTACAGAACTGGTGCTACTCCAAGAAATTCCCCCCTCCACTTTAAAGTAAATCAAAATGTTTACTTTTCAAATAATTGACTTCAGAAAGTTCATTTTTTTTTAAAAGAAATCAAGAAAGAGAATACTTTCAAGAGAAAATTCTGAAACAGCACATTTAGTGTAAAACAAATGAAATGCAAGTCAACACCGCATCGCCACACCTGCTATGTCAGTAAATAACATAATAATGATCAGTTAATATTCACATCAACATTTTAGATGGTCAACACTAACAGAGTGTGCAGACAGTGAAGCCACAAAATAAAAAGCCAAAAAAGGACTTGATTGTTTCCAGCGTTTAAAGGATATATGTATATTAAATGAATTCTTCATTTCAGTGTTCACAGAGGTCAACTGATAACGGTTGAATTTTGATGGCTTTGGTCTTTGAGCTGAAGTGTGTTTTGGCTCATTCTAACTGCTCATTAAGTATCCAGTCATGACAGTACCAATGTAGTTGTAGAAAGGGACAGCAGGGTGGCATTTGCATAGATACGGAAACAGATCTCTTTTTCAGAGATGGTGTTGCCATAAGGAGATAACTGAATTAAGGAAGTAACCAGAGGGACCCTGATGTGGTAATGCACAAATTGAGAAGAGAAGCCTATCAGAAATGCCTTGGCTTTTATTGGTCACACAAGAACACAAGGATAGTGTACAATTCTTTTGATCAAAGGATGGGATCAAGTATGTTAAAAGTTGCAAGCAGGTTGAGGAAGACCATGAAATATTAACCGTGAGGTAAAGAATCTTCCTCAATCCCGTGGCTATGGATCTTGTACTAAGGAGGGGAGAAAAATCTGATTGTATAATGTTTGAATCTTATCATAGATGGAATTTCAAAAAACATATTCCAGTTTGCATAAATGCCGGAAGAAGGGAAACAAATTCAAGCTTAGAAGGTAAAAAGGCAGTTTAATTGTAACTATTTTATGCTCTCAAACTGGGTTCTGCAGAAACTTGCAGAGGCAGTAGGCAGAGGAGCAGCAGAGGAAGTGGATGGAAGCAGTGGAGAGCAAGGAAAATTCTAAATAATGGGTATTGTACGACAGAAGTTTTTCCACAGGCGAGGCTTGTGTGAGAGGGTAATATATGCATACATTTTGCTAAAAAAGACTTGTATACATTTGGATTTGGTATTTGCATCTATTTTACGCAAAATGTGTCTTCAACGTGATAAGATTGTATGGGGTTCATCAATGCTTTTGGGAGGGCACTAGGGCTTCCACAGTTGGAAAAGTTTGGAGATCTTAACTGAATTCTTTGGCTATTGAATGTGGGGATCAAACTATTCAGTGAGGCAATAAACATAAGAAAATTTAAGGAAGGCTTGGATAGGTATTTGCTAGAATGCATATTTGTTTTTGCAAAAAGTCAAATGAACTCCAGCATTTTTCCCGTTCTGTATTTTCATATGGTTCTATTACACCACCCATGCTGGTTTTTTAAAAATCGTAAGGGAGCTTGAGGTTTACTCCAATCTTTGTACACAATTAATTCTTATAAATGGAATACAAGATTCAGATGTTCTAAACTACATTATTGATTAAATGTAAATGCAGAATTTGTGACCATTTAAAAAAATAGACCATCAACAAGTTAATGACATGCTCAGGAACAGTGGAAAAATAAATTTCAGAGTTTACATAAATTTGGTGAGTGGGTGGAGGAGAATCTCCTAGTGCAACTATCGGCACAATGAGAAGTTTAAATCTTGTGGTCAATATGCTTCACTGCTCTGTTTGAGTAAGTTGTGTAATATACACCGACTTAAAATACAATTGAAAGCTTCTGAAGCATGTTGCATTTTTGTCATTAATTTCTTAGCTAAACACTCTGCAAGATCATATACATCATAGTAAGAGGTTTAGTTGCACCATTTATTTTATGGCACTGCACCTTTATTGAACATGATTGAATATTAAAATCAAATATTTCCACTGAAAAGTCTCATTTAAATATACAGTACAGGAGATGACCATTTGTACCAGTGCCAACTCTTTGAAAGAGCAATTCTGTTCCAGCTTGGTCCCACATGTCCCACTAAGTTCTGTTACATTTCTATGAACAAAAAGATCAAGACGGCAAAATGTTATCTTTAAATAACCAGTATCCCTTTGATTCAATACGAACAGAGTAGGGAAAAAGGAAATAGGCCTTTTTTCATCCGGTGACAACCTTGACTTCTCTTTCTCTGCCCGCCTTTGAGTAAATCACATGTGGATTCACCATTCCCAAGATGAGAAAATTGGACTTGAAACACAAACTTTGTTTCTCTCTCCCTGGATGCTGCCAGACTTGCTGAGTTTTTCAACACTTGTGTTTTTATTTCATATCTACAGCAGCTGTAATATTTTGGTTTTATTCAAGCACATGTAGATGTTGAGCTAGTATAGAACTGGATACAGTTGTCATGGCTGCTTTTCACCTTCAGTGAAATAGCTGATCAACATTCTTGACTAGGCACATACATGAAAAGTAACCATTCAGCTAAGATGCCAGAGGGATGATAATGACTAATACCCAAGCATAAGTTACTGCCCCAAGCAGAAAGCAGACACATTGGCAAAAGAATAGAAAGGAATTTACTTCAGGAAAAAAAGACAATTTTCCCTTCTTTCTTCCCCTAATAAACTTGATTGGATTGTATTTGTGATATTATCTCTTCTTTCTCCACTATGCTAATCTTTCAACTTCAATTCAATCCTAAAAGTGGTCCAAACTCCAGAAGAAATCATTGTTAGCGGATATGAGCAATAATTGAACAAGGATCTATAGATGTATTATTGTCTAAAGCATTAAACTGTCTGGACATGCCCTTTTCGAGAAGGACTTATTGTTACTTTAATTTATTTGGATTTTTTTCCCTCTGTTACAGCCAAGTTCTTAGGCATACGTCGATATAACTAAATATTGAAACATGCGATCAACTATTACCTACATCAATGTAACCTTGCAGCCAATTTTGTAGCATTGCACAAAATGGAAATATGCTGTTTTTCTGTTCCATCAATTTGCTGAGATATCTTTGATTACTCCCTGGTGCATCTGATAGCATTTCCACTTAAGCCAAGTTTAAAGAGCAAGTGAAAGTGTTCTTGAATCTTAAATTCACCCAGAGACAATGCACAATAAGGCACTGTTCCAAGTCACCTATTATATCTGTAATTAGATAAGGATGGGGAAGAGAATGCAAAAAAAAGTCTTCAAAAAATGCAAGTCAATAAAGCATAAACACTTTTCTCTCAAAAGAATAAACCAAAGTCGACTCAGTACTGGCCATCACTGCAACAGATTTATTTTTAAAAGGTTGGGATGATGTTGGCATTCAGTGGTGTTTATATATTAATTGTATTTAATTGCACACAGATGGTGGTCATTAACCAAATCCCCATGTTCCAATAAATATAAACTGCTCCAAAAGTCAAAAAGCAATGAAACCAGATAGACAATCCAGCATCAGTTCAGGAACTGAAATGATAACGGCACACTAGCCCTGTTAACACTGCAAAGTCCTTCTCATTACTTACTTTGTGGGCTTGTGTTAAGATTGAGAGCGCTGTCCCAGTGTAGCCAAGCAACAATCTTGACATAGCCACACTGACCGAATCATACCTTAAAGACAACATTCCAGACACAATCACCACCATCTCTGGCTACATCATGGATCAGCAGCAGTATAGATCCATTGAGGGGGAAGGGGGGTAGTAGTTGGGGTGGGGGTGGGGAGGCAGATTAGTATACACACGAGGCAGTTGCCCTGGGAGTCTGCCACACTAACATGGAGATGCTAACATTGGACTGAGGTGGGCACAGCAAGAAGTCTCACAACACCAAGTTAAAGTCTGACAGGTTTATTTGATATCACAAGCTTTCAGAACATTACTCCTTCATCAGATGTGACAAAGGAGCACCTGAAGAAGGGATAATGCTCTGAAAGCTCGTGGTACCAAATAAACCTGTTGGACTTTAATTTAGTGTTGTGAGACTTCTTACTGAGTCCCCAACACTGACTTTGGGATCATGAAGTTTCATGGCACATGTCAAATAAAGACAAGGAACCCTCCTGCTGATTACAATTCTGGTGCTGGTGGTAATCAACATGGGTGTGACTCAATGAAGAGTGCAGGAGGGCATGCCAGTAGCAGTACCAGGCATACCTAAAGTGAGGTGTCAACCTGATGAAGCTACTACTTGCATGCTAAATAGCAGTAGCAAGAAAGGTGAACTAAAAAGATAGAGAGAGAAAAAATAAACTACAATGCGAGGAACAAAAAAGTAACGACAGTAAGAGCTTCTTTAAATATGTAATATATAAAAAGATAGAACAAAGTGAACATAAGCTCCTTAAAAAATTAATTTGGGGAGGTAGTTATGGGGGAATGAAATGGCAGAGAAGCTCAACAAATATTCTGCATAGTCTTTATGGTGATAAATACTTCAAACATCCCATTAACACTAAAGAATACAGGGGAGAAGTTAAGTGTCACCACCATCATTACAGAGGTAGTACTAGACAAACTAATGGGGCTAAAGGCAGATAAGACACCTGGCCCTAATATCTTGAATCCGAGGATCCTAAAAGAGAGGTAGTGGATGCATTAGCTGTAATATCTCAAATATCTTTGGATTCTGGAGAGGGAACAAAGGATTGCAAACTGCTAACATGATATCCTTATTCAAAAAGAGAGGGAAGCAAAAAAAAAATGTAACCATAGGCAGATCAGCTTAACATCCATCATTGGAAAAATGTTGGAATAAATTATTAAAGTAGCAACAGCAGCCCGTTTGAAAAATCATAATCTAATCAAGTTTCTGGGTGTCCAGATCACCAAACTATCCACATGGATGCTATAGTTAAGCAAGCCCACCAATGCCTGTACTTCCTCATGAGGCTTAGGAAATTTGGCATGTTCACTACCGCACTCACCATTTTCTTTTATATATAGATGCACCATTGAAAGCATCCTTTCCAGATACATCACAGCTTGGTACGGCTCCTGCTCTGACCAAGACCACAAGAAATGCCAAAATGTACTGAACGTAACCCAGTCCATCACGCAAATTGGCCGCACATCCATTGACTCCATTTATACTTCCCAGTACTTAAAGTAGCCAGCATAATTAAGAACCCTATGCACCCCACACATACTCTTTGATCTGCTTCCATTGGAAAAAAGATACAAAAATCTGAGATCACAAACCAGCGACTCAAGACAGTTTCTTTCCTGCTGCCGTCAGACTTTTGAATGGACCTAGCTTATATTAAGTTGATCTTTCTCTAGCTATGACTGTGATGCTATATTCTGCACCATCTCCTTTTCTGCTCCTCTATGTACTCTATAAACAATATGCTTTGTCTTTATAGCACAAATGAAACAATATTTTTCACTGTATCCCAATATACGTGCCAATAATGAATCAAAGGCCTGCCAATCTTAAACCACAAGAGATAGGAACATGAATGCACTGTTTGGCCCCTGAAGCTTGTTCCATCATTCAGTAGCATCATGGCTGATCCAACGTTCCTTGCATCCGCTTTTCTGCCCAAAACCACTGATTGTATCTATCTCAGCCTTAAATATGCATCAAGGACTCTACTCACACAGCTGTGGTTGGCAAAACTCAAACTGTGTGGCAAAAAAGGAATTCTAAAGATTCACTCAGAAGAATTTCCTCCTCATCTCAATCTTAAATTGACACTCCTTCATTGTCAGACTATGGCCTTTAGTCCTATACTCTCCTGAGAGGAAATGTCCTCTCAGCATTTACCCTGTCAAACCCCTTAAAAAACTACATTTCTCAATTAGATTGCTTCTCATTCTTCTAAATTCCAATAAATAGATTCCCAATCTGTTTAATCTTTCCTCATAAGACAATCCCTCCATAGGGGAAATCATCCTAGTGAATCTTCCCTGAACTGCCTCCAAAAAAAACTTTCCAAAATAAGGACCAAAATTGCTCTCAGTACTCCAGATGTGATCCCATCAATATCTTATACTATTGCAGCAAAACTTCCCTACTGTTGTATTCCAACCAACTTGCTTGAAATAAGAGCCAACATTTCATTAGACTTTGATTACCTCTGCACTTGCATGCTAGCCTTATATGCTGTGTGCACAATTACTCCTGCAACCAACAGATTCAAAGGTCTGTGGTTCTGCCACATCCAATCATGAATGGTGCTGGACAAGCAAGCAACTAACTTAAGGGGCTCCATAAATATCCCCCTCCTCACCGATGGAGGAGCTCAGAACACTGGTGTAAAAGACAAGGCTGGAGCATTTAGCACCATCTTTAGCTAGAAGTGCCTAGTGGATGACTCACCTTGGCCTCCTACTGAGCACCTTAGCATCACAAGTGCCAGTCTTTAGACAATTCAATTCACTCCATGTGATGTCAAGAAATGGCTGAAAGCACTGGATACTGCAAAGGCTTGTCTTCTGGATACTGAAGACTTGTCAAGCTTTCCAGTAGAGCTACAACAGTGGCAACTACCAGACAATGTGCAAAATTGCTCAGGTATATTCTGTCCACAAAAGTCACGATGAATACCACCCAATTAATTATCATCCCAACATTCTACTCTCAATCATCAGCGAAGAGATGGAAGAGGTTATCAGTGCTTTCAAGTGGCACTTAACCAGCTCACTGATGCTTAGTTTGTGTTTTGCCAGAGCCACTTAGCTCCTGACCTCATTACAATCCGTGTTCATATGCAGCAAGAACTGGACAACATTCAGGCTTGGGCTGATAAGTGGCAAGTAATGTTTGTGCCACATAAATGTCAAACAATGGCCATTGACAACAAGAGAGAATCTAACCATCTTATATTTAATATAACCATCACTGAATAGCCAACTAACAGCAGCCTCAGGTTCAACTCGGACCAGAAACTGAAACATACATACTGCAGTTACAAGCTGAACTGAGAAGCTGGGAAATCTGTGATGAGTAACTCCTTTCTTGACTCCCCAAGGTCTGTCTACCATCCACAAGGTACAGGTTAGGGATCAGGAGTGTGATGGAATACTTTCACTTGTCTGTATGAACGCAATTCCAACAACACAAGTATTCAACACCAGCCAGGACAAAGCAACTCCTTGATTGGCACCCCATCCAACCCCTTCAATATTCACTCTCTCCACTACTGATGCACAGTAATATCAGTGTATACCATTTACAAGCTGCATTGCAGCAACTCAAAGCTCCTTCAACAGTATCTTCCAAACCAGAGACATTATCACCTGGAAGGACAAGAGCACCAAATCCATGGGAACATAACACTTTCAAGTTCCCCTCAAAACCACTTACCATCCTGACTATATCGCCATTCCTTCATTGTCGCTGGATCAAAATCATGGAACTCCCTCTCTAGCAACACCACAGGTATACCTACACCATATGGACTGCAGCGGTTCAAGAAGGTAGCTCATCACCACCTTCTCAAGGGCAATTAGGAATGAGCAATAAATGCTGGTCAGGCCAGCAAGTCCCACATCAGTGAAAGAATAAATAAAAGGACTACATTGGAATTGGGATTTGGGTTAGGAGATGTATGTGTGTACTGTGCAATTCTGTAAAGAAATGCTTATAGAAGCAGGTAAAGATTGTCTTCAGTTCTATCCTCCCCCTACCTGCTTTCTGGATTATAAGATACAGTAGTATCTTACAGGCTAGATGATGTTCCTTAACTGAACACGATACTGGTTAATACAATTCAAACTTCAAGGAGTTACTGCCTTGAAGAAGCTGCCAGAACAATCTTCCTTAACGTAGTTTTTGCACTGTTAATCAGCAGTTTTGCTGCACCAGTATCATTTGTTCTTGTCACCATTATAGCTGGCAAGTTTTCTCATGTATTTTTGATGTACAAGTAATGCAAGATAAGGGAATGTCAATATTTTTAGGAAATAAATCAGCTTCATAAATAAGCAAAAATCAACAAACGATTAAAACTTCTATATTATTGTAATTGTTAGAAGTTCCTTTCTTGAGCTAAGCATAAAGTTGGCAACCCTTTTTTTGAAATGGATAACAAAATGGGAATAATTATTTGAGCTGAAAAAACAAGATTAATTCATTCTTATTGTTTTACAAATTGGTCAAACTGTATAGGACAATTCTGACAAAAAGCAGCGGAGTTAGGACTTGTATAGAATTAGAATGGCAAGAAATCTCTGACGTGACATGCTATACTTCACTCATGGTGGTTTTACTCAGGAGCTTGCCTTTTGAAAATAACTTGTGTGCTGAAAGAACCTTACCTTAGCAAACATAGAGTTTAATTGCTTGCCAGACCCGTAGTATCCTCCCTGTGATAGGAACTGCTTTACTTGCTCTCGAACTTGTTCTTCATCAAGATGCCAGCAGTTCTCATCATCGATGCTGGCACCAGCTGTTGGGTCAGGGGCGCCTGAGCAAAACAGAAAGCAGGTAAACAGCAAAACTCTACCACATTTGGTGTTTTAAAATGGATATTCACTCTCTCCTATGGGCAGAATTTTCTGATTTTGCTTTAGAATGTTGTCTTAGGCGGGAAAAATGGAGGGCAGCCTGCTGCCTGCTTTTCCCTGTTGTATTTTTAAACACCTTGCAAAAATAGAATTGGAAAGGTGGGTTCCAATGTCATGTCGGCGGGCCGAACTCTGAGCCTGTCTACCAGCGATTTAGGCTTCTGAAAGATCGAGGCAGCATCTTTAAAGAAATAGAAATAAAAACACAAACACCCCATGGACTCTTTTCCCCACCTCCTCACTGACGACTCCTTCCCTCCCGCTAACAGAATGAAACCCCTCTGCTCTGGCCAACAACCCACTCAGTGCTGAGCTGGGTAGTGGCAGGAAAAAGGACCCTCTCTCACCCAGGGACTGTATACACCTATAACACCTCCACAGGGTTCTGTTTGCTTGATGCACGCACAGTAGGGAATCTGGCATGATTTGCGTGGATGTGCTTTCATGTCAAATGGACAGTCTAACATTTTGTGTGTCCATCCGTGGCAGGGGTGTGTGTCTCCAGGTGATCAAGCATATGTGTCCGTGTGTGGTGGGGGGATGTAACCAGGTGATCAAGCAAAAGCATGGCAAAAAAGGCAGGCTTTTAGCAGCATCTTCAAAGAGGAGGAGGAGGAGGCGGCAGGTAGAAGAGTTTAGGAAGACAAAAACTGCTTTGGTCTCCATGCCTCTGGATTGAAGGAAAAAACTTCATCTGGACTTCCTGCTCTTGAATGCAGTGGCCCTTAGTGGAAGGTACACTCACAGATATCAGGAATGAAAGGATCAAAATCAGTTGCGATAGCATGCACTGCTGAATAAATAGATTAGCCCTCTGTGTCATGTGTGAGAAGGAGAATAGTCACTC
The DNA here is from genome assembly GCA_024679065.1 of Sphyrna mokarran. Taxonomy (NCBI): domain Eukaryota; kingdom Metazoa; phylum Chordata; class Chondrichthyes; order Carcharhiniformes; family Carcharhinidae; genus Sphyrna; species Sphyrna mokarran. The sequence goes on from JAGIQG010000009.1 coordinate 29,279,590, forward strand.
AAACTCAGTACAGGATGATTGATGGTTCAAACAGAATTGGGCACAATGAATTACTGCCTTGGGCACAAGAAGGGACAAAAGTAGTTAAAGCCCAATCATTAAGAACATCTTAATAAGCTCTCTTACAAAACTGAAATGTTATTGTGAAGATACCAAATAATTAACAAGAAACCACCTATTTCAGTTATTGGAGGAAGTTTTTGGGGCTTCTGAAGAAAGCAAGATAGACTCCTAGAAGAAATCCCATAAATCAGGTTCAAAAATAAGTCAAAATTGAAGGAACAAAAAAAATCTCCATTTTCTGTTCAACATTCCTTAAATGAGGACTGAAAGAAAGAGAAGCTGTTTTGATAAAATAAAAGCCCATACACTGAGTGTTGTTTTAATTGACAAAAGTATCAAGGCAGCTATTAATCACAAATTTCAGATCTGTATTAGAAAAAAAACAGCCAAAAAAAAACTTATTGCTGATGTCAGTATGAGCCAAAGATGATCAGTGTTCTTACATTATTTCCCCCCAGCCCCTCCTCCCACCTCATCCCCCATTCCAGTTTGCACAGGTCATAGGTATATTTTGTATCACTTGTACTATAGTTTCTGGCACTACCTGTTCCTTGGAGTCACTCCATGACCAATATGTCCAATAAACATGCAACTGACAAATACCAAAAACAAAATATCAATGACTTCTTTAAAATCAGATGCTGCTGGTTGCCGAATACAGCAATCCAAAAACATTCTGCTGGAGGGTAATAAAATAAATATACACCCTCCCACATCCCTGCGTCCCCATTTAAAGATAACAATCATGTTTTGCATCATAGGTGTAAGGAAGATACATGTCATAAGCGACAAAATTTCCCACAGCATCATTAGGATTGTCAGTACAATTCAGATGAACTGGAATTGGGAAATAAGGCAGCAAGCACTTCTGCTGGGTTTCCACTGCACCCTACAGTAATTTCATTAGCGGTTGTGCGTCTGCAATTTTTACTTCCTGTCAGAATGAGGAGCAGCCTAACTACGCAGCCAATATGTTGACAAGGACCTAGCAGGCCTCATTTTACATTGCTGGCATTTGGTCTAATGTTGGAAGTGGCAATGTATATCTTTGAATTTTCTGCGTTAATTTATACATTTTAATAATTCATGGTTGAGCTGATACTTAAAATAGTGTATTTTCCCCAGTTAATGTTTAATGCATTTTCTGCAAATGAGTCCAAAAGTTGCATGCTTGTGAAATGAGAAGTTGCAAAATCCCTTACCAATAAGGAACTAGGTGTACAGGAAGTCTTTCCAAGAGCTCTGCAGAACAGGAAGATCCTCAAAGTAATTGGGATCTACAAAGTATTCCCCATAAACCAATATTCATTCCACTTCCATGCATCACAGCACTTAACTGGAAGCTACATCAAGTGCAGTATCTATTGGCAAATCAACTTTAGCTGAATAAAGTGGGGTGTTATCAAAACACCACTGTGTGGCACTAGGTGAAAGAATGCATAATCAAACCTAGCAGTAAGCAGCAGGGCTCAACTACCTGTATTCAACAACATGGGCAGCAACTATGCATGCATGCTCGGTCATGTACTTACATGGTCACTTCCATGGAGAACTGGCTTTACAGAATTCATAGAATCCCTACAGTGCAGAAGGAGGCCATTCAGTTCACTGAGCCTGCACCGACCACAATCCCTCGCAAAAGAAGAGCATGAGTTGAATTGCAAATCTATCAAATTAGCTATGGAGAGATCCATTGGAAGGATCATGGTTTGGATTCTCCACCTCTTTCAGTCTAATATAGGGAAATCTACACTATTAGATGAATAGAACAAAGAGCGCAGCAACCTTTTTAATCTTCTTTGCTACTAATTAACATCAGGAGCATTACATGGCTGCCCGAGGTCTTGCATTTTCCAAAACTGCGGAAGGGGGTGGTAGGGAAGAAGTTGAGATGGAACAGATCACTGTGTAACAGCTACGTACATAATTTTGCATGCATCTATAACTGATACCATTGGCTGATTTCATTGTAGCCAGCTCTCGAGGTTTGCCTCCTTTCTTTGCATCCATTTTCACATGCAGACAACATTCCACCTTGCCACCATTATCAGTTATCCTGGAATGCTGTAAACAGAAACTGTGTACACGTCTGCCTTGTCAAGAAAGGGAATTTTGGCACAAGTTACTCCACCTTCCAATCGCATGTTCAATTTCCTGCTCCAACACAATTCATATGCCAATGATTTTGCCTTCTCATTCTTTTGCTGGAAACTGTTTTTACAAAATTTTTTTATATGTTTACCTTTAGGGGCACAGTGGTTAGCGCACTGCCTCACAGTGCAAGAGACGTGCATTTAATTCCCAACTTGGGTCATGTCTGTGTGGAGTTTGCACAATCTCCCCATGTCTGCATGGGTTTCCTTGAGTGCTCCAGTTTCCCCTCTCAGTTCAAAGGTGTACAGGTTAGATGGATTGGTCATGCTAAATTGCTCCTCAGTATCAGGAGGACTAGCTGGGGTAAATGCATGGTGTCAGGGGGATAGGGCCTGGGTGGGATTGTGAAGACTTGATGGGCTGAATGACCTCCTGCTCCACTGTAGGATTCTATGATTACCTAAAAGTTTTTCATCACTGCAGATTTACAAAGGCTATATGAATTCTGGCTACATTTACATCATTTTAACTTTCCCATTACGTAATGCTGTCAGCAAGGGCCATGCTGACAGGCAATTCCTTATTCATCTTCATGATGATGTGGAGTTGCAGCATTGGACTGGGATAGGCACAGTAATTAGTCTCACAACACCAGCTTAAAGTTCAACAGGTTTATTTGTTAGCACAAGCTTTTGAAGCACTGCCTCTTCATCAAAGGCAAAAAATTCCATGAAATTAGTATAGGTACTGAGTGTAATTTCCTTCTAAAGTCTGGTGTAACATGAATAATGAGGTTGAGTCCAGTCCATCATGCAAATCATTCACTGACACTAATCTACACTCCTCGCTGCGTCAGCAAAGCGGCCAGCATAATCAAGGGCCCCATGCACCTGGGACACTGTCTTCCACCTTTTTTCCATCAGAAAAGCCATGCATAAGTCTGAGGAACGTACCGACCAACTCTTGAATGGACCTACCTCACACTAAGTTGATCTTTCTCTACAACCTCTCCTTTCCCTCTCTATGAATGGTATGCTTTGTCTGTATAGTATACAAGAAACAATACTTCTCAATGTTACTAATACATGTGACAATAATAAATCAAAAAGAATGAGGGCTTTCCATGCTGCTCCTGAGACATTTCACTTAATTTAAGAGAGCATTGTGGTCTACCAAGATGATCTGCCACCATGGGCTGATAGGACACTGACATGTGACAATATGATATGTCCTATCTCAGTATGCTTTTGATTTGATTTGTCACATGTATTAGCATACAATGAAAAGTAGTTTCTTGCACATCATGCGTAGAGAAGGAAACGAGAGAGTGCAGAATGCAGCGTTACAGTCATAAGGAAGAAAATACATCAATGAGTAATGAACATCTGGAAATAGGTAACAGTTTGTCACCCTCAGCTAAATAATTAAAACAAAAACTTGCATGTCTTGCTGTTTTCACAATACAGCCTTTGCTCTTAAACCAGAGCTTGCAGATAAGCTTTTTGTTTTGCACCATTTTGCCCACCTATCTAAACCTCGACAGATTTTCTTTTAACATTAATCCCATTAAAACTGCAATGACCTATAATAATGTACAAATATAATTTGTGTTTTGAAATGCAACTGCTCCAGTTCAGGAATGCTCAAATCAAACTGACAGCATTTCACCATAAACAATCAGGTTAAATTACCCTGTTTACATGCCACAAAGGCAGCATCATTGGTTACAATGATTCCGCTGAGATTGTAGAATTCAGACTGCATTTCACAGTTTATTTTGACATTTCCCTTCTAGAACAAAACATGAATATAATTATAGTTGTTGTGAAGAATGTGCTGTTTTCACACCACACAAAATGCAAGACTTGAAATGCTATGCAGTTTGCCACCCTGCTGCTGTCCGCCAACAAGCCCCAATACTTTTGTTTGTGAAGATAGTTTGTGTATTCCTTCCAAGTATTTCTCCAGAGAAAGAAACCATCTTTCCTCCACTTTTGCAGATGGTAGACAGAAGACTTGCTTACAAGTCCTTACAAATGTAACTCTTGAACCTACTGCTCTTAGGTTTGCCCCAAGCATTATTGTCACTTGGTTGATTCAGAATTGGTATAGTTATGCATTAATAGAAATTGTGCTCAAAAAGTCAATACTCTACATATGTGGCTTCATTGCTTCTTCACTTATAATTGCTCCCACCAGAATTGTAATTACTTGCAGTTTGCAAAATACTCGGAGACAGTACACAAGTTTCAAAGATCAAAATTTTGATGCAAGGTTCAAACAGTTTTACACATCTACCAGGATGCTTCACAGAAATCCAGCTTCTTTTGAACTGGAGGATGTGTTGAGAATGATTTTTTGGCATATTCATAGTCTGATTATTCTATTGAAAGTTCAAATGATATTTTTGATTTCCTTGCTTAAGGATGAAAAATCTATTAAGTCTGAAATATAAAAGAACCTAAAGTTCAATAGGATGCATTATTTGAATGCACAGTTTTGTTTTCAAGAAAGCTGTTTCACAGAACCCCTGGAAACTAACACCAATTGTATCTCTATTTCCATTTGCATTTTTAATTCTTTCATTTGATTTTGTTCACCACTCACTATCCCCACCCCTCCATCCCCTTTCTGCTCCACATGTCTTGCTACAGAATGCAACCTTGAGTGACAAAATCTGTATACTCACATATTATAAGCTGTTAATTAAGGATAAATCAATTTTTAAGGATGTGCCAGTTTTTCTGAAGCAACTCCACAGATTTGGTTAGTTTTCCAGGTGGCTTTAATGAATCATAGGAAGAACTTGCATTTCATTCACCTTTCAAGAACACTTGGGTCATTCCAAAACAAAGTCAAAAGGTTTGAGGATTTATAATCTGGGTTGCTCCTTTAGTCTAGTGTATGATCATAGGGGTCATTGAGAATAAAAATTAAAATTGAAGCCTAGCCTGTTTGATTAAATATTTGTAAAAGAACCCATGATACACTGCAAAGAAAAACAGTTTTACTGTGTCCAGGGCAAGATCCTTCCCTTAACCATCATCACCAGAACAGGTGAACTGGTAATTCATCGGACAACCAACACAAATTTATTAAAGGAAAATTGCATCTGACAAAATTAATTTAGTTTAGCCAATAATAATTCTTAAATATAGTTATTGTGGTTTTGTAGGCAAAAGTGATAGTTCATTCCCACCCAAATAAGACCATAGAATCATATGGAAGAGAAGGCCATTCAGCCCATCCATGCCTGTACACATTTTTTTGAAAGAACTTTCCAACTAATCTTATCCCACTGCACTTTCGCCATAGCTCTGCATCTTTTTCCTGTCAAATGTATTCAGTTTCTTTTTGAAAGTTACTATTGAATCTTTTGGATCATGCATTCCATTCCACTACCTGCAGCTTAAAAAAAAGATGTTCCTTCTCTTTGCTCTGGTCCTTTCAGCAGTTGTCGTAATCCTGCCTGTGGAAACAAAATTCTGGAAACCTCTATACTGACTTCAACAAGGCCCATGATGTATACCTCTTAGAACACAAGCTCCCTGACTGAGTCAGTTATGGCTCATCAAATCAGGGAACCCTGCTTGTGTACATAATGTGGAGTGTCAGGGTTATGGGCCCTGGATTTATACTGTGTCTGAGTGTTACTGTGTAAATAAGAGACACCGACCTTGAAGGAGTTATTTCAACCTCCATAGAACATCACAGTGCAGTACAAGCCCTTCGGCCCTCAATGTTGTGTTGACCAGTGAACCAATCTAATGGCCCTCTAACCTAAACTATTCCAATGTTATCCATGTCTATCCACTGACCATTTGAATGTCCTTAAAGTAGACGAGTCCACAACTACTGCAGATAGGGCATTCCACGCCCTTACGACCCTCTGAGTAAAGGAAATATAGGTTTCCCAAACCTTTTCTCCTCCCAAGAGTACTGATGGAAACAGTCATATTATGGTGAAAAATAAGTTACAAAAAATATTATTTTTGAATAAAGGAATAGACATTTAAAAAAATATTTTTTTGAAAAGTCTTTTTTATTTTTATATGGTAGGTTTATTATAATTAAAATGTTCTCCTATTGAAGAAATACTTAAATTCTACCTTATTGTCATTTTTACCGAGAGGAGTGATGCTCACACATTTGTTTAATATTAAGGATGCGGCTGGAGAGTTGGATCCTCATAAATACACACCTACAAACTCTCATTCAAAAGCAGCAGACACATGAGCACTCCCCTCTCACACAGGCACGTACACCCACACATGCACACACAGATAAAAATACAAGACCTAAATTAGAGAATGCAAATATTGCTTTTGTAATTAGAGTACAAGTTGCTGACTGAGTAGTGTTCAGATAATGTTGTTTTTAGCTTATTTGTTACAGTAAAAAATTTTAAAATCCGAAATCTTGTCTCGTGATCCTCCCAGGCAGTAAAAATTAGCATCATAGAATATCTATAGTGCAGGCAACAGCCATTTGACCAATCGAGTCTCTAACTGGGCATTTCCCCATGCTCAACCCTGCCCTATCGCCATAACCTCATGCATTTATCCCATTATCTCCATAACTTAGATACTTTGGGACAGTAAGGGATGATTTAGTATGGCCAATCAACCAAATTCAAATCTTTCTAAAAGTTTTGTTTCTGCGGGGGTCATAATTCACAGTTTATACATGCACACATATACAGACTTCATGTAAAGTGTCTAGTCAAGTGAACTATCTGTTCATTATATTGGCCAATGATAAAAGGTACTAGCGAAATTGACATAGAAAAGGCAAGATATAAACCTTATGATTTCTCCCTCCCATCCATATATATGTCAGAGAAAAAAAACAGTTCTTTACATTGTCAGAAGTCACACAATGACAGGAAGTAGAGCTCCCAATGACGAAATGCACTTCATCGCTAAGGTTTTGTTCATATACAGCATACACATGAGGAGGATTCCAGGGACTCAAATGCATAATGCACAATAAAAATCTGAATTGATGAGAATTGTCCAAAATCATTTCTTTAACTACCATAGATGATGAATTTGAGCCACTTCCAGTTCAGTGGAACTGACTGTGACATTAGTGTATTTTTAAGAGTTCTTTTTCACTACATAACGTTTTCTGCAGTTGTAAACAGGCCTTTTTGGCTTCAGTTTTTTTTCATTATGGCACTGGCTTGTCTGGAGGTGTCCTTTTATTATTGCTTAAATGGGGGTGTGTTTATTTTTACTGTGGGATCTTTTATGGCTCTACACGGTTACAAGGAGAACTGGTTGGCAGGTCAGACGACAGTAATTCTTTCATTTTCAGTTCTGGGTTGCAGGTTTGAGTTTTGTTTGAGAAGGGACAGCAAGCTGAAAAGTAGTATCCCAGCACACCCCCCACCCCCCCCCCCCTCTCTCTCTCTTTGCTTTTGGAAATTCTGCAGGTGCGCTGAAGTCCTTCCTAGAAAATCTGTTGTTGGTGGCTTGACTAGAATCTACTCTGGAAAGCTGTTTTGACTTCAGACTGTTCTGGGTGTATCAGGAGGACTACCAGAATACAAGATAGAGTTTTCAATTCCCAACCAAAGGACTCGATTCCAATATCACACGAGCTTTGGTTTTTGCTGTATTGAATCTTTTTAAAGAGTATTGTCTACGACAAGTTTTTTATTTGACTGGAACATTTTGGATGTATTTGTTGAGGGTTATATATTATTGTGGTTGTTTTGTTTGTAACTGATAAAAGTTATTGCTAATTTTCTTTCCATACTGGTTAATTACATTCTTAAATGAACTTTGTTTGATAAAAACTCCTCAATTGCTCATTCGAATTGTACCCGAGGTGAAACATATTACGCTTATCCTAGCCAAATTCAAAGCGCGAAACTTATGACTCAGGCAGGTTTCATAAAACACTCAGTTTCTGACCTGAGCCATAACACTGACACAACGGAACCTACTCCGATTACATTGCCCCTAAGTGCATTAGAACATAGAGCTAGTGTGCCCCCACTATTCTGGTCTGTCAAAGTAATTGCAGACTGTCCAATCACAAAATTCTCAAACTCTTATAGCTTTTCCATTAATTTTTTTTGCAGACAAAAAATATTGTTCCCCGCTTCTCAAAGCGCCACAACCACCTCTTCTCTTAATTAAGTTACGCAGTATGGCTTTACATACCTGGAATTTTTGTATTGAACTTGTTAATCTCAACCTCAACAAGGAGGGTGTGATAAATAGCTTTAATGTTCCCAAACTAGAGATTGGTGGGGTGGGGGGTGAATGTCAACTGAATCGCAGGCGAAACCTGTTGATTATCCCACAGTGATTCTGGGTATGCTTTAATCATGTTAACATCAGTCAAAAAGCTTGCTCATGCTCACTAATCTGGCATGCACAAGATTGGCAACTTGGCCAAGGAATCAAAAGAATCTGTTACACAGAACCATAACTCAGCTTAAGTAACTATCTCCAGTGAGCAGGTTCAAAGCGAGAAAATAATAAAACTTTGAGGAAATTTTGTTACCATATAACTCAAGAACATGCCCCCTTCCAAGAATATCAGTGTCTTTCTGCATCCCTCACCCCGTCATACATCCACAGCTCATGAGCATTATCTCAGTGATGCCAAGTTCACTCACTCTCAATGCTGCCCCCGACTTGTGCTGCTCTCACATACCCCCCTTCTCTCCTGCAAACCACAATTTTTTCCCATAACTGATATCTGCCTTCAACTCCTGCTAGACCACTGATACCTCCTTTTCAATGGACCCAAACATCACAAACACCATGTCCTAAGCTCCCTATTCTCCTTTTTGGTTTGCTATTATCCCAAGCATCTTCCTTCATGTTCCTAAATCCTATGAATTCCCTCCAAACCTCAAGAATACTTTCTCAACTAATACTGCCACCCTTAATCATCAATTATTCTCCTGCAGCAGCTTCCCTACCATTTTCCTCTGGGAGAGGTGCTCCGGAGACAACCGTGAAGCAAGCTAATGTCGTTTTGCTATTTAAGAAACGTTTGAGATAAACCAGGGAATTACAGGCCTGAGAGTCTCATGTCAATGGTAGGGAAACTATTAGAGAAACTTCTGAAGGAGAGCATCTATCACCATTTTGAGGGGCAAAATTTGATCAGGGATAGTCAGTATGGCTTCAGAGAGATGTCATGCCTAACAAGTTTAATTGAAATTTGAGGTGGAGACAAGGTATTAGATGAGGGTAATGCAGTCAATTTGATTTGATTTATTATATGTATTAATATACTGTAAAAAGTATTGTTTCTTGCACGCTATACAGACAAAACATTGTTCATAGAGAAGGAAATGAGTGAGTGCAGAATGTAGTGAAGTTTTAGAAGTGTGGAATGAGAGTAAAAGATAGAATTAGAAGGTATGCTAGGCACAGCTTTCAAGAAGTTGCCTCACTCCGGCGCCATCTCAAATGTAGTTTATATGGATTTCAGCAAAGCCTTTGACAAGGTCCTACATGAGACTTGTAATGAAGATAAAGTCACATGGAATACAGGGTAATTTGAAAAACTGGGTTCAAAATTGGCTTAGTTGTAGAAGGCAGAAGGTATGACAGAAGGCTGCAAAAGTGATGGGAAGCCACTGTCCAGTAGTGTACCACAGGGATCTGCATTGGACCCCCCTATGATTCATTACTTAGATCAATGACATTGATGACTATCTGGGGAGTATGATTAGTAAGTTTGCGGACGATACAAAGATTGGACAGGTGATTAACAGTGAGGCACTGTGTCTTGGACCACAAGATGATATAAATTGAATGGTCAAATGGGCAGATAAGTGGCAGATGGAATTTAACCCTGAAAAGAGAGAGGTTTGGAAGGAATAATTTGACAAGAAGGTACTCAATGAATTGTAGGACATTAAGAAGTTCTGTGAAACAAATGAACCTTGGCGTGTTTGTCCACAGGTTTCTGAAAGTGAAAGGGCATGTTAGTAGCATGGTGAAAAAGTTAGTAGCATTAGGGACACTTGCCTTTATCAATCAAGGTATCGATTACAAAAGAAGTGAAGTCACGTTGGAGTTGTATAGAACTTTGGTGAGGCCACATCTAGAGTACTGTGTGCTGTTCTGATCACCACATGGTAAGGATATGATTGCGCAGAAGATTCACCAGAATGCTGCCTGGGATGGAGCATTTAAGTTATGAAGAGAGCTTGTGTACGTTTGGGTTGCTTTTGTTGGATCAAAAAAGAGGGATGACCGGATCAAGGTGTGTAAGGTTATGAGTGACACAGGCAGAGTTGATAGGGAGCAGCTGTTCTTCTTAGCTAAAGGGTCACTTACGAGTGGACATGGGTTCAAAGTGAGAGGCAAAACGTTTGGGGGGAGGGGAAATGTGAAGAAAAACTCTTACTCAAAGAGTGATGAGGGACTGGAACATGCTGCACGGGAGGCTGGTGGAGGCAGATTCTCCCACATTCTTTAAAAAGTATCTGGATAATCACTCGGCACATCATAGCATTCAGGGCTATGGGCCAATTGCTGGCAGATGGGATTAGGTAGGAGTTCAGGTATTTCTAATGTGTCGGTGTGAACTTAATGGGCTGAAGGGCCTCTTCTCCAACGCATGATTCTGTGATAATCTAGGCTTTATGAAGTATAAGCAATACAAGTAATATATTACATTACTTACAATATAGTATATTACTTAATATATTATTTAATGCAATACTTAATATATTACTAATACAATATAAGCACTAGCCAATAATCATCTAACAAGTTCCAATAACTTCACAAAAATCTGCAAATCTCCTTATCAAGGAAGGCATAGATTACAAAAGCAGGGGAGTCATGTGGGAGTTATACTAAGTCCCACACCATCAGGACCCTGGGAACCACATCATGATATACATGCTAAAATACAGCAGTCATATCAACACCATAAATGACATGAATAAGGCAAAGGCTCAGCACTATGCAAAAGGAGCTCACCTCGTGACTCTTCAAAATTTCTCCACCATCTACAAACCTCAAGTCAAGAATAGCATGGAATGTTCACCAGATGCCTTGGTGGAGGCAGCTGCAATAACACTCTACAAATTGGACATCATTCAAAGCTGAGCAATTCACTTAGTCAATATCCGCCACCAATGGATTCAACAGGCAACCCCTCAACCACTGGCATGCTGTGAAAGCAACTTGACAAGCTTATTTCAACAGCACCTCTGAGTCCTCTGACCTATATCACCAAGAAGGATAAAGGACAGCAGTGTCATGGGAATGGAACCTCTGCCAAGTTTCCCTCTGAAGCACGTCATCACAAATTGCAATTCTTTTGTTGTTGCCAGGTCAAAATGCTAGAATCACCATCATCATAACGATTGCAATGGTTCAAGCAAAGGTCCCACTATCACCCTCTCAGCGCACTAGAGATGGAAAATAAATGTGGCCTTGCCAGAAACACCTATATCTAAGTATAATTTTAAAAAAAAGTCTGTTTGGTAGGAGATAACTGAGCTAACTCAATGACGATAATCACGGCAAATTCATATTACTCATTACGTAGAAAGAAAGGATATCCTACAACTCAACAAGATCAGAGGCTAACCACTACTGTCATCTACAATATGTTTAAAACTTCTAAACTTCTCTCAGTACAATTCCAACTGCCTGCCAGTTAGTTGGTGGTGTAGTTCTTTCTTCGTGTCACTTAGCTCTTCAGCCGATTTTGCAGAGAAACCACAATTCTTCAAACAACTTTGATTCCCTGTTGTTTGATTTTTAATATTTTGATCATCAGTTAGTCACAAAATAGAACTCCTACATTGCAGTAAGAGTCCATTTGGTCTATCGAATCTGCATTGACTCTCTGACAGAGAATCTTACCTGGGCCCACCTATAACCCCATGCATTCATTTTGCCAATCCTCCAAACTCATATATCTTGGGACACTAAGAAGAAATTTATTACGGCCAATCCACTTAACCTGCACATCTTTGGAGTGTGTGGGAGGAAACCTGAGCATCCGGAGGAAACCCACAGAGACACAAGTAGAACATGCAAACTCCACTCAGACAGTGACCCGAGGTTGGAATTGAACCTGGATCCCTGGCGCTGAGAGGCAGTAGTGCTAATCACTGTGACACTGTGCTGTTTGTAGTCTGTATTGAATGCCCTTAGTGCAGCTGATGAGGATAGCAGGCAGGTCTTCTGCTGAGCTTTGGAAAGAAACTGATGCATAAAAATTGAGGGGTAGTTTCTTTTACAGTCCCTGGTAGGGCTGGAAAGGGAGGTGTCAATTAGTGTGGATTACAAAAACATTCTGGCTACAGAAATAATTTGAACTCAAACCTTGTTTATCAGAACAACAAATACCAAACACACAAAATATTGAAACCCCACTCACCAGCAAGCAATACAAATGAGCCACAACCAATTATGATTTTAACTGTTTGCCTTAAAATTAAACAATATCTAGACTATAAGCAAATCTATCTAATTTACATAGCATGGTAAAGTTAATCCCACAGTAAAATCCAGTCTTGGTGTAGTATTTGGTAGAAGAAAAGCCAAATATTATCACAATAAAAATAATGTATAACACAGAACACGGCAATGGCAGCATGATGGCATAACAAAGGCTGCAATGAGACGAAATGCAACCTGGTGGTGCAAGCTCAGCATTCACCACAGCACACTGATGGTACCTAGTAAATCCATTTCCAGTAAAATACTCAATGTACCAATCCAATCTGAGCCAAGACCTGTGCTTCAGAACTATCCATGCTTCAAGCCAAGACATTCCAACACAACTAGAGCATTGGCATCTATGAGGCAATGTAGAAAATTGCCCAGATACTTAGAACATAGAACATTACAGCACAGAACAGGCCCTTCGGCCTTCGATGTTGTGCCGACCAAAATAAAAAGCAATGCCCCTCCAAACTAAACCATTCCCTTCTCTTCCATATACTTATCAATTAACCTCTTAAACGCCACCAAACTTGGCGCATCTACAACAGCTGCAGGCAGGGCATTCCACTCCCTAATCACTCTTTGAGTAAAGAACCTACCTCTGATATCCGTCCTATAACTCATACCCCTTAATTTAAAGCTGTGTCCCCTCGTGCTAGCTTTCTCCATCCTAGGAGAAAGGCTTCCAGGCTGTAGAAAAAAAGGACAATTACTGTCCAATCAATCTATTCTCAATCATCAGCAATGCCACCACTTGAAGTTTATTTATCCATAGCCTATTCATCAGTACTCAACCTGGATCCGCTTGGCTCCAGACCTCACTAAAGCTTGGGTCCAATGATGAACAAAAGAACCAAATTTCTAAATGTGAAACAAGATGATTGTCACTTGACAATAAAGTAGCTTTGACCAAATTAGGCACTGGGGAGTAAAACAGAAGTCAACGGGTATTGGTGAAATACTGTCCAGTAGTTGGGAGTCTTACCTTCCTTCTCTATGAATGGTATGCTTTGCCTGCAGTGTGCAAGAAAGAATACTTTTCACTGTATACGAATACTTGTGACAATAATAAATCAAATCAGAAGATGATGATTTCTTGGAGGTCAATAATCTCTGCCCAGGTACAGGTTCTTAAGAGCAATGCCCTTGGTCCAATCACTTCAAGCACAGACTTTCCTCCATCATGAGATCTGAAGAAGTAGGGATGGTCACTGATGACTATACAACATTCAACTCCACTCACAACTCTTCAGAAACACAAGTACATCATGCCCATATGTAGCACCCAGGCTCGGTGAACAGAAGCAAATAATATTTGTGCCTGGCAATGACAACGTCTGATAAAGTGCAATGTTTAATTTATCTCTTCAGTGGCATTAATATCATGGAATTTCCAGCAATAAACATAGGTCATAGAACCCTACAGTGCAGAAAGACACACTTTGGCCTATCAAGTCTGCACTGAACACAATCCCACCCAGAGCCTACCCCCATATTCCTACAAATTATATCCACTAATCCTTCTAACCTATGCATCCCCAGATACTAAGGGGCAATTTCTTAGCATGGCCAATCAACCTAACCTGCCCATCTTTGGACTGTGGGCAGAAACTGGAGTACCTGAAGGAAACCCACACAGACACAAGGAGAATGTGCAAACTCCACACCGATAGTGAGCCAAGCCAGGAATTGAACCCAGGACCCTGGAGCTGTGAAGCAGCAGTGCTAACCACTATGCTACCTTGCTGCCAGATATCAAAAGTTGACAGAAACCCCATCAAGTCAGTCATCCTGACTATAAGACAAAGGTATTCTTCCTTGTTTGGCTTACCTCCCAATGCTTTAAAGCCAACCAGCACCACCAAGGCAAAAGTTAGGAGTGCGGTGGAATACACTCCATTCCACTTGTTCCAGTTGACTCTTCCTCCCCTGTTCAGTGACCTCTCATGTGGTCCTGTATTATATCATTCAATGGAACCATTTCCACATCCACAATAATCTAGATTCACATCATACCCCTAATGTAATAAAACATCCCAAATTGCATTACTAAAATCACTCTAAAACAAAATATGACAGTCATGTTAAGGAGATATTAAGTCAAATGATTAAAAGCTTGATCAAAGTGGTCTGTTTTAAGGAGTGTATTAAAGGTAGAAAAGCCAGGTGAAAGGAGAGGAAATTGTAGAGCTTTGGGCTAGGATGGGGAGCCAGATATCAGAGCGCACAAAAAAAAGTACAGAAAAATCTCCTGATTTGTATCTATGAGCAATTACATAGAGGTACACAAGCAACTAATTAAAACACACATATGTCTATTAGCAAATAGCCTATGTATCTCAATCAGACAGACACGGTTTGAATAGAAATTAAATAAGGAAAATCTGAAGAAAACTGATCAGTAATATCCCTGAACTGACAATAGGTGGAATTCATTATCACAGAATGTAGTTGAAGCCAAAATGTTGTCTGATCAAGAAGAAATTAGATATGGCTCTAGGGGCTAAATGGATTAAGAGATATGGGAGGAAGGGGGGAAAAAGTCACGATATTACATTTGATGATCAGTCATGATCAAAATGAATGGTGCAGCAGGCTCGAAGGGCTGAATGGCCTACTTCTGCTTCTAGTTCTTACGTTTCTATTTCCAAAACAGATCAGGTCATGTATTTTACTATCATTCATAGGACCTTACAGCAAACAAAATTAGGTGGCACGCTTCCCCACATTACAATAATGCTCAATTGGCTGTAAATGTGCTTGGACATCCCAAGGTGATGAAAAGCATGGCATAAGTGCCAGTCCTTTGCTTTCAGTCACTTAGGAATCACAAACGTACATAATCAGATACATGAAAAGTATTGAGCCAAGTCAGTGACAACCACATCCTGGGGAAAAATATTAAAAAATCAACTTATTTGGAACTAATGTAAACAGATAACAGTCAGGTGGTAAATGAAGCAGATGCAAATAGTAACTTTTGCTCAATTTTTCCACTCAAACATAAATCAAGTCACGTAGAAAATTAAACAGTTGTATAAATGCAGAATCTGTCCTGTTGACAACTACTTGTGCCATGTGGGTTCTGATATGATCTTCTTATTCAAACCGTTCTACTTTAACGATCACGTAAATGGGGCAACCCAGATTCCAATCTCAACAGTAGCAGTAAAATAACAATAATTTTGAAATGTGTTTTATGTTCAAATTTTATGTTTTATGTTTGTGTTTTAAGCCTCAAAGGGAACAGATTTAGAATGGCTGGATAGAAAGAATTTTACAACAAGATTTTTATTTGATTTTAACATTACCAAATGATAGAAATGGGGTGAGTTAGCTGTTGAAAATGAGAACGCTGCTTACTTGCTCAAATCCCATTTTAACCAGCAGGAATTTGCTGGGGAAAAGTGGAGAGGGGGAAATGGGATGGGGAATCACTCTTGTATCTTACTGAAACTCAGGGTTCTGTCATATCAAGAGGGTCCCAATGCAATAACCCCAATGCAATTATTAACAAGGACTCAGTGGGGAAGTGATAGTTTTCCCTCCAGACAGAAACAGGCCTGAAGACAGAACAAGCTCCAGCAGGCAAGTCCAAACTTTGCTACTGTGGGCCAGGATATTTGTGGTCTCCCTTTCCCTAATTGCATGACCCTCTCATTAACCCACTCCCTGCCACTTATTCAGGTTAAAATCAACCCCGGAGATTAATTCTAATGCAGCTGCATTCTCGGCTACTGTCATGGGCTTAGGAATTTCCTAGAGCGAATGCAAGTAGAGAATTAATAATTTAATGTGCCCAGCAATTTCTTGCTTTCCTTAAAAAAAAGTACTTTCAATTTTGCTCCCCAAGCTCACAGTCAGAAAATCTGTTTTGTGGCCAAGTGCATATTGCGTATGTTAAATGGTTGAATCTCAATTACTAAAGTATGCCACTGGCTCAGCTACACAAAAATGATAATGTTGCTTACCCCAGCACCCCCTATTATCTGCAAGATAAACAGGAGCTGGGGATGGAAACAAAATCCAATTTCTCTTATTCTATCTTAATAGTGTACCATGGTAAAATCTGTAAACCCCAAGCTGTTCCTTTATACTCACTGAACAAGAAGATGTAGAATAAAATATTTTGTATAAATTACTTTATGCCAATAATACTACTGAATTTTAAGCAGCAGTTTTTGAGCCTGGGTATTTGAATTTATATAAAATAATTTTAATTTTTTTTTAAAGTCAGTAATTTTTATTTTATACGACTAATGTGGGGATGGAAGTGGGAGGGAAAAACAGACTTCTGTTTGACTAAATGTCGCCCAATGATTAGCCCTTGTAACTCCAGAAATACAGACCCTGCCTTTCCCTAGCATGGAAGACTCATAAGAAACTCAAGCACCACCATGTGTAGGCTCCAATCCCGATTTCAGAATTTTGCTTCCAGATATTTAGTGCAGTCCACTGAACCCTTCTAACATGTAAAACACAGTTCATAAGAGCTATCGTCCATCATGCCAGAGAGATGGATTAAGCACAGGAGAACAGAGTTGTCAACAGTGGGAAGAAAAATGAATTGTGAATTATACAACTGAGGCAACAACCTGGATTTTCGCTAAGTTATGGAGACTCTGGGACATGCCCGAAATGTTGAACGGATCTGTGGCATTATTCCCCCCGATGCGGACGTGATGAGCCAGGACATTTCCCAACTCTATACATCCACCTGGGAAGTGAAGATCCAGACCATCATCCTACACCAACCATGAGCAGGGTTAAAAACACACACAAACAGATATCAGAAATAATACCGCACTCTGCACTTCATGGTGCCTTGTCAGCTGAAATATGTATTTGCCAGTTAATAGAGTATTAATAAAAGTCAGAAAAATAATGTGCTAAGTGCTGACTATAACCACAGTTACAGTTAAAGCACTATGTCATCACTGCATCTCATTAAAAATGAGGCAAATAATGTTGTTTTTGAGGGAGTTGCAAATAAACCAGTCCTCCTGCACTGCATTTGTACATGTGGCCTGATTAACTACTTTGTTTTAATGCAATAAAAGGATAACTTAACTTCAATTGCTCCCAAGTCTCTAATAGTGAGCAGCAGTCTCTTTTCTCACCTTCCTGGCTGCAAAAGTGAGTGCTATCCCTGTGATTCTTTAAACAAGTGTTCCCTGACAGCTTTCAGGCAGTGACAAGTAACATATATTACAACAAGGATGCTTTCTGTGTCAGTCTAAGCTGTGGGAAATGGAGCCCTCCATACTTGCAATGGTGGTTAGGGGAAGAAGATGGGGAGTAGGAGATAAGATGACAATCACATATTAGAGTATCACTAAGTGCATGAGACTTGGGAGGCCTGATGAGGTCCTACATCTCCGTAGTTCACTGTTGACACCTTCTCCCCTGGTGCATGCACAAGAGAGAAATACAATAACAAATTTATTTTTTTTACCTTCTGTAAATGTTAGACCTTTGGGAATGTTGGATTTTGAATTATCAGTTTAAAAAAAATTTATTTGCTGATCAGTAGAACTGTAAAGATACTACAGTCTGGTGCAACTTGCACCAATTCTTTATTCCAGAATCTTTAAGGCTTCTAAGCCAGGTAGCATGGGTGCAGTACCAGATGTCCTTGGCAAAGTTAAGGTGATGCGGATACAAACATTTTCCAAGTTGGGCTGCAGTTCATGCTTGCAATTTCACATGGAGTGAATGTATTGCGTTGAAATGTGAGCATATCAGATTTAACTGGCTGAATATCATCTCCACTACTGCATGGAGACCAAACAATTCACATGACTTGTTTGTGACCACCTAATTATGCCAGTATTTGGACTTCAAGATCTTCAATTTCATCAAAATCATGGTTTGTAATGAAGAAAAATAAGTCACCTTGAACAATCCTGTTTATTAGTTCAATGACCATATAATATAGGATGACAGGGCAGTGAGGAAAAGCAAGCAGTACAGGATGAGAGAGATTTGGCCATAATAATTATAACTGAATAGTTAGAATAATGCGAACCAAAGGTACACAGGTTAGGTAGATTGGCCGTGCAAAATTGCCCCAAAGTGTCTAAAGATGTGCAGATTAGAGGGATTATTTGGGGTAAATGTGTTGCATGAAGGGGGATAGGATGAAGATGGGGGAGGGGGAATGCCCTGCAAGGACAAACAGCCTACTTCTGCACTTTAGGGACTTGATGGTTTTATGATAACAGTTTAAGACATCACATTATTCATGGTGATAGTAGTGATATTATTAAATTAGTGTGAGAATCTGCGTCAGCAAGATAATTCACAAGGAATGTGAAAAAGACTGCATAAATTAGGGATAACAGATGACCAGATGGTAAGGTTGCAAGAAAGACAATACAGTGTACTTGATATGATAGTGAGGACCACTGTATTGTGATATTGATCAGATTGATCAGAACTATTTAAGGGCATTTATTTCTGACAATTAGAAAGTCAATAAATTAATTGCAACAATGAGACTCACTGGACCTGGGCCCAACAACAACTTATATTTATGTAACACCGTTAGTATCATAAGACATCCCACTACTTCACAAGAGTATTAGAGAACAAAATATGACACTTTAGTCACATAGGGAAATATATGGTCAGATGGCCAAAAGTTTGATCAAACAGATTAATTTTGAAGTCAGTCTTTAAGGAAGAAAGCAGGATAGAGAGATGTAAGGATAGTATTCAGATGTGGGGCCCGGACAACTGTAGGCATGGCCAACAATGTTGTAGTGATAAAAATTGAGACTGCTCAAAAGGCCAGAATTAGAGTGTAGATAACACAGGATTGTTGGCCTGGAGGAGAGCACAGAGACAAGGGGGAACAAGGCCAAGGAGAAGTTTGCAAATAAGGATGAGAATTTTAAAATCAAGTATTGCTTGACCATGAGTCAATGCAAGTCAGCAAGTACAGGAGTGATTGATGAATGGCACTCTGAGTTATGACAAGGATAGCAGAATTTTGGATGATCAAAATTACAGAGGGTAGCATTTGGGAGATCAGCCAGAAATGCATTGGAATCGGCAAGTCTGGAGGTAATGAAGGCACGAATGAGGATTTTAGCAGATGAGCCAAGGCAGGAGCGAAGACAGGCAATGTTAATTAACTTGGGATTATAGTTTCTCCCATCTGCTGCAAAATAAGGAGTTTCAGCAGTTTTAACGTAGTTTACTTGTGGAATTAGGTCGATTGCGGTTTTTCCACATTAAATGGTCAACATCGAAAAAGACAAAGGGAGGGTACAATTAGGGAAGAAAATATCACCTGATGCTGAAAAGTGAATCTATGAGGTCAAGTATACAGGCATATTTAGCAGGATAATGGAAAAAGCTACACACATCTCAGTTGCATTCAATCCCAACATTAGGTGCCACATTTCACTTTCCTACTTTGATGTCCTCACCTTCACAAATACAAAATCATGCAGCAAAAATAAAGCACTTATTAGACAGCCGATTTTCATCATAACAGACTTTAGCACCTTTCTCTGGTTCCCCTCGCCTACACAATATCCGGGACTAGTATGCAAGATGTCAAAAATCATCAGCAACTCCTACGGATATGCTAATAATTTTTGACACCTATAATGACAAATATATTAACCTACACAGCACAATCTAACATGATCACCTCTTTATTTGCAACACAGTGTCAATCCCCTATTCTTCTGAATTCCATTCAATCTCAGTACATTTGCATCAAGAACATTAAAAGGAACAGAAGCAGACACTTGTGCTACAGAAATCAGCTTGTACCTTCACTGAACAGAAGCTCTCTACACTAGCATATCAGTACAAAAGCTATTTAAATCAGTTAAGCAATGAACCTAAAAGAAGTGTGCAGAGCTTATTAAACCTTGCAGAAACAAGGCAGAAATTTAAAAGGCATTGTAGGCAAAATTGAAGTATTGAAACTCAAACGCCATTGCACTGAACCAAGCAAACAAGCCACTTACTTAATATTAGTTCGGCTGCTCAATTAGTTTATTTTGCAAAGCAGAATTTGAGTTTTTTCCTTGCAAGTCAAAGCTGCTGCCACCAAATCAAAAGCTCAACTATTGGGAGATGAAGTAAGCATTATTTTGAATAAGGCCACAACCTAATCAACAAGTTCAGACAGTGCAGGAATCAGTCAACTTATACTTGTGCAGAACAACTTGCCCAGTGAGTTACATTTAACCCCACTTCCATTTTTCTATGTTTTACTTCCCAAAAACTGGCTATCCCTTCCATAGTGCCAACCTTGTGCGTGTGTCATTTGCTTAAGTGTTCAAAAAGCTTCAATATCTATCCAACCTTTCACATTAAAGGATGGATGTGCATGGCCATCAAGACTGCCCTTTTAGAAGTCTCCAACAAGTATACAAGACTGGCCAAATTAACTCCTTCATACTTCAATTCCTTCTGAAACAGTATTTTTCCTCAGACCTGCACCTCCCTGACAATCCAAGTGGAAGAATACAAAGATCATTGTTGCCTCGACATAATCCTTTTCCCATATTTAATGAGGCTGTAAATACCAGACGCACAAAGTAATTTCTTAACACACTGCCAAATGAATACAAGGAAATTTCCATTTAAAAACTTTAAACATAACATTGGAGCATTAATTAGAGCTCAAGCTTTGATTTTTAAATTGAACCTTTGTAACGGTCACAGAAGAATTTGAATGAAGATAATTACAATGGACTCCTAACTCAGAATGCAATTAGGCTGCCACTTCCTTGCCTGTTTATAATTGTTCTTGTTAAACACCAAGTATTACAATCTCCTTGAAGTCCATGTCCGAATTGCAGCTAGACACTGCCACAGTAGAACTTATCCTGCTAGTTACTTTTTGCTATCTACGGTCTTAGTATAAATACGGACTAAGGTCCATATTGGTCTGTCCAGTCCAAAAGTTGTGCTGGTTAGGTGGATGGGTCACTCTAAATATTCCCTTAATGTACCTGAACAGGCACCAAAGTGTGGCAACTGAGGGATTAAATGTAAGCCTACCTAATACTAATAAATAAACTTTACTTTTACTTTACAGTCAAATATCAAATGGCAAAAGTGCCATTGATCCCACATAAACAGAAGAACCTGGCCTTAGGCAGCAGAAGGTAGTAAGTGTTCAAGAAACAATGCTTCAGCAACGAATGAGGAGTGAAATTTTCGCTCTTGAGGAGCGAAAATTGACAAAAAAGCAATAAGGTATTATAGTATTGTTTTTTTCCATTCACTGGTCACAAGAGTCAAATAGATCTTAACAATTCCAACCATTTTCAAATATTATAGATGGAAGTAATGAAATAGTAAAATTTGTAAGATCGCTATACTTTCTGAAATGGATTGGATTGTATAATTAAACATGAATTTAATGGAAATGTGCTTCCATCAAAAACACTTTTTCTTCTATTAATTTTTTGATATTTTATTATACTTCACACATTTTGTTTGCATCAATAATTGTACTTACAAGGATCATATGAAGTTTCCAGAATAGTGTTCTAGTCCAGGATTATGCCCTGCCCATGGTACTAACTGGACACACACATCACAATACAATGACATCCATAAATGGGGGAGGGGAAGGGACCCTTACAATAGTTACCATGTACTTGGTTGATCTCCGAATTGGACGATAGGATTTCATCAGCCAATTTCTGTGCTGTGGGAAGGACTTCTGTGTGATGGGCTGTGATTAAATACTGAATAAATTTCTGAAGCTGGTCTCTGTTCATTTGGAAAAGTGTCTCAGAAATAGGAAGGCGTAGTTTGACCTGGTCAGCCTTTCTTATTCTGTACAGGGAAAGTGCCACTACATGGGCGCAGTAAAAAATGTCCTTGTTGCCACAGCCACATGTTACAGAAGTGATCTTGCAGCGGTCAAAACTGATGGCGACTCTGTAGATCATTTCAGGTTCCGACTGGGTGCCTGGTTCAGTCACAGTTCCACTCAGATGAAACCCTGCAAGGGAAGGGGGAAAAAAAGAAACAAGATATTGATTAATACCGGGGTAATATTCAAATGAGTCTCTCTTCAACTAACCTACCAATGACAATTCTGTGCAATGCCTTGGCTTATTCATCATCATTCAACTTTTTGCCTAAGGTGTTAGTCCTCATTTTGCTTTATTATTCACTTGGGAATCATCTTCTACAAAATTAGTTTTAGTGAACATGGTATTTTTGGGTCTCTATTTAGTTAATTGTCCAGCTCTTTATTTTAGCTGTCCTAACTGAAGAGCTGAAAACCATTCCCCAGGGTTTAATTACATTGTCTTTAAGGGATCAACCGACAATAGTCTCTCACCTAATTCCTATCTTCTGTTACCTGCTGGGCTCTGCAGGAGGATTTCTGCTGTTCAATAAGTTTAATTTGCAATCACCATCTCCCTTTACTACGCTATTGAAATAAATTGCTGTTTCGTAATAATGGTGTCCCTGTCAGCCATTCTGCAGAGTATTCGAAATGATCATTCTTCATTTGTTCTCTGCCTCACATCCTTTAAAAAGTATCTGGACGAGCACTTGACATATCATAACATTCAGGGCTATGGGCCAAGTGCTGGCCAATGGGATTAGGTGGAAGTTCAGCGGTTTCAAATCTGTTGGTGCAGACTTGATGGGCTGAAGAGCTTCTTCTGCATTGATTCATGGATTCTATGATTCTAATTGGAATACAATAACATTTTCAGGTGAACTACACTTAAGATTCTTCTCTCTATTTTCCAAATGTCAACGGTCATAGTTATCCCCTTGTAATCTGCTATGCCCCGAGGCACCTCAGGATGATCAAATTTCTCATCCCTCCCAGGGTTTCGGGGTGCTGATGATATTCCACACTGACAGGGGTGAGAATTCCCACATGAAGCAAGAATATAAGGCATAACTATAAGGCATTACTCAAAGTGGGCTTAAGGTCTTATTTCAGTCATACAAACAGAAAATGCTATAAACACATGGCAAGTAACGCAGCATCTGTCAGTACGTTGGGGGAACAGGGAATTTAGGTTTGTGACCTTCCTTCAGGTTGAAAGGTCACATAGCTGAAGCATTGCTCAGAAGATTTGAGCCAGTGCTGCTGCATGCAATCCTGACCCAACGATCCTGTGCATTTCTTCCAGGATCTTCTGATCCCAGCTGTCACAGAAACGTACAATGCAGCGTACCCCAGGAAACGTGTGTGTCCGTGTCTGTGTCAATGGAGGTTTTCAGCTAACCTTCTCTGGATAACTATCCGGATAACTGGCACAGAACTGTCCCAACTCTGTGATTCTAACTCAAGAGTCGGAGACATTCAGAGGCTTCTGGCGACTTTTCCATTGGAAGTTTAAACTTCCCAGACAACTCCCATTTGGTCACATCACAATTTCCACAGGGCCTTAATCGTATCTTCAGTCAAAGGTCCGCTACTGATCCAAAGACTGGGAGATTTTGGCCATTAACGTAAAAATATTGAAAATAGAAGCAAAAGTACATCATTGAATGCTTCCAGCCTGTTCCACCATTCATTACGATCCTGGCTCATCACCTATCTTGACCATCATACTCCTGTTCTACCTCCATCTCTTGACACCTTTAGAGTTAAGAAATCTATTTTCCCTTCTGAAATATATTCAGTGACATGGCCTCCACAATCTTCTGTGGTAGAAAGCTCCTCAAGTTCACTGAGTGACGAAGTTTGTCATCAGACTTAATTAACCTACCCAGTGTCCTGATACCACAACCTCTTGCTCTGGAACCCCAGCTAAAGGAAATATCATCCTTACATCCAATCTGTTAAGTCCTGGTGGAATTTTATACATTTCAATAAGATCTTTTCTCATTCTTCTAAACTCCAGGAAATACAGCTGACCCATCTCTCCTCAAATGACAATCCTGCCATCCCAGGAATCAGTCTGGTGAACTTTCACTGCACTCCCTCCATGGCAAGTATATCCTTTAACTTTGCTTCTCACCCTACAGATGCTGCCAGACTCACCGAGCATTTCCAGCATTGTATGTTTTTACTTCAAATTTCCAACATTCACAGTATTTTCTTTCTGATGAATCACTAAATTAACATTGACAAGCAGCTTGTACCTAGCACAGGCAGCTCAGCATTCTAACACTTTGACTTTTGGGCTTCCTGTCTTGTCAACAGTATTTCTCAGGTGAGTATCCAGTGGGCTAGGAATGCAATGGCATAGAGAATGGATACAAAAGAACAGAAGGACAATATGGGGTGAAAATAGCACTCAGGGGACCAGTGCAACTAAATGAAGCAATTGGTTTTCTCCTGGGTTCACAAGAGTAGTTTTGTAAATGTGTTTAAAGACCAATTTCAGCAACAGAGCTTGAAACACAGTCTTTATACATAATTTTTATTTATCAAATAAATTTAAATGCAAGGTTCAAATAGATTAATTGGTTGCCACAAACTTGAAAACCCATACTCTTTGATATTGTTGGGTTGCAAGATGTGGGTCCCCAAAATTGGGCCCTGTCATGCACGTTTAACAACTAGTGCAACAAGGTTGAACTTCTACCCTGTTCTCCCATCTTGTTAGCCTGAAGCAATTTTTCTCATCATAGTTGATAAAGTGACCCTTTTGTGATTTAAGCACCGCGCAAATGGATTTTGGAGTGGTACAAGACTGTGCTACATGGTCCTATAACTGACAAGATTAGATGTTACGGAAGGAATACAAGCAGGTTATTATAAGAACTGTAAATCATCACCCTTTTGAAGGCTTTAGAAAGATTTAAGAAAAGGTTTAACCACATGAGTAACCTTGGCAACAAGTGCTACTTCAGAACTTGTATCACTGACATGGGTAAATAACAAGAAAAATTTCAACCCAACACCCAGCTTTAAGTGTTAAGCTAGTAATCTAAATCATTGCCATTGGGTCAAGCAGCATGTTGTTCCAGCAAGCTACAAATTTCAGTCAAAGAGGAAGTTTCTAAATATTTTGTTCATGGGATGATTTCTTATCCACTCTTTACACCTGAGGAAGTGTGAGGGGTTGAAACAATTAGTGCCTTCATAGGCCTCCTCATTGATAGGGTTAAGCGACAGCCACACTGGTGGTCAGAATAGATAAAGAAAGTACGTTTTTCTTCAATAAGGGTCAGTTTGTTTTTGTACAAGTCAACAATTTTACACAAGTTTGATTCCTATGACCAATGAAGGCAGATGGTAGGAAAAAAAATGTTTCTTGGTCATGTTTCTACATAGAAACATAGAAAATAGGAGCAGAAGGAGGCCATTTGAACCTTCAGACCTGCTCTGCCATTCATTACAATCATGGCTGATTGTCCAACTCAATAGATTAATCATGCTTTCTCCCCATAAACTTTGATCCCATTCGCCCCCTTTGATATCATTTTATTTTATGCAGCTACCAGAAAAATATTGTAATTTTAAGACACCAACTCAATAGCAATTGGGCTCACCTTGATAAAATGGGCAGACAGCCCAACTTTCATCAACAATAGATGATGCATTCCTCCCCCACTCCTCATGACAAGCAGATGAGGAAAGCATAAATGGAATACACCCAATGGAATAAATAAGCCACAGTTCAATCCAAAGTTGAATAAATACCAGGCATTGGAGGGTAAGGGGATCAATGCCACCAAACAATGCATCTATGTTAAGAACACCCAAACACACAATACCCTATGAAGAGTTAACATGGAATAATCTCCCCAACATGGTGGGAAACCTCACAGCACAACTCCCTTTTTGAAGCAAATCATTTGTATGAATATCCATGCCAACTAATCTGACAATATAACAGTGCCAAGGCTGTATATTGAGACACTGGAGGAGAACATGTACAATTTGGTCCACAGCAAACTCAAAACAATACTTTTAAAAAAAATTGAAATATGGGACTGCCTCACACCTTGTTCCAGTAATTGCTCAAAAACTGGAACTCCAAGAATTACGACAATTGTTTCGTCATTCAAGGGTTTAAACAAATGCAACAATTTTTCATTTCTTCCAATTGAAGACTTCTATTGTTAGCCTTTTAGGAGAGTGGAAAAATCCAAATGTCTCTCACCATTGTCCCTGGAAATTGACAATTTGCAATGGATACCATTCATTTGGCTGTTAGCAGCCTGTTTAGATCATTAGTTGAGCTTTACAAGCAAAGCATTTGTCTGTTAAAGTAAATGGTATTTGGGAGTTTGTCAGTGCTCAAAAGATATTCAAGCTACAGCATTCACAAGTGACGGACCCTTTATTGCCTTCTTAGGAGATGAGAACTAGAGAATCCCTAAGGCTTCTTCAATCTGCTCTACCCAATTGTGTACAGTTAGGGCATTTTTTTTTTTTAACAATTTCTAGTAAAGATAATTGTTTCTAATCACACACACCGGTAAATTAATTACATATGACACAAAGAGGTAGGCCCAAGACAATGGCTGTTTAATCACTTCCCATTAGTAATATCATAATCTTTAGTGGTGGACAGATGGAATATCCATTCAGACAATGGTTACTTAATTGAGTATTCATTGCAGTTTTGGTGTTGTTGTCCAGCTATGTCCTTTGATAGATATAGTGAAGCATCCACCTTTGGTGATGCTGACTATTTCATGTATATGCAAACAACCAGTCTATAGTGAGAGTGCTGCTGATGATGTGTTAGTTTTCCTGGTCCCCTGCTGAGCTTAGTCTCCTCTCCCACAAGTTGAAGTGGGGCAGTTAGGTAACACAATACAGACTTTAAAACAACACCACAGTGAAATTTTCCAGCCCTTTCTGCTGGCAGGATTTTCCAGTCCTGCCAAAGGTGATCCCCTATGGCAGGTTCCCTGGCAGTGCAGCTGGCAAGGAACACAAATGGCCATTGACATTGATGGGATGACAAGATCCTGCAAGTGCAGCCGACTCCGCTGCCAATAAAAAGTACACGTTACTTTATAATTCCCTTCTTTAATACTCTAACATCTCAGTGCCATAACAGTGAATTCCAATATCATGATGATCAATTTCCACAAAATTGAATGTAATTTTCCAGTTTGAAGATCTAGCAGTAGACATTTACTTTTCTGTTTGAGACCCCATTAGTTTGATCCTTTGCTCATTTACCCATTTATTTTATGTTGTGTACACAAATTTAAGTGGGGTACCTGATAGTGATAATAATGGAAAACATTTACCTTGTTATTTTTTTTTACAACGTATATGAATCTGCAAGCAATTAGCCATTGCACTACTTTTTGTATAGAAAATATACATGTGCATGTCCTGTGTCCAATTAAGGCACTGTGTGTTTATGTACAACATGAATTATAAATAATGTTGTCTTACTTTCCAAAGACAGCAGCAACTGTAAACCCAGATTCCATAAAATCATATTGAAAAGCTGAGATGTATAAATCCAGTATATTAAACAATGCTGAGATGGTAAGAAATATAGGCCAGAACTTTTTTGTTATTCGTCCGTGGTTAACGTTTGTTGCACACCCCAAATTGCTAGGGAGGTGGTGATAAGCTACCCTCTTGCAGTGGGACAACTTGTTTGGTGAAGTTACTTCCCACAGTGCTGTTGGGTAACATCCCAGGACTTGAATGAATGCCAATATATTTTAAGTCAGGATGCTGTCTGACGTAATGTCGTGATTTCATGTGCCTGTTGGTAGAGGTTAGGACTTTGGGAAGCACTGTTGAAGCGGCTTTGGCAACATGCTGCAGTGCATCTTGAAGATAGTATATACTTGGTAGATATTGTGTGCTGGTGCTGGAGAGGCTGAATGTTTAAGAAAAGCTTGCACATGTATTACATACACTACAATAGGGAAATCTCATCAAATGTGTTATGAGCGGGATGGGAGGAATGCACAGTTTATCTAGGCCCTCTTCTCTGCTGGTCACACCAAAAATGTAAGGCCAATTATTTATCTTTGCTACCATTAGACCCTGAATACAAGATACTTCAACCAAGCTTCTTTTAATAAATTCAGAATGACTGTTTCATTATAAAATAAAGCTTTTTTAAAAAAAACAAGTTGCAAGAACTAGTTAACACACCTTGCAATCTAGAAGCATCTCTCTCAAAATTCCCAACACATACACAGACAGGATATTTGCAGAGATGAGTAGTTTTAAGCTTTTTATTAATGTCACAAGTAGGCTGACATTAACACTGCAATGAAGTTACTGTGAAAAATCCCCTAAAAGTAGACTTCATAAACACAAGATAAAGTTTGCAAGGTTTCAATGCTTTTAATTTAGAGCTATTTCCAGTAGGGGCCTGGAGGTTCTCACCAACAGACCTGGAGCATGGAATAAAATAGAGCTGCATCAATCCTCCTCATTTCAGCCTCTCAGGTTTTCAGTGACAGACACATTCCACTAAAGGGCTGGATTCTCTGGTCCTGCTGCAGCAAACAGTGGTTTGGCTGAGCACCAAATTCCCCTTTCTCACTGGCACGAACAGCCGGAGAATTCCTAGCTAGACATTGCCTTGCCTGAAACCATGCGATTCAAAGTGTGCGCGCACTGGGCAACTTTTCCCATGCACAGTTCATGCAAAAAGTTAGAGCTCATCTGTCATGTGATTTGCATCAAATCTCATCCCTTTGCTTTGAAGCCAGTTGTTTCCCACCATCAATTAAAATAATGGCAGTGCAAACTGCTCTCCCCCATCAAGTGCCATGTTGGTCAGGTAATTTCTTTGAAAAGACATGGTTGCTCCTAGTCAAAAAGATAAACTTGATATTTTTTAATAAAAGTGTCCAAATTTAAAAAAGTTCTCCAAGACATGGTTTTTCCAACAAACGTAAAACCTGCAGTTGCCAATTTCATCCCATCGACAGAATCTCTGACCCTCAGTACTGCACTGGAGTGTTTGCCTTCATTTCTGTGCTTAAACCTGAAATGGCACTTGAACTCCCAATCTTCTGAGCTTGGTATCCAAGATGAAGAATGGTTTTCCTATCGAGTCCTGTGGAAGCTGCACTCATCCAGGCAAATGGAAAGCATTCCATCACTCTCCTGTGGATTGGGTAAAGATTTTGGGGTGCCTTGAGTTCAGTTATTTGCTCTGGGATACCCAACTTCTGGCCCTGCTCTTGTAGTCACACTTTTTTTTAAAAAAATGAAATCGTTACAGTTAAGCTTCTGGTCAATGGTGACCATCAGCCTGTTGATGATGGGAAATTTGACAATGATAATGATGCAAAGTATCAAGGAGAAGTAGCTAAATTCTGTCTTTAGATAGGATTATTACCATGTAGTTGTATGGTATGGTTATTTATAAGCACAAGTCTGAATATCATCCAGGACTTGCTGCAATGGACATAGGTTCATAGAGGTTTACAGCACGGAAAAAGGCCCTTTGGCCCAACTTGTCCATGCCATTTTTTAAAAAAAATCCCTGAGCTAGTTCCCATTGCCCATATTTGGCCCATATCCCTCTAAATCCATCTTACCCATGTAACTGTCTAAACGCTTTTAAAAAGACAAAATTGTATCAGCCTCTATTACTATCTCTGGCAGCTTGTTCCAGACACTCACTACCCTGTGTGAAAAAAATTGCCCCTCTAGACACTTTTGTATCTCTCCCCTCTCACCTTAAACCTATGCCCTCTAATTTTGGACTCCTCTACCTTTGGGGAAAAATAGTGACAATCTAGCCAATCTGTGCCCCTCATTATTTTATAGACCTCTATATCATCCCTCAATCTCCTATACTCCAGAGGAAAAAGTCTCAGTCTATCTAGCCTCTCCCTGCAACTCAAACTATCAAGTCCCATTAGCATCCTAGTAAATTTCTTCTGCATTCTTTCTAGTTCAATAATATTCTACAATAGGGTGACCAGAACTGTACACAGTATTCCAAGTGTGGCCTTATCAATAGATATGGAATGCTTCAGTTTCTGAGAAATCACAAATAGGACTGAACAGTGTGTATCGTCAATGAACATCCTCACTTCTGACCTCATGTTGGAAAGAAAGTCATTGATAACGGAGGTAAAGCTCATCAGGCCAAAGATCTTCAGAAACTTCTGCAGTGATGTCCTGGGGCTGAGGTGATTGACTTCCAACATCGACATCATTTTCCTTTATGCTAGGTATGACTTAAGCCAGTACAAAAGATTCCCAACTGACTTCAATTTTACTGGGGCCCCTTGATGTGGCACTTTGGTCAAATGCTGCCTTGATGTCAGTCACTGTCACCTCACCTTTGGAATTCAATTCTTTTGATATGTTTGGACAAAGGCAGTAATGAAGTCTGAAGTCAAGTGGTTCAAGCAGAATCCAAACTGAGCACCAGTGAGCACTTTATTTGTTGAGTAAGTGCTGCTTGATGGGTCGGGCAATGATTCCTTCAATCACTTTGCTGAAGATTGAGTGAGAATAGGCTGATGGGGCAGTAATTGGCCAGGTTGGATTTCTCTTGCTTTTTGTGGATGGGATAGACATGGGCATTGAAAATTCGTACTTTAAAAAACTTTCTAACATTTACATGTTATCTTCATTTATGCAGACTTGAAACCAATTTGTTTGCCTTTTCATCACCAGAACTGGCTGGACCACTATCTGGCCCTGCTCTCCCGTGCTGAACTATAATTATGTTGAGATCAGAAGTGTTTCACATGGGGACAACAAACTTAAGGGACAATTACTGAAAAGAAAATAACACGCTTGAAAAATTAAGGATTTTGAATGTCCTGATTGATATTAGGCTCGAGTCTACTGAAGCAACACTGAATGGTAGTGAGTAAAGCAAATCAGTTGTTAAGATGAATTAAGGTCAATATTTAGCCTAAATAGTGAGGTAATTCTGTCACAAGTGCAGCCACGCTATAAACACATTACAGCTATTGAAAGAATACAGGAAACAACTTAAAACTGAGGGATGAATGGATTGGATTTCGAGGGGCAATATAGAAACTGGACATGTTTTCATTGGAAAAGAGGTGAAGATGTGCTTGCTTTTTAGGATGTCAAAGCACCATATAATATCTATCGACTATTTCACCTCGCCCAGAATAGTGGAACAAGAGGAGCAAATTCAAAACATTATAATCCATGGACATAAACTTTCAGTGAGTGGTTAATTAATGGAACAGCCTTCCTCAGGAGATGATGGGAACAGTTTGTGTTGATTTATTTGAATAAGGAAGATTTTAAAATCACTGAAAACAGCGTTTTTGGATATAGCGCACACAAAATTT
The DNA here is from genome assembly GCA_024679065.1 of Sphyrna mokarran. NCBI lineage: Eukaryota > Metazoa > Chordata > Chondrichthyes > Carcharhiniformes > Carcharhinidae > Sphyrna > Sphyrna mokarran. The sequence goes on from JAGIQG010000009.1 coordinate 29,311,395, forward strand.
GAAATGTGACATATCTTGCTTGGGAGAATCTCTGGTTCCCAAAGTTCTCCAATCAGACTTTCCATGCGTCATGTCCAAGTCCGTATAGACTAACTGAATGAGACTAAGTACTATGATTAGGCAGTAACTCCATCAGCAATATATCATTCACCTTTCAGAATGGTAGACAGAAAGCTAGATGGAGTGAGGAAGTATCAACCTTAAATAGTTTTATGTTCCTATCATTCTAAAATAGAAAGAAAACTCCAGATTTTTCTGCATTACCAAATTGCTCCTGAAACTCAGTAACCACAACATTTTTAAAAATTATTTTTTCACAGGACATGGGCATCACTAGCTATATCAGCATTTACTGTCCATCAACATAGAAGCATAGAAACTAGACACAGGAGGCGGCTTTTTGGCCCTCGAGCCTGCTGTGCCATTTGATACATTCATGACTAATCATGAAATTCAATATTCTGATCCTGCCTTCTCCCCATATCACTGATCCCTTTAGCGCCAGGAGCTATATCTAATTTCTTCTTGAAATCCCACAATGTTTTGGCTTCAACTGACTTTTGTGGTGGTGAATTGCACAGATTCACCACTCTCTTGGGTGGAAAAAAAACTTATCACCTCAGGTTTACCACTTATCTTTAAACTGTGACCCTTCGCTCTGCACTCCCTCACCATCAGGAACACTCAAGAAGATGGAAGTGAGCCACCTGCTTCAACTGCTGCAGTCCATATGATGTAGGTACATCCCCAGTACTATTATCAAAAGGAGCTCAGAAGTTGCAGCCTAATTTTTTCCATAAGAACCAAACCCTGCACTCATGATCTCATTCCCCATTAAACTGCTAGTCTCCTCTTCCTGGCCCTGAGTTTGCACTTTGTTGTCCCACCATCTTTCAAATCTGCCATCATAAAATTTCATCTCAAAAGTCCTTGTAAACTAACATTGCATGCCCTTCCTATTCCTATATAAAATCCCAAATCTGCAAATCTTTGTTTGAACAGCAACCAATGTTCCTTCTAATCCATGTGGCCACGCAAAAGTCACTGGCCCACACATTGGTCTGTTTAAATTACTGCACATGCATTGCCTTGCAAAAAAAATATTTATTTAAAGGAACCGAGCACATAAGGAAATAAGAACATAAGAACTAGGTACCAATTTTTAAAAAAATTCATTTGTGGGACATGGGCATCATGCTGGCCAGCATTTATTGCTCATCCCAGTTGCCCTTGAGAAACTGGTGGTCAGCTGCCTTCTTGGATTGCTGCAGTCCATTTCTGTAGGTTGATCCACAACGCCATTAGGAAGGGAATTCCAGGATTTTGACCCAGTGACTGAAGAAACAGCGATATATTCCAAGTCAGGATGGTGGATAGCTTGGAGGGGAACTTGCAAGTGATGGTGTTCCATATATCTGTTGTCCTTTTTCTTCTAGATAGAAATGGTCATAGGTTTGGAAGGTGCTGTCTAAAGATCTTTGGTGAATTGCTATAGTGCACTTGTAGATAGTACACACTGCACTATAAATAAGCATTGGTAGTGGAGAGAGTGGATATTTGTAGATGTGGTAGCAATCAAGCAGGCTGCTTTGTCCTGGATGATGTCAAGCTTCTTGAGTGTTGTTGAAGTTGCACCCATCTAGGCAAGTGGGGAGTATTCCATCACACTCCTGATTTAGAGTCAGAGGTTTACAGCGTAGAAACAAGCCCTTCGGCCCAACTTGTCTACGTGCCCTTTTTTCAAACCCCTAAGCTAGTCTCAATTGCCCTCATTTGGTCCATATCTCTCTATACCCATCTTACCCATGTAACCCACACTTTTTAAAGGACAAAATTGTATCCGCTTCTACTATTACCTCTGGCAGCTTGTTCCAGACACTCACCACTAATAACTTGGGCCTTGTAGATGATGGATAGAATTCGAGTCAGGAGGTGAGTTACTCGTCACAATATTCCTAACCTCTGATCTGGTCTTTTAGCCTCTGTGTTTATGTGGCGAGTTCAGTTGAGTTTCTGGTAAATGGTAACCCCATGGATACAAAGAGAGAGATGGGCTTCTCTATGATAAAGACAATTAGAATACAGAAATCTGTGAAAGGTTGAGGGGGATGACCATTAATACTGGTAGGAAGCTTTATATGAAGTGACGGATGTCAGCTCTGGGTCAGTGGTAGCACTTTTGCCTCAAGAGTTGGAAGAGCGGTATTCACATTCCACTCAGACTTCAGAACATAAAATCTCAGCTGATGTTTCAAAGTTAAAAACACAAAGTACCAGTTGTTTAATAAACTAATGCAGTAGACACCATTAAACTAATTTCATACTACAGCAGCCATCGGCAACTAACAACACTCTAACAAAGTTGAGCAAAGCTCCAATTCATTAACTAGTCACTTAAATTGAAAACACAGATGGGATGAATTAATACATTCACAAACTAACAGGTAAAGGAAATCAATAAGTGAATGGACCAGTGAGCACAGCAACAAACAAATACATTTGCAGCATGCAACAGTGTAGAGGGCAAGCAGAGGGAACACTAACAAATTAATATGGGATGCACAAGCAAATCATAAGAATTTGTGCTAATAACAAAGCTTTTCTGATCAACAGTTTTCACAGAAAAATAACCAATTGCAGATTTTAATCTTTCAAATGGACAAAAATCCCATAATATCATGCAATGTTATAATACAAACATTAAATTAATGCTGCGATAACACATCGTGCCATGTAATGCATTACGTTAGAAAACAGTATTTACTCTGCCTTACAATGAGAATGACTATGAAAGACCCACTAGCAAACCAAAATATTCAGAATTCTTGCACAATGAACTTGATGGAGAAGGTAGCACCTACAATAAAAAGTATATACATTTTGACAAAGTCTGTATATTGCAGTGTCAATGTTACTCAAGGACAGTTGAACACCACGACTCAGCTGCCTGCTGAGCTGTTTGAAATTGACTGCAATGATATCTCCCATCTCACAGATGTAACATTTAGGCTTGTGTTGAACACATACTTAATTCTAATGTCATCCCATTACAAAGTTAAAATGCAGTTTTATCCAAAGTTAATTAACAAAACATCTCAATGAAACAAATGCAGGTAGGCAAAGCTTAGAATTGCATTTGTCTCTGAAATAAGCTACCAATTGTCAATACTGAATGTACTAAGACTTGGAAACATTAAGCTTGCAATTAGGAATCAGGACCTATTATATTAAATGACATCAGTATGTTAACTTTTGTTGAAGAAAACTAGGCTGTCCATGCACCTTCAACATCCTGTCATGAAGATATACACTTACTTCAATCCACTGGCTGGAAACCTGGACTTGATCATTTTAAAGCATAAACTGTTAAACAACATGCTATAAAACCTGACTGCAAATCATTGCCAAAAAAGGCTGCCCCAATTTTGCATCACTATGCCTTTCACATTCCAGTTCATTGGGATGAGGATGCTGGGTGTACAGAAACATCACAGGAGATGAGAAACCCCCAAAGAATATGAAAGACCTTATCTCTTGTGTCATTAATAAGAGAAGACATTTGAACCTATGATTCAATTGATTGAGATGGGACATTAAATCAAATCACTTTGTCCACAAGATAATGGCTAAAGGTAACTTTATAAGTATGAGCAAGTCAAACTAGCTGCTGGAATACATGGACAATAGCCTTATTTGGATTATTCCACGCACACCCACCCTTCCAATAGTGGAAAGAGCAAGCCACATGACCTTTTGTTGAATAATATGACGATGATCTGAGGCAGCTGAAACTATTGAGCCTTGATCTCAATTTCCACCCTTCCTGATGTGCATAAAATCCTGTTTACTTCCCAGAATCAACCCCATACCTACTGCAGATAGACATATTAAAGAAGAAATTTGCTCAACATCACTGTCTCCAAAAAAAACCACCAAACTGGCTATAACTCAGAACATTTGGTCCACCAAAAGAGCATCTAACCACGATTTACCAAGCCACTTACACTATGTTGTATTTACCCATTAATTCTAATTTTATCAAACTACCTTCCTTCACTCTGTAATCTGTGTTTGTATGTGTGCATGGGTGCAAACATGTGGGATGCAGATGAAGGACCAACTGGAATTTATCCCCCCATCTCACCCCCAATTCTCCACGACGCCAATGGGATAAAACGCTAATGTAAAATACATCGTGGTACGTAGACGTCAGTAATCACCTGAACAATGCTTAGGATAGCCCCCGGAATTCAGGATTGGGGCTGTCAGCAACTCTGAAGCCTGGAGCACCACAACAGTGAGTGCAGGATGCATCTGCAGGTAAATCATAGGGCTTCAGCTTCATCTAGGAGTTCGACCTTCCAGCCTTAGAATGCTCTTGGAGATCAATCTCCTTTCCACAGAGATCAATCTTCCTTCATTAATGAAGGGTCAGAGATATTGGAAACCTTTTCAATATGGTGCCTGGATATGATTGCACCAGATTGAGTCTTTTATGTTCTCAGCATGCAAACTGTTAAATGTTACAGAATTGTCATTTAAATTCAAAAACTTAGTTACAGTCAAACGAAGTGTGGGGAAAAAAAGAGGGGAGCCTCTCTTTATCTGGTCATAACAATACCAGCAATAATTAATTTCTGAACATTAATGGTCTCAGTAGTTAGTGAATTGGATAAAATCACTTTGTCTACTATGTATTTTTAAATTATGTACAATTATGTTAGAATTCTTTTCAAAACTTTGAGCCTTTTCTAGTGCCAGTGTCCTCCCAGGAGATAGCTGAAATCTAATGGTACAGTCAAAAGGCTCATGTCTATCATGCTTTCATAATGCCACACCTCTCAAAGGCACCATGTGCCCACAACAGAAGGAAGAGTGGATTTCCTCTGGGTGCTCCAGTTTCCTCAGTCTGAAAATGTGCAGGTTAGGTTGACTGGCTATTCTAAATTGCTCCTTGGTGTCAGGGGTATTCGCAGCACAAATACATGGGGTTATTTGGATAGAGCCTGGGTGGGATTGTTGTCAGTGCATGCTTGATGGGCTGAATGGCCTACATCTGTGCTATAATGATTCTATAATAAATGCACATTATAAAATCACAACTAACTCATGAACTATATCCATAAATCTTTGCATTGAAAATTAATGTAACAAACTTTGTTTTGCACAAGACTGCCATTTTCTCACGTTCCTGACTGAGTTCCACTTGCAGTCTATGTTGACCTGATACTGTATATTTATTCAGCTCTTGTGCATTTTCAGCCAATGTTAATGGAGATGATGCCACTTTTCTGACTGGCTAAATTCAGTTATCTGCTGCTGCAATTAATAAACTTGAGGGCTTCTGCAGTCTATTTATTTCTGAAATATAAATCAGTGGGACAGAGAAAAAAAGAAAATGATTGCATGAATCTAGTTCTTCGAGTCTTTCAGCAGGCCTCCCACATTGATAGCACATCATAGAAGGGAGAATAGAATAGCAGAGTAATTTCACTTTCAAACGTTGGATGAGGCACAAGTCTCCCATTCTTTCACCTTTCTTGTGCATTTGCACAATCCTGTGTGCTATCCTGGTAAAAACTGGCTGCCATTTTATTGTATACACCAAGTAAATGTGTTGCATTGAAATAGAGTATGCAATCAACTAATTTGTTTGATATATACATAAAAGAAAATGGGACAGATTTAGACGAGTTAGATTCGATCGCAAACAGAATACAATAAAAATGGTTATAAGCAGAAAGAGAATCATAGAAGAGAGGAAAAGGATAAAGATTTGGGACAGGAAAACAGCAAAATGGATACAGGAGCAAATTGGGTTAGCTGCTAAGGTAGAATTATACCATTTCAAGATTTGAAAGCTTAATTTAGTTGTAATTTTGTCATGGGGGATGGATGGACTGACTCTGCTTGCAAATCGGACAGGTCCGGTATTAAGTAAGCCTTCCGTTCACACAAAGAAATAATGGCTTGTACCCCAACACATTTTTAAAAAGAGTACAGCCATTTTAATTATTTTCTCAATTTTATTTTTCTTTCCACGTTTTTAAGTGATTGACTTTGTTTTTCAGTTTAAAAACTAGAAACAGATATAATGGTTAAAATTTGTGCTGTTTATAATACAGTATACAGGAATAAATAAAATCAGGCATACCCGTTTCTAGGGCAAAAAATATTTCTAATGGTACATCCTGACTGATGGAGCTAAACTAAAACATTTGAATTAAACCATCTACAATTTGTTACACATTCCCTAAAACGGTGAAAAAAGTAACTGCAAATTTCAACCAAACAACCACCTAAAAGTTCAAGGAACACTAGACACTATTGACCCGAACAAGACATGCACTTATTTAACACCTTGTGTGACTACTGGACATCTCAAACTGCTTTAAAGCCAATTAAGTACTTTTTTGAAGTATGGTCAATGTTTCATGTAGGAAACACAGCAAACAATACGTACACCACCAACTCCCATATAGATCAAAGTGAGAATGACTACATATTTTTGCAATGCTGGAGGAGGAATATATAATAGCAAGAACGTAGAGTATAAATCCTCTGCTCTTCTTCAAAATAGTACCATTGGATCTTTGACATCCACCTGAGCAGGCTGGTGAGATCTTGGTTTAACAGCTCATCTAAAACACGGCATCTTTGATCAGTGCAATATTTAGGAAGTATTGCAGTGTGTCAGCTTTAGGTTTTGTGCTCCAATCTGTACAAAGCTCCTGACAATTTCCAGCTCTCCAAAGATATATTTGTACTGCAATTTTCTTTAGTTATAATCATTATCATACATTATTCCCATAGTTTACACAGCAACAAGCAAGCCTTACAAAGTGGCTTGTTGACTGCCCCAGAGGACTAGTAGTCTCTTAAGCTTCTATATAATCTTCATATGATGGAGTTTGCCACTTGAAATTGTGCCAGATACAACTACATGCTCTTTAGTTTTAAAAAAATTGGTACTTGAATGATTGTTTTGTGAAAAACACAATATCATGTATAATGTTAACATTGAATAGAAAAGGTGGATAATCCTCAAGTCAATTAAGAGAATAAATTTTCAATATCATGCATACAGGCAATAAAAACAATTTTAGTGAACTGATTCCACAATTGTCAGACAAATTCCAAGGATAGCACTTTCCCATTTTCTGGCTGAGCTGCGCAGCGAGGTGGGAAAAATGGTGCCAAAGCTGTTGACCCCAAGTTTTCTTTGCCGTATTGTCAAAGAAATGACTGAAAAAGTTGGAGGTGGGTACCATGACATGACGCTGTTTGAGGCTTCTCCACCAGCAACTTAATCTTTTAAAAATTGTAACTCAAGAATTAGATTGACACCACCACCTCTGCCTCTGCCACCACCAGCCCCCTGGCATGCCCAGGTGGGGCTCAGGCATGAGCCTCTCCCCCTGAATGATGCACTCATCTGAACTCTTCTGGCAGGTTCTGCTCACCAGGTGCACACCATGGGAGGCCAGTTGTGATTTACATCAGCACGCATCTGTTGGGGTGGCAGGGGGCTGGAGGTGGTTATCAGGCATAGAGGCCTGATATTCAGATGTAAATATATTCTAATGGAGATCCTAATCTAGAACTTTGGGATCAGCAGGAGGCAGGGAGAACTGCAACAGGAAATCCTGTTGCCTCTCGTAGGACTTTTCGCTCCCACCGCTGATTCCAACCGCCAAAACAGAAGCAAGAAATCCAATCCCTTCTCACAGGTCACCAAAAGCTCAAAACCACTTTGCGATCATTCTAATAGTGGGCAGATTCATAATTCAGAAACATAATTTATCTGAGATGCGTCTCTGTGTAGTACAGTAAGAGGTCTGACAACACCAGTTTTAAATCCAACCTATTTATTTGATAGTAAATTCGCAAGCTTTCAGCTGAAAGCCTGCGAGTTTACTATCAAATAAATCGGTTGGATTTAAAACTGGTTGTCAGACCTCTTACTGTGTTTACCCCAGTCCAACGCCGGCATCTCTACATCTGTGTAGTACATACATTGTAAATACTGAACCATTTACGCTTTTGTATAGTTTTATCATAAAATCCCCACAATGCAGGAGGTAATTTGGTCTATCAAGTCTGCACTGACTGCAATCCCACTCAGATCCTATTTACCCTGCTAATCCCCCTGACACAAAAGGCAATTTAGTATGGCCCCCAATCCACCTAACCCGCACATCTTTGGATGGTGGGAGGAAATCCAGAACACCCAGAGGAAACTCTCGCAGACACAGGAAAAATATGCAGATTCCACACAGACAGTTACCCAAGTCAGGAATCGAATCCGGGTCCCTGATACTATGAGGCAGCAATGCTAACCGCTGTGCATCATACCATGGTGTACATTAGTGATTTTCACATTATTGTCCATATGCATAAATTTCCTTATTTTTCAATCAACTCAATCAAGGCCTTTGCTGCTTAGAAGACAGGAATGTAGCCTACTTCAAAAACACAAATGCAGTCTCTAATATAGTATAATGTACTGTTTAAAAACTAATTCTATTCTTCCCCCTTCTCTTGGCTGAAGTATTAGATATTGGATATTGAAGAGACCAGGAATTAAGTGAAGGAAGTTGAAGTGCATTTTTCCAGTCTGAAATGAAAAGTTTGAATTGGGATCTTTTACTCTGTGCAAATTACAGGTAGTCAATCTCATTAAGGCTGACTCTGTTCCAATTAGTGGATTGCTTGTTTTGACTCAGTGAATACCATCACAATTAGATCAAAGATCAGTTTGGAGAGCAGAAGGCAAAATAACCTTTTGAGCCAATTTCTTTTAAAATAATCTGCATGTATAATTGCAGAAATGTGAAAACTAATCATTATATACCTGAAAAGAGCATCAATGTTTTGCCCTGATGAGGCTGCATTGGATCTGAAGTCTTCTTTGTTTCAATTCCCTCCCTGAAACATTTACCATTTGAAAAAAGATTAAAAACAGAACTAAATATAATTAAAACTGTAAGGCCAAAGGATACCTTATATATGATTATTATGAGAACTTGCTGGTTATGAGGTGCTTGCTGCTGCGTTTGAAAGAAGAGAGAATGGCCTACTTTTAGCATAGCTTTTCTTTTTTCCATTAGAGGTTGGGTGCATCAGTGATCACCACCTCGTCTTCAAATCAAATCAAAATGAGCGAAATGTCAATAATTTTCTCCATATCATGTAAGATCACGCAGCATTTTGTCACACTAGATCACATGATCTTCAAAACAGTAAGATACCACTGATCCACCTTTCCCCCATGTCCTCATATTGCAATTAAGACTCATCTCACTGAGTACTATTCTAATTCCTTTTACCCTAAACCGTTCAGTTCTTCACCTCCCTCAGCCCTTCCTTTCTCCAGCTCCACTTTAGAAACTTCGTCCTGAAAGTCTAGGCCGACACTCTACTACAGTAAGGAAGCAGTGCTGCACTATGCGAGTTGCTATCTTGAGATCACATTTGTTCTTTCGGGGAGAGGATTACGTAAAAAATCCTGTGGCATTATTTGAAACAAGGAATTTATTCCCAGTGCCCTGCACAATATTTATCCTTAAATTATCACTAAAAACAGATTATCTGGTCATTACACTTTGTAGCAGCTTGCTGTGTAGGCACACTGACTGCCACATTTCTGGCATTACAACAGTGATAGCACTTCAAAAGTGCGCCACTGGTGTGAAAGAAGCTCTGTAAGCGCAAGTTTTTTTTCCTTTTTCATCTATAAGCAAGTAAAAGCCAATATTTACAACGACTCACCACTGCCTCATATCTAATCTTCTCTCCTATTAAGCACTGACTTGTCGTCTTATATATTTTAATTTTCAAAGACAAAGCTATGATTTTCCTCAGGCAAATACCCAAGATTACATTTACAGCTTGTTTGGTCTTTTTCTTTATTTATGAACACAAGCCAATGCAAATAGTGTCATTTTTATTTCTGCAGGCAAGAGTGGCAATGGAAGGAGAACAATAGAAATAGCCTTGGAGTTGCATTCCAATACTGAGGAAAACTACATTAACTGAAGGCAAAGGCACTTGAACAGCAGAAGCTGTAGATCCTTTGCGCCGCTGCTCTTAGCTATCGATGGCAGTTTTATATTTGGCTCGTAACAGCTTGCACAACAACTGTGCTTCAGGAAGCACAGTGCACACAGGGCTCATACAAAGCACTGCAAAAGCAACGTTTGGGCTCAACACCACCTACTGGACAGCTCCCCAGAGGAAGTTATCAGCACGAAACAGACTGAACAAAAAATTACTTTCAGGTGATAGTGGGGGAGGGAGCAGGCATTATTCATTGAAGACACATTACACACTACGCCTTGGAAACAAGTCAGGCATGAGGGTTGTTGTGAGGTCTCTGCCAACGCTAATTTAATGCATTCATTTTATGGAAGAATGTAGTAAGTTCTGGAATGCCTTGAAGGCTTACATCATAAAATCACTTAATTGTGGGCTATTCCATAGACTGCAAACAAAGGAAAGTACGAGAGTTATCCATGGCTACTCTTGCTTGCTATGTATTTCAACATGTTATTGGCAGGATGTACGAATGCTGCCTTTAGATTGGAGTATAGCTTGCAAACTGGACAGAGTGAAGGACAGAAAATATCCAGTATCTCTTACATCCCAGAAAAGAGGTTTTCATTGAAAGGTTGAAGTATAATTACACAAAATGATAATTCCACATTTTCTCCAAGGGTATACTGAAAAACCTCTGGGGAATCAAGCCATCAAATTTAGTAGAAATCTCAAATGTTATTTTATCAATGCCATTTTGGTCCAGAGAAATTGAAAAGGATTGCCTTGACATCTCTCCCCAAGGGAGGAAGTCCTAATAACAACAAACTCTTTTCGTTATCTCCCCTGTGCTAAACACACTGCTCCTTCTCCCAGTGTTGCCAATATCAAACTATCAAAATCAAAGGTGGTCTCTGGTTCACACAATATCAGGGAAAGGAGGAGAGAGGGTGGGCATGGCAGGCAGAGGGGGAACAGGCATAGTGGGCCAGGGGAAGAGGGTGGGCGAGAGGAAAGAATAATGGTAGAAGAGTAGAAGTCATGGATGAAGGGTAAAAAGAGGGATAATGCAAATGGAGTAAGAGAAAGTTGTGGAACAGGGAGAGTAGAAGGGGAGATGGAGAAAGCTGGATGGGGAAAGGGTTTAAACGATGGAATGGGAAGAGGAGGTTGTAAGAGGCTGAAAGGGCATAAAGAATTAACTTATAAGGACTGGATATATAAACAGCTCATTTTCCTTTGAGTTCAGAAGGTTGAGGATTGATGAAATCAAGACATTTAAAGTGATAAATGGGTTAATGTAGATACGCAGGACCTACATCCTCTGTTGAGCAAAACTAGAACAAGGTGCCAAAAACAAAATTAACAGCGAAGCAACTGAGGAGTCTAATCAGAAAATGTGAAACATTCTTGGTGTATGTTATTAAATTCAAATTTGTATAATTGGAGATCAGTAAGTTATTATTAGGTAAGGGAATGAAAACAAGGGGAAATAAACAATTTGAGGCACGGCTCACCCATAATTTAGTTGAATAGCAGAAAATACTCATGGGTAAATGTCTCTTCATATTCTGTGTGGCTGAATATAAAAGGAAGGGACAAAGAATGAAAAAGAGGAAGAATCAATATCAGTGGATGATGGAGAGAGGAGCAAGAGACATGGGGTGAGAGAGGGGTAATGTCATTTCTGGAGGCTATTAGTTTGAGTTCCTGTTTCCACAGAGATTGATCCAATTGACTGATTATGGACATTCTTAACAGGAAGTAATGAAGATCACTAGGGGGCACAGACTCAATGGACTGACCTCTTCTGTAGGGATTCTATGATTATTGGGGCATTTATATCAAGACCATAATACTGAGATAGGTGACTGAATTCAACTTTTATTAAATGGCATTCTGAACTTCTAATAGATAATCAGGAAATAGAGTAATGGGTTATGGAGTTGACTGGAAGCTGTAAATTAGTCCACTTCAGATCAGATTTTTGACTGTTCAATTTTGAGACAATTAACAAAATGAGTCAGCAAAATCCTAATACATTATTCTACTACAAAACATTGATTTAGGGTTTTTCCATCGTAAATGTTGATGTACAGCAAGTGACAAATCTGGCTCAGGAAGAAAGACTGATGTGGACAACTGATGCCTTTGCTTTTCAAATTTCATTACAGACAAGCAGAACCAGAGGCTAAAATCAGAACAGCAAAGCACAGCCCAGAGTCAGAGGCTGAAATCAGAGGGGAGCACAACAGCCTTCCAATGAGGGCTTTTCAGAGGGGCAAGGGGGGTGGAAGACAGCATTCTCAGCAGGTGGGCTAGAGGGACTCAAATATAGCAGAAGTAGTGCAGGAGGGGAGCTAAATGGAAAGAGTAAACAGTCAGAAGTAGAGCTAAAAAGGCCATATTTGCAGTTAGAGGCAGGGTGAGGAGAGTAGTGCAAACCAGATAGGCAGTGGAGGGACTAAAAGAAATTACTTTTCAGAATAGAGCTGCAAAAGAAATTGGACAGTGAACAGAGGGGCTAAGTAGCTCATTGCTCACCACTAAAGAATGTTATGAGCAATGTCAGAGAGGAACAAATTTAATATTGGTTAATTGGAACTAAAAAATATGTTTTTAAAATGGGTAATAGTGAATTTACACTGATGAGCTCTCCATAGGTAAAAGATATGGGAAATGGGAGAGACATCCAACGGTTGTCCAGAAGTCTTCAAGTACAGCTTTAGGGAGTGACATTGGGTTTCATACCAATTCATAATTTTGAGCCATCTGCTGATTCCAGTGTAAAAGGCTCAGAGTTCTAACTGAGAAGAGAAGGTATAACCAGATTTAAATCAAGACACTTTGTAATTCTACTGAATTTATTAAAGCTTTATACTTGAAAACAGCAGGGAAATTGCACAGCCACATAATACTGTAGCTGTGCCTACTCTGATTTAAAAAAAACCGAGGCTGAAATGCAAACAAAGGGTTTTCACCAAGTCAGTGACAACGTTAATCAGACTCATCTTAAGAGCTGGTTGACGCCAATACACGCCTAAGCAACCTGCTAGCAAATGTCAAAACTCATGCCTCATGCATCACCTTCTTGTACTGTATTCTACTTATTGCAATGCCACATTTTCAAATAAAGCTGTAAAGTTTTCCTGTGCAGATGTTGAAGTGCAAGAAACTTTACAGAGCATTTAGTGCAAAGCTGCTCCACTGAAATCGTATGGCTCCCATTCTAATTCACTAAAACTTCCACTCACTGACACCATAGTGTGTCAGTGAAACAATCAGTGCTTGGTACCTTGGCTAAACTGGGTTTGGCTTCAGCAGAGGCTTTCAAACTCTTCTGTGTGGAAAAGATACAAACGTATAAGACGACCCGTCAAGCCTGTCTTACAATCCACTGCCGATAGTAACTTACTCCAAAAGGTCCTTTGACCTAACTTCTGAAAGGCAGCATCAGTTACTCAGAGGAAACGATAAGACAAACAGAAATTGGGTGATGCTGGTAAGACTCCAAAGGAAACAAAGATTGACATCTTAAAGGTTTAAAACTAATTCACAAAGAGAATTCTCAATTCCATCCACTGATGGAATTTTCAATTATATTGAAACTGGCTTTGGTCCTGTTCTCCATCTCCACACTCATTTAGCACTGCATCAAGCTCATAAGTCGTAACTTTCATTTGGAGTTTTAAAAGCTCGTCAACATTGGAATGCAGTTGATGTATTTAAGTGACAACTTCCAATAGCAATCAGAATAGCATTTTACATCATTTTCTATTTCTTGCTCATCAACCAAACAGAGAATTATGCTCTGTGCTTCTCCGTGCTGCATTTTTTTTTATTTACAAACTCGATCAATAAAACACACATGCAAATCTGCCATTCATCTCCAGCAACTTAACAAGGCCTTAACTTTACAGCTGGTACACAAAGACTTTGACTTCTTGCATTAACTACTATTGAAGGCGTAGCAGGTAACACTCGCTTCCAGTAAACAACAACGTTGAGTACGAATGCGTAGCAACGTCTAATGCCATTTTTACTTTATAACATTATCAATGCCACTTTTACTTCATAGCATTATCAATATTGGCAACCCCAGCTTTGATGGCAGCACTATAAGGTAAATTGAGGTGGCAGAACCCCATGACAAATTTACAAAATGTTGCCTGAGGGACAGGCCATCTATTCTGAAGGTCAGTCGGCCGAGTAGCACAGAGCACTTGTACAGGACCAGAGTTTATTTTCCATTCAGGTTGCACAGTGGCACAGCAGTTAGCATTGCTGCCTGCCAGCACCAAGGCTCCAGGTTCAATTCTTGGTTTGGATCACTGTAGAGTTTGCGCTTTCTCTCAATGGGTTTCCTCCAGGTGCTCCAGTTTCCTCCCAGACTGAAAGATGTGCAAGTTAGGTGCATTAGCCATGTTAAATTCTCCCTCAATACTCAAATAGGAACAGATATGACAACTAGGGGATTTTTACAGTAATCTCATTGCAGTGTTAACATAAGCCTACTCATGATACTAATAAATAAACTTTAAACTTTAAAAAAGTTGAAAAACTCTTGGCTTGCCTGAATTCAGCCAAGGTGCAGAAGCCAGAATATAAGACTCTGCATTTTGAGTAACCACATACAATTGTCTACTTCTTAAATGGAGGATACACTGGACACTATTAAAAACAAGACAGCTTCTAAAGCACCAATACTCTCAGGTGCTAGCTTCAAGTGAACCTGCAAAATAAGGAGTAAATATCATGGTGGAAATAGTTAAGCATCTAAAACAGCCTTGTAAATTTTGCAGTCATTTATTTTAGAACATAAATAAATACTTCTGAATCTCCAATGGTGCAACTCTTGATAGATTAGAGGCTGCCATTTTTAATACCCAGTATTATCCCATCTAAAAGCACAAATCTGTTAACATTACAAGTGACTCTCTTCGTGGCATTCCTCATGACCTTTAAATGATGCTTTAAAGTTGATTTTTTTTTAGTATTACAAGCAGGCCTACATTAGCACTGCAAAGAAGTTGTGAAAATCCCAAATCGCCATATTCCAGCACCTGTTTGGGTACACAGAGGGAGAATTCAGCATGGCCAATGCACTAAACCAGCACTTCTTTCAGTCTGAGAGAGGAAGCCGAAGCATCCGGAGGAAACGCATGCAGACATGGGGCGAACACACACACTCCACACAAACAGTGATTCAAACCAGGAATCAAACCTAGGTCCCTGGCGCTGTGTGGCAGCAGTATTAACCACTGTATCACCATACTGCCCCAACAAAATATTCTTATTGTAATTTGCATTATATTTGCATGAAAATGAACATCAATCATTTTGATTATTAAATTCTGGTCTGATGGGGAGGGGTGGAAAGAGGCAGATTTTCTTGGGGTAGCTGATCATTAACTTGAAGAAACTAGTTTCTAGCTAATTGTGTCTGTGTCAGTACAAATATATACCACAACCAATTTTTCTCCAATTCGAACACTACTAACCCTGTTTTGTTTCCCAACACAATTTTCTATCTATACTACTACCTTTCTTGTCAAAATGCATGGCTTTTTTTAAAAAAAAAATCAATACCTCATGCACATATTCTGAAAACGTTGTGCTAAAATGGATAGGAAAGTCCATCATTCTCCGGGCACCAATGCAACATATGCTTCAAATAGGTCAAGTGGATTTTACATTACTGTTATCTCTCATTGAGTGCTCCCAACGTTCCTCAGAAACAGCATGATAAACAAAAGTGTGCTAATTACTTTCCCATAATAAAATGAGGGTTCAGGAGAGTATTGGAGAGCAAGTTGCAAGCAGTGAGATAGTTGGGAGAGGGAAGTGGTGAGTGGGAAGCAATGAGTTGGTCAAGAGGGGGGAAGCAGTGAGGAGGATGGAAATCAGAGGGAAGTGGCGAGAGGGAGGATGGGAGGGAGCTGAGAGAGGGAAGCGGCGAGTGGGAGGGAGTTGGGAAAAGGAAGTGGCGAATGGGAATTAGCAACAAAAAAAAAAGGAACAACGCGGTGGCAAGCAGGAGGCAGGGAATAGGAAAGGGAGGAAACCAGGTGAACAAAGCAGTTTTAAAAAGAGGATCAAGCGTGTGCAGTTACCTCATGATTATTGGTTCGACAGTAACACAAGAAAACAAAAATGGAGGCGACACAATTCAGCTAAGTTCTGTCATTGATAAACCACGTTGAAACAAAATGTGCATGTTCTGACAGCAAATCATAGTCAAAGTTGGTAAGGTGGAAGGTCTCCCTTCTAACTATCCTTGATTATGTGGTCATGAGTTTTAGTAGGACAGTACTTGCAGTCTGAAACACATTGCTAACATCAAATGGTTTTTTTTAAAAAAAATCAGAAACCAAGACCAGTCACATAAACCCTCTCAATTGTTGTTTAGAAAAGTGATTTAACTGCAATCTATTAGGAGAATCTAAAGATAATGCATAATTTTTAAAGTGACAATTTCATTCACACAAATGCCAGTTTTCTTGTAATGCTAGTTCTCAGTAATACAATAAAGCAGTTAGACATTCTCTTCCAGTGACCCAGCCACCAAACTAGCTCTGCAACAGCAAAGCACACCAACCACAGTGCAAGAAATCCACAAACTGTCACACTGCAAAATAGAAGCATCTTCAAATATTTTAAAAGATGACATTTTACAAGTTTATTTATTAGTATCATAAGTAGGCTCACACTAACGTTGCAATGAAGTTACTGTGAAAATCCCCTAGTCACCACAGTCCAGTGCTGTTCGGGTACACTGAGGTAGAATTTAGCACAGCCAATGCACCTAACCAGCATGTCTTACAAACTATGCAAGGAAATGGAGCAGCTGGAGTAAACCTGCATAGATGCATGGAGAATGTGCAGACTCCATACAGACAATGGCCCAATTGAACTTGGGCCCTTGGTACTGTGAGGCAGCAGTGGATCATTTTTTAAATATTTCAGATAGCAAAGGACAACCAAACAACTATTGGATAACTTCATCAACTCAATTCGATAAGGTTTAAAAGACTCAAAAATCATGCATAATTAGAGCAAAACATTAATTGGCTACAAATGGGCCCATAAATGTTTTGGGACAGTATGTCGCCATTTGACCCCAGGCTGTTGTGCCGTGACAGACAGCATACAAAGTCTGAATTGTCTCCTTACTTGGCAGATTGTTGTTGGCTGGCTGTACACTTGTGAGTTTAGCATGTGTTCCAGCTCTTAAAGGCAGAATTTTCCTCTTAAAGGGAAGCTACACTGATCAAAAGGAAGCTGCTGCTAACTGCCAGTACTGCAATTGCAAACAAAGTAAATGGAGCACTAGAGCAGTCGGAGGACTCGCAGTCCCTCAGATATGGTGTTGGAGGCCTTAGTCATGGAGATTGATTAAGAAAAGAAGCTATGTTTCTGCAAAGGGTCAGGTAGCCTCAAGGAACATTATCCAAGATCAATGAGAAACCGGACCCATTCTTCATTAATCAGAAAGCTACTTCTGGTTTTTCAGGCTGTTCCATATATCATATTGGAAATCTCATTCCTAGTCTTTGCAGAATATTTGGATAACAGGCATGGCACAGCACTCTCATCTGAGTTTCAGTTAGCTGGTTTGTGATGCAAAGAGATGCCAACATCATGGGTTCAATTCCTGTATCAGCTGAGGTCATACATGAAGGCTCTGCCTTCTCAACCTTGCCCTTAACCAAGGTACGATGATCCTTCGGCTAAATCATCACCAGACAACTCTCCTGCAGCCACTGGTCATCTGGCACTATGGCTTCACCTTTTACTGAGTGTTACTGTTGAAAGTGCTGGCTTTCAGATGGGGTGTTAAACTGCAATCTCTCAGAAATAGACATGAAAATACCACAAGTATTTTGAAGGGCAGGGAGCTTGCCCTATGCCCTCAGTGATATTTATTCCTCAGTCAATAATTATCTGCCAATTATTGTTTTTGTGGAACTTTACTGTGTGCAAACTGGCTGGTTCCCTACATTAAAACAGCAAGTGCTCTTCTAAACTACTTTGTTGTCTTTGAGCACTTGGAATGAAATCACATTGACTTTTTCTTTTCAACTCCAAGAGGCAAAACTAAATTATATTCTCATTGTTTCATCCACATGACCAAATGTAATGGACATTCTGGAATGCAGTCAACAGAAATGAGCAAATTAAAAATTCTGTTTCAGATTACCAAGTTTTCTGTGACATTGGTCAGTCTTTCAAGTTCTTTGCAAGGGTAATGTTTCCAGGGAAGTGCGTTTCCAATAACATAATGCTTTGGTTGCAGTAATGGCAACCTTCTCGTATGATCTGCAGTTTAAAAAAAAAGTGGTAATATGTTACTTGCCATTTAATTTATCATTTGATCCATCATCACTACCTACCCTCAAAATGGTTCCACCACTGTGGCTGATCCTATTGTGGCTTCAACTTCACTTTCCTGTCTAGTCCCAATAAACTTTGACTCTCCTATCCTGACTTTGAGCACAAACAGGCCACCTGAATAATACAAAAAAAAACCTATTTGTTTGGGCATTTCATAGAACGGCAGAAGGAGGCTATTTGGCCCATTGAGCCTGCAGTGACAATAGTCCCTATCTCTAACTCCACCGATTTACCCTGCTAATCCCCCTGACACAAAAGAGCAGTTGAGCATGGCCAATCAACCTAACCAGCACATCTTTGGAGTATGGAAGGAAACCAGAGCATCCAGAGGAAACCCATGCAGACACGAGGAGAATGTGCAAACTTCAGAGATAGTCACCAGAAGCTGAAATAGAATCTTGGTCTCTGATGCTGTGGGTCAGAAGTGTTAACCACTGTGCCCATGCGTTGCCAGAGCTGAACAGCAATGCCCTCAAAGTATGGCGTTATGAAGTTCAAACAGGTGGTTATTCCCTCTTCCCTCGACAGCAATGCATTTACAGTCAGTTTTCTGGAAGACAGAAATTAAATATACTTGTGGCAAGTTGGCAAAATAATCTTTTCTTACTTGTGCAGCTGTACTTATAAACAAAAGCTGAGGCAAAGACAGTTTCACAATCACTGCCAACAGTGCATACTGATGCAGCAGGGGCAACAAAATAGCTTGGAGGTGTTCCTAGAACCCCAGAGTGTGAAGGAGATAAATCAAAACACAGTTGGAATGACAAGATCAGATAGCAATAGTTAACTAAGCAGGGTCTGCACTGTGATTTGTGGCCACAATTTGAAAAAAATTTGAGATCACATACAAACCAGAATGAGGTATGAAAATCAATCAAATAATGCCTTGGCACTTAATCCTGGTGCAGTCAGCTGGAAACCAGTCACTTTAGCCACGTGCCAAACACAAAAGAACCCATAGCCTAGTCCCAGTCGGATGTCAACTGACAAAAATGCAGTCACATTCCATACGCTCACTAGCATTGCCATGGCAGGAGAAAGAAATTATCTATGGGAGCCTACACAGAAGAGCAGGGCAGGAGAAGAGAAAAACGCAAAATGTCAAGCATGCTTATGTGTGCATATAGATGTGCATATACACACACGTGCAGGTACACGCGTACATCTAAATATCGTATAAATGTTATCAAAACAAAGTTAACAAGCATACAAATTAGGAACAGGTGGAGACCACTCTGCCTCTCAAGCAAGCTCCACCATTCACTAAAAGCATGACAGATCTGATTGTAATCTGACTGTGCATTATTGCCTACCCCCAATAAAAATATTCAAATAAGTGAAAGGCAGAACTTAATAGATTTTTGATAAGCAAATACTCTGGCTCCACTGCCTTTTGGGGAAGAGTGTTTCAAGGACTCTCAACCCTTGAAAGAAACAAAATTACCTCAATTCTGTTTAAAATGGGTGACCTATTTTTAAATAGGAATGCCCCAGCTCCCCGTCCCAGTTTGTGATTTTCCCACAAGAGGACATTGTCTCCATATTCACCCAGTCAAGATCCCTCAGAATCCTATGTTTCAATTACATCACCTTTTACTCTTGTACTCTTTAGATACAAGCCCAGCCAATCCAGCCTTCCCTCATAATACTACCTATCCATTCCAGGTATTAATCAAGTAAACCTCCTCTAAACTGCTTCCAATGCATATACATTCTTCCTTAAATGAGGCGGCCAATATTGTTCAGTACTCCGGATGTGGTCTCACCAATGCTCTGTATAACTGAAGCATAACCTCGCTACTTCTGTACTCAGTTCTCCTCCCAAAAGAATCATAACATTCGATTACCTTTCCTAATTACTTGCTGTACCTGCATATTAGCCTTTTGAAGACCCAGCATTCCCTGGCCTTGTCAGAAATCCTGTCTCCACTGGATCTCATCTGCATGCATGCTTCATTGCAGCCAAAAAATTTTGATCCTGCAAGTGATTTGATGTGTCACAGAATCTGTAACTACTTGAGTTTCTGCCTTTGGTGCACGTTTGGCAACTTATGTCTTTGCTTGTATTTAATTGATATTTAATAGATTAAAATCACTTTTAACCTAAAAAATTACTTGTCGTCAGGAACATTTCTTCCTCCCTTGTCATTAAATACTACTCTTGTCCCCATCTTCCCTTGCCGAGATGCAGAATACGTGGATAGCCTTATGGGAATAGAGGAAGAGGAAGACAACCCTCTAGACAATGGCCATCTCTTGATTTCAGCACCATTTCAATCACCAGCACCCTCGTAGTTTGGGTGAAGTTTACATTATCCTCATTTCGAAGGAACAGGATTGCTTGTTTTGTTCATAATAAGTTAAAGAGAGAGATGATATGCAGCAGACTCCCAATGAAAACTAAATTCAGATTCAAGGCTTGATCCCCTCTGGGATAAACCCGTATCCTGTCATACATGCTCCAGAATCCCATCAAGTCAAATCACTTCTCAATGAATCTCACTGTAAAGAAACACAGTGGGCCAAACATCTGTTGTATAGTATTACTGGACCAAGTGTGAGAAGTTTCAAGATTCAAGAAGTTTCAACACTGGCAGATTTTCAAGCAACATTTGTCTGATGCTCTGCAATGACAACGTTCCTATGAGACAAGGTGGTTTTGGTAAGTCACGGGAACTGTGGTGCACAAAGATTGTGATGAATCTAGTCAGGAAAAAAAGAAAGGTATACAAAAGGTTCAGAGAACTGGGAGATGTTAAGATGCTAGAGAAGTATAAGGCTTGTAGAAAAGGAGCTTAAAAAGCAAATTAGGAGAGTCAGAAGGGGTCATGAGAAGACCTTGGAGGGTAAGATTAAGGAGAATCCCAAGGCATTCTATAAATATGTGAAGGGTAAAAGGATGAGAACTGAAGAAATTGGACCTTTAAAAGGTGAAGTGGGAAAGGTTTGTGTGGAACCGGAAGAAATGGTAGAGGTGCTTAATGAATACTTTGCCTCAGTATTCACAGTGGAAAGTGATCTGGGAGGTCATAGTGCAAGTTTTCAGCAGACTGAAAAGATTAAAGTATGTGGATGTTAAGAAAGACGATGTGTTGGAACTTTTAGATTCTATCAAGATAGATAAGTTGCCAGGACCTGATGGGATGTACCCTCAGGCTACTGTGGGAGGTGAGGGAAGTGATTGCAGAGCCCCTAGCGATGATCTTTGCATTGTCAATGGAGATGGGAGAGGTTCCGGAGGATTGCAGATATGGTTCCTGTTTTCAAGAAAGGGAACAGGGATAGCTCAGGAAATTACCAACTGGTAAGTCTGACCTCAGTGGTTGGTAAGTTGATGGAAAGGATCCTGAGGGACAGTATTTTTGAGCATTTAGAGAAGTTTAGCTTGATCAGAAATAGTCAACACAGCTTTGTCAAGGGCAGGTTGTGCTTTACGAGCCTAGTGGATTTCTTTGAAAATGTGACTGAACACATTGACGAAGGAAGAGCGGTGGATGTTGTTTACATGGATTTCAGTAAGGCATTTGATAAGGTCCCCTATGCAAGACTTCTTGAGAAGGTGAGAGGGCATGGGATCCAAGGGGCTTTGGCCTTGTGGATCTGGAACTGGTTTGCCTGCAGAAGGCAGAAAGTGGTTCTGGATGGGTCTTTTTCTACATGGACATCAGTCACCAATGGAGAGCCCCAGGGATCTATTCTAGGACCCTTGCTGTTTGTTATTTTCATAAATGAACTGGATGAGAAAGTGGAAGGATGGGTTAGTAAGTTCGTCAACAATATGAAGGTTTGTGGCGTTGTGGAAAGTCTGGAGGGATGTCAGAAGTTGCAGCAAGACATAGATAGGATGCAAGAACGGGCAGAGACTTCAAATGGACTTCAACACAGATAAGTGTGTGGTGGTCCATTCTGGCAGGACCAATGGGATGAAGGAGTACAATATCAAGGGTAGAAGTCTTAGCAGTGTTAAGGAGCAGAAGGATCTTGGGGTATGAGTCCACAGGACTCTTAAATCAGCCTCGCAGGTGGAGGATGTGGTCAAGAAGGCACATGGTGTACTGGCCTTCATTAATTGAGGGATTGAGGTTAGGAGTCAGAGGTAATGCTGCAACTTTATAAAACCCTTGTCAGACCCCACTTGGAGTACTGTGTGCAGTTCTGGTTGCCTCACTATAGGAAGGATATGGAAGCTATTGAGAGGGTGCAGAGGAGATTT
Organism: Sphyrna mokarran; assembly: GCA_024679065.1. Lineage (NCBI taxonomy): Eukaryota > Metazoa > Chordata > Chondrichthyes > Carcharhiniformes > Carcharhinidae > Sphyrna > Sphyrna mokarran. The sequence continues at coordinate 29,334,037 of JAGIQG010000009.1, forward strand.
ATAAAGGTGTTGCCTGGATTGGGAGGCATGCCCTACGAAGGTAGGTTGAGGGAGCTAGGTCTCTTCTCCCTGGCGAGACAAAGGTTGAGAGACGACCTGATAGAGGTTTATAAAATGTTGAGAAGAGTAGATAGAGTGGATTTTCGGAGGCTATTCCCAGAGCTGAAACGGTCGCTACAAGAGGACACAGGTTTAAATGCTGAGCAGCATGTACAGAGAATATGTTAGAGGTAAGTTTCACAGGGTGGTGAGTGAATGGAATTGGCTGCCAGTGGTGGTGGTGGAGGCAAACTCACTAGGGTCTTTAAAAGACTCCTGGATGAGTACGTGGGATTAAATGGGATTGGGAGTTAAATAGTTCTATGGCCTAGTAGATACGGGTATGATCGGTGCAACTTGTGGGCCAAAAAGGTCTGTTTGTGCTGTAGTGTTCTATGTTAAGTCAGAACTTTCCAATTCTTCTCAAAGAGTATTTACTCTACTTTTAAATGAGAGAGATTGGGACTATTTGTTTTTAGAAATCTTACTTTCAAATTCAATATTTTCAAGTTATGAATGGGTATTTTAATGAAAACCTTTCTAAAAAGGCTCAATTCTTCCACTACACGGTCACTTGTATTTTGTTTAAGTTAATCTCAAGCCAAAATACCCTACATTTAATGGTCCAGAACCAATGTAATTACAGGACTAGCGATTTCAGCACTACAATTGCAGATCTTTGTGGCTGCAGCATTAAAATCCAAATTCCTTTTTTAGTAACATCTCCAACTCTTTATTACATTAATAATTTTACTATTTTCATTTAGAAAAACTCTCTGCCATTACTCTCCTCTTAGTCTCTTTCCTCCTCGAATGTAATACGAGTATCAGCAGTTTATTATTTCTTTTTCAAAAGTTCTTCCCGTGTATTTGGATCACCAATATTGGCCTGGAATTTGGAAGTAGGTAGAACACACAGCCAAGACTCTACAAATATTTCCAACTCAACGATGGGGCAGCTCAGCTCATCAGTGCAAATGACAAGGCTGAAGCACTTGCAATCTTCAGTCAGAAGTGTCGACTGACTGTTCCATTTAAGTCTCCACTTGAGGCTTGCAGCATCACAGACGCTCGTCTTCAGCCAATTTGATTCACTCCAGGTGATATTTAGAAATAGCAGAAGGAAATTATAAAAGCTATGGGCTCTGACAAAATTTTAGCAATAATACTTTAGACATGTGCTCCAGAACATAGCTCCTAGCCATGTTATTTCAGTATAACTCCAACACTGTCATCTAACCAACAACAGTAAGAAGTCTCACAACACCAGGTTAGAGTCCAACCAGTTTGATAGTAATCTTACAAGCTTTCAGAAACAGCGTTCCTTCATCTGGTGTGTGGAACTGACGATGCAGAAAATTGCCCACGTGTCCCACATGCAAAAGCAGGATAAATTCAAACTGGCCAATTACCGATCCATCAGTTAACTCTTGATCATCAGTAAAGTGATAGAATATGTATCTGACAAAGCTATCAAGCAACACTTACTCAGCATTCACCTGATCACTGGCACTCAGTTCTATCATGGCTACTCAGCTCCTGACCTCATTACAGCTTTGTTTTAAACATTGGCCAAACAGCTGAACTTGAGAAGTGAGGAGAGAGCAATTCTCCTTGGCATCAAGGCAACATTGACCAAGTATAGTATCAAGACACCCTAGCAAAATTGGGGTTAATGGAAATCAAGGGAAAAGTCCTGGTTGGAGTCATATCCAGCACACAGGAATTTAGTTGTGGTTGTTGATGGTTAATCATCTCAGTCCCAGATAGGCCCAACCATCTTCAGTTGCTTCATCAATGATCTTCCCTCCATCATAAAGGTCAAAGGTAGGAGTGTTTGCTGATCATCAGTGTTCATCTTCATTTGCAATTCCACAGATAATGAAGCAGATATGCAAGACCTGGACAACATTCAAGCTTGAATTCATAAGTGGCAAGAAATGACTTCACATAGGTACTAAGCAAGGATCATCTCCCACAAAAGTAATCAAATCCCCCATCTTCAAGAGGGGCTGTAATTGTTCAGAAACTAAACTAGACCAGCCACAAACATTGTGGCTATACGAAAGCAGGTCAGAAGTTGGAAATTCTGTGTCAAGTAACTTGCCTCCTGATCCTTTAAAGGGTATTCACAACATACAAGGCACATGTCAGAAGTGTGATGGAATAATGTTCACTTTCTTGAAATGAGTGTTGCTCCAACAATGCACAATGATCAACAACATCCAGGACCAAGCAGTCAGCTTGATGCCATCTCACCTATCATCTTCAACAGTCACACCCTCCACCACTGACACAGTGATAGCACCATCGACGAGATGCACTACAGCACCTCACCGTGGCTTCTTTGACAGCACCTTTCAACCCTGACAGTTGACAGAGGAACACCTGCAAGAGGAGGCGATGGTCTAGCGGTATTATCACTAGACTATTAATCCAGAAACTCAGCTAATATTCTGGGAACCTGGGTTTGAATCCTGCCAAGGCAGATGATGGTAAAAGTTTATTTATTAGTCACAAGTAAGCTTACACTCGCATTGTAATGAAGTTACTGTGAAAATCCCCAGGTCACCACGCTCTGGCACCTATTCAGGTACACTGAGGGAAAATTTAGCATGCACCTAACCTGCACATCTTTGGACTGTGGAAAGAAACCGGAGCACACCCAGAGGAAACTCATGCAGATACAGGGAGAATGTGTAAAGTCCACAGTCAGTGACCCAAGCCGGGAATTGAACCTGGATCCCTGGTGCTAACGGAATTTGAATTCAATAAAAATATCTGGAATTAACATCTGATGATGGTGATGAAACCATTGGTTTTTCCGACAATTGACAATCTGTTCACTAATGTTCTTTAGGATGGAAATCTGCTGTCCTTACCTGGTCTGGTCTACGTATAACTCCAGATCCACAGCAACGTGGTTGACTCTCAGCAGCCCTTTGAAATGGCCTAGTAAGCCACTTAAGTTCAAGGACAACCAGGGATACCCTGGCAGCCAGTGACACCCTAATCCCACAAAGGAATTAAAAAAAAAAAAAATTGCTCCAAGCCAGACATCATCCTGATATGGAACTATATCAACATTTCCTAATTGTTGTGTAAAGAAATCCTGGATCCATCAGCATTGTGGGTGTACCTACATCATGGACTGCAGCGGGTAGATTACTACTACATTCTCAAGGATAATCAGGAATGAGTAATAAATACTGATCTAGCATAAAAGACCAATCCTGCCTTCAAATATTCCAGGATTATAAGATAGCATTATGGGTGAGAGCCTTCACTCGTTCACTGCCTGAGGAGTACTAAAGCTAAATGTAATAATTGTGTTGCTGCACTTGAGATGTATTTCAGTTTATGGCTCTCATTGCATTTGCCTATTCACCAAGAGGAACTCACCCTGCCTACCTTTTTGAATAATTAACCTATTTGTCCAAACTACACCACTAAAGACTGATTGTATCACACATTCACATGCTGTTTTTTTTTTTAGCACCTTGCTGTGCACAAACTGGGTCTTACAATTTACCCAAAGTAGTTGTGATTGTTGAAGATAAATGACTTCCAGAATATATAGCCTGAGCTACATGAAAGTTAAAATGAAATTATTTTATTTTGTGTGGCTCACAAGGTTCCAGACAGCTCAAAACAATGAGCTTGGGCATTCCTTTCATAAGTGAATCAAAGTGAAATCTGTTTTGAGCAAATGGCATAGTTTCAATTTGTGCATGCACTGTCCATTCCACTTTAAGAGCCAATTACAATTACTGAGTTTGATATGATTTAAGTTTAAGTTTTTCTTAAGAAAAGAATACCATTAAATAAATTTCTAATTCTGTTTGACAAATCTGTGTTTTTTCTCCATCTGCTTAGCTTTGGCATTTTACTGATGTTGGAATTCTTCCTCCTCACAGACTTTGCATTATCTGTTCAAGCACTCCCATCCAATAATAAGTGGCCATAAAAAAGAGACACACAAAGTTTTAGCTAAACTATCAGAATTTTAAAACTTAGGCTTACTTCGATCTACACTCAAAACTTAACTTTTGTTTGATGGAATAATGCTAGTATCAAAGCATCAGCAAGAAAACAAAGAAAATCAATCTATTCATAGCTGTTCACTTTGTTTCCTCTCTATGATTTAAACAACATTGCCAAGGGAATGATAAAAGAATGAAAGCACATGCAACATTAAGAATGTTTATTAAAGAGAGAGATTCAAAATAGGGGTGATGAGCAAGAAAAGGAGATACTGCAATTTTATTTGGGGTGAAGTTGATTAATGCTAAAATCCTCAATGGTCAGAAGCTGCCTTCTCACCAAGATCCCCGAAATTAAAAATGCACTTCTATATCACATTTTATTCATTGTTTTCCCAAGAGAGTTTCCAAGGGCGGGTGGTTTAATCTGTACCTGACAGCAGATCCATCAGATATGCTAATAAGGCATCTTACCTGAACAAACAGCCTCAAGAGCAGATTAATTTATCGTAATTGTTAAAAGCTTCATTAATAATGCATTTAAGGGTTACAAAACAGTCTCCAAATGGAAATGTCTAATCTTTGTTCTAGGAAAGCTACACTGTAGTTTATAAAGCCGCTCCATTGATCTCATTTTTTTTGTAAACTTGCGTCAAATGTTTATGACCATGGATCTGCTACATGTTTTTTTTATATAGTGCATGTTTATTGAATACTGAATGCACTCAAAGTTGTTGCCAGAATGTTTTCCAAAATGTTTCTGCTTTTTCGTTTCCTTCAGTAAGCTGAGGACTTTCAACAAGTGTTTCCCATTATAAAAAAAATAAGAGAAGTGCTTTATAAATACTGTGAAACCAATTTTTAACCATTCCTTTGTTCCCTGATATAGGTTTCCTCTATAGTTATTTTGACATTTAAATGCTATTAACGAATACAGTTCAACCCTTATTTCCAAGAATGTCTGCAAAGTCCACTTAATTAAATGCCAAGAATGAGACCAAAGTCCAACATCACAGCAGAGTAACTGGGCCCATATGACCAATTAAAACAGCACAACTGCAGCAATGTTATCCAATAAACCCACAATTACCACCCCACACACGGACCTCAGTGCAACCTTCAGCTCTGGCATGTAGATTCAAATTAATCCAAACTAATGGAATAAATATCTTCTTTCCTCAGCAGCTGTAAAGTGATGTTCAGACATCTCAGTTTAGTTTATGATGGACCCAAATTCACCATACTAAATGGAGCATTAAATCACCAGTCATGTCTAGAAAGACCTAATAATGTGCAATGTGGGCAGTATTACATTATTAAAGTCAGTAAATGACTCAAATGAACATACTCCCAAAGCAGTGAAACCATGGGATGCTGACCGTGAAAACATATCATGCCCACACAATCACATTAGCCACCAAACCAGTTTGGACAGCACTTCATAGAGTGTGTTGTGAATTTGTATATAGGCCCAGCATTTACGGACGCATCTGCATCTATTGTCCTTTGTAAGCCCTCAAAAAAGTACAATGATCCAGAAACACAATATTGAGATCCTAGATTAGACTGTTTTTAGAGTAACTCATCTGTCTCCATCCCTCACCAATTCTATGGCAGTTTAAAAATACAAATCTGAAAATTAGAAACATAAGTAAACCATTTAGCTCTGAGCTGTTTCCACCATTCAGTTCAGATCACAGTGAACAGTACCTCAAGTTCATTTATTAGCCTTTGCTTTTTCACAGGACTTTTTCTTAAAAACCACATTTGTTGTTCCAGCCAGGTACATGTTTACAATCAACTTCAGCTCATCCAAAACATTATGGCTTGTATCTAAACACTCACCAAAAGCCCTACTCACCCATGACCAATGGTCTCTCTAGTGCTCTCCATGGACTGCTGCCCCTTTAAGACACTTGCATGCATCAATCTTAAAGGCACTGGTGCTTATGTGCAGTCAGTTTGCTCCCCGCACAGCCTGTTCCTGGCTGCTGTGTAGCTGTGCACCTGAGAGGGAACATTGTCTATCACCCGTGTTGGTTGATTTACATGAGCGTTGAGAGATCAGGAGCTTCCATATTTCCACATGCTCATCCTTGTTTCCTTGATTGTGATCTCATTCCTCATTACTTCTGTAATTTCCCACAGTCGTGCAATCCTTTTCCATCTTTGGTTCTTGTGCATCCCCAGTTTTCATCACTCTACCATCATTGACCACACTTTCTGCTGTTGAGGGCCTACACTCAGAATTCCCTTCTTAATCCTTCCCACCCCACCTTCCCCGTCCCCATACCTTTATAATGATTCTTAAAACCTACTTATTTGACAAAGCTTTTGATAACCCGTTCCAATTTTGGTTTCTGTGTCTTGATATCTTTGGTTCTGTTTACATAGAAGTCAAAACATTAAACAATGATTTCTTCTCTCTTTACAAGGAAGATGGCAGCCAGCTAAGCAGAAGCAATGGAATATCCCAGAGATAAATAATAACTGTATAATTAATTTACCATACCCTGGACGTCAAGCTAAACAGGTTCATCAATTATCAAGACACTAAGCAATTACTTGAGATGGAATGTTAAACAAGATTACAAAATAAATAAAAGGCAAGTCTTCGCTTACTTATCCAGTCATGGCAAGAAATGGAAGACTTTTAATCAAAGGATTTTACATGAAATCAGCTTCATGTTTGTCACAAGCTTTAAGTTTTTAGGTGTCCAGATCGCCAACAATCTGTCCTGGTCCCCCATGTCGGCACTACAGTTGAGAAAGCCCACGAACATCTCTACTTTCTCAGAAGATTAAGGAAATTTGGCATTTGGAGCTACGATCCTCATCAACTTTTGCAGATGCACCATAGAAAGCATTCTTCTTGGTATTCTTTTTCAGAGCTTGGTATGGCTCCTGCTCTGCCTAAGACAGCAAGAAACTACTGAGGTCGTGAACGTAGCCCAATCCATCCCTCAAACCAGCCTCCCATCCATTGACTATTTGTACTTCCTGCTGCCTCAGCGAAGCAGCCAGCATAATTAAGAACCTCACCCACCCCAGATATTCTCTCTTTCACCTTCTTCTGTCAGGAAAAAGATGCAAAAGTCTGAGATCACTACCAACCGACTCAAGAACAGCTTCTTCCCTGTTGTCATCAGACTTTTGAATGGATCTACCTTGCTTTAGGTTGATCTTTCTCTACACTCCACCAATAACTGAAACGCTACATTCTGCACTCACTCCTTTTCTTCTAATATGTAGGTATGCTTTTTCTGTATAGTGCATAAAAAAACAATACTTCTCATTGTATACCAATACATGTGACAATAATAAATCAAATCAAAATCACATACAAACCAGTCAGGCTGTGACACCAAATTTCAGGTGCCAGGCACTTGGTACTGGGCAATGAGAGACTTAAACTTGAATATCACTGAATAGTCTGCACATTCTTTTCTCCCATACTAACAAAGAAATCTGCAAAGCAAGAAAGAGAAGGCTCTTGTCTAAGGAAATTTGCAAAAGATTAAAAGTATCAATCTTAGACAGCATTGCACACAACGAATAATTAGAAATCTAAACAATAAGCAAGACAATTTTATTTCCTGCAGTGCAACAAAGTCATTTGCAGCTCAAGGCTTACACCTGAAAGAGGATTTTGGGGGAAGCAGGGGGGCAGAGGGGGAATGGATATGTTCACAAGGCCAGATAAACATTTGAAAACACAGTGGACATTGATGGGACAGAGGAAACGGAAGATGGACAAGAAACCAGAACTGGAGGAATGTGGAGTTCGTCGAGGGTTGGATAATTGGTAGAGGTTAGATAGAGAGTGAGGGATAAAACCACGGAAGAGTTTGAACACCAGTATAAAAATTTCAGAATTCTGGCTATACACATGCACAGCCACACAAAAGAAATTAAAGGGGCTGTGCATACACTTATGAAATCAATCACATATCCAGGTATTAAAATTGCAGGGAATTTTGGAACCAGTATAAGTGTGGTTGAACAAGCCTTAATCTGAGATTAGCTATGATTAGTAGAGTTTTAGATGAGTTATAGAAGGTGGAAGATGGGAGACCAACCAGGACTAGAATAGGCAAATCTGGGTTGACAATGCAAATTGATAGGATTTTGGCAGCAAATGGCAAGAGCACAGGCAGGCGATATAAAAGGAATCTTGAGGGGGAGGCATACAAAATTGGAAGCTCAACTCATGGTCAAGTAGGTTGTAAACGGTCTCATTTAACTCAAGATAGAGATCGGAGAGAGAAGGAATCAGTTGCTGGCAGATGAAAGACGCAATTGAAAGGGGTTAAAGGAGATATGAGACAAGGTTGGAGGTAAACCCACAAAGTGGAACTCCTGGCACAGCTGGAATGAGTAAAGGGCTATTGACAGTGAGTGGAATGGAAAATACAGTGAGCAGAATGGTTGGGAGGAGGTGGGAGCAGGATAACATGTTGAAATCTCTCAGTGTGGATGGAGAAGGCAGGGGTGTGTATTAAAGTCTTGCTGTGACATTGGGGTATGAGTGGAGGGTTTAAAAAGCATATTTTGCTAGGTGAGGTGAGAGCATGGAGCAATTTTTACTCGTTGAGGGGGGGATTGGAGCAATATCTTGCTGAGGAGTGGCTGGGACATCTTAGTTGTGGGTTTTCTGCACATCTCCCTAACAGGAGAAAGAATGGAATCTTGGTCATGTGGTTTTGACATTGTTTAGGGATGATCTCATTTAAACATTACAAGATTAAATGGTTTACATTTACACCTCAAATCAGTATATTCAGGGTCTCAAGACTATTTGCCAATTTATAATTCAGTACCACATACATACTATCCTTCCACATTTTTGTGTCAGCAGTACTCACAATGATGTTTAATGACAGAATGACACTTAAATTTAAGGACACCGAAAGAGAACTTCTGGAGCTCGACAAGCAGTATATTTCATTTTCTGTAAAATTCAGATTGTTATCTGGCGTAGTTGTTTTTTGGTAAAATAGAAGGACCCAACTGCCTGTTCTGGTGGATATAAAACACTCCATTGCATTATTTAGAAGGAGGATACAAGATTTCTGTCTGGTGTCCTGGTCAATTTTTATCCCTCAGCTAAATTCGATTTGATTTGATTTATTGTCACATTAGTATACAGTGAAAAGTATTGTTTCTTACATGCTATACAGACAAAGCGTACTGTTCATAGCGAAGGAGAGAGTGCAGAATGTAGTGTTACAGTCATAGCTAGGGTGTAGAGAAAGGTTAACTTAATGCAAAGTAGGTCCATTCAAAAGTCTGACAGTAGCAAGGAAGAAGGTGTTCTGGAGTCAGTTGGTATGTGACCTCAGACTTTTGTATCTTTTTCCTGACAGAAGGAGTCGAAGAGAGAATGTGCAGGGTGCATGGGATCCTTAATTATGTAATACAGATTGCTTAGTCATTCATTTATCACATTGGTATTTGTGGGAGCTTACTATTCAGAAATTGGTTGTTGGGCTTTCTCTCCATTACAACAGTCACTACGTTTTTAAAGACATTCATTGGTGCTGATGCACTTTGGGATGTCCTGGGGTAGTGAAAAATGTGTTGCAAAATTGCAATGTTATTTCTTTGCTTTTGATATGGAGGTTAGGGCGGGGAGAAGATATTTTTAGTACATTTTTCCCTTGTTTCTAATCATGCAGTCCTTCTACACATTAATGCAGGATTATACAGCACATGTTGTATGGTGACAAAAGTACAAGCAGATTGCACTCTACTATACAATACTTTTGTTCTTTATTCTTTTATAGCATGCAGACGTTGCTGCCAGAATAGCATTTGCTGCTTATCCCGAAAAGACCTTGAATCGATTCCTATGGCTTGCTAGCCCATAGGAATCAACCATGTTATATTCATCTTGCGTCACATGTAGACCAGACCCAGTAAAGATGGCAGGTCTCCTAAGCAGATAGGTTTTTATGACGATCGACGGTTTTATGGTTATCTCACCAAGACAGAGTCGGAGGTTTAGAGCATGGAAACAGGCCTTTTGGCCCAAATTGTCCATGCCGTCTTTTTTTGATAAAGCCCCTAAGCTAATCCCAATTGTCGACATTTGGCCCATATCCCTGTATATCCCCATCTTACCCATGTAACTGTCTAAGTGCTTTTTAAAAAACAAAATTGTACTCACCTCTACTACCACCTCTAGCAGCTTGTTCCAGACACTCACCACCCTCTGAAAAAATTTTTGTATCTTTTCCCACTCACCTTAAACCTATGCCCTCCAGTTTTAGATTCCCCTATCTTTGGGGCAAGATATTGTCTATCTAGCTGATCTATGCCCCTCATTATGTTATAGACCTCTAAGATCACTCCTCAGCCTTCGATGCTTCAGAGAAAAATTCCCAAGCTATCCAGCCTCTCCTTATAATTCAAATCATCAAGTCGCAGTAGCATCCTACCAAATCTTATCTGCACTCTTTATTTTAATAATATCTTTTCTTTAATAGGGTGACCAGAACTGTACGCAGTATTCCAAGTGTGGCCTTACCAATGTCTTGTACAACTTCAACAAAACTTGCCAATTCTGAATTCAATGTTCTGACCAATGAAACCAAGCATGCTGAATGCCTTTTTCATGACTGTCACCTGTGTCTCCACTTTCAAGAAGCTCTGAACGTGTACCCCTAGATTTCTTTGTGCTATAACTCGGCCCAGTGCCCTACCATTAACTGACTAAGTCCTGCCCTGGTTCAACCTACCAAAATGTATCTTCTTGCATTTATCTAAATTAAACTCCATTTGTCATTAGTCAGCCCACTGGCCCAACTGATCAAGAGCTCATTGCAATCAGAAATAATTTTCTTTACATTATGCCATCAATCTTGATGTCATCTGCAAACTTATTAACCATGCCCCCTATATTCCCATCCAAATCATTAATATGAATGACAAATAACAGCAGAGCCAGCACTGATCCTTAAGACACACTGCTGGTCACAGACATCCAGTTTGAAAAACGACCCTCTACAACCACCTTAGAAGCTAATTTTGTATCCATTTAGCTACCTCGCTCTGGATCCTGTGAGATTTTACCTTGTGCAACAATCTACCATGCGGTACTTTGTCAAAGGCCTTTCTAAAGTCCACGTAGACAACATCAACTGCACTACCCTCATTTACCTTTTTGATTACCCCTTCAAAAAACTCAAATTTGAGAAACATGCTTTTCCATTCACAAAGCCATGCTGACTGTTCCTAATCAGTCCTTGCATCTCTAAATGCCTGTAGATCCTGTTTCTTAAAATATCTTCCAATAACTTACCCACCACAGATTTGAGGCTCATTGGCCTATAGTTCCTGGACTTTTCTCTGCAACTCTTTTTAAACAAAGGTATAACATTTGCCAACCTCCAATCTTCAGGAACCTCACCCGTGACTATGATTCAAATATTTCTGCTAGGGGACCCGTAATTTTGAATGTAGCCTTGACTGAAACCAGCCTTATGTTGCAGGGTTATTAATTGAATTTAAATTCCACCAGGTGATGGGTTGCAAAGCTTTCCATTAGAAAAAATCAATGTGTTAACAAACCTTAAACCAAAGCACTCAGCATACACATCACTTTTCTATACATCACTAAAATACAGAACTTTTTATAAAGTTAATAAATTCAAGTATATACTGTATAATAACAACAATGGTAGTCATTTCAAGGCTATGAGAACTTCTGCCACTTAAACACACTTGAAAGTATTCAAGGCCAACACCAATAAGCATGCTGTTTAAAATATACAAAATCACTCAGTTAGTGCATATGCTGAACGGAAAGTTTGCTTTAACTGTCTTCCCTAGTCATTAATGTGTGTCTGCTACAAAGTCTGAAATCATCACATCTTAATTCGCTATTTACTCACAAGTTTGTCTCTTCTCCCTGGAGAAACGAAGGTTGAGAGGCGACCTGATAGAGGTTTATAAGATGTTGAGGGGAATAGATAGAGTGGATTCTCGGAGGCTATTTCCCAGGGCTGAAATGGTCGCTACAAGAGGACACAGGTTTAAGATGCTGGAGGATAAGTACAGAGGAGATGTTAGATGCAAGTTTTTCCACTCAGAAGGTGGTGAGTGAATGGAGTCGGCTGCCATCAGTGGTGGTAGAGGTGAACTCGCTGGGATCTTTTAAGAGACTTCTGGATGAGTACATGGGATTTAATGGGATTGGGAATTACAGATAGTTCTACGGCCTGGTAGGTACTGATATGATCGGCCCACAAGTGGTGCCAAAGGGCCTGTTTGTGCTGTAGTGTTCTGTGTGTCTTAAATGAAGATGCTTTTTTTTTTTTAAAACCTCACTTCACTCAATAATTTGTCTGGATTATTACATTAACCTTGTTCATAATTTTGGAACTTTTGACCTGGAATACCTCATCTTAATGCAGCAAAATCTTCCTGAAGCATTTTCTGTTACTTAGATTTGCTGTCAGTCATCGGAGCGGTCTTATCCACATGCTATTCTGACATTTTCCATGATATTTTTCCTCAGCAATCTCTCAAGCCTTTCCTTGATTATTACTCATGATTATCTCTTTCAACCATTTAAAATGAGTTCTTTTGTTTTTTCAAATGATTTTTACACTGAACTGTATTTTACTCCGTGGATTCAGCAAACCATTCCCAAGCTTATTTACTGCAACTTCAATTTGAACAAATCTCAAGTTCTTTCACTCAGTGCCAGTGTGTCTCACTGTGATTTGGCTGATAACACTCAGTTATATGGTGCTATCAAAGCTCACGGATAAATAAATCAAGCCTGACATTCCAGTGCACTGCCAAGGGAGTGGCATTGTTGCAAATGCTACCTTTCAGATGAGACATTGAACCTGGCTGTTTGGGAGGATGTAAAATAACCAGTAACACTCATTGAAGAAAGGGAGAAAAGTTATCCTAGTCCTAGCTATTACTTACCCCTCAATCAAATTACTAACATCAACATGCAATTTACTGTGGGCAAATTAACTGTCATATTTTGCATATTACAACATTTCATTGGCTGTAAAATACTGAGGTGTCCAGTAGTTATGACAAACATTACAGAAAGGCAAATCTTTCTGATTTATAAGACTCTCAATACCAAGTCCTGCAATTTTGGAAACTTTTCATAACTAAAATGGTATACGAAGCTGGAGGTAACCTAACCAACGATGTATCATTATATTTTAGTTACCCATTAAGTTCATTGACACAGCAATAAGACTGTTGCCTTTTTTCCAACCAAGGTCTTGTTTTAGAAATTCATACAAAACAGAAGAACTGCAAAATGGTGGAAATCTGGGATAAAACAGAAAATACTAGAAATTCTCAGCAGATCTGGCAACTTGTGGAGAAAGATGCAGAGTTAACGTTTCAGGTCAATTGGTCATCAATCTGAATAATTGACTGACTTTCTCCACAGATGCTTTAGAAATTCACAGCCCAGTTGCCGCAGTATGTATATCAGTCTTGTCCAATGCAGGATGCAGGGGCTGCAATGGACTGGGCCCAAAGTTGCTGGAGATCCAACTGACTTACACTTGAAAAATGTCATAAAACTGCTTCTGAACTTGGAAACTCTTTCTCCCTGCATTACACTCACTGGTGAGTTTTCAAGACAAGTCCCAGAGGAGAGCTGGAGGGGAGAGTGAACCCCTGAACAAGGGCAGGCAGTGAGTGAGAGAGAGATTTAGTACAGTGTGCAGGTATGATGTACAAAGGAGAGGGTGCAGGTATGATGTAGAAAGTAAAGAGGAGTATGTGCGCGAGAGAGAGAGAGCGCGCATGTGTGCAGCTCACTATCAGGATTCTTATTCACCTTCAAGTGCACATTGGGTAGTGAATGAACATGCTGATACACATTATATTTATTTAGAACATAGAACACTACAGCACAAACAGGCCCTTCGGCCCACAAGTTGTGCCAAACACATCAAAACCTACCCGGCCATAGACCTATCTATAACCCCCAATCCCATTGGATCCCATATACTCATCCAGAAGTCTTTTAAAAGACCCCAGCGAGTTCGCCTCGACCACCACCGACGGCAGCCGATTCCATTCACTCACCACCCTCTAAGTGAAAAACTTTCCCCTAGCATCCCCTCTGTACCTGCTTCCCTGCACCTTAAATCTGTGCCCTCTCGTCACGACCATTTCAGCCCTGGGAAATAGTCTCTGAGAGTCCACCCTATCTATTCCTCTCAACATCTTGTAAACCTCTATCAGGTCGAAATTGTGTACACTGCTATTATGCTATTAATTGCTATTATGTACATAGTAGCATTATGGAAAATATACAAAGCCCCTATTCCAGTTAAGACATTAATTTAAATTGGTCAACAGGTCTACTAAGGAGCACAAAGAGCTGTTGTACACAAGACACTGCTTGATTAATCCCAATTTTAATAAAAATTGTGGGAAGGCAGAAGGTCGTCTGGTAAGTGGAAGGCTTTCAAAACTGTGTTTTCTAGGATTCAGGGGTAAGCACATTCCCCTTAGAGTGAAGGGCAAGGCAATTAGAAGTAGGGAACCCTGGATGACTCAGGTTACTGAGGCCCTGCTCAAGAAGGAAGCACATGACATATATAGGAAACTATTATCAAGTGAATCCCTTTAAAAGTATGGTGGGGTGCATAGGAGCAGAGTTAAGAGAAATCAGGGGGGCACACAGATTGGATTCTCCTTTGCCTTATATGCCAAAATAATGAGCTTATACAAATACATAAAGGCCAAAAGACTAACTAAGGAGATAGTAGGGCCTCTTAAGAATCAACAAAGTTCATCTATGTGAGGATCCACAAGGGATGGGTGAGATCCTAAATGGATATTTTTCATCGGTATTTATCATTGAGAAAAGCATAGATGTTAGGGAACTTAGGGAAATAAATTGTGATGTCTTTGAGTGTACCTGTTACAGAGATGGTAGTGCTGGAAGTCTTAAAAGGCATCAAAGTAGAACCTGATGAATTGCATCTCAGGACGTTGTGGGAGGCTATGGACAAAATTGCGAGTTCCCTGGCCAAAGTATTTAAATCAATAGTCATGGGTGAGCTGCCTGAAGATTGGAGGGTGGCAGATGTTGTACTTTTGTTTACAAGGGCTGCAGTGAAAAGTCTAGGAACTACAGGCCAGTGAACCTCACATCTGTGGTGGGGAAATTGTTGGAAGATATTTTGAGAGATAGGATTTATAGGCATTTAAAGATACAAAGACTAATTAGGGACAGTCAGCATGGCTTTGTAAATGGAAAATCATGTCTCAAATTTGATCGAGTTTTTTTGAAGGGGTAACCTAGAAGGTAGATCAGGACAATGCAGCTGATGTTGTCTACATGGCCTTTAGCAAGGCTTTTGACAAATACTGCATAGTAGGTTGTTGCATAAGGTTAAATCTCATGGGATCCAGGGTGAGGTATCTAAATGGATACAAAATTGACTTGATGACAGAAGCTAGAGGGCAGTTGTAGAGGGATGTTTTTCAAACTGGAGACCTGTGACCAGTGGCGTGCCTTGGGGATCAATGCTGACTCCACTGTTATTTGTCATTTATATTAATGATTTGGATGAAAATATAGGAGGCATGGTTAATAAGTTTGCAGATAACACCAAGATTGGTCACATAGTGGACAGTGAAGAAAGTTATCTTGGATTACAACAGGATTTTGATGAACTGGGCCAGTGGACTAACGAATGGCAATGGACTTTAGATAAACACAAGGTGATGCATTTTGGTAGATTGAACCAGGGCAGGATTTGCTCAGTTAATACTACAGCATTGGGGAGAGTTACAGGGCAAAGAGATCTAGAGGTACATGTTCATAGCTCCTTGAAAGGAGAGTGATAAGGTGGACGGAATGGTGAGGGCGGCATTTGACATGCTTGGTTTCATTGGTCAAAACATAAAATATAGGAGTTGGGATGTGTTGAAGTTGTACAAGGCATTGTTAAATCCAGATTTGAAGTATTGTGTACAGTTCTAGTCATCCTATTATAGAAATATCTCAGAGACTGTTTTCTCTCTTCTCTTTAGTAATAATTTAGTACAATTGCACTGTTTCTAGTTAGGAATAAAGAGACTCTGTGGAGGGACAGTGAATGAAAGAGACTGGAGACAGAGTCTGAAAAGAATCATAGAGGGTCCACAGTGCAGAAGAAAACCATTCAGCCCATAGAGTCTGCACCAACCCCAATTCCACCAAGGTCCTATCCCCATACCGTACAGTTCTGGTCATCCTATTATAGAAAGGATATGATTAAACTAGAAAGAGGCAGAAAAGATTTAGTAGGAAGCTATCAGGACTTGGTCTGAGTTATAAGGAGAAGCTGGACAGACTGGGACTTTTTTCCTCTGGAGTGTGGCAGGCTGAAGGGTGATTTTATAGTGGTCTATAAAATAATGAGGAGCTTAGATCAGTTAGATAGTCAATATCTTTTTCCAAAGATAGGGGAGTCTAAAACTAGAGGGATAGGGGAGAGATATAAAAGGGACTAGAGGGGCAATTTTTTCAGAGTGATGAGTGTCTGGAATAAGCTGCCACAGATAGCAGTAGAGATAGGTACAATTTTGTCTTTTAAAAAGCACTTAGTTACATGGGTAAGAGGGCTATGGACCAAATGTAGGCAATTGGGATGAGCTTAGGGGTTTTAAAAAAAGGGCAGCATGGAAAGTTGGGCCTAAGGACCTGTTTCCATGCTGTAAACTTTTATGATTAATATGCTTTAAAGCAGCAATATTAGTTTGATGGCTTCCTTCTACTCAAAATGTTATTAAAGGAGAAAAGACCTCAGCCAGATATTTGCAACAGCATCCTTATCAGCACTATCAATCTGGATCCAGAATTTTGCATAATGTTTGCAATCTTTGACTACTACAAGTGTTATTTGGAATAAGGTACAAGGAGCTTATTCTTGGAAGCAATGCCAGCCAGTGTGCTAACTGTAGATTGATTTCAAGTCTCCAAAACCCCTCAAAGTGTTATCAATGTCAACTGTCCACTTGTTTCCAAGCTGAGAGAGAGTTGGGCTCACAAGGATCGCCATTTCTAACTGGATACATGGCGCTTGACATCACAGTGCTATAGAAATGGACACAGAGTGGAAAGACATTTAACATATCACTGAACATCAAACAGGTTAGTCTGTCCAGATCAGAGAGACAGCAGAAAAAGTGATGGAGAGAAAGTCTCCATGATTCACCACCTCAAAACTCTTACTCACATTGAAAAGACTAAATTTGCGGCAAGTTACAACGAAGCTGGAAGATTTGCCCAGCTTGTGCTAGGAGGAGGATCTCTATGATTAATCTCACTATGAAATGACAGTTCTGAGGCTGTAAGTTGCTAGGCTGAGAAAGGAAAAGAAAATAAGTAAACGCCCAGGAGCCAAGAATCACTTTAGACTGAGTTCACGAGTATTAAATGTCAACTCAAAGGACATTGTAACATAACTGTGATGTGCAGTCTAATCAGTTGTATTGGAATAAAAAAAGAAGGTATTTTGTTCTTTGCTTTAAGATATGAATTGGCCACTTGGATAATGTTTAGACAATAGTTCTTAGTGTTTATGTTACAGTAAATGCCTTAAAATGAAATCTTGTCATACTTTAATCTATTAACTAGAAGTTTATATTTCTTTTGAATAGTTATTGGTCTCCACAGGGAGCGTAATAATATGGATCCACAGCCTGACTTGTCTGATTGTGATCAGCATCAAGTCAACCAGCTTAATTAAATCAGCATGGATCTTTTAAGTGACTAATTTTTATTTATTTTTGCTTCTTCACACTTGTTCAATGTTCAAGTAACTTTTTTTAAAGTGATAAGTAACATGGTGACATTTGGTTGAACAAATTTTGATTTCTTAGATCAAGAGACTGAATTAAACAAGTAAATATTGAAAATTAAAGCTGAAGATGCGATGACATTTTCAAAATTAAAATCTAATTGAACAGACTATGCAACTGAGAAAGTGATATTGTACTGTATGTAGGATGGTATCACTACAATTCTAATTTGTGTTACTATGGAAGTTGAACAGTCACAAGCTTTATGGAATAAAACTGTCTCAGCAAAAAGATATATCCTATTTTTCTTGAGAATAAAACATAGGTTTCTAACTGCACTCTACACACTTCACTCAACATGCTGTATTGCTCAAAATCTATCCTCCTCTCTCACAGTCTTCAACATCCAACTGTTATGCTTCAGACAGACTTGTATAAAACATAATTCTGTACCAAAGAACAGGACAGCACAGGAACAGACCGTTGGGTCCACCAAGCCTGGGCTAATCACATTATCCTGTCTAGGCCCCAACTGCCCTTGTCCATCTATATCCTGCCTGTTAATGTGCCTATCCAGATAAGTCATAAATAAGTCTGCCTTAACCAGCTCATTTGACAGTGCATTCTAGGCCTCCATCACCTTCTGTGTAGAAAAAACTTCCCTTGTACATCTCTACTGAACATTTTCCCCGTTACCTTGAACTTGTGCCCACTTGTAATTGCCATTTCTGCCATGGGAAAAAAGTTTCTAATTGTTCTCCTTATCTAAGCCCCTCAATTTTATAAACATCTATCAGGTTGCTCCTTCAGTCTCCGTCCTTCCATGGAGAATAATCCCAGTTTATTCAATCCCACCTCATAGCTAATACCCTCCATATCAGGCAACACCTTGGCAAACCTTTTCTGTACTCCCTCTAAAGCCACCATGTTTTTCTGGTAGTGTGGTGATCAAAATTGGACCTAGTACTCCAAATGTAGATCAAGTACGCCTTCATCATTTTTTCCATCTATGCTGCCACTTTTAAGGATCTGTGAACCTGTACTCCCAGATCTCTATTCTGCCATTTACCTTATTGCCCCCCACCTGAATGGGATCTACCAAAATGCATCACCTCACATTTGTCTAGATTAAATTCCATTCGCCACCTCTCCATCCAATTTTCCAGCCCATCTATATCCAGCAGTATTTTATGACAATCTTCATCACTATAACAAACAGAGATCCCAGCACTGATCCCTGCAAAACATCAGCAGTTACAGACCTCCATTTAGAAAAGCAGTCTTCCATCGCCACCCTCTGTTCTCTATGGCACAGAGTAAATGGTCAATTTCGTGAAAATTAAGTACAGTAAATAACTAGGCACCAACAAAATTTTTAAATGTAAAGCACCACAATCCTACTCAGAGAAGATGCTTGCTCCAAATTTCCACCAAGTAGTAATTCCTTGCTCTGCACTTAACTTATTACACCTAAGCCCAACAAGAAAGAGCAAAGCAAGTTTTAATTTTGCCAGGAACTTCCAAAGAACTAATGCCATAGCAATTTCCAGGTAATGGGTTTCAGTCCAGCTGCAATTAACCTATCCCAAGCTACAAGATATGAATGATGCCAAAAATTACATGATAGATTCACACCAACAATTCAAACAAAAGTACCCCACTGTCAGGTTGAAGGAAAACTTCTTTCAAGCAGTGCCTAACTATTGCAAAATAAAAATACCAGAAAAAAAATTAATTCTTTGCATTAGTTTCCTAAACAGTATGCTGGTAATGCCACACAATAAGGGCCTCAAGGAAGTCTGTTATCAGAAATGAGATTAAGGTTCTGCCTACTAAAATTAAAAAAAAACACAAAAAAAGTGTTTTTTTCTAAAAAAACTGTCCTGATTCTGGATAACAAATATAAAAACTTTGGATGCTTAGAGGCTATCCAAATGCTCCACTCTATATAAATCAAATCAGGATATATTGCAGTTTTAAGTCCCACTGTGCTCACACTTGGAACAAATGCACTCAGGCAATTGCCCATACAAAATCTAAATCACTCAGCAGGATGGAAAAGCACACAACCCTTTAAGCGATTTTAAATATGTAAATGTAATTTTCTTCCAGACAAAATAAACTCACTCTAATGAAAGCAAAACTAATAACCTGGTTTTGCATTGGCAGCAGCAGAGGAATGAATTAGAATGAAACATATGAATATACAGGTTTAGAACCATAAATCTAGCTATAAAACAACAAAGTACACAATGCTAATCAAGTAGAGTGCATCCAGATACGATACAATCCTGAATTACTTTTTCAATTGTCCTGTTTTAAGTGAAAAAGAGTACCATTTGCTGCCACCAGTGTTAATCATGGGTGTGGATATGTATGTATCCACAAAAGTGATGTAATTGAAAACAGGGTTTAAAAATTGGCTAAATGAGGAAACGGCTCCACAATATCAACTCAATTCAAACAGCATTAACTACTACTAGACATTTGCAACCAGGAAATGGACAGCAGCAGCATGGATAGAGTTGGCTAAAGGACACCCAAGCAGTTAATTGATGTTTTTAGGGCTTGATATCTAAAATAACAGGGGAGTGCTTAGACAAAGTTAACCTTAAAATGTGAAATTCATTCAAACAGAGAACAAGCCTACAAGGCCTTGTTCCCAATTTGTCTCAGATGCATCTATCCGCTGGTCAATCGACAAGCTGAGTGGGGAAGATCACAAGGGTTCATGCCCAGTTTCTTGCCCCTCGTGACTTTACTAGCCTTGGATTGCTGGCATGATCAGCTTCAAACTTGGGAAGTAGTGAGATTTAAATACTTAAAATGTTATTTCCATATTATTGGAGAGTTCCGGATGCAATCACTTGCCTTAATGACTTTGCTGGTGGAGGTCCTCACCAGTGAGAATCATGTGTGGTCCTCAACAATGAGTGACTCTGATGTGATGACCTTGCTGGTGGAGCGAGAGGCCATTGAGGTTCCCCCCAGTCCCCAGATAATGGGGGTAGTGCCAGCCTAGAACTGCCCTCCAGGCACTGGACAGTGCCCAGGAATATGGCAGCTACCCACTTTGGAATTAGGGGATCAGCTGTGATGGTGGGGCCATGGGAAGAGAGAATTACTCAGGAGGATTGACAGATCTCTCATCTATTGCACAGAACACAGATCTGTGCATGCGCAATGAAGCTCTCTAGCTGCAAGCAGTCAGCTTTCCAGCGAGAATAGACTCCATCTACTCCCTCTACTGGCGTGAATCACATTGCCCTTTTTTTTGCACTAAGTGGCATAAAATCGTATCAAAGTTCAGTGTAAAAATGGGCATATTCTCTCCCATTTCATACTCATTGAGCACTTAGAATTATTTTGGTAAGCGTGCCCCAAGATCCAGTCTTTACACTGACATACCTCTATTGTGATATTGAGCATTATCACTGTATTAAATGGTATAGATTCTGAACAAGTTGAGCTCAAAACTGGGTATTCATGAGGTGATGGGGGCCATCACAGTGGAATTGTCTGACAGGTCCCTCACTATTATCATCATCAAGGCAAAGAATCAATGAGATTTAGTTAAAAAGTGAGGTTTCAACCTGGTGAATCTACAAAGAGATCTTTTTGCACACCAAATTAAAAAAAAGCACACGATTGACAAAAGCTAATTCCACAAACAATAGATCAGATCAAAGATCTGCAGTTCTGACACAGTAGTGAATCTTGGTGGACAATTAAACAACTCACAGGAGGAGGTGGACCCATGAATATCCCACACTTAACGCTGAGGGAGCCTAGGCCAGTGCTGAGTGAATGATACATTTCAGTTTCTCCTCTTCAGCCAATTCCATTCAGCTGTTTCGTAAAATCAAGTAGTGAGGGCAGTAGATACTGCAACGGCTACAGACCCTGACACTATCTAGGCAATAGTAGTGAAAATGTATGTTCTGGATCTAGCTCTGCCACAAGCATTGCACAGCTACATCAGAATCTACTCGAATTATGTGGAAAAAGTGTCCAGGTATGTCCTATCCACAAATTCAGGTTGCATTTTAGCCAATTGCTGCTCCATCAACTTCCTTTGATCATCAGCAAAGCAATTGCAGGTGTTACTAACAGTGCCAACAATTCACCGTTCCACAGCAACAACTTGCTCAATGTGCATTTGAGTTCTGTCAGGGCCATTGACCTCATTACAACCCTGGTCCAAACATGGTTAAAAGAACTAAACACAAGAAGCGAGATGAGAGTGGCTTTTTCCCAGGGCTGAAATGGCTGCTACAAGAGGACTAAGAAGTCTCACAACACCAGGTTAGAATCCAACCAGTTTGTTTGATAGTAATCTTACAAGCTTTCGGAAACGGTGTTCCTTCGTCAGGTGTGTGGAAGGTTCTGATCAGAGATAAAGTCAAACACAGTTTACAGAATACTGATTAGAACGTAAGTCTTTACAGCTAAGCTGCTATTCAAGTCTTAAAGATGCAGGCAGTGTGGGTGGAGATAGCACAGGTTAAAGAGATGTGTATTGTCTCCAGACAGGACAGTGAGATTTTACAAGCCCAGGCAAGTCATGAGGGTTACAGATAGTGCGACACGAACCCAAGATCCCAGCTGAGGCCATGCTCACGTGTGTGGAACTTGGCTATCAGTCTCTGCTCAGTGATTCTGCACTGTCATGAAGGCTGCCTTAGAGAACGCTTACCCGAAGATCAGAGGCCGAATGCCCGTGATTGCTGAAGTGTTCACCAACAGGAAGAACATAGAACGTAGAACATTACAGCGCAGAATAGGCTCTTCAGCCTTCGATGTTGCGCCGACCAATTAGGAAAAAGCAATGACCCTCTAACCTAAATCATCCCTTTTCGTCCATAAACTTATTTACTAACCTCTTAAACGCCACCAAACTTGGCGCATCTACAACTGACGCAGGCAGGGCATTCCATACCCTTACCACCCTCTGGGTAAAGAGCCTACCTCTGACATCCGTCCTATAACCACGACCCCTTAATTTAAAGCTATGTCCCCTCGTGCTAGCTTTCTCCATCCTAGGAAAAAGGCTATCACTGTCCACCCTATCTAAACCTCTAATCATCTTATATGTTTCAATAAGGTCTCCTCTTAGCGCCTTCTTTCTAACGAAAACAACCTCAAATCCCTCAGCCTCTCTTCATAAGACCTGCCCTCCATACCAGGCAACATCCTGGTAAACCTCCTCTGTACCCTCTCCAATGCCTCCACATCTTTCTTATAATGCGGGGACCAGAACTGCACACAATACTCCAAGTGCGGCCGCACTAGAGTTTTGTACAGTTGCAACATGACGTTGCGGCTCCGAAATTCAATCCCCCTACCAATAAAAGCTAAGACTCCGTATGCCTTCTTAACAACCTTATCGACTTGATTGCCAACTTTCAGGGATCTATGCACATATACACCAAGATCCCTCTGTTCTTCAACACTATTAAGAGTCCTACCATTAGCCCTATACTCTACACATTTGTTATTCCTGCCAAAGTGAATTACCTCACACTTTTCCACATTAAACTCCATTTGCCACCTCTCGGCCCAGCTCTGCAACTTGTCCAAGTCTCTCTGCAAACTATAACACCCCTCTTCACTATCTACCACTCCTCCGACTTTGGTGTCATCCGTAAATTTACTAATCCATCCTTCAATACCCTCATTCAGATCATTTATAAAAATTACAAACAGCAGATACCCCAAAACAGGTCCCTGAGGTACACCACTTGTAACCGAACTCCACGATGAATAATTTCCATCAACCACCACCCTCTGTCTTCTATCAGCTAGGAAGAGAACAGTCTTGCCTGGGTGATTGTCGAGCGGTGTTCATTCATCTGTTGTCAAAGCGTCTACATGGTTTTCCCAACGTACCATGCTTTGGGACATCCTTTCCTGCAGCGTATTAGGTAGATAATGCTGGCCAAGTTGCAAGGGTATATGCTGTGTACCTAGTGGATGATGTTCTCACATGAAATGATGTCATCCACATTGATGATCGGCATGTCTTACAGAGGTTGCTGTGGCAGGGTTGTGTGGTGTAATGCTCACTGTTCTCCTGAAGGCTGGGTAGTTTGCTGTGAACAACAGTCTGTTTGAGGTTGTGCAGTTGTTTGAAGGCAAGTAGTGGGGGTGTGGGGATGGCCCTGGCGAGATGCTCGTCTTCATCACTGATGTGTTGAAGACTCTGGAGAAGACTTCGTAGCTTCTCTGCTCTGGGGAAGTACTGAACGACGAAGGGTACTCTATTCACCACGTCCCATGTTTGTCTTCTGAGGTCAGTGCGGTTTCTCACTGTGGCACGTCGGAACTGTCGATCGATGAGTTGAGCGTCATATCCTGTTCTTATGAGGGCATTTTTCAGCATCTGGAGGTGTCTGTCGTGATCCTACTCATCTGAGACACAAGTTTAGGGTGCTGGGGAGTAGGCACAGAGAAGACGTCAGGGATAAGTTTTTCCATTCAGAGTGAGGGATGCATGGAATCGACTGCCCTGGTGGTGGTGGTGGAGCAGATTTGATAGGGTCTTAAGAGACTTCTGGATGAGTACATGGGACTTAGTAAGATAGAGGGTTATGGATAAGCTTAGTAGGTAGAGACGTGTTCAGCGTAACTTGTGGGCCAAAGGGTCTGTTTGTGCTGTAGTTTTTCTATGTTCTATCATCCAAGGATTCAGATGTTATTTCCAAATAGGACAGTAATTTACTTGCACCTCTTTGAATTTTATAATGTATTTGCTGCTCATTATGCAGTCTGCTCTGCACTAGGGAGACCAAATGTAAAATAGAAACCATGTTTAGAATATTCAATCCGCAAGTGCTACCATAAGCATCCATTGCCTGTTATTCTAATTTGATGTTCCATTCCCACTCTGTCCTCAACTTCCAACACTGTTCCAATGAAGCTCAACACCGATGGCAGGCATAGAACCCCATCTTTCAATTGGGCAATTAACAACCATCCAAATTCAATACAGAGCTCAACAATTTCAGATCACATTTCTATCCAATCATTTTGGACAAAGTGTTGATAATAATTCTGCTATTCCTGTTTACACCAGGACTCATCATTTGTTTGGGGTTTACTTTGCCATTTTACTATGGCTTGTTTTCCTATACCATAATTTACTTTGTAATTTAGTCTCTCCTGCCTTCTACCCTATCACGTGTCTTTTTGTTCTTCCCACCCATTTCCAGTACACCTCTGAACTTAAAACCGGTTACATCTAACTTCTTCCACTTCCGACAGAAGATCATCCATCAGAAATATCAAGTGTGTTTCTCTGTTGATACTGCACGACCTGAGTTTGCTTAGAACTTGTTTTTATTCCAGCTGCCTGATTGGTCAAATTACATTTAGATATATATTTTAACTCGTTTGGCTGAAGACTGATTAATTGTATTTCTGGGGTTATACAGAGCGGTGCTTGAAAACAATATCATGGCAGCTGTACCTCAGAATTGCTTTTTGTTGAAATGCAATTAAGGAAATTATCAAAATTGGGGCAAAAGACCATGCACAATATAACTAATGAATAACAAGGAGAAAATCACCAGCTAGAAAGCTGCAAAATTCAGGCAACATAAAATCAAGGGAGAAAAATATAACCTATTTCACAAAAGAAGAAGAAAATTACAAATAATAGACAAGATGGCCATAGAAGACGTGATATATATGCAAGACAAAATGTTTTGTCACCAGAAAAATCATACAGCAGAATGCTTTATATTTGATACTATTCAGAGTTTCATCTCTTAAATCCAGTAGGCTTGTACAGAGGTGAATGGATTAATGTGCTTACATTGCAGTGAACATCTATCAAGAAGAGTGGAATACCAATCAACAATTCTGTTTATATTGTAGCTCACCAATCTTGAATGCTATTTGTTCAGTGCTGCGTACATCCATCTTTCTGTTCTGCAAAGCACAACAAACGTAGATTATAACTTTTGAGCCAGGGTTTGCAATACTTTTGTCTGTGCTGTTACACAGTTAAAACCTAGTTGAAGCAGCAGACAAAGGCCTTTCATTGGGTGTTCTCCGATCTACTCCTGTAGCTTTCTGTAACATTCATCACCACACAATAATAGCCTCTTCATCCATGATAAGGAGAGACATTATACCCTATTATGCACTCAGAATAGAGAAACCCTAGCATTCATTCTGCAGCCTGTATTTATGTTGCTCTTTTTTCACGTGTCATTCATAGTCTGTATTGGCTCACCATTAGAAAAGATTTGGTATAAAAGTGTTTTATTTGAAGAAAGGAAACGAGAGAAGACAATAACTGGCAAAAATTCAGTTCTACTTTGGTCAGTGTAGAGTATAAAAATCTCTGCCTGCATCAGAATAAGGAATTCAATTTGGTCGTAAAAGATGGAACCGTGGCCTAAAATCAAAGCGTTATTATTTCAATGGAATAACCTCTAATAAGTATTTTTGACAGGCAGCTCAGGATCTGCAAAAAGTTGCTTTTAAAAATGAAGCTTGTTTCACAAAAACAAGTCAGCCAGTCAGCTTTATAATTAGAAATACAATACTAATAATTTCACTCATTTTGATGGTGGAATTATATCTTTTAAATGATGCACAATAAAAACAAATAACTTGTTTGCAGAAACAGAAATGAGACCAAATTAAGCTGTGCAATATGAACATACAAATGCTTAACTCTGCATTCTTCACTCTTTTAGAAGCTTTAATCCACTTAAGTATTTTAATGCTAATACCATGTCTATTATTTATAGGAAAGTGTATACACACAACTTTTTGGGAAAATTTTGTGCATAAGGAAACCTGATAACAACAGGGAATTTTCCCAACTAATTTTCCCTCAGCACCAAACGTTCCTAAATTAGGCACAACATGGATTATAGTGTTGCTACTCCAAAATGCTTTGTTGGCAACATCAAAAGAACCCCATTACTGTACTGTGACATTTCCATTTCACACACTGGTCTAACACTACAGTAGCATAAATTGTGCTCATTAAATTATCCACCCTCATTTGACCTTTCTAACTACTAAACATGAGACTTCTATCACAATCAATCTAGGAATGTGAAAAGGATGGTACTTTGACGTCATATTAGCCATACCTCTGCAAAGGGAATTCTGAAGTCTAGACCAGCACAGCTTAGCTAAATTTTTCCTGTTATTAATAGGAAATATGCCCCTGAAGCCTTAAACCTGCTCTTACAATATCTAACACTAGCAATTCAAAACATAATTTACTGCAAGATCATCATATATCAGAGATCCAATTATATAATTCCCAAAGCCAATTCACTTTAATATTATGCACTGAGGTACATTCTACCCTACATTTTCTAATCGTGTAGCTAATAAATTAATTTAACTGTAAATCATTTATGATCTCATTAACATTAACAAGTTAATTGTGTTGAAATAACTGTCCAGTTCTCTTCCTACACAACCCTTCATGAAAAAGGTGAAAATAGAGTAGTGTAATTTGCTGCCACGAGGGTTGCCAACTGATTAGAGGGAAGTTTCAGCACATTGTCTCTTCCATCGGGAAAAAGATGGAATAGTCTGAGGTCACGTACCCATTGACTCAAAAACAGTTTCTTCTCCGCTGCCACCAAACTTTAAGATTTGACATTATGTTGATCTTTCTTTACAGCCTAGCCATGACTGTAACATTACATTCTGCACTTGTTTCCTTCTTTATTAACGGTATGCTTTTTCTGTTCAGCACGCAAGAAACAATTTTCACTGTATACTAATATATATGGCAATAATAAATCAAAAAGACTTCCCCATTTTCAACCACAGTTTAGTATCTTAATGCACAAATACATACGTACGAAGTAAGCAAAATAGTTGATGTAAGTTGGATACAAAATCAAAAAATTCCATTAAAGCAATAATTCCAGTTAACCATTTGCAATGATCCAACTATACTGCAAAAAGCAATTATCCACTCACAAGCAATATTTGACCTTACAGTTTGTGATATGCTTCCACCTTTCAGATAAATGTTCTTAATATTTCTTCTATGTATTATCAAAATATTTCACTACGTACCTTAGTGAATAGTCTACATCTTTCAATCAACATTATTGGTCTGTCTTTTGAGATCACCTTTATTCCAGCCACCTTCGAGCAGCTTTTTTTTGTCATTAACCCAGTCAACCCATTAAAAACTCAATGCTTATAAAGTCCAACCTCATCTAAGGTATCAATCTCCCATAACCAGAGAGACCACTTAAGCACTTCTGATTTGATTTATTGATACATATATTAACAATGAAACGTCTTGTTTCTTGTGCACTATACGCATAGAGCATACTGTTCATAGAAAAGGAAATGAGAGTGCAGGATGTAGTGTTATGGTCATAGCTACAGTGTAGAGAAATATCAACTTAACAAGAGGCAAGTCCATTCAAAAATCTGATGGCAACAGGGAAGAAGCTTTTCTTGAGTTGGTTGATAAGTGACCCCAGACTTTTGTACTTTTTCCCGGTGAAAGTGAAAGTGAAAGTGAAAGGAGAGATTGGCCAAGGTGTGCAGAGTCCTTAATTATGCTGGCTGTTTGCAAAGGCAGCAGGTAGCATAGACAGAGTCAATAGATGGGAAGCTGGTTTGCGTAATGGATTGGGCTACATTATCTTTTGTAGCTTCTTGTGGGCTGGGGCAGAACAGGAGCCATACCAAGCAGTGACACAACCAGAAATGGTGCATCTGTGCGAGTTGGAGAGAGTCATAGCTGACATGCCAAATTTCCTTTGTCTTCTGAGAAAGGAGACTTGCACCTTTTCTAAGAATTGATGCAAAGTTTGTAATTTCATGTTGTGACTTCCATTCTTTCTCCAGTCAATCTTTTTTATTTTACTGATGTTAATTTAACTCATGGTTAACATGCCTCTTAATATTCTCATTAACTGCTGCTTATGCACATTCCAACATCATTTTCCGGCTGCGAATAAGTTCACTTTGTTGAAAGCAAGTTGAAAGCAATACTCATTGCAGTACCCTAATTTGCCCCACCCTACTTCCAAGGCATCAAACTGTTGAATTCCTAAACATTCTTCAACTTTTCTTCCTCTTACAATGTCACACTTTTAAAATTCCAGCTCTTCAAATTAAATAATATTCATTGTATGGTTTATTTGGACTGCCTTTCACTTTGAAACTTTGCTGTTTTATCATGGCCTTGACAATTCACTGCAAGTTCTCTTTCACGTGAAACAAAATTATATGGTGAAGGATCACTGCAACTGTGACCACAACTATAATACAGAAAAATAAATCAATTTCAATCTATTTCCATCACTTTTAAAAAGAGGATAAAATAAAGATTTCAAGTCACCAAATGCCACGCAAAGCACCATGAACTGGCAGCAGCCCTGAAAGAATTACTTACATATTGAAGATCATTTGCAATAGGCACTTTCAGCAGTCGAATCATTAATGAGTAACTTTCACCTATTTCTGTGGAGTGGGAAAATGCTGTGCTACTAGCATTTGACCACATTACATTAAGTTGCTTGGTATATTAGTAGCGCAATCTGTGGCAATAATGTCATTTAACAACACTACTCAAGAAAAGAAAATCTAATCCTTAAAATGTTCAAATTGGATACTAATTGCTTTGGTTCTCCAGATCCAATCACATAGTAGCTTGACAAACACATCATAAAGGACCTTGAATCAAAGTAGGTCTATGGTGGGGGAAGGGAAGCAAGAAGTCAATACAAAATGAGAGAAAAGCTACATTAAGGAATGAAATGGTTTAATTAAAAAGCAAGCTGTTTACTGTGATGACAAAAAGCTTTTTAAATCTTAAAATCATTTTTTCACTGATAAATTTAATTAACCTGAATGTTTTTAATTTCAATTACGTCCAGAATGTGGTGGGTGTACTTACAGAAGACAGAGCTTTATAAATTACAGAAAGGGTGCACTATTTTCTTGCACTCCAAATGCTCTACAAGCAAGATTTGACTCACAGCTAGGATGACCATTCATCCAGTTTTCAGTTAATCTCTTCACTGTACAGTACTGATAAGGACTAGTTCATTCAGCACATAGAACCTGCTGCACCATTCAATAAGATTCTGGCCTCAACTCCACTCTTACCTATGCTGTCCCCATCCCATAGCCCTCAACTCTGTTGTCTATCAGAAGTTTGCCATGAATACATTCAATGACCCAGTCTGCACTCTACTGTGGAAGAACATTCTACAATCAAACAGCCCCTCAAAGGAAAATTGCTTCTCATTTTCAACTTCAATATTTGGAAACCATAACCCTTGTGCTAGATTCCCCCACATTGGGAAATCCTCTCAGCTGTTAAGCTCCCTCAGAATCTCACATGTTTCAATAAGGTCACCTCTCATTCTCCTGATTCAACTGCATATAGGCCCAAAAATCAAAAGCAAATTATTGCAGATGCTGGATACTGAAATAAAAACATTAAATGCTGGAAAAATCTCAGATCTGACAGCATCTGTGGAGTGAAAACATAACAAACATTTCAGGTTAGGATGATTCATCACAGCCCAGCCTACCAAACTTTCATCACAGTCCAACCTTCTCAACCGCCTTAACTAATTCCCAATAGACAAACACTTCTTCCCAGAAATCAACCTATTGAACCTTCTCTGAAGTGTTTCCAATACAAATTTTTCCTTGGGTACCATGTTCTGAAAGAACATTAGAGATCATGGACTCCTTGTTGTCTGTGGTTATGCTTGGCAAGGCACTGCAGTAGTTTGCCATTGCCTTCTGTCAATGTCTGGCCAGGAAACTCTCCCAATCTTACTGCTTGCCATAGGCTTATTGGATGGATTGAAAAACTAGTCGTTCACAGATAAAAAAAAGTAGCAA
Source organism: Sphyrna mokarran (assembly GCA_024679065.1). Taxonomy (NCBI): domain Eukaryota; kingdom Metazoa; phylum Chordata; class Chondrichthyes; order Carcharhiniformes; family Carcharhinidae; genus Sphyrna; species Sphyrna mokarran. The sequence goes on from JAGIQG010000009.1 coordinate 29,364,717, forward strand.
GCATGTCCAATCAGAGGCAACAGTTCAAGTCACAGTGCTCCTGGACTCTGCTTGCTTCAGCAATGGATTGTTTTGCAAAGCGCTGCAAATAAAAGATGGCATTGTATTCAGGGGAGACATGCAAAGGTGTAATCTTTATCATTACATTTAGATCGAGTCTGATGAGTTATTCTCCTTTAAAATTAAGTTTCAGAATGTGGACATTACTGGAAAGGCCAGCATTTATTATCAATTGTTAGTTGCACTTGAGATGGTAATGATGGACCTTCTAAAGACTTCCAGAATTTTGAAGCAGCAACAAAGAAGTGGAATATCTGTCCAATTCATGATGGGGTTTTACTTGGATGGGTAGTCAGCAACATTATTCTCATGCACCTCCCTCCCTCATTCTGCTGTGTTTCCTATAGATGGTGCACAATACAGTTAAGTGATGCCTGCGGTAAACAAGTTGGATGTTTAAGCTACGAGTGAAGGGCTGATCGAGCAGAAGCTTTTATCTGGACGATGTTTTATTTCCTGGAGGTGTTGTTGCAGCGACACCAATCCCACTCCTGGCTTGTGGACAGTGCAACTGTTTTGGGCAGTAAGTTACTGTAAAAATATCCAACACGGACCTGCTCCAGTAATCATGACATTTTTGTAGCTCATCAAGTTCAGTTTCTGATCAATGGTGACCTCCAAGGCAATGAATGTTTAGGTTCTCTTGGAATCTGTCACCGCATGGAACTTGTGCAGTTGAAACATTATTCCCCAATTATCACTCCAAAGGTGATAGATGTTGTCCAGGTCTTGCTGCCTATGGTTTGAGATGGTTGGACTGTAACATTTGACAACAGAGATTCTACCTAAAGAATTTTTCTTCTCATCCACACTGACTTCACTTTAACCAAAGCTGATTAGGACCACAGTCAGTCAAATATTACCATGATGCTTAGGACAATCACTCATCTCCCCTCTCAAATTCGATAATAGCCTTAGTCCAAACATGGGTATGACTGATGTTTGCAGAAGACTGGTCATGGTGCAACTCAAACTGGGCAAATGAGAGCATGTTATTGATAAATGCTGCCTGCTATTATGGTTAATGACTCCTTCCATGACCTTGCCAACAACAGGAATAAGTTACTTAGCTAATAACTAGGACCAAATTAAATTTGTCCAGCTCTCTTGACAGGGCTATTCTGAACAATTTTGCAAATGGTTGGATAAGTGCCAGTTTTGCGACTAACTGAATAACTTAACTGGTGGCACAGTTAATTCTGAAATCATCAGCACAAAACGGGAAGCTGCCAGGACCCCAGAGCTCTTGCAGTGTCCAATGCACTTAACTGTTTCTTGAGGGTATTTGAAATGAATTAAATTGACTCAAGACTTGCATCTGTGATTGGCTGGAAACTCAAGATGAGCAGAGAATGATCCCCTAAGTCAACCTTGTCGGTTGTGGTCTGCTAGACTCCACACATTGAAGGTGGAGATTTTTCTTCATCCTCTTTGCTCTTGTCCATGGATCACTTGCAAAGCACTGTGTGTTGATACGACTGAAACAGTCTTTAATTCAATGCTGAGAACACAGTTGTTGCAGATTAACCTACAGTCTACTCAACATTGAAGTCAGTCAGTCTACACACAACTAACTGAATTTCCAAAGTAACAAACTAGTGAACGTTGATCACGGCAAGATCAATTTCAGTATAAAAAGAGCTTTACATAGGAAAAAAAATAGTAAAACATAACACTTACATGATATTAAAATACTAAATTTGGTAGCACAGAATTGAATATTATTAAAAGAGCTACACATTGCTAACTCTTTTTATCTTACACTCATTAGGACAAACACAAGAATGCCAAATTTCAAAAAGTTCACAACGATTTATACTGGCTGAAAATTGGAGGAATTGGTTGGCAAGTCAACTCTTTTTTTGGACACTTTTGGACCTGAAATGTGTTCAGTCTACTTCACGTCACTTTGGAAAGGCAACAGTACTTAAAAATATTTAAGCAGGTTCAGCAAGCAATTTCATGCTGCTACTATGCAGAGGCTATATGGGTAGTATTTTCCAATAATAGGATGTTGCCATCAGTCCAAAAAGATGATGTTCTGCATGCTGAACAATTAAGCAACCATATGTACAAATTTCAATACTGGGTAGTACATCCCAACAACTGGCTCAAATATATAACTCCAGATGCAATAGCCAACTAGCCTGCACTTGCAAAACCACAAACAAAATATCTGCTGTGAGACGGGATTCTGCAATTGGGCAGCACATACTGAATGATCCCAAATGTGATAACAGCTATAATGTCAGTCAGTTCAGTTTGTAATATGGCTCACTTGTGCTATCCAGAAGTAACATGAATTGATATTTGGGGACATGTTCTCTGCAAATAAAAAGGAACATGCTCAAGTCTTGCACATTTTTGAATTACTTGAAAGCTTGGAGAGCCTATTGGTCCCCTTTGCTTTCTCCATGGCAATGCATCAGCCAAATTTGTTCAATTTGCCAACCAATTACCCTTTGTTCTCTCATGTGTATGGATTGTTGTGATAGTTTTAAATTTGGCATTCTTACATTTCCCTGATGAGTTTCAGCAACTTGTCTCTTTTCAGCAATACTAAAAAGCTTACTTCCTGTAGCTGTTTTAAAAATGTTGTAGCCTAAATGTGTCTTGAATGTTAGCTCAGGCCCATACTACATTAGCAGTTTTTGCAAAATGCATTTGTACTGCCCACATTTTTTTTTTGGGGCGGGGGGGGGGAAGCCTGTCCCCTAATCATCGAAAATGTCTTAATATTGGACAACAAACTCTCTACCCTTTGATTATCTTCAAGATAGACATCATAAAGTCTGTCTATAAAGATGGCACCTCTAAATGTATCCATTGACTTAGTACTGTGCAGAAGCATCATTCTCAACAACTTATACTCAAATCTCAAGACCCTACTGTAGTGCTTGAATCGGAAATCTTTTGATTCAACATCACACACAAAAAGATTTGGTTATTATTACATCCTTGTTAGTGGGACCACACTGTATGCAAACTGACCGCAATATTTCCCAAAAATATACTTCAAAAAGTACCAAATAGGGGAAGCAACAACCTAGTTATGTTATCACGAGACTATTAGTCCAGAAACTCACTTGGGTTCCCAGAACACTCATTTTGAATCCCATCACAGCAGATGGTGGAATTTGAATTCAATAAAAAAAATGTGGAGTTAAGAATCTACTGATGAATGTTGGAAAAACCCAATTGGTTAACTAATGTCCTTTAGGGAAGGAAAACTGCCATTTTTATCTAGTCTGGCCGACATGCTACTCTACAGCCACAGCAATGTGGTTGCTTCTCAATTGGCCTCTGAACAAGGGCATCTAGAGATGGACAATAAATGCTGGCCAGCTAGTGAAACCCATGTCCCATGAATGAATAATAAAAAAAAGAAAAATTGGCTTTCAAGTGCTTTGGGATATTCTATGCTTGTGAAAGGCACTGAGTTTTCCCAAAAATGGCAAATACCCTTTTTAAAGGGCACCCAATCCAAGGGCAACCAAGTTGAGATAGTATGCCTCCCGTCCCCAACTAATGGACATGAAGAAATCTGCACCCCCACCACCCCTTCATCATCATTGCTCCATCCCCCTAACATTTCCAACCCACGCTGCCACGTCCCTGATCAGTAGGTGCAGCACTGACCTCCATGTGTCCTGGCATGGTCATGTAGACTACTGGAGAGCAGTACTGATTCTCAATGGCATGACATCATGGGAGGTGGACATTACATCTGACGTTTCCAGAAGGTGTGATGTTATGCCAATTAAGCATAGTTAAGTCCGTGCAGATTCTTGGTAATCAGGTTCAAGACCTCACTGGGCATGAAGTTGATTGTGTCGCCAGTGGGTGAGGAGAGATGGGGGGCATTGCAGCAAACATCTCCTTTTCAGATCTCCCCAGTGCAGATCCCACTGTGGCCCTCTTTCGAGAGTTAGCAGCCATAGTGGGATTTACACCTGTGGTGAATGAGCACAGCAAATCCCAGTCACTATTAAATTCAAATCTTTAAGATGCAGAAGTGTTAACTGAGTCAACAGAAAGTGGTCACAGAATATAGACTTCACAATCTAATAGAAACCAGTGTGAAATTAATTTTTCAAACATGTTCATCATACGAGGGAGGTTAAGAAAAAAAATCTCAATTTCAGCAGGCCAAACACATTCTTCAAAGTTACCTAATTTGTAGCATCAGTTATTCAAAGAAACAGTATGAATTATACTTGACTACACATTTTAAATTTTTTGTATAAGTCACTAGCATTTATGTTGTCTGTCCTTCCAGAAGGCAAGGTTTTGCATAAGTGACTATTAGCATGAGATTAGAATTGAAAGCAACTTTTTTATACGGATTAATAATTGGTTGGCAGGAGCCAGAGAGTAAAGATGAAGGAACTGTTAACTGATTGGCAGGATGTGCCTCATGGGTTAGCCAGGATCTATACTGAGCTCTGTTTTTCCACATTGATTGATGAAGGAAGCAAGTTGCATGTCCAAATTGGGAGATGACACTAAACTCGGGAGCACAGGAAGTTGTCTGGATCAAATTGGGAAGTTACAAAAAGGAACACTGATAGATTGAGCTAATAGAAATAAATCAATGGCAGATGAAGTTCAATGAGTATCACCAGGATGATAAATAGGGTTTAAAGAATTAAATTAATTTGTACTCCCTTGCATTTCAAATATTGTTGTTAAATTGAAGTATGTGAAATGAAGAAAAAAATTAAATTCAGTTGATAAAGAAATTATTTCCTTTGATGGGCCAATCCACAACAAGTGGGTACAATCTTTACATTGGAAATAGTCCATGGGAACCCTTGTTCACATAACAGGAAAGCAGAAATCCCACAAAAGATTACGGATGCAATGTCAATTTAAATGTTCAAGATTTTTGTTAAGCAAAGATATCAAAAGAATCTGAAATACAGTCAGATAAATTGATTTAAAATACCATCAGCAATGCTCAAATTGAACCATGGAAGTGACAATGACAAACTGACTTGCATCCAATAAAGTGTGCATGCATGTGAGGGGCGGGGGGTGGTGATAGTGGTTGCATAATGTCTCAGGATATCAGTGACATGCATGTTAATTTTTAATACATCGAATTTTTCTTTAATCTGATGTCACATTCCAGGATTCATTCTACTTATTATCAAGCCCACTAGTACATTGGAAAGCCCCTTCTGCCTCCCTTCAGAGAGCTCCAGACTGCCTCCCTTTTCCCTCCTAGCTTATTCCCAATACCCCACTCACAACCTGTCAGACTCTTCATGATCGTCTCTGGGATACCTGCCATTCACCTTAACACCAGCAGTACCTCTTCAGGCCTAGGCATTAGCCGTCAGGTTGGCTGATAGCTCTCCAATGCATGCAGGCACAGAGTCCTGCTTTTTGTCTGTCAAACCTCAACTGAAATGATAGTGGCCTTGTCAGAATCACAGGCCCTGATGCCTAACCAATAGTAACCATTTGGGTAAGGAAATTGGAGAAAATATCAATGGTCTGCAAGTTTTAATCCATTTTACTGGTTTTTGCTTTATCACAATTGCAATGAGAATCAGATGTGCTACATATATTTAAAATATGCTAAAGTAAGGGCTTGAACAGGTGAACCAGAATGTTTAAGAAACTGTTGCTATGCATAGTTTCTGATTCAGGGCAGGAAAGATGAAGTCAATTCAGAATTAAGCTAACTTTGTATGGAATACAGATCAAACCAACATTTCACTAGTGCAGCAACCACCTGTTCTAGCTGGACATAAAGGAACATCATAACATATTTCATTCTAAAAAAAAATCAATTTTTAAATGGTTAACCCTACTAAGAATTGAACAAAATTGTCATGTTTTCCATCATACTGCCTCTTAAAAGCAGTTGCATTCCTGCAATGTTGAACTTTTTATTTAAGCAAATATCAAGACTCAAAAAGGGTTAAAATAAGAGAGAAGGGAAAGGCACTACTGTCCTATTTTTCTCAGCACTTAAATCTGCAGCTCAACAGTCAGAGGCACCACATTTGCTTGTTTAGAATGCAAGGCAGTTTCATTTCGCTAGAAAATTCCCTCTTCAGCCAAACCACTAACTCAATTGGCCCAGGAATCAACACAGTATGTTGCTGTTAGTAGCAACTGATCCAAGAAATGCGGTTTGCCAATTCTCTTCTGTTTGACTTTGCCAAATTGCTTAAAGTCTATGCTGACCACAGCTCAAACCCTGCTATTCCTAATCCTCCCTTCGACAGCATGCTTACAAAGGGAGTCTCTTTTTGTACAAATGTACTGTTTCAAATTAGCAATTTTATTTATTGTCTACTGCTTTTACATTCTGTAGGTCTGCATTTCAACTTAAAGCAGGTTGGTTAATTTCTTTTTTTTTTTTACACAGAACAGAACCATACAAATAAAATACTTGCCAGATAAATGCACATGGTCAATCCTGTTAATCCAAAATTGGAATAGAAATGACCAAACTATTTCTCCTGACTGCCCCCAAATTTTCCCTCCTGTATCCTGAAAGCAGTGAGTCATGCTGGGGCACGATTCCACAGGCAGCGTCAATGAAATGGCATCTCTTCGAAGTGACAATGTATCTGCAAAGCCAGGCTATTTCACACTGGGGAGCATCGTGCCAGATGCTGAACTCACTTGACATCCACAACGTCATCCAACAGAGTCACTTTCCAAAGATGGAAAGTTGGCTATCATCGCAGCAGTGCTTAGCATTTCTACTCACGGTTGAGACAACCTAACCTAGCACCCACCAAACAGAAAACCTTGGAACCACAAGGTCTGTGCAGCTGACTATGACACACCGCAATGTGTTTACCCACTAAGCCACCAAGCCAGCTAAAAAGAATGCACTAATTGTATTTTTTTTTATAAAAACTGGTATACCACCCACACAAACAAAATGAGTGAGTGTTTTCCACATGGCAAATTGAACCAAACTCTGAAACTTTAACAGTTGTATACGAGTAATATTTATTGGTTGGGAAACATAAGCACATTCTTAAATATTTTAGACATTTTTTTCATAACTTCCTCACCTTGTACCATTCTTCAGCAATGAGAATCTAACAAATCTATTCTCAGTAACTTTAAAATAATTTAAAAACTGCTCATGAGAAGAAACTAGTAAGGCTTTTTTTTTTATTTATTCATGAAACGTGTGTGTCACTGGCTGGCCAGCGTTTATTGCCCATCCCTGGTTGCCTTTGGAGGACAGTTAAGAGTCAACCACATTGCCATAGCTCTGGAATCACATGTAGGCCAGGCAAGGATGTCAGATTTCCTTCCCTAAAGGGCATTAATGAATTTTGTGCCCATCTCTCATTGTTGAGGGCACAAGTCAGCCATGGCCAACCAGATTTACTTAAGGTCACATAGTATCATGTTAGGAATTTAACATTTGGGGGATTAGGGTGACTTGTCCAATACCACAGCAAGAAAGATACAGTATCCATTCTCTGATGTAGGTGAGACAGCATACTGATCTTTCATTGCTGGCAAGAGACAATCTGGTCCAGATTGATTGGATAAAAATCTCTTCTGTTGTAGAAGCCCAAGTAAAATTATTTCGGCCAGTCTCAACTCAGCCTCCAGTGCACATAACCCCATAGCCAAACATTATTTCCAATCTGACAATCGGAAACCTCCTTATTGTTAAAGAATGACTCATGTAGAAAATGAAAATTGATATTGTTGAACACGTTTTTCTTTGAATAGCCTGCAAGGGAGGGCATGTTATTTGGATAATGAAACAACTTTACTGTGTCATGAAAATGTTCAATGCTAGTACCTGGACTGGATGAGTTGTCTTACGAGCAGCACAATGGTGGGTTGTTGTTGGTTACATTACATTACACAGTTAGCACTGCTGCCTTACAGCACCCAGGATCCAGATTTGATCCCCAGCTTGGGTCACTGTCTATGTGGAGTCTGCGTGTGTTTCTTCCAGGTGCTCCAGTTTCCTCCCAAAAGATATGCTGGATAGATGAATTAGTCACGCTCAATTCTCCCTCAGTGTAACCTGAACAAGCGCTAGAATGTTGCGACTTGGGGATTTTCACAGTAACTTAAATGCAGTGTAAATCTAAGCCTACCTGTGACACTAATAAACTTAAAAAAACAAACTTATGAAGATAAATTGGATAGGCTGGGCTTGCATCTGCTGGAGCTTAGAAGTGCAAGAGGTGACTTGCCTGAAACTCTTAACATTTGAGGGGTATTGACAGGGTTGATGTGGAGAGGATGTTTCCTCTTGTGGCACAATCTGGAATTTGGCGGGGGGGGGTTGCAGAGGAAAGAGGGGCAGGGTCACTGTTTAAAAATATAAAGCAGCCACTCATTTAAAAGGTAGAGGGGAGGAGATTTTATTCCTCTAAGGGCTGTGAGGCTGTGAAACTCCCTTCCCCAAAAGGCAGTAAAAGCTGAGTCTTTGAATTTTTTAAAGGCAGAGGAAGATAAACACTTGATCAACAAGGGGATGAAACGGTATTGGGGTAAGCAGAAGATTATAAATCAGCCATGATCTTACAGAGTGGTGGAGCAGACTTGAGGGGCTGAGTGGCCTACATCTGTTCCTAACGTGTTTGTACACTGACTTTTTTGGGCCATCAAGATTTCCCTTGCACAGTATGAATATAACAAAATGGTAAAGCTGCCCTTTATAAATTAAAGATATCCATATACTAGGTACATAAAAAAGGTGCTCCTGCCCCATAGTGTCTGATAAGACAATGAATTCCACTATTTCTTCCATTTTGCCTTGATAAGCAAAAATTCCCCTAAAAGCTTTTTAAAAATGTAACTACTATTGAATCTTAGGGAGTTAAAAATTTGACATACATTGACATCCCTTTTCTTGGGGTCACTCTTGGATTTATTCTATGCTCCTCTTCCTTGCACTGGCACACCCTAACCCAAAAAAAGCTATAAGAGACAGATGAATCTCATTTCAGTGTCCGTCATCCAAGCAGATCTGGAAGAAATCTTTACACCTAGGTTCAGAGACTAAAGATGTTTTTTTAAATTTTGCCTAAGCATTTGCCAAAGTGTATTGATATGGATCAAAATTATTCTATTGATAACTGTACTAAGGAGTATAGCCCTTTTGAAAGGAAATTAAATAGCATGCTTTAAAATGTACACTGCATTTCTTGAAGAAGGATTTTGTTTCCTCAGTCTTTATTGTTCTGATACAGATTGAATACTGAAATTACATCATGCCAGAAAAGCAAAGTTGCTAAGCTTAGCCATAGTTTGGAACCTCCAAGTAACTGTAAAATATACAAACAGATGAAATAGTATATATTTGAGAAAAATGACAGATGGTCAGCCAAAGGGAATAAAAAACATAACAGCTATGTCATTTACTTTGTCGCCAGGGGTTTGTTTTGTGTTCTGTTCTTCCATGGTGCAACACCCAAAGTCCAATGCGTCTTCTGAACACTATTTGACTACTTTAATCTCACATTGCATAAACAAGTGTTCAGTCTCCAGGATTATAAAAACCAGCATTACTGAACCATAAAGATTTTATTCATTTCACCTAGGGTATTTATCTGCACTTCTTTGTTCCCAACTGCAATACACAATGTAGAACTATACGACAGAACTATTCACAGCAGACCTCTTCCCATCTCTTATTTGGCTGATCCTTAATAAATGGGCATGAGCCACTAAACAAAATTTTACACAACCGGTTTACAGTGCAGCTTTATCAAGGTCCATCCTCTAAAATTAAAATCAAAGCAAAGCACCACAAAATTCCCTGAAGGAGGAACTCACCATCCCATTTAACTCAGGAATAATGTTGGGTGTTGATTCTAGACTTGCACTGCAAATCTGCAGTACAGATGCAAACTGAAGTGCCACAGTTAGCGTAAATTAGCATAAGATGTGGGATCAATTTAAAACCACAACTTATCACTTCAATGTAAAGCTCTCGTTCAGGTCAAAATTACAAATACAGGACAAGAACCAGGAATAAAGACAAATCAGAAGCACACGTGTTGCCTATTTTAGAACCTAGATGCTTTTGGCAAATTGTAAGCAAGAGAGAAATTGCTGAAACCAGATGAGAAGAAAGGGAATAAGAGAAATATTTGTATTTCACCAGTCACAGCAGAATGTTGCATCCTTTTCTGTTATCTATTTCTGACACTGTCAATTAGTGGATAAGTTTTAACCTTTCAGACATCTATATTGTAAATGTGAAATGTACACTGGTGATATAAAAATGACAACTGGAATCCTCCCATCACATATGCACTGCCACCACAGTCAGAGAAAACGAAGAATTTGACACTCAGCCAAATCTCATTCACAACACTGGGACTGGAGAATCCCAGAGTCAGAATTCTGACCTGTAGGTTAGCTGATACAGTAACAGGTATGAAACAAAATCAACACAACAAAGAACTGTACAGAAAAACAGGGTCATTAGATGATTTAAAAATATGACAGTATGATCAGTCTGTATGTAATATGCAAGTTACTACAAATTACTTGAGCTTGTGCCATATCTATTGCAAATAATGCATGAGATCCTCTTGCCTGGGACCATATAAGGACAGGATTTAAAGGATGCTCAGCTTTAATATTTGCTGTTGGTAAAACGTCAAAAAGAAATGCTCAATACTTGCAATTTTCTTTGAAAAAAATTTATAACAAAGCAAATAGAAGTTAAAAACATTTTGCTTCATTACGTCATTTACTCTTAAACGCCAATATTAGTAACACAATCCTATTTAGATCAGCGTGAACAAGTGTTTAACCTACTAAATGAATTCTTTGGGGGAAGGTGGGGAACAGCATGGAGGAGGAAGGGACCCGATGGTGAATATACTCGCATCAGCAGGCCTATCTGGCAGTACAATGGAAAATGCACCACCATCACATTTAATTACATAAATTGATACGATATGGTGGGTGCATCTTTGGTTAGTAACCTACTGAGAGCATCAACTATCCATTGTGTAACCCTCATTAAAAGTCTTTCAGGGTCTATATCAGGTGGGCAATCCATCAATTTGCTTGCCTGAAGAAAAATACCAGAGAAGCCAGTTTTTAAACAACATTTTAAAAGCTACACCATAAATGGGAAATCAGAAATGTGAAGGTAAATGAAAAAGATCAGTAAAATGAAACTTATATAGAAATACAAGGTTAATACAAGTTTTTAATAGTTTGTGTCACAAGTAAGCTTACAGTAACACTGCAAAGAAGTTACTGTGAAAATCCCTAGTCGCCACACTCCGGCACCTATTGGAAACACTGAAGGAGAATTTAGCATGGACAAAGCACCTAACCAGTACATCTTTCGGACCGAGACAGGAAACCAGAGTACCAGAGGAAACCCACACTGAGGGAGAATGTGCAGACTCTGCACGCGAACCCAAGCCAGGAATCAAACCCGAAATCCCTGTCACTGAGACAGAAGTGCTAACCACTGTGCTGACAAATACTTAGCAACAAAATTACAGTAGAACAATACAATAGAAGGTTGAAAAGAGAAATTTATAGAATTATTGGTTACATATTTCTTCTGGCTAAACTTATTTTTAGGGTTAATTTGAAATTATAAAATTATTCCTGGTGTTTAAATATTATTGATGTAATTTTCAGCATCATAGCATACAAGTTATATGACCCACAGAGATAGGAATTTATTTGCATTTAAAGCAAAAATTATTGGCAAGAATGGCACTTAAGGTACATTTAATAAAACAGAATTTAATCAAGACAGAAAGACTTAATAAAATCAATTTCTTTTAACACATAGCTATTTTGATTTGAACCATCACAACATTTGCATTGAAATCACAGTACAATGCTTTGCACTGAAACTGGGCTTAATTCAAATTTCATTTTTTGTTCATTTGTCGACAAACTCACACTACAGTTGGGTCCAGTCTACTACTTACCACAGTTAAATGGACCTCCATCCACCACAATGATCAATATTGGATGAAGGTAAAAGGTAAACTCACAGCGGCTATCCAGGAAGTACAAGACCTAATTAAGACATGTGGCACAAACAAAAATGTAGCTTCTCTCCTATATTCTACCTATCTGCCAGAAAAGCAAAAAGGGAAAGATTTTTACAGAGGCTTTTCAGCCAAGAGAAAAGACCATAAAATTCAGCCCTGTAATATGGGTTTGGCTATCTCAAGCAGGTCAGGACAGATAGGCTTTTTGGGTTCCCAACCTCACTTTCTTGGGAAAGTAAATGAATTCAGAAGAATTTGGAACGAATCCTGATTCTGCATTATGGATTAATTGCTTCCAAAACTGGCACAAAATCAATTGAGAAACAAAGGGAGACAAGTGATAAAATTTCCACTCTTAATAATCCTGAAGGCACAACTTGTCAAAAGTGCTACCTGCACACAAAATTAGCTTTTAATCGGGTGAAAATGATCAGTTGGAAAATTAAATTTAAGCAACAAATGACTGTGATGATCTGCACTTACATAGTGGGCGGGTGTGGGGGTTAAGGCATGATGTCTGGAAGTTTCAAAAACGAACACAATGTCACATTGCCTGTAACCACTGGCAATTGCTTTTGGCATCATAAATTGGCAGCAGTAGCAGAGGAAGAAACTACACCTGACAACTCTGAAGCAGTGAGCCGATTGGAGTGCAAAGATTACCTGTTGTGACTACCAGTAGACAGTGTAACATCAAATCAATTAAAGGAAATCCGAACAGCTGGATTGCTGACCAACATGGAAATTACTGTTGTCTGGGAAGATCCTGTTCCTACTGAGAGTAAAGGCTGGAAAAAGGTCCAAAGTGAAGTGATCCAACAGAGGGAAGAAGCCAGCCTCCACTACAGCCAAGGTGTACAATTATAGAGATTTCTAAGGAAGTGGCCAGCAGCTAAACCAGATGTCCTAATGGAATTTTTCTCCATGCTAAATAAAATTAACATTCATCTGGCCAAGCACACTGTTGGCAAAAAGCAAACCACAAGAGCATTTTGCAAAATGATTGTACAAGTTGTGCACTATAAAATAGTGTTCCAAAGTTGAGCATGTGCATTTCAATAAGTTACTTCATATATTGTGGAATGTTTTTTGTCTTAACTCTGTGATGCTTGAATGTGCTTTTCTAATATAAAAAAGTGTTCAATTCTTACTGTTGGATAATTCACACTTTTTACATTATTCAAATCTAATTTTTGCTTGTGAATTAACAGCAGTAAAAAATATTTCTGATTTTTGGACCTACTTTTTGGTACTTCGCATGGCTTGCGATAGGGAAGTCAAAGGTTTCAATAAATATTTAAACACATGCACTGGATCCAATACAACGGAGTAAAAAAGTTTTGAATTCCTATACTAAGTCTGTATTGAGAAGTCCTTTATATGTTCAATCAAAACAAAGCATCCAATGTTGAAAAATCTTTATTCCATTCCAGCCACAAGACAAGACACTGAATACAAAAATTGAAAATCCAGCTTAAAATAAACCTTGAAAAAACCGAAATTCAAAAACCATCTACCCTTGAGTTAGGGACAATACGATAAGCTTCAACATCATAGGTTCTCCCTAAACATTTTTAAAACCTATTTTCTGTCCCAATATACAAACTAAGCATAAACTAAGCCATGACTCTCCTCCGTGATCACTAATGTCCAAGTTGGAGTTGAGCTTTCATCTGGTTTAGATGTTACAATGTCCTTGATTGAACTCGGAAGTACATAAAATGCACATCTCTCACGTAATCAAGGATTTAATAATCGATATTGATAAAAATATCAAACAATGTGTGAAATATAAACCATAAAAAACATAGTCTACCCTTCCTCCAAAATCTCCTTCCTCCCTACTAAAAAAATCAAACTAAACATTTATTCAAGCCACAGAGATGCCACCCTTCGCTTTCAAAATAAGATAAAGCAGATGTGTACGCAGAGTTACAAAGAGCCATTTGATTTTCTGCTGGCTAATAAGGGATTGAGTCACAATGATATAGAATAGCCAACGTTGGACTGGGGTAGGCACAGTAAGTAGTCTCACAACGCCAGGTTAAAGTCCAACAAGTTTATTTGGGTTGAGTCACATGCACAGTTCCAAGCTTTTGGGGCACCTGGGCCCAACCAAAAAAGTACAAAAACAAGCACAAAAAAAAACCAAGGGTTTAATGCTATATCAGCAAAACTCTTCAATTACAGATCAACTTCACACAATGCTTCATCCTGTTTATAGTCTCTCTCTCCTGCACTTGAAATTAAACAGCCCTCAGTTATTTGTTAGTTTGCCATCACGAAGCAACCAACTAGATTCTTCAAACCTTGGCCTAATCATATGTATCATTTCAGATTTTATGAGCTATTTATTCTAAATATTTGTAAAAAAAATACTGGAACATAAGAAATAGTAATTGGCATAAGCCATAGGGCAGCACAGTAATTAGCACTGCTGCTTCACAGCTCCAGGGATCTAGGTTCGATTCCTGGCTTGGGTCACTGTCTGTGTGGAGTTTGCACATTCTCCTCATGTCTGCAAGGGTTTCCTCCAGGTGCTCCAGTTTCTTCCCACAGTCCAAAGACATGTGGGTTAAGTTGACTGACCATGCTAAAATTGCCCCTTAGTGATCCAAGATGGTTAGAGGGGTAAGTGGGTGGATGAGAGGGTAGGGCTTGGGTGGGATTGTGGTCAGTGCAGACTCGATGGTCCAAATAGCCTCTTGCTGCACTGCTGGGATTCTACAATTCTATAATTTGGCTCTTTGAGCTGGTCCAGGGCAGATCTTCTACCTCAACTCTCACATCATCCCCGTATCTCTTAGTACCCCAAAAAAAAAAATCCTGTCTTGAACACAACTGAACATCCACAGCTCTCTGGATTCACAGCCATTGGAGTGAAAAACATTCCACATCTCAGTGCCAATAGGACCAAGCCCTTAGTTAAAAATAGTCCAGATTTTCCAGCCAGGTAGTAATGTTCCAGGGTTCTTAAAATGTGGACAGTGGCACAGAAGTTGTGTCATGGAATCAATTAAGATGACATGCTATTCTGAGAAAGACCACAGAAAAAGTCTAAGTTAAAAGCTAATTTATTAGTTACAAGTAAGGCTTACATTAACATTGCAATGAAGTTGCCATGAAATTTCCCTAGAAAATAAACCTGTGGCAACCTGTTCAGGTCAATGCACCTAACCAGCATATCTTTCAAAGATGGGAGGAAACTGAAGCACCTAGAAGAAACTTACGCAGTCAGAGGGCAAACATGCCAACTCTGCACATTCACTTGCCCAAGCTGGGAATTGAACCTGGTGCTGTGAGGCAGCAATGCTAACCATTATACTATCGTGCTGCCATAAACTTGGAGTTTAGCAAAGAATGAAAGTACAATTTGATGAAGAGAATCCAAACGTGTATTTTGAGAAAGGAAGAGTAAAGTAATACATACCTTAAAGCAATTTTAAGCCAGCGGAAAAACAGAGGTACGACAAGCACAAAGATGGTTTGAAAAGTAGGAATGTCAATCAAACACAGCTCAGCAGAATGGGATCATCCCGATGATGGGAGGGGTTAGCCATAACATTAATTTGGAATATATATAGTTTAGCTAACTACATGTCAAAAAAAGAAATTAGCGCTTGGGAAAAGTGCAAAGGTTCACTAGAATAATCCAGGGAATGAGAGATGACAATCACAAAGGTTTTTTTTAAAAAGATTAAAAATTGGCAATTTTCTCCAGGGGGTAAGCAGTGAACAACAGCTTTACAGAATTATAAATGAATGACTAATGAATGACAGTCTCTCTCGATTGGAAAAGCTGTTGTAAGGGGACCCAATATGAGATTTATTCATTAGAGGAACAATGGAGAAGTTAGGACGACTTTCAGAGAGTTTTTAAAGCATGCTTCACCCTGTTGAAGCAGATATTATAACATAATTTAAAATAAAGTTACGTAGGTACTCGTAAAAGTATCTAAAAAATAGAAGAAAAGGTGCTGCATAATTGACTAAGAAATGATATGGTGCCAAAAGAAGAGCTCACATCCGCACCACTGGACCTGATGAGGCAAATGATATCCTCCAATACTGCAATTTCTGTGATTCAGTTGTTAAATACTTTAAATAATTGTTTATTTTGGAACATATCAAACAATTCATTAATATACCACCAAGGCATTTATGGCTTCTCTATCGTACACAAATTACAATATATAAAACATGTGTCTCATAAGACTGCACAGTGGTTAGACCAGCATGATGGCATAGTGGCTAGCACTGCTGCCTCACAGTGCCAGGAATAAGGGTTCAATTCCAACCTTAGTCAGTGTGGAGTTTGCATATTCTCCCCATGCTTGTGTGGATTTTCTCCGGATGCTCCAGTTACTTCCCACAATCCAAAGTGTGCAGGTTAGATGCATTTGCCATGCTAAATTGTCCCCTGATGTCCAAAGATGTCCAAGGTTAGAGGGATTAGTCGGGACACGGGAGATGTAAGAGTTATGGGTTGAATGGCCTCCTTTTGCACTTTAGGGATTTTACGAATTTGCACATTCGTACTTCTAATGATCTCACAGGATCAAAGTTATGGCGGAGAACAAACAGGAAAAAAATTAGTGTCTGGTCTATCCATGACCTTAACACATTTAATTCTTGACCCTCAAAGACGATCAGGATTTCCTCTTAAACATAGAAAATAGAAGTAGGCCATTCAGCCCTTTAAGCCTGTTCTGCCACATGGCTGTTCCTCTATCTCAACACCATACTCCCGCACTCTCTCCTTATCCCTTCAATTAGAGTCTAGAAATCCACTCTCTTCAATATATTCAGTCGTAGGACTTGCATAGCCTTCTGTGGGAGAAATTTCCAAACATTGACCATCCTCTGAAGATGTTTCTCATCATCTCAGTCCTAAACAGTCTCTCATGTATCCTGAGATTGTTACGCTTTTTTCTAGACCCTCCAGCCAGAAGGAGCAACATCCCTGCATCCAGTTTGCTCAGCCTGTCAGAATTTTTTACATTTCAATTACATCCCACCCCCCTCATTCTTCTAAATTCCAGTGAATATAGGTCTAGCTGACCTAATCTCTCCCCTGACGGCAATCTTGCCATTCCAAGAATCATTCTGGCGAACTTCATTCCCTCTGTTGCCAGTATATCCTTTATTAAGAGGCCAAAACTGCACAAAATACTCCAGGTGTGCTTTCACCAAGATCCTGTACTACTGCAGTAAGACAGCTCCTGAATTTAAGTCTTCTTGCAATGAAGGCCATTAAGTCTCATTACACCTAATCTCAAAGATCAACATAAAAAAAGTGGCTGGAATACTCCTGGAAAAAGACTGCTACAAATCTTTCTGAACAAGAAACACTCGCACTGAATTTAAGATCAATTTCTAACTCATCCTTCAATTGTGAACAGATAGCTGGGAACAATTACAAGATGATAATATCCTCAAAACCTTAATTAGGCCGCACTTGGAATATAGTGTTCAATTCCAGTTGCCACACTACCAGAAGAACATGGAGGCTTTGGAGAGGGTGCAGAAAAGATTTACCAGGATGGTACCTGGCTTGGTGGTCATTAGCTGTGAGGAGAGGTTGGAGAAATTTGGTTTATTCTCACTTGAATGATGGAGGTTGAAGGGTGACCCGAAAGAAGTCTATAAGATTATGAGAAGCATGGGCAGAGTGGATAATCAGAAGCTTTCTCCCAAGGTGGCCTAGGTTTAAGGTGAGAGGGGCAAGGTTTAAAGGTGATATCTGAGGCAGATTTTCTTTCCCCCCCCCCCCGTACAGTGAGTAGTGGAAGCCTGGAACTCGTTGCCAGGGAAGGTAGTGGAAGAACATACCATGGTGCCTTTTGGGGGGACCTTGACAAATGCATGAATAGGATGGGAATGGGGGGATATGGTCCTCAGATAATAGAGGATTTTAGTTCAGACAGGCAGCATAGTCAGCGGAGGCTTGGAGGGCTGAAGGGCCTGTTCCTGTGCTGTAAATTTTCTTTGTTAACTGGGTTCAAATATATTTTACACACACACCCATAGGAATCTGGAAACCATTACAGAGATGAGAGGTGGGCTGTAACAGTTACAAAAAAGACTCGCACAAACGTTAACAAACAGAAAAGCAAATCACTTAATATACTGCAACTTAAACTAAACATCAGTTCTTCTTTAAATGCTTGCAACTTTACAAATACCTATAAAACAGTGATATAATTTGACAAGTCTGTCGGGTTTTACTGGGAGCATCTGGTAAGGCTGCGTTAGAAAGAATAGTTTTCCTCCAGCTCATAGGTGTTACTGATCACATTAATGGCCAGAAACCTTCCTTTGGCTCACATACAATGGAAATACCGTTTTGACATACTGCTACACAACTCTTACAATTTAAATACTGCCCCAGGGCAAAGATGTAATCTGATCAATGGATTCAGTAATCATTTTTATATATATAAAAACTATACAGAAAGAAAACTTCTTAATTTATTCAAGGGATGTAGTGTGGCTGGCACTCATTGCCCATCCCTAATTGCCCTCAAAGGTGGTGATGAGCTGCCTTCTTGAATTGCAGCAGTCCATTCAGCCTACTGTACTGGCTCTTAAACAGCTATGCAATTAATCCCAATCACCTGATTATTTTCTCATAGCCCTGCAAATTCTTCCTTTGAGAATTTATTCAATTCCCTAGCGAAATCTGCTCCCACTTCCATCACCCCTTTCAAGCAGCGCATTCCATAAGACTTGCCGAATAAAAAATCTTTTCCTCGTGTCACCTCTGGTTTTTCTCATGCTTCACCTTTAATCTTATAAAGCTTTAGTGCAGTTTCCTTGCTTTTGAACTTTGCCTGTATTCATAACTGGAATTGTGGTAATTTCATTGAGAGATTTTAAACATTAACTTGGAAAAAATGAAGGCATGGTGTTTTACAAACCATTCGACTTCAGAGATCGTATTACTTGTTGAAACCATGCCATATTTTTCAATTTCTTTATAACTGATAAACTATAAAATGCACTTGTACGCCTGCAACATTAGTGAAGATGTCTTACAAAAACCAAGGGTTAAGTAGTGCAAATTGACAAAGATGTAGCTATGGGGGTCCCACATACATTATTAAAAAAATCTTGCATGTGGTGTGCAGTTCCTATCCACAAATCTAAACAAGCCAACATTTTATAATGAGAAAAACGTATGCAAACAACTTGCTGTTATGTTTGTTCAAGGACAAATTCAATCAAGAAACTTTGAAGATATTTTTGTTCACATTTTTCTAAGCAGGATTAGGAAAATCTAAAATCTAAAAAGGATTTTGCAAAACAAGACAAATTTTAAAATGTACATTTTTCATAAAAAATGATTGAAAACAGACAATTCAGTGGGTAAATTTAATATCTTCCTTCAGAGTTTTACTTTAAAGCTTTAGCTAGTCGAAACCACCTGGGCTATACCTGGATGTTTTTAATTCTCTAATAACTGGACATAGCTTACAACTACATCTATGCATCCTGATCACCAAGCAGTTTGTAGCTTATACCACCATGAAATTTGTGCATGGATATTTTTTTCACTATATAATCTATGCACCAACATGACCTTAAGAGTAAAAGCACGTGGTCCTTTATTCTGTGACAATTTCAGAAATTCCCTGATTGTTCAAAAACAGGACTTCAGGAAAAAATTCAACAGAGTAAATCACAATGCAGCAGGGGGCCACTCGGCCCATCAAATCTGCAACACCCACAACCCCACCCAGGTCCTACCACACAACCCCATGCATTCATCTAAGCTAGTCTTCCTGACACTAAGGGGGCAACTTAGCACGGCCAATCCACATAACCTGCACATCTTTGGACTGTAGGAGGAAACCCATGGAGACACAGGGAGAACGTGTACACTCCACACAGACAGTGACCCAAGTCAAGAATCGAAGCTATGCAGCTACTGATTACCTTTAAACTTATTAAAGTATGTTGCTTTCTTGTACATTGCAAAACACATAATTGCGGCTGATATAATTTATTCACTAATGTTGGAAACAACCACAAAGAATCTTCGTCAAGAGTGGATTTCTTTTTCAACACTTACCTTTGTACGAATTGAAACTTCAGCTCAGGAAATCTCTCTCTCCTGGGAACATGTTTGAGATTTAAGAAATGTTTACCGCAGAAAGACTTGAAGACTCGAAATAATGATATGAACATTTATCATCTAAGTATTATAATAATGTCATTATAATATATAATATTATTTGCTGAAATATTTCTATTATTTGCTGTCAGTGGTTCATAGAAGTTGTGCCGGCTTTATTTGCCACTCCCAGCATTAGGAGCACACAGCAGGAAATGTATATCCAGCTAGTGCTTTCTGCTAAACCATTCACTCTGCACCAGTTGACAGAAAACGCATCCTTAAAAGACGCAGTAATGCAAGGACTGGAAATAGTTAATGACAGTGATAAAACTGGGATAGCCAAAGTCACAAAAGGCATGGCAGACAGGCAATGGAAGGGGGCTGATAAGCAGGCAAACAATGCAGAATTATAGTCCAAAACAGGCTTCGCATCCTTTGGATAAATTTTTCTAGGCCATATTTATTCAAGATTAACAGAACCCATTCCCCCAATGTCACACTGACTCCCCAGTCCTCTGTAACACCTTCTGCCATCCCATTAATCACAGGTCCAAATCTGTCAATTCTCTTATTCCCAGAACCTCATCTTCCATGCTCACAAACCCCAACATAGCATTCCCAGCCTTCTGTTATTCCAGGATTATTCCCAAAGCTGCTGGGCATGGAGACTTCTTTTATCAAGTGGTATTAGCTGAATTAGATAAATTCCATTGAAAGAACATCCCAAATACTTCTCGTACGCCAAACTCCCTAGGATCCCCCCAGAAATACTGCTAGATACTGAGACACTACATCAGTAACATCAGACTTAAGGCCATCTCAGGGAACCAACACCACTTCCATGTGTGGAAATGCTAAATGTCTCTGGCTAGACTATTTGGAACAATCTCCCAGTTCTTAAAAGAAATGGTGACACTGACTAGACCACATTCCTTTTCTCTATCTATCCTTATTCTAAGATGGTGGTGATCCTTCTTTGTGTTTCACTCGTCTTTATGATGATGTGGGCCTTGGCAGCAGTAGACAATTTCAGAGTACTTACCCAGTGATGAATGAAATAAAGATTATAGACAGAATTCTCCCCCCTTAGGATTAAGTCCCACAGTGGTGCTGGGAAGTGGGGTGTTTCCCCACTGCAGAGGCTGGCAGGAAACCACAATCACACAACTGAGGGTTTTCCACAGCAGGGCAGGCATGTTGTCTACTGTTATATCTGGGCATCATATTGAAAAGATGCCCAACACCACTAACCCACTATTGAAGAAAGAAATTGGAACACCTGAAAAGTATTTTGGTAGCCCTACCACTGTAGTTCAATCATAAATGATGGGGGAAATAACCAGACCAGTAGCAAGGGAGAGGAGGCAGCACCATAAATACCTCAATCCTCATCTGTAGGAGAGCACAGTGCGCGAGTGTTAGACACAATGCTGAGATATTTGCAAACTTTTGGCTGCTACAAAGCAGTTGTGAATAAAGCTGAATGTTGAGGAAACATCAGCTAAAGGCCCCACTCTTATCTGATCTTTAGATGCTGCTAAAGAACGTACGAAATAGGAGCAGGAGTAGGCCA
Organism: Sphyrna mokarran; assembly: GCA_024679065.1. Classification (NCBI taxonomy): domain Eukaryota; kingdom Metazoa; phylum Chordata; class Chondrichthyes; order Carcharhiniformes; family Carcharhinidae; genus Sphyrna; species Sphyrna mokarran. The sequence continues at coordinate 29,386,462 of JAGIQG010000009.1, forward strand.
TCTAGGCCCTCAAGCCTGCCCCACCATTCAATAAGATCATGGCTGATCTGAAATGGATCAGTTCCACTTCCCTGCTTTCTCCCCATAACCTTTAATTCCCCTGTCTATCAGAAACTTATCTACCTGTGACTTAAATATATTCAGTGAGGTAGCCTCCACCACTTCAACAGGCAGAGAATTTGAAAGATTCACCACCCTTTCAGTGAAGGAGTTCCTCCTTAACTCAGATCTATCTCCCTTATTTTGAGGCTGTGCCCTCCAGTTCTGCTATCCTTTCTAAGCAGGAAGAATCTCTCTATCTCTACTCTATTCATCCCCTTCATTATCTTATGTCTCTATAAAATCCTCCCTCAACTTTTTAAACCTCAATGAGTACAAACCTAGTCTGCTCAATCTCTCCTCATAGGCTAACCCCCACATTTCCGATATCAGCCTAGTGAACCTTCTCTGCACTCCTTCCAAGGCCAATATATCCTTTCACAAGTGCAGCAACCAAAACTGCACACAGTACTCCAGCTGCAGCCTCACCAGCACCTTGTACAGTTGCAACAAGACCTCCCTACTTTTTTTATTCTATTCCCCTAGCTATAAAGGCCAACATCCCATTCGCCTTTTTGATCACCTGCAGACTGGGTTTTTGCGATTCACGCACAAAGACCCCCGGGTCCCTCTGCACCGCAGCATGCTGCAGCTTTTCGCCTTTTAAATAATAATCCCTTCTATTATTATTTCTACCAGATGGTTGTAATGAGTTTTTTTTGTGTCACAAGTGGACTTATATTAACACTGCAATGAAGTTACTGTGAAAATCCCCTACTTGCCACATTTCAGCGCCTGTTCAGGTACATGGAGGGAATCCTTTGAGAGTGGAGAAGCTAAGTTATCCTCCCATCAGTGGAGACAGACAACCTGCTGAGGCCATCCCACTTCTTGCCTTCGAACACACAACCTCAAACAGACCATTGTCGGCAGCAAAGTACCCAGCCTTCAGGAGAACACTGACTACAACACCACGCAACCAAAGAACAAACAAAGAACAACACAGCACGGGAAACAGGCCCTTCGGCCCAACGAGCCCGCGCCGCCGTCCTAACGTCTTAATGACATATAGAGACCAATATAGGGACAATTTGTTACCCAATTAGCCTAAGAGCACATCTTTGGGATGTGGGAGGAAACCGGAGAAAACCCACGCAACCATGGGGAGAACGCGCAAACTCCCACAGACACAGGCCCAAATCCATGTGTCTGCACAGCAACAGCGATAGTCTCTGACTGTCACGTTGCCCATCTGATGGTCCAGTTTAAGCATACACTAATGACATGAAGCACTAGACCACTCCTGAAGTAACATCCAGGAGCAGCCCTCGCACGACCTGCTGAATGCATGCATCTTGTTGGTCAACAAGGTGGACCGAACAGCCTGTGGAAACAATTAAAGTATTTAAACAGTCCTGCTATATCCCTCTATCTGCAGACCGCTCATGTGGCTGTCCAAGAGACCCTTAAACAACCCTAGCGTGCCTGCTCCCACCACCTTACTCGGCAGTGCATTCCACACCCCCACTACCCTTTGTGTGAAAAATTGCCCTCTAATATTCGTCTTGTACATAGCCCCCCTCACCATGAGCCTGTGACCCCTCATTCTATCCATTTCTAATGGTGGAAAAAGCTTACCACCATTTACTCTATCTATACCCCTCATAATCTTATATACCTCTAAAAGATCCCCTCTTAGCCGACGTCTTTCAAGGGAAAACAACCCCAGTACGTTCAACCTTTCCTCGTAAGACAGCCCTTCCATACCAGGCAGCATCCCGGTAAATCTCCTCTGCACTCTCTCCAGGGACTCCGCATCCTTCCGGTAGTACGGCGACCAGAACTGGACACAGTACTCCAAGTGAGGCCTAACCAACGTTCTATACACTTGCAACATCAAACTCCTACTCTTGTATTCTATATCCCTTCCTATGAAGGCTAACATACCATACGCTTTCTTTATCACTTTCTCCACCTGTACTGACTCCTTCAGAGACTTGTGAACCTGCACCCCCAGGTCTCTCTGCGTCTCTATACTCCGGATAGTTTTACCTTTTATCCTATAACTCCCCCCTACATTATTCCGGCCAAAATGCATCACCTCGCATTTATCCGGATTAAATTCCATTTGCCATCTATCTGCCCAATCTACCAGCCTATGTCCTGTTGTATTGCCTGGCACTGCTCCTCAGTCCCCGCCAATCCAAGTATCTTAGGGTCATCAGCAAATTTGCTGATCACACCACCTACCCCCTCTTCCAAGTCATTTATATAAATCACAAATAGAAGAGTTCCTAGTACTGAGCCCTGTGGCACACCACTAGTGACTGACCTCCAGTTGGAAAAAGAGCCTTCCACTAATACCCGCTGTCTCCTCCTCCCAAGCCAGTTCTCAACCCATCTACATACCTGGCCCTGTATCCCATGCGCCTTCACCTTTTTTTAATCAGCCTACCATGGGGAACCTTGTCAAACGCCTTACTGAAATCCATGTAGACGACATCAACGGCTTGTCCTTCATCAACCGTTTTTGTCACCTCTTCAAAAAATTCCACTAGATTCGTAAGGCACGACCTCCCCTTAACGAAGCCATGCTGCATATCCCTGATCAGATCGCAGCGCTCCAGATGCTCATACATCCTGTCCCTGAGGATCCTCTCCATTAGCTTACCTATAACTGAAGTCAAGCTCACCGGCCTATAGTTCCCTGGGTAATCCCTCTGACCCTTTTAAACAATGGTACTACATTTGCAATCCTCCAGTCCTCTGGGACCTCAGCTGTGTCCAAAGAAGAGACAAAGATTTGCGTCAGAGGCCCAGCAATGTCATCTCTCACCTCCCTTAGCAGCCTGGGATAAATACCATTAGGCCCCGGAGCTTTATAAGTCTTTATGCTACCTAAAAGCCCCGACACTTCGTCCCTCGTAATGATTATTTCCTTTAACGGGTCCTCAAAATCCTCAAAGCCAGCATCAGACATCAGGCCCCTCTCCCGTGTGAATACTGACGCAAAGTACTCCCCCATTCCCTCAGGCTCTAAGCATAGATCCCCTCCTCTGTCCCTGAGAGGTCCAATCTTCCCTCTAACCATCCTTTTGCTCCTTACATAGGAGTAAAATGCCTAAGGATTTTCCTTAATCCTACCTGCCAAAGCCATTTCGTGGCCCCTTTTTGCCTTTCTGACACCCCTTTTAAGATCCTGTCTACACTGTCTATATTTTTCATGCGCTGCCTCTGTCCCCAATTGCCTGGATCTAACGTACGCCTCCCATTTCTTCCTGACCAAGTCCTCAACATCCCTAGTAACCTACGGTTCTCTAATCCTATCCTTTCTCCTTACCGGCACGTGTCTATCCTGCAAAAAGTTTAGTTTTCTCTTGAAAGATTCCCACATGTGCAGTGTTGACCTACCCTCGAACAGCTTATACCAGTCGGTATCCTTAAGATCCTGCCTAATCTGGCTATATCTAGCCCTCCCCCAGTTTAACACCCTCCCCTTAGGGCAGGCTTCATCTTTTTCCATTAATACCCTAAAGCAGACAGAGTTGTGGTCACTATTAGACACATGCTCTCCTACTACAACGTCAACCACCTGCCCTGGCTCATTCCCCAGAACCAGATCCAGTATAGCCCCCTCTCTAGTCGGGCTATCCACATACTGCTCCAAGGACCCTTCTAAAACACACTGTACAAATTCCTCCCCTTCCGCTCTCGGCACCTTCCAATCTACCCCAGGGAAATTGAAATCTCCCATTACAATTACCCTATTCTTCCTACACTTATCTAAAATTTCCTTACATATCCCTTCTTCCACGGCACGCGGACTGTTGGGCGGTCTGTAGTACACAGCCAACATAGTAACCTCTCCCTTCCTATTCCTCAACTCCACCCATAGCGACTCAAGTCCTAACTCAGCCATACCACCCTCCTTCTGCACTGCTATGATGTGATCCTTAACTAATAACGCCACTCCCCCTCCTCTCCTCAAACCACCTCTATCATGCCTAAAACACTTGTAACCCGGAATATTCAATTGCCAGTCCTGCCCTTCCTTTAGCCACGTCTCAGTCACCGCCACCACTTCTAACTTCCTCTCAAACATTATTGCCTTCAGTTCATCTGTTTTGCCAGTCACACTCCTCGCATTAAAACACATGCACTGAAGGCCCTCAGGCACTCTCTGATCTTCCCTCCTACTCTCCGGAGTTACCCTGTCACCAATCTCTCTCCCACTCCAAGTTCCCTCTATCTCCCCAACCCCCCCTCCATATTAGTTTAAACCCTGCCGAAACACTCCAGCTAACCTCCCAGCTAAAATATGGGTGCCCTTCCCAGACAACTGTTCCCCGTCCCTCTTGTATAGATGCCCCTCCCTCCTGAAGACTTCCCAATGGTCTAAGAATCTGAATCCCTCCACCCTACACCAATCCCTCAACCACGCATTCAGTTGGAGCACTTTGTTGTTCCTAACCCTGTCATTCCCAGGCATCGGCAGCAGCCCAGAGAATGCCACCCTGGAGGCCCTACACTTCAGCCGGGCCCCCAACTCCCTAAACTGCCTACGTATGTCCCCCCTGCACTTTGCTCCTACATCTTTCTCTCCCACGTGGACTATTACATCAGCCTTAGCCCCTCCACCCTTCAAAATTCCCTCTACCCTCTCCGTAACATCCTGGACCCCTGCTCCAGGGAGGCAGACTACCATCCTGGAGTCCCGCTTTTGCCCACAGAACTGCCTGTTGATCCCCTCGACCTTCTCATCCCCCACCACTATCTCACATACCTCACTCCTACCATCCTCTGGGGCATTTAGATCCCCCTCCCTTGCACTCTCTACATCAGCTGTTGCCCTACCCTTGATGTTCTGGGATGCCTCCTCTGGGGTGATCTTAGTGCCATGACTCCTTTTCTTTTTCACCTTCCAATCTGTTACCCACCCATCCCTCCTCATAGGCCCTGGGGTCCCTTCTGGACTGTGGTCCCTGTTCATTAGCCCCTCGTTCTCTCTGACTATAAACATATCCTCCAGTCTCAGCTCCAACTGCCTCACCCGAGCCCTCAATCGTTGCAATTCCAAACACTTTGTGCATATATGGGCTTTCGGGAGACGTGCTGCCTCCAAGAATGTCCACATATGGCAGCGAACACAGCGGACGCGTTTTATCATGGAACCTGACATTTTATACACCCCCTTTAGAGGTATGGGCCCTAGAGTTTGGGTGGGACAGGAGTCCAGCCACTTACCAAGTCAAAGCCTGCGCTCGCCCAAGCCCAGTGAGCTTAAGCCCTTACAGCTCTCACTCTGCTCCCCGCCTCACTCCACTGCCCGCTCCCGACGCTGCCCGCTTTCTACCTTGGCCTTATTTATATAGTCCCGCGCTTCCTTCCCAGCAGTCCCCGCGCCTATCTCCCACTACAGAGCGCCAAAATAAACAAAAAAACTCCCGCGACCTAAACCTATTGATTAAAGAAAGATTTCAAACTTCAATAGTCTCTCCAGCAAGCAGCCACTCTTCAAAATCACAGCTCTGGAGAACCCTGCCACAGTAACCTCTGCAAGATGTGTAGGATCATCGACATGAATGCCATCAGCTCATGTGAGAACACCATCCACCAGGTATCTATTTTGTATCACTATGTACTCTCGCGGCTCGGCCAAAAGTTGTCTACCTGATACATTGCAGGAGAGGATGTTCCAAGGCATGGTACATTGAGAAAACCACGCAAAACGCTAATACCATAGATGAATGAATACTGCCTGACAATCACCAGGCAGGAGTGTTCTCTTCCTGTCGGGGGACACTTCTGCAGTCAACAGCATTGAGCCTCTGACCTTCAAGTAAATATCCTCCAAGGTGGCCTTCATGGTGCACGATAACACAGAATCACTGGGCAGAAATTAATAACCACGTTCTGCACATGAGTACAGCCTCAACCAGGCTCTTTAGTTCATGTCACACTATCTGTAATCCTTACGACTTGCCTGGGCTTGCAAAATCTCTAACTGTCCTTTCTGGAGACGATACACATCTTTTTAACCTGTGCTTAACGCTCTCTCCACTCAAATTGTCTGTACCTTTAAGACTTGATTACCTGTAAAAACTAGCATTCTAACCATTCTCTTGTAAATTGAGTGTCTATATATGCCCTGTTTGTGAACACAACTCCTCACTCACGTGAAGGAGTGATATTCCAAAAGCCTGTTCTACTAAATAAAGTTGTTGGGCTTTAACCTGGTACCATGCAACTTCTTACTATAAGTGAAGTAATCAGAACTATTATAGTTAATCATCAAGAGTATATTGCAATTGGTATTTGAGGATGCCATGTATGCTCAGGAAGTTTGTACGCCACCTGGTGGAAGGCAGACTTCCTCGCTATAGCGTGAATAAAGGCCGGTTTAAAACTCAAAACCTTTGTGTGGTCTGTCAAGGATGCATGGTACAAGTTTGTTGGATGGCGGCAAAACCAATTTCATTTCAAAAATCAACCACCAGTGCTCTACTAGAATCATATAAGATGACCAGATATAGATAAATCTGCAAGTTCTCTTTAGGAAATTAGGAGCTGGGATTCTATGATAATTAGTTTGTTTTTCTGATGCTTACCCACAAGTTCACAACTGTTTGTGGTGAGACTTGAACTCATGGACTTAGGGTGGCTAATCCAATAACACTAGGCAATTGTGTCTATTTGTATTTATAAATTCTCTCATTGCTCAAAAACAATGCCAAAAAAGAATTGACAGATAGCTTTAAAACAAGGGTAGATGGCACAATTGGCATGCTACACCAGCCTGCTGAGGTATTAGATGAGCAGCAAGGAGATACTCACCTTAGCCAGGCTATTGAAAGGAAAACCCCACACATTCCTCAAACAGTAATGTGGAAATTAAATCTGAAAGCACATCACCCATGTAATTTTCACTCTTCCCCACTGTTCCACACAGAGCAGCATAAGAGAATACAACCCTCAAAGCAAGCCATCTACACACTATTTTATGCATGATGAGAAAATAAAGCTAGACATCTAAGGACAAGATTAGGAAGAGGAGTTAAAGACAGAAGAGATGGAGAGAATTGGATGCAAAAATTACAAAATTAGTTTTGTGGGGTTAATAGAATCTAATCCTAGGACCAAATACTGCATTTGCACTTTCAGCTAATTGCAAGATATGGGAAAATCAGTTAGGTTAGCAAGCTGAAATGCACATTAACACCAAAGAAATGATGCATTTGGGGAAGGGGAATGAGGAACAGTCAATAAAATACATTATTCATTTGACATTGTATAATCATCAATGATGCAGCAATCTGCATGGCAGTTTTGTCTTTCAGCTTATTTACTAGAATTGATATGCTACTGCAGAAATAGCACCAAATCCAATCTACTTTTATAGCTCGATCTTCAGCCTCTGCTGAGTTATCTATTCTCGTCCAGACAGTGATTGAGGTGCTGTAATCAGTGTTAGATATTGCTCTGAGTGGGGGTGCGGATTTCTTATCGTAGGATAGAACAGTCGTCCAAAAAGAGGCCAACCTGATTACAAGTCTATGATTACTCTTCAGTGAAGCAGGGGACTCAAAATCTCACTTAAATAATGAACCTGCTCACCATGACCATCAGATCCTGTTACTGGATCATCATAATTTTCTTTCCTAGTTTTTCTTTTCAAAGGGCGGGAGAGAGTAGTAAAAGTGTGGCTTTGGTGCTTGCTGAAGGATTGGCACACCACTGTGATGACACTAACTCCAGATATTCAGTGAAAAGAAGGGCAAATAATCCTAGGGCTATTATGTAAAGTCCACAGCAGCCTAGTTACAGCACTTTGAAAGAAAACAGCATACCAAAGGTCTCATAAGCTGGAACTGCTGTCATAGTTCTACATCTAAAGACGCACCACTGTATTTCTAGGCAAAAATTTACTAATTTACAAATGATTCACCAGCCAATTTTACTAGTTTAGTCAAAGTTCACCTCATGGTTCAAGTGAACTGATTTGACAAGGAGTTCAGGCTATGGAATGCAGAGACAAAGAGCTGGCAGTCATCAGCTAACCACAACCATCTACTGTTGAACGCAAGAGTGAAACTCTGACTCAAACTTTCCATTCAATTTAATCAAATAGCTGAGAGGGACCAATAGCAACTAGCTTTTAACTTGGCTGTGGTTTTAACAGAGTTATCAGTGAACTCTACTGCTGGGGTTCATAACATGAACAGGCCTCACCCAGTATCTGGACAAAGTTTACAAACTGCAGGGTGACTTTCAATTCTGTCCTCAGAAACATCTGTACATTATCCCAAGTTGTGTTTACTGAACAGTTCCAACTGTGACACGAAGTTCTGGATGATGTGAAATTATCTACGAATTTAGTTTGAATGTATTTTGCACAAGCAGCAGGTCCAGGAAAACAAAGCTAAACAATATTCAAGTTCTCAATCTCATTTAATTATCTCCTTATGTAACATAATCCCATTTTCCAGAAAAAAAAATCAACCTCAGTCACCTTATTAACAGTATGAACACGTGAGTTCTACATTTTACAGGCTACTAAGGCATAGATTTAGGGCAACACTGTTTTTGATATACAAAGAAAATGGTCAGTAAATATTAAACATATTCCTGAAAATATCCTTCATCTTTCTTCCTCCCTTACACACACCTTAGCTAAGAAGGGGCTTGGAATAACTATATTTCATTTTCAATAGAGCTGTAGCATTGGTGTGAAACGGGGGTTACAGGCTAAAGCCAGAACTAAAATCTGAAGTGAATTTAACAGTGAAACACCCTCCTCTTTATTCAAGATGGCACCAGAGCAGGGTGACTTCTTGTAAGCTGTGCCCAGCATATCCTCTAATTCTATCTTTTACTCTCGTTCTATGCTTCAAAAACTTGATCCCAACTCTCAAACTCTCTGACAATGCATTACCATAATCTATGTTTCTCTATACCCTAGCTATGACTGTAACACTACATTCTGCATCCTCTCCTCCTCTATGTATGGTATGGTTTTCTTTGTATAGCATGAAAGAAACAATACTTTTCACTGTATACTAATACATATGACAATAATAAATCAAGTCAAGACAGTGTCATTCTCAATGCACTTAGCCTTGGGATTTAGATTGAATCTGGAGTCAGAATTCATACTTCAAATTTATTGTTAACGTGAAAGAAAACTACTTCATGTTATCACCCTCATATGATAAACACACATGCATGCAAGCGTGCGGGGTACTGTCTTTCTAAAAGAAAGTTCAAAGTCCTAAGGAATAAAGAAACTACTAAACATAGATGCTATTTGGAGTATTGCAATTTTATAACATTTAAAAATAGGTTTACAGTAGAGCAAAGAAATCAATTCCATCTTGTTTGGAACAATAAGTTGAAAACTTCAATTCTTTGCATTACATTGATTACCATTCATTTGTACAACTTTACAGCCTGATATTGTCAACCATTTTAGTCATTGCGGGATTGATTTTGTGCTTTGCACATTTTAGTGGGTGTATGTAACAGAAGACAGATTAAGCAAACATTTACAATAATCAGTCATTGCACTGGCCACAAAGGAACTGCTGGTCAAAAAAAGTGCAGTTTGCAGATTCCACCACAAAGTAACTTACATCAATGACACGAACAGTACTGAAGTAGAAAACAATGCATGATCAAAACCATCTGAATGGACAGGAAAAGGAAAGTTTATCTCGCTCTTTCAAGAAATAAACACTGCCACATGTAAATTGTACAGGAGCATTATTTCAATGTTAAAAACCACTGTTAATCTGAAACAAGAGCCGAAAATGCTGGAAATACTCAGTTACAGGATTTATTCTTCCACAAAATCAAATCAGGTGAATAGATAAGAGGGAGAAGAACGTTGCATGCCAGAATGAGCTTTAACCGTATTTGGCGAAAAACAGACGATAACTAACCATGAGAGGTGTTGATAATGGCATGAGACAAAAAAAGCATAAAAGAGGAATAAGAAAAATAAAACTTAGGTATCAGAAACCCTCCCATCTTGTTGCACAGATTGCCAATAAATTCATCTCTAGTTATCTTTACAGCTGCAATCTCAGATACATGTGAAAATACATCTTTAAAGTAAGGATTGCATAAAAACCTTTAACAGCTGGTTGATGTGGTAATTCATGGCAGAAGAAGAAATTTGGGGGAGTTGAACTAAGAGAAGGTGTGGGCAGTCAAATCAAAAATGAGCCAATGACCTAATATTCAGCAGGCTAGAGTTCACCAGTTTCAGTCCAAGAGCAACCGGGTGGGAAGAGAAAGGATTTATCTGAGCACTTTGTTGGATGCCCTGGTTTAGTGCACTCAGCTTGTTTCCCATTACCGGCCAGTGCGAACACAAGTGCAGTGAAAAAAAAACAGTAATTTTGCTTTGACAGCTGATTTATGCAATGTGAAAATTGTGTCGTCTTAAAATACCAGGAAATATAAAGAAGAATCAACTGAAGAATGATGATCACATCATAGGAAACCGGCCAAAAGTTAGAAAATGAGGAAGCCAAATATCCATAGAGCTCGTCAGTAACTCAGGTACTTCAGTGAATGAGCTTTTGTTAATTGAGCACTAATTGCAAGGATTGATTCAGTTCCCCTAATGGCTTGTCCTCGTTCACAAATGATACAAACATTTCTAAAGTGAAACCATGATTCTGACAAAGAGCTTATTAAAAGATGATACTAATAGTAAGACTCTAAGATTATTTTGTTTTTAAACTAACCTTTCCCTCGAGCATAATTTCATCCTCAACATCAACACCTTCTGGCTGCAGTATTAAAAATAACGATAGTGCTGCGGCTTGAAAACCCATAAATAAACAGCGCAATGTCAAAATATGAGATATTTTGAGCAGCAGCAAGAGCACCGGAAAGAAAATAATCTTGTAGCAGTTATCATTTTAGAAGCATGCAGCTCAATATCCCACAAACAAAAAGAGTGTTGCTACGATGTTTATTTAGTATACATGCGCCAACAGTTAATTCAATACCATTTAGTGCCTTATATTTCATGTCTGCTATTTATAATTCATCACCTAAAATCAAAACACATTTTTCCACACTGATATTCAGATAAAACCCGCCAAATGTGAACCACGTTTGAAAAGGACAAAATCTATAATTGTATTGCTGAGCCACAATTTCACATACCTACAATTAGATTTTACTTGAAACCTAATGACAATGTTAACAATGGCTATGCTAACAATGACAATGACTATGCTAAGAAAAGGCTACATCAGTACATCTCCTTTCATGTCTGTAGAAACTTATTTTTTTTAAAAACAGCGAATGAATAATTAAGTACAACTATTGTATGCCCAAACAAGGCAACTATAAACAATAAATATACAAACAATGATGAACAGATAAAGACATTCCAGACCATCCAGAGTGTCCATTATAATTATGATACATTGTACATTACAATATGTACACTCCTCACGCATAGTTGTGTGATATGCTGGAACAGGCAGAACAAAAAAATTATATACCCACCTAGGAATTCAAAAGGAATCCAGGAGATCATTCTGATGTCAAATTTCATGAAATACTTATGTTTTGTAAGAGGTGATGCCTGCCCCAACCAGAAATAAACTGAAATTCAATTATCACTACTGGCGGCATTTTAGCAAGGTCTCGAACTGCAAAATGATAATGATCAATCTTCATTGGTGGTTTTGGTCAAGGAAATAAATAAATGCTGGTCAGGACACCAGGACTCCCTTGCTTCTCTTCAAAATAGTGCAATGGGAAATTTCATATCTGTCTCAACAGGCAGCCTCAGTTTACAGTCTCATGTGAAAGACAGCATCTCCAGTAATGCAATATTTCCATCAGTATTATTCTTACAGGATGTAAATTCACACCATGGCTCCCACTCTCTCTCAGCTCAGGTGACCTATAGTGTAGCATTGAACAGAATTGGCAGAATTAATTCAATCCTGATTTTTCTTGCATTTTCATTGAAGTTGAGAAAATGATGGTTAGGGGGATTGGTGGGGCAAATAGGTGGGGTTAAGGAGTAGGGCCTGGGCAAGATATGCTTCTGTCGGAAGATTTGTGTAGTCTTGATGGGCCTCTTTCTGCACTGTAGGGATTCTATAACTCAACCAAGACCATGAATCATAGCGTTAGGCTAGCGTGTCAGAAAGATGGTCTGCCACAATTAAAAGACTTTAATGTACATTCACCTACTTTTGGAAAACCTTCTTAACCACCAGGGCACCATTTCAACGGCATTGAAATAGCCGTTGCTGGTATCAACACAATCCAGCTCTGATGGATTCAAGGTGGCCGTACCTCTTTACTGCATCGTTTGCCATAAAGCAGGTATGATTAAAAGGCCCAGTGAAATTGATAGGCCAGGGAGAATGTAAGTATCCAAAATTAAGTGGATGGGATATGGATGATCAAGAGGGCCTAGTGAGGGAGTCCCATGGTGTTGGTCTGGTTTTAATTCTTCTAACTTTTTAAAATAAACTATTAGTTTTACCTTTTACATTTTAAAATCACATTTTTGGATGGTTCCTATCTCAGTGCAATTATCCACAGGAAATTAGTATTTTTGAGAAATTTCAGTGCAAACCCTTACCTGTTTCAAGAGTTATTCCTCAGCACCTCTTCAGGGTACTCACAAAACATTGGGGAACTCAGATATTCCAGTTTGCTATCTTGTCTGAAGTTCTCGCAACAAACAACTACCAAGCAAACTTACCAAGCTCAACCACATTATAGCAATTCACAGATTAATTGCATGCTTAGAAAAGCAATAAATTGAAATAGATTAGAATGGGCAGAACAGTGGTTCGCACTGCTGCCTCACAGCGTCAGGGACCTAAGTTCGATTCCCAGCTTGGGAAACTGCCTGTGCAAAGTTCTCCCGTGTCTGCATGGGTTTCCTCCAGATATTCCTGAAGCGGGCTGGAGGGAGAACAGATGCTTGGGGATGTGAGAAAGTTCCATGGGGCTACTTTAGTTATCCAGAAGTTGGAAGAAGTTGTAATTCTTCTAATATTTTCTGGGTAACTATTCGTATGACCCAGTAAAAGCAAAATCTAATAGGTTTCAAAAAAGAATACTTGAAAAGAATAAATGCATATGTTTTATTTCTATCCAAGAGCTAGTTGACAAAAGAAGGGCAAAATGACCTCCTTTTGTGTTGTACAATTATATAATTCGAGAAGTAAAAGACAAATGCGAATCAGCAGGATGCAGCCAAAACATCACAGACTGACCATTTATTGGCTTAAGCTGATGAGAGTCCAATCATCAATATCAGAGTTAGAAATCTGCCAGAGAAGGAAAAGCTAGAGATATTGCCAACTAGTCTTAATAGTTAGGTTGCCGAAGATGTACAAATCGTCTGCCAAACCTTTCCCCAAAAGTTGGTATTTGGTACAGAGTTCAGTCATGGAAAAGACCCGAACAACCCTGTTGGCGTACCTACATGACAAGCATTGCAGCACTTGATAAGAAGGCAGCTCACCATCAGCTTCTCAAATGCAACAAACACCTTTGCCTGCAATACTCATAGCTCAGAAAAAAATTTTTAAAAGGACAGAAAGCAGATGTCAGTTACACATCAACACGAACATTCAACCAATCTTTATTCATCCATTCATCAAGTTCCTATATTCCCATGGATTTGCACCATTCTACTTAGGAGAAAGAACTTCCTAACATCAATCTTAAAGTTCGATATTTGAACCCTATTCTTACATGTTAAAGTAATATTCCAAATTTACCAATTCTTATAAAATCTAAAATCTATATTGTTCAAACAAACATTTTCCAATCTATCCAAGACAGGTTCCAGAGAACAGTCAAACAAAATTGAAAAATTAACTCGGTTCCTTTCTCCACAGATGCCATTAAACCCGCTGGGTTTTTCTAGTATTTTGTTCTTATTTCATCTTGGACAAAGTTGCTAATTTGACTGAGACGTGTATGATGCAGGATGAAATACAAGAAATATAAAAGTCTTGAATGAACCACGTTCTCTAGCCTACATACCTTTTCAAAATTTAGACTTCTCAACCACACCAATTTCCATCTGGTGGGGAGAAAATAAAAGACCAGAAAGATCAACTATTACAATTACTATCTCCAGGTTTGCTAATTGATTAATTTAAAAACACAGAAGCCTCATTTAAAAAAACAAGGATGCTAATTTAAATATGTACAGTGAATTCATTTCAGTTGCAAGGCCACAGCACAAAACAACTTATAATTTAAGATCTGCTGAGACAGTCAAACATATCCTACAATAATGCCAAGCACAGGAAATGGAATACTGGTTTAATAGCTGCTGTGATGCCAGGGAGCGTTATTGGAATTCAGTACAGAGAGCATCATTCAATATCACTAGTATGAAAGAGCTTGCTGTTGATACTGGATTGCATAAGTGCTACACACCCTTGCATCAATATCTTGTCAAGATCAGCATAAAAAATTACTCCTACATTTTGCATCATTTCAGTTCATGTTGGTGTTGAACACATTGCGTTCCCCCAGAAGTTTCCGAAAATTCATATATACAGCTGAGCCTTAGAGACCAGGAAGTTCCAAAATTTGGACAGAGATTAGCTGATGATAGTCATATCATGTATGGAACTGCTTTTGGCATAGAAAAAAAAACCAAAGTCACCTAGTGTCCCCAACATTAATTCTTCCCCTGGTGGAAATCAATATCAGTTGGATTCAGATTCAACTACGATTAGTACCCTGATCGAGTAACCTACCAATACTAGAACCTTCTCTATGAACTGTATGCTTTGTCTGCATAGTATGCAAAAAATACTTTTCACTATATACTAATACATGTGACAATAATAAAATCAAGTCAACACTAGACTAAAACAAGCTACTTGGGTGAGGTGAAGAGGAGCTCAGAAATCTTTGAAATGATCCTCCGACAAGATTCAACAGCTTCAAAAGATAAGGTCAAAAACTTAGGAAAAAGTTCCAAAAATGCAACACTTACAAAATAAGAAAGTTCAGGAGCTCCGCATAAGTAGGGATATCAAGTTAGTCTCCCTGCTTTTGACTTGTTATTGCTAATCACAAACCAACTATATTACAAATGCCAGAAAAGGATTACGACCAGGTATTTCTTTAACAAGTATTCTCACAGGCCATGAAAATTCTATTTGCAACTTTCTCAATCCCTAAGAGATGATCATCAATAAAGTTATCACTTCTGAAATCATTTAATAGTCACCTTTTCCTTAAGCATTTTAACTATCCTTGTTGCGCTGGACTTGGGAGATTAAAACAAACAGAAAGTCAAGTTTCCTGCATCCAATTTTAATCCAATAAGCAGGAGAATGAGAAAGAATCAAAGAGAAGGACAAGCAAAGAGAAACAGGACCAGACTTAACAACATGTTCTCAAAAGGTGAAGAGATCATCCAAATTCACAAACTAAATTTACCCAGGAAGCCATTTGAGCAAGTTGCTGTAAAGCTCAAACAATACCCAGAAAATAAGTGATTTGAGTACATAAGGGCTAATGCTGGAAGCCAAAAAGATTCAATATGAAACATTTCAGTTGCTGTCCCTTTTTTTCTACTCCTTACTCCAAAGTGTGTCTAATTAATTGCAGTTCACTTTTCTCATCCTTTTCAGTGTTTATTGCAATCAATTAATGATGATTGGCAGTAGCTGCAAAACTCACATTCTAAGTCACAGCACTAAGTAGTACAAATATATTGTGACAGAAATAGAGCTGTGTTTTAGTTTCACCCGTGCTGCATCTTGATTCCAAGGACAAACATCTTACCCTTTTCATTGTTCCTACATTGTTAGGTTGCCTCTAACGCTACCTCCATACATATGTCCAAACAGAAAGATGTTTATAAGAGAATCTTGTCCACCAACAAGATTCTCAATGCTGTTTCAACATACTGAGTTGCAACATGCTGAATGTTGAATGTTCTCTCCTCACACATCACTATGTTGCTTCTCCCCATCAGTCCAAATCCTTAAGTGGATTGCTGCTTTTCCCTGCAATTCAAATGCAGCTATGTAACAATCTCCGCACTGTCTAGCCTAGAGTTGCCTTTTCTAACCCACAGCCTCAGCATACTCATCTCCCAATTTCCTGTTGCTTCTTACCACTTCACCTCAAGCTTATCAGCTGGAATTCTCCAGTCTCACAAGCCCCGCTGCCATGAGAACAAAGAATTTGGTGCTCAGCTAAATCTCCATTTACTGCAGCATGACCAGATAACCCGAGTCACAGATAAGGTTGGTGAATTACAGCTGCTAAGTCATCCTCAGCCTCCAATCCTGCTCCGATTTGTTGTGTTGTACCAGCTCCTAGACAATCTGTACTCGTTCGATTCACCTCCAAGTCAGCACATGCTGGCTACAGTCTTGTTACATTGGCCAGGTTGTACTTTGTACTTGAGAAATGCATGGCTGCATAAGAGGAACATTTTTATCACAGCTTTCTGTATAGTTACAAGACAATTAACTAGATCTTTTTTAATGAATAGTTTTTTCAAAATAAAGCTACCAATTTGGTTTAATAACTATCCCCTTCCAAATTTCTGAGTGAAAAGGACACAAGCAGCAAAGACTACAGATGTCTCAAAGAAAAATATGCATTTGGCCATTATGCCCACATACCACTTCAAACGTTAATAATAAATGTTGCAATATTGAAATAAATTACCCACGTTTTAATAGATGTCAGAGAGTGCTATTGCATACGTTAGTGAAGGAAGCTGTGTGGGACAGCTATATAAAGACATTTGGAAGCATACAGAAGGGGAGTAGAAGTAGATCCTAACAGAAAACAAAGAGGAAGATTCAGGGCTACGCAGAGGAAGTGAGTAAAGACCCTAAGCACAATTGGCAAGTGGCCACTTCTGCGTAATAAATTTTCACGGAATATACAGGACAGAAATAGGCCATTCTATGTCAGTGCTTATGCCCCAGCTTGTTCTGTCTTTCTTAATAGACATACCCTCTCACACAAGTCTGGTATCATCTCCGTAACTCTTTTTGGAACGTTTTCCAGTGGTTCTACATCCTTTTGTAGTCCTATGTTTTAAAGGCAAGTGATACTGTCCGACCCTTTATAGTACTTACTTGTAAGTGATCTTTCACTCAGAAGCTTGTATGCATGGATTTCTAAATGCTTCACATAGTATGTGGCTGCTTGGTTGATATGCTAGTCATTACCTACATTGTGGTGTGCCTGCTGACAGTTGAAAATGAATACAATTATGACAATATCCAACTACAGGAGCTTCTAATGCAGCAATCAACACAGGTCCAGGTTAGGCAACGAAAAGGCAGGTGCCCATTGCAGAATCATGACAGTTTGCAACTCTTCCTTACAGTACTGCATACAAACAGAAGCAAACTGGATAACTAAACTCGTAACTCATTCTAGCAGAAAATACAGGTAAATGCAGCTACCTTTCTCACTTTTCTCCCCTAGGTGTGACATGGCAGATGCAAAAGGCACCCCTGCTTTTGATCTTGCCCCAATATTTTATTTCATGTCATTATTTACACTCTGCACATACATATACTGCAGTTGACAGGAGAAGGAGCTGGAGTAAAAGCCAGGGAGGAAGACCTGGCTGACATTGCTCTTTCGCCAAGAGGCATCGGAACTCAAGTATCCTTTAAAAGGATGCTTAGAGACATGGAATGCTATCCAGCAACATGCAAGTCAATTGGAGAGGTGCACGACTGACATTTTGGGCAGAATGATGGATGACTTTGCAGCTTTGCAGTTCATCATGCAACGTGTGGCAGCTTCAAGCCGATCTGCAGCACAGGCTTCCACGACAACAGCTCTAAAAGACATCATTGCTTCTACTATGCATTTTCAAACTAAAGTTATAAATGCCTTTGACACCAGAGTGGAAAGGACCGTCTCTTCCAGCTCGGCAAGAGGTAACTGACAAACAAAGAAGGGCCTTGAGAACTCATCGGTAATCATGCAAAGCCAGTGCCCGGTACTAATGGCACAGCAAGAAATAGTCACGTGATTCTTCAGTCTCAGGATAGAGACATGAATATCATCCTGCTAGTCTATCCACAGCATTGAGTGCCATGCCTGCACACATCAGAATGGAGGCAGGCTGCCTGTGTTAGTAGCATGGTAATTGAATGAAGGCACACAGGTGAAGGGCATTGTTTAATTAAGTACCTAGGGCACGCAGCTATGGTAGCACAGTGGTTACTGGACTTGCAAACCAAAGACCTGAACCAATCCTACCATGGCAACCAGGGAATTTAAATCAGCCCCTTTAAGGCTTTCAATTTGTTAAATTAGTTAATTTGATCAATTAGTCTATTTTATGAGTGTACTCAAAAAGAATGTAAAGAGGATGCGCTGGTAGATGGGAGGTAGTAAATAAGCAGGCATGCTGCATTCTATAAATAAGCATATTTTCATCAAGAATTAGTGTCTAGTGTTGTAATTCACCAACTGGCATGGGATCAATTTAACAGCATAAGAGACGAGGCCTGCAGCTGGTCCATTTCAAGAACTAACTGCTACTAAACAATGGCCACGACGGTCATAAGTGAGCAAGTCACGACACACATTAGGCTACTTGGATAGCATGTAAGAGTTGCAGAAAACTATGTTCAACAAATCAGATGTCCACCTTGGATAAGTGCAGTGGCAACAGCAGTATGCGTAGCTTGGCTTTAATAATTTCTTGCTGGTTGTCTTTGATTACTCTATACATTTCTAAATGTTAACTATTTTCATCTGGACTTGTTTTAAGAACTGGTCTACAGTACCTCGTTTATACAGATGTAGGATATTGAATACTAGTTTTTATGGCTTAACTGAAAAATTGTCAAAGACAGTTAGCAGCATTGTGTGTGCAATCATATAGAATAGGGAAACAGAGAAAAGAGAGTGAACATACCAAGGAGCAAGCGTGATGACAGAATTAAGAAACATGCCATAGAGAATGCACAGAAAGCAAGGGAGAGAAAATGCCAGAGACCATATGCGCCAAACGGAGAGACTGGATCAGACAGATGGAGAGAAAGTGTGCAAGCACCTGAAAAAAAAAGAACATGAAAGAGCACCAGCAAAAACAAAAAAAAAAGAAAGACATACAGAAGAACGCACTTGAAGGAAAAGATACATCACAAAGGAGAGAAAGAGTACAACACAAAATAGAAAGGAAAGAAACAGTGAGAATGTGAATATATGAACAGAGAAAGCAACTGAGCAAAAAAAAGCTAATTTCAGCACAGCTTCTCACCATGCTACTGGAGGGTAGGAGAGTGGTGGAACATATTGAAGAATGTAATGAAACATTTATTTTTTAAAATGATTGTCTCTTAGCTTTGTTTATCTGAAAGCTGCTGTTGGTAACAATGCCATTCAGGTACATTCTCTCCACGGATGTATATGTCTAAATATCTTCAGTGAAGAGTTTTCATCATGGTTTAAAAGTACGTCTCAGCTACTAATTTTTGTAAAATTTGTCCACAATGAGAATGCGTACAACGCAACACAAAACACTCCCTCTAAGTTAACACCTCCAGTCAAGTGATGATATTTTCATTTTATTTTAAGTTAATGAGTAAAATCTGGATCATAAGAGATTAGAGCAACTAAACCAAACCTTCGATGTCAATGTTCAGAAATACAATACAATAGTCGAATACACCATTATATCTGACTCAAGCTGCTGTAACAAGAAACGTTACACTTGGAAAAGTAACATTTTTTTTTTAAGATTTAGGGGTCTAAATTTGTCAAGGGGTAACACGAAACTGGCGAGAGCCAATATTCAGCTCCATTGAGTTCAATGGAACTGAACATTAAGTGGAGCGTATAATAGACGACAAATGCAATAATTTCCATTTCATGCCGCTGCTCATGACGAGTTGCTATCCCAAGATTTCCAAAAGCTGGTGCTGTAATGAGGTGCCACGCACAGATAGGCTACATTAGTTGTATTCTTGGTACACGCATCTGATAAGCACTCTATGGCACAATTTAATGCAGCAGAAACAAATGGAATGTTAGACTTCTGTATCTGCATCACGTATCCATCAACTGCACCACATGAAAGCTGTTTAAAAGTGAGCTAAAATCGCTCCTTTACTAAAATACTGCTTGATGTTAAAATGAAAATGCACCTTATTTTGTAGGTAATAAATAAGGTATTAGAACTCAAGGTCCCGAATATCTCATGCAGGCAGATTTTAGTCTTTTTAGAAAATTGTCAGTTTTTAAAACCCGAATTGCTGACAGACACGCTACATAATCTGCATAAATCTGCCTGAAACTGGTTAATGCAATAGGGGGAGGAGAGGAAAGAAAAATGGCTTAATCAAAAACCCAACCACTAATCAGTTTGCGAACTGCATGTAGAGTAGTATGTACTGCTAATTAAGGTTAAACAAGCAGCATTTTGAGCCCATAAATATATTCATTTTGTCTCATTGCCTCCAAGCATTATTATACAGTACAGCAAACACTAATGACAGCTTAAAAGAAAGGATGGCTGTGCAACCCTTAAGATATGGATTTGCATCTCTGAAATAAGAGAGCAAGGGTGGCACAGTAGGTCAGATACACTTTTTTTCACACTTGTGATCTAGCACTACTGAAAGAAAGTTATTTATTTTCAAATCCCCTTTAATCAGCTATTGTAAACTGTTTCAGTTATTTACACTAAGGCATTGTTCAATCATGTGGGCATGAACATAACTGAAGCTTGTTATCTGAGCCGTGCCACATGACTGATCGTCACAATGGTAACTAAAAGCCAATATGCCAGGACAGAAGCTTCCCCCATGGCTCGGTACGTGCATGAACTGAGTGGGCTGAATTCTACAGGCCGGGAGGGTCCCATCTGGTAAATCCATATTGGCTTCATTCCGCCAACTGGAGAGGAGAGGTAGGGGATGGGAAGAAGGATGCATATGCAATAGCCAAGGCTTCTGACCACTTCCATTCTTTGGTGAAGCCAGTTGGAAAAGCATCTACAGATGCTCAGACTGAACTTGGTTGTGATACCACCCACAGTCAAAAACCACAAATCCATACCCCAATTCTGCACGTGAAAATGTCTACCATATTTGTGAAACAACATGTCTTCATGAGTCACTGCGTTCCGCATGAAGGAGTGGAGAGCAACGGTCAGGGTGAAAGAAAAATACAAAGAAATAAACATAACAGTGGACCAAGCTTTAAAAAAATGTTTAATATAAAAGGTAACTTTAAAAGCAATCATTTTATTAACAGCCAGTAATACAGCAATTGTATAACCCGACTGCATGAACTATCTGCGTCTTCTCTAACACAGCAATAGAAAACTGGCAGCAGCACAACCTGGAACATTTTTTTTTAAACAAACAGAGTGGTAACACAACTGCACAAGTTTTGAACACCACATGCAAATCGTGACAGTATTACAGTTTTAAAGGGCACACATCATGTTCTTTCAAAAAAAACAATACAAATAAAATATCTTTTTGTTCATTTTTCCAAACAAAAATATTTAAAGTAATTAGTGTTCATCTTAAGAAACTAGCTTGAGGAAGTTGCTGAGTATATGGTTACCTATTTATTTTAAACCAAAAATAGTTGAGTTTTTTTGAATATTGAAAAGATAAGAATTGTGCATATCCAAACAGGCTTGAGTCAATGCACAAATCACTAAAATGCAGCAATCAAGTACAAAAGAAAAATTAAAATGGCTAATGGAATAGCCTTTACAACGGGGGGCTAGAATATTAAGGAAAGATGTTTTGCTACAGTTACATGAAGACCTGATTTGTATTGTATTGAGAGGTTAACCTTGTAAAGTGTAGAGCCCAGATTCACCAACATGTTATATGATCTCCAAGGAAAAGCAAAAAACCTGACGTTTATATAGCACTTTTCACAACCAAATGTCTCAGAATGCTATACATTCAATGAAGTATTACTGAATTGTGATCTTTCATAATATACAAAACACGATATTCAATTTGCACACAAATTCCCTCAAACAGCAACGTAATGATAACAAGATAACTAGTTTGTATGATATTGATTGGGGAATAAATAAAGGCCAAGACAGCAGGCATAACTCTACCTGAGCAGATAGACGCAGGCATCAGGTTGTCTCATCTGGAAGATAGTATTTGCAACAGTACAGCACTCTCTCAATACTGCACTGGAGTATAAGCCTTAATTTTAGTGTTCAAGCTTTGAAGTGGGACTTGAATGGTTAAACTACGAGGCAAGAATGCACACACTAGACTAATATTCCTGGATTATAGAGGTTTCAGGGGTGGTTTGATTACAGTTTTAGGATTTAAAAAATTGCTGGGATGAATAGAGAAAAACCATTACTAGCGAAGAAGTCTTGAACAAGTAGACGTAACGATAAGGGTAGAGACGTTTGTGTGAAGAAGTTTCTCCTGTCTTTTTCCTGCACCAAAGGGCAGTATAATGAATCTCAAACCATTTTTCAAAAAACAGTGGATCCTAGCTCACTTTCAATCCAAGATTAATAAATTTTGTTAACCAAGGCAGGTGATGGTGTTAGGATACAGATTGCCATGACATCATTGAATAGTGGAGAAAGTTCAAGGGGCTCAACAACCTACACCTGTCCTAATGTTTCTACACTTGTGTGTTTTTAATGAGTTAACTCTTGGGATAAAGGATAAGGTGGGGGTTGGGAGGGGGGAGTAGGAAGAAGTGGGAACAGGTTATGGAGTTGGATGATCCACCACAATCGTAACGAATGGCAGAGCAGACTTGAAGGATGAATGGCCTATTCCTGTTCCTACGTCTTATGCTTCTAAGGAGAAAACTTTGTGGAGCCATGAGCAAAAGGCAGGGGAGTAGGATAATTGGCCATCTCCTTCAAAGAGCAGGCATAGGTGCAATGAAGCAACTGGCATCCTTCTGTGCTATATCATTCTTCAATAATAAAAGGCAACCAAAGAAACATGCACAAAAACATGCATTATATAATACAAAACTTACTGCACAGCTTTTTTCAAATCTAAGGAGTACAAAATTCAAATTAAAATGTAATTTTGTTATCTAAATAACTTCTTAACTATTGCGTTCGGGTTTGTTTCAGTATCAGCACCATTAGAAAACTTAAATTCTGGCTGTCTCAAGTAAATGTTAACGAGTTAATGACCATCTTGGTTTATATTAAATCTGCTCTCTGATTAATTTCAATAGTACTGATGCAAAATTTTTTCGAATGAAGTCAAGGGAATGATTGATCACTGGGTCTAATCAACATTCACACCCATTTGTGGCACAGAATTTTTAACTGCAGCACTAGAAACGTCTATTTTTTTCCCCAACTTGTTCATTTGCTGCTTTCCTGAAGGCATAGTCTCCTTGCTGGGAAATGATTCCACAAGCACCAAGGCCCAAAGCTACTTACCCCACATAGCAGTTAGTCATGCATGAGCCTCAACAGGGATTGCCAGCATGGCTTTTTTCACCCCAGGTCCTTCACAACCAAGACTCATTCTCTCCTTGCCAGACCTCCCATTGTGCAGGGGTAGCTAATTTCCACAGCAAAACCCAGAGGCATTGCAGTAATTGTGACATTACTATCCCCGTTCAGGTGGAAATCAGCTAACTCAGCACGGAACCGGAATGGAATAAGGTCCTCTATGATTTATGTACCTCAGCAACTCAGTGCTGCATTACTGGAGAAACAAAAAGTGACAAGGTTACATCTTTATATCAAAAAAATGTCCAAATGAAACTCTGAATAAGTTTCTCATTTTAGGATGCCCTGTTTGAAAGGACATGGATGGTGTTGTGGCAAAGTGGGTAACACCCTACGTCTTAACCAGGAGCTCCAGGTTCAAAACTAACATCAGATTTACTGGTTATGGAAGCAGCATTCATGATGCAGCCAGAAAGGTTGAGAATCAATCTGCTAAACCTTCCAACACACCAATGACAAGGAGAGAGAGAGAGAGAGAGAGAGATTACAATCCAGCCATTATTGATAACATGCCTTGCCAGTGCAGAAATCTTTCATGTAAAAATTCTTTGATGAGGTCTACATCCTATAACAGATAAACAAAAGTGAAGAAGTTGCTTAAAAATAATTCAGAATCATATACAAATGAAACAAAGGTGCCAAAGTCAAAATGCAGTCTGCTGCCAACGAAGAGTTTATAGCATCCTTTATTGAATGCAATTGGGCAATAGTGATTGAGGTTACCTGATCCAAAGTAATGTAACTTGTTTAAAAAAAACATGGTTTCAGCAGAATGATTACATTTATAATTAAATATGAACAAATTCAATAATTTGCAGAATTACACAATGGAGTGGAGGAAAAAAATTCAGGTAGCATGGTAGTACCATGCCAACATCGTAAATTCCTCATGCAGCAAAGTATCTTACATTCTCTTTCTCACCTAACCCCCAGAATACACAATTTAATTCTCTCACTTAGTCACAAGCTAAACAGCATTGAAACAAATACTAGGCATCACAAATAATTTTAATATTTATAAAAATAATATAATTATAAAAATATCAAAGTCTTGAGTAATCCTACAGGAAAAGTATACATTTTTTTTTCACTTTTCTGCACAGGGTCATTTAAAGAAACTGCTCATGGGTTTAAAGCAGGATTGGGATATCCAAAACAAAATATAACAGACTCTTAAAGTAATTCAGTACCCAAATCTCAGGCAAGCCTCAGAATTGGCTCTTGTGTGCATGAGACATAAGCTAACAGGCAGAACGTGACTCAGCATCACCAGAGTTTTTAAAAAAAAGGCAATCAGTATTCTGATTCCTGCTCACTATCCTGTACCAACTACTGCAGATCACACAAGCGTTCAGATATCAAGCAGAAGAAAGATCAGGACTGCCTGCAATTCTAGCCGTGATAGAGATTGCAATTTTGATTGTTCGCAATCTCTTGGTGCAGAAAGGGAGAATATTTTAGAATGGGTCTCAAGCCCATGGAATAGCACTCTAGCTGAAATAGATGCTTTCAGGGGAGCATGCATAAGATTAGATGAAAAGAAACTAGATTCTGAGATTATGGCTGCACATTTTTTAAACAAAAACAGGATAACTTTTTTAAAAGCATAACTTCAACACTCTGGATTGGCTGAAACATGGGTAACTCACTGTTAATTGGTCTTTCCCCAACAAGTAATTAAGTTTTGCCACCAATGAAGAGATTCTGTGATGCAAGGAAGCTCAATACATGGACTTAGCACGTCTGTTATTACAGCCATATGAAAATGCAACCTACTGTAGTTCATGAAGTTTAAACAAGGCATAATACAGATGACCCTATTCTTCAGGATTAGATTGTTTATAGATGATATTTAGATAATAATAAAGCTGACTTCTTGTACAATATGCATTCTGCTTCTTTAATTTGTCCAAGGCCAAATCATCCACCTCTAGCTCACTTGACTAGGAACAATACCCTCCACAGGATTTGGGTCAACGCCGAACAAAATCCCACTGAATGCCACGATGAACCTACTCATTGGCCGTTGTCAGGACTCATTAATGGACAGCTACAGACCGAGGATCAAATGCATCCTGTATGCGACAGCTGATCTGCTGTGGATTATTCACATAATTTAATAGCCATACGCAGCATGGGGTACAGCTGTCATGCATGAGAACAAAAATCTGTTTTAGAAAGCCAACGCAAATTAAAATATACATAAAATATTAATATCTATGAACACAGCAGCATTAAACATGGCTACAGGGAAGGATGACCAGTCCATTTTTACGCATTTGCTTTGCAGATTTCTTACAATGAAAGAGGAAAAATGAGAAACATAATACATAACAATGCCTAGATGAAAATCTTGTCTTTTAAAGGAAAGCTTTTTTTAAAAAAAATTATGTTATAAGACATCCCACTACCACCAAAACTCATAACGTATGAAACATATGCCAAGCTGGATTGTATGTTTTTAATGTGCATTTGTCACAATGCACATGGTATAACAAACTATATTTTGCTGTCTCTAGCTGCTTTAAAATGTGTTGACCAAAATAAGACCTTTAACTACTCCCGAGCAAGTAATGCACTGATCAAATGAAAGTCAGACAGGTCAACATTTCTGCTCCCTCACTATGTGGAGAAATGACCTGTGATATTATGGCTAGACTATTATCCAGAAACTCAGCTAATGTTCTGGGGGACTTGGGTTCAAATCCCCCCCACCGCAGTTGGTGGAATTTGAATTCAATAATAAAAAACCTGGAATCTATTGATGACCATGAAACCATTGTCGATTGTGGTAAAAAGCTACCTGGTTTATTAGTGTCCTTTAGGGAAGGCAATCTGCCTTCTTTACCTGGTCTGGCCTACAAATGGCTTCACAGCCATAGCAATGTGACTAACTTCCAAGTGTCCTCCAAGGGCAACTTGGGATAGGCAATAAATGCTCGCCAGTCAGCGACCCGAAAAAATGTTCAATCCCTGCCCCTGCACCTAGGCACACACTCGTATACATTTAGATTATGCTACTATATATTTTGGCTTCAGTTTCAATTGTCCTATGCAAGGAAATTCAGGGCCAGTATGTTACATACCCTCTAAAGTGCATCAGTTTCAATAATAATAATAACCTAAAGCACAAAAAGACAGAACAAGTACAAAGATGCTACTGTGGCCCAGAATTTCTGGAAGCCTGGATGAAACAACAGCAGAAGAATGGCAAAATGCTGATTTTGCAAAGAAAAGGGTGGAAATTCAGCTATAGAGATGGTTTGGATCAAATTTTATGCTATGTCCAAATTTTCTAGTTGATTGTTTGAAATCCTCACAGAACCTCTGCTACTCATTGAGATAGCCCCTGTCCATGCAAAAGTCCAAAATTCCTGAATTTCTGCCAGTTCTGAATAGCTTAAAATTCAAATTTACAGTTCAAAGTTAAATTTCTTATATTTCCGATAGACGGCAGGATTCTCACTGCAGCGCATGGAGATTTGGCTGAGTGCCAAATTCTCTGTCTGCGCTCAGTGGTGGTGGAGAATAACTGGCTGGAAAATCCCAGACTATATCTTTCGTCATACCTTTACAGAACATTACAGCACAGTACAGGCCCTTCGGCCCTCGATATTGCACCAAATGTGGCATTAAAGTCAGAGAAAGTTTCAGTAAAAATTGAAAAACTTTCAGAAATTCATTTTCTTCAACATTGTCTAATTTACATCAGTGGTGAAATTTAAATACAAAGACCTTAAATGGTCTCCCTTTTTCAAGTATGAAGGAAATTTTGAAAAAGGAAGACAATTTCTTTAGACTGGTTATTTATGCTGATTTTCACTAGTTTTACACCAGTTCACATATTCTGGTGTAAGATAATGTGAGTGTCTTTGGCGAAATTTTGATGCGAGTCACTGATGGAAACGTTGGAATAATGTAGACACATTTTGGCTTCAGTTCCAATTGTGCTATTCAAGGAAATTCAGGATCTGAATATTTACATATCCTCTAAAGTACATCAGTTTTAATAATAATAGATTTGGTGCAACAAGTCAGATTAGCTTCTAAACAGCTAGTTTAACTCTACAAAACTTATTGAATGCAAACTTATTTTAATGAAGTCTGATTTTTAGTTTCAATATTCCTTGCATCACAGAAATTCAGGTTCAAAGAAAAGGGTAAAATTATTAATCAAAATTTTTAATTCCAAAAGATTAATTTGAATAGACAAGAGTTTAGTCAAAATTGTATATTTACTATCAATGGTGTAGTACTAAAAGGACACCATTAGCAAGGTAATTTTCACAGTAGCGTCATTGCAGTGTTAATGTAAGCCTACTTGTGACACTAATAAATAAACTTAAACTGTATCCTCCTCTCTTGTAGAACTTTGACCACATGATACAGGTAACTGAAGTACTTCACATCATTACAAACAGAAGTTGAAATGTGCATCTGGGGCACTAACTGCATGTGTGACAAAAGGACTTCAGAATGTTAACGTCAATGTTACCATGATTCATCAAGATTACTCCTAAATTTTTAAGGGGTAGGGGACGTCTTTATCATTACTCTCAATAGATTTATTGCTAACATATATGGTTGACATATAGGAAAACCTGTTTTCCTTCCTTGAGCTAGTTATTACCATGCACTACAACAGAACATCTTGACTATTTTTAAAAAGTTGTATAATACTTAGTTTAAAATCCTATGCAAGTTTTGTGCTTTAAGTAAGGACCAACACTATTACTTTGGAAATAAAAGATGCCAGGCACCACAAGCTTGGATTCACAGCATTCCCCAGGTACTGTTTTATCATTGAAAAACGAATACCTACACACACACACGGAATTATTCATTGTTTTCAAATGTCAAGACTCAATTATGGCAGCACGCCTCAGCAGAAGTCACATTTTGAGTGAAAGCCAAGAGGACAGAGCTGTCACTTTCCCGTGTGAAAATTCAATTAATTTAATAAGTAAATTAGTGTGAGCAGTTTATCCCTCTTACCTAAATAAAAAGTTGGCACGAGTTCGAGCACAGTACTTTGTTTCCATTACTAAAGGTTAAAAAGACACTGTTCACTGGCCAATATTCCATTTCTCAATGACAAATTATTTCTCTGCATACCTGCAACAACGAGTTATTATTCCTGCAGCACAAACATTATAAAGTGTCGAAACCAAGTTGTCCAGATGTTGATGTCTACTTTGATATCTGACATTCCAAAGCTGATTTTATTAAATAGATTGCGTTCCTTTCAAGGCAGTAACCTAATCAAGGGATTCGGGTAATGGTGCCAAGCACTTAAAATACATCTTCAGCACTACTTGATGGGTAACTACATTTTTTTAAACTTAACCAGAGTAGACCATTCAGCCCCTGCTCTGCCAAGATTTAGATCATGGTTGATTTGTACCACAGTTCTATTTTCCATAACTCTTGATACCTTTAAGCTAAGAAAAATCTATCAGTCTCCTAAGCTCCAAATAACTAAATGTTCACAATCCTTTGGATAGTGTGTTCCAAATCGCTACCATCTTTTGTGAAGATGAAGTGTGACCCAATTTTGATTCAGAACAATCAAACTCTAATTTTACGATGATTAAGTCCCCTTGGTCCTGATTGCCTCACCAGAGGAAATAATTTTTCTATATCTACTCTAACAAATTATTTTAAGCTCAATTGATAAACCTTTAATCTCTCATACTCAAGGGAATACAAAATATGAAATATGTTCACATATTTTAACCTTGCAAGTCTACTCTCGTGTCTGTAGATCTCTTGAAGCAAATGTTTTGTTTATGATGGTATATTTTTCAAGTGAAAACAAAATGAGCACCACTTTCAAACTCCCTTTAGAATGGTAAATATCAAAATTACATTACATTAAACAGTAGATCAGCTAGGCTGTGCACAAGATAAATTATTTATTATAGGCTATTAAATTTGACCAAGAAAAATTCTATTAGCAGCATTACCCTACTTCTTGAAAAATAAAGACACCATTTTGGTACTTCCAGTAGCCCATTATCTAAATGGGCTGCCAATTGTGGTGCTGTCATACAGACAAAGAACAGGCCAAGTTTGACCAGTGGTCTGTGCTGAATTCACTCTTAGCTCTGAGTGGGTCCAAAAATTGTCCTCAATGTCCCCTGGTGTGGAAGATATATTGGAAATAGCTGCCAGGGTTTCCAATACTCATGACTAACCAGTGACCCCTGCTGGGAATGCATGCATGGACAGACTTGGACTTGGCTGCAATTCCCTACCAACCTGCTGATATTCAACTAGGCTCACATGAACAATGGCACTGACCAATCTTGTTTATAAAGCCTCCCTCAGTGTTGCTTTAATTACATTTTTTAAATGCTATTGTATTACAAAAGCATTTTTACTCCAATATCAGAGTACAAGTTACAATGCATGCAAAGTGTATTTTCCCTTTAAGAGGCAAAGCCCTTTTATTTCATCCTAGGGACATTAGATCAAATGATACTTATTAGGGCAAAACCTATTTATTTACATGGGCAAAATATTTCCCCAATTAAAACATGCTGATACCTTCATGTGAACACTAATGATTCAAAGCAACACTGTCTCAAAAATATCAATTTTGTTCTTTCTAAATCAGGCTGAAGTCTTTTGCTTATTCTACTTATCTAAATAGCACACAGTTTGAATGATGCCACTTGATCCTATCCCATTATCTGTTCAATCCTACCTCTAGCTGCAAGTTTGATTTGATTTTCCAGTTTTTAATTCTTCTCCTTTCCCCACATTTTGCATTTTTATGCAATTACAACCTAATGCTGCAATGCCCAGACTTGAGTTTAAATGAATGTTTCTGTTCTTCTACAGCCCTCAATCTAAGCACAAATGCAGCATTTTATTATCAGTATTGTACTGCAGTTTTATGTTTACTGCATAATTCTTCACCCAAAATATCAAACTATCTCCTCCCTCCAGCCCATTTTGCACAAATAGTGCATCCTCTTTTGCTGAGACACCAGTCATGCACAAAAGTCATCTGTATCTGGACAGCAAATGGATCTATCAAGAGCTACACTGTTCACTACAGTGAATCATGACCAAAACAGCACAGTTTCTCAAAGATGTTACCACATTTTACACCACATCAAATTAATCTGCGGGCATCCAATATTTTCACTTGGGTAGATGAAATCTGTCGTATTGTGACACTGAGTATTGGTCATCATTTATAACCACAATATAATCAAAACCTACTAGCTACCTATTCAATGTGATGATATAATATTAACTTACTTCTATTTTCTACTTTCAAATGTCAGCAGGCCCATGGTGCATTCCAAGCTTTTATCTCAAACAATTGGAGTCATTCAACTAAATCCTGTCTGACATATTGCAGTAGAGTTTCCTCTTTGGGTACATAAGATCTTTCATAACCCAAGGAAATCCAGCAACAATTTGCAATTTTAAAAATCCTTGGTAATTTAAGGATGGTAAATTGATAGTTTTTTCTAAACTGAAAGTGATCATCATGAAAAATGTTTAAATAATTAAAAAATGGTGTTAAGAACAACATACAGAAATTAACTACTGCACAAATGAACTACTAAATAGTTCTTAGTAAACTAATGTTTAATATTGCTGCTAAAGAGGCATGCTAATTGAAACTTCTTGCCTTGCGCTCGTCAGGACAGAAGCAAGAATGCCAAATTTCAAAGGGAATAACAATTTGCACCACAAAAGGAAAGGGATGATGATTGGTTGGCGAGTCAGCTCCAATTGGGCCAGATATTGCCATGGCAAATGCAATAGAGAGCTATTGTTCATATTTTTGCTTACTCAAAAAAGAGTAATGTCAGAGAGCAGACCCATTTCAGAATAGAAGTAGCTTCCAGCAAGCACAAGTGACCTAGATTGTAAAATGAATTACTCTAACAGTCAGTTTAAGATGATCACACTTGGGATCATTCAGCAAGTGCTGCCCAACCACATATGCCAACTGCAAACAGCCAAAGTGACACGCTGTTTGATACAATCACCACTGTGATTAATTTCATCTGAGTCTGTGGTCTGCTTTCAATATGGGGCCAGCTTGCACAGTAGTTTAATAAACCATTGCAAAAAATCTTGGAACCTCAATTTGTGTTCAACATAACTCCATCTTTTTCTGGTTTAGATGCTTTTGGGCAAAGGCCGATTAAAAGTAAACAGTGCAATCTGGCAAAAACTCCAGGCCACTGCATCCAACATATGTCTTGGACATATTCTAGTAATTTGTGTCATTATTACACTTTCCAGATAGAAGACTGGAACAAACACACCGGATGTTTATTGCAAGATGATAAAATTTTTGCAGTCATCTACAAACGTTTAAAAACTGAGATCCTTCCACAACTTTAATACAGATTCAGACACTCAGAAGCCTTTGCTTTACCTGAGATATAAAGTAAAAAACGTTTAACTGAAAAATTTGAATTTAAGTAATAAAAGCTTTGAAGAGTGCACTGGTTATGAGTACTTGATTGCAATTTAATTAGATTTACAGCAATTATTTTACTCAACATTATTGCCTGAGATACAGAAATGTTTTTATCTAAACTGTTATATACATTATAACATTACACACATCTTCGTTGTAATTAAAATATAGGGTGCAACAAAACATTTTATCTTCTATATTTATAAATGTAGTTATAGACTCAAATTGTTAATGATTTAAATTGTCAAAATACTGAACTTAAATTCATTCCATCATTGGTGGCTTGCAGTTCTTTTTAAATCTGTGCTTTACACATTACCTATGACAGTTTTTTTTAAAAAAGGTAACATTTCTACTTTCATATTCCCTATTACATTACTACTATAGTTAAGTTCCTCTGTTTACATGTTCAAAAGGGACTCGAAGCCATAAAGTCATTTAGCATTAGAAAATATCTTTTAAACATTTTTTGTATCCATATGAAGATTTCCAAAATTATCCCTTTCAAATTTACAACCTCTGATTAATTCCTGTTTTAAGCATATAGAACCAGAGAAAAAAAACACTGGTTACTTTACAGAATAATGTATATGGTTTTGAAATCAAACTGAACATTGGTGTATATTTTCAACTGTTTAGTGCTTTAAATTATTCATTACTTGGTAAATTCAAAATTAATCACACATTTCTGCATATTCGAACTTACTGAATTGTTACTGCAATAATTACTTTCCTGGTAGTAAATACTGGAAAAATTACAGAAACGTAAACAGTAAGATACCACTTTTTCTGACAGACGAGGTGTCCCATAAAATATTCTCAAACCAACAAGAAAAACTTGCACTTATATAGCGCTTTCAGTGACCACCAAATGTCTTCAATTACTTTTGAAATGTAGTCACTGTTGTAATGCAAAATAAAAAGATAATCTCTGGAGAATATTATTCTTTCTCTCAAACTCATTTTGTACGTGAAAGATCTATGTAACATTCTTATTCAGAGTGGACATTCTGGGCTAGACTTCGGCACAGACCTAACCACTACCCCAAGGGAAGCCTCTGTAATAGCAATAGCACAAGTGTAAACATACTATATTTTTATCCATAATACAATTTATAGTTCAAAATCAAAGCATACAATACTATTGAAAACATCTTGCATTCAAGTGATGAGGAATGATGTATTTATAAATAGAGATTTTGTTTACACAAAATAGCTTCCTTCAATGGTTCAACAAGTTCACTCAGTTAAGTAGTTATGTCACACTGATCAAAACACCCAGGTTGAATCTCAAATTTGCACAATGTTAGCTGAACTCAGTCAGGGCACTCATAGAAGCACCACATTCAGTTCCTGTACCTCTGGGTTTGAAAAGGGAAAAAGTTAGCTAGGGCCACTCCTGATTACTATACACTACTGGCTATGTGTGGACATAGAGGTCTGATTATGACCTCCATGCATCTACTTACAGTCAAATGGCTTGCCAATTCCCACTGTCAGAACTAGTATATGGCGACTAAATGAGATACTGGAGAGTAAGCACATAAGTGTAAGATGTAAAAGTTCCCAAGAAAGGAGTGAGAGAAAGAAAGATGAAAAAGCTATTCTTATTACTATTTTTTGATGTACAGAAACTATTTGTTTTGCCACTTATTAGTGTATAGTGAAAAGTATTATTTCTTGCACTGTACAAAGTATATGGTACATAGGGAAAAAAAGGAGAAGGTGCAGAATGTGTTACAGTCATAGCTAGGGTGTAGAGAAAGATCAACTTTATGAATAGGTCCATTCAAAAGTCTGACAGCAGCAGGGAAGAAGCTATTCTTGAGTTAGTTGATATATGACTGCAGAAATATTTATACAAAATATATATAAAAAAGTCTAAAGGCATTGCTAACTCATTAGCTTCTAATATTTTGAATAAATAATTTAGTGGTCAATTTAAATTAAGTTATGTAATCAAGATTATCCACGAGGTCTGTGCACATAAGCAATAAGATTCCTCACAGATTTAGAGGAAAAAATAATTTTCAGCTTTCAGTATTTACATTAAACTTTGAGTAATAAACAAAACGTTATTTTTCAGTTAAAAAGCAAACAATGTCAAATATTATTAATGAAGCCTTTTTGGTCTTCTGGGTGTGTTTTGGAAGAGATTGCTTGCAAATTGTAATCTAACTTCTAACAGGAGTAAATAAAATGATGTTACCCAAAAGGGATTAAACTGTTTGTTAATACAAATTGGTGAGTTTGCATTAAAACTAAGCAAGTCAGTTTATAATCAAAACGTTAGAAAATAAGTGATCCACGGAGTTTTTGTACCAATTCCACGAAACAAAATGCTTTAATTGAAACTACGAACTGATTCCTTTTTAAAAAAAGATGTGCCCACTCTTTGAATTAAGAACAGTAATGATACGCCACCTCCAAACCTGGCTCCTCTGCTTGCTTGTATTTCAGAATACATTACTGGCGCACGCAACTGTCCATTCAGTTAAAATACGACCAAAACCTCTTACCACAAACTCAAAACACAGAAAAGTTTAAATGTTCTCATCCCGAACTTCTGGAAAGAGATAAACGCATCCTTCCTTGCTAATGATCTACCCGTGGAACCCAGCCTTGTATCAATCTGTTTTGTACAGGCGGGCCAGCCTGGAAACCCCAGGTGGCAAACTTCCAAGTTGCGAAGTCGCCTACCTGGCTTCACGGAAGCACAAGAAACGATTCAATCAACACCACAATAACGACTCCCGCAAACCTCCGCGACTGGGGCACTCAAATGACAAAACTTGATGACAAAAAAAACAAACACGAACCTTTCTGTCCCTTCTGTCATTTAGTTTCTGCTCTCTGATCCCATGATATATTAGTAATTTTAAAAAGTCGGAACAGCGCACAAGTGCAAACTTGCTGGAACTCTGCGGTTCAAGTTATTTCACCCCTCAAGGTTCAAGTGTCACTCGGACTTTTATTTACCACGGCAGTTCAGAGGGAGACAAAGGTTAGGGAATTAAGAAACGGCTTGCAGAATATAGTTTTGTAAGAGGTGCAAAGAAGCTTAATGGCAAAGTTCTCACAAACGAAACTGTGCAGCTTAACGCGGCGAGGCTGTCGTTTTCTAATTACGCTTCTGCTAAAGCGCAGGAATAAGGAGGGGGGAAAATTAAGTCAAAACCGCAGTTGAAACAAAAAAAAGTGGAGAGCCTCGGGTGATGTATCAACACGGGATTTACCCATTTGGCTCAGTTCCCTACTGTCTGTAAGAATCAGGTGGGGGGGAAAAATCAAGGGAAAAAAATCGCTCTTGGAAAATGCAAATACTTAACTGAGAAGCGTATCAAAACATTAAAAAAACTACCAGCTGAGCGGTTCACGATCACAAAAAAAACAACCAATTGACTGTGAAACAAATGAGAAACAATGGTCAGTCTTATTTTACCACTCTCCCCCTTCAAGCTCCCTTCCCCCTTTCCCTTGGCATCACTACAGAGTGAGAGAGAGAGATGATCCTTATTATGGAAATTGCCTGGCTCGCTTTCTCTCTCTCCCATTTCCTTTTATTCTGGTTTCGCTTTGCTGCTTACTGCTCATTTCCAGTCCGGGGAGGGGGGGGGTGGTGGTGGGGTGCGGATAAAAGTGGAAATGTTACCTCTACTTCAAACATCAGCATACTGTTAAAAAGTCGTGACTACCCCAGCCAAAATGTTAATCACTATATTGGTGTTAAATGCTGGATTGGCATTTCCTCCCTCCAGTCAAGAGCATTCCTGATAGGCAACTCGTAGCGTTATCCTTTTTGACAGCTCAATACAATTAAATAAAAAAAAAATCACTGCAGATTGTGTGCGCGTTTTTGTTTGAAATAGCGAGCTGCATTTTGTTGTTTATTTGGCTTTCTTGAGGCTGTAATCTCAATCAGGCAAAAGAAATGTATCCATGACCTTATCTAAATTGTCAGCGTACACCTTTCACTGGGACCACAGCGTCGCTTTTATTTATCTCTCCGCCTTCTTCTAACCCTAAATCAACACCAGCACACCCCCCCTCCCCGAAAAACCACTCTTCCCACGATTTAACAAAAACATATCGACAAAGGCTATAAATACATCCTTTTGTGGCATCAAACGGCGGACTGTTTGTCCTCTTCAACTAAGCCAGAGCCTGCAAAGATCATTCCGACAGCAAAAAAAACACAAACTATTCAAATGGCAAAAGTGGGGGATATGTTTTGCAGACAGTTGAACAACATTCCCCGGTGTGGGAAAGAAGGCAATTCAAACGGAAGTGTCACTGGACCGAATCCATTTTTGTGGTGATTGTGTAATTATTTTTTCCCCTCCTCTTCTGTGTGTGTTTTTTTTGAGGGGGGCAGAATCTCACTCACCTACTTGAAGAACATTTTCCACACAACCGCTCTCTAGCAGTTTAATGCCTCTCCTGAACGGGAGGCGATTCTCATCGTCCCCGGGCACGGCTGCGCCTCCTGCCGCAGCAGCGGCGGCGGCGGCGGCTGCTGCCGTCTCCTCGGGGGAGTAGTAGTTAAAGGACGAGTACATGCAGATCTCCCTCTCGTTCCGGGGGAAAGACCAGTAAACAATTCGCCTCTGAACTGGCTCGGGGATGCGGGAGAAACGTTCCTCCACTTGCTGAAAGGGCCACTTCTCCGCCACCATTTTAGCGCTGGCATCCAGGAGAGACTCCGGCTGCTGGGTTCTGCCGGTCGGCGCGGGTTTCTGGGACACTCTGGAAGCGGGGAAAGGCCTGGAACAGAGACGCTTGGCAGTCGGCTGGGCTCTGTCCTCCGCCATGCTGGTCCACAGTATCGGGGACAGAGAGAGAGAGAGAGGGAGGGAGGGAGGGAGGAGGAAAGTATCCACCGAGCAGCCCGCACCGCTACAATGTTGCTTTTTTTTATTCACACAGCATTCGAAACCTCCACACTCCGCACAACGCCAGCGTACCCGCCCCTCGCTCCCCATTGGCTACAGCTGACTGCTCCACCGCTCCGCCTTGCCATTGGTCCAGCCGCCCGTCAATCAACTCGGACGGACGGCCGGCGCTGTCTACCCTCCGTGTATCTTGCGCTCGCGGCCAGCCCCGCCCCTTCCTCATTCTCCATTGGCTACAGCTGACTGGCCGCTCCGCCTTCCCATTGGTCGACCTGTCTATCAATTAGTTCGTACGGACGGCCGACCCCGTCTCCGCCTGTGTCTCGCGCTGGCGGCAGGTCCCGCCCTCTTTCCTCATTCTCATTGGCTGCAGCTGACTGACCGCTCCACCTCCCAATTGGTCTACCTGTCTGTCCATCTGTTCAGGCTGCCTGCCGACCCCCGGCTCCGTCCTATGTCTTGCCATGACGGCCGGCCCCGCCCCCCACCATATTCATTTCCCATTGGTTACAGCTGACTAGCCGGTCGGCCTCTCCATTGATCCATCTGTCTCTCAATCAGCCCGGATTGTCCACCGACCCCGCCCTCAGCACCACCCTCGGTATCCGATTGGTCCCTCACATTGCCAATCACGCCCCTCGTTCACAATTATGGAATGTTGGTGCGCGGCCCTTCCACTCCATATAAGGGAGCTGGCTGTCATACACATACACACACGGGGCGGAGTTGAGTCAGGCCGCACAAAGAGCCGCTGTGGGACACATACACTGTGTGTTTCTAGGACTCATGACAACTCGGGGGAGCAGGGGAAATCCTGCTTTTTATTTCCCTGCAGGAAGGAGATCCTGGCGGCTGCTTTTGCTGTGTGACTTCTGGAGGGTTTGCCACTCTACATTAGATCAGCCAGACTTTTACAGTAAGCTTGTGGGTTCAGAAGTCCAGGCTGACACTCCAGTGTGAAGTAACGAGGGAATGCTGCACTGTCGGAGATGTTTGCGGCCGGAATTTTCTAGCCGTTCACGCCCCCGTCGCCATAGCAAGTGAGGATGGAGAATTGGGCGCCCGGACAAATCTCCATTCGCGACAGCGGGACGGGAAAACCCGGCGTGAACTGGCGTAAGATTCCGGTCGAGGGCCCACCTGCCCTCTTAGGGTCTAAATGATCCCAGGCACTATTTGAAAGAGATGCAGGGTATTACTGCAAATGACCTGACCAATATTTATACCTGAAGTATTGGGAGTTTGTTGTGCACAAATTGCTTGTAAGGGTTCCTGCAAATTTATTTCATTGGCTGTAAAGAGTGATGGGATATTCCAGGACTGTGGAAGGCATTATATAAATAAATGTGTTCTTTTTCTCAGGCTTTTTTGGAGTTTTGACCTCCATTACGCGTTCAAACATGCATGTAATTTGCCTTCTCATTTGGGGTTCCTAAATTTTAATCTAGTCAGACTGCCTTTCTTTCTGTGCTGTAAGTGAAGCTAAGCGTTTTGAAAACTTGCCACAGTTTCTGGTGATGCTGAGAAATTTCCACCACTCAGCATCTACTGGATGTCAGTCTTGGCTCATTGGTGTCACTCTCACCTCTAAAATAGTTGTGGGACTTCAGAGACTGAACATAATCTCGGCTGACACTTCCGTGCAACCCTGAGGAAGAACGGTGGTATCAGATGTTGTCTTTACAACGAAATGTTAAATCGATGCACCATCTTTCCCTAAGGTAGTCATAAAACAAAGCTGGGAAGTTTTCCTGCTGGCGCTTAACTGATGCCACTAAATTTTGTTACCTTTGCCTTTGGAATCTTGGTGTATCTTATATTTGCCCGCATCGCAACAGCATAAACTCCGTTTTAGGTCCCTAATTGTCTCCTTTTTATCATTTATATGCCTGAAGAAGATTTTTGAATCCCTGGAACAATATTCAGAAAGACAATCTGGTAGCTCTTTTCAGGCCAGTACTAGGTTTTAACTT
Source organism: Sphyrna mokarran (assembly GCA_024679065.1). Classification (NCBI taxonomy): domain Eukaryota; kingdom Metazoa; phylum Chordata; class Chondrichthyes; order Carcharhiniformes; family Carcharhinidae; genus Sphyrna; species Sphyrna mokarran. The sequence goes on from JAGIQG010000009.1 coordinate 29,425,327, forward strand.
TATCAAAGTGACACCATCCCAGGAGGAACATTGCGTAACATAGACATTGGCTGACAGGTGATGCCGTTAGGTTTCGAGGACCTTACTTGATCAACACATATTTATTGAATGCCGCTCTGTCCACGGTCTCCTTAGAAGGATGAATGTTTTAGAGAGAACCCTTCTTCAGCCCGCAGCCATTAATTTGAGTTCATGGTTCTTCTGCCTTCACCACCGTTGGGGGATAAAAGTGATAAAACAGCATGTCAAAATTCATAGTCTAGTTTTCTAAATGAAAAATAGTGAATTGGGCAGGGTACTGAGAAGTAATCAATGTCATTCAACTTTATCCAAGCCAGAACGATGGAAATATTATAGAATAACTTGAAAACTTTTATTAATTTCAAGTCTGGAAGAGTATAATCACACGATTACAATGGTAAGATCACTGAACTAATCTAGTTTAATGGCTGTATATTTCATTTATGTTTATTTAAGCTCGCACTTCTTGATCAATAATTCCAGCAGTCAGTATGTTCATGCGCACTCATTGCTTTATGAAAAACATTTTTACATTTACAAAGCTAAAATGCAAAAAAGATCTGACATAAATTTTAATCATTTTGCAGTTTTAACATTTCGTAGAATGTGGAGATTGGGAAATTATACTTCAGTTGTACAGAGTACTGGTAAGACCACATCTGAAGTAGCATGTACATTAATGGTCTCCTTCTTTAAGGAAAATGTGAATGCATAGGAAGCAATTTTGAAACTAGACTAATACCAGGAATGGGTGCTTGTCTAATGAGGAAAGGGTGAGCAGGTTAGGCTTGTATCAATTGAAGTGGATGGGGAGAGGGAAAATCTAGATCTGAGACAGGATTTAAAAGTAAGCTCAATTAAGACAGATGAGGAGAATTTTTTTTGAGGATTGAGAGTCTCCGGAACACTTCCTCAAAAGGCAGTGGAAACAGATTCTTTGAATATTCTTATAGCACAGCGAAATAGATCCTTGATTAACAGGAGGGTGAAAGGTTATCATGGTAGACAGGAATGTGGAATGGAAGTTACAATTAGATCCACCATAACGTTATTAAATGGAGGAATAAGTTTGAGTGGCCTAATTTGTATGTATGCAAGTTTTATTACTAAATATTAGTTGTGGCTGTCCTCTTTTAAGAATATCCAGAACACAGGCACTTTCACTTGGAGTGGGAGAATGATGTTAACTCAGTCACCGATGCCCTTCCCAGACTTCTGGAGTTCTTTTGATCATGGTGACTAGCCGTGTAGTGTCTCCTCCCTCTGCAACTGTCATGCTGCAGTGGGATTCTGATCATTGAAGCTTTCAGATGGAGGCTCCTCCTACTATCATTGACCCATTTCAGTAACTTCAATAGACAGAGAGTGAGACCCAAGTAAAAAGTTATTTAAAGCTTTAATAGGTGTTAATTAGATTGCAGTGCAGTGTGAAAAATCGCATTCCTTAAGCAATGTCTGAAGGACCTGGAAAGTGAGAACGGCACTTTACTATCACATTTACGTGCTTTGACATTGCACAAGAAGATTGTAACAGTTTGTTGCATTCTCCACACCCCTCTTCTGAACGCTCAATACTTGAGTCTGACAAGAGAGAGAATAAGCGGGTCAGAATAGGACAAAGGATAAAATCCAATCACTACCCTCCTCTGGAATGCAGGGCTACATGAATAAATAAGGTTTTTCTTCAATGTTCCCAATTTGTCCTATAAAACACACCTGCTGCACGCAGAATGGTACATATATCTGAACTGACCAGAGACCAACATTAATGACATTCCATGAACTGCTGACTGAGAGTATACGGACAGCATCATGTGACTGGGCCAGTTATTTTCCTTTTGGATGTGGAATAAGAAAATCAGCATCAACACTTCGAGCAGGCAGCAGAGTGGCACTAGGGTCCTGGGTTTGGCTCCCACGTTAGGTCACTGTCTGTGTGGGGAGTCTGCATGTTCTCTCTGTGTCTCTGTGGGTTTTCTCCAGGTGGTCTGGTTTCCTCCCACAGTCCAAAAAATGTGCTGGTTAGGTGCATTGGCCATGCTAAATTCTGTGTACCCAAACAGGTACCAGAGTGTGGCAACTAGGGGATTTTCTCATTAACTTTATTATTTGTGACACCACTAAAAAATAAGCATAATAAAATGCCTTAAAGTGGTTCATCTAGACAATTTAAAGCAAATTATGAAGCAATTCACATAAGGAGATAATAGGGAAGGTGATGAAATGCTTTATCATAGAAATAGGTTTTAAAGAATTTTTTAAATTGATTCTTGTGATGTGGGTGTCATTGGCATTTATTGCTCCAACCCTAATTGGCCTTGAGCAGGTGGTGGTGAGTTAACTTCTTGAACCGCTGCAGTCCATATGGTGTAGGCACAGTAAGTAGTCTTACAACTCTTCATCACCTGATAAAGGGGCAGCACTCAGAAAGTTTGTGCTACCATATAAATCTGTTGGACTTTAACCTAGTGTTGTGAGACTTCTTATTATGCCTACCTCAGTCCAATGCCGGCATCTCCACATCATATGGTGTAGGTACACTCACAGTACTGCTGGAAGGAAGCTCCAGGAATTTGATTCAATGACAGTGAAGGAACACCGATATATTTCCAAGCCAGAATGGTTGGTGACATGGATGGCACTTCCAGGTGATGGTGTTTCCATTTGTCAGTGCCTCTGCCCTCCTTCTAGATAGTAGTGATTTGAAAATTTCTGTTTAATGAGGCTTGGTGAGTTCTTACAGTGCATCTTGTAGATGGTATGCACCGCTGTCACTGTGTGTTGATGGTGGAGGGAGTGAATGTTTGAGGATGGGATGCCAATAAAGCAGGCTGCTTTGTCCTGAATGGTTTCAAGGTTCTTGGGTATTGTTGGACTCCTCCAGGCAGGACCTGGAGCTCCTGGTCCAGAGGTAAGGACACTATCACTATGCCACATGACCTCCTGGGGCCAGTATTGGCCAGAAACTTAATAGAACCAACCATATGTATACTGTGGCACAAGGGCAAGTCAGAGTTGGGAATTTGGCTATGAATAATTCCTACAGTATCCTCCAGCTTCCTATAAGTGCCAATTCAAAAATTGGTGGCACATGTCCTTTGCCAAATTATTCCATATCATCATACTCCCATGAAGACCCAGTGACTGAGTTACAAAATGATAAATAGGCCTGCATAATATTTATAAACTGCATTCATAACAAAGTATATCATATCATAATATACTATGATTAAGTTAAGCTTTAATTTTAACCAGGCCATTATGTTTATGGGCCTCCTAGGCATGGGCCTCATTGACTCCTGCTTAGTTTCATGCTTTAGCACTTTTACTAATCTTCAATATTTTCTTTATGCAAATTTAGTTTGTGTTTTCTTCATTTTTAGAGTATGGGAGTCACTGGAAAGGCCAGCATATATTTCCCATCTTAAATTCCCTTGAGATTATGTTATTGAGTCATTTCCTTAAACAACTGCAAGTCCATTTTGTGAAGGTGCTCCCTTCATGGAATTCTAGAATTTTTACCCATTGACAATGAGCAAACAATGATATACGTTCAAATCTTCAAGGCACGGTGATATCTGACTTGAAGGGAAACATGGAGTTGGCATTCCCATGTGCCTGCTGCCCCCAATATTTTGATAATAAAGTTTAAGGGTCTGGGAGGTTCTAGTTTCATAAATTCAAATTGTTAGAATTTCATTGAGAGAAGTATAAGAAGCTCTGTGCAAGTAGGCCTGCATCTGTTGTTTTGATTTAGTTGTAGAGTATAGCCAGGAAGTGTGCTCCCTCCCCAAATCACATTTTCTTCTCAAACAAAAGAATTAATGATCCCTCATCAAAAGTGCATATGTCCAAACTCTGACCCTCTGTCTTGTCAAATCCCCCTTGCAAACATTCAATCATTAGGTGGTTGCTGCACACAGCACAGGCCATTTATTTTCCTTTGAATAAGTCCAAAATGCCTGAGGGATGTTATCTGCAGCCTCTTTGACATAACAAATCATGCTCTTCAGGTAAGACTGGTCAGTGGTAAATGCTGCTTTTGTTCCTGCCAACAACATAGATATCTAACTTCATGCCAAGCATCATTGCAAAGGTTAACATTTTCACACAGCAAGACAATGCCTCCTCAGGCCTGAAGGCAAGGCACAATACCAATAACAGGATTTAAATGCAGGTCCAGGAGTCTCACAGTGAAAGTGATCGCCAACCATAGTGAATTTCTGTAATTGTCCAACTTCCTAAATCAGTTCTGCTTTCTCCCTGATTGAAGCAACCTGGCAGAAAAAAGCACCAATTTAGACATGAAAACAAAGTTTTGTTTTGCTTGAATCACACAATGTATTCACTGCAAATGTTCAATGCATGTGAATAAAGATGCCTTGAGCACATTCCTTTACAAAATATTTTACATAGCAGAAGAGAAGGAATGATAGTTCTGGCAGATGTCGTTGTGATAGAGTTTTGAAATTTGTGATATTTCATCCTGTGATATTTCATGGTATTGGCATCTGTTGCAATATGTCAAAGCTACTATTGTAAGCTTCTCAATACCTCAATCAGGTAATATATTGAGTTGTACATTAGAGAGCTATAAAAAAAAAAACACGTTATTGGTAAAAGCTAAGATAGGCCAGGTTCGGGGAGGGGAGGGAATAAATAGCTGGTCTATTGATGCAGAGTGATGGTCTGGGAGAGAGAACATGTACAACTGCAATTGTCGTCTACATGGATTTCAGTAAGGCGTTTGACAAGGTTCCTCCTGGTAGACTGATAGAGAAGGTGAAGGCGCATGGGATACAGGGTCGGGTATGTAGATGGGTCGAGATCTGGCTCGGGAGGAGGAGACAGAGGGTAGTAGTGGAAGGCTCTTTTTCCGGCTGGAAGCCTGTCACTAGTGGAGTGCCACAAGGCTCAGTACTAGGTCCTCTTTTATTTGTGGTCTACATAAACGACTTGGAAGTAGGGGTAGGTGGTGAGATCAGCAAATTTGCTGATGACACCAAGATGATTGGATTGGCGGGTACAGAAGAGCAGTGTCAGGCAATACAACAGGACATAGACAGGTTGGTAGACTGGGCAGATAGATGGCAAATGGAATTTAATCCGGAAAAATGCGAGGTGATGCATTTTGGCCGGAAAAATGTAGAAGAGAGTTATAGGATAAAAGGTAAAAATATACGGAGCATAGAGATGCAGAGAGACTTGGGGGTGCAGGTTCACAAGTCTCTGAAGGTGTCCTCACAGGTGGAGAAGGTGACAAAGAAGGCGTATAGTATGTTAGCTTTCATAGAAAAGGGTATAGAATATAAGAGTAGGAGTTTGATGTTGCAGTGGTATACAACTTTGGTTAGGCCTCACTTGGAATACTGCGCCCAGTTCTGGTCTCCGTACTATCGGAAGGATGTGGAGTCCTTGGAGAGAGTGCAGAGGAGGTTTACCAGGATGCTGCCTGGTATGGAAGGACTGTCCTATGCGGAACGATTAGATAGACTGGGGTTGTTTTCCCTTGAAAGACGTCGGCTTAGAGGGGATCTCATAGAGGTGTATAAGATTATAAGGGGTATAGATAGAGTAAATGGAGGTAAACTTTTTCCGCCTTTAGAAATGGATAGGACGAGGGGTCATGGCCATCGGGTGAGGGGGGCTATGTATAGGACGAATATTAGAGGGCAGTTTTTCACACAAAGGGTAGTGGGGGTGTGGCATGCACTGCCGAGTAAGGTGGTGGGAGCAGGCACGCTGGGGCTGTTTAAGGGTCTCTTGGACAGCCACATGAGCGGTATGCAGATAGAGGGATATATTAGGACTGTTTAACTATGGCTTTTTTTCCACAGGTAATTCGGTCCATACTTGACCAACAAGGAGCATGCATTCGGCAGGTGGTGCGGGTACAGCTCTTGGATGTTGATTCATGGGTTGCCTGGTACCTCATGTCGTAAATGAGTGCTTTATGTGGACCATCTGAAGGGCACCATGACAGCTCAGAGACTATCGATGTGGCTGTGCAGACACTGGGAATTGGGCCGGTGTCTGCGGGAGTTTGCGCGTTCTCCCCGTGGTTGCGTGGGTTTTCTCCGGGCACTCAGGTTTCCTCCCACAACCCAAAAATTCGCTCTTAGGCTGATTGGGAAACAAATTGTCCCTATAGTGAGAATTTTCCATATTAGGAATAATATATATATTATTATATAGGAATATTAAAATAGGATAATGTATTTGCTACTATATAGTATGACGGTGGCGTGGGCTCGTTGGGCCGAAGGGCCTGTTTCCCGTGCTGTGTTGCTTAATAATAAAAAAAAAATTGTGCCACAGAATGGTAAACCCCAACATAATATTATGTTATAGTAAACCATAAGCTCATTTTACCACACTTTGCTGTAGCAGAGCAACAAACTAATCAACGTTAGCTCGACTTGCCCCTTGCTGTTTAATCATGGGGAAACTTTGCACCACACATTGTTGCAAGATGAAGATATTGCAAAAAGGGAAACTGGACATCTGGTATCTGAGTGAAACAGAGCAAAGAAAAGATTATAATATTAACAACTCGAGCTGAGTGGGAAGTGCAAATGAGTGAATGGATTCAATAAATGATTAGGGCAAAATTAGGGCCAGTCAAGGACAGTAGTGCGAAGTTGTATGTGGAGTCTGAAGAGATGGGAGAGGGACTAAATGAATATTTTTCACCAGTATTCACACAGGAAAAAGTCAATGTAGTCGAGGAGAATACTGAGATACAGGCTTTTGGACTCAATGGGATTGAGGTTCATGAGGAGGAGGTGTTAGCAATTCTAGAAAGCATGAAAATAGATAAGTCCCCTGGGCCAGATGGGATTTATCCCAAGATTCTCTGGGAGGCTAGGGAGAGATTGCAGAGCCTTTGGCTTTGATCTTTAGGTCATCATTGACTACAGATATAGTAGACTGATGAAAGCAAATGTTGTCCCCTTGTTCAAGAAGGGGAGTAGAGATCATCTGGAAATTATAGACCGGTGAGCCTTATTTCTGTGGTGGGCAAAGTTTTGGAAAGGATTATAAAAGATAGGATTTATAATCATCAAGAGAGAAATAATTTGATTAAGGATTGTCAATGCTGTTTTGTGAAGGGTAGGTCATGCCTCACAAACCTTGCTGAATTCTTTGGGAAGGCGACCAAAGAGGTGGATGAGGGTAAAGCAGTTACGTGGTGTATGTGGATTTTAGCGAAGCATTTGATAAGGTTCCCCATGGTAAGCTACTGCAGAAAATACAGATGCATGGGATTGAGGATGATTTAGCAGTTTGGATCAGGAATTGGTTAGTTGAAAGAAGACAAAGGGTGGTAGTTGATGGGAAATGTTCAACCTGGAGTTCAGTGGTGTACTGCAGGCATCTGTTTTGGGGCCACTGCTGTTTGTCATTTTTATAAATGACCGAGATGATGGTGTAGAAGGATGGATTAGTAAATTTGCTGACAACACTAAAGTCGAAGGAGTTGTAGATAGTGAGGATGGATGTTACAGTTTGCAGGGGGACATAGATAAGCTGCAGAGCTGGGCTGAGAGGTGGCAAATGGAGTTTAATGTGGAAAAATGTGAAGTGATTCACTTTGGAAGGAGTAAAGGATTATAGAGTATTGGGCTAATGGAAAGACTCTTAGTAGTGTGGATGAGCAAAGAGATCTTGGTGTACATGTGCATAGATCCCTGAAAGTTGGCACCCAGATTGATAGGGTTGTTAAGAAGGCGTACAGTGTGTTAACTTTTATTGGTAGAGGGATTGCGTTTTGGAGCCATGAGATCATGTTGCAGCTGTACAAAACTCCGGTGCGGCTGCACTTGGAGTATTGCATACAGTTCTGGTCGCTGCATTGTAGGAAAGATGTGGAAACATTTGAAAGGGTGCAGAGAAGATTTACCAGGGTGTTGCCTGGTACGGTAGGAAAGTTTTATGAGGAAAGGCTGAGGGATTTGAAGTTGTTTTCGTTAGAGAGAAGAAGATTAAAAGGTGACTTAATTGAGGCATACAAGACGATTGGAGGATTAGATAGGGTAGACAGTGAGAGCCTTTTTCCTCGTTTCAGATGGTGATGGCTAACATGAGGGGCGTAGCTTTAAATTGAGGGGTGATAAATATAGGACAGATGTCAGAGGTAGGTTTTTTATTCAGAGGGTAGTAAGGGCGTGGAATACCCTGCCTGCAGCAGTAGTGGACTTGCCAACTTTAAGGGCATTCAAATGGCCTTTGGATAGATATATAGATAATATTGGAGTTATTTAGGTTAGAGGGTCATTAGATTGATTCCACTGATCTGCGTAACATCAAGGGCCGAAGGGCCTGTACTGCTCTGTAATGTTCTATGTTTAATAATTAATCATGCGCAAAATGAAAAACAAAAGGCTGAATTTATAAACAATCGCGGAAGCAGAACTGGAGCAGATAGGCCTATGTACTGGTAAATGGTGTGCAACCAATCAAAAGACCCATTAAAACTATTCTCCACAAACTGAATGCAGGGCTCTCAATGAGGCCAAAACTTGGCCAAGAGATGTAGGTGGCCAGCTGGCAAAAAACAAGGGTGGCCAATGCTCCATATGAACAAGGAGCAGGAGTAGATCATTTAATAAGATCATACCTAATCTGATAGTAACTTCAAATCTGCACCTCGCCTGCCCTTGACAAGCTATCATCCCTTGCTTACCATGCATCTATCCACCTCTATCTTAAAGTGTTCAAAGACTCTGCTTCCTTTTTAGTAAGAGACTTCCAAAAACTCTCAACATTTTGAAAGAAAAAATTTTGCCTCGTCATTTTAAATGGGCAATCTTTATTTTTAAACCCTGACCCTTCTTTCTAAATTTTCCCACAAGGGAAAACATCCCCTCTACATTTGCCATGTCAATACTCCTCAGGATTTTATGTTTCAATCATGTCTCCTCTTACTTGTCTAACCCCAGTGGACACAAGTCCTAGCCTGACAAACCTTTCCTCATAAGGCAATCCATCCATTCCAGGTATCAGTCTGGTAAACTTTCTCTGAATTGCTTTCAATGCATTTACATCTTTCCTTAAATAAGTAGACCAATACAGTACACCACTTGTGATAGGGAATACTCCTCAGGAACTATTCCTCTCACCTCAACTGCTGTCAGACCACAACTGCTGAACGTCTTGTGGAGAAGTTGGCCCTTGACGCTAATGGTCTGGCAGCTGTTGTCATTTTTAACATTAAAAATTTTAAAATTACCTTTAGAGGATGTTTTCAACATGAGGCATTTATTTTATTCATTCATGGGACATGAGCATCGCTGGTTGGCCAGAAATTATTATCCATTCCTAGTTGCCCAAGGACCGTTGGGAGTCAACCATATTGCTGTGGCTCTGGAGTCACACGTAGGTCAGATCAGTTAAGGACAGCAGATTTCCTTCTCCAAAGGACATTAATGAACCAGATGAATTTTCCAACAATAATAATGATTTTGTGGTCATTAGTAAATTCTTGATTCCAGATATTTTTTATTGAATTAAATTCCACCAACCGCTATCACAGGAATTGAATCCAGATCCGGAAGGAAAATATAAAAAACAGGTTTTAGATGTTGTATATTAAAACGTCCAATAATGATTAAACTTGAAGGAAGAGGTGCCACACTAATAATTGTCAATCTTTCACTGCCAGGGAAGTTGTTTGAAAGTAATTAACTATACCATATATTAAAAATGATACTTGGACTGAAATTAACAAGCCATTTCTGATTAATTTATATTGAGGTATACTGCACAGGTATAGTAACTTCACACTAAGTGTGTTTCAATGGTGAGGCAGACAGTAAGAAGCTGCCTTCACAAAATTCATGACGGAGACAACTTTTGTTGCATACAATTGCAAATTTGTCCTTGCTTGTAGTTGCTGAACTATTTGTGTATAATTAACAGATTATCATTAGCCTCACCATCATTTTGACAGCAAATTATAGCACCATGCAATTTCATGCTCACTACTGAACCATTCAACACTGTAGTTACATATCATGGTGGGGGTCTTATACAGTGCTGGCTAGGTAGTTCCATACGGAGGGATCAAACCAAAACGAGGAGTCAATGTCAATGTAACATTTGACAACTGCTCACTAAACAGCTTCAATGGAACCCTGGGAGCAGTCAGCAACTTTCCCTTAACCAGGGCTGTGGGAAGATGTGTTAAATAGACACTCCCTGGAGAAGAAGAGCTGAAAATTCAAGATTTGTTGGTAAATCAGAGTTGGGCATCATTGTATGTCCCACTTTTATATTTTGTTCTCCTGTACATTTATTAGAGCAGCTTGAAAACATATCTTTCCTAGGATTGCAACTTGCCTTTTACATAGCATTTAATACCCACCAGCCTAAATACAAATTCAAGAAACATTACAGAAGCACTGGTACACAAGTAGAATAATTTTTCATTGCTTTTACAGATTGGACTAATATGCAGCAGCAATCAGAAATAGCAATTTATTTTTCACTGTGCACTTCATAGTAACAGGCAGGTTCAGAGTTCTAACAGCAAGGCAACTCTAAATTTCATGTGATTCTATGTGATGGGTTTTATCCTCATTTTCTCTTTCATATATGTGCGTGGATTCAATGCTCCGTTGTTCTTGCCTGTGTAACAATTGTGGCTGACATTTCGTGCTTTGCAAGGCCTCACTAATAACATGCCACAGCCTTTCTTGTACATCATTGCATCTGCAAAAGTGAAACCTGGAAGATGACTTTAAAAAACCAAATTTTGAAATCCCCTTCCAGGAACATGCTGCGGATCTACTCTGGTGCCTGCTTTTCCTTCCTTTAACTTTCCACCACAGAACATTTTCTGCGAATGTTGTTGGTTTGCATAAGTGTTTCTCACTGAGGTTGTCCGAATGAGCAGCAACATTTCATATTTGCATACGCTTAATACATTTCTGTGTTCAAGTCAGTTTTAATTGGGGACAAAACTAGACCAATTCAGCAGAAATGCAATTAGGGAAATTCAATGATAACCCAAGGAGAAACCTGTTATTTTTTTAAAGGGCAGTTTTTACTAGCTGTCCTGTAAATGATTGTGTTTTTGATGTGTCCAAACTAATTTTACTGAAGAATTATTACAGAAAGCAAATAATCATCCCATCAGTCTGAGCTGGATTCAGCCCTAGAGGTAATTCATCAGTATAACCTAACACATTGTGCTTCCTAATGCACTAATATATTTTGGTGAGGTACTTTAAATAAAGGTGGGGGGCAAATAAGGTTCCAGCAAAGGCCACCATCGTTCAGCAGAACAACAAGAGGAGCTTTTGCTTTATTTGAGTGCTGTCAAGTGCCAATGATGCACAGTTCCCTTGCAGTCACTAGGAGTTTTCAGTGGGTGGGGGGAGGGTCAATGCTCTCCTCTCTAACTGTTAGACACGCTGAGCTGGCTCAAAGCATTAATGTACTTTCATCATTATACAAAATTGTATTGTTCCTTACTTGAGACCTGCTGCAGATCTATTGGAGCACATTAATTTACGAAAGACTAGATTTGATTTTCTTTCTGGGATCAGGAAACTAATATCAGGATCATTCTGGGGTCTTTGTCCTTGTCCCAAGAAGGACATACGAAGTCTCATAATATCAGGTTAAAGTCCAACATTTGGTATCATGAGCTTTCGGAACACTGCTCCTTCATCCAGTGATCACCTGATGAAGGGGCAGTGCTTTGAAAACTCATGATATCAAATCAACCTGTTTGACTTTAATCTGATTAAGGCAGACTTCTTACTGTGCCCACTCCAATCCAATGCTGGCATTTCCACATCATCCCAAGGAGGAAGCAGTCACAGGAGGCCTTCCCCCGTTCCCCTCTGATTTTCATAGAGTCAGACTGCTAATTGGCATGTTGCTGATCAATATGCCGATTAAGTGAGATTGTGTAAATATAGGCCAAATTTAAATGCATAATGAATGCCGTTTGTCTGAAGGGGTGGATAAAGCAGAGACAAAAAAGGAAAGACCAAGAGTGAGCGTCCGGAGTAGGAGTGCCCCTCTCTTAGCTGTTGCTTGGAGGTCCCCTTGAGGCAGTGAGAGTGAGGAGAAAGCTTGTCTTAATCAAGGATGGCAGGCAATGGTTACCCTCCCAAACCAAGAAGTCATGGATTGAGGTAGCTGAGAACATTAGCCTACTAAGTAAGGTGATGGGGAACCCAATCTCATGCCAGGAATGATTCAATCACCTTATTCATTCTGGCAAGGTGACTGCAATGTTACACTCTTCAGACAGGCCTCTGGATATCTAGCAGATACATCAGTTGAACAGCATAAAGGCTCATGCTGCTCCTGAATATGGAAGGTATGTGTGCCTATGTTACTTTCTGATCTCTCAACAAAGTTCACAGCTTTAGCTATTGAACACTTGCCAGAACTGACATGTACAGCTTCCTGTGTTAATCAGTCACTGGTTTAGACCACAAATGCCAACGTACTTTAATTGTCTTTCCTGCTCTTGTCCATGAAAGACTCAAAATGTCTGCAAATGGGCAGAGATCAAAGGGGGAATTTCCCATCTGCACATCATTAATGTCTTGGAAGAGAGAGCCCTTGAGATTGCCAGGGTGGCCTCAGAAACAAGTCAGGAAGGAAGAAAGACATTCCTGATGGAGAGGCTGAAAAGATATCCGTGGATGGCATATGGAATGTACTCCTCTCTGTCGAACAACATGACAAAGGCAGCTTGAGTTTTGAAATTCAACACTGCTGCATGTCTTATCTGGCTTGCTGTAGTCATATAACTTCTGCCATGTGGGAATTTCTTTTTTGCTATCTTACATTTAGTTCAAAAAAATAAAGCACTGTTCTCTTTAAAAATGGAACTCAGTGTCAGTAAGTGGGGAAAAAAAAAAGTTTTGAAATGCTGCGGAGAAATCATAGCTTAGAAAGGCAGTTCCAGAAACTCTCAAAGGTTAACATCATCTGGGACAAAACAGTCACTTGATTGGCACCCAATCCTCCAACTTTGTATGGATGTTAATAATTCTGTTTCTCTGCTATTTTTGAGAATCCTTGTTTTTCTGCATCATGCTACGATGTCTATTGAAGGCATAAAATGGGCTATTTTATTTATTTTTAATTTGGGTCTAATGCAATGTTCTGGAGTTTTGTGAATCTTCTGAATTGTTGTGGGAAGCCTGACTGACAGGTTATGGTCAGTTGGTTCCTTCAGAGAGGAATCCAAGGATTCACTTTCAGTTTGGCTAGTTAGAAGATGTTTGGATGCCAACCTGGATGCAGTGTGTTTGTTTCTCTCTCTGGTATTAGAAATTCTGCTGGCTAATTAGAGGCAGTCTTTCTTACTTTTCTGGAATGAACATTTTGCTGTTGGTGGCTTGCTGGCTAGACCAATAGCTCTATCTCTACAGAAAGGTGGGCTGGAAGCTGCAAGGCTGGGAAGTCAGACTTTCAATTCTCCATTCTAAGGGCTAATCACAACAGGTATTGCAGAGCTAGAAAATTCAGCATCATGTGAGCATTCTTATTTTCTGTGCTAAACCTGGGAAGGGTGTATGTTTGTAAGAAGATTTGTTTGGTTGGAACAGTATTCAGAGCAGATAAGGTTTATACAAAATGATGGTTATTTTGTTTTCCTTGTTTGTAATTGGTAGAATTTCTAATTATCTTATGTGTTAACTATATTCTTAAATAAACTTTGTTTGATAAAAGTTCCCTAGTCAGTCATTTGAATCATACCTGGAGTGAAACATGTTATGCTCGATAAGAAAGATATTGCTTAATTGGAACCAAATAGTAATAAGTTAGAAATTAAGAGTTTGTTTCTTTTCATGTTTAAAGACTATTCAATGCTTCACATTAAACTGTGTCTTTTGTTGGACATATATTTAAACTGCTTTATGAATAAAACTTGTTTTTATAAAAAGGTCCCCAATTTGTCAGTGGAATCACTCTTGGAGTAAATAAACCTTTCCTTATATTTATGCCACATTAGAAATCAAGCAAATTTAGCACAGATGTAGACAATCCTTGAATGGCAAAAGACATTGACCGAATGCATGACAAGATTACTATGATGCTGCATACAAACCACTCTTCCAGTAGCAAAAGTAGTAAAAGGCATGAGTGAAAATTCAAGCTCAAATGGCAGAAAACTAAATTTCAGTTTGACAAGACTGCCAAACCGTCACCAGAGTTGAGAGCTGAAGAGCCAGTCAGGTTACACACCTTCAACAATCTCAGCAGGAGTCAACCCACGTGGAAACTTGGAATGTGTGTAGAGAAATTATCATCTTGAACAGATGCAGTAGAAGTGAACGACTGAATATACTGCCACAATTGCAGGTATATAGAAACAACTGGTGAAACTATTCCTTCACTACAGTCAGTTGGTCATGTAGGGCAGCACAGCAGCACAGTGGTTAGCACTGCTGCTTCATAGCTCCAGGGTCCTGGGTTCGATTCCCGGTTTGGGTCACTGTCTGTATGGAGTTTGCACATTCTCCTCATGTCTGTGTGGTTTTCCCCTGGGTACTCAGGTTTCCTCCCACAGTCCAAAGATGTGCAGATTAGGTTGATTAGCCATGCTAAGAAGTTGCTCCTTAGTGGCTAGGGATGTGTAGGTTAGAGGGATTAGTGGGTGTAATATGTAGGGATATGAGCGTAGGGCCTGGGGGAGATTGTGTTCAGTGCAGACTTGATGGGCCGAAGGGCCTCTTTCTGTACTGTAGGGTTCTATGATTTTAGAAAGAAGGGAATTCCCCAGCTGTATGATTGTACAGAGCTACCATCAACCTCAGAGAGTCACACATTCCCCAACAATCTCAATTAACAACAAGTGTTACCATGGTAACAAATGTCATGGGAATGATACTGTCCAGACAAGGAGCAACAACCAGACATATAGCCAATGACAATGCATGTGCCTTTCATTAAGAAACCTGCGGGATTTAAAGACTGTATACAATGCTGGAAAAGAAAATGGTCAGTAGAACAAGCAATTCCTTACTACATGAAAGCAGTGGATAACCTGTTACAGTTACACATGACCCTGCATGCAAATGTGCCCTCTATTCATTTGGGAAAGGGAGATAGTTGAATCTTACATTCATTATGAAAAGGTGATGTTTGGGATTAGAAATGCAACAGTACTGCATGTTCTATCCGGTTTGCTGTAGTCATGTGCGCTCTAAGAGGGAATCTCTGTAAGCTGACATTTTACAACCAGGTCAATACAAACTTAATATGAGAAGGCATTGATGTCTTTAAACGTGAAGGAGACTCATCTGCATTGGGAAGCCTCAAAACCACTGAGGCTTCTGCCATCAAAATCACAGCCTCATGAACTCTTCTTGTGCCTGACGTGGAGGGGAAAGACATATGCCTCTGTCTACTATGGGGCCAGTGCAGGAAGCAGAGACATCAGAGCAGGCACTGTCTCCTCTTACAAGGTCACCCTCCACCAGCTCCTCCATGGTACACTCATATTGATACATAGTCGAGCAGAATTAGGTAACATGGCACA
Source organism: Sphyrna mokarran (assembly GCA_024679065.1). NCBI lineage: Eukaryota > Metazoa > Chordata > Chondrichthyes > Carcharhiniformes > Carcharhinidae > Sphyrna > Sphyrna mokarran. The sequence goes on from JAGIQG010000009.1 coordinate 29,440,865, forward strand.
GGATGAAGAGCATGTCACAAGTGCACATCAGGAGACAAGAGCGGCTCACAAAAAGGGAGATTCATATCTCTCTTATCTCCCTTCATGTTCCCTCAGAGTTCATTTAATCCAGGATATCCAACTCCTGCTTCATCAATCTTATTCCCAATAAACTGCTGACTTCCCAACCTCTTTTACTGTTCCCCATATGAGCCAGTATTGGAAAGATTCCCTCTTTTCAGATGTTGACCCCAGTCTCCTTTCAATCTGCCATCATCATCCCTCTCTTCACAAAACACCCCTTGACACAACTATTCTTACAACCCATCTCTATCCACCGCCCCCCCCCCCCAATCTTTAGGCCCTCTAGTCCTGCTATCTTTGCTAAGTGGGAAGAGTGTCTCTACCCTATCCATCCTCTTCATTATCTTGTACGTCTGTATAAGATCCCCTCTCAGCCTTCTAAACTCCAAAGAGTACAAACCTAGCCTATTCAGTCTCTCCTCATAATCCAATACCCTCATTTCCGCTATCAGCCTAGTAAACCTTCTCTGCACCTTCTCTAAGGCCAATATATCCTTCCTCAAATGTGGCAACCAAAACTGCACACTGTACTCCAGCTGTGGCCTCACCAGTATTCTATACAGCTACAACAGTACCTCCCTACTTTTATATTCTATTCCCCTGAAGTTGGCCTTCAGTACTAGCTTTAAAGGCCAACATTGCATTCGCCTTCTTGATCACCTGCTGCACCTGCAGACTGTGTTTTTGTGATTCGTGCACAAGGACCCCCAGGTCCCTCTACACCATTGCATGCTGCAGCTTTTTGCCATTTAAATAGTAATCCTTCCTACCATTATTCCTACCAAAGTGGATAACCTCACACTTGCTAACATTATATTCCATCTGCCAGGTCCTCGCCCATTCACTCAGCCTATCCAGATCCCTCTGCAGGCTTTCCATACCCTCCATGCAATTTGCTTTTCCACTCATCTTTGTGTCATCAGAAAATTTCATCACCCTGCACTCAGCTCTTACCTCCAGATCGTCTATGTAAATGGTAAATAGTTGAGGACCCAGCGCCAAACCCTGGGGCACTCCACTAGTCACCAGCTGCCAATTAGAATGGCACCCATTAATACCTACTCTCTGCTTCCTATTAGACAACCAATCCTCTATCCAGTCTAACACCCTATCCTTGACTCCCTGCACCCTAACCTTCTGCAGCAATCTTTTGTGAGGCACCTTATCAAACACCTTTTGGAAATCCAAAAACACCACATCCACCGGTTCCCCTCTACCCACCGCACTAGTCACCTCCTCATAGAACTCCAATAATTTCGTCAAGCACGATTTCCCCTTAACGAATCCATGCTGTGTCGACTTGATCAAACAGTTTGTTTGATCAAGAGCAGAGGCAAAGAAGTAAAATGCCACATGAGTGTGATGGTTCCCAACAAGGCATGGTAAGCAGTCTGCAAGGCCTGAGGACCTCTGTAAACTCAGTGACCAGCAACCTGAAAAGGCAGTTTCCTCTGGCATTGTTTTTCTGATAACTCCATGTAGCTTCATTTTCGGTGGTAGATTCTGTGATGAGTATATGACCTCTGTTGTCTTCCTGCCACTTGTTCTTTTCAGTTGTCCTCATCATGCCCTGGATGCTGTCTTTCCCACAGAAATGATTGCTTCTCATTACTATTAGATCTAAATCTAAGAGTTGTGTTTCCATCTGCTGTCCTTGTGCTCATCTACACCTCTTTTTATGTCTGGAAGCCTTATCCCCACAAATGTCACGAGGAGCATAAGCAAAGAGGTTTAGCATCCCAATACCCTGCACTACTAGGACATCCTTATCACCACAGTGGTTTTTCATCATAGCCTTCTAATTCTTTAAGTCTCATGCCCGGAATATCATGACTTATTTTCACAAGAAGCATGTGAAGACCTTACTAATCTGTAAGGTGAGCAACCTGTTGTAGATTATCAGACTATTCTGTAAATTAACAGAGAATTGTCTAATCTATATTGAAGAGAAATGTAGGAATTATTGTCTAGTTTGTCTTCTGCAGAGAGCTCTTCACAATCTGCACACTGTTGTGCAGCACCATTCAATTATAGGAGATACGATGATCATAGAGATTCCGTTCTTACTCAGAAATATTTCAAACTCTTCATTTCACCCCCACATTTCTTGAATGAATTTTGTGGACCACTATTTGACACCAGCAACCCATAAACCATAACTTTACCATTCTGTCCACCATGTGAATTGGAGCAGGGGAAGAGTGGAGCATGGGAAGATCCATTGATCTCAGGTGGGATTATATGGTTTTGAGACAAGCGAGGCTGTAAAACCCTGTCCATAAATTGCAGCCCAACTTCTGGAAACCTCAACAGTTCTAGCACACAGCAATGGGGTTGACTCTTAACTGGAAGGCAATTAGGAATAGACAATAATTACTGGTCCAGCAAGCAACTCCTATTTTGGGCATTGACTCAACATTCACCCACTTGTTAGAACTATCGAGCAAAACATGGTACTCTGTTCCTTTCACTTCAAGGAAATTGACATTTACTTTTTCCCCCACCTTTTGTGTTTGACCATGGAATGAAAGGGACCTTAAATGGATCATTTCTCATTTGAGAAAATTTCATAACTTTTCACCAACTCTTTGATATCTCTATCTACTTTTGAGTATCTTCTTGCTACTTCTTTCATATGGTCTATTGCTGAGTGGACTTGATGAAGTTACACTAACAATCTCTCTTTAACTTTGGAAGAATAATGACCTTTAGGGCTGGTTTTCAAAGAGGGTATATTGTCCTCAACTCCCACCTATTGCAGGAGGCAGCTGAAGCACCCAAATAAAAAAAGTCCACATCACAATCATAATAAGCTGTCGGCAGGTTTAAATGGCTGAGGGTGGGACTTCTGCCACTCTGTGAGAGAAAGTCCTGCTTTTGAGTGCTGTCAGTCAGAACTCAGTAATGGGCACTGCTGGGACTACAAGCCAGACTGTGCAGAACTTCAATAGGTCCCAGAGCCAGGTAATTCCCTTGTTTTTAGGGCAGGAAATCTTGGGAGGCATTGCACGGAGGATTTTGGAGGGTAGGTGGAGCAAAACAAAGGAGAAGTTACATCTTGATGAGTGTGTCCCCAATGTGCATTGGGAACCCTGTGCAGGACGTCTCACCTTTCCTTCCCGTCTTTTAACTACTACAATTGTATCAGTAATTAAAGTCATATGGGAATCTTTATTTTTATTATGGGTGCTGGAATTTTGGCCTCTAGCCCTTTTACTTTCATCTTTTATGTGCTGCTTTTCTTGCCGAGAACAACTGTTGATCTTCCTGTTTGATAACATTGACCTTTGTTTCCACATTTATTACATATGCATTCAAAGATTTTTAGACTGCTGAACTAACCTTTAATCTACAATGATGTCAACCTGCAGCATAGCTGCAACTGAGATGTTTTACCACCATCCCAAGCAATAATGTTTCCGCTGTTCCGCATGCTGTCTGATATGATTGACCTTCCCATAGGCATGGCACTTTGACTGAGAATGAGGGAGTATTTAAATAGTGGTTACCATAACAATGGTGGCATCTAAATTTTGGACTCTGAGGCTGTGAACTTGGCAGCTCTGTCCTGAATTTCTGAGATCTATTGGACAACATGTGCCAGCTCAGGCAAAGACCTCCCTGTCAACTTGCAACTATCTTTCATGGTTGAAGCCTTGTTGCAGGCCTCTCTCCATTACAATCTACAGCTTTTGCTGAAAAGGTGGGTTTGGATTTTATTGGTCTTTAGGTCTCCTTCAAATGTGTCTCCAAGGTTGATTTCTAACTCGGTGCTACAGTCACTGAACTAGAAGGAAGGAATATAATAGTAATGGGGTGGGTATTTAGGAGTATGTGAAATCTTCGTAATTGTCCTATACTTGCTCGCTGCTAGGTAATATTTCTGAAATAAAAAAAAGTTTGATGGCAATTGTTGTGAAACCACAGCAGTCACTGAAGAATCTAATGACCAGTCTGGTAGAGGGGACGTAGACTAGCCTTAGGCTCCATATGCCTAATTTAAGTTTATTTATTAGTATCACAAGTAGGATTACATTAACACAGCAATGAAGTTACTGTGAAAATCCCCTAGTTGCCACACTCTGGCGCCTGTTTGGGTAACACTGAGGGAGAATTTCTCATGGCCAATGTGCCTAACCAGCACATCTTTCGGAATGTAGGAGGAAACTGCAGCATAGGGGGAACATGCATACTCCGCACAGACAATGACCCAAGCCAGGAATCGAACCTGAATTTTTGGCACTGTGAAGCTGCAGTGTTAACCACTGTGCCACCCACAAATCAAAATGGAGAATGTGGGCATTGATCCCAATAGCTCTCACATACATTGCGAGCGCTCCACCATTTCAGCTAATTCCCCTAACTCAGTTAGTGATCTACCAGGGCTTTCCAAAGTAATCAAGTGCAGGAAATTGATCCCAATAGTGGCTTTGTTGTACTTGTTTAATGTCTGTAAAGCAGGTGGCATGAGGTCACATTCAACCCCAATGATTTATATCACTTCTTAGGGAATTTGAGCAACAGCAATGAAATGTAAAGCTATGATAATGTTGGTGATCCTCGAGCCAAGAATTATCTGCTGTCATCCAATTACTTCTGACTTCAGAATAAAATCTATATAAAATAAAACCAGTCTAAAAACAAGCAATTTCAGACCACTGCTTGGTGTTAAAGACCAAAGGTCCAGTTTGCAGAAAGCAGTTTAATTTGCTTAACATTTGAACTCTGAAAAATAATTTTTGCACATATTAATGGTATACATCAATGGCATTTAATTGCATCATTCATCTCATCACATGCTTTATTTGATTCTGTATTCAGTGAATAACTACACAGACAAACCTAATCTTTCCAAATGCCACTTATTTTAATGGGAAAACAATTCCAGCATCCACATTACAAATCTATTCTGATTCTGCAGGGTGAAAGATGAAATACTGCAGAAGTGCTTTGAAGGCAGGGAATAGAAAAAGTTGGGAGCAACTGAAGGTGCCTGCTGAAATGGTACTTTCTTACAAAATAATGGAAGGTAAGTCATGACTGTTCAGTGTGAATGCAGGCACCATTATTGATGAGGTTTTCCAATGACTTTCTTAGGTTTAAAATTTTTTATTAGATTTTTGAGAACATAAAATTATATATAGATATATATATAGTGTGAACATTATATATAATGGGACAGTGTTCACACTGTGCCTCACAGCATCAAGGACCAAAATTCAATTCCAGCCTCAGATACTGTCTGTGTGAAACTTGCATGTTCTCCCCTTGTCTGCATTGGTTTCCTCTGGTTTCCTCCCACAGTCCAAAGATGTGTGGATTAGGATGATTGGTCATACTAAATTGCCCCTTAATGTCGGGGGATTAGCAGTGTAGATACGTGGAATTACAGAAATTAATGGATGGGATTGTTGTCAGTGCAGGCTCGATGGGCTAAATGGTCTTTCTGCACTGTAGGAATGGTACAGTGTAGATTACTGAAATATATTATGAGATTATTATGTATTTGATTGTATACTCACACGTTCACATATTGGACAGGATTTTCCCAGTCCTGAGAAGCCAAGCTGCCCGATGCTGGGAGGATTAAGTTTAAGTTTATTTATTAATGTCACAAGTAAGCTTGCATTAACACTGCAATGAAGTTACTGTGAAAATCTCTGAGTTGCCACACTCCAACGCCTGTTTGGGTACACTGAGGAAGAAGTTAGCATGGACGATACACCTAACCAGCACATCCTTCGGACTGTGGGAGGAAACTGGAGCACCCAGAGGAAATCCACGCAGACATGTGAAAAATGTGCAAATTCCATGCTGCAGTGACCCAAGTTGGGAATCGAACCTGGTTCCCTAGTACTGTGAGGCTTTACCCAATGGAAGGACTGGATGTGCAGTACCAGCCCGTTGAATGGAAAAGGGCAGCCAATTTAAGGATTTAAGGGTTGTTGCTTAGGAGAGGTTTGTAACTTCCTCGAGGTGGCCTCTGCCCCTCCTGCTGACCAAGTGGCCATTGGAATTGAAAGTTTCATGCTCTTAAAGTGAGGTAGACCACCCCTACAGCTTCAGTGTGTCATATGGAGACATCTGCATACTTGCCCCCCCCCGATATTTTAATCTTCTACTTCATCTCTGAAGCCGCCTTCATGTTGAAGCACCCCCTCAATCTCTGACCAACCTCAGCAGCGACCACCTCTCATGATGGGTCTCTGAGGTTTTGGAGCTTCCAACCCTCTAACTGGCTGGCAGCATTGGGATCCCACCACCACTGTTGACTGCAAGGCCACCATGGTCGAATTTTTGAGTGGGACCTGCTGCTGGCAAGCACAGGCTTGGCACTGGGGTCTGAAGCCCATGGTAAAATCTTGTTCATTAAGTTTAGGTAAGTGTACATTTAAATGTATATTTATTAAACATTGTACATTTTGATTTCATAAAGACACCATTAGATTTCTTGGCCTGATGATGTTTGCATTTGTATCAATACAGTTAGTTAGAAGTTTGAGACAACTTGTTTGGCTTTGATTAATTAATGTTGGGGTCAGGGGAAGGCAGCCACTATTGCAGCACAGTGATCACATTATTGGATTGGTTGCCCTTCATCAGGGAATTCCAATGTCTCCTCAGTCAATGTAACTACAGTTTTGTTTAGATTGAGGACTGGAGCAGTGTGAAATAACCTGATGTAAAGAAATATAGACATCACAGGAAAGCTCTGAGCTGATCAGCTGGTGAGTATTAATGCTTCATTTCCCTTGTTCCAAAGTTAGCCAGTTTGTCTCAGGAGCCTGAAAATTAAAAATGTCAATTATTTTTGGATAACAAGGGTTAAGTAAAACATTTCAGTTAACCTTGCTCTATTTAAGTGATGCCAATAGAAGAGAAATGAGTGAACCTTCCTTTTTAAACAGTATGTTTTATGATCTATTGGAGACAGGATTGGCAGGCAGCTCTGATTCCTGGGATGCACATCCTGTTCCATGTGGGAATTCCAAAAACTTCTCATGTCCTGGATAACCGTATTTGCAGGGAGTGTTGGTAGTTGCTGTCACTTGAGCTCGGGAGTTTGAAATTTGAATGGCAGCTAGCACTGGTACTGTGTATTCATGAGGTTGGGACTGTAATGGATTGCATGGTTATGGATATGGTCAATCTGCATCTTAAGAACATGCAGGGAGAGAGGGAATGAATGACCACCAAGGAATCAAGGCACACAGTGCAGGAGTCCCTGAATGAATTTCACTCTTCAACCAGTTTTCAATCCAGAGTACTGATGAAAGTAATGGTTCCTATGAGGACTGCAGCCGGAGCCATAACCACGGTACCATGAATGGCTCCGTTATAAAGGAGAAGAAGACTGGAAAAGCAATAATGATAATAGATTTGATAGGGAGAGGAACAGACAGGTGTTTCTGCAGTCGCACACCTCAGTGCAAGATATTGGTTGAAATCATCTGTCCTCGTTCATGGCTGGAATTTTCCCTTGCCGCTAAGACTAAATAGAGCTTCAACTGGAATGCCAAACTTTCCATTCTTGCTCACAAGTGGGAATCTCTGGATTATTTCCAGTTTCATAATGAAGTAAATGTAGAAATAAGAAGATAAAGCAGATCATTTTGGTGGAGGTGAGAACTTTGGATTTTTGGGGCATTTGGATCAATCTTGGCAAAGATGGGGACTGTAGAGGCCAGATAGGATGTGCCTAAATACAGCTTGGGGCAAGTTACTCATGTGGTAATTTGTTAAAGGTATTGGGAAAACTTCAAACTAAACTTTCAGGTATGTGTGAACCAGGAAATAATACTAGAGAGGGATAATAAGGTTGTAGAATATTGGAAGAGACAGATAGCACTATAGTAGAAAGCAGTGAGGTTTTAAATGGGTTCAATAGAAGAGTAATAAATTCTAAATTAAAGTTGCAGTGCATGTGCCTGAATATGGGGAACCTGATAAATAAGATTAGTAAGTTGCAGGAATGGTAGCCATGTGGAAATATGATGTTGTAGCTATATCCTGGCTCAAAGAAGAGCAGGTCTGTGTAGTGTATACCTGGATAGAAAGTGTTCTTGAAAGGATGGAAAGGAATAAAGATGATAGTGTTGATTAATGAGATTATTTCAGTGTGGGGAGAGAGAATGTCCCAGAGGTATCAAGGATAGAATTTATTTGGCCAAGGTGGAGGAATCAGAAAAGTGGAATTATATTGCTTGGTGTAGGCTACAGACCACCAACTAATGGGAAAGATATAGAAGCACAAATTTGCAAGGAAGTTGTGGAGAAGTACAAGAAATAAAACGTAGATACAGTGGGGACTTTAATTATTCAAATAGGCAGATAGGCAAGTGTTCCTACAACGTGTTAACATAGAACAGTACAGCACAGTACAGGTCCTTCGGCCCTCAATGTTGTGACGAGCTATGTCCAAACCCAAGATCAAGCTATCCCACTCTCTATCATTCTGGTACGCTCCATATGCCTATCCAATAACCGCTTGAAAGTTCCTCACTTGTCTGACCTCACTATCACAGCAGTCAGTGCATTCCACACTCCAACCACTGTCTGAGTGAAGAACCTACTCCTTCCTATATTTCCTACCATGAACCTTATAGTTATGCTCCCTACTATAGCTTCAGCCACCCGAGAAAATAGTCTCTGCACGTCCACACTACCAATTCCTTTCATCATTTATAAACCTCTATTAAGTCATCTCTCATCCTCCTCCTCTTTAAAGAGAAAAGTCCCAGCTCCTTCAACTTTTCCTCATAAGACCTACCCTCCAAATCAAGCAGCATCCTGGTAAATGTCCTCTGCATTCTCTCCAATGCTTCCACATCCTTCTTGTAATGAGGTGACCAGAACTGAACACAATGTTCCAAATGGTGTCTCACCAACATCCGGTATAGTTGCAGCATAACCCCATGGCTCTTAAACTCAATCTTCCTGTTAATAAACGCCAACAGACTATAAGCCTTCTTTACGGTTCTATCCACTTGAGTGGCAACCTTCAGAGATCTGTGGATATGTATCCCAAGATCTCTCTGTTCCTCCACATTCCTCAGAATCCTGCCATTGACCCCATAATCCGCATTCAAGTTTCTCTTACCAAAATGGATCACCTCGCACTTATCAGGGTTAAACTCCAACTGTCACTTTTCAGCTCAGCTCTGCATTCTATCAATGTTTCTTTGCAGCCTACAACAGCCCTTCACCTCATTCACTATTCCACCAATCTTGGTACCATCAACAAATTTACTGATGCATCCTTCAGCCTCCTCTTCCAAGTCATTGATAATAATCACAAATAGCAGAAGACCCAGCACTGATCCCTGTGGTACTGCTGGTAACTGGCCTCCAGTCTGAAATTTTTCCTTCCATCACCACCCCCTGTCTTCTATGAGACAGCAGTTACTTATCCAATCGACCAAATTTCCTTCTATCCCAAACCTCCTTATCTTCTTCATGAGCCTACCATGGGGAACATTATCAAACGCCTTATTAAAACCCATGTATGCAACATCAACTGCCCTACCTTCACCTACACATCTAATTACCTCCTCAAAGAATTCAAATCAAGTTTGTGAGGCAGGATCTACCCCTCACAAAATGATGCTGATTATCTCGGATTAAACTACATCTTTCCAAATGGTCGTAAATCTGATTTCTCAGGACCCTTTCCATTAACTTAGACTACCGAAGTAAGATTAACTGGCCTATAATTACTAGGGTCATTCCTATTTCCCTTCTTGAAGACAGGAACAACATTCGCTACTCTTCAGTCCTCTGGCATTATCCCTGTGGACAGTGAGGACCCAAAGATCGATGCTAAAGACTCCGTCATCTCACCCTTTGTCTCCCAAAATATCCTAGATTATATCCTATCTGGCCCAGGAGACTTATTTCAAAATTGCTAATACACCTTCCCTCAGAACATCTGCCTCCTCCACCCTATCAGTCTGTATCACACACTCACCCTCAAAAACATAGCCCCTCTCCTTAGTGAACACTGAAGAAAAGTATTCATTCAACACTTTACCTTTCTTTTCTGATTCCACGCACAAGTTCCCACCACTATCTTTGACTGGCCCTAATCTCACCTTGTCATTCTTTTATTTTTCACATAAGAATAAAAAGCTTTGGGGTTTTCTTTTATCTGACCAACCAAGGACTTCTTATGCCCCCTCCTAGCACTCCTAAACCCTTTCTTTAACTCATTCCTAGCAACCTTATAACACTCAAGCGACCCAACTGATCCTTGTTTTTTCATCCTTACATACGTTTCCTTTTTCCTCTTAATAAGACATTTAACCTCCTTTCCTCCTTTCCCTCACTCAGCCATTTCCTCCCTGCCTGCCAGGGACATATCTATCGATTACACGTGGTATTTGTTCCTTGAAAAATCTCCACTTGAAGAGGAATTTTTCAAGTGTTCAAGAGAATTTTTAAGAGAAGTATGCCTCCAATCAAATGAAAAAGGAGACACTGGTTTCTTGGAATGAGTTGGAACAAATGGATCAATGTCAGTGAGGGAACATTTAGAAAACAGTGATCGTTGTATCATGAAGTTTAGATTGGCCATGAAACAGACAAAAGCAATGTAGATAAGAATAATGAATTTGGGAAAAGCCAATCTTACTGGGGTAAGAATGGATCTGGCCAAGATAAATTGGAACCAAAGATTGGCAGGCAAACTATGATACTTCCTTGGAATTTAAAATCTTACTTTATGGTCAGGCTTGCATTTAAATGTTAAAACAACACAAATAAATCTGCAGTCCAACTGACATGATCGGTGTGTGTGTGTGTGTGTGTGGGGTGGGGTGCAATGCTGTGAAAGGTGAGATGTAGAGGCACAAATTTGCAAGGCAATTGTAGAGAAACCTATGACTCTAGTGGGATGTTTATTGTTTTATCATTATTTTTTATTTCATTAAATAGTTATACAGAAGCAGGCCTTACCTCCTCCAGCCCATCTCCATACTTGGCAATCTCTGCATTCATTTCAAGGTCACCCACACCGACTCCTATTTCAAGCCACCTTCCACCCTGCACTTGACCAAAAATCCAAGCTGCAGACAAATGTTTTTAAACGTCAGATTCGCCGAACCTACAAATCTACCAAATTGACAAACCTGACCTTAGGAGGAAAATCTGAACCTCTGTTTTAAAAAATAATTTGTCACAGCAATTTCCAACTCACTATCAAATAGACCTCACTGGCAATAATTTTAGCTCCACCTTAGGTTCGACAGTGCTACTACAATATTTAATTAATCATTTTCACTTTGTACTGCATACTGAAAATATGCAAGCTAAGCTTCTCCTCTTCCTATTCCCTCCTCTACAGAACATTTTATCCTACTCCTGATTAACATAAATGAATCTTTGATTCTCAATCCTAAACCGTGAATTTTTCTTTCAGCTTGGCATGTGTTTAGGTTAGCTGGACTGAGACAATAAATACACATTATTAATTTACTTAGGAGCTGTAATTTTAAGTATATATACAAATCATTCAGTAGGTGCTATACTGTCCAGAATTTCTTGACAAACCTTTACAAAATAACTTTGATTCAGGACAAGTTCAAATTAATTTGTGTCCTTAATGAAATGTTGCAATGTTTTTTTTTAACTACAGGTTCAACAATACATTATAATCCCCAGGAACATACCAATATCATTTATATTAATATTGTTATAACAGCCTGCCTAAGGAAGAATTAGTCTTGTATCCTGTACTTTTCACTTTGCACCCAGCTACCCAAATATGCACAAAGGAGTCTAGACACTCTTATCTTCCCTGTTAAGTGAAGCTATTGATCTTTGCTTTATACTGCTCCATCCAAAGAAAAGAGCAGCAGCTCACTGTTTACAAAGTTGTGAGTGCAAACTCAAATCTTGGCACTCTGCGAAATTCAATTTTTTTAGTAACAGTACCCATTAAATACTGCTGTTGCAACATGAAGCAGTTTTGTTGGCATAAATGTCAAGGAATGCTAAACATTCCAAAATATTATCATAATGAAGATTTCAGGTATGTAAAGGAGGTACTGTAAATAGATTGTATGCCATGGATGGCAATAATATAGAGCAAATAGGATGTTCAATATGATGTATCACAATTCAATAGATTTCAAACCCAAATTCTCTATGTTGCATTCCCTGAATTTGGCATGACATCAGGAGCTGCCAAATGAAGACCGGGTGTTTCCAAAAGGAAAGAAAGGAGACACTGGATAGTCAGTAATACTGCTCTAATACAGCCAACAATATCGTTAGAGGCTGTGAATAACTTCCTAGCCCTGTCCTTCTGGATAGAGTAGACATGTGAGATGAGGAAATATTCACTGGAAGGTTAGGAAAATATTCAGGATTATTTATTAAAAGAATAATAACTTGTTAGCCCTCCTCACTGATGGAGAATTGTTCCTGCCTTGAATTTCAGAAATGTTTTTTGTTTTGGAACTTAACAATATTGCTGGTGAATTTACATATCATTTTGTTAGTTAGCCAGTTATTCTCCTAGTCCCAGATGGGTGACTGTCTGTGTGGAGTCTACATGTTATCCCTGTGTCTGTGTGCATTTTTCCAGGTATTCTAGTTTCCTCTCACAGTCCAAAGATGTGAAGGTTAGGTGGATTGGTCATGCTAAATTGCTCTTTAGTGTCCAAAGATGTGTTGGTTAAGTGGATGAGCTATAGTAAATGCGCAGGAATATGATGATAGAGTGGGGTGGGCCTGACTGAGATACTTTTCAGAGAGTTGATGCAGACTCAATTGGCTGAATGGCTTCCTTCTGCATTGTAGAGATTCTGTGAATCTGGTCCCTTTCTGGGATCTTCCTGTCCAGTATAACATCACAACAATGTTCCTCTATCAGACTCTGTCTTGTGATTTAACTTGTGCTCACTCCATGTAAGCTCCATCTCTTCCAATTCAGTCACCTCCATGACACCATGTTGCCATTTTTGTAGAATTGTCTTTCTGGGGAACTGCCAATGTCAAAACATTCCCAACAATGAACGTCACACCTTAGCAATTAGGAAACACATTTTAAAAATGTTATGACACTTTTGTTTTGATATTTTCTATACCTGTCCACCCTCAGCAATACATGCCATTCCCTAACTGAGAACAATAAACAGGTAATTGGCAAAAAGACATTTTGTTTTTCAATTCATCCCTTACACTAGTCACGCATGGATTTAATGAGGACAACCCAGCGTAACGCATCACCACTGTTACCATCCTCCCTATGGAGAAATACTTGGTCCTGTAGTTGATGCCTTAATCTGGCGTCATGGCCAAAACCAGAAATTTGTTATATTGTAAATCATGGATGTGGGTTGGTGAGCCTCAAGTGACCTGCAGCAGAGTACTAAAGTATGTGTATCAATGCACTCCCCCCTCCCATGAATCATTTTCAACACTTAAGAACTCACTAAGATCTCTATGGAATTATAAACACAGTTCCAAGAAACAGGAAAGGTATGACCACATTAATGGAGTTGTATTATAGACCACCCAATAGTCAGGAGAATTGGAGGAGCAAATCAGCAGAGCGATAGCTGACAACTGCGAGAAACACAAAGTTGTGATATAGGGGATTTTAATTTTCCACATATAGATTGGACAGATTGGGACTCACATACTATTAAAGGTTTAGACGGGGTAGAGTTTGTAAAATGTGTTTAGGAGAATTTTCTACATCAGAATATAAAGATACCAACTAGAGAGGATGCGATATTGGATCTCCTATTGGGAAATGAGTTAGCGTAGGTGATGGATGTGAGTGTGAGGGAACATTTTGGATCCAGTGATCGTAATGCCATTAGTTTCAACCTGATCATGGGTAAGGATAGATCTAGTCCTCAGGTTAAATTTCTGAACTGGATAAAGGCCAAATTTGAGATGAGAAGGGATTTGGGAAGTGTGGAATGGAACAGGCTGTTCTCTGGTAAGGGTGTAAATGGAAAGTGGGAGGCCTTCAAAGGAGAAATTTTGAGAGTGCAGAGTTTGTATGTTCCTGTCAGGATTAAAGGCAAAGTAAATATGAATAAGCAACCTTGGTTCTCGAGGCAGATTGTAACACTGATTAGGAGGAAGAGAGAATTGTATGTAATGTACAAGCAGTAAGGAACAGATCAAATGCCCGAGGAGTATAAAAAATGCAAGAAGCTACTTAAGAAGGAAATCAGAAGGGCTAAAAGAAGACATGAGGTTGCTTTGGCAGATAGAGTGAAGGAATATCCAAAGAGCTTCTATAGGTATGTAAGGAACAAAAGGATAGTGAGGGATAAAATTGATCCTCTTAAACACCAGAGGGGTAGACTGTGTACGGAACCAAAAGAGATGGGGAAATATTAAATGGGTTTTTTGCATCCGTATTTACTGAGGAAACAGACATGGAGTGTACGGAAATAAAGCAAATAGGTAGGGAGATCATGGAACCTTTACAGATTAACAGGAGGAGATGCTGGCTGTCTTGAGGCAAATCAGACTGGATAAACCCCCAGAACTGGACATGGTATTCTCACAAACCTTGATGGAGGTTACTGGTGAACTTCCAGGGGTCCTGGCAGACATATTTAAAACGTTAGTATGCACTGGGGAGGTGCCGGATGATTGGAATTCCATTGTTTAAAAGAGGTTCCAAAAGAAATCCCAGAAATTATAAGCCAGTAAGTTTGACATAGGTTGTGGGTAAGATATTGGGAGGTTGATAAGGGATAGGATCTACAAATATTTGGATAGACAGGGATTTATTACGGAGAGTCAACATAGCTTTGTGCATGGTAGGTCATGTTTGACCAATCTATTAGTTTTTCGAGGAGGTTACCAGGAAAGTGGATGAAGGGAAGATGATGGATGTTGTCTACCTGGATTTCAGCAAGGCCTTTGATAAGGTCCCTCATGGAAGATTAATTAGGAAGGTTCAGTCGCTAGATATACATGGGAAGGTAGTAAATTGGATTAGACACTGGCTCAATGGAAGAAGCCAGAGAGTGGTTGTGGAGGATTGTTTATCTGAGTGGAAGCCTGTGACTAGTGGTGTGCCGCAGGGATCAGTCTTGGGTCCATTTTTGTTTGTCATCTATATCAATGATCTAGATGATAATTTGGTAAATTGGATCAGCAAATTTTCTGATGATACTAAGATTGAAGGTGTAGTAGACAGTGGGGAAGATTTTCAGAGCTTGCAGCGGGATTTGGACCAACTAGAAAAATGGATTGAAAAATGGCAAATGGAATTTAATGCAGACAAGTGTGAGGTATTGCACTTTGGAAAGACAAACCAAAGTAGAACGTAAAGGGTAAATGGTAAGACTCTGAAGAGTGCAGTTGAACAGAGGGATCTGGGAATACAGGTACAGAATTCCCTAAAAATGACATCACAAGTGGATAGGGTTGTAAAGAGTGCCTTTGGCACATTGGCCTTTATAAATCGGCATATCGAGTATAAAAATTGGAGTGTTATGGTAAGATTGTATAAGATTGTAAGGCATTGGTGCGGCTGAATTTAGAGTATTGTATACAGTTTTGGTCACCTAGATACAGGAAGGATGTAAGTAAGGTTGAAAGATGCAGAGAAGGTTCACAAGGATGTTGCTGGGATTTGAGAAGCTGAGTTATAGAGAGAGATTGAATAGGTTAGGAATTTATTCCCTGGAGTATAGAAGAATGAGGGGAGATTTGATAGAGGTGTATAAGATTTTGATGGATATAGATAGAATGAATGCAAGCAGGCTTTTTCCACTGAGGCTAGAGGAGAAAAAAATTAAAGGGCAAGGGTTAAGGGTGAAAGGAGAAAAGTTTAAAGGGACTATTGAGGGGGAATTCTTCATGCAAAGAGTGGTAGGAGTGTGGAATGAGCTGCCGGATAAAGTGGTAAATGCTGGGTCACTTTTATCATTTAAGAAAAACTTAGACGAGTTCATGGATGAGAGGGGTATGGAGGGATATGGTCCAAGTGCAGGTCAGTGGGACTAGGCAAAAAATGGTTTGGCACAGGCAAGAAGAGCCAAAAGGCCTATTTCTGAGCTGTAATTTTCTATGGTTCTATGGTTCTAAGTGGAGTTAGGTACATTGGCCATGCTAAATTCTCCCTCGGTGCACCCGAACAGGGGCCGGAGTGTGGCAACTAGGGGATTTTCACAATAACTTCATTGCAGTGTTAATGTAAGCCTACTTGTAACACTAATAAATAAACTTTGCACGGAAATATTGGCTTGTATGTTTAATCAAATAGTCCGTAAAGAAAGAGGGTGGGATTTTATGGCCTTGCTCGTCCCAAAACCGTAAAATCCTGCCCAAGGTCTATGGACCTTTCCATGTTCTGCCCTTCCCTCACTGCGATTCACATGGCAGGTGGGAAGGCAAAATCCCAGCCATAGAGTGGAAGCATAATTGAATACCAAGCTAATTCAAAAACTGATTTAATGCCATTTTTGTGGGCTGTTGTAAGTGTCGCATGAATTGAATGCTGTATGCTCTTCACACAGCACAACACTGACTCTGTCTTCAGTTTTTTCCAACAATTCTATTTGTTTCAGTTTTTTTAAAAAAAATCTCACCTTAGGCCCATTCCTCTCCCAGCTGCTCCCAATACTTTTCCTTGGTTGAAAGAATAGGCAGGTGATCTAGCTCCATGCCTCTGGCAGTGCTGCCCTTGAATGGCCCGCAAAAAAAAAAGGTGCTGAGAGAGATTTTAACCCGGGGGTGATTTCCTTTCCTTCCACATGGAGAAGCACCTGTCTTTCAGTCTGCATCTGCACTTCTTCCCGACAGCAAGGCTGAGATCAAAGGAAGAGTGCAGACTGTGTGTTTACTGGTCATGCAGAAGGAGTTTCACAATCGCTCCTACTTTTGAGAGCCAAATCAGAGGGTTACCATTAAATTTAAAACTGTTCTTTTTCTTTGCTGATTGGTTGAATTAAAAAAAAGTCAGCTGCCTTCGAGGCTGCTGAGGACAAAGGTTCTTTGTATTTACATTTAATCTACATCTTTCACATAGATTAGTAGTCAGTGAGGTTAGTGATGACCGTACTAGCGTACAAATAAATCTCCCTTTTTGCCTTCAGTGAAAACTAACTAAATACATCCAGATCAAGGATCCTGTGGGTCAAACAACCTCCTTTTACATTATTCTGGCAGCTCACTAGTTTCAGGAGATTCCTTGAGTTTCTCAGCGCTTCAGTTGCCTCCAGGATCATCTCTGAACATTCTCATTTCTAAGCCTGTCGAGGTTTATTCCATTTTGATGTTGACCAAAGGAAAAACACCTCATACATGGTCTAAGATTTTAACCCTAATCCAAGCCAACCTGAGAGGCAAGTTCCCTGCATGTGATCTATGCAGTGTGAGTTCATTCATGCTCTTGAGCAGAACATTTTGGATAACAGAATGAAGAATAATAACCCTTAGAAAGTGTTTCTGAAATGGAAGTTGGAAATTTGGGAATGTTGCTCATTTGCTGCATGATTTCTTTAAGTGGCTATAGCAACTAAGTGGCTTTTGTGCCCTCTTATTGCCTTTGAACTGGAACAGCTTTATTTTGCTCAGAAAATATTTTGGAGCGTTGAAAGGCTGGAAACACCAACCAGTGAATGGACTGTATATGATTTCACAGTAATAAAAGCTCTCAACAAAAAAATGTAGGCTTGCTCCATAATCACAATGGTAAGACTATGAAAAGCCCCATTACCCTCTTTTCACAAACTCTTAGTTATTATTCCCCATTCACTCTCTCCCTCAATCCCTGGATCTTTTAGTCTCCTTTCTTCTCATTACTCTCTGTTGTCTTATGTCATGTTTTCCCATCCCTCTTCTCTCCTGTCTTCTCTCTTTGTGGTGACTCAGTGTCATGACACGGCGGTACAATGTTTAGGACTACTGCTCACAGTACCAGAGACCCAGGTTCAATTCCTGGCTTGGGTCAGTCTCTGTGCTGACTCTGCATGCGTTTCCTCACACAGGCCAAAAGATATGCTGCTTAGACGCTTTGGGCACCCTAAATTCTCTCTCACTGTACCCAAACAAGTGTCGGAGTTTGGCGATGAGGAGATTTTTACAGTAACTTCAAAGCAGTGTCCAGTATTGGATATCATCCCAAGATGTGAAGGGAAATCTATGGGGATAGAGAGGAGAAGATGGCGTGTGTAAATATTGTGTCAGAGAGTTGGTGTAGACATAATGGGTTCAATGGCGTCTTCTGCTATAGAATAGCGATTCTATGAGGATTATTTGTAGAATCTACTTCCTGCTTGGTTGAAATCCCCTGGGCCCCAGAAAGATGTTTCAGTTTCAGTGTATGTGCAGAACTGTAAAGGAGAAGGGGATCAACAGTGGGTTGGTACAAAGAAATTCATAGGTCACAATTTGTTCTCTTGCAGACATCATTTAGCGTGTACACTTAATAACACAGAGACTTTCTGGTTCAACAAAAGGAAATAAAGCATTTAATTCTTAGTTTTCCATGAGGAAATAATCACTGATATTAAACGTTGAACTTCTCATAAACATTAGTGTCATGAACTGTCTGCAGATGCTTTAATTACCTCCTTCTGTTCCAAAATTATTTTCCACGAAGAGCTTTCAGAAAGCATTCATATGCATCTTTTCATTGGATCCCATTTCACATCACTCTTATGAATTCATGCTTTTCTGGCAATTTCCTTGCTTTTAACTGTGTAAACACAATTATTTTTGTATTTTTTTTCTATTTAAATGACAAGAAGAAAAATCAGTTTTGCTTTGGGTGGGTGTGGCTGAAGAAGCGATAAATACAAAAGGGGATTGATTCTTCAGCTTTCTTGAGTTTGTGGGTAGCACTAATTTATTTTTCATTTACAATCTGTGATTGCTTCACTTCTTTCCTGATGGATCTTGTTGTATTGCAGCCCTTCCTAAGAAGATCATAATATCAGCAGATCTTGAAAAATAGGAATGGGAATAGTCCATTCAGCCCCTCAAACCTAATCTGTCATTCAATAAGCTCATGGTTGATCTGCCTGTGGTCTTAACTCCATTTGTCTTGCAACCAGCCTTTTCCTTTGTCATTCATGGGTTCATAGAATCATTGAATCCTTACAGTGCAGAAGAGGCCATTTGGTCCATAGAATCTGCACTGACTCTCTGAGAGAGTATCTTACCCAGGTCCTCTCTCCCATCCTATACCAATAACCCCACACATTTGCCATGACTAATCCCCCTAGCCTACACATCTTGGGACACTAAAGGGCAATTTTGCATGCCAATCCACATAATCTGCACATCTTTAGAATGTGGGAGAAAACCGGAGCGTTCGGACGAAACCCACTCATACACAGGGAAAATGTGCAGACTCCGCACAGAAAGTGACCCAAGGCTAGAATTGAATCTGGGACCCTGGAGCTATGAGGCAGCTGTGCTAACCACTGTGCCACTGTGCCACACATATTTTATTCCTTTCTAAAATTGATGTTATATATAGAAAGAAAATAAGATTAATAAAAGTTTTGTTCACTAAATGTTACAAGGCAGCATTTTTGTGTGGTATTGTCTTTCTCCCTCAATAGTAATTTCCAAAGCAATTTCCTGAATTCACCAATATTGGAGAGGAAAAGCTTTTTAAAATGTTTTCTTGTGATGTGGGCATGACTGGGAAGGTCATCGCTGTTTCTCATCCCTAACTGTCCACGAGAAAGTGGTGGCGAGTGCCTTCTTGAATCACTGCAATCCTGCTGATGTAGACACATCTGTAGTGCTGTTAGGAGGGAGTTCCAAGATTGTGATCCAACAATAGTGAAGGAATGGTGATATAATTCCAAGACAATGTGGCTTGGAGGGGAGTAATGATGCTCCCATGCACCTTCTGCCCTTATCCTTCTGGATGGAAGAGCTTGTGGATTTGTTGAAGGAGGCTTGACAGATTGTTGCAGTGCACCTTATACATGGTGCACACTGCTACTACTATATGCAAATGAGGAGGGAGTAACCGTTGATAATTGCTTGTCAACCAGGTTGCTTTGCCCTGGACTCTTGTTGTGTTTCCTGAGTGTTGGAGCCACAGTCATCTATTTAAGCATTCCGTCACATTCCAGGCTTATACCCTGTTGATGAGGGACAACTTTTAAGGTGTCAGGAACTGAGCGGAGTTGAGGCATAACTCCAAAGACCTTAGAAGTGTTCACTTAGTTCCAAACTTGCAAACTTAGTAGGGCCAACTTTAACCTTGCTCACCTGGGCTGTCAAAATGGCTGCAGCAACTTCAGCTCCCATCGATGCACAGTTTGCAATCTTAATCTACTCTAATGAGAAGGCAAAAAGCTCTCATGCCTGAAGACCACAAGTCCCTTCAATAAACCAACGTATTCAGACTGGATTGCTGTCATGGTTGCCCTGCCTGGCAGCAAGAGGGAATCCTTTAATTCCTTTAAAGGAACAAAGGGTTATAGTGAGTGGGTAGGTAAGTGGAGCTGAGTCCATGAAAAGATCAACCATGATCTTATCGAATGGAGGAGCAGGCTTGAGGGGCCAAATGGCCTACTCCTTCTTCTGCTCCTAGTTCTTATGTTCTTATAAGAAGAGCCAGGGCTCAAAGAAGACTGGAAAAATAATTTTTCATTTCACGTAGGGCAGAAGTAGTTTTATGATCCCAGAAGGAAAGCTTGGGGCTTGCTATCTTCACTGTAACCACCGACCTGAATGATGGGAACTATTTGTTCGGTCACTGGCATCCTGCCACCCAAAATCTTATACCTGTTGGGTTCAGATGGGGTCATGCAAGATTGGCTGGACTATGGATTGGCAGGTCTAAAAGTATGGTTTGAATGTTTGGCTGGCAGATGGTTTGCTCTCTGCCTCAACCCTTGCCCACCTGGCTCCAGTTGGGAGTTAAAATCAGAGTGTTTGCATGACCCTGTCATTGTGCTACAGGAATAAACGTGCTGGAATGTTTATGCATGGAGTTGACTCTGAAATATTGTTTTCTTGACTCTGTACAGGCTGAGCACCAATATATAGCAGTTTTACAGGATCAGCTTATCCATGCTGTTCTTAGACATCTTTTGGTAAAAGAATGATACCAGTTGTCAATCTACTTTCCTTGGGGCATAATTACTCCTAGTCCACTGGCAATCTGTTAGGTCAGTTGGGAAAAATATCTCATTTCTTTTAATGCATTCACATGAGCATCCAATTCTACACTTTCAGCAAGATACATTTCAAAATAATGCATATCAAGATACAACGGATCAGCTCATCAGAAAATGAAAAGGTACAAATTGTGTGCTATGGGCCATTGCCACTGCTAGGTCTACTGGAATCACAGTTGGCTTCTAACATCACAGATGTGTCACACAATCACAGAATTCTTCCAGTCCAGAAAGAGACCATTCAGCCCATCGGATCCACACCCTATCTCCAAATAAGCACTACACCTAGTGCCATTTCCCAACTTCTCCTTATAATCCTGTACGTTCTTTTTCTTGAGAAACCTGTCAGTGGCAGGATGGCACAGTGGTTAGCACTGCTGCCTCACAGTGCCAGGGACTGGGGTTCAAATCCCAGCTTGAGTCACTGTCTGTGCAGAACTTGCACATTTTCCCCATGTTTGTCTAGGTTTCCTCTGAGTGCTCTGGTTAGGTGCATTGATTGTGCTAAATTGTCCTTTAGTGTACCTGAACAGGTGCTAGAGCATGGTAACAAGGGAACTTTCACAGTAATGTATTTCAGTGTTAATGTAAGCCTACTTGTGACACCAATAAAGGAAAAAATCTGTCTCCTTTTGATTGTTTCAATTGATCCTGCCTCCACCATACTTCCAGGCAGAACATTCCACATCCTAACCACTCTGTGTTAAAATGCTTTCTCTCACATCACTTTTGCTTCTTTTATCAATTATTTTAAATCTGTGCCCTCTCATTCATGATCCTTTCATGAGTGGGAACAGTTTTCCCCTATGCACTTTTCCAGACCTCTCATGTTTTTTGAATAGCTTTATCAAACCTCCCCTCAGCCTTCTTTTCCCTCAGGAACACAGTTCTAATTTCTCCAATCTGTCTTCATTACAGAAGTTCCTCATCACAGGGAACATTCTTATTAATCTTTTCTTCACTCTCTCCAATGCCTTCATATTGTTCTTAAAGACCCAGAACTGAATGCAATAATTTCAGCTCAAGCCAAAATGGTGTCCTATTGAAATTCAACATAACCTCCTTGCTCTTGTACTCTATACTCCTATCAATAAAACCGAGGATATTGTCTACTTTACTAACTGCTCTCTCAACCTTTGCTGCCACCTTCAATGGCATATGCACACATATTTCAAGTTCCCTTGTTCTTGCACCCCATTCAAAATTGTACTCCATTTTATATCGTCACTTCATATTTTTCTTACAAAATAAAATCACTTCACGTTTCTCTGCATTGAACTTCGCACCTTGTTATGTCCTTTTGAATTTCTACACTCTTGTCCTCACAGTTTACAATGGGTGATGTCCTCTGGTCAACGGGCTTTGGTTGGCTCCCCGCATTTTTCACCCTTACTTCTGTTGCGGTGGAGCAGGAAAATTCCAGCCAATGTTTCCAAGTTTTGTATCATTCACAAACCTTGAAATTGTGCACTACATACATTAATATATATCAGGAAGAGTAGGGTTCCTAACACTGACCCTGAGAAACTCCACTACAAACCATCCTCCAGCTCAAAAAACATTCATTAATCACTACTCTGTGTTTTCTGTGACCTGGCTAATTTTGTATCCATTTTCTATTGTTTCTTTTACTACGTAAATGATAATTTTGCTCACAAGTCCGTTTTGTGGCACTGAATCAAATGACTTTTGAAAGTCCATGTCCACCACATCAATTGCATTACACTCATCAACTCTCTCTGTTCAAAAGCCTCTCACTAGTTCGTTAAATGTCTGATGGCAGCAAAGAAGAAGCTGTTCATGAGTCGGTTGGCACATGACATCAGATTTTTGCATCTTTTTCCCGATGGAAGAAGGTGGAAGAGAGCACGTCCTAGGTACATGGGGTCTTTGATTATGCTGGCTGCTTTTCCAAGTCAGCGGGAACTGTAGACAGAGTCACTGGATAGGAGGCTGGTTTGCGTGATGGACTGGGCTGCATTCACAACCTTTTGTAGTTTCTTGCGATTTTGATTAGAGCTTGAGTCAAACCAAGCTGTGATACATCCAGAAAGGATGCTTTCTATTAACGAGAGTTGTAGTAGACATGCTGAATTTCCTTAGCCTCCCAAGAAAGCAGAGGCATTGGTGACTGATGCAAAGTATTCATATCCACTGCTTCCTTTTTGGTCCCTAATCAGTCCAGTTTCTCCTTTTACCACTGTTTTACATTTATATGGCTCTGGAAAACTTTAGGATTCCTTTTGACGTTGGTAGCCAGTCTCTTTTCATGCTCCCTCTTTGCTTCTCTTATTTGGTTTTTCACCTCTCTCTGAACATTCTACATTCAACCTGGTCATCAAATGCATTTTCTATCTTGATTTTACATGCCTGCGTCGGGCATGTTTTCGAGGGGGGTTTGGGTGAGGCATGTAAAACAGGGATCACGCACCACCTTGCCAGCCATCCCTGAGATCTTCCCATAAACAGTAGGTGGGTGGGTGCTGAAATTGGCAAACATATTGTTAACAAGTCAATTAACCCTGATAATATGCTGCCCAGGCCATCATAGTGTTGGGGAGTGGGGAGGCCGGTTTTTATACACAAGTGGTTAAAAGGTGAGAAGGAAGGGTGGGATGTGCTGTGGGGGAAACATTGACCGCGATTCTCCCATTGTGACCTGCAACTTTTCTCTCAGGTAACGATAGGAAACACGCATCTCCGGCTTTGAACAGGGATTTGCGCATGTGCCGGGAACTCATGTGCATCTCCCCCAGAGATGGTGAACAGACCAGTTAAATCATTTAAATGTTTTAATCTGTTTTAAATATGCATATTAGTTAATTATCAGGACCTGAAAGATCCCAATTGAATCTCCCACTCCCACTGGAGTACTTCATTCCAGTGGGGTTCAGACTAGCTCCTCACATTTGTGGGGGGCAATCCCGCCTCAGGGTGTTGGATGATGGGGGGGGGGGTTGATGCTTTGTGGGCATGGAGCAAAGTGCCATTCCCAGGGGGCACCTTGGCACTGTCCATCAGTCATTGCACAGACAAGGGGTGGGTATATTTTGGGCAGAGCCTAGGGTGGTGGGGTGGGGGTCCTGCTGCCAATCTGCAGACAGGATCCGGTCTGGGATGGAGGGAAGGCAGCAATTGGGGTAGACTAGGGGTGGTCTGCCGAGGGGGGCCTGAGTCCAGGGCTGGGACTTTGGGGGGGTAGTCAGCGGGGATGGGGGGATCACCACTGCTGGAGGAGGTGGGCTGTATATATGGGTGCTCTGGGAGTTGGCCTGGGAATTGCTGTGGGAGCTGTGATCAGGCCTTGAGGAGGGCTGGAGGGGTGGCACTGTGATCGAGCTGGCCAGCAAACAGGAAGCCTGACAGATTGGGGCTACTGTGCATGCACAGAGCTCCAGAACTGTCAAACTCCAGCGCAAATAGTCCTGGGTTTTTAATGAGATTCCCGTCAGGGATCTTTTCACTGCACAGAGCGTGGAGATCCAGGTGGGAAGCTGAACTAACAGAACAGTCAGGATTTGGAACACTTCTTCCATCAATTCAGCACCCTTGGGAGAATTGCAGCCTTTGCATGCATCAATAGAATTCCCTTTAGAATGTTAACCCTGCCTTTTTCAGCTGCACCTGGCCTCCAAAACCCTAGCCTCCCTCGGGAGGCTTCCTAATCCCTTTCCGCCCTAAAAGCAAGGAACTTTTCTGGCACCGAGTTCCATCATGGGCTTGCACAACAGGCAATTGTGCCCTACCCCGCAAGTTTCTTACTGCATGCCTTATCTGTAAAACCAATCACACCACCACCCTTCCCCTTCCCTAAACTGTCCAAACACGGACATGCCCAATAACTTGGAATTGCTCCAAGATCCATTGTGCACTCTTATGGGGGCTTATTGCAGTCCAAGCTTGCCCACTAATGCTCTCTTGGCACTGCAGAAACTGCTGGAGCTACAGGCCAATCCAACTGAGCTGTCTGTGCATCCCCACCTCCGTAATAAGCCACACCACTTTTCTGTCATCCAGAGAGCTTTGGCTTTGTATACTGCCCCTTTTCCTTATGAGGCAATATGCCTTGGGCACAATTCTCTGAGAATATTTCTAAGTGTGATCTCTGAGGAAAATGTGGTGCGATTCCAGCTGGGTGGGTCAGCACAATTCCATTCGTCATCCACTCCCTCTTAAACAACTTTTTGAAGGTCGGGATAATTTGTGCCATGGAAGAGATGTATGGGAACCTCAGAGATAAGCGGGAACCTCAGAGATCGAGGCTTCCTATTTAAAGGACTGTCCATTCTGAAAATGTTACAGACCCCACCACCGCTGCCCAATTACCAGCTTCAGGACCCCCCCTATCACTAGTATCAAACTCCCTGATCCCTAATGACTGACACTCAACTATGGGATTGCCAAAGCCCCTCAGCCTCTGCCCTTTCAGGCTTTGCCCTTTCCAGGCTCCAGCCCCTTGGCAGAGTCCCCTCAACAGTGCCTCCCCTGGCATCTTGGTGTGCCAGCTTAGCCAAGTTGGCCTTGCCAGCGTGCCAACATGCCAGGGGACAACATCCAGCCATTTCTCTGACCACCCAGGATATCTAACGGCCTCCAAGCCCCACTAGTGGAGACCAGTAGTGACTCCTGCTGACTTCAGGTTGTGCCAGAGGGTGGGTGAGTTCCAGGAGTTGGGTAATTCAACTTAAAATGGATCCTGCATATTTAAATGAATATTTATAATGCTAATCTGATTCATGCTCTTACTGGGCATGAACTAGACTGTGTCGCCAGCTGGCAGATGGGGAGAATCTCAAGATCAGTTTTCTCTTGTGCAAATCATATTATGACTCCTCTCACGAGAGTCTCTGGCCATAATGGGATTTCTGCCTTTGCAAGCAGGGCCAGAGAATCATGTCCCTTTGACTGTGCCCAAAATACCACTGCTTTGGGGGTTGCCATTGTTGAAGTACTGTTTTTCCTAAGTAATCCAACACTATTGGCCTGGTGAGAATTCTCGCTGACACTGCATTGCTTTGCCAGGGGCTTTATTGAACATATGCTTGGTGACACTATTCTCTCTAGGGGTTTTCTCATGACTGTTCTATAAAGTGAACCAAACAACTGCAGTAGCATTTGGCTGGCTTAAAGCAGTGCATCATCTTCTCTAATACATTTATACAGTGCAGGAAGAAACCCTTCAGCCCATCGAGTCTGCACCAACCACAATTCCACCAGGCCCTACCCCCATATCTCTTACATATTTTACCCACTAATCCCTTCAATCTACGCATCTCAGACACAATAGACAATTTTAACATTGCCAATCAACCTAACCCGCACATCTTTGGACTGTGGGAGGAAAGCAGAATACCCGGAGAAAACCCACACAGGCACGAGGAGAATGTGCAAATTTTACACAAACTGTGACCCAAGCCGGGAATTGAATCCTGGATCCTGGAGCTGTGAAGCAACAGTGCTAGCCATTGCACTACCTGTTACTTGAGTGATAAGAACTCTAACGATAGCACTGAACATCTACAAAAGCTGCTCCAGAGAGTCATCATTACATTAACTCTGAAATGACTTGGAGAGCATTAACTTCTTCAACTCAGGACAAGCAGGGTTTAGAAGCAGAAGAAGCACCGGTCAAAACTTAGTGCAATAACCACAGCAGATCTTCTGACACTTTAACAAGAAAGAGTGCATGTTGACAATGTTCCTGTTATGTGGCTTTTGACAAAGTTTAAGTTTGCTTATTAGTGTCATAAGTAGCCTTACATTAAAACTGCAATGAAGTTACTGCAATAATCTCTTAGTCGCAATACTCTGGCACCATTTTGGGTACACTGAGGGAGAATTTAACATGACCATATACCTAACCAACACGTCTTTTGGAGGTGGGAGGAAACTGGAATACCCGGAGGAAACCCATGCAGGCACAGGGAGAACATGTAGACACCACACAGATAGTAACGCAAGCCGGGAATTGAACATAGGTCCCTGGTGCTGTGAAGCCGCAGTGAGGCAGCTATGTCCCGGTTAGCACCACGGACTGTAATCCCAGGCCCAATATTTCATTGCCACTGATCTCATTTGAAAGATAACAAATTTCAGGGCAGTACTGATGTCAAAATAGACATAGCAGTGTCTACTAAGTTTTCTTCCAAAGGCTTAGTATTCATTTCACTTTTCTTTCTTTGTCTTTCTCAATGAGGCTCTGATAACCAGAAGATTGTGGCTTGCTTGCAAATTGTTGGTGGTATTCAGAAGCTTAGAAATGGCATCAGAAAAACTCTGGAGATACTGGGGTCACCTGGAGCAATGGACATGTCAATGGTTAATGAACCCCCAAAATCAGAATAATTGTTATTCTGAAAAACAAGCTGGTACGATAAACAGAAAAGGATGATTGAATGACTTGCTCCCACACCAAGCAAGACAAATAGGCAATAGGATTTTCTGCATAAAACCTTTCAAGAAAATATGGCTCGGTCCCATCACTAGACTGGACCAATTCCCGAAAGAAGCTTAGAATCAACTACAGAACTTTCCTCTGGTTGTACAAAGATTACATCCACCTAGTCCTTGAATATGGTCATCCAGCCTGGGGCACAACAGTTCATGATTATAAGCAATCTAGAAATGAACAATAAAGGCAGCATATCACCTAACAAACTTTCATCAAGTCTGTGAACTCCGAACAACAGAGCAAAATGTTTCTGAAACTCTGGCAGAAGTATCTGCATGAGAAGGGAGAACTTGTTAGTTGCAGCTATCAGAAAAAGGGTAAAACGTCTCCGCCCCCCACTCCGCTAATGTATTGCAATTGTGGTTTGACTCTACGGCCCATCAATAGATGGCAGACCTTAGCAACATTTAATGACAAAAGAGGATTATGGCACAGGAGTCAACTCCAGTGGCACTGAAATTCATAGGGCAGTCAACAGTGAATTACAAATTCCAGAATATCTGATGTCAAAAGGAGACGAAAAGTATAATCAATCCCAGGTCATTTGGAGTGAACTTGCAAGGCTACCAGTAATTCTATCAGTGCAGTACACAATTTCTCTTAGGAACAGTAGATTGCAGCAACTGTAATACAACATTTACAAAGCAAGACAATATGAAGGCAAAACATAACGCTCTGCAAGAACTCAGAGCACAGAGAACTGACACAGAGATATTATCACACAGGTAAATGAGAGGAAGAAAGTAGCAATGGAAGCATATGGAAGTGACAATTGACAATCAGAGTGAATAAACAGACACTGCCATATGTGGAATCTACTGTATTTAGAGGTTGCCATCTATATAGGTAGCCACTGTTGACACTCAGATACAAGTGTCCCTAAATATCTGTGTATATTTAATCCAAACTATTCTAACAATTCACTTCCAATGCAACAGAAAGCAATGAATTGTTGAAGAACTAGCATGACAGTTGTAGTTGAAAAAATTGCAGACTTACTATAATTACTCACAAATAACTCACAATTACACAGTGCTAAGTAAGCTTTCAAGAATTATTTCTGTAGGCAAGGTACTTTACATTTCGGTGAGCTTTGAATAAAAATGCAAAACTGTGCAGATGTTTAAAATATTCATTCATTCAATTCCCATTTTCTCTTTCAAGAAAAATAACAGTAACTTGCATTTATATACCGCCTTTAATGTAGCAAAATATTGCAAGGTACTTCACAGGGGATATAGCAAACAAAGCGTGACACCACGATGGCATGGTGGTTAGTATGGATGGCATGGTGGCACAGTGGTTAGCTTTACATCACCAGGGACTCGGGTTCAATTCTGGCTTGGGTCGCTGTCTGTGAGGAGTTGCATGTTCTCGCCATGTCTGTGTGAGTTCTCTCCGGGTGCTCTGGTTTCCCCCACAATCTGAAAGAAGTGCTGGCTAGATGCATTAGCCATGCTAAATTCTCTCTCAGAGTACCTGAACATGTGTCAGAGTGTGGTGACTGGGGATTTTCACAGTAACTTCATTGTATGGGATGTAGAACATAGAACATAGAACATAGAACAATACAGCACAGAACAGGCCCTTCGGCCTTCGATGTTGTGCCGACCAAAATAAAAAGCAATGCCCCTCCAAACTAAACCATTCCCTTCTCTTCCATATACTTATCAATTAACCTCTTAAACGCCACCAAACTTGGCGCATCTACAACAGCTGCAGGCAGGGCATTCCACTCCCTAATCACTCTTTGAGTAAAGAACCTACCTCTGATATCCGTCCTATAACTCATACCCCTTAATTTAAAGTTGTGTCCCCTCGTGCTAGCATGTAAACCTACTTGTGACAAATAAATAAAGTTTATTACTTTATTATTCCCAAACCATGTTAGGCATTTTAAGGATGGATGAATGGATGCCCAAAAAGCTTGGTCAAAGAAATATGTTGTAAGGAGCTTTTCAAAGGAGGAGAGAGAGAAGTGAGAGTCTAAGGGAGGGAATTTCAGAACCTATGGCTCAAGGCAGCTGAAGACAATTCTACAATGAAGGATACACAAAGGCTGGAATGAATGCAGAAGCAACTGGAGAAATTGAAACTGAAGAAAACTATTCCAAGTAAAACTGTGGCTTCAAACATTGAGTACAGTTCTAACTGAGCGAAAAGTAATTCAGGGATGACGTTAGAAAACTCTTTTAGGTGAAGAGTGGTCAACACTTGCAACTTTCTTTCTGATGGCAAATTAAAATCTTACCAAATATATGTTTATTCTTAAATGCCGACCTTGTGATTTTTCAGGTCAAAACTCTCTTGTTTAAAAATGATCCCATGGAGGTCTGAGTGGATTTCTTTTTACTTTGATAAGTAAACTCAGGTTCATTGTTTTAAACTGTCTGGATAAGTCAAATGCTTATCTTCAAATTGGCATTCTAAGTTTTTTTACTCCTATTTTGGAGATGGGCCAGAACTTTACCGACACACCCGCCCTGGAATCAGAGGGGCGAGGTACACGGAATGGAATTCTCCGTTGGCCTTGAGCCTTGTCCAGATGAGGTCATAAAATCCCAGCAATTCCGTCAGCTTATAGTTAGACCGACTAGTTCATCATGACCGATCAAGTGAAAATCTTTTTATTTTCTGTGTTTTTTTGATTGGTGTTTGGGATCACAATTTATATTACCAACCAATTTCTCGATGAAAAATGCAAATCCAGGTCTCTGATTACAATGGTGTACCTCTGCCATGCAGATATGTTTCACTAACTTAGTATGCACCCTTGTTGCAAATGTGCCATATCCCTTTCACAGAAGACTAACTTTCTCAGCAACAGAAGTTGCAAAGGTGCTCTATGATTCTCACAGGACTAGCCATGAAACAGAACATATTTTATAAAATGAAGTGGATTTACTTTCATATTCTTTTGCAGACCATGCTGCAAACTGGCTTGCTATGCTGCTTCGCTTCTGCACTGTAACAGGAGTTACTGCTGTTCAGTTTGCTGTTCAGCTTGCACGGCATAGAATTGCATATAACCCCATAACACAGAAGCAGGTCATACTCCATTTGAGTCTCCTTCTGCTCTAATTAACTCTTCCCACTTTCCCGCTATATTCCTTGATTCCCTTCTTCTTCAAACATTCAGCAAGCCTCTCTTTAAAGGCATCGATGCTATTATCTTCAACCTTTCTTTGTGGCAGTGAGTTTCACATTCTAACCACACTCTTATGTGGAGAGAAGGGATTCGCCAAGAAGTGGGAATTAATTCTGTGCATCCATCATATCAAACCCCATCATAATTTTAAAGATCTCTGTTTTCTCTTTTCCAGGTGTTCTCATTTCTCCTCCAATCCATTTCATTCAATGCCTTCCAATGAATGTGGCTTGCTGACTCTTTCCACCAAAGCAAAGCAACTCACAGTTTACTGTATTGAATACAATTTAATGTTTATCAAACTATTCTGAAATCCTATTAGTGCCTTCCCTTATGAGTGCTATTCCTTTCAATATGGTATAATCTGTAAATATCCTGGATTGCACTATTCTGATGTGGAGAATTTATGCTATGTGCCTGCCCACTCCCCACAACTCCTCCGTACCCCACCCCCATTACTTCCCAAAAAAAGAACACCTAAACTTCTGAGTCACAGCCTACTCTGTAGCCAGGACCCAAACTCCCAAAGATTGTATTGTCTACCTAGTGCCATAATTAAGGATATTTCATTTGCGTTACATAGAACATAGAACATTACAGTGCAGTACAGGCCCTTCAGCCCTTGATGTTGTGCCGACCAGTGGAACCAATCTAATGACCCTCTAACCTAAATAATTCCAATGTTATCCATATGCCTATCCACTGACCATTTGAACGCCCTTAAAGTTGGCGAGTCCACAACTGCTGCAGGCAGGGCATTCCACATTCTTACTACGCTCTGAGTAAAGAACCTACCTCTGATATCCGTCCTCTTACTACCACTCCCTACTTTAAAGCTATGCCCCCTTGTATTAGCCATCACCATCTGAGGAAAAAGGCTGTCACTGTCCACTCTATCTAACCCTCTGATCATCTTGTATGCCTCAATTAGGTCACCTCTCTAACGAAAATAACCTCAAGTCCCTCAGCCTTTCCTCATAAAACCTTCCCACCATACCAGGCAACATCCTGGTAAACCTCCTCTGCACCCTTTCCAATGCTTCCACATCTTTCCTATAATGTGGTGACCCAAACTGAATGCAATTCTTCAAGTGCGACTGCACCAGACTTTTGTACAGTTGCAACACGACCTCACGGCTCCGAAATGCAATCCCTCTACCAATAAAAGCTAACACACCGTACACCTTCTTAACAACCTTATCAACCTGACTGCCAGCTTTCAGGGAGCAATGCACATGCACACCGAGATCTCTCTGCTCGTCGACACTACCAAGAGTCCTTCCATTAGCCCTATATTCTGTACTCCTGTTACTTTTACAAAAGTGAATCTCCTCACACTTTTTTGCATTAAACTCCATTTGGCCACTCTCGGCCCAGCTCTGCAGCTTATCTATGTCCCTCTGCAAACTGTAACATCCATCCTCACTGTCTACAACTCCTCTGACTTTGGTGTCGTCTGCAAATTTACTAACCCATTCTTCTACACCCTCATCTAGGTCATTTATAAAAATGACAAATGGCTATGGCCCTAAAACAGATCCCTGAGACATTCCACTTGTAACTGAACTCCAAGTTTAGTATTTCCCATCACCCACCACTCTCTGTCTTCTATCAGCTAGCCAATTCCTCATCCAAACTGCTAAATCACCCTCAATCCCATTGCATCTGCCTTTTCTGCAGTAGCTCATCATGAGGAGCCTTATCAAATGCTTTGCTAAAATCCATATGCACCACATCAACTGCCTCACCCTTATCCACCTCTTTGGTCACTTTTTCAAAAAACTCGATAAGGTTTGTGAGGCACAAACCTTCACAAAACAGTGTTGACTATCCTTAGTCAATTTATTTCTCTCTAGATGATTATAAATCCTATTCCTTATAATTCTTTCCAAAACTTTGCCCACAACAGAAGTAAGGCTCACTGGTCTGTAATTCCCAGGATGGTCTCTACTCCCCTTCTTGAACAAGGGGACAACATTTGCTGTCCTCCAGTCTTCTGGCACTATACCTGTAGCCAATGACGACATTAAGATCAAAGACAAAGGCTCTGCAATCTCCTCCCTAGCTTCGCAGAGAATCCTAGGGCAAATACCCCCCCCCGGCCCAGGGGACTTATCTATTTTCATACTCTCAAGAATTGTTGACACCTCTTCTTTGTACACCTCAATCCCATCTAGTCTACAACCCTTATCTCAGTATTCTCCTTGACTACACTGACTTTTTCCTGCATGAAAACTGATAAAAAAAATTCATTCAGTACCTCTCCTATCTCTTTAAGCTCCACGCATAACTTCCCACTACTGTCTCTGACTGGCCCTAATCTTGCCCTAACCAATCTTTTATCCTTGACATACCTATAGAAAGCTTTAGGGTTCTCCTTGATCCTATCCTCCAAAGTCTTCTTATGTCCTCTTCCAGCTCTTCTTGACACTCTCTTTAGCTCCTTTTTTGCTTATTTGTAACTCTCCAGTGCCCTAACTGAGCCTTCACATCTCATCTTTACATAAACCTCCTTCTTCCTCTTCACCAGAGGTACAGCTTCCTTAGTACACTGTTCTCTTGCTTGACCACTTCCTCCCTGCCTGACAGGTACATATTTATCAAGGACTCACAGTAGCTGCTCCTTGAATAAGCTCCACATTTCAGATGTTCCTTGCCCCTGCAGCTTCCTACTCCAAACTATGTATCCTAAATCTCACCTACTAGCCTCATTATGAGGCTAGTTACTTTTCCCCCAGCTGTAACTTCTACCCTTTGGTATATACCTATCTCTTTCCATCACTAAGGTAAATGTAACCAAATTGTGATCACTATCACCAAAGTGCTCACCTACCTCCAAGTCTAACCCTGGTCTTGTTCATTATCCAGTACCAAATCCAATGTAGTCTCACCTCTTGTTGGCCTATCTACATACTGCGTCAGGAAACCTTCCTGCACACATTGGACAAAAACTGACCCTTCTAATGTGCTTGAACTATAGCTTTTCCAGTCAATATTTGTAAAGTTAAAGTCCCCCATAACAACTGCCCTGTTGCTTTCGCTCCTATCCAGGATCATCTTTGCAATTCTTTCCTCTATACCTCTGGAACCTTTTGGAGGGCTATAAAAAACTCCCACAGGGTGACCTGTTTCTAATCTCAGTCCATATTACCTCAATAGACAGGTCCACATCTAACGTCCTTTCTGCCATCATAATACATCATAAAGTGTACATACTTCAAATACCCTCCCGCCTGCCAATATACTGCTGTGACCTAGAAACCTTATCCATGACTTCCTTATTCTCATCCTCCTGTACATTGGAGCTACAAAGCTGGAGTTACAGCAGAACTTGGAGTGCCGGGGAAGGAAGATCCAGTTGTGGTCTTTCATGTAGGTAGCAACAATATAAATAGAAAGAGAAAAAGGGTTCTGAGGAGGTAAGTCAAGCAGCTAGGTAGAATCATAAACTGCTGCAATGCAGAAGGAGGCCATTTGGACCTTTGAATCTGCACTTACTAGAATCCCACCCAGCCCCTATCCCTGTAACCCCACATATTTACTATGCTAATCCCTCTAACCTACACATCTTGGGACACTAAGGGGTAATTCAGCATGGCCAATCCACCCACCTCGCACATCATTGGACTGTAGGAGAAAACTAGAGCACCCACCAGACACAGCGAGAATGTGCAAACTCCACACTGCAACTCCACCATCGGGCAGCACAGCGGTTAGCACTGCTGCCTCATAGTGCCAGAGACCTGGGTTCCATTCTGGCCTCAGGTGACTGTGTGGAGTTTGCATGCTCTTCCCATGTCTGCTTGGGTGTCCTTCGGGTGCTCCGGTTTCCTCCTATACTCCAAAGATGTGCAGTTTAAATGGGTTGGCTAAACTAAATTGCCCCTTAGTGTCACAGAGATTAACAGGATGAATATGTGGGTTTAAAGGGATAGGGCCTGAGTGGGATTATTGCCAGTGGGGGCTTGATAGGATGAATGGTCTCCTTTTATAATTCTAAAGCTAGGTGTTAAATTAAAAATCAGAACCACAAAAGGAACTAATCTCCAAGGGTACTCAGTATTTTGGAAAAATAGACAGAAAAGAAAAGGAGATTATGTAGCTTTGTTAGTGAGGGAACTGATGAGTGCATTAGTGAGAAATTATATAAGCACCAGAGATCAAGATGTGGAATCAGTCTGAATAGAAATAAGAAACAGCAAAAGAAAGAAGGAGCCTGTAGGACTCTTAATAGTAGTTCCACAGTAGAATACAATATAAGCTGTCCTTCGCCCCATAATTAGATCACTCCTAACCCCAAGGAATCACTTCTGATCTATTTACCATTATCCTTCAATTCACTCAATCACTTTCCATTTTGTATATATGAATGTCCTTATCCCTTATCTTCCCAAAGTGCCAACTTCTGTTCGTCAAATCCTCCTCATCCTTCTGACTCCATGAACCCACATCACCAATCACGTCCCCTCCAATAACTCTCAGCGCCCCTTTACCCACCATCACCGTACCCTTACCCCACTCACCCCCACCAGCAATCCGTCCTATCATTCATATCTTGGGTATTCTTCCCAGGACTCCTCCATTGATTGTACACATTCCTACCTCTGAGCCCTTTCTTGCTGTAACTCTCCTTCCCGCTTCCCTTCCCCTCGCCCCACTCACCCACGAATGCAATCTTCTTTCCCGCCATCACCCACACAATCTTCCATGCCCTTTCACAGCAGCAAAACCTAATCTGCCCATATTTTAGCATTACCCTTCCCATCCTCTTTTTTAAGTTTATTATTGTCACAAGTAGGCTTATATTAACTCTGCAATGAAATTACTGTGAAAATCCCCTAGTCGCCACACTCTGGCGCCTGTTTGGATACACTGAGGAAGAACTTAGCATGGCAGTGCACCTAACCAGTATGCCTTTTGGACTATGGGATGAAACCAGAGCACCCAAAGGAAACCCATGCAGACACAAGGAGTATGTGCAGACTCTGCATGGGTAGTGACCTAAGCTGGGAATCGAATCTGAGTCCCTGGCGCTGTGAGTCAGCAATGCTAAACACTGTGCCACTGTGCTGCCCATTAGATAGAATAAATATAATAAATCTGTTGGGAATTTGGTGCTGGAACCTTACCGTACTTGGATCGATAAATGACCCATTAATAAATACGAAGAGAAACAAACAAGATGCAGAGACTGTCACCTCGATATCTGTTCTCTCAGCGACCAAGATTCCTTTTCACTTTTCTTATCGAAATTAATTAGGTACGGCTCTGTGACAATAGACAGGGATTCAAATGTCTTTAAACAGGGCAGATTTTAATGAGATCCAAGCTAAAAAACAAGCTGTGTGTCAAATGGAAAACTCCGTGTTAAACAATGACAACAAACAGTCCTGGCAGACACTGCCAAGCCTCTGATAAAAGCATCACCCAGCAGATACCTGCTGTGAGCCAGACATGGTAGACACTGATAGATAGTCTTCAGTGACAGGCAGGGGGAGAATGCTTGGATCAGTAGAGCTGAAGTCAACAGCAAGAAATACTAGCAGATCAAGAGATGAGATACATAGCAGGCCTGTCACCTATTTGTTTCCAATAGAATGTTCATTTTTTTACTGCTGTTACTTCACTCTGTATATGCTTTCAGAGCTCTGCGCTTGCATTAAATAAAACTTATGATGTAGGTGCTGATATGCTTGAGGATTCTGGATTGTGGACTTCAATTCCCCTCTTGATCTATTTCTGATCCCTGAGAGCCCTCAAGGGAGAAGAAAGAAGCAGAGGCCAGTCAGTTCCCAACAGGAGAACATAAGCATCTTCCGATGGGGATGCCTGAATCCCGCAAAGAACTGATAGTGCAGCATACAACATTGTGATCTCTTCCCAAGTGATTTTCCTTTTTCATCTACAAAACATACACTTTAGGATGAAATGGAGAAGAAAAATGTGTTGCCACACAATGAGATGAGACAGGCCTCATGCTTCTGATTCTCCCAGCCAGAGAGGTGAAATTCTGAGTTTCTCAGCAAAGCTTTTTATCAAATGCTGCATTTCACTTCAGAGACTGAGGCTGACTCTGCTACTGAGAGACAGACTGAAAATTAAAACAGCAATGATTAAGACTTAGGTTGTTGATGCAAGATTTGGGCTTTTAAATTCGATTATTTTGAAACACTACAATTTTATCAACTTTTTAAGATGAATTTCTGCAGCAAAATTATGAATGAGCATTTAATTTTTATTTAAGACACAGGTTAGCTCAGAGATAGATGGCTAAGCAAATTTCAGGATCCCGGGTTTAATTCCAGAACCGGATCACACTCCAAAGATGTGCGTGTTATGTTGAATTATGCCTTAGTGTCAGGGGAATGCAAGGTAAATATGTGGGGTTATCAGAATTGGGCTAGGGTGGGAATGTAGTCGTTGCAGGCTCAATGGTCCAACTGGCCTCCTTCTGCACTGTAGGGATTCTATGCAATTTGATTTAGTGTGAGACAAAGGGCAAAGGTCTTACTGCCTGTCCACACCATGGTCCCACTGCAGCGAGGTCGGAGAATTCAGTGGCCAGCCAAATCTCCATTCACTGCGGCAGGATGAGAAAATCCTGCCAGCATGAACAGTAACAAGATTCCTTCCAAGGAATTTGAAAACCATGATTATTTAGAAATATGCAGCAATATTGGCCTCATAATGATCTAGCTGCAGTGAGCATGGGTAATGTCAATAGCTTAGTTTTCAGGATTTAATCTACAGTGAGTTGTTTTAGGGATGCTTGACATGAGGAATGGTAAATAGTACACTGCCATTTCCCTTTTTCACCTCAAAAGGACAGATGGAAATTGGCCCTATTGTGTTGGATTAGTTTCATTCATTGTGCATAGCAGGAAGTTCCACAGGAGACACTGCTGAGATTTGATTAACTACTTGATGAGCCAAGCAGGGAATGGACAGCAGTTCAACCTTTCACTTTCCCTCTGGATAAAACAGAATCGTTTGGCAATCAATTTCATTGAATCCCTACAGTATAGAAGGAGGGCAAAGCTAATTTAGTACATCAAGTCTGCACTGATCACAATCCCACCCATGCCCTTTCCACATACCTCACCTATTAACCCTGCTAATCCCCCTGACACTAAAGAGGCAATTTAGCATGGCCAATCCACATAACTAGTGTGTCTTTCGGACTATGAGAAGAAATTGGAGCACCCAGAGGAAAACTATGCAGACACAGGGAGAAAATGCAGACTCTGCTCAGACAATGACGCAAGCAGAAATTGAACCGGATCCCTGGCAATGTGAGGCAGCAATGACCATTGTGCAATCAATGATCATCCAGGTGACCACTGGTTAATTCAACAATACAGACCAGCAAAGATAAGCCAATATTAAAGGCAATATTGTTGGCTGAATTTTTTTTGTGTTATGAGAAGTGATAGAAGATTCATGCATTGTAGTCTGATATTCTGAGAAATTGTGTGCTTTAGTCAAAATAAACTAACCCATTGGTTTACAATTAGCTTTGTCTCACAGGAAGCATTCATTATAAGCCTTTCGCAAGACAGGATGAACACATAGCAAGTACAAGCAAGATCACAAGCTGCAAGAGATCTCACTATTGCAATCTTTGTGTCATGCTATTGTATAAGAGGATGTTGCATTCAGAGTATATTGCTGATTATGGGGTCACAGGCCCCAGTTATGAGAGTGAATGATAATGAATCTGGGAGAAAATCAGATGCAAAAATTGCAATGAGGTCTTTGAGAAAACAAATTTCTGATTTGTCAGTGGAGAATAAGGTAACAATAACAACTTGTATATATAGTGCCTCTAATGTAATTTTATTTTTATTTATTTAGTGAATACAAATCCTCAAAGCTGGGCAATATCCTCCTTATTCGCTGAGTTTAAGTCTGGTGATGATTAGTTTGGTGGAAAAGTGGTTAGAACATAGAACATTGAACATTACAGCGCAAAACAGGCCCATCGGCTTTCGATGTTGCGCCGACCAATTAAGAAAAAGCAATGACCCTCTAACCTAAACCATTCCCTTTTCATCCATAAACTTATCTACTAACCTCTTAAAC
The DNA here is from genome assembly GCA_024679065.1 of Sphyrna mokarran. Taxonomy (NCBI): domain Eukaryota; kingdom Metazoa; phylum Chordata; class Chondrichthyes; order Carcharhiniformes; family Carcharhinidae; genus Sphyrna; species Sphyrna mokarran. The sequence goes on from JAGIQG010000009.1 coordinate 29,479,737, forward strand.
GCCACCAAACTTGGCGCATCTACAACTGCAGCAGGCAAGGCATTCCATACCCTTACCACTCTCTGGGTAAAGAACCTACCTCTGACATCCGTCCTAAAACCACCACCCCTTAATTTAAAGCTCTGTCCCCTCGTGCTAGCTTTCTCCATCCTAGGAAAAAGGCTATCACTGTCCACCCTATCTAAACCTCTAATCATCTTATATGTTTCAATAAGGTCTCCTCTTAGCCGCCTTCTTTCTAATGAAAACAACTTCAAATCCCTCAGCCTCTCTTCATAAGACCTGCCCTCCATACCAGGCAACATCCTGGTAAACCTCCTCTGTACCCTCTCCAATGCCTCCACATCTTTCTTATAATGTGGGGACCAGAACTGCACACAATACTCCAAGTGCGGCCGCACTAGAGTTTTGTACAGTTTGCAACATGACGTTGCGGCTCCGAAATTCAATCCCCCTACCAATAAAAGCTAAGACTCCGTATGCCTTCTTAACAACCTTATCGACTTGACTGCCAACTTTCAGGAATCTATGCACATATACACCAAGATCCCTCTGTTCATCAACACTATTAAGAATCCTACCATTAGCCCTATACTCTACACATTTATTATTCCTGCCAAAGTGAATTACCTCACACTTTTCCACATTAAACTCCATTTGCCACCTCTCGGCCCAGCTCTGCAACTTGTCCAAGTCTCTCTGCAAACTATAACACCCCTCTTCACTATCTACCACTCCACCGACTTTGGTGTCATCCGCAAATTTACTAATCTATCCTTCAATACCCTCATCCAGATCGTTTATAAAAATTACAAACAGCAGAGGCCCCAAAACAGACCCCTGAGGTACACCACTTGTAACCGAACTCCAAGATGAATATCTCCCATCAACCACCACCCTCTGTCTTCTATCTGCTAGCCAATTCCTATTCCAATTAGCTAAATCACCCTCTATTCCATACATCTGCATTTTCTGCAGAAGCCTTCCATGGGCCACCTTATCGAACGCCTTACTAAAGTCCATATATACCACATCAACTGCCTTACCCCCATCCACCTCTTTGGTCACTTTTTCAAAAAACTCAATAAGATTAGTAAGGCACGACCTACCCTTCACAAAACCATCATGGTTAGTCAATTGATTGACTATCCCCAATCAATTCGTTTCTCTCTAAATAACTATAAATCCTATCCCTAATAATTCTTTCCAATACTTTGCCCACAACAGAAGTAAGACTATAATTCCCAGGAAAGTCTCTATTCCCCTTCTTGAACAATGGGACCACATTCGCTATCCTCCAGTCTTCCGGCACTATACCTGTAGCCAACGACGACCTGAAGATCAGAGCCAGAGGCTCTGCAATCACCTCTCTCTCCTCCCAGAAAATCCTAGGGTAAATCCCATCCGGCCCAGGGGACTTATCTAATTTCAAACCCTCAAGAATATCTAGCACATCCTCCTTATCTACTTCAACACTTTCCAGTTTACAACCCTGTATCCCAGTGTTCTCCATAACTACATTTACATCACCCTGCGTGAATACCTAAGAGAAATATTTATTCAGTCCCTCTTCAATCTCTTCAGGCTCCATGCACAACTTCCCACTGCTGTCTCTGACTGGCCCTAATCTTGCCCTAACCAATCTTCTATTCTTAACATGTCTAAAGAAAGCTTTAGGATTCCCCTTGATACTATCAGCCAAAGTCTTCTTGTGTCCTCTTTTAGCTCTTCTCAACTCTCTCTTTAGCTCCCTCCTGGCTAATCTATAGCTATCCAGTGCACTAACTGAGCCTTCAAGCCTCATCCTGACATAAGCCTCCTTTTTCCTTTTAACCAGCGAATTAACTTTTTTAGTACACCCTGGTTCCCTTACTCGATCATTTCCTCCTTGCCTGACAGGGACATACTTATCAAGGACTCGCAGTAGCTGCTCCTTGAATAAGCTCCACATTTCATTGTTAGCATTGTTAACATTGTTAGCATTGTCGCCTTACAGTACTAGGGACTTGGGTTCGATTCTCGGTTTGAATCACTGTCTGTAGAGAGTCTACACATTCTCCCTGTGTCTGCGTGGGTTTCCTCTGGATGCCCCAGTTTCCTCCCACAGTCCCAAAAACGTGCAAGTTAGGTACAATGGTCATGCCAAAATCTCTCTGTGTACTCGAACAGGCTGGAGTGTGGCGACTAGATGATTTTCACAGTAATTTCATTGCAGTATTAATGTAAGCCTACTTATGACACTAATAAGTAAACTTTAAACTCTAGAGGGGGCACTCGATAATATGCTGCACTGTCTGTGTCTTTGCATAAATACATCAGGGGGTTGCATTGAGATCCTAGAGGTATAGATGGGCTTCACTGGGATCCGTAGTCTGCCCTGAACTTCTCTAGCAATGATGAGAAGTTGCTGGCATTGGTCTGGAGTAGGCACAGTAAGTAGTCTCATAACACCAGATTAAAACCCAACAGATTTATTTGGTAACACGATCTTTCAGTGCACTGCTCCTTCATCAGGTGAATACTACTGTTGCTGTGGAGGTTCAAAGCCTGCCATTCAACAAGCTTTGTAACCAGGATCTTGTTAGTGACTCCCATGCATTGATCCAAAGATATCTGCTGTTAGATCTTGCTCAGGAAGGATGCTCCATATGTGTACAGAAATGTAAGTTGTACTTTGGAGAGCTGAACAGATCATCATAGAATGCTAAGCAAAGTGCATCATGGATGGTTTCAACTAGCTTGATGGTTTTAATCAGTCAGTAGATGCGCGGCAGAGCGATGTTTGCAAGCCAGGGGAGAGGTGTTGGGTAGAGATTTCCAGTTCTGTTGCATTCAACTGAGCGTCAACAAAATGTTTGTTTGATGACCTTTGCCAAGTATGCTGCAGAGAATGATAGAGCAACTACTGAGGTCAGGAATACTGTGGCATAATACACTTAAAAAAAAACACAATTTAATGCACTCTAAAACACACTGCAGGGAAATTAGAAAATAAAATTTGACACTGAGTCAGATAAAGAGATATATTTTTTAATTCATTCATGGGAGTCACTGGCTGGCCAGTAACTATTGCCCATCTCTAGTTGCCCTTGGAGAACAGTTGAGAGCCAACCACATTACTGTGGCTCTGGAGTCACATGAAGGCCAGACCAGGTAAGAATGACAGATTTCCTTCTTGAAAGGGCATTAGTGAACCAGCTGTGTTTTCCAACAATGGTTTTGTGGTTTTCAGTAAATTTTTAATTTTGGAATTTTTTTTGTTGAATTCCAAATCCATCATATGCCATAGCAGGATTTGAACCCAGCTACTCAGAGCATTAGCTGAGTTTCTGGATTAATAGTCTAGCAATAATACCACTAGGCCATCACTTCCTCCTGGCAAAGAGGTATATTTTAAGGAGGAAAGTAAAGAAGTGCAGCCATTTAGGGAGGAAATTACAGAGCTTAGCATCCAGATAGTTGTAGATGCGGCCATCAGTGGTGGAATGATTGAAACTGGGGATGCTCCAGATATGAGCAGCTTGATAGGCAGATAGAGCAAGGTTTTCAGAGAGGTCAAACTCCTAATCCAAAGGAACACTTACTCATTCTTCATGGTAATGATAGAAGGCTATTGATCAGGTTAGCCAATGCTTCCAGCATCTCTGTATACGTGCCCATTACCTTTCTCCTGTATGTCTTCTGACCCAAATCCTTAGCTGAGATGCCTGTAGCAGACCCTGTCTATGACCTCAGCTTCCTGTGAAGTGGCACACTAGAGATCATTTTCCCCTGGCCTGTCTGCAGTCCACTCATGTCTGGATGGTGCAACTATGTGTTGTTCCTGGCTCTGTACTTCTGTCTAATGAATATGCAGTGCCAGTAGGTGATCAAGTGATAGGACCTTTTTGTCAGCAGTATGCTGTTGATGTGTCTCTCTTTGCCTTTGGGATACTATGACTGGGCTGGAAATTGTTACTGATTTTCTGAAAGATGGGGAGTGTTAATTTGAGAGAAGAAGGATGTTGGGAAGTAAAAAGTCCATGGTTATGCCAGCAGCAGAGAGCATGTCATGTCAAATAGCAGAATGAGGGTGTGCTGGGAGAAGGAACATTCAGCACAAACATATTGTTAGAATCATAGAAACCTACAATGCAGAATGTGGCCATTTGGCCCATCAAGTCTCACTGACCACAATCCCACCCAGGTTAATCTCCATAGCCCCATGTATTTGTCCTAACTAGTCCCCCTGACATTTAGGGATAACTTAGTGTGATTAATCCACTTAACACATATACTTTTGGACTGTGCGAGGAAACTGGAGCACCCAAAGGAAACCCATGCAGACATGGGGAGAACATGCAAACTCGCACTCACCCAAGCTTGGAATTGAACTGGATCCCTGGCGCTGTGAGGCAGCAGTGCTAACTACTGTGACACCATGCTACCATATTATTATCCTCAATGTTGGCAGCAATGCCAGCACTCATGTGCTCCTTTGCAGCTTACTTCATGATGCTGAAAACTATCTCCTCCAAAAGTCTCAGTCAACGCTGGCATCCTTGTTCCTCACTGCTCCTATTCTTCTTTCTTCTGTTGTGTCTGACCTAGTTTGTCAAAGGGAGGGTAGAACATTTGAATGTGGAAACAGTACGAAATGGGTGTGAGGCTGGCAATATTGGTAGTTAAGTGAGGGTGAGGTGGAGTCAGGATGTTAGACACGAGTCCTAAGTGCCAGGGAATGTTGATGGATGTGAGTGGTAGTGGTGTGGATAGGAGATGATTATCCATGTAAGCTCGTTACTGCTTAAAGTCTTTGGTTCGAAACACTGGCCAGTTGCTTCCACTGCCTTTTAATGGTCATTCTTAGGACCTACTGGATTCACATGGTCCCATATGATCAGTTCTCCTGCCTACCTCTACCACTAATGGCTGCAGCACCACATCTGTCACCTTTGAAACCACTTTCTGCTCTGGTAATCAATTTTTTATTGTTTAAATTCCAGCAATATGGTTGAGTGCAACTTTACTGCAGCATTTGCCTCTGCAATGCTATCATATAAATAAGGTGAAAGCAGCAGATTTGTGTGCCGCCCACCTCCAATGGAATCAATAAGTGCAGGTTGTGAAACATGACCCGTGTACCTGACTAATGGGGTCAACAAATATTGAAGCCAAGCTTTTGAAAATTTCTTTCAGATGTCTGGCTTTCCTTTATGTTTGAATGAAATGGGTGATGGTTAACTAGGCAATGGACCTTTCTTTGAACAATTATGTTATAATGTTGATTCTAGTGTTGCCAGTCCAAGGTCTTCAACCTAATCATTATCTCCCACAGCTCTTATTTCCAACAGAAAATAACCGTACAACTTATTCAGAGAAATGTCCTCTTGGCGGTTGCCATTTTTAAGATGTGGAGACGCCCCAGTTGGACAGGGGTAAACACAGTAAGAAGTCTCACAACACCAGGTTAAAGTCCAAAAGGTTTATTTGGTAGCACAAGCCACCAGCTTTTGAAGCACTGCTCCTTCATCAGGAGCAAACAGGGCATATAAAGACTCAAACTCAAGTTACAAAATAGTGGTTAGAATGCAAGTCTTTACATGTAATCAAGTCTTAAAGGTACAGACAGTGTGAGTGGAGAGTGGGTTAAGCACGGGTTAAAGAGATGTGTATCATCTCCAGCCAAGACAGTTAGTGAGATTTTGCAAACCCAGGCAAGTCTTGAGGGTTTCCGGTAGTGTGACATGAACCCAAGATCCCGGTTAAGGCCATCCTCATGTGAGCAGAATTTGGCTATCATTCTGCCCAACGACTCTGGGTTGTCTTGTGTTGTGAAGGCTGCCTTGGAGAATGCTTACCCGAAGATCATAGGCTGAATGCCCATAACCACTGAAGTCTTTGCCAATAGGAAGAGAACACTCTTATCTAGAAACTTGCTTGGGCTTGCGAAATCTCACCAATTGTCCTGACTGGAGACAATATACATCTTTATAACCTGTGCTTAACTTTTTCTTTATTCACATTGTCTATATCTTTAAGACTTGATTACCTGATTACTCGCATTCCAACCATTATTTTATAAATTGAGTTTGTGTCTTTATATACGTGAACTGAAATCCCCCTCACGTGATGAAGGAGCAGCCCTCCAAAAGCTAGTGGCTTGTGCTACCAAATGAACCTGTTGGACTTTAACCCGGCATTGTGAGATTTCTTACGGCCATTTTTAAGATCGGACATTATTTTATTTTGATGTACTTAATTTGTTTGACTAGTAGATGCTCGAACAAACAGTCAATTTTTTTCTGCACCTGCAGCATTTATCATTTGCCACTGACAGTCAACCACATCCAGTGGATCTTTCAGGCTTATGTCAATTATATTTGCACTTATAACTATGCATTTTCCTGACTGCGTGTCTATGGGTGATGCAGCTTGTTGGGTCTGTGACATTTAATATGAAACATATAGAAACACGGCTAAAGAAACATGAATAGGCCATTTGGTCCTTCAAGCCTGCTCTGCCATTCATTTTGATTATGGTTGATTATCAAAATCAATATCCTGATTCCCCCTTCCGCCATATCCCTTGATCCCTTTAGAGTTATATCTAATTTCTTCTTGAAATCACACAATGTTTTTTTTGATTTGATTTATTATTGTCTCATGTATTAAATACAGTGAAAAGTGTTGTTTCTTGCATGCTATACAGACAAAGCATACCATTTGTATAAAAGGAAAGGACAGTGTGCAGAATGCAGTGTTCCAGTCTTAGTAGGGTGTAGAGAAAGATCAACTTAATGCAAGGTAGGCCCATTCAAAAATCTGATAGCAGCAGGGAGAAAGCTGTTTTTGAGTCATTTTGACCTCAACTTCTTTCTGCGATAGCGAATTACACAAATTCATCACTGGATGAAGAAATTTTTCCTCATCTCAGGCCTAAAAGATCTTATCCTCAAAGTATGAGTTCTATACTTTGAAGAGTCTCACTGTCTATATTTAACCCTTTCATGGATCATTGTTTCGTGACAGTAAAATGTCCATTGAATTTTCACAAAGCTGTGTCAGCTTTATTTCCAACTACCATCAATTGTCTAGCGGAATGATGTTGGAAAATTCCTTTGCTAGATCACTCATGCAGTCATTCAAGTTGTTGACTTGTTTAATTTCAGCTCCATTGTTTAGCCGTGCAAGCATAGGATAGCTTTCTGCATGATATTTTCCAGCTCCGTCAATCCTTATACATGAAACAATTATATTTTGCTGAAGGAACTGCAACAATTGCATCATCTATCATATATAATTTTACCAACACATATGCAGAACATTGTGAGAATGGATTGTCCTTAGCTCATTTGGTGTGCACTTCCCTGCTTAATGATTTCTGAGTAATTGTGGTGATTTAATTGGATGTAGTGGTATCCTTTAAACAAAGACTGGCCTGCCGAGTTGAGAAGTTTCCCAACTTCTTGACTTCATCGAGGGCTGAAGGGCCTATACTGCATTGTAAAACTCGAGCAACCCGCCTCAGTAGCAAAAATCTAGATTTATGTATGAATCCACATATGGTATTCAGGCGCCAGTAATCTACACACAACATGCAAATATCACCTAAGTTTATTTATTAGTTTCATAAGTAGACTCACAGTAAAATGACAATGAAGAAAATCTCCTAGTCGCCACATTCCGCTGCCTGTTCAGGTACACTGAGAGAGAATTTAACTACAGCCAATGCACCTAACCAGCATACCTTTCACTCTGTTTAAGAAAATGGGAGAAACTCACACAGACACAGGGAGAATGCGCAGACTCCACACAGTCAGTCCCAAGCCAGGATTTGAACCTGGGTCCATGGCGCTGTGAGACAACAGTGCTAACCACTGTGCCACCATGCTGACTTGTTTATCTCAGAAAGATAAGTAATTAATTAGTAGACCAGCAAAACTAATAAATCACAGGGACACTGCTTCGTACAGATGGATTTGCATGCAAGCACTACTTGCAATTGTGTATCATCAATAGTATATTAAGAATTATTCTACTGTAGAGAGATTTCTAGATTTATCTTTCTTTTCCTTTTCTTTGGGTTCAAATCAAGTCTTACCTCTCACTCATATATTGTCATGATGTAATCGGCACTGCATCTACTCTATCAGAAATATCAGTGATCAGCTGTTTTTCTCCTCTGGGCTGTTGAGAAAGATTTAAGAGATGCATGAAATATCAGTGCAACAACTAGATGCCACTTACTTAAATATTTATACTTCCATTAGTACAAAGTAAGTTACAGTGAAGGCCATGCATCAGTTGAGACATTTGACAGTACCAGGCATGCAGGGGCACACACTGAACATGTGTGTTCACATGGGTTCTGGGTAACATGTTATGTTCATGCTCATTTGTATTGAGTGATTACTGAACTTGCATCTTATCACTGAGTATAGGCAGTGAGCCATGGTACGCAGCCAATAATTACATTACTTAAAGTCTAACTTAACGTGAAATCTGGTGTGAAAATGTCTTAATTCAGCAGTCAGCTCAGAAAAAAAGTTGTATTTTGGATTGTCTTTGACATTCTCTACAAAAAAATCCAGTGACTCTTACATGTTCCATAAGTGACTTCCTTTACAACTTCTATGTTGTTCCAATTTTCCATTGATACACCAGGAGAAAGAGGCAGTCTTGCTAACCATAAATTCTCGTATCTTCTAAATTGCAATGGCCAGTCTAGAAATTGTATATGCATTTGTATTTTATGAGCTGTTGCCAGCGAGCTTGAGTCTCAGGTAATAGTGATGGCATTGGGAAATTGCAAGAACACAAGCCTTAGGTTTCTCACATAGACTCAAGCTTCTAATACTTTACAATCATTTAATTTACACAAGTGCGACAATACAGGGATATTTTTTATCATTTCCTTACTGAATTTTCATTTCTATACTTTTATTTTCAAATCACTTCATGCCTTGCCATGTTTTGTTTTATTCATTTACAGGATATGGGCATTATTGGATAGGCAAGCATTTTTTGTCCATCCCTAGTTGCCCTTGAGAAGGTTGTGGTGAGTTGGCTTCTTCAACCGTTGCAGTCCATGTAGTCCAGGTACACACGCAATGCTGTTAGGGATGGAGTTCCAGGCTTTTGACCTAGTGATAGTGAAGGAACGATGATATATTTTCAAGTAATCTGGTCTGCCCCCACAACCCTCCAAGATGTCTGAAGTATTCTAATTCCTGCCCTTTGTGCATTTCCAATGATAATTTCTCCAGCACTGGTAGATGTCTGAATCTCTGGATGTCCCTCTTTACACCTCCCCATCTCTCTACATTTCTTTCTCCCTTTAAGACACTCCTTAAAACAGATCTCTTTGACAAATCTTTGGTCTTTGGATCTAATGTGCTGGATTTCCTCCTAGCGGTGAGTAGCAGGAGTCAGGAAATTTCTTAGGCCTCGGGAGAAAAGCAGGACTTTTTTTTTCCCCCGGTCACAGCTGCTAACTGGAATAGGTCTTGATGACTCCAGAAATAGTTTGGAGGCAACCACAGGAACTGTTGGGTAAGGAAGAGATCTATTCAAAGAGCTGCCTTAGTCTGCTAAGATTTTTTCCCAGTTTCAATAACACAGAAAATTGCCCACTAGTCCTCAGCCCTCACACCCTCTCACTCCCTCCCCCCACACAACCCCTTCCTTCTTCATGCTAACTCATATTTCATAGTTGAAATCCATCCCATTGCATCCTAAGGTGAGAGCCTAAACATCCATTAGTCTGTTGAAATACCTATGATGTGGAGATACCAGCATTGGACTGGGGTAAACACAGTAAGAAGTCTCACAACACCAGGTTAAAGTCCAACTAGTTTATTTGATAGTAAATTTCCAAACACCTGACGAAGGACCAGCGTTTCTGAAAGCTTGTGGGTTTACTTGTAACTGCGGAAATCAGTTCCAACAAATGAAGTCACAGTGCAGCTTAAGGGGAGTCATGTGATATACCTCCCTGATTTTAGACACAGGATATGTGTTCCAACGCTGGAATGTAATTGTTTAATTGGAGTTGAGATTCCTTTTAATTTGGAAACGCTGGTGTCTCCAAACTGCCACTATCTTTGAAGAAGGCATCACATTGGGACTGTTAATCTTTGGCCAATAGCACCACAATGGGAAATTACGATTTGCAAAGTTTATCCTTTGTTCGGAGTTAGTTGGATCAGACTTCTCACTCCTATGGCCATTGCTGCCTTGAAGCTGCTGCAAGGCATCAGGTGACTGGCTGAATCATTTGTTAACTCACCAATTTGTTACAGCACAGAAAAAAATGGCTCTATAAAATAATCCAGTTGATGAATAAATGTGCGCATATACATATGTAGAGAGACAATGGCCTGCTTGTATTATCACTGGACTATTAATCCAGAAATTCAGCTATCGTTCTATGGGCCCGGATTCAAATCCCACCATGCCAGATGGTGGAATTTGAATTTAACAAAAAATACCTGGAATTAAGAATCTACTGATGACCATAAAACCATTGCTGATTGTTGGAAAAACACATCAGATCTTGCATTCTCCATCAGAATTCTTTACTCAGAGGGTAGTAAGGGTGCGGAATGCAACAGTTGTGGACTTGCCAACTTTAAGGGCATTCAAATGGTCAGTGGATAGGCAAATGGATAACATTGGAATAGTTTAGGTTAGAGGGTCATTAGATTGGTTCCACTGGTTGGTGCAACATCGAGGCCAAAGGGCCTGTACTGTGCTGTAATGTTCTATGTTCTAATGTTCTTTCAGGAAGGAAATCTATCGCCCTTATCTGATCTGGCCTACATGTGACTCCAGTGCCATAGCAATGTGATTGCCTTCCAAGGGCAACCACAGATGGCCAACCAGTGACGCCCATATCTCATCAATGAATAAAAAAATGTATTTTCTGTCATATCTCAATCGGGACAACATTTTCAGCTTGATGGGCTACTTTCATTCTTGCTTGCTACTTGACTGCTTTGTTCCTTACTTATGTGGCCCAATTGGCTGCTGTTTAATAAATATATGTTCAGCAATTCAGTACAATGTGCCTAAAAGGGTTACATCAAAAAGCAACAAACAGGGCACAGAGCACTATACAGCTGAAAAAACACCAGCCCTGTTTGCACTCCCACCATAGAGTAGACAGAAGGGCCAGAAGCACAGGTTAGGCATGGATTGTTATTTTGGGTGATACCTCAACCTGCCACAAACAAAATCCCACATCTCTGAGGAGGATCGAAGTAGCTCACCCAAGTCCACAAGTTTCCTTGTTCTTGACCCGTTCAAAGAATTTCAATCTGGCATGCTGAGTCAGAATAGGAATATCACTTTGACATTTGGAAATAATGGGAACCATGAGTGTCCTGACTTGAGGTTTCTCCCAGCCCTTCAGAAAATATCATATGCATTCAATTTTTATTTAGCTTCTTGAACAGGAAAATGAGGGGGCACTGTACATATTATTCAGTATCACATCAGAGTTCGCATTCTCCAACAGAATTCCCAGTCAGTTCAGTGCCCGTGGTGTGCCCCTGGTAATGCAGACATTCATCAGAATATTTGAGTTAGGTGAGTCCCTTGGCTCTGCTTAGTTTGGTGGAGTTCGTGTCAGAGGTCATCCGTGAGCAGATCCTGACACCTCAATCAGACTGGTAGTTTTTATTTTTTGGGGATGGAAATTTATATATATATTAGTAAATCAGTAAATATCAGGTGCATTGGCCATGCTAAATTCTTCTTCAGTGTACCCAAAAAGGCACTGGAGTGTGGCAACTAGGGGATTTTCGCAGTAACTTCATTGCAGTGTTAATGTAAGCATACTTGATAATAGATAAAAACAAAATAAAAATAAAAAATAAATGAATATTAAAAGTATGTCTTGTTTTCACATTTACTTCCACAATAATACAAAGAACAAAGAACAAAACAGCACGGGAAACAGGCCTTTCGGCCCAACGAGCCCGCACCGCCACCCCAATGTTCCCATCTCTACCCGCGATCCCTGTCCATGTTTATAGATCTATGGATTAAAAACAAAATTTGAGACAATTTAGGGAGAATTTGTTTTGCCAATTAGACTAAGAGCACATTTTTGGGATGTGGGAGGAAACCGGAGCTCCCGGAGAAAACCCACACAAGCACGGGGAGAATGCGCAAACTCCCACAGACACAGGCCCAAATCCATGTATCTGCACAGCACAGCGATAGTCACTGAGCTGTCGTGTTGCCCATCAAATGGTCCAGGTCAAGCGTACACTAACGACGTGAAGCAGTAGGATACTCTCAAAAAAAAATCCAAGAGCAGCCCTCTCACGACCCATCGCGTGTATGCCCCTTGTTAGACAACAAGGTGGACCAAAGCACCTGTAGGATAAAAACAAGTACATCAATATCATCATCTATTTACACACTTCCCAGGGACTCCCAAGGCTCATGATCCCTATTTTAAATCAGTTTTCTATACCCCTCCATTCCCATTCTGTTCATGTGCCCATCTAAGTATTTCTTAAATAACTCCAGAGTACCTGCCTCCACCACTTTACTTGGCAGTGCATTCCATATCCCCACCACCCTCTGTGTGAAAAAACTTCCTCTAGCATCCAAATTATACCTTACCCTCCTCACCCTAAGCCCGTGACCCCTTGTGCTATTTGAGTCCATCCTAGGAAAAAGCTTAACCCTTCAAAATCTTGTACACCTCTATCAGATCTCCTCTAAGTCTATGTCTTTCTAAGGAAAACAGTCCCAATTTGTCTAATCTCTCCTCATAACTCAGACCTTCCATACCAGGCAGCATCCTGGTAAACCTCCTCTGCACTCTCTCCAGAGTCTCCACGTCCTTCCGGTAGTAAGGCGACCAGAACTGGACGCAGTATTCCAAATGAGGTCTAACCAACGTTTTATACAACTGCAACATTAAAGGCCAGCTCTTGTACTCTATACCCCTTCCTATAAAGGCTAGCATACTATATGCTTTCTTCACAACCTTCTCCACTTGCTCTGCCACCTTCAGAGACTTGTTCACCTGCACCCCCAGGTCCCTCTGCGTTTCTATACTCTTAATAGGTCTACCCTTTATCATATACCTCCCCCCTACATTCTTTCTCCCGAAATGCATCACCTCACATTTATCAGGATTGAATTCCATCTGCCATCTGTCTGCCCAAGCTACCAGCCTATCTACGTCCTGCTGCATCGCCTGACAATGCTCCTCACTATCCGCAAGTCCAGCCATCTTTGTATCATCTGCAAACTTGCTGATCACTCCACTTACTCCCTCTTCCAAGTCATTTATATATATAACAAATAGAAGAGGACCTGGTACCGAGCCCTGCGGCACACCACTAGTGACCGACCTCCAGCTGGAGCAACACCCTTCCACTATTACTCTCTGTCTCCTATTACCAATGATGTAGAGATGCCGGTGTTGGACTGGGGTAAACTCAGTAAAGTTTTACAACACCAATTTTAAATCCAACCAATTTATTTGATAGTAAATCCACGAGCTTTCGACTTTATAGCCTTCGTCAGGCAAATGCAGTGTTCTGGTCTGCAATAGCATTCATGTCCACACAGACAGTTACGGATTGCTGATTAGAATGCGAATCCTTACATCTAACCTGCTTTTCAAGTGTTAAAGTGGCTAACAATGTGTGTGAAGGAAACCCTGAGCATTGGTTAGAGAATTGTGTATTTTCTCCAGACAGCACAGTAAGTGAGGTTTTTTGCTAACCCAGGCAAGTTACGGGGGTTACAGATAGTGTGTCATGAAGCCAAGATCCCTATTAAGACCGTCCTCATGTGTGCGGAACTTGGCTATCAGTCTCTGCTCAGCGACTCTGCGCTGTCGTGTGTCACGAAGACCCCCTTGAAGAACATTTACCCGCAGGTCGGAGGCCGAATGCCCATGACTGCTGAAGTGTTCGCCCACAGGAAGGGAACTGTTTTGCCTGGTGATTGTTGAGCGATGCTCATTCATCCGCTGTCGTAGTGTCTGCATGGTCACGGACTCCTATTACCAAGCCAGTTACTTATCCATCTAGCTACCTGTCCTTGTATCCCATTTGCCTTGACCTTCTCGACTAACCTCCCATGAGGGACTTTGTCAAACAAAAAAAGATAATGTCATATCTTTTTTGTTGCCTTTGTCATATTTGCATAATGTCTGCTTAATTAATTTTTAATGAAAATTGTGCCTTTTCATTGTACTCCACGTAGTCCTCCCAACATTAGATGAATTCCCACTCAGTTTCTCTTTCTGATCAACCTATTGTTACCATTATAGTGTTCAATGTCAAAAACTCTACCCACAGTCGCAGACTACATCTCTCTCCCTGACAACTGTCTGATGCTGAGCAGAGTGTCTGCAAATTTGGTGTAATATTTAAACATGAAATTAACTTCCAACCATGGATCTGTACATGATTGTCTATTTCCACTTCCTCAGCATTGCCCATTCCAACATCAGCTGCTGAAATTCTCATTTACATCTTTTGTTTACTCTACACTTGGTTCTTTTTATTTGTTCATGGGCCGGGTCAGTATTTATTGTTCACATCTGAGGCAATTAAGAGTCAGCTACACTGCTGTTGATCTACAGTCACATATAGGCCAAAGGATTTCCTTCCTTAACGGACATTAGTGAACCAGATGGATTTTTACAATAATCAACAATGATTTCATGATCATCATTAGACTTTTAATTCCAGATTTTTATTGAATTCAAATCTCACCATCTACCATGGGATTTGAACTTGGGTCACCAGAGCATTACCTGGGGTCTCGGGATTACTAGTCCAATGACAGTACAACTGCACCACTGCCTGTTCTAACACAATGCTGGCTGGCCATTCACATTCTAATTTTTGTTATTCTGATGTCATTCAAAATTCTGCTGCTTACGTCCTAACCTGCAACATATCTTGTTCACCCACCATCCATTTACCTACTGAGCTACGCAGGCTCCTGGTTAAGCAGTATCTCATTTGTAAAATTCTCATTCTTGTTTTCACATTCCCCCCTGGCCTCACCAATCTCTGTATTTCTTCTCAGATATCTGCACTCATCCATGATCTGGATTAATGCATTCATCTACGGCCAGAGGAATACCACTGCTGTTGCAGCCTTCTCTTTGTGTGGACAAGTCACATAGCCCTCTTTCCCCCTTCTGAGGGTTCAGTGACACTCCAGGGTAAAAACAGGAACTTACCAAAACATCTCCAAAAACACTAGCATATTTCCAAACACATTGCCATAAAGCAAATTCTTAAAGATGACCATGCTTGCAATTTAGTGTCTGTCCCTTTAAGAAACATGGATGCATAGCCCACATGGCAGCTTGTTAGTAGGTTTTTCGCTGATCAGATGCCTGGATCTTTGCAGTCCAAATTTGGTACACTCGACTTTCTGGTGACTGTGTAATGTAAGAATGGCGTATGCTAGGGACTATGTGGGCCATTAAGAAGAGTTGGCAACCTATGTGTGCCCTGACAGAATGGCACTGAGTCTCAAGAACTCAGTGGTGCTATGGCAATTAATTTTGCATTATTTCACATTCTGAAATTTCAAGTAGTGAATTGCAGCATTAAAGAAGCGGAATTGGTAAGTATGAAATGTAAAAGTAGACCAGGTTACTTAAACTTCACCTATAAACATGGAGAAGGACATTATGGTGTTATGACAGATAGTTTTGGTCATATTCCAAATAATATGAAATGAAATTAAATCTAAAAGTGCCATTAACAGATTAGCAGAGCACTCTTAGCGTAATATCATAAGAAAAGATTAGGAGAGGAGGGGATGAGAAAAAGTAATAGAACTACCAAAATTCGGCAAGTTCCAGAACCACAACGGATTTATAAAAACTCTGATCTGTTTGGCAAATGTAACATTCCCAGTGGTTTAAACAAAACAATTATGAGGGAAAACTGTCTAAAGATGACCCCTGAATGCAGTGCACATAACCTGATAGGCAAGTCTTCTCGATACTTGCTGAAAAGACTGGATACTGCCAAATAAGACTGCTGGTTAGTTCAGCTGGCTAGATGGTTAGCATATGGTTTAGAATAATGCTCACAGATTGAACCCCATTCCGACTGAGATGGACTGCCACTTCTCCCTGCCCCATAGTAAAATCACAGCTTTTACTATGTGCTGTGGTAAGCACATAATAAAAGCCATGGATTGGCATCCTTCAAATAAAGCCACCTGGGGAATTGTACAATTGTTACATTGAACAAGGAAGCCGTTTAGCCCATCATACCCGCACCAGCTCTCCAAATGAGCATTTGCCCAGTGCTATTTTCCTGCCTTCTCCCCGCCTTGGAAGAAAATTGCCACGTCTGCAATTCAAGTCCAGCCCCGAGACATAGTTCCTGGACAGCACTTGCATTTTTGGTATGTACTTCCATAGGCATTGGATGTTGCCCTAGGTGAGAGACAATTATTCAAGACACCCAGGGGTCTCGAGTAGCATCCTCACACTAATCTCATTCTTCTTAATCAAATACAGCTTTGTCTCTTCTGAGGATTGTTATTGAAATTCACAATTCAGGAGCATATGCTTTACTTTGGGTAAGGTTGGATCTTTTTGTCCTAATTTGTTCTGTGGACACCTGGCAGAGAAGCTGCACTTGTGGACAGTGGAAGGTGGCTCAATGTTTTGGAGTCGGCTATTTAGGTTCAGGAGTGATAAAAAGATTCATAAACTACGAGTAACAGGCCCTAATGCTATATCTAGGCAGATGTAATAGCGGGGAATATCTTCCTTAAGAAGCCCTTATAAGAGTTTGTGGTCGGTCACTATTATGAAGGATCTGCGATAAATGTACAGATGGAAATTTTAACACCAAAAATAATCATCAATTTTATCAATTTGTGAGTACCTTTACTCAGAATCTGGAGGGTCCTGGATGCATATACAATAGATTTTCTATTCCATCTTTCCAGTGATGCAAACGTACCATTCCGATCCTGTAAGGAGAAACATCACACGTTCAAACCAATTCCTTCTTTGGGTCAAAATAGGTCAACAAATTGAATGACTGCAACAGTTTTTTTAACCTTACTGAAGTCCGCAGCCTGAGGAGAGTCCAAAGACTATTTCTGATACTTCTGCAGTGTGCAAGGAAGTCAGTAAGATGGTCAAGTTTTGGATGAATTTCCCACAGTAGTCTAATAACCATAGAACAGTTTTCAACTGTGTGGTGTTTTGTGGAGTTGGTGTCTCCTTAATGACATTTACTTTGTCTGCTATCTTCTGCACCCACCTGGTAATCCAAGTAGGTCAATTCACTTTCCTAGAAGACACATTTTTTTCCTTCTTTAGATGCACTCCATCTCTTGAAAATCTTCGCGGCCTCTTCCAGATGTTCTTTTTCTTAAGTCCCTGTGACCAACACATCATTAAGTATGCTGCCACTTTGGATCACCCCTATAGCATTTCCTCCATTATGCATTGGAATATGGCATAAACTAATAAGACATGAAGGGCAGGTGAGTATATTGATATAAGCCCTTGTGGGCATTGATTGTAACATACTGCCAGGATGCCTTATTGAGTTTGAGTTGAAGATAAACAAGGCTCATATCCATCTTAGTGAAAATATGGCCACTGCTAACTTGATGTACACATCCTTGATCCTAGCCATGGGCTTTCTATCCAATTTAGAGACCCAATTGACCATTAATTCATAATCTCCACAGATGTGGATTGATTTGTCCTGGCTTAAGAACAGGAACAATATATATGGCCCATTCTGTAAATTGCAAGGGTCTTGCTATGCTGAGATCTTTCAGGCATCTGAGTTTGATCTCCACCTTCTCTAGTCGGAAGCAAAGAACAGGTCTTGCTCTATAACATTTAGGTGTGGATCTGAATCAACATAAATTTTGGCTTGGGCTCCTTTCATTTTCCCAAATTCTTCCTGAACTTCAGGATGTGTACTGATAACTTCCTACAGCTCTCCCATGCCTAGCTAGAAGATCTTCAACTAGTTCACTGTTTTACTGGAGACAATTATTCCCTGTAAGGCTTGGTTCTTCTCTCACACATTTAGGAGTAGGAGTTGGGCTGATTGTTGCCTGCAGGTCACTGGGATCACTGTAGTGCCACTAATTCTCAATAGATCCCCATATAGGTTGTCAGTCTGATCTTGGTGCGCTGTAAATTCAGAAATTGAATTCTGGGTTGAGAATGATCATATGTCTGCTCTCTGATACTGGAAACCAGAGCTCTCATGTCTATCTCCATTTTCAACAAGTGTCCATTTATCAGCAATTCCATCATTAATGAGTAAACTAGGTCATAATATATGATTTAGTTACATTGTTTCTTGTTTTGGCAGTGGATGGACCTTTATGATATGGATCAGAACTGGCCTTGGTCTCTCCCCAGAAGAGCACATGTTTAGTCTGCTCCTATAATTGAGCCTACAATGTGTGTCATTTGCAACCTTCAAAACCATATTTTTCACTGTATTTGGGGATGTCATTATGTTACCTTGACTGCTTGGTGACACCAGCTGTTCTCTAATATTGTTTTGGAAACTGACATCTTAGTTGCACAGATACCAACAGCTGAGAAGAATGGTCACTGTTACTCAAGGCCTCTCTCTCTAACTGGAGAATATTATTTTCAAATGACACTCGTAGCGCTTAAGCCTCTTTTCCTGCATTTTCCAATGGTGGAGCTATTTTAAGAGCTTCCTTAAGTCCATATCAGATTCTGTCAATAGTTTTTCTTTAATTATCAAGTTGTTTATTCCATATGCCTATCTGTCTCATAACATTTCATTCAGGGATGACCCAAATTCATAATATTCTGCCAATTTTCTGGCCAAAAATTTGGTAACAGATTCCCCATGCATTCATCCTGTTATATTAAAGCAATATCTACATAGAACATAGAACACTACAGCACAAACAGGCCCTTCGGCCCACAAATTGCGCTGTTCATATCCATACCTACCAGGCCTATCTATAATGTTCAATCCCATTAAATCCCATGTATTCATCCAGAAGTCTCTTAAAGGACCCCAGCAGTTCACCTCTACCACCACTGACGGCAGTCGATTCCACTCACTCACCACCCTCTAAGTGAAAAACTTACCCCTGACATCTCCTCTGTACCTGCTCCCCAGCCCCTTAAACCTGTGCCCTCTTATAGCGACCATTTCAGCTCTGGGAAATAGCCTCTGAGAACCCACCCTATCTACATCTCTCAACATCTTATAAATCTCTATCAGGTCACCTCTCAATCTTTGTCTCTCCAGGGAGAAGACACCTAGCTCCCTCAATCTATGCTCATAAGGCATGCCTCCCAATCCAAGCAACATCCTTGTAAATCTCCTCTGCACCCTCTCAATAGCTTCCACATCCTCCTTGTAGAGAGGTGACCAGAACTGCGCACAGTACTTCAAGTGGGTCTGACAAGGGTCTTATAAAATTGCAGAATTACCTCCCGACTCTGACACTCAATCCCTCAATTAATGAAGGCTAGCACACTATATGCCTTCTTGACCATATCCTCCACTTGTGAGGCTGATTTAAGAATCTATGGATCTGGACCCCAAGGTCCTTCTACTCCTCAACACTGCTAAGAGTCCTACCTTTGATATTGTACTCCTTCATCCCACTGCACCTGCCAAAATGGACCACTAGACATTTATCCACATTGAAGTCCATCTGCCACTTCTCCACCCAATCTTGCATCCTATCCATGTCTCACTGCAACTTCTGACATCCTTCCAGACTATCCACAACATCATCAACTTTTGTGTCGTCGGCAAACTTCCTAACCCATCCCTCCACTTCCTCATCCAGGTCATTTATGAAAATGACAAACAGCAAGGATTCTTGAACAAATCCCTGGGGCACTCAGTTGGTGACTGACCTCCATGCAGAAAAAGACCCATCCACAACCACTCTCTGTCTTTTGCAGGCAAGCCAGTTCTGGATCCACAAAGCAACAGCCCCTTGGATCCAATGCCCTCTCATCTTTTCAAGAAGCCTTGCATGGGGGAACCTTATCAAATGCCTTGCTGAAGTCCATGTAAACTACATCCATTGCACTTCCTTCGTCAAGGTGTTCAGTCACATTTTCAAAGAAATAAACTAAGCTCGAAAGGCACGACCTGCCCTTGACAAAGCCATGCTGACTACTTTTGATCATACTAAACTTCTCTAAATGTTCATAAATCCTGTCCCTCAGTATCCTCTCCGTCAACTTACCAACCACTGATGTCAGATTCACCAGTCGATAATTTCCCAGGCTATCCTTGTCTCCTTTCTTGAAAATAGGAACCACATCCACAATCCTCCAATCCTCCGGAACCTCTCCCATCTCCATCGACGATGCAAAGATCATCGCCAGGGGCTCTGCAATCTCTTCCCTCATCTCCCACAGTAACCTGGGGTACATCCCATCCAATCCCAGCGACATCTCTGGAGTATGATAGAGGGGTTTGGACCATAATGGTTTTTATCAGGTCTATGAGCTCGTTAAAGATCTTTGGGTCTGGGATATCTGGAAAAGTCAGGCTTTATAATCAGGCTGAACAGTGGGGCCGAGCATGCTGTTATTTAAGAACACTTTCTGTTTTAATTTCCTTTAATATCATTTGCCCAGGAGAAATAACACATGTGCTCTGCATATTGAGCCCACTC
Organism: Sphyrna mokarran; assembly: GCA_024679065.1. NCBI lineage: Eukaryota > Metazoa > Chordata > Chondrichthyes > Carcharhiniformes > Carcharhinidae > Sphyrna > Sphyrna mokarran. The sequence goes on from JAGIQG010000009.1 coordinate 29,500,404, forward strand.
TACTCTGTTCACATTATAGGGTTCAGGTTTACCGAAGAGAGGCATTTATTTTATTTTTCACAGAAAGGAAGGCTTCTTGTGTTTTGGTGAAGAAAGTTGCCAGAAGGAGACAAGGAAAGAAAATTCCTGTTTACCCTCATCACCAATGTAACAATCTCGCCAGGGTCAGTCTTCCAAATATACTGCTTTATTAAATAAAAAAAAGACCACACCTACGGATTACAGCAACACAAGTTCTAGGTTCCAGACCTACAATGCGTGGTCCAGACTAAGAGTATAGATTTTAAACTCCCATTGCGCATTTCCCATTGGGCAGACTCCCATTTGCTTAATGCTGTACTCCACAAAGCCCATGGGGAGATCTACTGATGACCCCCCCCCCCCCCCCCCCATGTCCTTCAAGACTGCTATAACAATTGGATAGATAAGGACAGAACTAGGTGTGTGCAGGCACCCAGCTAGACAATGGTAGAGAGATATTGAGGAGAATGATGTTGTCATCCATATCAAAGTTATGGATGATTCAAGCAGGATGTGGAGGGATAGGTTTACCTCTGTCCAGTCACAATGTCTCATAGATTCCCATCTCTCACTGCACAGAAAATATTCTAAATTATCTTTTTCACATCAACATGGATGATCTTACATGTCTTCACATTGTGGCAATGTGATTAATTTCAGAGAGACATTGCCAAGCTGGTAAAAAAAACTGCCATGATGTGTTACCATGCTTACAGAGACATACAATGTAACAATCTTGTCACTGTCTTACTGATCCTATCTGGGTATGATTTTTTAAAATTAAAATGAAGCAAGATATTTTCTATCAAAACTGTGATGTTCTAGTTGCTAGTACACAAATGCTTTTATAGCTAAAATGAAAGCAGGGTTTTCTGAGTAACTGTAACGAAAATTGAGACTGGCTCCTTGAACCTGTTGTGAGAGTGGCGATATCCCTTTAGTGGAAGGGAGAGATGGGGCAATGCAGTATCAGAGAACTGACGTTCGTCCAAGAAGCTTATATGCCATGGCATAAACAGGATACATCACCAGCAATAAGACTTTAGGTCAAAACCAGGACATAGCCCTAACAAGAGTGATTTAGCATCTAACCAAGCGTTAAAATGCATTCAGATGCATGTGGATTTGCAACTATTAATGCCTTAAAAGTTAAACGTTGTGAAGGAAATCCTGAAAGTTAGTTTAAAAATAAATGGATGATGTTTTTTTGCTTAAGACACATGAAATGATTGTCGGAGTTGTTTTGGTAATATCCTCAAATATTTATCAAGCAAGAAAGCATAAATCTAAGTTCTGTAAGCCTTAAAACTTTAGTAAACAAAAGTAATGACATAAGTTAGAATCCCTACAGTGCAGAAACAGCCCATTTGGACCATTGAGCCTGCACCAACAACAATCCCACTCAGGCCCTATCCTTGTAACCCATGTATTTAGCCTGCTTATTCCCCTGACACTAAAGGGCAATTTATCATGGTCAATTAACTTAACCTGCACATCTTTGGACTGTGGGAGGAAACAGAGCACACAGAGGAAACTCAAGAAGACATGGGGAGAACGTGCAAACTCCACACCAATGTTCACCCAAGGCCAGAATTGAAGCTGGGTCCCTGGTGCTGTGAGGCAGCAGTGCTAATCACTGTGGCACTGTGCCACCCAGCTGTACATCTTTTGTATGAGGAAAGTTAAGCATAGGCCAATCGTAGGCAATATAGCCATAAAGTTATCAACAATGGTTTTAGGTTGCTACTTACGTCATATACATAAGCACATTCTCACCAGTTTAACAAATATAAATGGAATAAGGAATCTATTAAGGGAGGTTCAGATGACATTTAGAATAGTATGACAACAGGGATTGAGTGAGTTTATGTTTAGACTTGAACAGATCAGGCTTAATGGACTGAAAGGTCTCAACTTGTGTCGTAAACATCTATGATTCTACAAATGTGTTTCGACTCTTTGAAAATTCACCTATTCTGAAGAAAATAAATTTCCAGCCACTGGCTCCCATCCTGAATGGATTGGGTTGAGTTTGTGCTGACCTAGTACAATTTCAAATCCATAAACTTTCCTTCTAAAGCACTCGTTACATCACTGAATTATTTGTATTGATATGCATTCTGCATGCAGCACGTGGCATAATTTGAACACGGCAGACTCTTGTTATTGAAGGGTTAAAAAGATTGTGGCTGTTCTGCAGAAAGACTAAGTGGCAATTTTAAACTTGTGTGATGCAGAATGATTTTTTTTATTTCATGCTGTTCTGGAATGATACATTTATTTATGATTTACAGTGCAACAATAGAAATGCTCTTTTTGTTATATTCATTACTCCAAATGCTCTTTTACTGTATTCATCAATGTATCCCTTAAAATTTGATTATAGGCTCATTGGAGATGGTCCTTTATTCAATCACTTGCTCTGCCTGTGGCTGGTGTACGTGCAGGAATTATCTATACATTGGTGTTGTGCTGTAAATCTCTTACTTTTCTATTTATCTGTCTATTTCTTATCCATATATCTGTCCAACTACCTATTATCCCACTAGCTATGTATTATATTTCTATGTATGATTCTATTGATCCAATTTTCTATCTATCTGTTCACCAAAATGTATTTGTATGTAGAGTGTATATATGAATTCTATTTTTAATAGTATTTCTTTCTATTGATTGCTATTTACATATGTATACAGTGCATGTATGAAAGCAACCTACCTAATCGACTTACATGACTATCAATCCCTTTGTTTCTTTTGGAAACAAAGTCTCTCTGTCCTTTTGCTTTTATCTGCCTATTCATATTAATTTACTCCTGTCATTGGCAATCTCTTGGTCTCTTTTCCTGCTTCTCTGTGTCCCTGTCATTTCCACCACCTATCAATCTGTTTTCTATTTATCTTTGTAGTTTTCCTCCCAATCATTCTCTCTTTCTCAATTTAATTGTTAGCTGGGACAGTGAATGCTATGTGTTGTCTGACATTCAATCAGGTTCACAGGTCAAGGGCTATACAAGGAGCTTAATCAAAGTATCACAGGCCGTCATAGTCGTTTTTTTCAACAAAATATGATAGTGGCTGCAATATGAAGAAGATCGGGAGGTACAGAATTGTTCCATCTGATGTGCGACAACTGAGGAGCTAAAAGAGAAAGCAGTGGGTGTTTCTCTAAATAATAGCGGGAACGGTATCAAAATTGAAATGCAAACTGCAATTGTGAGTGACATAAAATGAAACATTTTTGAGCAGGAATTTATTTTGATTGTTTGAGAGACGGGACAGCGCCCATAAACATTTCCAGAGTACTCGTGCATCTAAAGTACATGAAGTACGTTGTTTAAAATGCAACATTTCATCAACTCTGGAGAATGAAGCCAATCTCAGCTCTCTCCTCCCCCTCCCTTTTGTGCACGTGTGCTTATTTCCCAGCACACAGCAGCAGCACTGATGCATTCACTGGAGTCTGGTCGTGACTTAAAAAGGACCTGCATCCGCTTTCTCAAGGGCAAGTTCATTTTAGCTTCCCTGCTGTCGCTGAGGTATTAAAGCAAATCAGCCATGAAATAAGCTTCTTCCTCTGTCCTTAATCTAGCTGTCCGAAGTCATTCACGAAGATGTCAAGTACACTTTGTCTAATGCAACTCCTCCCCCATCGTACCCTTGTCTTTGGGATTTCAGCGCATGCAGCAAGATACAGCAGTGAGTCTGATCAAAATTAGAGTGACTAGATAGATAGACAGATAATAAGTATGTACATGAATTCTTAGCGCATCTAATGCAACATTCTCCGACCAACCCAGGTAGTGCATTAATGATGCACAGGTGGGCGCATCACATTTACCAAGGACATTTTTGGAATGTACAATGGGTAACTCAGTCAACAGTCAGATTTATGGATTAATACACATTTTGGATTCTTGTTATCCGGACAAACACTGCAAACAGATATAGCTCAAATCAGGTGGACAAATAAAGTATATAATTGTATTTATAGCCAGATTTATACAATAATCTTAAGTTTACTGCCACAGTTTATATTTTATGACTTATGTTTTCTCTGCATTTGTTTCAAAAAACTAACAAAATGATTGTCTAAATCATTTCACATAAAATTGCCAGAAATTAGTAAAATTCCTCACCAGAACAACTTTTAACTTGTTGCATGTATATTAATTTTCACTGTATAATTTCCCATAATTCCCATAACTCCATTATTATAGAATTTTATTAAACTTTCAGTATGCCTTCAATCCTCAAGTTCCAAGCAAAAATGGACAAAACCCAATCCCAGGAGACATCACAATGTGTTTTTAAAACTTTACCCTTTCATGGGATGCAAGGGTTGCTGGCTAGAACATTTATTGCCCAACGCTAATTACTCTGAGAAGGTCATGGTGAGCTGCCTTCTTGAATTGCTGCAATCCATGTGGTGTAGGTACACCCACAGTGCTGTTAGGAAGAGAACTCCTATTTTGATCCAGCAACAGTGAAGGAATGGCAATATTGTTCCAAGTCAGGATGGTATGCAGCTCAAAGGGGAACATCCAGGTGGTGGGGTTCCAATGCTTTTTCTACCTTATCTTGTAAGGTAGAAGGATACCTACCTTACAAACCTCATGACCCAGTCATGAGGTTTGTAAGATGCTTTTGAAAGAACTTTGATCATCTTGTTAATGTATTACATAAATGTTGAATCACATCAAAAGTAATGGGGAAAAAAAGGCTTTTTTTGGAGGTTGTAAAGGTGTCAAATCTTCTAATGAAAGCATGAAACTTACACTTATTTCAGTAATTTAGTAATTTTATGAAGAATCTTTCAGGACAGCTGACTTGGGTTGTACAAATATTACACTGGCTCAGGAAGAGATTTCTTCTGAAGTTCCTATTAAAGTAGAACATTGCTCAATCTAGATGTAGATTTCCCTTATTATTAGCTGCAAACACACAATACTTTACAATATCTGAGACTGCCTGATACTGTAAATGTGGAGAAAAAAGTGGGGGAAATGAACATCACAAACCATCTTTCACTTTGGTGCCTTTACCCACCTGAGCATCAAGGCAGTGAGAGCTACCTACTTTTTAACAAATAAAAAGAAGAATTTTCTTTCACTAGAATGTCACTCTGAAGTGAACTCACATTTCAACATATACAATGATTCACTCTGGGGCGATCCATCATTCAGTAAAGATGCTGAAAAGACCAGTCATCTGGTAAAGTGAAAATAAAACAGCATATATTAACATGATTGGTGTTGCAATGTGCCATTTCTGACCTAACTCTGTTTCTTAAAATAGCCAAATTATTTTGTTTTGGTGAAAAGTCCAAGCAAGTATCAAGGATCCAAGCACAGAACATCACCTAGATTGAATAATAGAAGGGAGGAGGTGATAATAATCAAATGTAACAATTAGATAACAACAAATTTAACCTTTAAAACTTAACACGTAGGAGGAAGAGATTCTGAAGTTGATGAAGTAGTACGTGCAAATATACAGTAGATAACTATAAAGAAACACACACACACACGTGCACACGCACGCACGCACACACACACGCACACACACACGCACACATACACACACGCACGCATGCACATACATACATATGCAATAGCAACTACTGTAGTGTGAAAATATTCTTTCATCACTAGCACAGCAGAACTACTGTAAAGCTTTGCTGTAAGCCTATTTCTCGCTTTTCAAATAATTCTGTCTGCCCCTGACAATGCCCTCCCCCAACAATATTGCAGCAACAGCCCCTTGTAATTCTGATTGAATACGAATAGAAAATCTTGTCATGAATAGAGTGCCAAGGTAATTCAGATCACAAGTCTTTTTTTTATGGCTGCATGCGTTTCAAGTCCGATAATGCCAATGTGTTTAATGACGTGCATATGACTGGTGTGTGATTTCCCAGGGTGAAAAGTGCTTTTAGTGCCACAGTTGACAAGCTTTCCCAAAAAGATCATTGTCAAAATTAAAGTTAAAAAGAATCACCAAAGGTTTTTTTTTAACGTTTTGAAATTATCACGAAAGAGCTAACCATCAGCATGGGGTTTGAAAAAAAAGCAAATGTTTTCACCTCAGATGCGGCTATACAATATGTAAAAGGTAGAAAAGAATTTTTCTGAGGCCCTGTCAGTAAGCTGTCACTTCAACGCGTTGCTTAGCAGAAGGAAAAAGGCCTGAAATTCATCTCCCCGGGCTGATTAGGCCTCACTTCCCTCATGCTTCATTCGCTGACACTAATGAAGTTTGTTTCCGATGCTTCCACCTTCCTGTGAGGCCCTCTGGGATATGACTGCTTTTCACTGATAAACCCCACAAGTAATGTGCCTTCATGTAGGTGCAGTGAGCCACAAAGAGAAAGTTGGGAGGGGGACAGTGTGATGGCGGGAAAGAATGGCTAGGTTGAGCTGTTTGTCCTTAATGACTCTTTTATCAAGGAAATTAGTTTTGAATTCCGAGTCTTGGATTGGCAACTGACAGTGACTATGAATACATTCCTTTTAAGGTGCAGGCACCAATCCATTATGAAGGATGAGATTACTGGTTACGTCAAGTGTAATAAATGGCAACTACAGAGCAATTTCTCTCATCACATAAGCCTGTGATAAGTCCAATGGCTATAGAATTCTATTTTTTTTCAGGTGACGTGATTTGAATTCAAAGCAAGACTTCCATTTCTATTTTTTTGGACAAGATGTCTACGAAAATACGACATACCACTCTCTCACTAAATAAAATTAAATCAAGGAACTTTCCAAATAAAATACATTTCCTAACCTGTTCAGTCGGTGTACAAAATAACCAAGGATCCAAAAGGCAGACAAAATCTTCTTTTTAATCATCTGAAATGAAATTCCTCCTGCTGTTAATTTTAGCAATGTGGGATTTCCCATATTGTGCTCACATTGACTGCATTATTCATCGAGTATTCAAGTGGGATCTTTTCCTCGTTAGAACAGAAAGAATTTCAAACCCAGTATGGGCAAATACAAAATACCCAATAATGGACAGAGTATTGTTAAAGTGTGTGAGATTATGGATAAGAATGACCTTGACCGTAATTATACTGGCATTATAAACACATTTTTGTGGAACACGTTTGTGATGTTACCAAAAGGCTAACCACAGCTATCCTACCTCCATTAGGATTTCCTTAATTTATCGTGCAATTGAAAATACCAGTAAAGTCTCATATCAGGGAGGATACAAAGAAGTACAGCAAGGAGAATGCAAAGAATGAAGGGAATGAACTCAGAGAAAAAGCATTATGAAGATGTGAGGACAGAATCATAATGTGGCCTTTGAAATTTTCGCAACAACCAGATCAAGACTGGGATTGACAGGCCTGTGTGGAGGTTGCATTGATGACTTTGTGGTTTGCAAAATATGAAATATTGCATAGGTGGGCCTCCTGTAGTAGGTGGCGAAATTGGCGGAGATCTCAGAGCAGGGGAATTAGTTGATCCCTGCAGGCCCCTCCCTACAGAGAGCCATGTCATTGATAAGCTGAGCGACAGAGTCAGAGGCCATGAGGTGGGGGAGAAAACAGCAAAGACTAATTTAGGGGTTGTGATTGGCAAGAGCCAAGGGCAACTTAAAGCTCCTGAAGGTGGCTGAGAAACCAGCTAGGGGATTGGAAACTTAGTCAAAGCCCTGAGTCTGAGAAAGCTTGTGTAAGTGAGAGATGTACTGTGGTCCTAGACTTCCCATGAGGGGAAGCATCCTCTCAGCATTTACCATGTCAATGCATGAAGAATTCGATGGCTGGGGGATTTTATGGCCTCGCTCAATCTGAGACCAGAAAACCTAGCCCGTGGTCAACTGACATTTCCATTGTCTGCCCCTCACCTGTTCTGATTACATGACGGGCAGGGTGGTAGAATTCAGGCATATATATTTCTATCAGATCACATCTGCTTCTTCTAATTCCAATGAGTAGAGTCCCAATCTGCTAAACCTTTCCTCATAAGACAATTCTTCCATAACAGGGATCATCCTAATGAACCTTCTCTGAACTGTCTCCAATGAAATAATATCTTCCCTTAAATAAGGGGACCAAAACTGCTCACTGCACTCCAGATGTGGTCTCACAATACCTTGTACAGTTGCAGCAAGACTTCCCTACTCTTATACTCAACCCCCTTGAAATAAGAGCCAACATTTCTTTAGCTTACCTGATTACCAGCCGCACCTATGTGCTACCTTTCTGTGTTCCATGCACAAGTACCTTCAAGTCCCTTTGTATTGCAGCTTTCTACATTTTTCTCTATTTAAAATATACTCTGCTCTTTTGTTCTCCCTTCCAGAATCAACAACTTTACATTTTCCCACATTATAGCCCATTGGCCATCTTTTGCCCACTTATTTAGCCTATCACTATCTGTTTGTAAACTGTTTGTATCCTTCTTGCAACTTGCCTTTCCACTTTTTTTTTGTGTTTGCAACTTTGGCTGCAGTACATTCACTCCTTCCTCCAAGTCATTCATATACATTGTAAACTTTTGCGATCTCAGCACTGATCCCCATGGAACCCCACTGGTTACAAGTCACCAGCCCGAAAGAGAAGCCCTTATTCTCACTCACTGTTTACTTCCCATTTGCTAATTCTCCATCCATGCAAATATACTACCTCCAAAAACACGCATTCTTATCTTATGACTTAACCTTTTCTGAAGTATCTTTTCGAATACTTTCTGGAAGTCCAAATACAGCACATTTACTGGTTCCCTTCTGTTCACTCTGGTTGAGACTTCCTTGATAAACTCTAGTAAATTAGTCAGACATGATTTCCCTTTCATGAAGCCATGCTGACTCTGCTTTATTAGATTATGATTTTCCAAATGTCCTGCTATTACTTCCATAATAACGGATTCCAACATTTTTCCAACAATAAATGTTAAGCCAATCAGCTGACAGTTACCTGCGTTTTGCTCCCTCTCTTTCAGAATAGTGGTGTCACATTGGATATTTTCCAACCTTCTAGTACTTTGCCAGAATCCAAGGAATTTTGGAAAATTGCAACCAATGCATTCACTGGATGGGAGTTTTCAACTGTGTTTACCCCAAGACCTGAAAATCCCGCTTGAGATCTATAGATCTTTATATGGTCCGACCCCGCCTGCTACAATTCCCGTGGTGGGCGGGACAGGAAAGTTCTGCCCACTATCTCTATAGCTGATACTTTTAGGATCCTGGGATGCGAGCTATCAGGGCCAGAAGACTTATCTGCTTTTAACACCATTAATTTATCTAATACTACTTCTCTAGTGATGGTGATGGTACTTAATTCCTCCATTGCATTCCTTAGCATTAATGAAATGTTCGAAGTATTTTCTGCCATAAAGCCTGATATGAAATATCTGTTTAACTCCCTGCCATTTCCTTGTTCCCCATAACTGCCTTCCCAGATTCATTTTCTAAGGTCCTATAGAACATAGAACATAGAACATTACAGCGCAGTACAGGCCCTTCGGCCCTTGATGTTGCACCGGCCAGTGGACCCGCTAACCTAATCTATTCCAATATCATCCATATGCCTATCCACCGAACATTTGAATGCCCCCAAAGTAGGCGAGTCCACAACTGCTGCAGGCAGGGCATTCCACGATCTCACCACCCTCTGTGTAAAGAACCTGCCTCTGACATCCGTCCTATAACTACCACCTCTTAATTTAAAGTTATGTCCCCTCGTGTTGGTCATCACCATCTGAGGAAAAAAGCTCTCACTATCCACCCTATCCAATCCCTTGATCATATTATATGCCTCAATTAGGTCACCGCAGAAAAACATGTTCACTTTGTCCTCTCTCTTCCTTTTTACATATTTAAATAACTCTTATTGTCAGTTTTTATATTTTCTGTTAGTTTGCCTCATAGTTTAATTTCTTTCTCTTTATTAGTTCATTAATTCTCCTTTGCTGAATTCTGAAAATATCTGAGTTTTCAGGATTTTTGCTCCAGTCTTTCCTCCACTGAGATATTTGAGCTTTTGAAACTCAGCCAAGCATCCATAATGGGCTCAGCTATAATGTCAGCCCTTGAAAAATGTCAATAATGAGGTCCATTGTAACTTCAAGAACAGATGGTAATTTTTTTTCTAAGCCACATCAGATAACCTGGCAGTCAATGCACTTTAGAAGAGTTTTTTTTAAGACTCTAATTGACTGCAGCAGTTTCGTTGTTTTTCATGTTTAAACGCTGGGGATATAAATAACTTAAGGTCATGATCTGTAAACAGATGTTACTCACCCTTCAAGAGTGATTACATCTCCATAAATGGATGACTCCTCACACTGCAGGTTAGGGCCCTTGGAACAGTAAAAATGGCATTTGCTTTGGCAAATCTCAAAAGGCCCTGCTGAGTTTTAGATTCCAGTATGGGTGATTCACACACCACCCATACCCTTGCCAGAAAAGTTGTGATCTGCTTCCATTTTTAATTATCTCTGGAGTCAGCCTGACTCTGCAAAAGTTCGGCCCAGTGTTTTGTTCGGCATCGGGAAGGCAGATATCAGAACTATTCCTGGACTGACCATGCTAATGAGGTGCCTTCCCATAGACATTGCAAATTCAGCTCAAGCCAGGGTAATACTGTGCAAGATCCCAATGCAAGCAATAATATCTAACAGTGTTGCTGGGGAGGAGCCTACTAACAGGGTTAAAACTCAATATTGGAAAGAAATTTATTGAAAACATCATAGGTACATGGCAATCTGTATTAAGGAAAAAGAGTGCTGCCAAGGTGGAATTGAAAATATTTCAATAATTAGTCAAAACACGGCATTTACTCTTCATTCGTATTACTTCAGAAAGCCTTCCTCATGTGCATCAGTGTACCACAACTTTATATATCGAGACTTTCCTAATAATAGTTCCTTTCTTATATATTGCCCTTTTACATCTGTACAAGTATAGTACTCTAGAGATTACAGAAGTACTCCTTGATACTGTTCAAGGAGCACAATCTATTTGACGAGGATTTGTATGGTGACCTCTGTCTCATTGTCACTCCGGCGATGTTGAAGAATGCAGTTTCTGGGTTGAGTCGAGAGGAGCCAGGCCAGGTAGGCTTATTATCTGGGGTTGCTGAACCTGAGATGCCTTAGCTTATTACTGCACACTTTGCTGCTGTCAATCACTGGTGTTTGGCAATGTTATTTAAGCTATAACTCCTAACTGCATCACAAATCTATCTATGAGTAGCTAAGATACTTGCCACATTTCATTATTTCTTTGAATCAAAATATTGGTAAGATTTTTGCTTACAGTTTTTTGTAGGATGAGGATTTTAATTTCAGTAGAAATCTCTGAAATTGTTGATATAATATTGTTATTACTGTTAAGTGTTTCTCTTTATCCAAAAGGTACCCAGTAAGGTCGTCTGAAATTATATAATCTGACAAGGAGGAGCAAATTAGCAACAAAAATGGTATAATGGTGTAATTTATTCTCAGCTTCTGTCTGCACTCAAGAAACGGCTATTCATTGCCCCTTTTTGCCTAAAGGAAATGACTTATGCTAGGTATGATTTTGTAGGTGCTGTGTGGTCTCTGGTATGTTTGTGGAATTACTGGTATCTCTCAGATGAGTCCTGGCAATCATTGTCAAGCTGATCAACTTCAGGAAGGAATATGATACCCTAAATCAATCACAATCCTCTTCACAAGCACATAATCCATCAAGAGATGTCAGATATTACTAAGATCAAGAGGTCTACTTGACTTTCCTTTATTCCTAATATTAAAAGAAGTGGCTGCAAAAATAGTGGATGCATAGGTTATAAATTTTCAAAATTCTTGAGATTCTGGCACATTTCCAGTGGCTTGGAATACTGCAAATGTAGTTTTAAGTCTATTTATTAGGGTCTCAAGTAGGCTTACATTAGCACTGCAATGAAGTTACTGTGAAAATCCCCTAGTCGCCACACTCCGTTGCCTGTTTGGGTACACTGAGGGAGAATTTATCATGGGCAATGCACCTAACCAGCACAGCTTTCGAGCTATTGAAGAAAACCAGAGCACCGAGAAGAAACATAAGCAGACACGGGGGCAATGTGCAAACTCCACACAGACAGCGACCCAAAGCCAGGAATCAAACGTGGATCTCTAGTTTTGTAAGGCAGCAGTGCTAACCATTCTCCTGTGTGTAACTCCACTATTCAAGAAAGGAAGGAGACAAAATGCAGGAAACCATTGGCCAATTAATCTAAAATCTGTCATTGGAAAAATGCTGAAATCCATTATACTTTTTCCTTAACAATCCCTTGGGATTTTGAGGTGTCTACTACACATAGTTCACATTGCTGAACTGTATAGGAAAGTATGTATCATTACAGCTCTGTAGAGTATGAACTTGGTTCTGGGTCTGAAGTCCCGGTCTTCAAACATCCTCTTCGTTGGGCGTCTGAAGGTTGTGCTAGCATACTGAACGCAGTGTCAAACCATATCATTGATGTCTGCCCTTGTTGACAGTAAGTTCCTGAGGGGGAAAGTGGCCCACATTGTTCGACATCTTGTTACACATTTTGAGAACCTGGAGTTAGTACTCTATGATGGAAGCAGGTTGGTAGAGGAACTTTGTCAGATGTTCAGTGTAAGCCCATTCTTTCACATGGCTTGGTACAGGTGTTGATAATAGCAAGGAGTTTGGCGTCCGAGTGTGCACAGATGCAATCATCATCTGCATTCTGTAGTTCAAAGACAGGATGGGATGACCGTGGATCCAGCCTGTAGGTGGCAAAGTTTTACAGATTCCAGTTTGTTCTGCAGTTCAGCTGCAGCGGGAAACTTGCTGAGGGTAAGATGGAGCATTGCAGTGAGGAAAACCAAGAAGAGTGTTGATGCAATGACACAGCCTTGCTTAACCCTAGTCCGAATGTGGACTGGGTCTGCGGAGTTCCATTGGTTAGGCTCATGGCTTACATGTTATCATGGAGCAGGCTGAGGATGTTTGGCAATAGCCGAAATAGAGGCAGATGCTCCATAATCAAAGTGTCAAAGACCTTTGTGAGGTCAAATAAGACTATGTACATGGGTTAGTATTATTCCCTGCATATATCCTGTAGATTATGTCCATTATCCCTTTTAGTGGCCAGAATCACATTGTGATTCTGGAAGGAGTTCCTTAGCCACAGGAAGATTATGATTAAAGAGTCCCTTTACGATGATCTTCCATGTGGTCAACAACAGGGAAGTTCCTCCATAGTTATAACAGTCAGACTTGTCACCTTTCTTGAAGATGGTCACAATTACAACGTCTCTGAGATCTCCTAATAAGTTCTCCTGCTTCTAGATAAGCCAAATGAGAACACGTATTTGTGCCAATAATCCTTCTCTGCCATGTTTTAGTGCTTCAGCAGAGATTGCATCTACTCTTGACGTTTTGTTGTTCATTAGCTGTCAGATGGTCTTTACTATCTTGTACCAGGTTAGGAATATGCTGAGATGGTGGTAGCATGCTGAGGGATTAAGTTGAGGATACTGTCATAGACGGCTCTGTTTAAAGAGTTAGTACAGGGTGTTTAGAAAATCATAATGCAACCTGGCAGAGTCAAGATAGGTTTGTGAAATGGAAATTGTGTTTGTCAGATTTATTAAGCTTTCTTATTAAGGTGGATAAAAGAGAAATCCATAAATGTGGTGCATTCAATAAGGTGCACATAAAAGGGTATTGCCCATGGTAAGAACTCATGGTGTTGGGGGTGATATATAAGCATGGCTAATTTACAGGAAACAGAGAATCAAGATAACTGGGCTATGTACAGGTTGGCAAACTGTAACTAGTGGAATTCCACTGGGATCAGTATTGGGACCTCAACTATTGATGATCTATATTAATGACTTGGGTGAAGGGACAAACTATATTGTTTATAATATACATTTGCTTATAATAAAAACTTAGGTAGAAAAGCTAATTGTGAGAAAGAGTTTGCAAATTGATATAGATGGTTTAATAGGCTGGGTTAAAATTGGAAGATGGAATATAATATTGGCAGATACAAGTTTTATATTTTGACAGGAAGAAAAGAAAAATAGAATATTATTTAAACAGAAGGGTGCTACAGTACAGAGGGACCTGAATGGCTTTGTAAATGAATCACAGAAGTTAGCATGTAGATGTGGCAAGTAATTTGGAAGGCAAATGGAATACTGCCATTTATTGCAACAGCGATGGAATATAAAAGTAGGAAAATCCTGTTACAGCTGTTCCAGGTATTTGCATCAGGAATGCTATTTTAGCCTCCTAACTTAAGGAGAGATATACATACGATGGAAACAGTTTGGAGAATGTTCACTAGACTGATTCTGAGGATGAAAGGGGCATGTCCTATGAGGAAAGGTTGAGCAGGTCTGACCTATTCTCATCAGAGTTTAGAACAATGAGACACGATCTTACAGAAACAAAAAGGGATTCTGAGAGGCTTGACAGAGTACATGTTGAGAAGATCTTTCCTATAATGGGAGAATCTCGAACCAGGAGAAATACTTTAAAACTGCAGGACCTCCCATTAAAGTGAGAGATGAGGAGGAATTTCTCTTCTCAGTGGATCATTAGTCTTTGGAATTCTCTTCCCAAACAGCAGTGAATATATTCAAGATGAAGTTAACCAGACCTTTAATTGACAAAGGAAGTAAGAATTATGGGGAATAGGCGAGAAAGTGGATTTAAAGCCACCATAATATCTGCTGTGATGTACAGAATGATTTACTCCTGCTCCTATTTCTTATGATTTAAAAAAATTCATTCAAGGTATGTGAGTGTCGCTGGCAAGGCCAGTATTTATTACCATACCTGATTGTCCTTACAAAGGTAATAGTGAGTTGCCTTCTTGAGCTGCCATTTGCTGCAGGTACACCTACAGTGCTGTTAGGAAGGGAGTGCTAGGATTGTGATCCAGTAACAGTGAAGGAATGATGACATATTTCCAAGTCAGGATGGTGTGTGTTTTGGAGGTGGTGGTGTTCCCGTGTGTCTGCTGCCTTTATCCTATCCTGAGGAACTCCTGCACTAATGTACTGGAGCTGAGATTACTGACCTCCAACAATGACAACCAATCTTGCTTTGTGCCAGGTATGAGTCCATCCAGCAGAGATACTTCCCTGATTCCCATCGACTCCAACTTTTCTAAGTTTCCTTGCTGTCACACTTGGTCAATGCAACATTGTCGTCATGGGCGGTCACTCTCTGAAGTTTAGCTCATTTGTCCATGTTTGACCCAAGGCTGTAGTGAGGTGGGGAGCTGAGCGGCCCTGGCTAAATCCAAACTGAGCATCAGTGAACAAGGTATTGCCAAGCAAGTGCTGTTTTATAGTGCTGTTTATGATTACTTCTATCACTTTACTGATGATCAAGAGTAGTCTGTTTGGGTGGTAATTGACCAGGTTGGATATCTCCTGTTTCTTATGTACAAGGTTAATGTGACTCACCTGATGAAGGAGCTTGAGACTCCGAAACCTAGTGCTGCCAAATAAACCTGTTAGACTTTAACTTGGTGTTGTGAGCCTTGTCCTTGTGTACAGGACATATCATTGCAATTTTTCACTTGTTGGGTAGATGCCAGTTTTGTAGCTGGAACAGCTTGGTTTGGGGTGCAGCAAATTCTGGAGCACAAGTCTTTAATACCATTACCAGAACATTGTCAGCCATGGCCTTTAAGTTTTCAGCCATTTCTTCACAACGCATGCAGTGAATTGAATTGGCTGAAGACTGACATCTGTGAGGCTGTGGACCTCAGGAGTAGGCTGAGATGGACCATGCACTTGACACTTCTGGCTGAAGATTGTAGCAAATGTTTCAGCCTTTTGCGCTGATGTTTAAGGCTGCTCCATCATTGAGGATAGGGATATTTGTGGATACTCCTCTTCCAGTCTGTTGTTTAATTGTCCAGCACTATTTATGATTGTGTGTGGCAGCACTGCAGAGATTAGATTTGATCCCTTGATTGTGAAGAATCTATTATTTGCAACTATTCAAGGATATGCCAAACCATGTAATTGTGATTGAGTACAATTCTGCTGCTGATGGCCCTCAGCTCCTTATGGCTCCCTTGTTTTGTGTTGCAAAATTTCTTTGAATTTTATCCCATTTAGCACAGTGGTAATACCACACAACATGGTGGAGGGTATCCTCAATGTGAAGATGAGACTTCATAGTAACCAGCAGGATGTTTGACTTGAGACTTCATGGGGCCTGGAGTTAATGTCGAGGATTCCCAGGGAAATTCCCTCCTGACCTTACAGTAGTACAGTACAGTAACGCAGCACCTGTCCTTCATGAAGAAGTTTTTCCAGAAACGCACTTCTGACCACATGGCGATCAAGCTGTGGTCAGCACATAATGTCCTCTAGGCCCAGAGAGAAAAGGAGATGGTGGATCCTGTTGATGATCCCCTGAGCAGACTGTCAGTGTCATCAGGCAGAATGCCTCACACCAAAACTTACAAACAAGCACCAAGATCTGGCTTGGCTGGTGGCGAGAAGGGCACTTGTCATCAGATCCTTCGTGCATGCTCGAGGTCTCAACACCACCGCACGCTGCCTTTGAAGCGGCTGCAGGGGTGAAGAAATGGTCGCATACGTCCTTGTGGAATGTGCTTTTGCAAAGAAGGTCTGGAGTGAGATGCAGTGATATTTGTTGAGGTTTATCTCGAACAGCTCTATCACACAGAACTCTCTGCTCTATGGGCTGTTTCCAGGGATGCACAGCAAGACAAATATCAACTGCTGCTGAAAGGTCATCAATTTGGTGAAGGATGCACTTTGGTCCACCTGAAACTTGCTGATCTTCCAGTGTAAAGATTTGTCCTTGACCGAGTGTTGCAGACATGCACATTCCAAGATAAAGGACTACGTGCTGAGGGACGCGCACTCAAGCTTGGGGCAAGGCCACCATGTAAAGCCTTTCAACCAAGGCAGACCGAAGACCTGGTAACTGTAGAACATCCTTGGACTGCGTAACTGAGTGCTAGTCTGAAAAAACAATAGCACACAGTGAAATCTGACGAATGTATATAGTTTAAAGAACTGAAATGTCATGAACGTAATGTCTTGTAACTAAGCATCGTGTACTATTGTAAAAATGACTTTTTTCTGCACTGTTTGTAATTATTGGATATGTTGTTTTGCAATGGCTTATTTGAGAGTTTTTTTAACGAATTAGGTATATTTTTGAAATTAAAAAAAATTTCCTCTGAATCTTACATCACTCAGCCGCCACCTCTGCTGGATCTGTCCTGCTGGTGGGATAAGATGTGCCTAGGGATGATGATGATGTTGTCTGGATCATGATCTAGAAGGTATGATTCCATGAGGATGACTATTTTAGGCTGTTACCTGACTAGTTTGTGAGACAGCTCAATTTTGGCACATGCCCCCAGATGTTAGTAAGGAAGGCTTTGCAAGGTTAAAAGAGCTAAGTTTGCTGTTTCCAGTGTTAGGTTGATGCCGGATTGTCTGTTCAGTTCCACTTATGTGAAACATATTTGCGGTTTAATACAACTAAGTGGCTTGTAGGCCATTTAAGATTCAATCACATTTCTGTGGATCCAGATCACATTTAGGCCAGGCCAGGTAATAATGGCATTATGAACCAGATGGGTTTATATGACAATCAACATTGGTTTCATCGTCACCATTAGACTTTTAATTCCTTTTTTTATTGAATTCAAATTCCACTGAAGAAGGGGATTCCAAACCAGCTAATAAGATTCATAGGCAGAATGCAGTCTTTGAAAGGACGAAGGATTAATAAAGAGCTAAATGATTATTAGACGAGCTAACACAAACAGTTTACCCATATGTGAATGCAGTAAGTGAATCAAAGCAAGTAGTTAAGATTTTAAAACATATAAGCTGATATTTTAAATATATTGTTTGCATTGGTCAAGTGAAGTTACTGAAAGGCATGGTGGTAAATGTCAATAGTTTAAAGCCAGAGATCTGGGAACCAATTAGTCAGCAGCAGTTATATCGGAAGAATTCCTACGAGGGTACATATTCTGCAACATTTATGGATAGATGCATTCACTGCCCAGATACAAGGATAGATATGCCCCTGGATGCAGGAACATATGTCTATTCAACTTGGCAGTGAGCTGATGGGACTGTCCATTTTGACCTTGTGGTAGCATCTGCCGTTACCAAGCAACAGGGATATAGTTAGAGCCAAGAAGGAAAATGACATCCAAATTTGAAGGACAAGTAGAATATCACCATCTATTAAATATGATATTGTTGGCTGAGGTACTTGATAGAGATTTGTATTGATGTATGATGGTTAAACGAACTTGATTTTAAGCTAATGAAACATGGAATTATTGATTAGAAAAAAGTATAATTGATCTGTATTTGATTATGCATTTCAGACATTCCGGAGAGGTTCTGTAGCTCTATTCCCAAAGCTGTTTAGCATTTTGGAAGTCTCTGGTCAGCTGTATATTTGTTTTTTTTTGTTCTATGTTTTATGTTAAATAAATTTTGTTATATCTTTGCACAGATGTAACACATTTCTTGTAGTCATATAAAGCTAAGAGCTGTCCCTTACAACTTGAAGCTTGCACACGTCTCCTTGTCTTTATTTTCAAGTGTTACACTCTGTGGACCACCAACATCATCTACAGGCTGAATAATATCTGTCTTGTAAGTTTTGAATTGTTTAAGTTAAGATACAATTGGCCACCTTCAAATTTCCCCATAACACCACCATCTGCTGTGGTGAGATTAGAATCCAGGTCCTCAGAGCATTACTCTGGATCTCTGGATTACTAATCTAGTGACAATACCACTTTGCCACTGCCTCTATATTTTACCAAATCAGGTCTCATTCCAGGCCTATCTTTCCTTCATCCAAATTCCCCGATTATGGTGCAGTGTCATAATCACTCCAAGTATCTATTACTCTTTATATAGTAGAGTCTAACTATCTGCTTCAGGCACTGACTGAGGTCTGAACATTGAGGGTTTGCAGAGTTCCATTAAGATTTCAAAAGCATTTCACTGATTAAACTTCAATGAGCACAATTTTCATTTTCAGGTTATTGCATTATACGATCCGCAGGGCTATTTTTTTTAAGAGAATTCACTCATCCAATTCTATCAACCAAACTTATTCATTTTAAGTTCTTCCTCCAAAATCTTGCCTGTGGGCAAATTTCTTTTCCCTTCATTTTCCCTCGTGCTTGCAGCATTTAAACTCAAAGGGAGAACATTGTTTCTGTCTCAAGTTCTCCCTGCAGATAGCTGGAGGGCATACGATTTTCCAAAATGGTCAATTATTCAGGCTGTAGGCGATGTTGGTAGTCCACAGAGTGCAACACTTTGAAAAAAGGACAAAGAGACATGTGCAAGTTTCAAGTCATAAGGAACAGCTCTTGGCTTTATAATAACTGCAAGATATGTGTTACATTCAATACGTTGAGAGCTATTTTCCCTCTCTACATTTATGTGACCAGTACATGCCTTGAATTAAAGAAAGAAGGGGAAACATTCTTAGGTGAATTGCAGTTGAACAATGGATGTATTTTACAAAGTCGTTCTTCAAGGTATCACACTATCAAGAGTTTCAATTGGACTATCAATAATTTGATTTCATTTTGTTTGCAATCACCTAGAATGCTGATGCTAATTTTAAAATCATTACTTTGAAGTAGAATGTTTATGTGAAGATAGTGTTTTCAGAACTCTTCAAAGTGAGAATTGTTACATTATCACATTGGACTCACATTCCAGCCACTACCTTTAATAGTAACCTGCTAATTTGTTCTACAGCTATGGTAACAGGCTCTACAACCATACACTAAAATCGCACAACTTTTCCAGTCATACCATAGAAAGACAAAGAGGCCTAATTTTGGTCACTTTCTTAAATAGGCATGGTGGATCAGGATGATTCTGTGGCAGATGATTGCAATGCAGGCCAGGTTCTTGCTACCCACTCGTTTCAATGTTTTCAACATCCAACTAATGCTAATTATAATGTTCATTAATTCTGTGTATCAGCAGAGATCAATATCGTGAATGGATAACGTCTTTTAAAGCCAGCTTGCATGGCTTGAAGCTAGTCTACGTCACTAAAAGGCAAGTGCTTTGTGACTGGACAGGTGCTGGCAAAGGTGCAGAGGGTGAATTTGACCTGGCAAACATTGAACAGTAGCCCAACATGGGACAGTATCCAAATCAGAATAAAGAACAAAGAAAATTACAGCACAGGAATAGACCCTTTAAGCCTGCACTGACCATGCTGCTGACTGAACTAAAAGCCCCTACTCTTCCAGGGACTTGATCCCTCTATTCCCATCCTATTCATGTATTTGTCCAGACATCCCTTAAAAGCTATAGTTGTATCTGCTTCCACTACCTCCCCTGACAGCGAGTTTCAAGCATCCACAACCTCTGTATAAAAAACTTGCCTCGTACATTTCCTTTAAACCTTGCCCCTTGCACCTTAAAACTATGCCTCCTAGTAATTGACTTTTTCACCCTGGGAAAAAGCTTCTGACTATCCACTCTGTCCATACTCCTCATAATCTTATAGACTTCTATTAAGTCATCCCTCAAGCTGTTTGGAAGTTATAGAGTCATAGAATCATACAGTGCGGAAGGAGGCCCTTTGGCCCACCGAGTCTGCACCGACCACAATCCCACCCAGGCCCTACCCCACTATCCCTACATATTTACTCACTAATCTCTGTAACTTAAGCATCTTTGGACACTAAGTACAATTTTATTTTTGCTAATCAACCTAACCCATACATTTTTGGATTGTGGGAGGAAACCGGAGCACCTGGAGGAAACCCACGCAGACACGAGAGAATGTGCAAACTTCACACAGACAGTGACCTGAGCTGAGAATCGAACCAGGTCTCTGTGAAGCAGCAATACCAACCACTGTGCTACCATAATGGAAGCTTTGAGGAGGCAATGGAAAGAGGAGAGATGTCATGTATATGTAGAGGCCCAGGCTCATACTCAAAAGGCAGTGGTATAGAAAGTCGGAGAGCAATGACTTGAGTTAAATCCTAAGAAATAGGACATAGTGTTGCAAGAGGTTCAATGATTTCACAATTATGGTCAAGGTTACTGAATGTTTCTTCAAATATCACATTCTGCCAATTACAGAACTAACTTCACACCCTATTTAGTTCACTACATCCCCATTACTTACCTGCCAACAATCCTGAACAATAATGTTTATATTAGGTATTAATATGCTCCACTTCACCCTCACACATTGAACACTTCATACCCACATTTCCTAGCTTGTCCACACTGTCAACTACTCAATCACAACAGCCACATCACCCAAGCAGAATGCATGGCATTCATTGACACACTTCCCTCTCCTTTGCAGAATAAGGTGGTGTATAACTGGAAGAGGTGTGTCAGTGAATATGGTGTAATATGTTTGGAGGACGTAACTATCATTGCTGAATAGCTGGCAAAGTTTGCAAGCTATGAGATGTGGGTGTGAGGCCTGAAAGATTGTTAAGAGTGTGAGAGTGAGGTGAAATCTGATTGTAGAGGCTGTTGGCTGTTGACTGTTGAGCATCGAGTAGTATCTAAAGTTCGTAGTGCAAGGAGTCAGATATGGCATTTGAAGATGAATTCAGTAACTTTGACCACTCATACAAAGTCATTGAATGCCATGTAAAACTGCATCCAGCTCCATAGGACTGCCATTGATCACCATAACTACCTGGTCTCAGTGTTTTCATACATATTCTGTGGCAGGCTTTCAGAGTGTTATGATGTTAATGTACCTTTAAGAGGTTGTTTTTTAATTATGGTCACAGCCTTGGTGATGTCATTTCTGGAAGGAGGAAATCAACTGTGGGCAGTTCGAGTGACTGAAGTTTTTTAGCTTTCAGTTATGTTCTGGCTGCAGTGTTAGAAGCAAGCTGGAAAAGAAGTCTCTTTCTCTTTCTGTTTTGCTTTGAAAATTTTACTACTTAGCGAAAGAAAGACTTGTTGTCATGCTGCATAAAACATCTGTGCCTTGGGGTTTGGGGGAGCTGATCTGACTACAAACTACTCTGAGTTTTCAAGATCATTTGAAATCAGCATTCAACCCAAGGAATTGGACTCCAGAATTAAGTGAGCTTTAGCCTGTGCAGTAATAAATCTGTCAAAAGGATTTTGTTTATTTGATTTTGGTTTTAATTAGAATACATTAGAGATATTCATTATATATTGTAGTGGTTATTTTGTGTCTTGTTTGTAATTGATAAGAATTCTTGTTAGTTTTATTACTGTACACGTTAACTTATATTCTTAAATAAACTTTGTTTGTTAAAAGCTCTCTAGTGGGTTACTTGAATGATAACTGAAATAAAACATCTCAAACTTATCCAAGCCAAATTCAAAATGCAAAATTTATGATTCAGGCGGGCTTCATAAAACATTTTGGAGTTTCTAACTTGAACCATAACAGCAAATAGAGGAACTCTTTCCTTCCATCCACCAAGGCCTCAGCGCAGCTTCTCATAACTCAGTGTCAGTCCCATTGCTCCATTATTTAGTGTTCTTGCTGACACTCCCTTCTGTAATTTGCTCCAGCATCTTCTCCAGCCACAATGCATCTTCCCTTTAAGAGGTGCAGTCTTGCTTTTACAAATACAAAATATAGTTTAAGTGGTGCTAGCCTCACACAAATAGAACATAGAACATAGAACATTACAGCACAGAACAGGCCCTTCGGCCTTCGATGTTGTGCCGACCAAAATAAAAAGCAATGCCCCTCCAAACTAAACCATTCCCTTCTCTTCCATATACTTATCAATTAACCTCTTAAACGCCACCAAACTTGGCGCATCTACAACAGCTGCAGGCAGGGCATTCCACTCCCTAATCACTCTTTGAGTAAAGAACCTACCTCTGATATCCGTCCTATAACTCATACCCCTTAATTTAAAGCTGTGTCCCCTCGTGCTAGCTTTCTCCATCCTAGGAAAAAGGCTATCACTGTCCACAAATATAGAGATTATGCTGAGGAGTCCAGTCACTCAGCAGCAAGTTCAGTGCTGAGTAGATGCAGCTATTATGCAAACCAGCAAGCAACACGAAGTTTGTATATTACAGCAGGAGCAGGTTATTTATGGACAGTACTGCAATAACCAAGCTCAGGGATCAGTGTTGGGACCATAGTAGTTTACAATTTACATAGATGATTTGGAGTTGAGTACAAGGTGTAGTGTGTCAAAGCTCGCAGATGACACTAAAACGAGTGGCTGAACAAAGTGTGCAGAGGACACTGAAAAACTGCAGAGGGATGTAGATAGTTTAAATGAGCAGGAAAGGATCTGACAGATGGAGTACAATGTTGGCAAATTGAGATCATCTATCTTGGTAAGAGTAACAGCAAAACGGACTATTATTTAAATGGTAAAAAAAATTGTACATGCTATAGTGCAGAGGGACCTGGGTGTCCTTGTGCATGGATCAAAAATGTTGCTTTGCAGGTGCAGCAGGTAATTAACAAGGCAAATGGAATTTTGTCCTTCATTGCTAGAAGGATAGAGTTTAAAAACAGCAAGGTTATATTGCAGCTGTATAAGGTGTTGGTGGGATCACACTTGGAGTAATGTGTACAGTTTTAATCCCCTTACTTGAGAAAGGATATACTGGCACTGGACGGGGTTGCAGAGGAGATTCACTAGATTGTTTCTGGAGTTGACAGGGTTGACATATGAGAGGAGACTGAGTAGACTGGGATTATACTTATTGGAATTAGGAAGAATGAGGAGAGATCTTATTGAAACATATAAAATTGTGAAGGGAAGAGATAAGATAGAAGGATGTAGGTTGCTTCCTTTGGCAGGTGAAACTAGAACTAGGGAGTATAGTCTCAAAATAAGAGAGACCAAATTTAGGACTGAGCTGAGGAGGAACTTCTTCACTCAAAGGGTTGTGAATCTGTGGAATTCCCTGCCCAGTGAAGCAGTTGAGGTTACCTCACTGAATGTTTTTAAGGCAAAGATAGATAGATTTTTGAAAAAGAATTGTGTTATGGTGAGTGGGTGCATAAGTGGAGCTGAGTCCACAAAAAGACTAGCCATGATCTTATTGAATAGGGAAGAAGACTCAAGGGCTCAGATGGCCTACTCCTGCTCCTAGTTCTTATGTAAGCTTGTGCTTGGGCCTGTTCACATTCATACTTATTGTGTTTTTTGATGATGTCATCGAGGGACAGTACGCAACAGGAAGTGGCAGACATAACCTTTAGGGTCTCAAACAATTTTAAAAAAAATTCATATTATGGGATGTGAGAATCGCTGGTTAGGTCAGCATTTATTGCCTTCCCTCATTGCCCTTGAGAAGGAGGTAGTGAGCTGCCTTTTTGAACCATTGCAGTCCATATAATGTAGGTACACCCACAGTGATATTGTGAGAAGTAATGATATATTTTTAAGTCACTCCATGTGAGTGACATGGAGGAGAACATCCAGGTGATAATATTCCCAAGTATCTGCCACTCTTATCATGAGTGGGTCGGGAAGAGAAGCCATTATAGTAGATTTTCTGGTTCCAACATAGCACTCTTGATTTAGAATTCCTAATTAGCTCTGAAGGGCCAGAGTGATGAAGCCAGATTAAAGGCTCTGGGAGCTGGGCATCATTGAAGGTGCCATCCTTAAACATGCCACAGAATCATCAGGATCACTAGGGTTACCGACTAGGATTAGTTTTGATTTATCCAATGATCTCTGGCTCAACAGAACAGACAGAAATGTTAAAGCAGAATAGAACAGTGATAGTGATTAGCTATCAGCACAAGGAGAGCAGAATGGGTTTCAACAAATGATGTTTGAATCACTCAAATAAATTCTCTTTACATCTGCCTCACAAAGTCTTGAACTCATGTCCAAACCATCTGTCAAGCTCCTTCATGGGAAAGCCTCCATTTTCCTAAACATAATCCAATTCCCTAAATTAGTTGGGAACACAAAATGAACACATAACTTAACATAAACACCAGCATTCACTAGCAAACTATTTGCCCTGTCTACAACTGCTACTAGACAACTTTTCTTCCTGCACCAAACCAATTCCCAGAATGAGTGAGATGAGGTTTAGAAATAGTTAGATAGAATTATTTCCCTGGACCATAAGAGCTTGATTTGATTCTTAGTTCAGAGTAACTTGAATTAGCTTTGATAGCTTTTATCTTCCAGTGACTTGGGCATGGTATGCCTGGAGCACCTTCACATAAAGGTATCCATTGACTCTGTCTACACTTCCACTGCTCCGGAAAAGCAGCCAGCATAATCTAGGATCCCATGCATGGCAAATATACTCTCTTCCAACTTTTTCTATTGGGAAAAAGATATAAAAGTCTGAGTTCACATATCAACCAATTCAAGAACATCTTCTTCCCTGCTGCTGTCAGCTTTTGAATGGACCTACCTCATATTAAATTGATCTTTCTCAACACACTGGCTATGATGATAGCATTACATTCTACATCTTCTTCCCTTCTTTATGAACGGTATGCTTTGTCTGTATAGGGTGCAAGAAACAAGACTTGTTACTGTATTCCAATACATGAGAAAATAATAAATCAAATTAAATACATGTATCACCGTTCTTTTAATGTCATTGAGTTAAAATCTTAGAATTTCCTCCTAATAGTACTGTGGGTGTAGTGATAGCTCAAGGACCACAGCAGTTCAAGAAGGCAGCTCATCACCACCTTCTCATGGGGAATGAAAGATGGGCTACAGTCACATCCTGTTATAGAATTTTTTAATACTCTACAGCCTCCATTGCAATAGTACTTTCCTCAAATGATCACTTCACTTCTATCAGGCATCCCATTTTCATTTCATTACTCCCAGACACTCTTAACTTTTACTTCTTTTGAGTGATCTCAGATATACATGCAGGAATTGTCTGCCCTGCCCATCATGCCAGTGAGTGAGGGGCAGACAACAAGAAGATCCGTTGACCTTGGGCAGGAATTTCCAATATTGGGTTGAGCGAGGCTGTAAAATCCCACCCACAGAATCTCTAGAGTGCAGAAGGAGGTCATTTGGCCCATTGAGTCTGCATCAATCACAATTCCACCCAGGCCCTATCCTTATAACCCAAAGTATTTATCCTGCAAGACCCCCTGACACTAAGAGGCAATTTAGCATGGCTAGACCAGAATTTAGCATAGCCAATGCACTTAATCAGTATGCCTTCTGGATTGTGGGAGGAAACCAGAACACCTCGAGGAAACCCACACAGACATGGGGAGGGTATTCCGATTTCACACAGACAAAAGCCCAAGCCGTGAATTGAACCCGGGTCCCTGGCACTATGAGGCAGCAGTGCCAGGCACTGTGCCACTATGCTGCCCACATGCAGAATAAATAAAGTTAAAGGGGCATTGTGGCACGACATGATGGAGCATCATGTGTAGTGTCAGGGAGGGTGGGATTTCAGCTCTGTTATCATTCTGAAGAATCCCCAGTCCCAACTGTGTTGCTACTGGGAGATATCACGGGAACATGAATGGAAGTTGATTGTCAAATGGAAAAGTGAAAAGAAGAAATGAAAAGCAAACGGAGGCATGGAAGAAAAAAATCTGCAAGTGTTTTGAGATCCAGCATACAATTTTTTGATCTCTGTACCCTGGTTTAAATCTACAGAATATCAATTACCCATTATCTACAGCAGGTTAACCTCATTTTGTCTCTTTTGCCTTTAAAGCACTCTCAAAGCCATTTTTGTACTGTGAAGGTGATGATGAGCTTCCAGTTTGTGTTCATCATGCCTCTTATTTGAGACTTTGAGAAGCGGCCAGTGGCACCGAAGGATAATTATTAAAGCTGTTGAGTTCTGTAGCCTCAGTTGGTGGTGATTAGAGCTACCACAGTGGAGATAATTATGTTATTTTCTTCCCAATGGCTACGTGATTAGTAATTATACCTTAAACAAAGAACATATTCATTTAGTGGCTGTGAGAAAGGAAGGCGAAGGCAGTTTGACCTGAGTGTACTCCATCTGATCGCTGCAAAAAGTAGCTGACAGGTAAGCGTGTTGAACAGGCACTGTAGGAATGTCACAATTACAGTAACTAGGGTGAGCATCAGTCAAAAACAGATGTCTGAGGAGCTCAAAATGAAAGTAAAATGATCGGAAGAAAATCACAAGCACGCCATTCAAACAATAACAAAAATCTGTCATTGCTAAATCAGGTAATTTACGTTCATCTATTTGAAGGGTGCAAGGGAAATGCAGCACCTTTTGTAGGTGTCAAAGAAGTAGATGCAGAGCAAATATTCTTTCAACCTCACAAAACCACGGCAAACTAACATTCTGAATTACCGCACTGGGTGAGCATTCCAAATTATTAACATTTTACGGAGTAATACAAAGTATAATTCCAGTATTTATATTAATACCTACATGTCAAAACATTTCAAAGTACTTCATGCGATAAATTAGTTTTTGACGTGCGTGAATTCTGAAGCTGATTGTGAACCATCAAGGTCCCTCAAATAGACACGGGATAACTGACCAGTCAATCTGTTTTTAGGTGGTACTGGTTAATCTTATATTTTTGTGTTGTACATTTACAAACAAATGAAAAAACGGTTTTGCTACTAAACAGATCCTGGTGACGGCAGTACCTATTTAAACTTGGTTATACTTGATTAATTGGCTTAATGGGATGATATTTGTCGAAGAATTCTGCGCATGGCATCATTGAAGCAACCGTGGCTCTTGCGGCATCAGACATGCGTGAATCGAATTGAAATTTCCCATTTTGTGTTGTCATTGTCATATTTGTCAGTGGAGCGAGTCACCAAATGAAGGAACTTTCCTCTCCATATCAATGACTTATTCAAGAATTTATGACATCGAAGGCAATGACAGTGAAAAACAAAATGCAGCATAATGCTGATACAAAAATTCAGATTTTTGCTTCGATTTCAGCATAGCAGGTTGATAAATCCATGAGGGAGATCATGTGATGGATCAGAATTCTGCCCTAGTTTAAAATTTTAAAGGCACAAGTGCACAGTGTTCAGAAAGTTATGCTAAGCTGTAAGGTGGGCTACAAATCAAAAAAGGTGAGCAGAGCTCTGTCACACCAGATCTCTGCCCCATGGAATTCTTTACCTTGGCAATATTTGAGACAGCAAACTTTTTGATTTGATTTATTGTTGTCACATGTATTAGCATACCATGAAAAGTATTGTTTGTTGCTTACTATACAGACAAAACATACCATTCATAGAGAAGAAAAGGAGAGAGTGCAGAATGTAGTGTTAAGTCATAGCTAAGATGTAAAGATCAACTTAATGCAAGGTAGGGCCAAACAAGAGCCTGATGGCGGCAGGGAAGAAGCAGTTCTTGAGTCGGTTGGTACATGATCTCAGACTTTTGTACCTTTTACCTGACAGAAGAAGGGGAAGAGACAATGTCCGGGGTTTGTGGGGTCTTTAATTACGCTGGCTACATTGCCAAGTCAGCAGGAAGTGTAGATGGATGGGAGAATGATTTGTGTGATGGATTGGGCTACATTTACGACCTTTTGTAGTTTCTTGCAATGTTGGACAGAGCTGGAGCCATACCAAGCTGCGATACAACCACAAAGAATGCTTTCTATGGTGTATCTGTAAAAGTTGATGACTTTTTAAGACTTGTCACACCACTTAAGACTTGATTAGCTGTAAAACTCGCATTCTAATCAGTATTTTGTAAACTAAATGTGTGCCTTTATGTGCCCTGCTTGTGATCAGAACTCCCCACTCACTTGACGAAGGAGCAAAGCTCCAAAAGCTAGTGGCGTTTGCTACCAAATAAACCTGTTGGACTTTAACCTGGTGTTGTGTGACTTTTTACTTTGTTTACCACAGTCCAACACTGGCATCCCCACATCAAAGTTGATGAGAGCCATAGCTGTTATGCCAAATCTCCTTCGTGTTCTGAGAAATTAGAGGCGTTAGTGGGTTTTCTTAACTATAGTGTCGGCATGGGGATACCAGGAATGGTTGTT
This sequence comes from Sphyrna mokarran, assembly GCA_024679065.1. Lineage (NCBI taxonomy): Eukaryota > Metazoa > Chordata > Chondrichthyes > Carcharhiniformes > Carcharhinidae > Sphyrna > Sphyrna mokarran. The sequence continues at coordinate 29,529,419 of JAGIQG010000009.1, forward strand.
AATGATCTGGACATCTAAAAACCTGAAGCTCTCAAGGTTTTCTACTTCGTCCCCATTGATGTAGACAGAAGCATGTTCTCCACTACACTCTCTGAAGTCAATGGCAATCTGTTGATTTTGAGGGAGCGGTTATTGTTGCCACACCAGTTCACCAGATTCTCTATCTCATTCTTGTACTCTGAACTCTGTTTGAGATCTGATCCACTACAGTGATGTTGTCAGCAAATCTGAAAATCAGGTTGGATGAGCTTTTGGCCAAGCAAGCATAGGTGTATAAGAAATATAATGAGGTGCTGCACCTATTCAGGGATATACACAGAGCGATGGAACAGGTAATTTTTGTTTTGGATTGGTCAAGAAGTAAGTGCCTAATGCCTCCTTTCCTTTTGCAAATTTAGCATCATAGACGTGATGACATAAACAGTTAATATTGGAATATGTGAGAAAGAAGGATTCTTTTGAACCAAATACTTGTAAACATGTGAGCAAAGGAACTTTTCCAAGGTGAAGTGCAAGATACGTCATTCTTTCAGAAGAACTCATTTTAAAATCTTTAAGGCAATACCTGAAGGACTCATTCAGTAAGGTCAATGAACATTTCTGTGTGTGGTTTTCCCTTGCAGTATCAGGCCGAAGGTATTGACACAAGTGGCTACCTCCCATTCCCTTGAAATACCTAATGACAAAAGGGTGCCTTTCTTATGCTTTACCTATTTGAAAAGAACCGTTACCATTCTGTAATAGAACAAGGCTATTCTCTGACCTGTTGCAATTCTTGAAGGTATACTGTTGCCACAGGAGCTTGCTTCTTCTTAAGTATTGCAATATCAGGACGTCTATCATCTAAGCTACTGCAAGCACTTATATTCTGCAGTACATGTGTTCCCAGTTATTTTCCGTACTTGCAGCTATCATGTTTAAAATGTGCTGACCTTGGAAAAACATATGGGATCATAGCATTGCACTCTGGGAAGGTGCATTTCACATACAACTCGATGCTTAGTTGAATTTAGGTCTCTTTAGAAAGCGAAGGATGCTACCGGTATTTTGGAATATTTCTCCATGGGTTCTTTTGGCAGTCTTAGGATCATAGCATCCCTACAGTACAGAAGGAGGCCATTTGGCCCATCAAGTCTCACCAACAACAATTCCACCCATGCCCTGTGCTCATAACCCCACATATTTAACCTCCTAATCCCCCTACACTAAGGAGCAATTTAGCATGGCCAATCCACCTCACCTCCATATCTTTGGAATAGGGGAGGAAACTAGAGCACCTGGAGGAAATTCACGCAGACACTGGGTGAATGTGAAAACTCCACGCAGATAGTCACCTGAGGCTGGATTCTTTGAGCCTGCTCCACCATTCAGAAAAAGGATGGTTGATGCCCTTAACTCTATTTTCTTGTCCACCTCGCCAATAACCCTTAACTCCCTTGTCAATCAAAACTCTGCTTTTAACTCAGCCTTGAATATATTCAGCGATCCAGCCACCACAGTTTCCTGGGGTCGATAATTACATTGTTTAATGTCCTAGAGAAAAATTCCTCCTCATCTCTGTCTTAAATGGAGACCCCTTATATTTGAATTATATATCCTTGTTCTAGATATCGCCAAGATGGAAATCATCCTCCTTGCATCCACCTCATCAATTCCCCTCAGAATTTTATATCTTTCTTTCAGATTACCTCTCATTGTTATAAACAGAATTGCTGCTGCAGCTTTAGTTTGGTTCTTTGAACTGCATTCTAGGAGAAATTCTCATAGCTTCCCATTAGTTAGAATCAGAAGGAATCCACATCACTGGCTTGTATTCAACTGCTGCCTCAAAGGTCAGATTGATGTATTTTGTCAAGATAGATTGTGAAACGTATGTTATGGATGCCATATGTACATTGGTGGCAGAAACAATTAGTATTGAGTGGCTCTGAAAGGAAGATTGCAATTGTTTACCCTGCAGTCAAGGTGCTCATAGTTCGACTTTGGCCTGAGAAGTAAAAAACTAGCTTGATGCATTGAGTCCTAATGCACATGATAACTGCACTTAATTGCAAAAGATACCTGGGTTCAATCCCTAGCATGCATCACTGTCTGTGTGGAATTTGCACATTCTCCTCATGCCTGCATGGGTTTTCTCTGGGTGCTCTGGTTTCTACCCATAGTCTAAAGATGTGCAGGTTAGGTTGATTGGTCATGCTAAAATTGCCTCTCAGGTATGTAGGTTAGAGGGATTAGTGGGTAAATATGTAAGGATATGAGGGTAGGGCCTGGGTGGGATTGTGGTCATTGCAGACTCGATCGGCCAAATGGCCTCTTTCTGAGCTGTAGGGTTTCCATGATTCTATAAAGACTTCTCTACGCAGAGAGTGGTGAAGATTTGGAACTCTCTTCCTCAAACTGCTGTGGATATTGGTTCAAATGTTAGTTTAAATCTGATATAGAAAATTTTTTATTGAACAGGAGTATCAAGAGAAAGGGACCCAGAGCAGATACATGGAGTTAGGCCACAGATTAGCCATGATCTTACTCAATCGTGGACCAGGCTTGAGGAGCTGAATGGCCTTCTCCTGTTTCTATGTTGCTTGATATTAATCATAGAATCCCACACAGGAGACCCACCCTTTGACACATTATTTTATCCAGGCCCTCTTCCCTGCCCTATACCTCACACATGGCTATGGCTAATCCATTTAACCTGCACATCTTGGGACACAAAAGGGCAATTTAGAATGGCCAATCTATCTAACTTGCACATCTTTGGACTGTGGGAGGAAACCGGAGTACCCGGAGGAAAACCACGCAGAAACAGGGAAAATGTGCAAACATCATACAGACAATGAACCAAGCTGGCAATCAAACCCAATTCCCTGGCCAAGTGAAGCAACAGTGCTAACCACTGTGTTGCCGTTCAATCATAGAGCTCTCTTTAAATGCAGCGTCCTCCCTTTGACCAGGCCAACATTTGTTCTTCAACAATGCTTCATTAAGTCATTTATCTCACAATCCTTGCACCATCTTTCACAGTCAGCAGAACTTAGGGTGCAATTTAAATAGGGCATGGAACCAATCCTGGCCAAGTCCCAAAGTTTTTCCTTTGGCCCAAGTTGATCAAGCCACTGGAATTTTTGAATCGGAAATTTCTCTACAAAAGGAATGGCATAATTCTAATGTGCTGTTGAGGGCATAGGAGAAAAGTGCACACAGGAAGAAACTCAAAGATGTCAGAAGTAGCTTGATTAAAATAGAACTTAAAGTCCTGACAATATTTTACCTAATAAAATGCTCTAAGCAAGATAGAAATATTAATGTTTTGAACCTCTTTAAATTCAACAATTCATGCTGCCTTCTACATCCTGTGATCACTCCAGTTGCAAGTTGACCTTCCCCCTTTTCCCCAACATGCCACTAAAGCTAAACACTGTTGGTGTGAAATTCTGTTATGATTGCTTTGATGAATACAACTATTTGACTCCTTGGGGCTGCTTTTCTTAGTTGTATCTTGTGATTCATTATTATGTGAATAATAGCTAATGATGCCTGCCCCCGTGCTCTCCACTTATTGCACCAGACCACCTAGCAATGTGGCTGGATTAATGCCCATTGTCCGTGCCTTGATTTATGTATGTCAGTTATATTTAGCTATTTCACAGCATTCTCCGGGAGTTGGGCACTTTTATTTCCCTGTAAACCTGCAGTTCACAGATTGTCAGTGTTCAGCACAAATCTATCCATTCAGCACATACATGCTAAACTGACTAATAAAAATATTCCCTCAAAAAAATCAATGCCATTTCTTCAAATTAAAAAAAAACTTTTGTGAACGTTATTTGAACCTAATTGCGAACAAAAAAAGAGGTAATTGTATTCAGCAAGAAAAGAATGCCAACACACAGAAACTCTATTATTGATTGACAGTGTGAAAAGTATCTGGCAATCCTTTAGCTTACAATGTTTTCAGGCTGGGAAAGGCAAAAAGAAAACAGTTCGAATAGGCCTGAAACTAGTGACGAGGCCCAAGGTCTGAATCCTGAACTGAATGAAGAAATATATATGATAAACCTCGGGTGACTTGCCCTTTCATCTTTCTCGCATTTACTACAGAGAGGTGCTGGCCTTTGCTTAAACAGAACTGCTTCTCCACAAAGAAGATGGGTAAATCGAAGAATCGACCATCTAGGCTACTCTCAAATATCACCAGCTGGTCAAATACGAGGAAGCATAGTAGGAGTCTGGAGTCTCTGCTGCAATTGTTGCTCGATCAACAGTAATTTTTAAATCTGGATTGACAGATTCTTTGGTTGCCCAAAAGTATTTGGAGATACTGAGGCAAATGCAGGTATATGAGTTTTGCTCACTCATCTGCCATGATCTCACTGAATGGTAGAAAAGGCTGTTGGAAGGTGTGGTGGCACTGTGGTTAGCACTGCTGCCTCACGGCGCCAGGAACCTGGGTTCGGTTCTTGGTTTGGCTGACTGTTTCTGGGAGTCTGTGCATTCTCTCTGTGTCTGCATGGGTTTCCTCTGGGTGCTCTGGTTTCTCCCCACAGTTCGAAGGAAATGCTGGTTAGGTGCATTGGTCATGTTAAATTCTCCCACAGTGCACCTGAAGAGGCACTTCAGTGTGACGACTGGGGGGAGTTCACTGTAACTTCATTGCAGTGTTAATGTAAGCCTACTTGTGGTATTAATAAATAAACTTTAATGTTCCTTTGGCCAAAGTGCTGAAAACATTTCTACTTTTCCTTGGTTCTGATGCGGGCTAATCACAGTTTGAAATGTTAGCACTGTTTCTCTCCACAGGTGTTGCCTGACCTGCTGTGTTTTTCCAGCATTTTCTGTTCAACTTCCAATATCTGCAGTATTTCATCTTTCATTATCTCTATACGTGAAGTTTAATTTAAGGCAATGTTGTGAATGAATAATTCTCACAAGGCAGTTTTATGTTCTCTCTCCTGGCATGTCAGGAGGTGGGGAGGGCATTTTATTTGGTGTGAAAGTGAGCACCCCTGTCCGGCATCCACCAAGTCTGGGGCAGGATGACCCATGTTGGGACTTCACGCCCTGCCGCCAATTGAGACCTTTAAGTAGGCAATTGATGATCTTATTCAAAAGCACTACGAACCTGATTGAAGGACTTGGCATCAGGACGGAGGGAGGACAGCTGAGAGCTACCCCCTGCCTTTGCTGCCAAACTCCCCCTTGCAAGATCCTCTTACAACCACTTACCTCTGCCCTGAATCACTTCTCGATCCTGGGCCTCCAGTAGCTGACATTCCCATATCAGCTATCACTTCCCTGGTATCATTGGTGAGCAAAAAAGTTGTCACTTCTGTTTGACTGGCAGCTGTCAGTGGGTGGGTTTCTGTCTCAGGGGTCCTTGATCCTGGGGAGACTTGCTGATGTCCATTTACCAGTGGGTCTTCCCGGGGGAGGCAATGTGGGTTTCTCACTGGCTCTCCAGTTAGCAGGGAAGATCCCGGATTCATCCATATAAATTCTCCCCTTCCCCACCATCCTTCTCCCCCACCATATCTTTAACTATTTTTGTCTATAACTGTAAGGGAACTTCTCTCAGATGCCCCTTTTCTAAACTGAAATGTTTACATTTATTCAGTCTTTTCTAATAACTCAAGCCTTGACTCTAGATTCATCTCTGTAATGTTCCTTGTACTTGTTTCTTGGTGACCAGAAATAGGTGCAGTGCTTGTTGTGATATGATAAACCTACACCTTTGAGAGAATGTATCTTAAATTGCTGTCGATATTGATGTGTTAAACACTCAGCACTGCTGCAAGCTTTACCACCACATTTTGAAGCTTGCACGCACTGCAAGTAATTCAACTGTGACAACTTCATCATCCAAACAGATTGTATAACACATACTGACATTCTCCCCTCATTTATGTAGGCCACAATTTTACAAAACAGGAGGCAGCGGAGCTAACCAGAGGTGATCAGACATGTCATTACCCTCATGGAAGAGACAGCACTGGATGTTATTGGGGGCTTAATTCCAAAGAAATGGCCACTGATGGGGTTGAAACCATCAAAAATGATGGTAACCTCATACATAGAACATAGAACATTACAGCGCAGTACAGGCCCTTCAGCCCTCGATGTTGCGCCGGTCATTGGACCCTCTAACCTAAACTATTCCAATATCATTCATATGCCTATCCACCGAACATTTGAATGCCCCCAAAGTAGGCGAGTCCACAACTGCTGCAGGCAGGGCATTCCACGCCCTCACCACCCTCTGTGTGAAGAACCTGCCTCTGACATCCGTCCTATAACTACCACCTCTTAATTTAAAGTTATGTCCCCTCGTGTTGGGCATCACCATCCGAGGAAAAAGGCTCTCACTATCCACCCTATCCAATCCCTTGATCATCTTATGGCCTCAATTAGGTCACCACGTAACCTTTTTCTCTCTAATGAAAATAACCTCAGGTCCCTCAGTCTTTCCTCATAAGGCCTTCCCACCATACCAGGCAACATCCTGGTAAACCTCCTCTGCACCCTTTCCAATGCTTCCACATCTTTCTTATAATGCGGCGACCAGAACTGTACGCAATACTCCAAGTGCGGCCGCACCAAAGTTTTGTACAGTTGTAACATAACCTCACGGCTCCTAAATTCAATCCCTCTACCAATAAAAGCTAACACACCGTACGCCTTCTTAACAACTTTATCAACCTGGGTGCCAACTTTCAAAGAGCTATGTACTTGTACCCCAAGATCCCTCTGCTCGACAACACTATTAAGGGTCCTTCCATTAGCCCTATATTTCATATGCCTGTTATTCCTACCAAAGTGAATCACCTCACACTTATCCGTATTGAATTCCATTTGCCACCTCACGGCCCAGCTCTGCAACCTATCTATGTCCCTCTGCAAACTGTAACATCCATCCTCGCTGTCTACAACTCCCCCCACTTTGGTATCGTCAGCAAATTTACTAATCCAACCCTCTACACCCTCATCTAGGTCATTTATAAAAATGACAAACAGCAGTGGCCCTAAAACAGATCCTTGAGGTACACCACTTGTAACTGCACTCCAGGTTGAATATTTCCCATCAACCACCACCCTCTGTCTTCTATCAGCGAGCCAATTCCTAATCCAAACTGCTAAATCACCTTCAAAACTGCTAAATCACCTAACCCCTCTTCTTACATCTTACTTGCCTCTCATCCTACAAACTCTTATGATTTACAAGTTATAAATGTGCTTCCTATTTTACCAGCATTCCTAGTGCCATAATCTTATCTAGTGCCATAATCTGCAATTTTCTTTGCAGATAGGCAAGAGGCACAACTTGGCCTCAGACAAGAAGAGAATGATGATAAAGATGCAATATTGTTATTTCATTTCACACTCATAGCTCTTGACTTTTATTGTATGCATGCTGAGCATGTGTGCAGGGATTGTACACCCGAGTCAACAGTAAATAGTCCACGTTACTTAGTAGCTACCACTTTATTTATCATGATGGCTCAAATGTAGCTGACACAGTGGACTGCCACAGAATGAAGACATTATGCCTGCTGACGCCAGGATACTGGGCATTGACCTGCATGATTCCTGCTTGTGGTCATACAGCAGCTTGACTTTGAGGGAGTGAATTCCTTTATGGTTCTGATATGGAATGAAATTAACTTGTAGCATCCATTAAGCAATGTGCATGTAATTAACAATATCCTGGACCATTGGTGCAAGAAAGGGCATAAACTGGATCATTGAGTTCCAAAGTGGCACCACTGGCATCTTAGGAGCATTGCATATTGATTGGCACGTCTGCGTTCTTCCAACAGATTCACTGCTTGTGCACCAATCAACTCACCAAAATAACATCCTTAGAAAATGCTGGAAAATCTCACCAGGTCTGACAGCATCTGTGGAGAGAGAATAGAACCAACGTTTTGAGTCTGGATGCCGTACTCAAAACATTGCCTCTGTTGTCTCTCCACAGATGCTGTCAGACTTGCTGAGATTTTCCGGCATATTTTGTTTCTGTTTCAGATTCCAGCATCCACAGTATTTTGTCTTTATCTAATATGACATCCGATTCAGTTTACCCAAGAAGTGTTTGCACACGCGATGGATATCGTTTCTGAAACTCTAAGGGTACTCGTAAACCCACAAATATAAAGTGCTAACCAGTCTATTTTTCACCTCACAATGGGAACAAAGGAAAAATCAGTATTTGAGTGGTGGAGGCTTTATAAGGAATATGACAAACTCAGTTCTTTTGTCAGTCCAGATTTTAGATTGGCTGCTATGAAAATTAAGGTCAAAAAGCACTGCAGCATTTAAGGCTTGTCAGGATTAATATAGCGAATGAAAAAGCCCAGTCAATCTTCAAACTATAGCAGTAATAAAACAAAGGGCTATTTAATTGCTATTCACAATCCTCTAGCTGTATTCTATTTCATTTGTGTGCAACTTCAGTTTGGGGCAGAAATGATTTGGTAAATGTCTTAGAATGCATTCATTATTCTGGTTTTGCTTTCTATTTATACATCAAAAATAATCAGTTTAATTATTTTCTGAGTTATGGTCCCTGCATCTCTTGATGACATTTGCAAGGTGGGAGTTTTCACATTGTAATTAAACAATAAAAAAATGTGGTGTAATTTTTCTTACAATACAAATACGCATACTATTTTAAAAGAATTATTTAATATTGGCTCAACAATATTGGCTAATATTGTAGCCCATCCTCATGGTGGCATAGTGGTTAGTGGTGCTGCCTCACAGTGCTAGAGACCCGGGTTCAATTCCAGGCTTGAGTCACTGTCTGTTTGGAGTCTGCACATTCTCCCCAAGTCTGCATGGGTTTCCTCTGGGTGATCCAGTTTCCTCCCACAGTCTGAAAGATGTGCTGGTTAGGTGTATTATATATGCTAAATTTTCCTTCATGTATGCAAACTATGAAAATTCCTTGGAGTGGGGGATTTTCGCAGTAACTTCATTGAAATGTTAATGTAAGCCTACATGTGACAATAATAAATTAGCTTTAAAATATAATAAATAAACATTAATGGTTATTAGGGGAGGCAATGGCCTAGTGGTATTATCATTAGACTATTATTCCAGAAACTTCGCTATTGTTTTGGGGGCCTGGGTTCAAATCCTGCCTTGGCAGATGGTGGAATTTAAATTCAATTAAAAAAAATCTGGAATTAAGAATCTACTGATGAGCATGAATTGTCAATTGTTGGAAAAACCCATCTGATTCACTAACGCCCTTTAAGGAAGGAAATCTGCAGCCCTTACTTGGCCTACATGTGATTCCAACCCCGACAACAATGTGATTGACTCTCAACTGCCCTCTGAACAAGAGACAACTAGGGATGGGCATTAAATACTGGCCAGCCAGCAACATCCATGTTCCACAAAAGAATAAATGACAGTTGGGTTATCCAAGTTGTACAAATATATCACTAACTACACCTAAGTAGCTTATCTTTCAGTGATGCTTGTTTTTGAATTTGGAAGAATAAACAGTTCATGGAATTAAAACTTGCAGCTAAATTAATCTCTACAGAGCATAGAGAAAATCATAACGTTCATCAATTGGAAATGAGGTCGATAATGCAGTTAAGTGCTGCTAAAGCAGCATATGTAGGAGTATGATTCAAACCCATGAATAATATCACTCCACTCTCTCTGCTGTCGTACACTCTCTTAACTCTTATTCTGCTGCTGCTGACTGGCTGACTACACATTGTCTTAGCTTCCGGAGTGCTGACCAACTGTGGCCTGTTTGGTGGGTGTGAGAGTTATCTCCTGCTTCAGATGCTTGGGTGCTATACTGTTGCTTCAATACTTTAGCCCACCTTCAACTCTGGTCTCCACCTCTATTTATTTCAACAGGAGGTGCACGTTCCAGTGCATTTCACCAAACTTGCATTTTATTATAAATCCAAAAGTTATCGCTGTTTCTTGAGATGTAAATATATGCAGATTATGTAGTTATGTACTGCAGTGGCTAACTAGATTTTCAGGAACTTACAAAGATCAAAAGAACAAAGGAAATTACAGCACAGGAACAGGCCCTTTGGGCCTCCAAGCTTGTACTGACCATGATGGCCATCTGAATTAAAACCCCTTACCCTTCCAGGAACCATATCTCTCTATTCCCATCCTATTCATGTATTTATCAAAACGCCATATAAAACTCACCATTGTATCTGCTTCCACTATTTCCCCCGGCAATAGTGCCCAGCACGTATTGAAGGATTTTTTGATACATTTAAAGTTTCTGTATAAACCATTTGCTCTTAGACATGGGTACATTAACCTTTTGTCTTCAAATACAATACGACTTGGAAAATGAACAGATGCAGAGTGGGACAAATTGCTGGAAAGAGAGGCCATAGCCACCAAGGGGCAATTCTCCAACCCGAACCTCAATGAGATTTGTATATCATCACCGATTTCTGCACCCTCAGAGCTAGGCAAAGAATTACATTGACAGTGGTTGTGAAGGTGACTATAACTAGGAACTTTCATACATGGGTTCCTTCTGGACTGGAGCTGGAAATATCTGAATATCTCACAATTTCCCTTCCATTTTAATGAGAAGAACACTGAGCCTGTCATATTCTTTTTCATTCACACTTGCCAAGGATAAGTGTGTGATTTCATTAGAATTGCAAACCTCCCTGAATTGCATTGACTGCAGGTTCCACATACTAACTCTGACCTACACTGCAACTAATGGGTATTCCATTCCTCAACTTTCAATTGGTGTGTCGTGCAGGTGAGTGCTCCATGTGTTGGCAGTAGCCATGATGCTTTCATTCTATAGCAATCCTATGGCAAACCAAAGGGTTGTTGCTGGGCATTGAGAGCTATGAGCTGACCACAGAGTTGATGATTCTGATGTACATCCTATGTAGATGTGCATAGCATGCACACAATAAAAGATCAATTTGCTTCATAAGATGTGATAGAGCAATCACTGGCTGAAGGACAAGCATGCCCAATCACTTTGTGGACATCCCAACTCAAGGTTCCAATTTACATGCAGTTTAATATCTGAACTATGAGCATGAAATCAAGTGATGTGCATTGGGCTCACCCTCATTCTCTTCATGCTGTACCTCTACTGCCTGCCTCCTAAAAGGGAAAAGACACATGTGTAAAGCGAGGTGCAAGGAAGTGGGGAAATAAGAGGTTAATGCTTACACTTCTGTGGCTTTTAAATCAGAAGAGTGGGATGTGAGAAGGAGAATTAAATGGGAGGATCCCATTGTCTTCACTGTTTCAACACCTCAGCTGGTCTCAACCTCAGCAGTGGGCCTTACAATAATAGCAGCCCCATCTTCTCGATGACTGTTGGGATTTATACATGCATTTGTCAACTGCAATTAGCTGCTGCAGATTCCAGCAAAAACAAGGGGGAGTGTGGCAGTAAATGATATGCATACTGTTTGACTGATGTAGCTGTCATTGTTAAATATTTGGCAGTGCGTGAAAGTTGTAGGATGTGGATGTGAAACTTGCAGAAGTACAAAGTGTGTACTCCCCATACCCACCAACACCTCCCCCCAACACGTTCCCTCTGGATACAAGGTTTTGGTCCTCCTTTCCATCTGCTCCATCTATTAAAGTCTCTAGTGAAGGACTTGAACATCCGGGAGCTCACTTTCTCCCATGTCATTCAGTTCTTCTGTCTTTGCCAGATTAGATTCTCATAAGGGACTCCCAGCAACTGGCCCAGAAACAATTCACTTTGCAGTCAAAAGATACAGGCTAATTTTAACTGGTTTTAGCGACCCATGATGTTAGCCCCCTGCTGAAGCACCCAGCCAATCAATATCACATTTAGCACTGGCTGGAAGCTGCAGTCAAGCAGGTCAAAGTCTGTATGCCGTGTGTGTTGTGTTTATCATGCATTGCAATCCCAATGTCTGGTTTTGGGGCCTGTCGAACTTAGTTCTCCATTGAGTCAGACAACAATTACATGTCTATAGGATAGCAAACTAGCAGCGAGTATTGCCTGAATAGTACAAAAGACAATTGGAAATGTAGCCAGAAAGGAATGCTTGAGTTTCCAACCTAAAGAAATGCCATTTTGCCACCAACACCTCTACTTTCTCAGGAGGCTAATTCAATTCACAATACCCACTGTGACTCTCACCAATGTTTTTCAGACGCATCATAGAAAACATCCTTTCTAGATATATCACAGCTTGGTCTGGCTCCTGCTGTGTCCAAGACCGCAAAAACCTACAAAGGGTCATGAATAAAGCCCAGTCCACCATGCTAACCAACCTCCTGTTTTTTGACTCCATGTCTACTTTCCATTGTCTCGGAAAAACAGCTAACATAATCAAGGACCCCATACAGCTCGAATGTACTCTCTTCCAACTTTTCTCGTTGGGAAAAAAATGGAAAGTCTGAGATCACGTACCAACCGACTCAAAAACAGCTTCTTCCCTGCAGCCTTCAAACTTTTGAATGGACCTATCTTATATTAAGCTGATCTTTCTCTGCAACCTAGCTATGACTGTAACACTATTGCCAGTAATATTGGCACTATTATTGGCACTAATGGCAGTAATTTTACTGCCTCGCCTACCTGATGCACATAAGTCCCACTCCAACAGAGAATGATGTTCTGCTATCCTCGCCCATCCTGATTCCAGCTTATATTCCACACCCTCCCATTTCCTTCTTTCTTGTACTCTATGAATGGTATGTTTTATCTGTATAGTGCGCCTGAAACAATACTTTTCACTGTATTCTAATACATGTGACAATAATAAATCAAATTAGAGAAAGGGCAAGAATTTACACATTATTGGTTAACACAAATGTGCAAGAAGCATATCAGTTAATGACTCAGTGACTAGACTTGGATTAAAAAGATGCTTCCATTTCTAATCCGATAAACAATACGAATGGCAATATCCCATCTCAATTCTGACCCTCATACATTCTACTTCAAGCTAATTTTAAAAGTTCGAGCTAAAATCCTGTTTATACCTTATTGAATTTTTTGTGAATGTCTATTCTTTTTAACAGGCACCACTTGGCGAATTGAGGAGGCTTTAATAAATATGTCAGGTGAGCTGCCTCTTAACTCTCTCCAGAGGAGGCTGATTGCTATTTTTAAAAGGATTGAATGTGCTGATTGAAGTCAGCTACCTCAAAACATTTAAATTACTTGTTTAAGGTTAGCAAATCATTTTCAGTCATTTCTTGAATTTGGTATTGTACAAAATAAATTGGTGGGATTGTGATCTCGTAAGTTGTAATGCTTCCGATTTCTTTCTTTATCTCTGAGAAGCTCATTGAATGCTGTTGTGTTCAATTCACCTTTCATTATACACGGCAACATAAGTAGCTGCCGTGAAGAGTGCAGTCGTATTATCAGTCAGGTCAAAATTCTACAATATTCAGGTTCACACGAAACCATTCTTGCTAATTGACAGAGAAAATGACAGTGAGTTGAAATTTAAAGCATCTTTATGAGAATTGATCCTCTTTATATGAAGTTGTTTAGATGCCAGGTCTCCTGTGTTGCTCAGATAACAGTAGGGGTTTCATTCATTTACAGTGAATAGGTACAAAGTCAGATATTAGCAGGGGTGGAATCTGTGAACAAGACCTTGTGATTGTACATGGGTGACACAGTGGTTAGCACTGCTACCTCAAAGCGCCGGGGACCCAAGTTCGATTCCTGGTTCGTGTCACTGTCTGTGCGGAGTCTGCACTTTCTCTGCTTGGTTTCCTCTGGGTGCTCTGGTTTCCTCCCACAGTCCAAAAGACATGCTGGTTAGAATCATAGAATTCCTACTGTGCAGAGGGAGGCCATTAGGCCCATCGAGTCTGCACTGACAATAGTCTCACCCTCTCCCCGTAACCCCATGTATTTACTCTGTTAATCCCCCCAACACTAACCGTCAATTTAGCATTGCCAATCCACCTTGCCCGCACATCTTTGGAGTGTAGGAGGAAACCAGAGCCCCCGGAAGAAGCCCATGCAGACATGGGGAGAATGTGCAAACTCAACACAGACAGTGACCCAAACCGGGAATCAAACCTGAGTCCCTGGCACTGTGAGGCTAACCAGTGTGTCACCATGCCGCCAGAATGGCTTAATCGATTACTGGTTAGCCAATTACTGGTTAGATGCATTGGCCATGCTAAATTCTCCCTCAGTGAATAGGTGCCAAAGTGTGGAAATTGGGGGGGTTTCACAGTAAGTTCATTGCAATGTTAATGTAAGCCTATTCGTGACATTAATTAATTAAACTTTAACATCACTAAGTCTGGATACAAATGTAGTGTAAACCTTCATTCCACACTTTCAAGATTATATCTTTTTTAATCAAGGCAAGTGTTTGTTTTCATGGTTTTACAATCAAAGGAACTACCTTAGTCCTTTTACTGAGAAATTGGGGCAATGGAGTCACGAAATTGATAGAAGAAGGATATAGAGTGGTCCACTTTACACCGATTTCAAAGGTTGCTCAGTTTTTAAAGGATTGTGTTTCTACACAATGCCTCTGTATAAAAGTTCCTTTGCATATTTAAAAGCCATAAATTGAGAAGGGGGATGGGGGTGGAGTTAAGGGAGGAGAGGACAAGTGAGGAAGGGGAAGAGTATAGGAGTGAAGGGGAAGGGTTATGGGGGAGGGTGGAGGGATGATTGAGGTGGACAGAGAGGAGAGTGGCCGAGAATGTGAGGTGGAGGATGGTTGGGATATGAGATGGGAGAGGGAAGGGGTTGGGGAGGATTGCACAGAGGAAGAGGAGGGAGAGGTTAGTGAGAGGAGGAGGGGAAGGGGCAGAGGGGAAGAATAGAGAAGGAAAGGGGATTGTAGAGTTGGGTAAATGGTGGAGAATGTGGGGTGGAGGGTCAGTTGTGGTGTGGGAGAGTGGGAGGGGAGGAAGGGGAGGAGTGAGGGGAGGAAGGGGAATAAGGGAGGTTGGAGCGGGCCAGGGGGAGGGACAGTGGCCAGGAATGTGGGGTGGAAAGTTTTTTGGGGTGTGGAAGGAGGCAGGGCTGGGTACAAAGAACACCATGCAATTTTTCAGCTCACAAGGGCATGAGTACAAATTCCCCTTTACCCTGATTGATGCTTGGTAGGAAGTGGGCATCATGGGTGGGAGGCTAAACCTTGCAGAGCTTCCGATTAATTCTTTCAGGCCTTTTGACAGCTATTATTATTTGCATTCCTTCTATTTATTACTGACATTATATTTATTTATCCCCTCAATTATTATTCATTAGCATGAGGGTTCCTCAATAGCGATCTCCCAAGAAGGGAAGTAGCTATGCCAGCCACGTCTGCTGCTCTGTGGTCTCTTGCTAGGCCTGTATCCTTGCATTTGACTAATTTTGTGTCCATTCTCTCAGGTTACCTCAATGAGGTGAATATTTAAGTAACTATTATGCAACAACATTTTTCAATTACAACATGCCTTGCTTTACATGGCATTGAATGAAAGGTTATAAAGAGTCCCTGTTTGGTTACATTTATAAGATCCTACCACCCAACCTGGTAGGTCCTGGATCATATTTGGAAATGACAATGGGAATATGCCCCCTCAACATCTGGCTCAGCAGAGTGACAATAACAACTGGCTGGATCTGAAACTTGACAGCATCTTCTTGCTACCGTGTTAAGCTGCAGGGTGATGTTGTGCAGTGGTACAGAAGACAATTTCTCTCACAAACATCTCCATTTAGTTGCAGCAACTGAAGAGGAGGTCCCTTACTGGTCTGCATGGATACTTGTCTGCAAACTCATGCGTGTAGCTAGATGTTCCTCTTCCATCATTTTGACTTCCCACTGCTTTATTCCCTTTGCCTTCAATCATGTTAAAGGCTCCTGATGGATTAAGATGATTTTTATAGCGCTACAGTGGTTCCTGAATGGTTAGCTCCTCCTGCCAGCACCCATCCCTGTAAATTTTAGTTCCCTACAATTGTCCTTTCCTACTGACCTCATTAAATTTGCATCTTGCATTCCAATAATTTTTTAATTATTTTAGATCAAAACTTGAGTACAATGTATGTTTGCAGTACAGTTTCTAGTTCTTTAATGAATTAAAAACAAAAAAGACTGAAGTTTGCAACCACAGATTATAAATTGGAGATTCCTTGTTTATGATTACAAAGTTTTCAAGGAAGAATAACTTGAAATCAAAGGTATTATTTACTTAAAGTTTTAACTTAATAGCTTTGTTAAATTCCTCACTAAAACCAAATGCTGAATAGTGCATTCTACCTACATTTTAAGGATGCATTGTTAACATATCCTGATTGCATTCCGAGCACAGCCTGACACTCTGGCAGGGCCAAGGATGGGACAGAAATTGTCCCAGCCATCTGCCTTAGCATCTTCTGCATACAGTTACCAGGCCCAAAACTCTAATGTTCTCCTTCAAAGAACAATTGGTTATTTGCATTTTTCACTTTCTTGCCTTTTATGCTTGTGTTCGCATCTAAAAGCATCATTTTGACTCATCAGAAAATACACATACGCTTGATGACCGTAATTTCAATGTCTGCATTCCCAGGAAAATTTAAATACTTTCATGCTGTGATAATAACAAGTTAAAAGCCAGTAGTTTAGGTATTTTGACAGACCTGATAGAGCACAATGTTTCTGCATTCCTAATCATTCACAACTTTGATAGAATTGAGAAGTACTGGAGTTCATAGAACATAGAACATAGAACATTACAGCACAGAACAGGCCCTTCGGCCTTCGATGTTGCGCTGACCAATATAAAAAGCAATGACCCTTCAAACTAAACCATTCCCTTCTCTTCCATATACTTATCAACTAACCTCTTAAACACCACCAAACTTGGCGCATCTACAACTGCTGCAGGCAGGGCATTCCACTCCCGAACCACCCTTTGGGTAAAGAACCTACCTCTGCTATCCGTCCTATAACTATCACCCCTTAATTTAAAGCTGTGTCCCCTCGTGCTAGCTTTCTCCATCCTAGGAAAAAGGCTATCACTGTCCACCCTATCTAAACCTCTAATCATCTTGTATGTTTCGATAAGGTCCCCTCTTAGCCACCTCCTTTCTAACGAAAACAATTCACCAATGGTTTTTCTTATACCGCATCTCAGAAGCATAGCTGATGGTAGCATATTCCATAGGCATTCAGTGAGTATGTCATGGTTATGTTTTTTGGAACCTGTGGCTTTTTCCGATCACCTTGTAACTTCATGAGATCCTTTCAGCTTCTCCTCTGCTGTTCCAGTGCTGGATGCCAGTATTTCAATTTACTTTCCACAGATTCACAATCATTTTGCCACGCTAACCTCAACGCTGAATTTCATTATTATAAACCTTCCTTTCATTAAAAGTTCTTTTAAAAAAATTAAGGCTTATGAATTTAGGAAAAACCCTTTATTTGCTTCTTGCTCTTAATAAACGAAGAACTGGCTAGGATTTTGCAAGTCCATTTGCATCAGGTGTGAATGGCAAGAGGAGGGAAAAGAAATCATGCAAGAGGCCCAAAATGTGTTATATATTGGCAGGAAGTCTCATTGAGATTGTCACCACCACTCTTCTTGCTAGTGACGTAACTGGATTCCTAATCTTCAATGTTGGGAACACAATTAGAATATTCTTAAATCTAATTATCAGTCTTTAAACTTGATAATCCCCTGCTGCAATGAATTGTACCATAGTATGCATCACTCAGTGGGGAGAGGGTCATGCCCAGGCAGTGCCCGAACACTGTCCTGGACATTTTCCCTGGCATTGTTGGCCCTGCTAGCATGATGTCGTGGGACCCGTCCTTTGGATTTTATTTTTCAGAGTTCCCCACTCTAAGGCATCAATGCTGCTTTTCCCATGGGCTGCGCCACTCTGCATTAAAAATGGAAAATTCTGCCCACTACAAATGAAAGGTTCAGTACGCAAATGAGTTAATTTGTTGACGATTTGGATCAATTTTATGAGCATGAGAAAAACATAGCATTCCTCCTGCAATGTGAACACATGAAATATCTGTCCCCTTTATTTAATATGTAGCCCCCATGTCACATGTAGAGCAATTGCTCGCCCCTCCTATCTGTTGCCACTCCCTTCATTGTACGAATCTCCAGAGTTACTTAAATTCACAGTCTGAGTGTGAAGCGTATCCTGGACAAAGCTTGGGTCACTGCCTGTGTGGAATTTGCACATTCTCCCTGTGTTTGCATGGGTTTCTTCCAGGTGCTCCAGTCTCCTCCCACAGTCCAAAGGATGCTCTGGTTAGATGCATTGGCCATGCTCAATTCTCCCTCAGTGAACCTGAACACTGTGGCATTTAGGGGATTTTCACAGTAACTTCATTGCAGTGTTAATGTAAACCTACTTACTAATAAATAGGTGACACTAATAAATAAACTGAAAAAAATTTAGGGGGGAAAATTGGCAAAAGGATCACTGGCTATTACTGGCCTGGCAAATTTTCTTTTAAGTTAAATTGGTAGAAGGAATATTGAGCCATCTAAATATTTGTAAGCTGACCTCTCTGGCCCTCTTTCCCTCTGTGTTCCATCCAGGCCAATGCTTTATGTTCAAGCGTTAAAGATAAAAATTCGCCCCAGCCATTTTTCGAAGTTTTCTGATGGCATCCTTTTTGGTTACTTATTCTAAATACTTCTCAATGTTGTTTTTAAATTATTTTCTAATTTGTATGGTATCTGAACTATGTACCCTGGCCTCTAGCTAAGGAATGAACTGGTGACCTCTTGTGTTCTGCCTTTCAAGATTCTGGCGCTGGTTGGCTTATGGCTGGAATGTTTCTTATTGATTGATTCCAATCAGAGTCATGAGTCTAATACATGCCAAGGTGAAAGTGTAAACAGAGCCTGGTTTAATCTCCCTGTGTACAGAGCAGCTCCACTCATTATCGGGAGTGAAAAGAATTGCAAAAACAAAATAGTTAAATAAAAATCGTAAAAGTTACAACTTACTTGTAACAATCTTCAAAATGATGCCACATGGAGAATGATGATTTCCTATTACTGAATGGATTTTTATGATCAAAAATGAGTGAACACGGACACCTTTCAGAGTGTAGCCTCTATTCCGCTTGTGAAATGCACATGTCGCTCTTTTGCAAGATGGAAAAATCCAATTTCAGTCGAATATTGCTTTCTTAATCCTGCTTCATTTAGAATGCATTGAAACTTCATATTCAATTACATCGTTATTCAATTTTTACTAATTGAATATTCATTGTAACACCTATTCTGATGCCAAGTGATCACTTTCTCTTACAGTGAAATGAACAACTTGTGACTAGTTCAATCTTTGTCCAGGTCTTGCATCCTATGCATGACTTCAGGCTCATTTTCTTTAAAGGGGCAATTTTATCTCTTTGGGGACAATAAAGAAGAGTTATTGCTTTAATAATTGGGACGTGCATCAACCGCAACCAATAGAAACAAAGGCAGTTGTTTTCATAATCCTATTAAGAACCATCATGAAGTGCAGTTATCTTTCTTGTAAAGAAAGAACAATTTCACCAATTATGAACAGCATGGTGATTTCCAGGGAGGAAAATCACAGTTAGCTCACCTCCCCCTCATAATAAATAACCCAGTTGTTCCTCTGAAAGGAAATAATGATTATTCTCCCTGAGAAACAACATAGTTTCCCCAAGTGAAAATGCACACATTTAGCCATAGTGAAGAAATACACAGATTTCTGCAGAGGGGTGATGAGGAGTCTTATTTTATGCAGCAAGTTATGTTGATCTGGAATGTACAGCCTAGAAAAAGATGACATATATAATGGTAACATTTGAAACCAAATTGGAAGTTCACTTGGAATTATTCCCAGGGTACTAGAGAAAGAGTCGGAGGCTGGGGGGTGGTGGCTGGCATTGGATCTATTTGGATAGTTTTCTCAAAGAGCCAGCATAAACACAATAGGCCAAATGGCCTCCTTCAGTACTGTAAGATGATGTGATTCAAATGATAGCGCAGTTGCTCCTAGTAACCGCAGGAAAAAGACAGCTTAGTTCATAGAACATAGAACATTACAGCACAGAACAGGCCCTTCGGCCTTCGATGTTGCGCCGACCAATATAAAAAGCAATGCCCCTCCAAACTAAACCATTCCCTTCTCTTCCATATACTTATCAACTAACCTCTGAAACGCCACCAAACTTGGCGCATCTACAACTGCTGCAGGCAGGGCATTCCACTCCCGAACCACCCTTTGGGTAAAGAACCTACCTCTGATATCCGTCCGATAACTATCACCCCTTAATTTAAAGCTGTGTCCCCTCGTGCTAGCTTTTTCCATCCTAGGAAAAAGGCTATCACTGTCCACCTTATCTAAACCTCTAATCATCTTATATGTTTCGATCAGGTCCCCTCTTAGCCTCCTCCTTTCTAACGAAAACAACCTCAAATCCCTCAGCCTCTCCTCATAAGACCATAAAGCAGTATTCAATTGTTCTAAGTTTGATTATGTGTGCCTGTTTGCAATTGATGTTAACTGTACTTGTTTGGTTAAACTTGGGTGTAAACCCAAAGAAAAGTAAAACAAGCTGTAGAAAGAGCAAGAAGCCAGACGTGAGACATAGAGTTGGCATTTTTTTAGTCACTGTGAATAAAACATGTTACACACATTGAAACCAGTATCATCTCTGCATAGCTCCACATGCCACTGGCAATTGTATAATGATATTCTGGTGAAAAGAAAGCATCATGTGAAAGTTCATTCATTGATGGAGGGGGTCATAAACTACAGGTACACAATTACATAGAACACTACAGCACAAACAGGCTCTTCGGCCCACAAGTTGTGCCGATCATATCTATACTTACCAGGCCATAGACCTATCTGTAACTCCCAATCCCATTAAATCCCATGTACTCATCCAGAAGTCTCTTAAAAGACCCCAGCGAGTTCGCCTCTACCACCACTGACGGCAACCGGTTCCATTCACTCACCACCCTCTGAGTGAAAAACTTACCTCTAACATCTCCTCTGTACTTATCCCCCAGCACCTTAAACCAAAGAACAAATTGTTTGAACAAATTGTTCAAAGCTTTTTAAAGTTTATTTATTAGTGTTGCCAGTAGGCTTATATTAACACTGCAATGAATTTACTACGAAAATCCCCTGGTTGTCACACTCCAGCACTTGTTTGGGTACACTGATGGTGAATTTAGTGTGGCCAACCAGCACGTTTTTTTGGACTGTGGGTGGAAACAGGAACACCCGGTGGAAACCCCACGCAGACATGGGGAGAATATGCACACTCCGCACAGACAGTGACCCAAGCCAGAAATCGAACTCAGATCCCTGGCACTGTGAGGCAGCAGTGCTAACCACAATTGTGTCTGAATTGAAGTTGAAATAAAAGATGGAATTTTATGAGTTTTTTTTTCCTAAGTGTCCAGCTAACGTGAAAATGCGAGAATTCCTGATCCATTTTTCAGATGATTTTTCACGCTGAATCTTATGCACTCAGTCTTTGAAAAACTGGGCTGGATTGTTTCTAGCTGTGGGAGGCAATGTGCAGGGCTTGATTCATCAGAGAGCCAGTAGCTCAGATCAGAACCATGACATGTGCATGTGCAGAAAATGCAGAAAAAAAATGCAGAACTGCACCTCCTCCGCCAGTCAGGTACAGCTTTACCCTCCCCACCATGGACATCAGGTCCACCCCCAACATTACTGACCCTCTTACACCCTCCAGATCCCCTTGCACATGGCCTCCTTCATCATCCCTTCCCTGCCTCTGGTCATCACTGAAGCACAAATCCCATCCCCCCACCCGCTCTGTCAGCCCACCTGCAAGTGCTGACTTGGCTTCCCTTCTATGGTAACAAGGCAAATTACATTAAACTTGCTGGAATGCTTTAACGGCCACATGACTCACCCAAACTTCCTCCAGCTGATCAGCCCTAATAACAAGGGATAGCTCCATAAAAACCCCAAGGATGGGCAGACAGGCAGGCAGCGTGGCAAGAAATGGCCTCCAGGAAGACAGCTCCCCATTTTTCAGATGTAGGTCTGGTCAGGTTGCTGGAGGCAGCGGAGACAAGGCGGCACTCTCTTCCCCAGCAGGGCATCATCCCAAGAAAGGAATGGAAACACAGGGAGGTGGTGACATCATGCGTTAGTGACAGGGCATTGGCTAGGAGAACCAGAAAGCAGTGCCGCAAAAAAAATGTACTATCTAATCCAGCAGCAAGGATGAGTGTTTTACGTTATCTAGCAGCTTCCCCCTAAATGACTCTTAGATCCCCCACCCCCAGCACCCTGCATGCTTTCATCCCCTGACTTCCAAGCATCTCCCTCCTCCTGCCCCAAGAGTATCACAACCCGTACTTACCCCCTGATGCACTGCAGGATTCATGCCATCAGATTTTACACGGCTCCTTCTGTCCCTACAGAGGAAGAATAGCCATAACCGCTGGAAGAAGGTGGACACAGAGAGTGGTGAGCCTCAAATTCGAGTCCCCATTTCCTTTGAGGAGCAGCTGCTGGAGGTCGTAGGAGAGGAGGGGAAGCTTACCATTACTGATAGCATGGTTAAACGGGAGTACAGAAGTGAGCATCTACCAATCCTCCACTCAATGGAGAAATGGAGTAAGTTGCCTGCATCCCAGATTCCTCTCCCTCCCTTCCACTTAACCTTGTGTCCTGTGTTGTAGGAAGGTACCCTGACATGCCCGGGCTATCCGGCATCACGACCCCCGCTGCTGCTCCCATCCACCCTGCTCCTGACTGCTTGGAAGGCTTCTCGGAGGAAACTAATGAAGGGACCTCTGAGGGCGGCAGCAGTTTGGCATTCAGCTTCCACCTCACAATTCACCATCCCAGAATGTCTCACATTGGTGGGTCAAGTTAGTGGTGAGGCATTTGAGTCACCCTCTGGCGCGCACAACACATTTACTGATGTACATCGGGTGAAAGAAGGAATATCCAAAGCCTGTGGCACATGGGGGCCTGCCGGAGTCAAGGACTCAGTTGGCCTCAGGCTACATGTCGGGCCTCTGTGATCCCTTCTCTCTCAGTTGCTGGAATTGCAGCAACGGAGTCAGGGAAAGCTGGGGAGGCGGATGATCACACGGGACTAGCTGCAAGGCTGTTAGGAGGCATCCCAAAGCTTTCAGGTGGACCAGCTATTTGCCTGTCTTGCATGGTTTCCAGGCCAACACTGTAAGGGTGGCATCCATGGTGGAAAGCCTGGGGCAGGAAATCCTCACCAGGATTGGTAAAGTCCAAGTGATGGCCGAATCACAGCAGGACACGGCACAGTGCAGAGGGCCGTGGCCGAGTCACAACAGGTCACAGCTGAGGGCCTCAACAGGCTTCTTGAGGTTCTGCGGCCTAGGGCTCAGAGGCTCAAGAGCTTGCAGGAGACCCAGCGGGACAACACTGAGACTCAGCGGGCTATGGCGACAGCCTTTGAGAATGTGGCCCAATCGCAGAGGTCATGGCTGACGGGCTGCAAAGCTTG
Source organism: Sphyrna mokarran (assembly GCA_024679065.1). Classification (NCBI taxonomy): domain Eukaryota; kingdom Metazoa; phylum Chordata; class Chondrichthyes; order Carcharhiniformes; family Carcharhinidae; genus Sphyrna; species Sphyrna mokarran. The sequence continues at coordinate 29,552,887 of JAGIQG010000009.1, forward strand.
CAGGAGACCCTTGGGACAGTGCTAAGACACAGCAGGCTGTGGTTGCAGCCTTTCAGAACGTGGGCTAGTCACAAAGAGTCATGTCTGAGGGGCTGCAGAGTGTGGCCAAGTCTCAGAGGCTGCTGCCATTGATAGAAGGCAAACACACAGACAAAAATGCAGGTGGTGCTCCAGGACTGGTGGGGTTGGTGATTGCTGTTAAGCAATGGAGTTCCAGGATTTGCAAAATGAAGTGCTGTAATAAAGTGCTTAATCAACACTCCGTTCAACATTCATTCCCTTCATCACAAATAGACAGTGACAGTAATGTGTACCTTCCACACAGTGCATTTCAAGTCCTTTTCAACTGTATCTTCCAAACCCACAATCGCTAACACCTAAAAGGGCAAGAGTAGCAGAGCTTGGGAACATCACTACCTGTTAGTTGCCCTCCAAGTCACACAGCATTCCTATTTGGATCTATAACGCCATTCCTTCATGGTCGCTGGGTCAAAATCCTGAGCTCCCACCCTAACAGCACTGTAGATGTTCCTACAAATAAATCTGTTGGACTTTAAGTTGGTGTTGTGAGACTTCTTTCTGATATTCCTACAACACTGAATGCAGAGGGTCAAAAAGACAGCCCACTATTTACCTTCTCAAAGGCAATGAGGAATTGTCAATAAACATTATATGAGCCAGCAAAGTCCACATTGCATGATTTTTTTTTAAATGAAGGAACAACTAAAAAGTACCAGGATTGTGTATAACTTGGAGGGGAATAGAACATAGAACATAGAACATTACAGCGCATTACAGGCCCTTCAGCCCTTGATGTTGCGCTGGCCAGTGGACCCTCTAACCTAAACTATTCCAATATCATTCATATGCCTATCCACCGACCATTTGAATGCCCCCAAAGTAGGCGAGTCCACAACTGCTGCAGGCAGGGTATTCCACGCCCTCACCACCCTCTGTGTAAAGAACCTGCCTCTGACATCCGTCCTATAACTACCACCTCTTAATTTAAAGTTATGTCCCCTCATGTTGGGCATCACCATCCGAAAAAAAGCTTTCACTATCCACCCTAACCAGTCCTTTGATCATTTTATACGCCTCAATTAGGTCACCGCGTAACCTTCTTCTCTCTAATGAAAATAACCTCAGGTCCCTCAGCCTTTCCTCATAAGGCCTTCCCACCATACCAGGCAACATCCTGGTAAACCTCCTCTGCACACTTTCCAATGCTTCCACATCTTTCTTATAATGCGGCGACCAGAACTGTACGCAATACTCCAAGTGCGGCCGCACCAGAGTTTTGTACAGTTGTAACATAACCTCACGGCTCCTAAATTCAATCCATCTACCAATAAAAGCTAACACACCGTACGCCTTCTTAACAACTTTATCAACCTGGCTGCCAACTTTCAAAGAGCTATGTACTTGTACCCCAAGATCCCTCTGCTCGACAACACTATTAAGGGTCCTTCCATTAGCCCTATATTTCTTATGCCTGTTATTCCTACCAAAGTGAATCACCTCACACTTATCCGTATTGAATTCCATTTGCCACCTCACGGCCCAGCTCTGCAACCTATCTATGTCCCTCTGTAAACTGTAACATCCATCCTCGCTGTCTACAACTCCCCCCACTTTGGTATCGTCAGCAAATTTACTAATCCAACCCTCTACACCCTCATCTAGGTCATTTATAAAAATGACACACAGCAGTGGCCCCAAAACAGATCCTTGAGGTACACCACTTGTAACTGCACTCCAGGTTGAATATTTCCCATCAACCACCACCCTCTGTCTTCTATCAGCTAGCCAATTCCTAATCCAAACTGCTAAATCATCTTCAATCCCATGCAAATGCACTTTCTGCAGTAGCCTACCATGGGGAACCTTATCAAACGCTTTGCTAAAATCCATATACACTACATCAACTGCCTTACCCATATCTACCTCTTTGGTCACCTCCTCAAAAAACTCAATAAGGTTTGTGAGGCACGACCTACCCTTCACAAAACCGTGCTGACTATCCCTAATCAATTTATTTCTCTCTAGATGTTTATAAATCCTACCTCTTATAATTCTTTCCAAGACTTTGCCCACAACAGAAGTCAGGCTCACCTGTCTATAATTTCCAGGATGGTCCCTACGCCCCTTTTTGAACAAAGGGACAACATTTGCCATCCTCCAGTCTTCCGGCACTATACCTGTAGCCAACGACGACATGAAGATCAAAGTCAAAGGCTCTGCAATCTCCTCTCTAGCCTCTCAGAGAATCCTAGGATAAATCCCATCTGGCCCAGGGGACTTATCAATTTTCATACCCTCAAGATTCGCTAACACCTCCTCCTTATGAACCTCAATCCTGCCCAGTCTACAACCTGGTATCGCAGTATTCTTCCCGACAACATTGTCTTTCTCCTGCGTGAATACTGACGAAAAATACTCATTCAGTGTCTCTCCTATCTCCTCAGGCTCCACGCACAACTTCCCACTGCTATCTCTGACTGGCCCTAATCTTGCCCTAACCAATTTTTTATTATTTATATATCTGTAAAAAGCTTTAGGATTCTCCTTAATCCTATCCGCCAAAGTCTTCTCGTGTCCTCTTCTAGCTCTTCTCAACTCCATCTTTAGCTCCTTCCTGGCTAATTTATAGCTCTCCAGTGCCCTAACTGAGCCTTCACGTCTCATCATTATATAAGCCTCCTTCTTCCTTTTCACCAGAGATTCAACTTCCCTAGTACAACATGGATCCCTCACTCGACCACTTCCTCCCTGCCTGGCAGGTACATATTTATTACGGACATGCAGAAGCTGTTCCTTAAATATGTTCCACATTTCAGATGTCCCCAGCCCCTGCAATATCCTGCTCCACCCTATGCATCCTAAATCTCTCCTAATAGCCTCATAATTATCTTTCCCCCAGCTATAACTACTGTTATTCGGTATGTGTCCATCCCTTTCCATCTCTAAGGTAAACGTAACCGAATTGTGGTCACTATCACCAAAGTGCTCACCCACCTCCAAGTCTAACACCTGGTCTGGTTCATTACCCAGTACCAAATCCAATATAGCCTCACCTCTTGTTGGCCTACCTACATACTGAGTCATGAAACCTTCCTGCACACATTGAACAAAAACTGACCCCTCTAACGTACTTGAACTATAGCTTTTCCAATCGATATTAGAAAAGTTAAAGTCCCCCATTACAACTACCCTGTTACTTGCACACCTATCCAGGATCAACTTTGCAATCCCTTCCTCTACTTCTCTGGAACTTTTTGGAGGCCTATAAAAAACTCCCAACAGTGTGACCTCCTTTCTTGTTTCTAATCTCAGCCCACACTACCTCAGCAGACAAGTCCACATCAAACGTCTTTTTTGCCACCGTAATGCTGTCTATGGGTTCTATGAGTCTGCTACCCTTCTCCATTTTGGTATTAGGGATGACAGATTTTGGAGCTGCTATTGATGAAGCCTTGTTGAGTTGCTGCAGTATACGCTACATATTGCCGCATCTGTGCATTGGTAGTGGAGGGAATAAATGTTTTAAGTGCTGGATGAGGTGCTGATCAAATAGGTTGTCTGTCCAGAATGGTGTCAATCTTCTTGAAAGTTGATGGCAGCACAGATGCACATGCAAAGTGAGAGTATTCCATCACACTCCTGACTTGTGCCTTGTAGATAGTGGTTAAGCTCTGGGGATGAGAATCAGTTACTCACCTTAGAATGCCCAATCTCTGACCTGCTTTTGCAGCCACAATATTTCTAAGGGTTTGGTCAGTGGAAAACTAGGATGTTGACAGTAGAAAGTGATAGTAATGCCATTGAATTCAAGAGAAAATATTCAGATTCTCTCTTGTTAGAAAAATGCTTCACATTTTCAGATAGATGCCACAGTTGTAACTGTACTGGAGCAGATTGGTAACAGGCGTGAATGGCTCTGGAGCACAACTCTTCAGGAGTATTCCAGAATTCTATTAGGACTCAAAGGCTTTGTTGTTTCTAGTGCCTTTAGCTGTTTCTTGATGTGGCATGCAGTTAATCAAATTGGCTGAAGAGTGATATCTGTGATGCTCTGAACCTCCTGAAGAGTTTGAGATGGATCATCCACTTAGCACTTTTGGCTAAAGATGATTGCAAATACTTCAGCCTTGTGTTTTGCACTGATTTGTAGGGCTTACCCACCATTGAAGCTTGGAATATTTGTAGAGCCTCCTCCTTCGGCTAACTATTTTACTGTCCATCATTCACGACTGAATGTGGCAGGGTTGTGGAGAGCTTAGATCTGATCAATGTTTGTAGGATCACTTAACTCTGTCTATCGCATGCCATTTCTGCTGTTTGGCATGCAAGAAGTACTGTATTGTACTTTTACCAGATTGACACCCCATTTTTAGTCATGCCTAATGCTGCTTTTGGTTTGCTCCCCTGACATCTTCATTAGAGTGATTGACAGCATTATAATGTAGACATAAATTACCTGTAATTTTACTATTATGACACAAATAAATCACCTATAGTAATTATTGAGTCAGGATTTGTTAACCAATACAATCATAAAATCTATCGGTCTATACTGTACATTTATTTTGCCCCAGATCATTGTCCCCAGTCAGAAGCTGCTAACTGGAGTGTTGATTTTGCACTGTTACTGATTTACCAATTCCTTTTCATAAACAGCTTCTTGTCTTTCATATATAACCCTAATTATTCTGCATTGGGCAAGCTATTGCTCATTGAGATACAATATCTGAGCCTGAACCTGATGCTTATGTGTAGTTAAGAGTGATTTTCTTGCAGAATTGGGAACTTGAGGTCATTGTTCCACTCTTTTTCTAACCCAGAGGCACTGCAGTCAATTTCATAGCTTTGAGTTTCATAAATAGCTTGCTTAAACATTGAGTAGAAAAGACCCCTCTGATTACCTCAGTTGGGACGTTAGTTTTATTTGATTCTCGGGCTTTACTGAATTAGCTCGGATGGAATAATCTAGGAGTGATATAATTAGTCTCAATACCCCAGGACTTTGAAAGATGATACAGGGTAGACCATTTAGGACGGAGATAAGGAGACATTTCTTCACCCAAAGAGTGGTGAGCCTGTGGAACTCATTACCACAGGAAGTAGTTGATGCCAAAACAGTGAATGTATTCAAAAGATAATTAGAAAAAGCACTTGAGGCCAACGGGATCAAAGATGATGGGAAGAAAGCAGAATTAGGCTATTGAGTTGGACAATCAGCCATGACTATTGGACTATTATTTAAATGGTTAAAAAGAATTGCACTGTGCTGCTGTGCAGAGAGGCCTGACAGTCCTTGTGCAGGTATCTCAAGGAGTTGGTTTGCAGCTGCAGCAGGTAATTAAGAAGGCAAATGAAATTTTATTCTTTAATGCTAGAGGGGTGGAGTTTAAACACAGCGAGGTTATATTGCGGCTGTATCAGGTGCTGGTGAGGCCACACCTAGAGTATTGTGTACAGTTTTGGTCTCCTTTCTTGAGAAAGGATATAATGGCACTGGAAGGGTACAGAGAAATTTCACCAGGTTGTTTCCGGAGTTGAGAAGGTTAGTTTATGAAAACAGCCTGAGTGAACTGGGGTTATGCTCTTTGGAATTCAGAAGAATGAGAGGAGATCTTATAAAATATATAAGATAGAAGGAGTGAAGTTGTTTCCACTGGTGGGTGAATCTAGAAATAAGCGGCATAGCCTCAAAATAAGGGGAATCAGATTTAGGATTGAGTAGGGCAGGTACTTCTTCACACAAAGTGTTGTGAATCAATGGAATTCCCTTCCCCGTGAAGAAGTTGAGACTAATTCATTGAATGTTTTTAAGGCGAGGACAGATAAATTTTTGAACAGTAAAGGAATTAAGGGTTATAGTGAACTGGCGGGTAAGTGGAGCTGAGTCCACGAAAATATCAGCCATGATCTTATTGAATGGCGGAGTAGACTTGAGAGGTCAGATGGCCTACTCCTGCTCCTAGTTCTTATGTTTTTATGATTGTGATAAATGATAGAACAGACTCGTAGGGCTGAATGGCCTCCTGTTGCTCCTATGTTCTATGTTTCTATGTATGTTTTTATGTAAAACTATCGCTCCATTTTGAAGAGGCACAGGGGAGATCTTACTGATGTCTTGGCCAATAATTATCCATCAATTAACATCACATAGATTATCTGGTCATTTTTATGGGAGTTTACTGTATGCAAATTGGCTGTTGCATTTCCTACATTACAATAGTGACTACATTTCAAAAACACTTCACTGGACATCCTGCAATCATGAAAGTTATATATAAATGCAATTTTTACTTTTTACTCATATTGGCAAATAGTGGGAAGCGGTGATCCGCAAGGATTGGTACCATTACCACTGCTCTTCATTATTTATACAAACAACTTGGACTTGGGATTTGGAAATAAAATTTCAAAATTAATGGAAAATGCCAAAAATGGGGTGTAATTACGAGAGGAGGACTGCAATAAAAAGCAGGAAAACCAAAACTAGGGATTGTCAAATGAGATTGACACTAATAAATCCAGTTGGGAATGTAAGAGAAACTTATCTTCCAAAAGAATAGTTAAGATGTAAAGCTTGCTAGCACAAGGAAAAGTAAAAATTAAGGTTTATTTATTAGCCACAAGTAAGGCTTACATTAACGCTGCAATGAAGTTACTGTGAAATTTCCCCTGTTGCCACACTCTGGCATGGGTCAATGCACCTAACTAGCATGTCATTCAGATTGTGGAAGGAAACTGGAGTACGCAGAGGAAATCCACACAGACACAGGGAGAATGTACAAATTCCACACAGACAATGACCTAAGCTGGGAATTGAACCTGGGTCCCTGGTACTGTGAGGCAGCAATGCTAACCATGCTGCCCATTATTGAGGAGGAGGGGGAGCCAGAAAATCACATGAGGAAAAATGGAACAGAGGGATAAGCTGTTGGATACAGAAGGGTGGGACTAGGCCTGTGTGGAGCATAAATGCTGGCAAGGTCCTGATAGGCTGAATAGCCTGCGCAGGTTTTAAGAAAATTTGAGCAAGAGGGGATGAAGAGGAAAGAACAGAAGAGAGTATCTGTACATGGATCAAAGGCAGCAGAGATTAAATGACAAAAAGGATGATAAATACAAGGCAAAAAGTGATGGTAGTGAGGCGGATCAAGAAACAAATTGTATCAGGGGGAGTTGTGAATATAAAAAGCACAATCATCACTAAGAGTTGCCATCCAAAACAAATACTGGAAAAGCACGAAGGACAGAAAAGTCAGAGTAGAAATGCAGCAGGGAATTAACTCTCATTTTTATGTTCTTTATCATCCTGTCTGAATTGCTATACAAAATACATTGACCATTGACATACTACAGATTTGTATCTATCAAATAAACATAATGTATTAAAAAATGTTTCTTAATGATAATACAAATGAATCTCTCCAATGCAAAAAGACATCTAAAGATTAGTTGTGGGAGGCTAGGGAGGAAATTGCGGGTCCCCTAGTCGAGATGTTTGAATCAAAAAGGGAACATGAAATTGTTTTGGCAAATAAGGCGAAGGAGATGCCAAAGAGCTTCTTACAAATACATATAGGGCCAAAGAGTAACAAGGGAAAGAGTAGGGCCTCTTAAGGATCAACAGGGTCATCTATATGCGGATCCACAAGAGATGGTTAAGATCCTAAATTAATATTTCTCATTAATATTTATGCTTGAGAAAAGCGTGGATGTTAGGGAACTTGGGGAAATAAGTAGTGATGTCTTGAGGAGTGTACATATTACAGAGAAGGAGGTGCTGGAAATCTTAAAGCTCATCAAGGTAGATAAATCTGCAGGACCTGAAGAAATATATCCCTGGATGTTGTGGGACGAAATTGCAGGTCCCCTAGCCAAGATATTCGAATCATTGATAGTCAGGTGAGGTGCCTGAAGATCGGAGAGTGGCAAATGTTATGCCTTTGTTTCAGGACAGCTGCATGGAAAAGCCTGGGAACTACAGCCAGTGTGCCTTAAATCTGTGGTGGGTAAATTGTTGGATGGTGTTTTTAGAGATAGGATCAATAGGCATTTAGAGATGTAAGACTGATAAGGGACAGTCAACATAGCTTTGTGAGTGAAAAATGAAGTCTCACAAATTTAGTTGAGTTTTTTGAAGAGGTAACCGAGAAGATAGATGAGCGCAGTTCAGTTGACGTTCCACATAGACTTTAGCAAGGCCTTTGACAAGGTACCACATGGTAGGTTGTTGCATAAAGTTAAATTCATGGGATCCAGGGTGAGGTATGTAAATGGATTCAAAATTGGCTTTTTAACAAAAGCCAGAGGGTGATTGTAGAGTTGTTTTTCAAACTGGAGACCTGTGACCAATGGTGTGCCTCAGAGGTCAGTGCTGGGCCCACTATTATTTCTCATTTATATTAACGATTTGGATGAAAATATAGCGAGCATTGTTAGTAAGTTTGCAGATGACACCAAGATTGGTAGTATAATGGACAATGAAGAAAATTATCTCCAACTGCAATGGGATTTTGATCAGTTGGGCAAGTGGGATGACGATTGGCAGATGGAGTTTATTTTAGATAAATGCAAGATGATGCATTTTAGTAGATTGAACCAGGGCAGGACTTACTCAGTTAATGGTAGGGCGTTGGGGAAGAGTTACAGAACAGAGATCTAGGAAAGCTCCTTAAAAGTGGAGTCACCGGTGGACAGGTGGTGAAAAAAGCATTCGGCACACTAGGTTTCATCTGTCCGAACACTGAATACAGGATTTGGGACGTCTTGTTAAAGCCACATTTGGAATACTGTGTGCAAGTCTGGTCACCCTATTAGAGAAAGAATATTATTAAACTAGAAAGAGTGTAGAAAAGATTTACTAGGTTGTTAACAGGACTTGATGGATTGAATTATAAGAGGAGCTGAATAGACTGGAACTTATTTCTCTGGAGCTGAGGGCTGACTTTATAGAGATCTATAAAATAATGGGGGATATTGACAAGGTAGATAGTCAATATCTTTTCCCAAAGATAGGGGAATCTAAAACTAGAGGGCATAGGTTTAAGGTGAAAGGGGAGAGATACAAAAGTGTCCAGAGGGTGGTGAGTATCTGGAACAAGCTGCCAGAGGTAGTTGTAAAGCCAGGTATAATTTTATCTTTTAAAAAGCATTTAGATAGTTACATGGATACAAAGGGTATAGAGAGATATGGGCCAAATGTGGGCAATTGGGATTAGCTTATGGGTTTTTAAAAAAAGGGCGGATTGGACAAGTTGGGCTGAAGGTTCTTTTTCCATGTGTAAATCTCTATGACTATGGGACCACATCTTCTTAACGATTACTGTAGACTCCTACTTTACCTCTAGTGAGAATCTTCCGTAATAAAACTTGCATTCCAAGTTGGATAACTTCTCTGGGAAGATACAAAGTATAACATCAACACAATAATGCCTTTGCTTTTTTTATTGCGTCTGTTCCATCAATAAGTAAATTACAATTTTAAACATTTATTCAGGTCTCCAGAAATGAATCTAAATTTCTTGGTGCTCCTGAAACTCCACAACTTCGAGAAAGTTCACCAACTTTTGATATCTAGTTCATAAAGTCGCGTATTGTATTTTCTGAGCTTTGAGGCATGGGCATTGGTCACTTGTTCCACAGCCATTTGTGGAATCTAGAGCTGATATCCTGTTCGATTTTTTCAAGACCATGTTTAGGAGACATTCCCTATCATGGACCTAGCTGAAACTGATAAAGATATGCGGTTAAACAATGAGACTTTAAGATAAAGTCACTGAGATAGAACCTTAGATAAGACACACTGGCACAGTGGTCAACTCTGCTGCTTCAAATGCCAGGGACGCCGTTCAATTCCAGCCTTGAGTCACTGTCTGTGTAAAGTTTGCACTTTCTCCCCATATCTGTGTGAATTTCTTTCAGCTGCCCTGGTTTCCTCCCAAAAATGCCCAAATAAGGTAGGTTGGCAATACTAAATTGCCCTTTAGCATCCCAAGATGTGGTGATTAAAGGGATTAGGGATGGTGGGGGCCAGGGTAAGATGCTCCGTCAGAGAATCGGTGAAGACACAATGGGCTGCGAAGCTTCCTATGATTCTATGAGAAAGGCAATGAAAACCTCCGGACAGCAATAAATCTACAGAGATAATAAGGGATAAATGGCTTGTGAAATTGTCTCACAAAATGTAACAGCTTCATATGAGTCCCAATGGATTACTTGGGGAATGGGCCTACATGTGACTCCAGATCCACAGCAATGTGGTTGATTTTTAAATGGCCTAGAAAGCCACCACTTCAAGGGCAATTAAGGATGGGCAATAAATGCTGGCCCAGCCAAAGACTTTATTCCAATGAATAAAAAAAAATTGTGCTTGACATGATCTAGCCAGATCTGGTGATGGATAGCCAAAACATTTGTGTTCCTGATAATCATAGGTGGACAGAGTGGTGAAGAAAGCATGCTTGATTTCATTGATCAGAACATTGAATACAGGAGTTGGGATGTCTTGTGAAGCTGTAAGGCCACACATGGAATATATGTACAGTTCTGATCACCCTATTTTAGAAAGGACATTATTAAACTAGAAAGAGTGCAGAAAAGATTTCCCAGGATGTTACTGGGACTTGTTAGTTTGAGTTATAAGGAAAGACATAGAAATAGACATAGAATTCTACAGTACAGAAGGAGGCCATTTGGCCCATCGATTCTGCATTGACCAAAATCCCACCCAGGTCCTATCCCCCTAACTCCAAGCACTTATCCTAGCTAGTATCCCTGACACTAAGGGGCAATTTAGCATGGGCAATCCACCTAACCCACACATCATTGGATTGTGGGAGAAAACCAGAGCACTTGGAGGAAACCCACACAGTCACAGACAGAATGTGCACACTTCACACAGAGAGTGGCCCAAGCTGGGAATTGAACCCAGGTCCCTGGCATTGTGAGGCAGCACTGCTATCCACTTTGCCACTCAAGAAGATGAATAGACTGGGACTTTTAATCTCTGGAACATAGGAGGCTTAGGAGTGATCTTACAGAGGTTTATAAAATAATGAAGGACATAGATAAGATAGATAGTCAGCATCTTTTCACAAAACTAGAGGGCATAGATTTAAGGTGAGAGTGAGAAATACAAAAGGGTGCAGTGGGGCAATTTTTTTACATTGAGGGTGTGAGTATCTGGAGGCAGTAGTAAAGGCAGGTACAATTTTTTCTTCTAAAAAGCATTTATACAGTTACATGCGTATGATTGGTATAGAGGTATATGGGCACACTCGGGCAATTGGAACTAGCTTAATAGACTTGGCAGCATGAATACATTGGGCTGAAGGGCCTCTTTCCATGATATAAACCTCTATGACTTTAAAAGTTCTTGAATCAGAGAGTGTGAAGTATGTACTAAGGAGAGTGGCAATTTTGTTATTCATTCATGAGATGTGGACATCGCTGTCTTGCTCAGCATTTATTGCAGATCCCTGACAGCATTTAACAATTAATCACATTGCTGGAGTCACATAGACCAGACCACATAAAGATGACAGGCCTTATCCCCTAAAGGACATTATTCAGCCAGATGGGTTTTTACAACAATCAACAATAGTATCATAGTCATCATTAGATTTTCAATTTCAGATCTTTATTGCATCCAAATTTCACCATCTGCCCTGGTGAGATTTGAACCTCCGTCCGCAGAGCATTACCCTAGGTTTTGGGCTTATTAGTCCAGCAACAATATCATGATGCCGCTGCTTCTCCCAGTGACTCAGATAGGAGATCTTACTTATCAGAAGGCAATCAAAACCAAAGTTGGTGGAATGTTTGAGTAGATCACTAGCTGCTGAATTAATTGTTGTCAATGTATCACCAAAGAGAGTTGGGAGCTTGTAGCTGCCCTGTCAAGTCACTTAAAAAATACTCAGCAAGATTCCTTTGACAGAACCTTCCAAATTTGTGACCTCTACTACCTAGAAGGGTAACAGACATATGGAAACATCGCCACCTGCATGTTCCCCTCTAAGACAAATATCATCTTGAAATATATTGCTGGGTCAAAATCCTGGAACTTCCTACCTTACAAAAGTGTGGGTGCTGACAGCATACAGATTGCAGCAGTTCAAAAAGTAATCTCAACACCATCTTCTTGGAGCAGGCTTGATGGTCCCTGTGGTCTACTCCCATTCCTATTTCTTGTGATCTCAAGTACAATTAGAGATGGACAATAATCCTGGCCTTTTCAGCAATGCCGACATCCTGTCAATATATAAAAACGATTTTCTTTCCCCCCCCCCTGGGGTAGTTGCAGAAGTAAGTGGATTGGGTCAGAGTAGGATGTTGCCAGGACCTGATTTATAGGGAGCAATTGGTCATGCCAAGGCTTTATTCCTTGCAACGTAAGAGAATGAGGAGTGACCTTAATGAGGTGCATAAAATCATGAAGGGCATAGGTGGAATGAACACATGTATGCTGGAATTCTATCCCTCTGCTTGCCACAGAATCGAAGTGGACAAAGGGCAGAGCATGGAAAGAAGTGTTGACGTCGGGCAGGATTTTCTAGTCTCAGGTCAAATGAGGCTGTCAAATCCTGCCCATAGTCTTTTTGACAACAGCAGGTTTAAATCCAACCGATTTATTTGATAGTAAACTCACAAGCTTTTGAGGCTCTGCTCTTCGTCAAGTGAATGAAGTGAATGAATACCTCATTCACCTGACAAAGAGCAGAGCCTCAAAAGCTTGTGAGTTTACTATCAAATAAATCGGTTGGATTTAAACCTGGTGTTGTCAGACATCTTACTGTGTTTACCCCAGTCCAACGCCGACATCTCCACATCATAGTCTTTTTCCCCAGGGTAGGAGAACTGAAAACTAGAGGGCATAGATTTAAAAAGGACCTGAGGGGCAATTTCTTCACACAAATGGTGGTGCGTATACGGAATGAGTTGCCTAAGAAAGTAATTGAGGCAGGTTCAGCTGCAACATTTAAAAAGCATTTGGATAAGTACATGGATGGCGAAGGATTAGAGGGATGTAGGCCAAACATGGACAATTGGGACTGGCTGGGAGGGCACCATGGTCAGCATGGACAAGTTGAATCCTGTTTCTATGCTGTAATGCTCTAAGATACAGGATGGAGTTTTACGGAGTTGCTCAGGTAAGACCAGAAATTCCCGTCTAAAGTCAATGGAGATTTCTGTTGTCAGATGTTCACCTGTTCTGATTCCATGGGCGAGGTGGTAGAGTTTCAGCCATAGATCCCACTGTTCACCCCAAACAAATCCATTACCACAAAGCAGGGGGATCATGGTTAAGAATTATCTCCACCAAGAGTTCATGATTTCTCAGCCTCATGAGATCCAACGTATGGTTGCATGACAAATCCAGGTCATGGAATTTTGTGGCTTAGATGGCCAAGATTTTTTATTTTAATTTATGGTATCTGTCCCTATGTTAATGGTGAACAGCAAAAATAATTTTGAAGAATGTGGGACTGGAGACAATTTGGTCTATGCCTGTGATGGTGTAAGTATCTACTGGCCTAATGCAAATGAAGTGACCCCTCACTGATCTTGTCCACTTTAGGGAGATAACTGGGAAAGGCACTGGTGGATGTGGTACTGGAGTAAATACTGGATTATGACCTGAGGATATTTGAATGTTATATATTGCAGGAAAAGCATTCCTGGGTTTGATATATTGGTGATGTATACATGGTTCCAGCCCAGCTATTTAAAACTGCAACTGACAGTATCATTTCACCATTGAGTTTGTGATCTCTTATCATTTGCTGCACAGGTTACTGGTCACAAGTCAGGCTCTAAATGTGCAAAAAACATTACAAATGATATTAAGTGTTTATTTTGAGAATCGTAAGATTTTCAAGAAAAATAATGTAAAATACACAATTGACATTGTGGTGTCAACCCTGCATTGCTAATTCTATTATTGTCTACTTCTGTTGAGCAAATAGTAAAGTCAATTACTATTCCTCGGAAAAATAATGAAAGTAATGGTGGTAGGGGGTGGTGATGTGTGGGGGTGGTGATAAAGATAACGACTAGCTGAATATACTAAACTTGTTTTTGAGCCCTGATTTCTTTTGATCCTATAAATATATATATTTTTGAACCCTTTCTAACCTTAAATGTGCTTAACTCTATCTTTCTTACAGACCACTCTCCTTTTTATAAACGTATGAGCTAAACTCAGACTTTCTTATATCAAAAACAAAATGGTCGTTAGTCTGCAAAGACTTCCTTAGTCTAGGCTCAAAGCATTAACACAATAAGTGGACACGGGTTCACCTATTCTGTCCTGTCACTTATCATGTGCTTGGTGGCCTCAGAAGTCCTCCTCTAATGATGACATTAATCTAGCACGGCCCTCATTTCACTGGTTGTCAGTGAAGTACTCCACCCCCACAGAGGGTCTGCGCAGATTGCATTAATGATCCTGGATAGCACTGACAGCATCCTCCTGTTTCTAAGAACCCACTTCCACCGCAGCAATCAATGTGCATCTGATTTCTCTGAATGCGCAGTGGATTTTCATTATAATTTGCCAATGTGCTCACTGTGCATCGGTGCATTAATTTACTATATTCGAATCAAACACCGTTCAGGCTGTGGTTTCCCCTCCCATAGCACGCTTCATATGGTGAGCTCTGGAGCACAATCTGAGGCTTGTCAGGGAGAAAATAATAGGTGCTCATTTGCCCTTTGAGTCACAGTAGCTGTGTGACTCATGGAGATCCAGGATCTATATTTATAGAAGGTACTGGGGAAAACTGAGACTTCATACCCTTGAGAAACAAATGCCCATTGCTGACAGCCTGGTAAGAAGGCTAGCAAAGCAATCACAGCTGGCAGATGGAACCTCACTCTTGGCTGACATTCAAACCAGATCCTCTCAGAGGCTGAGGTGCACTAATCTCAAAAAGGTTGCCTGTGGTAAAGAGTGTAATTTATCTCGAGTCTGATATGACGTTTCAATACAGAACCATGCAATTCGACCCATCAAGTTTCAGCATTTTTTTCCAGGTGGTCACCTGGTCTGTTCAGCCCGCTATATATGTTACTATTTTACTTTTATAATTTTACTTTTATACTCTTAAATTTACGATCTTTCATTGATTTCATTGATTTCATCTTAATAACCCACAGATGCATTCTATCCCTTTTACCGCACCATAATCCTTTGTCTGGAAGACCCTCTATCCACTTAGCTCTAACAAAGAATCCCAAACTGTCAAATTTCCTTTGTAACTCTGGGTGCCTGGTAATGTCCAAGTGAATCTGCTACTCTGCCTTTTCTATAACTCTTGCAGTTGTTCCCTAAGTACGTGGCCAATACATTCCTTTGTTGTTAAAGTACACCTCTTGGCATACTGATCGCAGAACTAGACAGATTCTGTTTGAAATCAAGCTCTTCATCTGTGGTGTGAAGCCAATTCATTGTGAGAGGAACATTTGTAGATTACTTTACACTCAAAACAGACTGCTAAATTAAACTAAACCAAACCAAACCAAACCAAATTAAATCAAACCAAGCTAAACTAAGTGAGGCATAGACAAGGTGGATAGTCAGAGGCTTTTTCCAAGTGTGAAAGTGTCAATTACAAGGGGACATAAGTTCAAGGTGAGAGGAGGGATGTTTAAGGGATATGTGCGAGGGGAAGTTTTTCATGCAGAATGTGATGGATGCCTGCAACGTGCTGCCAGAGAATGTGGTGGAAGCAAGCACAACAGCAACTTTTAAGAGGCATCTGGATGGGTGCATGAATAGGGAGGAAATAGAGGGATACGGACCCAAGAATTTTTTTAAATAGGGCATCATGATCTGCACAGGCTTGGAGGGCCGAAGGGCCTGTTCCTATGCTGTACTTTTCTTTGTTTTTTTGTTCTAATGTCAGTTTCTGCTGCTCAGCTGAAGCTATGACTGTAACAGTATATTCTGTACCCTCTCCTTTCCTTCTCTCCTATGTATTCTATATGCGGTATGCTTTGTCAGTGAAGCGCACAAGAAACAATACTTTTCACTATATCCCATGACACATAACAATAATAAATCAAATTAAAAAGATATTGCAGAGAGCATTTTGATTTGTGGTATAACTCCACCATTACATAATCTTTAAAATTCTTTGGATCTCTCTTGCTGCTGCCTAATTATGTTCCATTTGTCTTCTTACTGCTCCTAACACATTCTCAACTGCTATTGTACAACTCCTGTATCAGTATCAAGTACTCCTAGGTGAAATGCAGCTTTAGTTAGATAGTGGGCAAAATTATCAAATACCCACTACTGCTTTCTTCTCTCCACCCACTCATGAGTGGTTAGCACTGCTACTTCACAGTGCCAGGGATCTGGGTTCAATTTCCCAACTCAGTTGACACATAATGTCTGTGCAGAGTCTGCATGTTTTCCCTGTATCTGTGTGGGTTTCCTCACGATGCTCTGGTTTCCTCCCACAGTCTGAAAGATGTGCTGGTTAGGTGCATTGGCCATGTTAAATTCTCTCTCAGTGTGCCCGAACAGGAGCTGGAGTGTGGCGAGTAGGGGGTTTTCACAGTAACTTAATGTAAGTCTACATGTGACACGAATAAATAAACTTTAAAACCTGTTCGAGGGAGGACCCATGCGTGGCATGGGAACATGCAGAGAATGAGAGAAAATGACAGAACAACAGAGGAAAAAAATTAAACAATAGCACGGCTTCATGCAGCTATAACCAAGAGATAACATTGGCAGTGTCAATTTGGGGTTTATGAAACCTGACAGCAGTTATTGAGCTCACAATAATTTCTGTAGTAATATTTTCCAGATTGTGCATTTGAAAGTTGAAAAAGTAATCATGAAAATTATATCAAATGCAATGACCTCATTTCCTCAAGTTTATAATATTGGGCATTGTACTTGTTTTGACATAAAATCACCAATCTAGATCATTCACCTGCAGCCAAATTGTTTGATGCCAGGAACCTTGAGATATTAACAAATGCTTATATTTAACAAAAGTTGGTCAGAGTAATCTAACCCACAAAGGAAATGTGATGATCTGTCCAGTAACTAGCTCATGATTTGTTGAGACTGTGAAGATAAGCAGCTATTTTCTGTGACTGTAGCAGTTTTCTGTCAACGAATTTTCCCCAACAGTTTGGAAACTAATCCAGAACTCACACTGACTAATCTAGAGAACTAATCATGAATGCAGAGAATGTAGTCAACAAACTGGAGAATGGAAAATACATTTACTCAATTTCTTGTAAATAGGGTCATTGCCTCAATCTCACCCTGCCATGTTTATGCCATGTAGAATTGTATAGTTAGTATAAGATGAATAGCTATGTCACTCCCTACAGACTGAAAGGGAAATCAGTCTATGTCCCATCACCATGGCCATACTATAGAGTTTCATCCAGTCAAGTAGATCAGATTTAAAATTGCCAACAAAACTGAAGCAGATCTACAAACAAATAAATAATAGCCTTCTATTTCAGAATCGCGGACAATGCATTGCATAGTACGGATTATCTCATTGGCTAGACTTAGGGGAGTTCAAAAACAAACTCCATTAAAATAATCTGTCGGGAAATTATGCGCATTTTAATTGAATGCTCTTTACAAGGTACAAGAGTTCATGCAATCAAAAGACTGGAGTCTCAGGAGTGTAATTGCTGTGGAAGAGATAGCATAGAAAACAAAATTCTGATTAAAGTCACACTGAGTTTGGAATGAAGGAGGAATTAGGGCAAAAAGATTGGTTCTTCAGAATGGTTTTGTTACTTTAAAATAAGTTTATATATACATATATGAAATATTATTTTATATAAAGAAATTTCCTCTCTATTAGTCTACCTAAGTCATAATTCGAAACTGTCTCACTGGATAAATAACTAAACTCAGTTTACTGTCAGGGTAATTGTCTATCAGTGCATCACTAAACGTGATATTTTGCTAATCATAGTACATTAAAAATGATGTGAATTGTAAAATATAATTAAATTTTAAATGTTAGAACTCATTACTAAAGGTAAGGGTTCACATTTGTTTCTATTACCTCACCGCACTTCTGAAACCAACCTACTCGCGCATCTCTGGATTAATTAATTTCTCCAAAATCAAAGTTCAAATAATCAGAAACTCAGGAGAAAAAGAAAATCAGGCTCCAAGAAAAATCTTAAAGCTCATCAGTAAAGATCCCATTATTGAGAAACAATTTGAATATCTTTTTTGCAATTGTGAGGTGGAATGTTTCTGAGTTCCAATCAGACTAGTTTGTTCATTTGGATTTATAAGAATTTGCCAAGATCAGCCTTGCTTACATAATTCACAGTGAATGGCGCATTGAAAGGAATTAATTGGATGTGGAACACTTTAGAATATCCGGAGGAATAAATGAGGCACTATCTAAATTTAAGTGCTTTCATTTGAATCCACCTCTGGCCCATCTGGATAAGCAGTTGTTATTCTTAATAAATAACTCATGGAAGTACCTATAAAGCATATTATGGTCAACCTGAGATCTTACCATTTTATGCCACATAACATCACCTCAATTTTATTTCCTACATGATGAATTTTCAATTTTAGACTGAGCTTATGAGAGTGAAGGTATGCTGTGCTACGTGGCAGCTAGTATCTGGTTTGAGAGCAGTACTGATAGAAAGCTTAGTTGCAGACATGCTTACATCTAAGAACTGAACTCTAGGGGAGAGGAGAATGCAGCTGTTCTAAGTTAAAAGACAGGGTTTGACCACGATTGGGGAATCCTAGCAAAACACAAGTCAGCAGAAGTTAGGGAATGGTTGAAATCACATGGAAAGTAGTCATCGTTATTGGAGGTTAATCATTATAAACCTGAATCATTGGGACCAGAGTTCTTTAGAACTGCTTTCTGGACCCAGAAGTTGCCTCATAAGACTGGCAATGGGGATCATTGAGTTCATTGCTAATTCCATGTGTTTAACACCGTTCACAATTCATCTGATTATGAAAAGGTCATACTAGCCTACGTAAGATTTAAAGAGTGGCACAATGACACAGTAGGTAGCATGTTGCCTCGCAGCGCCAGGGATCTAGGTTCAAGCTTAGCCTTGTGAGGAATCTGCATGTTCTTCTCATGTCTGCATGGGTTTTCTCCAGGTGCTCTGGCTTCCTCCCACAGTCCGAAGATGTGCAGGGTAGGTGGATAGGCCTTGTTATATTGTCTGTTAGTGTCGGCGATTAGTGAGGTAAACACATGGGATACAGTGATAGAGGCCTGGATGGGATTGTTGTCAGTGCTTGCCTGATAGGCTGAATGGCCTCTTTCTGCGCTATAGGGATTCTATGATAAGCATTATATATTATGGTGATTGAAATTGGTTCAAGCTGGTGTACCCAGGCAGTCAGATATTCTAGCAGACAGCTGTTTGCCTTGTAGAGATAAAAAAACACATACCTTTGAGTAAGTCAACTCAAAAGGGCAGATTAGCAGACAACAAAAACCCCAGGTAACTGTGAAAATTTACAATTAAGGGTTAAAGTCAAAATGCCTACCTGCTGTACTGGAAAGAAAAACTCCAGCTGTGGCTTAATGGAAATGTGATGGACAAAGAAGAGGTTAGAGATGAGACTAGTGTTGATGTTACAGAAACCGGGCAATACTGACTTTATGCCAGTTGTGACTGAGCAGCACCCGTACCCTCTGAATCACAGGTTTCTACATTCATGCCCCACTCCAAATATATCAGCATAAAAATCTAAGTTGATGCTCCATTGTAGTACTTTGCACATTTGGAGGAACTGTCTATTGGATGAGGTGTTAAACTAAAACCTGGTCTACCCTCTCAGACGCTTATAAAAGATTGCTGCAGAAGGTTAAGCTGCAGAGAGTTGGGAGTAGGGTGTTAGGCTGGATAGAGGATTGGTTGTCTAATAGGATGATGTAGAGATGCCGGTGTTGGACTGGGGTAAACTCAGTAAGAGGTCTGACAACACCAATTTTAAATCAACCGATTTATTTGATAGTAAACTTGCTAGCTTTTGGCCTTTGTAGCCTTCGTCAGGTGAATGAGGTGTTCTGGTCAACACCTCATTCACCTGATGAAGGCCACAAAGGCTGAAAGCTAGCAAGTTTACTATCAAATAAATCGGTTGGATTTAAAATTGGTGTTGTCAGACCTCTTACTGTGTCTAATAGGAAGCAGAGGGTGGGTATTAATGGGTGCTATTCTGATTGGCAGCTGTGACTAGTGGAGTTCCTCAGGGATTGGTGCTGGGGCCTCAACTATTTATCATTTACATAGATAATCTGGAGGAAGAGGGTGAGTGCAAAGTGACGAAATTTGCTGATGACACGAAGATGAGTGGAAAAGCAAATTGCGTGGAGGGTGTAGAAAGCCTGCAGAAGGATCTGGAATAGGTTGAGTGAGTGGGCGAGGACCTGGTAGATGGAGTATAATGTTAGCAAGTGTGAGGTTATCCACTTTGGTAGGAATAATGGTAGGAAGGATTACTATTTAAATGGAGACAAGCTGCAGCATGCGACGGTGCAGAAGGACCTGGGGGTCCTTGTGCACGAATTGCAAAAACACAATATGCAGCTGCAGCAGGTGATCAAAAAGGCAATTGCAATGTTGGCCTTTATAGCTAGGGGGATAGAATATAAAAGTAGGGAGGTACTTTTGTGGCTGTATAGGGTACTAGTGAGGCTGCAGCTGGAGTACGGTGTGCAGTTTTAGTTGTCGCATTCGAGAAAAGATATATTGGCCTTGGAGAGGATGCAGAGAAGGTTCACTAGGCTGATACCAAAGATGAGGGCGTTGGATTATGAGGAGAGACTAAATAGGCTAGGTTTGTACTCTTTGGAGTTTAGAAGGCCGAGAGGGGATGTATAAGATCATGAAGGGGATGGATAGGGTAGAGGTTGAGAGATTCTTCCTGCTTAACAAAGATAGCAGGACTAGAGGGCACAGCCTCAAGATTTGGGCGGGGGGCGCGGGGGAAGTGGTGGTTCAGATCAGATTTGAGGAGGAATTTCTTCATGCAAAGGGTGGTGAATCTTTGGAAATCTCTGCCTGATGAAGTGGTGGAGGCTTCTTCGCTGAATTTGTTCAAGTCAAGAGTGGATAGGTTTTTGATTGACAAAGAGAAAGCAGGAAAGTGGTATTGAACCACTGCAGATCAGCCATGATCTTATTGAATGGCGGGGCAGGATCGAGGGGCTGGATGGCCTACTCCTGCTCCTATTTCTTATGTTCTTAAAAGATTACATGGCATTGCTTTGAACAGCATGAGGGTTGAGTTTTGCATATCATACATGGCAGCTGTGGTAACACTTCAGAATGACTTCATTGGCTGTCAAGTGCTTTGAGGAAGTCCTGACAAGCTACATAAATGTAATTCTTTCTTTTCTTTTTTTACTAAGATCAATACACTTTGTCCTTAAACTCAATATCCATCATTAGCACATTGTGGCTGCAATATGTACCATCTACAAAACGCTCTGCACATACTTACCATGTTGACTTCCCAGCTTCACAACCTCCATCACAGGGGACAAGAGCACCAATACAAAATTACGTAGATTTTATATCACAGTAACAGGTTATTTGACCAAACTGTTCCATGCCAGTGCTTATGGTCCACACAAGTTAAAAATAAAAATATCATTGGTACATTCTAAGTTCTCCTCAAAGTCACTCACACTATGCTTACTTGGACACAAAGCACCTTATTATTCAGTCAAGAGCAACATTATCACAGACAGACTGGAACAGGTCAAAATGAAAGCTGAACATCACCTTGGCAGAGCAACCTGAGATGGGTAATCTATCCAGCTTTGGCAGCATAGCCAAAGAACAAATCATACATTATTGACTTTCTTTTTTGGGACGTGGTACATTGCAAAGATGAGAATTTAAGGAGGGGGAAATAAAATAACTAATTTGATTGCGCCACAAGGAAATTTAAATCAGACCCTTCTCAATCCACAGCAGATTAATTGCATTGTGAAGCAACACACTGAGCCACATTGAATATTTAGATTATATCCTTGGACTGCACTAAATTAGAGGACCCGGTTGTCTTAGACTAGATAAGGAAAAATCCATTAGTTGGTATCAAGAAACTGTACTGGAAAATAATTGGAAGCAGCAACACATAACCAAAAATCGACAGCTGTCTTGGATAGTATGAGGAACTGAGTTAAGGGACTAACCCATTCTTTCAATGTGTGGTATCCTTCAATTGTACTCTAAAGCAACATGATCACTTATTGTAAAGTTAACAACATAATGATGCAAACATCATGGAGAAAATTGTTGGAGAATACAATGTTAAGTTTTACCCAAGTGATATGGGGCTTTTCTTGGTCATCTTTGCATGAGTAGTAATCTGACAGAGGAGATTGCCAACTATCATAAAACTCACAAAGCCATAAAAAACAGGTAGGTTTTAGAATGTATGTGACCTGCTCTACCAGGCAGTGAAGATGACAATTTGCACCATTGTTTCTTTTCTTATGTCGTGCATTATACGACCATTCAATTAGTCTCAAAAGAGATTCTCAGTCTCATATAGTTGAGCATAACATTTAACTATGTATATATTGTATATATACAGGGTATAGCACAAATAATGAGTTAATTCCATGTGGTTTGGTATTCAGTCCACAACAGACTCAAGTCTTGGATCATAGTCAGAACTTTACCACCCCGCCCACTCCGAAATGGGCAGTACTGTTTCCCAATCCCACATTAATCTTTGCCATGCTAAATATGCTTATACTATGTATATAATTTGAAAATTTCTTCCATTTTTCTGCAAGCATTTGATTCTCGTAATGTCTGCGCACAGTTTTCAAAAATATACCGAAGACAATTATCAAAACGGATATTAGAATTCACATGTTAAAGTCTGGAGGTTCAAATCTAGATTTATTTAATCAGCTCCCCCTATATGCTAAAGGCAGCTTATTCCTTGTATAACAATGTCATTTATGTAAGATGTTTTTGTAACTGGTAATAAGTAGAGTATTCCTAAAATTATGAGACAGCAGACAAATTTGCTTTTGTGATCATAGAACAATAGAATTGTGAATTTCTTTTTAAAGTTTATTTATTAGTGTCATAAGTAGGCTTATGTTAACACTTCAGTGAAGGTAGTGTGAAAAGCCCCCAGTCGTCACACTCCAGCACCTGTTGGGGTACAATGAGAGAGAATTTAGCATGGCCAATGCACCTAACTGGCACACCTTTCAGACTGTGGGAGGAAACTGGAGCACCCAGAGGAAACCCATGCAGAAACGGAGAGAACGTGCAGACTCCACCCATTCGGTTACCCAAACCGGGAGTCAAACCCAGGTCCCTAACGCTGTGAGGCAGCAACGCTACCCACTGTGCCATCATGCCATGAGTAACATTTGCTTTTAAATATAAATAAGACAATTAGTAATGCATGATCAATCCTACCACAAAGGTGTTCTATCAATGTTTGTAATATACTGACTGATGATCAGTCAACTCTAAAATTATTTGGCATTTCTACTGGTGCAAATATTCTTCATGTTTCATGCCCCATGTAGGTGATGAGACATTTTGTACGCTTAAGAATAATTTCACGATTTGTTTTTCTTTTATAATGCAGTGTTTGGAATCCAGTTAAATTGTATGTTATATTGGATTGCACATTAACAGGTAATTTCCAGTTGATTTGCCTCACCTAGTGCAGGGAGGGGTCAGATACTGATTACAGACTTGAAATGATACAGTTTGACTCTCAGATTAATGTTGCCTTTGATTCAGTGCAGTGAGCTGGATGCAATATCAGGTAAACCCCTTGTTAAACTGTTCATCTGTCAAGTAAACTCCTTATTAAGATGTTAATCTGTCAAGTAAACTCCTTTTAAAATTTTTCACATGTCAGGTAAACATTTTTTAACCATTCAATTGTCAAGAGAGCTCTTTGTTAAATACTTCATCTCTTATTTTCTTGGACATCCTGCTGAGATCTTTTGATAACAGGAGATGGAGCTCAGAAACAAACAATGACCAGTTCTTAAAGATTATATTATGTAACTGCATTTGTAATCATTGGGGAGAACCATATCAGAGGATTAATGTCATCATTCATTTGGTAAACCCCTGGCTGAGATCTAGAACATGTGCTGTTGAAGGAATAAGAAAAGCCAATGATCTTATAAAAATGGTTGCTTTACAATGTTATGGGAAATAATTTCTACACACATTAGTGACAATGCAGCGTGGTGGCACAATGGTTAGCACTGTGGTCTCGCAGCCCCAGGGATATGGGTTCAATTCCCAGCTTGGGTCCCTGTTTGTACATTCTTCTCATGTCTGCATGCATTTCCTCCGGGTGCTCCAATTTCCTCCCACAGTCCAAAGATGTGTGGATTAGGTTGATCGGTCATGCTAAATTGCCCTTTAGTGTCTTGGCATTAGGTTAGAGGGATTAGACGAGTAAATATGTGAGTTACAGGGATAGGACATGGGTGGGTTTGTTGTTCATGCAAACTTGATAGGAGTGATCTGCTTCTGCAATGTAGGGATGCTATAAGACCCCATTTAACTTCTATAAGACAATTTGGGGGGGATGTGGGGAAACACTTAGGATGCAGTGAAAAGAAAACACAAAATTCTGGATAATTATACTTTATCAGCTAACCAAGTGGCCTCACCAATATCTACTTTGCCTGACTCTGATGTAGTTTTAGCTGTGATTTCCTAGTGAGAGTAACTAATAAGGTTTGAAGAGGAAATGGTTGTATTTAGTACTACTGAATCTATGATGAAAAGGGCTTCACTCCTTTATTACAGTTGGTCAGAGTGTCACAAAATTTACTAATAATATAGGAGAGGGTGATAAAACAACACTCCAGACAAAGATTAAATTGTGAATTAAATAATTAAGACCAACGCTTTTATGGTATTTTGATTGCCATTTCATTCAAAGGCATAGTTGGACAATATTGCAGTAATGGATTGGCATAATGGCACATTTGTTAGCACTGCTGGCTCACAGCACCAGGGACTTTAGTTCCAGCTTGGGTGACTGTTTATGCGGATTTTGCACATTCTCCCTGTGTCTGCATGGGTTTCCTCCAGGTGCTCCAGTTTCCTGCCACAGTCCAAAGAAGTGCATGTTAGGTGGATTTCCATGCTAAATTGCTTCTTAGTGTCAGGGAGATTACATAAGAACATAACGAACAGGAGCAGGAGTTGGCTATCTAGCCCTTCAAGCCTGCCCTGCCAATCAACAAGATCATGGCTGATCTGAAGTGGATCAGTTCCACTTTCCCGCTTTCTCCCCATAACCCCCAATTCCCTTGTCTATCAGAAAAGTACCTACCCGTGACTTAAATATATTCAGCGAGGTAGCCTCCACCACTTCAATGGGCAGAGAATTCCAGAAATTCATCACACTTTGAGTGAAGAAGTTCCTCTTCAACTCCGTTCTAAACTGCCTCCTCCCCTTATTTTGAGGCTGTGCCCTCTAGTCCTGCTATCCTTTCTAAGCAGAAAGAATTTCTCTTCCTCTACTTGATCTAACCCCTTCATTATCTTGTAAGTCTCTATAAATTCCCCCTCAACCTTCTATACTCCAATGAGTACAGACCCAGTCTATTCAATCTCTCTTCATAGGCTAATCCCCTCATCTCTGGTATCAGCCTGGTAAACCTTCTCTGTATTCCCTCCAAGGCCAATATATTCTTTTACAAGTGCAGTGACCAAAACTGCACACAGTACTCCCGTTGCTGCTTCACCAGTGCCCTCTACAGTTGCAGCAAGACCTCCCTGCTTTTATATTCTATCCTCCTAGTTATGAAGGCCAACATTCCATTCGCCTTCTTGATCACCTGCTGCACCTGCAGACTGGGTTTTTGCGATTTGTGCACAAGGACTCTCAGGTCCCTCTGCACAGTAGCATGCTGCAGCTTTTCACCCTTTAAGTAATAATTCCCCCTACTATTATATCTACCGAAGTGGATAACCTCACATTTGCTAACATTATATTCCATCTGCCAGGTCCTCATCCACTCACTCAGCCTATCCAGATCTCTCTGCAGACTTTCCGTGCCTTCCATGCAATTCGATTTTCCACTCATCTTCGTGTCATCAGCAAATTTTGTTAGTCTACACTCAGCCCCTTCCTCCAGATCATCTATATAAATGGTAAACAGTTGAGGCCCCACCACCAATCCCTGTGGCACTCCAGTAGTCACCAAATGCCAACTGCCAATCAGAATAATTGAATTATCAGGGTAATTACCTGGGATTACAGAGATAGGACTAGGGTAGGATTGTCATTGATGAAAACTTTATGGGCTGAATGTCCTCCTTCTGCAATGTAAGGATTCTATCATTTACAGTTTGATGGAGAACAGGGATATCATGTTATTATTTTAGATATTCAAATTACCCTGCAGATCCTGGAGTTGGTGAGATCATCCACATGGCTGCAAGACAGAATCAACAAGAATATCAGAAAAATAAACAGAGGGATAATGATTTTGTGAAATAGGTGATTTTTTTTTCAATATTGAATCTGAGTCCCACATATTCAACACTCATTCTGGATCACCTATCACTATTCTTAATCAAATTTATATCAAGATTTCCAGTCCAATAATTTAATAGATGATTGACACACCAATCATCCACCATAAAACTGAGCTGTACTATTAAAATTATACCGACCTGGGTAACATTACATATATATTTTAACTAGAGATAAATTACCTGGAGATTGCCAGTTAACAGGCATTTAGATATAAAATAGCAATTTAACTACATTCCAAACACTGCATTATCAAATGAAATGAACATGAGCTAAGGTGCACAGTGCAAAACTCCATCACAATCAGAGTGAAGTTGCTGAGACAACTCAAGAAATAATGATCTATTGATGGCAAACTTGTTTTCTTAAAAAAAACAAGAGATTGAATTGAGAGCAATAAGGAGCTCTACAATTTTTGAGATCTATGTTCTATGTTCTATCTTGGGAAGTAGTAACCTAGAGAAGGTGACACAACAAGGAGCCAGAATTTCAACACCATGTGAATGCAGGGAAGAGGAAGAGCACATGACACACAATATAATTGGAACTTAGGAAGAATGAGAAAAGTTTAAGGGAAGATGTAAGTGAAGAGAAGATCAAGAAGTTATAGGACTGTTGGCAATGAGGTGAAAATTGCAAAATTGGTATGCACAAGTCTGTGACACGAACCTGTGTCACTGTAACCCTCAGTACAAACTTGTGTCATGTGCCACTTGGCATGGACACACTTGACTCATATCACGATGATGGAAACAAAAAAATTGGAATCATACACAGAACCATTGAACTTTACAAAGACCTGAGTTTTATGTTTAAAAAAGGACACAAACCCTGAGGATGCTTGGGAATATACAGTCAGTCATTAACATAAATGACTCCAGGGTGTTTCTCTAAGGGACAATGGAACCCTTCCCTGTCTTTTTAGACAAAGTACTTGTTGTCCAAAGACAGATTATCATCTCTGATAAAGCCAAAAGACCACAACTGCCATCCCATCTCATAGATCCTGGGTATAATTGTCTAGATTAGAACAGTGTATCCTGGTCTTATTGAAATATATGTAGGAAGGGTTAAAAGCCTTGCTACTGACCTGCTAGTATCTGTGTGTATGTGTGTGTATATGTGTGTGTGTGTGTGCACACTGTGAGGAAAAGCAGCTAGAAGTTTGCCTCACTGAAGATATAAAATACAGTAACTGTGCAAGATCTCTGCAATAATAACCATAGTTTGCAGGACTATCTCAAAACTCTCTCTCTGACTGTGGAAATCAATCAGCCAGCAAAAATATCACAACTGAAATCTCTCTGTCAAGCCATAGAATATGTGAACTGAAGAATCAACTATTTGTTAGCAGATCAATTTTGTGACAGTTGCAAAGCTTATCATTTACTTCCCGCAGCCCAAAGCATATTTGTCTAATGTTTTATTTAGATTTACTTAATATTGGATTCAATTCTTACTTCTAATCCATGAATGTAAATGCATACATTTTGCCATTTCTCAACTTTTTGATTAGTTTCAGAGGCCCTCATACTTGGTGCCCATAAACTAATTAAAATGGAGTAATATCGATGGACTCGTTGGGTGATTGTTTTTCTGAAACCACTGGGGATGCAGTTATCCTTGATCCCACTATTTTATTGCAATCTCAATGAGCAAATTGGGGCGACTTCCATGGTCACTGGCCCTGACACAAGATGATAAACTCACTCTATCTTAACTCTAGAAAGTTTGGTTAAATTGATTCTTTTTTAAACATAACTTCTGGGTCTAGATCAGGTAACCCAGGGAAAGGGATCCTTGTTAAACTTTTGATGTTACCAGCAGAGATGGATTGAATAAATACATGGAGCCTGTCATCCTTCCTCATCCAGCTTTGTGACTATTTTTTTGGGTAGCGTAGCCGGATACTAACAAATTGAGGGGTATTGCTCAAATCAACAACTTTTGGAGAAAATCACCTGGTACTTCTTGAAACAAACTGGGACAATCGCCCGGAATTTTTGGGATCAAAATGGGGCATTCATATTGGATTTCTCCAACCTCACCTGCAGCTGGGATTCTCCAGTCCCGCTGCTGTTAAAGGAGGTTTGGCTGAGTGCCAAATTCTCGAGTCTCGCTGACAGCGACAGTGTGGCATGCAAGGCTGCAGAATTCTAGCCACTGTTCCCGCAAGGATTAATAAATAGGGAACTCATTGTTCCCAACTTCTAAAAAAGTCTATGTTTGATGCCAGCACTTTTCTTTCAGGATCAGAGTGTGGAGTTGTTCTCCCCATATCTGGATAGGTTTCTCCCAGGTGCTCTGGTATCTTCCCACACTCTAAAAATGTGCAAGTTAGGTGGATTGGCCATGCTAAATTGACTTTTAGTGTCCAAAGATGTGTGGGTTAAGTGGATTGGCTATGCTAAATGCATATGGTTATGGGGACAGAGTGGGAGGTGGGCCTAGGTAATATGCTCTTTTGGAGAGTGGTGCAGAATCAAAAGGCCTCTTTCTTCACTGCAGGGATTCTAAAATCAGAGAGTGTTGCATTTGAAGATTTAAAAGTTCTGTCCCTTAGACAATTGAAAGAGTTAGTAAGGCACTTCGAATTAGTATTATGTCTGGAAGCTGGAAAACCCAAAAAGTTAAAAGGGGTGGTCAATCATCTGCCAGTGAAACTTGAAGATGATAAAATGGATGATAGAGCAGTAAAGAGATTAAAACTGGAGAAGTGTACATTAGAATTTCAGGAGAGAGAAAAGGAAAGGCAGTTTCAACTAAAATAGCTTGAGCTTAGGAGCAGAAATCCTCCTGTGTCCCGTGAAGACCACCCTTGCTCAAACCTAAGAGTTGAGGCAACCCGATTTGCTCATTTAATCCCTAAATTTGATGAAACAGAGGTGAAGGCTTCGTTAATCTCTTTTGAACAGTTAGCACAGCAATTAAAGTGGGCAGCCCATCAGTGGTCCTTATTACGGCCGAGTAATCTTTCAGGGAACTCTCACCAGATTTAATCCTTTCTTGCCTGAGGAAAGTGTCATTGACTGAGGCAGTGAAAGGCATTATTTTAAGTGTGTACCAGTTAATGCTGGAGGCGTACTGTCAGAAATTCTGTACCTGGAATTTGAAATTTGCTTTTGACCAGTTGTTGCAGGCTCTTACAGAAGTCACTTTTGAAAACATCCATGCAATAATTCTATCTGAGGAATTTTAAAACTCTGTACCCCTCCCAATAAGAACACATCTAGAAGAGCAGAGTATGACAGGGGCCAGACAGGCATCCAGAAACACTGGCTGACAGTTGTGAACTGATCTATAAAACCCTTGTTGCAGAACAGACCCCCAACTAACTGGAAAGGGTAGAGGTGAAGAATGTAACAGATAATCGAGCATCCATGGGAGAGAGGCAAATTCTGGGGCTCCTGCTCAGAACAGAAAGACGGTGGTGCTGAAATTAAAAGTGAGGTCAACAAGCAAGTTTGTTTCAACTACCTAAAGGTAGGGCACTAAGATAAAAGCAAATTACTGCAGATGCTGGAATCTGAAATAAAAACAGAAAATGCTGGAAAATCTCAGCAGGTCTCACAGCAGGTGTGGAGAGAGAATAGTGCCAACATTTTGATATTTTAAAAGGTCATCTAAAATCAAAATGTTAGCTCTGTTCTCTCCCCACAAATGCTCTCAGACCCGTTGAGATTTTCTAGCATTTTCTGCTTTTGTTAAAGTAGGGCACACCTGGGCCGATTACTGTCAGCTATAGAAAAAACCAATGGGGTTTATCGGGGCACATACACCCTGTAATGAGAATGGGAGTCAGTCAGAAAGCATCGCAGACCAGGCTATGACTGTGACTGTGGCTATGAATCCACTTAGGGACATTCCTGAGAGTGGGGATGATATTAAAGAAATCCTTGAAAGTTACTGGCATTTTGTATCTCAAAAGAAAGTGGCCTCACTTCCCCAAAGTGAGGAAATAAGCCTTTGTGATACTAAGCGATACAAGAACTACCAAATTCTACTGTCAGGAAAAGGCATGACCTTCCCACCAAAGTGTGCAATGATTGCCAATCTGTTCATAGAGAATTGAAGGAGAGTAGATGCCCTTTCTCTTATCCTTGGTGCATCTTGGGTACCATCTTGTATCAAGGCCAGTGACCTGGGAAGTCGCCTGTTTAGCCATTGATATTCCTTGGCAATGAAGTGGTGGGATCAAGAGCAATAGCAACCCCAGTGGTTTCGGAAAAACAATCACCCAATGAATCCATTACTCCATTTTAATTAATCTATGGGTACCAAGCATGAGGGCTCTGAAACTATTCAAGGAGAGGTTTCTAGAGCAGAAGGGGGCACTCCCCATGTTATACTAAGTAACCCTGTTGCAGAAACAGCTTGTGAGATGCTCAGAAAACACATGGAAATCTCCCAGGCATCTATGGAAAAACAGGCAGACAAACAAGCCAGGGTCCGAATCTTTTAGCTAAGAGACTGTGTGCTAGTACTCCTACCAATATCAAGTGAACCTTACAAGCCAGGTTCAGTGGCCCATACGGAGTGACAAAGGAGACTTGGAAGTAAACTACCTAACTGAGACCCCAAATTGGGGAAAAAGCCCTTCCTTGTAATGAAATGAGAATGAATCTCATTTCATTCCGCGAGGAAGAGAAGTGTTGGTAATGGGGATAATGAGGAAAAGAGCAATGGAATTAGACAAGAAAAAAATGGACTTTAAAATGTACACAAACCCTAAGGATAGTTGAGAATATACAATGAGCCACTGACAGGAATGGCTGCAGGGTGGTTCGCTAAGTGGCTATGGGACCTCCTTCCAGTGGTTTCAGATGTGGTAAAAATGTCCAAAGACTGATTACCATCTCTGGTAAAGATAAAGGAACATAATTACCATCCCACCTTGACCCTGAGTATAATTGCTTAGACTCAGCTAATATAAGTCAGTCCTCTTGATATACATATTGGTGGGGTTTAAAAGCCATCTTGCTACTGGTTTGCTGGTGTTTGTCTGCCAATCTGTGTGTGTGTGTGTGTGTGTGTGCAATATGAGGAAAAACAGCTGGAGGTTTTCCACACTCAAGATTTATGATACAGTAACTAAAGCAGGACCTCTACAAAAATAACCATTGTTTGCAGGAATACCTCAAAACTCTCCCTCTGACTGTGGAAAACAAGCAGCCAGCAAAAGGGATTGCAGCTGGAAAGAAAACTGAAGTCTCTCTACCAAACCACAGAACACGTGAACTGAAGAATCATCTATTTGCCAGATACTGGAGTTAATCCATAATGGCCACAACACTTATCATCTACTCCTTGAAACTGAAGGGCTATTCTGTATAACTTTTTATTTATATTTACTTACTATTAGACTTAATTCTCACTTCTAATCCATATGAATGTATTTGATCATTTCTCCTTACCCATTTAGTCGTTAATAAACTTGCTCCATCTTAACTCAAGAAAACTAGTTAAATTGGTTCCTTTTCAAATATACCTATTGAGTCCTGAAAAAGATACCCATGCGAATGCCATCCTTCTTAGATTGTGGGCAGAATTTTACCATTCCACTGGCCAAAGAATTCTAGCAGGTGGGACATGGAGCATGCAATACCAATTGACTCAAGAACATCTTCTTCCCTGCGACTGTCAGACTTTTGAATGGACTTACCTTGCATTAAATTTCTCTGAGCCCTAGCTACGACTGTAAGACTACATTTTGCACTCTCTCGTTTCCTTCTCTATAAATGGTATGTTTTGTCTGTATAGCAAAAAACGACACTTTTCATTGTATGTTAATACATGTGACAATAATAAATCAAATCAAATCAAAATATTGGTTGACTTAGGGTGGGATTTTCTGGTTTTGGGGTGAGTGCAGCCAGAAAATCCCACCCTAAACATTTGTTACTATCAACAGAGGATTAGTTGAATAAAGACAGGGAATCAGTCATCCTTCCTCACCCAAATTTGTAAAGATTTTTTTGGGGTGGGGGCATATTCCAGCTGGGACAGGGATAAATCGGGCTCACACCTCAGGTAGGGTTCCCCAAAACTCGTTGATCTGGGTGTGAGTCACTCAGTAGGAATCTGTCCTGCTCGAATAAAACTATACATTTAGGATTAACCCACCCAGTCAATGCAAATGTACGCCACTGTATAATTCAGTATTAAACTACACCGTTTAACCTGGAATCATAGTGAGAATGAAACTGCAGCACTCAACACATTTCTTTCACCGCCCTGATTCACCACTTGCAATTCCATATCATATCGAGATAAACAACTTACTTATTACTGCATTAAGTTATCTTTCTACTCAAACAGCTAAGAACTCAGAAAAGAAAAATTGCTCTTACTGCTGCAAGGTCACATTAATGTTAAATATTATACTGCCTGATGTATCTTTTGAAATGCATTACCCTGCGCATTTCTGTATTATTTATTTACTTTTCAATAAAGTTTATTTTGCTTATCATAAAATATATCACCTGGATTATTTATTTAACAGCAATAATGTTTCACTCTCCAGTAAGTGATGTTATGATTTGAGCAGTGGTCTTGTGCCATCCGCATGAATGAATGCATGAAATCTATAACTCATTTTCCAACTCGTAATCTAGTTTCCAAGTCAGAAATGCTTCTTCAATAACCTTGAAATTCTATTTACAAAACATTCATTTTTCTCTGTCTATAATGATGAAATGCAAACAGCACATCTTCCTTTTTCTAATTCATGAATCTAAGTATTATTTTACTAACCTCAAGACTGTGATTGTTTGATTGACAGTCATTGTCTGACTTGGCAGTTAAATGTTAAAAAAATTCCAAACTTTTGTCAAGCTGGCTACAAGTGAAAACCTTTTAACTTTAAAAACTAGGACCATGTTTACCTACTTTAATAGGTATGTGGATGCGTATGCATGTGTCTATTATGTATAATATATATGCAAATATATGTGTCCATGCTAAAAGTGTGTATATGTTTGAGTGAGAATTGGAGGGGGAGACAAAGCGAGCATTAAGGAACAGATTTTGATAGTGCCGCTTCAATCAAGACAATTCACGATACTTCCTGCTCTCCATGTCTCAGCAACAACCTCAAGAAGAGCGCCTCCTGATGTATTGCTGTGATTTTCTCACTTCCTGGGTGATTCAGCTGGTTTGAATTGGGTAGTCAATAACTTTCTGTATTGGGTGCTTTTCTGTGTTAGAAGCCAAAATAATCTTGCTTAAACTTGGAGCTGAGAATGAAATCCATACTAAAATGGAATTTGAAAATGATCCAAATGGTAGAATTTTGTTTTATCACAAAAGCCTAAATGCTCACATATTAGAATTTTTATTTATTTATAGGCTTACATTAATGCTGCAATGAAGTTACCGTGAAAATCCCCAAGTCGCCACACTTCGGCACCTGTTCAGGTACAGATTAAGGGCAAATTTAGCACTGCCAATGTACATAACCAGCCTTTCTTTCAGAGTATGAGAGGAAACCAGACCACCTCTACAGAGCAGAAGGAGGCCATTCAGCCCTTCAAGCCTGCACTGACAACAATCTCACCCAGGCCTTATCTCTATAATGCTATATATGTTAAGAGGCAATTTAGCATGGCTAATCCACTTAACCTGCACATTTTTGGATTGTGGGAGGAAGCCAGAGTAACTGGAGGAAACCCTGACAGACATGGAGAGAACGTGCAAACTCCACACACACAATGATCTAAGATTGGAATTGAACTTAGGTCTTGGTACTGTGAGGCAACAGTGCTAACCACAGTGTCACCGTGCCATCCCCACTATGATTGGCATCAACCAATGCTATTTAGGTTTGTAGATTGCAAACTCTTGAAGACAAGTCAAACCATTATGTCATGTAAAGTGATTCTCCAACAACATTATATAGGTGACCTTACAATCTGCTGTTTCTCTGAGTCCTTCAAATAATATGTTTCTTCTGACAAATAAAAGCATTTGATTTGCTTCTAAATGCCTATATATATTCTTATTTCTATATAAATTACCCAGATGGCCAAAGAATCCAGTCAGACTGAATGTTTTGATCTGTAGATTTGATCTCTCACAGCTAGAAAAACGGATGTGAGCAATAACTTCACCCTTTAGTGGATGCAGGAGAGCAAACCTCCAGCAGGAATTTGAATGCTGAGTGTTTAACACTCTTAACATAATGACTGACTCGCTCTGAATGGTCAGTTTTCACTTTAACATACGGGGATCCTGCAATTATTGGACATGTAAGTGACTGAGCACAAGAAGAAAATATCTGAGAAAATAATTTTCTTTGAACAGGAATGATTGTCTGAGATTTTCACAGCAATTCTTTTATTTAAAAGCAGCAATTGCAATCAATTGTGGAAGTCGGTAATTGGAGCACTAATGAATGCACTCTTGTGGAGTATTAATAAAAAAAAGAAGCCATATGAATCTAAGATGAATTAATCATCAAAGCTGCTTCCATTTGATAAATAACCCTACTCTAATGAAAACACATTGCATGGTTTGGCCCAACTAATGCACCTGACGAAGGCAAAAGATAAAACCCTTATTGATGGCTGAAAAGGTTAGCTGGTGCCCTTGAGGTGCAAAGCAGTTAATGAGGCCTTCCTCCTGACACAGGGCCCCTGCAGAGTGGGCTGAGTTCTTCACACACTGCCAAGCTCCTGTCATGGGGAGACGGGAGACTCCACTCCAAGGTGCAGTGAATTAACGAGATGGATAGAGTTGAATTACATCTTGGAAAATTGGATGAGAGGATCTCATTCTCAAGTCAGCTGAAGCGAAGATCCATTTAATATTGAGAGACAAGGACATAATTATCAAGATTTTAAGGGTATGCAATATTTAAAATGAATTAAAAATTAGGAGTTTTCACAGGAGATTAGCTGTGTCTGCTGCAGCTGTAACAGACATAAACACATCCCAGTGCAGTGTCACATTTAAATAGAGCTGGAGTTCGACAAATACTTGACGGCAGTTTAGAAGCTACATCGGTTCTATTTTTCAGATTAAAATTCAATTTGTAGATTTTTGATGGGGTTGCATTACAAATAAGGGAGATTGTGTGGTGTGTTATTTATCAAAAAGTATAAAAACAAAATAAAGGCAAGAAGGAACCTCTCGATGACATGATTTAAGAATTCACTCTTGCTTCGCATCTTGTCATATTAAATTATTATGCGTGCTAATAAGGTAATGCAGGAGTTAAAATGCAAGCTTACGCTAGTCAGTGTACTGTCGATAGAGCACAATCATTCCACTTCAGGAGTGTCTATGTTTATTCTAATATGACCAGCCATATTTCCTGCTAATCAGCAGTAAATTATTTCTGGATCAACTTGCAGCAATAACATCACAGTCATTAATCCTGCAGTGTGAATATCATTACGCATTAACAATGGAGATCTTAGCTCTTCTGCAGGTAATAAACTGGCTCAAAAATATAAAACCTGCAAAAGCGATGATATAAAAGATTGAAAAACAAATTCTATGGCTCAACCGTTAGGCAGATGCTACATATATATTTTATATATATGTGCATATCTGGGAGTAGTTACAAGCTACAATCTGACAGAAAACTTCAGTTGATGGTTATGGATTTCACAAATGTTTCTCTCAAATTCATATTATATTCTGAATGTTTTTGGTGAGATGAACCTCACAAACATCAGTGGGAAGCGAACCAGAGATAGCTATTCTTCAGCAATTGTTATTTTGCCTGACTTTCTTTCCCTAGTGGAAGAGGCTCACACAAATGATATTGTGGACATTTATTTAGCAAAGATTTCAGTTACATTTTTTTCCACACCTCTTGCTCCTTTTTCACTGATGAGTGTATACACAAGAATGTAGGGACCGGATGACTTAGGGCCCGTAGTAAAGTACACACATAAGGCGTAAGATCAGCCTGATGTATAGAGGGTGGGGGTGAGGGGAATGGGCAGAGAGGTTTGGGGTTGTGTGTGGGCTGGAGAAATTACAATATTATTGTTGGAACTGAAATGTCGTAAGGTGTTATGATTTTTAAACAAACGGATAATGGGGGTGATTTTCAGCCTGTGTTTGCTGTCAGGGTGAACAGCAATGCGGGATGGAAATCCAGAGAGAATATGGAAACACTTTTCCCTAGCCTTCACTGATCTTCTCAAAGGTGAGTACTTCATTTTAATGTATGCATATAATTTTAATAATATCATCAGGAGCCTCCCCCACCATATTCTGCCTCCTACCCCAAACCTATCTCACCGTCATGTCAGAGAGGCTTACAGCAGTTTCATCCAGATGTGAACCTGTCATGAGGATTCTTCTGGGAAAGCAAAGGTGAGTAGAGCCCTGAGGGGTGAGGGGCATGGCCCTTAGCAGCACCTCCTGGCAGTGCCAACCTATAACAGGGGGCAGTGTCAAATATGAACCCGAGTGAGAACCTCATTGTGTGAGTATGTGTGTGTGTGTGTGTGTGTCTGTGTGTGTGTCTGTGTCTGTGCGTGTGGGGGTTGTGGGGGGGAGGGAGGTGATGGAGGTGCTGGTGATGATGGGGAAAGGGTTGGCGGTGGGAAGGGTTTGTTGTTGATTACTATTTAGGGGGTGTTGAACCCCGATATCTCTGCAGTAGAGCCGGGGGAAGATGAATTTTTGCACTGATCAGGGTGTTCTTTAAAAATGGAGGTCCAACCTCTATGGAGCAGGGTTTGCTGGAGTCTTTAGGCTTACTCCTCAAAATAAAGGTGTGAAGCATACCCCCCTGTTTTTGTTTAACAAAGTGCCATGAGATCAAGAGAGAATATCTGGAGAGAAACACACCAGTTTTCAGTCAGAACCTGACATCCTGCCATTTTTTGTTATGATTCTGCCTGTGGTTTGGACGTGTAGTTTCAAACTTTCAACAGCAAGATTTATTGAGGGCTGTTGTACAGAGTAGAAAACTGAAACTAACCAGCAGCCTGTGAAACCCCCCAATAACAGCACCATTCAATCATGTGATCCAGCTCTTAAAACATTCATACAACCATTTAAATATATAAATATCCCTCCCCCTCTGTGTCATGGTAACAAATTACTACAATGTTATACATTTGATCAATAATATTCTCTCACTTGTGGCGTAATTGTGCACTAACATTTGATCTACATGTTGAAATGAATGTTGTTTTGCCCTCTATTTTCATTTCGCAACTTGAGATCATTGGAACTACTATCACTAAGATTTCAGGAGGTAATAAAAAGTCAAGTATAGTTCTCTCTAATGGTAATGCAGAACTTTGGATAGTCACATGAATAGTTTTCTATAAGATGACAGAAAGCTATTCACACAATGTGATAATGAATCTTGCTATTTTTAAGCGTTTAAAGCATGTGTCAAGGATTGTTTGAATTTTTCAGCTAATTCATTGGTTAATTGATGATACGGTATGGATTTTATATGCCGAATGCCATTTATTTTGAGATAATCCTCAAACTCTTAAGAAGTAAATTATGAGTCATGATCGCTAATGATCTACCAAATCTTGCAAAATGTTTGTCAAGTTTTTCAATGATTTGTTCAGATATAGTAGATATCACGATGATAACTTCTGGCCACTTTGAGTATGCATCGATTATGACTAAGAACATGTAGGTCTCAAATGAACAGCAAAATCTATACGCAGTCATTGAAATGGCATTTTATGCCACTCCCAAGGGTGTAAAGAAGACAAAGGTGATATTTGTTATTTGCACACAGAATTGACACTACCTGAATTATTCTTCAATCTAAGCATTCAGACCCAGCCACCAAAATAACTAATGTGCTAATTCCTCTATCTAGACTATGCCTGGATGTCCTTCATGTACTTGTTCAAGAACTCCTCCACGCAGACTAGAAGGAATGATCACTCAGATTTCCCACAATGGAATCCCATCTTGGATAGTCAACTTAAGTTTCTTGACACATGGTTACAAATCAGGATACATACAATGCATTCCATTCCTTTCCAAATCATACCCCATCACAGGATCATTTTTGATATGTCTCTCAACTTGAGAAGCTGTTACTAGTAAATGATCTACCACTCACCTGATGAAGGAGCAGCACTCTGAAAGCTCATGATTCCAAATAAATCTGTTGGACTTTAATAGTGTTGAGAGACTTCTCTTTAATATTCTCTTCAATAAAGGATATTAAAATTAGTTGGTGGATCTGCTTAATAGGTAAAGGTAAGCATGACATTGGCATTCTGATTAACAATACTTTATATCATAGGAATGTGCAGGAAAGATCAGTTTCCATCTTTGCAACCAACTAGCAGCTAATGACGATATGCTGTAAGTCATTATTGATCAGCCAACAATGTGAAATGACAAACACATAATGATGAAACCTTCTTATGCCAAAAATTATACTCAATGCTTGTTTTTCTAGCTGAGTATTGTTAGATTCAGCACGAGTCAGAGTATGCAATGTAAAAGCTATTGGTCACTCTTCTCCCAGAGGCAAAACATCTGAAACTACTGCCCCTTCTCCATTAGCTGAAGAATCGCAAGCAAGCTGCATGGTGGCTTCAGATTAAAATGAAGCCAACAATTCAAATTTCTGCAAAGCATCTTTGTTGAGCGACATGGTGGCACAATGTTTAGCACTGATGCCCCACAGCATCAGGAACCTGAGTTTGATTCCCAGCTTGGGTCACTGTCTGTGTGGAGTCTGCATGTTCTCTCCATTCTGCATGGGGGTGCTCTTGTTTCCTCCAACAGTCCAAAGATGTGCTGATTTGGTGCATTGGCCATGTTAAATTCTCCCTCAGTGTATCAAAACAGGCGCTGGAGATTTTCACAATAATTTCATTTTGTGTAAATGTAAGCGTACCTGTGACCAATAAATAAACTTTTGTATGCTTTCTCACAGTCTGTTGCTCACAACTGTTCACACATTGTAAATTATGCAATGGTTCCAATAATGTAGCTAAGTGAGCAGCACATTTACCACAACAGTTTACTTGCCACGGAAAGGACTGCAATTGTGTCACATTCATTGTCTGTGCTACTTCCGAGATAGTGTCCATCTTGTTAGATGCTTTATGTAGATTTTTACTGTCAATAGCATAACTCAAATACTGGACTGAGGTCTGGAAAAATTCACACTTTGTTTTTTTGATATGCAGACCATACGGTTGAAGACTTCCACGTGTTTCTTCTAAGTTATTTACAAGCTCTTGTTCACTGGACACTAATTAGAATATTATTCAGAAGTAATATGGTACACCAAAGAACCATTGATATTTGGGCTAGGGCTGGTGCAGATGTTATTCCAGAAGGCAATCTTCTATAATAAAAAAAGACCTTTATGAGTAATGATGGCAAGCAATGATTGAGGTTTCGTGGCTACATTCAACTATAAATATGCTTGTCAAAAATCAATCTTGCTGAATTTTTACCCACCTGATAATCCAGCAAACAAATCTTCAATTCTTCAATTAAAGGAAGCAGATATTGATTAGCATATAACACTGGATTTATGGTTATTTCTTGAAACCATCACAAATATGAACTGAAGCATCTAGTTTCATGATAGGTATGATTAAGGTAACCCAATCATTTTTTGTAAATGGGTCTAACATACCAAGTCAAGTTGGTCAAGTTAATAAGTCACACTAATTCTTCTTCAACCTTCGGATGAATTGTATATGGCACCACTCTTGCTTTAATTAATTTTTGGTTGACTATTTGGTTTTACCTTGAGTTTTGTTTTAACTCCTTCATTGAGCTAAGTATCTTTTTGAGTACACTTTGTATTTTATCCAGACATAGGTCTGTTTTGACATCAATCAATCTGCTGGCAGTTAAGCTTTATCTTCTCCAACCATAATCTCCAACATAGAGAGGAAAAGTTACCATGGACCACATGGAGAACAACTCTGCTGTTTGTCCAGACTACTTGATTTTGACCATGATTTAGCCTTTTGCAATCTCTTCCATGCATTTTTTTAAAATCACATCAGCTGGTTTTAGAGGAAGATACTTCAGTTTTTGTTGATATGGAGTCTCAGGAATTAAAAAAACATAGCAGCACAGGTATCAACTTCCATCATAATAGAATGCCCATTTAACTTCAGAATCACCCAGAATCTATGTGATTCATTCTGTATAGATAAAGCATTCAGTTAGAGTTCTTCATATTTTTGGACATTCTCTTCTTCACAGCCATAATTCTTTTCTTCGAAGTTATAAATTCTTTTTTGTAGAATGCAACTCATTCTTCTTCTTAACAATATCCAGATTCTACTTCTGAATATTCTTCTCAGTGAAAGCTGATCTAGCCCATCAAGCTTTTGTAATGTGACCCATTTTGCCACAATTCTTGCATTGACTATTCTTTCTCCAGCATTCACTCACTGAATGGCTCATTTTGGCACATCATGTGACATCTTGTTGCTGTTTTGACTTCTGGGCAGTTCCCAACTTGTGAATCTTCATTCTTGCACCAAATTATTAAGTCTCTTTAGCAGTCACTTTCATCGACATTGTTATTTCTATTGCTTTCTTTAAAGTCAAACAATGTTCATTGAACAATCTTCTTTGGATAGCCTCAGGCTGCCACAAACTGAATGATCTCAAAAAGTATCTTCGAATGACTCACCAAACTCATAATGTTATGCCAGCCTTTTTGAGGTTGCCACAAACTGAGCAATGATTTTGCCTGCCATTTTATTCCTTTGGTGGAAATGAACCATTTTGCAATGATCAATGGCTTTGGAGAGTAATGCATTTCAATAGCATTTGTCCAGTCTTCGTAAGTTTTAATTTCTGGCTTTGCTGGATGAAGCAAAATACCAGAACAAATTGAAAGTTTACTTCCTATTATACTGAGAAAAGCTGATATATTATTATTGTATTCGTGTCACAAGTAGGCTGACATTAACAATGCAATGAAGCTACTTTGAAAATCCTCTCATCGCCACATTCTGATGCCTACCTGGGTAGATAGAGGGAGAATTTAGCATGGCCAATGCAAGTCTTTCAGAGGAAACTGGAGCACCCCAAAGAAACCCATGCATGGGGAGAATGTGCATACTCTGCACAGACAGTTACCCATGCCGGGAATTGAACCTGAGTCCCCATCATTGTGAGATAGCAGTGCTAAAGACTGTGCCACCTCGTATGAGTAGCTCATGTGAAATTTTATTCGCTAGTACAAAGCATAGAAAATGCTCAGCATAGGATTTCCACAATTAATTTTCTTCATTGAAAGAATCCATGAATCCTAATTGACCCACTATTTCTCTTTTAGGCATTAGTGGCTCAACACTCTTCGCTATACTATTTTAATGTTTTCATATTACTCCCCTTTTTACCCTGGAAACCATTGACTTGATGTATTTCTTTTTCAAATGGCCACAGCCATATTACAATGCAAAGATGATCTACAGCAATGCTCTTTTCAAAGATGTCAGTCCCCAGCTGGGGACCCTTCTCTGATTGGAAAATCCTTCTTCTAAAAGAACACCAAGAGATTTTTCTTATTTGATCTTCCTGCACAAGCTCTTCAATCTTTAATCCTGTTGATGATTTCCCCAGTCTACTAATATTCAAAGTGTGAGGACCCACAATGTTTTTTTTAACTTACTTAGGATCTTTTCTGGGTGTTTTTGATGAAACTAAATCCTGACTCATTGCCAATTTTCTTTTTGTAATGTCCTAACTACATTAGGGGTTATGGATTTTAAACATTAAAATATGGTTTACACAAGTAAATACAAGACAACACAAAAGGTTTATTGAGGGGCTGTTGTCTGTACAGAGCAGAAAACTAAAACTAAACAGCAGCCTGGGAAGCACCCCAATGGTATTACCATCAAACCATGAGACTTTTAAAGCAATCATATAACTATTTAAATATATAACAGGAATACTGAAGATTCTAGTGCTATGTGACAGCTGCTTTTATAAAGGTTTGCTACTATTCCTATGGTTTTATATCAGGTACAATTTGGTGAAATTGATCCAAGGTCACTGCTGATGCATCTCTCAGACAACCATGTGAAGCACATGACAATTTTACTGCTATTATCCCAATGGAAGGGCATAAATGGCCTTCAGTGGCTGTTCCTCATTGTACTATGGCTAATGTGGCTAAAATCTGGCCC
Organism: Sphyrna mokarran; assembly: GCA_024679065.1. NCBI lineage: Eukaryota > Metazoa > Chordata > Chondrichthyes > Carcharhiniformes > Carcharhinidae > Sphyrna > Sphyrna mokarran. The sequence goes on from JAGIQG010000009.1 coordinate 29,595,589, forward strand.
TTGGCAGTATGGCAAAATAGGGTACATAAATGTTAGAAGATGCTTCACCATTATTGATCATTTTAGAAAATTTCAGAATAAACTGAGAGCACCAACATGCCTTGCTCATTACTTGAGGGAATTTGTAATTTAAATTTTCATGGAGGTATTCATTTTTACAATTATCGCCACCTTCTGAAGTGACCAAGAAATTGTTTCAACTCCCAGTGTTTCTTGTACTATGTAGAAATATCCCATGGAAAGGAATTGTTAAAGTGGAATAATGGAAATCAAAGGACTGGATTGATGTTCTGAAATATCACTCTTTGGGAATAGGGCAGTGGAGAATTGGGGATGGGACAAATTTGATGAGTTGCTTACTCTTTACACAGTGTCTGGGAGAAATTGTCTGAGTGTAATGAGCATTCCATAATTTATTTCCTTAGTCATTATTATATTCCTGGAAATAAAGTTTTATTTGTTCGGGTTTTTTTCTCCTTCTCACCACTCCAAAGTCATTTGCGCAGGGGTCAACATTCTTTTCCTTGATATTTCCTGGCTAATATTGTGGCTTGCTGTCAAATTTTGCCTAATAATGTTCCTGTGAAATACCCTGAGGTGCTTTGTTACATTAAGAACGCAATGTAATTTAAAGTTGTTCTTACATAAAAATAAATTAAGCTATTCATTTAAAATTATTTCACTAATCATTTACCTGAAAGGAAACTTTAGGATTAGGAAATTGTTTGAAGGGGTAAACTTGGAAAAAGCTGGGGCGATGTCCAAAATTAGGAGCCAGAAAGCCTATGAATCTAACAAGGAATTCAAGAAAAACCTTTTTGCTGAGAGAGTGGTTAGACTTGTACTCACCACTACATGGGGTGGTTGAGGCAAATACCATAGATTCATTTAAGTGGAACTTAGATAAACATATGAGGGAGAAAGAAATAGAAGAACGTGGTAATAAGATAATGAGGGAGATAGGAGGAGATTCCTTTGCAGCATAAACACTTGTATGGGTCTGTTGGATCCAATGGTCTGTTTCTATGCTGTACCTCCAAAGTAATTTGCACCTACAAACATTTAAAATGAGCTTATTACAGAGTGCCACAATGTGTCAACACATCTTCGTTCTGGCTGTCAAAGAGAAATGCAGAGTCAAGGCAGAGTACATTACTTAAGCTTGGGAAAAAAAGGGTTTAAGTTGATCTGTGGCACTCGGATTTAAAAGCATAAATGGCCAGTTCAAGAGTGCAAGGCAATTACAGGCAACAGCCTGTTTGTTCTGAAAACAGAATGCAGCCTAATGAAGGGGAAAAATAATCCAGAAAGTGGAAGTGAAAATGAACAAAGTTTTGAAAATTGCTAACCATCAATTAAGGAAGTAAACCAAACTAAACCTTACGTCCAGTAATGATGATATGTGAACTACATGGGAATTGTATTATGCCACACAGTTCCTTGATCCTCTTCTGCCATTCAACCAGACACAGAATAATACAACAATATTAACTGTGATTTTATTCCCTAATTGGATTGTTGAAAAGCATTTCTAATGTTTTAAAGAGTTTATGCAGAGACAATGTAATTTTATATTACATTATACTATCCTCCTTACTCTACATACCATAACCATACTCTCTTATGCAGGTACTGAGCACACGTTTAATAACAACATAATCTTTCCAATACATCATTTACTTTTGGAATACAAATCATTACAGTCTTACAGAGGCAATAGGGTGATTAGTGAGAAGGACATTTACATGCATAGTGCATCTATTCTCAAACATAATATCACAACTACAACAGTGACCTCAATAAAACAACACTATAATGTTTTGGCAAACAGTGCTCTTTTGCAGCTGATATGACTTTTTTAGTTTGTACTAGCAAACAGTTTTGATAAAATAAATAAGGATGAACTGTTTTCAGCAGCAGAAGGGTTGGTAATGAGAGGAGACAGATTTGAGATCATTTTCAAAAGGAGTAAAAGTGAGATTTTTTTTATGTAAAGTGTTGCAGCCATAGAAGTGAGACGACCCTGAATAAAGTCACAATGATATCCTGTGTGACTATTGCTGTGATGGTGCTGGTTAAGAAGGCATCTGTTAAGGAAGTATTTGTAAGTCTTCTGTATGTTAATAGCAAGTCTTTATTGTAAGTATATGTATGTATTTATACATAGTAAAGGATACAGACAAGGAGCTATCTATATCCTTACATCTTAACACATCTGTACTCAGCACCAGACTGACCTCTGTTCTGGGTCATATGCTTTCATATATCACTGTGTGGTTGCTACTGTACTCATTCACAGACACATTAACTCTCTATATAGCAGACCCTTGTTCTACACCTTCTAAAGTCTTTATATCATTGGCAGTTATATTAGTTTATTTCAAGCCATACATTGTTCTAAGCCTCATGCATTTACCTTATTGTTGCAACCTTAATGCTATTCCAGCATTATTGCTATTACAGAATCACCATTACTGACATTCTCACTATCCCGTCTCCCCCTTTCAAGTCCTTGAAATTAAGATTCATGCAATCTGGTGGCCTTATTACCTTTCTACATCTCTTTTGCCATTCTGTCAGAAGTCCTGTTGGTTCTGGTTCTTGTGGTTGATTTGGAAGTTGGACTGGCATTTGTACATGCTGTCATTCTATTCTTCTATTGCTAATGCTGCCCCGTGTCTGGCCGATTCGTCTGTTGCGTTGATCCACGGTTGTTGTTGTTGATAGTTTGTTGTGGCGTGGATGAACGTGGTACTTTCTCTCAGGTGCTGCTTTTTCTTCTTCTTTCTGCAAGTGTCCATTTCAGAGTGCTCTGAGGCTGAGGAACAGCATTCCTGTGGCAAAAAGGTTGAATGCTCTGCTCACCTCTATATTTTGTTGTCAATGGTGAGAGACTAGTAGCAGGTTCTAGCATCCTTTATGGCTATAGAATGCTGCTGGAAGTTGTAGTGTGTGCACAGAGTTTACTATGTCGATTGGCTGTATCATTATTGCAGTTGGGAGGGGAAGCTTCTCAGACTATTGCTCATTCTTTGGTATGACTTCCACCGGAAGTACCATGGTAATTTCACGGGCAGTAGGTTAGTCTGATCACTGGGGACTTTCCAGAATCTGGAATGAAAATGGATAAACCTGCTCCACAAAGAGAGAAGAGAGGTCAAAAGTGAAACCTGAATCTGAATGCTCTTTAATGCTTGAGCACTCAGGGCTGTGCTGCTCTGGCTGGCTAACCTCAGTGATAATCTTGGCATCCTCTGCCATCTGCAGGACATCCAGCGTGACACAGGCATCCCTGCTCAAGGGAAGGGAAATGCTAGTCATGGATGCTGTACATCAGCTCATTGATCTATTTGCTGCTATATAAGTAAACACACCTTTTTTTACGCAATAGGACCAATTAAGGATGACATCATTGCATGACAGGATATTAATGAATCATCCCAAAATGATGAGGTTTTAAAATCCTTCAACATTCATTTCAACTGTGATCTAAATAAATATCAGAGTGAGCCAAATGTCATTAAAGTTCAGGAGGGGGATGGGGCGGGGGTGGATGGTTGGGAGGGAAGGGGTGATGGGGGAAGGACCTATCAATTCCTTTATGAATGATCTCTACAGGATGGCAAAGGAGGGTGAATATGAAGGTTTTTGAACAGAATAGTGATGGGTGTTGCAGATACATTACCCTCTGACCTCCTAAAAACAAAAGATGATCTAATCCTGGACAGTGCAATTAGGCTCTCTGATCTACACGCACAACACAGGGCAGGACAATCCTAAGGGGAGAGAATACTTTGGGGCAGAAGCCAACCCTTTATCTAGTTTTTCAGCTCACAAAAATATTGGGGCAATCCAAGTTATTAAAAACCCAACGGTTCACTAATGTCCTTCAAGGAAGGAAATCAGCCACTATACCTTGTCCGGCCTACATGTGATTCCAGAGCCATGGCCATGTGGTTAACTTCTAAACGCCCTAGGATATGGGCAATAAATGATGGCCCAGCCAGCATCGCCCACATCTCATGAACGAATAATAAAATTTCAGGGTGGTCTGCTGCCTTACAGCATCAGAGGCCCGGATTTGATTCCCGAATTAGGTTTCTGTTTATGTGGAGTTTGCACATTCTCCCCATGTTCATATAGGTTTCCTCTGGTTGCTCCAGTTTCTTCCAAACTTACACAGGTTAGGTTGATTGGCTATGCTAAATTGCCTCTTACTGTCCCAGGATGTGTAGGTTAGAAGGATTAGCGGGATAAATGTGTGGGGTTGTAGGGATAGGATCTAGGGTGGATGTAGTCTGTGCAGATTCAATGGGCCAAATAGCCTCCTTTTGCACTGTAGCGTTTCTATGGTTTAAAAGTCAGGTAAAGCAATTCCTGAATCATCCAGAAGAGCAATCCTGCCAACATTGCAATGCAAAATGCCCTCACAGGAGAAATCAGTTTACTGTGAGTGCAACCCAATACATCAGGCAAGGACACATTGGCAACCTCTTCAAGTCAATCTCCCAGCACTGCACATTCAGCTCCAAGGTGATCCACGAGGCGGAGACTGAAAACTCAGAAAATACACTGTCATGTTTCTTGGGCATGATCAACAATTATGGGCCTTCATTTGTAATGCTACATCCTGCTACATCTAATCTAACACATTTTAAATTGGATTCATGTACCAGTATGAGAATGCTTTTAGACATGTCTCAAAGACTACTAGCTTCATGCAATAGAAAGTCCACTTTACAGAGTGGGGGGAATCTGACTCCGAGTCAGTGGGATGATCCTGTATTCACTGTGATATGGAAATTCCCCCTATAGATAATTGAAAAAGTAAAGGTTATTGTATTTACAAGTGAGATTTAAAAAATAATTATAATTACTACCAAACAACTACTGTGACGCTGAGGAAATAATTTAAATTGAGAAGTCTCATTCTCTTAGATAATTTATGTTGGAGGTTTAACAAGCTAGAATTCATTTTTAATTTTTTTTTAAAAAAAACTATCCCTTTTATCTCTCTCTGTTAATCCCACCTTTCTTTCTTAATCTTTCTTTCACTTTCTGTACATGATTCAAATCTAATTTATGCAAACTGAGATGGATTTAATTTTGGTGTAAGGTTTTCAATCTGGTTGATCCAAGACACTTACTATTTTCTTACCCAGAGTTCTACACACTGGAATAGATCAAGTCTCTACTCTGAATCCTGCAAAAATGTTGTAAGCGGTTCTTGGTGACATAAACAATAAGAACATTTTTGTTGCTGACCGTAAAACCTGAATCGTTGTCTTTGGTCTCTGTTTCAAACTCTGTCACATAGCCATTGACTCCATCCTCCTCCCTGGCAACCGTCCAAAGTACCATCACACTAATGATCCCGAAATGAGCTTCTAATCACATATATGCTCTGTCACCAAGACTCATTATTTCCACCTCCTTAAAATTGGCCAACACAGCCTCTCCCCTCATCTCATCAACTGTTCAAACCGTGATAAATGTCTGTTACCTTCAAACTCAACTATTCCAAAATACTCTTGACCCACCTCCAACTTTTATTGTCCATAAACTGAAATTTATCCAAAGCTCTACTACATGTAGCCTAACTCACACCATGTCCCATTCATCCATTAGCCCTATGTTTACCTCCGTTGTCCCTCAGTTAAGCAACATTTCAATTTTAATAATCTCAGCTTTGTTGTCAAATTCCTCCATGGCCTTGACCCTCCCTATGTCCATAATCTACTCCAGCAATAAACCCTCCACAATCTGCACATTCCTCCAAACCTGACTTCTTGTTCACTCCCAATTGTGATCAATGCACCATTGGCAATCATGCCTTAAGATGCCCAGATCCTAATGCTTTGGAAACCTTAAATCTCTCCAACTCTAATTTCTTTTAAGCTGCATCTTAAAAACTATTTCTTTGATCAAACTTTTGAACATTTTAGTACTTCACGTGTCTCAGAGTCACATTTTGTTTAATAGTAGTCCTGTGAAGGTCTACGTTATATGGTGTATAAATGCAAAATGCTGTTTTATAATCTTGAATGCAATGCCTGGAAGGATGGTGGGAGCAGAAGCAAATTGGATTTATATTTGAAGGGGAAGACGTTGAGGCTACGGGGAGGGGATAAGGTAGTGGGACTAATTCGATAATTTTTCAGAGAGCTCACACAGGCATAATGGAGCAAGTGGGTTCTATATTATTCTACGATTCTCAATCATTGCATCCTTTGAGACCGCTGGTGGAGTTTTCGCCTCCCCGTATCTTTTCTATCAGACCACTCATTTCTGCGTTGGGTCATTACCTCAGATTTTCTGCAGCTGAGACCCTTATATGTGCCTTTGTGGCTTCCAGACTTGACTATTTCAATTCTCTCCTTCTCCCATCCATCAAAACTTCACAACCTCAATCTTGTCCAAAAATGTCTTGCTCACCAGTCACCCGCACCCTCATTGATCATGCCCATTCACTCTGTATATAAAAGTTTAATTTGTCAATACACCAGGTCCTTGCCCCATTCCACCTCTGCAGCATCTTACAGCAACATTACTTACTTATTATTCCGTCTCCACTTCATGGTCTTCAGATTCCTCCATTCTCCTCCGTGAACTCTTTCCCTGTGTACTTTCTAGTGATGTTATGTTGCTAAGTCTTAAAACCACATTACAACAACTTCCTTAAGTTATTTGCAAAGTACTTTGGGAAACCTATAACAAGGTTAAAGATATAATAAAAATGCAAATCATTGTCATATTACAAAACCGCCCTTATTCAAAGGATAGACGTGCATAATACCACCGAACTAGCTAGACTAGAAAATCTTGGTTCTTAAATAGAAGAGCCGGCCATTCAACCCCTTGAACTTACTCTGTCACTCAATATGATCTGATGATGATCCTAGTTCCACTTTCCAGGGTTTCTGCCTACAACCCTAGACTCTCTGATAGGTCAAAAATCTGTAACTCAGCCCTTCAATATATTCCATAATACAGCCCCCATCACTCTCCAGGATAGTGAATTCCAAAGATTAATGATGTTCAGAGAAGAAATTCCTCACCTCCACCTTAAATGGGAGACCATTTTATTCTGGAACCTCCTACTCCACTACCTCAACAATTCAGGATTCCCTCACAAAGGGAAACATTCTCACAGCATCTTCTCTGTTAAACTCCCCCAGAATTTTGAGTGTTTCTAAAAGATCAACTCTCATGCCTAACTGGTTCAAATTTTTATCATAAGACAACAATCAACTTTGTGAACACCCTCTGAACAGCCACCAATGCAAGTATATCACTCCTAGAATAAGGAGGCCAAAATGCCTCTCAAGATGCCCAATATCCTGTAGAATTGTAGGAAGATTTCCTTACTTTTATACTCCATTCTGCTGACTGTTGCGTTTTGGGTCTATGAAACAGAGCCAATAAATGACATTACCTTGTGCTGGCTTAAATTTATCATTCCACCCAGTGTGTGTAAGCAGTGCTGCCACAGGCGAATACTGACTGAGGAATCAGACACTCCTAATAAGCAAGGAATTTGAAAAGCTATTCACAGTAAGCCCTCTTAAACAAAGAGTCATGAGGAGGGATAAGAGTTTTTTTTTCAGTTACGTGATGTAGAAAAGGGGAGCAAATAACTTGCTGAAAATCAACGTACAAGAAATGGGTTTAAAAAGAGTTCATCACAGAAATCCTACAGTGCAGAAAGAAGCCATTCAGCTCATCAAGTCTGCACGGACAACAATCCCACCTAGGCCCTATCCCTGTAATCCCATGTATTTACCCTGCTAATCCCTCTAACCTGCATATCTTTGGACTGTGGGAGAAACCCAGAGCACCTGGAGAAAACCTATGCAAAATCCACACAGACAGTGATCCAAACTGGGAATTGAATGCAGGTATGCAGAGCTGCGAGGCAATAATGCTAACCACTGTGCTGCACGATGAGTGGATAGTTGCAGGTCATTAATGTGAAATCAATGTATCTCATCATTGGTATGGCTGGCTTAACACAATTACCATTTCAGTTACATCTCACACAGCTCCTGTTTTGCTCTGATACAATAATTTGACTAGATTTGCAGTCTGAAACTTTAAGTGGACCATTTAAATTGAATGCATTAATCAGCATTACATCGAGGTAATTAAATAGTCCATTGCCATTTGGATTTTTGGTTGCTTTATTGTTTAATAATGGAAGGTCATGGCTCAGCACAATAGTGGATGAAACGGGACTATGAGAAGATAGAAGCTTCAATGTTGTATTAAATTTAGTACTCCCTATTTGAAGTTTAACCTTCCAGTCCCGTGCCCTGCCCATTTTCCTCACCGGAACGGCCAGGCTCCTTAACTTATATGAAGCTGGGTGATTTTTTGAATTTTCTTTGTTTCTCCTAAAGCAGGATTGCATGCTTCTCCACAGGTTGCTACACAGACATCATGGTGAAACCAACCAATTAATTTCCTTGTGATCAACTGAGGTTGGAACTCATGGAAAATTCCTAAACTACAAACGTACCTTACCATGGCAGATAGATTGATAGGCAAGTTCTTCTGTGCAGTTGCAACAGTAAATTTTGATTCACATCACGGGCATTAATTTAGAACACCAATTAAAATAAAGATGTGCGAAGATCAGATGTGAAGACTGCAATATAAAATTGCATCTACAACTGGGAGCCATTGACATCAACCTCATCTGATGTACTGGAATACTCTGCATAAATAAAACTCGTTCTAATCACATTGCTGCTTTGGAGCTACACAAGTTTTAGCTTCATTTTGTTTTTAATTTTTTCCTGTGCCATTTTCTATTCCACTGTTTGGGGTTTGGGGAGAGTGGGGGTGGGGGCAGCAATCTATTCCAAAGTTTTGCGAGAGCTGACCTTGAGTTAGAAGCACAAGTAAAAGCACAAGAATGATATGCGACAACTTGCAATACTCATGCTTCTCTTACTGGGAGGAGGTTTTCACAGCAACTTTATTGCAGTGTTAATGTAAGCCCACTTGTGATGCTAATAAGTAAGTGTGGGAGCAGAGCATAACTATTTAAACAGATATGTATACATGCACTTATTTATCGAAATAGGCAGGGCCAAAGTTCCTGACTATAACACAACATTGTATTAAACAGCTAGATGATGCATCATAGAAAAGCAGATAATGACACCTACTGTCAAATAAAAGAATTACAGTTTGATGCAGGCATATCTATTTAACTGATTGATACCTGGTAAATCTGAATTTTCAGTGGCTCTGTAATCTGTAGACAGCAGTTGCAATTGCCTTGAGTTGAAGTCTCTGGCACTGCTACTTTAGGTACTAATTGGATAACAAATTCTAATTAAGTTTATTTAGCACAAGAAACCTATTCAGCATTGTAATAGTTGCATTTATTTAGCATCTTTCACGACAATGGATCAAAGATCTTTACAGGCAATTAAGAATTTTTTGTAAAGTGCATGGATGGTGTGGTGGAGCAGTGGTTTGCTCTGCAGCCCCACACAGTGTCATGGGTCTAGGTTTGACTCCAGCCTGAATCTGTATGGAGTTTTCATGTTTGGTCCATGTCTGCGTGAGTTTTCACCGGATGCTCTAGTTTCCTCGCAGTCTGAAGAGGCTAAAGTTTAGGTGGATTGGACATTGCCCCTTAGTTTGTGGGTGTGTGTGTGTGTCTCTGCTTGATGTGCTTTGATGCCCCTCAAGCTATAACTCCTGACTAGCAAACTGTTTTAGGAATAATTAACTACAGAAACAGATGAAACTTGTGCACCCGTCTGGGTGCAGAAACGTTGAGGGGGAAGTGATTCATGGTTAAAATATAACAGCTAATTCACAAAGCAAACACCTGTGAGTCTTAATGTGATAATGACCAGCTAATGTTTATGAAATGTTGATTGAGGGATAATATTGCTGGGGGGTAAACCAGGATCAACACATGCTCACTCGAGAAGGCAGATGGATGCCTCAGTTGAAGATCACATTCAAAAGGTGATACCTCCAACAGTGCAGCACTCCCTCGGCACTGCACTAGAGTGCTCTTGACTATTGTGCTCAAGGCCCCTCAATCTTTGACTCAAAGGCGAGAATAATACCAACTGAGTCACAGCTGACACAAACCGTAAGAGTAGAAAACAAGCTGAGCAGAGTTTTGATCTCATCATCTAAAAACCTTAAAGTCACCTCCTACTTCTAACAAATGCTCTCATCACAAAAGTTGAGAAATATTAGAGCTGGAATACAATCCAAATTTGCACCATGACATCACTTCTGCTCTTGGATTACAAGGCTTATTATTGTTCCACTATTCTAAAACAACTAAACCCCTTGATAGTAAATATGTATTTTCAGATACGTCTACAAGTCCCACAAAATTATATTTAATCCAATTTGAGCTCAAAGCTTGGGATGTGAAAGCAAATGACCATGCAGAATACGTGTCTCAAACTTGACAAAAAATATCTGGATGTTCAAAGGACAAACTCCATGATATAGTATTTAATTGCATAAATACTTGGCCTCCTATCTGATGAGAAATACTTCTGTTACTCTCTCTCTCCCCTCCTGTGGCTTAGCTTACTGTTACAAAAAATGGATATGAACATGTGTCCTGCCACATTGCAATACTGTATACCACATCCCAAAACAAGCATACATTTACATGGAATTTAAATGTCATTAATGAATTGCAGTGCCCTACTTAATTTCACACCACATAGATTAGCTAAATGTTGATACCACTATTTCAAGTTGCATTTGTGTGTTTACATCAGGCAGCTGGTGCTCAGCTAGGTGAATTCATGACATCAGTTTAGCAGATTAAGAAACAAACACACAAACATCATAGGTCCAAATATGAGTGAACAATCAGCTTTTAATCAGGAACTTAGAAATACAACAGGCCATTAAACAAACATCTCCATCTAGTTCAGATGCAAAATATTAGCATGCAGCACCACGTAACAAAAAGATAAAACTCAAATTAAACCTCCTGAAAGATGAGCATTAGGCTTGATGGAGTTTAGCCACTCAAAATGGGGCGGGGGTGGGCTGCAATCAAAAGGTCCAATCGACAGGGGACAGTAATAAAAATTAGCTGGAATTCCACTTCAGTTCACCCAGGTGGTTAGAGTGATAGTGGTAGAACCCACGAAGATGTCTGCTGTCTTCAGCAATCATCTCTAACAGAGATGAATATACATTGCTCGCGATAATGGAAAGCTGAGACAAATGAGATAGAATCCCTTTTCTGGGCATTCTTAGATTGAGGATAGCTTCATCATTTAATACGCAAGTCCTGCAGCTTTAACATTACATTTTTAGCAATTCATTAGGTCCAAGTGCAAATGAACAGTATAAACCTTTTCTTTTAAATTACAAATACTCCCTACAATGATTTCAAATTTAATGAATCATAAAACACGATTACACTTTGGTAAAAGCTACTGTGGTTTCGATATTAGCCCTTTCCATACAATTTGGCCAGGGGATTCCTATTTTAATAAGCATTCCTGAGGTTCCTCGATGTAAACGTGCTCAATTCTGCTAACACCCTGCAGACTCTGGGTACAGTTGAACTAGCTAAAAATCACTCACTGCCATGATGCAAACTCCTGACCCACTTATAGATGAATCAGATTTCTATAGACTCTTTGATAACATACACGTATATGATAACAACTTAGTTAGGGATCCAGAGCATGGTCTGAAATTGTGCTCAATAGTTAGCTCAGTCTGCCAGTTTTTATCCTCAGAATCCATTGTTAAGCAAAAACCATGTGTGTTCAATCTCAGTAGCTTAAGCCAGTGCTGCACAATATCTTTAGTTACTTGGGCTGTAACACATTTTTCCTAGCCCACAGAAGGTCAAACGTCTGATGTGTTAATCAGTAGGAATTACCTTAAAAATGATGAAGTCCCAAGTGTCTACATGCTCTCTCAGTGACAGTGAAGCCAACTGGTTACTGTCTTTTTATCTTGATTAAGTTGGGAGCATGAGTAATTCAGTTCTTAGGATTATGCAGTACTGAAAGGACAGAATGTTCTTCCTGATCTTTATGGAAAGGCAAAAGGAAAGCAAAAACTCCAGTGGCACTAGCTTTGGTTAATAAAAGTATATATTTCAACATAGATTAAAAAAATTTTAAAAAACCAACCTCACACTTTTGGAATCACTATCAGGCTGATCTTCTTAAAAGAAATTTGCATTAAGCAACAGTTAGAAATCATTCAGCAGGCCTCCCATTGTGCGTCATTGCTTTAAGTGCATAGTTAATTGTGCAGCATCTAAATCAGACATTTATTTTCCACTTACGTATATTTTGCTAGCTAAATACTTCACTCCCGCTATTTCATAAAGTTAATTTAGAAAACATTTTTTACCATGACAGTAGAGCTACCATTAAAAATAGAACTTCTGGAAAGTGAAATAAAAATCAGAAAACGATGCAAATTGAAATCAGATCAGTAGGTATTCGTTAGATAGATTAAACAGCATTTTTTGCGAGAGACTTGCAATTCTCTCCAGATTTTCTGTCGAAATATGTTCACAAGCTTGTGAGTATTAATCTCTTGGTAGCAGCAGTTGGTATTTCTGGACTTATCACCTGCAGCAAGGCTGATGGATCTTGTGTGGATTTTTCAATGTATTTCCATTAACAGTAAATTTTCTTAAACGCTCGGGCCAATTCAGAAAAATTGCAACTGTCCACCGTGGGTACAAACAATGCACAAATATTATATTTAAATCTAATCTTTGACTGGCATCAATTGCACATTCACACGAGCTGATGCTACAGAGGTCTTTTCCGTTGTAAATTCCACTATACACTGTAACTAAATTAGACAGCAGTGAACTTTCTCTACAAAATTTAGTTTGAAATTAGCGGTCTGACTTCACAGTTCTTAGATCTCCTACTTAAATTCCCCTATTTCTTGTTTTTTAAACCCTCTGCCTGTATTACTAGTCCGTATTTTGTTACGTCATGTGGGGAAGGTCAATACATTGTTTTGGTTATTAATCTTCAGATTAATAGACAGAAACCAATGAGAAGAAAAACTACAATCTTTACAATAATTTTCATCATTCCCCTCAGATGGTCCTTTCCAGGGTAGAAAAGTCAAGGACTCAGGGATATAGGTTTAAGGTGCGTGGGGAAACGTTTAGAGATATGCAAGGCAAGTTTTGTTTTCTCCGACTGAGGGTGGTGAATGTCTGGAATGCATTGTTGGGGCAGTAATAAAAGTAGTGACAGCAACATTTAAGGGATATCTATAGATTAATACATGAATAAGATGGGAATGGGAGGATACAGACTCCATAAGTGCATACAGTTTTAGTTTAGGCAGACATCATAATTGGCGCAGGCTTGGATGCCAAAGGCCGATTCCTGTGCTATACTGTTCTTTGTTCTTTTGCGAGCTGCATACTAGTGTTTTGTTCCATAGCTGTACTGTTGCCTTCTGGCACTTCACACCATGCAAGTATGAAATGCTATTTAATAAGTGGAAAAGGGAGTGAACATCAGAGTCAAGCTTGGTGCTGTTTTTGCCTGATGTTTCTCCACTGAGCATTGCTGCAAATCACAAATTCTTCCACTTTTTTTCAAACATCACAAAAAAAAAAAGACGGAATGCAAACACTACACATGGATTAACAGAATTGGTGAGGTGACTAAAGACAGTAAGTGAACAACTTATTTTCAGTTAGCCTTAGTAGGTGGAGATAGATAGGGAAACAAATAGCAGACCTTGACTTGAAAGAGTACAAACTAGAAGGCAAGGCAAAGGCCTGGAGGGAAAGACATAGGGCTTGATCTACAGTTTGGCATTGCTCCAAGTTTGAACACTGCAAGGTGTGACCAAGCATCGAGCAAAGCATAATGATCTTGGCGATATTTAAAATGAAGAAAAATTGAGGGCAATCCAGGATTTAATCCTGAATAAGTAATCAAATGGCACAGCAATAATTATGAAGTCATCAGACAGGGAGTGAACATGTTAGCACAGAATAAGATTTCATTTTTTGCTTTGATAATGTGCCTAAGTCAGGTACACTGAGGTAAAATTAACACTAAAGTTGCGAACAACCAGCAGAGCAGAAGCTGGCAATCTAATTGAACCACCAGGAAAACTACCACATTTATAGTTTTGGTTCAAAAATAGGAGTCCACTTGGACGAAAGTTTCACTGAATTTTTAGTGCTCATCTCTTAATCAGCAATTTAAGGAGGTATAGGGTTTTCACATAATCCTTCATAATAAGTACAGGAGAAGTTGACCAGAGAAAGCACCCACTTATTCCAATCAGCACCCATGCACTCATACTATGCGAGCCTCTTGTGTTCAACCTAGTTAGTTCCAAGATGTAGCTGTAAATTGTGGGTGGAATTACAAGCAATCTGGTAAATTTCTCCCAGAGCATCATTCCTTCCCAAATGGGCAGAGAGGTGAGATAGCAAAACACTTAGGCAATAAGATACAAAAGCATTATTATAAAAGCAAACAGTGCAACAGTCGTGCTTCAGCCTTGACGGTTGGACTGGGCAGGAGGGCTGGGTGGTTCTAAAAGCTCACACTGACATAAATTAGAATTGACGACAGTAGAAATCCGCTGAACAAAGGTTGGCACACGTTATTTATTGACTCTCAATATCTTGTATGAATAAATCTTGTAGGTCCAATTAATGAATAAAAAATGTTTTATGCATCCTTAAAGGACCACCTTTCCTCTTTTACTTTTTTCTTTCATATGAGGTGTTTGTTGAATTAGAAAGTGAGGGCTATTTCTGATTTCAGAAACCTTTTGGCAGAATTCCGATGCATTGAAGAGGCATACTTACTCGGTACACAAAGAGCATCTTAAAACAAAACAGGTCTGTAGACTTCTGATCACACTTCAACCTACTGAAAAAAAAAAATTCAACCAAAAACTAAAGAAGAAAATCATTTCTGGCAGCAGCAAGGACTTGTTTGTGCTGAGTTTTGTTTCATCACATTATATTGAGTGGGCTCTGCATAAAAGTCCTTTGAATGCGAACAAGACAAATTGTGCAAGGGAACAGTTCAACAAAATCTAAGATAAAAGCAAAATATTGTGGAGGGGGTTCCTAGAATATGAAACAAAAACAGAAAATGCTGGAAAACCTGAGCAGGTCTGACAGCATCCACGGAGAGAGAGAGAGAATAAGGCCAATGTTACAAGTCTGGATGACCCTTCATCAGAGAGATGAAGGATCATCCAGACTTGAAATGTTAGCTCAATTCTCTAAGGATGCTGTCAGACCTGCTCAGATTTTCCAGCATTTTTTTGTCACCAAAATCTAAATCTCATACGCATTTGCATTTACAACATAAGCGTTTATGAAGGGACTGTAAAGATTTTGAGAGTGAGGCGCTCACAGATGCCTGATGGATGGCAAATAGGCATCACTGTGAAATTTAGCTGGGATAATGAATGACCTGTGAGCACCATGAGGACTCAATTTTGTATCGTAGTTCAAAAAGTTACAGGAATCAAAGATTACAAAGGCTTGATACGTGAAGTAAGAAAACAATTCATGACTTTTGCAGTGCAATTTGCTGCTACTGTTGTCAGGGGATATGTGCAAAATCCAAACTATTCTGTCATAGCCAAACAAAACACAATCACCTTACAGTGTTGACTTGCACAACTGCTCCAGCTACAGCTATGCCACTGGAAGGTAAATGTGGTACCACTACAGGCGTTTCTCATCAGTGCAGCTGTCTTTACAAGAAAAGCAATGGAAATCTTCACACACAAGCTTCTACAGAACAGTCCCTGGCATTGGGAAACAGCAGCTTAAGAGTGAAATTCACAATAGAATAGGGACAGATGGATTCCATGGAACTAGTTGTCTCAGTATATTACAGAATTGTTCAATAAACTTGGCTGAAGCACTAGTTTTAAATTTAAAAAAGTATACTTAAATGGTGGTAAGTCGTAAGGTGATATGAGCTGCAAGAAGGATCAAAGTACGGATACAAATACTGACGATGCTTCAGGACTACAGCAGCAATTAAATAATGGGGTTTTCTGCAATGACAAAGAATGTATCCCAAGATATAAAACCCTTTCCATCACCCAAAATAAAACGTACAAAGTTTGATGCGAGGACTTTGACACAGATTCTCCCAAGTAGATTAAGGAATGTAAGGTAAGTCTTTTCAGAGTTTACGCTTTTTTTGTCTTTTTCTGTATATAGGTTTTGTAATAAAAGTTGCAGAACAGAATAATGATGGTGATGATGTAGATGAACACAAAAAGATTAAAGCCATCTGGGAAATCACAGTCTGTGAAGAGATTATAGGAAGTGTGCACAGCAATTCCCAAAAACTGGAGCTAAAATTAAAGAAACAAAATGGAACAAGTAAGTATATTCATTGCCAAGTCCAATAAGGGTCCCTTCATGCCCTCAAGGAGCCCACCCAAATTATTAACCCATCTTTCAAATACCAACCTATTTGTAGGCATTTCTAACTTTATCTCAATGTTTTAAATGCCTGTGGAAGTCTTACTTCACTTCAATCATACTGGTGCAACTCCCAACTTTGATACATTCCAGTCAATGTACCCAATAATTTTTACAATTTATGTAGAATACTTTTCTTAAAAAAAACATAATGGTGTATGCATGATAATTTAAGGGGCCTGTGCAAGAATCTTTGACTGCACAGCTTAGTGGGCACAATAAGAAGTCTCACAATCATCAGGTTAAAATCCAAGAGGTTTATTTGGAATCACGAGCTTTCGGAGCGTCGTGCCTTCAAAATGCGGCTCACTTGATGAAGGAGCAGCGGTCCGAAAACTTGCGATTCCAAATAAACTGCTGGATTTTCACCTGGTGTTGAGAGACTTCTTACTGTGCCCATCCCACTGAACTTACACTAAGTCAACACAATGGCACATTAGCACTGCAGTGAAGCCCTAATGCCAATTCCACCTGCTGTAAGTCTGGAAGCCAGACCTGTAACAATGCAATAGAGATTCACTGAGTCATTTAAACTTACCAATTTAAGGATAATTTACATAGAAAGTCTTCCCAAATTTGAAGTTTCTTATGCAGTTTGCTTAACAAGATGAATAATTTCTTTGTATGGCAAGGGTGGTGCTGATGGTGATGTAATAGTAACATGATTGGACCAGCAATTCGAAACTCAGGCTAATGATCTACGGACAATTGGTTCAAATCCCAACATAGATTTGGAATTTAAATTCAACTGTTAACACCTGGAGGCGAAAGCTAGTTTTAGTAATGGTGATCATGAAACCACTGCCAATTATTCTAAAAGCCCATCCAGTTCACCAATATCCTTTGGGGACGGAAATCTGCATTCCTTACGCTTTCTGGCCTATATGTGACTCCAAATTGCCCTCTGCGAATGTCTCGCAAGCCACGCAGTTCAAGGGCAATTAGGCATGGGCAACAAGTTCTGGCTTTACCAGTGATGCCCATATCCCATAAAAGAACAAAAAAAAACATATTATTAGATTTTAGTTTGACAAATTCAAGATCTTCTTTGGTAACTTTTAAAATGAAAAATGGAATAAACCTACCAGCTGAAGCATGGTGAGATAACGCTTCCACCACAAGTATTTCTGCATGTGTGGTCCCATTGCAGCAATACCATAGTACAGGTACATCACAATATGAACAAAGGAATTCAACAAGCCGATGAAAAAGGCTGAAGAAAGAAAATAAAATAGACTTACATCCACATGTGTTTGATTTTGTCAAACTGAACCTTATTTCCACTGTATTTAAAAGAATCACTTATCACGTTGCCAATCAATTTCATTTTAGCAAAGGGCCAGCAGAGAAGATAGACCAAATGGTCTCTCCTATGCTATAAACTTCTGTTATTCTATTGCAAGTGAAAGCTAGAAGACAATTTAGGAAAAGAGAAATAGAAGTTTCATACCAGATATTTAAGAGAGAGTACAATGGATGGATAATGGATGACGTAGAGATGCCGGCGTTGGACTGGGGTAAACTCAGTAAAGTTTTACAACACCAATTTTAAATCCAACCAATTTATTTGATAGTAAATTCGCGAGCTTTCGACACTATGCGCCTTCGTCAGGCAAATGCAGTGTTCTGATCTGCAGAGGCACTCATATCCACACAGACAGTTACACATTGCTGATTAGAATGCGAATCCTTACATCTAACCTGCTATTCAAGTGTTAAAGTGGCTAACAATGTATCTGAAGGGAATCCTGAGCATTAGTTAGAGAATTGTGAATTTTCTCCAGACAGCACAGTAAGTGAGGTTTTTTGCTAATCCAGGCAAGTTACGGGGGTTACAGAGAGTGTGACATGAAGCCAAGATCCCTGTTAAGACCGTCCTCATGTGTGCGGAACTTGGCTATCAGTCTCTGCTCAGCAACTCTGCGCTGTCGTGTGTCACGAAGGCCCCCTTGAAGAACATTTACCCGCAGGTCGGAGGCCGAATGCCCATGACTGCTGAAGTGTTCGCCCACAGGAAGGGAACTGTTTTGCCTGGTGATTGTTGAGCGATGCTCATTCATCCGCTGTCGTAGTGTCTGCATGGTCTCCCCAATGTACCATGCTTCGGGACATCCTTTCTTGCAACGTATTAGGTAGACAACGTTGGCCGAGTTGCAAGAGTATGTACCGTGTACCTGGTGAATGGTATCCTCACGTTTGATGATGTCGTCCATGTCTATGATCTGGCATGTCTTGCAGAGGTTGCTGTGGCAGGGTTGTGTGGTATTGTGGTCACTGCTCTCCTGAAGGTTGGGTGGTTTGCTGCGAACAATGATCTGTTTAAGGTTGTGCAGTTGTCTGAAAGCAAGAAGTGGGGGGGTGGGGATGGCCCTAGCGAGATGTTTGTCGTCATCAATGACACGTTGAAGACTCCGGAGAAGAGGTCGTAGCTTCTCCGCTCTGGGGAAGTAGTGGACAACAAAGGGTACTCTTTCCACCTCGTCCCGTGTTCGTCTTCTGAGGAGGTCAGTGCGGTTTATCACTGTGGCACGTTGGAACTGTCGATTGATGAGTCGAGCGCCATATCCTGTTCTCACGAGGACATCCTTCAGCGTCTGGAGGTGTCTGTCACGATCCTCCTCATCTGAGCAAATTCTGTATATACGGAGGGCTTGTCCATAGGGAATGGCTTCCTTAACGTGTCTAGGGTGGAAGCTGGAGAAGTGGAGCATTGTGAGGTTGTCTGTCGGTTTTCGGTACAGTGAGGTGCTGAGGTGACCGTCCTTGGTGGAGATGCGCGTGTCCAAGAATGCAACTGATTCTGGAGAATAGTCCATGGTGAGTCTGACAGTGGGATGGAACTTGTTGATATCATCATACAGTTGTTTCAATGATTGTTCACCATGAGTCCAAAGGAAAAAGATGTCATCAACGTATCTAGTATATAACACGACACACGACAGCGCAGAGTTGCTGAGCAGAGACTGATAGCCAAGTTCCACACACATGAGGACGGTCTTAACAGGGGTCTTGGCTTCATGTCACACTATCTGTAACCCCCGTAACTTGCCTGGATTAGCAAAAAACCTCACTTACTGTGCTGTCTGGAGAAAATTCACAATTCTTTAACCAATGCTCAGGATTCCCTTCACACACATTGTTAGCCACTTTAACACTTGAATAGCAGGTTAGATGTAAGGATTCGCATTCTAATCAGCAATCTGTAACTGTCTGTGTGGATATGAGTGCCTCTGCAGATCAGAACACTGCATTTGCCTGACGAAGGCGCATAGCGTCGAAAGCTCGCGGATTTACTATCAAATAAATTGGTTGGATTTAAAATTGGTGTTGTAAAACTTTACTGGATAATGGATGCCAGAAAACATCAGTGAATAACCACGTGTCCCTGAACTGTAAGCAGTATGGCTGCTGAAACATCTGTATGTATGAGGTTACCAGCAAGTAAAAATACCATTACTTCCCCAAATAGCAACTTACCAATTACATACAATTTCAGCAAAGTACTAAAAACATGGTATTTACTACAGGAAAGAAAATCAAAATCAGTGCCAGTGATCAAAGACTACTTGTTCAGTTCCCAGCAGCTGGATACAGAGGACATCATACCAAATATCCATGAGAAACACCCAAAACATATGGGATGGTGGCTGAAGCAAAAGTATAAATGTTTCAGATTTTCAATTTCACTGACAATAGGCATATAACTGGCATATACAGAAAACAGAAGCAAATGATATTAAAAAGACAATGGTAATGAATTCCATGGAAGACAGCGAGGCAGAGATTAATGGTAAATGAATTTTTTCCTACTGACGGAAGTATGAAACACCAGAAGTTATATTAAGACCATTTCTGCTCTGCTTATGTACCTGGATTTTGCTAGAAGACATATAATTTCAAACTTTTGCAAGTACTACAAACCTTAATAACATAGGAAATTATGAGCAGGATAGAATCATACTTCAGGGCAGGCACATAGCAGATGCAACTTAATAGGGATAAATGTGAACTTTGTAGAAAAAACAATTAGAAGCAGCATAATCTAAATACCGCCATGTTGAAGGGAGTCCAAGAGCAGAAGGATGTGGGGGGTGCAGATTCAGCAAATCTTTAAAGGTGGTAGCACAAGTTCAGAGGGCTGCTAAGAAAACACACTGGATACTTGGCTTTGTAAACAGGGGTACTGAATACAAAAACAAATGGTGCTAAACCTTTACAAACATGCTTCTGAGAACCATGCTTTAGAAAGAATGTAGAGACCCTGGATACAGCACAGAGGTTGTTTATCAGGGACAAGGCCATTCAGTTAATTGACGAAATCCATAGATTGGTCCCTTTAGAACAGAGAAGATTAAGGAAAGCTTATTAATTAATTATAATTATTAAAATTATGATGGATTTTGAAAGATAATTAGGGGAAAACTGTTTCCTCTATTTCTTCTATGGGTCAATAACCAGAGGTCATAGATTTAAAATAATTGCCAAAAGAACTAGAGGACAAATAGGGATAAATTATTTTATACAGAAAATTGTTATGATCTGGAATACACAACCTGAAAGATGGTGAATCAGACACAATAGGAACTTTCAAAAGGATATTTCCAGGGATTGTGGAAAGCTAGGGAGTAAATTGGGCAATGCTTTAAAAAAAAAGCCTAACACAAGTACAAAGGGCCAAATAGACCTCTTTTGTGCTGCAAAGTTCTATGATCCCAGATATCTTCCTCAGGTTCTTCACAGAGATTAAGAAATCTGTTCCAATAATAATGGCTGCTCTGGGCAAGCTGAATGTGTCAATTATTAAAACACCAGTTACTTTGTCAAAAAATTGGCTGACTGGATGGATATATCCCAACCCAAATGATGTAATGGAATAGGGTGTTTTTTTTTGCTAATTGTTTGAATTCATCAACCGTATTTTTTTCTTGTGGAATCCAGTTTTAAAAGTAGATGATTGATTACTGCATGGAAACTTCTTCAAAAGCTGTATTTGTTTTGTTGGCCATGGTATGAATAATACTTACACTGGCCCCCTGGTACATACTTCACTCCAGCCCACCAGTTGAAAATCATCGTGCCATGGTGGTAAACATGGAGAAACGTGATCTGATTGTACTTTTTCCTCAGAATGAAAAATATCTGCCAAAAAATAATTGATTGGGGTCAGCAGGACCATAGAAATGACAAAACAGGACGTAGAGGAAGGGAGGGAGAGAAGGAGAGAGTAGAAAGAATAAAACAAAATACCTACAAGTTACAGAGAAATAAAATACCAAATCCAACCAATTTAGTCTTGTCACCTGTGTTCAATGCACAAAAATGTTGAACAGTGTCCAGGGGAAGCTGAGCAAAAGAATAATCGACGCTTATATTGTTGCTTTTTCTCTTAATTGAAATAAAATATCACTATTCGTGCAAAGAAACCAAACTGGAATTAACTGTACTTCATCCTCAATGTTAAATTCAGTGATATAGGATTCATTGGATTTGATGTATATTATTTAGGATACTCTCTAATTATCTCTGATTCAGACAGACTCTTCTATCATAGACCAGTGCTATTTATAATGTTAGTCTAGATAAAACATCCTTTTTTAAAAAAGTGTAAAATCTCTAAGGAGATATTAGTATTGATTTTATTCAGATTCCATTTTGAAGCCATGAAAATCATATTTCACACTGGGAGATTAAATTTCTAATAGGATTGCATTCAGTCTCCTCTTGCGTGGTACTCCACAGAGATGAATGTCAAAATAATTTAGCAGCGTGGCAATTGAAAAATATGCTTAGAATGTTCATTAAAAATTCTATGGCATAGCTGATGTTATTCAGCTCGCTTTTTACTTTACAGCATACTTCACCAGACCATAACAGATATTAAAAAGCAGACACATTTACAGAGTTCCCTTCATCACCTTGGCTACATATGCAAGCGCACGCAATGCGACACCAATGAGCAAAAAGTAGCAAGTTAGAAGCTTAATCTCATTGTCCACAAGCCGGGTCCCATATTTCAGATAGTGCTAATTAATAGCTAGCTGCTTTGAACAAGCATCAAAAAACAGAATACTAAGACTATTTATCAAACCAAGCCGTAGTAAGGTGAACATCCCATTCACAACACCATTACTGGCAAGTGATTTTCATTTTGAGTTTGATCATGAAACCTCAAGTTTCATTTTTGTCCCAACACAAGTGAAAGATATCTTTAATAACTTGAATGAAACATTTAGCAGTGATCTAAAGCTTCAGGGTCAAAGCAATAGAAATATCTGCATTAATGCAGCATCTCAAACTTTCATCAGAAATATCTGATAGCTCTTACTACAAGTGAATGAGTTGGAACTGCAGCAACTATTTTGTAGGCAAATAGGACAGTCATTTTGCATACCAGAAGCTTCTCAAACTGTCAAGAGTTGAATGACCTGTTCATTTATTTTTGGTGGAATATACGACAGAAAGAATTCTGGCCAGGAGATAATTTTAGTTCTTCATTCAATAGTCACATTTAACATCAGGTTCAACAGCCACTTAGGAGTCTTGACTCTCATCTCAAGTGGAGCTTGAAACAAGAATTTTCTGGACTTTCAGGTGAGAATCAACCAAACTGATCCAAGCCAGCAGTCAAAAATGTGCTGGTTAGTGGCGTCATCTTAAATGAAGCATTCTCTGCAATACTGCCTTGTCAGAAACTGAAACATGGACTTCACTCCTGAAAATAAAGCGGAACAGTTCTAATGAATTACATTTAAATCCATCATCATTCATTTATTCATAGGTAATAAGTAACTTGGCACTTGTGGTTTTAATTTCACTATGGGATCTCTACTACTGTGCTAGGGTGCTGACACTAATTACTTTTGACTGAAATAAAGTAATTTTTCAAAAATCTTCCAACAACTTAACTTACTCATTCAATTAAAAGTGTATGTTGGTCTCAGATTCCAAAACTTCTTCAAAAAGGAAATCGTGAGAAGAATCAGTAATACTGCCTTTTAAAAACTAGTAGTGGTTTTGAATGCCAAATATAACCACTGACATAAAAATAAAATACTGCAGATGCTGGAATCAAGACAAAAACAGAAAATGCTGGAAAATCTCAACAGGTCCAACACTGTCTGTGGAAAGAAAATAGAGCTGACGTTTTAAGGCTGGATGACTCTTTGTCAGAGTAACTTCACACTTGTAATTCGTCAGACCTCTGAAGGACCACCCAGACTCGAAACATTGGACCTATTCTTTCTCCACAGATGCTATCAGACCGACTGAGAAACCCACTGATATTACTGGAACTGTACTTTTAAAATTAAAAGACAGTCACTTACTGTATCCATCAGTTCAATGACTTTAGAAAAGAAAAACCACCAGCAGACATTTGCCATCTGTAAACAGACAAAGAGGATAAAAAGAAAAGCCTGAAATATAATGCAAACTCTGAAATTGTGGAAATGCAAATCACGTTTATTGGCATCTGAAAAACAAAGAGTGATGTGTTGAAAAGCCATTTTGTATCAAAAGTTTCTGATGAGGCTCTGTTCAAAACATTGATTTATCTTTTCTTCTCCTTTTCAAATGCAGACAGATGTGGTACATATTTCCAATACTTGCTTTTACTTCAAATATTAGGTGTTGCCTCCCAATATCATGATTAAATTTCATTTTCCACTGTTCTGCTTAGGTAGGTTTTGTCCACATTCTTTTTAAATTTCAACTGTTAATTCCATATCATCTGCAAATGTAGCCAAAAAGCCATGATGTGGAGGTGCCAGCATTGGACTAGAGAAGGCACAGCAAGTCTCACAACACCAGGTTAAAGTCCAACAGATTTATTTGGAATCATGAGCTTTCCAAGTGCTGCGCCTTCATCATGCAACTCACTCGATGAAGGAAGAGCACTCCAAAAGCACGTGATCCCAATTAAGCCTGTTGGATTTTAACCTGGTGTTAAGGTTTCTTACTGCACCCATCCCACCGCACATTTTGAGTTTACAGTAAGATAGCCACAGTTATCAGCCCAATGGCACATTAGCACTGCTGTAAGGTTCTAACACTAATTCCATCTGCTGCAAGTCTAAAAGCCTGACTGTAACAATGCAATTGATATTCATGGTCATCTAAATTTAAGGATAAATTACATAGAAAATCTTTCCAAGTTTGAAGTTTCTTACGCAGTTTGCAAAACAAGATGAATAATTTCTTTGTGTGGGAAGTGGTGCTGATGGTGATGTGGTAGTAACATAATTGAACCAGTAATCCAAAACTCAGGCTAATGATTCAGGGATAATTGGTTCAAATTCCACCACAGATTTGGAATTTAAACTCAATTATTAACATCTGGAGTTGAAAGCTACTTTCAGTAATAGTGAACATGAAACCATTGCCAATTGTCATAAAACTCATCTGGTCTACCAGTCTGCCATCCTTATCCTTTCAGACTTCACAGCTTAGAGGGCAAGTAAGAAATCTCACAACACCAGGTTAAAATCCAACAGGTTTATTTGGAATCAAGTTTTCAGAGCATGCTCTTTCAATCTCAAACAGTCAACTGAAGAAGGAGCAGTGCTCCAAATGCTCATGTTTCCAAATAAATCTGTTGGACTTTAATCTGGTTTTGTGAGACTTCTTACTGTAGGCAGGTAGTACTGAGGTTTTAAAATTCAGTTTACTGAAGTAATTTAGAAACAGTAGCAGCTCCAATGCAATCCATGGATACGCCACTTAACCCTCTTCGCCACCCGCCACCCCTCTCCCCGCTGCTGAAAAACTCTTTCCTAAGCATAACTGGTGTAACAAACACATTGTCCCGAATCCTTTGCTGGCAGAAATACGTGGCTGGGAGGCGGAGAATCTCGCCCATTCCCTTATCTACTCCAAATATTTACATGAGCCTATCACAAATTTGTAAATCTAGCTCTGCATTCTACACCTGCCTTTTCACATCCTGAATAAACTCAAAAGGAAATTCATTTGACAGGATCTACACTGATATCAGATTGCTAATCATACAATCTTGATACTTATTGTTAACAACTGATTCCATTATTTTACAAAGTGCTGAAGAAAGATTAATGTGGGCTGTTATTGCCCAGGTCTGCTTTTCTATTTTCAATCTGCTGGTAACTCAAAGGTCCAGACAATTCCTCATGACAAATCTTACTAATCTGAAATAAATACCACCTATCCATGGAAATATAGAAAACAGGAGCAAGAATAGGCTATTCAGCCCTTCAAGTTTCTCTGCCATTCATTATGATCATGACAGATCCTCCAAATTACTAATCTGTTTCTGCTTTCATCCCAAATCATTTTATACCTTTTGAACCAAAAGTTATGTCTAACTCCTTCTGGAAAATGTACAGTGGCCTCAACTTCTTTCTGTAGTTGTGAATTCCACATGGTCACCACACTCTGGGTGAATAAATTTCTTCTTGCCTCAGTCCTAAATGACTTACCCCATATCCTTACCTTAAGCTGTGATCTCTGGTTCTGGATTCCCTCATGATGTAGAGATGCTGGCATTGGACTGGGGTAACACAGTAAGAAGTCTGGCAACTTCAGGTTTAAATCCAACTGATTTGATAGTAAACTCGCAAGCTTTCGACTCTATGGCCTTTGTCAGGCTTGCGAGTTTACTATCAAATAAATTGGTTGGATTTAAAGCTGATGTTGCCAGACTTCTTTCTGATTTCCTTTGCCATCAGGAATATCCTTCCTGTATTTACCATGTCTAGCCCACCTCATTTTCTGAGCTCCAGCAAATATTATCCTAATCAACTCAATCTCTCTCTTTATACGTCAATCCCACCTTCCCAGGAATCAATCTGATAAACCTTCACTGCCCTCCTTCAAGAGCAAGAACAATTTCTTAAACAAGGAGACCAAAACTGCTCACAATATTCCAAGTGTCATCAAGGCCCTGTATAATTGCAGCAACATAACGCTGTTTCTGTACTCAAATCCTCTCATTATAAAAGATTCATATACCCACTCATTCAACTTGTTCAAAGGAGGAGGCTAAGAGGGGACCTGATCAAAACATATAAGATGATTAGAGGTTTAGATAGGGTGGACAGTGATAGCCTTTTTCCTAGGATGGAAAAAGCTAGCACGAGGGGACACAGCTTTAAATTAAGGGGTGATAGTTATAGGACGGATATCAGAGGCAGGTTCTTTACCCAAAGGGTGGTTCGGGAGTGGAATGCCCTGCCTGCAGCAGTTGTAGATGCGCCAAGTTTGGTGGCGTTTAAGAGGTTAGTTGATAAGTATATGGAAGAGAAGGGAATGGTTTAGTTTGGAGGGGCATTGCTTTTCATATTGGTCGGCGCAACATCGAAGGCCGAAGGGCCTGTTCTGTGCTGTAATGTTCTATGTTCTAAATCACACTGATGCATCTCACCCAGCGTTATGTCAACTGAAAATCTGGAAATATTACGTTATTAGTTCCCTCATCAAAATCATTGATACATATTGTGAATAGCTCGGGTTTGAGCACTGATCCTTGTGGTATCCCACTAGTCACAACCTGCCACCTGTTTATTCCTATTCTGTTTCTTGCCAACAAATTTCCTTTCCATTTCAATAAGCTACATCCATTCCCGTGCACTTTAATTTTTTGACTTTGTCAAAAGCCTTCTGAAAGTCCAAATAACATCACATTCACTGGCCCCACCTCATCTACTCTATTAGTTACATCCTCAAAGAATTCCAATAGATTTGTCAAGCATGATTTTCTTTTCGTAAACCAGGTTGACTCAGTCCGATTGTGCAACTCTTTTCCAAGAGTTCTGCTATTTAATCTATTATAATTGATTCTAGCATTTTCCAAATACCAATGTAAGGCTGACTGGTCTATAACTCTTATTTTCTCTCTATCTCCCTTTTTAAATGGTTACATTAGCTATCCTGCAATCTATAGGAACCGTTCCAGAGTTTATAGAACTTTGGAAGATGACCACCGTCGCATCCACTAATTCTAGGGTAACTTTCTTCAGTACTCTGGGATGTAGATCATCAGGCCCTGGAGACTTATCAGAATTCAATCCCATCAATTTCTCCAACAATATTTCCCTACTAATATTTCCTTGAGTTCTTGAAGACAGAACCAAAGTATTTAGTTATTCAGCCATTTCTTTGTTCTCCATTATAAATTCCTATGTTTCAAACTGCAAGTGACCTACATTCATTTGTTTTGATTCTCCTTACTGATTAATTTCTGTATTAATTGCTCAGAAATTACAACACAACAGTATTGGCAGGCAGTAACAGTTAGCCAAAAATTGCAACCAAAGCTGATTTTTAAAACATTATACATTAATATATGCAGTATGCATATTTTGCTTGGGATTTGCAATTATGGGAATTTAACTCCTAAATATTGGTACCAATGAATAAGCTGATTATCTACAGAATTGCTATCAATCTTGTGCCCCTTATGTACACTTGATATTCCAAAGTTCAAACTAGACCACTTAAATCAACATATGTCTTCTTCACCTTCATCTAATGATTCAAACTTTCAAATAACTTCACATGTAGTATTATTTATTATCGGAAATTTGAGGAAATAGCGCCCAGTGCTAGTAATTTTACAATTAAATAATTGACAAAATTTCATGTTCTTAGATACATGCCACTCCAACACAGGAACAAGCAAAGATATGACATCCAGTCAGTAGCTGAGTATTTGGTTGGGAAAGAAAATGGAAAATCAGCGGAAGTACAGCCAGTTTAAATAAAAGTGAACTGGCATGCATACGTCAGATGTTTTATTATGCCACCGTGGGAGTTAAAACAATCACTGGTTTGGAATAACTTGCCTATGTCTAGACATCAGGATTCGTAACTATAATTATACTTATGTTCTGTGGATCCAAATGTCATTTTAGAGTGAATCTTGCACCATCAAGGGGCAAAGTTTTGTGTAGAAGATAGTTGAACAATCAACGCAAAATACGTCTGTTTTACAATTCTGCAACAACCACAAAATTTATATTGATTGCAGTGATACAAGTCTAAACATCCCAAGCCATTATGCAAACAGTAATGATGGGAGTTGATGCTTTTAATTCTGAAAATATTAAGTTTCAACTGACTGGAAATTTTCCAATTTTAAATGAGACAGAACAAACTATTTACAATGACAAGGCCACCTTCCAAAATGAAAAACAAACAAATCAAGAGACCCACAGTAACCCATCATTATTGAAGGAAAATACATTAAAATGAAAAATGCTTGATATTGAATGCCTGCTACAAACAGACTCACCCAAAATCCCTTGGAAATATACAATGGGTGAAGTATTTCAGGACAAGACTGCCAGCCACTACAGAAGACTGCAAATAAGGGAGTTTTTTGAAGAAATATGAAAGTGGGGCTCTCAACCTGTTCAGAAATCAACACTACCAGAAATCTACCTGCAAACCAAGATCTTGTAATAATTACAACAACTTCTACATTGGACGGCATTCACAAAACCAACTAAACCTAATTGACTGCCATGTTTAAAAGTGTACACCTCAAGCATGAAGTACACTTGACTTTCAATTTTTTTTTCAAATTGGACTCAAACTTCCCTTTTTCTGATGCCAACATGTGTGCGAGACATCATAGCTGGAATTTTACCATCCCATCAGCCATGGTAATTGGAGCAGGCGAGAGGCGGATCATGGAAATTACCATGGACCTTGGGTGGGATTTTAAATGTTTTGGGACAAACAAAGCTGTAAAATCCCAACCCAAGTTTTTATTATTTTTCTCTTGGGTTTATTGGTTAATAAATTTTGTTTTGAGTTAAAGAAAATCCATGTTTGATTGGCTCCTTATTGCTCACTTCTTAAATAGTTAAGTGCATTTTGATTGGGAAAAGGCAAAATCTCAAGAAACTTTAACCTAGGAGGCTGAATTGAAGGGCTCACCCAGTCATACATTTCAAAGAATCATCTGGTTGGCATATTTGCTTTCTGTTTATAGTGCATTTTGATTTAATATTTGAAATGGACCCTCTATTTTGAGTTGCCAATGTTAGAGTCAGAGTTTTACAGCACACAAAGAGGCCTTTCTGTCCATCAAGCACATATCTGTTTTAATCCCATTTTTCAGCACTTGGTCTGTAGTATTATAGGCTATGGTGTTTCAAATACTCGTCTAAGTGCTTCTTAAAATGTTGTGAGAGTTTCTGCCTCTAACACTCTTTCAAGCAGCGAGTTTCAGATTCTTACCGTCCTCTGGATGAAAACGTTTTTCCATAAATCCCCTCAAAATCTTCTGCCCTGTACCTTCAATTTAGGCCTCAGGTTACTAACCGCTCGACTAAGCAGACTAACTACCCTATCTATGTCCCTCATAATTTTATGCACCTCAATCAGGTTGTTCCCCTCCCTCAGTTTCTTCTGCGGTATGGAAAACAACCCGAGCAAAACCAGCTTCTCTTCATACTCGAAAGGCTCTATCCCAAGCAACAACCTGGTGAATTTCCTGTTAGCACCAAGAATTCAGAGATAATGTATCACAAGGATTAGGTACAGAATTAAACTAGTTATGTTTTCCCCAATACCCTGCCTAACCTCATCTCCAAGCTGCATTCCTACCACACCCGTGTGAATCCATCCATTTTCTAAAGGATTGACAATTTCTGAGAAATCCTCAATTCAGGGTCCTGCAACTACACTGAGATTGCATCTATTCCTTTTAAGATACAAAAACGCTAATAATCGAACTGAACCTTTGAAGGAGTTATCTGCTTTGATATATAACACATTCCAAGAAGCACCCAATAACTTCTCAAAATTAAAAATAGTATGTCAAATTTTGAATTCAGTGAACAGGTTCAGGATTATGTCTTTAAACCTATTCTATTGTGGCTGCTTTACAATTCGAGATGGTAGCCTCCTTAAAAAATTGGTCCAGCTTTTCAATGCTTTGCTTTCACCAAAGCAAAATTAGTAATGACAATCACAAGAGGGTGCTATTTCAACACCACTATCACCACTGAAAACTGTACTGATAGGAAAGTAACACTGAGATCAAGAGGGAAAATTTAGTTACATCAATCATGAACCAACATTGATGATGGTTAAGGAAAAATCTCCTATGTTGCATTATTAGTTTACGATGCTCCCTGGCAGAATGGTACTCTGCATCTGTACTTGGGAATTGAAAATGCCAAGCATATTAAAAAACGGCTCACTAGTCACTAAATCTTCACAAAGAACAAGCCTGTCTTTAAATGTTTGATATAGTGCAGTCCATTTCTATTTAAAATGATGAGATGTATCAATTTTTTCACAAGGTTACATATTCAGGATTTTATATTTGGAATGTTTACATTTTCCTTTTAAAGATCAACCTTCCTGATCCTAAAGAAAGGCAAGTAAAATTTTCTGAGGCTTCTATCATTTCATAAACAACTCTAACTGAAGCGTGCACAAAAGCAATTTGTGTTGACTTAGTCAATTGGTTACCCTTGCCTTCAGTAAACAGGGCCAGGGCAGTGATGTGAAGAAATTCGTCTCATTTATTGAGCATCCCTCTCCTTAAATTGGCTGAGGACACAGAAACATAGAACATTACAGCACAGTACAGGCCCTTCGGCTCTCAATGTTGTGCCGAGCTACATCCAATCCCAAGATCAAGCTATCCTCTCCCTATAATTTTGGAGTGCTCCATGTCCCTATCCAATAATCGCTTGAAATTTCCTAAAGTATCCAACTGGAGTATCGCAGTTCTGGTCGCCTCATTGTAGGAAGGATGTAGAGGCTATTGAGAGGGTTCAGAGGAGATTTACAAGGATGCTGCCTGGATTGGGAGGCAGGCCTTATGAAGATAGGTTGAGGGAGCTGGGACTCTTCTCACTGGAGAGACGTAGGTTGAGAGGCGACCTGATAGAGGTTTATAAAATGTTGAGAGGAATAGATGGGGTGGACTCTCAGAGACTATTTCCCCGAGCTGAAATGGTCACTACGAGAGGACACAGATTTAAGGTGCAGGGAAGCAAATACAAAGGAGATGTCAGGGTAGGTTTTTCACTCAGAGGGTGGTGAGTGAATGGAACCGACTGCCGTCGGAGGTTGTTGAGGCAAACTCACTGGGGTCTTTTAAGAGACTTCTGGATGAGTATATGGAAAAGAATAAGATAGGGGGTTATAGATAGGTCTGTGGATTGGTAGATGTGATCAGCGCAACTCGTGGGCCGAAGGGCCTGTTTGTGCTGTATTGTTCTATGTTCTATCCGACTCCACTAACACAGCAGGCAGTCTATTCCACACCCTAACTACTCTGAGTAAATAATCTACCTCGGACATCTCTCCTATATCTCCCACCATGATCCTTGCAGTTATGCCCCCTTATTACAACTAAGTCCACCTGAGGAAATAGTCTCTGCACCTCCACTCGACCAATCCCTCTCATCATCTTACAAACCTCCTTTAAGTCACCTTTCATCTTCCTCCGCTTCAAAGAGAAAAGCCCCAGCTCCTTCAACCTTTCCTCATACCTCCAAACCAGGTAGCATCCTGGTAAATCTCCTCTGCACTTTCTCCAATGCTTCCACATCCTTCTTATAATGAGGTGACCAGAACTGAACACAATATTCCAAATGCGGTCTCACCAATGTCCGGTATAGTTGCAACATAACCCCTTGGCTCTTAAACTCAAACCCCCTATTAATAAACGCTAATACACCATGAGCTTTCTTCATTGCTCTATCCACTTGAGTAGCAACCTTCAAAGATCTATGGATATAAACCCCAAGGTTTCTCTGTTCCTCCACATTCCTTGGAACCCTGCCAATGACCCTGTAATCTGCATTCAGGTTTGTCCTACCAAAAATGAATCACTTCACACTTATCAGGGTTAAACTCCATCTGCCACTTTTGGGCCCAGCTCTGCAGCCTATCAATGTCTCTTTGCAGCCTGCAAGAGCCCTCCACCTCATCCATTACTCTACCAATCTTGGTGCTGTCAGCAAATTTACTAATCCACCCTTCAGCCCCTTCTTCCAAGTCATTGATTAAAAAAATCACAAAAAGCAAAGGACCCAGCACTGACTCTTGGGGTACACTGCTGGTAACTGGCCTCCAATCTAAAAATTTTCCCTCCACCACTCTCTGTCTTCAATGGTACAGCCAGTTACTTATCCAATTGGCCAAATTTCCTTCTTTCCCACACCTCTATCTTCTTCATGAGCCTACCACGGGGAAACTTATCAAACACCTTACTAAAAGAAGGAAATCATAATCCTCATGTAGAAGAAGCGCCAGTTTGTCTGACAGTATGCAGTTGTGAAAGCACTTGCACTACAAGGATTAAATTATTAAATATTAATTTATTAAATTAGATTAAAGTATTAAATATTAATCAATCTCATTCAATGGATCTTTAAAATCCCATCAGTAAAAGTAGTATTCACATTAGTTGCTGGCAGAAACAAACTTAAAAAAAATAGAACTATCAACTTTTTAAGCCTTGTTTTTGAAACAGTGTTACATTTCTCAATTGCCAGAGCATTTCTTCACATAAATACTTTAAATAGTGACTTTATATAAAAAAAATGCATTGACAATTAGTTTGTTTTTCAAAGAAAGAGATCTGCACAAAGGTAGTTAATATACCAACTGGAAGCTGCTTCTGCCAAGTAGTGAACAACCAATGGTTTGCAGTTTGTATGGTATTCAAAAATATGCTCCTTGCTATTGTGTTGGAAATGTCTGATGCCTCAGCCTTGTGAATGGGAAATAAGAGACTACCAGACTTTTTGACACAGAGATTTTAAAAATTAGAGTACAGGGACCAAAGTCAAATAAAGCTTCAAGATGATTAAAAAATAGAAAGCTACAAGTTCCTAGCTTGATACTGGACTGTAATATAAAGAAAGCAGAATAGTTACAAAATTTAAAGTAGGTCAACCCACTAAAGTGGAATAGCATTACACATGCTTCATTTGTGTAATTAAGCAAATATAAGTAGCCTTTGATCATAGTACTGCCCGGTACATTTTAACCAGTGTCAGTAAAGCAGCTGACAACCAAACTTCGTCTTACCTGTTATTAACTTGATTACTCATAAGAGATATTGTGCAAAATGACCCAAATATCTGACGTAGTCTACAAGTTTATCGAAAAGAGCCTCTTCAGCACATCTACACTTAAGAGTTTGCAAATGCAAACATGTTTTCTATGCGACTTTCGATCTTGACTTTTTAACTCCCTTCCAAATTCTGAAGTGCTGTACTATTAACTTTGAGTCAACAGTGAATCACACTACAGTGGTCAAATTATATCTGTAAAGGAAAAGATTTTCACTTCTTTTAATGAAATAATCTGCATTATGCCACTGAATAACCAGCGAAGAAAGATATGCCCATTCTACAAATCTTCCTCCAGTTCTCAGAATCAAACTGAACTGTTGGACACCCAATTTACTAAGTGTAAATCCACTTTTTTTAATCCACGTTTCTCACCCGTAGTCCAAGTTCACTGTTGCTGTAATCCACAGGCTCACAAAGATAGCTGTAGTTTGCACGAATTGATGTCACCAGGAACTAGAATGCAAAGTTAAATTAGGTTATTAATTATACAAATAAGCACAATAGCTGCATGATGAATAGTGAATTACAATAAAACCAGATATCAAAGTTCAACTATTAGGTACAAAACCACTTCAGCTCGAATCAAGTGATATTAAATAGTTGCCTCTGTTCACCTTCACTGCCAATAAATCAAAAACCTCAGCTTGTTTCAGATATTTAATACTAATGGATTAAAATAATATTCATAGCTACTTGAACTTTGCCCCAAATCATAAAATTATTTCAGTGTCCTAACATGTTACTCATAACCAAACAAACTTAAAGCTTGTTCAAGGTATGTGACATGAAATGCCATCTATCAAGCAATAAGTGCCAAGTAGAAACTCTAAGTTAAAAAGACTATCCCCAATTAGTTTAGAACCTATTAAATACTTCAGCTTCAATGGTGAGTCACACCAAAACATTACAAGAATTTAGCTGACATCACTAATGTTAGCCACAACCTTATGAAGCAAGATAGCACAAACCTCTCAAAACATGATTAACTGAACTTAGGCAATCACTTGATTCTTTAAATGAAGCTCTGATCAATAAAGTTTCTGATGCTTCCTCCTACCAACCTCTGCACCATGATCCCAAGACTGAGCATCAAGACATCGTTTTCAGGACTGTCATCGATCTCATCCCCTCTGGAGATCTTCTACTCAGTCTCCAAACCCCTGGCAAGAAGATAGAAGCCCACTTCTATCTCCTTACCAAAGTCCAAAGAGGAGTGTCCCAGTAGACCCATTATGTCAGTCTATTCCTGCCCCGCCGACCTCATTTCTTCCATCTTGACTCCATCCTCTCTCCTCCAGTCCTCTTCCACCTACATTCATGATTCCTCTGATGCCTTAATGACAACTTTCAATTTCACTTCCAATTTCCATCTCTTTATCACTTTCATATGGTCCATCATTGACATTTCCCTTCCTTGACCACTGTCTTCATTTCTGCCGAACTACAAGCACAATGACCCCCGTAGCCACCTCAACTATAGTTATTCACACCCCATGTCCTGGAATGCTCCATCCCATTTCCTCAATTTCTTTCCTTCTGTCGCATCTGCTCTGATGATGCAACTTTCTAGATTGGCGCTGCAGATGTTTTCCCACACACTGTGGTCGAGAGAACTCTCAACAATGTCTGATCCATCTTCTGCTCCACAGTTCTTATCCCATTCCCTCTCTCCCAGAATCAGGATAAGACCTGCCTTGTCCTCCCTTTTCAACCGACCAGCCTACACATTCAAAGGGTCTGTCATCTCTATTATGATGCCACCAACAAACACATCTATCCCTCATTCCCCTGTCAGCATTCCGCGCGGACTGTTCTCTGGTCCACTCCTCCATCACACCCAACACCTCAGCCCATCCCACTACACCTTCCCATGCAATCGCAAAGGGTGCAACATCTGCCCCTTTACCATTCCTCACTCACTATCTTTTCAGGTGAAGCTTCACATGCTCCTCCTCTGGTATACTGCATTCACTGTTCCCAATGCGGTCTATTCTTCATTGGGGTGACCAAATGGAGATTGGGTGACTGCTTTGCAGGACGCCTTCAATCCATCTGCAAGGATGACCCAGAACTTCTCGTCACTTGTATGACTACTGACTTTATCATGACCTTGATAGGAAGAGGAGGAATGTTCAATATTGAAAGGGAAGTCTGAACTGGACCATATTACCGTTACATTTGCATGCTTAGATTTAAAATGTACATGTACATTATAAAGCACCAATAGTGTAAAACTAGAAGTTCTGAAAAAGGAAGCCAACTTTCCCTATTTTGGTTCACTGTTGTGTTAAGTATGAGATGTGGTGATACTGTGTCTTTAAGAAATGTATTGAATGTATGTTTCCTGTATGCATATTTAAAATTTAACAATACTAATTTTCTGCACCAGGCGGTTCAGCTAGTGAGGTGTTTGTTTAATTTGAGTTCATGTATTTTTGTTTACTTTTTCCCTCAGAATAGGTTTGATTAGGTTGATTGAAAAGAGACAGCCATGTGCTTATAGGAGGAGTTAAGCTTGCCGGGAAGGGCAAGAAGTTTCTGTTTGGTTCTGAAAGAACCTAGAGGGGCTCTTCTCTCTCTTGGGAGGCTGCCATTTGGGGTTGTTAGAAAACTAGTGTTTGTCTCTTTCTCTCTCCAGAGGCAGTCAAAATCTCTAAGACTGTTAACAAGTAAAAACGTGTAAGCCTGAGTTTTTTTGCTAATTCATTTTAGAACATAGAAAACCACAGCACAAACAGGCCCTTCAGTCCACAAGATTGCGCCGATCATATCCCTACCTACTAGGCCTACCTATAACCCTCAATCC
Source organism: Sphyrna mokarran (assembly GCA_024679065.1). Classification (NCBI taxonomy): domain Eukaryota; kingdom Metazoa; phylum Chordata; class Chondrichthyes; order Carcharhiniformes; family Carcharhinidae; genus Sphyrna; species Sphyrna mokarran. The sequence goes on from JAGIQG010000009.1 coordinate 29,631,968, forward strand.
CATTAAATCTCATGTACTCAACCAGAAGTCTCTCAAAAGATCCCAACAAGTTCACTTCTACCACCAGCAGCAGCTGATTCCACTCACCCACCACCATGAGTGAAAAATTTACCACTGACATCTCCTCTGTACCTCTTCCCCAGCACCTTAAACCTGTGTCCTCTCGTAGCAACCATTTCAACCCTAGGAAATAGCCTTTGGGAATCCACCTGATCTATACCTCTCAACATCTTATAAACCTCTATTAGGTCACCTCTCATCCTTCATCTCTCCAGGGAGGAAAGACCTAGTTCCCTCAACCTATCCTCATAAGGCATGCCACCCAATCCAGACAACATCCTTGTAAATCTCCTCTGCACCCTTTCAATAACTTCCACATCTCTCTTGTAATGAGGCAATCAGAACGCATACAGTACTCCAAGTGGGGTCTGACTAGGATCTTATGAAGGGGAGTTTAAATTTATGAGAAATATTGCTCAAACTGGAGCCAATAAAGATAGATCAGCAGTTAAGAATTGTATTTGGTCATGATTAAGTATTTCAATTTGTAAAGTTAAGCTCATTCAATTGTTGTAGTTAAATTGTATTGTTAAATAATGTTTGTTTGGATAAAAGCTTCCTTGAGTGTCAATATAATCGCACCTAGAGTGAGACAAAGATTCCATGCGTTTTGGTCACACTGACCAATTCAGATTATGGGTAATGTTTCTGTTTTGAACATAATCAGCAATTTGGGCAAAAGCTTTGCTCAAGCTGTCGTTATTTTCTGAACTGATTCAATGGTTCAAGTTTCCACTCAAATTCATTTGAATGATCACATGTAGAATTCTCCAAAGAATCTGTGCAAAATTATTCATTTCAACTCCCTGAAAAAAAATTTGAAAGAGGAAATGTGGTGCCATTTTATTACCAAACTCCATACATGAGGACGAATATGATGAAACAAAACAAAGAAAAAGAGGATGTATGGTGCATAGCAGCTGAATTCTTCAAAGGAAGACCAAGCCAAATAAAGTAAGTTGAGAGGGGAAGTAAAGAAATTAAGTCTGGCAAAGACAGAACATTAGAATAGAATAGCAGTTAACATAAAAGGGAACCAAAAGTATTTTACCAGAAAGTAAATTTTAAGCAGGTAGTAAAAGGCAAGTAGTAAAAAGCAGGATGGTACTATTAGGAACAAATAAGGCAGAAACACAGGCATAGCTAGAATGTAGCATATAACGAATACCTTTTAAAATCAATGATCATTAATTGAGCAGATGATGACGAATATTAATACAATGGATATGGTAGCACTAATGGAAGTGATACTTAGGACGTGCTGGAAAGGCTGACTATGCTGACAACATTGGTTCGGTTGGCTTGTATCCTAGGTTGTTAAAGAGAAGGTAGAGATTGCTATTGAGCTTGGCACAATCTTCCTTGGATACAGGGTAGGTGCCAGAGGATCAGAGTGAGACAAATGTAAAACCTTAATTCAACAAAAATGTGCAAAGTTATTGGTAGTACATACCAGCTGATCATTTTAACATTAGACATTGAAAAAACTGGCATGTGGTGAAATTTGAGTTAATTAAGAGCCAGTATGGAACTGTAAAAGGCAGATGGTGCTTGATTAATCTAATAGATGTTTTTGAAGAAATAACAGAGACATTTAATAAAAATAATGCAATGAATGTTGTTTTGTGAATTTTAAGAACAAAGTGCCACACAATGCTGGTTAGCAAAATTAAGACTTATGGAATAGAAGGGTCAGTGACAGCCTTCTAAGGATAGAAAACAGTGAGTCATGATAAATGTCAGATTGGAGGATGACAGGCAGTCATGATTCCCAAGGGTCAGTGCTACAACCACTGCTTTTATACGTTCAAATGACTCAAATATTGGAACACAGATTAAAGTTTCCAAATATGCCAAAGATATCAAACCTGGAGGTTTGGCAAAGAATGAGGTAATTCCAATTAATGGCAACACAACAAAAGGACAAAAGATACAAGGTGGCAGGGTGGTTAGCACTGCTGCCTCACAGCTCCAGAGACCTAGGTTCAAATCCAGCCTTGGGCAACTGTGCTGATTAGGTGGATTGGCCATGCTAAATTACTCCTTTTGTGCCCAGAGGTGTGTAGGTTAGATGGATTAGTTGTGGCAAATGTTAGGGAATAGGGCAGAGATGTCAGTGCAGACTCTTCTACACTGTAGGATTCTTTGATTCTATGAGAATGGGCAGATAAGTGGCAGGTGGGGATGCATTTTGGTAGAAATGATAGGGAAAGGGAATGCAAATTTAGTGGCACTGTTGTAGAGAATTTGCAGAGACAGACTGGCATAGAAGTTCATGTGCATATAATTTGGACATGCTGACATTGTCTTTAGCAAAGCTAACTTGTGTTTCATTAACGTAGCAGAAAAATTGATAAGCTTTGGTTAGAGCACAGCTACAATACTGGTCAGAGTTTCACTCCCAAGTTGGAAATTTTCCACTTGTTGCATATACCTGGAAATAAAGAAAAATGGTCCAAGAGTATTTTCATTTTGGGCATCCTTGGATGCAGTTCAGAAGCAGCCAAGGCGGGCTATTGGAAAGGTCCCTCTTCAGTTCTCTGGGACATTGTCCCAATTTCATTCTTAAAAAAAGGCCTTCTAGCAATCACCCATCAGATTAAGGTGCAAGATTTTAGCAACACAGTTAGGCCAGAGAAGTTGGAGCTTTTCTCCTTGAAGATTTGATAGGGTTGTATAATATATTAACACATTTAGGAAAGGTAGACTATGAAAAGCAGTCCCTACAAGCTAATCATAGAAGGACTAGGAGACAAGGTCTTAGGCAAGAGATGCAGAAAATAACTTCTTATTCAGTAAGCAGCAATAACCCAAAACAAGCTGCCTACAAGGCACAAGCAGGGACAATAATTTGAAAAGGGAATTGGAGGGCACTGCTTACAAGAGCTGTGGGAATAGAGTTGACTAGATTGTTCTAAAGAGAGCAAGCATGGACTTAATGGATCAAATAAACTCCCTTTGTATCATAATGACATGAAGTGAAAATTGGTGTCATCACAAAAATAAGCATTTTAATAAGCTCATCATCCTGCGAACATCCTGACTTTAAAAACTGTGCTTCTAAAAACTGTATATGCATGATTTAGTAATTTCATTGGCATATGTTAGTTCCTTACAAAATAAAACATACAATATTTAAAAATCTAAACGTAAGAAGGCCTGTTAGTGCCTCTATGGCTAACAACAACTTAATTTTAACAACCTTCACAAATAGCTGCAAATAAAGTTAATCAATGGAAACTGTTGATGAATTCAGTTTGGTGAAATAACCGGTTTTATGCTGGGGTCAATATTCAGCATGAATCAAGAGATTCATTAGGGTGCTGAAACAACTGGTCCCAGACAAAACATTGCTTTACAGCTCTAGCTCTTTGTTCCCTTCTGGCAATTTCACAATATTTATTACATAAGATAAAGAGGTTTGAACTGCTTGCAGTTTCTGATATTGATACTTTTATTGGCCCGTAAGCAAAAACATTTTTGATGCATGAATGACTATTTAAAAAAAACTTTCAAAATGGTTCCCTCATTCAGACTACGGTTTAAGATATCGCCAAGATCCTATGAATCACAACGCTTTGAAAAGCTGCCTTAATTCCATGAAAATTGCAAAGGGCTAGGATAATGCCTTTTTCTGCAATGGAGCTGGCCAGGGTTACGTGCAGGGTAGCAATGCCCTTAAATCAGCGCTGGTGAAAATCAGAAACCCAGGAATGGGGTGTGGTATCCCAGAATCAGGTTATGGATACTATTTCCACTACTTCATGGAATCTCCTGACAACATGAAAACGCAGTCTTTTATAGCTGTCTAAATCCTAGAACTCTTCCTAACAGCTCTGTGTGGATTACCTGCAACAGTTTAGTCATTTGCATAGTCAGTGAAATAATTTTGTGTAGTCAGAGAGATAAGGCAATATATTGAGTGTTAGATAGAATAAAAATGATGTGGCAAAGTTGAAGTGAAGTGGACAAGCTTTCAAGTTTAGTCACACTACAGTTTCGCTTTCAGAAGCAAGTAGATGGTGCCAAACATACCTGACACAAGGAAAATACTTAAAATTATAACAATCGTGAGGAAATGCACATACCTCCCAAAAAATGTAAGCTGAAATGGCGACAAGGGCAAAATTGTAGACAAGGAGTACGTATTTCAGATTGAATGGTTCACGACTGAGCATGTACTTTGGCCCATATTTGCAGATTAGAAGGTAGATTATGAAGGTAACAATAATGGGAATAGGCGAGTAAACCAGGAACCAGCGGTCAGTTCTCTTGTCTGAAAACATTTAAAAAGTGACAATTAAGTTCAAACATAAAATTTAATTTTCAAATGCACATGATTTTGCAACCTATTTCCACCTCCCCCAGCCACTACATCACACACAATTTCACACTGAAAAGTGGATCTGAAGTTTAGGCGAACAATTCTGACAATATTTTTAAAACATGAAACTTAGCACTAGCAGAATGAGCAGTTTCACTTTTGAAAAATGTTGTCTATGACCACCACACAACTCTCATCACCACCAATCCTACACTGCTTCTGCCAAATCCAGGGATTCAGTAAGATATCAGAGATCGAGTCCAGACACATCTTACAGAAATTCATGGACAAAAAAAAGTAAAATGAATTAGTCACAAATAGGCTTACATTAACATTGTAGTGAGGCGACTGTGAAAATCCCCTAATCACCACTTTGGCTCCTACTCAGATACACAAAGAGAATTTAGAAAGACCAATGCACCTAACCAGCACGTCTTTCAGACAGTGGGAGGAAACCATGCAGACACAGGGAGACTTCGTACAGTCAGTGACCCAAATCTGGAATCAAACTCAGGTCCCTGGCACTGAGGCAGCAGTGCTTGCCACTATGCCACTCTTATAATTATTGATGACAAGAAAAGCTCTTCAGCTCCCCACTGCACTGAATAAGAAACAAACTCATGTGCATTAAAGCCAAAAAATTGCTTAAGTCTTTAATAACAAAAGAAACTTGAGATTGTAGGATAGGGAGCAATTAATTCCATTCGTGTCGTGTCATGTGTGTTCCGACAACTGAAAGATTGGAGCAATTACAGATGCCAAAGAAGTGACTGCAAATTGGGAAATACATGACCAATTTTTAACCTACAAATTATATCTATTTAATGCAGCAACAGATTTTTATGAACACACTTCTTACCTCCATTTTCTACTGCCCAGTCATAAAAGTCTCTAATTTTTTCCCAGGTAGAAGCCATGGCATTCACAATACTGAGTTCTGAAAAGAAAAAATAATTATGGCAACTTAATTGTCATGTGTTAACTGTGAAACTGCTTCTCTGTTTAGTTTCGTACCAATGGTCTTCCTGAAAAAAAATGTCTGTATCAGAAATCAGAAGCAGCTGATGCACATTTACTTTTATTGTAAAAATCACCCTATCGCTTTGAAACTGGTAACAAAAGATGCACATATATTGGGCTCTTTTTTTCCTTCCTATTCCTCTCTCCCCCATTCCCAGGAATTCCACCCCACTGTGAATAAACTGCTTGGCTGACATCTATAGGACCGAAATGAGAAGACAACAAGAGGAAAACCTGTAAGCCTGTGCTTAACTATGCTGAAGAAATGTGTTTAAAAGACCATGGCACAGTGCACTAGAGCTATCAGCCATACCAGCGGAGTGAAACATTCAGACATTACATGAAGCTCCATGATACTTAAATGACCTTTAGATAATTACAACATTCTGAAAGACTGAAATATTTGTTGTGCAATAGGTCATTCAGGATTACAATATGAAAGTGACCAACCCCTCTTTCCACACTAGCCTATTTCAATGTCTCAATTGTGGATAGATGGAAACAGTTACATGTAACTGTATTCAACCTCCACCAACATAATGGAAGGTCCAAACCAAGCCATCTTCCTTACTTTTATCCCCATCCCAAGGTTTCTATTTATGATTCATGTAAACTTATATTTATGAATTACACCAATGTGTTCAATTATATATCAATTATTAGCAAATGTATTTATCAACAAACCTGAGTTCCTGAGTCAAAAAACACATTTAGATTTTTTTTTTATTAGAAGTGGAGGTATCACTCCAAACACATCTACTTATGTGGAATTCTATAATTAAAGCAGAACTCCTTAAAAATTATATTAACATATGTATTAGTTTAAAAGTTTATTTATTAGTGTCACAAGTATGCTTATATTAACACTGCAATGAAGTTACTGTACAAATCTCATGGTTACAACACTCCAGTGCCTGTTCAGGTACACTGAAGGAGAATTTAGCATAGCCAATGCCTCTAATCAGAACATCTTTTGGACTGTGGGAAGAACCGGACCACCTGGAAGCAACTCACACAGATGTAGGGAGAATATGCAGACTCCAAATAGATTGTGAATCAAGTTGGGAATTGAACCCATGTCCCTGGCACTGTCCCGCAGTAGTGCTAACCACTGTGCCACCATCCTGAATTTTGAGGAGTCGGATATTCGGCCTCTTGAGTCAGCTCTGCAAACCTGAAGAAACTTTTAATAAACTGCAGTTCATTTTAAACACACAGGAGTGCAACATTAAACAAAATATTTTTATTACGTAACAGCTAATTCAACCACCAGCAAAATCAGTCACTAGAACTAAAAAGGCCACAATAGTTAATCCACTAACAAAGCTCTTTCAAGCACCAGGCTCATAATAGCAGCACAATGATTCTTTTATTGGACTTATTATGTAATTCTCTCAGAACAGGAGTGTCTTACAATCATAAAATCTGGACAGTTTATGAGTAACACGACATTCAGGACAATTGCAAGTTGACGTTAGCTCTCTCTTCAAGAGAAGACGGATACCAGACCTATGCAAACTGGTTCCATCCCAATACAGAAGTTCAAATCCAGCTATCAGTGCAATACACAGCCACACCTGACTTGACCCAGCTCGATAAAGTTCAGGGAATCGCACCAGTCCACACAACTTCTATTTTGATGGTTTCTCTAGTGCCCCAGTGACCCAAAGCTGACAAAATTTTTAAGTTGTAGCCTATCCATCTTCAATGTGACTGCCATAGGTTTACACCATTATCAATCTTTATTTAATTAACACAACAGATTCTGTGAAATGCCTCAGGACCTTAATTCAGAAACCAGCAGGTGATAACAGCAGAAGCAGCCACAGCAGTAGCACCAATGTTAAGCAGGGAGGGACAAAGAGCACTAACACAATAGTTATAGGTGACTCAATAATTAGGGATGCAGACAGGTGCTTATGTGGATGTGAAAGAAACTCCAGGAATGTATGTTACCTCCTTGGTGCCAGGATGTCTCTAAAAGGGCAAAAAGCATTCTGAAGGGAGAGGGTGAACAGCCAGAGGTTGTGGCACATATTGGTACTAACAACATAAGTAGAAAGAGTGATGTGGTCCTGCAGCAACAGTTTAGGGAATTAGATAGAAAGTTAAAAAGCAGGACTTCTAGGGTTGTATTCGCAGGATCATCCCTTGTGTCACATGCTAGTGAAGTTAGGAAGAGGAAGAGTACAGCTCAACACGTGTCTAAACAGTTGGTGTAGGAGGATTTCAGATATTTGGATCATTTAGGATCTCTTCTGGGGCAGGTGGGACCTGTACAACAATGGGTTGCATCTAAACTGGAGGACATAAATATTCTGGCCAGGAGATTTGTTAGTATCACACAGGACGATTTAAACTAGTTTGGCAGAGGGGTGAGAACCAAAGCAAAGGTGATTTAACTGAAGGGGAACCACAGAATAGTGGCAGTAAAACTCAGAGGAAGAGCAGTCAGGGTATGGTTGCTAATCAAAATGGACTGAAATACATTTGTTTCAATGCAAGAAGTCTAACAGATGAATTTAGAGTTTGGATTAGTACTTGGACTAATGTTGTTGCTATTATAGAAACTTGGTTAAGGGAAGAACAGGTTTTCAGTTTAACTTCCCAAGATACTGATGATTAAGGCGAGATAGAGGAGAGGTGAAAGGGGTGGGGGAGTTGCATTAAAGAGAATATCACAGCTGTACCGCAAGACAGCTCGAAGGCTTATGCAGCAAGGCATAATGGGTAGAGCTCAGGAATAGGAAGGGTGTAGCCACAATGTTGGGGCGCAGTATTAGGCAGTACTGTAGACTGCCTAATTGCCATTGGGAGATAGAGGACCAGATATGTCAGCAGATTTTGGCAAGATGCAAAAGTAATAGGGTTGCTACAGTGGGAGATTTTAACTTCCCTATATTGACTGGGACTCACTCAGTGCTAGGGGTGTGAATGGGGCAGAGTTTGTAAGGAGTATTCAGGAGGTTTTCTTGAAACAGTATTATCTGATCCAACTAGAGAAGAGCCATACTGGACATAGTATTGGGGAATGAGCCCAACCAGGTGGTCAATGTTTCCATTGGAGAGCAATTTGGGTGTGACCACAATTCAGCAATTAGATGAACAGAAGCATAGTTCTCAAGTTAAGGTGCTAAATTGCAGGAAGGCTAATTAGAACAATATTAGGCAAGAACTGAAGAATGTAGACTGGGGGCAGATGCTTGTGGCAAATCAACATCTGGCATGTAAAGGGCCTTCAAGCGTAAGTTCATAGGGATTCAGGACTGGCACATTCCTGTAAGGATGAAGGATAAGTATGAAGGGCGAGTTTTGGGAAGCTCGGATAACGAGAGATATTGCAAGTCTAGTCAAAGAGAAAAAGGAAGCATTGGTTAAGAGTAGGAGGCTGGGAACTCACAAAGCAAGTGAAAGTAGAAAGAAAAAGAGTAAGCAAAGAGTAAGGAAGTCTAAAAGAAATCCACGAAAAATCACCGGCCAGCAGGATTAAGAAAAATCACAAAGCTTTTTAAACATATATAAGGAGCAAGAGGGTAGCCAGGGAGAGGATGGGTAGCCACTGAAGGACAGGGGCAGGAACCTATGCATGGAGCCAGAGGAAATGGGTGAGGTATTAAATAAATACTTTACATCAACATTCACCAAAGAGAATGAGTTGGTGGATGATGAGTCTGGAAAAGGGTGTGTAGATGGTTTGAGTCATGTTGAAATCAAAAAGGAAGAGGTATTAGGATTCTTGAGAAACATTAAGGTAGACAAGTCCCCAAGGTCTGACATGATACGAGAGGCAAGGGAGAAAAGTACTGGGGCCTTGAAAGAAATCTTTATATCCTCACTGGGACCTCTACCAAGAGAACTGGAGAATAGCTAAATGTCGTTCCTTTGTTTAAGAAGGGTAGCAAGAATAATCCAGATAATTACAAGCCAGTGGGCCTTATTTCAGTGGTACGGAAATTATTGGAAATAATTTTTCTAGACAGGATTTACTAGCACATGGAAATAAGTGGACATATTAGAGAGAGGCAACATGGTTTTGTGAAGGGAAAGTCGTATCTCATAAATTTGATCGGGTTTTTCCGAGGAAGTGACGAAGATGATTAAAGCCAGTAAGGCACTGGATGTTGTCTGCATGGACTTCAGTATGGTCTTTGACAAGGTCCCTCATGGCAGACTGGTGCAGGTGGTGAAGTCGCATGGGATCAGAGATAAGTTGGCAAGATGATACAGAACAGGCTTGGTCATGGAAGACAGAGGGTAACAGTGGAAGGGTGCATTTCTGAATGGAGGGCTGTGACAAGTGGTGTTCCTCAGGGATCAGTGCTGGACCTTTGCTGATTTTCCCAGGGTGGAAGGATCAAGTACTGGGAGCATGGGTTTAAGGTTCGAGGGGCAAGCTTTAAAGGAGATGTACGAGGTAAGTTTTCTTTTTACACAAAGGGTGGTGGATGCCTGGAACTTGCTGCCAGGGGAGATAGCGGAAGCAAATACGACAATGACTTTTAACGGGTGTCTTGACAAATACACATCTTGAATAGGATGGCAATAGAGTGATATGGTCCCCGGAATGACAGGGGGTTTGGTTCAGATGGGCAGTATGGTTGGTGTAGGCTTGGAGGGCTAAAGAGCCTGTTCCTGGGCTATAATTTTCTTTGCTGTATTCATATTGACAAGAGACTATACACTTTTCATCTAATTTTTAGCCTCACTTCCCAATATAAAGCCTAATTGGTCAGTATTGGCTGGATGCATTATTATGAAGCAGAAAAAGTCAAAACCAATTAAATATTCAGTTCACGACTGATGGGGAGAGCCTACAGTATTTGATTTTAGTTTCTTATTAAATGAAATCAATATTGAAAGTCTACATGTCATTGCATAGAAATTAAATACTTGGCAGCCAAAGTTTTCTTTCCTGCTATGTGCTGTTGATTTTGGCACAATAGGTTGAATCAGGCACTCTTTCATGAGTTACACACAGGTCACAATAACTTGTTCTAATCACTCGTTTGAATGTCACACTGTTACATACACTTAAGTGTTAACAAACTCAAATACGTACCACCTTGGAGTTTGCAGGTCAGGAACTCCAGTTCCCGATGAACCTAGGGCTTCCTGCGCTTGCGCCAGTTGGAGAATGACCACAATTCAGGTTTTTCACGTTTTCAGGCAGAGACTGGCCCTGCACTCCTGTGCAGTAGCAAGAGGAACAGCAGAGAAATGCTGGTCACATGACCGGATCTGAGGCAGTTGGGAGGAATTAGGGAGAAGATCCCAGACCAAGGACGGGGACAGGTAGTCCCAGGTAAGAGATGAAGATAAGGGTCAGAATTTAAAGAAAGGAATCAAGTAATATGCACTACATTCAAGAAAGAGCTGCAGAGAGCAGATTTTAAACAAAGTGGACTGGAGAGGAGTCCTGAAGACCTGAAAAGGTGATTTTGTGCTGCAGGCCGTTAGAATAAAAGGTACCCCCATTAGAGCGATAGTAATCTGTTTGGCGTGGCTTGAAGATCTGAAATTGTGGTTGGAAGGTGAAGCTTGAGTGCAATCCAAGATCCAGAGGAAAAGAATCTTAGAAGACAAAATTGAAACCTAGCAAAGCAGATCACTGTTGAATATGTTTGAGTGAAGGTGACTTGGAGAGAATTCCAAAGCAAAACTTTCAAATGTGGCAATTAAAGACAAAGTTTAGTGAAATTAGTTCGCACACAATCTGACAAACATCTGGGTGGAGTGTTCAGGCATCTATGGAATTGGGTATGGTTTTGTTTGCCATCTATTGTGTAGTTTTTTTTATTCATTCAAGGACATGGGAGTTACTGGCTGACTCTTAAAAGCCCATCCCTGAGGGCATTTAAGAGTCATCCATATTGCTGTAGGTCTGCAGTTACATGTAGGCCAGACCAGGTAAGGATAGCAGATTTCCTTCCCTAAAGGACATTAGTGAAGCAGTTGTCTTTTTCCAACAATCGACGATTCCAGAATTTTTTTTATTGAATTCAAATTTCACCGTTTGCCATGAAGGGATTCGAACTCAGGTCTCCCAAGCCATATCCTGGGCCTTTGAATTGTTTTGTCCCATGACTCTACCATTACGTTATTGCCTCTCCTGAAGTGTGGTGTACCCAACCACAGTTTGCCTGTGAATTCATGTGTACCTTATCCTCTAACATTCAGGGTAAGTGTAAGATACTGTAAATTGTTTTGCCTTTTTGAACTTGTATGGTAGTAAAGTTTATATTTATTTACCCTAACTGGATCTCTTATCCTTCCCCCTACCTAAAATATTGAATGGTGCAAAAATCATAGCAGTAAATCATAAATTTACATTACATTAAAATGTATTTTAAGGACAAGGTTACAAAACCATCCCTTAATGGAGCGCCCAAGATCTCATTGTAAAAGGACAAGGCATGACACAACAGCTTGCTGGCAAGTCCAGAAATAAAATTAGCTTGTTGACAGGCACACTTCTTCCTCACTATATTTGTGGCTTTGAAACGCAGAACAATTTCTAGGCAAGCAAATCTTTGGCATTTTCAATGATTGGTAATTCTCACTGTCAACTGCTATAAAACAAAATAATCTGGCTACTTATGTTCTGCATCTGGAAACCTTTGGACATCACCGGAAATGGACTTCACAACACCAACAATGGGTACTCCTGAATTTCTGGCTGCTACTTCTACGTCTCATTTACTGTTAGACAGCAATGCAGTAGGCGTAACTCAGGGAAGCTTCTAAGACAGTCAAATGCTTCAAAAACTGCCAAGAATGCTGCTAAAACAATGAAATTATATTTTAATCTTCAATAAAAGATAGAGAAAACAATACTGAACTTTTTAGTAACTTAACCTAACACTTCCACCTTTGGCTCAGTATTAATTTTATCCAAGTCTCCTTCTGTGAAGTGCCTTGAGACATTTTCCTATTTCAAAGGCACAAATATATGCATGCATTTGTTTTTATAATTGATAAACACAAAATGCTACAATTCCTGATGAAATTTGACAATAAAGCAAAGTTCTCCCTCTCAGAACTATGAACAAAAGGAGACAGCTCTACAAAGAGACTCTAAACTGTCCACAACCTTTTCTATTGGCACTAAGACAGTTTCAAAAAGTGGGAAGAGGAAGAAGCACACAGAACACAGAAGCAATGGACAGGTCAAGTTATACAATCTGGAAACAAAGCAGTTCTCATAAGGCACAGTTGGTTTCAGACAAGGACGGAGCAGGAAGTCTGCTTGGAGAAATTAAGAAAATTCCATTTTGCTCAGAAAATAAGTTTAGCAGTTGTAAAGCCACATCAATCTAGTGGCAAGTGTTCAAGGTACAAGTAGTACTCATTCAAGCAGCTAATAAAAAAGGAATTATGTAGCAGCAGTTTGAATGAAGCACAAATAATACAGAAAAATGGAAACATGGCAGCTAATTTCCATACAGCAGGGTCCCACAAACAGCAATGTAATAAAAATCAGGTAATCTTTTTGAGGTGTTGATTAAGGGACAAACAATGGCCAAGACAACGCAGATGACTCCCTTGTTCTCCTTCGTGGGATCTTTTATATCCATCTGACAGGACATGCATGGTCTCAGTTTAATGCTGCATCTGAAAAACTAACTGAAATAAGGCCTGATTATAAACTTTAGGCAAATCCTTCATTTTAAAGCCACTTCCTCTACTTCATATTACAAGTAGATCATCGATCCTCAAACACTGTACAAATAATGCCACACAACCAACAAGAAATTTGTTTCCGATGCGAAACTACTGAATCAAATTATTACTGGACAATATTACAATATCTATTAAATCAAACAGCAGCAATGGAAAAAGCAGTTGATTTGTATTCTCTTCCTCACTGCTAAAAACAATTTGATTACATAAGCGCACAAAAATCACCCTGCCAACTGCATGAAGAATTATCATCCTCTTTTGCATTCATTGTTAGTAAAGTATATAGAGTTGATTTATGAAACCCTTTGCTGAATCAGGTTAAGTTAATATGCAGGAGCAACTATTTTCACAAGTCAATTAATTGATCCAAATCAGAAATTCCACATTCTCCAGATTTAACACAAAAAAGCCTCAATTTCAAACGGTATTCTGAAGACATCTCAGAATTACTATTACTCCAGACTTGAGTGTGGGGCAACCACTGAAATTAATTCATCTTCTATAATACCTGTAAAAGGAAAAAAGGTCTCAATGTCCTTCAAATGGAGCAATCCTGGAAAAGTTAGGAAATGACCAAAAACAGGGCTGTGGGTGGCATTTGAGACAGCTTTTAAAAGCAAGGAGGAGCAAAAAGGCAGAAGGCAATTTTGATCTCACTGTCCCAAACAGGATATTAAGTTATTGGAGAAGCTATAGGAAAGGACTGCACAGTTGAACCTTGACTGCAAGGGAAATAACACGAAAGAAATTAAAGATAGACTATTATTTCCTGTTTGAAAAAGAAAAGGCTGAGAAGACAGCTGTAACAATTTGTGCAAACAATTCTACCCAAAGTTAGCACCTCTGGCAAATGCAGAATTTCAGTACAAAAGAACACATCTACAAACGAAAAATGATAAATTAAAGTGGAAATGCTGGAAAAGCTTTTTCCTCAATTGAAATAGCACGTGGAACAGATTACTCACACACATTACTCAAACATTGCCTATGTCCCTGCTTTCGGTCATTTCCTAATTTTTCCAGGATAGCTCTGCTTTTATTTCCTTAATTTGAACGACCTTGAGACTTTTTCTCCTTCACAGGTACTATAGAAGATAAATTAATTTTGGTGGTTGCCCCACACTCAAATCCGTAATAATAGTAATCCTCAAATGTATTCAGAATACTGTTTGAAATAGAGGCATTTTAATGTTATATCTGGAGAATGTGGAATTTCTGATTTGGATCAGTTAATTGACACATGAAAATATTTGTTCCTGGAAATAAATTGTGGTTAAACAAGAAATCATAATGAGTCTAAAAGGAATCAGAGTAGGTTCACATTAACAAATGAGATTCATGGTTATTAAAATTGCACCAAGGGAATACTATGACTAGGTAGGCTAAAATGACTGCAATTTGTCTTCTGGAAGTGTTATGCTACCACTATATTTTAATGATGGTTTCAGTTACATTTCTTTGATGGCAAATACTTTTTTGAAATTTATCTATCTAGATGTTAAATCTATGAACCTGATTCAAAAGACAACAAAATCTTATACAGACCATCTTAATAGCTACGTGATAATTATATTGACACAGCACTCCATAATGATCTCAGAAAGGTTACTGAAACCCAGTTAGCATTTCTGTCTTTCCTCACAGTTACAAATTATTTACCAATAAAATTGTTATCCTGGTACATATCCAATTAATCTCGTGTCAATTCAACCTTTGAGACTGGGCCTCTTCCACCCATGACTTGCCTTTTTATAAATAAAATCAACAGTTCAACTTCCTTGAATTGGGGGTTGACATTCTACTTCTTGGACAATCAAGATTTCTTTGCTCACCCTAAATGAGAAATATTCATGACAATAGTGCCAAACTGCTTTTCAAAAACAAATGTTTGGCTACACATGTAGTTCCTACAAGATATCAACTTTCCATCAATACATATTCAACTTTTCCACATATATTTTTGTATCAACATATTAAGAAATGCAAATACTATAAATTTAAATTTGCAATCGAAGTCAGGAACTAGGGCATTCTGTACATGCACCAATCAAGAAGGAGCCACCCGTGTGCAGTAAGTTTTTTTAAACATGCTTCAGGTTGAGAACTGGCTCCACACAGAAAAAAATTAAGTGAAATGGCACAAAATTGCAGATCAGGTGACCTGAACCAGACTACCATTGTGCAGCGTTTCTCCTAGGGAGCAAATCATGAGAGGGGGGATAGGGAGAAGGTCCCAACATAGGGGATGGAACAAAAAGAGGACCCAGAAGAAAGTCTCAAGCAGGAATAACAGGGATTAGAAACAGTTCCCCAAGAAAGTTTCAGGTAAGGGACTACAAACAGGATTAGAAAGAGGTCCCTTAAGTTAAATTAGGATTAAGGAGCAGTGAAAAAGGCTCCAATTTAAAGACAGAGCAGCAAGGAGCAGACTTCAACCAAAGTGGGCTTGAGAGAAGCACAGAGGATCCAAAGAGGTAGCCTACAGTTGGTGACTCCATGCTGAAGGCCAGAAGGATAAAGGTACCCTTTTGGAACAGTGGTGTTCTGCTTGGCGTGGCCAAAGAACTAAGAATGTGCTTGGAAGGCAAAGCTTGAGTACACTTAGAGATCTAGGGTAAAGGATTCTCAGAGCACAAAATTGAAACCCTGGGGATGATTCCTTGTTGAAACCCATGCAGTCACTGGGAGAATGTGCAAACTCCACATAGACAGTTACACAAACCGGGAATCAACTGAAGTCCCAGGAGTTGTGAGGTAGCAGTGCTAACCACTGTGTCACCATGCCACCCAGAAGGAGGCCATTTGGCACATCAAGGCTGCACCAACAGCAATTCTACTCAGGCCTTATCCCCATAAGCCCACACATTTACCCTACCTGTAGCCCCGTCACTAAGGATCAATTGATCATGGCCAATCCATCTAATCCACACACCTTTGGACTGTAGGAGGGAATCTACGCAGAATGCGGAGAACGTGCAAACTCCATACAGATAGTGACCCGAGACCAGAATTGAACCCGGGTCCCTAGCGCTGTGAGGCAGCTATGCTAAGCACTGTACCATCGTACCACTGTATCTGGTATAATAGTTCATTTTTACTTCTTATATTTTGTTACGTGTTAAAAGTCCATCCGCAAGCTCATGTGAATTTGTTCAACAACTTTCCTCCATGGTTTAAACAAGAGAATCTATCAAGCCAGACTTCACATGGTGATGCCCATGATAATATCATTGTGACAACCGCACAGTCCTCATGGAGATGAAGTCCCACCTTCACATGAGAATAATCTCCATCGTTTTGTGTAGCACTATCAATGTGCTAATGGGACAGACTGCGAACAGATCTAGCAACTCAAGACTGGGCATTTATGAGGTTCTGTGGGCCATCAACAACAGCAAAACCGTACTCCAGCACAACGTGCAACCTCATAGCCTGGCATACCCCCCTCTCAACTATTACCCTCAAGACAGAGGATCAACCCTGGTTCTATGGACGGTGTAGGAGAGCATGCCAGGAGCAGCACCAGCCATATCTAAAAATGAGGTGTCAATCTAGTGAAGCTACCAAACAGCAAGTGATAACCAAAGCTAAGTGACTCCATAATCAGATCCAAGCTCTGCAGTCCTGCCACATCTAATCACGAATGATGCTGGACAATTAAACAAATCAATGGAGGAAAAGGCTCCACAAGTATCCCCATCCTCAATGATGGAGGAGCCTAGCACATCTGTGCAAACAAAATGGCTGAAGCATTTGCAGTAATCTTCAGCCAGAAGTGCCGAGTGGATGATCCATCTCAGCCTCCTCCAGTGGTCTTCAGCACCTCAGGTGCTAATCTCCAGCCAATTAAATTCACTACACTCCACATGGTATCAAGAAATGTTTAGAGGCATGGATACTGCAAAGGCAATGGGTCCTGAAAACATTCCAGTAATAGTACTGAAGACTTGTGCTCCAGAACTTGCTGCTCCCCTTGCCAAACTCTTCCAATACACACCCGCCACTGTGGAAAATTGTCCAGATATATGTCCTGTACACAAAACGCAGGTCAAATCCAACCCAATCAAATCCTACTATCAATCTACTCTTGATCATAAATAAACTAATGGGATGAGTCATCAACAGTGCTATCAAGCAGCACCTGCTCAGTAATATCCAGTTTGGGCTTCACCAGGGTCACTCAGCTCCTGACCTCATTACTGCTTTGGTCCAAACATAGCCAAAAGAGTTGAGGGAGACGTGAGGTGAGAGTGACAGCCCTCGAGATTAAGGCTGTATTCAGCCAAGTGTGGCATCAAGGATCCCTAGTGAAAGTGGAATCAATAGGTATTATGGGGTGTAAACTCTCTGCTAGTTGGCTGTCCACCATCTATAATGCACAAGTCAGGAGTGTGATGGAATACTTGCCTGGATGGATACAGTTCAAACAACACTCAAGAAGCTTGACAGCATCCAGGACAAAGCAACCCACTTGACTGACACATCCACAAATATCCACTCCCTCCACCATCCTGCTCAGTAGTATCAGTATATACTATTTACAAGATGCACTACATAAATTTATCAAGATCTTTAGACAAACACCTTAAGGGCAGAGATATTTGGGAGCATCATCACCTGCAAGTTCCTCTCCAAGCCACTTACCATTCTGGCTTGTAAATATATCCTCGTTTCTTTACGGTCACCATATCAAAATCCTGAAATTCACTCCCTAAAGGCATTGTGGGTCAAACCACAGCACATGGACTGCAACGTTTCAAGAAGACAGCTCACCACCATGTTCTCAAGGGCAACTAGGGATGGGCCATAAATGCTGGCCAGCTAACGATGCCTATGTCCCTTGACTGAATTTAAAAAATCTGACTTGTCCAGTATCAGCTAAGATCGTAACAATGTACCAATAATGTAATAACGATTATGCTCACAGAAAGCAATCAATGGGATTATTTTAAGTAAATAATGCATCTTGCACTGCACTTAGAATAATAGGATACCTAGAGTGCTGAAAGTGCCATTTGGCCATCAAATCTTTACTGACTCTTTCACAGAGTATCTTACTCAGACCGATTCCCCTGCCCTACTTGTGCAATGATGTAGAGATGTCGGCGTTAGACTGGGGTAAACTCAGTAAAGTTTAACACCACCAATTTTAAATCCAACTGATTTATTTGATAGTAAATCCACGAGCTTTCAGCCTTTGTGGCCTTCGTCAGGCGAATGAGGTGTTCTGGTCTCCAATAGCACACATATCAGCACAGACAGTTTACAGATTACTGACTAGAATGCGAATCCTTACACCTAACCTGCCATTCAAGTCTTAAAGTGGCTAACAGCAGAGGTTAGAGAGATCTTCAGCCAGTCTTCATTAGCATAACCCCATAATTGCTCTCACCTGACTGGTCCATCTTACAGAACCAAGCAGATTTGTCAACTAACTGACAGGTAGCTATTGGACAAACTAAACTACTTCTGCAACTGGGGGTGCAGAGGCAGAAGAATAGCTATCTGATTATGTTTTCTCTGTTTGGATCCTCTCTGTTCGATTTTGCTGGGGTTTTTTTGGTCCTGAAACAAACTCATTGTCTTCAGGTTGAAAGCACAAAAAACAGGCATCAATGATCTTTTCATAGAAACCTTTCAGCTCACAACAATCTTATTATCTCCACTCTTTCTAACTCCTTTGATGAATCAAGCGCCTTTAAAAAAAAAAGTCCCGGAGAGCTGAATATAGAAATGATCTCCTCGGCGTGAACTTGTTGGGCTTTTGGGTACCCTTTTTTTCCAGTCCCCTATGCGTTTGTAATCTCCAAACCTGCACGTTTCTCTCTCCCTCCCTCTGTCTCTCTTTCTCAGTAAGTTGGATAGCGTACAGAAGTTGTGGTGTCGTGAAAAAAGCGACGAGATGACTAGGTCTTCCTTTACTGCTAATTCGTGCGCCAGAACAGTTTTAAACACGCCTGGTACTTGCAGGGCAGGGCTATAGCAATGGATCCTGTACTCCACTCAACAGGAAACGACCCCAAAACTGTCCCAGTCGAGGCCTGCATCGATCTCAATGCAGTGACTGCTGTCAGCGGCGGGTGGAGGGCGAATAAAACTAAACAATTTGAAATTTTATAAAGTTAGCACCAGCAACCCGGTTAAAAATTAATTTTATTAACGTGGGAGATAATCTGAAGTACATATTCCAAACTCTCAAAGTTTTGTCAACATAAAAACATTTTTTAAAAGTCTTAACTTGGGATAAACGCCGGTTTCATAAAGTTAACACCGCTAACTCGGTTAAAAGTTAGTTTTACTAGCGTGGGAGACAACCTGATGCACATATTTCCAAACCCTCCACAATAAGGTTTTGTCAATTAAAAAAAAAAATTGCATTAGTTTCCCCAAGAGAAGTCTACTTTTCTTAAGTGCATCCCATGCACATTCAACAAGTGATGTAATCAATAACGGGCAATGCCACGCCTGGATAAGCGGACAAAAGGCGTTCTCCAGCCACCCTGGGACATCTCGGTGTGGACGCCAAACCCGCACTTACCTGGCCGCCGCGAGTGCCGTCAGGTGATGCTCCCGCGTGCGCGAGTGAAGACAGCGATAGAGAGAGAGAGAGAGAAAGAGAAAGGCGCTCCGGGAAGTGAGCTAAGAGCAGCAGCCTTACCCTTACTCAACACACACAGCTAGAGAACCGCGTCAGCCTCCTCCCCCGTCTGCTGCGCATGCCTGACACATCCTCTTCTCAATACCAGAGCCATTTCTTGTCGACTTACTAGTTTTTGTCACACAGACTGAAGAACTGTGTGTGTGTGTGTGTGTGTTTCAGTTGGGAATTAATGTATTCCCCTCCCCCAGTCAGTGTAATACACCAAATCCGGAAATGTCAAAATATGTTTGCACATTCATTTTCCAGTCAGCTCCAACCACACACACACACACATATATAAAAGATGAGAGGCCACTCAACATCAGGTTGTGTAATCCCCAACAGGTTTATTTGAAATCAAAATCTTTTGAGATTTCTTAGATGAAGTGGAGGCACATGTTATGTGCAGGCACAGAGATATATAGGCGGACTGATGGTAGCCTTACTAAATATATATTTATTAGTGTCACACGTAGGCTTACATTAACACTGCAGTGAAGTTACTGTGAAAATCCCCTGGTCGCCACATTCAGCGCCTGTTCGGGTGCACTAAGAGAGAATTTAGCATGACCAACGTAGCTAACCAGCACACTGCAGGAAGAAATTGAAGCACCCAGAGGAAGCCCACACAGACACAGGGAGAATGTGCAGACTCCAAACAAACAGTGACCCAAGCTAGAAATCTGGTGCTGTGAAACAACACTGCAAACCCCTGTCGCCCCAACTACAGAAGAGATAACATATTTTATTGGAAGTAACCTGTTTATACCTCTCCATCCTAAATGTGTGGGACCGGACGCTTAGTTATAATGCAGGCAGCACTGTATTCGACAGATATAGCTCTTGGGGCTAAAGGGAGCAAGTAATGTGGGAGAAGGGGAGATCAGGGTATCAAATTTGATGATCAGCCGTGATCAAAATTAATGGCAGAGCAGGTTCAAAGGGTCGAATGGCCGACTCCTACTTCTATTTTCTATATTTCCAAATGATTGTCCCTTAAAATTAATTGTGTAAAGTGATTTTTCACTATCCAAATTCACATCAAGTCTAATCACCCATTGGTTCCTAATGTGACAGCACAATTTAAAAATTCTTATGCAAGTTTTTAAGAACCCTCCCTGTCCTCACCCTTCTTTAGCTCATTAATCCCTGCTAGCCCTATAACTATTTGTTAATTCTGGTGTCTTGTTTATGTATAACACAGATGATAAAAGATAAAACATTGGAGCCTAGTCTTCTGCACTTATAATCTTTTAGTTGCAGAGATACTCATTGCATTTATACATCTGCAACTAATAATCAATCTGCTTCTGGTGAATTGCATAGCTCCCTGATGATATACTTAGATGTAGAGATGCCGGCGTTGGACTGGGGTAAACTCAGTAAAGTTTTACAACACCAATTTTAAATCCAACCAATTTATTTGATAGTAAATCCATGAGCTTTCGACACTATGTGCCTTTGTCAGGCAAATGCAGTGTTCTGATCTGCAGAGGCACTCATATCCACACAGACAGTTACACATTGCTGATTAGAATGTGAATCCTTACATCTAACCTGCTATTCAAGTGTTAAAGTGGCTAACAATGTGTGTGAAGGGAATCCTGAGCATTGGTTAGAGAATTGTGTATTTTCTCCAGACAGCACAGTGAGTGAGGTTTTTTGCTAACCCAGGCAAGTTACGGGGGTTACAGATAGTGTGTCATGAAGCCAAGATCCCTGTTAAGACCGTCCTCATGTGTGCGGAACTTGGCTATCAGTCTCTGCTCAGCGACTCTGCGCTGTCGTGTGTCACGAAGGCCCCCTTGAAAAACATTTACCCGCAGGTCGGAGGCCAAATGTCCATGACTGCTGAAGTGTTCGCCCACAGGAAGGGAACTGTCTTGCCTGGTGATTGTTGAGCGATGCTCATTCATCCGCTGTTGTAGTGTCTGCATGGTCTCCCCAATGTACCATGCTTCGGGACATCCTTTCTTGCAACGTATTAGGTAGACAACGTTGGCCGAGTTGCAAGAGTATGTACCGTGTACCTGGTGAATGGTATCCTCACGTTTGATGATGTCGTCCATGTCTATGATCTGGCATGTCTTGCAGAGGTTGCTGTGGCAGGGTTGTGTGGTATTGTGGTCACTGTTCTCCTGAAGGTTGGGTAGTTTGCTGCAAACAATGATCTGTTTGAGGTTGTGCGGTTGTCTGAAAGCAAGAAGTGGGGGGGTGGGGATGGCCCTAGCGAGATGTTCATCGTCATCAATGACATGTTGAAGACTCCGGAGAAGATGTCGTAGCTTCTCCGCTCCGGGGAAGTACTGGACAACAAAGGGTACTCTGTCCACCGTGTCCCGTGTTCGTCTTCTGAGGAGGTCAGTGCGGTTTATCGCTGTGGCACGTCGGAACTGTCGATCGATGAGTCGAGCGCCATATCCTGTTCTCACGAGGGCATCCTTCAGCGTCTGGAGGTGTCTGTCACGATCCTCCTCATCTGAGCAAATTCTGTGTATACGGAGGGCTTGTCCATAGGGAATGGCTTCTTTAACGTGTCTAGGGTGGAAGCTGGAGAAGTGGAGCATTGTGAGGTTGTCTGTCGGTTTTCGGTACAGTGAGGTGCTGAGGTGACCGTCCTTGATGGAGATGCGTGTGTCCAAGAATGCAACTGATTCTGGAGAATAGTCCATGGTGAGTCTGATGGTGGGATGGAACTTGTTGATATCATCATACAGTTGTTTCAATGATTGTTCACCATGAGTCCAAAGGAAAAAGATGTCATCAATGTATCTAGTATATAACCTTGGTTGAAGATCTCGTGTGGTGAAGAAGTCTTGTTCGAACCTGTGCATGAAGATGTTGGCATACTGAGGTGCAAATTTGGTCCCCATGGCTGTTCCATGTGTCTGGATGAAAAGCTGATTGTTGAAGGTGAAGACATTGTGGTCCAAGATGAAGCGGATGAGTTGTAAAATTGCATCCGGAAACTGACAGTTGTTGGCATTGAGTACTGAGGCAGTTGCAGCAATACCATTGTCGTGGGGGATGTTGGTGTAGAGCGCCGAGACATCCATTGTGACAAGGAGTGTCCCTGGTTCAACTGCTCCATGCGTGTTGAGTTTCTGTAGGAAGTACGTAGTGTCAAGACAAAAACTGGGGGTTCTTTGTACAATGGGTTTCAGGATGCCCTCGATATAGCCGGACACGTTCTCACACAGGGTCCCATTGCCCGATACGATGGGACGGCCGGGTACGTTTGCCTTGTGTATCTTTGGGAAGCAGTAGAGATCTCCAATGTGGGGAGTACGTGGAATGAGAGTCCGGAGAGTGTTCTGAAGGTCCGGATCAAAGGTTTTGATCAGAGTGTTGAGTTGACGAGTGTGTTCTTTGGTCGGATCCACTGGTAACTGTCTGTAGTGTTTCACATTGTTTAGTTGTCGGTACACCCCTTCACAGTAGTCCGTTCTGTTCAGTATGACGGTGGCGCCACCTTTGTCTGCATCTGTTATCTGTAACCCCCGTAACTTGCCTGGATTAGCAAAAAACCTCACTCACTGTGCTGTCTGGAGAAAATACACAATTCTTTAACCAATGCTCAGGATTCCCTTCACACACATTGTTAGCCACTTTAACACTTGAATAGCAGGTTAGATGTAAGGATTCGCATTCTAATCAGCAATCTGTAACTGTCTGTGTGGATATGAGTGCCTCTGCAGATCAGAACACTGCATTTGCCTGACAAAGGCACATAGTGTCGAAAGCTCGCGGATTTACTATCAAATAAATTGGTTGGATTTAAAATTGGTGTTGTAAAACTTTACTGGATATACTTAGAAGCAGGGGATGCCAGCCAGCCCACCATCTTGCTGCCCATTCCCAAATCATCTCCATATTATGGGAGGTGATGGGGTAGTGCTAAGGCATCACAGCTTGCCCACCTTTAGGACCTATTGAGGCCTTTAAATGGGCTGTTACTTAGAGACCTCATTCCACCTCCATCACAATTTTTCAGTGTGTAGGGGAAGGTGCAAAGAAGACAGTCAGTGCACCAGTTTCTACAACACCAGCAACTCTTAGTTATTAAGGAAGTCCCTCCTTTGAGTCCATCAAGGGCACTGCCCCAAAATAACAACTCTCTTTGACTTTCCCCTAATTCTCTAACTCTTCACACCACTCAGTACCCTCACCCCCTCAACTATTTTATTGGGGTGTCCAAGCCTTGAAGCCCAAAATCCCCACACTTATTGAAAGAAATTCCCTTCAGTTCTTTGTGGGAATTGGTTGTAGTCCCAGCAGTGACCACTTCCATCTTTGATGCTTCTGGCATGACAGAACTGCTAGCCAATCAAACTCACTGACATATCTCTAGGGCAAGACTTAATGTCTCTGAAGGGCAGAGTCTCACTTTGCACTAATTATGGTTGCTCCCAATGTATTATCAAGCAGGCAAGTTAGAATTCACATCAATAAGATGCTGACCAACTTTTAGTTTGAGGGCATAGGTAATCTACTCCCTGTAAAGTCCACTCCATGAGAACAGATGAGTCCCCATTTAATAATCATTATCTGAATATAATTAACCAAGTACCTTCACTTCATCAGTTGTGTTGTATCAGCTGTTCTTTCAGATGCTGAGGCCCTAAGCTTTGATATACCCGTTAAACGTCAAACTATCTTTTCTCCTTTACAATATTCCTTAAGGTCTACCTCATATTTTTAGCCATCTTCTGCAGTTGGATGTCAAATATTTTTTGATAATCTCTCTTGCTGAAGTGCCTTGGGACAGTTTACCATGTCAAAGGCACTATATAATTGCGAATTGAATGCTTAATTTGACAACATAATCCATATTTTCTTTTATAATGCTACTGTAATATGCCTTGGGACATTTATTACATTAATGAATAAACTAGTCATTAATAAACCTTGAAAATAGCTCTGTGAAAAAAATTCGGTGATGTTGTATAGAGCTGTATACATTTTATCCTGGCTCTGTATTGAGTTAATTCTTCTCAGGCAGGGTTGTGATTATGATACTAGAATTGGCTTTGAATATTTGAGGACCAAGACTCCAAACTTGAGACTAAAGTCATAATTTACCAGCAGCAGTCAACCCTGCATATGCTTCACAGACTTGGACAACCTACAGCAGGCATCTCAAAGATCCGGAGCAATACTGACCTGCGGTGCCTTCACAAGATTTTCCAAATTCAATGGAACAGCAGCATCTTTTCCCAAGCCAGCGTGCCCAGATTTCAAGACACTAATCATTCTGAACACCTCCAGTGGACAGGATTTGTTGTTTACATGCCTGACACCAGATTAAAGCATCTACTCTATTCGGAACACGGTCATGGCGGAAGACCCCCGGGAAGGCAATGGAAATGCGTTCGGGATGTTCCCACAGCATTCCTGAAGAAAGAAAACATCTGCATTGACTCATGGGAGTCCCTTCATTCAGGAAGGTTTTTGATAACACACTGGGAGAGTTTGTCCAGACCACACAGTGGCAAAATAGAGGCATCAGAAAAGATGCACAAACTTCCCAACAATTCAACTACTCGATCTTACAGATTCATCTGGCATACGTGGCAGAGTCTTCAGATTATGCATTGAACCTAGCAATTGCAGATCGTGCGTTGAACCTATCAACTATCTGCGAACCCTCGAACTGGAATGAAAGCAAATCAGTCTTGATCCCAAGGGACTGCCTAAGAAGAAGGCAGCATTGGTGTTACAGAATTAAACAAGGAGCGAGCATAGATTAATAATCCAGAAAAGGTGAGTTCAAGCCTCAGTATGGTACTTTGAAATTTTATATTCAGTTTTAAAAGTCTGGGAAAGGAAGCTATCGCTAAATGCAACTATGAAGTTGTCCAATTTTCATAAAAACCCAGAAGGAAATCAGAGGCACAACTATTTAAGGAAAGAAATTTCTCTTCATTCTAGTCCTACAATCTCTTATTCTGAGAGTGTGACCCGTCTCAATCATGGAGAATATGTGTTAATGAGAGTTTGAGTGAGCGAGTGTGACAGTGAGGAAGTCTGGGAGAGCGAAAGTGTGTCTCACTCCAGAGTTTTATGATTCTTATTCTTTCTGGCTACCCCACACCAACACACACGTATGCAGCCAGCCAGAGTGAACCGTTTCACCTAGCAATTTTTATGAATTAATATTTTAATTTATCAAATTAATGCTATGAGATTGCTTTATTTTTGCCCAGCAATTTTCCGAATACCTTAACTTTTTTATTGAAATTCAGTTTATTGTTGTGCCAAATGTTGTTTTTCTGAAATTTGGTCATTGGCTCCCTGAGTGTGAGAAAAAAAATGCAAAGACAGCCTCCCGAGCGGAAAAAGTAGATAAACCTAGTCTGGACCACTCAGTTTTTCCACAGCTGACGATCCACTCATCTCAGGAAGCAGGCTTTTATTGTGTATTCTTTAGTCAGGGCAGAGCTAAAACTTGAACATGGATTTTACAGTCAGTTTTGAAGGTTCTTTTGTTTAGAGACAATAGGCACAGTATCACTGCCGCAATCGTGGTGACTATGTGCTTAATTGAAGATTGAAAACCTGCTTTATTGAATGTTTTAGTCAGGAATGGGGCTAAAATAGAAACAAATTGTTCTTTATCTCGAAGTTCAACTACTTTGTTTGTCCTATTGATATACTGGCAAATCATGCTATTTCCTGCAATACAGCATTACGCCACTAGTAAAGGGCAAACGGATAAGCAGTACCTTTTTTCATAATTGTATCCTAATTTTCCTTTCCCTAGACCCTTAAGCATAGCCAGTCTCCATTGAAAACAATTAGTTTATTGCTTCGATTACTGCTGCAAAAGTGACCGTTTTCTAAAACAGCACCTTAATTTATCTTTGTAGATTGTTCTACAATTGATGTAGATTGTTCAAATCTACATCATTAGTCAGCATGTGATGGAGCAGTGACTGAAAGACAACAATTTCCGTACTCGTCTGTACTGGCGTTAAATCCTGAATGTGTGCGGTCAGGTTCAGAGGGGTAATGATAGCGAACACTCGCAGTTTGTTAGCAAGAACCCTGCAAATTCCAGAAACAATTCGATTGGAGTTCGACAGATAAACAGTTAGGTAAAAAGCATTGTTCTCAAAAATGCCAAGAGCTGATTTAACTGTCGGTTAAAGGTATTTTGTCCCTTGGAAGTGAAAATTGTTCCACTTTACTGCACTACTTTATGCTCAGAAATTCATTTTCAATATATAGATGCATGCAAATTTGTGAAATAAATTATGAGCTCTCCGGATGGAGTTTAGGATACAAGATGTTAGATATTTCACAGACTGAAGGATAAGTTGGCAGTAAGTGAATGCTAACTGGAGATGGGACACAGGTTGTTGGCTAGTGGAGTCGCTGAAAAATAGAATGCCAGTAAACAGTAAATAGCAAAATGAATGGATATGTTTGGGTTTGTCTAGTACTATTTTGTTCATTTACCATTTCTGAAAAGCTATTTCACCCACTATATTTAGAGTAGCTGAAGATCCATGCAAATTAAAAAAAGTCATCATTTTTGTAATTCAGTTTTTGGCACGCAACAGTCAAGTTGTTTACTGATTACACAAAATATATTTGGAATTTGGTAAAATGGATGCATTTTCTGATTATATGCTGCACACAATGTTTACCATTCATAAGAACAGTACACATATTGTTTGTTCTCTCAATAGCAGATTTATTCAGAATAGTCAGTAGGTGTTCCAAAGCCCTGATCTTTTTCAGTTATATCGCAGTAACGAAAGAACCTAGATTTCGTTTTCAGCAATGCTATAACATGGCTTCCAGTACAACAACACCTTGTATTTATGTAGCACCTTTAACATCATAAAATGCTGTTTAACAGAGCATTATAGAACAAAGTACATCACTGAGCCACATACCGAGAAATTAGAGCAAATGACCAAAAGCTTAGCTAAAAGGAAAGGTTTTAAGAAGTGAAAGGAAAAACCCAAGGGAAATAGGCAGAGAGATTTGGGAACTGAAAGCACAGTCTCACCATTGATGGAGCAGTTAAAACTAAGGGTGGGAAGAGGCTCAAATCAGAGCAGCATGAGTATTCAAGAGAGTGTAGATCTAGAGGAGATGACAAAGATAGGGACAGACCAGGCCAATGAAGGATTTGGAAACAAGGATGAAAATTTTACAATTAAGACATTATGTAACTGGGAGCCAGTGTAAATTGGTGAGCACAAGAATGATGGGTGAAGACACTGGAGACATAGACAGCAGGAGTTTGGGTGACCTCAAATTTATAGTTGGTACAATATGGGGGGACCAGCCAGGAGTGCATTAGAAATGTAAGTCTGAAGATAACAAAAGCATGTGTGAGAATTTCAGCAGAGGATGAACTGAGGCAGGGACAGAGTCAGGTGATGTTATGGAGGTGGAAATAAGCAATCTTAGCGCCAGTGTGGAATATGATAGCTGATCATGAGGTCAAGTATAACAAATAGAACCTCTGCTATCATGCAATGAAAATTGAAAGAAAAATTATATACTGACTGCACTGTTCTCTACGGCATGGATTATAAAAGCTGAGCTAGACAAACATGAAATAATTAATCAAAACAAATTGAAGTTAAAAGGTATTTTTCTTCTCATATTATGATGGATGTATAGAATAGACTCCAGCTATTGCATTAATGCTGTGTTCAGTACCAGCTTTTTACTGGATTTGGATGATATCTGGTTTCAGAACAAGAACTAAGGTTATAAAGACAATCATGTATAGAACAAAGGATGTGCAGTGTGATATTTCCTGTGTTACTGGGACTATTGAAATCCAATATCAAGGGCCAATAACTAATCAAGGTTCTATAAATTAGGTTCTTTGAACTTTGGTTTGATTTATCTTTTAAGTTCCAGAGATTCTTGCATATTCTTCCCTAAAGAAATTTAATAGTACAGGTTAGAAATGTTGGGTTGGATTGGACCAAATATCCTTTTTTATTTATGCTTTCTAAGTGACTACCCTAAGATCTCAACTTGGTGAATACGAAGTGTTCCTCAGAGTCTTTGATCCCTCATTTCTGTCTGTTCCCATAGCATTTAGTCTATTATGTAGTCCAATATTTACCTGACTTCTTTTCAAAGGATTCTTGACAGAACAAGTGAGAGATTAGAATGCAATCTATATACAGTGGAAAATATTTTCTAATATCTAGGTTTACTTGAAGTTGCCAGTTTTTTTGTCCACGAGTGCTGCATTTAAATTTTAAGTTAAAAGGAAAGGAGAGCACAAGAAGTGCTTTCAGGTTAAAGCTATCATTAGATGGAAAATATGTATGCAAAATAAATCAGTTAGCCTTGCTAAAATAGCATTAATGTTGTTGCTTCATTCAACCATCTTTCACTCCAAAACTGTTCCACTGATGCCAATTAAGGGAAAGACTGCTTTCATTCCGAAACAGCTTTGTCCATTTCTGTTAGCTTAATTATTTGAGATCTGCATGAGAGCTGATCTGAAGCTAACCCCAGATAATATTTTCTTCATTGTCAATCCAGCTAGAGCGGTATTCTTCTTTTCCAGTCAGTTTTAGTAGTCTTTGTTTACTAGTGTCCACTATTGCAGAGTGATAGAATAATGTATCATGCTCCAATTTACCTGCATCATGTGTCATTAACATTGGGCAAACCATCAGATCTTTATGCTGTCGGGAGGGAATGAGTAATCAATGCCTGGGCTCAGTCTATTGTCACTGTCACTGTCTAGAATGGCACTGGGATAATTTGATGGTATGTTGCCTATCCATCTTCTCAACTGCATTAATAATGATGGCTCTGTAGACCTTAGGACCAAGAAGTAACTGTCAGCAAAACACAAATTGGAAAAAAAATTCTCTTGGTGGAATTATCTTCTAGCTGTAACGTTTCATTGCTGCACCACACCATGGCTACAGTACAAAATATATTTCAAGATCTTATGATGCTTATACTAATTATGTTGCAGAAATAATGAGTCAGTGAATTGCATACCTCAGAGATGCAATCCAGTAAAATATTATAATATTATACAGTGCCTGAAGCCAGACATCGATTACTCATTCATTCTGTCACAAATAAACTTGTCTCCACTTGATGGTTTGCCCAAAATTGATAACATGGAATGCAGTAAAGTGGAACATCGTTCAATATTATTCTAAATATGTTACCACTCTCAAATTTTAAGATTCTATTATATTTTCCACACTTGAATCTGAAATAGTCTCTGCAGGTGTCTGTTGGAAGTGTGGTGCCTGCCCAGTTGACTGACTACATGGCAGTTTAAAGGGCAATGCATTGGGAAAATTAAAATTCAAAGCTAATGTAAGGCACAGAGTCCTCAAGTTTTCAGAAACATCAGTGGAAGTGCTACTGGCTTAAAAAAGGGCTGATAGAAAGACATCCTATTTAGGACAGCGAAGAAAAAGACTCCTGAACCAAGTGCCGAGGCACAGTGGAAAGAAGTGGCTACTGTTATAAGTGCCTCCTTCATTATCTCATACTTGGTAACTTAGTACCAAAAAGAGTTTAATTATCTCAATAGGTTAAAAAAGACAAGAGGAATTAGACACACTTGAATGTGTTGTAATAAATGTATTTGTTACTTACAGTCATTTTCCTTTTAACCATGAGGAACTTTAATTGTGATTCTATTGTCTTTCCTCGGCCCCTTTGACCTTTTTTGACATCAACGACCGCACTATTCTCTTCTAACAGCTCTTTTCATTACCTAATGGTCCACTACCCAGTAATGCTCAATTTCAGCTTTTTACAGAAGTATCATTAAGATCAATCCTAACAGGTGAAAAATATGAGGTATGACATTATTGTGTCCCTATTGGCTCATACAGGATTATAAGCACGCATTTAATTTGTGTTGGCATGTATAATTAAAGGGATGCTGCAAAAGAATTGGGTAGGAAACCAGGATAATAGATTCCCATCAAATTACTCAATTTGATGAATTGATCAATTATTAAAAATATGAAGGCATAAATTCAGCCTGTTAAGCCATCCATTGCCTAGATGAAGGCAGGTTGTTAACCTCTTTATAAGATTCTACCACTGATATTTTTCACAGGGAATCACAGCTTTAAGATGTGTTATGGTTCTGAGTGTATAATTACATAATTTATGATGTTTTATAGTTTTATTTTCAACTGCAACTCTGTATAATGGTGCAACTGTCTACAAAGATGGTTCCCAATGCCAACACTGTCTTCAGCATGAAACAGCTCTGAGTGTAATTTCCTCAAGGAACTTCCTATGTTCTAATGAAAGGAAATAAAATTTGTTGATTTTAATTGACTAGCAGAGGGCAAGCTATGTATTCAGGCTTTATATTTCATTCCAAGGAAATTCAAAGTTTTCCTGCTGTAATGGACAAACATTTTCTTGAAATGTGATCATCTAAGCCCAAATCAATATCAGAAAAGTGTTCATTGACTTTATTCCCGATACAATTTTTCATGAGTACATGCATGCCTATTAATGGAATATTCAATCTTTACTTTTCTGGGTAAAATGTGATGTATCATACAATATATACTCTTAATACTTTTAGGCAGCAGAGATAGTTTTTACTGAACTATATTTGTATTGCTGGATGTTAGAAATAAGGTAAGAATTTAAGTTGATGAATTCAGTGTTTTTGTGTAAGAAAGTATGCAACTCTAGTTAGACTCGTGTTGGGCAAATGTGGTTGCATATATGAGGGTTTTTGGCTTTAGTTCAAACTGTGTTTCTATTGTGCTAAGAGAGAGTTTACAAAATGAAAGATAAACATGAGCTTGGAGAAAGAATGAGTCATTGCTTAGCAATCAGGAAAACCTTCAGAGAAAATACTTTTTGAATGTGTTTAAACTGAACTGATTGAGATTTGGAGCCAGGAAGCTAGAGAGTGAACAGCTCCCAGCTGTGCTAGAAGCAGGAAAGCTGTACAATGAAATAATGGGAACAAAAGGAAGTTATGGAGGAACAAAGGGTTGTTAGATCTAAAAAAAAGAGAATGGAGAAATATTTCCCAGAAGTTTGAAGTTACAGAAATCAAGAGGAGGTCCAGCTGGAACAGGGTACTGTTCAAATTAAAGGCAGACCTGGAAGGGGCAGACTGAGTGAAAATTGGATTGAGAAAAGCCAAACATCAGAAGCATTTGTAAGGTTTGCTGTCCTTATTTCCAGTCATTGGAAACAATAGGATTCTGTTGGGAACTGAGTACCTCAAAGTTTTTGTGTCAAAGTTTGGATGCATGTGACAATTCAAGATACATTTAAGTTTATTTATTAGTGTCACAAGTAGACTTCCATTAACACTGTAATGAAGTTATTGTGAAAATCCATGAGTCGGCACGGTCTGGCGCTCGTTTGGATAACTGAGGTAGAATTTAGCATGACCAATTCGCACAAACAGCATGACTTTCGGACTATGGGAAGAAACTGAAACATCAGGAGGAAATACACACAGATATGGGGAGAATGTGCAGTCTCCACACAGAAGTGACTCATACCTGGAATTGAATCTGGGTCTCTGGCACAATGAGGTAGCAGTGCTAACCACTGTGCCATCTTGCTGCCCAGGCTAAAGGATACTGAAAGGAGAGTTGGAAAACCTGGAAGTTGATCCACACTAATACAGCTGAGGAAAAGTATTGTGTGAAAGAAGGTTTTAAAGCATTATTTTTGAGATGGAGTTTGGAATCACTCATTTGACAATCATCTGGGGGAATTTGAGAAGAAAACTACAGAAGATCGATTGAGTGGTATTTGCCACTTGCTTCTTTCAGAAGATGGAGTGTGTCCAACCGCAGTCAGCCTTTGGACTTAAAGGGATTATGTTCTTACTGAGATGACTATAGCATAAGATACATTCTGTAACCTGTTTACTCTTTAAATCTATGTACATTCGTGAAGACAAGTGAGAGTTAAGGAGTATTGTACTATAGTTAATCTATTCATGT
Source organism: Sphyrna mokarran (assembly GCA_024679065.1). Classification (NCBI taxonomy): domain Eukaryota; kingdom Metazoa; phylum Chordata; class Chondrichthyes; order Carcharhiniformes; family Carcharhinidae; genus Sphyrna; species Sphyrna mokarran. The sequence goes on from JAGIQG010000009.1 coordinate 29,664,654, forward strand.
TTAATAAGTTTTTTATTGCCAAAAACTAATTGACAGCCCTGTAATTTGTTCATCCAAAATTTAAAAAAAAATAAAAGTTGTGTTCTTTTGAGCCAGGCATCCATTCTGGGATCTTTCTATCCAATAGTAGCAACAACTGGGATCATAACAACACAAACTTAATGGAAACAGTTGATTATATGATTTGACAAGGGGAAAGTGGCTCTCATCTCTTAAAACCATTCAATGAAACAGGATTTCTTATGAAAACTGAGCAGTTAAAATCATAGAATCCTTACAATGCAAAAGGAAGCCGTTAAGCTCATTCAGTCTGTACTGACAACAATCCCACCCGAGCCCTATCCCTGAAGCTCCACATATTTGACCTGCTAACCCCCTAAACATTAAGGGGCAAATTAGCATGGTCAATCAACCTAATTTGAACTGTGGAAGGAAACTAGAGCAACCAGAGGAAATCCAGACAGCGCAGGGAGAATGTGCAAACTCCACGAAGACAGCCACCTGTGGCCAGAAGCCCTTCCCTGGCACTGTGAAGCTGCAGTGTTAACCATTGTGCCACCATGGCATCTAGTTCAAAAACAAGAGTTAGGTTTTTTGATCATTGTGCAATAATGGATTTTATAAGTAATAAATTCTACATTTGATTTTAATCAGTCTTGCATTTAGGAGTGTAAAATGGCAATGATTAATTAGAACTTAAGAAAGAAGAGACAAAGAAAGAAATGGTTCACTTCACCAATTTCACTCTTAGTTAGATTCCTGATCAAGATATATGCTTAGGTAAATTTGTTTCCGTTATGCTGTAAACATGAATCCTCATTCACTATTGAATAAGAGAATAGAACTACCATCAAGATTTATTATATCCACATGGTTAATTAAAATTCATAAGTAAGGATCTAAATAGTTTATTTTTGCATCCTTGACTTACGTTGAAAAATTGAAAAATTACGTTCATTTTATTTTTTATTTTGTCTGTTAATTTTCTTCCTTTTATAACCATTTATACAGTTTACTGGCCTGGGGTTTTGGGATACTTTTTTGAGATTGAGAGTTGCATTTAAATCCATTGTCAAAATTGTATGCATTAACATGTTAAACATACTTTCCCAAGATTAAAGCGTATCTTTCGCTAGCCAGCCTTGTTTATAATGACAGTGTGGTTGTTGACTACCATTTTGTTCCTTGTGAAAAAGAACAAAGCCTTGTTTATAACCCTGGCCACATGAAACTAAACACAAATCTAAATTTGATCACTGAGAGTAGAGCTTGTTATAGGAACAATGATAAAGATACCCACTCACTCGTTTCAGTAAAATATTAATGCCATTTTTAAACAGGGCTCAAGCAATCTTATAATGATTACGTTTAACTTTCAAGAAGAAATTTACTTTAGTATTTTGTCAAATTGATTTTTTTATTGCAAGTTTTCCCAAGTTAATGAATACTTAAAAAGCTTTACATAACTACTAATATTTGAAGACTTTCTAGGGTTTCTATCTCCTTAAGGATTCTCACATTTTAAAAGATTATAATCTAAAATAGGGAAAGGAAATCTTCTTCCAAAATTTTTTTGACAATCCAGCCATAGTTGACACTTTATCTGCCTCTCTGCACACCTGTGATTTTTCTGCTTATGATTTACCAAGCATGTCTGACATTCCTAACAATCTTCTACTTCAGCTGCTTCTGTAAACTTTTGATGGCTCTTAATCATTTTTGCACTCAATGTGATTCAAAAAATTCTGTAAGAGACAAAGATATCCATGGTTCCTTGCTGTATCAAATTAATCCACTTTTTTAAAAAAAAGTTTTGTTTCAGAACAGAGATGCTGAAACAGCCCACAAAGGGTGATCGATATGCAGTAAAAGACTTCCAGTGCACAAAATATAATGGTAGTTACTTAAGTTCCTTGAGCGAAACTGCTTTTTAACTTCAGAGAATTACTATGTATGATGAAGGAAGCTTTCTAAAGGGATGTCTAATTTGGTTATCCAATTGATTGCCTCCTGAAATACAGAATGGAGAAATGAGTGGAACAGATTAGTAGGCAGATTGAGGTGATGCATTGATCACTCGCAGGTATGTGTGCTGGTACATCAATAAGATGTTTGAATTCTCAGAAATGGACTGTCGGCCAGAAAGACATAAATCATCAAACTGCAAAGGTAAGTTCCTTGTTTGGAAGCTTCACAGCTCCAAAATATAGTGCATGCTAACTCAGAAAATATGTCTACTCGCTTCCTTTCTGATTTCCCAGGATTTTATCCTGAGTTTTTTTTTTATAAAGTTTAGTTATTAGTATCGCAAGTAGGCTTGCATTAACACTGCAATGAAGTTACTGTCAAATCCCTGAGTCACCACACTCTGACGTCTGTTCAGGTACACTGAGAGAAAATTTGGCGCAACCAGTGCACCTAACCAGCACAACTTTCAAACTGGGAGGAAACCGAGGCATCTAGAGGAAACCCATGCAGACACCTGGAGAATGTGCTGACTCCATACAGAAAGTGATCCGTACCCGGAATCGAACCCAGCTCCCTGGCACTGAGGCAGCAGTGCTAGTCACTCTAAATTACAGCTGCTAAAAAAACTTACTTTTTGACTTCCATGTTATTGGAATATTCTCCTGGTGTTTCCCACGTAGTCTTATTGCTTAGAATATTGAACTCTCTATTCCCTGCAGCATCTGTGCATTGGGTCTGAAACTAATATGCTCCAGGAAGTATGAAAACTGTCCAACACCAATCAATTTTAAAAACCCAAATTTGTGGATCTCCAAAGGTCAAGCTTGTAATACACCAGTGGTTATAAGGTATTTAAGGCTTGCCAAAAACTTTGTGAGGATCATGTACAAAATTATGGAGTTTGCGTCAACTAATGTTTGCAGCTTTGTGGAAGCTTGAATGGCTACCATCCAAGCCTTGTGCCCCACCTTGGAGAGACCAATGCATTAGATGGATTTAGGCTGATGGTCTACATCAACATTGGCTCAAAAATTATTTACTCGTGCTATAAATCAGTGGAGTTATGAATCACAGCACAATCAAACAATGTTCTTCCTAACCCTTCTTTATTTCCCTTTAAAATTATTGTGCATATATGCATCTAAAAATGATTATTGTTTGTGCATGGCCTGTTTGTTAAAATATATAGAATGATCAACTTACTTTGCAGTGGCATATAAACACAACTTGCATGGAATATTGTAAACAAATTATGTACTTTATTGGGGGCTTAACTAATGGCCTTTGATGTGAAACCTTTTCATCAGTCTTTTGGTAGTCTTAGTCATAAGGCTTTCCATAGGCGAGTTGGAATGTCACTTCGTCAAAGGAGAACTTTGGTCATACCTGATCTTCTTCTGAGGCTATGTTGACCGCTATTTAATATTGTTATCTTTGCACAGTCAATCCTCACGTTTATTCTAAAAATAGACTCTATTATTTTACACAGAATGGAAGTAAAGCTAAAGATTCTGCAATGTCCATGTCTGTGTTTTATTACCCACCATTTAAAATCAAGCACCTAATTAACCTGTTTTTAATCTAACAATATATTTCCAGTACCTATTTTGACTGTCCATTATACACGAATCCCTCCCAGTGTCTCTGATTGTTTTTGGAATCAATATCATCAATGACTGGAGATTTATTATTTTGAGCCCTCTTAGCTTATCTAGGACTTAGGTCTAAGTTTATATTGAAGTCATGAATTTTGCTTTGATCAGTTTTTGCTGAGGTTGTTTGAACATGTGAAGGAAGTCTGTGGTCTGAATTTTGCAGCGAGCAACAAGTTAAAAGCACATGCTGCTGACCTCAAGCAATATTGCCTGCAAAAATCTAACAATCGCCGTGATATTTTTGTGCGTTCTTTATGTTAGGTTAAATCTGGCAATGGGTCAAAGACTTGGCATGGAGTGCAAGAGCACTGATGTCAGAAAGCAGTTAGGCAGTTAATTATATCAACAAATTCACACACAGCAGATTAGAAAGTTAAAAGCACTTAATATTCTTTGCTTTATTTAAATTTCCAGATACATAAATAAATGATTATAAAATAAGCTCATTAAAAATACGTTTATTATTTTAAACATATGTGAAATATTGGTATCCTAATGGAGAAATCTGACATTCCATTTTTGTAAAATTAGCTTTACAGGGCCAGTGAAGATGTATAACATCAATTTTGAAGTTAATTCGCTGTTAAAATGAACATACATCTCATTCAATGAAAGTTTTTTACAGCGAGACTAACATGATTCTTAACCACAGTTAATGTTTTTGACAATTCAATTGATTTCCTTTGATTGCAGTCTGGGAATAGCTACTTGAATAGCAAAAATCACTTACAGTGACTTTTGGATTTCAGCATTATTGTGTGCATACAGCTCTATAATTTGCTGTCGGTTTCAGGGGAGAACTGCTCTCAAATGTTGATAATTTCTCCATCGTTACCATCACAATTCCATGCCATTATTATGTGTTAATTCTCCATGTCAAAACCATTTTCTGTATTTCATGGTTCTTGCCTCTTCTCTGGCTGCTGTTAAGCAAGCAAAGGCAGTGTTAAAGGATTTACAGCTGTATTGGTAAACATTAGAATTAAGATATTGTTTTAAGTGGGTTTAATTTAATCTTTCTATGCCTGGAAAATTAAAATATATAGTTAGATTCAATATAGACAAAGATGTTTGTACGTGTGGGGATTGGTTAAATCCTAATTGTGATTCTTTTGTGCTTCGAGAGGGGTATGGCATAAATAATAAATAAACTATCAATGGTTGCTGAGTTACTGGGAGCCCTGTGAGATAGTAAAGCTTTTAAATTTTAATTTTTGCTGGATATATTGCAGTTGAAGGACACCATGGGGTGAACATCTCTCAATTCTGCCAGAAGGAGGACCAAGAAGGACTGGACAGAACAGGAGCTGCAAAGAGGCAAGTTAATCAAAGAATCAGTTACTGCCCAGATAATCGGGGAATTGAGACAGAAAGAATGCACTACGATAATTGAAGTCAAGAGAACAGATTCCAAGGTACTGTTCATAAGATTTCAAGGAAAAGTAAAAAAAGTATTCTGCGTTAAAGATTCAATTTCAGTAAACAAATTTAAAGTGGTAAAGCAGACTTCCTTTATAAATCAAAAGTTTGATGCCATTTTAATAGAATCTGGCAATCAAGGGTTAAAGCAATTGTGAATAGCTTGTACAGCAATCAAGACAAACAAATCCTAAAGGGTGAGTGTAAAACCTAGATACTGGATCCACTACTTAATGTTGAGCAGAAACTTTGTTTAAAAGAGTCATTTGGAAAACCTGAACTGGATTTCGGAGTGTAAATCACAAATGGAAAACATTATTGTGAAAGAAGATTTTAAAGTGTATTTTGGGAGTGGAGTTTTGGAAATTCTCTTGTGATCATAATCGGGAGAATTTCTAAAGAGAGATCCACAGACACTAATTTGGGTTCAGAATGGAGTGTGTGTTTGACTGCTGCCAATCTCTGTGTTTAAAGGGACTTGGGGTATTTTTGGCCTATATTGCATAAGATGTAATTTGCAATCCATGTTAATCTTAAAATCCATGTGTTTCTGTTAAGCTAAAGGGGAATAAAGGAGCATTGTATCACAACCCAAATTTCCATGTTTAATAAATGATTTTTTCTTGTTCTTATAACTTTCAATTTCTTTTAGTTTTTCTGTTCAGTAGGGGATGTGGGCCTCACTGGCTGAGCTGACATTTATTATCCTGAGCTCCCTTGAATTGAGTGGTTATAGGCTATTTCAAAGGCATTTCAGAGTCAACCACATTGAATATAAGAACATAAGAAGTAGGAACAGGAATAGGCCATGTGGCCCTTGAGCCTATTCAATAACATCATGGCTGATCTTTTTACAGAATCAGCTCCACTTACCTGCTTGCTCACCATAGCCCTTAGTTCTTTTACTGTTCAAAAACTTATCTATTCTTGCCTTAAAAACATTCAACTGCTTCACTGGGCAGGGAATTCCACAGATTCACAACTCTTTGTTGAAGAAGTTCCTTCTCAACTCAGTCCTGAATCTGCTCCCCCTTATTTTATGGCTATGCCCGCTAGCTCTAGTTTCACCTGCTGTGCTGTTTCACATTGCTGTGGTCTGGAATCACATTTAAGCCAGGCCAGATAAGGATGGCGGATTTCCTTCCCTAATGGATATTAATGAACCAGATTGGCTTTTACAACAATTGACAATGGCTTCATGATCATCACTGGACTTTTAATTACAAATTTTATTGAATTCAAATTTCACCATCTGTCATGGTGGGGTTCAGACCCGGGTCCCCAGAGAAGTACTTTGAATCTCTGGAGTACTCATTCAGTGACAATACCACTATGCCACTGTTTCTCCAAGTTGCAGTATTTTGAACCAGGATTCCACTTTGGGATCTTCCCATCCAGTTATAACGCCAACAGGGACCTTCTTACTTTTGTGGTACTACTTCAGTAATGTAACTAAACTAATACATACTTTAACATCCATTATTGTTTGGTACATGTTATTTCAAAATTTTTGCAATTAATGTTGGTTTCACAATAAGCGAGGTAGCAAGCTGCTCTGATGAATGGAGTTTGAGTTTAAATAGCTTTAACTACTATCAAAGATTTCCCATTTCAGGTGAATTAGTATTAATCAGAGGCAGGCATTTCTACGAAATTTTCAGTTTGAATAAGAAATTAGGCTCCACTGTTTGGAGACCTTGTACAATGTAGCTTGATTGGATTTTACCCATGGCCTAAGCTTCATGACCTAATGAACACTCTTCCTTTCTTTGCCTTTCTCTAAATATTAAAATCTCATAAGGCAAGGAATTACAGTTTATTTTGGACTTGAAGGGATTAATTCCTTTGACTGGACTACTGTATCCTAATTACTTCGGCTCTTTGGATTGTTAAGAATGTTTAAAACTGTGAACTGCATTCAAAGTCAAACCCACTAGAGGGAGCAATTGCAGTCACCTTTAAAAATCCTAAGTTTTTAAAAAAATGGCAAAGCGCAAAACATTGAAGAAAGGTAACCTAAAGATTTGAAGCTTTTTACAAAAGCATGTGCAAACTGGAAAACACTGCATTTAGTTCAATGGAATGCAGAGACTTTTTTGTGATGAGATATTCAATGTGGGCTCCTCTAATCTGTTCATCCAAAAGTGGAAGGAAAGATTTATAGTAAATGGTTATAAATAACTTTTACACCTGAGCTCTTGGGTGCATTAGCCTATAAGCTAAAACCTCAGAGCAACAAAGTCTCTCTGAGAAGAAATTAGACCATTCAGTCCATCAAGTCTGTTCACTATTTGTTCATGACTGATATGTTTCTCAACTGTATTCTCCAGTCTTTTCCTCAGAACCTTTGATCCTCTTACTAATCAAGAACCTACATATCTTTGTCTTAAATACACTCAATGACTTGGCCTCCACAACCTTCTGTGGCAACAAATTCCACCCTCTGGCTGAAGACATTCTTCCTCATTCTCGGTTCTAAAGTTCCCTTTATTTTGAGGCAGTGCCCTCTTATCCTAGAGTCTTCTATCAAAGGAAATATCTTCCTCATACCCACTCTATCCAGACCTTTCAGTATTCTGTAAATTTCAATGAGATCCCCCCTCATCCTTCTAAACTCCATCTATTAAGGACCCAGAGTCCTCATATGGTAGATGCCTTATTTTTTAGCCTGTTACTCTGCTTCTCCTGTCAAACCCCACCCGCCTGTCAGAATCTGACACCTTTCAATGAGGACAACATTGGGCAGCACAAAAGCACAATGGTTAGCGCTGCTGCACACAGCACCAGGAACTGGGGTTCGAATCCTGATTTAGATCGCTCTAGAAGAAAGAAACATAAACCCTACAGTGCAGAAAGAGACTATTTGGCCCATCTGACCACAATCCCATCCAGGCCCTACCCCATATCCCTACATATTTACCCACTATTCCTTCTAACCTATGCATCTCAGGACACTAAGGAGCAATTTTAGCATGGCCAATCAACCTAACCTGCACATCTTTGGACTGTAGAAGGAAACCCACAAAGACACGAGGATGATGTGCAAACTCCACATAGACAATGAACCAAGCCAGGAATCAAACCCAGGTCCCTGGAGCTGTAAAGCAGCAGTACTAACTACTGTGCTGCCTCATTCTCCGTGCGGAGTCTGCACATTTTTCCTGTGTCTGTTTGGGTTTCCTCCCATAGTCCAAAAGAGATCCGCTGGTTAGAGATCTGGACTATACTAAAATTTATAGAATCCCTTCAGTACATTCGGCTCATCAAGTCTGCAGCGACCACAATTCCACTCGTGCATTTACCCTAGCTAGTTCCCCTGACACTAAGGGACAATTTAGCTTGGCCAATCCACCTAATCAGCATATCTTTGGACAGTGAGAGGAAACTGAAGCACCCAGAGGAAAGCCATGGAGTCACAGGGAGAATGTGCAAACTCCACATAGAATTCAAGGCGAGAATCGAATCTGGGTCCCTGGCGCTGTGAGGCAGCAGTGCTAACCACTGTGCCACAATGCCGCCCATTGTCCCTCAGTGTAACTGAACAGGCGTTAGAGTGTGATGACTAAGGGACTGTCATTGCAGTGTTAATGTAAACCTACTTGTGGCACTAGTAAAAAAAAAACCTTTCATTATCTAAACTCCAGTGAGCAGAGCTACCTTACCCCTTGCCTCAGAATCTGACATGTTTTAATCATGTGGAGATACTGGCATTGGACTGGGGTGAACACATTAAGAAGTCTCGCAAGGTTAAAGTCCAAAAGATTTATTTGATAGCAAAAGTCACCAGCTTTCAGGCCTCTGACTCTTTGCCAGGTGAATGGAGAATTCTGATCACAGACAGGGGATGTGAAGACACACACACTCAGTTTAAAGAATTCTGATTCGAATGCAAATTTTTACAGCTAATTAAGTCTTAAAGATGCAGACAATGTGAGTGGATGTAGCATTAAGCATAGGTTAAAGAAATATGTATTGTCTGGGGACAGGACAGTGAGATGTTGCAAGCCTAGGCAAGTCATGGACGTTACAAGTCATGCGACATGAACCCAAGATCCCGGTTGAGACCTTGCACGTGTGCAGAATTTGGCCATCAGTCTCTGCTCAGTGACTCTGCGCTGCTGTATGTCATGAAGGTCTCCTTGGAGAATGCTTACCTTGGAGGGTGCTGCTCCTTCATCAGGTAAGTAGTCACCTGATGAAAGGGCAGAGCTCTGAAAGCTACCAAATAAATCTGTTGGACTTTAACCTGGTGTCCTGAGACTTGTTACTATGTTTCAATAAGGACATTATCTGGATAAGGACCAGCGGGGAGAGAATGGAGCCCAACACCTTTCTGTTGAACTGTGCAGTGGAGCATGCCGGGAGGTGTAGTCTTCCCCGGCTACCGGAAATGCGTGTTTTGCCTACATCACCCGACATTCCGCGCGCGGGGGCGGGGCCCAATGGCGATGACGCACATGCTCATGCCGCTGCTCACCTGACAGTCCCGTGCGCGCGCAGCTCCCTCAGCTGACCCGCCCCCCCCTCCCCGAGTGTCAGTGAGAGTCGCCCTGGTGTCAGAGCCCAGCTGCTGGCCGCCTGCTCGCCACCATGAACGGCTACGCTTTACTATACGGTGGCATCACTCTGGCCTTCTGGTCCACTATCCTGGTAGTAGGTAAGCGAGAGCGGGGAGGGTATGTGGGAGACGGGGCAGGGCGGCTCCCGGTGCCCAGCCCGGTGTCAGGCCTAGTGCGGCCGGCGGCCCGCGGATGTCCCCGTTCACCCCTCACCGGGGGGGGAGGGGGAGAAGCGGCACCTTCTGCCGCTGGGAATCAGCAATCTGTAAACTGTCTGTGCTGATATGTGTGCTTTTTGGAGGTCAGAACACCTCGTTCACCTGACGAAGGCACAAACGCCGAAAGCTCTCAGATTTACTATCAAATAAATCGTTTGGATTTAAAATTGGTGTTGCCAGACTCTTACTGGTAACCTCTTCCCAGGTTAGCACTTTGAGACTTTTTGGACTTGATATAGTGGCGATGCTCACCGGCTCCCTTGTATCTTGGTGAGGGTTATGTTTCTTTTTAATGATTTATTCTCTTTGGAAAATCACTGACTGAACTAGCTCGAAAGGGCTGAATTGCTTACTTCTGCTCCTCATTTGTATCACCAGAATGAAGTTAGGAAATTCTGTCAGAGATGTCTATCGAGCTCCAAATGCTGACACTAAACACAAAGTTGTGTTGTCTGTTTATATTTTGTGTAGATTGGATCAAGCTGTATGTTGATATATATCTGTTATTAATATCGTGTCTGTACCCATTGCATGGTACCATGGACTTTATTGACTGATAATTTACATTTTAACAAGGGATTTCATCCCCATGACAGCAAGTAAGAATTTGTTACTAATATTTCAAAAAACCACTCTCTTAATTGCTGTCATCATTTTTTCATAAGTTTCTGCACTGTTATGTCCCTTTTTTCCTTTCAAACCACACTGCTGTCTTCTGATTAGACCACATTGGGTGTACAAAATGCTGCTCTGGACACCACAATGTAGGATCTGTTTTTTTGAAAGCAGTGCATATGAATTGACCAGGCTGTGACAGGGTCCAGGGATTAAATTATGAAGAGAGGTTTCATAAACTGGGTTTGTGTTCTCTAGGAAATAGCAGTTCAGTTGAGTTTTCAAAAATTTTGAAAATAATTGAAATGGTAGATGGAGGAAAAACCTTTGCTACTTGTGGAGTCTAGGACTTGAAACACAACTTCTCTCTTGAAAAGCCAGGATCTGATTTTAAAGTTAAGAAATGCTTCATGCACTTGTGAAGAGTATTAATTGCGAAATAGTTCGATGTGGAAATGTTTAATGTTGAGATGGACGATTTTTTTCTGCAGATGGGGACTTGGAAGTGAGAAACAGCTTCCCAAATTCTAATGCATGTAAATTTGTATCATTTTGTTCTTCATCTTTGATCACTCATTAATGTGTGATTACCCACCTTGGGTCCTTATGTGGCTGATAAGTCTGATCTTTGGACTGCATCTTCAACTGCAGACTTGACCGATGTTTCGAGGAGATGGAATTAATCCTTGGATTTGATTGCTGTCATTCCTTTTCTCGCTGTTGGATGTTCTTGAAGAATTGTGTTCCTTCAGTCAGGAGGTTTCTCCAGTTAAGTTTCTCCTGAGTAAGGATCTCCCAGACATTGACGCTCTGTTGCATTTCTTTGAAGTGCTTGCTTTGTTGCCCTCTTGTTTAGGGCTTTCCTTAAGCTAGGCGAAGAAAATTTGTTTTGGCACTCAGGACTCTGGCATCCTAAGCATGAGAGCAGCTCTGCACAGTAGGTTTTGGACAATTGTGGCCTTGATACTGGTCCTCTTGGCTCCTTTAAAGACGCTGATGTTAATATGCCTGCTTTAGCTGATGCAGGGAATCTATCTCAGCGTGAATGATATCTCTCCTAGTCCTTGAGGTGACATCTGTACATAGTCCAGGCTTTTGAGCAATTTAGAAGAGTTAGGAGGATGACTGTTACTCTTGAAAATCTTCTAGAAAATCCAAATATTTCTGGTTATAGAGATTACACTCCTTTTCACTGATGGTTGACTGGGATAAGACTGAGTTTCATCTATTACACATCTGAGTTTTATCTATTACACTGCTTTCTAAGAGCTTTTTGCTGAACCATTTTTTGAAGTAACCTATCTGAATAGGAGTTTTCACTGATCAGTTTGCTGATGTTTGAATAGTGAGTATCAGCATGGACTTCTTGAGTCAAACTCATTTGATGAGAGATTGAACTGTTTTTAATTTCAACTATTTGTGTGTGCTATTTGGCAAAATGTTTAAGTTTATCTGAAGTTTTGGTTTCATGCACATTTCAGAGGTATGAGCTGTGGCTCAGCAATAATATTCTCAACTCTTGACTCAAAGATTGTGGGTTTGAGCCCCAATTCTGATAGCCAAGTACCAAATTTAGACTGATAATGTTGTACCGAGGGAGTGTTGCACCTTTGAATGTGACATTAAGCAAAGGTCTTGTCCACTCTCATTAAAAATCCAGTGGCATCAGAGAGCAGGATATTCATCCCTCGAGCAATAAAACAAAAACAGGTAATCTGGTCATTATCACCTTGCTGTTTGTGCATTCATGCTGTGTGCGAATAGTCAATTACATATCCTTCATTACAAAAGTGAAACTGACTGAAGGGAGCTTCTAGTATTTTGTGATCATGAAAAGTGCTATACAAGTGCAGGTTCTTTCAGTTAGAGTAAATCTCGAATGGCTAATGCGCCTTTGGCTTAGTAAATGCATGATATTGGTGATGTGTAAATGAGTCAATGTCATGAAATTGTCCAGCATTTTAATTTGAGATGAAAAAGTCATGATCATGTGGTACCTGAGACCATTGCTATCGGAGGTTAATCTTTTGGAGTAGCTTATAACGGTCGTGAATGCAAGTTGTTCAATGAGTACATTCCTGTAACTGCCACCATATGCTGGGGGTCATCAAAACTGATTTCATTTTATAGTTTACAGTTGCATCTTTTGTGGATGTCGATATTTGGAAGTCAAAATTTGCATACAAGCTTGCAAACTGCACTTGAAAGCTGATGCATTTTCAAAAATATTGATACATTAGGAGTAAACTGCTAACTTCATTGGGAGGCTATGGTATTACCACTAAACTAGTAATTCAGAGACCCAAGGCAAGATCTGAAGCAGATAGTGAAATCTAAATCCAGCAAAAATCTGCAATTAAAAATCTAATGATGACGGTGAAGGTATAGTTGGCTGTTATTGAATCCAGTCTGGTTTATTAATGTATTCTGGGGAAGGAAACCTGCCATCCTTACCTGGTCTGGCCTATGCGACTGAGATGTGTAGCAATGTGGTTGCTCTTCAAATGAACTTCAAATGGAGAGCAGTTAATGATGGACAATAAATGCTGGCACAGTCAGTAACACTAGTCCTATAAAAATGAATAATAAAAAGAGGAAGTTCTGGTTGTGAAAGAGTTAAAGCTATTAAAGGGGGAAATATTTCAGTTTTGCGCAAAATGAGAAGTTCCATGGTTGTAACATCAGTATGCACTGTCAGCCAAACCTATCAGGAACTGATTATATTGTTAAGACCTCTTAAGAAATATGCAAATACAGTTCTTTCCATTGTGATAGCTACTGGTCAACTCAAATACTTTGTGTTTTTCCTTTGCTTAGCCCTATTTTGAGATTCTTAGCAGACCTATAGCCAACTCCATTTTCCTCAAAACAAAGAGCAAAATTCCATCATTCTCAGATTTTAAATTATTCATAGCTTTGTGAGAGGGTGTTTCAAGCTTGGGTGTGGGAGGCAATGATGGATGATGAGTGGAGGACAATTTCATAAATTATGTCCTGAGTGTTCAAAGCAACAAAGTGTAGGTTGGAAATCAAGGCCTTGGAGTGAGTACGCAAGAGGCTTAGAAAGATGAAGGATTTATTATGTCAAGGGATTGTAGAATCTGGAATTGTTCTTCTAGGAGAGAAGATTAAGTGAGAACAAAATGGATGTGTTTTGACACTTCAAACGGGAAGAAACTTTGCTTTGGCATGAGGGTAGGTAATAAGAATTAATAGATTTAATAGGATCTGCAAAAGAACTGAGGATTTTTCCACAGATTACAATGGAATGAAGTTCCTGAAAGGAATTTTTAAATTCATGTTGGATTGACTTTTAAAGAGAAATATACAGGATTATAAGGAAAAGGCTGGGATATGGAGCAGTCTTTAAAAGTATTGATATTGTGATGATGGTTGAATGCCCTCGTGTGTTGTAAGATTCTTTGACTTGATGGTTAATGTTTATAAATCACTGTTATTAATCAAAATCATAGTGAAGTAGAAGAATAGTAAAAGCTATATAATGTATTTCATTCATGACAAACCAGTTTCTCTCACTCAACATTTTCCACCATCTAAATTTTATGTACCTTTCCTCTTCAAACTTGAGAGCATGTTCACTGGTTCTAAAGTTTATCGAGCTCTCAAAAGATGCTCATGGTTAAATGGACCCCTTGAAAATCTTAAATTCTTGACAAAATATCTCTTCAGAGTAAACAGTACTGTGTTCTCTGCTCTGTACACAACTCAGCTTTATTTAATTGATTTATTCTCTCATATATTGGGATACAGTGAAAAGTATTGTTTCTTATGAGCTTTACAGACAAACATATTGCTCACTGAGTGTGTAGAGAAGAATCATAGAAACCATACAGTGCAGAAAGAAATCTGGCCCTTCGAATCTGCACCGACCACAATGCCACCTCGGCCCTACCCCCATATCCCTATACATTTACGCACTAATCCTTCTAACCTATGCATCTCAGGATGCTAAGGGACAATTTTTGCGTGGCCAATCAACCTAAGGAGGGAAGGATAATGTGCAGGATTTAATTTTGCCAAATCCAAGAGATTTAAGAGCACTATTAGGAAGTTTTTAAAGACTTAGAGTAGTTTTTAAGAGCATAGAACAAGAGTAAAAGATTGAATTTGAGCGGGGTATACTGGGGACAGCTTGCATGATATGCTCTGGCACCATCTATGAATATTGTAAAATCCATAGTTTACTAATGTATGGAGAAAGCAAACCTGCAGTCTTTACCTGGTCTATCCTACATACAACTCCAGACCTATAGCAATTAGGTTTACTGTTAACTGCCTATTGAAATGGTCTAGCAAGCTATTGAGTTGAAGTTGAATTAGGGATGTGCAAAAAATGCTAGCTTTGGCAGTAATGCCCACATCCCATAAAAGAATAAAGAAAAAATTTATTTTGCCATTCCTTCATCATTGCTTCAGGCTAGGAAGTGAGAATTTTTCTCTTATGAAGAGTGAAAGAATTTACAAATAATACAACAGTTTAATATGGGAAAACTTATGAAAATGAAATAGTTGGTATGGCGTATTCACCCATTATAGACTGTTTGCCCCCTTAACATATGGTATCTTTCATGACCTCCTTTTCCAAAATGCTTTGTAGCCAGTGAAATACTGTAAGTGCAGTCACTATGGTAATATAAGAAACATAGCAAGCAATGTAGGTACAGCAGTTTCCTACAATTAATGTTAATGATCAGATCTGCTTTTGAGGTGATTAAATATGCGCCCTGACTTCAAAATAGTGTCATTGGATCTTTTATGTCCATCCTAGAGAGCAAATAGGACATCAACTTAATGTCACAACTGAAAGACAGCACTCCCTCAGTACCTCATTGGAATGGCCGCCTAAATATTTATGCTCAAGTATTTGAGTGGACTTGAACCTTCAGATTGAAGGGTGAGTGATACCAACTGAGTTGTAACTTCCAGAAGAAATTCTTTGAGGGAAAATGTTTGCTCACTGCCCCTCTTCAAAGTTGAGCCCACAAGAGTGCTCACCCATTCAATATTCTTGTTTATGTTGCTGACCCCTTTATAATGTTAGAATTTGCATTTACATTGTGCCTTTCACAGCCTCAAGGTTCCAAAAATGATTCTGTCACTGATTTTTTTTTTTTGAAGTGTAGTTGCTCTTATAAGATAAGGAAGCACTAGATGCAAATTGTCCATTTTATAATCAAGGAAAACACGTGAACAAAATATTGAGAGAAATGACAAAATGATCTGTTTTAGTGAATTTTAGTTGAGAGGTATGTACTCACCAGGATATTGGGAGACCTTCCCTGCCATCTTTCAATAGTGAGGACTGTTCGGTTTTGTGAAGGGTAGGTCGTGCCTTACTAACCTCATTGAGTTTTTTGAAAAAGTGACCAAAGAGGTGGTTGGGGGTAAGGCAGTTGATGTGGTATATATGGACTTTAGTAAGGCGTTTGATAAGGTGACCCATGGAAGACTTCTGCAGAAAATGCAGATGTATGGGATAGAGGGTGATTTAGCTAATTGGGTTAGGAATTGGCTAGCAGATAGAAGACAGAGGGTGGTGGTTGATGGGAGATATTCATCTTGGAGTTCGGTGACAAGTGGTGTACCTCAGGGGTCTGTTTTGGGGCCCCTGCTGTTTGTAATTTTTATAAATGATCTGGATGAGGGTATTGAAGGATGGATTAGTAAATTTGCAGATGACACTAAAGTCGGTGGAGTGGTAGATAGTGAAGAGGGGTGTTATAGTTTGCAGAGAGACTTGGACAAGTTGCAGAGCTGGGCCGAGAGGTGGCAAATGGAGTTTAATGTGGAAAAGTGTGAGGTAATGCACTATGGCAGAAATAATAAATGTGTAGAGTATAGGGCTAATGGTAGGATTCTTAGTAGTCTTGATGAACAGAGGGATCTTGGTGTGTATGTGCATAGATCCCTGAAAGTAGGCAGTCAAGTCGAGAAGGTTGTTAAGAAGGCATATGGAGTCTTAGCTTTTATTGGTAGGGGGATTGAATTTCGGAGCCGCAACGTCATGTTGCAACTGTACAAAACTCTAGTGCGGCCGCACTTGGAGTATTGTGTGCAGTTCTGGTCCCCACATTATAGAAAGATGTGGAGGCATTGGAGAGGGTACAGAGGAGGTTTACCAGGATGTTGCCTGGTATGGAGGGCAGGTCTTATGAGGAGAGGCGGAGGGATTTGAGGTTGTTTTCGTTAGAAAGGAGGCGGCTAAGAGGGGACCTTATCGAAACATATAAGATGATTAGAGGTTTAGATAGGGTGGACAGTGATAGCCTTTTTCCTAGGATGGAGAAAGCTAGCACGAGGGGACACAGCTTTAAATTAAGGGGTGATAGTTATAGGACGGATATCAGAGGTAGGTTCTTTACCCAAAGGGTGGTTCGGGAGTGGAATGCCCTGCCTGCAGCAGTTGTAGATGCGCCAAGTTTGGTGGCGTTTAAGAGGTTAGTTGATAAGTATATGGAAGAGAAGGGAATGGTTTAGTTTGGAGGGGCATTGCTTTTTATATTGGTCGGCGCAACATCAAAGGCCGAAGGGCCTGTTCTGTGCTGTAATGTTCTATGTTCTAATAATTCATTCAAAAACAATACGTCCAACAGTGCAGAACTAAAGTTTTTGCTGAATTTTGGTTTATATGCAATGGTATGAGTTGATTTTTGAACAAAACAGAAATGAAGACCAAATATCTATTTAATGATCCTTATGGTTGGAGCCCAATTTTATGTCTATGTGCGGTAATGATCTGACACTGATCTTAACTAGGAAAGAAAACATGAATGCAGTGACTGAATGTGAAATGTTTACTAGTTCCCAGAAAGGTCTGGTCCACAATGATAACTGATCTGTGCTTGTGACATTGCACATTAATACCAGGTTAGAAGAAGAAGAAAACTTGATGATTTTAAGCACTGTCTTTTTATCTCTCAGCTGAGTTTGGATCAGATCCCAACTAACAGGCCAACTGACTTTTCATCTCTGGGAACTGGATCAAGTCAGAACTGATAAACAAGCTTATGTGTTTTCATTAGTTATAAATTATAAGGTTGGAGCCGAGTTGGGTAATCATGAATCTGTGTCTTAAAGTGCACCAATGCATCATCTGTAAAGTCTAATCTGCAATTGTTACTGTTCTCAAAATATCTTCTGATTTGAGTTGTGGCGGACACAGGAAGTACAATCAAAGAAAGAGCAGTTAATGCTGCAAAATATTTATTTCATCTAAACTGATTATGAAGAATAAAATTCAATTTATAATGTGTAGTTTGTTTAATTTTTTGTTTCCTGATATTACCTGGTTTTGTGGTTTCATGTAATTGAGCATATAGACAACGTACCTTAATGTGGAAGAATGCTGTTGAAAAAACTCTTGTTCCCTCTTCCAGCCTAATCTGAAATTTCTACCATGTCAGAAAATCAGGAAGACCTGACACTTCTGGTCTGCAAGACCTAAACTCATTTGTTTTTAGATTGATGAAATTCTGTTTTGTTAGTACATGTCACACAAAAATTTGATATGACATTTATTGAATTTTCATTTTTTTTTATTATAGGCATTTGTTATACAATATTTGACCTAGGATTTCGCTTTGATATAGGATGGTAAGTCATTTCAGAGCAAAAATTAAGTTCTCATTTATTTGTGACAATTTAGCTTCAAGTTTATTTCCTAGCTGATTGGATTACTAAAAGGATTTTCTGAAAGTTTCCTCTGATTAGTATATCCAATCAACTGTTAATATTTTCCCACTTTCTAAGTTGAACTGTTTTGTAACCAGATTTATTTTGCTACTCAGTTTAAATTGGTGTCCTGTGGTTTTTAACATTAATATCATTGGGAGCAGTTTCTCTCCCTATCTACTGTTCAAACTTGTTATGATCTCCTTCCAACCATCTCATCTTGTACGAGAATGACCCCAGGTTCCCTGATTTATCCAGGTAAGTAAAGTCCCTCCTTTCTGGAGCCATCCTTTCTTCACATCCTAAAGTATGGTGTCCAGCGATGCATACAATATTTTAACACATTACTGACCAAATGAATGGTTTGTAAATAGAACTATAGACTAATCACAGTTATTACATGCATCCTCTGACCCTGGCAGTTTGCATGAAAATTGGCCCCAAAATTATGCTATCTGCATAATATCATTCTTTTGTATACCAGAAATTAATACATTCAAGGCTTACAGCAATTGGTACCTCACTCTGTAAATGTCATTAAGTGCCAATGACACACCTTAGATTTGAAATTTTGTCCTGGAACATCTCTGTGCCTCCAGCTCTTTCCTCCTTTTCAGATCCTTGAAACTCATCTCTTGGAAAAAGCTTTTAACGTCTCTCCTCAAGCTCCTCCTTTGGCTTGGTGTCAGTTTTTGTTTGGTTATAGCCATGTGGAAATACTTTGGAATGTTTGTTTTGTCAGATTCAGATACAGGACTGTCCTAGACTTGTCCTGAGATTGAGTCCAAGATTTGTTGGTATGAAAAGTATAAAATGTGAAAACAGTTTTCTTGTCCTTTTCCTTCATAGTGGAAACTGAATTGCTAATTTCAGAGATAGATATGACATCTCAATAGATGGAACCCTCTTCAAACTTTAAGCAAAATTGTGCGTACTGGATAACTGATACAAAAACACAAAACAGAGATAATGGTCACCTGAACTCTTTATTTTAATGATGTGCCTTTGTGTAAACAGTGACTTTTTTTGGTCCTGGGTAAGATGCTCTTTTGGGGCAGACTTGATGGACTGTATTGCTGTCTTCTGCACTGTAGGTATTATGTGGTTCACATTGTGAATGTGTTTGAAAAGTGTCAGTGGGTAAATCAATATTTTGCTTCCTCCTTGTATCAGATGGTACCTTGTTTCTATCTAGTGCCTTTCTTTCTATACCTGAAATACTACAGCATGGCTAGGACAAAGTATAGTTAAATTAATTTTAAAAATTTGGATGAAAATTTTTGTGAACGCATTCCGTGAGCTCTGATGCCTGATATTACAGACCTTCTGTAAAAGGATCGTTTAAATCAAAAACTGTCTCTTTTCATTGATGCTGTTGAATTTATCCAGTATTTTCTATTTTTATGTCAGATTTCCAGCATACACAGTATTTTGCTCTGCTTTTGTTAGAGTCAAGGCATTTGTCTGATTCCAGAATTGCAGAAATGACCTACAGGTTTATTTTATGATCATTCTGTGTAGAATGGGCTGTTGCTTTTAATCTTAACAGTGTGTGCAAATTCTTCATATATAGTCTTTTTTTTGAACCAGAAAAAGAATTTCAATTTAGACAATGTCAAAAGGTTTAATGCATGTTTTAATGAAATTATTATAAAATAGAAGTGAAAGCTGTAGCTGAATCGTGACTTCGTTCAGGAAGTCTGATGGGGGCGGTTGGAAATAAGAACAAATAAAAGCCTAGATAGTATAGGTTGGTTAGCACGAGCATAAGGAAGTACAAATCCTTCCTTTCTGTTCCAATTCTGATCCATGCTCAGACTAAGTTAATGTTTTCCGTCACCCTGTGGGATGGGGGGTGGATGGGTGATGGAAGAAAGAGGTTGTTGCGTAATCACAAATGTTTGTGTCTCACCATTATGAAAAAGATGCCCTATAAAGCTTTACATAGAGAGAAGAAATAGGAATTAAAGAGAAATGGTGGCATAGTGAAATTCCAGAGGCCCAGACTAATGTTCTGGGGACGTAGGTTCAAATCCCACCATTGCAGCTGGTGATATTTAAATTCAATTGAAAAATCTGAAATTACGTGTTAAGTAATGGTGACTATAACTACAGTCAATTGTTGTAAAAACTTTTCTAGTTCACTAATGTTTTTATAGGGAAGGAAATCTGGCCTGCATGTGACTCCAGACATGATAATATGGTTGACTCTTAACTGTCCTCTGAAATGGCTTAGCAAACCACTCAATTCAAGGACAGCTAGAGATAAGCAACAAATAGACCTTGCTAGCAATGTGCACATCCCATGAAATAATACATTTTTAAAAAATCATGGAGTAAGGAGCAGCCATAAAATTTGGCTGAGAGAATTGGGGAGGTTTCTGAAGATTTGATTGAAACGATGGATTTGAAGAGGTATTCAAAAGTGATTCAGGCAGACATTCCATAGAATTGGGCTGAGGTGACATAACTTTGAAAGAAGGGACAGAAATAACATTAATGGAAGTATATTTCTTCTAGAATGTTTGATGGAATGTCTGGGAAATGGAATACACAAATTAATGTTTGAAACTATAGTGCTAGAAATACTGATTTGCATTTAGTTTAAGCTGAGGATTCTCGTAGTTTGTTACCACTAAAGATTACATGATAAAAAACCATTTTAAAATAGTTACTGTAGTGAATGCTGGTAACACAGTGGTAATGGGGGGAGCCCAAGGAGGAAGAGAAACTGGAAGAGTTTCTGCACATATGGACTGGCTGTGCTGATTTAAAACCAATGTACTTGGGACTGTTTCCTTGATTTGGTAACTTCATAGTGGAATTTTCAAAATGTGAGATTTTTAAGTAGGCAGAATTAGACAAGAATGAAATAGGAATTAGTAGGTCTGGAATATCCTCCTTCACCTTAATGCTGTGGGTTTTTAGAGTAAAATGAACCAATAAGAATATTTCAAGTGGAGAGGATTGGGGAGGGAGATGTTTTGCACTGAATAGTGAGGAAGTGGTGTTCAGTGGGTAAATCCTACATTTAAGTATAATCAGGAGATTCGTTCATTCTCTCTATGCCGTCTGCCTTTGCTCCAGTATATGATCAGTAAGTATTTGTTTCTTTTAACAAAATATGGGACAAGAGTGGAAGAAGCAGGCTTGATTTTGCACATCAAGCAATTTTTGCGTACTTTGAAGATATACACCAGATCATCGTGGTAGAATTATCTGTCAGAAATTGCATTGATTATTGAATTAGAGGTTACTTTAGGGGGTGAACTGTAATCACAATTGGGCTAACATGTAATAGTGGAGATTACAGGTCAACTGCTGCATGAGATTTTGTATTCAAGTTAAAATAGGGAAATTGCTTTCTGTTGATATTGGAGGTGTTGAATTCGTGCGTTCTGTCAGTATTTCACAGCTTCTTCCAGAAACAGGGTGTGTCCTGATCCTTGTGGTAGAATCTTGCTTTAATCTTGTCTTGTGTGTTGTAAAGTTTACTGTTATTTTTGCTTAAAACAGATGCTGAGCAATGACCTTGCAAATTGGCTAGTGCAGTAAATGACTATGCAAATTCGATGTTCTGATAAGCATTCTAGGTTATCAATTTATTGAAGAAATTGCTTTTACTTGATGTACACTTTGCGAGTGATGTTGCATAATACAATATGGGCAGATCCTTGCAGGAATGTAGTGTTTGTGGAAATGTATGTTTACAGCTTTAGAGTAACCTCTGGTTGCTTCCCAGTTTCTGTCATCTCTGTATACATGTGTCTGTGTATATAAACATGTATATTTATTGTACCAGTGGAAATAACTTCTGTGATCTGCACATGCATAGTAAAGTACAGAAATCCAAGTTCACTGTCAGTGATTCTGTGCTGAGTGCAGTTTGAGGGCCTTCTGAGAATGTAGTCAATTAAAAATCATCAAACATATAATTTCAACTCTGCTGCTTAGTGTCTAAAAATACTTCAAAAAGTTGCATCTAGTTTACTGAGGCCATACTAGGTCTTTAAACACATACTAAGTTTATAATTACTAAACACACACTGGCCCTAAAAAGAGATTTTATATTTATTGAAAGTCCAATTTTCTTCATTATGAAAATTCCACACTCAGTTATTCAATGTTTTAGCCTGTATGTTAAATCATAATAGTGGCCCAATTATTTATTTTATCATTGGAAATTTAAAATCAGAAGTGAAGGGATTTCTAGTTTGCTTTCTGAGATACTTCAGCGTCATTGACTATTTTTCCTGCTTATAATGCTACTGTTGTGAAATGCCTGATGGAAGATTCAAATTAACTTTAGTAAAGAAAAAATCCATCCACAGAAATCATTAGATCTTTGTGGAAAGTTTTCTTTGATGTTAGCACTCTTATTGCTGATGGCAAATTATCTCCTTTATGTTTTAGTCTTTATTAAAAAGAAATATGATGGCAGGAGATTTGAGAGAATATTAAAATTCATATATTGCTAACACACTTTGACATGAAATTTTTCATGTAAAATTTTTGAAGTCACTCTTTGACTCAAACATTTAAGAGCTTTTATTGTACTTCTGTTAAGCATGAAGTGCAAAAGTACAAAGTGATTCAATTAATATTTTGTTATTTATAGGTTTTTAACAGAAACATCTCCCTTCATGTGGGCAAACTTGGGAATTGGATTGGCTATCTCGTTGTCTGTCGTGGGTGCTGCATGGTAAGATGTTTTTTCTTATCAGTATCAGTGAGTGGATTTGACCAGGACACCCAAAGATCATACTGTTATAGGTAAAAGATCTGAGACTAATTGTGAGTCAAAGTACAGCAAGTTTATTCAAAAGCTTTTGGGAGATACACCTGGCACCTAACACTGGTTCCCCAGGCATCTCTCCAAACACAAGTTAAGAGCACATATTTATACCCCCTGCCCCAGTCATGTACACACCTTCTCATTCTCAGCAGGTTCCCAGGTTGTGGGTTGTCCTCCATTGTGGGAACATGGCTGCCTCGGCATTTCTTCATGGTTATTTCAAGGCCGTAATTGACATGTGATTAGCCTTTAGCTAACATACAGGCTGGCAAGACAAATTAAAATTAACGGGCAGGTATAACAATCTATGCTCACAAGTTGTAGAATATATATACGTGTACAGTATGTTGATGCATGACACATAAGCACTATATAACGAATATGTTAATATGAATATATTTAAGACATGCAAGCTTCACTATGTTAGATGAAAGTCCACGAAATTAAAGACGCAACGTAGACTTAGAGGAGATCTAATAGAGGTGTACAAGATTGAGGGGTATAGATAGAGTAAACAGGGTTAAGCTCTTTCCTAGGATGGACTCGAATGGCACGAAGGGTCACGGGCTTAGGCTGAGAGGGGTAAGGTATAATTTGGATGCTAAAGGGAGTTTTTTCACACAGAGTGGTGGGGGTATGGAATGTGCTGTTAAGTAAATTGGTGCAGGCAGGTACTCTGGAGTTATTTAAGAAACACTTAGATGGGCACATGAACAGAATGGGAATGGAGGGGTATAGAAAACTGATTTTTAAAATAGGGATCATGAGCCTTGGGAGTCCCTGGGAAGTGTGTAAATAGATGATGATATTGATGTACTTGTTTTTATCCTACAGGTGCTTTGGTCCACCTTGTTGTCTAACGAGGGGCATACACGTGATGGGTCATGAGAGGGCTGCTCTTGGATTTTTTTTGAGAGTATCCTAGTGCTTCACGTCGTTAGTGTACGCTTGACCTGGACCATTTGATGGGCAACACGACAGCTCAGTGACTATCGCTGTGCTGTGCAGATACATGGATTTGGGCCTGTGTCTGTGGGAGTTTGCGCATTCTCCCCGTGCTTGCGTGGGTTTTCTCCGGGTGCTCCGGTTTCCTCCCACATCCCAAAGATGTGCTCTTAGGCTAATTGGCAAAACAAATTCTCCCTAAATTGTCTCAAATTTGGTTTTTAATCCATAGATCTATAAACATGGACAGGGATCGCGGGGAGAGGTGGGAACATTGGGGTGGCGGCACGGGCTCGTTAGGCCAAAGGGCCTGTTTCCCGTGCTGTTTTGTTTTTTGTTTTAACACAACTACAAGCTGGATCAACTACATTTCTGAATGGGCTATCATAAACTTGTGTACAACAGCAAGGACAGCTGCAGTCTCTTTGTCTGAGCACATGAAAACAAATCTTGTGTCTATCTAAGAAACATGAAAACAAGCTGCAGCAGCAATTGTACAATATTTTTTACCATTGTCCAAGTATTACAAAGTTCATTAACTCATTCCCTACTACAATGCATACATGTACTAACTATTTGCATGTTGAATTATGTAAAGAAAAAAATTTCAAGGGTCACCAAGATGTCCTTTGTGTTAAACAAAGTAGCTTCTTGGGTAATGAAGACATCCATACCTGCAAAATAAAACTTTGACAATATCCAGGCTAGGACTAATAAGTGGCTAACATCATTTTGCCTGGCATTTGTGATGCAATGACAATTTCCAATATGAGAGAATCTAACTGCCTCTCCATAACATTCAAAATCATTATCTCAAGTGGCTACTAGAATGAGTTGCAGAACCAGGCATTCTGTAATGAGTGGATTCACTTCCTGACTTCCCAAAGTCTTGGGAATATGTTTTCTGCCTGTACTATTATCCAAGAAAGTCTTTATTGGAAAAGAAATGGACGTAACTGCCTCCTTGTGTTTTTTGCTTAGGGGGATTTATATCACTGGTTCCAGCATTCTTGGTGGGGGTGTGAAGGCACCTAGGATTAAAACCAAAAACCTTGTCAGGTAATCATTTTAAAATAGTTCTTAACTTGTGAATGTGGTGAAAAATAAAACTAATTTCAAATAATACACCTATTATATCAATTGATTGCAAGCATTTTTGTGCAAAATAATCTTTCTCTGACACTACAGCTAATAAGGTGCTTGTTTGCAAAGGATTGGATGAGGGATTTAGTTTTCAAGTTTACTATAAGATGACAAATGGAATATGGCAATATATCTACTGGGGTAATGGTTGAGTTGTGGGAGACCAAGAAAGGGGGGAAAAAAGGGATTTTATATGTATATTTTCTTATGGATTAAGATTTTTGACTCATTGGGTTATGAGTAATGTTGAACAAGATAACTTTATCGCGTCTTGTCAATTCCAGATAACAGCCGATGGCTTTTGACTGAGTTTTCAGTTCATGGTGGTTTTCGATGCATCTCTGTAGATTTCCAACTAAAGACAAAATGCTGAATATTAAAGTTTAAAAGTTTATTCATTAGTCACGAGTAGGCTTACATTAAACTACAGTGAAGTTACTGTGAAAATATCTTAGTCATCACACCCTAGTGCCTGTCGGGTGAATTTAATATGGCCAGTGCACCTAACTAGTACGTCTTTCAGACTGTGGGAGGAAACTGGAGCACCAGGAGGAAACCCATACAGACTTGGGGAGAACATGCAAACTCCACACAGGCAGTAACCCAAGCTGGGAATCAAACATTGTTATCAGAATGTCCTTCAGTTTCTAAAGAGAAATAGAAAATAGAGGCAGGAGTAGACCATTTAGCCCTTTGAATGTGCTCTGCAATTCACTATAATTATAGCTGATTATACGACTCAGCAGCCTGATTCCACCCCATCCTCATATCCTTTAATCCCCTTTGCCTCCTCTTTGCCCTAGAAGATATATTTAAATGCTTCTTGTAAACGTACAATGTTTTGGCCTCAACTGTCTTTTTTGATAGAGAATTCGACAGGCTTGCCACTCTCTGGATAAGGAAATTTTTCTTCATTTCAGTCCTAAAAGATTTACCCTAAATGTTTAGTTTGTGACCCCTATTCTGGGCACCCCAACTTCAGGAACATCCTTCCTGCATCTATTCTGTCTTGTTAGGATTTTCAGTTTGAGAGATTCTCCCTTCATTTTTATGAATTCTAGTGAATATAATTCTAACTGACTCAATTTCTCCTCATGTTAGTTCTGCATCCCAGGAATCAGTCTTGTAAATCTTGGCTTGAGTTCCACTATAGCAACGGCACCATCCTTCAGATAAGGAAATTAAAACTGCACACACTACTCTAGGTGCGGTGTCATCAAAGCTCTGTATACCCGCAGCAAGACACCCCTGCTTCTATACTTGAATCCTCTTGCCATGAGGGCCAAAGTACCGTTTCCCTTCTTTACTGCCTGCTGCACTTGCATACTTACCTTCAGCGACTGGTATATGGGAACACCCAATACATTCCCCCCTCAATTTGTAGTCATTCAGATAATCTGCCTTTCTGTTTTTGCCACCAAAGTAGATAACCTGACATTTATCCATATACCACATCTACCGTACATTTGTCCACTCTTTCAACTTGTCACAAGAATAGAAGGTTAATTTTTCAGGCTAAGCCTTATATACAAATCAGAACATGAACTTCACAATAAAGTAAATGAAGAATAAGGAAAGAGGTATGCCAAGTACTCTGGCTGTTGTCACAGAACCAATTAAAATGGAGAACAGCTTGCAATCATCAAAGATCATCAATAGAGACAGAGCTGGGTCAAAGAGTAGAAGAACAATAGACTAATTCGCTGAGACAAGAACAAGCTAAAATGATGTATTTGCAAGGATATAAGGAACAAATAAGTTGGTTTGTTAACTCATTGAAACTTATATTGACGTCAAAACAATTGTGTGTAGAAATATAATCTTGTATTGATAGTTCAGTTCATCTCCATGAAGCAGGAGGATGAATTTTAGCTCTTAGACAATTCTTAAAGGTTTGTTTTGTTGGGATTAAAGTCTTTAGAGAAGGACTTAACCTTTAGTTTTACAGTAAGAATTCACCTTGATGCCTGGTTTGTTTTGATTAATCTGTTTCTATTCTCCTAGTTAGTTGTATTATTAGTTATATTGTGTGAATAAGTGTTCAATTATTTACCCTGGTACAAAATTATCTTCAATGATTGATAATGTTATCTGAAGTGGCATGATAATGTGAAGTTTTGTGTACAATCCAACAACAAGCTCACAGGAAAAGGGAGGATTGTTTGCCCTAAATTGTCAGATTTTTAAAAGAATTCTGTAGGAGTGGCTTGCTGGCAGTAATATTTATTTTTCATTCCTAGTTGCCTTAAAAACTGACGGATTGATGAGGCAGTCTTAATTCACTAAGAATGGAAGTAATTAAGAATACTGTGTACAAGCTACGTGACATGGAATTTTCTTGGAAGGGTTTGGAGTGGCAGGTTTCTTTCGCTGAAGGATGTTAGCGAAAAATTTGAGCTTTAGTTTCACAGTATTTTCAAGTCTTAGAATGAATTACCAGATTTATTTTCATGATCACACCAGGATCGCTTTCCTGCATGCATTAATGATTTGGACTTTGGAAATTGAGATATGTAATCCAAATTTTCAGGTAGGCACAGTGTAGTACAGTGATTATAGTCAGTGAAGGACAGCACCAATCACAAGATAAATGGGCTTGGAGAGTAGGTGTATAAATGCTAAATGAAATTGAGTAAGATCAGCAGTTCATTTTGATGGAAATAAGGAGGCCCCTTATTCTTTGGCAGTAAGAAAATAAGCTTCTTATTAAGAAGCAGAGAATTAAGAATAGAGATAAATAAATCACAAAGTAGCAATACAATTTGATCAAACCGGTATAAACAAACTGCTGATTTTCATTGCAAGAGGAATAGAATATAAAACCAGGAGATGATATTTAATTTAACCGCTTGGTTAGACTGTTATTTCTATAGTAGATATTGCAACACTGAAGAAAGTACAAGAAAATAGTGTCACCAGAATTGAATAGGTGTATCTTTCAGCACAGAACTCCTATTTCTGAAAAAGATAACTAAATGGAGAATTAATTGAGGCAGCTTTTAAGTTAAGAGGGTGATAGGTAGGTGTGCACCCAGCACATTTGGAATGTAAATGCCAGCATTAACCAGAATTGCCTATTTCTGTACTGTGCATTCTACACTGAGTTCTTAAGTTTTTGATCACGAAATGTGAGAATTATTTTGAGAAATATTGAGAACAAACCTGAATCTTAATGCTGGAGTCTACCTGGAATGAGGTTGTGGGGGAAGGAGGTCCTTAGGAAATAAATATTTGGAAATGGAGTTATGAATATATATAGTTACAAACAGCAAAGATGACTATAGTGGTGAACCTGGCAGTAACACCAGGAATGATTTTTTTAACATTTATATTGCAGCATCATTTTCTGTGAAGCAGTTGCAATTTATGGGATTATCATGGCTATTGTCATCAGTAATATGGCAGAGGTATGTGAATTTTTAGTATAAATACAATGATTTGTTTACTTCACCTTTAATGTAATCTGGGGTACAATTGAAGTAAAAATCTAACCTGATGCCCTTTCAAAGAGGGCAGGATTAACCCATATCCATAATATTGCTTAAAGCTGGAATGTCTCACTTTCCATGTGTAATTTCAGTTTACATGTAACACTTGCCCATTAGTTTACTAATTCCATCATGCATTTATACAGTGACTGCTGTGAAAAGGAGCAGAGCAGGCATTGCAACACAATGGAAGTGGCATTGCTAATCATACATATAAACATCAGAATTAGAAGCAAGATCAAGCCGTTCAGCCCTTTGAGCCTACTCTGCCATTCAAGAAGAATTTGGCTTATGATTGTAACCTCAATTCTACATTCCTAGCTACCTGTGATGACCTTTCTTCCACCCCAACTAATGGAAAAACTCTTACCCAACCTCTGCCTTAAAGATATTCAAAAAATCAGTGCTCTCTGTCTTTTGAGGAAGTAAAGTCCAAAAACCCTCTTAAAGAAAAACAGCTCTAATGGATGATCCCTTTATTTCTAGATTTCCCTCACACAAGGAAACATTCTTTCCACATCTACCCTCAAGATTTTGTATTTTTCAATTAGATTGCCTCTTACTCTTCTAAACTCAAGCATTTACAAGGCTTGTCTAACTAACCTTTCCTCATAAGATGACTTGCCTATTTTAGATGGTGATAGAGGCAAGTTGGTTTGCATCTTTTTAAGAAGTACAGGGATAAGCACTTGGCACATCAGAACATTCAAGGCTATGGGCCAACTACTGGTAAATGGGATTAGGTGGGATGCATATGGATGCAAATTTGATGGGCCAAAGGGCCTGTTCTGCATTGTATGATTTTGAATCTAGTAAACACCTTACAATCTTGGAAACAGTTCAATCTTCCCTTAAATAAAAAAACTAATACCGTACACCAGATCTGGTCTCAGCAGTAGCCTGTGTAACTGAACTATAACTTTCCTACTTTTGTATTCAGTTCTCCTCACAAATTATAGCATTTTATTCACTTTCCTATTTACTTGCTGTACCTGCCAACTAATCTTTGCAATTTGTGCACTCTGATCCCTCTGCATCTCTCCAATCTCTCATTTAGCATATGCTTTTTATTCTTGCCAAAGTGGGCAACTTCATATTTTTCCACATTATGCTTCATTCGCCATATCACTTTGTAGGCTCCTTATGTTGTCTTCACAGCTTAATTTCTTACCGATCTTTGTTTCATCAGCAAAGTTAGCAACCATACTTTTGTCCTTAAAGTCATCTATATAAATTGTAAACAGTTGAGGCCCTGGTATTGCTTCTTGTGGCACATCACTTGTAATATCTTACCAGTCAGGAAATCACCCATTTGTGCTAAGTGTTTCCTGTTAGCTGACCAATCCATGCCAATATGTTACTCCTACACCATGAGTAATCAATATATTTTTCTCCCAGGTGAAATCTCTCAATAACTATATGGCTCATAGTAGGTTTATGTCACTTCTACAATGTGGCAAGGCTGGTACAATATTCCTCAAATTTTAATGGACTCAGGAATTTATTCCTTTTGATTACGCACCTAGCTCCCAATCTTAGCTGATTTCTAATGAAATTGAATATTCCTATGATACATTCATGCATATTTTGATTAACAAGTGAGCAGAATTCTAGGAGTAGATTGACTATCTTAATTCTTTGCTAGCATGACAGTTGAAAAGACGAGAAGCAAGGAAATTGTGAATTTGATTAGCCTCTATGTAGTTAAATCATTAATATAAAAACTCAAATTAGATTTATTTCTGAACCGTTTCACACAATTTATATATGATAGCAAGTGGCACTTTTGAGGAAAATACTCCAAAATATTCTTTGCTTTAGGTTACTGTATTTATTGTTGAAACAGTGGTTTGAGGAGTGGTTGAAAGATCTTGTTGACAAAATAATCAAATAGCCCAAATAAACCTACAAAAACTGCCTTGTTCCAGTAACAAATGATGTATGTTCAGATATGTAATTTGAAAAATGATGACCTGACTCCTGGTGTTCCATTTATTACTTCAAAAAAAAAACACATTTTTTATCTTCCCTGCAGCCATTCAGTGGCACCACTCCGCAGACAATTGGAGCCAGGAATTATCAAGCAGGTGAGTATATGCCATAATTATTTATTTGCATTGGATTTAAAGAATCTTTGAAGATAGGATTTCATTTCATCAGGAGCAGCTGCAGATGGCCACCCCAACACTGGATAAATGGTGTTGCCACCATTTGTGTTTGTTGACTGGCTTAACATGTCTGTGCAGACTCATGATTTGAGCTTTCCTTTCTTGGTTATGCATAGACCTCAAAAAAAAAGGGACATTATGCTGATGATATAATTGAGGAAAAAGAAGTGTGAAATATTGATGTGATTTATATGGGGAGGGAGGAGGTATTAAATAGATTAACATTGTTTAAAGTGCATTAGTTACCAGGGCCGAGGCTGTTAGTAGAATTCAGGGAGAAAGTTGCAGGGTCTACAACCTTCACTGAATACAATTGAGATGCTGAAGGATTGGAGGCCTATTAGTGTTGCACATTTGTTTAAAAACAGACCAAATAACTTACAGGCCAGCCAATTTGACCACTGAATTGGTGAAATTAATTGGAATCAGGTTATGAGGAACAGGATAAACTGTCACTTCGACACACAATCAAGAACAGTCAGCATGAGTTTGTTAAAGGAAGGTTGCACCTGGCTAATTTGAGTGAATGTATTTGAGGAAGTAACAAGGAGGATTGATGAGGACGGTACAGATGATGTGTTCTGCATGGATTTTAGCAAGGTCTGTGGCAAGGACCTACATGGCAGACTGGTTTAGAAAATAAAATTCCTTGAGATCCAGCAGAATGTGGCAAGCTGAATTCAAAATCAGCTCTGTGGTGATAAACAAAGGATAGTTGTTCATGGGCATTTTTGTGATTGGAATGTTGTTTCTAATGGGGTTCTGCACGGCTCAGTGCCAGGTCCCCTTCTTAGTTGGTATTAATGGTTTTGACATAAATGTATGAGGAATGATCAAGAAATTTGCATATGGCATATAAATTGTCTGCATTGTTGATAGTGAGGAAGATATCAATGTACTGGTCAGGTGGATAGAAAATGGCAAATGGAATACCACAATATTTATTAGTGTCACATATAGGTTTATGTTAAAACTGCAGTACAGTTATTGTGAAAATCCCTTAGTCGCTACACTCCAGTGCCTGTCTGGGTACATCGAGGGAGAATTTAGCATAGCCAGTACATCTAACCTGTATGTCTTTCGGACTGTGGAGGAAACTGGAGCATCTGAATAAAATCCACAATGACATGGGAAGAATGTGCAGACTCTGGATAGTCACCCAAACTGGAATTTGAACACGGGTCCCTGGTGTTGTAAGGCAGTAGTGTTAGCCACCATGCCACCCTAAAGTTTGAGGTGATGTATTTAGAAAGATAATTCTGCAGAAGGTGCAGTAGCCAGGGAAGGTATTCAGATCACAGATGAACTGTTCTCAGTGCTAAGTTGCATGATTGTACCTTGGAATTGGATTTTCACAGCAAGTTCGTTGCAATGTTAATGTAAGCCCTACTTGTGACACTATTGTAGGGATGCCTTTTATATTTCCATTTCTAACTGGATTAGTATGTTTTATTATAGAAAATAAACCTAATGTATTGATTAGCCTGTTTTCCCAAAAAATTTTGGTTTTGGACTTAATTATAGGAGTAAAAGTGGGCCATTTTGTTTCCCATTCTCTTTCCCTTCCACCAATGCTTCTCTATGCATCCAAAAGTCTAAGTGAGAATAAGAGAAAACCTTTGATCCTGTAAATTTGCATTGTTGCTATCATCCAATAATAATGGGAAAAAGTGAGCTGATTTGGTTTTAATCAGATTTCTCAATTCCTTTTTCTTTGTAGGATTCTCCATGTTTGGAGCTGGCCTGACTGTTGGATTTTCTAATCTGTTTTGTGGCATCTGTGTTGGTATTGTGGGTAGTGGTGCTGCTCTGGCTGATGCCCAGAATGCCAGCCTGTTTGTCAAGATCCTGATAGTTGAAATCTTTGGCAGCGCTATTGGTTTGTTTGGAGTCATTGTGGCCATTCTACAGGTAAGATAGCCTCAACCCTTCCAACTCTCAACTTCCCAATACTAAAGATCTCCATCTCTCCATGAGTTCACCTAGAAGTGAAGCAGTTGTCATCTCTAAGCTTCTATATTCTTTCAGCATGCCTCATATTCTCCAAACTCTTGGAATTTCAAAATTGTCAAATTCTGTTTGTCGAAGGTCGTGAATATCTTAGCTGGGAGGTTAGCTGCAGTGTTTCAGCAGGATTTAAACTAATATGGAGGAGGGGAGGGGCTGAGTCTGATATCTCGCTCACTACCGAGCTGGGAAATAGCGTAAGCTTGGATGAGAAGAAATGCACCAGGGAGAAGGAGGTTCTGAGTGTGCTTGGAGGTCTGGAGTGTGTCTGTTTCAATGCGAGGAGTGTAACAGGAAAAACAGATGAACTTAGGACCTTAATGTTTGCAAACTTGTATGTAGTTGCGGTGATGGAGGCGTGGTTAAAGGAAGGGGAGCAGTGGCAACTGAATATTCCTGGGTATAAGTGTTTCAGGCGTGACAGAAGACGGTCCAGAAGAGGTGGGGGAGAGGCGTTGTTAGTTAGGGAGAGCATCATGGCGGTGCAGAGGGAGGACGATGATACAGAGGAGTTAGGGGTGGAGTCGCTGTGGGTGGAGTTGAGGAATAGAAAGGGGGTGATTACCATGTTAGGGGTATTTTATGGGCCACCCAACAGCCCGCAGATAGTTGAAGAAGGCATATGTAAAGATATTTTGGACAGATGCAGAAAGAACAGAGCCCTTTCAGTGGGAGATTTTAATCTCCCTACGGTGGATTGGAAGGTACTTAGTGCTGGGGGCTTGGACAGGCAGGAATTTGTAAAATGTGTACTGGAAGGATCGTTGGAGCAGTATGTGGCTAGCCCGACTAGAGAGGGGGCTATATTGGATTTAGCTCTAAGTAATGAGCTAGGGCAGGTGGTGGTTGTTGTAGTAGGGGAACATGTGGCTAACAGTGACCACAATTCTGTCTACTTTAGGATACAGATGGAAAAGGATGCTTGTTGCCATAGGGGCAGGGTGCTGAATTGGGGGAAGGCTAACTATGGTCAGATTAGGCAGGAACTTATGGAAACTGATTGGGAACGGTTGTTCAAGGGTAAGTCCACGCTAGGCACGTGGGACTCTTTCAAGGGAATACTGAAAATGTTGCAAGTTAGATATGTGCTGGCTAAAAGGAAAGATGGGAAAGGTAGGATTAGAGAGCTGTGGATTTCTAGGGATATTGAGGACTTGGTAGGGAGAAAAGAGAGGTGTATGATAGGCCAAAGCAGATGGGAATGGAGACAGTGTTGGAGGAATATAGAGAGAGTAGGAGGGAGCTCAAACGGGGAGTCAGAAGGGCAAAAAGGGGGCATGAAATGATTTTGGCGGATAGGATTAAGGAAAATCCAAAAGCTTTTTACTCCTATGTTAGGAATAAAAGGGTGGTTAGAGGAAAAATTGGACCTCTTAGGGACAGAGGAGGGGAACTGTGCTTAGATCCCGAGGGAATGGTGGAGATCCTGAATGAATACTTTGCGTCGGTATTAACAAAGGAGAGGGGCTTGTTGACAGCTCCTGTCTCTGAGGGAGCTGTGGACCAGTTGAGGGAAATATCCATACCGAGGGAGGAAGTGTTAGAGCTTCTAGGTAGCATTAAAACTGATAAATCTTCGGGGCCTGATAGCATTTATCCCAGGCTGCTTAGGGAGGTGCGAGGTGAAATTGCTGGGCCTCTGACGCAAATCTTTGTCTCTTCTTTGGACGCAGGTGAGGTCCAAGAGGACTGGAGAATAGCTAATATTGTACCATTGTTTTAAAAAGGGTAGTAGAGATAAACCTGGGAATTATAGGCCGGTGAGTTTGACGTCAGTGGTAGGGAAGCTGTAGGAGGGGATCCTTAGAGATAGGATGTATAGGCACTTAGAGCGTTGCGATCTGATTAGGGAGTTTCGCAGCATGGCTTTGTTAAGGGGAGGTCGTGCCTTACGTATCTAGTACAATGTTTTGAGGAGGTGACGAAAACGGTGGATGAAGGTGAGTTGTTGATGTCGTCTATATGATTTTAGTAAGGCGTTTGACAAAGTCCCTCATGGGAGGTTAGTGGAGAAGGTCAAGGCTCATGGGATACAAAGACAGGTAGCTAGACAGATAAGTAACTGGCTTAGTAACAGCAGACAGAGAGTAATAGTGGAAAGATGTTTTTCCAGCTAGAGATGAGTCACTAGTGGTGTGCTGCAGGGCTCAGTACTGGGACGTCTTCTATTTGTAATATATATAAATGACTTGGAAGAGGGAGTAAGTGAAGTGATCAGCAAGTTTGCAGACGATACAAAGATGGCTGGACTTGCAGATAGTGAGGAGCATTGTCAGGCGATGCGGCAGGACGTAGATAGGCTGGTAGCTTGGGCAGATAGATGGCAAATAGAATTCAATCCTGATAAATGCGAAGTGATGCATTTCAGGAGAAAGAATGTAGGGGGGAGGTATATGATAAAGGGTAGACCTATTAAGAGTATAGAAACACAGAGGGACCTGGGGTGCAGGTGAACAAGTCTCTGAAGGTGGCAGAGCAAGTGGAGAAGGTTGTGAAGAAAGCATATAGTATGTTAGCCTTTATAGGAAGGGGTATAGAGTACAAGAGCTGGCCTTTAATGTTGCAGTTGTATAAAACGTTGGTTAGACCTCATTTGGAATACTGCGTCCAGTTCTGGTCGCCTTACTACTGGAATGTGGAGACTCTGGAGAGAGTGCAGAGGAGGTTTACCAGGATGCTGCCTGGTATGGAAGGTCTGAGTTACGAGGAGAGGTTAGGCAAATTGGGACTGTTCTCCTTAGAAAGACGTAGACTTAGAGGAGACCTGATAGAGGTGTACAAGATTGAGGGGTATAGATAGAGTAAACAGGATTAAGCTTTTTCCTAGGATGGACTCGAATAGCACAAGGGGTCATGGGCTTAGGGTGAGGGGGGTAAGGTATAATTTGGATGCTAGAGGGAGTTTTTTCACAGAGGGTGGTGGGGATATGGAATGTGCTGCCAAATGAAGTGGTGGAGGCAGGCACTCTGGAGTTATTTACCAAATACTTAGATGGGCACATGAACAGAATAGGAATGGAGGGGTACAGAAAACTGATTTAAAATAGGGATCATGAGCCTTAGGAGTCCCTGGGAAGTGTGTAAATAGATGATGATATTGATGTACTTGTTTTTATCCTACAGGTGCTTTGGTCCACCTTGTTGTCTAATGAGAGGCATAATGCGGTGGGTTGTGAGAGGGCTGCTCTTGGATTTTTTTTCGAGAGTATCCTAGTGCTTCACGTCATTAGTGTATGCTTGACCTGGACCATTTGATGGGCAACATGACAGCTCAGTGACTATCGCTGTGCTGTGGAGATACATGGATTTGGGCCTGTGTCTGTGGGAGTATGCGCATTCTCCCCGTGCTTGTGTGGGTTTTCTCCAGGTGCTCCGGTTTCTTCCCACATCCCAAAGATGTGCTCTTAAGCTAATTGGCAAAACAAATTCTCCCTAAATTGTCTCATGTGGTTTTTAATCCATAGATCTATAAACATGGACAGGGATCACGGATAGATGTGGGAACATCGGGGGGTGGCGGCATGGGCTCGTTGGGCCGAAGGGCCTGTTTCCCGTGCTGTTTTGTTCTTTGATACTAATCTACATTGGCCTCTACGTTCCCATTGTCTCATTTAAAATCGTCATCATGCTTAACCCTAAATTTTTGGTCTCTCTGTACTCCTGTAAACTCCTCCAGCCCTACCTCCACCTTTGGAATTTTCCATTTGCTTTGCTTTGACTTTC
The DNA here is from genome assembly GCA_024679065.1 of Sphyrna mokarran. Taxonomy (NCBI): domain Eukaryota; kingdom Metazoa; phylum Chordata; class Chondrichthyes; order Carcharhiniformes; family Carcharhinidae; genus Sphyrna; species Sphyrna mokarran. Next base: position 29,701,049 of record JAGIQG010000009.1, read on the forward strand.
TTTAGCCCTACTAATATTAATCATGTCTCTAGTTGTCTAGGCCCATGTGTCAAAATTCTTTAAAGCCCCACTCTCTGTTTGCCTTAAACTTTTGCTTGACTTTTCACCAAAACCTTTAGCTATAACTTACTGTGTATCTTTTGACATGGCATTCATTGCTTTGTTTTGTAAATTCTGTAAAACTCTTTGGGACATTTTTCTATCATGCCATTACGTAAATGCAACTTGTTCTCAGGTGAGGAAAATGTGCATTAATATTCTGTAAAAGGCATTGGTTTATTTCTCCTTTTAAATTAAAATCCTTTCAGTTTTGAAATAAATTGAATGTAGGACAGAAAGTGAATATTGTTATTTAGTACTAATTACCATTATCTGTGTACTAGTGCAGAATGAAGAATATATAATTTGTTTACAGCTAATTATGCTATAATCTATGCATTTCTGAAAAATTGTAACTTGTTAAATTGATTGAAATTTTTTTTTTGTTACAGACATCTAAAGTGAAAATGGGGGATTAACCATCATGAAAACATTGAGAGTTGGAAAAGTTCTGGAAATGTGACCAAGATTTGCTGTACATAATTTATTTAAGTGTATATTTTCCTGATATTGTTCGTGGTTTTTTAACCCATCATTTACTGAGGAGTGGTTGTGGTATAGTCTGAAGTGATTCCTGATCAGTTCTGCAAAATGGACCAGGTGCTGTCCAGCAGTATTCCATAGTTTAGTCTGTTTTCTGTTTAAATTGCAAAGATGTATTGCCCACTTCAAATTTAGAATGGGGTTGAGTAGTGAGACAATATTGAAGACTTATTTTGCTGTCATTTTTCCAAGTGATGAGATTTATTCCTTGTGGCCTGATGCAAGGCAGCAGTTGAAAATGTGTTTCACAGTGACCATTATAAAGAGGCATCAAAAACATTTACATCAGAGTTCTGTGGCTTGTAGTGATCATGCCAAGATGAGTTCATCTAAAACTGAGTTCCCATCAATTTACGTACCTAAGTTGTACTTTTCTATGTATACGTCCCTTGAAAATGTAATGGAGCAACTTTTGAGTGTTACATCAAATGACAACCACAAAATAAAGTACATGTTTATATGTGGGTCTGCATCAAGCATTCACTTTCTGCACCCACCACATAGTTAGCATTGCTGCCTCATAGCGCCAGAGATCTAGTTTTGATTCCCGGTTTGGGATCATTGTGTGGAGTTTGTCTTCATGGGTTTCCTTCACATGCTCTGGTTTCCTCCCACAGTCTGAAATATGTGCTGATTTGGTGCATTGGTCATGCTGAATTCTCCCTCAGTGAACCCAAACAGATGCCAGAATTTGGCAATGAGAAGATTTTCATAGTAACTTCATTGTGGTATTAATGTAAGCCTGCTTGTGACACTAATAATTAAACTTTAAGCAGAACATTTTTTGTTGGCATTTGCATTCCTGTTGGCATTCGTACGTGCAAATGATTGTTATCCCCTTATACCAATTTGACTGAGTATTTGATTTACTGAAACAAAATGTAATTTAAATGTTTGGGATTGTAAAACTGATTATAATTACACAACAGTATTTCGGTCACATCACGCTGCGTCAACTTTGACTCTTCAAGGAAATGATAATACAGTCCTAGCCCTCTGTCAGGCTATATCTGAGGAGTGCTATTTGAACTTTAATCTTCTGTAAAAGATGGTAACTATACTATTGAGCCAGTGTAAAACAAAAATTTCTATGTACCTTATGCCAATTAGTTTACTTTCCTGCTCTTTTGTGATTATCATAGCCACTTTAAGCACCTGACCCAGTTGACTTATGCAAAACACTACTGATTAACCCACACGCACAGTGGGGGCAAGAGATGGCATTGAATATGAAATGCACTCCTTTATGATCTGTCTGTGGAACTTTCACAACTGTCTCCCCTGCTGGGTGGAATTTTTGTTCATGCACTTTTGGAAACTACCAGTGTTGTCTCTTCGCCTTAATGGATGAAATTTTGATATTGTGTTGACTATTATTGCAAAGTATGCTTGTCCTGAATTCTTGTTGCATACTATTGAATTTGGCTGCAGTAATGTGTTGAATATTTTCTTTACAAATTGAATGTCAACAACTTGGCATTTCATGTAGAATAAGTCCTGAGACACTTCACAAGAGTGTTGTTGAATGAAATTTGGTACCTTGCCACATGAGTAATTAGGATAAAGAATAAAAAATCTGGCATGTTTTAAGGAGCTTCCTAAAGAAGAAAACAAAGACAAAGGTACAAGGAGAGAACTCCAGTACTTGAGGCCATTGTTGTTAAAGGCACTGCAGCCAGTACCGAAGTGATTCAAATTAGGATGCTCAGGAGATCAGAATAGAAGGAACATGGATATCTTGGAGGGTTGTAGGGCTGGAGGAGTGAGGCTACAGAGGAATTTGATACATTTAAAATCTAGGTACTGCTTAACCAAGAGTTGACTCATCCCACTCCCAACAAATTTGAAAAGTAATTTTTTCAGACTTCAGGATAGATATTCTTTCCCAGGTTTCCCATTTTTTGACAGTTAAATGCCTTAACAATTCATTTCTGGGGGTGTAAATTTTTGAGAATTCTTTGACACTTCCAACTTACTAATGTAGTCATTAGGATGTGTGCCAACTATTTGGCACTGGGGAGTTTCAGTTTTATTTTCCTCATTGGAACTTGCTGATTTGACTGAGTCAGAACATGTAGTTGTGTCGAGGTACTTCCCTGTTCTCAAAAGCATAAAGTGGAAATATTTTCACCCTTGGAGTTGTTGACTTTGGATATTGTGGAATTAGCAATCTTAATAATCTCCTGGGACATTTCCTATTTGCCAAAGGGTTTGAAATGGTATCATAATTTTTGGCAGAGATGATCTTGTCTCACCAGCAAGTAGCTATTGGATATTGTTACCATTTTCCTAATATTTAGTGATAAAATGTGCCCTGCTATCAGTGCTCCGAACATTGAGTATGCACAAAATAGCTTTGTGTTAGAGCCTTATGTTCAAGTGTGATGAATTATCTGCAACTTAATAAGCATGATGAGCTTGTAATAAATTACATTTTGCTTACTAATAGCAAGAACTAAAAAATTTTGCAACTTGGGTTCATGTCAGCTTGTATAGAAAGAAAGATGGGAGCTGAGTGCTAGGAATTATAGTAGTATACTGACCTGAGTTTTATTCCGGTCCAGATCTTTGGTTGTAAAAGTTATATATGTAGAATCTAGCCAGTCTCAATTCAGATCAACAGAGGGAGCACAGGATAAAAATAATTTGGCACTAAAATGTCTGAGGCCATAAGGATGGCTAGTTCATAAAGGTTTTGCAAATAAAACATGTCTGTTATTCTACTCTGAGTATCTTTTGGTCGTATGTTGGTAACTTTAACCAGCATTTAACTTGTACTTGATCTGGGATTTGATGTTGGTGGAGGACAAAATGTTCTGTTCCCCAATTCTGATGATCACCTTGTTGAAAGTAGGATTTTTCTTAATGCATAATAGGCCAGATTTTGTCTTTACTGTCGTTATTTCTCTGAAACTCAGCACCTTCTGGAGTCCTTGCACACACAAAAGCAGGAAATCCAGAATTTGCTATCAGTGATTTTGCATTTTTCCAAATGTGTGCTATTGAATTCACCACAGACAGCAATCAAATAGTATTCACTCAGTTGGTCAGGATTTGTCCTTTACCCCTCTATTGAGCTGTATAAACACTTGAAAATAGTGCATCTTGTTGAATGACATCTGTCTGTGTTTAATGCTTTACTACGTTAATAATTACTGCTGAAAAACCCTCTCTCGCCATGAAAACCTAGCTTTATATTTATGGAATGTCAAATTTTGCCATTGTAAAAATTTATAATGGCAAAATTCTTTTTAAAAAAAAACTGTTGCAATTTCTATTTGAAACGCATGTGCTTGTATCAAAATTGAATTAAGTGAGCGATGATTGGTGCTGTCTGAGAATACTTCAGTGTGATTGGTTGTTAACCCCACTTAATTACATCTGAAGATCCCTTGACTTGACAAATTCAAACTAAAGTCAGGAAAGGGGAACTCAACATTGCTTAATGTGGACAACTAACTTTGAGGTCAGCACTGTATCTTTATTGTTGACTACAAAATGTAGTCGTGGGGTTTGTGTGTCAGTCATCCATACTTGAACCAGGTCTGTGGCATACTTATTTAATATTCTGTTGAATCAGATGTATATTTTCTGTAAATGGAAATGTACTCATGGTTTTTACTATATTAAGCTGTAGAAAGATGTTTAAAATACTTTTGTCATTATTTTCATTCAGAATGAGACCTGATTTTGAAAATATGTGAATATAAGCATTCAAGCACTTCCTATTAAGTCTAGATGCAAGCAGAGGGAAGGCATTGCACTACTTGAGTAAATACTGAAAAGAAGTTGATCTTTATTTTCAGCCTTGCATTCTTGATAAATGATCATCTGCCAATTTACATAGAATGTACTGTCTAAATGCATTTTGTCATACTGCTGTTCCATTTTAATATTCAGTTCATTTGACATCATGGCCCTTGAGCCATAAAAAGACAAACCATAAATTAGTTGTGTATGAAGTTTAAATTTGTGATTTTAAACCAAGCATTGCTTTTGACTGGCACACTCATAGGTCTACTTATTTTTGATGTCGTGTTCAGATTCTTAAGGTTTTTCTTGTCAATCTACTGAAATGTAATTTTACCTGTTCCACAAGGTAATTTAGCTTGTTCATGTATTCACTGTTTTTCTTAATGGTGAGATATAGAGTTATGTGGTGCTGTCAGTTTAGGGCACTGTTTTAATCGTTTTGTTTGTGAACTTGAGCTTGAATTTAATTATGTTCTGTGGTAAAGAACTACACTGCTTCCATTGAAGTTTAGAGTCTATAGTGAAATAGATTTCAGTCAGCTAGAAGTTTTAGAACTGATGTTACAATTAGCTGAATAAATCATGAAATAAATTGAAATGAGAAAGATATGAAGTGAATGTTTGAAACTGTTGTTCAAAACTTAACACATCACCTTAAAGGAGCACGAAAGTGATTATGTTACTAAATTACATTTGAATGTGTTTTTGAAAGGGGAGGGAGAACATTATTAATCAGTGAAACAAAATTGGAATACGTAAGAACATAAAAAATAGGAGCAGAATTAGGCCATCTAGCCCTTCGAGCTTTCCCCACCATTCAATAAGATCATGGCTGATCTGAAGTGGATCAGTTCTGCTTTCCCGTTTTCTCCCCATAAACCTTAATTCCCTTGTCTATCAAAAATCTATGTACCCGTGACTTAAATATATTCAGTGAGGTAGCCTCCACTGCTTCTCTGGGCAGAGAATTCCAGAGACTCACCATCCTTTTGAGTGAAGAAGTTCCTCCTCAACTCCGATCTAAAGTATCCTCCTCCGCTCCCCCCCCCCCATCTTGAGGGTGTGCCCTCTAGTTCTGCTATCCTTTCTAAGCAAGAAGAATCTCTCTACCCCTATCCTTTCTAGCCTCTTCATTATCTTATGTCTCTATAAGATCCCCCCTCAACTTTCTAAACTTCAAAAAGTACAGACCCAGTCTATTCAATCTCTCCTCATAGGCTAGCCCCCTCATCTCCAGTATCAGCCCAGTGAACCTTCTACCTAATTCTGATTTCTTCAGATTGTTGACTTCTAAATACTGCAAAGTCTGCATTTTTGAATTATTTACTTGCACAGTACTGTTGCAATTTCTTCTTGCACCTGATTCGATTTGGGATCTTTTGTTAAAATGTCTGTTGCTGACTTTAAATGTAATGAACACTAGTCCATAGTCAAGTTTAAGGAGCTCAGTAAATTTCTCGATTGCTCATAAATGCATGTTTATATTGTTGATGTAATCATGTGTATTTGAAGGTCTTTATCAGCATGAGGGCAGTTAGCAGTTTATAATGGAGACTTTCATTAAATCTCAATCTCTGATTAAGCAAAACGTTGGGATTCATGGCACCTGAAACCACCCATGTGATCAAAGGGGGAGGGGGCTGTGAAGAGGTGAGAGGGGACAAAATAGTTGTAATTCAATGAAAGCTTCCAAACATCTTTACTACATCTCCCCAGCCCACTTGCAGTTGAATCAATTTTGCACCTCAGAACAAGCGGCCAAATTGATTTACAGGCATTGTAGAACTATTATGAATCAACCAAATGCTTTTCTTGGAACCCTTTGCAAACAATTCAACATAGTTGCAATGGATTACATCAGTTGTACGAAAAGGATAGGAAAGAGTTTTCAAATAACAATTATGTGAAGAGCTTGAGTGAAGTGTGGTTTTGTGGATGTTCTAGTAACAGTTGTAGAATATTTTCAGAATAAATGAAAATGCTGCCTTGGTAAACCTGCTGAGCTCTGTTTAAAAAGTGGTTTGTATCTTGAAATAAGACGTCTTATGACCATGTGTAACAGGAATGACATATTACAAGTAAAATTGTCATTTTTGGTTGAATAATTATCTTGCATATAATGCCAAGGGCAGTCAGTGATGTGCGTTAAAATGAGCAACTTGCCGTATTATGGTAAAGTTCAATTGATTAAAACTTAGTAACCAAATGTGATGCCAAGCTATTTGAACCATTTGATAGGCAATCTGCCTGAGTAATTTCTGCAACTTTGCAGCAGAAGATCTTAAATCCAAAATGTGGTGAGCCTTTCTTTTATCCTTTGTAATTACATGTTCTTGCAGATTCTTGTATAAGTAATGTGGATCTCCAATCAAGGGATTTTACCTGTCCTTGTGTAGAAGTAAATAAAAAGTCACTCTCTGATTTCTTCACGATGGCCGATCTCATTATTTCGGACAATGTGTAATTATATTGAAATGTGCAAGTGATCAACTCTGTAGAATGCCTTTTGGGAATGTATTCTGTGTGGGCACTGTACGGAATTCAACTTGCCAAATGTTTAGAAAAATTAAAACTTGTGGAGGAAAAAGAACTGTTGTAGTCTAATTTGTTTTTTGAGAGTACTGGTTGCTTGAAGTTCCTTGACAGAAATTTTCAGATCAAAATCAGTTTTAGAAATTAGTGTTCCATTTGCTATTGCTCATGAGGTAAAAAAAAATGACATAAGGGATAGTTAAGCAAAGCTGAGTGTTTCACAAGATGGATGAGTCCGGCTATCCAAGTACATCTAACCTTTTTCCCCCCCATTTCAGCATCCAGTTGTTTCAATGTTTTCAGGGTTGTCGGTCCATTACTCTATCTGGAAATCTAATCCATGTATTGATAATTCTCATTGTGAAGTATTTTCTAATTTGTCTTTAGTTTGTAGCGTTAGTATTGTCCAACTCTAGCAATTTAAATAGTCCTGGATTTATATTCCCTATTCATTTAAATGCTGTTAAAACTGGTATTTTACACCTGCAAATCATTAAAAATTAACTTTGTGCCATGTTACTGCATGGGCAGTGCCAGTCACCCTAAATGCCCATTGGTGAGATATTTATTATCCAGTAAAGACCTCAGATTTCATCAAAAAGGAGCAGTCAAACCTCAAAGGGGTTAATCCATTTTAGAAACACAGCAAAGTAATTTTGGGGAAGGATTCCATCTTTAGAATAGCTGCAAACTATTCTGGTCAACTTGGTGGTACAGAACAGATACTGGATACCTTTGTAAACATACAATGTTCTCACTTTGTTACTTTGGACAAAATTCAACATGCAGACTGGAGTTGTGTTTCACACGCCTGTCAGTGGAATGGGACTGCCGGGATGTCAGGCTCCAGTACTTAGTACAAGGTGCGCTTATGTTTTGGTTTCTGTTCACTGGTGATGAACAAAATATGTTGCCAACCTATTTTTTCCCCATTATTGGCTCAATTTCAATAATGCCAATCCCAATGTTTCAAAGGTTGGGGTGGGGGGGAATACTGGAATAAGCAAGAACTTGGTACAGGAATAGTTTCCATTTTTTCTAAACATAACCAGTATAGATTGGCATCTCATTAGTGGCTTATTTAACCTCAACAGGCCTATTGTTTGTCCGTCATCATCGATGTGGACCTCGACACCATTGGTTGAGGCTGGTTGCGATGTTTGAAGATGATCGATCAGGCCAATTTAGGCATGGAATGTCCTGGCACATATTGGACAGACTTGTGTAGACACTAGTTGCGCTGATGACTCTGGACTTGCACAGCTCGTGCCTAAATTGTACTTCAGCAGTATACCTTTGTAAACTTGACAGTCCTTGTGGATGAGTCAGCGCCAGGTCAGGCAGTTTTGTGCCAGCGTTTCCCAAGTGGTCATGTCTATGTCAAGTGACTTCAGGGAGGCCTTCTGTGTCTTTGAAATGTTTCTTCTGCCCTCCATGCAAGTGCTTTCCAGCAAAGAGTTCCTCAAAAAGGAGTTGCTTGTCTGATATCTGGATGACATGACCTGCCCACAGGGTCTGTGCTCTAATCAGTGTGTGGACTGATGGTAGACTTGCTCTGAGAACTTCAGTGTCTGATACTTTGTCTTGCTATCTAGAACATAGAAAACTACAGGACAAACAGGCCCTTTGGCCCACAAGTTGTGCTGATCATATCACCACCTATTAGGCCTGTCTATAACCCTCAATTCCATTAAATCCCATGTACTCATCTAGAAGTCTCTTAGAAGACCCCAACAAGTTTGCCTCCACTACCACTGATGGCAGCCGATTCCACTCACCCACCACCCTCAGTGAAAAATTTACCCCTAACATCCCCTCTGTACCTACACTCCCGCACCTTAAACCTGTGTCCTCTCATAGCAACCATTTCAATCCTGGGGAAATAGTCTCGGAGAATCTACCTGATCTATACCCCTCAACATCTTAAACCTCCATCAGGTCACCTCTCATCCTTTGTCATTCCAGGGAGAAAAGACCGAGCTTCCTGGACCTATCCTCATAAGGCATGCCATCCAATCCAGTCACCATCCTTGTAAATCTCCTCTGCATCCTTAATAGCTTCCACATCTTTCTTGCAATGAGGTGACCAGGACTGCGCACAGTACTCCAAGCGGGGTCTGACTAGGGTCTTTTAAAGCTGCAGCATTACCTCCTGACTTCTAAATTCAATCCGTCGACTGATGAAGGTTAGTACACCATATGCCTTCTTGACCACGTCCTCCACCTGCGAGGCCGATTTGAGAGTCCTCTGGACCTGGACCTGGACTTGGACCCCAAGGTCCTTCTGATTCTCTACACTAAGTGTCTTATACCTGATATTATATACCTTCATCCACTGGACTTGCCAAAATGGACCAATACACATTTATCCAGGTTGAAATCCATCTGCCGCTTCTCCGCTCAGTCTTGCATCCTATCTTTGAGACGCTGCAACTTCAGATCCTTCCAGACTATCCACAACACCCCCAATCTTTGTGTCATCGGCAAACTTACCAACCCATCCCTCCACTTCCTCATCGAGGTTATTTATGAAAATGACAAACAGCAAGGTCCCAGAACAAATCCCTGGGGCACTCCACTGGTGACTGACCTCCATGCAGAAAAAGACCCATTCATCACTACTCTCTGCCTTCAGCAGGCAAGCTGGTTCTGGATCCATAAGGCAACAACCCCTTGGATCCCATGCCCTCTCACCTTTTCAAGAAGTCTTGCATGGAGGACCTTATTAAACACTTTGCTGAAGTTCATATAAACCACATTTACCACTCTTCCTTTGTCAATACGTTTAGTCACATTTTCAATCAGGCTCATAAGGCATGACCTGCCCTTGACAAAGCCGTGCTGACTACGTTTGATCATACTAAACTTCTCTAAATGTTCATAAATCCTGTCCTTCAGAATCCTTTCCATCAACTTACCAATCACTGAGGTTAACTCACCGATCGGTAATTTCCTGGGTTATCCCTGTTCCCTTTCTTGAATATGGGAACCGCGTCCACAATTCTCGAATAGTCTGGAATCCTTCCTGTCTCCATTGATGCAAAGAACATCGCCAGACGCTCTGCAATCTCTTCTCTTGCCTCCCACAGTAACCTGGGGTACATCCCATCTGGTCCCAGCGACGTATCTATCTGATACATCATATTTTGTGAAGACAAGTCATGTGGAAATGATTGAGCTGTCTTGCATGCCTTTGACACGCAGTCCATGGTTCACAGGCATACAGGAAGGTAGTGAGTACTGCGGCGCTGTAGACCTTCAGTTTTGTTGCTGGACTGATTCCTCAATATTCTCATACAATAGAACACAGTTTACTGAAAGCAGAACTTGCCTTTGCTATTCTGCAATTAGCTTCTGTGTCAATAGTCACTGCTTGACAGAGTGCTGCCAAGATAAGTGAACTGGTTCTCTGACTAGTTTCTGCCCTTTGTGATTACAGATTCTGTGTACGGTGCCTGAGGAACAGGCTGGTGCATGACTTCGGTCTTTTTAATGTTGATGGTGAGTTCAAAGTTATCACAAGTAGTGGAAAATTTATCCATAGTGACTTGCATCTCTGGCGCTGAGCCCAGTATACAGGGCGCAGTCATCAGCAAAGCAGAAGTCCCTCAACAGTCTCCTTCACTTTGGTAATAGCTTGAAGTCTCCTCAGGATGAAGAGCTTCCCATTCACTCTGTACTTGAGGCTGATTCCAGCAATATTGTCCTGGAAGGTATCATTCAGCATGGCAGTAAACATCATGCTGAGCAGTATGGGTGCGAGCACACTGCCCTGTTTGACACCATTGACTGGAAATGCCTCAGAAGATTCTCTGCCGTCAGGGAACTGGCAGACCATCTGAATGAATTTGGAGGGGTAGCAGCCAAACTTTGACATGATCCTCCACAGGCTTTGTTGGCTCATAGTGTTGAAGGCTTTCGCGAGGTCAACAAAGACACTGTAGAGTTCGCGATTCTGCTCCTGATATTTCTCCTGAAGTTGGCGCGTAGCAAAAATCATGTCAGTAGAACCACAACCTTAGTGGAAGCCACACTTTGACTCTGGAAACAGGCCCAGCTCCAGATGAGTGACCAGACAATTTAGCAGGACTCTTGCAAGGGTTTTTCCTGTGATGGAGAGAAGCACGATTCCTTGGTGGTTGTCGCATTTTTGCTAATTGCCCTTCCTCTTGTAGAGCTGTACAATGGAGGCATCTTTAAGTTCCTGAGGAATGGATCCTTGCTTCCAAAAGGACTGGAACAACTCGGTGAGCTCCTCTAAGTACGGGGCCAGTAGCTTTGTAGATCTTTGGGTATGGCATTTGCCCTCAGGCTTTGCCACTGGATAGCTGGCTGACAGCTTTCGAGTCTTCAGCTACTACTGGTGGGTCATCCATGGCACTGTTGATATCAACCTGGGGAATCCTGTCTGTGCCTCATCATTAATAGATGACAGTCAGTTGAGGGCAGCTTCAAAATGGTCAGCCCATCTCAGCAAGATCTGAACCTTCTCTGTAATGAGAGTTGTACCATCTGTATCGGGGAGGGGAGGGGGTCTCTGAGAGATTGAGGCCCGTAGAGAGTGTTGAGCGTTTCATAGAAGAATTTCAAGTCGTTTCTGTCAGCATATCCCTGTATTTCATCTGCCTTGGTGCTCAGCCAGGCATCCTGCGTTTTATGCAGTTTATTCTGGATTGTCCTGTGAGTACTATTAAAAGCATTTTTCTTGGCAGCTAATGATGGATCATTCTGACAGGCCCAATGAAGAGTGCTTTTCAAAAACTAGAGCCTGTATCTTCTCAACATCCTCATCGAACCAGTCATGCTGCTTGTGGCTAGAGGGCTCAAGCATCTTCATTGCAAATATATGGCTAACATCTTTGAAGCATTCTCAGTCATCCTCAGCACTGCCTGTGAGTGTATGTCAGCAAGCTTGATTTCTGACTTCAGCTAGTGCTGAAACTATGCTGAGGTTCTTTAGCTTGGCTGCATTGATTCTTTTCGTAACCTTGCTTCCTTGTGATCGCCTCTTGGGTCTTGATGCAGAGCCTCATTTTGGAGACAATGAGCTTGTGATCTGTCCAGCAGTCAGCACCACACTTGGCCTTGGTTACTCTGACATCCTGCCTGTCTTTTCTCCTAACAATGACATAGTCGATACCAATACTTAGATTTACGGTGCATCCAAGAGGTCTTGTTATGGGTATACAGAAGGTTTTGTTGGTGATGAGGTCATGTGCTGCACAGGTCGTCGTTAAGTGTAGACTGTTACTGTTACACTTGCCCACTCCATGCCTCCCTGCCAGATTACAGAGTCACACCCTACTTTTGCATTGAAATTGCCAAGCAATATCAGCTTGTCGGTATTGCTCACGCCTGATAGAATGATGTCTAGTTCTTCGTAGAACTTGCCTCTCATCTCGTCCGGGTTGTTCGTTGTGAGGGCATAGGTGCTGATCAGCGTGGCTTGACTTCTGTAGTGGAAGCTGTAATCTCATAAGCCGGTTGTTCACACATTTGGGTAGACAATCAAGTTTCTGAACAAGGTGACTCCTGACGGTGAATCCAACTCCAGCATCACAATGCTTATCGCTGCCACAACTGCTCCAGAAAAAAGTGTGTATCTATCTCTTGTTTCAGTCAACTGATCTACGTTGGCAAGATGAGTTTCACTCAGGGCTGCAAAGTCAATGTTGTATCTTGCAAGCTTTCTAGCAACTAAGGCTGTTCTTCTTTCTGGTCTGTCTGCTGTTGGGTTGTCCAAAAGTGTGTGCACACTCCAAGTGCCAATGGTGAGCGATGTCACCTTGTGTTTTATTTTGTTTGTTCGACCACAAGATGGGATCCCCGCCAGCCACGGTAAACTGGCCAGGCTGGAGTGAAGCAGGCAATGTTTAGGGCACCTTTTCTAGCCCCTTCCTTGTTCTACGGGAGTGAGCAATGCGTTCCTGAAGAGGACTGCTTGGTTACCCAGCTAGACACCGAATTTCCATGCTGCTTCGGTCAGCGGAAAATGACCATTAGACCTGTGCCACCTGCATGCAGGTCCATGACTATAGCTCCCAGTGTATCCCATACCTGCTGCTTCGTTTGTGCAACGCAACAGGACTTCAAAGGTTGAAAAGGAGAATGATGGTGTTGAGATTAGTGCTTGATTTGGATTAAAGTGAGGGAGAGTTGTGCAGCATCTCTCTTCCCAATTCCTATCTAGATCCAGTGGCAAGACAAGAGTCAAGGCAGCTGGAGATGGGACTAAGCACAGTGGATGACCAGGACCTCTTCTGTGCCTTGTCCTCTTCGCTTTCTATGCTTGCAAAGATGGCCCTCTTGACTGTTGGACCTTCCATTGATCTCGATGCTCAATCTACCGGAGTTGTCTTCACATGCTGGGATAGATATCTCCCATCTCACCAAGGGTTGAGACCCATCGGCTACCCTCACCTGGTTTAGCTGGCTTGTCGAAGCTGTTGCCCAGGGTATGGCCACTGTCGCAGGCAAACAGCTACAGGGAGCCACAGGTGAGAGCTGAGTGCCAGGTGGGGACAAAGAGTGGACAAACCACCTTGAAAGGATGTTACATGTTCCCCCACCAAAGTACTAACCCTCCCTGACGCCCCTCAACTGGCCTAATCTCTTTACTAAACCTATGTTACTGAATCTGGAAATGCTTGATAAAATACTTAATAAAATCCTTCCTGTGATCAGTCACATACTCAGTGTGAGGGCTATTCTTACTGGCTCAGTGTTTGATTTGTGGAGTTGGTTCATGAGGGAGTTTTTGGAGATTTATTTGATTGTTTTATAAACCAAAGTTTTCCTAAAAAGCTTTACGCTAGTTCTTGATTTCTTTCAGTACTGTTAGATTATCAGTTCTATCTGCTGACGTGATTCCAATCCCACGTTACATGATTAACTCTATCTGCCCTCATATATGTCCTCAGGGCAATTAGAGACGAGGAATAAATACAGGTATTAAAATAATTCATGCTTTGGGCTAAAACTTTGTTACAATGAACCAGCCCTGAACTATAAAGCAAAGGTGATAGTGATTAAATCTGGTATGAATCAATTCTTCATGCTGCTTGTTTCAATAACCCCTTATTGCTTAGGCCCAAAATGGGAAAATATCAGACTGATGTTACTGTAATTTCTTAAATAGGTAAGTGTCTGTGAGTATGTTAAACAATAGCTGATGAGGAATAATGTATTTTTATATGCACATTTCAGAAATGTAAGGAAGGATTTTAACAAATGTGTGAAACCGCCAGAAATTGCAGGCGGTATGGTGACAGTGGTTAACCACTGCTGCCTCTCAGTACGAGGGATCTGGGTTTGATTCCCGTTCTCCCATTTTCTGTCTAGGTTTCTCCCCAAGTCTGAAAGATGCGCTGGTTAGGTGCGTTGACCTGAGCAGGCGCTGGAGTATGGTGACTAGGAGAATTTCACAGTAACTTCATTGCAATGCTAGTGTAAGCCTTATTTGTGACTACACTTTAAAACTTTAAATTTTGAATACATCAGAAACCTGCACAAAAGCCATTGTACTTTTGAATAGAAACTGTCCATTTCTATCTTTTCACAATGATATATGACCCCTATCCACTGCAACAAAAGCCATTGGGAACCAGAAGCAGGATGAAACCATGATTGAAAACACTAGGGATCAAGTTTCATATCCACAAAGCTATTGATAGGTGTGAATGTAAGAAAGTTAAAACCACAAATGTATTCAATAGATTTTAAGCTCTCAAACAGGCTTTGCCTTCAGATTATTTGGGTGCACAGAACATTGTATGAAGCTTCAAGTGACAATATAAATGAAAAAGATAAGTGAGGTGGCCAACTTGAAAAGAGGGGATCTTAGAACATAGAACATAGAACATTACAGCACAGAACAGGCCCTTCGGCCTTCGATGTTGCGCCGACCAGTATAAAAAGCAATGCCCCTCCAAACTAAACCATTCCCTTCTCTTCCATATACTTATCAACTAACCTCTTAAACGCCACCAAACTTGGCGCATTTACAACTGCTGCAGGCAGGGCATTCCACTCCCGAACCACCCTTTGGGTAAAGAACCTACCTCTGATATCCGTCCTATAACTATCACCCCTTAATTTAAAGCTGTGTCCCCTCGTGCTAGCTTTCTCCATCCTAGGAAAAAGGCTATCACTGTCCACCCTATCTAAACCTCTAATCATCTTATATGTTTCGATTAGGTCCCCTCTTAGCCGCCTCCTTTCTAACGAAAACAACCTCAAATCCCTCAGCCTCTCCTCATAAGACCTGCCCTCCATACCAGGCAACATCCTGGTAAACCTCCTCTGTACCCTCTCCAATGCCTCCACATCTTTCTTATAATGTGGGGACCAGAACTGCACACAATACTCCAAGTGCGGCCGCACTAGAGTTTTGTACAGTTGCAACATGACGTTGCGGCTCCGAAATTCAATCCCTCTACCAATAAAAGCCAAGACTCCAATCTTATGGCAATTGAAGTCATCATTTTGTTTTTAAAGATGGAATCAACCTTACTAGGTTGCAAGTAGGTTCTTGGCAACCTACTTGCCAAGAAGCGTTACAACATGAAAACACCTTGAGATATTCACATTTAAAAATAGTTTCTTTTTAACTATTCCTTAAATTCATTTCTTCTGACTTTTGTAAGGTTTTAGCATCACTGAATAAATCCAGAAACCGAGAAAAGTTGTAACCCACTTGCGAGAATTCCACCTCTTCTTTTCTCTAAGTGGCTAAGACTAATGCATGGGGTGCACTGAACCAAGGAAGGATTTTTTTTAACATGGGACTGAAGTTTTTAAGATGAGAAGATGATGACTTTTGACGTTTTGCTTGTAGATGGTGAGTGTCCAGTAACTTATCTTCTCAGGGCAAGAGACCATCACTGGTCAGCGGTTAGGCCAGTAACCTCCTAATGTACTGCTAGTTACATAAAATCTCCAGCAGTGATAGGGAGCTGGTAGTAAACATGTATGACACACACACTTGCTCAAAGTGCATCCCTACAATTGAAATATGTATTTCAACACCGAAAATCTGGGTTGTCATGCAGAAAGGAGCAGAATGTAGCAGCCTGTGAAAAATTCAGAGATCCTGCAAGATTGTGAGAGTAGTTAATTTTATTGCAAAATAGAGTTGAGTTGGCAGGTCTGCCATTTGGAAGTGAATGTGGAACAAAACCACATAGCACTGATGTGAATGGATGCTAGCCTGAGGATACACCAATGCCTGGAGGCCTGTAACTTGGCTGTTTTTCAAGTAAGAAGTATTAGCTTTTGAACTGTCTTATGGAATGTGGTGTCATGCCAGTGCAGAATTAAAGACATTACAATTGGAGAAAAGAAACTATTCCTTTTAAAATGGAGCCTGATGGACTGAAAGATGGTTGAGATGACACCTAACAATTGCAAGGTCAACAGCTTAGCAAGTTTTCTGGAAATTGGATCATGGGTTGGCGGGACTGGAAAATCTTCGTTATTGTTTCTCTAAATTAAATCTCGGAAATTCTCTAACCCCTAAGGCAATAGAATGAAATGTGAAACGATGTTAATACCGAGTCCGTTAAACCCCAGATCCAAGTGTATAGTAATAAATACTACTAAAAGAGATGCTAGTTGTAATAAGATCATGCAATATTGCATGAACAAGAGTTTTGTATGCAAAATAATTATTCAACATTGCAAAGCTCATTCAACCCAAGTGAAAAAGGATTAGAAGATAGTCTTGCTGGTAGATTCCAGTCATTGCAAATCCAGTCATGTGTTCAATAAGCAAGAAATCCAAAAGTTGGGTATATGCTCAGAGCTCCTACTGAAGGATTTGTGTTCTTTATCTAAACCGCAATTGAAATTTGTTATTTTTATTACGGGATAACCAGCCAATGATGTTTTAGGAACAGTAGGAGTAGCTTTGACCTTTTGCCATCTAACATGCTGTCCTTGTTGTGGTATTATTCTATGATGATGCAGTGATGTTTTTTGTTTTGGTTCATTGATCCACCAAAAACTGGGTGTTGACAGAAGAAACCTTGCTCTCGTGTTTATCATTATACATGCTACTTATTTTAGTTCCCTATTTTGAGAAAAGCCACAAAAAACCCAGTCATGTATATTAAAACTCAAGTGCTGGCACATTGTCACCATATGAAAGTTTATTTATTAGTCGGAAGTAAGGCTTCCATTATTACTGCAATGAAGTTACTGTGAAATTCCCATAGTCGCCACAGTCCAGCACCTGTTCGGGTCAATGCACCTAACTTGCACATCTTTAGACTGTGGGAGGAAACCGGAGACCATGCAAACTCCACACAGTGACCCAAACCAGGAATCGAACCCAGGTCCCTGGTGCTGTGAGGCAGCAGTGCTGACTTTGCTATCCTATTCACATAACCTGAGCTCCTGTAATCCAAAAATACAAGGTACAAATGTAGCATTAATTGAAATGAATTCTGCATTTGTTTTCTCAACAAATCCCAAATTACCAGGAAATAATATCTATCTGCCTTTGTGCAACAACTTTACACATTTTAGTCATCAAGGTAGCCTCAAAGAACTGTGCTTTGGACAACTAAAACTTAAGGATGATTTAATTAAAGTTTATAAGAGATGATAAAGGGGTTCGATTGTGTTTGTGTGGACAGTTTGTTTCAACCAAAATAGATTTAGGACAACTTAGCATTCACAATCTCAATTAAGGAAGGACTGACCTAGTCAGATGTGAGGAAGTAGTTCTAACTCCTGAACATAGCGGATGCATGGAAGAGTCTCGTGGCCCATGTGGTAAATGCTGACTCACTGAATTCCTTGGAAGTGAAAGTTAGACCCCACTAATAATGCATGACTTCAACACCATAATACAACATGAATCTGGGACAAAATGGCTTCCTGCAATAGTTTTATTTGTCGAGGGAGTCAGAGGGGAACATCCAAGATCTTTTTCTCTCTCTTAGGACCTGACTTTTTAACTATTGTTGTCCCTGCCAATCATTTGCATGTTTCAAGGAAGTTGTGGTGCACAAGAGATCTTGCTCATGTATAGTATCAAGGATGGACACACTGGTAAGTTTTTCCAGTCTGCAGTTTTTTATCTGTTGTACAACTTGTTTTAAAAAATGTGGTTATAAATTCTGCTGAAAGTGTGACATGACACCACTTCTACTTTCCCAATGACGCTAGTGATACATCCTTGTTGCAATTTCCAGATGTGAAGACATTTCATAGGTTGTGTAAAGTCAGATGGTTGGAAACATTTCTCATTGTGAACCAATCAATTTCCAATATGGAAATAGCATAGTGCCACAGGCCCGAAAGCACCTGAAAGGAGCCATGGCCCAGAACACTATCTAGAAGCTGGATTAAATGCTCCTCAAAATGTTGAGAGGACTTGGACAGGACACACACCCTCCAGGTTTACACTGGAACAGCTGTTGCAGGAGGTCATAGACAGGGCAGATGCATTGTGTGACATTAAAAGGGCCCCCAGGAGAGCGACGCAGGGATCATAGGAAGGCTCATGGCAGCTGTGCTCAATGTCAATGCAAAGACCTATTGTGCTGCCACTTAAGACAGAAATAATCTTGCCAAGAAAGAATTATCTGCAACACATTTTTAAGATTGTGATTTATTGAGCAATTTTGTCATTCACAATAACTTGCTTTTCCCTACTGAGGAATTCTCAACTGTTCTTCAATTGTGAGAGGGGAATCAATGGTTGCTTAATGCCAAATGCATAATAGTTAACAGTTGTCACCACTGAAAAGAAAAAATCACCTAAATCTGATTTTATCTTTCCTCTATACTGGAATCACTTCCCCTCTTTGCACTAACCTCTTGGAATGTCTTATTCCATATAAACTCTTCTACTCATATTCACAAACATTCCATTTTCGTTGGCTTAATTACTTCCATAGTCTCAACTGCAGACAAGTCCACCTCTAATGAGTACTTTGTATTACTGTATCTACATGCCTTACCTTATTCCTAACTACCTCCACCCATCCTCCTGCCACCAAACTCATTTCCTTTGTGTTTTTGGAAAAAAAAAATCAATTGCACTTTCAAACTCCCCAACTCTTACCTGATGAAGGAGCAGTGCTCCGAAAGCTCATGATACCTAATAAACCTGTTAGACTTTAACATGGTATTGTGAGACCTCTTCCTGTGCCCACGCCAGTCCAACACCGGCATCTCCACATCAAAACTCCCAACTAGCTAGCCTTTACTCTTCCATACTTCACAATACTTCTGCAGTTGTCAATCTGCTCAAGTATACCCTCGCCTTGATGCCTCAATCTCAGACACATGGATGAATTACCACACATATGCTGATGAAACCCGGCAAAATATTTGGAAGACTAAAGTTATGGTCTTCAGTTGCTGCCAGAATGTTTTACAATTGCCACCAATTTCATTTCTCTTCCTAGTCACCATCTTGGGCCAAATCAGACTGTTCTTCTCTCACTGTTAATTATACATTTGAAAACATATATCTGTAATACAAAACACATGCCACAATAAGCATCTAATTATAACAACATCAGACATGCGTGTGCATGCATTGTGATTTTCAAATAAACACTCTAATGAAGGCATAAATAAGCATAAATAGTTTAAAGTTTTAACGTTTATTTACTAGTGTCACAAACAGACTTACAGCAACAGTGCAATGAAGTCACGATGAAAATTCCCTAGTTCCGGCACATTCTGGCACCTACTCAGTACATTGAGGGAGAATTTAGCACGGCTGATGCACCTAAACTAAGATAAATGTATGATTTCATAATTCATTTCAATTTATTTCAATTAAATTCTTCTGAAGCCCCTTTTTTGGCTGTTTAAAAAATTTCAATTTCCCAGACACAAAAGGTGGATGAAAGAAAAATTGCCAAGCATTTTGATTGATTTTGTTGCAATTTGGGCTGTGGGCTGACTACATAATCAGTCACAAAAATTAGCAACTATTGCGACATACAGCATAGGCTCTTTAACATACCTAGTAAGAGAACACTACAGGAACAACAGATATAAGTTTTCAACAAAATCTGTGCCTGAAGTAGCAAATTGAATTTACAATAGAGATAAAAATGTGGTCTAGAAGTCACCACTTTAAATCCTTCAATTAAAAGTCACAATGACTGCATTTTACATGACACTGTCAAACAATAGAATATTTTTCTATTATTCTTTATAAAATAAAGATGCATTGTGTGAATTATTGCCATCTTTAGTCATTGTTGAATCAGAAGCACCTGCTAATTTCCTGCCACATAAACACATAAATTGACAGGATCCAATTGCATACTAAGAGGGGAAAAGTGGATGTATTGAGAGAAAGAAATATTACAATTCCAATCATCATGAAACTACTTTCTCCCACACTACCTAACAATTAGTTACAAAGCAGCCTTGATAGAGTTTTTATAAGAGATGTCAGTGCAAATATTTAGACAATGGGTAGAATGTGAAATAGGCACATTGCAAACCAATCTTTTAAGGAATAGATAAATATGTATTCATTATTAGTGGAACACTGCAGAATTTGATAATCATTACCAAATATCTACTCTACCGTTTTATACATTAAGACTTTTAAAATTAAATTAACCAAAGCTACCAGTTACAACACTTACTTTAATAGACTATTTGAATTCTATTTCCTGACGTGAGTTATATTATTTAACATTCTGCAAAGGTCTATGCAGAAGTTACATGTTTATGCTGGGGCAATGGTTTGAGGTGTTTGCAGAAATTAACTTTGGGAAGTTATTGAATTCTAAGAACACAGATCAACTTTAATGATCTTGACATTGCACACACATTGCAGCTAATGCCTGGTGTAGTGATATCAACAAAGTGTTAGATTTAAAATTGTCATGTGGCACCAAATTTCTTATCCCCATTGATATGAGATTGATTAATCCTCTGTCCCTATTAACAGATAAATGTAAAGATGTGGATTAGTAAACTGCAAAGCTATTGGAAAATTGCCATCCATTGATACTTTTCCAATCCTGAAGAGCAGGATTTGCTTCCCAACTATTTAACTGTTTGCTGCCATTTTACATCCAACTGTCCCAGATGACTCTTTACACACTGGTTGGAATTTTCCCATCCCACCCGGCATGGAAATCAGAGTTGGCAAGGTCAGGTGGGGTGGGGGGAGGGTACTTTGCAATGGTCTGTTGATCTCGAGTAGGATTTTCAGGTCTTGGAGTGAGCGTGGCCAGAAAATCCCACCCTATGAGATGTGCATTTTTAAAATGAACCAGTTAGAATCATAGAACCCCAACAGTGCATTTGGCCCATCAGGCCTACACTAACAACAATCCCATCCAGGCTCATCCCCCTGACACTACGTGGTAATTTAGCTCGTTCAACCACCTAACCCACACATGTTTGACGTGTGGGAGGAAACCGGAGCTATTGAAGGAAACCCATGCAGACCCAGGGAGAACGTGCAAACTCCACACACATAGTCACCCAAGGCCATAATTGAACTCAGTACACTTACTTGTACAGGCTATACAAATCCTATTTACTGAAGTGAGTTTTATTATCTAACTTTGAATAAACTATTCCAGAAGTTATATGTTTTATGCTGGGGGCACTATTAAGTTTTTGGAACACGGATTAACTAAAACCAGTTTCTTCTATGTCAAATTAACCATGATTGCCATCTGCTGGGTTTCAGGGGAATTACACATTTATTCATTCACTGTAAGTAAAATCAGGCAATTTACTCAAACCTTACTTATGCCAACTCTGGAAAGCATACACTTGGTGACCCAGAAACTGCAACAGATTAAACTCTCTACATGTGCGATACAATATCACAGCTGGCTCTGCACAACTCAGGTATGCCAAGTTACACATTTATATTGTCTGACTATTCAATAAATATTTTATATTCAACAATTATTTGCATAATTTATTCAGATGTGGGGATTAAAGTCAACTGCACCCAGTTGCCAAACCTGCTTTAGTTAATAATTAAAAATAATGTATTTTACTAACTAGTCTCACATTGCTATTTCAATGAAAATGAATCATTGAACCTTTTGTACAAACATTTTATGATCAGTTTGTGAGGGAATAGGTCTGTGTTAATACAGGTTAACAGGAAAACCACTTGCCTGGACTGAAAATGTTTATCTACTCTTTAAGTATTAATATACAGAATTTTAAAAATGCAGAGTACTGAAATTTGGGTCCCACAGAAATCTGCTTTTTCTATGAGTGAATTCCATTTATCCAGCTTCTTCTGGTCCTTGGTGTATCTTCTGCCTTTGCTGAACCTACATTGTCTGCTAGGCTGCTTCTATTCCATCACTTTTATGAGCTGCTTTTCTGCTTCTCTAGTGGGATTTTTCACTTTATTACTGAATGAACTGTGATCCATTCCCACTGGTTCCCAATCTGTTCTAGATGATTCCCAGGTTGCTGTATCATCCCTGCTTGTCGGCCATCTGTTTGCTTTGTGTGGGCAAAATGATTCCACTTTTTCTTCAGAACCACCTTAATGACTTTTGTCTGGACTGAGTCGGAGCAGTTCCTATCACTCCTCCTTCTGCAGATCTGGTGCAGTCTTCACTTTTAATTGCTCTACCTATTTGTTTATTAGTGTTACAAGTAGGCTTACATTAACATGGCAATTAAGTTACAATAAAATCCCTTGGTTGCTACATTGCCAGCGCCTGTTTGGGTACACTGAGGGACAATTTAGCACGGCCAATGCATCTAACCAGCATGTCTTTCAGACTGTGGTAGGAAACCAGAATACCTAGAGGAAACTCATGCAGACAGTGAGTGATCTAGACAGCGATCCAAGCTGGGATTTGAACCCAGATCTTGGCACTGTGAGGCAACCAAAGAGGAAAGAATCGAATTGGACTTCTCTGGAAGGCTGCTGCCCTTGACTTGATATATATATACACAAACCGTCAGGTGGTGTGTCAATGCCAGATTCATCAGCTGCACTCGTGAGGCAGCCCCGCACATCACCCGAGCACAACACAATACCATCCATGCTCTCAAAACCAACTGCAACATTGTCATCAAATCAGCAGATGAAGGAGGGCCAATGCCATATTGAACAGAATGGATTACTTAAAAGAAGTGTACCAACATCTGAACAAAGAGGGACACTACAGACAGTTACCCGCAGATCCGACCAAAGAACACACCCATCGACTCAACACCCTGATCAAGACCTTTGATCTGGACCTCCAGAGTACCCTCTGTGCTTTCATACTACATACTCTCTGCCTTGGAGATCTCTACTGCCTTCCAAAGATACACAAGGCTGTCCCATCGTTTTGGTCAATGGGACCTTATGCGAGAACTTCTCCAGCTACGTCGATGGCTTCCTGAAATCCATTGTACAAAGAAGTTCCAGCTTTTGTCGCAACACTATGGACTTCCTCAGAAGATAAACGTGATTTATGGTGGACAGAGTACCCTTCATCCTCCAGTACTCCCCTGGAGTGGAGAAGCTACAACATCTTCTCTGGAGTCTTCAACATGTCATTGATGAAGATGAACATTTCGCCAAGGCCATCCCCACTTGCCCTCAAACAGACCATTGTTTGCAGCAAACTATCCAGCCTTCAGGAGAACAGTGATCATGACACCACACAACCCTGCCACAGCAACCTCTGCAAGACATGCCGGATCATCAACACGGATGCCATTATCTCACGTGAGAACACCATTCGCTAGGCACACGGTATATGGTGCATATACTTGCAACATGGCCAACGTTGTCCACCTGATGCGCTGTAGGAAAGAATGTCCTGAGGCATGGTACTGTAGCCAAACAGACTATCTAAAATGGTGATTTGCAAAGCACTCTCTGGGGTAATAGGGCAAAACTAAAACAATAGGCTGCAATCCCTCTCCCCCTCTCCCCCCTCTCCCTCTCCCCCTCTCTGTGCTACAGCAGCAGTGAACATCGCTAGCATGAGAGCCACCACACCCAAGAAGGAAGGAAGACCAGAGTCACACTGCCAAACCACACCAAAGGACCAGACGACTTTGATGACTACTGACACCATACCTGATAAAAGCCAATATCTGCTTGGGTACTTGCCAGTCACACAAAGTTAAGTCAAGGTCTTGTATTGGACTTGAAGATTAATATTTTCCTGTAAGCTAATTTACCGTTGATTGTGTGGGTTTAAATATTGGTTGTACTAACCAGATGTCTACTCGCAGTTATTTGTCCACCTCATGAGGATTAAAACAGACTGTGTGGCAAGCACAACAGTACAGTGGGAAAACCATGTGGATGCTGTAACAGATGAATGAACACCGCTCGACAATCACTAGGCAAAAGTGTTCTTTTCCTGTTGGGGAACATTTCAGCAGTCAGGGGTATTTGGCCTCTGATCTTCGGGTAAGCGTTCTCCAAGGCTTCCTTTACAATGCACGACAATGCAGAGTCACTGAACAAAGACTGATAGCCAAATTCCGCACATATGAGGATGGCCTTAACGGGGATCTTGGGTTCATGTCACACCATCTGTAACCTCCATGACTTGCCTGGGCTTGCAAAATCTCACTAACTATCCTGGGTGGAGACAATATGCACCGCTTTAACCCTCTCTCTACTCACATTGTCTGTACCTTTAAGACTTGATTACCCGTAAAGACTGCATTCCAACTATTATTTTGTAAATTGAGTTTGTGTTGTTGCATCCCTGCTTGCGAACGGAACTCTCACTTACCTGATGAAGGGGCAGCACTCTGGGTAGTGGTTTGTGCTACTAAATAAACCTGTTGGACTTTAACCTGCTGTTGGGAGACTTCTTGCTGTGAGGCAGTAATGCTGACCACTGTACCACCATGCCACCCCAATCAATTCCCACACCTGTACCAGTGTCAGTCATTCACCTGGATTTTTCTTCTCAATTCCACTCCTCCTCCCCAGACTGCTCTGCTGACATGTTGGATCCGTGTGGTGTGTGGTGAAGGGCCGAATGATCTACTTCTGCTTCTAATTCTTATGTTTCTTGGCTTGGTGGTGTGCAATGCCAACACTAGAGGTCACTGCACACCTCCTCTCGTCTCCTGGATCCACATTCACTTCCTCATGGCTGACTTCTCACTCCTATTTGGACAACCACCAGCCATGCACCCAACTGATATGGCTGTGCTTCGATCAATTCCAAAATCCATTCCCTTTTCCTGAAGTATTTCCAAACCTCGGTATTTCCAAACAAATGGTTTGTGGATATCTCAAGTTAATTCCACCTTACGTTGTGAATCAACTTCATCCCACCCACAGGACACTATACTTTAACTTTGTGCTCTCTCATATTAGTTCCTCCCTGCCCTTTGCCTCTCCTAATGTAAAAACAGAAAATTCTAGAAAAGCTCAGTAGACCTGGCAGCATCTGTGGCAAGAAAACTGGAGTTAATCTTCTGAATCTGTACCACTCTTCCTCAAAACAAATTATTTCAGATTTCCAGCCACTGCTTCCATATCACTGTCTCTCCTTATCTCTGCCATTTCCCTGTGTTTCTTTGAGTTTTTTTTAAAGCAGACCTTCACATCCACCTTTACTAATCTTAGCATCAGCCCATTGCAATGTGACCTGAACATTCCTTCTGTGATCAAACAAGTCTGGCGATGACCTTGAACTCAGGACTCCTAGTCTGGCGATAGGGCTGCTATCACAACACCATAAAGCTTCTCATTCTCTTTAGGAGCAAATGAGGACGGGATTATTTCATGGCCTGGGCTTTGTCCTTGCAGGGACAGCACCATGATTTGTCGGTACTGGGAGGGCAAAAAGAAATTATCCGCTCCCACTTTGAGGTCGGCAACACATGAGGCCCAGGAGAGAAGAGGTGATGTGTGAGGGTGCAGCAGAGTGATCTGAGTGCACCTTACAGACAGACCAACGTAAAACAAACATCTTTTGAACTGGTTTGTTCTGAGATGCTTCTAGCGCTCCCTTTTAAGAGCAATTGATTAGTCTGCTCAACACCTGATAGAAGCGTGCATCGCACACAGTGCAAGAATTTGAAGGAGGGTATTGAAGTAGGAGCTGAAAAAAAGCCCCCAAATTACCCGAAGGAGATGGCGAAAAGCTTTGTCTTTACACCTATTCAGCTCATCAAGAATTTGTGCTGTGCTAAATGCAGCGTTATATTGAAAATTGCAACCAGCATCCAGCACAAAGCTGATTTACCTATTTAAGAGGTCTGTTTCATTTGGATAAGTTGCTCACCCATTTACTGGCCCAAAATTTCCATCCCTTAGCAAAGATTTGAATTTCTGACCTGAGATTTTTCAGGTGAGAAATGGGCAGCTCGCTATCCAACCAGTCAGATGGCAAAAGAAAACTGCACCAAAAGGAGAAACTAAATAAGGAGATACAACAGACTATAGGACATGCAGGTCCTTCATACAGACCTCTGAAGCAACACTTCAGTCAAGAAACCTGAAGGCAACCCTTGTTTCTCATTTTAAAAAAAAAGCTGTTCCTGAACATCCCCTCAAGTACAAACTGCAAGAACACTGATGGGTTTCATATCACAAAATTGGTCATATTGCTTGATTTTTTTATACTATCTTGCTTGCCTTTTGTACTTGGGCAGCATGATGGCAGAGTGGTTAGCATTGCTGCCTCACAGTGCTAGAGACCTGGGTTCAATTCTGGCCTTGGGTCTCTGTCGATGTGGAGTTTGCATCTTTTAGCTGTGTCTGTGTGGCTTTCCTCCAGGTGCTCCAGTTTCCTCCCACAGTACAAAGATGTGCGGGTTGGATGAACTGGCCATTATTAATTTGTAGGATTTCAAGGTTGAAGGGCCTAGTGGGCTGCACTTTTGGAGGGTTTGTGGATACTTGATGGGCTGAATGGCCTCCTTTTTGCATAGGAGGCATTCTATGGCATTCTTGGATTTGCACCTGAAGGCTGGTGTAGCTTGGCTGTACTCTGACCCTCATTGAGGGATTCTGAGTTCTGGGCAGACTGCATCATTACGGTATATTTGTTACCTGTTTGTGTACTCTGCCACCTACATGACAGCTGAGAGAGCGGTAAAATGACCACAAGACATATCACCACATGAGAACATAACATCATGACAGTGGACTCTAGGAACAAAGAACAAAACAAAAAATTACAGCACAGGAACAGGCCCTTTGGCCCTCCAAGCCTGCACCAACCACGCTGCTCAACTGAACTAAAATCCCCTACCCTTTTGGGGAACATATCCTCTATTCCCATCCTATTCATGTCAAGGCACCCATTAAAAGTCACTACCATATCTGCTTTCACTACCTCCCCCGGCAATGAGTTCCAGGTACCCACTACTCTCTATGTAAAAAAAAATACCTGCCTCGTTCATTTCCATTAATCCTTGCCTCTCGCATCTTAAACCTGTGCCCCCTAGTAATTGACTCTTCCACCCTGGGAAAAAGCTTCTGACTATCCACTCTCTCTACGCTTCTCATAATCTCATAGTCTTCTATTAGGTTGGACCTCAACCGTCATCAAATTAGACAACTTTTGCTGCATCAGATTTTTATGTTTTCTTTAGGTATAATAAATATATAAATGCAAAAGTTATACTGTGTGTATAAATTTATTTCTATTGGAGATCCAAATAATGGAACTTAGTTGGTTTAATAGTCTTGTGTATCATTAAAAATCAAATGTATCATTAAAAAGGACAGAACTACTAAAGTAGATTCAAATATAATTGATACTGCTATAAAAGTAGATATTTCATCTTATTGTACAGCTAGAATATTGAACAGTAAGCCAAGTGCATGTTCATAAGATACAGGAGCAGAATTAGGCTATTCAGCCCATTGAGCCTGCCCTGCCAATCGACCATGGCTCATTT
Organism: Sphyrna mokarran; assembly: GCA_024679065.1. Classification (NCBI taxonomy): domain Eukaryota; kingdom Metazoa; phylum Chordata; class Chondrichthyes; order Carcharhiniformes; family Carcharhinidae; genus Sphyrna; species Sphyrna mokarran. The sequence continues at coordinate 29,728,829 of JAGIQG010000009.1, forward strand.
GCTCCTCATCCCCATTTTTCTGCCTTTGCCCATAACCCTCCAACTCGTTACCAATTAAAAATCTAACTCTTCCTCAAATTTACTCACCGTCCCAGCATCCACCACATTTTGGGTAGTGAATTCCACAGATTCACAACCCTTTGAAAAAGTAGTTTCTCCTCGACTGCCCCTTATCCTAAGACAATGACCTCTCCTCCTAGAATACCCCAACAGTTGAAGCATTTGCTCCATGTCTATTTTATTCATATCTTTTATCATCTTGAATATCTCAATCTGATCTCCCCTCATTCTTCTAAAAACTTCAGTAACTTTCCACTAAATACCATTATAAATGCATTCAACTGAAGTCAAAATTCTGTGAGCCTTGCACGTGTGTTGCAAACTGAGTGATCCGTGCACCCACTGACACAAGTGGTGGGATTTTACAGCCTCGCTCCTCCCGAAACTATAGTATCCCACCTGAGGTTAATAGACCTTTCCTTGTTCTGCCCCTCGTCCGCTCAGATACCCGTGGCGCACAGGGCGGTAAAATTCCGACCATGGTTTTTCGGTATTCGGGTGAGCTTTGCTACCAGGTACCCTTCAGAAAACCAGTCAGTCAGATGTCTCTTGATGTCTCTCAGCAGGTGCAACTGTATAATCTGACTTGTGTTTGGGGTGTCTGCCTCACAAGTAGCTTCTGGGTAGATGTTGACCAAAAACATGAGCTGGTAAATAAGGAGGAATACCTATTAATGTAATCCTGTTTCTGCAAGCAGGATCAGGAAGATTAGGCAGAGATCAATTATTTAGGCAACCAAATTAGATTTTGTGAGAAATCTGTTGATATATTTATTGTACTGAGATAATAATTTATTTTGAACAATTAGGAATTTATTTCTTCCAGGCAGTGATTTAAGTATTTATTTGTTTGGTTCAGTTGACCATTCATTTGTCCCAAGCAATGAATTATTTATAAATGTCAATTGATTGTTTAATCATTTAAGTCAGTGAAATGGTTATTTACTTGAGACTTACCACTGGTAAAGTTCAAGGTCTATGAAATTCCTTCAAAGATTTCTGTACTCAACTGTAGAACTCACTCAGTAACTTATTTATGGACCAATCTTTTGACAAGCTGAAAGGAAAATAAAAATTACCAGGAACAGACAGCATTGTAGAAAACTGTTCATCGCTCCTTCCAAAAAAGAAACCCTCTAATCCTGCTGTATTTGGAAATTAAAAACTCCATCTGGTGTCATGCTTTACTTTCTGAAGTCCTTGACTATGTTGTCTCCTACCAAGTCCATGCCTATATTTCTCACGACTTGCACAATATTGTGCAATGGCAGCATCTACTCTCTCAGGTGCATGTGACTGATCCCAAGACACTCTTTTGAACAAGGGGCAAGGAGTCATTTCTTGTGCCTTGGCCTCAATCAACATCACAAAGACAGACTGGCTGGAATGTTACCACGCTGGTGAAGTTTTCCTATCCTGTTGTAGTGAACAGAGATTTGGCTTTGTACCAAATTCTCCAACCTCACTGCAGAAGGACTATGGCATTGAAACTGGTTAGATCGTGCCCATTATCTCAGGATAGATTATGGGAGAATGCTGTATGAAAATTAACTGCTATGTTCACCACATTGCAGCAGTGACTACATTTCAAAAAGTACTTAACTAGCTGCAAAATAGTTTGTGATCTCCGATGATCACGAGAAATGCTATAGAAATAATGTTTGAATCTCCCTAATCGAGTTTCCATTCTTGCCTCTGCAGTGGAGCAGTTACAAATGAGATCCCCTGCAAGTGTTATATATTTGTAAGCGGATGGTTTCTTTTTATACATTTTTATATATTATGTGCTCCTCAAATCAATAATGTTTGTACATGTAGAGATCAGCATTCAATATTTATTAAGCCTACAGTACATGCAATAGCATTTAACAACTACTGCTTCAACCTGCACCAGGGGACACAAAAGCATTTACTGTTTTAAACTCAGTATACGGGTTGACTAGATTTATTGAATCCAAGACATCGATATTGAAGTGCGACATGTAGGCAAGGATTTTCCGCTCGTGCTTGCCCCAAAACTGGAAAATTCCATCTGAGGTCAATGGACCTTCGCGTGGATCACACCTCTCTGCCGGCTATGATTCCCATGGCAGGTAGGACAGGAAAACTTCCCTGATTATGTATCTCTCAACTCTTTCATATGACAATCCATAAGTTTTTGCATTGTATGATTATACAAAAGCTAGTTTCAGGAGAACTTTAACCTTATCAGTACTAACCAAATTCCTTTATTTTCCAAGCACTTGAGAGAGTAATGTAGAGGAGGCTTTGTACTAAATAGCAGCAGGAGGATTCACATGGGGGAAACTTGGAAAATTAAAGAGAAAGGACGTGCTAATAATGCTGGGTAGCAGTGCAAAGCGTGACAGGAAGGCATAAAGAGTAGAAACACAACAGTGTACCACAAATGAGGTCAGGGTCAGGACAATTGTATTTCTTAAAAAAAAGACAAAGTGTTTTTAGTTCTATTTGAATATTTATAACAAGAGGGATGAATTGAAAGCACAAACAGAAATAAATGAATACGGTACGTTAGGGTCAAGGTGACCAAGGCTATGAGCTGAATATTAAAAAGTATTTGACATTTTGAAAGCTTGGGAAGAAAGGAATAAAAGGTGGACCAATTCTGTTAATGAGGATGAGATCAACACAGTACTGAGACATGATGTTCGTTCAGAAGATCAAAATGTAGAATCAGTTTGGGTGGAGGCAAACAAAATAGCAAAGGAAGGAACTAACTATGGTTAAGTCTGAGTATAAATCCAGAAATAATGGGTACTTGTAAGCAGGTACTGCAATAATAGTGGGTGATTTAATCTTCATTTAGATTGATAGAATGAAATTGGATAATGCATTCAGAAACTGTATTCAGGACAATTTCTTACAGCAATATACCCAGGAACCAACCATCAAGTGGGTTGTACTAGACTTGGTAATGTGTACTGATGTAGAGATGCCAGCATTGGATTGAGGTAAACACAGTAAGAGGTCTGACAACATCAGTTTTAAATCCAACCGATTTATTTGATAGTAAACGCGCAAAGCTTGCGAGTTTACTATCAAATAAATCAGTTGGATTTAAAACTGGTGTTGTCAGACCTCTTACAATGTGTACTGAGACAGGCGTTATTTAATGACCTCAAAGCAAAGGAATCTCTAGGCAAAAGTAATTGTAACATGATGTCACACAGTTTGAGGGTGAGTCTAAAACTAGTGTCTTAAACTTAAATAAAAGCAAATACAAGGATGTGAAGACAGAGTTGGTTGAAGTGGAGTGGATAAGTAAGTTTAAATGTAAGAGGTAAGCAAGGAGATAATTCATAGCTCTCAATTATTCAGAATATATTCAGAAAGTAAGACTCTGAGGTTATTCTCCTGGCCTGCTGCACTGCTCTATCAATGCAAGTGGGCCAGGAGACATAAGAGTAGGCCATTTAACAGGCTCTCCGCTGGACACCACAGGCTCCGCACATCTCCAGCGACCGGATTTTCGCATCATCAGCTCTATGTCGGGAATCGACTCAAAGTTGATTAAAATATTATATCTTCATTACAATCTGATTAGCGAGCCTGCGACTGAAGTCTCCAGCTCCATTAGTGTCTCTCCCACCACCAGGCATGGTTCACTCCTGCAAGGTTTACAACAGCTTCCCGCTAATGGGCGGCTCGCAGCCCAACCCTGCTTGAGTGACGGAGGTCATGGAGGCCTCCCCAGAAGTTGAGTGCATCAGCACAGCCCTCTAGCACTGCCCAAAGGGCAAAGTGGCAATCCCTAAGGGACAACTTGACACTGTCCACTGGGCATCATGCAATGCCAAAGGATGGGGCCAGAAGGGGTGCGACCTGTTTGGGGCGGGGCCTGTGAGGGGGAAGCCGGTCAGGATGGGAGGGTCTACCTGTCACTCTGCACTAGGGATTAGTGACAGAGCAGTGATTATATTAGCATGGTTAGAGGTACAGGAAATAATGAATCAGAATAAATGAGTCACTTACTGGTTGGCAAACTGTAACAAGTGGAGTGCCATAAGGATTAATGCTGTGGCATTATTATTATTTACAAATTATATTAATGAGTTTGATGAAGAGATTGACTGTATTATAGCCAAACTTGTTGATGACGCAGAGAAAATAGGAAAGCAAATTGAGAGGCAAATATCTCCATAACTGCTTTCCCACCATCATATATTTAAACCTATTTATCCATTCCACTTTATATCCCTGCAAAGGATGTAAAATAGTTTAAGAGTGTGGGCTGAAACTTGGCAGAGAGTATAATGTTGAAAATCTGAGATTGCCCATTCTGGCAGGAAGAACAGACTGACAGGATATTGTTTAAAAGGAGAGAGGCTACAGAAGTGAGGATGATGTGGTGAGTACAGGGGTGATGTGGAAACAGGACTTGCTGTGAACTAATACACAGGCAACAGTATTTTGGATGACCTCAAGTTTATAGAGAGTAGAATGTGGTTGGCCAGCCAGGAATATAGTGGAATAATCAAATCTGAAAGTAACAAATTATGGATAAGCAGCAGCTGAACTGAGACAGTGTTAGATTCAGACAGTGAAAATAGGCAGCCTTTCATGATGGCATAAATATGAGATTGGAAGCTCATGTTGGACTCAAGTGTGAACACCAGTGTTGTGAACAAATTAGTTTAGCCTCAGACAGCTGCCTTGGAGAAGGATGAAGTTGGTGGCTAGGAAATGAAGTTTGGAGTGAGGACAGAAAGTATTGACACCAGGATGAGAAGATATCTGATAAATGGATATGATTAGATAGATAAGAATGGAACCATATGTGAGCAATCCCACTCAGCTGGAGAGATGTCAGAGGAGGGTGACATGGTCAACATCTTGGAGCTTCAGCCAGAAGGAGGACAACAAAATCATGGGGTAAAGTCTCAGGCATAGGAATAAATTGTTATCTATTTCTGAGAGCTGGAATGGGCAGAATAGGCTGAATGGACTCCTTCAGAATTGTAAAACTCTAATTTTGTAGACAACACATTATTTGTTTTGATTATAAATATTGTAAATCAATAAATCTGCTGTATGTCACCTATCTATAATCCTTGTTTCTATAAATCATATAATCTATACATTTTTGTAATGTTTCTTATTATATTTCATGATGATATGCTTCAATTTATCCATGGAAATATTTTTTACTGTCCTTTTTATTTGCAATCCCATTCTTATCCAAAGCCTGAGTTTGGATACAATCTTGCAGTGTAGACTTGTATTTGAGTTGAGTTGAAGGTGAACATTGGACTTTGTTTTGGCAAACACATTGATATGGCACTAATGAGTAAATTCTCAGCTCTGATTCACATCAGAATTTTTTTCAGGAAATTATAGACTCCCTAGGTCTGATTTTGTGTCATGCAGATAATGATGGGGGAGCATCTAAGGGAGAAAAGAAATCACAAACACCTTGGTAAGAAGGTTCATAATTGAAAATGTAGCACTGGCTACATTTTGAACTTGATAGTTCAAAAAACATCAATGTCCCATTTTCCTGATTCTATTATACTTTGATCCTGTTAAGTACCACTACATCCCAGTATTACCCAAAACTGATAAATTACTCTTCCCCATAGTTCTGAAACCCCTTTTTCAGCTTTGTTAGAGCCAAGGATTCCTTGCTTTGATAATTCTTTCCCAGTGCCATTGGGGAACCTTTCCCAGCACTGTAAAATACCTAGACTACATTATCAATGCTCTTTGATTTTAGAACTCGACTCAATGCTTCCATATCTTGAGATTCCCTTTTGCTAATGCTTGCAGATTTCCGGATTACTCCCCCAGTACTTTTTGGTTTTCCAACTCCTGGTGTTCCAAACATCTCCCTCTTTAACAGTTTCCTGAGGGGAGGAATTCTCTCTGTGCTAGCAGACATTGGGAGGTCCCTTCCAAATACTACAATACATGTTACCTTGTTTAAATGCAATCTGAACTTGAGCTACCTCATTGTAGCATTGACTTATAAAGTCAGTGAGGGCATAGGGTGAAATTGATCTCAGGTGGTAGTGGAAACAAATAATAGTGAACGGGATTTCATGCTTTTTCCAATTTTCTTTTCCTTCTCCACCAATTGTCCCACTATCTATCTACTGATGAGACAGCTTGCCCAAAATATTAAGCTTTCCTTCTCTCTCAAGTATTAACTAAAGGGTTGTGAACAAATCCAGTCTATCACTTAAAACAGCCTCCGCTTCTCCATTGACAAGCTCTACACTTCCCGCTTCTTCAGAAAAGCCGCCAGCATAATCATGGACCCCTGACCTTACTCTGTTCCACTTTCTCCTGTTGGGAAAAAGATACAAAAGTCTGAGGATACATACCAACCAACTCAAAAACAGTTTCTTCCCTACTGCCATGAGACTTTTGAATGGACCTACCTTGCACTAAGTTGATTCTCTCTACATCCTAACTAAGACTATAACACTACATTCTCCACTCTTTCCTTCCCTTCTCTATGAATGGTATGCTTTGTCTGTATAGCACGCAAGAAACAATACTTTTCACAGTATACTAATACATATGACAATAATAAATCAAATCAAATCAAAATCTAACCTGATCTGTATTTCCAACACTTCATTTTTTTTTTAATTACCAACATTGGCGGTTTTCATTTTAGCGTCAATTCTAAGGTGGAGCCATTGGTTCATTTTAGGTGCGGAGATGCTACGGAGCTCTTGGAAGGAATGGAGTGTTTATAGACTTGGGCTGAGCACTGTTTTATCAGGGACTTTTGAGTGTTTCTTACAGTGTCATTTTTCTCAATCCAGCAAACAATTTTCTCATTTGCTCTCATGAGTGCCGCATGGTTGGAGAGGATTCCAGATGGTTGCTGTACTGTTGCTCAACAAATGCTCAGGCTCGGTTGAATTAAAATGCCAGTAAGGCAAACAGAATAAATTGCCTGTTGAGTCTGATTAATGTAACAACTAATCTTATGGAGCAAGCACTCAGTTCCCCAATGCTTCAAATTATTTGGACAGTGCCAGTGAGCTGAGCATGAGCAGTAGTTGTGAAGTAACAAGCTGGAAACTTCCATCACCTCAGATGGTTGAGTAAGGCATAGCACTAGGATTGAGAAACTATTCCCATTTCATGGTCAGTTTAATGTTTCTTTTCAGATCCAACACTTGTCTCACTAGGGATCTTTTTCTCCAATGTTACGTACTTAACTTTTAAGTACAAGATCATTGTGGATAGAACTTGGATTTTCCTGCAATTCATTCTTTTTGCCATTCTGGCACATTGAATATATTTTATGTTACATGAGTATATATTTTAATTTACGTAGCCTTCTTTGCTGTTGTTCACTTCAGTATTAATGTACAGCACAGTTTTGAATTATCTCCATTATTGTAGCTATCACTTGAATCAAATCACTTCTCAGGCAAAGTGACTTACTCCCAACCTTCTCAAGGGAAATTAGGGCTGAACAACAAATGCAAGTTTCGCCAGCAATGTTCACATCCCACAACTGAATCTTTTAAAAAACCTTCACCTTCAAAGCAGATTACTACGGCGAAAGCACTTGATCTACAAGACAGTGTGAATAAATATCCAGATACAACCAGTCAACAAAAGAATCGGATGTATCCAACCTGCCCAATTCTCACAATTATGAATGGGTGGCCATTAACATTTCCTCTGAACCAATACACTTTGTGGATAGAGTATTGACTGCTGGTTCCTTTAAACTACCACATGCTGAAACTTTTGGTCCTAAATGCACAACTTGTCATTATATTTAAAGTTGTATTTGAAATCCAAAAACTACAAAGGGTTCTGATGTAGAGGGAATAAATTAGGCTAATAGAAAACACATACTGTTTAAGAACAGTAACACAATACTGACTTAAGACTGAATGATCTTTAATGATAGAAAGTGCTGTCATTATAAACTATAGATAGAGAGCTGTCATTATAGAAGACAGTTCTAACTGAATAACAAGTATTCTTCACTTAAAATATGTATTTTGAATTTATAAAATGAATGCAGTTGTTTATCGAATACGTTTTGTGAAGGTTCAGCCAAAAGCAAGTGGGGTTTGGTGGGATGAGGTAGGAGACAGTGCCTGCATTCCAGAGGACAATTGTTCTACTGAATGGGGTTGCTTATCAGCAGTTGTCAGGAACAAGATGGCTACCAATGCCAGTGAGTAGGACTATATAGCTCCAAGCTAATAAGACAGATGCAAGGCAGTCATAAGGATTTCCTCAGAGTCGGACGAGTGTCACATAAGTTTGAGTCAGTGGGAATAATTCTCCCATCTCAATGTCCAGCATCCTGTGTTTTTAATGAAACATGAGGTCCTGTGAGGTTATTATTGACTGGTATTAATGACAGTGATTTTTATTGACTGATTTGTACTAATTTTTACTGGATTGTTCTCATTGGAAAGGTGGGAAATATGATTTTAAAAATATAATAATTGCCCTCATAGAGACATTGTATTTCAAAGTGATAGTGGGTTCCTCACATTCTCTATCTGGAATGCTGGGCTACACTATATTATTCTCCCATTCGATCGTTTGTCTTCAGATCAGTACACTGAGTTTCATGAGTCTCTGTATTTCGCTTAAGCTTACCAATACATAGCTTTAAGAGAAAACCTTCATCAACAGGTTCATTCTGACTGAATGTCAGTGGCAAAAATGGCTAAAAGATTATGAAACAAACACAGTAAATTTAGAGGGTCTCCTGCCCTTCCTTGCAGACATAAAAATGTTATTCAACTGGTAATAATTATTCAGTAAGATTTCAAAGTCATGGGTTCAAAAATCTAAATGGTGCAATGGACTACCAGTATAACTTTGGTGGGAGTCCACCTGAATGGTCAAGGAACTATGTCAGAACCCAAATACACAAGTCTTATAAGTGCACAAAAATGTCAATGGTGGCCTTAAGGGGACAGAATCTCTATCCATTGATTCAAGAAGAATGAATGGGACATTAAACATGAAAGTCCCTGATGAAGGGTCACCCTGACTTGAAACATTGGCTTCATTCTCTCTCCACAGATCCTGTCAGACCTGCTGAGTTTTTTTCAGCATTTTCTGTTTTTGTTTCAGATTCCAACATTTGTAGTGTTTTGCCTTTATTAAAGCTCCTATGTTCCTGTTGCCCATCTTGAGGACCCAGCACATAGCAGACGTGCTGAAATTATGTGTGGTATATTGGACTGCCAAAAGTCAGATGTGGAAATAACCTGAGGAATCACTTCATAAACATGGCCAAGTTCGCTAAAGTTTTGGCCAATCCTCTTTGTGAGGGTGCCAAAGGGATGAACTAAATTTTTTAGGGAGAGAATTAAGTCCTTCCCCCAACCCTGGATCCTTCAGATAGACTTTTCCATCTTTCCAGTTGCGGGAAAAAAGGAAAATGCAGTGTTATGTCTCCCTTGTCTTTAGACAACCAATGTCATAGAAATCACAAGAATCTCTCCCCAGATAAGATCCTCAACAGACAGAACTAAATGCCAAATCTATTCTGTACAGGTGCCAGTGCCTGTTACTGTCCCTCATTAATAAAATTAATGTAATTTTAACAATAGTACACTGGCCGTACATTCCTGGCTTCCTGGAGCAACCAAGCAGTAGCTCACCATGTCATAGAATGCACAGATTGCATGTTTGCATCCTTGACTCCCCATATGATTTCCTCCTAGCCTGATAAAGGTGTGCATTTAACTAGAGGCAAAATGTTTCCCATCAGGATAGGGAGTGGATTTACAAAGAAATACATTTTTGAGGGTCGCTCCAGAACCACCTTCCACACAAGCTGACAGTCAGTTAGACTGGCATCGATCAGCATAGATTGGAAAACAGATCATGGGTGCATTGATTTGTGCTTTGTCAAAGATTAAATGCAACAGGAGAAAAAGGTAGAGCAGGACACTCATCATTATACAAAAAACATTCCTGCTTCGTAATTGCACGGTGAGTTCAACTAAATATTTAATGGTGTCAACATATTCAAGGTTTGACTGCCATTCCTTTTTAGACTCAAAACACTTTTAATTTATGCATGAGATGTAGGCATCGCTGGTAGGACCAACATTTATCGCTTGCTCCTAATTGCCATTTCATAAGTGGTGTTGTGACCACTGCTTGAACAGAACTCATTTTCAAGCCCATTTCAGAACACAGAGAGGAGTCAACCACATTGTTGTTGGTCTTTTTTTAATTCGTTCATGGGATGTGGATGTCACTGGCCGAGCCAGCATTTTAATGCCCGTTCCTGAAGGTATTTTTAAGAGGCAACCATGCTTCTGTAGGTCTGGCCAGACCAGGTAAGGGGGACAGATTTTCTCCGCTGAAGGGCATTAGTGAACCAAATATGTTTTGTGACAATGCTCCAAGGTCATCATTACACTTTTAATTCCAGATTTTCACTAAATTAAAATTTCACCATCTGCCATGGTGGGATTTGAACCCAGTCCCCAGAGCATTACCCCTGGATTTCTGGTCCAACAAGAATACCACTACATCACTGCCTCCACATTTTTTTAAGAGTTAACCATTATTGGTGTTGGTCTTGAATCCCACACAGGACAGACTGGGCAAAGTTAGCAAATTTCTTTCCCTCAAAAAGACATTCATGAACCATGTTCAGTAAGTTCATGGTCATCATTAACGTTACTAGATTTTCAGATGTTTTTTCAAATCCCCTCCTCTCAAGTATCTTGAACACTGTCTCCAGATAATCAGGTCTCTGGATTAATAGTCCAGTAGCATAATACCCACTTATTTACCCACTAAGGCAGTTAAGTAGGGGGCGATTCTCCCAAATGAATTCAAAATGTCAAATTTGTGTGAAGACTGGAATAAATCACACTGTATTTTTCAGTGCGAGTTCAGAGAAGAATTTCCCACACTCTCTTAAACTACAGAGTGCATTAGTGTGAATCACACTGAAAAGCTGTGGGTGGGGCTATTCCCGCTGGAGGGACTGGCATCATAGTACCAAGTGGGCCATTGCACATGCACCTAACTATCAGCACTGAGATCAGTGCATGCACAGTGGCCACTGTCTGCCAGACTCCCAATTGCTGGCTAGATGAACAGTGCCAAAGTGCCCCCTGGATAGTGGCACTTTGCTCCTTGAGCAGTGCCAGGGGCCCCAATTGCCCCCTTTTCACTCTAGCAGGGCCAGGCTGTCTGCTCTCTGCAAGTGGGAAGCTATATTACACCCTGCTGGAGTGAACGACTGCTGGTAGGTGGGTGGTGGGCACGGGGGAGAGGAAGCCAACAGGCCCAGAGATTTCAGCCCAGGGTCTAATAATTATATTTAAATCCCATTCAAATCCCTATTGAAATAATTCATAGCTACTTCTGGTGTGGAGCTGACAGAGCTGGAAATTGGTGCTGAGAGACACAGTTCGGGCTGGACATCCAGCTCGGATCGTGCTAATCCAACCCTGCTGAGATCTCCCATCCTACTGCACTAAAGAATCAGCGAATTAGAATAGAATTGTTACATCACAAAAGGTGACCATTTGGTCCATCATGCCTATGCTGGTTCTCTGCAAGAGCATTTCACCTTTTGTCACTACTCTATCTTTCCCCTGTAACTCTGCAAATTTGCCTTCTTCAGATAATGATCCAATTTTCTTTTGAAAGCCATCATTGAATCTGTCTCTACCATATTCTTATGCAGTGCATCCCAGATCTTAACCATTTAGACTCAGAGAATTCCCCTATCTTATATATTTTCTACATTGTGCCCTACATCTGCTTTCCCATTTCATTATTCTATAAAGAGAGCTGTCTAACGCAGACAACTCTTGGTAAATTACAAAGTTGGATGTTTCTATCAATAGTGTTAGATTTTAACTATTAGTATTCTTCTTCGTAGCCTAATAATTTTCCAGTTCTGATGAAGAGTCATCCTGACTGTTCTTTCTCCACAGAAGCTGTCAGACTTGTTGAGATTTTCCAGCATTTTCTGTTTTTGTTTCAGATTCCGGCATCCACAGTAATTTGCTTTTATATTCTTTTGAATTTGGTTTATCCATGTGTTTTACACAGATGAGACAGTTTTACAGCCAAATCTGATTTGGTTTGGTAAAAAGACAGAGACAAATCTGCCAGGAGCTTTAGATCAATAAGCAAGAAGGCATTGAAGCCCTTGCTTGTGCTGGGGTGTCCATAGGCCTTCATTGTGGGAGTTTTGAATATAGGAGCAGGGATGTGTTGTTGCAATTATACAGGGCCTTGGTGAGGCCACATCTAGAATATTGTGTGCAGTTTTGAGGAAGAATGTTCTTCCTCAAGGAAAGTACAGCAAAAGTTTATCAGACTGATTCCAGGGATGGTGGAACTGATATATGAGAAGAGATTGACTAGGTTAGGATTGGTTTGACTGGAGTTCAGGTGAATGAAGAGGGATCTCATAGAGACAAGGCATGGCAGATGCTGGGAGGATATTCCCAATGGTGGAGTGTCCAGAATCAGGGGTCACAGTCTGAAGATTCAGGGTAGACTATTTAGGACAGAGGTGAGGAGACATTTCTTCGCCCAAAGAGTGATGAGCCTGTGGAATTAATTACCACAGGAAGTGGCTAATGCCAAATCATTGAATATATTCAAGAGGCAACTAGATATAGCGCTTAGAGTGAATGGGATCACATGTTGTGGGGAGAAAGCAGGATTAGGCTATTGCATTGGACGATCAGCCTGATTGTGATGAATGACAGAGTAGGCTTGAAGGGCCAAATGCCCTTCTCCTATCTTTATCTTCTATGTTTCTATGTAATGTTAAGTTAATAGTACTTGCTTTGTTTAATTCTTGTGTGGTAAAAGTTTTTGTTTTAAATGGGAAATCCTGTGGCATAATTATTTCATTTAACAACTAGGAGTTTGAATTATTATTTTAGTTAATGGCCTCCCTCGATATAATGGAAGTCACGTGTCAGCTCGACCACATCTGAAGTTTTGTGAGCATTTCTTGGAACCATGCTTAAATAGAAAATATTGGCCTTCAAGGGAGTGCAGTTTTGATTCAGCAAAGTAATACCTGGAGTCCAGGAACAAAATGCAATGAGATTGAGTTCCCTGGAATCTGGAAGGTTAAGTGGTGATTTGATTGAGGTTTTTGAGATATTAAGAGGAACGGGTAGAATACATAGAAACTATTTAAGCTGGCTGGGGAGTCTAGAAGAAGGGGGCATATTCTAAACCTGTCAGGTCTTCCAGGAGTGAATTTAAGCACCCCTCATACAAAGGGTGACAGAAGGTTGGAACTCTCTTCTGGAAATGCCAATAGATTTTTAATAGATTGTTCATTTTAAGACTGAAATCGATAATTATTTTTTGTTAATTGAAAGGTATTAAGGAATAGGGAAAGGCAGGTATATGGAATTAGGTCACAGATCATTCACAATCTCACTGAACTACAGAAAAAAGCAGAGGGGCTAAATGGCCTACTCTGGTTTCATTGTTCCTTAGGGTAGCTGCATAAATATACCACTAATACTAGATTGCTTATAAGTGCTTCTGGCATGAAACTTAAAACCAAAGCTGTTGACATTTGTCACAAAAAGAAAACAGATTGGTTCAATCCTACTTCACATCTCCGGTATAAAATTAAAGTGAAGTTCAGATCTTGTAACCTAGTTTGTTGACTTGATACTGACACATCTTTGGATTGACATTTCAGCTTTCAGTGCAGAATGGAACTACAATTGCAAATCATATAGCACTTGTTCATTTATCAACAGAAAATCAACAAATTCGCAGGGTAGAATTCTACTAATAACACCCCGCTACTAAATTTCAATGAAACCATTTGAAAATAAAAAATTCCATTGTTGAAATATAATAAAGCCATTCAATTTTTAAATTCTGACGTCAATTAGATTCCAACGTGGCATTCTAATAAAACTAATTCTATCATTAATTTAATAAACACAATACCATCTTTGCATCTAATAAAACTGATCTCATAACTTAATCCCAAAAGTCTAGTCCACTGTTGCAGTATTGTATAGCAATACTTTACAGCTACTTTTATTATAGATTCTAATCCTTGTTCAAAATCCCTTCATGACATTGCCCCTCCCTTTCTCTAGCCTTTAACATCTCTGCATTGCTCCAAATGTTTGTGAATCTGTTGTGCAACACAAGATTTTTTCAATGGTGATGAAATGGAAATGGTCAGGAGCTTCCAGTTTCTAGGTGTTCAGCTCACCAACAACCTGTCCCAGTCTCTGCACGTTGATGCTATACTTAAGAAAGACGACCAATGCCTCTGCTTTCTCAGGAGGCTAAGGAAATTCAGCATTCTCACCAATTTTTACAGATGCACCACTGAAAACATCCTTTCTGGATGTATCGCAGCTTGGTTTGGCTCCTGCTCTGACCAAGATCACAAGAAACACAAGGTTGTAAAAGTAGCCCAGTTGATCACACAACCCAGCCTCCCATCTAATGACTCTGACTACATTTCCTGCTGCCTTGGAAAAGCAGGCAGCATTATCAAGGACTTCACACACTCTGACAGATTCTCTTCTATCTTCTTCCATTGGGGAAAAAGATACAAAAGTCTGAAGTCATGTACCATCCAACTCAAGAATACCTTAGAATGACTTAGAATCTCTAAAGAACAGAAACAGGCCATTCGGCCCACTGAGCCTGCACTGACCATAATCCCACCCAGGCCCCACCCCCATATCCCTACATATTTACTCACTAATCCCTCTAAGCTATGCATCTCAGGACACCAAAGGCAATTTTAGCATGGCCAATCAACCTAATCTGCATATTTTTAGACTGTGGGAGGAAACCGGAGCACCCAGAGGAAACCCATGCAGACACGAGAAGAATGTGCAAACTTCACACAAACAGTGATCCAAGCCTAGAATCGAATCCAGGTCCCTGGAACTATGAAGTGCTACCATGCCACCCATTGCCACCTGAATCTTTTTTCCCTGCTGCCATCAGACTTTTGAATGGACCTACCATATGTTAAGTTGATCTTTCTCTCCACTCTAGCTATGACTGTCGCACTATATTCTGCACTCTCCCTTTTCCTCCCCTAAGTAATCTATGAATGATGTATTTTGTCCGTATAGTGCGCAAGAAACAACACTTTTCACTGTATCCCAATACATATGACAATAATAAATCACTGATAGCCATGTCTTCAGCTGTGTTCAACCCTAAACACAGGACGCCTTACATTTATTTGCTTCCTCATTGAAACTCCTCTTTAAATCCTCTCTCTTTTGACTGAGTTTTGAGACACCAGCCTGAATAGTTTCTTCTTCAGCTCAGCATTGCTTTTTGTCTGATTACATTTGTTACATGTTTTGGGACCTTCCTTCATCTTGAAAAGGCAGCATATAAGTACAATTTGGTGTATTCTTAATGAAACCCATTCTTTTGTTAGATAATGCCACCAATTACCTCATTGGATCCTAATGTAACCAATCATATCTTAGACATTTAGTGGCATCAATCTCATTATATTTTAAGAACTTCCCATCTGAGATCACTGTATTTCAAATAAATAACAAACACAATTTCATCAGAGTCCCAATGTATCCTATCTCTAATAATTGGACACAAAAAACAGTCAATTTCAGCACTACAATTGCAATTCCCTTACGAGTTTCAGAGAAAGCCTAGTCCCATTACTGGAATTGAAAATCCAATCTCAGTTTTGGATTTTATTAATGCTTATCCCAATGTTCAGTTTGATTGAAGTCAAGATTTTATTTGTTCAATCCCATTATTCATAGTGTAAGAAAGTCCAAATTACCATTGAATCCTAATGCAGTTAATCCCAGTGGTAAATTGTAATTATGCCAATATTATTAATGACAACAAACTTAGTCAATATTTTACATAGATCCCATAAAATGCCAATAATCCCAAAATAAGATTCCAATAAAACCAATCAATATCATTGTATGATATAAAACATTCCTTTTGCTGTTTTCAAACAACATCAATCCTACCATTAAACTCTAATGAAGTCAATCCTATTACTTGATGCAAATAAAATTAATCTGCTAGTAGTTTAAAAATGGCACCAATCCATTACTAAATTCTAATATATCTATTCCCATCACCAGTTGGATACTAATATCGGCCCTTTGATCACTGGATTGCAATAAACATAATCTATTTATTAGATTTCATATATTGAAATTCTAATAGTTGGTTGCATCATCAGACTCTTAAAAACTCAGTTCTGTCATTGGGTACTATTAATAAAACAAATCTTACTTTTGAATGCAATGAAGACATTATTAGATGAAAATAATCAACCCCATCACTGGATTTAAATAAAGTCAAAGCCATTTTTTCATGATTATTTATCCATTTCTTAAAATGAATACTAAGAAAGCTAATTTCACCACTGGATCAAACTCTAAAAAGCCAAGACCAACACTGGCTTCAAGTACAGGCAATCCCATTGCCAGATTCCCATCACCAGGTCTCATCACCAAGGGAGTGGCGCAGTGACACAGTGATTAGCACTGCTGCCTCACAGCTCCAGGGTTCGATTCCCAAGTTGGGTTACTGTCTGTGCAGAATCTGTAAGTTCCCCATGTGGGTTTCTTCCAGGTGCTCTGATTTTCTCCCACAGTCCAAAAAACGTGCTGGTTAAGTGCATTGGTCATGCTAAATTCACCCTCAGTGTATCCGAACAGACACAAGAGTATAGTGACTAGGGGATTTTCACAGTAACTTCATTTCAGTGTTAATGTAAGCCTACTTGTGACACTAATAAATAAACTAAAACATTGGCCTCATTTATGTGTCCAAATAAAAATGGATAGATGCCAAATAGATCTAATTAAACCAATGTCATTCTTGGAGTCATATAACTTCAGTTATCTTATTGTTAGATTACAAGAAAGTAATGAATGAAGAAGGCCGTTCCGTCCATTCCTACATGGTCCTTTTTTTGCATTGCAGATTACTTCTTTTGGGAAATTATTGCAGTGAATCAGCCCAGATGGTAGCAAGCATTGAAATTTGGTTCAATGTGTTTTAAGGACCATCTAATCATAATTCACAACATCCCAGAGGAAGGCCAGGGGTGATACAGATGTTGAGGATCTGCCAGGGAACAATAACATAAACTGTCAGTTCTGTGGACGTCTGTGCTGATCTCACAACAAATCCTTCAGTCAGGAGAGAACTTAGAGGAGACGATGAAGTCATTTCCACCTTGAACATACTTGAACAATAAAGAGTCCACCACCATTGCAGCTTCTAATTATTTATAAATGCCTCTGGGCTTTTTGCCTTTTTTTCTCTATTAAAGGTAATTCCAAACATTGATTCAATTTTGTGTTAAGCATTTTCTGATCGATCTTAATTTACTTTTGATTTGATTGAACTTGTGTCTCCTTGTCCAACTCTCACAATTTGATTTACAGCAATATTCTTAATTTTTCCTTTCTCTTTAACCATTTTGAAAGTCATTTCTCAAATATCTTTTTTCCAGACCGAAAAGCTTACGCTTTTGGTCTTTCCTCATCAGGCAGTGCTTTGATGCTTTGGATCATAACTCTTTTCTGCACTGCGACAAGAATTTGAATGTCTTCCTTGCATCTGAGATTAAATCTAGGCGCAGTATTCAAAGTGTAGTCTGACTCGAGCAAGCAACAGTTTGCTCGTAATTCATTTGACTTGTATTTTAATGTTTGGCTATCTAATTCAACATTCTATTTGCCTTGCTGATTGATGCACCACATTGATTGGACATATGTAGCATGAGTCTAGATGTCTAAGATTCATTTCAGCTTCATCCTTAGCTATTTAAACATCATGTAAAGTGTACATGCATTGTTTATTTCTTCCTCGCGTGTGCTGCACTTTGCACTGTCCCTATTAAAATTAATCTGTTGTTTGTTCTCTCCATGTGCTTATCCTTTTCAATTCAACTTGCAATTCCTGAACTATTCCCCCTAATTCCACTGTCCTCCAAGTTGGACACCATCCGCATATGAATTAGAAGTCACAGCAATAATCATTGTTTTATGCATATCAGTCAGTTTCTTAACAATTCTCATAGCTTTATCAAAATAAAAGCAGAAAATGCAGGAGATGTTCAGCAGTTCTGGCAGTAATTGTAGCGAGAGAAATTAAATGATCTCTCCAGTCAATGATCTCTCATCAGAAGTTTGACTAATTGTTTTCCAGGTGAGACTTTGTCAAATGTCTATTGAAAGTCCAAGTAATGCATGTTTCCATGATTCACTTGGAGTATCATTTTCTCAAAGAGGTTAAAAACTGGATCCTTGCTTTCCAATCATTTGCTCCACACAAGTGCCTGACAATGACTATCTCCAACAAGAGAGAATGCAATCATCTCTCCTTGACATTCAATGGCATTACCATCACTGAATCCTCCACTATCAGCATCTTAGGGGGTGTTACCATTGACCAGAAACTGAACGGGACCAGCCATATAAATATTGTGACTACGAGGACAAGTCAAAAACTCAGAATCCTGCAGCAAGTAACTCACCTCCTGACTCCCCAAAGCCTCTTCACCATCTGCAAGTCAGAAGTGTGATGGAATACTCTACATTTGCCTAGGTGAGTGCAGCTTCAACAACACTCAAGATCGACACCATCAAGAAGAAAAGCGGCTTGATTGGCACCTCATCCACTACCTTAAACATTCATTCCCTCTGCAACTGATGCACAATTGCAGCAGTGGGTACTGTTTAAAAGATGCATTGCAGGAATCTACTAAAACTCCTTTGACAGCTGCTTCCATCTAGAAGGACAAGGGCAACAGAAACTTGCGAACATCACTACCTGCAAGTTCCACTCCAAACCACTCACCATCCTGATTTGGAAATATATTGCTGTTCCTGAGCAGTTGTTGAGTCAAAATCCTGGAATTGCTTCTCTAATGGCATTGTGGGTCAACTTACAGAACATGGACTGCAGCGATTCAAGAAGGTGGCTCACCACTGCTTTCTCCAGGGCAACTTGAAATGGGCAATAAATGCTGGCCAGCCAGCGATGTTTATGCATCATGAATGAATAAAAAATAACATATGGGAACACCAACACATGCAAGGCTCACTCCAAGCTTCACACCACCCTGATTTGAAACAATATCTTTGTTCTTTCATTGTCACTGGGTTAAAATCCTGAAACTCCTTTACTAACAGCACAGTTAGGAAAGGAATTTCAGGACTAACTAATAGAAAGCAAAGAATGAGGGTAAATGAGTGTCTTTCTGGTTGGTGATCAGTGACTAGTGATGTGCGTCATGGATTAATGTTAGGACCGCAATTGTTTATGATTTACACACATGATTTGGAATTGAGAACCAAATGTAGTATGTCAAAATTCACAGATAACACTAAGATGAGTGGCAGAGCAGTGTGCAGAGGATGCTAAAAGTCTGCAAAGAGATAGAGATAGTCTAAGAGAGTGGGCGAGGTCTGGCAGATGGAGTACAATGTTGATAAATGTGAGGTCATCCATTTTGGCAGGAATAACAACATGCTGCTGTGCAGGGAGACCTGGGTGTCCTTGTGCAAGAATCACAAATAGTTGGTTTGCGGATGCAGCAGCTAATTAAGAAGGCAAATGGAATTTTGTCCTTAATTGCTAGAAGGATGGAGTTTTAAAACATTGAGGTTATGTCGCAGATGTATAAGGTGCTGTTGAGGCCACACCTGGAGTACTGTGCACAGTTTTGGTCTCCTTACTTGAGAAAGAATATATTGGCACTGGAGGGGGTGCAGCAGAGGAGATTCACTAGTTGATTCCAGAGTTGAGAGGGCTGACTTATAAGGAGAAACTGAATAAATTGGAGCTATACTCATTGGAATTCAGAAGAATGAGGGGAGATCTTACAAAAACGTATAAGATTATGAAGGGAATGGATAAGATAGAAGCAAAGAAGTTGTTTCTACTGGCAAGTGAAACTAGGACTGGGAGGGTTGACCTCAAAATAAAGAGGAGCAGGTTTAGGAATGAGTTGAGGAGGAACTTTTTCACACAAATGGTTATGAATCTGTGGAATTCCCTGCCCAATGAAGTGATTGAGGCTACTTCATTGAATGTTTTTAAGGCAAGGATAGATAAATTATTGATCAGTAAAGGAATTAAGGATTATGATGAACAGGCAGGTAAGTGGAACTGAGTCCACGAAAAAGATCAGCCATGATCTCATTAAATGGCAGAACAGGATTGAGGGATCAGATGTCTACTCCTGCTCCCAGTTCTTCTATTCTTATTTCCCTATCTGCCAAAGTTTAGTCCACTTGTTTAATTTGTCAATGTTGCTTTACAGGCTCTTTCTGTCCTCACAATTTGCTTTCCCATCTAATCAGCAGCTCGAGGGGCCTCCTGCTCCTGGTTCTTATGTTCTTTTATGTGGGTGCACCTAATCCACATGGTCTCTGGTGACTTCACCACCAACTCCTTGACAGCAATAATAGATTGGCAATGAATGTTGGTCTGGACTGTAATTCTCAAAGAATTTTTAGGATCAACTGCTAGACTTAAAATTGCACCAGCTGCCTTCCTGGGATTCAAACACATTCCTCCACAACATCAGTCCAATTGTCTGGATTAGTGGTCCAATAACATTAGCGCTGTAATACCATTTCCTTATCTTAGTAGCAGATCTCTCATTTTTGAGTCACTAGTTTGTGTGTTTAATTCTCAGTTCAGAGAGATGATTGTATTGCACTGAAATTTTAATGCAACAAATCCCAGGAAATTGTTTATTATGTTCATTTAAGTATTAATCACAAATAAGCTTACATTAATACTGCAATGAAGTTACTGTGAAAATCTCCTTGATGCCACATTCCCGTGCCTGTTTGGATACACTGAGGGAGAATTTAGCATGGCCAATCCAAGAAGCCAGTATGTTTTTCAGACTGTGGGAGGAAACCGGAGCACTCAGAGAAACTCACGCAGACGTGGGGAGAATGTGCAGACTCCACACAGACAGTGACCCAAACTGGGAATCAAAGACAGGTCCCTAATGCTGGGAGGCAGTAGTGCTAACCACTGTACCAACATTGCACCCTGTCAAACTTGTGTCAAGTAGAGCTTTGTGATAGCTGGAGAGGGGAGAACCCATTCTCACATGAATGCATCCCTATGTAACTTGATATGCCTACAAACAAGTTCAAATGCTAAATGAAAAGACTGTAAGGAAGTTAACTGTGTGATAAAGTATTGATTCAATTTGTTCACACCTTACAGTAGCTTGACCTTGTTAAAAGCTGGTACTTTGCATTGAAAAAAGCTCTGGAAAGACTTGAAAAGTCCTTTTAGTGTGCTGTTTTTGTGTGTGTGTGATACTGCCGCCTTCAATGCAATCAAACAAGACTTTGGTGTTTTCGTGCTGCAGTGCGGAATCCCAGTGCATCTTTACGGTCTTTGTGGAATCACATAGAGAAACAGCGGCTGAGTGGGTGGATATACATTGGACCCTTCATGGTCAACAACCTCCTTGGTTGAAGAGCATACTGCATCATTATCTGTCAATTTTGTTTTGCCTCATACAGCATTGCCCACTTCCTCTTAAGTTTCCATTATTGTCTCTACTGAAATTTCTATACCTGCCACGCACAGGTGAATGAACAGAGTTTTATCATTAAGTTTGTTGGCCTCACTCTGCTCCTCCTCATTCCCAGATTTGCAGTTGTAATCTAAATGATCCAGCATGGCGGAAGCAATTGGCAATGGCAGCTTCTGTCATTTTCCATGCCTTTTCCTTCATGAACATGGCCATTAGTATAATTGGATTGAACTCCTTTTTATTAATAACTGAGAGATCAACTGCTGTCAGTACCGGCTTTTCAGCTTCCTAATTACTTTCTGATGCATTGGCTGGAGTTTAGTCTTGGTGTTGGTGTTGGGAGGTTTCATGATCTTCAGGCCAGTAATGTTGGTGAGCTCGGGGTTGTTGTTAATAAGGATGACAACATTCCTTTTCTTTCATTGATGCATTTTGTCCACTTTTTCGATTCATGCCTCACACATGATGGAGGTCAGCGGACGGCTTTGTTGGCCTCATATTCTCTGGGAAGTGTTTTGATAGGTGAGAAGCAGCGTGGCTTTTGAGATCATCCTGTCGCAAAGTAATAGCAGCATTTTGGTGTCATCCACGTTGACGCTTTCCCTATTTCACTTTCCACAATTGAACATTTGACCTTTAAATATTAAAGAGCAGTTTAACAAAAGATGGCAAAACAGTCTGATCTCATCTGTGCCAAAAATGTCTCTTGATGCATATTCGTTCAAGACATGGGCAAGACTATTTTGGAGTGAGGTATGCATCATTGCTGCCATACCTTCACCTCTTTACCGCATGCCTTGGCTTAAACTGGTCCAGCTATGAGTCTCTGCAAATAAAATCCATGCAGCCCAGCTTCTTGCCCAGAATGACTCCCCATTCCTGCAGATTGGACAGGAGATGGGAGCGTTCTCTGCTTGGGTTGCCTTGAACCACATTTGCAGAGCTTCTTTACTGTGCAGGCAGGGCAGGACCTTCATTCTCTTCCTTGCTGAAGAGATGTTTGCTGAATGTTTCATCATAGTGCACACACTCAATGGTGGGATCTTTTTCTCCTTTGTGATGTCTGCTTGCTGCTTCACACCACAGGTTTTCACTTGCTGTATCACCTTCACTTTTGCCCTGAACAGCAACACTTAACTTTCTCATAGTTTAGCCATACTCACAGGTTTGGCACAGGGAGATCTCAATGTCAGATGATAGCTTGCCAATCGCTCCACAATTTTGTGCTCTTGTGTAGTTTAATTATACTCTGATTGGACAGCGCGGCCATATGACAAGCTTGGACAGGTTTGGTTGGCCTGGAGTTATCATTGCAGCATTTTGTTTTCCCATGGGCACCATTCTGTGGGATTTGCTATACAGGTAGCTGGAACGATTGATGGTTTCGACATAACTGGGATTTTATGTAATTCAAGCCTGACTTATTGCAATTTCACCGCATGTAAACTGTGGTAACACTGAGATTAAAGCAAGACCTTCATCTGCCATCTTGCATGCAAATGAAGAATGGTGTTCTCCCAGTGTTTTAGCCAATATTATTTTACGTTAAAACAATTAGTGTTCTGTTCAATAGTTAGCCCTCAACTAATATCATTAAGACAGATTATCAGTCTTGTGAATCATGTACTGAAGTATGCTGATTGGCTTTTGTGTGATTCCCTGCATTGTAACAGTGACTTGACAGCTAAAACACTTCTTTGGCTGTGGGACATCCTGAGATGGTGAAGGTTGTTACATGGTGGCACAATAATCACAGTGCCAGGACTCAGGTTCAATTCCCAGCTTGTCTGTGCAGAGTTTGCACGTTCTCCCTGTGTTTGCCTGGGTTTCCTCCAGGTGCTCTGGTTCCCTTCCACAGTCTGAAAGACAGGCTGGTTAAATGCATTGGCCCTTGTTAAATTCTCCCTCAGTGTACCCAAACAGGCAACAGAGTGTGGCAACGAGGGGATTTTCACAGTAACTTCACTGCAGCGTTAATGTAAGCTTACTTACGGCACTAATAAATGAACTTAAAACTTTTTCTTTTTTGGGTGCCAAATTTATCCTGACAATTGGTGTTATTATTCTACATGGAACGGAATTAAGACTGATGGGTCTGCAGTTGACTGTGTTTATTTTGTCAACTGTTTTGAATATATATATTCATTTGCAGGACTGAATTCATTAGCAAGGTCAGTATTTCTTTCCCATTATTAATTGCCTTGATCCACATTAGCCAATTTCTAACTTACCAGTGTAATTTTCCTGTGTTACCTCCATATTGCACCTCATGGACCTTCTCAATTTCTTTCCCACCCTCAGCAACAATCTGCAGTTATTTGACACGAAGGGGGCTAAATCTTACCAGCTTGATGTGCCAGTTGATGGGCGGGCGAGCCGATAAGATCGCGTCTGGTTTCTTGCCTCTCATGATCTTACAAGCCTCAGATTATTGACATGACCTGCCTCAGCCCCAGGAAGGGGGCAAAGCAGATCTTAATATTGAAATTTGAATTTCCATGTGATTAGTGAGCCTGCAATGCAATTGTCCAGGCTCACCTGTCTTATCGGTCAAGTGAGGATAATACATGGTCCCCATCAACGTGGAGCTAATGTGGTGGTCTCGCCGATAGGACTGGAAGCCACTGAGTGGGGAAGCTGTGCACTCTACAACTGCGGGTCATCCGTGGGGAGGGAAGGGGGTTGCACACTCTGCAATCGACGATCAGCCAGGATGGTGACAGGCTGGACTGGGGTAAAGTGATCGAATAGGCTCGGGCGGGTTGTGATATCTTGGGAAGATGGGGTGTTTGGCTGGAGAAGTCCACGATTGGAGGGGTTTGGCAGAACGATCTGTTCTGTGTAACAGATCAGAGAGATCTATGCACAAGAGTACATTCTAGTGTGAGCAGCCGGCTTTCTGGTGAGAATAGACTCTGTCCACTTGCTCCACCAGTGGGAATCAGATCATGCATCACATTTTGCACTAAGTAGCTTATGATTTCAATCATTTGGCATATAGAGTATTTTTGTTAAGATCACCCTCCCCTGCCACACCCTCCCCCAACCCACCCCCACTTCCCTGAAATTCAAAAGAAGATATTAGGGCAGAAGCAAAATGAGGGATGAAGGGGAGGTAGAGAGGTTTGAGGTGGGAATTCTGGTGCTTACAGATGCCACCGTCGTCCTAGTTGACCTTAGGCTGTTCTTCCCTTTGAGGGGGAGAACTAACTGGTGGTGATTTAACCAAAGAATCACCGCACCTCAGGCAAAGTTGGGAAGGCAGACTTACATATATTAACTCAGCTGGTAAGGCAGATGAAACCATACTGTTGACATCACAGTGCATCATAAACCAGCCATCCTGCCAACCAAACTGACCAGCTTAGGTCTCAGCCACTGAAGATGGTGGACTGATGAAATCAGCAGTGCACACTCAACAGGGCAGAATTGGAGAGGCTTAGGATCTCAAAGAAATGTCTGGAAGAGATAGCAGAGTTAGAAAGAGAGACATCATGGAGGGAATTGAAAGTAAGATGAGTATTTTAAAATGGAGGCATTCCAAAGTTGGGAGCCAATGTAAGTCAGTGAGAGCAGACTTATTATAAAGTCAATCCTGGATTTTATGAAAACTAGTTCACATCAGTTTTATTACAATCCAAAAACAAACTTAATCATAAAATCAGATTATAATATTGTTAAACATTTCAACAAAAATTATGCCATTATTAGATTCTAATAATCACTTCTGTGATGAGATTCTAAAAGGACCAGTTGTAACAATAGAAAATTGTAAAGTCAATCTAGTTGTTGGATCCCAATCTCACCATAAGATGCTAATAATGCCAAGTCGATTCTAATAAAGTTAGTCTCATGATTAGATTCTAATTCCATGGTTTGAATTTAATATAACTTTCAGCTATTGATCCCACCTAATTTAAACATGGTATTAAGAGCCCCAAATTCCTGTTAACGATATATACTCTGTTCAGGAATAAATGAGTCGAATGATTTCACTACAGAGTCAAAAGCCAGAACTCTACCACCTGGAATTCTACTGCTACAGAATCGGAGCGGGCGAGGATCCGATAACAGAAAGTGACCTCGGGCGAGAATTTCCAGTTTCATCCGAGTGAGGGTTATAAAATCCCACCCATAGTTCAGAACTGGAGCTCAACTAACACTTCTTTGCAATATAAAGAGAGTGCTGCATTTTTAGGGATGTTGTCTTTTGAATGAAATGTTAACCAGGTTCAGTAATTTCAGTTATCAATCAGAATGTTCTTCTTATTGTTTGGATTTGATTTCAAAAAACAATCTTATTATCTAGAATCCTGAATACACCTATCTTATTTGAATTACAGATTTCCAAAAGTCTAATGTCCTAGCATGTGGACAGTGTGCAGCATTAAAATTGTCCGGGCTCAACAGGAATCTCTTTCTTTTGCACCTTTCCCCACCCCACATCCCCTTGCTTAAACTAAACCAGGTGGGGGGAGAGGGTGGGAGAGGGTGGGAGAAGGGCATGTGGGAAACGTGCACAGAGTAAAATATTCATCACCAAAAATGTAGTGGAGGGTTCATCACTTTCCAATTTTGCATAGAAAGGATAAAAAAAAAATCAAAAGATAGGGCCTGTGTGGGATTGTGGTTGGTGCAGACTCAATGGGCCAAATGGCCTTCTTCTTTACTGGAGGAGTCTATGATTTTACAAGATAGTGGAAAATGTACTCTCTGCTGGAAGTGCTGGCTCTGCCTGGCATCACCTCTTTGCCTCTAATATTTTACATTATTTTCCCATATTAATATTTAATGTGCATGTTCAATTTTTAGGAAAAATATCAACAAATAATGTATCATAGAACATAGAACAGTACAGCACAGGAACAGGGTCTTTGGCCCATTATGTTGTGCCAAACATGATGCCAAATTAATTTAATCCCTTCTGTCTGCCCTTGGTCCATACTCCTCTGTTCCTTGGATATTCATGTGCTTATCTAAAAGTCCCTGTTATATCTGCTTGCACCACCACCCTTGGCAACGGATTTCATTCTCTGTATAAAAAATTTTATGGCTCCCAGTGTTAGACATTTCAACCTTGAGAAAAAAATTCTGACTTTCAATCTTATCTATGCTTCTCATAATTTTATAGACTTCTATCAGGCCTCAGCTCTGCCACTCAAGAAAAAGCAACCCTATTGTCCAGCTTCTCCTTACAGGTCAGACCCTCTAATCCAGGCAGTATTCCTGGTAAATATTTTCTTCACTCTCCTCAAAGCCTCCACATCCTTCCTGTAATGTGCCAACCAGAATTGAATGCGATACTCTAAGTGCAGCCTAACCAAAGTTTTATAAAGCTGCATCATGACATCCTGATTCTTGTACTCAATGCCTCGACCAATGAAAGCAAGCATGCCATACATCTTCTTTACCACCCTATCTACTTGTGTGGCCACTTTTAGGGAGTGGTAGACTTGAACTCCATGATCCCCCTGTACATCAGTGCTGTTGTCAGACCTTATCAAAACATATAAGATGATTAAAGGTTTGAATAGGGTGGACAGTGATAGCCTTTTTCCTAGGATGGAGAAAGCTAGCACGAGGGGACACAGCTTTAAATTAAGGGGTGATAGTTATAGGACGGATATCAGAGGTAGGTTCTGTACCCAAAGGGTGGTTCGGGAGTGGAATGCCCTGCCTGCGGCAGTTGTAGATGCGCCAAGTTTGGTGGCGTTTAAGAGGTTAGTTGATAAGTATATGGAAGAGAAGGGAAGGGTTTAGTTTGGAGGGGTATTGCTTTTTATATTGGTCGGCGCAACATCGAAGGCCGAAGGGCCTGTTCTGTGCTGTAATGTTCTATGTTCTATGTTCAGGGTCTCTATATATTTACCTTTGATATTTCATCTCCCAAAGTGCAGCACCTTACACTTGCCTAGATTAAACTCATCTGAAATTTCTCCACCCAAACCTGCAACTGAGCTATATCCTGCTGTATACTTTGACAGCATTCTAAACTATCCACAACTCCACCTATCTTTGTGTTGTTTACAAACTTACTCACTTACCCTCTATGTTTTCATCCAAGTCATTTATATATATTATCACAAACAGAGGCCCCAAACAGATCCCTGCAGAACACCATTACTCACGGGACTTCCAGCTAGAAAGTTGACAATGGTAGGGTAATCACATCAACACCCTTCATTGGTTGGAAAGCACTCTGAGGTTGTGAAAGGTGCTATGTAAGTGCAGGGTATTTTTTATGCTTTAGTGCCAAAGGTCAGTTTTATTCTTTCACATTTCCTGTGCTCTCTTTACCACATTGCATTTATAAACTAGAACCTGATAGGTAGTTTCTCTGGCAAGCTCCTCGGGTGCTTCCCTCGTTGAGGCAGGATCTCACTGAGATGTTTTTGGTGGAGGGATCGAGGGTGGTGCGTACACATAAGTCACCACTGTGTGGCTCTGCGTATCCTTCTAACAATAACACGTGTAGATTTTCCATTTTGAGAATCCCTCCTCAAGGCCTCTTAAATGTCCACGCCTCATAGGTCCAAACCATGAGAGGGTTATCTTGAAGAGCGTATTCAAATAATTTGATTATAGCTCACATAAATGATAACATATCCCCTGATCACGTTAATTGAAATTTCACAATTTGTTGTGAAATCGTTTAAAGAACAGTTGGGCTGGAACTGATGAGTTGCTGAGTTCCTGTTACTATGGTGTCAGTATCTTCTCTAGGAAAATAACTCGCTTAACAATTGAAGGATTTTATTTTGATTTCTCGCCTTCTCTGCCCTTTCCCCCTGACAGTAGTGTGGCATGACTTTTGGATACAGAATTAACCGTGTCTTAGCAGGGCGGCATGGTAGCACAGTGGTTAGCACCGCTGCTTCACGGCTCCAGGGTCCTGGGTTTGATTCCTGACTTGGGTCACTATCTGTGTGGAGTTTGCACATTCTCCTTATGTCTGCGTGGGTTTCCTCTGGGTACTCTGGTTTCCTCCTACAATCCAAAGATGTGATTGGATGTGCTAAAATTGTCCCTTAGTGTCCAGGGATGTGTAGATTTGGGGGAAGGGCCTGGGTGGGATTGTGTTCAGTGCAGACACGAACAGCCTCTTTCTGCACTGTTGGGTTCTATGTTACGTTTTATGCAAGTGGTCATTCTTCGGTTGTGATTCGAGACGCTGTGTTGACAGGATATGAAGAACATCAGAACTGGATTTTATTTTATTGAACTGAGAGCAGATCATTTTTTATTTAGGTCCGTTTTTTTGTTGGTAAAATTAGCAGTTTCCATTTTCCAGCAAGTGTTATTGGATAGCAGTGATGAAGAGAACCCCATAGATTAACATTAATGTTTACATAGAACATAGAACATAGAACATTACAGCGCAGAACAGGCCCTTCGGCCTTCGATGTTGCGCCGACCAATTAGGAAAAAAGCAATGACCCTCCAAACTAAACCATTCCCTTCTCTTCCATAAACTTATCAACTAACCTCTTAAACGCCACCAAACTTGGCGCATCTACAACTGCTGCAGGCAGGGCATTCCATACCCTTACCACCCTCTGGGTAAAGAACCTACCTCTGACATCCGTCCTATAACTACCACCCTTAATTTAAAGCTATGTCCCCTCGTGCTAGCTTTCTCCATCCTAGGAAAAAAGCTATCACTGTCCACCCTATCTAAACCTCTAATCATCTTATATGTTTCAATAAGGTCTCCTCTTAGCCGCCTTCTTTCTAACAAAAACAACCTCAAATCCCTCAGCATCTCTTCATAAGACCTGCCCTCCATACCAGGCAACATCCTGGTAAACCTCCTCTGTACCCTCTCCAATGCCTCCACATCTTTCTTATAATGTGGGACCAGAACTGCACACAATACTCCAAGTGCGGCCGCACTAGATTTTTGTACAGTTGCAACATGACGTTGTGGCTCCGAAATTCAATCCCCCTACCAATAAAAGCTAAGACTCCATATGCCTTCTTAACAACCTTATCGACTTGATTGCCAACTTTCAAGGATCTATGCACATATACACCAAGATCCCTCTGTTCTTCAACACTATTAAGAGGGCTACTATTAGCCCTATACTCTACACATTTGTTATTCCTGCCAAAGTGAATTACCTCACACTTTTCCGCATTAAACTCCATTTGCCATCTCTCGGCCCAGCTCTGCAACTTGTGCAAGTCTCTCTGTAAATTATAACACCCCTCTTCACTATCTACCACTCCTCCGATTTTGGTGTCATCCGCAAATTTACTAATCCATCCTTCAATACCCTCATCCAGATCATTTATAAAAATTACAAACAGCAGGGCCCCAAAACAGACCCCTGAGGTATACCACTTGCAACCGAACTCCACGATGAATATCTCCCATCAACCACCACCCTCTGTCTTCTATCCGCTAGCCAATTCCTAATCCAATTAGCTAAATCACCCTCAATCCCATACATCTGCATTTTCTGCAGAAGCCTTCTATGGGGCACCTTATCGAACGCCTTACTAAAGTCCATATATACCACATCAACTGCCTTACCCCCATCCACCTCTGTGGTCACTTTTTCAAAAAACTCAATAAGGTTAGTAAGGCACGACCTACCCTTCACAAAACCATGCTGACTATCCCCAATCAATTCGTTTCTCTCTAAATAACTATAAATCCTATCCCTAATAATTCTTTCCAATACTTTGCCACAACAGAAGTAAGACTCACCGGTCTATAATTCCCAGGAAAGTCTCTATTCCCCTTCTTGAACAATGGGACCACATTCGCTATCCTCCAGTCTTCCGGCACTATACCCGCAACCAACGACGACCTGAAGATCAGAGCAAGAGGCTCTGCAATCACCTCTCTCACCTTCCAGAGAATCCTAGGGTAAATGCCGTCCAGCCCAGGGGTCTTATCTAACTTCAAACCCTCAAGAATATCTAGCACATCCTCCTTATCTACTTCAATACTTTCCAGTTTGCAACCCTGTATCCCAGTGTTCTCAACAACTACATTTACATCTCCCTGCGTGAATACCGAAGAGAAATATTTGTTCAGTGCCTCTCCAATCTCTTCAGGCTCCACGCACAACTTCCCACTGCTGTCTCTGACTGGCCCTAATCGTGCCCTAACCAATCTTCTATTCTTAACATATCTAAAGAAAGCTTTAGGATTCTCCTTGATCCTATCAACCAAAGTCTTCTCGTGTCCCCTTTTAGCTCTCCTCAACTCACTCTTTAGCTCCCTCCTGGCTAATCTATAGCCATACAGTGCACTAACTGAGCCTTGAGCCTTCAAGCCTCATCCTGACATAAGCCTCCTTTTTCCTTTTAAACAGCGAATTAACTTTTCTAGTACACCATGGTTCCCTTACTCGACCATTTCCTCCTTGCCTGACAGGGACATACTTATCAAGGACTCGCAGTAGCTGCTCTTTGAATAAGCTCCACATTTCAGATGTTCCCAGTCCCTGTAGTTTCCTAGTCCAACCTATGCACCCTAATTCCCTCCTTATTGCCTCATAATTACCATTCCCCCAGCTATAACTACTGCCCCCAGCTTCATGCCTGTCCCTATCCATCTCTAAGGTGAACGTAACCGAATTGTGGTCACTATCACCAAAATGTTCACCAACTTCCAAGTCCAGTGTTTGGACACTGTAAAGACCAGTTTAAGTAATTTTGGATTAACAGTAATTATTTCTTTCTTATTCATGAATGGGACATGCGCATCGCTGGCTGGGCCAGCATTTATTCCCTGTCTCTAATTGTCCAAAAGCACTTTCAACCACATTGCTCTGATGTCACATATAGGCCAGATCAGATAGCGATGACAGATTTCCTTCCATAAAGGACATTACTGAACCAGATGCGTTTTTCCAACAATAGACAATGGTTTCAGGGTTATTCTTAGATTCTTAATTCGAGATACTTTTTTATTGAATTCAAATTCCACCACCTTCTATGGTGGGATTTGAACCCGGGTACTAGAACATTAGCTGAGTTTCTGGATTAACAGTCTAGTGATAATACCATTAGGCCATCGCCTCCTCAATTTATCAATTTTAAAATTCTCACCCACTTAATTTAAATGAAAATGAATTCTAAAACCTTTTCAATCCAGTAAAAGAGTAAGACTTCCTTTTCAAATAGTGCCTTATCACATGACAAATGTTTCAAATTGCTTCTCAAATGTATGTTTGAACTCAGCCACTACCTTCATTGGCAAGCATTGTCAGATAATACATGCACAAGTGTGATAGCGTAAACAGCGATGAGATAAAACAAAGCATTTGTTTTTGATTATATCGATTTAGTGAAGAATGATGACCGCGACATGGGACAACCCCTTATTCTACTTTAAGTAGTGTCAGAGAATCTTTAATGTGTATCTGAACAAGCAGAGTATTGATTTTGTCTTACCTGAAGACAAAAAATTTGATTGAGTTGGATATATCATTGTTGTATTCTATGCATGTAAACATATGGTATGGAATACAAAAGGCAGATCTCAAAGCTTCACAATTTAGTTCTTTAAAGTGAATGAAACTATTAGTATTTTGGAAAAAAAACTGAATGGGCAGTTACATATCACAATTATTTGCAAGCAACACTAAATTTTCTTTAATATATGTTGCCTTCCTAAACTCCACTTCCCATTACCTCCACCACACCTCCAATAATCATGAGGAGCTCATAGATTTCTCAGTTATCAAGATCAAGTCTATCCAATCAGCTGCCTATTCCACTTCTTTCCCTCCCCCCAGCCCACCTGGCTAAGTTTCCCAAATACTCCGCCTTCTCCAGGCTCTGAACTTCTTTCTTTCTATTACCCAACTTGTCATTCAGGCTCCTATGTGAGATGTGAGCTGATTGCGTTAATGGTTCTTTCTCCACTGGTTCTAGTCCTGTCAGTGGAATTTACCGTCATCACTGCTCTTCTCAAAAAAAAAACCCTGGCCATTCTGTCCTTGCAATCATCCCATCTTAAATCTTCCTTTCCTGTCCAAAATCCTTGAGTGAATAGTCACCTCCCACATTTATGACCAACAACCCCCTTTCGAGAACTGCATGTTTGAACTCTTTCAAGCGGTTTCACCATTCTTCCACATGGAACATGGTAGTAAGTTCTACGCTTTTATCATGTTTATGTGAAAAAGTTTCTTCTGAAGTCTCCATTGGATTTATTGCTGTCTATCTAGATTTCTTCATTCTATCTTATATTAATGGTCTCTTCCCACAAGAAAAAGCATTTTCTCTGTATCTCTGTTTCAACCGCATTGCTGCAGCAACAGGAAGACTACTTATTTCTACTTCTATATCATCACCCAACTCCTCCCTTACCTCAACTCTTCTACAGCTGAAATCCTGACTCATGCTTTTGTTATTTTTGAACTTGATTATTCCAGTGTATTCCTGGCCAGCTCCCACATTCTATAAATTTAAGATCATCCAAAATTCTGCTACCATGCTCTGACTCACACCAAATCTTGTGCATCCATTATTCTTGCAGCTCTCCTTACCCACATTGACTTCCAGTTTATTGATTTTAAAATTCTCATTCTAGTTTTTAAGTCTCCCATGTCCTGGCCCTTATAATTGTCTAATCTTCAACATTGTAACCCTCTGAGGTATCTCCATTGCACGGATTTTGGCCCCTTGAACAACCCTGATTTTTAATTCCACCTTGTTGGTGGCCATGCCTTCAGCTGCGAAGATTTTAACTCCGATATTCCTTTCTTAAACCTCTTTTCCTTTCCATCTGACATTTCTCCTCTCAGACACTATTTAAAATCTCTTTGTCTGTGACACATTGCTTTGCACAAGTGAAAAAGACATAAGAGTTAGAAACAGTTGGCAGTATATAATTTGTGTCATTATGAACTATGCATGGTAGAACATTGTATGTAGCACATTAATATAATTTATGAATACATTGCATTGCTTCATCTTTCCAAAAGGAAGACATTGGTCTGATTTTTCTTGACACGGGTTCAAAAGCAAGGGATTATGTATAAAACAAGTTTCTTATTTTTTGGAAACATACATCTTACAAAAATAATAGTAACCAAACTCTCCACTCACCTGATGAAGGAGCAGTGCTCCAAAAACTTGTGATACCAAATAAACCTGCTGGACTTTAATCTGGTGTTGTGAGGCTTCTTAAAGTGATGCTACATAATCATTATAGAACTTAGAACACTATAGCACAAACAGGCCCTTCGGCCCACAAGTTGTGCCGATCGTATCAGTACCTACCAGGTCATAGAACTATCTGTAACTCCCAATCCCATTAAATCCCATGTACATGCACAGCTGGACATGCACAGCTGGTATATTTACAGATTTTTTTTTTATTGCTTGAATTGCATCTACTAAGGAAGTTCAGAAAGGATTATAAAACCTTTCTCATCTCCTAACAGGTTTTGGTGTCGACAGGTTTTGGACTGGTTTTTGTTCAGTAACTCAAAGGAGCCCCTGTTTCTTCCTCAGAAATTGATACATCAGCATCCGATGTCTAAAATGTTCAAACTTTGGCATGAGCTCATGATTGAATGGATCACATTCATGTTTTAGTTCATCTCTTGACTGGATCATATGATCTACATGGACATTGCTCATGGGGCCATCAATTTTAATCAAGCATCTTTTGGATTTATGCCCTTATATTGTCTCTACCTCCCATTTGTGTTACTTGTGATGGGTACTCTAGCATGAACATATTTATTTTGTCTGAAACTTGTTTATTTGAGCGGGATTGTACCACCTCATTGCATCCATTTTTGGGTGTGAAAATGTCATAAAATCGGACGTGAAGCATCTAGCAGGAATGGCGTCCATTTTGGTGCCTATTCCCACTTTATCACGGTAAGAAAATTGGCACGATCAGGGCCCCGCCCAAACCTTCACACCCAATCATCCCAGCTCGCCTGCTGGTACACCTTACTCACCACAACTGAAGCGGTCTGGAATACCTCTTCTCTATTTGAGTTGGAGTCTGACGCTGAATTAGTGTGGGTGAGCAGGGAAGTAAGTCTCTGTGTTCAAACTGCTCTGAGCTGTTCGGACGAGACTATTTTGTGGTGGCCATGTTGCGTATCAGGTCCAGGGGAGGCTGGAATGGAGTATGTGGGGGAGTGAGGGGCTCTTGTTGCTCATGGAGTCCAACTTCAGACTTCCAGCATGGACCCGGGCCAGAACGCTGACCTCGGAACATAGAGAATCACTCATGGATCAAGTGCACAAAGTTGGAAGCACTGTTACAGTAGGGGCTTGGTGAAAACTGACAATGGTGCAGTCTCAGGGCTGTTAAAGCAGCACTGTCTGTGTGCACAGATCTGGGTTTTTGCCTGTGGTTGGGGAATGGGGGTGGTCCTGTGTTACCGTTCTGGGAGCTGTGGAGGGTTATGGGCAGTGTGTGTTGCTGGGGGACTTTGGAGAAGTGGGAATGTGTATTGCTGAGTTGGGGGAGTGCGAGCAGTATTCTTTGACCTCTTCATCTGTCTTTCCCCTTCTCCCAATTTCCACTCCCCTCACCTCCCATCCCCCAGTGTCCTACAATCTCCTGCAACATTGAAACACCGGAGTGGTGGCCTGGGTACGCTGTGTTGGTGAGTTTCTGTGGCAGGCAGAATGATAATGACTCACTATGCACCATCGTGATGACGCCCTACTGCAAACTAGACTGACTCTTACCTCTGCTCCCTATGCACGCTAGCATCTGGGCTAAGGGATCACTAAACACCCATGCAGGGCCCTGGGGCGTATGGGGCGAGGAAGGGAAGAGAATCTCCTGTGGGTTCTAGAGATGGCAAGGCAGATGGTGTAAGTTGCTGCCAATTCAGGCCACCTGCTCTATCAGTGATTTCTTTCCACTTTCTCAATGTCAGAGCGTGGGGAGGGGAGGGGGGGCGGCTTCCCCCACTGACATCAACATGTAGGTTCCTTCTGGGGTAAGGACAATCCTGTTGGAGACAAATCAGAGACAAATTAGTCACAGGTGAAATGACATTTATTTGTGACAATAAAACTGTCTTAACAATATAAA
Organism: Sphyrna mokarran; assembly: GCA_024679065.1. Taxonomy (NCBI): domain Eukaryota; kingdom Metazoa; phylum Chordata; class Chondrichthyes; order Carcharhiniformes; family Carcharhinidae; genus Sphyrna; species Sphyrna mokarran. The sequence continues at coordinate 29,764,471 of JAGIQG010000009.1, forward strand.
TAACATACAAATGTATGAACAGGAGACTTTAAAGTACATAACTATTCTATCTACCTAGTGCTGCCCTTCAGAATGCCATCTTAGTACCACTACATATTCCTAATTTTACATGGCTACCACTACACCTCGATGTCTCCCCAGGATATACATTGGAAGTGGAGGTGGTCAACTATCTATTACACCCCAAAACCTGTGATACCTTTGGTGATTGTCTGCTGGAGTGCTTGGACCTTAAGGACCCTGGCTGGCTTTCAGGCGTCTGGGGCATTTCCAGGACATGGATTCCATGTCCTTCTGTGGTGAGCTCTGGAAGCTTCAATGTCACCTAGCCCAGCCAGTTCTGGAGGACCACTTGCTTTCCAGCCATAGTCAAGCCCACTGGGATGGCCACCTGAGTTGGGGGTTATAGCAATTGCCCTCTGAGACTGGCCATGCTCTGCAGTCCCCCAGCCATAACCTTCTTTGACTGGACCATGTTCTTAAGGGCTGCTGCCATAGCCCACTGTGTCTCTGCACTGTCCCACTGGGTCTTGAGCCTCTCAGCCATGGGCCAGAGAATCGTGAGAAGCCAGTTGAGGCTGTTTTCACAGCTGTAGCCTGTTGTGACTTGGCCGTGGCCCTCTGGGACTCTGCTGTGGCTACTGTGACTCGGTTATAGCTTGGACCCTGTCACTCACAGTGAAGATTCTCAGCCCTAGGCTTTCGACCACGGACCCGTGCAGTGTTGGCCTGGGAACCACGTAAGACAGGCAATAGCTGATCCACCTGAAAGCTTTGGAACTCCTCTCAATAGCCTCGAAGTTAGTCCAATGTTGCGGTCATCCCCTTCTGCATTCCCTGGCCCTGTTACTGCATCTCCTGCAGCTGAGGGAGAAATGATTGCAAAGGCCCGGCATGCAGCCTGGGACCAGCTGAGTCCTCGCCATCGGCAGGCCCCCGTGTGCTAGAGGTCTCAGACATTCTCTTTTCCACTTGTTGTACATCAGCAGATGTGTCGTGTGCACCAGAGAGTGACCCAGATACCTCACCACTAACTTGACTCACTGATGTGAGAGTCTCTGGGATGGTGCGTTGTGAGGTGGAAGCTGATGCCAAACTGGTGTCACCCTCAGAGGTCCCCTCATAGTCTTCCTCTGAGGAGTCTTCTGAGCTGTCAGGGCAGGATGGGTGGGACTTGCACCGGGTGCCGGGATGCCAGATGGCCCAGGTGCGTCGGGGGCCCTTCCTGCAACACACGGCACAAGTTAAGTGCAAAGGAGGGAGAGGAATTTGGGCTGCAGGAACTTACTTGATATTTCTCCAATTAGAGGAGAATTGACAGGTGCTCACTTTTATAGTCCAGCCTAACCATGCTGTCACTGACTGTCCAGATGTTCTCCTCTCTCACAAGCTCCAGAGCTCGCTCCTCAAAGGGGTGAGGACACGGGGGTCTGGCTCACTACTCCCTGTCTTCACCCTCAGCCGATGATTATGGGTGTTCTTCTCCTATGGGGACAGAAGGAGCCATGAAAAATGTGATGACGTGACATCCTGCAGAGAATCAGAGGGAAGTCCTTAGAGGGCAAGCACTGTGATATTCTTAGTAGGGGGAGGAGGAGGGAGATGCTTGGGAGTCAAGGGCTGGAAACATGTAGGATGATGGGGGTGGGGATGTCTGGGGGTGATTTGGGGCAAGATGCTAGCTGGGGTTAAACACCCACTCTTGCTATCCAAATGAGATCATTTATTTTCTTGCCGCTTCTCCTGGCCAGTGACATAGCAGTCACAGATGTGGCCACTGCCTGTTTTTCTGTCACTTCCTATAGAACAGCATCCTATTGGGGATAAGAGGATGTCCAAATCACCAAAAGGCTGTAAATAGTTGAAAAAACCACACCCCCCCACAACTTCACTGATCCCTATGGCATTCCACTTATTACAATCTGACAACTTGAAAATTACACATTTATGCCTACTTTTTCTTTTCTTTTAATAATCAATCCTCTATCCGTGTTCCATCCATCTATGATATGGCACCTTGCCAGGCGTGTTTTGGAAAACTCAGTGCATCACAACTACATGCTCCCCTTTATCTTGTTGCTGGTTACTTCCTCAAAGAACTATAATAAATAAGTCAAACAAGATTTTTCTTTCACAAAACCATGTTGTCACTGCCTGATTGCTTTGATATTTTCTAAGTTCCTCGCTATAATTTCCTTAATAATAAATTCCAGTATTTTCCCTGCGACAGATATTAAGCTAACTGACCTATAGTTAAAAAGAACAAAGAAGAACAAAGAAAATTACAGCAGAGGAACAGGTTCTTTGGCCTTCCAAGCCTGCACTGACCCTGCTGCCCATCTGAACTAAAACCTCCTACCCTTCCAGGGACCATATCTCTGTATTCCCATCCTACCTTTCCATTTCCTGCTTTCCGTCTCCCTCCTTCCTCGTATAGAGGAATTCTATTTGCTATTTTTCAAACTGATGGGGGAATCTTGGAAAATTACAACATCTATTATTTAAGCATACACTTATTTTGATCCTAGAATCAAGTCCATCAGAACCTAAGGCTTTGTTAACTTTTAATTCTAATAGTTCTCTCAGTGCCTGAGGTTGCAATTATTTTCCCTTTCTTTTGCCTCTCAATACATAATTATTTCCGGGATGTTACTTATACCTTCTAAAGTGAAGACATGCAAAAGCTTTGCAATTCATCTACTATTTCCTTATTTTCATGATTAATTCTCTCAATTTACTCTCTAGATGATTAATGCTCACACTATTTACACTTTTCTTCTTTAAATAGTTGTAAAAATTCTTATTATCTATTTTTTACATTTCTAATTATCTTTCTTTCACACTCCATTTTCTTCATCATTATTAACCTTTTAGTAATTCTTTGCTTTTTTAATATGCTGTCCAATCTTCTGACCAACACTAATCTTCATGGAATTGTACACATTTTCTACCAATTCTTTCAAACACCCAAGCAACACTTGGGTTTTTTGAGTAAAAAGGAAAGAGAAAATGATAGAAAAGCTCAGAAGGTCTGCAGCGCCTGTGGAGATGGAAACAGAGTTAATGATTCAAGTACGTACAACTCTTCTTCAGAGTTAATGAGAGGGAGAAATTGATGGATTTTGTACTGTTTTAGAGGGGATGGAGCAGGTGGAACCAAACAGATGTCGGAAATAAATGGGACAGATTTGACAAACGTATCATAGGCACAAGAAAAGGGTATGTTAATGATGGTGTTAAAGACTAAAAAAGGTGTTGATAGTGGCATAAAGGTAAGATGACAGAATAGGTTAAAAGCACAACAAGGAATAATGCTCTGTGAAAGCACAACTTAAGAATAAATGACAGATGGCTCTTCAGGGGATGAGGACATTGTGGCAAAAAGATTGGATTAAAAAAGGTGAAGATAGAGGAGAGTGTTTGCAATCTGAAGTTATTGAACTCAGTGTTAAATTTAGAAGTTTGTACAGTCCCTAATCAGAAGATAAATTATTGTTCCATTAGTTTGTGTTGGGCTCTGCTAGAATATGGCAGCAGGCCAAGGACATATGGATGTGAAAGCAAGATGGTGAATTGACATGGCAAGCAACAGGAAAATTGGGGCTCATGCTTGCCGACTGAGTGAAGGTATTCTGCAAAGTGATCACTAAGTCTGTGTTTTGTCTCCCTACTGTAGGATTTCAATTTTTGGTACCGGCAAATACAATAGACCAAATTGAAAGGGGTCAAAACAAAGGGATTGGTAATGATAGTGTTTCTTTAGTGTTCCTTTAACTACCCAAATGGATCTTTCAGTTGCTCTGTTTGATACTGGATGACAAAGAGGAGGAGGGCATGTTTCACACTGTTTTGCTTCATGAAATTTTGGAACAGAGTGGAACAAAAGTGAGGACTATTACTTGAGACCAGCCCCTTTATTTATTTATTAACTTATTATTTATTAGTGTCACAAGTAGGCTCACATTAACACTGCAATGAAGTTACTGTGTAAATCCCCTAGTCACCAACTCCAGCATTTGTTCGGATACACTGAGGGAGAATTTAACTTGGCCAATACATCTAACCAACATGTCATCTGGATTGTTGGAAGAAACTGGAACACCTGGGGGAAACCAACGCAGACATGGGGAGACGGTACAGATTCTGCACAGACAGTGACCCAAGCCGGGATTTGCACCTAGGACCCTAGCGCTGTGAGCCAGCAATGCTAAAATCATGACAAGCAAAAATAGACTTTCACTTGCTTATTGTTTTGACCTTCATACTTCACTTTGAATGGCTATCGATATGTTCAAGAAATCATTATTTTCCTTTTCACAAAAGTTTATGCGAACTTTGAAACAGTTGGTTTGACCATGTTCCTGACTGTAAAGCAGCATTAGACAACTTACTTATGCAGTTTTGGCAGATAGTACATTTCTTGTTCACTGTAAGACTAGATTAATAAACATACTGACTCTCCCGTCTGCTTTGTATGAATCCTACCTCACAAAGAATTCAGTACTACCAATAAGAAGTCTCACAACATCCAGGTTAAAGTCCAACAGTTTCATTTAAAATCATGAACTTTTGGAGTGCTGTTCCTTCATCAGGTGACCAGTGCTCTGATAGCTCGTGATTCCACATAAGCTCATTGGACTTTAACCTGGTGTTGTGAGCTCCTTACTGTGCCCACCCTAGTCCAATGCCGGCATCTCCACATTATAGGTACTACCACATTGCAATTGCACTTAATGCAACCCTGCTTACATGAAAACTTGTTGTGACAACTGTGGAATGTTCCTGATCTGTACACAGGTGAAATTCTGTCCACCTATTCAATGTCTGTTCATAGACCCTGAGTTTCAACTGAAATTTCAGTGGTGGTGATTGGAAAGTCATCATCTGGTGCACTATTGTGAAGATTGCATCTTTGCAGATTACACCTGAGTCCTAATGCAAACACGACAGTGCATCAGCTACAGAATTCTATTTTGAATTCCAATGTTTGATATTGTACAGTGTTCTGCTACTTCCTTGACACTACCATCGTCAACATGGGATGTAACTAATTCTCAAGATCAAGTTTATTGCATTGTTATGTTCTGCATATGATCAAACATTGTATCATATTACTATAATTGACAAATATATTACATTGGCCTAACATTTAATCATAGAATCATACAATCCCTCCAATGCAGATGGAGGCTGCTCGGTCCATCGAGCCTAAACCGACAACATTCCCATTCAGCCCTATCAGCGTAACCTTATGTATTTACCCTGATTAAGGGACAATTTACATCTCCTTATGTGGCTTGGTGTTATACTTTGCTGTGTATGCTCCTCTGAAGTGATGTTTCATTACATTAAAAGCACCATATAAATGCAAGTTGTTATACTCTGATGCAAACAATATAATTGCAGCAGAAAAACGTTTCTAATTCCATGTCCTTACCAGGTATTAGAGAGAGAGAAAAAAAAATTGGCTGTATATTTATCAGGAATGCCAATGATTCTTTCAATGAATAGGAAACATACTTTAAACTGAAGAGAAAAATGCTGGAAAATCTCAGCAGGTCTGACAGAATCTGTAAGAAGAGAAAAGAGCTGATGTTTCGAGTCCAGAAGATCATTTGTCAAAGCTAAAAGGCATAGTAAGTGGGAGATACTTACACTGCAGCTGAGGGAATGAAAGATGAATCATAGCCAGAGAAACCAGGGGAAAAGACTGCTAATGGCAGTCCGCAGAGAGAATAAAGAGTGTGAGTCGCGTAAGGGCAAGAGAAGCTGAAATGAGAGGGTAAGCTGTGACAGATGAAGATGGGGGAAGGGGGGTGGGTGGAATGGATGGGACAGAGATAAAATTTAGAAAAGAGGAAGCAAAGGGGGAGAAAGGGTGAGGGTAAGGGGATAAAATAGGGGGAAAAGTAGGGGAATGCAACATGAGAAAAGACAATAAAAAATGTAGAGAACAGTAAAAAAAAATGAAAACAAAGGGGTCGAGGTAGGGTAGAGCAAAGCAGCCATACCAGCATGCAGTCATTTGCTTTTATTAGGAAAAATACTTTCCTGCTTTTAAAAAAAATCTTGATTTGCAGGTGAAGGTTGAGCCGCAGTAAGGAAAGGGTTAAGTTTGCTTCCCCTGTTCCCCCCCCCCCACCGCCTCAGCTCACATATTACGCCCCCTAGTGGCGGATTTGAGTTTGATCCTTGCAGGTTCCCGTACCTTTTTTTTAGGATAGTTATGTATCAGTTCCAAGGCAAATGGTAACATTGCAACCAGCCGCTGGGAGTGAACCCCGCACTGATACATCTACTGCTGGACAGCGCTTTGTTAATTCCCTTCGTCTCTCTTTTCCTCGGCCGCGATCTCAAACTGACAAGATGTAGCGGATTATTGCAAAAGATTTTCTTTTGTGTGTGGGATGTCTGAGGTTTTAATTTCATGGGATTTTTTTTTGGTCCCTATCTCTCCTTCTCCACCGTCACCACCTCTCATTCCTAAATGCTCAGTGTCTTTTCTGAGTGCCTTCGTCTAGCGGCGGATGATTGCACTGGGTGTATTTTTCTTTTCACGCTGCTATTTCTTTGCTCATTTCGATCAATGAAGACAAACAAAGACTGAAGATTTATTTCTTGTAGGAGATGTGTCGGTGCTATATTTTACAGTGGGAGAACAGGTGAGTTTGTGTGATATTCCAAAGCGTGCGTGGGTCCATAAATGTACGCGTGTGCAATTGATATAATTGATTAAAATGCATGTAACATCTTACACTCCTCAAGAATCGTTCTCTGCTCCCCGGTTCTTAAATGTATGAGGGCCCGCTGAGTTAATACTGGGGCTGTTTCACCATAGTATTTAGGTGGCAATGCTGCTACTAAATGCAGCTCAATTTCCATGAAAGTCGGGCTTCAGGTGTCAGTTTCACATCAGTGCTTTATTGGTATATTTTCGCAATCAATTAACTATTTTACTTGTACCTATGCAATCCCACTCCATCCATTCCAGTTTATTCACTGTGGCCGATAGTATTATTTTTGACTGACAGATGTGCCAGTACGATGAATTTGGAGCCACGTACCCCTGGTCCAATCATTTCCTACTATGTTCGACATATCATTTATTTTCAACCTTTTCCCTACATTTTTCAAGATATTATTCTTTTCTTCCAACTAGTAGATTTTTTTTTTAAATTAAGCAATCTAACTTGACCCTCCTGCCAATTTTCAAAGATGTATCTATATATATATATATATATATACATGTTATGGGTGCAAATAGATCTATTAATTTGTTCCCTCAAGGTACAAGTTCTACTTATTGTTTTTGTGGGTTTCTATTAGTTTGTGCATTTAGCTTCTGAATGAAATAGTGATTGTATAATATTTTTAAATGATAATATATTTGTTAGACCGTATCAATTGCCAGTGCTGGTGTTACATTCATTCGCAGACTTGCTTGTGCTGCTGGCCAGTGTTTTGTTTTCACTTATTTACTCAGTCACTATGCGAGCTTCCATAGCAACTGTCAATTCGTCTTCTTGACATGTAAGAGGTGAAAGCCATGCGTGATGCTTTTAAGGTTTAAGTGGAGTGTGCTGTAAGAATGAAGGAAAGTAAGGCAAACTGTAAATTAACTTCCTTTCCCCTGTCTGGTGGTTGGAGGGATCACAAGTGTGTCAATAGTTGTGAATCTTTGGTATGCCCCCACCCACCCACCCCCCCCCCCCCCCCACCCCCCCCCCCCACCCCCTATCCCCACCCTATCCCCCCCCCTCCCCACACCTATCCCCCCCCTCCCCACCACTATCCCCCCTCCCCACCACCTATCCCCCACCTCCCCCCACCTATCCCCCCCCCCCCATCCCACCACTATCCCCCCCACCTCTGAATGCTAATGTTCCTCGCCTCCCTTCTCCCCTGGCTTCCCTCTCCCATTAATGAATAAAAGAACCAAAACTCTGATATGGGGCAGCACTGTGGCACTGTGGTTAGCACTGCTGCCTCACAGTTGCAAGGACCTGGGTTCAATTCTGGACTTGGGTCCCTCCGTGGAGTTTGCAGGTTCTTCACATATCTGCGTGGGTTTCCTCCCACAATCTGAAAATGTGCAGATTATGTAGATTGGCCATGCTAAATTTGCCCCTTAGTGCCCAGGGGATTAACAACATGAATTTGTGGAGTTATGTGGATAGGGCCTGAGTGGGATTGTTGTCAGTGCAGGCCCAATGGGCTGAATGGCCTCCTTCTGCACTGTAGTGATTCTGTGAAGTCTATATGGTTCACTGTCTGTCTGACATCTAAGCTGAGAACTGACCAGATCGAAGTTGCTTAGTTTCTTCTGCTATTTATTGCCATCAGAAATTTTTGCCGTGATTCTGTGTTGAGTGATCGTGCTCTCCCTTGTAGAACTATGCAACTGAGATGAAGAAATAGTGTTTAAAAAAAGAGACTCAGAAAGAAAACAGCCTCGGTTCATTGTAATGATTTGGCAACCCATAATATTAAACCACTTCCTTTTCTACTCAAGATTTGTAAACCTTTCTTTGTTTGGGGAGTGACTGGTATAAAGACGTTACCTCCATAACTTCTGGAATTGATCCTTTTTTTTTCCCACTTTTAATGTACAATTTACACTTCACAAAGGTTTTCAAGTTGGTTCAGGAATTCAAAGGGGAAAAAAACACTTGCAATAATGATCACCTTTAAGTGCAAACACGACCTCTGCTTTCTCTGTTAAACACAACAGGCTGCTTAATTGAGGGTTTGTATGTCCCAGGATATGGCCTTCCCATTTAATTGCACATGCAGCACAGAACCCCCAAAATGTAGTCATGCTTATGAATGTTCAGCATGAATGCATCCACCGATTATAATCACCTCACAAAGCTGAGGGGAAAAACAGACTGTCAGAAGGGGCTTAATTGGTCACAGGACAACTGAAGTTCATGACTCTAATTAACAGAACTCTGGGTGACTGAAGTAAATAACAAAGCCTCTTTTTGAAGGAAGTTTCATAATGCAATAATGCTCCTTCCACTGGCTCTGCACGCTACCTTGTGAATTTACCTGTGAGATCAATCTGACATTGCAAGTTAGAGTTTGCAAGTTCTTTCTTTGTCACCTTGGCCTTAATGGGACAGCTGGCTTCGACTTGTTGCTTCTCTACTTTTCCTCAAGCCTTCTCAGTCTACATCTCAGTGTTATCCACTGTAGTGGCTAAAATATCCCACATCAATCCACAACACATCAACTATTTTTCTTCTTCCTCTTTTCTTTGTGCTCAATTTCTCCTTCAACTGTTGCAGGGCAAGGCTCTCGGGTCTTTGTTTCCAATGTCCTAACTTGGCTACTTTTTCTCTCTAAATGTATTTAGCAAACAGGTCTAGGGTGGTGTGTCACACTGTATGGATGGGAGAGTTGTGGGTGGTGATATTATGAAAAAATTCTGAGTTCAGAACATGCGTGAAAATGAAACAGTTTCTGATCTGTTTTTTGGGTGAGTCCAAATATGCAGTTTTATGCACTTAGAGCAAAGAAACCTCCAAACCTGTTCTTGCCTGTAGGGGAGGGGTGGAGCATAAATTGCCCAGACACCGGCTGAGAGCTGCAGAGGGCACCATTGTGCATGTGCTCAACCTTTGCTGTATGTAGCAGGCCTCCCTGGCCTTAACATGCCACCTCGCTGCGTTACCGTGGGACCCCTGCAGTCTATTGCGATCCCTCTGACAGATTGACCCCCAGAATAGAAGGAGTGAAATGGAAGAAATTTATACTTCATTTACAACATTGGTGTTTTCCTTTTGGGTACATGAGTGAGCTGTTTGGACATGCTTTTTGACTGCTCCAACATTATTTGAATGTGAGAAGCTTTGTGACTTCACCAATGTTATTGAGTACTGGCAGATCCGTTATGCCATTGTTCATGATAAGTTGGGTTTTATAACACTGAGTACCAGTGAAGTTGTATTACCACAGCCATTGATTTGGGGACCACTCTAAGCACAGAGAGTTCTGAGAAAAGGCCTCTTGGTTTAGCTGCAGTTAGTGGTGAATTCTCATGATCTGGGAGGATGGGAAGGGTGACCTAGGTTTGCAGGAACACTGAAGAGGAACTTCATTGGAACAGTTGGAACATGGAGAAAAGCCATAAGATATAAAATTGCTGTGGAGAAAATCTAAGATATTGGGCTGGGAATTCAGCAAGGCTATAAGGTAGTGACAGCAGAAGAGGAATCGTTAAGCCTGTTAGGTCATTGCCAGCTCTCTTGCAATCCACTAAATCCCATTCCCCAGCTCCATCCCTCTGGCCCTGTACATTTATTCCCAAGAATAATACAGTACATTCCTTGGTTTTGTGAAGGTAGGTCATGCCTCACAAGCCTTATCGAGTTTTTTGAAAAGGTGACAAAGAGGTGGATAAGGATAAGGCAGTTGATGTGGTGTATATGGATTTTAGCAAAGTGTTTGATAAGGTTCCCCATGATAGGCTGCTACAGAAAATGCAGATGCGTGGGATTGAGGGTGATTTAGCAGGAATTGGTTAGCTGATAGAAGACAGAGGGTGGTGGTTGATGGGAAATATTCAACTTGGAGTTCAGTTACATGTGGTGTACTTCAGCAATCTGCTTTGGGGTCACTGCTGTTTGTCATTTTTATAAATGACCTGGATGAGAGTGTGGAAGGATGGGTTAGTAAGTTTGCTGACGAAAGCAAAGTCGGAGGAGTTGTAGACAGTGAGGATGGATGTTACAGTTTGCAGAGCTGGGCTGAGAAGTGGCAAATAGAGTTTGATGTGGAAAAGTGTGAGGTGATTCACTTTGGCAAGAGTAACAGGAGTACAGAATATAGGGCTAAGGAAAGGACTCTTGGTAGTGTTGACGATATACATGTGCATAGATCCCTGAAAGTTGGCACCCAGGTTGATAAGGTTGTTAAGAAGGCGTACGGTGCGTAGCTTTTATTGGTAGAGGGATTGAATTTCGGAGCCGTGAGGTCATGTTGCAACTGTACAAAACTTTGGTGCGGTCGCACTTGGAGTATTGTGTACAGTTCTGGTCGCTGCATTATAAGAAGAATGTGCAGGCATTGGAAAGGGTGTAGAAGAGGTTTACCAGGATGTTGCCTGATATGGTGGGAAGGTCTTACGAGGAAAGGCTGAGAGACTTGAAGTTATTTTCGTTAAAGAGAAGGTTGAGAGGTGACCTAATTGAGGCATACAAGATGATTAGAGGGCTAGATAGGGTGGACAGTGAGAGCTTTTTCCCTTGGATGGTGATGGCTAACACGAGGGGACATTGCTTTAAATTAGAGGGGTAGTTATAGGACAGATGTCAGAGGTAGGTTCTTTACTCAGAGGGTAGGAAGGGCGTGGAATGCCTTGCCTGCAGTAGTTGTGAACTCGCCAACTTTAAGGGCGTTCAAATGTCAGTGGATAGGCATATGGGTAGCATTGGAATAATTTAGGTTAGAGGGCCATTAGATTGGTTCCATTAATCGGTGCAATATCGAGGGCTGAAGGGCCTGTACTGTGCTGTATTGTTCTATTTATCTACAAGTGCCCATCCGATTTAACTTGGAGATCATTAATCATCCTTGCTTCCACTACCTTCACAGGCAATGAGTTTCGGGACATTGTATTTGCTATGTAAAGGTAACAAGTTCTTCTTTACATTCCAGCACCTCAACCCCCGCCAACTATCTCATGTCCAAAACCTTAAACCTGCATCCACAAGTCCCTATACAATCATAGAATCCCTAAAGTACAGAAAGATGCCATTTGACACATCAAACTGACAACAATCCCACCCAGGCCCTATCCCTGTAAACCCACATATTTACCCTGCTAATCCTCTGACACCAACACAATCCACCTAACCTGCACACCTTTGGACTTTTATCATCTACTCTATTTAAACCTGTCAAAATCTTGAACACTATCAATTCAGTTTCCTTTGCTTACAGGGAGTACTGGCTATATAATCCAGGATTTATAAGGGTAGGTTGAGAATGTTGTCTATACTTATTGGAGTTTTAAACATTGAGAGGTGATCTTTTGAAACATATTGGACTCTGAGGAGGCTTTATAATGTAGAGGCTGTGAGGCTGTTTTCCTCATGTGTGGAGTCTGGAATTAGGAGACACAGTTAGAAAATATGAGATCTCCCATTTAAGACAAATATTCGGAGGTTTTTCTTCTTCGGGCTGTTAGCCTTTGGAATTTTCTTCCATAGAGCAGGGGAATTAGGGTCATTGCAAATCTTCAAGGTTAAGTTGAACAGTCAAGGGTTATCGGGGGGACAGGCAGGCAAGTAATGTTAAGACCACAGTCAGATCAGCCATGATCTTATTGAGTGGCGGAGTTGGCTCAAAGGACTAGATAACCTAATCGGATCCTTTTTTTATATATATATAATTGATGAGAAGCAGGGCAGGAGTGGGGGGGCTTGTGAAATTTAAAAGGCAAATCCTTGGGCCCATCGGGTTTTGAATTGTCTGTTATAATATTGGAGAAAACCAGGCCCAATTTCCTTATAGGGTGGAAGACCCAGAAAAATTGGATCCAAAATAGCCTCATCCTCTTTTGGCACATAAGCCCCAACCTCCACGTTCCAGGTGCCGCCATTCTCTCAATTGTCAAGCCAATCCTATATTTAATAAATACATTTCTTTTGACAATGCTGTGAATGCTCAAGTTTTTAACATATAACAAAATGTTAAGTTCAAAAAAGGTTCAAGAGATTTTTGTCAGTACAATATTGCAGGCAAAAGTGATGGATTACCTTAGAAACCAAGTGTTCTGCTCTTATGGATGGTGCTGACAAGGACCGGTCATTGCCTGTATATGAGAAGGTGATAGTACATTTGAATTCAGTCCATATGATTATGGTGTTCTCATAATTGTGTTATTGACCCAAAATGAAAGGAATAATGACACATGCTCAATTCAGGATGATGCATGATTGGAATGAGTAATTTGGCAGTGAGGATGTGAGCACTTGGTATTACAGGTCATGGGAAGGGAGGAGCTGTCACAGTAACCTTGATGAGCTACTGCACCACATCCTGCATATTGGAGACACTGTCTTGCTTATTGACGGGACAGATATTGAGCCCGCCAGTGTGGGCCCAGGGCTACGGGTGTTCAGGACAGTCAGGACACAATGACTAGACTCTCTCTTGTTTGGGAAAGAGTGTTACTCACCACTCATTTATCAGTCCCGGGTAGTAGATGGTATCCAGGCATTGCTATCATGGGTTGCTTCATTTTCAGATGAGTCATAGAGATATACAGCACAGAAACAGGCCCTTTGGCCCAACTCATCCATGCCGATCAGGTTTGTGAAACTGACCAAGAACCATTTGTCTGCATTTGGCCCATATCCCTATAAATCTTTTCTATCCTTGTACCGGTCCACCTGTCTTAAATGTTGTAATTGTATCCATCTTTATCATCTTCTCTGGCAGCTCATTCCATATACGCACTGCCCTCTGGGTGAACAGGTTACCATTCACGTCCTTTTTAAATCTTTCCCCTCTTGCTTTAAGCCTGTGCCCTCTAGTTTTGGATTTCCTTACTTGGGGGAAAAATCTTGACTATTCATCTTATTTATATTGCTATTCAATATACAATAACTCTACGATGAAATTAAAAGAGAAAATGGTGGAAAATCTCAGCAGGTCTGGCAGCATCTATAAGGAGAGAAAAGAACTGTCATTTTGAGTTGAGGTGATCCTTTGTCAAAGCTAAAATGCATAGAAAGTGGGAGATATTTATACTGTAAGGTGAGAAAATGAAAGGAGATTTTTACACTGTAAGGTGAGGGAATGTCTTGTTTTTGAGGCTATGATTCATCTTTCATTCCTTCATCCTACAGTGTAAATATCTCCCACTTTCTGTGCCTTTTAGCTTTGACAAAGAGTCATCTGGACTCGAAATGTCAGCTGGTTTCTCTCTTTAGAGATGCTGCCAAACCTGCTGAAATTTTCCAGCATTTTCTCTTTTGGTTTTGGATTCTAATATCCAGTAATTTGCTTTTTATCTCTGGGGATATTCACTTTATCTATAGCTGTGAATGAATCTGACCATTGTTGAAATCATCGGTGAGTAACCTCACTTCTGACTGGAACAGATGGAAAGTCATTAGCAAAGTAGCTGGACCCTTCTGAGGAAACATTCTGAGCACTTCCCATGGCTTGTGATGACTTGCTTCCGACAATGACAACTGTCTTCCTTTGCACCAGATATAAATCAAGCCTCTGGGCAATTTCCTCTTTTAATTTGATTGATGGCTATTTTCCCTAGGGTTCCATTGTGTCATATTTGGTCAAATCCTGCCTTGTTAAAGGCTGCTAGTCTCACCTGTCCTCTGGTGTTCCACTCTTGTTACTGTATTTCAATCAAGGATGTGATGAGATTGGGAGCAGAGTGCTTCTGACGGAGCCTGAATTTCATGTGCTTTAGTTGGTTATTGGGAAAAAGATTTTATTGATCGAAATACTGATGTTGCTATTCATGACTTTACTGCTGATTTGGGGAGGGTGGAGTGGGAACTAAAAGGATAATTGGCTGGATTAAATTAGTCTACATTGTGTACAACAACTTGCACATGGCATGGCTGGGTTTAAGTAAAGAAGTCTGTCAAATGTTTGGAGAAAAGTTATATTTTTATAGCAACTTTAATGTGTATAGGAGTGTAGTCAGACTCTGAGTCACATTGATATTGGAATAGTTGGGACTGAATGTTTGCTCAGAGTCAGATTTTAAGGACCGATTGCAACAACAACACTTGCATTTACGTAGCATCTATAATACAGTTAAAATGTCCCAAGGACGTTTATGAACAATCTATTTTCGTCAAGTAAGTGCTACTGCCTGTATTGTAATGTATTCCGTAGACAATGAATTTTTTTTCGAACCAACAAGTAATAACGCACAATAACAGCTGCTCTTGTTTCCACATGCAGGCTCTCGGGCAATAACAGTTGTTGCTGTTCATACAAGCTATGTTTTCCTCTGAGGAGTTCACAAGAGAGATAAACAATTGTAATATATATAAATTCATCATGTGCTTGAGATAAAAGCTTTGAGGATTATGGCGTGAAGGGCAATAAGTTCAAAGAATGTTACAAATTCTCTTAGGTGACGGGGACATTTCCGGCCTTTGACTGCAACCGGTGTGCATGCTCAGAATGTGCAAATCACAGAAAGTTAATGGCACGGGAATCCATAGAATTCTTGTAGCCATTTGTCTCATCAAGTCTGTACCGATTCTCTGAAAAGGCATCTTACCCAGGCTCCCCCAATCACCTCAATGCCACGCATTTACCATAAAACCCATGCACTCACAGGGAGAACGTGAAAATTCCGCACAGACCGTGACCCAAGGCTGGGATTGAACCTGGGTCCCTGGTGCTTTGAGGCAGCAGTGGTAATTGTTGTGTCACCGTGTTGCCAAATGGTTCCATTTTGCCCATCGTATTTTTGCCAGAATGGTGAATAGTCAAATGGTGAATCCATAGATATTATTGAAAGCTCTCACAATGGTTGTAAATTCGCAAATATTAATTTAAAGCCCAGATTTGGGATGGGATGAAGTCCTCAGTAGAATCTTTATGGAAACCTTTGGAAGACACTTGTACAAGCATGAACTAAGATCTATTTACAGTGTGACAACTTTCGCAGCTTATTTCTCTTTAAAATTATTTTTGTAAGAGAGAGCAGAGAGCAACACACAGCACGGGAAACAGGCACTTCGGCCCAATGAGCCTGCGCCGCCGTCATAACTATATAGTAGCAATTCCATTATCCTATTATAGATTTAGGTTATTCCTAATATGGAAGACTCTCCCTATAGGGACAATTTGTTTCCCAATCAGCCTAAGAGCGAATTTTTGGGTTGTGGGAGGAAACCGGAGTGCCCGGAGAAAACCCACGCAACCACGGGGAGAACGCGCAAACTCCCGCAGACACCGGCCCAATTCCAAGTGTCTGCACACCCACATCGATAGTCTCTGAGCTGTCATGGTGCCCTTCAGATGGTCCACATAAAGCACTCATTTACGACATGAGGTACCAGGCAACCCATGAATCAACATCCAAGAGCTGTACTCGCACCACCTGCCGAATGCATGCTCAATGTTGGTCAAGTATGGACTGAATTACCTGTGGAAAAAAGCCGTAGTTAAACAGTCCAACTATATCCCTCTATCTGCATACCGCTCATGTGGCTGTCCAAGACACCCTTAAACAGCCCCAGCGTGCCTGCTCCCACCACCTTACTCGGCAGTGCATTCCACACCCCCACTACCCTTTGTGTGAAAAACTGCCCTCTAATATTCATCTTATACATAGCCCCCTCACCCTAAGGCCATGACCCCTCGTCCTATCCATTTCTGAAGGTGGAAAAAGTTTACCACCATTTACTCTATCTATACCCCTTATAATCTTATACACCTCTATTAGATCCCCTCTAAGCTGACGTCTTTCAAAGGAAAACAAGCCCAGTCTATTTAATCGTTCCTCATAAGACAGTCCTTCCATACCAGGCAGCATCCTGGTAAACCTCCTCTGCACTCTCTCCAAGGACTCCACATCCTTCCGCTAGTACGGCGACCAGAACTGGACGCAGTATTCCAAGTGAGGCCTAACCAACGTTCTATACAACTGCAACATCAAACTCCTACTCTTGTATTCTATACCCTTTTCTATGAAAGCTAATATACTATACGCCTTCTTTATCACCTTCTCCACCTGTGAGGACACCTTCAGAGACTTGTGAACCTGCCCCCCCAAGTCTCTCTGTGTCTCTATGCTCCGTATAGTTTTACCTTTTATCCTATAACTCTCTTCTACATTTTTCCGGCCAAAATGCATCACCTCGCATTTATCCGGATTAAATTCCATTTGCCATCTATCTGCCCAGTCTACCAACCTATGTCCTGTTGTATTGCCTGGCACTGCTCCTCTGTACCTGCCAATCCAAGCATCTTAGTGTCATCAGCAAATTTGCTGATCTCACCACCTACTCCAACTTCCAAGTCGTTTATGTAGACCACAAATAGAAGAGGGCCTAGTACTGAGCCTTGTGGCACTCCACTAGTGACAGGCTTCCAGCCGGAAAAAGAGCCTTCCACTACTACCCTCTGTCTCCTCCTCCCGAGCCAGTTCTCGACCCATCTACATACCCGACCCTGTATCCCATGCGCCTTCACCTTCTCTATCAGTCTACCCTGAGGAACCTTGTCAAACGCCTTACTGAAATCCATGTAGACGACATCAACAGCCTGTCCTTCATCAACTGTTTTTGTCACTTCTTCAAAACATTCCACTAGATTTGTAAGACAAGACCTCCCCTTGACAAAGCCATGCTGCTGATCAGATCGCAGCGCTCCAGATGCTCATACATCCTGTCCCTAAGGATCCTCTCCATTAGCTTATCTATAACTGAAGTCAAGCTCACCGGCCTATAGTTCCCTGGGTGATCCCTCTGACCTTTTTTAAACAACGGTACTACGTTGGCTATCCTCCAGTCCTCTGGGACCTCACCTGTGTCCAAGGAAGAGACAAAGATTTGCGTCAGAGGCCCAGCCAAGTCTTCCTTCAACTCCCTTAGCAGCCTGGGGTAAATGCCACCAGGCCCTGGAGCATGTCTTTCTTCTATTCTCATTCCAAAGATTGGCCACAACATGAACAATCATTCTCCACTGATTTCTATTTGCCACCACACTCACTACCTGTCCTATAGAGAGACCAGCTCTCTAAGATTATCCATCTATGCTACCTTAGATCGGTCATCTCAATGTTTTCCAGATGCTTTGTCCTGCATTGCCACTTCTTCTAAAGCCAGCCCAACCCCCCACCCTTCTGTTTGCATCGCATGTCCAAAATAAGTGAGCTTCCTTGATATTATTGTCTCAAGTAATTTCTTGTCAATAAGAGGTTTCTTGCGCTCTTTTGTCTGCTTGGCCATCCATGATGTTTGTCTGAGTCCTTTTGCTTTAAATGCTCTTATCTGAGTGACTTCAGTCCTCCTGATGGTATAGCTGTAAAAGCTAGACATTATCACCAGCCGCACAAGGGCTTTCAGAAGATAAGTTTTCACTGTAATCAAAATACTGTGGCTACTCCATATTTCTTTAAGTGTGTTTACAATGCCATGACCCTTGTTAAGTCTAGCCTGAACGTATTTAGTAGACTTCATCATGAGTGACCCAAGATAGCGGAACTCTGATCATCAGAATCTTTCAGGTCCTTCCATCCATTCCCATCAGCTTCATCTTGTCAATGTTGATCAGGAGACTGTATGTCCAGTTAACTGATTGTGATGTGCCACCAACTCCTATAGCTCTTCGACTTCCTTAGTGAGAAGAATAATGTCATTAAAGATGTGCGGCTTAGTGCTTTGGCTGTGCTAAATTGCCTCTTAATGTCCTGTGTGCATTTGTTAGAGGGATTAGCGGGGTAAATATGTGGGACTAGGGGATAGGGATTGGTGTCAGTGTTGATCCGATGGGCTGAATGATCTCCTCCTGCACTGTCGGGATTCTAAGATTCAAAACGTGCCACCTTTATGTCTTTCAAAATATCTCATAACCATTTCTGCTGATATTTTGAATAAATACGGTGAAAGATCACATCCCTGTCTAACACCCTTGTTGACTCTGAGTCCCTTCTGAAGGGATGTTGGAGAATCTGACCCATGCTCATTGCTATAAAACTTGATCAGCAGATTGATTAAATGTGATAGGAGTCCCATGTCTAACATTGTTGACCAGAGTTTCTTGTGTGAGATTAAATCAAATGCCTTCTCACAATCGGTGAAGTACGTGTATATTGTCTGCTGACGTTCTTGGATTTTACAATTCTAAGATCAGTGACTTGGTCCCTGGTTCTATTCCACGATAAATTCCAGCTTGCTCATCAGTAGTCTCTGTCTGACTTTTTCCTGATCTTTTGTAGGATAATCCTCAGCAAGATTTTACTAGCGTGGGAGACTAAAGCAATTGTTCTATCATTTGTGTACTGTTTTAGGTCACCTTTCTTCAGAAAAGGGGTAAAGGTAGTATGAGTCCAACCCTCGGGCTAATTGCTGATATCTTATGGTGCCACGCATGTTCTATAAATCCTGTCCACTAGTGATTCTCCTTCCATCTTAAAGAATTCTGCTGGGGTTTGATGAATGACTTTAAAATTATACAAACTTGCAGTAGCAAAGTTTAATCGCAGTGGTTGAGGCAGCAGAAACCCTCAACATTCAGTCAAAATTTGGTAACTGTTTTAGCAGGTAAAATATGCAAGGCTTGGGAGGGAGAAAACACAGGGCAGTGGAATTAGTTTTAATCGCTGTAGTAAGAGCCAGTATAACTGAGTGCATTGAATGATCTCCTTCTGTGCTGTAACCTTTATTGGTTCAATACGTAAAAAAATCATTGCTATTTTGAAACAAATGTGAGGAATCAGGTATAATATTTTGCAAATACTTTACTGACTCGCTTATACAGCTCATGTGTCAGGCAGGCAATGTGTATATGAACCAGTGAACACTCGGCAATTTATGGGAAATGTTTCTAAACTAGGTAACCCAGTGTCCTGGACTAATGGACCAGAGACATGAGATCTAATCCTCGCCATGTAGTTGGGGGAATGTAAGTTCAATTAAATAATAAATCTGGACTACAATGCTAGTCTCAGTAATGGTAATTACAAAACTGTTAGATTGTCATAAAAACCCATCTACTTCCCAAATGTCCTTTAGGGAAGGAAATCTGTTGTCCTTACCTTGTTTGGCCTGGACTCAACTCTAGACCGGTAACAATGTGGTTGGCACTGAACGACCCTCAAAGAGTCTAGCAAGCCATTCGGTTGTATCAAACTGCTACAGAAAAAGATGAATGACAATATACGAGCCGCCTCGTTAGAAAGGAGGCGGCTAAGGGGGGATCTTATTGAAGCATATAAGATAATTAGAGGTTTGGATAGGGTGGACAGTGATAGCCTTTTTCCTAGGATGGAGAAAGCTAGCACGAGGGGACACAACTTTAAATTAAGGGGTATGAGTTATAGGACGGATATCAGAGGTAGGTTCTTTACTCAAAGAGTGATTAGGGAGTGGAATGCCCTGCCTGCAGCTGTTGTAGATGCGCCAAGTTTGGTGGCGTTTAAGAGGTTAGTTGATAAGTATATGGATGAGAAGGGAATGGTTTAGTTAGGAGGGGCATTGCTTTTTATTTTGGTCGGCACAACATCGAAGGCCGAAGGGCCTGTTCTGTGCTGTATTGTTCTATGTTCTATGTCTATGTTCTATAACCGGATGGACTACCCAGGCACTAGAAGTGGCAAAGACGCAGCCTACCAAGGAAAGCCTGCTCAATCCTCTGCATTAACATCTGGCGGCTTGTTTGTACCAAAATTGGGAAAGCTTTCCCAGAGTCAATTCAAGCAACAGGCTTGCTCCAAAGTCCCAGAAACCATTGTCACTCTCCCTAGGTATTTCCTATCCCATTGGCAGGATAGAACCTCCAAAGTTGGTGGCTCAGTATTAGACTATGTGAACCTGGGAGTCCTCATCCTACAAAGGCTCAGGAAAAAGTCAGACAGAGACTACTAATGAGCAAGCTGGAATTTATCGTGGAATAGAACCAGGGATCAAGACATTGATCTTAGAATTGTAAAGTCTAAGAACATCAGCAGCCAATATACATGTGTTTCATTGATGAGCCTTGGGGACTCTAGACCCCAAAAAGTCTCAAGCCTATTGGTCAGACGTGGGTAAGGAAACCTCTTGTTGGTTACTACCTACTGCCCTCCAATTATGAATCAGTACTCTTCCATGTTGAACATCACTTGGAAGAAGCACTGAGGGTTGAAAGGGCATATAATGTATTCTGGCTGGGAGAATCTTAAATCTCCACTTCCAAGTGCGGCTGAGTAGCACTATGACTGACAAACTAGCTGGGATCTGAAGGGCATATTTGCCAGGCTGGACATGTGCCTGATGTGAGAGAACCAACAAAAGAGAAAAACCTACTTGACCTCATCTTTACCAATCTACCTGCCACAGATACATCTATCCATTGGAAAGATCACTGGATAATTCTTGTGGAGACAAAATTCTGCCTTCACATTTAGGATGCATTCCATTATGTTGCGTGGCACTATCACCGTGCAGAATGAGATTGGTTCAAAACAGATCTAGCAGCTCGAAGCTGGGCATCCATGAGATGTGATGGGGCATGACCCACAATCAGTAACCTCCCTCTACTATTATCATCAAGTCAATTGAATGAGCCCTTGTTCAATGAGGAGTGTAGGCGAGTGTGCTCAGCAAACTTAAAAATGAGGTGTCGACTGGGGTGAAGTTTCAACATGGGACTACACGCATGTTCAATAGTCAAGTTTCATGTGATACAGCAAAGTGATTCCATAGCCGAAAAATCAGATCAAAGCTCTGGAGCCCTGCCACATCTTAACATGAATGGTGGCAGACAATTGAACAATTAACCTGAGGAGGAGGCTCAACAAATAATCCCCATCCTCAATGGTGGCAGAAGTGCAATATGTCTGTGCAAAAGAAAAGGCTGGGTATTTGCAATCATCTTCAGACAGAAGTACTGAGTGGATGATTCATCCAGACCTCCTCTGGACATCCCCAGGATCACAGAAACACAGAGGCCAGTCTTCAACCAATTCAATTCACTCTGCATGCTATCGAGAAACAAGAAAAGGAAGGAAGGAAATTTATTAATGTCACAAAGAGATGTACGTTAACACTGAAACAAAGTTACTGTGAAAATCCCCTAGTCACCATACACCGACACCTGTTTGGGTACACTGAGGGAGAATTTAGCATGGCCAGACCACCCAACCAGCATATCTTTTGGATTGTGGAAGGAAAACGGAGGACCTGGAGAAAACCCATGTAGACATGGTGTGAATGTGCAAAGTCCGCACAGACAGTGACCCAAGCTGGGAATTGAACCCGGGTCCCTGGCACTGTGAGGAGGCAGTGCTAACCACTGTGCCACCATGCTACCCATGTGCTGTCCAGAACAACTGAAGGTACTGGAAACAGCAAAAGCAATGAACCCTGATGACACAGGACTTGTGTTCCAGAACTGGTTATAGCCCTAACCAAACAGCTAGAGACTGGCATCTATCGAAAATGGGGGAAATTGCCTTGGTGTGTTTCCATTAAAAATTTGAACGACTACTGTCCCATTATCAACATCCTGAGGGGGAATTGCCATTGACCAGGAACTTAACAGGATAACCATAAATGCTGTGGTTATAAGAGCAGCTCTGAGACTAGGTAACTAACTCACTTCCTGACTCCCCGAAGCCTATCCACCATCTACAAACGCAAGTGACTTGCCTGGATGAGTGCAACACCAGCAATGTTCAAGAAGTTTGATGCCATCCAGGGCAAAGCAGGCCATTTGACACCACACCTCCAACATAAATTCCTCTACCACTTACACTTACTGTGTTCCAACCACATTATGAAATGCTCTGCAGCAACTTGCTTAGCAACTTCCGAACCTGTGACTTTTATCACTTAGAAGGTCAATAGGACATATGGAAAGAGCACCACCTGCGAGTCTCACACAATCCTGATCTGGAACTAATGCTGTAAACATAAACACTTCTCTTATACTCTTATCTATCTATTATTTAAGAATACATGTTGAAGTTACTTCTTGGGTGTTTTTCTGGTATTTGTAACTTTTCTTTTGTTTGAATTGAGAAATACAAGTTAGTCACCACTTATAGCAGGAAAACAGCATTAATACCAATGGTATAAGAGATGGGTGCTTCATTGATAAGCTCAGACGGTAGAAATAATGAGGATGTTTAAAAAATGACAAGGAATGTAAATAGCTTCCAGTGAACTAAGTACAATGATTTCCTTTATAGCAAGACGGTACACTCTTCTCTCTGCTAAACTCTTTGATCATTAGTATGATTGCCTCCTGTGGCTGGTTGTGAGGCAGGGGGCTGCTATTGGAAAGGTTTCATTGCCCAAGAAGGGCCATGGGCAGCAATCTAAATGTTACCTTCTTTGCTGCAAGGAGCCTGCCTGTTTGGTTGGTCTGAATTTGTAGCTTACATTTATGCCTCGGGCCCTTCAATTTGAAGAGAAATTGGATTGATTGGGCTTGTACTCACTGGAATTTAAAAGAATGAGAGGGAATCTCATAGAAACCTATAAAGTCCTATTGGGACTGGATGAGCTAAATGTGGGAAGAATGTTCCCGATGTTAGAAAAGTCCAGAAGTAGGGTCACAGTCTAAGAATAAAAGGTAAGCCATTCAGGATTGAAATGAGAAAGAACATCTTCACTCGGAGAGCTATGAACCTGTAGCATTCTCTGCCACAGAAAGCTGTTGGAGCCGGTTCATTAGATGTATTGACGAGGGAGCTGGATGTGGCCCTTGTGGCTAAAGGGATCAAGTGGTATGGAGAGAAAGTGGAAGCGGGATACTGAAAATGCATGATCAGCCATGATCACATTGAACAGTGGTACAGGCTCGAAGGTCCGAATGGCGTACACCTGCACCTATTTTCTATGTTCCATTTTGTAACTCTTTGAAGAACCTCGCTACCCCAGCAGGATTGAGCCAGCAGGATCAGGAGCCTGCCTGCTTCTTGTAATTTGATGGCCAAGAAAGGGGCTACTTCAGGGAACACAACTCCCGCAGTCTGGCTTCCGGCAAATGCAGGCTAGGGTCCCGTATTTGGGCCGGATGTCAGAGTCCCAAAGCCTGTGGGATCACTCTACTCAAGGACCTTGTCTGTTCTTGTAAATTATGTTTCAGTTTGTATGCACACACTTCACGCTTGTCAGTTTAACAGACTTTTAGTCTACAACCTCCATTGTATAGGGATCTGTTGAATGAGATAAGGCATTCTGAGCCAAGCAACACTCTGATTTTTATTTCACTACCAGTTTAATATGAGATGCAGTGCAGGAATGAAAGTGATATTGTTCAGTTCTAGATTCCAAACAGCACGGAATGTACAGTCCTCCATTTGTAGACACTATACCAATATTCTACTTTACAAGGGTCATTGCAACTCAAAAGATTGAGAAAGGTACTATCTGAAAGCAAGTCCAATGTACCCTAATAAATGCAATGGTGCAAAGCATTTTTGGGCTTTGATCCAGAATTTCTGTCCCTGAGGTTATTATTGTTGTTACCTGGCAACAAAGATCTAGATAAAAGTGATATTAGCTGTGCCACATGCTATCTTGTTAGAACCTTTTGGAATAATTTCTTAATTCAGGTATTTGAGTTTTACAATGTTCTGTAGCAGGCAATAGAGTTGTCGTTAGAGGAGATGTTAGATGGTGTCACCTGCTAAGAGTTGGAGTTTCTTTATTATGCTGGTTCTGTCAATAGCGGAACCTCTCTATTTAATTCCTTCTGTTCCAATTAGTAAGTTGTTTGCTCTTATATGTTTCTGACACCTGCTCATTACTGCTGAGAATACAGGTAACCTTTACCAGAATTGTGGCAGTAAAGATCTTGAAGTGTTTAGGAGGATTTTTGTCAGTTTTTCACTGGTTGCCTTCTTTCGTTTCCTTTTGTGGATATCAACATGGGGGGGGGGGAGCGTGCGGTGGGGTCAGTGGTCACTCAAGATCCTCTTTATGGAGGGTGGGTTTCTTTCTTCTGTTTGGGCACTCGACCAATCCTTCCTGTGCCATCCTACCCCTGGCCAGGGAGTGTGTAGGTGGGTGGCATGTGTGGGTGAGTGGTATGTAGCATGCGGTGTGCGTGCATCTAGGTGGCTGGGTGGGTGCGGCATTTGCATGTGGGGGCTGTGCATGTGTGGATGGGGTGTGTGCTGCTGTGAGCGAGGCATGTGCATGAGTGGGTGGGTTGTAAGCATGTTAGTGGGGCATGTGTTTTTTTGGGTGAAGTGTGTATGGATGGGCATGTTTGGAGAGTGGGTGGCGTGCGCATACAACTGTGACTGAAGCAAGTGTGCGTTGGTGCGTGTGGTAGTCCATCCCACTCACCCCGTAATAGAAGTGGGTGGGGATGGATGTTGGGGGGAGGACACTGAAATTGACAGCCTGTCCATTATATCTAAATGATTAAATAAGGTTTGTTTGAAGCAAATTGACGCTGATATGCTACCCACACCATAACACATATTTGCCATGGACAGGAGCGAGAAGCCTGATTTTTTTTTTAACATTAAGGGGCGGGAAGGTAGAAGGTTGTCCTTCAAGTGCTGCCCTTTGCCTACTGTGGGGCAGCTGGCCTTAGGCTGATCCCCTTCCTTCCAACCTGCTGCCTCTCTTAAACTCACAGCCCAGTTAACCCAATCCCTTCCAAGGCCGAGGCCCCAGACTTACCTGGTCCAGGCGGCGGGCTCCTCTCTTCAACCGCGATCAGAGGTGCTGCCATTGATGGCTTTCTGGTGCTGCTAAGACTGATGGAGCCGGTTGGGTTGGCTGGCAGCTGCAGAGGCTGGGATGTCCACCCACGCTAACCACATTAGTCCGCCCCACAGGGCTTTCGAGCTGCAGGACAGGTTGGTGAGGAATATGTTGGCTCCAGGCTGATATTGTTCCTGGGGAAGGCATAGCATGCCATCCACTCCCCTGTACCATTCCTCCCCACGTCATTGAACGATTACTTAAACTGAAATGGACAAAGCTTAACTTTGTCTGTCAAGTTCCATTTATATTTACCATGCAACCATAGCAACCTCATATTTATTCAATGCATTTCAATGGTGAGACAGACAGGGTGATAGATGCCTTTATCACAAAGCTAATTGTGGAACAGAGCAATCGGGAGAGTAGTATTTGGAGTTCTTAGTTTGACCTTGTACCTTCCTTTTCTTTACCTGATATTGCTGTAACATTTATGCATGAATGACGGCAGGTGCTCCTTTACTTGAAAAGGCAATTTATGGCTTAATGTTTCTGTGAATAGCACAAATATTATATACAGAGGTCATTGATTCCTGAGTAACATTGTGTGATGCCCTAGTGAGCGCCACACAATGTTGCAGTGTGAATTCTGATAAATGACCGGCTCTGGGCACGTTTGATAAGACATTGAAGTCAGCGCATATGTTCATTTTCTGAAATGATTGATGGTTCCTCATTCTATTTGGAAGAAACAATGAAAGCTTTTTGAAAAGTGTAATTAATATTCGGTCACGGTATTTGAAAAATGCGGTGTCTGGCTGAGCATTATTTAAAGCTAGATTGTAGGCCCCTTTATGAGATCCTTTACAATATGTGATAAGACATAAATGAAAAATCTCCTCCACTGCGTCAGATCCAGAGGCGTGACCTCGGTTTGTTTTGAAATATGGAGGCCAAGAACAATATGGTCGCAGTTCAAACATTAACAAAGCTGATGATGGGAATTGGCTCGACTAGTGTTGTAATGGAGAAAATCATTGGGCTACATGGAGAGTGAAGCTCAGTTTCCTGATATAGTTGAGGTAGTTATCCTGGTTGCAAGGCTTTTTGTTTTGTAGAAAATGTAACCAGTTTTAGAAGTGTGGACCCGTATTTGCTCCATCCAGTAAGGGAAAGAAGGACTTAAATGAGGAATTTGATCAACACCATTCCTCAGAAGAATTTACAGTCTGTTTCTGCAATGAGCCATTTTCTATGTAGAAATCATAGACAAGTCATGCAAAAGGAGGCTATTCGGCCCATCAAGTCTGCACCAACCACAGTCCCAATCCCCATAATTCCACATATTTACCCTGCTAAACCCCTTAAAATAAGAGGCAATTCAGCATGGCCAATCAACCTAACCTGCACGTATTTGGTGTGTGGGAGGAAAACGGAGCATCCAGAGGAAACGCACACAGTCACCCAAGTCTGGAACTGAACCCAGGTCCCTGGCACTGTGAGGCAGCAGTGCTAACCACTGTGCTGCCTGGAGTAAAACCTCTACAATTTTTATTTTCCAAAACATGCTGTCAAATGTGTGTTCATATGATTGGGTGACATATAATTACAAGATTTAACAAGCTAGTGGCTTAACTGTCAGGTGTCAAAAGGAAACCCAGCTCTGCTAAATGTGTTGCACCTCGTTTTAATCTCTTCAAAGACCCAAAACATTTCTGATGTGTTTCTGTTTCATTTTTGATGTGGTACTGTGTTGCTAAAATATCATTGAGTTTTTTTGTCATGATATTAGGGTGTTTATGGTTGTAAACTGAGATATTAGTTACAACATGACACACACTGTACTTTGTGGGAATTTTGTGACCTGGGAGTGAATGTTACTTAGCCAGACAGAGTAGAGCAAGTGGTGAGAAGAAAAAAAAAGAAAATATTAGGTATGTGAAGAGGAAAAAGATTGATAAAGACAAATGTAGATCACTTACAGTCAGAAACAGGGGAATTTGTAATGGGGAGTCAAGAAAATGGCTGACCAACTGAACACTACTTTTGTTCTGCCTTTACAAAGGAGGACACAAATAAATTCCAGAAATGTTGGGGAACACAAGATTTAGTGAGAGGGCGGAACTAAAGTAAATCAGTATTAGTAGGAAAATGGCATTGGGGAAATTGCAGGAACAGGCCCTTTGGCCCACCAAGCCCGTGCTGATCATGATACTTTAACTAAACTAAAAAAAAACCTTCTGCGCTTACTGTATCCCTTGATCCCCTTCCTATTCATGTACCAGTCCAGATGCCTTTTTAATGTTGCTAATGTACCTATTTCCACCACCTCCTATGATTGCGCATTCCCAGCATTCACTACTCTCTGTGTGAAAAACTTTGCCTACGCGTCCCACTTAAACATTTCCCCTTTCACCTTGAACCTGTGCCTCCTTGTAATTGACATTCCCACCCTGGGAAAAGGCCTCTGATCATCCACCCTGTCAATGCCTCTCATACTTTTGTAGACTTCTATCAGGTCTCCCCTTAGCCTTCTTTTCCAGTGAAAACAATTCTACTTTATTCAACCTCTCCTCATAATCAACATCCTCGAGCCAGGTGATATCCTGGTGAACCATCTTTTGATTCCCTCCAAAACTTCCACGTCCTTCTGGTAGCATGGTGACAGAATTGCATGCAATAGTCCAAATGCAATCTAACCAGGATTATATATAGCTGCAATATGATTTCCCAGCTGTTATACTCAGTGCTCCAGCCGATGAAGACAAGTATGCCATATGTCTTCTTAATCACCTTGACCACTTTTGTTGCCACTTTTAGGGAACTATGGGCCTGCACACCCAGATCCCTCTGAATGCTAATGTTTCTAAGGTTTCTGCCATTTACAGTATAATATATTCTTAAATTTGATCCTCCAAAATGCGTCAAATTGCTTTTGTCTGGATTAAACTCTATCTAGTCATGATGTGGAGAAGCTGGTGTTGGACTGGGGTAAAACAGAAAGGGACAGGCTGTCCTGAAAGCTTGTGACTTTTGCTACAAATAAACCTGTTTGGACTTTAAACTGGTGTTGTGGGATTTCTTTCTGTTAAACTCTATCTGCCACTTGTGTATAAAGCTCCAATCTATCTATATCCTCTGACAATCCCCAGCACTATCAGCAACTCCACCAATCTTCTTGTCATCCGCAAACTTACTAACCAGACTGCCCATATTTCCTCCAGATCATTTATATATACCACAAACAACAGAGATCCCAAAAGTAACCCCTGCAGAACACCACCAGCGACAGATCTCCATTCTGAAAAACACCATTCTAACGCTACTCTTCTTCTATAATCAAACCAATTCACTATCCATCTAGTCAGCCCACCCAAATCCCTTGTGATTTTAGTTTTTGTACCAATCTGCCATATGGGACCTTGTCAAATGCCTTACTAAAGTCCATATAAACTACATCCATAGCCCTTCCCTCATCAATTATCTTTGTCACCTCTTCAAAAAAGACTGATAAAGTCTCCAAGGCCTGGTAATCTACATCCAGAGTATTTAAGGAAAAGACTCGAGATATTGGGTGCATTGGTGGTCATCTTTCAATATTTTACAGACTCGAACAGTCCCTGTGAATTGAAGCTAATTGAAGTTGAGAGAATGCAAAGAATTATAGACCCGTCAGCCTAACATTGATAATGGGGAAAATACTAGAGTGCATCATAAAAATTGATGGAAGAAGTGGCAGAATCAGACAGAGTCAGCATGTATTTATGAAAGGGAAATCATGTTTGACAAATCTACTGGAATTCTTTGAGGATGTAACTAGTAGAGTTAAAAATCCTAGAATCCTATAGTGCAGAAGGAGCCCATCAAGTCTACACAGACCATATCCCAAAACTCCATGCATTTACCTTAGCTAGTCCCTCTGTCACTAAGAGGCAATTTAATATGGCCATTCCGCCTAACCCGCACATCTTGAGGAAACCGGAGCACCTGGAGGAAACCAGCGCAGACACGGGGAGAACATGCAAACTCCGTACAAATGGTGACCCAAGCCAAGAATCAAACCCTGGGTCCCTGGTGCACTGAGGCACCAGTGCTAACCCATTGTGCCTACATGCCACCCTTAATGAGGGGGAGTCAGTTGATGTGGTTTAGCTGGACTTTCAACAAAGTCCCACATGAGATTAGTATGTACGATTAAAGTGCATGGGATTGGGAGTATTGGGATGGTTAGAAAACTGGTTGGCCGACAGAAAACAAAGAGTATGACCAAATGGATCTTTTTCCAGATGGCAGGCAGTGGCTAATTAGGATAAGTGCTAGGAACTCAGGTATTCATAATATATATAATGTAACCATTTGGATGGCGGAATTAAAATGTAATATCTCCACATTTGCAGATGACATAAAACTGGGTGGGAGGGTGAGCTGTTAGGAGGATGCAGAGATGCTTCAGTGTGATTTGGACAAGTTGAATGAATGGACGAATGCATCATAAATGCAATATAACATGGATAAAGGTGAGGTTATCCACTTTGGTAGCAAAAATAGAAAGGCAGATTATTATCTGAATGGCTATAGATTGGGAGAGGAGAATGTGCAATGAGACCTGGGCATCCTTGTACACCAGTCTCTGAAATGAGGCATGCAGATGCAGCAGGTGGTGAAAAAGACAAGTAGTAGCCTTAATAGTAGAAAAAGGCAAATCCTTCATAGTGAGAGGATTCAAGTATGGGAGCATGGATGTCTTGTACACAGCCTTGGTGAGACCACACCTGGAATATTGTGTGCAGTTTTGATCCCCTTATCTGAGGGGAAATTTTCTTGCTACGGAGGGAGTGCAGCGAGGGTTTACCAGACTGATTCCTGGGATGGTGGAACTGAGGCATGAGGAAGATTAAGTTGATTAGGATTCTATTCACTGCAACTTAGAAGCATGAGGGAGTTATAACAGGGCTAGACGGGGTAGACATAGGAAGAATGTTTCTGATGGCAAGGGAGTCCAGAACCAGGAGTCACAATCTTAAGGATAAGATAAACCATTTAGGACTGAGAGTGGTGAGCCTGTGGGATTCTCTACCATGGAGCGGTTGATGTTTTCAAAGAAGAGTTTGATATAGCTCTTGGATTTAAAGGGATTAAAGGATATGGGGGGAAAGCAGAAACAGTTTACTGAGTTGTATGATCAGCCATGCTCATGTTGAATGACAGACAGGCGTGAAAGGCCGAATTGTCTACTCCTGTTCCTATTTTCTATGTTTTTATCACTGCCTCTCTATCATTAAATTTGCTTTATGTTTCAGATCTTGCAGTAACTTCTGCCTTTCTGCTTGTTATTTATTTTGCGGGTGTTGATATGCCATCAACTACACAGCTTTTTCTAAGGCTAATTTGTATGTAGACCTCTTCATCCTTTCAGTTAAAAGATAATTGGCTTCCAGGATTATTTGCCGGCAGCTTCCCTGCCACATTTGTGACGTTATTGTCCACGCTGTGCATTGCCATTTCTTTACCTTCAGATTCTTGTCTGAGTCATCTAATCTGTGAAGCCCTCTATTACCTGAGCTATACTATGCCTAAATTCTAGTCTTGCTCTGGGTGTACAATTGCACAGAAAGCCAATGGGCTATCACAAGTTGCTAGAAGTATAAGGTTATTGGTCTTCCTGCGTCACTTCAGTCTGTTCCTGGGTGGTCAATCCATTGGATGGGTTTTCTTCATGTCTTTAGTGGCTGACCAGTTCACTACTTCCTGATAATTGCTCTAATGCTGTCTTCCTCCTGATATTTATAATGTGAAATATGTCACTCACGCCAATGGGATGTCAAATGCCAGTGGCATATTTCCCTGTTCAAAAAAAGTTCAGTCATAAAATAACTTCAGCACTTAAGCCCCTGTCTGCCTTGAGGGTACACAGTCTCAATTCTTTTCTGCCCAGAGTTTTTGTAGGTCAATCATTGGGCAAAAGCAGACAAGTTAAATGAAAAGTAGAAAAACACATTTTGTACCTTTTTGTTCAGTTAAGCAATCACGTATATTACTTTTTTTCCTATTTCTTCAGTCATTGAAACTTGAAGTAGGAGCATGCTATTCAGCCCACTCCACCATCCATCTTGATCATGGCTGATCATTGAATCTCCCATTCTTCCCATATCCCTTGATCCCTTTAGCTCCAAAAGCTATATGTAATTTTTTTCTTGAAATGAGACAAGTTTTAGCCTCAGCTACCTTTGGTAGTAATGAATTCCACACATTCACTACCCTCTGGATGAAGAAATTTCTCCTCACCTCAGTTCTAAAATGTTTACTCCTAATCCCCGAACTATGACCCCTCGTTCTGAATTCCCCCACCATTGGGAACATTCTTTCTGAATCTACCCTGTCTAATCCTGTTAGAATTTTATAAGTTTCTGTGAGATCCCCTCTCACTCTTCTAAACTTCAGCAAATGTAGTCCTAACTGACTTAATTTCTAGGGCCATTTCCTTAAATTCTCTGGGGTGAAGATTATTGGGACCTAGAGATTTATCCACCTTCAATCTCATCAATTTCCCCAAAACCAGTTCCCTACTAATGCTGATTTTCTTCAGCTCCTCACTAAAATATATTTTTCTCAGCACTTCTGGCACTTCAGTCTTCCTTTGTGAAGACTGAAACAAAGTACAAATTTAATTCCTCAATCATTTCTTTATTCCCCATTATGAATTCTCCTGTTTCTGCTTGTAAGGGGCTTACGCTCGTTTTAGTCAATCTTTTTCTCTTTGTATATCTATAGAAACTTTTACAGTTGTGCAATTCTTTCATCACTCTTTGTCCATCTCCACATACAGAACTACTAAATACTGTTTAGAAATATGAGTACCATATCTGCAACAACTTAATCTACAAGCATAATGAATAATTATATTGAAAGAGAATATAGGTTAAAATAGTTGAGTTGACTTTAAGTCTTACAGAAGGGAGAGATGTGACGAATGGGATGGACTCAATCTTATTTCTTTAATGTAATCAATGAGTGTAATTGTTGTATGCACTTTATAACCCACATCCCATTCCTCTATGCCAAAACACCAAAAGATAATTGAACTTTAGACCTCTCTGCTGTTTCAGTGGATGTTTAAGAACTGCATTTATAACTATTGTCTTATGCTGTGTAATATATTAGCTTGATTTGTGCTCTAAGTGGAACATTTTCACGTTTAAACATGTGGACAAATGGAGTGAAAGTACAACATAAACTCCAGTTTGCTGTATTAATGCAGAGTAAATTAATTTTTAATTACGGGTGCCAGATCCCGTGAATGAATCAAAAACAAAAAATGTGCAGATTGATTCGTGACTAAGTGTGACTCCTATCAAGCGGGAGTAACTATGACTCTCTTAAGGAGGACCCTCTTGGGGGGACTCGCTTGAGGTTTCTGGTTATTCCCTCGGGAGTAGCTATGACTCTCTTAAGGAGGACTCTCTTGGGGGGACTCTCTTGAGGTTTC
This sequence comes from Sphyrna mokarran, assembly GCA_024679065.1. Taxonomy (NCBI): domain Eukaryota; kingdom Metazoa; phylum Chordata; class Chondrichthyes; order Carcharhiniformes; family Carcharhinidae; genus Sphyrna; species Sphyrna mokarran. Next base: position 29,797,330 of record JAGIQG010000009.1, read on the forward strand.
TTGGTTACTTTAGCTGTGCGTGTCTTGTCGTTTCTGCCGCACAGCGAGCTGCGCCTCCACGTCGGTCCCGCCGGGCAACGTCACCGCCCATCCATAGCGGTGGCGGCTAAAGCGGCTGTCCCAGAAACGATGCGGAGTAATTGCATGCCTGGATGCCCCTTAAGGTTGCGATTACAGACAGGTAGGGTAAGATTGGTTAAGCCGAAAAAAAGGCATTAACGGCCAATCGTAACTGTGGGGTCTTCTGGTTTCTACCCACAGCGAGTCAATCCCTTCCACGGGAGCCACCTGGTACCTTCTCCTTGGGCACAAGAGAGGGTATTCCGTGACTGGTCGAGAAACAAATAGCGGGGGCGATGCATGCCAGGTCCACAACCACTACCACAGGACTGCCATCCTAGAGTGGTGAAGCTGGAATGGATTATGGTGTGTGTTGCGTAGCTGTGGTATTTTTGGTTGTTCTAGACCACAGTGAGTCATCCCTTACCGATGGTCCCGCAGGGAATCCAGGCACTCCTGCTGGCAGGCGAGTGTCCGTCGGAATTTGACTGGCCGAGGATAACCAACACGCTTCTATGCCTATAAACCCGGTAAATATCCAAAAAATAGGTTCTCGACAAGTTCAGGCTTGTCCCGGGGGCACTGGTGATCCGCTGGCGGATGCGGTTCAACCCTGCCTAGGTAGTAGAAGCACCCGCAACCCACTACCCACACGATCGGTACAAAGGGTGAGACGAACGAGACGCACCTGGGGTGACGCTGAGATGGGACGTGTGCCCCGTCTTGTCTTGGATGTTCACTACCAGACGATGACGAAACATAATGACACCGATTACCGCCCAAAGGTGTCACGGTACGAATGGGCAGCACGTCAGCCCAGTGATTAGCACTGAGGTTGACCGGCTACTTGGACCCAGGGTCGGTTCCCGACCTGGGCCTTGCGGCTGGGGGAGTTTGCACTTTCTCCCCGTGTTCGCGTGGGTTTTCCCCGGGTACTCCGGTTTCCTCCCACATGGCCAAAAATGTGCTAACTAGGTTAATTGGTTATGAACAATTGTCACGTCACCTAATCTGGCTTCCCTGAATTCGGAATAAACTTTTCCCTTAAATTCTAAATTTCCCACCTCACGCAAGAGAGCCGAGCACCGAAAGTACCGACAAAAGGTTCTCTAAACGCCCAATTAGATCAGGGGGCGACGGTACCAGCTCACACCCTGCCCTAAACACACTCAGGGTGCCCAACCGAGCCACAATGACATCAAGTAGACCCCGGCTGGGGCTCTGCGAGCCACGGACTATGCCCAGGGCAGACCCCGGCTGGGGCTCTGCGAGCCACGGACTATGCCCAGGGCAGACCCCGGCTGGGGTCTGCGAGCCACAATTGGTAACATCAGTAGACCCCGGCTGGGGTACTACTCGTGGTAACTTAAGATCAAGAGACCCAGGTGTGGGATCTGCTAGTGGTAGACAAAACCGTCGACGAGTGACGTAAAGACTCGGAAAAGGCACTCATGCGAGTGTATTCAAATAGTCTAGTGTAAGCATTCAAGAAAAAACAGGCATTGCTGATTTAAGCCTGCATTCTATCGCTTGTTAAGAAAGCTCATTGGATCTCCCTAACAGTTTCTTTCCCCTTTTAATTGAATGTTTCTAAAACATTACTTAATTTGACATGACCAGTTAAAACAATGAGATTATTCTGTTGAATTGGCAGACAGACTGTTCTTTGAACTGCTTTCCAACCTCTCGAAAAAGAAATTCCAATGACATTGTTGACCATTGAAGATGGATTGCACCAACAATGTGAGTGAAAGGCGAATAGATTTGCTATGCGAGAACAAATGTAGTGAAGGACATTGGTTAAAATTGAGGAACTGAAAAAAAAATCAAAGGAATATAAGACGAGTGAAAATGATCTTCTTATAAACCTTACTTTTAAAATTCTTAACTAAAGCTCTAAAATTATAAATGCTGCCAATCTGACGCTTAAATAAAAATGTTACGGGCATAAAATGGATCGGAAAGTATCTGAAACAGGGAAGCATAAGTTCACATCTTGAGTGGGTGTTTGAAGTTTCCTTTCAGCTTGGCGCTTGAAGGTTGGGGGTTGAAGTCCTAGTTCAGAATGAAGAATATTATTCAAATAATACTTCAGTGTGATGCTGCATTTGTAAGTGCTAGGGGGTGGGGTGCAATTGTCACAAAAAAATTTGAAGTGAAAACTGGAGTAATTCATGCTGGTCTTTTCAACGGAAGTTCAGAGGAGGATCTCCCTAACATCTGTGCACTGCTGAGTGCACCAGCGTAAACCTAGTAAAAAAAAGATTGATAAAACCTATTCCCGCTGGAGAGGCCGGCAGCAGAATGCTGAGTGGGCCACTGCACATGCACCGATCTGTCACTGCTGACCGAGATTGGTGCATATTGCAGTGGCCCCTGTCTGCTAGCCTCCCAATTGCTGGCCAGCCCTCTGACCCCATAGCCCAATCATTGCCCCCCCCCCCCCACCACCAAATATGCTCGGACCCAGCCTTGATCCCTCTCACAGCCCTGATCTCCTGTCCTCTCGCCCCCCCCCCAATTCTTCCTCTACTGGCAGTGCCGAGCTGCCCCTACCCACTCCCCTACCTCAGCCACCCAACCCCACCTCCAAGACCTGATTTCTGGCCTCACTCCTCCACTGATCCTGAATGCAGAGTGGCAGCAGGACCCCACACCCCCACTGATTGCCCCATCAGGCCCTGCCCTCATTATGCCCTGTCCTGACACTGCCCTATGTCAGTGGGGAGTGCCAAGTTGCCCTTGGGCATTGACATTTTGCCAAGCTAGTACTGCCAAGGTGCCAGTGCTCAGAGTTCACTCCTCACCACCCAATCCTCTAGGGGACAGGGGGGTCTCAATTGGCCCTCTTCACTGCAGTGAGGTTGGGCTGCTATAGTAATCCCTGCTGGAGTGAAACACTCCTGGCAGGGTTCGGGAACGGGAGACATGAGCAAGTCCAGAGACTTCAGTCCCAGGCCCACTAATTATATTTAAAATATATTTAAATGAAGGCCTGCATAGGCAATGCAGCTCTGCACCTGTTTCTGGCGCGGGGTTGACAGTGCTGGATTTGACATGTTCAGGGCTGGAATCCTGGTTCGGATCGTAGTAATCAGGCTCTGCTTCCCTGCTCTTTGGCTGGAAAATTAAACCAATGTCCTGTCTGTTCATTTTAATCACTTAGATGTATCCCATTGCACTATTTGGGGAATAGGGAATTCTCCTTGTATTCTGGTCTAGTCCCTCCTCCAATGTGCTTCACTGTGAACAGAGGAAATGATTCCCTTTGTGTGATCCTGCTATAGGCAAATTGGCTGCTGAATTTACATATTCCACAATGGGATCTTCACTTCATTGAATGAGAACCACTTTGGCGGATGTGATACAGAAGTTAAAATCAAGTTCTTTTCTCCTTCAGCTGAGTTAATGTTGAGTATTTCTAGAAGAAGTGAGAGTGATTTGGGGGCAGAAATTAGTGGATTTGTGCTAATAATTAGCACTTTGGCAGGAATAATAATAAATGTGTAGAGTATAGGGCTAATGGTAGGATTCTTAATAGTGTTGATGAACAGAGGGATCTTGGTGTACTTGTGCATAGATCCCTGAAAGTAGGCAGTCAAGTCGATAAGGTTGTTAAGAAGGCATACGGAGTCTTAGCTTTTATTGGTAGGGGGATTGAATTTCGGAGCCGCAACGTCATGTTGCAACTGTACAAAACTCTAGTGCGGCCGCACTTGGAGTATTGTGTGCAGTTCTGGTCCCCACATTATAAGAAAGATGTGGAGGCATTGGAGAGGGTACAGAGGAGGTTTACCAGGATGTTGCCTGGTATGGAGGGCAGGTCTTATGAAGAGAGGCTGAGGGATTTGAGGTTGTTTTCGTTAGAAAGGAGGCGGCTAAGAGGGGACCTTATTGAAACATATAAGATGATTAGAGGTTTAGATAGGGTGGACAGTGATAGCCTTTTTCCTAGGATGGAGAAAGCTAGCACGAGGGGACACAGCTTTAAATTAAGGGGTGATAGTTATAGGACGGATATCAGAGGTAGGTTCTTTACCCAGAGGGTGGTTAGGGAGTGGAATGCCCTGCCTGCGGCAGTTGTAGATGCGCCAAGTTTGGTGGCGTTTAAGAGGTTAGTTGATAAGTTTATGGAAGAGAAGGGAATGGTTTAGTTTGGAGGGTCATTGCTTTTTTCATAATTGGTCGGCGCAATATCGAAGGCCGAAGGGCCTGTTCTGCGCTGTAATGTTCTATGTTCTAACAAAAACACAAGGGTGTAACAGGCATAAACTACCCTATGTTTGTGAATCAAAGGCAACCCTTGATTATCTCTTAATAAAGTCAGTTTGGTTAATGAGGTATGATATTAGCCTGTATTTTTTTTTCAGATGTTAGCTGACCTACTATGTATTCTGTTAGAGCCCGGCCCAGTTTATTGATCAAGAACACCCGTCCTTGTGAGTTGGCATAGTTCTGAAGATGTGTAATATAGAATATTACTTTGTAATGTCATTGGCTGGGCATATTTTTGAAAATAACACTTTCAGTAAGTGCTGCCTACAGCAGTTACTGTGCTGCATTTGCAAAGGACACAGGGTCAGAAAATGTGCAGAATCCTTAACAGGCAGTGGTTAAGATAAGCCCAGATCGAAACCTGTGGGAAGTCACATGATCCAGCTCTTGGGTGGGATTTCAGAGTTGGACTGACAATGAGAGTCTGCTGTAGGGACGGGAAGCAATCTCTCTCTCTCAGAAATCTTTCTCATCAAAGCTGACTTTGTGATTTGTAAAGCCGTCGCAAGCAGAAGAATTGTTGAAGAAGGATTCCAAATAAAAACTTCTGTCTCCAAGAGAAGAGAATCAACTAGCCATGACTGCAAAATGACTGCTCCAGAGAGAAATCCCGGGGCCAGCAGCTAATGTGGAAAATGACCTTTTAGCTCTGGACGTGTATTTGGACAATCTGTGAATAATACTTTTCTGACTTAATTTTTTACTTGGTCAAGAAAAGATTAAAATTTTAAGATATGAAATTTTTAAAAAAACCCAGTTCTATTTGTTGCATTTGATTATCTTATTGAGCAAATGGAAGCCTCCTTGTTTGCTGAATTTTAGGTGATGGGGTCCTGTTACTTAATCTGTGGAGGGGAACATTCCTCTGTAATGTGCCTAAATGTTTGTGCCTTTCCACATGTGCAAAAGGGGTTTGTAATGTGACCCCAGAAATGGAGATTGTCCTGATCCTATTTAGCAAGGACCAAGACAGTTCAAAGCCTGCCATTCAACAGATGGGGCTTATCATAAGGAGCCGGTTAGTTGTTTCCCATTCCTTGATCCAAAGGGTGTCTGCTGCCTTATTCAGGAATGGTACACTGAGATGGAAGGTGAATGCACTTTCATCACTTCCCGTTCCAGTTCCATGGAGTGGGACGTAAGGTGCAAATAGGTGGTTCTAACCAGCTTGCCAGCTGTATGTGATGTTTGCAGTGATAAGAAGGCAGATGAGTGCTCTGAATGGAAGGTTCTAGTTATGATGCGTATGCATTCAGTGGAGTGTCAGCAAGACTTACGTTTATGATGACCTTTGACAGACCTGTGTCAGGTGCACAGTATTCTGTTGTGGAGTTCGATAGAGCAAATGCTGAAGTCCAGAGCATTTGACAGCAGCATCCCTTGTAGATCCACCAAATTTAGTTAGTAAGTTGTTTCTAGTTTCCGACTTTGCTGCTGTTTTCTTCAAATGTTCCTGGAAGGAGTCTTATTTGGAGTTGCTTTCATGTATGGGTCAAAACTTTAAGAACTGCATTCCCAACAGTACTGTGTGCACTTACGCAACGCAGTTCAAGAAGGCAGCTTACCACCTTCTTAAGGGCAACTATCGTTAGACAATAAGTGCTGACCTAGCCAGCAAAGCCCACAGTCCATGAATTATGTTTTAAGAATGTTGAAATCATGCTTTAGTCTCTGGCCATTCAATTATTTTTAACATTGGCATAGTGGACGTAGAGCACAGACGATATGGTTTTAGAGGGGTTTAATGTGAGTAATATGAATTGTAATGGTGTCTTTACTTCCAGAGATATGCATTGCAGAGTTTCCACCTGACTGCCAGCGTGAGATTCTTCTCAGTATTTGGAATGGCAATGACTGGTGCCATGTGCCACATCTCCATGAGTGAGTTTGAGCTGATGATTCTAGAACAGAATTGAATCAGCCAGACTCAAGCATGGGAGCCAAGTTGTTTAACAAATTCTGCACCCATGTTGTTGTATCCTGCAGCTTTTCCATGTTTCAGCTCTCTTAATTCTTTGCCAAGTTATGTGATCTTGAAGAGATCAGGACTACTGTGTTCTGCATTGGCATTGATTTTTCAATTTGTTATAATCTTGTGTTTGATTGATCTTTAAGATTTGTGAATGTTTCAAGGAAGTGATGCTTAACTAGATGACTAGTTTAACTGCAAATATTTTGCTGGCCTTTGCTGGTGTTGTAGTATTACGAAAATGTGAGGAATATTACTGTCTGGGTAGTTTTTCCCTCTGTAACTATGCTGAATTTTTAAAATGTTTCTTTTACTTCATTTGTTACTTTTCCACCCACCCACACTATATTCTTCACACTTCATTCTTTGCTCCTTCCAACCTTTGCTCTAATTCCTTTTATTCCCCTTTCAGTATCTGTTCCTCAACCTCATTTTTAAACTCTGAAGCTATTTTTAAATTAGAATTGCCCTAACTATCTGAAATCATAGAAAATAAACCACAAATGTCTATTTGAGCCATTTGATTTGCTCTCTGCCATGCACTGGCTCTGAATATTTCTCGCCCACGTTCTTTCCCTTCAATAATTCTCGCTCTTCCTCTCACTCTGTAGTAATTGGAAGGATTGCCAACTGCCAGTTAGTATATCACGAATTGTAATGGTGTATTTCCAAGCAGATGTGCACAGACACTTTCACAATGTTAATACTTCCAACTCCAGGATCTACTCTGCCAAAGCCTGCCCTTGCACCAAGATTCCTGTGCTTCTTTCCAATTGGATGATTAAGTCACATGACCCTCCCATCACAAGGCCCTCTTTAAAGGGGCAATCTGTAAACTGTCTGTGCTGATATGTGTGCTTTTGGAGACCAGAACACCTCATTCACATGACGAAGGCACAAATGCCAAAAGCTAGCAAGTTTACTATCAAATAAATCGGCTGGATTTAAAATTGGTGTCAGACCTCTTACTGAGCTTACCCCAGTCCAACGCTGGCATCTCTACATCATCCTCTTTAAAGTGACCAGCTACTACATTCTCCTTTAACTCTTACTGCAATTAAAGCGATTCATGTCTTACTGCAATTAAAGCGATTCATGTGCTTTGTGCATTCCTAGTTAGTCTTTCACCAAAAACCTTTAACAGACTCACAACTTCAGACCATGAAAAAATGCTGTGAAAAGGTGTGAATGTTTATTTATTTATTTGTCACAAGTAGGCTTACCTTAACACTGTAATGAAGTTATTGTGAAGATCTGCCAGTTGCCATCCTCTGGTGCCTGGTAGAGTGCAGTGAGGGAGAATCCAGCATCCAACCAGCACATCTTCCGGATTATGGGAGGAAACTGGAGCACCCAGAGGAAAAGCATGGAGAGAACGTGCAGACTCAGCACAGGCCATAACCCAAACCAAGAATCAGACCCGAGTTCCTGACATTGTGAGGCAGCAGTGCTAACCACTGTGCCATCGTGCTGCTCTGTGTCATGTGCAAAACATTGGGTTTAAAATAGTGCCAGAAAGTAAATGTATCCCATGTGGTTGATGCTTACCTATCTCTCAAAATTTAATTGACTTTAAAAAATGCAGTTTTAAAGTTACAGTTATCAACCACGCCTTTTTTTCCCTCCTGTGAGTTGAATGTTACTCTGAAGTAATTTTGCCACTTTTGCACACACTCAACTGGCCAGTCAGTGCCAACAGATGCGCCTTTTAAACTGACCAATCAAATAAACTGACAGACAAAAATTGTCCATTATTATGGTGGATTAGGTAATTCTTCATTGCAGAGCACCGATATTGTATATTTATTTCTCATGGCACTTTTTCAATTATTAAGGAACCATTTAATTCAATGTTTGTTTTGACTTGGAAATTCCTTGCTGATTTCTTTAGAGCTCACTACTTTCATCCTTTCCCCTTCCCATTCTTCTAACCCTTCCTTCTCTTGGTGTGTTATTACACTGTTGTAACCCATCTCAACACAAACATGAAGGCAGTGCTTCTTTTTCCCTCTAGTTTTTTTTGATCATTGACATAAGGCTTTAACTGTCACCTATGTAATGTCCCATTTAATATTTTACTTGGTGAGCGAGAGGCGAGGGGGGAATTTAGCGCTGGGCGATGAGGAAATTGCTGAGGCTTTAAACCAATTTTTTGTGTCGGTCTTCATGGAGGAGGACACAAATAGTTTGCCTGATATTAAAGATAGAAGGATGGTAGGAGATGAGGTCCTTAATACGATTACAGTCACTAGAGAGGTAGTGCCCCGGGACCAGATGGAATGCATCTTAGGGTTCTGAAAGAAATGGCAGAGGTGATAGCGGATTTAGTAATTATTTATCAAAATTCGTTGGACTCCGGGGAACTGCCAGAAGATTAGAAAATGGCTAATGTTATGGTGCTGTTTAATAAAGGTAGCAGACAAAAGGCAGGGAATTATAGGCCGGTCAGTTTAACGTCTGTAGTCGGAAAATGCTTGAAACCGTCATCAAAGAAGAAATAGCGAGGCACCCAGAAAAGAACGGTTTGATCAAGCAGATAACGCACAGATTCATTAAGGGGAAATTATGTCTGACGAATTTATTGGATTTCTTGAGGATGTGACTAGTGCGGTAGACAGAGGGGAACTGGTGGATGTGATGTTTTTAGATTTCCAGAAGGTGTTTGATAAGGTGCCTCATGGAAGGTTGCTGCAAAAGGTTAGGGTGCAAGGAGTTGGGGGTAAGGTATTAGCGTGGATAGAGGATTGGTTGTCTAATAGGAAGCAGAGAGTAGGAATCAATGAGTGCTATTCTGGTTGGCAGCTGGTGACCAGTGGAGTGCCCCAGGGATCGGTGCTGGGGCCTCAACTGTTTACCATATACAGAGATGATCTGGAGGAAAGGACTGAGTGTAGGGTAACAAAATTTGTTGATGGCACGAAGATGAGTGAAAAAGCAAATTGCGTAGAGGATGTGGAAAGTCTGCAGAGAGATCTGATAGGTTGAGTGAGTGGGCGAGGACCTGGCAGATGGAGTATAATGTTAGCAAGTGTGAGGTTATCCACGTTGGTAGAAATAATAGTAGGAGGGATTATTATTTAAAAGGCAAAAAGCTGCAGCATGCTACAGTGCAGGGGGATCTGAGGGTCCTTGTGCACGAATCGCAAAAACCAAGTCTGCAGGTGATCAAGAAGGTGAATGCAATGTTGACCTTTTATAGCGAGGGGAATAGAATATAAAACAGGAGGTCTTGCTGCAACTTTACAAGGTACTGGTGAGGCCGCAGCTGGAATACTGTGTGCAGTTTTGGTTGCCACATTTGCGGAAGGATATATTGGCCTTGGGGGGAGTGCAGAGAAGGTTCACTAGGCTGATAGCAGAGATGAGGGGGTTAACCTATGAGGAGAGATTGAATAGAATGGTTTGTACTCATTGGAGTTTAGAAGGCTGGGGGAGGGGGGTGGATTTTATAGAGACATTTAAGATAATGAAGGGGATGGATAGGGTAGAGGTAGAGAGATTCTTCCTGCTTAGAAAGAATAGCAGGACTGAGGGCACAGCTCAAAGTAAGGTGGGGAGTGTGGTTTAGATTGGAGTTGAGGAGGAACTTCTTCACTTAAAGGGTGGTGAATCTTTGGAATTCTCTGCCCGTTGAAGTGGTGGAGGTACCTTGCTGAATATATTTAAGTCACGGGTAGATAGGTTTGTGATAGATAAGGGAATTAAGAGTTACAGGGGGAAAGCGGGAAAATGGAACTGATCCACTTCAGATCAGCCAAGATCTTATTGAATGGCGGGGCAGACTCGAGGGGCTGGATGGCCTACTCCTGCTCCTATTTCTTATGTTCTTATGTTCTATCTTCTACTTTGGAATAATTTAACTCACTGAAAATCCATTCACAGGCAATTAATCCTAATTTCTTTCTGCTAATGTGTAATATAGTTGACTCTTGACACTTAATCCATTGGCTTGTTTTCTCTCACATCTTTGTTCTTGCTAATTTTAAGAGACAAGATCTATACGCATTTAGAGACACAAGGACTGATTAGGGACAGCCTTTGCATGGGTTTGTGATTGGAAAAATCGTGTCTCAAATCTGAGTTTGGAAGGGTAGTCAAGAAGGTAGATGAAGGCAGTGCAGTTGATGTTGTCTACATGGACTTTAGCAAGGCCTTTGACAAGGTATCACATGATTGTTGAATAAGAGGGATCCAGGATGAGGTAGCCAAATGGGTACAAAATTGGCTTGATGACAGAAGACAGAGGGTGGTTGTAGAGGGTTGTTTCTCAAACTGGAGCCCTGTGACCAGTGGTATGCCTCAGAGATCGATGTTGGGTCCACTGTTATTTATTGTAATTTTGTAATTTATATTAATGATTTGGATGAGAGTTTAGTAGGCATGGGTTAGTAAGTTTGCAAATGACATCAAGACTGGTGGCATAGTGGATAGTGAAGAAGCTTATCTAGGATTGCAACGAGATCTTGATCAATTAGGCCAGTGAGCTGATGAATGGCAGATGGAGTTTAGTTCAGATAAATGCGAGGTAATGCATTTTGATTAGTTGATTGATCGAAGGCAGAAGTTACTTAGTTAATGGTAGAGCGTTGGGAGAGTTAAAGAACAAAGAGATCTGGGGGTACGGATTCATGGCTTCTTGAAAGTAGAGTAGTTTTGTGAAGGGGAGATCATGTCTCACGAACTTGATTAAGTTTTTCGAGGAAGTGATGAAGATGATTGATGAGGGTAGGCAGTGGATGTTGTCTACATGGACCTCAGTAAGGTCTTTGACAAGGTCTCTCATGGCAGACTGGTGCAGAAGATGAAGTTGCATGGGATCAGAGGTGAGCTGGCAAGGCAGATACAAAATTAGCTCGGCCAAAGAAGACAGAGGGTAGCAGCAGAAGAGTGCATTTCTGAATGGAGGACTGTAACAAATAGTGTTCCTCAGTGATCAGTGCTGGGACTTTTGCTGTTTGTAATATATATAAATGATTTGGAGGAAAATGTAACTGGATTGATTCGTAAGTTTGCGGATGACACAAAGGTTGGTGAATTTGCGAATAGAAATGAGGATACAGCTGGATATAAATCAGTTAGAAACTTGGGCGGAGAGATGGCAGATGGAGTTTAATCCGGACAAATGTGAGGTAATGCACTTTTGGAAGGTTTAATACAGATAGGAATGGTGCAGGCTTGGAGGGCCTTGGAGCCTATTCCAGTGCAGTAATTTTCCTTGTTCTTTCTTCTTTGAGTCATTAGTGGACAGAATGGTGAAGAAGGCATTCAGCATGCTTGGTTTTATTGGTCAGAACATTGAATACAGTAGGTGGGAGATCTTGTTGAAGTTGTACAAGACATTGGTAAGGCTACACTTGGAATACTGTGTACAGTTCTCATCACCCTATTATAGAAAGGATATTATTAAACCAAAAAGAATGCAGAAAAGATCATCTAGGATGTGACTGGGACTTGATGGTTTGAGTTATAAGGAGAAGCTTGGGTAGATTGGACTTTTTTCTCTGGAGTGTAGAAGGCTTATGTGTGATCTTATAGATGTCTGTAAAATAATGGGGTGCATGATCAACTAGATAGATTGTCAATATCTTTTCCCAAAGGTAGGGAGTTCAAAACTAAAGGGCATAGGTTTAAGGTGAGAGGGGAGAGATAGAAAAGGGTCCAGAGGAGCAGTTTTTTCACAGAGGGTGGTGAGTGTCTGGGATGAGCTGCCAGAGACAGTAGTAGAGGCGGGTACAATTTTTTTTCTTTTAAAAAGTGTTTGGACGGTTATATTGGTGAGAGGATATAGTGTGATACGGGCCAAACATGGACAATTGGGACCATCTTAGTGGTTTAAAAATAAAAGGGGGGTGCATGGAACAAGTTTGGCCGAAGGGCCTGTTTCTGTGCTGTAAACCTTTATGACTCTAATTCCATAAGGGAACCTTAACAGCTTTCCACCTATCAGTCCTGACAAAGCAGCTCTATTTGAAATGTCATTCTGCCTTTCCTCTGTTCCGATGCAGACAGACTTGTTTTGCATTTACTGCATCTCTTTGTTATCATGTTTGCCAATATTTGCCTACAAATTTTGGGTCACAGGTGTCTGGGTGGAAAGCAAGTCTGGGTAATGGCTTGAAGAATGCTAATCATGTGCTTTGTCAGATGAACTCAGAGGATTGTATTCTCATCTCCTGAGCCGAAATGTTTTTAGTTCGAGTCCCATTCTGGAGATTTGAGCACCAAAAGTAGACTGACAATTCAGCATTCAGGGTGTGCTACAATCAGAGATGCTGTGTGGGATTTTCCAGCTGCGCTTGCCTTAAACCCAGGAAATCCCATCTTGAGGTCAATGGACCTTTGCATGGTCTGCCCCCCCGCCTCCCCCAACCTGCTACGATTCCTGTGGTGGGTAGGGTGGGAAAGATTCCCCCCCACCCCCCACACACCTGCTGTCTTTAGGATGATTCATGCGGCTCCATCTGTATGACATGGTGCTATTCAAACAGAAGCACGGTAGCTGACCCTCACAGTGTCTTAGCAAATATACGTAAGACATCTTCAACTCTCTTTACAATAATTTAAGATCCTTATCTAATTCAAGAAGACCACCATCAAAAACCAGGCAGCAGTTCCTTAATGACTAGTCTTTGTTGGCTCTGACATTCATCATCATGAAGTGCTTCAAAAGGTTAATCATGACTTGAATCAGTTCCGGCCTCCCAGATTGTCTAGACGCACTACAGTTTGTTTACCGCCACAACAGGTTCACAGCAGATGCCACCTCCTGACTCTACACTCAACCCTTGAACACTTACATAACAAAGACACCAATGTCAGACTCCTATTTATTGACTACAGCTCAGCTTTCAACACCATTATTCCTACGAAACGCATCCCCAGACTCCATGGCCTGGGTCTCAGCTCCTGGATCCTTAACTTTTTAATCCACAGACCACTATCAGTAAGGATAGGCAACAGCACATTCCCCATAATCAATACTGGTGCCCCACAACGTTGTGTCCTGAGTCCTCTGTTATACTCCCTATATACCTATGACTGTGTGGCCAAATTCTCTCCAATTCGATTTTCAAATTTGCTGATGACAACACCGTGTTGGGTTGAATCTCAAACAACGACAAGACAGAGCACAAGAAAGAGATAGAGAATCTGATGCACTTTTGCAATGACAATAATCTCACCCTCAATGTCAACAAAATAAAGGAAATAGTCATCAACTTCAGAAAGCGCACTGGAGAACATGTCCCTGTCTACATCAATGGGGATGCAGTAGAAAGGGTCGAGAGCTTCAAGTTTTCAGGTGTCCAGATCACCAACAACCTGTCCTGGTCCTCCCATGCCCACACTACAGTGAAGAAAGCCCATTAATGCTTCTACTTTCTTGGAAGATTAGGGAAATCTGGTATGTCAGCTACAACTCTCACCAACTTTTACAGATGCACCATAGGAAACATTCTTTCTGTTTGCGTCACAGCTTTCTGCCCAAGAACACAAGAAATGACAAAGGGTCGTGAATGTAGCCCAATCCATCATGCAAACCACTCTCCCATCCATTGGCTCTGTCTACACTTCCTGCTGCTTCAGCAAAGCAACCAGCATAATCAAGGACCCCACAAATTCTCTCTTCCACCTTCTTCTGGCAGGAAAAAGATACAAAAGTTTGAGGCCATGTACCAACTGACTTAAGAACAGTTTTTTTCCCTGCTGCCATCAGATTTTTGAATGGATCTACCTCACACATCTCTCTCTATATCCTAGTTATGACTGTAATATTATATTCTGCACTCTCTTCTTTCCTTCTTTATGAACAGTATGCTTTGTATAGCATGCAAGAAACAACACTGTATACCAATACATGTGACAATAATAATCAAATCAAAAATCAATGGGGGAGGCTATAGTCTAGTGGTATTATCACTAGACTATTAATCCAGAAACTCAGCTAATGTTCTGAGGACCATAGCAGGTAATGAAATTTGAATTGAACAAAAAAGAAATTGGATGACCATGGAACCATTATTGTTACAAAAACACATCATGTTCATTAATGTCCTTTAGGGAAGGAAATCTGCTGTCCTTACCTGGTCTGGCCTATGTGATTCCAGAGCCACAATGTGTGGCTGATTCTCAAAGCCTAAGGCAACTAGGGATGGACACTAAATACCAGCCCAGACAGCGACGCCCATCTCCAATGATCAGTGGTTTGTATATGGTTGTATGAGTGAGGCATAGAATTTTTTTTGCAATCTGCAACATTGCAATTATGAGTTTTGTCTGTCACTCCTGAATGTTCAGTGAGGTACGATATTTTTAACTGGGGCTTACCATGTTTCCATCACTGATCTGTAATTTTTAACAACTGGGTATCAAGACTTGAATCAGCTCAGCAACTTCCTCCATCTACTCCAGCTGTCACATAATGCTCTAATATTTCAAAGAAAATTTCATTATCTGAGATAATGATAGAGCTGGAAAGGTCACCATAACCATAAATTACTTTTCAAACTAAATTACTTTGAAGTGATACATTACATTTTCCGATTGCAGGATTTCACAGTGGGTGCCTTCTGTTTAGACCAGGCAGATCTCTCTTTCTGGGGGTCCGTTTTAAAGTGGTTTGCATTGTCTCAGTGTGTGGCTGTAATGAACCCATAGCGCAAGACTGTTCATAAGTCAGCACTAATTGGCATTAGCTTGGAAGCCTATGGTCTTGAAAAGAGAGAACATTCACAGTCGTTCAGTTGGAGTTTGTTGAGCAACCTGATTGGGTTGCAGCCAATCTGACTGGTCTCGTGAAGAGAGGGCACTCGCCTCAATTCCCAGTGGAGTACATATTGCTTTTTGACTGCAGTTACTCTACTTCAAAGCTTTGACCTGATGTGTCACAGCTTGAGATGAAACCTTTTCCTGTGCAGTCAAATGTTGATGTTTTATTTGGGTTTTCCGTTTAGATTGATATTTCAAAAAAAATCCTTTACTTCTTCCAGGTTGGCATTATCACATAAAGCTGTTGGGACAGTAAAATTGTCCTCATTTATGTTAACTTTGTGTCATGTAACAACAGTGTATTTACAATTCTAAGTATTTGTTTAAAAACTATTTCGTGGAATAAGGAATAATAATGCATTTCTGTTGCTTCTCAATATACAC
This sequence comes from Sphyrna mokarran, assembly GCA_024679065.1. Classification (NCBI taxonomy): domain Eukaryota; kingdom Metazoa; phylum Chordata; class Chondrichthyes; order Carcharhiniformes; family Carcharhinidae; genus Sphyrna; species Sphyrna mokarran. The sequence goes on from JAGIQG010000009.1 coordinate 29,812,784, forward strand.
GGGTGTTGAATTTTGAATTGGAATTGTACTTGTGGCCTCGAGTCCATTTTGTCTCTGTCCCAAGCTATGGGAATGGAGCCCTTACTCCTTTAGGGGCAAGTGTCCACACCAGTAATGGCATTGCAGGACTTCCCACTACATTTACATTTGAACAACATCATACTTGGTTAACTAACTGAAAGCAAAGAGTAGGGGTAAATAGGTGTTTTTCTGGTTGCCAATCAGTAATTAGTGGTGTGCCTCAGGGATCAATGTTGTTGCAATTGTTTACAACTAATATAGATGATTTGGAGTTGGGGAGATGTCAAAAGTCGCAGATGACACTAAGATTAGCAAAGTGCGCAGAGGATGCTGAAAGTCTGCAAAGACATATAGACAGTCTAAGTGAGTGGTCGAGAGTCTGGGAGATGGAGTGCAATGTTAGTAAATGTGAGATCAACCATTTTGGTAGGAACAACAGCAAAAATGGATTGTTATTTTAATGGTAAAAAATTGCAGCATGCTGCTGTGCAGAGGGACCTGGGTGTCCTTGTACAAGAATCATAAGAAGTTGGTTTGCAGATGCAGCAGGTAATTAAGAAGGCAAATAGAATTTTGTCCTTTATTGCTAGAGAAATGAAATTTAAAAAGAGCGATGTTATGTCGCAGCTGTATAAGGTGCTGGTGAAGTCATACTTGGAGTTTATGTACAGTTTTGGTCTCCTTACTTGAGAAAGCATATATTGGCTCTGGAGGGGCTGAAGAGGAGATTCACTAGGTTGATTTCAGAATTGAAAGGGTTAGCTTATGAGGAGAGACTGAGTAGACTGAGGCTATACTCATTGGAATTCAAAAGAATGAGGGGAGATCTTATAGAAACATATAAGATTATGAAGGGAATGGATAAGATAGAAGCAGGGAAGTTGTTTTCACTAGTGGGTGAAACTAGTTTGAGGGGTTTGGCCTCAAAATAAGGGGAAACGTTTTAGGACTTAGTTGAGGAGAAATTTCTTCACACAAAGGGTTGAATCTGTCGAATTCCCTGCCCAATGAAGCAGTTGAGGCTACCTCATTGAATGTTTTTAAGACAAGGATAGATAAATTTTTGAACAGTAAAGGAATTAAAGGTTGTGGTGAGCTGGTGGGTAAGTAGAGCTGAGTCTATGAAAAGATCAGCCATGATCTTATTGAATGGCGGAGCAGGGTCGAGGGGCCAGATGGCCTACTTCTGCTCCTAGTTCTTATATTCTTATACTGCTCTACAGGGTAGTTCATCAAAGTTCAACAAATGAGTAATTTTCTTTTAGATGGTGTCTGATCAGGCAAGAATGCCAACAAGAAGATCAGGAAGACCCCCTTTCTTCTTCTTATGGTACTTTGGGATCCTTTATGTCTACCTGAGCAGGCATTGTGATTTCCAGATATTGCATCCAAAATTGCAAAGAGCTGTCATTGCAGTGTCGGCATGTTTGCCTCCATTTAGATACTAACACCCATTGGATGCACAACCTTCTGATCAAAAATTGAGAGTTTTTCAGATTCCTTTGTGGGCATAGCTGCTTTGTTCACTGTTTGTTGCCTATCCCTAATCATCCATGAGAAACTGGTGGTGAACCATCTTTTTAAATCATTGCAGTCTGTGTGGTATTGGTATGTTCACAATGCTGCTGGGAAGGGAGGTCCAAGATTTTTGACCCTGTGAAAGTGAGGGCACACCAATATGGTTTCAAATCAGGATAGTATATGATTTGGAGAAGGAACTTGTAGGTCATGGCGTTGTCATGTGTCTGCTGCCCTTTTTATTCTAGGTGGTAGAGGTTGTAAGTTTGAAAGTTGTCAAAGGAGCCATGATAAGTTGCTATGCCGCTTCTTGTGTATACTATTTAGCATGCACTGCTGCCACTAAATGTCCTTGATAGAAGAAATGACTGTTTAGGTTGGGGATAGTCTAGTGGGCTGATGGATGGCATTGATCTTCTTGACTGTTGTTGGAGTTTACCTCATCCAGTAGAAAAGAAATTCTAGTCAATAGTGTGTCATTGCGTGTTTCTATGAGTTGGGGTAATTATTAATCTTAATATAACATAGAAATATTAAGATTAATATTGACAAAGTTCTCCTTCACTTCTTTTGCGCAGTCTGTTTACAGAAGTAATTTTTCCACTTTGAAATTATCCTCTCTTAAGTTCATGAGATTGTAATAATTCCAAGGAGGCAAAAGCCCCATCACCAAGTTACTTTATTTACACCATACATCTGCACACAACCAGTTCTCCAATTGCTCCTACTGAATGTAGGCTGAGAGACTGACACACCCGCTTTAAATAGGGAGCATGAGGCTCCCTGATTTGACCATCAATTAGGATTCATCAAGGAGTTCATACAGTAGCAAGCCAACCTCATCAGCCTGGCTGAAGTCATCACAGAGATAACATGTTCCTTTTCAAAAAATACATAAAAGCATTTTACCCCATGTAAACGCACGTATGTAAGTGATGAATGATTCAAGTTCACTTTTGTCTTCCAAATCTCAGCTACATAAATAATATATCAATGTGACAAATAATCTCTGGACTGGTTACAGGTTACAGGGAAAAAAACCTAATACGTTTTGAAATTCTAAGTAGTGAAATGTTATTTACACTGGCAAATTGGTAACAAGGGGCACAAATGCAGAAAACTCACCGAAACAACCAAATATTAGAACAATTAGAAGAGAATCAGATGTTTTGCCACAAGTGACTATTTGTCAGCATCTTTAACATCATTTTCATCAGGTATTTGAGAGGTGAGAATGTAAGTTGAAGGGTTATCACTGACACAGATAAGGGAGGCAAAATTACCGGCTTTTGTGCTACAGTTTTTACAATCTTGTTTTAACACTACATTTTGTGATCTGCAACCTTTACAATTCAAAAGCAAACATTGGACTTCATCCAAGTCCCCACCATCACAATTGATATCACAACTTGACAGTACATAAGTGACACTAATTTCATGAGTTGGATATGAATTTGGCATAGGGATAGTACAGCATCAAATGTTGAATATAATGGTGCCAAAGTGGTTGATGTGCTTTGACTCCTGGGTTTACAATCCAAAATCTGATTTCATTCCATTCATTTCTCATAAGATGCTACAGATTAAATGCTCTTCAATGAATTGTATAATTTTTAAATTGTCTGTTCCCAACACGAAAGACATGAATGAAAACAGTGCCAGCATTATCTAGGAAAATGTAAAACAAGTTTTGGAGGGAAAAGGTGCTTCTTCAGAACCTAGTTAAGGCTCTAATGTCTACAGTATGCCATTGACAACCATGCAACTTGAATAAACGTTTATATTTGCTTAAGTGATTATTCAATTTGTCAATAGCTGTACCTCTGGGAATTAAATCTTTCTCTGACTTTGATCCAGTCTGGTTCACCTGCATCCACTTTATTTGTTCAGTGTGAATGGTTTAAAGTCGATAAGGTACTTGAGTTTTCTAAGCATCATGTCTTGAATTCCCAGGAATGACAATATAGTGCACATCACGACTGATGTACTATAACATCAAAGAAAAACTATTGAATATATGTCCAGGACACTGGGTTACATTGATTTATACATTGTAATACTGTGCTGATCATAAGTTGTTTGATGTTAAACTGTCAAGCACAACCGTTAATCTTTGATTTAGGACGTCTATGGAGTAGTGCCTCGTTTATGTAGAACTTTATTCTGAGTTGCCTTCCTCCAGTGACTATAGCCTTCAGCTTCTTAAATCTACCTTCACATTTTTGTCAAATTCATAATAGAGCTCAAAAGCATTGACAGTTGGTAATATTTGCTATTTGAATTCTTAAAAAACATGATTTTCTCAGCTTGAGGTTTACCTGCACCATCCTGCTGCCTGTCAATCAGTACCTTGTTTTCTTCTCCGTTCAATAATTTAAATCTTGAGTGGCATCATTGAGGTCTCAGGAATAAGTAGCACGTTCACAACAATAATCAACACCCAAATTTACAACTTAAGCTGACATTTGTAACCAAATTGAAAAAGTGAATCAATTCTAAATAAAGTGTAATGTTCTTAAGCTAACCTTTGTGGTCTCCTAAATCTGTGGAAAATGTTTTTTCCTCGAGGTCCGTTCTTTGTTCAATATACATTCTCGCAGTTCACTGATGATTTCACTCCTTTCCCCGAACACGATGGCACAGTGATTAGCACTGCTGTCTTACAGTGTCAGGGACCCGGATTCAATTCCTGGCTTGCTTCACTGTCTGTGCAGAATCTGCATGTTCTTTCCCTGTCTCTGCGTGGGTTTCTTCCAGGAGTGTGAGTTCCTCCTACAGCCCAAAAGACGTGCTAGTTAGGTGCATTGGCCATGCGAAATTCTCCATCAGTGTACCTGAACAGGCGCTGGAGTGTAGCGACTAGGGGTTTTCACAGTAACTTTACTGAAGTGTTAATGTAAACTTATTTGTGACAATACATAAATAAACTTCAGTCTTTGTTCCTGTTGACCATCTTTCACTTGTTCCGTAATTAATTGAAGTCAGTTCTTCTTTCTAATCTATGTCCACGTTAGGTCGGCCTGATGTATTGCCAACCCCATCTGACATTGTTCTTCGCACCTGATTTCTCTGCCTGCTGCCCTTGTCACCATCTCATCAGAGTGACTATGATTTATGCACCAATAACTCTCTCTGCCCACTTCACTCCTATGCTGTTCGCACATGGACCTGTCAATCCATATACCTTCATAATCTTATTTACCATTCCGCCTGCTACGGGAATCATGGGACGGCCCATTGATTTTGGGTAGGATTTTATGGTATTGGAATGAGTGTGCTCGGAAAATGTGCCCCCCCCGCCAAAATCTTATTTCCTGTAGAGTTTTTGTTTTGTTTGTTGCTTTGCTTTCCAATTACACCGTTTATACCAAATATATTGTATTGCAATTATTAATTCCTATTATCCTCGAAATTGTAATCTCTTATTCATCATAAGCTCTTTACAGGTTCACAAGTATTTGTTTTCTTTCATAGCTGTTACAGTTCAACTGACACACTTTGCTATCAGTATATTTCTGATCTGCATTTCATACCTCCAGCTGGAAGCTAACACAATGTAGTCTGTTATGTTTCCTGACCAAATAGTAATTAAAAGCTAATCAATCTTTGGGTTTTTTATTGAGAAGAATAGAATTCAATTGGATGGCTATTTGGGGTCCTTTTAGATCATGACTGAAGTATTTTGAGCACTGCTGGACATCATATCTTGAGCAAAATATATGGGTCTTGGACGAAGTGCAATGTAGAAGGACACCTAAGGGATGTTAAGGGATGGTTTAATCAAAGTTTTCAAGCTATTGATGAGAACATATAAGGTAGATTTACAGAAACTACTTCCACTTAATGGAATCCACATTATAAGAGTTAAAATTTATTTATTAATCACAAGGAGGCTTATGTTAACACTGCAGTGAAATTACTGTGAAAATCCCCTAGTCGTCACATTCCAGTGGTTGTTCAGGTACACTGAGGGAGAATTTAGCAGGCCAATGTACCTAACCTGCACAGCTTAGGAGTGTGGGAGGAAACCAGAACATTTGGAGGAAAACCATGCAGACATGGGAAGAATGTGCAAACTCCATACAGGCAGTGACCCAAGATGGGAGTCAAACTGAGATCCCTGGCACTGTGAGGCAGCAGTACTAACCACTGTGCCACCATGTTGCCCCAGGAGGGCAAGGAGTAATATGATAGCACTGAAAAGGATACAGAGGAGATTTACCAGGATGCTAACTGGACTGAAGAGTTTTAGTTATGAAGAGAGATTGGATAGATTGGGGGTTGCTTTCCTTGGAGCAGAGGAGATTGAGGGGGTGATATGATTGAGATGTATAAAATTATGTGGGGCATAGATATAGTAAACAGAAAGAAACATTTCCACTTGTGAAAGGATCAATGACTAGAATAGATTTAAGATGATGGCAAGAGATTGAGAGGGGATGTGAGGAAAAGCTTTTTCACTCAAAGGGTTGTGGGACTCTGGAACTCACTGCCTGAAAGGATGTTGGAGGCAGAGACTCTGATAACATTTAAGGAGTATTTAATTGTGCATGTGCAATGCCAAGGCATGCGAGGCTATGGACAAAGTGCTGGAAAATTGGATTAGAAAAGTTAGTTGGTTTGTTTTTGACCAGTGCAAATGTGATGGGTGAAAGAACCTTTCCATGTTGTAGATGTCTATGACTCCATGACTCTGTGGCTAGTGAATCTGGAACTAGGGAGCATAGTCCAAAAACTAGAACCAAGATTTTTACAGACAGAAATTAGGAAACTCTGCAATAACAATGAAGTTATTGTGAAAATGCCCTAGTCGCCACACTGTTACGCCTGTTTGGGTTACACTGAGGGAAAATTTAGCATGGCCAGGGCACCTAACCAGCACGTCTTTCAGACTGTAGGAGGAAACTGGAGCGCTTGAGGAAACTCTCACTGACATGGGGAGAATGTGAGACTCCACACAGAGTCACCCACGCTGGGAATCGAACCCGAGTCCTTGGAGTGTGAGGCAGCAATGTGCCACTGTGCTGTCACCATAGTAGAAATTCGGAATGCTCTCTGCAAATGGTAATTGATGTGAGATGAATTGTTAATTTTAAAATTGATGATAGGTTTTTGTAATAAAAGACATTGAGAGATTTGGGGTAAAAGTGGATACATGGATTTGGGTAACAAATCAACCATGAATGTATTGAGTGGTGGAAGAAGCTTTTGGGAATATTGCCCAATCCATATTCCCAATTAAACTCTGCACAATGCAAGCTTGATCAACTGAACTGTGCCCCCCAACTCAAACTTTCCTGTTAGACTCTTTGTTATTCCATTTTGTGCTACCAAAATGATCATCTCTCCAGCACTCGCAGACACTGCAGTCTCCTCCACTGCAGCCACATTGCTGAATCCTAGTGCCCTCTACATCACTTTTACCTGTTTTCCCTACAGGAGATGAGACCAGTACTGACATCTTCTGTGGTCCTGTGCTGACGGACACTGGTACCTCTTCCTACAATTCTTCTATCCAGGTCCAAACCACCCTTGCATACCCCTAGTCCCTCAACTCTGCACCAAGATACTTGCCTTTTCCTGCCAGATTGTAACCTCTTCGGAAATCACTTTCTCTCTCCCATCCCTTAATGTTGGCTGACTGGAGTTCCCTTTGGAGGAAACCTCTAAATCATTCCTCAACATTTAGCAAAGCTCCACCCATTTAACCACATGCTACCTTCAAATGATGCGTGTTAGCTTTTATTTTCCTTTGTACCCTGGGATTTGAAAAAAAAATATGAAGAACTAAAATGCTTGCAGATAGAGGAATGTTTAAAAGGGGTGATTCATTTGTGGTTTCATGCCAGCAATACAATTGTGGACTTTAATTTTCATATCATATAAAAATATGGGAATATTTGATGATAAGAACAGACTTTGATTTGTTCATTCGTTGGAAATAGGTAGCTTTGATGCTACGGCATGCATTGGATGATATTAAATTGCTATTGGTAAAAAAAAAAAAATCACAATGCATCCTTTGACTAAAAGGACAGAATTTTAGATCCAGTTTCAGATATCTATCAGACGCTATGGTCCGCAATTTTCCTTTGTGTCAGGAAGTGGGATTTGGATTATTTCTATAGGCATGTTTCTGACTTCTGAAGGGCGGACAATTCACTTGGAATTTTGTCTTCTCGAATTGGGATAGAGCTGAAGTTGTAACCATCTCAAACTGCAGGTCCGAGGAGGAATACCTGCCTTCTTTTGCTATAACATCAGCTGAATTCTCCACTTGGTTGTGAAGGCTCCTAGCCCTCATGCTTTACCACATAGAATCATAGAATCGATAATGCAGAAGGAGGCCATTTGGCCCATCAAACCTGCGCTGACAACAATCCCACCCATGTCCTATCCCAGTAACCCCCACATATTTACTTTCCTAGTCCTCCTTGCACTAAAGGGCAATTTATCAAGGCAAATCAGCCTAACTCGCACATTTTTGGAGTGTGAGAGGAAACCAGAACACCCGGAGGAAACCCACGCAGACATGGAGAGAACATGCAAACTCCACACAGACAGTGACCCAAAGTTGGAATCGAACCCGGGCCCCTGACACTGAGGCAGCAGTGCTAACCACTGTGGCACCATGCAGGAACACATGCCCTTCATGTATCCTGCAAGCCCACCCATGCGTTCTCTATATCTATTCACCCGATATTCGTTATTTACAGAACTCTTGAATCACATAATAACATTGGAAATTCTTTGAAATGTTCAGGAAAAAGAAAGGAAATCAGCCTTCAAACTCCAGTTGGGGAAAAAAGTCCAATTTGAAGCTCATACAATTATCAGCCAAACACAGAGCCATTGAAACAGTCCTTTGGGAGAAAGAACACTTCCTCATCTCAAGTGGTCATTAATCTGTCAAAATAAATAAACAGCAATTCAAGAATATCTACAAAACATTTATTCTGCTCATAGAACTTAACAAAACACAGTCACACAGCATTGTTAAAAACTTCTACTGAGTCAAATCCCTCAGTGGGATTTCATAATGGGGTAATATTTCGCAGCTCTATAAATAAGCCCTGTAGAGTCATCAGAGTACAGGTTTTGGAGTTGTCTGAACAGGTGTCCAGCCATTGTTTCTTTTTTTTTCCCAAAGGCCCAATAGTGTTTCATTCAAAGAAATCTTGCGTCTGTTTGGGGTGTCGTGGTGGCACAGTTTTGAACACTGCTACATTACAGAGCCAGGGACCCAGGTTCAATTCTGTCTGTGCAGAGTTTGCACATTCACCCTCTGTCTGCAGATTTCCTCCAGGTGTTCCGGTTACTTCCCAAACTCCAAAGGGTTAGGTTGATTGGCCATGGCAAATTACCCCTTCGTGTCAGGGAGATTAGCAGGGTAAATATGTGGGGTTAAGGGGATAGGGCTTGGGTGGGCTTGTTGTCAGTGCAGGCTTGATGATCCAAATGGCCCCCTGCACTTTCAGGATTCAATGATTCTGTGATTGTTCAGAGCCCGCGTCCCCTCCCTCTCCACCCCAAATTCTTAGCAAATCTCTGGACTTTAACTCAATATAAAACTCAAAACCACAGGGTCTAGATGACTCATGTAAATCAGATTACCAGCACAGTGGAGTGCATGAGAGGACTTTATCCACTGAATACATTTGAATAATTCCCCATGCTGGTCAATTACATAGTCACTTACCTTTTTAGGACAGAGCTCTATAATCAATCATTCCATGTAAAACATACTTAGATCATTGTACACCAGTACATTATGATATTTAAAGCTGGCAAGACAGTTTGAACTTACCCATCAAAATGCAACCGCGAACTTCCCCCAAAGTTTACAAATTGACTTACTTGGCATGGTTCCCACAATCTTTAGGAACCCAGCCACATTGATGAAAATACCATTGTTAGATAAAAGTGCAGTCACAGCATGTATTTAAATAGTGACATAGACATCATTTTACATGAACGTGGTGTTGCAAACCTGCTGTATTTCCCATCCTGTGGAAAATACCTCCATTGGGAATGACTTTGTGAATTTAAACTCAAAGCACTGCACGCCTCTAGTTTGGGACCGGTTTATTCAGCATTGGGAGAATATCACAGAGTTTGCAGTTGTAATAATAATAGTAAAACTATCAGCGTTCACCCATCATTGCTGTGTAAAATTGACAACAGCTTCTGCTGGGGACAAAGTTTCCTGTCTCACCTGCCACGAGAATTGTAGGGGATGAGGAGGTGGACATTGGAAAGATGGGATTAGGGCGGGATTTTCCAGTTTCAGGATGTGCTTGGCCGGAAAATCCTGGCCCAGCTGAGTGTCTGCACATGTGCAGTGAAATGCCAGTACATGGAAGTTGCTGTCAGTGATTTCCTGATCCTCCACAGGGGGCACTATTGCGGTCTTTGCACGTGTTATCAGCACAGAGTTAGTGATTTGACACTAAATTCAACTTTTTAACTTACTGTTATTGTTTTCAAAGCCCTTGTAAAAATTGAGCCTTGCTGAATGAGTTTTCAACTGTGCGTGAAGTCATAATCATAGCTGATCACCCTCTCTGACGCTGAAAAACTGATTTTAGCAGAATGGAATGTCAATCTCGACAGTCTGACACAAATTACAAAATATTTTTTAAAACTTTGTTCATGATAATTGAGCTTCTGTCTTAAACCCATACGTCTGTCCTAATCTTTTATTTTGCTCTGAAAAATTACTCAAAAAATAAGTAATAATGGGCGGGATTTTACGGCCTCACTCAGGCGAGAGCAGAAACTTCTGAGATCAATGGAGATTGTTGGACCCTTGCCCGTGCTGATTCTGTGGCGGGAAAGGTGATAGTTCTGGCCAATGTGATTGTTACTGCTTGATAAGAATCCTTCATCCTGATTGGCTACTCAGCCTGCCTGATGATTGCGGGGATTGTGGATGCCAGAGGTCCCCTATCGATGGAACTAGTGTGAAATTGATGTTGTAATATGGGAAATTGATGATATAAAGCCCATTAGATCTTTACGGGAAGCTTAGTTAAAAGTCTCTTTGTCACTGACTGTAAAATCTGGGCCATTGTGTTAAAGCTGTAAAAAGAAAACAGTTTTGACAAAGAAAGTGTATCATTGATCTGGAGATTCAGATTCACTCTTGTAGTTTTTTTTAGTTCTTGTAGTTACTTAAATTTACCTAGAGACTCTCAGGCCTGAATTTTTCTAAAGATGGAGAGTGTCTTCGACTTAGACAAAGAAGTCCCGGAGGCCTGATTCCGAAATGATGTCCCCAAACCCAAGGTGTGGTAGTGGTGAGCGGGGGCAGGGTGCAGTTTGTGCATCCGTGGTTCACATGTAAAAGTGCAATTATCTTCAGATAGATCCATTTTTCACAATTGGGATGTCCAAAAGATGACTTGTGAGCTTTAGATCTATCAGCAGATGTCCTAAAGCTGCCAGAGTTCTTTGGCAAAGTTAGCCATCTCATTGCAGGGTTTCGGAAAAACCTTTAGCTGAGATCAGGTGCCCTCTAAATTTTTAAAATTAGACATGAATGTGCACAGAAGGTGGATAAACTCAGCAGAACTGTCAAGATGTCAAGGCTGAAGTGAACTGGGAAATTAAGCCATGGTCAGATTAACAGAGAAGCAGTGGCAGATTTTAAGATGAGATATTTCAGAATACTCAGAAAAGGGATATTCATTCTACTATAATGAAATTCTAAGGGGAGACCCTATCATTTGTAGTTAACTAAAGAAATTAAGGAGGGGATAATGGTGTATATGACACCATTAGACCAAAACATATTGGAGCAAAATTAGGCCATTTGGCCCATCGAGTTTGCTCTGCCATTCAGTCATGGCTGCTATGATTCTCATCCCCATTCTCCTACCTTCTCCCCATCCCTTCATCCCATTATTGAACAAGAACCTATCTATCTCCGTCTTAAAGACACTTAGTGACCTGGCCTCCACAGTCCTCTGTGGCAAAAACAAGCTCCACAGATTCACCACCCTCTGCCTGAAGAAAATCTCCCTCATTTCAGTTTTCAAGGAGCATACTTCAATCTGAGATTGTGCTCTTGAGTTTTAGTCTCTCCCACTCGTGGAAACACCTTCTTCAAATCCACTCTACTTAGGTCTCTCAATATTTTATAAGTTTCAATTAAATCCTCCCTTATCCTTATAAACTCCATCAAATATAACTACGCAAAGATAGGTGGTAGGTCAAACGATTGGTCAGGATATAAAGAACAGCAGAAAATTACTAAAAGGTTAACAGGGGGAAAGAAATAAAATATGAGAGGAAGCTCCTAGAAATGTAAAAACAAATAACAAGAGTTTCTGCAAGTATTTAAACAGAAAATAAGTAAAGTGAGCATTAGTCCTTTAGAGAGACACAGAGGGAAGTTAATAGATAATAAGGAAGCAGCTAATGAAATTATCAAATATTTTACTTCTGTTTTCACTATGAAAGATACAAAAATATTTCAGTAATAGATGTAAATTGGGAGGTGGAGAGAAGAACTTGGTGAATTAAGACCATTAGGGAAGCAGTACTGAGCAAAGTGAGGGAGCTGTAGGCTGACAAGTCTCTAGATCCAGATGGACTTTACCCTAGACTCTTAATGTGTGAAGTTAACTTTGCTAGATTCTGGAAGGCTTCCATCAGATTGCAAATAAGTGAATATAACCTCCCTACTCAAGAAGGGAAAGAGGTGGAAAACAGGAAATTTGGCATTTGTCACATCTCTCATGTAATGAGGCAAACAGAACTGAGCACAGTACTCCAACTGGGTCTGATTAGGGTCTTACAAAGCTGCAGCATTATCCCCTGACTCCTAAACTCAATCCCTCGATTGATGAAGGCCAGTACACCTTATGCCTTCTTAACCACATCCTTTACTTGTGAGGCCGATTTAAGAGTCCTAAGGACCCCAAGGTCCTTCTGATCTTCTACACTGGTAAGAGTCTTAGCCTTAATATTATATTCCTTCATCCAATTTGATCTGTCAAAATGTACCACTACACATTTATCCAGGTTGAAGTCCATCTGCCACTTCCCGCACAGTCTTGCATCCTATCTATGTCAATTGTTTATAACAAAGAATAACAAAGAACAAAACAGAAGCTATTGAAAGGGTGCAGAAGAGATTTACAAGGATGTTACTTGGATTGGGTGGCATGCCTTATGAGGATAGGTCGAGAGAACTCGGTCTTTTCTCCCTGGAGAGATGAAGGATGAGAGGTGACCTGATAGAGATTTAGAAAATGTTGGGAGGTATAGATCAGGTGAATTCTCAGAGGATATTTCCCAGGGCTGAAATCGTCACTACGAGAGGACACAGGTTTAAGGTGCTGGGGAGTAGGTACAGAGGAGATGTCAGGGGTAAGTTTTTTCACTCAGAGGGTGATGGGTGAGTGGAATCGGTTGCCGTCAGTGTGGTGGAGGCAAATTCATTGGGGTCTTTTAAGAGCTTTTTGGATGAGTATATGGGATTTAATAGGATTGAGGGTTAGGCCTAGTAGGTAGGGATATGATCAGCGCAGCTTGTGGGCTAAAGGGCCTGTTTGTGCTGTAGTTTTTCTATGTTCTATGTCACGGGGAAGGTGTTAAAATCCATCATTAAGGAGGATATCGTAGGGCACTTAGAAAAACTTGAGGTAATAGGGAAGTGTCAGCCTCACTTTGTGAAAGGAAATCATGTTTTATCAATTTTCTAGGTTCTTGATTGGTAAGGGGATCAAAGGTTATGAGGAAAAAGTGGGAAAATGGGTGAGAAACTTACCAGCCCTGATTGAGTGGTGGAGTGGACTCTGTGGGCTGAATGGTCTAATTCTGCTGCTATTTCTGATGATGTTATGATCTTATTGGAATTCTTTGAAGGAGTAAAATACACTATGGATAAGAGGAGCCTGTAGATGTGCTGTACTTAAATTTCCAAAAGGCATTTGATAAGGTGCCACATCAAAGATATTGCAAAAAAAAAGCTCATGTATAGATTGTAACATGATAGCATGGGTGGAAGATTGGTTGACAGAAAATAGACAGCATGTGTAATTGGGTCTTTGCCTGGTTGGCAAGATGTGACAAATGAAATCCTGCGGGGGTCTGTGCTGGGGCCTCAGCATTTTACAATTTATACCAATAGCTTAGATGGGGAGCAAACACATGATAGCTAAGTGTACAGATGACACAAACATAGATAGAAAAGCATATTGTACAGAGGATATGAGGAAGTTGTAGACAGATATTGATTGAGTGAGTTGGTAAAAATCTGGAAGATGGAATATAATATAGGAAAATGTGATGTTCACTTTGTCAGAAAGAATAAAAAGCAGAATATTAAATGAAAACAGTTGCAGAATTCTGAGGTGCAGAGAGACCTATGTGTTCCACTGCATGAGTCACATAAGGCTATTATGGAGGTACAAGAAGTAATTAAGAAAGCTAATGGAATACTGAAATTTATTACATAAAAGTAAGGATGTAATGCTCGAGTCAAAGTTTTAAGTTTCTTTTTTAGTGTCACAAATAGGCTTACACCGCAATGAAGTTACTGTGAAAATCTCCTGGTTGCCATACTCAGGCTTCTACTCCGAGGAGAATTTAGGCGGGCCCGTGCAGCTGGCCACCCTTTCCCCTCCTGGTACGATCATAACAAGTTTTTCGGACTGTCGGAGGAAATCGGAACACCCAGAGGAAATACACGCAGACATGGGAAGAGCATGCAGATTTGCGTACACAGTGACCCAAGCTGGAATTGAACCTGGATCACTAACACTGTGAGGCAGTACCGCTAACTGCTGTGCTATCCTTATACAGGACAATTATGTAAAACATTGATGAGACTACATTTTGAATACCTTGTGCATTTTTGCCTCTGTTTAAGGAAGGATATAAATGTGTTAGAGGCAATTCAGACAGTGTGTACTAGATTTATACCTGGAATGAATAGGTTGTCTTTTGAAGAAATGTTGGATGGACTGGACTTGTTTCTATTGCACTTCAGATGAGCGAGGGATGACTTGATTGAAGTATATAAGGTACAAGAATAGTCTCAGGAAGCTGGACATGAGAAGAATGTTTCTTCTTGTGGGCAAGAGCAGAACAAGAGGCACTATTTTAAAATTAGGAGCCACCCTATTAGGGCAGAGATGAGGTAAATCTTTTCCTCTTAAAGTGTTGTGCGACTTTGGAATTCTATGCCATAGAAGGCTCTGGAGACGGGAATCATTGAATACTTTTAAGGCTGAATTTGATTCTTGTTGACAGGGGAGTCACTGATTAGATCAGTGATGGGGGTAGATGGGGATGTGGAATTTGCAACACAGATGCATCATGTAGAATTTTACAAGAACACTTCTAAATGTCCAGCTAGCATGAAAATGGGAGAGTTTCTGATCCATTTTTTGGGGTGGGTTTTCACTCCCAATCTTATAGACTCATTCACTGAAAATATTGGTTAGACCATTTCTAGCTATTGCTGGCAATGGGTTGGACTTAATTCACCAGCCCACATGTAGAGGGAGTTATTGGGCATGCACACAGATCTCTGCGTATGTGTAGACACAGAGGACTATGCATCTCAGTAGCAACTACAGAGGGAGCTTTTGCGCATGTGCAAACCTCTGATCCTGCACATGCACAATTCCACCATCATTGGTCTGACAGACAGAGAGAGCGCTGTTGCAGGCAGCCTGAACATAGCCCCCTAACCCTCATCCTCCCATTGCCGCCCAGGTCAATTGTGCTCCCCCTATGTTTGATCACTATGCAGAGTGGTAACAGACTCCATTTCCTCCTCCCGATTCAATAACAAGTAGAATGCACAAAGGTCCTGCCTCCCTCCTTGATAGGGTTTCCCGCTCAGGCCCTGCTCCTGTAAGTCACCCAATAGACCCTAGTGGGTAGTGCCAAGGAGCCAGTGGGCATTGCCAAGATGCCAGGCTGCCACTGCCAAGGTGCCACTTTGGCAGTACCAAGCTGGCACTGCCCAAGAGGCATCTCCCTATGTGCTCTGCCTTCTTGTGATTCAAACCATGCGGACCATTCTCAGGTGGGTTTGCAGAGCCAGGAACTTCAGGCTGTAGTCCTAAAATAGCTGTTGTGTGTCAGATTAGAGACTGTCTATTGCTATTGTTTAACTGGAAAAAAAATGAAGAAGGAAAGATGTAACCCAAGGGTGGATTTCCCACTCCTTGCACAATGTGTTGTGCGGCAGTGAAGGCAGCTTACCGTTGGTTGGTGGCAGGATCTTTTAGTTCTGTTGCTGTCCATGGGGTTTCCTGTTATTTGCAGCCCCTGCTGCCGGGGACCTCCCATCCTCCTTCGAGTCTCCAAATGCTTGATGCTTATTTCTATCGGATTATAATGGACAGAAAGGAGAGACAACTGTCTAGTGATATTATTATTGCTAGACTATGAATCCAGGGGACCCGGGTTTGATGATAGATGGTGGAATTTTAATTCAATAAAAAAAAATCTGGAATTAAGAATCTATCGATGACCATGAAACCATTGTCAATTGTCAGAAATACCCATATAGTTCAGTAATACCCTTTAGGGAAGGAAATCTGCTATCCTTACCTGGCCTGGCCTACACGTGACTCCAGAGCTACAACAATATGGTCGATTCTCAACAGCTCTCAGGCAATTAAGGACGAGCAATAAATGCTGATGAGCCAGTGATACCCATGTCCCATGAATGAATTAAAAAAAATACAGTTTTATTTATTTGGCAATATTCATGACCCCACGATGTTTTGGAATGGAAATGCAGTCATTGTTGCAATGTAAGGAAGCCGCCAATTTGCACATAACAAGGTCCTATCAACATCAGTGAGATTGCTGACTAGATAATATGTCTGTTGATGGGTTAATAGAGAGAAAGTTGCCTGGGGGTTCGGGAGTTGGGGAGAGAAATGATCTGTTTCTCTTCGAACTATGCCAATCGCTCTTCAGCGCCCACCTGAGATATCAGTCAGCCCCTTTGGTTTATCATCACCCAAAAGGTAGTACCTCTGATAATAGTCTCACAACACCAAGTTAAAGTCCAACAGGTTTATTTGGCAGCACAAGTTTTCGGAGTCTCAGGCTGCTTCATCAGGCGAGCGGGAGTTGTGTTCACAAATGGGGAATATATGGACACAAACTCAATTTACAAGATAATAGTTGGAATGCGAGTCTTTACAGGTAATCAATCTGAGGTATACAGTAATGTGAGTAGAGATTGGGCTGAGCATAGGTTAAAGAGATGTGCTTTGTCTCCAGCCAGGACAATTAATGAGATTTTGAAGCCCAGGCAAATCGTGGGTATAGCATCTGCCTGGCAATGGAAGCATTGGTTTTGATTATGTGCTCAGTCTTGGATTGGGGATTGAACCCAGGTGGTAAGTCAAAGGAAGAGGGGTGCTACACAACTTGGCCTGAACTCAGAACCACCAAGCTCAAGAGAAGAGCACATTTCTCGAGAATAGTGCCTATATTTTTCAGACATGCAGTGAAAAACAATTGATAGGAACATAGGTATTAGGAGCAGAGGTAGGCAAATTCAGCCCTTTGAGCCTGCTCATCTGCGTTGGTGCTTTTATAAAAAATATTATGAGGATTGAAATGCAAATGATGTTACTGTATAGCCATGATGGTTGCAATGCTATTTGGTGCCTGTGTGTGTGACTGACTGCTACTTTAATAGTGAAGATATTGGAATAGATAAATCCTGTGGAAATGTTCTTGATTAGCTTGGGCATCTGAGTGAATGCATTCTTTGGAAGGTTAAATGATTGGGGTAAAGTCTATGACAATATATTTAAATTTTGCTATAGAACCATTGTTCATTAGCCAGAAAGCACTTTGGTAATCACAGTACTGGTAGATAGTTCTTTAATGCTAATGCCAAATATACAAGGAGTGACTGCATTAAAAGAAATTCATTATATTGTTAAAAAGTAATTTCTCTAGAATGTTGTCAATTATTCAGAAGATGAGTACAATTTGCATAGCTTTAAGAATGTATAAGTAAGTAAGTACAACTAATTATTCACAAATGTAGCTTGTCTTCATCTGCTTCCCTTGTGCGTATGCAACATTGCATATCTATCTGGTCTCACCTATTTCTATTGTCAGTAGCTATTCCATTGCATTGGAAAGTTGTGTCTTAATTTTGTTTCCCTTGTTGTAAAGAAAATTGAACTTCTCATACTGTGGGATCTTTCATTGAGGGCAGTTGGTGCCTCAGATTGATGTCTCATCTCAAAGATGGTACCTCTGACAGTGCAGCCTTCCCTCAGTTCTGCACTGAAGAATTGGCTGAAATTTTGTGCTCAAGTCTCTGGAGTGTGGTTTGAATCCATGCACTTCTGACTTACCATTTGGCCATGTTTAAAGAATGCATTACTTCCTAAGATTGAAGGGCGGCACGGGATTATGGGGATAGGGTTAGGATTAGATTGTGGTTGGTGCAGACTTGATGGGTTGAATGGCCATCTTCTGCATTGCAAGATTCTATTTTATGAAATTCCAAAATGTGTCTGCCTTGTAGGCATCAAGTGAGCCTTGATGGTACTTCCAGTTATCATTTTGATAAACCCTCAGCTCAAACACAAATCCAAGTGGATGTAAAGTACTCCATGGCACAATTTGAAGAAAAGAGGGAAGTTTCTCTCATTATTTTGGATGATATTCCTTCCTCAACCAACGTCACCGAGTAACGGATTAACTGGTCATGTGTCAGTATTTTTGCTGTGCATAAATTGGGTGTCATGTTTGTTGCCAAAACGCACTTCAATTAGCTACAAGAAGTTTGGAATGCCTTGATTGTCTATTTATGCTACTGTCAATCAATGATTGCCCTGATATATGGCAGGATTGACAAAAGACAAAGTCTATTTACTCAATTAGCACTCATTTCAGAAAAGTGTTTGAACTATAGAGAATGTTACTTCTGATTGAAGCAGAATCATTTCATCAGCAAAATGCAGTGGGTAGAGGCTAGTTGCATTTTTCAAATTGCCTGAATAAAATCAGTCCCAGTCAGTTTGAGACGTGCCTTCTCTAGGTGTGATTGACAGGGGAATTGTGGTGTTGCTGCAAACAACCATGACCCAAGGACTTGAAAGATGTATATGTGCAAGTTCATTCCTTTTTTCTCTCTGTTTGCACACTCTCTTTTATGCTTAAGCTAGGTGTGAACTCTTAAGTTTCATGAAGTAATTATTTTCCTAAGCTGGTGACATGGAATAAGGTGGATGTAACCTAAAGTGACTGAACTCATTCATTTTTTCATTAACAGCATTGAGTACTCTGTGTTAGGTTTTAGTTAAAGAGATTGCTACATTATATTACAGTTCCAAATTATGGTGTACCCCATACCTAAGATGCAGCAGCCTTGCTGTACCAAATACACAGTCAGTTTTGTATCCTAGTTTCCTTCATTCAGAATCTTGTGACTACAGGAGAAACCAGTTCAGAAACTGGTGACTTGTGGAGTGCCCCGGGGATTGGTGTTGGGGCCTCAACTATTTACCATTTACCTGGATGATCTAGAGGAAGGGGCTGAGCGCAGGGTGACGAAATATGCTGATGACACGAAGATGAGTGGAAAAGCAAATTGCATAGAGGGTGTGGAAAGCCTGCAGAGGGATCTGGATAGGTTGAGTGAGTGGGCGAGGACCTGGCAGATGGAGTATAATGTTAGCAAGTGTGAGGTTATCTACTTTGGGAGGAATAACGGTAGAAAGGATTATTATTTAAATGGCAAAAAGCTGCAGCATGCGACGGTGCAGAGGGACCTGGGTGTCCTTGTGCACGAATCGCAAAAACACAGTTTGCAGGTGCAGCAGGTGATCAAAAAGGCAAATGCAATGTTGGCCTTTATAGCTAGGGGGATAGAATATAAAAGGGAGGTACTTTTGCAGCTGTGTAGGGTACTGGTGAGGCCGCAGCTGGAGTACTGTGTGCAGTTTTGGTCGCTGCATTCGAGGAAGGATATGTTGGCCTTGGAGCGGGTGCAGAGAAGGTTCACTAGGCTGATACCGGAGATGAGGGTGTTGGATTATGAGGAGAGACTAAATAGGCTAGGTTTGTACTCATTGGAGTTTAGAAGGCTGAGAGGGGATCTTATACATCTCTATAAGATAATGAAGGGGATAGATAGGGTAGAGGTTGAGACACTCTTCCCGCTTAGCAAAGATAGCAGAACTAGAGGGCATAGCCTCAAAAAAAGGGGGGGGAGGGTAGCATGGTTCAGATCAGAGTTGAGGAGGAATTTCTTCACTCAAAAGGTGGTGAATCTTTGGAATTCTCTGCCTGTTGAAGTGATGGAGGCTTCCTCGCTGAATATATTTAAGTCAAGAGTTGATAGGTTTTTGATTGACAAGAGAATTAAAGGTTATAGGGAAAAAGCGGGAAAGTGGAACTGAACCACTATAGATCAGCCATGATCTTATTGAATGGCAGGGCAGGCTTGAGGGGCTGGATGGCATACTCCTGCTCCTATTTATGTTCTCATGTTCTTACCATGTTCTTTTTCCAGTCTCACCTATCTATGTTGAGTGCCCGGGGCACTCCACTAGTCACCAGTTTCTGAACTAGTTTCTCCACTAGTCACAAGATTCTGAATGAAGGAAACTAGGATACAAAACTGACTGTGTATTTGGTACAGCAAGGCTGCTGCATCTTAGGCATGGGGTAATCCAAAATTTGAACTATAATATAATGTAGCAATCTCTTTAACTAAAACCTAACACAGAGTACTCAATGCTGTTGATGAAAAAGTGAATGAGTTCAGTCACTACAGTTTACATCCATCTTATTCCATGTGTGAGGGGGAACTCACCATGGTGGCGACTTTTCTCCTTGAGTGCGTAGAACTAGAGAATTGTGAATGATGCATCCTTGGCAAAAAATGGACGCAAAGATTATGCCAGCAAATACAGACTAGTCAGTTTGCTTCAGAAATCGGGAAATTTCTGGAAACTGTAGTCCGGGACAAAATCAGTTGTCGTTTAAACAGGTGCAGGATAAGTAAAGAAATCTGGCATGGATTAATTGAGGATAATTCGTGTTAAATTAACTTGCTGGAGATTTTTGAGGTGGTTATAGAAGGTTGATAAAGGCAGTACTTTGATGTGGTGTACTTGGATTTTTAAAAAATTTTTGAATGCTACATGATATACTTGTGAACAAAATTCGAGCTCATGGAATGAAAGGGAAAGTAGGTATTTGTTTAAGAAATTGGCTGAGTGACAGGAAACAGTGCAGTGATAAATAGTTATTTTTCAGCTTGGAGTGGAGTTCCCCAGAGGTCAGTATGGACCTTTGCTCTCCTTGATATATATCAATAAATGAGACTATGGTGCACAGGACATGATTTCAAAATTGGCAGATGATATGAAGATTGGAAGCATTGTTAACAGTGATGAGGACAGTTTTGAACTTCAAAAGAATAAGGTGGATTGGGCAGGCAAGTGGCCGATGAAGTTTAACGCAGCGAAGTGTGAGGTGGTTTATTTTAGCAGGAAGATTATGGCAAGACGGTGTAAAATAAAGGGAGAATTCTTAAGAAGGTGCAAGAACAAAGGGATCAAGGTGTATATGTACGGAAGTCATTGAAGGTGGCAGGGCATGTGGAATGCAGTTAATAAGACATAGTATCCTAGCTTTTATTAATCAGGCATTGAGTACAAGAGCAAGGAGCTCATGTTGAACTTGTTGAATACGATAGATAGGCCTCATCTGGAGTACTGAGTCCAGTTCTGGATGCTATTCTTGAGGAAGGCATTGGAGAGAGTACAGAGGTGATTCATATAAATGATTCCAAGGATAAATCTCTGAAGCAATGAGGATAGTTTGGAAAGGGTGTTTTTCTTGGAGAGAAGAGAGCTGAGAGAAGATTTAATTGTAGTTAAGATCCTGAGGGGTATCGACAGGATAAATAACAAGAAACTGTTCCAATCTCAAGACAACATCAAGAACAGTCGGGCACAGATCCAAAATATTAGGCAAAAAGAGTAAATATGAGGAGAAATATTTTAATCAAGAGGGTGGTTGGAGCCTAGACAATCTTCCTGAACAGGTGGTGGAGGCAGATTTGACCGAGGTATTTGAAAATGAATTGATTGCAATCTGAGATGAATAAATGTGCAAGGTTCCAGGGAAATGGCAGCGGAGTGGGATTAGCTAGAGTGCCCTTGGAGTGAGCCAGTGCAGACTTGATGGGCTGAATAGCCTCATTCTGCACTGTAAATATTTGGTGGTAGAGTGAGGTGACGTAGATTTTAGGAGTTTAAGTGAATGGCATTGCAGATTACAGCCTCCATTTTGTGGCAGTATTTGCAGTCATTACATGTTCAAGAAAATATATTTCCCTCTGCCCAAAAAGGCACAGTTTGATTAGTTATCAACATCTTTTCACAGTCTTCTGAATTTTAAAGTAGTTCTGATGATGGCAGCATCTCTTTCTTGCCCTAACCCCACCACTTGCCTTGTTCCTTTCAATATACTTGAATGCTTTAATGACTGCAGTCTTTTCATTTCACAGGTAGTACATGGAACGTGACAGAAGCTCTGGAAGATAAGCTAATGTGCTGCTCCATTGACTTGCTGTGTACGGAAAATGTCCAGACTGATGTTAGGGAAGACTTTGGAAAGAATATGCAAAGCAGTGCTCTTGTTGTGTCTCGTGCACTTTCTTATAATGATGATCTTCTACTTGGACGTCTACACCCCAAGGTTCGATATTTTCAGCCGCTTTAACACTCGGAATTACTCCAAGATGCATCCGTACTTTAATATCTCAAAGCCCAATGGGACCTCACTGACTTTCCTGGGGGGCGAAGATCACTTTACGTCAAACAGGAAGTTGGAAAATAACCTTACAGCCACTAAGAAGCCTTTACCGATGTGCCCTGATGTTCCACAGGGGTTAGGTAGGCTGTTGAATTCAAAATTTCTTTCTTTTTAAGTGCGCTTGCTATGGGTTGATCTGTTAAAATGCATTGTGATTGAAGTTTTCAAGATGCTATATTTCTGATTTAGTCTGCTCGTGTTGCTAATGTTGAGATTCTGCATCAACTATGTCCTCTTTACTGCCTTGTTGGTTCAAACTGGTACCTGTTCTTGGGCAACCTTCTGCAAAGAGACAGCTGAACACAATATAGTTTTCCTTTTCTTTCTTGTTTTACCAGCTTGTTAGCAGAATACATCCATCATTCCCGTCAGATTGCTGGAAGGAATGAATAAGTTAGACTTGAGATTCTAGCAGCAATTGTTCAAATAAAAAAAACAATAATTGGAGGGTTGAAGATGTGATATGCCAGTTCATGAGCAGAAATTACTTAAAAGGTACTTCAAAGAGACATCAAAATTTACTGTCACTAGCTAATTAGGAGACTTGATGACTAATTGTTAATGCCAGCAACTAGCGTTACTCTCAAATCTATTTATACCAGACAGTGACCTTTGCTGTAGAGATACCTACTATTAATTTAACAAAGTTGGATTGAAATATAACATTTCAAAAAAAAAGTTTCTGATACGAAAATAGTTCTTGCTTCCAACCTACCTTTTCAGCCTTGCAACAGTCTGAGATTAAGCCACTGTCTTCAGTCCTGGTGCCACATGTGACCATGTGAAAGAGCTTCCGACTTCCTATTTGTCCCATCAATTAAGATTGCCTATTTCCACCCCTGTGACATTGACCGATTTGTCCCTGTCTCAGATCATCTATTGCTGAAACCTACATTCATGCCTTCTCTATCTCTAAAATTCACCATTTGAATGCACTCCTGGCTGGTCTCCATGTTCTAGCCTCTGAGATATCTGTAGTAGTAGTTTCTTGTGATTCCCCAATTTTAATCACTTTACCATTGGTGGCAGTGCACTCAGCTACCTTGCCCGTGCTCTGGAATAGCCTCCCTAATCTGCCTGCCTTTTTAATTAATTTTCCTCCTTTAAGATACTTCTTAAAGTCTACCTCTTTGACCAAGCTTTTGGTCAACTGACTCAACATATCTCCCTATGTGGCTCAACATTTATTGTGTATTATAATGCGCTTGTGGGATGTTTCAGTATGTTAAAGATGCTACTTAAATACAAGTTGTTGCAATTATGGTTAGAATCAGGAGCATTATGTTTGTTTGTGGATGACCATGGTGATATGTGAACAATCCTATGATCCTGCATGTAGAAATTGTACAGACTATTAAATATAATGTGCAACTGGGTGGTGCGAATGAATGTTAGTGAAGTGCTATCTGAGGAAATACTTCTTTTGCAAAGATGGTATCATTATGATAATATGTCTGGGATGTCACACTTGTTATGAATTGAACAGGGTGATTCAACGCTGACATTAAGGTCCCCCTGCTCTACCACAGGCCAATTCTACTTTTTTTGAAAGGAGGAATTAATGTTACCAGTGTAAAAAGGGTATTTATGGGACAGCACGGTGCCACAGTTTGTTAACACTGCTGCCTCACAATGCTAGAGATCCAGGTTCGATTTCTGGCTTGGGTCACTGTCTGTGCAGAGTCTGCATGTTCTCCCCGCATCTGGTTGCTCCGGTTTCTTCCCACAGTCCAAAAGATGTGCTAGTTAGGTGCATCAGCCGTGCTAAATTCCCCCTCAGCATACGCAATCAGGCGCCGGAGTGTGGCAACTAGGGTATTTTCACAATAACCTCACAGTAATCCCTGAATAGGATGAGAATAGAGGGATGTGGTCTTCGAAAGGGTGGCGAGTTCAGTTAAGTCCAACAGCATGGTCGGTGCAGGTTTGGAGGGCCAAAGGGCCTGTTCCTTTGCTGTATTTTTTATTTTTTGTTCATTGCAGTGTGAATGCAAGCCTACTTGTGACACTGATAAATAAATGTAAAACTTTTAAATATATGTGGTGCAAGTTTCCTGCATGGCAGTATAGTAGCAGGGTTTTGGGGCAAGTCTTTCCCGATCCTGCCCATCAAAAGATTTTGACCACAGTGACTTTCTGTTGACATTGAACTGAAACTATTTGCAACATGATTGTAGCTCCTCTGAACTTGAATGGGGTGATTCCAAAGATGTATTCTTTTGCATTACTTCTGTTGTAGATTGAATGCATTTTTCTTTGTTTTCAATCAGTACTTTTCATCTGGCAGTTGTCGGAAACCTACTTTAATATTTTTAGTTGATCCTAATTCAATGATTTTTGTTTCTGAAAGTAATTTTTTTATACACCAGTCCATCGCCTATGTCAACTGTTTTCACCTTGGCAAGGGATTCGGCACCCAAAGTGAGCGTGATCCTTTACTCTGATCAATTGAAAAAATAGTCGGGCAGCATGATGGCACAGCGGTTAGCACTGCTTTCTCGTAGCACCAGGGATCTGGGTTCAGTTCCAGCCTTGGGTCACTGTCTGTGCAGAGTTTGCATGTTCTCTCTGGGTCTGGGGACTCTGGTTTCCTCCCCCACAGTCCAAAGATAAGCAGGTTAGATGGATTGGCCATGACAAATTGCCCCCTAGTGTCCAATGATGTATAGGTTGAGGGGGATATGGGGTTACAGAGATGGGGTGGACCTGGGTAAGGTGCTCTGTCAGAGAATTGGTGCAAGCTCGATGGGCCAAATGGCCTCCTTCTGCAGTAGAAGGATTATTTAACTGAGGCCACAGTGATCCAGATTTTCCATACAATGGCACAGCTATGATGCGGTGAACCCTAAATGGCATACAAGAAAGATGAAATTCAGGAACAATAACTTGGGGTATTCATTATCCTATTCTCTATTTCCCTGAGACTGTTACGCCATTTCACGTAGAAAATAGTGAAGTTTGCTATCATTGCTCTGCCTTCATTGAAATCCATGTCGTCATGATTTTGCTGGATTAACAGCAGTTTTCACGCCCTTCTACTAAATGTTGATGGTCTAACAGCACTGTGATGTATTGTTCTGAAATCTGTTCCCTTTGTCACAGGTTGGAATGCATGAATTCATTTGACCTGTTGATTACAATTGGGCATCAAGTAGCAGCATTTGATTTTCAGAGTTTGACGAAGGTCAAAGAACAAGCTTTAATCCATTTAGAAGTGGAAAGAAAGAAGCCATTGTGAAGCAAGGAGATTACTGGCTAAAAGATGAAAGGGAGAAATTAATCTCTGATAATATAATTGCAGAGGCTGGTAAGGGGATGGGTTGGTACACAGGCTGATGTGTAAAATGAAGTCATGATTGGGTTAGAATCATAGAATCCCTACAGTGTACAAGGAGGCCACTCAACTCAGCAAGTCTGCACTGACTCTCTGACAAAGTATCTTACCTGGCCTTCTCTCGTGCCTAACCCCGTAGCCCCACACATTTCTCATGGCTAATCCCTCTTACCTACTCACCTTGGGTAATTTAGCATGGTTAATCTACCTACCCTGCACATCTTTGCATTGTGGAGGAAACCAGAGCACCTGGAGGATACCTATGCAGACATGGAGAGAATGTGCAAACTCCAAACAGGATTGGAATTGAACCCCGAACCTTGGTGTTGTGAGGCAGCAATACTAACCACTGTGCCAACACTACACATCCCTTTATGTCATTGTTATTTAGAAATCTGTCAATCTCTGCTTTAAATGTACTCAATGACTGAGCTCCGACAGCTCTCTGGGGTAGAGAATTCTCATGATTCACAATCCTCTGAGCAAAAGATATTCTTCTCCTCTTCCCCCTTATATTGAAATTGTGTCTCCTAGTTTTACACTCCCCAACCGAGGAAACATCTTCTGAATCTATCTTGTCTACCCCTTTTAATTTTTTATAGGTTTCACGGAGTCAAAAATCTACAGTGCAGAAGGAGGCTAGTTGATCCATTGAGCCTGCACCGATAGCAAACCCACCCAGATCTTATCCCTGTAACCCCACATATTTACAGTCCTAATCTCCTTGATGCTAAGAGACAATTTATCATGGACATGCAACCTAACCTGCACACGTTTGGACTGTGAGAGGAAACTGGATCACTCAGAGGAAACCCATGCAAACACGGAGAGAATGGGCAAACTCCGCTCAGACAGTTACCTAAGACCAGAATTAAACCCAACTCCCTGGCATTTTGAGGCAGCAGTGCTAACCACTGTGCCATCATGCCACCCAATGAGATAACCTCTCATTTTTAAAAACTCTAAAGAATGCAGGCCCAGTTGCCCAATCTCTCTTCATAAGACAATCCTACCATCCCTGGAACAAATCTGGTGAATGTTTATTGAACTCTCTCTATGGCAATAATATCTCCCCTAAGGTTAGGGGACCTAAACTGCACATAGTACTCTAGGTACAGTCTAACCAAGTTTCTAGACAATCGGAGCAAGACTTTGTTACTCCTACACGCAAATCCTCTTGTGATAAAGGCTAATATACCATTAGCCTTCCCAGTAGCTGGCTGCACTTGCATGTTAACCTTCAGTGAGTTATTATTGAGAATACCCATGGATGGGGGTCTAACATGGACAAAAGGACTGAATTCCAGAGGTGAAGTGAGACTGGTTGTCCTTGATATCAAGGCAACATTTAACCAAAACTGAAGTTGATACGAGTCTGGGAGAACTCTCCATGGGTTGCATTCATAGCTAGCACAAAGGCAGATTGATGTAGTGATTGGAGGTCAATCAATACAATCCCAGAATATCACTGCAGGAATTCCTTAGGGTAGTGTCTTAGGCCCAAATGACATTCAATGGTATTACTAAATCTCCCACTATTAACATCCTGAGGGCTACCATTAACAAGAAGCTCAACTGGATTAGCCATATAAATACTGTGTCTGCAAGAGCAGATCAAGGATGAGTATTCTGTGGAGACTAACTCATCACCTGACTGCCAAAATCTGTTCACAATTTCCAAAGCACAAGTAAGGAATGTGATGGAATATTCTCTGCTGGCCTAGAATAGTACAGCTCTAATAATATGCAAGAAGCTTGACACCATACAAAACAAAGCAGCTAGCTTGATTGTTACCCCATCCGCAAACATTTACTCTCTCCACCACTGACGAACAGTGGCAGTAGTGCGTACCATCTACAAGATTCACTGTAGGAACTCAGCAGTGATAAGCTCTAGAAAATTCTGTTTCAATCTCTCCAATGTGCTTTTTTTGTCCTTGATATATGGAAAAGAATAGGATAGGGGGTTATAGATAGGTCTGTGGATTGGTAGATGTGATCGATGCAACTCGTGGGCCGAAGGGCCTGTTTGTGCTGTATTGTTCTATGTTCTATGATAACAGGTGGTGGGTAGGGGATGGGAAAATCTGAACTATTGGTCTGCTGCCTGGTGGATGAAACAAACAGTTGTATTCCACAATGGACATTTTTGAAGTGAGTGCACGTATTGATGTGAGCAAAAGACCACTTTCAAGTAAAATACTAAGTGTTACTGTAGAGCAGAGACGGTACATTCCTAAAATCCTTTAACATGGAGGCAAGAAAGTGCTTGTAAGTGGCAGATGTGCTTTGTATATTTATCATTCTTATTTGTACTATTGCTGGAAGATGTGGCTTGCCCCCACTGACATAAAGTAAAGTTTATTTATTAGTCACAAGTAGGCTTACATCCACACTGCAATGCAATTACTATGAAAATCCCCTAGTCACCACACTCTGGCTCCTGTTTGGGTTACGCTGAGGAGAATTAAGCATGGCCAATGTACGTAACCTGCATATCTTTGGACTGTGGGAAGAAACCCACGCAGATACAGGGAGAATGTGCAAACTTCACACAGACAGTGACCCAAAGCCCGGAATTGAACCCGTGTCCCTGGCGCTGTAAGGCAGCAGCGCATGGCAAGCTACTTTGTGTTAGAGGCGTTGAGTCATCATGTGCTAAGTTGTTGAATTGGCGCTGACTGACCTGACCATCTTTTGTTTCTGTTATCTGCTGCATTTGCCCTCGAGCCTCCTTTTCCATTGGTTCCTGGACCTTATCTGCAGGCCCCAAATCTCCTCAAACTCAGTATGCACAACTTGGGAAGCTTTGTGCTCTGTGACTAATCTCACCAACATCTGACATGCTGCTTAGCTGCATATGTATAAAAACTTGCCGAGCTGAGCTCCTCAAACTGTTGTTGGTGTTTAAAGTCCTGCAATAATTTGCTACTTTCCACCCCGTTCCAAACATTTGCTGTGGCAGGTGCTCAAATACACTAATATTAAGCTGACCCCAGGGAAATGCAGTATGTTGGGCGCTAGTATCATTGAGCAAGTAGACCTGCCTGCCTACCCCTCTGCGCCAAGGCAGAATATCCGGACATGTGTGCCTGCCTTGGATATGATTTATTTATCTTGACAGTGTATTTATTTTTAGAACCTAACTGGCTGTATTAATATTTATGGCTGGCAGCTGCATTTAAAGTCAGATGAAATGTAATTTGCACGGAGCCTCTCCACAGCATTGTTCCAGCCACAGCATGTCTCAGTAACACTTCAAGCACTTATGAGATTCACTGTCCACGGCAGATATGTGGGGCTTTGTTCTGCTGCAAAGTTTATTGTGGAGCAGCGATCTCATGCAGAGTGAAATTATATTGGTGAGAAAGGTGACTTCCAAGTTGGACATTCCTGGTTTGCTGAGCTAATTATGCCTTAGTAAGTAGGTTCCTGTAGACGAAAGGGTCAGGTGATTTGCCCGATGCTATTCTTATGGCTTTGTGCTAACTGACTGGAAACAGTGAAAAGATTTCAAGGAAACAAACGTTAAATAGGTTTGGGCATTAGGTCACTGAGCTGTAAAGGGAGACAAATGAGCTTATATTTATTTATTGAAATAAGAATTAAGCTGGGGAGGTGTAAGCAACAGTTTTGAATTTTAATGGTAATCTGGAAATGAATGTAGACAGGCATGTTAAACAATGTGAATCAATTTTTAAAAATTCATTAATGGAAAGCGCACATGTTGTGTCTTTGCAAATTGCCCTTGAGAAGGTGATGGTGAGTTGCCTTCTTGACCTACTGCACTTCATGTGGCATAGGTACACCCATTGCGTTGTTAGAGTTAGAGTTCAGGAATTTTGATCCAGTGACAGTAAAGGAACAGTGTTATATTTCATAGAACAGTACAGCACAATACAGGCCCTTTGGCCCTTGATGTTGTGCCTAATTTTGTCTGAAACCAAGATCAAGCTGTCCCACTCCCTATCATTCTTGTGTGCTCCGTATGCCTATGCAATAATCACTTGATGGTGAGTTGCTTGGAAAAAAACTATGCTTGTAATGGTGTTCTCGTATATTTACTGCCCTTGTATTTCTAGATCCTAGCAGTCATAGTTTTGGAAGGCACTATCTAAGGAGCTTTGCTGAGTTCCGTTTGCAGACGGAATGTCAATCAACTGAGCTGCTTTGTCCGGGATTTAGTTGAACTTCTTGTGTTGTTGGAGCTGCACTCATTCAGGCAAGTGGAGAGCATTCTATCACACCCCTGACTGGTGCCTTATTGATGGTGGATAGGCTTTGGGGAATCAGGAGGTGAGTTATAAAGCACAGCATTTTGAGCCTCTGCCTTGTAGTTATAGTCACAATATTTATATGGCTGGTCCAATTCAATGTATGGCCAATGGTAACCCACCCCAGCATGTTTACATGGGGGATTCAGAATTAGTAATGTAATTGAGTGTCATTGGGTGATGATTAGATTCTTTCCTGTTGGAGATGGCCATTGCCTGGCTCTTGTGTGGTACAAATGTTCCTTGCTACTTGTCAGCCCAAGCCTGGATATTGTTCGGGTTTCGCTACGTTTGAACTTGGATAAGGCCACTGGAGCCACTGAACCTGTATCATCCAACAAATCACTAATCATTGACTCTTCAATTTATTTAACCTCTGCAGTATCATGTATTAATGCAGATACAATTTCTGGTAAGGTAAACCTCTTTAGAAAATCATGTAATGCTACATTTCTCCTCCAACAAGTAACATTTAACAAATACAGTTCCAGGTACCAATCAGTGTTTCCTTTAAGCTGTCCATCTATGTGGCCTCGTAGCAATCTACAAGTTGTCACTCAAATTGTCTTCTTTAAAATACTGCGCTCATGCATCTGCATAAAAAAGATGCAAATGGTCTTCACACAGAAATGATGATACAACACCAGGTCATAGTGACAGGTTTATTTGAAATCACAAGATTTTGCAGCGCTGTCTGTTTGTTAGGTGAAGTGAAGAAAGGTGCGCAGGCTCAGAATATATCAAATGGCAGTGAAGGTAGCTCAACACTTAGAGGTAATCAACAGCCTCAACAGTTAAGTACAGACAGTATAGTGCAGTGGAGGCCGGTTGAATAACAAGTCTTTAAAGGTATTGTCACATGAGATTGCATATGCACAATGATGCCCTCTACTGCTCTCAGCCAGTGTTTGGGTGACTTAAACTCTGCCCCTGCCCCCTACAGGTAAGAAACCATTTTTCCTGTTTTTTCATGCACTGAATGATAAATAGCAGATTTGAACTCGCCCTAAAAACGGATCTGAAACTTTGCCATCTTCTGAACTTCGAATGTTTCTAGTAAGATGGCCCCTGTTGAGTTTATCCAGCATTTTCTATCTTAAGTTTATCCTCTTTATTTTACAATCTTTCCTTAGCCTGTCCCTTCTTTATCTCTTCTGCATCTCTACAATCTGCTGAGATCTCTTGTGTCCCTCTAATTCTGGCTTTGTGAGCAGCATCCCATATCTAAATAATTCCCCATGCCTTCAGCTGCCTTGGCTGGAGGATTTCCTCTTGAAATATTGTTTTTTTTTTTTGACCCCAGTCAAATTTGAACTGTAATGTGAGTAAAGGTCCTAAAAATTCAAGCTTGTGTATTTTTCATTTGATTTGATTTTTAAAAGCCGATTTTGTTATCATTTAAAATTGGAACTTTACTACTTCAATTCTTTACTGCGATGTGATGTGCTGATAAATCCATGTGTACGTACAGACGCAGAATCCTTTTGCACCAAGGCTTTGAAAGAATTCCATGAAAAGTGAGCTGGTAGATTGTTACACCTCAATTGTCGTCAACAAACACAATGGTGAAATATATAAACTGAGAGAATGACATAATCCTCATTCAGGCATGATTGTTTTCTTCTTGCCTTGGAGGAGATGATCACTTTAGATTCTAGGTCCAATTGAGAAAATGCTGCAAAATATGAGCTGGTCTGGCAGAACCTGTAAGGAGAGAAAAGAGCTGATGTTTCGAGTCCAGATGACCCTTTGTCAAAGCTAAAAGGCGTAGAAAATGAGAGATATTGGCGCTGTAGGGTGAGGGAATGAAAGATGAGTCATAGTCTCAAAAACAAGGCATTCACTCACCCTACAGTATAAAAATCTCCCTTCATTCCCTCAACCTGTAATGTAAATACCTTCCAATTTATGTGCCTTTTAGCTTTGACAAAGGCTCATTTGGACTCAAAACGTCAGCTCCTTTTTCTCCTTACTTTTGCTACCAGACCTGCTGAGATTTTCCAGCATTTTCTCTTTTGGTCTCAGATTCCAGCATCTGTAGTAATTTGCTTTGATCTCGATCCAATTGAGTGCAAGGAAGTCTGTTGGGAAAATGAAACTATATATTTGGTGTAAAATTGTATTTTTATTTTCTCTTCTTGAGTTTGCCTTAATGAAATGAATTAATTTCTGGTACAATTCAGGAATTCATAATCGATCATTTTTGATGCATGTTATTAATCTCTTGTTTGCTAACTATGCGTGGGAGACACGTGGGATTGAATTTTCTCATCAAAACACCTGAGAAAATGCTGAGTTCCCACAATCATAGAATACTACAGTGCAGAAGAGGCCCTTCGGCCCATCGAAATGCCCTGACCTGCCCGTCTAATCCCACTTGTCAGCACTTGGCTCATAGCCTTGAATGTTATGGCAATCCAAATACTCATTCAGGTACTTTTTAAAGGATGTGAGACTTTCTGCCTCCACAACCCTCCCAGGCAGCATATTCCAAACTATCACCACCCTCTGGATTAAGTTTTTCTCAAATTTCCCTAAACCTCCCACCCCTCACTTTTAACTTGTGTCCCCTCATAACTAATCTTACAACTAAGGGAAATAGCTGCTCCCTGTCCATGCTCCTCGTAACCTTGAGCGCCTCAATCAGGCTGCTGCTCAGTTTTCTCTACTCCAAGGAAAACAACCAAAGCTTATCCAACCTCTCTTCATAATTTAAATGTTCCATCCTAGGAGCAGCCTGGTAAATCTCCTGTGCACCCTCTCCAGTGCATTCTTGTCCTTCCTATAATATGCAACCAGAACTGCATACAGTATTCGAGCTGTGGCCTTATCAAAGTTCTATACAACTCCATCATGATCTCTCTGCTTTTGTAATCTATACCTTGATTGATAAAGGCGAGCATGCCATTTACCTTTCTCACCACCATATTAACCTGCCGTTCTGCCTTCAGAGATCTATGGACAAACACGCCAAGGTCTCTTTGTTCTTTGGAACTTCCCAGTGTCAGACCTTTCATAACATACCTCCTTGTCAAATTACTGCTTCTAAAGGTGATACACTTTTTTCAGGATTAAATTCCATCTGTCACTTATCTGCCATTTTGATCGTCTCGTTTATATTTCTCTGTAACCCAAGACATTTAACCTCGTTATTAACCACCCGACCAATCTTTGTGTCATCCGTAAACTTACTAATCCTTCCTCGCAAATAGCCATTTTCGTCATTTATATAAATGTCGAACAGTAGCATGGATCTTGTTGGTATGCCACTGGTTACTGACCTCTGGCCAATAAAGCAGCTGTCCGTCACCACCCTCTTACCACTACATCAATTATGAATCCACCTTGTCAGATCACCCTGTATCCCATGTGCATTAGCCTTCTGAATAGGTCTCCCATGTAACACTTTGTCAAAGGCCTGCAGAAATCCATATAAACTATGTCAACACACTGCCCTCATCCATACACTTGATTATATGCTCAAAAATGCAATCAAATTTGTTAGGCATGACCTCCCTCCGATAAAACAATGATGACTATCCCTGAACAAACCTTGCTTCTGCAATTGGAGATAGATTCTATCCTTCAGAATCTTCTCCAGTAGTTTCCCAACCACAGACATGAGACTCACTGGTCTATAGTTCCCTGGCTTGTCTCTACTACCTTTTTTAAATAGTGGAACCACATTAGCTATTCTCCAAGCAGAGAGCTGTTCCCAAGCACTGTCAGGATATGCAAACCATTCCTAAATGGGCTCAGTAGGGTCTGTACCTTTATTAGGTGGAAGCTTCTGGGTTGCTACGGAAATGAGGTGGGGCTGAGGTCCTTCACAGCTCTATCATCTCAATTTATTTCCACTTGCATCAATGACATCTTTTGCCTCCAAAGAGTTGATTCTTGAGCTTGCAGAAGGACCATTGTCTGACCAGAACAACAGCATCAGTCAGTTTTTTCTCATCTGTCACAATCTCCGAGTACTGGGATCGACTGGCTGCTGCACTCAAGGTCAAGGCCAGCAGCTGACTTGTAGCTCCACTTCTGTTTATGGTCTGCTGCCGGTGCAAGCCCCAATCACGGAAGTGGTGGTGATTGGGACAGTTAAGACATAATTTCTGGTGAGCTGCATTGGTTTGTCTCCTAGCACAACGACGGAGAGAAATCTGTCTCTGATGTGTCACTGTTCTGATATTCTGAGGAACGTTCAGGATTGGAAAGGACTATGGTTATTCTCTTGGCCAAATCCAAAATATTTTTAACAATGTGCTCTATGTTATTTGTAATCCCTAAACTGTTGGCTCTCTGTGGCTTTCAAATATCCCACGTGGAAAGGGCAGGGTGGGTGGAGAGGGGCACAACATTGAGGCTTTCCAAGAGTCAAGTTATTTGAAAGAAAGGGTGAAGCTGCAGAAGGTCGGTGCTTTTCACAGGATGTTTGGGGGCAGGAAGAGGTGAAGTGCTCTCTCTCTCTCTCCAGTTCCCAGTCCCTCTGCTGATTGTTGCTAATTCTACTGACCCCCATCTGAATGCTGACTTTCCTAACTTCTGTTCTTTTATTTGTGAACTCTGGGTGCGACACTTGGTTAATAGACAGACTGTAATTATACTCTGATATTTGCTGATCACTTGTTTATTAATACTATATATAATCAGGTTACACAATAGGCATATTGTCCCTAGGCATGATGTTACAGTCTCTCTCTTTTTGTGCAAGTGTCTAACATGAGTGACTTCATCTCAGTGATATATTAGCATTTCCTATCTGTTGACCATTTATACTACATTTCCCCCAAGTATAGTATTCAATTTTCACTTCAACATGAAACTATTGACAGAATGTTCCCATCTCACCCACCACAGGAATCACAGAGGGTGGGACATAGACCATGCAAAGATCTGTTGACCTTGGGTGGGATTTTCCAGCTTCGGGACAAGTGCAGCCACCCTGTATTGTTAACTATTTGCATTGTATTCCTGTAACTCTTTTTACAACTTCAGATTCTATTCAGTTCCTCCCCTCCCCCTCCCAAGTAACAGTCACAGTGTGAGCATTGGCTGTTGCTGTGGAGTTTCCTGCCCTTTTTGCCCTGTTTGCAGGCTTTCTTGTGAATGATGCCCCTGCTCATAGTTCTGTTCAGTCAAGAGAATCATGTAGAGCCTTGGAGCCACACTAAATAATATGATCGTGTTAAATCCAGTCAGTTTAGTCAGCCTTGCATACTGGACTGCTTGATTTAAAGTAAGGTCATCTCTGGTCTACAAAAAAGTCAGTTTTTCACCTCGGAAATCCCTGACTCTGTGATCACCTAATTAGTTTGATCTGAAAGAACTATCTAAGCAATATTGGTTGATTAAAATAAGTCAATCAATTTCCCAGGTCATAGAGTCATAGAGGTTTATAGCATAGAAACAGGGCCCTTTGGCCCAACCTGTCCATGCTGCTCTTAAATTTTTTAAAAACCCTAAATTAATCCCAATTGCCCACATTTGGCACATATCCCTCTTTACCCATCATTCCCAGGTAACTATCTAAATGCTTTTTAAAAGATAAAATTGTACCTGCCTCTACTATTACCTCTGGCAGCTTGTTCCATTCACTTGCCATCCTCTGTGTGAAAAAATTACCCCACTGGAAACTCCTGTATCTCTCCTCTCTCAGCTTAAACCTATGCCCTCTAGTTTTAGTTCCCTCCTACCTTTGGGAAAAGATATTGATTATCTACCTCATCTATGCCCCTCATCGTTTTGTAGACCTCTATAAGATCGCCCCTCAGCCTCCTACATGCTAGAGAAAAAAGTCCCAGTCTTTTCAGCCTCTCCTTATAACTCAATCCAAAAAGACCCGGTAGCATCCTCGTAAATATTTGCTGCACTCTATTATATCCTTTCTATAATAGGGTGACCAAAATTGCACGCAGTATTCCAAGTGTGGCCTTACCAATGTCTTGTACAACTTTAACAAGATGTCTCAACTCCTGTATTTAATGTTCTAACCAATGAAACTAAGCATGCCGAATGCTTTCTTCACCACTCTGTCCATCTGTGACTCCACTTTCAAGGAGCTATGAACATGTACCCCTAGATCTCTTTGTTTTGTAACTCTCCCCATTGCCCTACCATTATCTGAGTAGGTCATTGCAATCTCTGCTTAAAATGTGCTTGATGGTTTGCTTCGGGCTGAAATACGTCTCAAAAGTTTTGAGTACTGTCCCAAAGTCCACAGTGGCCTCTTCCATAACTTGCCTGAAGAGAGCATTATCTACTTACTGGACCTACAGGGCACCAAAATAGTACAGTGGTCAGCACTGCTGCCTCGAGATCCGGGTTCAATTCCCAGCTTGGGTCACTGTCTGGGCGGAGTCTGCATGTTCTTCCTGTTACTGCATAGGTTTCCTCCCACAGTATGAAAGATGTGCTGGTTAGGCGCATTGGCCATGCTAAATTCTCCGTCAATGTACCAAAGGGAGATACAGGTGCCAGAGTGAGTCGCTAGGGGATTTTCACAGCAACATCATTGCAGTGTTAATGTTAGCCTGCATGTGAAGCTAATAAATTGATGCTTCTGCTCTTTAGCATGAAAGTCCAATGTTGTTCAATACCAAAGAAAATGATGTGTCCATTAGCTCCCACTAATTGCCTCTCTGTGGGCCCTTGAGGCCATCAACCGGGCAGGGTGGGGGGTAGAGACTGCTGAAGGGGTATGGTCACCATTATCTTTACTCAATGTGCCCCCTCCTTAATTTGTTATGAGCTGGTTTTCAAAGTTTTCTTCACTCTGTGGTTCCTTCAATAACATTGATGCTTAACATCAATGTCTCCACTGCTGCCAACATGTTCTGAGATGTGACCTATCTGTGGACTGCAGGCATGGGACTTGGTTGGTAGACAGACTGCAGCCACACTCTGATATCAGTTTCACACTCATTGGTATTACATTTAAACAGATCACCTAAGCATGATGTTCCAACCTTTCTTTCTCGTGAATATTCAACTCATGACTGACTGTTGTCAGTGATACGTTATATCCTCCTCAACTAATAAATTTGGTTTGTAATCCACATCCCTGGCCTGGCCAGGTTATTTCTCTGTTTCTCTCCTATATCATCCCTGCCTACCAGATGTGTTCATTCCTGATGTGTTCATTTACTTTTACTGTTCTCAGTTTCATTCTGTGCCATTCTTTATTGTTCAGTTAATGCTTTTAAGGATTTTGGGTCTGTCACCTTTAGCCCAAGTATTTTATGACTGTTCCAACATTAGCTTTCATTCACGTTGACCCTGATTTCACTCCCAATGTAACATGTCACCAATCCAAAACATAATTCGGCTTGGAGGGGATCTAATAGAGGTGTATAAGATTATAAGGGGTATAGATAGAGTAAATGGTGGTAAACTTTTTCCACCTTCAGAAATGGATAGGACGAGGGGTCATGGCCTTAGGGTGAGGGGGACTATGTATAAGACGAATATTAGAGGGCAGTTTTTCACACAAAGGGTAGTGGGGGTGTGGAATGCACTGCTGAGTAAGGTGGTGGGAGCAGGCACGCTAGGGCTGTTTAAGGGTCTCTTGGACAGCCACATGAGCGTTATGCAGATAGAGGGATATAGTAGGACTGTTTAACTATGGCTTTTTTTTCCACAGGTAATTCGGTCCATACTTGACCATCAAGGAGCATGCATTCGGCAGGTGGTGCGAGGACAGCTCTTGGATGTTGATTCATGGGTTGCCTGGTGCTTCATGTCGTAAATGAGTGCTTTATCTGGACCATCTGAAGGGCACCATGACAGCTCAGTGACTATCGCTGTAGCTGTGCAGACACTTGGAATTGGGCCGGTGTCTGCGGGAGTTTGCGCGTTCTCCCTGTGGTTGCGTGGGTTTTCTCCGGGCACTCCGGTTTCCTCCCACATCCCAAAAGTTCGCTCTTAGGCTGATTGGGAAACAAATTGTCCCTACATTTAGACTCTTCTATATTAGGAATAACCTAAAATTAGGATAGGATAATGGAACTGTTACTATATAGTTATGACGGCGGCGCGGGCTCGTTGGACCGAAGGGCCTGTTTCCCGTGCTGTGTTGCTCTAAAAAAAATAATGTTGATGCAGGGCCCCAGCACTACAGTGTCAACACTGATTTCCCAAACATACCTGCTACAGAACTTTAAAATTCCTGACTTCTCCAAAGCGGGCTCATTGGGCCGAAGGGCCTGTTTCCCATGCTGTTTTGTTCTTTGTTCTTTGATGATCATCTACCAAAAGCCACTCGCTCCATACCTGCAGTTGATTCCAGCTAAATGACTCTTTGCTGACAGAGCCACAATATTAAATCTCTGTGAAGCTCTGGGGAAGGGTTACACCCCAACTGTGAATTTTAAGACAATTCTTTTTATGGTTAAGTAAATTGCAGCATTTACATAAAAATATTTTTCCCCATCTTTATTATTTGGTAAAGTTGTAGTACAGCTTGTCAAACTCCTTTCAGGCACATAGAAAAGAGAAGCAGCACAGGATATTTGGCTCTTCGAGCCTTCTCCACCATTCATTTTGACCATGGGCTGATCATCAAATTCAATACCCTAATCCCACCTCCCCTTCCATCTCCCTTGATTCCCTTCTAGCCCCAAGATTCTTGAAATCAGACAATGTTTTGCCCTCAACTATTTTCTGTGGTAGCGAATTCCACACATTCACCATCCTCTGAGTGAAGAAATTTCTCCTCATCTCAATCCTAAAAGATTTACCCTTTATCCTCAAACTATGACCCCCTAGTTCTGGATGAGCTTATATTGCAAACTTTTAATGTCTTCAATTTTAATATGATTGTGATTTAAAGAAAATTCAGACTAAGTTGATTTTGTAATTGCTGCTAAGACCCCATCAGTCAGCTCAGCAGCAACAATGGGATAGGTTGTGTTCACTCTGCTGTTGTCTGTTCTAAGTTAGCCTCTGATATCTGTAAAAGTTACACCATGTGCCATTTCAGCATTTCAATTGTCAATTCCTTAACTTCATACTCTATGTTCAGGGCAATGGAAGATTATCTCTTTCCATTCCTAAAATGGGAACAAACCATTCAGTTTAAATTTTGCTTCTTCTCCCAACCTCCCTATATTATTCTTGATTCATTATATCCTTGTACTCACAGTTTCCTCTTAATCTCACTGCTCTAGCCTTAATTCCTCAGCAGTAATTGATTTGATGTGTTATTATCACATGTACAAGGATACTGAGAAGAGTATTGTTTCTTACATGCTATACATGTAAATTCTCCCTCAGTGTACCAAACAGGCACTGGACTTTGGCAATTAGGGAATTTTCACAGTAACTTCATTGCAGTGTTAATGTAAGTCTATTGGTGACAATAATAAATAAACTTAAAAACCTAAAAAGAAATAAATTGCATTACAGAACATACCGTTTATAGAGCATATAGGGGAGATGGAAAAGAGAGGGTGCAGAGGTACAGTCGTAGCTAGGGTGTAGAGAAAGATCAGTTTAATATATTGTAGGTCCATTCTCACTTGGATTCAGCTGTCCATGTTGAGAAACACTTGAAGCAGCAGAGCCTGCTGTATTGCTAAATTCAACCTCTAATTATGTAGTTTAAGCCCTGCGCACTTTGACTGCCTTCAGAATAAAAACATACTACGTTAATAGGAATATTGTGGAGTGTCATTTGTATGCAAGAGAACACAACTTCATTATTGATCAAACCATGAATATTGGGGTGCTGGTGGCGCAGTAGTATTGTTGTTGGACTGGTAATCCAGAGGCCCTAGGTGATGCTCTGGGAACCTGGGTTTGAACCCCACCATGGCTGATGGTGGAATTTAAATTCAATAAAACATCTGGAATTGAAACATCTAATGATGACATGAAACCATAAAAACCTATCTGCTTCACTAATGCTGTGTAGGGAATGAAGCCTGCCATTCTTACCTAGTCTGGCCTACATGTGATTCCAGATACACGGCACAATTAAATATCCTCTAGAATGGCCTAGCAAGCCACTCAGTTGCATCCAACTGCTACCAAGAAAAATAACTTAGTGGTTCAAGAAGGCAGCTCACCACCACCTTCTAAAGGGAAACCATGAAGGGGCAATAAATGCTGGCCATCTAGCAATGCCCACATTCTGTAAATGAATTTTAAAATGGAGTGAATTATTAAGGTGCTTCCTCGTGCTGGCAATGATAAGGCTCTTGCGCAGTCACCTGTTTTCATTACTCAAAGTGTCTTTTGGTGTCCAATTGAATATAAATCAGAAATTTGGGGCAGAGAGTTTTGAAGTGCATTTCAGTTTTGAAAAAAATACATGTTGTTGCCTTAATACCTCTGTGCCAGGGACCTAGGTTCGATTCCCGGCTTTGGTCACTGTCTGTGCGGAGTCTGCATGTTCTTCTCGTGCATGCATGGATTTCCTCTGGGTACTCCCGTTTCCTTCCACAGTCCAAAGATATGCAGGTTAGCTGCTACAGCCATGCTAAATTGACCCTCAGTGTAATCCGATCAGGTGCCAGTGTGTGGCAACCCAGGGATTTTAACAATAATTTCATTGCAGTGTTAATATAAGCCTATTTGTGACAATAATAAACTTAAAAATTTAGTATATTTAAAAAGAAAAAAAATTACATGTATATGAAACTCTATCTACTCCATGGGAAATTGAACAGATAAAATGTCTGAGGTGATGTGCCCACTGATCTCCTGCCATCTTCAGGCCAGTTGTGCTTTTAACCTCTGACGAAGGGTCGTCCAGACTTGAAACATTAGCTCTGTTGTCTCTGTACATGCTGTCAGATCTGCTGAAATTTTCCTGCATTTTCTATTTGTGCTTTTAACCCTTGTGTTCTGAGCAGGCTGAAGCCACCAAGTGTCTGCTTCAAACATACAAATTGGTGACATCCTCAAGCTCATTAGATATTGGCTGGCAT
The DNA here is from genome assembly GCA_024679065.1 of Sphyrna mokarran. Taxonomy (NCBI): domain Eukaryota; kingdom Metazoa; phylum Chordata; class Chondrichthyes; order Carcharhiniformes; family Carcharhinidae; genus Sphyrna; species Sphyrna mokarran. Next base: position 29,853,697 of record JAGIQG010000009.1, read on the forward strand.
TTTGTGATTATAAAAGTTGAAGTCACCATAGGTGTAGTGGTAATCACACCTCAGACAAGCGGCAAGGTTGAGAAGGAAGGCCTTCATGAATAACCTTATCTGGCATGGGAATTGAATCTGTGCTGTTAGCATCGCTCTCTTTCACTAACCAACTGCCTGGCAACTCAGCTAAAGCAGTGGTTGTAAATAATGGCAAAAGTGTCAGTGTTCACTGTCAGTTTGGCTGTTATTTCTGGATGTCAAACTAACAGCAATCTCTGGAGTCCAAACGTGTAGTTAAACACTGAAATGCAGAAGTTTCAGCCAGTAATTCCCTTTTCCTCTGTGAGGGTGTGGGTGCTCTATTGAAGGACGTACAGATGAAAATCAATTAGAACTCATTGAACTGGCATGAACCTCCAGTTTTTATATTCTATTATCACTGTAATAAAACCTAGGAAAAATCGAACATTGTTGAATGAGGTGTAACTCGGATTTGTAAAAGTGTGCTAAATTATAATTTAATTGTAAATGAGAAACCTCCCTGGACCTTCAAAGCTGATTTTATACTTCTGGAATTTCATATCCTTCATTGTACTTTTTAAAAATCCCATGCATTTTAAAACATTAAAGTGTCTTTATTTCAACTTCTGTCTTAATCACATATGTACATATCAATCTTGATTCTGCTTTCTATAAAATGATAAATCTGGCTTGTTACTTCTTGATTTTCTGTCTGTGTGAATTATTCAATGTGTTTGGCTGCTTAGCCTGCTTGATGACAGCATCATTTCTTGGCATTAGTGATCTCCTTTAGCTTATGCCAGAATTGAATTAACCTCAGGAAAGGCAAAAATTCCATGCTGCAGAGTTTGATAGATGGGCCAGCTTTCTATGATACAGGCCTGAGGCTCGGGATTTCTGGTGTGGCAGCATCAGCAGGTCAAACTCTTGAATGGTATATAAAAGCCTGCATTACACAACCTCTTTGGTTCCTACGGCAGAATACACAATCCTTCTTAGTTTCTCGCAGTGTACTGTAACGTGCAACTCACTCGTTATCACGATGAAATTGAAGGAGGAAACATGTTTGAAGAATAGCCTGGAAAATCCATTAACACCAGTCATCTGAGTGATATGAATGAACACGCATTATAGATAGCAAATCTAGAATGTGACAGTCTTGAAAATGAAGTCTTTAACCCTTTGGAAGTTAGTGTATAATTACTGTTCCTTTAGAACCAGTCGCTGATATCATTCATCAAGAATTGACTGTGATTTAAGGCTGTGTCTGTTATAGTGAATTGCTGTGTAATTTTGAATGTTAGAAAGGGATGTTATTTATCTTTGTTGTTCCAGTTTGGAATACTGAAGAGCAGCTGGTCAGAGAAAGGTTAGGTCTGGACATTGTGCACATCTGATCAGGCATGTCCACATTCATACTCTCATGACTATAATAGAAACATAGAATCCCAGCATTGCAGAAGGAGGCCATTTGGCCCATCAAGTCTGTACCGACCGCACTCCCACCCAGGCCCTATCCCCACAATCCCACGTATTTACCTTCCTTTACACCTGACACCAAGCGGCAATTTATCATGGCCAATCCACCCAAACCGCTCATCTTTGATCTATGGAAGGAAACCAAAATACCTGGAGGAAACCCATGCAAACACGGGGAGATTGTGCAAACTCCAGACAGTGATCGCAGCCAGGAATTGAACTCGGATCCCAGGCGCTGTGAGGCAGAAATGCTAACCACTGTTCCACCATGTCGCCCTAAAGTGGATATTGGGCTTCCTTTGAACAAGAATTGAACCAGTGACCTAAAGATGTCAGTTTGAATCACCTACAGTCCTCCGCTCTACCAGATAAGCTATTGAAGGGGAGGACTGTTCATAGAATCAATAATGTTGTTTATAGAATCAATATTCTTCATCACAAGTCACTGGAGTATAATTCATAATCTCGTTGACAGCAGAGGTTGAGGCAGTTGTAGGGATACACCCATTAACATTGACACAGTGAATGATATTCTTAATCAGTGCAGTTAGAATCTGCTTTTCAGAAAGCAGACAGCACCTTCTGCTAATTGTAAATGATTGTACAGATGATCATCACTTTCTCATAACCTTTAGAAAGAGCTATCAGTATTTTGTTCATCTGCTCCTACTCCCACGCTCCAAAATCTCAAGTACCCTGAGTACATTTCCCGCTTTGATTAAAAGGAAAAGATTCATTTGCGTTGATAGCATTTGATATCTTCTCTGTTATTGTATGAATGACTGAAGTACAAAAGTTGTTGAAGAATCATCTGGAGTTATCTGAGATCAGTGTTCTGGTTTATCATGGAGCAGGATTTGGATCCAACCGAGGCTCTAGTAGAATTTATATCGTGGTTTCAAGGGGCTGGAAAGAGTGGAAAGTTGACCATGAACAAAAATTGGATGATTCTGGAGATCCGTAGAAATGGTTGGTGGCCTCGGATGTTAGACCAGTGAGTTCTCTTTTAAAGGTGTTGATTACCTTCGCTGGGAGCTTGTTGAACATATCCACAACCTTGTGGTATGTAGAGGAATGCAGTTTCTGCTCCCTAACTTTGGTGGATTTTGTGAAAGTTGTACTTGGAATCCAAGCTTAGACCGAACTTCCCCTCTTTATGACCAGATAGAAAGGGCAAGTCATCTAGACAGCTCTTAGAAATAACCGTCTCGACACTAGGTTAAAGTCCAACAGGCTTAATTAGATTCATGAGCTTTTGTAGACTCACCTGATGAAAGAGCAGTGCTCTGAAAAGCTCGTGATTCCTAATAAACCTATTGGACTTTAACCTAGTGTTGTGAGACTTGTTACTTGTGCCCACCCCAGTCCAATGCCGGCATCTCCACGTTGTACCTCTCAGAAGTGGGCCTGAAGGAGATAGATCTGTGTATAGGTTTTTTTTATTGGTACAGGACGAAGCTAGAAAGAGGGTAGATAAATTAGAGGAGAAAAAAAAGCAGCAACTATTTATTTTGGTATTTGATTTGTATGATTGTATCTTATTCTTCATTTGGTGAAAAGGCTCTGGAATATTTTGGCAGTGAGTGGCAAAATATTCCACCCAAATGTTAGATTTGTCGTGTAATGTCTAACAAGGTGAAACAAATAAGCTTATATCTTTACTTTAAAGAAGGAAATCCACTTTGATACCACTGGGTGCCCTGAGCAGTGCTGTTACTCCTATAATCATGTTATGTATTGATTCCCAAGCAATTCCGTCTACTTGTTTTAAAGGCAAATGCATTAGAGCAAGAAATGTCTTTCTGCAGAACAAACTAGTAGGTAATAGCCACACTTCTTTTGTTGATTAATGTGGTACGGAGAGAACAAAAGGCTTTGTGACATCGTAGTTGAATATGTGACACCAGAAAGAAGCAGGGCATTGGCCTTGCTGCAGTTTCACCAGGGATCATTGACCCAATTGGGTAACTTGATCACAAGAGTAATGAGATTAACATGGAGAATTATCAGAGAAGGAGAGAGACACTTTCCATTCACTTGACTAATCTGTGTGTCAGAACAGTCCTTTTGCCAATCATCTGACAGCTATTTAGTGTCCTCCCATCCTTGTTGCAAGCAAACCTGTCAGGTGGTAATTCAATCCCCAAGCTGCAGTCTCCAAAATAACAAAGAATTGGTGTTCGTTTGTGAATTCATGTTGAGTTTATCTCCTACTGAGTTATTTCGGGCTTGTAGTGCTAATGTTATCTTTCTGTCTCTTCCGTGAAAATGCCTCGTTCTCACAGGAATTCACATACTCAGCCATTTAGGCTTCCATAATTCAGTCTGGCTCCTGGCTCCATTTGAGTTGAAACTCCCACTTTGAGAACACACTTCAGGCAATTTACAGGCATTTTCCTTCCAGCGCTCAGTTTTCATTAAGGAAGGGTGATATCTAAGCATAAATGTGACTGGGCAAATCACATCTCTTGCCTTTGAACACTCCATGTTTTGAACAATCCTGCATGTGGTAATGTGGATCTACCTTCACATCATAAATGTTAATCTTGCCCATAGCCAGCTTGTCACTACTTTTAGTTACTACTTTTCTGTAGCAATGAAAGCTCCAGCTTTACCTTAAATTCATCGAATTAGTGGCTTCAACTACCTTAACCAATAGATTATTCAAAATGTCTTGCTGATCTTTAAGCAATGTCCTTGGTTCACTCTCTTTTTCCAGGATACCCTCTTTTCCTCAGTGCTTTAGCTCAATTTTTAGCATTCTTAAACTTCCAGTGAGAAGGTTGGTTGCCCCCTTTCAGCACAAAAATTGACAACCTCTCTCCAGTACAGTATTGAGGGAGTGCTGCATTACTCTCTCTTTGGAGGAAATCTTAAACCAAAGCCCCCTCAGGTGGATGTGAAAAATCCCACGGCATTATTTCCAAGAAGAACATCTTATCTGGATGTCCTGACCAATATTTGTTCTTCAAACAACACCACCAAAAAAAACCAGATTGTCTGGTGGGAGTTTGTTATAAATGGGACAGTATAGTGGTGCAACGATTAGCACTGTGTCTCACCGCACCAAGGACCTGGGCTCGATTCCTGGCTTGGATCACTGTCTGTGTAGAATCTGCACGTGGTTTCCGTGGGTTTCCTCCAGGTGCTCCGGTTTCATCCCACAGTTTGAAAGACGTCCTGGTTAGGTGTGTTGGCTATGCTAAATTCTCCCTCAGTGTACCTGGGAATTGTAGTAGGCGGGACATGGACCATGCAAAGGTCCATTGACATCTGATGGGATTTTTCCAATTTTGGGTTGAGTGGGGCCAGAAAATCCCATCTCTGTAAAACTTGCCCTCTCACTGCTGCTCCTTCTATCTCGGTTGTCGTCGCAGATTCCAGGCCCTTGGTACATTATATGGTGAATTATTGTAGTTTTAAAACATTTTTCTATATTTTCCTTTGTCTGAGTCCTCTTTCACTGCAGGAGATCCATTTAATTTATTTGTCTATACCTCATTATAACTGGGGATAACGCTAGCATTCTGGATTATCTGACCATGATAGAAATCATGCAGTTTTTATGAATGTGTCAGTTTAATATCTGGCCAGTAAGTTAAAAATCTATTTCATGCTTCTATCCTAACAGTTTCCTATGCTGAGTATTATATGATCTCAAGTCATGAACTTTCACAATGATTAGGAAGTTGCTGAAGTCAAAGTTGGTTAAAAATTAAAGCCTTATTTGTGAAAGATGCTGCTTGCGTGCAAGGTGACTTGGAAAACATTTTCATGGGTATTGTAAAGATGCTCTTTCACAGATTTCATTAATGAACACAAAAAGGATTTATTAATCAGAATTGTTCAGCAACCTCTGTCATGGCTGTAACGAGCTCCCAAAATAAGAACCTTTCTCACCATGGGATAATTCATCGTTCTGAGATCCGATTGATCATCCAGGCCATGTGACCCTTGCTCTGCTGTGTTGTCCATAAAGAGACAATCACCTCAGGCAGTTAAACTACCCATGATATCTTAAAAAGCACAAGTACACCACTACAGTAACTGACTTCTTTAGTAATTGTGTAGAAGACTGTGTGCCATAGAAGCAAATCCACATAAATCCCATCTGGAAATGATGGATGAACAGGGATATCCATTGCTTGTTAAAGTCTAAGTGCAAGGCGTTCAAGTCAGGGAACCTTGATCTTTACAGAAAAGCCAGATATGACCTAAGGAGATCCATCAAAGATGCCAAAAGACAATACTGGACAAAGCTAGAATCCCAGGCTAGCCACATGGACTCCCGCCAACCGTGGCAAGGTTTACAAGACACAACAAGTTACAAGATGAAGGCCTGTAAAATTGCCAGCACCTGATGAGCTCAATACATCCTATGCCCATCTTGAGCAAGAGGTCGGTGACGGCATGTCGTCTGCCCTGGAAACCTTGGACAAACCTGTATCCAAGGTTACCATTGCAGATGGCAGAGCAGTCTCCTTGAAGGTCAGCCCATGGAAAACAACTGGCCCAAATGGACAAGCAGTCAGATCCTGCATGGACCCTCCGTAGTGGGGGTATTCGCAGACACCTTCAACCTTTCTTTACAATAATCTGAGATCTCTATCTACTTCAAGAAGATGACCATCATCCCGGTTCGCAAGAAAAGCTAAGCAGTGTGCCTTAATAACTATTGTCCAATTGCTCTGACATCCATCATTATGAAGTGCTTGAAAGGTTAGTCATGACACAAATCAATTCTGGCCCCCCAGATTGCATGGATCCACTACAAATCATCTACCGCTGCAACAGGTCCACAGCAGACACCATCTTCTTGGTCCTTCTCTCAACCCTGAAACAACTAAATAACAAAGACCTCTATATTAGATTCTTATTTATTGACTACAACTCAGCCTTCAACACCATTTCTGTGAAACTCATCTCCAAACTCTGTGGCTTGGGGTCCAGATCGTCCCTCTGTGACTGGATCCAGAACTTGCTAACCCACAGACAGCAATCAGTAAGGACAGGCAACAACACTTCCTCCATGATCATCCTCAACACCGGTGCCCCATAAGGCTATGTCCGCAGCCCCTTATTATTCTGCTGATAGGTCAAATTCCTCTCCAACTCGATTTTCAAGTTTGCTGGTGACACCAGGATAGTGGATAAGATCTTAAACAATGACGAGAGGGAGTCCACGAAAGAGAGAGAAAATCTAGTGAACTGGTGCGGCAACAATAATTTCTTCCTCAATGTCAACAAAAGATTGTCACCGCATCAGGTAACATGATATAGGACACTCCCCTGTCTACATTAGTGCAAATGGTATAGAAATGATTGACAGTTTCAAGTTTTTAGGTGTCTAGATCACCAACAACCTGTACTAGTCCCTCCATGTTGACATTATAGTTAAGAAAGCCCACCAACACTTCTACTTTCTCAGAAGATGAAGGAAATTTGGCAAGTCTGCTACAACTCTCTCCAATTTTTACAGATGGACCATAGAAAGCATTCTTTCTGGTTATATCACAGCTTAGTATGGTTCCTGCTCTGTCCAAGACCGCAATGAATTGCAAAGGGTCCTGAATGTAGCTCAGTCTATCACTCAAACCAGCCTCCCAGCCATTGATTCTGTTTACGCTGCTAGCTGCCTCGGAAAAGCAGCCAGCATCATGAATCATTCTTTGCCCATTGGCAACCTTGTTGAATATGTTTAAGTCACAGACAGATAGATAGATAGATAGATTGATAGATTTCTGATCGATAAGAGAATCAAGGGTTATGGGGAGCAGGCGGGTAAGTGGAACTGATTCACTTCAGATCAGCCGTGATCTTATTGAATGGAGGGACAGGCTTGAGGGACTAGATGGCCTACTCCTGCTCCTATTTCTTATATTCTTATTAAGTATCCCATGCACCCCGGACATTTTCTCTTCTTCCTTCTTCCATTGGGAAAAAGATAAAAAGTCTGAGGACATGTACCAACCAACTCAAGAACAGCTTTTTCCCTGCTCTTATCAAACTTTTGAATGGACCTACCTTGCATTAAGTTAATCTTTCTCTACACTCAAACTATGACCGTAACACTACATTCTGCATTCTCTCCTTCTGTATGTAAGCATGCTTTGTACAGTATGCAAGAAACAATATTTTTCACTGTATATTAATACGTGACAATAAATCAAATCAAATATATAAGAAAGAAGTACTCTTTCCCGAGTTTTTAAGAAGCAGTAACTTGCTTTTGGTATACAGACAAACCATGCAGCCAGTTTGCACACAGCAAGGTTCCACACACAGCAATGTGACAATTGATTAGGTAGTTTGATCTTAGTACTTCTGGTTGGGAGATGAGTGGCCAAACTATCAGAAGAACTCTGCTGTTATTCCCTCTTTATTAAAATGGGCTATAAATAAATAGTTGAACAGGCAGACAGGGCCTGGGTACAGTGTCTCCAATGAAAATACGACTCTCTTCAGTACTGCTGCTGGGTAGGGGAAAGAATGCTACCACTGTGCTGAGCGAATACTTGGCTGTGGACTACTGCACATTATAACTCCCCGTAGTGTGTTACCAAATGTAGGTCTGATCAGAATGCTGAAATCTAAGGGCAGTGTTAGAACCAAACCAGCCATGAGCACCTGCTGTGATCTAATATGTTTAATTAAGCTCTAGCTTCAAATTTGCAGAATGTAAATGCCAGTCCTTCTTACAGACCTGCTCTTGTCAATTCAGCTTGGATTGCCACAGTGCATCTCAAACACCTGAGTGTGTTGTTGCCCTTATTCAGCAACTATTTCACAACCTGTCTGACCAAGCTAATTAACATCGTGGACAGCCTATACTGCAGACTAAGACACAGTGACTGTAACATGATCCTCATTGCGGACCCTCTTCGTGAACTCCCTTATGGTTTCTCATTGACCTGATCCATGACATTACGCTTGTTTAGAAATTGGCAAATCTCCCAAAAATATTTTTCGAAAAGACTCTGTGCCAATGTTACTTTTGTGCCCTTTCTGAAAAACAGGGCTTGTGACTCACAAATATAACCACTACCCTTCAGAGTGCAATCCTTTCTTCCTTTTATTCAACTTAAGATTTTATAAAATAAATTAATATATTTTGCAATTTTATTTTGTTCCCACAATGTGAATCAGCCATACCCAAGGCTCCTCGTCAATGTGTTATGACAAGTCTGTGAAATGTGACCCAGCCTCCCAAGCTGTGCAGCAAAGCCCCTGCTGCTGTTATCAGCTTTAACCAGCTGGGTACATGTGCAAAAGCTGGCACAACCTTACACACGAGCTTGTAAAGTACCAAGAGGAAATGAATTGTCAGCTCTTCCTCACTGTGTGCTGTATGTAATGCACATAAAAAGAGTAAGAAAGAAACAGGACGCTTTCATTATTAATGCAAGCTTGAGGTGAGCCACTGGCTATTGCTAATATTGCCGTGTACTTCCATTGTCCACCATGGTGCAGGGCTAATCTGTATTTCCAGCACAATACTTCACCTGAAAGGAATGAAGATTGGAGAAAAATCAAGTATGCTTCCCACGATTTTCCATCCGTGAGAATTAATGGAGGGAAAAGCCAAGGGGTGCATAGCTGTGATTTTCCCAACATATGCTCCTATTCGAAATGTGTGACATTCATTCAGAAAATCAACCACACTCGGGTGTGCACTAAAACAAGCCAACAGCGAATGCCAAGATTTGTGACACAATATGTTTGAATAAAATATTTTGCCTGTAACTTCAGAGTCCCTTTTATTCAACAATATCACTCATTCTTTACATTGAATTTGAAGTGAATCTTTCTTTCACTTTCTTTATAAGTTTGATCCTACACGATGTGTGGGTGGGAGTCTTATCTTCCACTCAGATATTATATCATCAAGAGCTATTTTTATTCTCTGCGACCAGCCCCATGCAGCAAACATTATCCAGATTCTTTGCACCTTTCTGAATTTACCTTGTCCATATTTTCTGACAAAGATTATGTTCAGTCCTTTTGAAATGAAAGCATCTTATTCTTGTCAACTCATTTATTATGAAGCAAGGGACTAGTAGCTAAAGTTTAATGTTTATTTACTAGTGTCACAAATAGGCTTACATGAACACTGCAATAACGTGAAAATCCTTACACTCTGGCATCTGTTCGGGTACACTGAGGGAGAATTTACCATGGCCAATGCACCTAACCAGATGCTCTTCGGACTGTGGGAGGAAACCAGAGCACGCAGTGAAAAGCCACATAGGAAGAACGTGCAGTGTTCGGGTACAATGAGGGAGAATGGTCAGTGCACCTAACCAGCACACCTTTCGGATTGTGGGAGAAAATTGGAGCACCTGAAGGAAACCCACACAGACATGGGGAGAATGTGCAAACTCTGCACAGACAGTGACCCAAGCCGGGAATCGAACCCAGGTCCCTGGCGAGGTGAGACAGCAGTGCTAACCACTGTGCCACCTTGCTACCCAATGACAGTTGTCGTAGTGACACAGTGATTAGCGCTTCTGCCTCAGAGCACCAGGGACCTGGGTTCGATTCCCAGTTTGGATCCCTGTCTGCACGTTCTTCCTGCTTTAGCGCAGGTTTCCTCCCGGTGCTCCAGTTTCCTTCCACAGTCTGAAAGGCATGCTGGTTAGGTGCATTGGCCATGCTAAATTCACCCTCATTGTATCCGAACAGATGCCAGAGTGTGGTGACCAGGAGATTTTCACAGTAATTTCATTGCAGTGTGAATGTAAGCCTACTTGTGACACTAATAAATAAATTTTAAACTGAAAAGAACATCGGAAATTGGAGGGGAAATTGATGACCATTCTGCTTTTCAGTCAGATAATTGTTGATCTGATTGAGATTATAAATCCACTTTTGTGTTGGTCCACCCCAGATAAATTAAAAGTCGATCTAACTTAGCCTTAAATAGATTCAATAATCCAATCTCCATTTCTCTCTGTGGAAGAGAATTCCAAAGATTATAACCCTTTGAGAGAAGAAATTCCTCCTCGTTGCCAGCCTAAATGGGAGACGCTTTATTTTGAAACTGTGCCCGCTGGTCTGGATTCCTTCAGATGCAGAGAAATCTGTGCCAAGCTCCCTCAGAATTTAAAATGTTCCGATAAGATCATTGCTCATCCTTTCAATCTCCAGTGGGTACAGGCCCAACCTTCTGAGCCTTCCCTCACAAATCTTGGCCATATTCCCAGTTATCTCTAAAAGCAGAACTGCTCGAGTTGCCCAGATCTTCCTCGAGCAAAAAAGACTGAGAGAATTTTGTGGAGCTGGATAACGTTTCGACAACTTTAAAGAAGATAGACACAGGAAAGCTGCTCCCATTACTTATTAGTACAGGGAGTAGGGGAGACAGGATTATAGTTTTGGATAAATGTATAGGAGGAATGTGAAGAAGAATTTCGTTTTATATGCAGCTGTTGTGATGAAAAGGTTCATTCCCCCTTATGAGAAGCCACGTCGAATCCCCCAAAGAGGAATACCTCACTTATAATCTGGTAAAAGTGTTTGGGAAGGTGCATGAACTGTGCTTCATTAATGTTAGAGGTTTATGAATAGAAATACTTGACATTCACTTTAAGTGAACAATTAAGAAGTGATTTATTTAACCTATCGGAAACTTTAACTAAACAAATAATATATTGATTAAAAGAAGGTACTACTGGAATGCTGTTCAAACAAATACAAGGTCCATTCATTACAAAAAACAAAAAATCAAATTTAGTCTCTCTCAAAAATGTACAACCAGGTTTTCTGGAAAGCTTTTAGAGTTCTTCTGTCGATTCCGCTGACAGAGTTCTTTTGTTAGATAGATCGAGAGTTCTCTTCGATATTTTAAGCTGGTAGGGAGCTGCTCTTGGTGCTGAGAGATGGCAGGCCTTCAGTTGAACTGCAAGCAGGCAGTTGAGTACCTTGTTTTACAACCATGATGATCTATCAATTTTCCTACACCAGAATTGGGCTGATCTCATCAACAGCAGCAAATTCAAATTTGATGGGTCCCTGATAACTGCTTCAAACATATAGGCTATGAAAATTTAAAAGCCTGCAAATCTTGTTACCAAGGCAATCCTAATGCTTGGTCATTGATACAATGTTGCAGTCTGTGTACTCTACATTTTAAATATCAAAGCACTGAATACGAAACTAGCTTTTGAGAAGACCATGCTTCACAAGGAGTGTACAGACCGAAAGTGCTCAGCAAAGCGATTACCCAGTCTTGGTCATGCAATTCCTAACTGCTTCCTATTCACTGTGGATATGCAATCTCTCTACACCTCCATCCCACAGCAGAATAGTCTGACAGCTTTTCATTTCTTTCTTGAAAAGAGGCCTGAACAATTCCCATTCACCACCACTCTGGCTGGCTGAACGCATTCTATTTCTCAACAACTTCTCTTTTAACTCATCCCACTTTCTCCAAATCAGAGGATTAGCAATGGATACCCACAATGGGATGGGTCTTTTTATGGGGTGTGCGGGACATTCCTTGTTCTAGGCCTACTGGATCCCGCAGTTCCTTTCCTGGTACATCGATGATTTTATTCACTGTTTTGGCACCTAATATAACTTTGTGTGGAGTGCTGTATAAATATATCTTTTGCTTTTGTGCTGCAGTGGTCCCAATCAGTGCAAATGAACTTGGTTCTTTTCACCGATGTGGAAGAGAACGCTTCTAAGGGGTAATTTTTCAGCTTTGCACATCTGGTTGGAGCCTTACATGGGAGAACAGAGCATAATCTGGGACATGCATTCGGCACGGTTTTCTAACCATCGGCTGATGTAGTTTGCTGGTAACCTGGCAATACTAACCGTTTCAGCCCACACATCTTTTTTAATTGAGGTTTTCATGTAATCTGGATCAGTGCAAACTGTTGCTTTCGTTTCCTCTAAGACTTTTGAATTTAGTACTTCAACTCAGAACCAGAGGGAAAGCGATGAATGATGAGGGAAAAATCGGTGTTCATTGTTATAATTATAGAAGGAAAAAAGCTCCTGATTTATGAGTTTTCCAGCAGCACATTAGAGTCTGGAGAGCAGATCTATCCTCTCTGTGACCGAGGTTCAGGCGGCATATAGACCCTGGGGACAGTGATTATTTGAGGCTTGTTCTGAATAATGAGATAAATCATTCTTAGAGTTACTTAGTTCAATTCCTGATTTTGTCATTCTATGACAACTCTTAATCAGGCCAATGTAAAGAAGCTGCAAAACCTGATTCTTCCAAGTGTTGTTGTTCAAGCCTCGAAGATTGCCTGTCTGACTGCTACAAATCCCTTTGCGTAGCTGCTGTGTTCATCTACAAAATAATTACTTCTTTCCATGTGGGTGACGTGTTGGCTCAGTGGTTAGCACTGCTGCCTCACAAGGTCAGAGACCCAGGTCTAATTCCAGCCTTGGGTGATAGAATGGTAAGTATTTGTGTAGCAGTGATCTAGAATGTTTGGGCCTGTAGTGGAACTGGAGATGTGTTGTTGATATATTAAAAGGACATACTTGTCCATCACTGTCTCTTTTTCCCTTTTCCGTCACTTTCTTTCACTTTTTCTCTTTCTCTTTTTTCACCTTTCTTTGTTTCTCCTTTTCATTACTCTCTTTCTCTCTTCCTTTCTACATCTTTCTCTTTCACTTTTTCCGTCTCACTCTCTCTTTTTCCACACTCTCTCTTCCTTTCTCCGTCTCTCTCTTTTTAACCTCCATTTTAAGGCACCACTGAAATGATTTTCACATTTACCAACACTGAAATCTGCTTGCTAAGTAATCGATACCGTGCACAATTTTCTTTTCCATTGGCGGCAATATAAGTTTCAAGAAATAAAAACAAAGAACCTAAAATATATTTTTTAACCTTGCCTCAAGCCAATTCACCTTGATGTATGCCTCACAAGTAATGAGTGTAGGAAACATTGATTGTAATTGGATTTTGGTCACAAAATGCAGCGCTGTGCCTAATAGTCCATAGTTGTATTTACATGCTAAAACGAAAGGAATATGATTTCATTGATTGTATATGCTTTGTTGAAATAGTGTGCACTTTAAAATGTCGCGAATCATAGTATAATGTATGTAGTGAGCAATTTTGACTTGTTCGTCTTCCTCTTAAAAAAAAAAATGTTTAAGCAAATAACAGTTAATTTAAACAGGAGTCAAGGAGATTGTAGATATGGAATTCTATCAAATGCTTATAATTGACTTGTTAGATAATCTCAAAGATTACTGTACTAATGTAATGTGTTAGACACAACTAATGCCAACGTGGCGACTTTATTCTAAAATTAATCTGTTGAAAGACATAAAGAGTTCACCACATGTAACTTTATCCTCAGCTAATACAATGCATGGTTGTGCTTTTTATTCTGTGTATTACTCTCTATGGATTCATCCTTGCCCATGGCAGTTTTCAGTTTAACGCTTTTAGAATGGTGATATCTCTCAAACTCATGAGGCGGGATTTTACAACCTCGCGCATCCCAAAACTCTAAAACCCCCACCTGAGGTAAATGGACCTTTCCATAGTCCAACCCACTCTGATTCCCGGGGTGGGTGGGGTGGTAAAATTCTGGTCCTGAACCCCAGTGCCCAGATGGACAATAGAAGCACAGGAATGTGTTAAAGTGATGACGACGACACCATGGTGCAAATTTCCCAGTTCCGCCGTCACGGGAATCGGACTGGGCGAGGGATGGATCATGAAAAGACCCTTTGACTTTGGGTGGGATTCTCCGGTTTTGGGGTGAGCACGGCTGGACAGATTTGTCCATGGCAGGGCCGTTGCGAGCCAGAACGGAGAATTCGGTGTTACAACCAAAATGCTGTTCACTTTCAGCGGCACTAAAAAATCCAGCTGCAGGCAAAGACAGATGATTTCGGCCTACATTTGGAATCCTTTGGCAGTCTTAGCAACTAACCTTGTTTTTAAAATCATTTCACTGAGGTGAGATTACTCACGGTGCAGCAACATGTATCTACGTTTCAATTTGTGCTTTCACGTGATGAGTCCCAGGTAACAATACAATTTGAGAAGGAATTTGATCCACAGACAAACCCCCAGGATGTTGCAACACAGATCGGCAGGTGTTCGGTATAAATGCGAAAGCCCATTTTAAGTGGCTCGGTAGATCTCTCTATAAAGGCATTGTCACATCTCACTGATGTTTAAGAGAATGGTGTCTCATGTATATTAAGCAATCCTCATCATGCCCGCTGTTGCGATGGCTCTGGACTGTACTGAATCAAGTGCAAACGACAACATACCAAAGGGACCTATAATAATGTGTTCCAGGATGAATATAACCAATGATTTCTACCTGCTTCACCGATTGCAGTAAGCATGGCAGAATCCTCAAGGGAATACCAACCTACCAAATTTTCCAACCTATTTGCATCAGTTAACCCCTTTTATAAATGGAGTATCATTGTAAAGGCAGACAAGCGTTTGGAATTGAAGTGCATACTTGCAGGGTAAATCTGGGTCAGTAACCTTTCAATTCATCTTCTTGGACACAGTCATTGACTTGATTTGTTTCAGTTCTGAAGATAGTACATGATTTATCTGTGGTCTATCCAATTCCATTTATCTGCCTTTAAGTTGCTACGTGTCGTTCAGGTGGGGAATTCACTATTCTGCATCGGGGTCTATCATCAGTAAAAGGGACACCGCTGTTGACAGCATCTACCCGACCATTGATGAAGATGAATAGCACCACATACAACCTCCTGATAATGAAGGACTCTAGTGTTGATGTGACAATAAGTTGATGAATTTCCATTCATCACAATCCAGTCTGTTTTTATTCGTCAGGATTTCATATGAAATATTAGATTCAATTGCATTGTTTAAAAAAAAAACTCATCACAATTCATGCATCTTTAGTTCTGCAAATTAGACACCAAATTAATCCAGTGGTTTGTTTGCATCACTTCTGCAATAATGATACAAAGAAACCACAAACCACATTCCTTTAGTCCAGAAAGTTGAGAGGTGACCTTATTGAAACATATTCAAGGACACGTGGACAAAATGGATGCTGCTAGACTAGATTCAGAAGATGTAGTTTAAAAATAAGAGATCCCCAATTTAAAAGGGAGATGAGAAGAAATCTTCCCCCTTAGAATGCTATAAATCTTTAGAATGCTCTTCCCCACAGAATGAGGCAGGATAAGCAGATAATTTTAAAGCAGAGGTAGATAGATTATTGGCTAACAAAGGAGTCAAAAGGTATTGGGCAGTCGGAGGAATGTGGAGTTGAGGCCACAGTTAGAATCATAGAATCTTACAGTGCAGAAGGAGGCCATTCAGCCCATCAAATCTGTACCAACCACAGACCCACCCAGGCCCTATCCCTGTACCTTTACCCTAGCTGCTGCCCCTGACACTAAGACTCAATGTAGCATAACCAATTAATATAACCCACATATCTTTGCTTGTAGGAGGAAACCAGAGCACCTAGAGGAAACCCATGCAGATATGATGAGAATGTGCAAATTTCATACAGACAGTGACCCAAACCGGAAATCAAACTCAGATTCCAGGCGCTGAGAGGCAGCAGTGCTAACCACTGTGCCACCGCACCGTTAAGTTAGTTCAGCTTTTATAAATGCTGGAGCAGATATAGGGGACTGAATGGCTTAGTCTTGCTCTTCAAGCTTACATTTAGAGTAGCGATGTATAGGCAACTTATGCAAACCAAGAAAAGCAGTTGAACAGCTTCCATTTCTAGTGCCTCAGGTAAATATTGGGCATCTCCCGGCAAAAAGAGAGCTCACTATGGATGCAGACCAGCATGCAGTGATCCTGAAAGGTTTCCCCTCTCGAGTCAGCCATGAGAACTGAATGGATAACAAACTGCATCTCCAAAGACATGCTCTATAGTGAGCTTGCTATTGGCAACAGATCAACAGGTCACCCACGTCTGCAATTGAGACTTGCAGTTGTCTGGGATCAGGGATGATTCATAGAAGGTAGGAGCAGGAGGAAGCCGTTCGAGCCTGCTCCGCCATTCATCACAACCATGGCTGATCATCCAACTAATCCTGCTTTCTCCCCATAACCTTTTGATCCAGTTTGCCCCAAATGCTGTCTCTTGAATACATTCAATGTTTCGACATCAACTGCTTCCTGTGGTAATGAATTCCAAAAGCTCACCACTCTTTGGATGAAGAAAAGAGAAAAGATTTGAATGTGTGGAGACAAGCAGTTGGGAAGATGTGGAAAAATCAGCAGATAAAAGAAACGATCAGATGGCAAAGAGAGCGGAAGGCAGGGACATCAGTCAACTTTAGGCCAACACAGTTGTCGATGCCAGTTGTGAAATAGACTGCCATTTGTGAATCAGCCTGCACAGCCACAACAGACGATGTTTGATACAGAAGTGATAGACACCTCGAGCGCAGACGCTTTCTCCTGAGACTGATAGATGCCATCACTCAGTATTTGTATCAAATAATCATCACATTTCCAAGCTTCAGATGGATTGCAGCCATCACTGTGACACATGTGGCTCTGTTTAGCAGCCTCCTTGCTTTGGCGTTTTAAGGTTGTAGGGTCAACCTTCACTCCAGGACTTGAGCACAGAAATCAAGTCTGCCACTCCAGCGCAGTACTGAGGGACTGCTGCCCTGTCGTAGGCACCATCTTTCATTTAAACTGAAGTCCACTGGAGATCCCACAACGCTGCTTTGAAGAAGAGTCGGGAAGTTCTCTTCTGCCCAAAAGCAAAAGGTTACAAATTCTGGGAATCTGAAATAAAAACAAAAAAAAAGTTATGAATATGCTTAACCAGAATAAGCAAAATGCTGCGGATGCTGGAATCTGAAATGGGAACAGAGGATTTTGGAAAAACTCAGCAAGTCTGGCAGCATCTGAGAGGGGAGAAAGCAGAGTTAATGCTTCCAGTCCTTTGATTCTTCGTCAGGACTGGAGCATTGCAGCAGGCCAAGGGCACGTATGTAAAGACGACACAATTGAGAGGTGCAGTATCTTATCCCATCTTCCAGTTGGGCACGTTGCAGCTCCTAGGTCTTAACATTGATTTTGGCAGCTTCAGATTCCTCCATCTTAAACCCCTTCTTAAGACTATCCCATAAAACTATTGCCTCAATGCAACTGCCGCAACCCCACGTGCCTCCTCCCACACTTCCCAACAACAACAGGCCATTTGTCTTTTGTTCTTAAAATTGCTATTTTTCATTGCAAATCGCTTAGGCTTGGACACACTTTCCCTCCTTATGGCTCTGACAAAGAGCCCAATGATTTGAAACGTTAACTCTGCTTTCTCCCATTACAGGTGTTGCCAGACATGCTGAGGTTCTTATTCAGTACCTCTGTTCTTTCTGATCTACTTACTGGCATTACCTGCAGAGAGAGGGAAAGAGTTCACGTTTCAGGTTATATCTTTTCATCTTCAGTGTTTGCGGCCAACAATTATCCCTCAATCAACTTCCCAAAAACAGATTATCTGGTCATTATCACATTGCTGTCTGAGGGAGATTCGTGTCTGTAAATTGATTGCCAGTTTCCTACATTACACCAGTGACTACAGTCCAAAAGTGTGTTATTTTAGGCTGTAAAGTACTGTGAGGCATTGGCTGTACTTCATGTCTTTTCTTTTAAGAAGTTAACCAACATCCTGAGATCATCTGCCGGAATAATTATTTGAATCAAGAAGAAGGATGAGAGCGAGAGAGAAGAAAATCAATATGCATGGCAAGAACCTAAAACCATTGACTTAACGGAAATAGAATCAATATTTCAGCAAGTTCTGGAGATTTACTTCTGACAGAATATTAGTGGCATATATTCTCACTTTGTTTTAACAAGGGTGAAGCTAACAGCTTGTCTATGTAAAATCTTCAGCTCACAAAACACCCTGTGCACTTAAAAAATAAACCCCAGTTATTGAACCCATAGATGGGGCCTGGCTCTGAATTTTCAAGGGAGCCAAGAATGTCCTTAGGCCCTAATTAACTGATTTGTATTTCCTAAAAGCAAAGCAAATTGCATTGTGCATCTGAGGCTGCATCAGTATCTAGAATAAGAGGAAGGTAAAACACATACTGTTGAGAATAATTGGAGATCCAGGCAGATGGAGCAAACGGAATTAATCAAGGAAAATTGTCAGAATTGGGGTGGGGTGGGCAGAATAGAGGTTGGAGGAAGAAGGGTGCCTTCTCTTGTAACTGGGCCATCGATATTCTTCATTAGCAAACATATCAATGTATTAGATCAGATCAAACTCTAATTTCAACAGTAAATTTGAAAGCATTAAATCCAGTATCTGGTAAATGTAGCATGACTTGCACAGCCATTAAGCAGGAGTGAAATGGACAAATATTAATTTGTTTAAATCCATTGTAAAAGAAACAGCATGATTTGAAATATTGCCTGTGAATATTAGCACACTCAGAAACGCCCTTTGTGGTGAACCTTCAAAATGTATTCAGGTGCAAGTGATATTTCTGCTGTGTTATCTGACTTTTCCTCCTCCTTATTCTGTCACTGCAGATGTACCTTTCTATCAAACTGAAATATTAAGTATTTCACTCTGCAGTTGTCACTGAAGTTGTTTATTATCGCAAAGAAATACTTTCCAGAAAAGGCTGGCAACTTGATGGCAGATGAATGCTGCCAGCTTTGAAGTGTTTGCAACAAGTCCAGTAGTTTGTGGGTAGGAAGTGATGTGCCTCACTGTGCCAATTTTGTTGCTGTGGGAGGCAAGGGAGGAGATTGCTGGGGCTCTGACCCAAATTTTCATTTCTTCTCTGACCACAGGATTGGCAGTCATGAAGTGAAGATGCCGGCGTTGGACTGGAGTAAACACGATAAGAAGTCTCACAATACCAGATTAAAGTCCAACAGGTTTATTTGGTAACAAACGCCACTAGCTTTCAGAGCACTGCCCCTTTGGCAGGTACGTCTGACGATTACCTGATGAATTAATTACTTGACAAAGGAGCAGCACTTCAAAAGCTAGTGGCCTTTGCTACCAAATAAACCTATGGGACTTTAAACTGGTATTCTGAGACTTCTCACAGGGTTGGTGACAGATGACTGGAGAACAACTAATGTGTTTTCGCTATTTAAGAAGGGTTGTAGAGATAAACCAGGGAATTACGCACCAGTGAGCCTCACATCAATGGTAGGGAAACTATAAGACAAAGTTCTGAAGGAGAGCATCTATCTCCACTTGGAGAGACAAAATTTGATCAGGGATAGTCAGCATGGCTTCGTCAGATGGAAGTCGTGCTAACAGATTTGATTACATTTTTTGAGGAGGTGACCAGGTGCATAGATGAGGGTGGTGCAGGCGATGGATTATATGGATTTCAGCAAGCCTTTGACAAGGTCCCACATGAGAAGATAAATATTGGGAATGGAGGGATACAGACGAATGGTCTAGTTGGACCAATAAGCAGCACAGGGTTGGAGGGCCGAAGGGCCTGTTTCCTGTGCTGTACTGTTCTTTGTTCTAATTCACATGGAATAGAGGGTAAAATGGACTCAAAACTGGCTTAGTTGTAGGAGACAGTGGCTGATGACAGAAGGCTCTTTTATGACGGAAAGCTGGTGTCCAGTGGCGCGGCACAAGGATCTGTGTTGGGCCGCCTATGATTCATCAGTTATATAAATAACATTGATGACTAATGGGGAAAGGTATGATTAGAAAGGTTTGTGAAGGACACAAAGATTGGGGTTACAGGAAGATATAGATGGAATGGTCAAATGGACAGATAAAGTAGCAGATGGAATTTAAACCTGAAAAGTATGAGGCAATACACTTCGGTAGGAGTAATTTGACAAGGAATTACTCTGATTGAGAGAACGTTAGGAAGTTCTGTTTATCCACAGATCTCTGAAGGTGGAAGAGCATCTTAATAGGGTGGTGAAAAAGGCACGTTGGACAATTGCTTTTATCAATCAAAGCATAGATTACAAAAGCAGGGAAGTCATTTTGGAGCTGTATCGAACTTTGTTGAAGCCACAACTGGAGTATTATGTGTAGTTCTGGTCACCACATTATCAGAAAGATGTGATTTCACTGGAGGGGGTGCAGAGGAGATCTACCAGGACGCTGCCTGAGATGGAATATTTAAGTTATGAAAAGAGGTTGGATAGGCTTGGGTTGTTTTATTGGAGCATGAAGACCGAGGGATGCCCTGATTGAAGTGTGCAAAGTTGAGGAGAAACATGGATAGAGTAGATAAGGAACAACTGTTCTTCTTAGTTAAAGGCTCAGTCAAGGAGACATTAGTTCAGGGAGGTTTAGGGGGATGTGAGGAAAATCCTTTTTACCCAGAGGGTGGTGATGGTCTGGAATGTACTGCTTGGGAGGGTGGTAGAGGTGGGTGGCCTCATGTACCTTAAGTGTCTGTATGAACACTTGGCACATCATGTTATTCAGGGACGTGGGCCAGGGTCTGGTGGATGGGATTAGGTGGGAGTTCAGGTGGTTCTAATGTGTTGGTGCAAACTTGATGGGCTGAAGGGCCTCTTCTGGGCTGTATGGTTCAATGATTCGATGATATATTAGCCTGGACAAAACAGAAAAGAAAATTGCAACTTCACCATGAGCCCTGCCATTGAAAATAATTGCACACCATGAAATTGTTGGATTTGTTCTGTAAATGAGAACTAATTACATGTTGATGACAGGATTTATGGTTCTGACTTGATATTCAACTTTGGGAACACAGTTGGGAAATGAACTTCTACTGCAGCAGGTAGCAAATTGTTCTTGGAGAATTGAAGAACTGATTTTAATCTTCTTTCGCATTTCTTTGAAATAACTTTGGGATATGACGTGTGAGTGAAATTATTTGTGCATTTTATACATATTGGGTGGAATTTTACCAGCACGTCCGCCCGAGGTTTGTACAATCCAGCCCAAGGTGAACAGAGAATGTCGTTCTCCGAGTCTCATCCACCCCTGGGATCAGGGCAGGCGTGCCAGTAAAATTCTGGCCATAGTATATCAATAGCACAAGGACTGCAGCGGTTCAAGAAAGCAACTCCTCGACGTTGACGTTCAGACTAAAGTAGCTGCAACATAGTTCAAGATTAACTTGTTACCTAAAATGTGCTTTGTTTTTCTGCTTCTTTGATTCTCTTTCCTCCTTTAAGACACTCTGCAAAAAAAAAAAATCTTGTTGTCTGTGTTTTTATGAAATGTTCTGATATTTCCTGATGTGACTTGGAGTCACTCTTTTGGGAGAGTGAGTCCTGCATTCCTATTTCTTTTGTGTGAGCGTAATACATAGTGACCATTACTAGCAAGAGAGCATCAAACCATCTCCCCTAGACATTTACTGGTATTATCATCACTGAAACTATCAATATCTCGAAGGTTATCATTGACAAGAAACTGGACTTCCCACATAAATACTTCAAGAGCAGATCAGAAGCTGGGAATTCTGCAGAGAGAAACTCACCTGACTCTGCAAAGTTTGCCCAGCACCAGACACAAGTCCGGAGCATGATGGATGACTGGATTACTGGAGCTTCAACAACAGTGATGAAGATCAGCACCATCCAGGAAAAAGCAGCTCGCTTGATAGGTAACCTCTTCACTACTTGCACATAGTAGCAGTAATGCATACCACTTATAAGTTCCCTTCCAAGTCATACAGCACCCAAACTTGGAACTGTATTGCCATCCCTTCATTGTCCTTGAGTCAAAGCCCTGGAACTCCCTGACCTAATATTACTTTTATTCCATTTACATCACAAGGATTTCAGACGTTCAAGAACAGTTTTCACCACTACCTTCTCTGGCGACACGGTGGCCCAGTGCTTGGCACTGCTGCCTCACAGCGCCAGGGACCCAGGTTCAATTCGGATCTTGGGACACTGGCCGTGTGGAGTTGTACTTTCTCCCCATGTCTGCGTGGGTTTACTCCAGGTGCTCCGCTTTCCTCCCATGGTCCAAGGATGTGTGCAGGTTGGGTTGATTAGCCACACTAAATTGATCCTAATATCAGAGGGATTAGCAGAGTAATTGTGTGGGGTTATGGGAATAGATCTATATGGGATTGTGGTCAGTATAATTTAATAAGCAAATGGCTTTCCTTTTGTACTGTAGGGATTCTGTGATTCTCAGGGATGGTTTGGATAGGTAATAAATGTTGACCTTACTGGCAATGTTCAAATCCCATGAGTAAACAAATAAAGTGTTTCCTGATATTAACTCTATATGGCATGGTTTTAATTTCAAGATTATGCTGTCTTGTTCTGAATTTTACCACAAGGGGTAATTATGGGATAAGTTTACAAGAGTGGGGGGAGGGTGAGTGGGAGTGTAAACTCCAGTTGCAAAGTCAGTCTTGAGTGCAGCAATTTTTATAAGTTCAGATTCTCAGAGGCTTTTTCCCAAAGCTGAAAGGGTTGCTATGAGAGAATACAGGTTTAAGGTGCTGGGCAGTAGGTACAGAGGAGATGTCAGGGGTAAGTTTTTCACTCAAAGGGTGGTGGGTGAGTGGAATCTGCTGCTGTTGGTGGTGATGGAGGCAAATTCGATAGGGTCTTTTAAGAGACTTCTGTATGAGTACATGGGACTTAATAGGATTGAGTGTTATAGGTAAGCCTAGTAGGAAGGATATCATTGGTGCAACTTGTGGGCCGAAGGGCCTGTTTGTGCTGTAGTTTTTCTATGTTCTACGTTCTAAGATGAGAGTGGGCATTCCACCCTGACGAACAGGAAATTTTACCTCCGAGAGTTGCTGGCCAATTTGATTTGCTGGCACTACCAGCAGTCCCACGGAGAAGATCGATCCATAGATGCCACATTTGCAGGGGTTTCTGGTTGTCAAAGGATTTGGAGCCTGAATAGACTGGAGGAGAGGATATAGGGAAGGCTTAGGAGGTACACAATGGAGTTACAATGTTGTGGCAGAGGAATCCCCTAAAGGAGCAACTTGCTGCTTCCTTCCTGCCTGTTTATCCCAAGTTGGCCTCCATTGTTTGCTGTATTTATTGCTGTGGGGTTGGAATAAGCCGAAGTGTTTCAATGGGCTTATGAATGTGCTGGCTACCCACAGTATCAGGACAAGTAATTCAGCTGCTCCAAGCCCCTCAGCAATGGTGCAAAGCTGTATTTATTGGTTATAAGGAAGGCCTTCAAAACCACAGAGAACATGCTGTTGAAGATTGTGGGTGCTTATTGCCGTAATGAAGCAGAATGTTACCTGGTCAAGAGATGTGCTTACGTCTACAAAGCAAAGAGCAAGACAGTCACTCTTGGCGGTAAACAAGACTGGTGTCACACGCAGCAGTATAAAGGCAAAATATTCCGGATGCTGGAATCTGAAATAAAAACAGAAAATGCTGAAGAAACTCAGCAGGTCTAACAGCATCAGTGCAGAGAGAATAGAGCCAACATTTTGAGTCTAATCCTTTGTCAGACTTCATGTCATTTTGGTAAGTTGAACCAGGCTCATGGAAACAATAGGAGTGGATGGGAAAGTGGAGGGCAAGCTAGCTGTTTTATCTGTCATGTTCCTTGTCTGCAAATGCGAAGGGGGAGGGTGGTTAAATTCTACCCCTTTTCTCTTTACCTACTCCATAAAAACACTTAATTATTGTAAATGCTACAATTCAGTCAATCCTCGACTTCTAAATAGTTCAGCCATGAAGTGACTGAAGTGTGGAACAAGTTTAAAGCACTGAATGAGCTATTTCTGTGCTCCAACACAGAGGAATTCAATCACGTTTATGAAACCTGACCTCTTTTAATCCTTTGAGTGTTGGTATAATTCTGTTGAAAGTGCATTCTATCCCTTCCAAGACCACAATACCTTTCTGTAAGACTGGTGCTCAGTTCTGAATGCAATTCTTCAGGTGGAATCTGAACACGTTTTATCAATATGAAACATTATCTCTCACTTCTGAATTATAATCCTACTGGGGTGAAGATCAACACTCTTCAGTACTTCTTGATTGCTTTTCGTACCTGTGCGTACGTTGGGACAACTGTAATACCATGGTTATTCAAATTGACAAATGAGATAAAATTTGTTCTTGAATACACTTTGATTGCAACACAGATTAGAATCCCTATAGCGCAGGAGGAGGCCATTTGGCCCATTGATTCTGCACCAACAGCCCTATCCCTGTAACCCCTCATATTTACCCTACCAGAACCCCTGACACTAAGGGAGAATTTAGCATAGCCAGTTCACCTAACCTGCACATCTTTGGAGTATGGGAGGAAACGGGAGCGCCCTGAGCAAACCCACACAGACACAAAGAGAACATGCAAGCTCCACACAATCAGCGATTCAAAGCCGGAATTATACCTGGGTCCCTGGTGCTGTGAGACAGCAGTGCTAATTACTTAATCATAAGCAATATTGCTGACTGTTGCACAACTCTTCAACCCAAATTCAAAATTCATCTGCTGTTTCGACAGCTTCATTTCCATCCCTCCTGAGGCTTTGGTGCTTCCCATGTCTCGAATGGTAGCTTTACGTTTTAGCATTTGCCAAAACTGTGTATTTATGGTGGGTGCAAAAAGCTAAACTTTGTTTCGTTTGCTCAAATCCTGTGCTAATACGCAGAATTAAAATCAATGTGACATCTGCTACTCCGGTGACTTCCATACATACTAATTATTGAGTGTACTCCCTTTTCTTGGCTCTGTTGAGGTTGTCAATGAGACCACCCGTGGAACTGCCTTCTGTTTAGGGAAATCTGTGATCTTACTGATGGCACTGATTCCTTTTTCAAAAATATATCAATTTACTTCGCATGAAGAAATGTTTAGTGGTGTCCAAAGACCATCCGAATTACCTCAGAGGATGTCCTGAGGTTTGATATTGAATCCAGTAAAGATTGATTGGGCAAATACTTCCATTAAAGATAGGAAAGAGACAATAATGAAGTCTTTGCGTCTGTGCTAAGAATGAGACTCCTAGATGGTGAGTCCTTTATAGAGGTACTGGAGGAAATGATACTCGGAGGAACCAAGAGTTGGGATATAAAGATCATTTCCAGGTTGATGAGCTGTAAATGGAGGAGTACCATAGAGATCAGAACAGGACCTCCACTCATTATCATCTGTATGACTTGGATGAAAGCATCAACTATATTGCAACCAAATTTACTGATGAGAAAGGAAATGTAGGAAAGCAAGTTGTGAGGAGGATACGAAGAGTTTGCAAAGGGATGTAGATAGGTTAGAGAAGTAAGCAAAGAATTGGCAGATGGGAATATAATGTGAGATATTGTGATGTCCATTTGGCAGAAAGAATAGAAAAGTAAAATATTATTTAAATGGGGAAAGACTGCAGAATGTTGCAGTGATGGAAGATTTGGGTATCTTTGTACGTGAATCACAAAACATTAGCATGCAGGCACATGAATTAATTTGAAATGCAAGTGGAATGTTGTTGTTTATTGCAAGGGTGATTAAATATAAAAAGAGGATCGTGTGACCCGTTCTGAAGTCTGCCTGTCTGCAAACTTGATTGTTGGTGATTAAAGGAAACCCAGACTGCTTTACTAGGAAGAAGATGCAAGGCATTTACATGTGGAGACAGTGGTAGCAGCCTATAGGTTTACAGTGAATAGATTGTGAGTCTCCAGAGGCCCAAAAAAATATTGAGAATGGCAGATTGTCAACAATTGTGCTTTGAGCTGTGCATTTGCTCCCAGGAATTGGGATCACAAGGATAGATAATCAGCATTTCTACCTAGATGTAAGGACCATGTGCTTCACGTTGCCATATAGAAGGGCTTTGAGAAGAGTTTCTAAGCTAAACTTGGAAAAACACAGATAAGCTTAGTCTTCAAGTATCTAAGAGAGGTAAAGCAGCTATAGATAACAAGGCACTGTTCTTCACTGTGCAGAAAATCTACTAGAAACTCATGCTCATAGTGAAAAGGCTGAATTCATGAGGGGTTAAAACGAGAATGGAAGATTTGCCTGGTTACTCTAAAGAATCTTCAGGGAATAAATTTCACTGTGGAAGACAGTTAAAAGTTAACAGGCTGAGAAAGGAAAAGAACAGAATTAAACTCTCGGGAGCTGTGAATCATCTTGGATTGGATCGGTTCTCGGAAAATTGAAAGTGCTTGTATTAAGCCTTTCTTTGTGTGAAAAGGAAAAGGGGAGTTTTCTGTTTGTGGTTTAAATCTTGGTTGTCCACAAAGGTAATGCTTGGTCAATAGTGCCTTTTGCTACAGTAATAATCCGTGAAACCTTGTTTTACAAGACCATAAGAACTTAAGAACTAGGAGCAGGAGTAGGCCATCTAGCCCCTCGAACCTGCACCAACATTCAATAAGATCATGGCTGATATTCTCATGGACTTAGCTCCACTTACTCACCTGCTCACCCTAACTCTTAATTCCTTTACTGTTCAAAAAGTTATCTATCCTTGCCATAAAAACATATAACAAGATAGCCTCAACCGCTTCACTGGCTACAGAATTCCACAGATTCACAATCCTTTGTGTGAAGAAGTTCCTCCCCACCTCAGTCCTAAATTTGCTCTCCCTTATTTTGAGGCTATGTCCCCGAGTTTGAGTTTCATTCTCCAATGGAAACAACCTTCCTGCTTCTATTTTATCTTTTCCCTCCATAATTGTACATATTTCTGTACGAATCCCCCTCATTCTTCTGAATTCCAATGAGTATAGTCCCAGTCAATTCAGTTTGTCCTCAAAAGCTCACCCTCTCAATTCTGGAATCAACCTAGTGAATCTCCTCTGCACCTCCTCCAGTGCCAGTACATCCTTTCTCAAGTAAGGAGACCAAAACTGCACACAGTGCTCCAGGCTTGGCCTCACTAGCACCATATACAGCTGCAACATAACCTCCCTGTTCTTAAACTCTATCTCTCTAACAATGAAGGACAAAATTCCATTTTCCGCTTTAATTATCTGCTGTACCTGCAAACCAACTTTTTGTGATTCATGCACAAGGATATCCAATGGCATGCTGCGATTTTTTTTATCATTTAAATAATCTGCTGTTATTCCTGCCAAAATGGATGAGCTCACATTTATCAGTATTGTACTCTGTCTGCTAGACCTTTGCCTATTCACTTAAACTATGTGTACAGTTCTGGTCATCCTCTTACAGAAAGGATATTATTAAATTAGAAAGAGAGCAGGAAAGATTTAATAAGATGCTACCAGGACTTGATTTTTTGAGTTAAAAGGGGAGGTTGATAGACTGGGACTTTCTTCTCTGGAGCGCAAAAGGCTGAGGGGTGATCTCATAGAGGTCTATAAAAATAAAATGAGGGCATATATAAGGTAGATAGTGAACATCTTTTCCCAAAGGTAGGGGAGTCTAAAACTAGAACGCATAAGTTTAAGATGAGAGGGAAGAGATGCAAGAGTGTCAAGAGGAGCAATTTTTTCACTCAGTGGTGAGTGTCTGGAATGATAAAAATTTTATCTTTTAAAATGCGTTTAGATAGTTTTATGTTTTTTATAGTTTACAGTTACATTGTATTTTAAAACTCATTTTGACAGTTATTGTTAGTTTAATGGTAATGGGCAGCATGGACAAGTTGGGCTGAAGGGCCTGGTTCCATGCTGTAAACTCTATGACTTTAAGTCTGTAGATTTTCAATGTCCTCTACACATGTTTCTCTACCAGTCATTGTAATGACATCTGCAAACTTTGACACACTACACTTGGTCCCGAACTCCAAAATATCTAAGCAAATTGTCAGCAATTGCAGTCCCAACACTGATCCCTGAGATTAACCATTAGTCACTGATTGCCAACCAGATAAACACCCATTTATCCTTGGCCTTTGCTTTCTGTTAGTTAACCAATCTTCTATCCATGTTACTACACTACCTGTAACCCTGTGCACCTTTATCTTATGCAGTAGTCTTTTGTGTGGCACCTTGTCGAATGCCTTCTGGAAATCCAGATACACCACATCCACTGATTCCTCTTTGTCCACTGTGCTCGTAAGGTCCACAAAGAATTCCAGTAAATTAGTTAAACATGGCCTGCCTTTCATAAACGCATGGTGTGTCTGCCCAATGGGACCATTTCTATCCAGATGGCTTGCTATTTTCTCCTGGATGATAGATCCAAGCATTTTTCCTGCTGCAGAGGTTAAGCTAATTGGCCTATGGTTATCCTTTCAGCTAGTAACTGGATATTTGAATTTATTTTTCAATATTATCAATCTCTATGGAAATTACAACAAAAACTTGAATGCAATGAATTTATGACTTTCTCCATCCACTCGTTGTAAACTTGAGTTGAAAACATTGTGTACTTTAACACCAAGTGCTTAATCGCCTCACTATGAATTGACAGCAGAACTGTGCAGGACAGTCGATCCTTTTGACAGGTTTATCACTTTCAACCCGTTACTTTTCATTTCTGTTGATATGTTCCTGTTCCCACTTTATTTTTGTACAGTTCAGTATATTCCATCTGAAGACATTGTCAAATTATCTTTCAAATTTGTTGTGAAATTTTCTACAGTGGTAGATTTTGGAGGAAACGTGGTAACTTTCAAACGTCTCCTCTGGCCCGCAGAAGGAAACCACAAGCTTTCTCTTCCTGAATGCAAGCCCCTTCTATAACATCCTTGAAAGTTATGTGCCATCTGCCTGGTGTTGGTGGGCTGTGTGATTATCTACCATCTTTCATTGGCTTACTGGCCAGTTTAAGTGAGAAATTATCCCACGGCATTTCCACAAGACCCAAGAGTTATAGTAGCCCAAGACTGATTTCTGAGATACCAAAAGTGAGTTGTCCCACTGACCCTCCATCCAAAATCTGACCTGAGTTAAAAATTGGGGCACAAAGCTACAGTTATTTAATAAGGAAGATGGATGAAACAAAAGCAGCACAAAACACTTAGTGATACAGTGGTTAGCACTGCAGCCTCACAACACCAGGGACCTGAGTTCAATTCCCAGTTTGGGTCACTGTATGGAGTCTGCACATTCTCCCTATATCTGTCTGGATTTCCTCTGGTTCCTCCAGTTTTCTCCCACAGTCAAAAAGCTGTGCTGATAAGGTGCATTGGTCAGGCTAACTTATCCCTCAGTTTAACCCGAACAGTTGCCGGAGTGTGGCAATTGGGTGATTTTCACAATAATTTCATTGCAATGTTGATGTAAGCCTACTTGTGACACTAATAAATAAACTAAACATACTTCAGAGAGTGCCAGAAATTTTTTTTAAAAAAAGAATGATTAAGTTTTTTTTTGCATAAAAGCAATTATAACTAACCAAGGGAGATATTCCCGGGAGAAAGATATCACCTAGGCTCAATTGGTTGGACTTTCATCTCAAGGTTCTGGGTTCAAGTTCTACTCAAGGACTTGTGTACAAGATTCAAGTCTGGCACTCCAGTACTGAGGGAGTGCTGCGTTTTGGAGGTACCATCTTTTAGGTAAGACATTCAACCCATCTATTTGCTCAGATCCTGCGGTACCCACAGAAGGGGAGTTATTCTGGGCGGTCTGGTCGATGCATCCCCCAACCAACTTCAGAAAAACAGATTATCTAGTGGTTGTTCATGGGAGTTTGCCATCTGCATGCTGGCTGCTAAGTTTCCAACATTACAACACGAACTCCATTAGTGATCAGCAGGTGCTTTGAGACATATGGTGGTTGCCAAAACTGCTATATAAAGGCAAGCCTTTTTACAAATTGTAAAGCTATTTCATCGATGTAGGAAGATCAAAGTATTCAAGCATCTTTTAAATAAATTGTGTTATAGATGAATATTGGATTATTGTTTGTAGTTCTGGTCATCTCACCAGCAGAAGGACATGGAAGCTTTGGAGAGAGTGCAAAGAAGGTTCACCAGGATGATCTCAGTCTTGAGGAATAAATTAGGATTTTTTTCCACTGGAAAGATGGAGGCTGAGGAGGGAACTGATAGAAGTCTACAAGATTGTGAGAGTCATAAATACAGTGGATAGTCAGAGGTTTTTTCTGAGGATGGAAGTGTTAGTTAAAAGGGGGCACAGGTTCAGGGTGAGAGAAGGAAAGTTAGAGGGAGATGTGTGGGATAAGTTTTTCATGCAGAGAGTGTGGCTACTGCCAAAGATGGTGGTGGAAGCAGGTCCATTAGCAACATTTTAAGAGGCATCTGGATGGATACGTGAATAGGGAGGGGATAGAAGGATACAGTCCAAGTAAGGGCAAAAGGTAATTTTTGTAATTGGGATATCATGACTGGGACAGATTTGGTGGGCCAAAGGTACTATCGCTGTGCTGTACCTTTCTTTATGACTGGAATGTAGTGGATGTATTGAACATTCATATTAGTATTCATAAATTTAAAAAATGGCAGGTTTCAGCATAATAAAGGGGTCTAAGTCATCCAAAACATGTAGGAAAACATCTTATACAAAAACGAGATAGCTGGGATATGATCTTGAAATCTTAAATTGAAAAAATGTAATGGTGCTCCTTTACAGAGGTCTTTCAAATCCAGTTTTGTTAGTCAATAAGGAATAAGATGCAAATCTACCAATTACAGAGTGGCAGAGAATCCACAGTGAGAGGAATTTTTAAGAAAGCTGGAAATAAAGATTGAACCAAAATGCGCATCAGAAAAAGTAGTCTTTTTGAAACAAAAAAAAATGTTTTGGAGATCGTATTATTTGGGAGAGGTAACCAAAGTAGTGGCTAACATTGTTTTTTTTCATAGGGCTTTTGGAAATAGTCTTTGGGAAGTCTGCTCATGTCCTGTGTCCCTCACAATCATTCTAATGGAGTGATGTGAAGCAAATATCTGTAGTGATGATATTAAATTTGCTGATGACACAAAGCTTTCTGGCAGGTATCAAGTCGAAAAGGAAATTGGCTAATATTCAGAGAGGCTGAGACCAATTAATTAAATGTGTTGAATGTGCTGGAAATTCAGCCTATTCCAGAATGCAAACTAGTGCCTTCGCTTAAAGAGGTAGCATGAAAGAATTACTTGGCAGAAGTGGAACCGGATTTGAGTGTGATCATTAATTCAGTTTGGAAAGCATCAGAATGAGATGAGGCATCTGTCAAGAAGTGAGATTGAGTACCATGGAGAATATTGGACTCCAAGTCAGAAAATCTTAAACCAATATTGCAAGGATCAATTTTGCGAGCAGCTCTGGAGTATAGTGGACAGCTTTAGTCATTTGATCTCAAAGGCTCCAGCTGCATTTTAAGGAACTACTTTGGTTTTGGGCCTCATCACTCTGCTTCAATCACAGCAGCACCATATAATGAACATCCTATCGTTGCCACTCGCGCAACTGGCATCCGTAACTATCTTCTCATTTACACACTTTATTCTTCAGGAGAGGTGTTGTCTCCAAATGTGTCTGCGGATGATGTTGTCAAGATATAATATGGATGAGGAGAGGCACTTGGGAGTTTAGATAAATGGCTGCAAACCGCTTGGAAGAGAATTTGTGGTTTGGGTCCCTTAGTGCCCCCAGGCTGTATAGTGAGGGGAATTGTGGAGTAAATATGTGGGGCTATAGGGCTAGGCTTTGGGTAAGATGCTTTGTTGGAGAGTCGGTATAGACTGAATGGGCTGAATGGCCTCATTCTGCATTATAGCGATTCAATGAATGAGATGGGAAAATGGTTGGGGATAGTCTTGGTGATCAAAAACATAATTGAGAGGTTGTGGAGCTATCTAAATGCAAAAAGTGATATTGAATATGGATGAAATATCTTTTTGTAGAGGAAGGAATTTTAGTAGTGAGAGGAGAATGGTGTGATAAACAAAGGAAACAATTAAATTTGCTGAAGGTGAGTAAGGGAAGGCAGTGGCGTAGTGGTGTTGTCACTGGACTAGTAATTCAGAGACATTGGGTAATAGTCCAGGAGCCCAGGATCGAATCCCACCATGGCAGGTGGTGAACTTTAAATTTGCTAAAAAGAAATTTAGTGATGACTGTGAAACCATTGTTGATTGTTGTAAAAAGCCATCACTAATCTCTTTTAGGGAAGGAAATCTGCATCTTTACCTGGTCTGGCCTACCTGTGGCACCAGATTTACAGTAACTGCCACTCAGTTCAAGGGCAGTTAGGGATGGGCAACAAATGCTGGTCTATCTAGTGACACTTGCATCCTGTGAATGAAACAAAAAAAAGGAATTGCTTGGGAGTGGAATCCAAAGACGGTACAATGGGGAGGAACTCAGAATTGGGCTTGGATGTGTGACAGTAGATACGGAGGCTAGAATTTTACTGCTCTGCCTGCCATAGAAATTAGTAGGTGAGAGGTAGACAATGGGAAGGTCTGTTGACTTTAGGTAGTATTTTACGGTTATAGGACAAGCAAGACCGTACGATCCTGCCCAAGGATTTTAAAGCGGAGGTGAAAAAGATGGAATACTTCAAAATATTAGAACGTGAAGAACAGCTGACGGCAGATGTTAAGGGCTGTGCTGCCACCCAAACAGTTTTGACAAGGCAGAGAGTGGAAAGTATCACTAGGCGGGAACTTAGGCAAGAAAGAAGATGCCATGTGTGAAGTAAGCTGAGGTCAAAGCCAGGATGATCACAAAATCATCCGTCATTTACTTGGATCTATTTATCTATATCTTCTTCTTCAACAACTAAAATGAGATGCAGATATCCCACTGAACCACTCTAAATGCATGTTAATTCTACTTAAATGGGGTTCAGATTTGTGAGTTGCAATGGTCCATGAGTGGTTTGATTGTTTTACTCTCCATGGATAGAATTGTTCAGCCTTTGAAAATATTCTTCTACTGAGGAGAAATGTGGGCTTTCTACTCAATGGTCAATGACTCCTTCCTGCTTAAGCGATCTTCCTGGAGGTGGCCAGTTAAGAGCCTCATCCAGTTAAGCTTTCCTGAGGATACTGGCCCAGTCAGAGAACCTGCAGCTTTGGAAGGTTGACAGCATCACCAGAAGGCAGCTCAGGCAGCAAGGAGAATGCGAGGGCACCTCAACTTTGAGGTATCCTTGTTAGGAAATGTTGAGGTTCAAAGCCGACAGGTCCTCTGAGTGGAGAGGAAATTCCTCTGGTGGAGATGTCTGTCCTTGGTGCAGCTATTCCTGCCCATGTCACTGTGGGTTATAGCGTTCTGATGGCCACCAGAATGCTACGGGGAGGCTTCCTCCTCTGAGCTTGGCACTCAGCAGGATGCTGCTTTCACACTAGGAAGATCCCAGCGGAATCCTCCCTGTTTCCCTCCGATTGCTACCTATTGGCTGTCCACTGCTGCTGGGTGAGCTGTATGAGGCTGCCTCTGACAAGTTCTTCTGGAAATGGAAATGCGTCACCTCCCTCCAAAGTGGACTATTCCTATATCTAGTTTGAGTGTGTTATTATTTTTCTCAGTTTTTTTCCCTTTGCTTCCAGCGGTGCTTGCTTTGCTTGTTCAAGTGCATCCTGCAATATGTTATGTTCTATTATTAATTCAATTGTGCTGATAGTTTAAGTGGCCACAGTTTCCTGTCTGATGTTTGCTAGCATCATTTAATATTTCTCTGATCATTTTCTGTTGGTCACGTTCTGTGTAATGCTTTTTTATTCTGTCTTAACTCTTTGTCTTAATATTTATGTGCATTAGTGTTTAAAAACCTGAGTTAAACCACAACTAGAGTATTGCCTGCAGTTCTGGGTCACCCTATTATGGAGAGGATGTGGTCACACTGGAAAGAGCACAGAGGAAATATCTGAGGATATTGCCAAGAATAGAGAATTTTACCTATGAGGAATGATTGAATAGGCTGGGTTGTTTTCTATGAAAGCTGAGGGGAAATTTAATTAGGATATATAAAATTATGAAAGGCCTAGATTGAGTGGATCAGAAAGACCAATTTCCCTCAGTACATGGTCAATACCATGGGTTACAGATTTAAAGGAATTGGTAGAAGTTTTGAAGGGGAATTGAGGAGAAATGTTTTCCCCTAGATGATGCCAGAAGTCTGGAACTCATGGCCTAAAAAGATAGTGGAGGCAGGAACCCTCACTGCATCTTGGGAAGTATCTTAGTATGAACCTTCCTTAACCAAGAGCTAGAAAGCTTGTAATGGGTTGGCACCAATATGATGGGCTAAATAACCTCCTTCCATGCTGTAAAAGTCAATGACTTCAGGAGAGGTTGGAGAAACTTGGTTTGTACTCATTGGAACGACAGAGGT
The DNA here is from genome assembly GCA_024679065.1 of Sphyrna mokarran. NCBI lineage: Eukaryota > Metazoa > Chordata > Chondrichthyes > Carcharhiniformes > Carcharhinidae > Sphyrna > Sphyrna mokarran. The sequence goes on from JAGIQG010000009.1 coordinate 29,888,292, forward strand.
TGTGGGGCGACCTGATAGAAATCTACAAGATTATGACGGGCATGGATAGAGTGGATAGTTAGAAGCCTTTCCCCAGGGTGGAAGAGTCAATTACTAGAGGGCACAGGTCTAAGGTGCGAAGGGCGATGTTTTAAAAGAGATGTACGAGGCAAGTTTTTTACGGAGGATGGCGGGTGCCTGGACCTCATTGCCAGGGTAAGTAGTGGAAGCAGATATGATATGAATTTTAAGAGGCATCTGGACAAATACATGACCAGGGTGGGAGTAGAGGGATATGGTCCGCAGAAGGGTAGGGGGCTTTAGTTCAGTCAGGCAGCATGGTCAGTACAGGCTTGGAGAGCCAAAGGCCTGTTCCTGTGCAATCATTTTTTTTGGTCTTTGACTCTTGAAGCACTAAAGCAGCTAACTAATGAAGGAGATGCCAAGCTTTTATTTGCATTTAATCTGCAGCCTTATATAATCTTTCTCTTTGAATTGATTCAATCCATTTATTTTAATGAATTATAAGGATTGATGGAGTTAGCTTTTTTGTTGCAATTAATAAGCCAGCACTGAAAGGAAACTGGTCTAACATGGACGTTGCAGCAATAGTTTTAATCATTGATGTGAATTCAGTTCTGCCACATCATCATAACAACTGCCAGTCCAATTATCTCAATAATATCATCGGCACATGCTGTCTCATCAAAATGTGCTAGGAAAAGTCAACTGGGACAAAAATAATGAGATGTTATAATTCCTGATAATTCTTGATGACTTCCAATCGCTCAGTAAAGGAACCATAAGGTGTAATTAAAAATCACTGATACTTTAAAGGAAAGAAGGTATTTGCACTTAGGTAGCACATTTATAATCTTGGAACATCCCAAAGGACTTCACAGCTAATTAATTACTTCTGAGATTTTGTCATTGTTGCAATGTGACCAAAGGCAGTTGCAATTTGCGCATAGCAAGCTCCCACTAATATTAATCTATTTTTGGCAGACTGGTTAAAGAATAAATGTTAGCCGGACTTTCGGTGAACTCTCCCTTCTTCGATGAAGGCAATGGGAAAGTTTACATCCACAGGACACAAGAAATTGAGATCGATAATAGGCAGCACAATGGCTGTGCTTAGCACTGTTGCCTCGGTCCCAGAGACCGGGGTTCAATTGGGTGACTATCTGTGTGGAGTTTGCACATTGTCCCCATGTCTACATGGGTTTCTTCTGGTGATGTGGTTTTCTCCCACATTCCAAATATGTGCAGGTTAGATCGATTGACCATGCAAAATTGTCCCTTAGTGTCAGGGGGATCAGCAGTGTAAATAAATGGAGTTACAGAAATAGGGCCTGAGTGGGCTTGTTGTTTGTACAGGCTTGATGAGGCGAGTAGCCTCCTTCTGCACTGTAGGGATTCTCTGATGGACTGCTCCATCAAACTTGCCCACACCGAGATGTCCAGGCTGTCACGACTGAACACTTCAAGCTTTACTAGCTGAAACATTGCAAATTTTATCTGTTAAGACAGTGGAGCCAAAAAATTCTGAATTTGCCAGTGCAGAGTTCAAAACTGGTTTGTTTGTTTTATATTTGACAGTTTCTTTGACTCTTGTCAGGTATTCAGAATTCAGAAACGATTTGGGGGATAGTTTTTCCACTGATGCCCACCACGGGAATTGTTACAGGAGGGACAGAAAATTTGACAGACTGTTTAAAGGTGCGTTGATCTTGTGCAGGAATTTCCAGTCTCGGAGCTGGCACAGAACCTTCCTGTTTTAATCCAAAAATAGATCTTGCCAATTTAAAACTGCTAATAGAGATAATAATAGATTTGAAAGTTTAAATAAAAGTTTAAATAGAAACTAGAAGCAGAAGTTGTGCCATTCATTTTGATCCTAGCTGATGATCAAATTCAATATCTTAATTCTGTCTTCCTTCCATATCTTTTGATCCCTTTTAGCCCCAAGATCCATGTCTAATTTCTTCTTGAGATCACACAATATTTTGACGTAAACTACTTTCTGCAGTAGTGAATTTCACAGATTTATCACTCTCTGGGTGAAGAAAGTTTTCCTTAGCTCACTCCTAAAAGATTTTCTCCTTATCCTCAAACAGTGACCCCTTGTCCTGGACTCCGCCCATCATCAGGAACATGAATCTACCCTGTTTAACCCTCTTAGAATTTTATAAGTTTCTAAGAGATACCCTCTCAACCTTCTAAAGTCCAATGAATACAATCCTAACTGACTTAGTTTCACCTTATATGATAGACCTTCCAGCCCAGGAATTAGCCTGATAAACATTCGCTGTGCTCTCTCTTTAGCAAGAGCATCCTTCCTCAGATACGGACACCGAAACTGCACACAATACTGTGGCCTTACTTCGTAAAATTACAGTAAAAAGTTTAGATAATGTAGTTCGTCAGTGATAAAAAAATTCAAGAAGAAAGTGAATAGCTGTCTATATTAAGATTCTGATTTTGTTTGCTCAAACAACAGTTAATCAAATTTATATTGAAAATGTTATATCACTGCAGTATTTGCTTGTTCGTCAAATTCATTTAATAATCTAAACTGAAGAACAATCAGCTGTGATACTCCATCTTTCTCAAAAACTGGGAGTGAGAACTTACTGAGACAAAGGATGAATTCCAGTTGTTTAAAAATATTACCAGTCTTAATTATATGTTTACTGCCATTTACAGAAAGATTACTCAAATGTGAAGGAAAGGAGAGACACTCTTGAAGATGTTAGGAGGTGGCATTCATCCATGACAGCAATCAGAAGTGTTAGGGTAGAAATAAATCAGTGAGAAGGTAGAAAAGATTCTAAAACATAACAATACGTTGCCTTCTCTTTTAAAAGATTTAGAAGAAAAGGAGGGTTGTTATTGGCCCTCAAATTAATAAGTGATTCATTACGAGGACAAGACAGCTCAGAAGCCTGAAGCTTATTGGACACTATTGAGTCTTCGCTGTTGTAGTCGAACAAAGTCAAGCTGTTCACACCCTCTGTACCTCCAGAGGCAGGTTGCTATAAGCCAGCAAACCCTAACATCACCACTGACTGTGTGGAACACAGATGAGGCTTGATCTCGGTTTGTATTTTGTGAGAAACAGAAGCTTGAAGATTGCCTAGTTTGAAGCAAATGAGAGCATTTACAGTAGACGTCAATGTCTTATTGCAAAAGAAAATAACCAGTGTTGCGTATATGGTGTCTGTTTCTTTAAGACAGCACAATAATAGAGGGTCAGCTAACTTGAGGGACCAATGGAAACTGAGAGCGATGGCACAATTTTGCTGTCCTGCTTGTCATGGGAATTGTAGCGGGTGGGACAGGACTGTGCAAAGACCCATTAATCTTAAGTGGGATTTTCCAGCTTTGGGGTGAGCAGGGCTGGAAAATCCAGCCTCCAAAGGCTGGAGCCTTCTCTTGAGGAGAATCTTCTGGAACCAAGTAGAACTGGGGTTCTGCCCCCAGGGCAGCTTTTGTGCTGCATAAACCTCCTGTACCTAATTTCTCTATTCAATAAATGCATTCCTTGTTTCAACCAAAGTCTGAAGCGTCTCTTAATAATTCCAGACACTGACCACACAAAATATATAACAACCAACCGATTAGCCTGGAAGTATTGGAACAGTAACTAGAACAAGGCATCGTGGCCTCCACAGTCAAGAGAGGGTAAATGAAAGTTTGATCTCTAAGAATAGCTGCAGCTGAGTAAGATTCTCTAGAGGATCATGGCATACTGGTGTACTGGGGAAAGTTGAAGGTAAACTCTTAATAGTATTGATGAACAGAGGGATCTTGGTGTATATGTGCATAGATCCCTGAAAGTTGGCAATCAAGTCGATAAGGTTGTTAAGAAGGCATACGGAGTCTTAGCGTTTATTGGTAGGGGGATTGAATTTCGGAGCCGCAACGTCATGTTGCAACTGTACAAAACTCTAGTGCAGCTGCACTTGGAGTATTGTGTGCAGTTCTGGTCCCCACATTATAAGAAAGATGTGGAGGCAATGGAGAGGGTACAGAGGAGGTTTACCAGGATGTTGCCTGGTATGGAGGGCAGGTCTTATGAAGAGAGGCTGAGGGATTTGAGATTGTTTTCGTTAGAAAGAAGGCGGCTAAGAGGAGACCTTATTGAAATATAAAACATGATTAGAGGTTTAGATAGGGTGGACAGTGATAGCCTTTTTTCTAGGATGGAGAAAGCTAGCACGAGGGGACACAGCTTTAAATTAAGGGGTGGTAGTTATAGGACGGATGTCAGAGGTAGGTTCTTTACCCAGAGGGTGGTAAGGATATGGAATGCCCTGCCTGCTGCAGTTGTAGATGCGCCAAGTTTGGTGGCGTTTAAGAGGTTAGTAGATAGGTTTATAGATGAAAAGGGAATGGTTGAGGTTAGAGGGTCATTGCTTTTTCTTAATTGGTCGGCGCAACATCGAAGGCCGAAGGGCCTGTTCTGCGCTGTAATGTTCTATGTTCTAAAACTAGTCATAATTCATATTGCTAATCGTGTCTGTTTTGTTCAAGTCTTCTGCATACAATGAAATTGTTTTGCTTTAAATGAAAGGAAAATCTTGTGGTGTAGGTCTATTGGTTAATACAAAATACTTGGATTTTTTTTTTAATGTTAATGGTGCTTGGCCAGATCATCGCAACAGGCATTTGATTTCAATTGTGATTCTAATATATTTGTGCTGTTTACATCTCTGGCAATGCCTTGATTTGATAATTGGAAAGAAAGGGCAACTGCTGGCAATCTGAACATGACTACAGAAGCATTGGTATTGGTAAGGCTAAAAGGCAAATTAATATTTTGCGTATCAAGACCTCCTCAAGAGGGCTAGCAGCTGGAAGATGAAAGGAAAGTATGTCAAGGAATGGGAAGCATAAGGAGGGGAGAATAGGACGGAGTGAAATTTGATTAGAACATAGAACAGCGCAGAACAGGCCCTTCGGCCCTCGATGTTGCGCTGACCAATTAAGAAAAAGCGATGACCCTCTAACCTAAACCATTCCCTTTTCATCCGTAAACTTATCTACTAACCTCTTAAACGCCACCAAACTTGGTGCACCTACAACTGCAGTAGGCAGGGCATTCCATACCCTTACCACCCTCTGGGTAAAGAACCTACCTCTGACATCCGTCCTATAACTACCACCCCTTAATTTAAAGCTATGCCCCCTCATGCTAGCTTTCTCCATCCTCGGAAAAAGGCTATCATTGTCCACCCTATCTAAACCTCTAATCATCTTATATGTTTCAATAAGGTCTCCTCTTAGCCGCCTTCTTTCTAACGAAAACAACCTCAAATCCTCAGCCTCTCTTCATAAGACCTGCCCTCCATACCAGGCAACATCCTGGTAAACCTCCTCTGTACCCTCTCCAATGCTCCACATCTTTCTTATAATGTGGGGACCAGAACTGCACACAATACTCCAAGTGCGGCCGCACTAGAGTTTTGTACAGTTGCAACATGACGTTGCGGCTCCGAAATTCAATCCCCCCTACCAATAAAAGCTAAGACTCCGTATGCCTTCTTAACAACCTTATCGACTTGATTGCCAACTTTCAGGGCTCTATGCACATATACACCAAGATCCCTCTGTTCTTCAACACTATTAAGAGTCCTACCATTAGCCCTATACTCTACATATTTGTTATTCCTGCCAAAGTGAATTACCTCACACTTTTCCACATTAAACTCCATTTGCCACCTCTCGGCCCAGCTCTGCAACTTGTCCAAGTCTCCCTGCAAACTATAACACCCTTCTTCACTATCTACCACTCCTCCGACTTTGGTGTCATCCGCAAATTTACTAATCCATCCTTCAATACCCTCATCCAGATCATTTATAAAAATTACAAACAGCAGGGGCCCCAAAACAGATCCCTGAGATACACCACTTGTAACCGAACTCCACGATGAATAATTTCCATCAACCACCACCCTCTGTCTTCTATCAGCTAGCCAATTCCTAATCCAATTAGCTAAATCACCCTCAATCCCATGCATCTGCATTTTCTGCAGAAGCCTTCCATGGGGCACCTTATCGAATGCCTTACTCAAGTCCATATATACCACATCAACTGCCTTACCCCCATCCACCTCTTTGGTCACTTTTTCAAAACACTCAATAAGGTTAGTAAGGCACGACCTACCCTTCACAAAACCATGCTGACTATCCCCAATCAATTCATTTCTCTCTAAATAACTATAAATCCTATCCCTAATAATTTTTTCCAATACTTTGCCCACAACAGAGGTAAGACTCACCGGTCTATAATTCCCAGGAAATTCTCTATTCCCCTTCTTGAACAATGGGACCACATTCGCTATCCTCCGGTCTTCTGGCACTAAACCCGTAACCAACGACGACCTGAAGATCAGAGCCAGAGGCTCTTCAATCGCCTCTCTCGCCTCCGAGAGAATCCTAGGGTAAATCCCATCCGGCCCAGGTGACTTATCTAACTTCAAACCCTCAAGAATATCTAGCACATCCTCCTTATCTACTTCAATACTTTCCAGTTTACAACCTGTATCCCAGTGTTCTCCACAACTACATTTACATCTCCCTGCGTGAATACCGAAGAGAAATATTTGTTCAGTGCCTCTCCAATCTCTTCAGGCTCCACGCACAACTTCCCACTGCTGAGTCTGACTGGCTCTAATCTTGCCCTAACCAATCTTCTATTCTTAACATATCTAAAGAAAGCTTTAGGATTCTCCTTGATCCTATCAGCCAAAGTCTTCTCGTGTCCTCTTTTAGCTCTTCTCAACTCACTCTTTAGCTCCATCCTGGCTAATCTATAGCTATCCAGTGCACTAACTGAGCCTTCAAGCCTCATCCTGACATAAGCCTCCTTTTTCCTTTTAACTAGTGAATTAACTTTTTTAGTACACCATGGCTCCCTTACTCGACCATTTCCTCCTTGCCTGACAGGAACATACTTATCAAGGACTCGCAGTAGCTGCTCCTTGAATAAGCTCCACATTTCAGATGTTCCCAGTCCCTGTAGTTTCCTAGTCCAACCTATGCACCCTAATTCCCTCCTAATGGCCTCATAATTACCATTCCCCCAGCTATAGCTACTGCCCCCAGCTTCATGCCTATCCCTATCCATCACTAAGGTGAACGTAACCGAATTGTGGTCACTATCATCAAAATGTTCACCAACTTCCAAGTCTAACACCTGATCTGGCTCATTGCCCAGCACCAAATCCAATGTAGCCTCACCTCTAGTTGGCCTATCTACGTACTGAGTCAAAAAACCTTCCTGCACACTTTGTATAAAAACTGACCCCTCTAACGAGCTAGAGCTGTAGCTATTCCAATCAATATTAGTAAAGTTAAAGTCCCCCATAACAATTACCCTATTACTTTCACCCCTGACCAGAATTGACTTTGCAATCCTTTCCTCAACCTCTCTAGAACTTTTAGGAGGTCTATAAAGACTCCCAACAGGGTGACCTCTCCTTTCCTGTTTCTAATCTCAGCCCATACTACCTCAACAGACAAGTCCTCATCAAACTTCCTTTCTGTCACTGTGATACAGTCTTTGACTAATAATGCCACTCCTCCCCCCTCTTCTACCTCCTTCTCTACTCCGACTGAAGCATTTGAACCCCGGAACCTGCAACAACCATTCCTGTCCCTGCTCTATCCATGTCTCTGAAATGGCCACAATATCGAAGTTCCAGGTACTGATCCAAGCTGCAAGTTCCTCCACCTAATTGCGAATACTTCTTGCATTAAAGTATACGCATTTCAAACCATGCCCTACTCCACCCGTGCGCTGCTGTGCTTTACAGTTCCCGTCTATGACCCCCCTATTCTCGTCCCTCTTAATATCCAAGCTACTCAGGATACCACCCCCCCCCTCTGAATCAGTTTAAACCCCCCTGCATAGCCTTTGCAAATTTTCCCCCAAAGATATTGGTTCCCCTCTGGTTCAGGTGTAGACCATCTCTCTTGTAGAGGTCCCATCTACCCCAGAATGAACCCCAATTGTTCAAGAACCTGAACCCCTCCTTCCTGCATCAACCCCGCAGCCACGAGTTCAAACATTCCCTCTGTGTTCTTCTCTAAACTATCCCGTGGCACAGGCAAGAGTCCAGAGATAACCACTCTGTCTGTTTTGGCTCTAAGCTTCCACCCCAACTCCATAAATTTCTGTTTGATATCCCCTTCCCTTGTCCTACCTACATCATGTGTCCCTACATGAACTATGACTAGGGGCTGACTCCTCTCTCCCTTAAGAATCTTGAAAACCCGCTCTGAGACATCCTGGACCTCGGCCCCTGGGAGGCAACACACCAGCCCTGAGTCCCGTTTATTACTATTTACTCTCCTATCTGTCCCCCTAACTATGGAGTCTCCAATTACCAGGCCCAATCTCTTATTCCCCGTACCCACTTGAGCATTCACAGCAGGCTCACCCCCAGAGACCTGCTCCCTTTGGCTATCTCCAATTGATTCTTCCTCAACTGTAGCCTCCAGAACAGAAAACTTATTTTGGAGGGGAACAGCCCCGGGGGATTGTCTCCCCGATTGCTTCTTACCCCTCTTCCTAATAGTTACCCACGAATCTCTTTTAGGAGTGACTATCTCTTTGTAACTCCTGTCAATATCCACCTCAACCTCCCGAATTATCCGGATTTGATTATTGTCACATGTATGGGGATACAGTGAAAAGTATTGTTTCTTGTGCGCTACGCAGACAAAACATACCGTTCATAGAATACACAGGGAAGTAGGAAAGGAGAGGGTGCAGACTACAGTTACAGTTACAAATAGGGTGTAGAGAACAATCAGCTTAGTAGACGATAGGTACGTTCAAAAGTTTGATGGCTAGCTGTTCTTGAGTCAATTGGCATGTGATCTCAGAAATGGGGAAAAAAATAAGTATCATTGAAGTAGGAGAAAGAAGTAAAAAATGTTGAAGGCTGGCAACTGTGACTGGCCTAAGGATCTGTTTTTTCCCTTCAAATTAGTTCAATAAATTCAAAGAAATTAAGTTATACGAGTGTTTTTTCCACCCGAGGCATATGATTATTTCACTGCCTTTGAATATTTATTAAGAACTTTCAGTGTTGGTGAAAATAATCTTTTCAGTGCCTGTTGCCATTGCTGTACATCATGAAGGCTGCCCATCTTTCAACCCCCATTAATATTGCTTGAAATACAAATTCTAGTTCTCTTTTTTTTATTTGAGTGGTTCTTATTTCTGTAATGGAGCTAGCCATCCTTTTGAACAATTACTTCAGTAAAATGAATATTCTGAACTTAAAAGAATATTCTGTAAACTGTGTGTGCCTTTATATGCCCTTCTCTGATCGAAACTTTCTACTCACCTGACGAATGAACAGTGTTCTGAAAGCTGTTTACTCTCAAATAAACTTTAACCTGGTGTTGTAAGAATTCTTACTGTGTTTATCCCAGTCCAATGCGACATCTCCACATAATGGCTACTATCAGTGTTCTCAGAACACATGGACTGTTGTGGTTCAAGAAGGCAGCATACTACACCTTTTCAAGGGAATTAGAAATGTACAATGAACATTAGCTGAGCCAGTGATGCCCACATGCCATGAATGAATAAAAAAACTGGAGAATTCACTCATGCTCCTATAAACGGACAGACTGAAAATTATGATTTTTGGGTCAGGAGGTGCTTGCTTTTAAATTGCAACTCTGTAAATAAAGTTTATAACATGTCAAGATTGGCTCCACTTCTGTCTTCTACTGACTGGCTTCTTTGAGTACAATATAGAGAAGGGACACAGCAATGATTTCCATTGAACAAGATTACTCAAGTGAACTTGAGAAGTTAGCAGTGTTCAATTTAGATGTGTACTGCTTGAGTGATTTATCAAACTATATGAAAGAATGAAATGTGTTAGTCATGTTCTTGTGTTAAATTAGTGCAGTTGGATAGTTCAGTAAAGAGCATTGGGTCATGTATGAAAAAAAATAGGAGTGGCATGGTGGCACAGTGGTTACACTGCTGCCTCACAGCATCAGCGACCTGGGTTCAATTCTGACCTCAGGTCACTGTCTGTTTTAAGTTTGTACATTCTTCCCGTGGCTGCGTAGGTTTCTTCTGGGTGCACCGATTATCTCCCACAGTCCAAAGGTGTACGGATTAGGTTGATTGGCCATGCTAAATTGCCCTTTATTGTCAGGGAGATTAGCGAGTATATGTGTGGTGTTACGGGCATGGGGCCTGGGTGGGATTGTGGTTGATGCAGACTGCACTGTAGTAATTCTATGAAAGGGTATGAGTAAGTTGGATGTTTGGGATTTTTTTTATGGTATGTATGTGGAGTAAGTTACCACTCAGAAATTGAATGGCTGTACTTTCTTTAGAAAGAAACCTGAATGAGTTCCAATCTGATGTCGATGTCACCTCTCATAAAAGGAAGTGAACTGTCAGTTAGCATTGAAGCATGATAGAGCAATAAATATTGGTCTAACCATTATCATCCACACCTCGTGAAATAATGAAAGAAAAGCTCTATGTTGTATTTTTGATTAGTTTTAATTCTAATTAAGGGATCAAAGAAAATATTTCCAGTTTTATGTTCCTAATTGGCTCTCGAGTTTATAATTCCTTGGTTTCTACTAGATTGGTACATATCTATTGATGATTGGGGAACATCTAATCATGATACTTCAATCATTGTGACTGTGTGGCAGATGGTCTTTTATGTCCATCATTTTCATATGCTTGAATGTACTTAAATCTAGTCAACCCAGGAGAATTGAAAACATTGCTATTTTCTTAGTGTAATGTCCAGTGAAGTGATTTATTCAGAAAGGTAAATGTAGCTACAATTAAATTGTGATAATATTCTCTTTTTATTTTCAATTCAATCCTAACTAATTGAAGGAAAATAGAAGGTATCCGGTGGAACTATGGATTCTTGAAACATAAGGCATCTGTTGATGTTGTGAAGCTCAGCCTCAGCTTTGATCTCTTTTTAAAATATTTAACAACTAGGTCACATTGTGACGTTGAAGGAGTTGACATTGATAAGTGTGTCTTTATAAACCAGTGGTTTGGCGACAACAGAGGAAATTTTTGCACTTCCACTGAGTGTTTCATTTGATGCCCAAGAGCCAATAAGGAGCAAGCAAAGGAAGACAGAGAGAATAATGGCCAGATAATCAAAGGGAACGGTGTCAGTCAGCAGATCAGTTATAGAGGTTTTTGAAGAAATCTAGGGCAGATGGAGGAAACATCAAGTAGGCAAGAAAAGAAGCCACAACAAAGAGAACGTTCGAAAGAAAGGAAAATCTTTGAAGAAATTATTTCGCTACAGGAGGAATTACTATTATCATTGAGACCACTATTTGTATTTAAGGTTCTTATAGTGAAATTATGCTTTTTTCCTCAGAGCCACTCTGCCGATAACACCATTTTGATGATCAGAGACCGGTTGAAGGGTGACATTGGAAAACAAACTTGAGTTTAGAAATAATCCACTAACAATCGACAATATCGATTTGCGTACCTGCTGTAATTGCAGTACGCTAGAGCAATGAGATTGTTTGAAGTGTTTAATAAGAAAAATCAAATAATGAAAAATCAATGATGAGAGGGGAGAGATACAGAATGGTCCAGGGGCAATTTTTCACACAGAGAATGGTAAGTGTCTAGAATGAGCTGCCAGAGGCAGCAGTAAAGGTGGGTACAATTTTACCTTCTAAAAAGTATTTAGAGTTATATAGGTAAGATGAGTAAAGAGGGATATAGGCCAAATGCAGACTAGTGGGGCTAGCTTTGTGGTTTTAAAAAAAAAGTGGCATTTACAAAATGGGCCAAAGGGCCTGTTTCCATGCTGTAAACCTCTATGATTTTTATTGCAATGCAAAGACAGCCAGCAATCAGAATCTAGGCTAAAACATTTTGTAAATGAAGGCCCAAGCATGTTGATTAAGTGTAAAAGCATCTTGCAGACCATAGAATCATAGAATCTCTATAGTGCAGAAAGGTACCATTCAGCCCATCGAGCCTGCACTGACAACAATCCCTTCCCCATAATCCCATGTAGTTATATAGAAACTAAAAGCAGGAGTAGATCATTTGGTCCTTCAGACCTGCTCTACCATTCATTTTGATCATGGCTGATCATTGCATTCAATGTCCTGATTCCACACTCCCTTTCTCCCATATCCCTTGATTCCTTTAGCCTCAAGAGCTACCCTCTGCACCTTAGTATCCCTGATACTAAGGGGCAACTTAACAAGCCAATCAACCTAACCCATGTATCTCTGGAGTATGGGAGAAAACCGGAGCACCTGGAGGAAACCCACGCAGACACGGAAGAATGTGCAAACTTCACAGATGCAGTCGCCCAAGGCCAGAATTCAACCTGGGTCCCTGGCACTGTGAGGCAGCAGAGCTAACGATGAAGGCTAAATTTTTCAATTCTTTCATTATTAAATGGGAAATTTTGAATTAGAATTGTTCAGCTTACGAAAAGGAAGGGGCTGAGTAAGAGAGAGAATCATGTGTATTGATAGCAAAATGATTATCAATTATAATAGACCCAGCGTTATGGTGATTAATGATTCATATCTAAGCCAGAAGTGCCATAGTAAATCATTGTGACAGCAGAATTGAAATCGCCCTGCTTCAGAACTCACCATGGTTACTATGCAGTTAGTCTACTAAACAATCTTCATAAATCTATTTTTGAATTTTCTATTTGTGTATGCTCATCAGGATAAGGAACAATAGCTCTGGAATAGGTTTTGCTTGTTGTCTTTTTCTCCTATTTAAATACACAAAGCCTTCAGATCTAAAATTATATAAGACTCTCTATAATGGCTGAGATCAGTTCTGACTGATCTTGGCTGATTTGGCTTGAGGTATTTAAATCTTTAGCTGTGTAAACACCCCTTGATTTCCTCAAATCTCTGTCACTAATTCTAATTCAGCAGCATGATACATTTGCCACTAGAAATGTATTTATTTATTTATCTTTATAGCCATATAGTGTAAGGCATAAATTATTACATTATTAAAAGCAAGAACACCAGTAACAACACCAGACAATATATACATGGAAATCACACAATGTTTCTAACTTGTCTTCTAAAAGTCACTACATTTTCAGAGTTCACAATGAAATCAGCATTCCAAGTATCAACAATTATATGTGGGGGAAAAAAATTGCAAATATCAAGACATGAACCAAACCTCTGTAGGATACACTGGCATAGAGATGCCAATGTTAGACTGGAGTAAACAGTCTCTCAACACCAGGTTAAAGTGCAACAGGTTTATTTGGTAGTCATCACACAAGATTTTGGAAACGGTATTCTTTCATCAGCCGTGTGAAAGATTCTTGTGGGATTACTATCAATTAAACCTGTTGGACTCAACCTAGTGTTGTGAGACTTCTTACTGTGTTTACATGGACGAACAGACAAAGTACTGTAATTGCAAGTAAAAAACTTTTCAGTTGTGGAGATGGTAAGACCATATATCAATTTATAAACTTCAGCTAAATCAAAAATCAGCCATCTCTTATCTCAAGATTGTGATTCAAGAACTCTAAAATGCTCCTCGTAAGATATTCCCTTCATGTCTACCATTTTCCTGATAACACATCTTTGCACTCTCTCAGTAAGCTTTTTCTCTCACTGAAGTATAGATTCCAAACAATGTTCCAGATGTGGGCATACCAGCAGTTTACAGAGTTTAACACACCCTGACTCAAAAAGCAATTGTAAAATATTTCCTGTGCACTGAACTGCCTGAGCCACATGATTTATAAACTTCAGATTACATGTAATAGTCATGTCCAAATCCCTTTTAATGGTTGGATGTGCTAAAGGCTGGCATCAAGGTGGTACTGTGAATTTACATTATTGTGGACAAAATGAAGAACTGAATACTTTGCCTCTTAAAAGTAAATTGCCATTCCTTGGACCACTGCACCATAGTAGAGAGTTCACGCTGGAGAAGTGAGTTCAAGACACCTGGATTATTTTTCTTCCAAATAAATTTTAATGTCATCTGCCTATTTTAAAACTGTACTATGCTGAATCTGATATTCAGTATCATTGTATTCATATTAATGTAGTGGGGAAGGATTTTTATTCCACACATCTATATGTGCACTGACCAAGGTTTCTTACATCTGTCCAACTGGAATACTCTAAGTCTGAACTGTCCAGGAGCTAGGGGACTAAAAGTTCCCTATTGCTTTGTCACAACGCCTTGGCCAATCAATCGACTTGCCAACCAATTAGCACCCTTTTTTCCTGTAGTATAAATTATTGTGAACATTTCAAATTTGGCATTCTCGTATTTGTCCTGACGAGTGCAGAATGAAAATCTTCAGCACATCTTCTGTTCAGCAGTATTACTACTTCTTGGCAGAAAGCAAGTATAGCCAGAAGTATTAGCTCGGGCTTCACAGGTCACTCATAACACATTACATTTTGGCTAGTGCAGCATTGAAAGTGGAATTCTTCTCTATTGATATAGGTGATGGGACTGATCAAGGGTGTTGGTCCAACCATAGAGCCATAGAAACTACACAGCATAGGAAGGGACAATTTGGCCCATCTTGGTCATGCCAACCTAAAGACACCTAAGTACCCTTTCAAATCCCATCTTCTTGGCCCATAGCCCTGCAATTTACAGCACTTAATGTGCAGATCCAGATACTTTTTAAACAAGTTTAGGGTCTTTGCCTCCACCACCAACTCAGGCAGTGAATTCCAGACACCCACCATCCTCTGCATAAAAAAAGGTATTCTTCATGCCCCCTCTAATCCTTCTGCCTCTTAGCTTGAACCTATGACCCCTGGTTTTTAAATTCTCTATCAAGGCAAACAGTTTCTTCCTGTCTTCGCTGTCCCTACCTCTCACAATTTTGTGTATCTTAATCATGTCATCCCTCTTCTAAGGAAAACATCCCCAAACTCTACAATCTGTCCATAGCTAAATTCTCTACCTCTAGCAACATTCTAATAAATCTTCTCTGCACTGTCTCCAGAGCAATTACATTTTTCCTGTAATGTGGTGACCAGAACTGCACACACTACTCTAGATGTGGCCTCACCAGTGTCTTACACAATTTTATCATTCTATCCCTACATCTGTATTCTATATCTCAGCCAATGAAGGAGAGCATTCCATATGCTTTCTTTACAACTTATTTGCCTGTGCTGGTAAATTCACTTATACTCATGGTCTCTCATTTTATCTAGCTCTCTCACTATATTCCCATTTGTTGTTACTGTTTGACTTCCCCAACTGCATTACCTAATACTTATCAGAGTTGAATTCTATCTGCCACTTCCTGCCCACTGCATCAATCTATCTATATAATTTTGGAATTTACAGCTTTCCTCTACACTATCCACTACACAGCTAATTTTTGTGTTTCTGAAAATTTTCTGATCATGCTCCACCCCACCACCCCCCAACATTTTCAAGTCCAAGTAGTTCATCTATAAAACAAACAGCAGAGGTCCCAACATCGTGCCCTGTGGAACACCACTTGAAACAGCTTTCTACTCACAAGGGCAACCATCAACCATTAACCTTTCAGGTATTGGCAATTACCCTTTGTTTCCTGTTACTAAGATAGCTTTGGATTCAATTTGCCACATTATCCTGGACCTCCATGGGCTTTTACTTTTTTGATCAGTCTGCTAAGTAGAACCTTGTCAAATGCCTTACTAAAACCCATGCCGACAACACATATTACACTCCCCCATCAATCCTCCTTGTCACTTCCTCAAAGAATTCAACCAAATTTGTAAGGCATGACTTTCCCTTAACAAAGCCATGTTGACTATCCCTGACCAGACTTTCTTTTTCTAAATGACGGTTTAGGATTGATTCTGACAATTTGCCCATCCCCAAAGTAAGACTAACTGGTCTATACTTGTTTGGCAATTCCTTCATGTCCTTTTTAAACAAAGGAAACATTTATATTCCTGTAGTCCTCCAATAACTTATCTGTATCGAGTGAAGATTGAAAAATAATAATCTGTTATTTCCTCGTGACCTCCTTCACCAGCCTAGGAAGCAATCTATCGAGTGCTGGTGACTTATCCATTTTCAAGAATTCCATCACTTTGTCTCATTATGATTATTTTATCCAATATTTCACACTGCTCTTCTGGATTATGATACCTGCATTATTCTTTACTTTGTCAGTGCAGAGACAAAAAAGAACTCATTTAAAACTCTTACCATTTCCTCTTCACACAATTTCCCTCCTCCATCTCTGATAAAAGTTTCATGTTTATTCATTAGTATCATCAAAACTGTAATTACGTTACTGCACATAAAAATGGTGGCATAGTGGTTAGCACTGCTGTCTCACAGCACCGGGTCCCAGGTTCAATTCCCAGTTTGGGTCATTGTCTCTGTGGAGTTTGCACGTTCTTCCCATGTTTGCATAGGTTTCCTCTGGGTGCTCCAGTTCCTCCCACAGCCTAAAAGACGTGCAAGTTAGGTGCATTGACCAGAACAGGCACTGGAGTGTGGCAATTAGGGAAATTTCACAGTGACTTCACTGCAGTGTTAATGTAAGCCTTACTTGTGACTAATAAATAACTTTTTAAATGGTTTAAAGTTTATTCATTAGTGTTACAAGTAGGCTTACATTAATACTCTGTGCAGAGTTGCATGTCTATGTGGATTTCCTCCGGGTGTTCCAGTTTCCTCCCACAATCCAAATATCTGCAGATTTGGTGGATTGGCCATGCTAAATTTCCCCTTATTATCAGGGGGACTAGCTGGGATAAAACTCGGGGGGCTATGGAGATACAATCTGGGTGGAATTGTGGTTGGTGCAGGCTCGATGGGCCAAATGGCCTCCTTCTGCATTGTGGGTTCTATGATAACTATGATGAAAACTACAATGAAATTACTGTGAAAATCCCCCAGTCGCCGCACTCCGGTGCCTGTTCGGGTACTCTGAGGGAGAATTTAGCATGGCCAATGCACCTAACCAGCACGTCTTTCCAAGTGTGGGAGGAAACCAGAGCACCCGGAGGAAATCTGCACAGACTTGGGGAGAACATGTAGACCCCGCACAGACTGGGAATCGAACCCAGGTCCCTGGTGCTGTGAGGTAGCAATGCTAGCCATTGTGCTTCCCCTAGATCCCATACTTTCCTTAACTATCCTTTTACTCTTTTTATACACCGGTGAAACATCTTTGGGTTTTCCTTCATCTTGCTTCCAATATTTTTTCATGCCCTCTCTTTGATTTCCTTATTTCTTATTTCAGTGCATCCACGTGGATGCATTTTGTAGCTCCTTGAAGCATAAAGAATCCAATCGTTGTGCAGGGCTGTTTGAAATCTGTCCTTTGCGTTAACAAATCGTGAGTTAGCTCAAGTTGGATAAAAAAGATTCACCTAAATTATACTGCAGCTGCTTTTCAGTCTGTGGTGTCTCCTCATTGTCCATCTTAAACATGACCTTTTTGAAGTTCCACATTGTGACACTGCGAATACAAGGGCAGTGGGGAGGAGAAATGAAAAGCTTGGGCACTCATTGAGCCGCTGGAAAGACTCTAGTTCAAAACATTCCAACTGTGCTTCCATCCATTTTTAGGATTAAAAGGACCAACGTGAGCCTTTGCAGTTTATTTTAGGGCAACATCATATGTTTTGAAAACAGTGTGACCTTTCTTTGTAACTGCGTTGTCGGAGTTGACGGAAAAAGTTGCTCACAGAACTTATAAACTGATGAGAAGTCAGGTACTGGACTGCAAAGCTGCTAGATTATAAGTGAACTGTTTTGCTTGCTCTTTTCCAGATTTTCATATCTTGGCAGATCGACAAAAAAAAACTATTCTCAGATCATTAGAAGCACTGCATGACTGAGAATTTATCTAAACAAAGTATTAAGCAAGGCCGCACCAAGTACATCGCAAGATTTTGCTATTGAGCTGTGTGCTGTCATGGGACCCAGTTACATTTGCCAGACAGGTTGCCATAAATATTGCAATGAGTAATATTCCGTCACTTTGGTCTTGTTCATGAAGATTCCTGTGAGTGCTGCACTTTGTTGGCAAGCAGCTCTGGAGTTTGAGGAAGGTATCTTGCTGATAAAGAAGTGGGAGTTTATTTTAGCCTGGCTTATTTCCGATTATGCCCCATGAAAAGCAAAGCAGCTATGCCAGATATCAAAGACAGGTATATTGTTCAAGTTGCTATAGGGTAAGTAAAAATACAGTTTTTACAAGATAGCCTGGTCTGTTTCTTCAGTCGCAGTACCCAATTCTCTATGGCATTACTTAAGGCTACTCAGAGCTCTGAAGTCTCCTTGTACTGTTTTAGTCACATTCTGATTTGGGGATGGAAAATAATAAGCTGGAATTTTATCGCCTTGTCCGCCACGGGAATTGGAGTGGATGAGGGGCAGAAAATGGAAAGGTCTGTTGACCTCGGGTGGGATTTTATGGTTTCAGGACGAGCGAGGCTATAAAATCCTCCCATAGTGAGAGACCAAGCAAAGGAGGGAGCCAGCAAAATATAGAACATAGAACATTACAGCGCAGAACAGGCCCTTCGGCCTTCTGTTGCGCCGACCAATTATGAAAAAAGCAATGACCCTCCAAACTAAATCATTCCCTCCTCTTCCATAAACTTATCAACTAACCTCTTAAACACCACCAAACTTGGCGCATCTACAACTGCCGCAGGCAGGGCATTCCACTCCCTAACCACCCTCTGGGTAAAGAACATACCTCTGATATCCGTCCTATAACTATCACCCCTTAATTTAAAGCTATGTCCCCTTGTGCTAGCTTTCTCCATCCTAGGAAAAAGGCTATCACTGTCCACCCTATCTAAACCTCTAATCATCTTATATGTCTCGATTAGGTCCCCTCTTAGCCGCCTCCTTTCTAACGAAAACAACCTCAAATCCCTCAGACTCTCCTCATAAGACCTGCCCTCCATACCAGGCAACATCCTGGTAAACCTCCTCTGTACCCTCTCCAATGCCTCCACATCTTTCTTATAATGCCGGGACCAGAACTGCACACAATACTCCAAGTGCGGCCGCACTAGAGTTTTGTACAGTTGCAACATGATGTTGCGGCTCCGAAATTCAATCCCCCTACAAATAAAAGCTAAGACTCCATATGCCTTCTTAACAACCTTATCGACTTGACTGCCTACTTTCAGGGATCTATGCACAAATACACCAAGATCCCTCTGTTCATCAACACTATTACGAATCCTACCATTAGCCCTATACTCTACACATTTATTATTCCTGCCAAAGTGCATTACCTCACACTTTTCCACATTAAACTCCATTCGCCACCTCTCAGCCCAGCTCTGCAACTTGTCCAAGTCTCTCTGCAAACTATAACACCCTTCTTCACTATCTACCACTCCACTGACTTTAGTGTCATCTGCAAATTTACTAATCCATCCTTCAATACCCTCATCCAGATCATTTATAAAAATTACAAACAGCAGGGGCCCCAAAACAGACCCCTGAGGTACACCACTTGTAACCAAACTCCACGATGAAAGTTTTCTATCCGCTAGCCAATTCCTAATCCAATTAGCTAAATCACCCTCTATCCCATACATCTGCATTTTCTGCAGAAGCTTCCATGGGACACCTTATCGAACGCCTTACTAAAGTCCATATATACCACATCAACCGCCTTACCCCCATCCACCTCTTTGGTCACTTTTTCAAAAAACTCAATAATATGGTGAAGATGGGTATGAAACGGTACAAAGTTGTTGCTCTGGGTTTGTCCAGAGGTAAGAACTCAGTAAGAATCTAGCAACACCAATTTTAAATCCAACCGATTTATTTGATAGTAAATCTGTGAGCTTTCGACCTTTTTGTCTTCATCAGGCAAATGCCCTGAACGGGTAAACAGTCAGTGGTGACTCTTGCAAGAAAATTTGTTTTCCTGACTGAAAAAGAATACAAATGTTCAGAAAGTCTGAACGGACTTTTTGTGAGAACTGCCCTCCATGTCGGACACCATATTAGGAGGAGGAATTAAGCTGTGAGGTGTGACCTTGGATGAATTCTGGGAGTTGTATTGCATCTATCCCATCTGCGCAAAGAGATGCTGCTGCATTGTGGGTATGTGCTACTTGCTTGACCATTCTCTCAAGATCTGGGGAATTCAACAAACCTCGAATGCCAGATTTTTTTTTGCAAGATCTCCAAGTAGAAATTTCAAACAAAAAAAAGCCTCAAGGTGAGTTTTATAATCTGAATTATATAATATTTTGGTGCTTTTATTCTTCATTAGGAATTGTACTTTGTACTTTTCATCCCAGGTCGGTTCAAAGCTGGTTTTCCCCACCTTTTTGGTTCGCCTTGCTGTCCATAATAGCAACAAGGGAAAATGGATATGCTGTATAATATAATTTCTAAATAGTGTATGCTAATTGATATCTAACATCTGTGGTCAGAACACATAATGAGGGAGCAGAAGCAGTAGGTCTGGGGAAGAAACAAGTTGTACAGTTACTGATCTGCTCAACCACACCCCCAGCTGTCCCTTGATGCTGTAACCCCTATGAATACCTTTACTTCCTCATGCCCTGGCCATTTCCATGCTACATTTCTCATCTCTGCCATTGAGTTCAAAAGGCTCAAACTTGTACGGATGTGGTGAGGAACTGTTTTAGTGATTCACTGCCAGACCTGGCTGGACTACATGAAACTCATCTGACAAAATTGTGTAATTCAGGATTATCCAGATACAGAAAGATTGGCATCTTTTCTCTGCTACATACATGGGGATATACGAATTAGGAGCAGGAATAGGATATCTGCTGATCCAATTGATATATTCATGGCTGATCTGATTGTGGCATCTATACTCTTGGCAACTTTTTTAGTAAGAATCTATTCAATCCATTCTTGAAATATTCAATGACCCTGCCTCCTTTGCTCTTGGGAAAGGAATAGCATAGAAAATAGAAATCTCGTGTTTGTCTTAAAAGGGAGATCCGTTATTTTTAAACTGTCATCCCTAGTTCTAAGAAATTAGGAAAGAATCAAATAAGTCAGCAGAGGCCAATGTCCCTTCACCAAATTCCCTTTTATTTACAAACTCTATTGTAGTTTGTAGCAGGTTCAGTGTCAGCATCTGGCCACTCTAAGAACTAGAAGCAGAAGTAGGCATCTGGCCCCTTGACCTGCTCTGCCATTCAATAAGATCATGGCTGATCTTTCTGTGGACTCAGTTCCACTTATCCATCTGCTCATCATAATGCTTAATTCCTTTACTATTCAAAAACCTATCTTTGCCTTAAAAAAAAATAAGATAGCCTCATCTGCTTCACTGGGCAGGGAACTCCACAGATTCACAACCCTTTGGGTGAAGAAGTTCCTCCTCGACTCATTCCTAAATCTGCTCTGCCTTATTTTGAGGCTATGCCTCCTAGTTCTAGTTTCACTCTCCAGTGGAAACACCCTCCCTGTTTCTATCTTATCTATTTCCTTCATAATTTTATATATTTCTGTAAGATTGCCCCCCCCCCACCATTCTTCTAAATTCCAATGAGTATAGTCCCAGTGTACTCAGTCTCTCCTCCTAAGCTAATCCCCTCAACTCTGGAATCAATGTAGTGAATCTGTTCTGCACTCCCTCCAATGCCAGTATATACTTTCCTGCCTCTATCATCTCAGAATGTGCTTAAAGCTATTTGATTGTGCCTCATTGGTAACAACATGGTTGGAATATGGGACCGGTTCTGTATAATAAATCTTTTTAACATTGTTACATTTCAGATCATAGCAATAGCAAGGCTTCCAGAATTGAGAATTCCAGTGAAAGACGAGGTACTCCAAGAACTAACCAAACTTAGAACTTAAACTTGCCAAACAAATCAAAGAAAAGTTTTACTCGGATGCTACCGGGACTTAATGGTTTGTGTTATAAGGAGAGGCTGGATAGACTGGGACTTCTTTCTTTGGAATGTAGGGTACTTAGTCGTGATCTTATAGAGATTGATAAAATAATGAGGAGCACAGGATAGGTAGATCATTAATGTATTTTCCCAAAGGTAGGGGATTCTAAAACTAGAAGCTAAGGTGAGAAATACAGAAAGGAAGAGGGGCAATTCTTTTCACGGAGTGTGGTGAATGTCTGGAATGAGCTGTCAGAGACAGCAGTAGAAGCAGGTACAGTTTCACCTTTTAAAAAGCATTTAGACAGTTATCATGGGCCAAATGCGGGCAGTAGGACTAGCTTTGTGTTAAAAACTGAGTAGCGTGATCAAGTTGGGCTGAAGGGTCTGGTTCCACGCTGTAAACCTCTGCCTCTAAGCCATGTGAATAATGATGAAAAGGGAAATGTGGCTAGTATAGATATTACTTAACTCAATCTGATTACAGGGCTAGAAGACACAGATAAATCATTAACAAATTTCAAGCAAGGTATAGATGAATATTTTTAAGCAGAGTTGTGATATTATGGGGTTAGATTTTCTGTGGAGTGTCAATATGGGTGGCATGGTGGCACAGTGGTTAGCATTGCTGTCTTACATGCCAGGGACTTGGGTTTGATTCCTGGCTTGAGCCATTGCCCGTGTGGATCTGTATGTCTCCCTGTGTTGGTGATTCTGTGGAGGGATTCAGTAATTGAGTTCCCCAGGAGTTAGATCTGGTTTTAATTCTTCTAACCTTTCCTCGCCAAATATTCTGAAGCCTCTGAATTCAATCAGGAGTTTTATAGAGTTCCTGACGCAGGATAAATGCCTAATGAAAGATGAAACTTCCATAACAATACCTGGGTAATTCTCACATAGTGTGTGTGTGTGAGGACTTACGCAGGATGGCTCGGTGCATATTTCAGGTACCTCTGGGATTCGACCATCCAGAGACCAGAAGATCTTTATCAGTCCTTTGAAAAACATTGACTTGTTTGCAAATAGGATTTAAGATATTAATGTAGAGGAAAAGCCCTTTATATGCATTGTATTGGTTGTGTTGCTGCTGAGACTGTTGGCATGTAGGCTTTAAAAACCTTGTTTGGAAGCATTAAGAAAAAATAATTAATTTCATTGACTAGTTATGGAAGAAAACAAAATTTAACAATGGATGCCATTAACATGCGGAGATTGAATTGTCTTTTTTATCAACTGTTCTTTTGTGCTGTGTCATGTATGTAGCATGAGATACTATGAACTATGAAACCTTTTGCCATATGGAACTTTACAGCATGATAAAAAAGTCAACACTGGCGTTCATGTTCCACATAGCTCTCTCCTACCCTGCTTCATCTCATTCTATTAATATATCCTTCTATTCCACTCTCTCTCATGTATTTATCTAACTTTGTCTTAACCAATTTCCCCAGTATGCACAATGAGAAAGTTATTTAGATAGCTATATGAACAAACGAATTAGGAGCAGGAGTAGGCCACTTGATGCCCTGTCATTCAATAAGATTGTGGCTGATCTGATTCTAACTTCAGCCCCACATTTCTGCTTACGCCAATAAAGTTTCATCTCCTTGTTAATTAACAATTTATGTGGCTCCCTCTTAAGAATATTCAAAGACTCTGCTTCCACTGCCTTTCGAGGAAGAGAATTTTAGAGACTGATATGCCTGCTTGATTTAAAAAAAAATCTCCTCATCTCTGCCTTAAATGAACAACCCCTTATTTTTAAAGAGTGACCCTTATTTCTAGATTCTCTAACAAGAGGAAACATCCTCTCCACATTCACTCTGTCCATAGCCCTTGAGATCTTAAAGATTTCAATCATGTCATCTCCTACTGTTCTAAACTCTAGTGGATACAAACCTAACCTCTCCAGCCTTTTCTCATAAGACAGCCTGTCTGTATCTGATATTAGTCCAGTAAACTTTTGAGGAGGTTACAATTGTACTCTGAGAGAGAAAAGGCGTAGGTGTGAGTTTTCTGGTTTTACAATTCATTAGAAACTGCTCTCACCGTGAAAGGATTTCTGTTTTTTTTAATTGCCTTTCAAGTTCATTGTAATTTCAGCTCTAAGTGCTCTTAAAGAAAATCAATGCTGAGTTTGAATGCTATTCAAATAGTAGAAGAGCATCATGGCAGCTTAATGGAGTAAGTCAAAATTTCCAATTGAGAACACACAAAATCCTATTCATTAGAAGTAGGAGAAATCCAAGGAAAGAGAGAAGGGCATCCAGATACAACTGTATTATGCCATCTTGCTGAACAACTTGCATTTATATCATGTCTTTAATGTGATAAGATGTTTTTGAATTGAATTGATTTGATTTGATTTATTATTGTCACATGTATTGGGATACAGTGAAAAACATTATTTATTGCATACTATACAGACAAAGCATACTGCTCATAGAGAAGGAAAGGAGAGTGCAGAATATAGTGTTACAGTCATGGTTAGGATGTCGAGAAATATCAACTTATTGTGAGGTATGTCCATGCAAAAGTCTGACAGCAGCAGGGAGAAAACTGTTCTTGAGTCAGTTAGAACATATCCTCAGATTTTTGTATCTTTTTCCTGAGGGAAGAAAGTAGAAGAATATATGTCTAGGCGCCTGGGGTCCTCAATTATGCTGGCCGCTTTTCCGAGGCAACAGGAAGTGTAGGCAGAGTTAATTGGTGGGAGGCTGATTTGAGTGGATTGGGTTACATTCACGACACTTTGTAATTTCTTGTGGTCACAAGGTGATTAACAGGATTGTTATAAAGCAAAATTGAACTCCTGTTGGAATGCTATGCAGTGTTGGATGATGAGAGATTGTATCATTAAAATGTAGTGGGGAGCATTGTCTCGTTCCTGAAATTGTTACATAAATCAGCAATTGGTTTAATTCAGGACATGCTTACATCTTGATGATAACTGGTGGTGCAAGATGAATTGGGATTAATTATGCCTTCCTGCTAGCTTGTTTGTGTCTCATAACTGATTTGGCTTTCAAAAGTATTATCCAAAGATGGGTGAGAATAAATTGCAGCAACTATACTGCTTCAATAATTGTAAGAAGTCTCGTGACACCAGGTTAAAGTTCAAAAGGTTTATTTGGAATTATGAGCTTTTGGGGTGCTGCTACTTCATCAGCTGAGTGGAGAGGTAGGTTTTACAAACAAGATATATATAGACAAAAACACAATTGCTCAACCTGATGTTGTGAGACTTTTTGCAGTGCCCATCCCAGTCCAACTCCAACATCTCCACATCATGGCTTCAATAATATTGGACTTCCCCTTTGTTATCTGCAATACCACTGACTTCTCTCTTTTTCTCCTTTTTGTACTATCCCTCATTCATAGTTGTCTCTTGCCCCCACCTAACAGATTAATTAACATGAGATAACCAACCGGAAGCTCTTCTGTTACAAGCAAAATATCGTCAAAACAGTCACAGCCACATTTAAATGTACCTTCCATTTATTTTCTTTGAACCTTTCTCAACACGTCCAGGGGAAGGAAGATTGAAGTAAAAGGTTCGATTTTCCATTCGGAACACTGTCAGTTTATTGAGCTCAGAATCTGTGATTATGGTCAGAAGGAACATGAAGAAAAGTATCGCACCTTCCCAATTTTCTATCATCTTTTTCCGGCGATTGCTGGAAACATCCATTTATCCTTTGATGATTTCTATAAATGTGACTGAGATGATGCCATGCAAACCTTTTTCAAAAACTCTTTGACCATCTTGCCCTTATAAAATTGTCATCAAGATTGCCCGCATGTTGCATTCACTTGGGTGAATGTGGAGAACAATTAATGAGCCAAACACATTTGTTCATTGTAACATTTTATTCATAATTGGGAGTTTCTTTCAGTAGGAAGTACTAGGCCGATTACCTTTGTGGTCTCTCCAGCTGGGTTTCAGAGGGCACATTGAGTATGCCCCCCATATCTTTCCTTTTTGGTGGAAGGTGCTGGGTAATTCCATTGAACCTGAAGCAGGGAAGCAGGTCATTTAACCCAACTATTCTATGTTAGTGTTTATACTCTACGTGCACTCCTCCCACTTTACTACATCTTTCACTTTCAACATAATCTTCTATTCCTTTCCCCTTTGTTTTTATCTAGCTTTCCCCATATTTTTTAAGTTTGAAGTTTATTTATTTATTAGTATCACAAGTAAGCTTACATTAACATTGCAATGAAGTTACTGTGAAAATCCCCTCTGGCATCTGTTCAGGTACGCTGTTGGAAAATTTAGTGTGGCCAATGCACCTAATCAGCATTTTTTTCAAACTGTGGGTGGAAATTGGAACAGCCAGAGCAAACCCACACAGAAATTCTGCACAAACGGTGAACCAAGCTGAAAATCAAACCCAGGTCCCCAGCACTCTGAGGCAGCAGTAATAACCACTGTGCCGCCATTCCGCCCAAGACCGCATCAATGCTGGTGATGGCCTAGAGGTACTATCGTCAGATTATTTATCCAGAAACTCAGCTCATATTCGGGGGGCCTGGATTCAAATCATGCCACAGCAAATGGTGGAATTTGAATTCAATAAAAAAATCTGGAATTAAGAATCTACTGATGACTATCTAACCGTTGTTGATTGTCAGAAAAAAAATCTGGTTCAGTAATGTCCTTTTAGAGAAGGAAATCTGCCATCATTACCTGGTCTGGCCGACACGTGACTCCAGAGCCACAGTAATGTGGTTGACTCTCAATTGCCCTTGGGCAACTAGGGATGGGCAATAAATGCTAGTCTGCCAGTGACACCCATGTCCCATGTATGAATTATAAAAAAAAAGCCTCAACAATTCCTTGAGGTAGCAAGCTCTGTGGATAGAAAAGTTTCGTTTAAATTCCCTATTGGGTTTATTAATGATATTGGCAGCTGGTCTTCCCTTACAAGTGGAAACTTTATCTACCTTTTCATAATCTTTCAGATTTCTATCAAGTCACCCCTCAGCCTTCTCTTTTTTCTCTAAGAAACAAACCCCAATCTATCCTAATTGTTTAAACTCTTACTAAATGGAAAGCAGAGGGAAGAATGCACAGTGACTGGTTAGGCAGAGCGTTCTGCTCTTGCCAGAGTACTACAAACACACGGATTGATAACCTTAGAAGAATATTCATCAAAAGCACCAGACAAATCCACAGGTCCTCAGTTTGAACTCCTCATCAGGAACTGTCTGGGATTTATCACCCAATCTATTCCCAAAAATTAATAGTGTTTAAATTTGGCTCACCAAACTGTATTGCTTCAACCTGTTTAGATTATATTAGCATTTATATGACCAGCCTCCCATCAGTATCTGTTGGGTGAATGAATCTGGCCAATTATCACAGAAAAGGTCAGACAATAAGGTCATGAATTTACAATTGTATATTAACTATAGGATCACAATTCGCAGCAGCAACTAATTAGTAAATTAGGATTAATTAATGAAAGAAATGTGGGTCCATTCTTTTCTGTCACAGTTCTTCAACAGTAACTTCTTTCTGGTTATAAATTTACAATTGATATTTATGTTTCAGGATTGCTCTTATATATTGAGAGAGTTTTGGGTTAGACATCTAACATAGCTGACAGGTTAACAGCTTTATTTATTATTATTGATAATATTAAAGTCTGTTTTTATGGTTATTCTTTCTTCTAGTCTGATGCTGCACTGCCTTGTCTTGAGTTGACGTGGATGAGCTGTTTGCCTTGCCTTGCTTGGCCTTACTGCTTGTTTTATTTTTCTGGGATATCTGGATAATTCAACTTGTACACTGGCAGCTGAAATTGGATCAGCTGACATGAATGTCACTTCCCTTGATCTCGGAGATCTTGGGAATCTGAATGACACATTTCTATCTGGCTTTACGATTTTAACTTGTGCAATCTTACCGGACAGGTGTTTCTGATTTCATAGGGTCACTTACTAATCAAAAAGCAACACTTTCTTCAGCATAGACTATTGGAAGAAAACACGTAGGGCAGGCTTTTCTAATTGTGCTCATTTCGAAACTGGAAAATCCTGCCCAAGATTAACAGGTCTTTGCATGGTTGCCCACAAACACCTTCTTCCTCTGCTTCCTCATGTGTTATGATTCGTCTGGTGAGTGGGATGGAAAATTCCCCACATAGATCTAAATTAAGAAGGATTGAGGATTGAGATTTAGCCACTATCTGCTATATTCCTCATTCTCTAAGAAATCTTTTCAATTCATTTGCCCAATGTGGTAGCCAGAAGTTAAGAGGTCAGTCCTTTTTCATGTGAGTCATGTCATGTGGATTCCAAATTCCGTGAAACATTACCACCTATAAAAGCAGATTGCTCCTTTTTTTCCCTAACTTTTCAAATCCTTATTGAAGAAAAACATTGCACGTAGGCACATTAAGGCATGATGGGGCATAACTCTGATGAGAAGGATATTGCTTGTATGTGAATATTTAATTGACATTAGCTATTTTTGTACCACTCAATGCAACCACTGAACTATATTTTGAGTTTTGAATGCTCATTTAAGATAACTGTTGAAGTATTCTCCCAAGACACTTGCAGCGTCGTACGTTCCTGTGGTCTGTGCCATTAGCGCTTGCTCCAATGTGTCACACAGCGTTTTCCTCTTTTGGCTCATTATCTAAATTCCCTCAGGATGGATGTCTCTGAAATAAAAACAGAAAATGCTGGAAATAGTGAACGAGTTTGGCAGCAGCTCAAGAAAGAAAATCAGAGGTGGGGTTGTAGGCTGGTGACCTTTCATCAGTTCTGATCCAGGCAAGTGATGAGTATTCTTTCATTCCTGACTTGTGCCTAATCGGCAGTGGAAAGGCATTGGGGAATCAGTAGGATATTATTGGCCACAGCCTCTAACTTGTTCTTAAAAGCACAATATTGCCGTGTTCCAGTTAAGTTTCTGGGTTTCCACAATATTGATTGTAAGAAATTTGATGATGGTAATGCCAATGATTGTCAAGGGAAGGTGGACACTCCCTTGTGGGGATAGTCATCATCTGGCAGTTCTCTGGCATTGAATACTCCTTGTTGTTTATCAGCCTGAACATAGATTTTGTCCAGGTTTTGTGCATGTGGGATGTACAATTTTTCCAATTTATTACCCACTTGTTCCTTATGTGAAGGAAGCTGACCGTGTGGGAGGATGATGGGGAGACATGGAAACCTAAGGTTTGTTGTGGCAACTAGGGAATGGAAAGGGTCTTCCAGTATTACGCTGGAACTGATTTAAGTGCATATGCGATGAATCTCACTCTCCTCCATCGCTGTCTTCACTCTCCGGCGCCAAAGCAAGCTATCAATAATAAATGCTTACACAGTTCCGGCAGTCTGTTATAAGAGATAAGCTGGATTATAATCGAAGAGGCAAACTTGACTGACCGCTTTCCTGCTGGCTACTGAGTATTGTCTGCACTCAACAGCTCAGGCTTGACCTGAGCTTCTGCAGCACCTTGAAGTACCCCAGCAGTTTGCCACAAAGGAAAGTTATAGAATATGAAGTATTCCTGCTGCTTTCATTGTATGTATGACTTTTAGCTTATCTGAGCCTTTGTTTTGCTTCCCCAGTTCTATTTGAGTCATGGGTAGTGGTCTCTTTTATATTACTGAATCAAGTGGTTATAGTGTCATCTCTCTGGTGCTGCGATGTCAGCTTTCCTTTGAAATGTTACGTCTGCCTTGTTCTGCTACCTGACGATGTGGTTTTGAAAGTGGGTTTGTTAGTTTTTATCCTGGAATTTTGTTTGGAAGGAGTGTGGGTGGTGATAAATGGCTGTGTGTTTCAGCATTTATTTCTGATGGTCTTGTTGGAAGAGAAAAAAATAATCTTCCATTGTGGTTCTGTGACAGAATGTTAATGCTATTTTCCTGTGTCTTATGTACATCTCTAGCCCGTATGATGGGAAGGGACATCCTGCACCTACAGGATATAGGGAATATACCCCTGGATTTCAGCTAAGAATTTGGAAATAGCCATAGAATCCCTACAATGCAGAATGGGGCCATTTGGCCCATCAAGTCTGCACTGAATCTCCAAAATAGCATCTTACCAAGGCCCACCACCCCCCATCTTTCCCCTTAACCTGGCGCATTTAGCTTGGTCAATCCACCTAACCTACACATCTTTGAAGTGTGGGAAGAAACTGGAGTACCCAGAGAAAACTCTCACAGATACAGGGAGAATGTACAAACTCCACACAGACAATTACCCAAAGCCAGAATCGAACTCTGGCTTCTGGCAGTATGAGGCAGCAGTGCTAACCAAGAGAAGTTCAGACACCACACCTTCTGACACTGAGGTGAATTGGAAAGCCAAAGACCTTTGGTTACTCAGTACAGTCAGTTAAATATGCAGGCAAAAGTAATTTGTAATTCTTTGTTTTCAACCGAGATGTTTTCATGCAGCACTGAATGGAGAACGGGACTTAAAGTAATTCTCTATGCCAAACATATTGCCACATGTTAAATGTATTAAACTTTGGACAGCTGAGCATGTGGTTTGCACAAAGAAACAATTTAACCAGCATTTTGAAAGTATTCAAATATTTACTTTTAGAATTCAAATTGCGAAAATAAACTATATTATTAATTTTATCTTCAATTATGTAAGAACCAGAAGAGTATAACTTCTGGGTTGGTGAATCCGGAGAGATGTAATTTTCAAGCTGCATAATGGAGGGTAATCTTGAGGAGGCTTTGTTGTTTGTCTACTCTTTAAGATTCAGGCCAGAAACTTCAGGGTGTTTTATGAAGATAGTATAGACCCTAAGTTTTTACATTTGAATTTGCCACAGGTGAGCATGAGGTGTTTCACTCCAGATATGATTCATGTGACTCACTAGGAAGTTTTTGTCAAACAAACCTCATTTTAAAACATAGTTACAACGTAACAGAAGAATTAGCGTAGCTTCTGCCAATCACAAGATTCAAACATGACAGAATATAAACCTTAACAGCTAGCTAGCTACAATGTTCCAAATCAAGCAATATTCCACAAAGATGCAGCCCTTTCCTGACTTGGCACAAAAAGCAAGTATGCTCTTGTGATGCTTAGTTTTTAACACCTGCTGTGAATTGGTCCTTTCATTGTTGGATTAAATTTCTGAGGCCTCCCAGTCCTAGAACTTTCCAAAAAGCCTCTGGAGAGAGATAGAGGCATTGCTTCCACCACCTTCCAACAGCAATTAAACCAAAACTAAAAACTTTGATTTTTCTGTGGAAAAGAACTAATCCCAGACATCACCTGAACTATCAATCATGCTTTACCCAGCAATTTTTGAGAATGCGTCTAAACACATTGATGAAGGAAGAGCAGTAGATGTGATTTATATGGTCTTCAGCAAGGCATTTGATAAGGTGCCCCATGCAAGGCTTATTGAGAAAGTGAGGAGGCATGGGATCCAAGGGGACACTGCTTTCTGGATTCAGAACTGGCTGGCCCACAGAAAGCAAAGAGTGGTTGTAGATGGGTCTTTTTCCGCATAGAAGTTGGTCACCAATGTGGTATCCCTGGGATCTGTTCTGGGACCCTTGCTCTTTGTGATTTTTATAAATGATCTGGATGAGGAAGTGGAGGAATGGGTGATAAGTTTGCTAATGACACAAAGGTTGGAGGTGTTGTGAATAGTGTGGAAGGATGTCAGAAGTTGCAGCAAGACATTAATAGGATGCAAAACTGGGCAGAGAAGTGGCAGATGGACTTCAACCCGGATAAGTGTGTGGTGGCTTATTTTGAGGTCAAATAGGATGAGAGATTATAATATTAAGGGTAAGACTCTTGGCAGTGTGGAAGATCAGAAGGATCTTGGGGTCCAGATTCATAGGATGCTTAAAGCAGCTTCACAGGTAGTTGGTGTAGTTAAGAAGGCGTATGATGTACTGGCTTTCATCAATTGAAGAATTGAGTTTAGGAGTTGCAGCTGTCTAAGACCCTTGTCAGACCCCATTTGGAGTACTGTGCTCAGTTCTGGTCACCTCATTACAGAAAAGATGTGGAAGTCATAGAAAGAATGCAGAGGAGATTTACAAATATGTTACCTGGATTGGGTGGCATGCCTTATGAGGATAGGTTGAGGGAACTCAATTTTTTTCTCCTTGGAGAGACGAAGGATGAGGGGTGAGCTGATAGGGATGTATAAGATGATGAGGTATTTATCGAGTGGAGTCTCAGAGGCTTTTTCCCAGGGCTGAAATGGCTGCCACAAGAGGATACAGGTTTAGGGTGATGGGGAATAGTACAAAGGAGATGTCAAAGGTAAGTTTTTCACTCAGAGGGTGGTGAGTGCATGAAATCGGCTGCTGGCAATAGTGGTGGAAGCAGATTCAATAGGATCTTTTAAGAGACTTTTGGAGGGTTATAGATATGCCTAATAGGTAGGTGCATGTTCAGCGCAACTTGTGGGCTGAAGGGCCTGTTTGTGCTGGAGTTTTTTTGTGCTTCTAGTTCCAAAGGATCATAAAATTCCAGGATACTGCATTTGGCCAGATTGAAAATAAACATGATGTCCATTATATTGCTTCAGAGACGATTAAAAACATAGGCTACAGACAAAATGGTGCCAAAATAAAATGCTGAGACGTCCCTGAAAAGCCTTCACAGAAACATGATTAAAATACCTTTCTTAAAGACATGGTATCATCACACTGGATAAAAGTAAATTATTGCTGATGCTGGAATCTGAAATGAAAAGAGAATGCTGGGATTTTTCAAAATTTTCTCTCTTTGAGTACAGTATTGTTACATCCAGACCACAATGTGATCCTTTTGGAGGGAAAGTGAAAATAAAAAGTCATTTGAAATGGGAGGCATTTCTATTTCTTCTTTAATCTTTCTTCCTACACACCATTTTCAATCATATAACCTCCAGTTGTATCTTAACAACCTGATGTGGCAAGGGTACTTCAGAGCAGACACTGATGTACATGTTGCTACCTCCCCACACCCCCACCGACCTTCCACCACCAGTCCCTGCAGGTCCAAACCCCCCTCACCTCACAAAGTGGAGTCTCATTATCTGTGTGCTCTTTGATTCTCAAGTTGTGACCCTATGGTGGATAGGCAGAAATTCAGATTTTGATAGGTATTCTGCAAACTAGAGAGGTACAGTCAAGGATTGAAATACTGCAGATAAAATTGCAGGCAGTACTGATTTGAGGAGTTGGGCCTCAAACTATACTGAAATTAGAGGCGTTTGGATAACCAGAATTGCAAATAATATTGCATTCTAATGAAAATGATGAGGCCAAAGACTCAAATATGTGTTAAAAACACAAGGACATTTTGTGAGGGAAATTTGTCAAAGATTAAAAGCTACATGAGACCCTGTCATGACCTAGTAATGACACTAATATAAACACTTGTAATGGTACTTGTAAATCAGAGACATTATAGTGATCAGAAGGAAAAGAATAGCACCAATCGGGTCCAAATTTAAATCTGTAAAAGTGGGTACGTATTGAATGAGTTAAAATTGCACCGGTGGACCGGAATTTTCCCATTCCTCCTGCCACGGGAATCATAGCGGGTGGGGTAAGAGTTGATGGGCAGACCATGAAAAAGTCCTCAGGGGAGATTTTCTGTTTTAAGGTGAGCACAGCCAGAAAATCCCACCTATAGACTCAAAACAAATTATAGCCATTTGGTCAACATATAACCAGCCTAAGATATTCATGCAGATGTTTTCTTTTAAAGAAGAGGACGTGGTTGTTTTAAGTTGAAAAGATGTTGATCTTATAAAAATATGTTGGGCAAATGTTACTTGTAACATTGTAATATAAACCGTTACTCAATGAAAAATGAACAGTTTTGCAATCTGTTTTGCAATACTAAAGTCTTCCCAAGGATTATTTTTAGTTTTTTTTCTGTAAGTAGAGATATACCACCTCTATTGGATCAGATATTATTCATGTTGCTTTCCTTCTGTCTGTAGTGCATTAATCAGCATCGTATTGATCTTCTGTGATGTACTCAAATTCCATTGTTCTTCTGAAATGGGAAAAGAATGTGCCAGATTTGGTTGATGGATCTTACTTATTTAGATTAAATGTGGTAGTGCTGTGCAGTGCTGCCAATATGTAGCTTCAGAATAGAGCGATGGAAATTTGATCCTCACTCTACTGGGTTCTGAATCTCAGCAACAAAAGATGCTCTGTCCTGAGGGAGATGGAAGATTGAAGCTGGGCTGTCAGAGAACCACTCTTGTGGGCACTCCAGGGAAGACAGTAATCAAACTGCGGCCTTGATGCAAGTTACTTATTTGTTGTCTTAACCACAGCTACTGTTTAAGTGCATATATGCAACTGCCTATAAGATTAATCACTGGAACTTGAAGGGTGGGCTGGAAGGATGTGGGATCAAATTCTCTAACTTCCCCTTAGAGATTTTAATGTTCAACAACTGGGTTGCTTATTAATGCTTCAATGTTTGGAAATTTTAAATATTGAGTTCAAATCTTATTTCCAAGATGATTGATCATGTGCCAGTGAAGGTGTGCCACACACGCAGCAGAATCATGCAGTGGATTATGGCATCAATCATAAAACACATTCCCAAGTAGATTTTAATTTTTGCAGACTTGCTTTCTCAGATCTTATGAAGTCAGTCCATTTCAATTGGGTAGAAGCTCTTGGTTGGGTAATGACTTCACTAATTATTGAACATCACTTTTTCTTTTAATACTTTGCATAATGTTTTGTCTACATAAATATATTGAGTCATGTGCAAATATATTGCAGAGATGTGCCTGAACATGTTGTGTGGATTTCTTTCTCAATGATGATCAGCATATTCAAAAGGATGTTGTCATCTCAAGATATTCTCGATAGGTTCAGATCCATGCTGTTGACTTGCCACCATGCAGACTCTTTAACTTGACAATTCTGACTCTGTTTTGTAATAAATGTGCATTTGTTGCTTACTTTACGAATATCTCTTACCAAACACAATAAATGAAAGTTTGTGACTGTTAACTAGGTCATGACTGGGTCTTATTAATTTTTAATCTTTGACAAATTTCCCCCATGAAATATCTTTGTGTTTTTAACACATATTTGAATCTTTGGCCTCATCATTTTCACTTAGCCTGAGGAGTTGGTGATTAATTTAATAGGTTTAAAAGAGTAAGGACAGATGCTAAGAGACATCTCTTTACACAGAGGGTTGTTGGAGCCAGGAATGTTTGACCACAGGCAATGGTTGAGACCAAGATTATTGTGTTTTTAAATCAGGAAGCTCAGAGCAGAGAAAATTTGTTTGAAGGTGATTGGATGTTCTTGCAGAATAAAAATGGAATATGTGTGATAACCCCTATGAGGCCTGTGAGGCATCACTGATTGATCTCCCCATGGGGCTCATTGAGAATGAATTACTCTGGTAATAGGCAGTGGCCTGCCCAGCTGGAACTCATAGCCTGAGTCTTCCATAAGGCAGGCCCAGGACTGGGCCTGCTAAACGGTTGTCCAGATAGGGACTTGTGTGTTTTACTTTGCATTCTGTAATAAACTTTTTCAGTCGAGCTTCCTGAGTCGTTACAGTAGTGAAATAATGAGCAGAAATTCAGAGACATTATAGAGACGTTATAAAAGAATAAGACCAATCAGGAACAATCTTAAATCCATTTAAGTAGATGCGTTTTGAATGAGTTAAAATCGCACCCGTAGATCGGAATCTTGCCATCCCTCCCGCCACAGGAATCATGGTGGGCAGGGTGAATGGACCATGCAAAGGTCCTCGAGCGGGGTTTTTCGGTTTTGAAGTGAACGTGGCTGGAAAATCCCACCCGTGGACCCGAAACAAATTCTAAACTTTTGACCTGCACATAACCACCCTAAGTTATTCAAAAGGACATGGTAGTTTTAAGTTGAAGTGACTTTGAATTTACAGAAGTATGTTGGGCAAAACCCTTCTTCGTTTTCACAGCATTTTCTATTTGTTTATTTGTTAAGTAACATTACAAGTGTGACAGGTGGCCCTGTGCAAGGAAAATGAATTGTTGACTACTTTCTCTTGAAAGCAGTGTCCCATTAAATGCAGCATACCACATTCCACTCACACATCGCTATATTTTATAAAAAATTGCCCAACCAGCAAAGTACAAAAACACATTACTTATCATCATTCACTGGAAAATACACATCAAAAATTTCATACAAATCCTTCTAGTACCCCAGAGAGACCAGAGCAGAAACTCATTATTCATAACCTTTCTTGCTCATAGAATATTAAAAACTAAAGGGAACTACCATTCACAATCTGTGTGTAATATTTCAGGAGCGCTGTGTAGAAAGTCAACAATGGCCTTGAGTACTGTTAGAGCTAGGATTCTGAAATTAGAAGCCCTCCTGCAAAGCCTGATACCAAGAAATAATTGGAAGCAAAAGCCTAAATTAGCTGTACGCTTAAGCAAAACTGAGGCAATGTGAGAAGAAGGTGCTATATTTACAATCCCACATCCACTTCTGAACTTGGCATCATTTCCATTATGAAGGTGAGGCGTTAGCATGAAATACCCTTTACCAAGACTTGTCCATTGGTCAGTTTGAAATGCCGCTGTAGCAGTATAAAGATGCATCCATCACGCTTTGACTTTACACCCCTGTGAGCTTCCTGAGCGATTGGCAATATCTGGGGGAGTTCCACAGAGCAGATAGTAGCTGCTTTTCCAAGACAGATCTGGGAAATTCTGCTTGAGCAAGTGAATTATGGTTTGGTGTGGATCCAAGTAAGCTCATGGAAGGAGATGGTTATTAGCACACCACCTGCATTATAATTCTCACCCAGAGACAATGCTGGATGAAACTTATTGACCTTATCTGGTCAAGATATTTTAGATAACCTATATGTATTTTCCATAGATTCACGTTACTTTGTGTTCATGGAAGCTACAGTGGAATTTTCCTGTCCTACCCGCCATGGCAAACATAATGGGTGGGACATGAACCATGCAATGGTCCATTGACCTGGAGGGGATTTTTTTTGGCATTGGGGCAAATACAGCCATAAAATCCTACTCTTAGTGTTTGTAATAGCACCTTCTTATGGTCATTTGTCTATGTACATATATATGAATAGGAATGTAGGAATTAGAAGAGTGAGTAGGCCATTCAGCCCTTTAAGCCCACTCTGTCATGTTATATGATCACGACTGACCTCCATCTCATCCTAACTTCACTTCTCTGCCTTTTCCCCATTGCCCTTTTAACCCGTTTTTGATCCAATATTTTTCTATCTCTTTCTTGAATACATTGATTATGCATCCACTGCACTCTGAGGCAGTAAGGACAGATTCTACACAAAATGTCTAATAGCAGTGTGTCTGTAGATTCACAACCCTTGCTGATGAGAATTAGCTTCTCCTTACCTCTGTTTTGCACTCCCCCACCACCTTACTCTATAACTATATATAAAACTGTTTTCGAAGGGGGAACATTTCATTAACGTTTACTTTATCAATTCTGTTCAGTATTTTATACACCTCAATCAAATCTCCCTCATTCTTTTCTTCTCCAAAGAGCACAAGCCCAAGCTACTGAACCACTCCTCATACAACAGCCTCTTCAAACCTGAAATCAATCAAGTGAACCTCTTCTGAACCGCCTCCAGTGCCACCACATCCTTCTTCAAAGAGAAAACTGAGCACAATTCTCCAAGTGTGGTCTCACCAATGCCTTATACAATTGTAACAACACTTCTCTGCTTTAGGCCCTTTGCAATAAATGCCAAGATTCCATTTGCTTTCCTTATAACATTCTGTACCTGTATACCGACTTTCTGAGACTCATGCACAAGGATACCCAGATCCTTCTGCACAAACACCTTTTGAATCTGATTCCCATTTAAATAGTAATCTGCCCTTTCACATTTCTGCCAAAATGGATAACCTAGCATTTATCCACATTAAACTCCATCTGTATGTATATAATACTCAAATCAGAACAAATTTGTTTTCAGTTGGATATTTTGAATTCCATGTACACAGACTCTTTTCTGACCTGCAAAGCTTTACAGCCTCACAATTAGGATAGGATTTTGGATTCTCTAACTGAAATTTGGTTGGACAAGCTTCTAGCAAACAATAGAGGAGCTTTTTTTTTACTGAGGCATAGCTTAAAAATTCAGCCTTAGTGAAAAAGCTGTTTGTATCGGTGGGTGGACTGATGATGGCATGGTGCTTAGCACTGCTGCCTCACAGCCTGAGGGACCTGAGTTCAATTCCAGTCTTGGATGACTATCTGTGTGGAGTTTTCCCGTTCTCCCTTTGTCTGCGTGGGTTTCCTCCGGATGCTCTGGCTTCCTCCCACACTTCAAATATGTGTGGGTTTGGTTGATTGGCTATGCTAATTTGTCCCTTCCTGTCAGAGGGACTAGCAAGGTAAATATGTGAGGTTACAGTATCAGGGCCTAGGTTAAATTGTTGTCGGCGCAGGTTGGATGGCCACATTCTGCACTCTAGGAATTCTGTGGCTATATCAGAAGGTATTATTAGGCAATTGGGAGAATATGGCATGACTGAGGTTCTTTTGGTGCATAAGTGGAGTGGCTAGAGACAGATTTTGCTGTTAATAATGCCTATGACTTTCTTAATTAGCTGACTGTGAATCAGGCAATAGAGAAAAGGAAAAGGACAATATCTCTGATTGAAGCAGGATCAGAAATGTATGAAGTTGCTTGCCACTGCTAAGCCAAAAGACACACTGCTAGCAGACATTTTGTGTAGGCTTGAGCGCCAGCCACAAGCTATAAGACCATAAGCCATAGAGCAGAATTAGGTCATTTGGCCTATCGAGTCCGCTCTGTCACTCAATCACGGCTAATAATTTAATCCCATTCTTCTGCCTTTTTCCCGTAATCTTTCACCCCTTCACCAATCAAGAACCTATCTGTCTCTGTCTTAAATACATCAATGACCTGGCCCCCTCAGCCTTCTGTGACAATGAGTTCCATTGGCGGATGCAGAAAGCTATTGGTTTGGAACCAAGGATCAGTTTCCCATGGTAAACATTGGCAATTTTATCACAGTTTTGAAAAAGTCACACGTTCATTGTAATTTTGGAGAATTTCAATATAACATCGCAGGACAGATTTGTGTGCAATTTAAAAATTGAACACATTTGCAATAACATCGCCAAAGTTAACTTTTGACACAGCCTTATCCATAGCAGATGGCATGTTGTGGTTTTGCAAGAAGTCAGGGTTAACAAACTGCCAGTCTTCTGCCAAAGTGAAGAAGCTGCAGCTGAGCAAACAAAAGGCCCTTACGACAGCAGTTAACTTTGTAGTAAGTCTACTATAATTATGTTGCTGGTGCTTAGACCAACATTGGGCATAGAGTTGTCCATTTATGAAGGTAAAGTGCCAAGGCAGGTCAAAGGAATGTAAATGAGAAAATGCTAGATGTGGGAGAGCAGCAATCACTGCATACGATTGTCGAACTGCAGCAGGTCGATTGGGGTCCGTTCAGAACCATATGATCCAAAGCAAAAGGATGTCCGATAGAATGACAATCATTTGGTGGCCCAGTTTCAAGGTAAGCGGGGAAAGGTTCAGTGGAGTTGTAGGGAGGAAGTTTTTTTATACAGAGGGTGGTAGGGGCCCAAAATGTACTGCCAGGTGAGGTGATTGAGATAGATGCATTAGAGACATTTAAGACTTATCTGGATAGACACATGAACAGGTGGATACAGAGGGACTCAGGTGGTCGGTCAACATGATCGGTGCAGCTTGATGGGCTGAAGAGCCTGTTCCTGTGACATACTGTTTTTTGTTCTTGGAAATTTATAGGGTGTTGTGGTCCAATTAGAGTTGAATGAAGTGCTGGTGAACATTGAGGACAATATGGGTGCTTCATTCAGCATGATTCCTGAATTGTTACACTGTGAAAAGTTGAGTTGTCAATTCAAGAAATCACACTGAGAGTTACAAAGTGGAGGAGACAACATCCCCATTGTAGGAGGTATGTGGGTTCAAGTAACGTACTCGGAACAATGTGCAAAATTGCCCATTATTATAGTGAAGGGTGAAAAGCTTACTTTGTTCGGAAGAAACTGGTTAATCACAAATTGAAATGAGTTTTTTTTTGTACAGAAGTAAAATTCACAACTCAATAAAGCATGATGACAAAATACCTTCAGGTGTTCTGATTCTTGGATATCAGACCGGCGTACAAGTTTACTGAAGACCTCATCCAGCATCCTGCGTTCAAAGAGAAAATATATGAGACTGAAAACATTATTTCTAAAGTACAACGGAGTAATTAGGCTGCTCCCATTGAGGTAGCCCCAAAGTTAGGTGGCAATGTGGAGAATATGTGAGGATTAGACGGTAACTAATTCAGGTACTGGAATGCAATCCAGCCGACCTATTGCCAAATATGGAGAATCTGTTCACGATGTTGATTGAAGGCTTTTTTTTTCAAAATCAGATTGGAAAAATGCCTGACTATAATTTGAGTTCAATGATGAATCTAAGTCAATTTGAGAATTAATATGCACATAGTCTTTTTCAGTGTCATACTGCCACTTGATGCTTCTTCAGCCTCTGGAATTTTCCAAGGGACAATGGACTAAATAAATTGTGCAA
The DNA here is from genome assembly GCA_024679065.1 of Sphyrna mokarran. Taxonomy (NCBI): domain Eukaryota; kingdom Metazoa; phylum Chordata; class Chondrichthyes; order Carcharhiniformes; family Carcharhinidae; genus Sphyrna; species Sphyrna mokarran. The sequence goes on from JAGIQG010000009.1 coordinate 29,928,772, forward strand.
GGAAATCAGGGAGTAGTATGTTATTTGGGTGACATATTTATTTCAGCTCCAGACAAGAACACTCATGGTGAATGGCTGAATAAGGTGCTCCACTGTTTGGAAAACATGTGAAATTCATGCAAAGACACACAAATGTGAAATGTTTCAAAGATCAGTAATGTATTGGTGTCGCAGGGTGGGCAAGGAATAAGTTACATCTCACCCAAGAGTATGGTTCAAACAATCAGAATATCTTGGAGTTCAAATGTTTTTGGATTGAGTGAACCAATATGGTAGTTTTGTTCTGAATTTGGCAATCTTATTACACCCATCGAACAAACCAGAGGAAAGGTATTCCATGAAATTGGACAAGGGAGCATGAAAAAGCAGTGCAGTTGTGTGAAGATCAGTTGGCAGATGGACAGTGCTTGTACATTTTAACATGTCCAAAAAGATGAGGCTAGCATGTGATACCTATTTGGATGGAGCATGTGCTGTGATCTCTGGTATGTTAGATAATGGTGAGGAGGAGAAACTGATTAGATTTGCCTCACTCTACTCGTGCCAGTGTGTGGAATTATACTCCGATGGAATGTGAGGCAATGTCTTTGATTTTTGGATTGAGAAGATTTCATAAATGCCTGAATGATCATAAGTTTCATAATCAGAACTGACGATAAGCCACTCATGGTCTTTTAAAATCTAAAGACTCCAGTCTCCACTTCAGCTGCAGCCCGAATGCAGAGATGTAGAGAAGAGGACTAAAGGGGACATGAAGGACAACTTTTTTATGCAAATGGTGATTGGTGGTTGGAATTCATTGCCTGAGTTGGTGATGAAGACAAAGACCCTGAACTTTTCGTAAAACGTACCTGGATCTGCACCTTAAGTGCTGTAAGTAATCAGTTTATGGGCCAGATGCAGAAAGTTGGGATTAGAAAGGGTATCTGGGTTTCTTCAGGCTAACATGGACAAGATGGGCACCCTTCTTGCTTTTCTACGGTCCTATGGGTTTTTATTTTGTCTGCTTATCAGTATGACATTAAGTACAGATGGTCAGATGAAGATCATTGCTATGTTGTTGTGATGTCTACTTTACTGTCCCCATCGGAGTTAGAGCCCAACAGGAAAGAAGTATTTTTCTGTTTACACATTACAGTCACGGCAGATGACATTGGTAGGACAATTCAGAGTTTGTGTTCGCAAAGTTGTACGACAAAATCACAAATAGATGATCAGCATAGGTATTGAATTGAGAAATCAGGCCTCTTTTTATGTGTAAGAATGAACTGTTCAGTTGATAGAGATTATGTGGGGAGTTAGAGTGGCCATTCCTAAAAGAGGCATATTGCAGCTGCTATTTGACTAACATAATCAACATTTGGGGATAAGTTTAACAAAGAGTCTGGTGAAAATCTACCTTTGGTAGCCGGAATTAGATAAGGACATAGAGGACACAGTGAAATGGTGTACAGAATGCCAAATGATAGAAATGACGCTGCCATCAATACTTTTATAAGCATGGAATTAGCTGGTGTGTGGCAGAGATTTTGATTCTAGTGAGGTCTTATAGAATTTGAAGGCCACCAGCCATTCATTGTGATAGCCATTGAAAGTAGATTGAACAACAACTAGCAAAGCCCTAGATTCTTTGCACTGTTTGCTACTTAAAGGCTCCCAGAGGAAATTGTGACTGAAAATGGACTTCAGTTCTGTTTAGCAGTATTTGTAAAGTTTATGAGAACGAACAGGGTAAAACACCAGAGTTCCACCATACCGTCCCTGCTTCAAATGGAGCGACAAGAGCACACAGTACAAATTATTCATCATACTCTTGTTTAACAAATGCTGGCTACAAATTGGAAGGAATGTCAGTTGTCATTGATTCACAAACTGGCAAATGTTTTGTTTATTTATAATAACACCCATCACACTACTGCCGGCAGCATTCCAGCTGAATTGTTTCTTTGAAGGCAGCCTAGAATGAGGTTTTCATTGCCGAACCCATGTTTAGCCAATGGAAGACAAACAATTCAGGCAGGAAGGAATGGAATCGTGATAGGGATAGGGTGCCAGAAAGAATTCTGAAGGTGACCCAAAGTTAAGGTGAAATAACATCGTTTTAAGTGGTTGGAATGGCTACCAGGAAGATGTTTGATAATGGAAAGATTAGGTTTGTGCATACAGACCATATTTTACCTTCAGAAGTTCATGGAGAAGGAAGAGTTGGGACGCAAATAGAATGCCAATAATTACTCCAACATAAGTTGTACCTGAAACCAGTTCAGATCCAAGTCAGATAGACATGTCAGATAAAATGGAAAATTCAATTGAAAATTGAGTTCAAAATCAATTTTTGTTGGGAGAAAACTCCTCAGACACAAGCCCAGGGAGGTTCAGGTCTGATGGCCGTTTGTGCGTGCACGTATATATAGTCAAACCAGAACAAACTAGATTTCAGTTGGGCATTTTGAACTTGATAATCTTTTCTTTTCCCTACAAAGATCTTACAAAGTTTATTTATTTTTGGGTATGTGACTGGGTTTGCCAGTGTGTTCGCTGGCTTACCTTGAATGCCTCTAAAGTCTGAGAAAATGGGAATTCCCAGTATAAGGATTTTGCATCTCTTAATTCCAGTGGCCCAATTTGGGATGAGTTGGAGGCTCTCGCTAGAACACAGGATTGATGGTTTAAGACCAGGAGCTCAACAATTAACTTCTTGTTCGATGTATAGCTTCCCAACAAAGTGGCAGTATGCTGAAAGACCTGGAAATATTTGGCTTCACCATTTGGCTATTGACCGTGCCTTGATGGTAGCATTCTCACTGGAAAGCCTTTATAGGAACAGGTATAGAATACAAGAGTTGGCCTTTAATGTTGCAGTTGTATAGAACGTTGGTTAGACCTCGTTTGGAATTCTGCATCCAGTTCTGGTTGCCTTACTACCAGAAGGACATGGAGACTCTGGAGAGAGTGCAGAAGAGGTTTACCAGGATGCTGCCTGGTACGAAGAGAGGTTAAGCAAATTGGGGCTGTTTTCCTTAGAAAGACGTAGACATAGAGGAGATCTAATAGAGGTGTACAAGATTATGAGGGGTATGGATAGGGTAAACAGAGTTAAGCTTTTTCCTGTGATGGACTCAAATATCATGAGGGGTCACGGGCTTACAGTGAGGGGATAAGGTATAATTTGGATGCTAGAATGAGCTTTTTTACACAGAGGGTGGTGGGGGTATGGAACGTGTTGCCAAGTAAAGTGGTGAAGGCATTCTGGAGTTATTTAAGAGATACCTAGATGGGCACATGAACAGAATGGGAATGGAGGGATATAGAAAACTGGTTTAAAATAGGGATCATGAGCCTTGAGAGTTCCCTGGGAAGTGTGTAAATTGTCAAAGATATTGATGTATTTCTGTTTTATCCTACAGGTACTTTGGTCCGCCTTGTTGTCTGACAACAGGCGTACACGCAATGCGTCATGAAAGGGCTGCTCTTGAATTTTTCGTGAGTAGCCTAGTGCTTCACATTGTTAGTGTACACTTGAACTGGACCAATTGATGGGCAACACGACAGCTCAGTGACTATCGCTGTGCTGTGCAGATACATGGATTTGGGCCTGTGTCTGTGGAGTTTGCACATTCTCTCCGTGCTTGCGTGAGTTTTCTCCGGGGGCTCTGGTTTCCTCCCACACCCCAAAGATGTGCTCTTAGGCTAATTGGCAAAACAATTTCTCCTGAAATTATCTCGCAAATTTGGTTCCAATGCATAGATCTATAAACATAGACAGGGATCACGGGTATAAGTAGGAACATCAAGGTGGTGGCGCGGGCTCGTTGGGCTGAAGGGCCTGTTTCCCGTGCTGTTTTGTTCTTTGTTCTTTGTTCTTTGTCAAGGTTCAAACCGTACTCCATTGACTTGAACGCAATACAAATCGGCCTTTCTGACACTGCTGCTGTTTGAAATGTGTTGCTTTTCAGATAAGTCATGAAGTTGAGGTTCTGTCCAAGCACTCAGATCAATGTAAAAGACATTGCACTATTATTTTGATTGATTGTATATATGCCTGGTTTCAAGTGTATTTTCACTGACCCCACACTCAAATAGCTGCCTTGAATAACTGAGAAATTGAGAGCTTCCTTCATAGTCCCACTCCACCTTAACAAAAAAACCTTCAGCATCTGAGCTGCAATGGTTCAAAAAGGTGGCTTACAACCACCGTGTTAAGAAACTGCAATCAATTCAGTGAATTAATGAAGTAAATGAAGAGGGATTCTTTGATATCCTGACCAACATTTATCATTCAAATAAAGCACATTACCTTGTAATCCATCAGACAGATGGCTGTGGGACTTTGCAAACAAAATTCTTTACTTTCATTTTATGCTTGAATCTCAAAAATGTACTTGATTGGTTGTGAAAAATTTAGGTTTCCTTGATCAAAAGAAAGATGTTGTAAAATTCATGTTTTTTGCTTTTTTCCTTCTTTTTTCCTTGTGTTTTACCCAATATTCTATGTGAAAGCAAGGGAGATCCAGTTACAGTAGTTACTGACCTCTTCTAGCCACTAGCTCAGATATAATGAGCATCGGTGAGCAGGAGCTAATGGTGGTGGCAGAAAAGAAGGATAGGCTGCCCACCTACCTGGAAGCCAAGTTTGTGTTTTGTCTCAGCGGATGAACTAAGAAACTTGTGCTCCATAGGGTATGCATTTACAAAGAGGTTGCTTTCTGGGATTTGTGAATTCATTGGGGAGCAACACTAAGTATCATGCTGCAAGTGGGTGGCTGGAAGGAATGCAGCAGGTGCTGAGTAAGCAGGATAATTACTCATTTTAACCATGTAAGTGTTTATTTAGCAGAAGGCTTAATGGGGTGATTTTATTTTTGATTAACATAATAAGGTAAGTTAGGTAGCGAGACAGTCATGTAAAATTAGAAATGAAAGGGAATACGTTTATAGCAGAAAAGCAGTTTCCTTTTCATTTTAAAAAAAAAGGTCAGTTGCTGCCTGGGGATGGTTAAAAGAAGATACTCTCTCTGTCTCTGCCTGCCTCTTTGTCCCCTCCCTCTCTCTCTAGAAGCTTTTTGATAGCTCCAGAGCTGTTATTCAAGTCGGAGCAAGTATGTCTATGTTGTTGAACTATTTTGAAAGTGGGCTTTAAATCTGTAAGAGAAATATTGCTTAAAAAAGTTTGTTTCTTTTCACATTTAAAGATTATTCAATGGTTAAGAGTTAAACTGTCTCATTTTGTTCAAGGTATATTTAAACTATGTTATAAATGAAACTTCTTTTGATAACAAAAATCCCTAATTTGTCAGTGGAATTATGACAATAGAAAAAATGTTAGGGTGTAGTCTGGCTCCACAATATATCATGGGGTTACTGATCTAGCACCTTTACACATAGAATGGCCATCCTCCAGCTAACCCTCTCTGATGCCTGCACAGTTTGAACATGACTGAACGCAGTCATGGAAAGTGCAGGGGCTGCAACTCTTATATTGAGGCCCAGCTCCTGGGATCCCTTCTGTGCTTTCAATTCTATGTTTCTATGGGTTGAAGGCCACCTCAATCTCAAGAGGATCGTATAGTCGCACCTCACCCCAGGTTTGGTGCAAGAGAGCACCAAATGCTGGTGGTGATAAGTAGGAAAAATACATATCACATATAAAATAATAGAGTTTGTTGCACTGTGGTTGGATTGTATACCTAGAGTGTTCTGAGGTTTTGATTCATATTTTAGCAGCTTTCAAGCTTGGTGGAAGATGTAGACAGGGGGTAAAGGTCATGGGGAAGGTATAGAAGGTTGTGTGTATGAAACCTTTCTGAAGAATTTAGCGGATTCTCTTCTGTAGCCTCCCCTGGTCCTTTTGCTGATGATGGAACATCTTCTATAGCCTCAATGATAATACTTTTTTATGGGGCATAGCTGTACATATTAGCAAGAAATTTGTCATCTTAATTGGACTGTACTGCAAGAGAATCAGAGCCTTGTCACTTGAAGAATACCTGCAGGGAGTTTGCATCTCCTGATGCCACGTCCTTGCAAAGTTGTCATTACCTATGGCTCCAGAAGGTTCTCTTGATTGTCCAAATGGCTTTGTTTGTAAAATGGAACTAGAGTGGGAGACAGCCTTGAAATAAAGGCCTTTAATGTGTCAGCTGGCTTGAGGTAATGACTAATTTGCACAACCCTGATTCAATAAATGAGCTGAATTCCTGAGAGTGGCACCTTTTGCAATTCACATATAACATTTCTGCAAAAAATATGGATTTTTAGCAAGTTTAAGCTGCCTGCTCTTTATATCCTGTCACTATATCTTAACAGTCGCTATGAGAAAATACTGCTACTGTAAGATTTTTGGGAGGAAGCAAGCTTTGAACACGGACTGTGGAAGAAAAAAATGGTGGACTAGCTAATTCCCAGTCCTGAATAGATTGCAAGTCTGTAAAGGGCTGCAATTATAAATATCACATGTAAAAAGAATGCCTCCTTCTTGCAGAATATGTACCTTTGAAAAGCAGGCTTGGAGAGAAACGCAATGGTATTTTGTCAAGGTTCATCCCGGGCAGTTCTGTGACACACACCGAAACAAAGGTCAACTGCAACTGGTCTGCCTGTTACTTGCTGGTCTTCCAGTGCAGAGTTGTCCTCAATCGAATGTTTCAGGCTGGTGTACTACAAGGTCCAGGACCATGTGCTGAGGGACGCACTAAAGCTTGGGCCAGTTGCCACAGAGATGCAATGGGGAAAGGTCGCAGGGTCCAGCTTTTCAGCCGTAGTGCATGAAGGGGCTGGAAAATTTGTGGAACCTCTCAGATTGTACATCTGCCATTGAATATAAATACAAAAGTATTGAAATCGGATAAAGCAAGAAAGAGAAGCTTATGGCAGACAGAAGGGCTCAAAGCAGTAGAAGCCCCAGGGGAATGTAGAATGTGTAAGAGCGAACTTAAAATGGAAATTAAAATGAAAGCAAAAAGGAGACATGAAAGAATGCTGGTAGGCAAAATGAATGAAGATCCTAAGTTGTTCTACATTAAGGGTAAAGGAAACCTAGGGAAAGAAGAGGGCTCATTAAGGACAACAGTTTGTGTGTAGAGTTGGAGGACATTGACAGGGTTCTAAATGAATACTTTGTGGCACTGTTCATTAGTGAGAGGGATGATGTGGGTATAGAGATCAGGGAGAAGGACTGTGATACAGTTAAAGAAATCAACATAGACAGAAAAGAGGTTGAGAGTGATCTGGCAACCTTAGAAGTGGCTAAATCTCCAGGGCTAGATGATATGTATCCCAGGTTGCTGAGTGAAGCAAAGGAAAAATAGCAGGGATATTGGCATTAATTTTCAATTCCTCTCTGGCCACAGGAGAGGTGCCAGGGGACTGCAAGACAGCTAATGTGATGCCATTATTCAAGAAGATAGGCAGGGATAAGCCAGGAAAGTTATGCCGGTCAGTCTAACTTCAGTGGTGGGGAAACTATTGAAAGCAATTATGAGAGGCAGAATTAATCTGCATTTGGAGAGGCCAGAATTAGTCAAGAACAGTCGGCATAGTCTTGTTAAGAGGAGGTCAGATTTGATCAGCTTGAGTATATCTTTCAGAAGTGATCAAGTGTGTAGATGAAGTCAATGCATTTGACAGTCTGCTTGGACTTTACCAAGGTTTTTGATAAGTTCCCATATCTTAAATTGTTAGTGAAGATGAGGTCCAAGGAAATTAGGCAAATTAGATCCAGAATTGGTTGAATGGCAGGAAGCAGAGGGTGCTGGTTGAGGGGTGTTTCTCTGACTGGAAGACATTGTCCAGTGGGCTCCCGCAGGGATCACTGTTGGGACCTTTTGCTATTTGTGATTTGTACAAATTATTTAAACTTGAATGTAGGAGGATTGACCAGTAAGTTTGCGGACGATATGAAAATTGACAGGCTGTTAAGTAGTGAGGAGGATAGCTTTAGATTGCAAGAAGTTGCAGACAGGCTGGTCGGTGGCAGTTGGAATTCAATTCAGGCAAGGGATGGCAGGACCCTGTGAAGCATTAAGGATCAAAGGAACCTTGGTATGCATGTACACTGGTCTCTTAAGGTAGCAGGATAGTTGAATAAGGTGGTTAAGAAGTCATATGGTATACTTTACAAGCCAAGGCATAAAATTTAAGAGCAGGGAGAGTACACTGGAACTCTATAAAACTTTGATTATGCCACAGCTAGAGAATTGTGTACAATCTTGATCCATGTAATAGTACTGGAAAGGGGAGACTTATCAGGATGTTGCCTGGCTGGAGAGTTTTAGTTATGAAGTGAGATTGGATAGATTACGATAGATTACCTTGGAGCAGAGGAGACAGGGGAGGGACGTGAATGGGATGTATAAAATTATGAGGGGTGTAGATAATGTAGACAGGAAAAGAACTTTTCCCCTTGGTGGAAGGATCAGTGATGAGGAGGGATAGATTTAATGTAAGGAGTAGGAAGTTTAGAGGGAATGTGAGCTTTTCAGGGAAAAGCTTTTTCACTCAGGGTGATGGAGATCTGGAACTTATTACCTGAAAGGGTGGTGGCGGCAGAAAGCCTCATAACGTTTAAGAAACATTTGGATGTGTATTGCAATGTCAAGATATACAAGGCTATGGGCCAAATGCTGGGAAATAGGATTAGAATAATTAGATAATTTGTCTTTGGCCATTTTCTGTATTATGTACCTCTATGATGCATTACGTACCTCTAAGATGTACATGTATGGGAAAGGTTTAGCAGGATATGGGCCAAACAGAGGTGACTGGGACTAGTTCAGTTTAAGAAACTGGTTGGCATAGAAAGTTGGGCTGAAGAGTCTGTTTCGTGCTGTATATCTCTATGACTCTAAGAACATGCTGATGAGGGAAAGTTGAATTCTATTCCACTTTTTGTAATATTTTCATGTTGAAATATTTTGCCTCCTGGTTGTATGCCTACCATGAAGTGTGTATTGAAAATATTAAAATAATTACAATTGTGTTGTGGCATCGAAGAGTGCACCATACTGTAGGAGACAAATAGAATTTTATGGCACTTTCATGTTTTGTAATGTACATTTATAAATTTTATGAATAAAGCACATTTTTGGAAAAACGATCTACAGAAGTGTACATTGTATTGGATTGCACCTATTATTTTGTTGACTTGAATTAGTTAAAAGGTTTTCAACTGAATATAAATTTGCATGATATTTAAAATGCAAAGTAAGCAAGGTCTGATGCAAAGCCCTACTGATTTCAAAGACCGCATAAGATAGTTCAGTGCCTCGCAGCAATTGCTAAGCCGGATCTGCTGTTTGTTTTCCTGGATACTTTATTGAAAGCTTTACCTGGAGCTAAGGGGCAAGAATAGTGATTCTCAATGAAAGAAGTTGGGAGCATGACGCATGATATGAAAACAATAATCTGAGTGAATTAATTCAAAAAGCCTCAAGAATGGTGAGCAACTCAGCAAGGCTCCTTTTAACAGCATCTTCTAAATCCGTAACTTCTACCACCTGGAAGGAAAAGAGTAGCAGATGTATGCAAACACTGTTATATGCAAGTTCCCCTCCAAACCATACTTCCTGAATTGGAATAACATCGCTGTTCCATCGCTGTCGCTAGGTCAAATCTTGAAACTCCCTCCTTGGGGCAGCACAGTGGTTAGCACTGGTACCTTACAGCACCAGGGGCCTGGGTTCAATTCCCAGCTTGGGTCACTGTCTGTGTGGAGTTTGCACATTCGCCCCGTGTGTCTGTGTAGGTTTCCTCTGGGTGCTCCAGTTTCCTCCCACAATGCAAAGATGTGCTGGTTAGGTGAATTGGCCATGTTGGATATCTTAATGTCAGGGGAACTAGCTAGGGCAAATACATTGGATTATGGAGATAAAACCTGGTAGGATTGTGATCGATGCAGACTCAATGGGCAAAATGGCCTCCTTCTGCACTGCAGGGATTCTTGACAACAAAGTGGGTGGACACGCTATCGACTGCAGTGATTCAAGAAGGCGGCTTCCCACCATCTTCTCAAGGACAATTAGGGATGGACAATAAACAATGCCTCCATCTTACTAAAGAATATCAAGAAAGAAAATTAAAAATGAATACATTGCCCCTATTGCAATCCCGATCTTTATAAATCCTGTCACTGTAAAATTCTATAGCATTCTCACAGTGTTGTCTGAAGGAGCAAATGAAAATACTTGTTCAAACAAACATCCATCACTTGATAAAGCTATGTATATATTTCAGAATGATTAATTCTGTTACTCTAGTGCAACTGTGCCTCTTTAAGGCCACAAGTTCTAAATGCTTTTAGGTAAACTCTGGGTGCGGTCTGAGTTTAATTGCTTTTTCAGACTGCAGGTCACAGCCCTCACTTTGTCTTCTTTTTTTCAATGGTTAAGAACATTAGATGGTCGGCATTCTGGCTCCTAGTCTGCCAAAGAATAATGCATGAAGCTTTTGTGGACATCTGTAAAATCCAGCATTTGTCGAAGACAGAGAGAATAGAATCATTTGAAATCATGTCCTCATTAAATATCCTGAACCTTGAGCAATTTACACTGTCTATTGAACAGTCACCCAGGTATGATTACCATATACACACTGTAAATAATCTTTGCTCAGCTGTTCAATTTGTCATGCCAAGACTGAATTTGTGCCTTGCGTTAACAATAGTTAGCACAATAGTATTTCCTCTCCTCAACCCCGAATTTAATTAGTTTCAATGCCCCAAAGTAACGAGGAGTTCCAGTGAGATCATGAAGTGTAATCACTTCAGTCAGTCCATTGAGGTTGGTCTATTGGAGGACGTACTTCCTGATAAAGGAATTGATGGGCCAATCAGGGAGTACTTGCCTTGTACTTAACCTGGATTATCAATCCAGGAGATAGACTGCTAACTACAAGTACTTTGTGTATTGCTGTTAGAGTTGTAAAGAAAGGGACTTCTATCTTCGCAGACTTAGTTCATGAGGAAAGATTTATTTTGTGCTCTGTGTCTGTCCCTGAATGGTCTGGATAAACACCTTCTCCTCGTATTTTGGATTGCTAGAGTCGGGAAAGGGGAAAGAGATGGGCAAAGTATGCATGCGCACATCTCCATTTTTTAAATTGCCTGTAATACACCAGTCGTACATTATTCATACACATTATTCATCAATGAAATATTCATAATATTATTACTTTGACATTATTAGTTAAATAATAAATGTTGCCTGTGTGGGTATCTTAGGTTGCCGGGAGCGATTGGATTGCAAGGTTTATTGAACATTTTGTGAGAGTGGTGAATGATAGCATCGTCTGTCAGGAACCAATTGAGAAAAAGCGCAAGACTTATTCACTTGTCTCATTCCCACACCTTAAACCTTGGCATATTGAGTACTGAGCTGCCCTATTCTGTCCTTGGCCCTTCTCCTGCCGTAACAGAACTAGACAGAAATTGAATGGCCACAGAAAATAATGAGAGAATCTGTTTATTTCTCTGTGGAATCTTCAGCGGAGTATCTCGGAATTGGCACTGCAGTAGTCCATTTGGCCTATCAGGCCCTATTTTACCATTTTAATTCTAGGTGCTGGATGGACTTGAAAATGGGAGTGTTTCAGATCCGACTTTAAGGTTGTCTCAGGCGTCCCCATATGCACTCTGCCTGGAGAAATAGCAGTGATTCTGAATTGGTTGCAGCAGTCTGTGAACAATGTTTAACATGCCCAACATACTGCAGCTCCGATCAACACCTCCAACTGCGCATGCACAGAAAACAAAATGATAGGATGCGGCTCCCCGCCACTTCGCTCTTGGGCTGAATAATGCCTCCCCCTAGTCCCCACAGACATTGCCCCAACCCGTCAACATTACTGACCCCCCACCCTCTCCGCCACCAGACCGATCGTGGGCCCTCCTATCTCCCGGCCCTCACTGATCTCGGGCAGAGTGACAGCGGACCTCCTTTACCCCCCACTGATCACAGACAGAGTGGCACTGGACCCCCCTCTTATCCCTCGCTGATCACAGGCAGAGTGGCAATGGACCCCGCCCCACCCCTCACTGATCACAGACAGAGTAACAGCAGACTCCCGCTCACTGATCTCAGACAGAGTGGCAGTGGAACCCCTCCTTTCCCATCACTGATCTCAGGCAGAGTGCCAGTGGATCTCCCCATACCTCTGACTGATCACAGGCAGAGTAGTGCCGGATTCCCCCTCACTGACCACAGACAGAGTGGTAGCGGAACTCCAGATTGTCGGATTTCGTCCCCGCCCCTCCCCACCCAACCGATCTCAAGAAGAGAACTGTTCGATGCTCAGCATTTACCTTCTCACAACTGGAGCATTCAAACCAAACTTTTGTAGAGTATGTCTGTTTCCTGCCAAATTTGGATGGGCGAACGCGGTGGTAAAGGGGGAAATGTCAGTAAGGTTGAGGGGTGCAGCATTTAAATGGCCATTGCATCCGTTTTGGGCACGGTCCCAATTACGGCCAGTTTTGGGCTTTGGTAAAGGGAGAACCGGCACAAGACAGGCACGGATTGCACTACTCGCCTCACGCCTGACTTTACCAAGTTTTCGTGCCTGAGGACAGACGCAACTTGACGGTGAAATAGGGCCCATCATGTCTGCACTGGCTGTCCAAATGGATAGCTTGTCTAGTTATGTTCTTCTGCTTTCTCCCCATTCCACTGCACACCCTCTTTTCAAATAACAATTTAATATCCCTTTGAATGTTTCAGTTGAACCTGCCTCACTTGGCATTCCAGACTACATACCAATCACTGGGTGAAAATATTTTCCCTCCTATCACCATTGCCTCTTTCACTAATTACTTTAAATCTGTTTCGTCTCATTCTTGATCCTTTCACAAGTGGGAGCAATTTCTCCCTATCTATTCTGTTCAGAGGCCTCATGACCACCATTAAATCTTCTCTTGGCTGCCTTTCCTCTACAAAAATCAGTGCTAGAATCATGAAAACTATATTAGAAAAAAGCGATGAAGAATTTATTGTTCTCACTTCTGTGAATTAGCAATGAGGTTAACGCTTCCCACTTCACCTGCAGGACCATTTTTCTACCCTGAGCACTTTTAAGAATAATCAACAACAGTTTCTAAATATCCTTTCCTAATTGGTTATTCAGGTTTTTATTTTCAAGGAAAAAAAATGCTTTATGGTTCTAAACCTACTGGAGTGGAGAATTGTTCAAGAAATTTTTAGTCATTTATTGATTTAACATTCAGGCAAGCCCTGAAGCCCATTATACTGGTCTCCAGAGCTCAGTGACTGAACTGTTCTCAGTCTTCTTTTGTTCAGTTGTTTGAACAAATCTCTTTGAGCTGATGTTTTCTGTCTGCAGAGTGACAGTCAGGTGTGAAGAGAGGAGAATGAATGACCCACCATATGTTTCTGTCATGTTTAATTAGCTGTCCAGGGAAAACTATTTGTACTCATGTCTTAGTCGCTCAGTTTTATATTTCATTTCACTAGAATTAGCAGTAGGAAAGGTGAGGTAAAATGTTTGTTCTGTAATAGAACTGTTTTCTGAAGCGGTTTGAAAAAGATTATTTAACCTCTTCATGTTTGCTTAATGCGATATTCAGCCTTTTTTTTGCAACTTTCCTGGTAAGTGCTGTAGCAAGGTGTTAGTTTTAGTCCAGTGGTAACAATCTTGCTTCTCTGTCAGAAGAAGGTCCTGGATTCAAGTCTTACTGGATTACTGCAGTGACCTGAGTTTATAATACAGGTTGACAGGGCAGTATTAAGGGATTCTACATTATCAGATGGGCTATCTTTACACATTGTGTTACGTACATATGGTGTACAGCCAAAAAGTGTTTCCAGTGGTTCTCTTACTCAGATCAATGGTGGAGGGAGGAGGAAGGTGGGTCAGATCATTCTCTAGTTATGGGGGGAGGGGAGTGAGGCCAGATCATTGTCTGGTTGGGGGAGGTTGTTGGGAGTGAGACCAGATAGTTGTCTGGAAGAGGGGGTGATGGGGGATGAGGCCAGATTGTTGTCTGTGGGGGGAAGAGGGAGGCAAATAAGATGTATCTCTGTGGGGGAGGAAGGGGAGGCCATCACTCACTGATGAGGTTGGGGGGGGCATATGGATCTCAGGGGGAGGGAAGGCAGGAGGATCTCTGGTGGGAAGGCAGGGAAATCCACTGCCATTCTGCGGCTGATTGGTGGAGGGTGAGGGGGCAGGGATGGCGATTGGTCTGGGTAGTGAGGGTATTGATAAGGGGAACAGCGATGTGTGTGGGTAGGGGGAAGGATGAATAAGGGGGACAGTGATATCTGTGGGGGCTATCGCTCCGTCTTTTCTCTCCAGGCCACTTTCTCTTTTTCTACAGCCTGGGAGCGATCTGACATGCGCGTGCTTTTTCAAATATTTCTCTAATTGTGTATGCGCAGTTCAGAGCTTTGATTGTTTTGGCCGTGCTAAGCTCTGCAATTTTGTTTTTAGGCTGAGTGCATATGGGGACACCTGAAAGTAGATTTCCAAGCTGGATCTGTATTATGCCCAGAATCAGCACTTAGTATGAAAATGGTAAAATCGGGCCTGTAGTGTTGAGGGCTTGGATAGAGTGGATTTCTTGAGTTTAAAGTTTATTTATTAATGTCACAAGTCGGCTACATTAACAATGCAATGAAGTTACTGTGAAAACCCTCCAGTCGCCGCATCACGCCTGTTTGGGTACACTGAGGGAGAATTTAGCATCTTCAATCCACCTAACTACACGTCTTTTGGACTATGAGAGGAAACTGGAGCGTTCGGAGAAAATTCACGCAGGCACAGAGAGAATGTGCAGACTCTATTCAGACAGTGACCTAAGCTGGGAATCGAACCCAGGTGCCTGACTCTGTGAGGTAGCAATGCTAACAAATGTGCCACATATGTGTACAGGCCAATATGTGGACAGTCCAACAAGGGAAGGAGCTGTGCTGGATCTAATTCTTGGAATGAAGCAGTTAGTTGAGGTGATGCTGGGGGAGCATTTTAGTGATAGCGATCATAGTATGATAGAATTTAAGCTTCTTATGGATTAAAAAAATAAACATGTTGCGACAGAAGCTTTGGTTTGGGGAAAAGTGGATTTTAGTAAAAGAAGGCAGGATTTGTCCAAGGTAGACTGGGAAGAGCTACTAAAGGGACAATCTACAGAGGAGCAAAGGGGGACATTCACAAAGGAAATGGGAAGAGTACAGACCCAACATGTTCCCTATCAGGTGGTAGGAAGGAGTAACAAGCTGGCGAACCATGGATGTCAGAGATATTGAGGATATAGTGAGAAGGGGAAAAAAGAGGCTTTTAGCAGGTACAAAAGGAGAAAACCAGCAGAGATATCACTGGAGTACAGAAAGTGCAGGATGGAGCTTAAAGAAACAGTTAGGAGAGCAAAGAAGGGATGTGAGAAAATCCTGGCTGGTCAACGTAGGGAAAATCCCAAGATATACTATTAGTGTATCAACGCAAATAGGATAACCGGCAAAAGAGTAGGGTCCATTAAGGACTGAGCAAGCAATCTATTAGTGGAGTCAAAGGTCATCGGGAGAGTGTTGAACAAAACTTCATATCCATCTTCACCTAGACGAATGAGGATGAAGGTATGGAATTCAGGAAGAGAAACTGCAAAGTTCTTGAGCAAATAAACAGAAGGAAGGACAAAGTATTAGATGTATTGACAGGTTAAAAAGTGGATAAATCTCCAGGTCTAGATGAATTGTGTCACAGATACTGTGGAAAGTAAGAGAGGAGATTGCGGGGGCTCTGACTCAAATTTTGAATTCCTTTCTGGACACTGGGGAGGAGCCAGAAGCTAATGTGATTCCACTATTTAATAAATGTTGTATAGGTAAGCAAGGGAACTACAGACCAGTGAGTCTCATGTCAGCAGTAAGGAAACTATTGGAGAAAATTCTGAAGGAAAGTATCTACCTTCGGTTGGAGGGGCAATGGTTAATCGGGGATAGTCAGCATGGCCTTGTCAGAGGAAAGTCA
The DNA here is from genome assembly GCA_024679065.1 of Sphyrna mokarran. Taxonomy (NCBI): domain Eukaryota; kingdom Metazoa; phylum Chordata; class Chondrichthyes; order Carcharhiniformes; family Carcharhinidae; genus Sphyrna; species Sphyrna mokarran. Next base: position 29,944,747 of record JAGIQG010000009.1, read on the forward strand.
TGCCTAACAAATTAGATTGATTTTTTTTGAGGAGGTGACCAGGTGTATCGATAAGTAGTTTTCAGCAAAGCCTTTGACGAGTTCTCACATGGGAGACTTATAAAGAAGGCAAATGCATATGGGATACAGGGTAGTTTGAAAAGGTGGATTCAAAATTGGCTTAGCAAAGGAGATAGAGAGTGCTGAAGAAGGCTACTTTATTGGCTGGAAGCTAGTGTCTAGTGGCACACCACAGGGACCTGAACTGGGTCTGCTACTCTGCTTCATTTATATAAATGACATAGATGGCTATATGGGGATTAGGATTAGTAAGTTTGGGATTCACCCAAAGATTGGCCAGATGGTTAACAGTGAGGCTGAGTGTCCTGGGCTATAGGAGAGAGTATAGACAGATAAGTGACAGTTGGAATTTAACCCTGAAAAGTCTCAGGTGATATGTTTTGGAAGGAGTAATTTGACAAGGAAGTATTCAGTGAATGACATGACACTAAGATGTTCTGAGGAACAAAGGGACGTTGGCATGTTTGTCCATAGATCTCTGAAGCCAGAGTGCATGTCAGTGGGGTGGTGAAAAAGGCAAATGGGACACTTGCCTTTATCAATCACAGCATTGCTTACAGAAGCAGAAAGGTCATGATGGAGTTGTATGGAATTTTGGTGAGGCAACATCTGGAGTACTGTGTACAGTTCTCAGATGCATGTGTGCATGTTGTAGGAAGAATATGATTGACTTGAAGAGGATGCAGAGGAGATTCACCAGGAATGTTTCCTGGGATGGAACATTTCAATCATGAAGAGAGGTTCAATAGGTTTGGATTGTTTTTGTTGGAGCAGAGAAGACTGAGGGGCGAGCTAATAGAGGTGTACAGTATTATGAGGGACATGGACAGGGTGGATAGGGAACAGCTATTTCCCTTAGTTGAAGGATCAGTCACCAGGGATCACAAATTCAGGATGAGGTGCAGAAGGTTTAAAGAGAATGTGAAGAAAAATCTTTATACCTTGAAGGTGATGATGGTCTGGAATGCGCTCACTGGGAAGGTGGTGGAGGCAGGTTGCCTCACATCTTTTAAAAAGGACTTGGATGAACACTCAAGGCTATGGGCCAAGTGCTGGTAAATTGGCTTAGATAGGTATCTATCTAAAGTTATTAGATTAGATGTTATGTGTCTGTGCAGACTCAATGGGCCAAAGGGCCTGTTCTGCACAGTGTAATTCTGTGATCTGCTGGGCTTTTGAACACTTGTCTAACTTATATATAATCCCTCTGTAGACTCTGTCATCCTCACCACCTGTCTTCCCACCTATTTTTGTCATCTGCAAACTTGGCGATAGTCCATTTACTTACCTCATCCAAGTCATTAACATATATTTGTAAATATTTGTGGCCCCAGCATGGATCCCTGTGGTACTCTTCAGTAGTTACAGATTTGTAACTTAGTAACTAGGTTAAGAAACTAGTAACCTATGATTAGTTATCTTAAAAATACACCTCTTATTCCAATTCTGTCTTGTCTTGTTAGCCAATCCTCTATTCATGCTAATAGATTATACCCAGTGCTAGCTCTTTTCTTGTTAAGTAGCCTTTTATGCAGTAATTTATTGGATACTTTTTGGAAATTCAACTATATTACATCTACTGGTTCTCCTTTATTTATCCTGCTCATTTCCACTTCAAAGAATTCTAATAAATTTGTCAGGCATGATTACTCCTTCATGAAGCAATGTTGACCTCACTTGAATATATTATGCATTTTCAAATGCTCTGTTATTACATCCTTTATAATGGATTTCAACATCTTCCCAGTGACAGATATTACGTTAACTGACCTATAGTTAGTTGTTTTTTTGTCTCCCTTCTTTTTTGAATAAGGGTGTTACATTGACAGTTTTCCAATCCTCTGGGATTTTCCCAGATTTTAAGGATTCTTGAACAATTACTATATGAGTACATCCACAATTTCTGTCGCTACTTCCTTTAATATACTGGGATACAATCCATCAGGTCCAGAGGATCTATCAGCCTTTAGTCCCATTAGTTTTGCCAGTACTTGTTCTCTAATGATTGTTATTGTATTTATTTCCTCTTCCATTTCTGCTCCTTGGTGCAGTATTTTTGGAATGATAATAGTGTCTTCCACCATAAAGACTGATGCAAAATATTTATTTAACTCCTCTGCCATTTCCTTATTTCCCATTATTATTTCCTCACTTTCATTCTTTGAGATGGCTATGTTCACTTAGGCCTCTCTCTTCCTTTTTATATCTTTAAAGAAGCTCCTGCATCCAGTTTTGTATTACTTGTTATTTTATCCTCATAGTTTATCTTTTCCCTCTTTATTGTTATTTTTGGTTATCTTTTGTTGGCTTTTAAACATTCCACATCCTCTGGCTTATCTCTAATCTTTGCCACAATGCACATTTCTCTTCCTGTTTAATATTATCCTTAACTTCCTTGGTTAACCATGGCTCATTTATTCCCTCCAAGAATCCTCCCTCCTCATTAGGATATATCCTTGTTGTGAGTCATGAACTATATTCAGAGATGTCTGCCGTTGATGATCAACTGTCTTTCTGCTAAACTCCTCTCCCAGTCCACTCCAGCCACATCTGTTCTCGTTCATGTATGTTATCCATATTTAAGCGTGGCATAGTTGTTTGTTTCGCAAGCTTCTCACTCTCAAACTGAATGCTTGAATTCACCATTGACTATTAGAACATTATAGCACAGAACAGGCCCTTCGGCCTTCGATGTTGCGCCGACCAATATAAAAAGCAATGCCCCTCCAAACTAAACCATTCCCTTCTCTTCCATATACTTATCAACTAACCTCTTAAACGCCACCAAACTTGGTGTTATTACTTTATTATTATTTATTATTACTTTGAATTTCGTGGGCAGACTGCTGATTTTGGCACCCGTGCCTATGTCATGCAGCTAAGTTTGAGGTGGGCAGGAGGGTGATGGGGTGGGCCAATGCTATGTGTCTATCTCCACCCCCCTCCCTCCACACCCCCATCTAAAACACATCCACTGTGGACTGGTCTAACACAGGCCCCACCAATGAGTTTCCCACTGAATTAGCTGGCCTGATCAGAAACCTGCCAACTTCCAGGAAAGGATTTCTAGAGGGTCAACTATGAGTCAGTTCTTTGTGGCTTCTTTTGCTTCTGAGATTGGGATTTGTTTGTGGAATTTAGCCAAAAGCTAAAATGTTGTTGCTGATATATCATCAAATAATAAAATAGGCTGGCGCTTGTTGGCATAACCTACATGTGGGAATTTGCTAACATTATGAGACATAATCCCAGACAGAAAATTTCCTGCCTTCCCTACCAGCAGAATCTTCTTGTCCTTCCTATGGCAACCGCTTGGTTCCCTGGCAGTGAAGAGTGTGAGCAATGGGAAAATCTATTAATAGCAATGGGATTGGAAGATCCAACCACAGGCAAGCCATCTCCTGCTCTGTGAAACATACTGGGGTGGGGGGGGTTCGTAAAATTTTGTCTGGTCAATTGCTAAAAATGTTAAAACTCTCTACGTCTTCAAAGAACTCCTAAGGTAACATTGAATGTAAAATCTTCCCGTTGTTGTCAGTTCAAGATTAACTGCTTTTATAGTTTTTAAACACTTCGGGACATTTTGCCACATTAAAAGTGCTACCTAAATGCATGCTGTTGTTGTTATTGCTATGCCAGTGTTTTCATGCAGCTTTTGCAAAAACAACCCCAAAATAAACATGCTAAATTCTCTCAGGCTCAACAACAAACAAAATACACTATTGGAATCATGAATAATCTTCAGCAAGCTACTGCATGCAAGTTGGTTAACTGTTAAGGCAGGGTCCAATTTAACATTGAGTTCATAGAGGTCCAGATGGTCCACAAATTGTAGTTGGGTCTTTGGAAAATGGTGTTGCAAAATCAGGACAGCATAGTAATGTTGTAAATAATGGATGAAGTACATTATTTGTTTAAGGTACCAGTGGTACTTTACCAGTGGATCAGCATAACGCATTCTGTTCCATTTCAGCTCCTTGCCAAACTCTCAAAAATAATTGGCATAACGTTGTTTGATAGGGACAATGCCCTCTGGTGAAAACCTGCAGTTAGAGTGTCAGTATCTAAAATCAGTTTGTAAATCAGTTTGACTTTGTCTAAATTTAAAATTATATTTCAATAATCACTTCTGAACCTTACAGATCTTCCTCTGAAACAATCTGTGATTTGTGGATGCGTGTCTTCCCAGAGTTCTGCTAGTACTTATGTTCTTTGAATAAAGAATTTCCTCTCCAAAGAAAAATGGTTAAAATTGAAAAGTTACTATTTTGACTGCCAGACCATTCTCACGATCTTATTAAAGATCAGTATTTGTTATGATATTTTTATCATTCACAACTAGGGCCTATTGAAAGGCGGTGCTGAAGAAGCCTTTTGTTGCTTTGCTACCATTCACCTCATACTCTGCTCCTGTGATGTGCTGGTGGTGGAGAGGACAAATATTTAAGCAAATCAAGTAGGCTGCTCAGACTGGGACTGTGTCAAGCTTCTTGAATATTGTTGGAACTGCAGTCATCCAGGCAACTGTTCAGCACTTGTTACATTCCTAACATGTATGCTTTGCAGCTGGAAAAGCTTGGGGAGTCAGGAATTGAATCCCTCACTGCAGAGTACTCAACAATACAGGATAACAAGGGGAATGAAGCATTTCATGATTCTGATGGTGCTCATTTTCACACCCAACTGCTTTTTTGCAGTACTAGAGCGTGGTGAAGAGTTGGTGAATTGGTTTGCAGATGAATAATCTGCTGAACCATCAGTATGCTTTGCTGATTCATCAGTGGAAGAGAAACAGTGATTGGATTTATGTCTGTCACTGTTCCAATGAATGTGTTGTGTTGGTGTTTTCAATATTGCATCGATACAGCTGTGGGCTGTGCATCCCTATCAGTTGGTCTGTCCAGTCACAACCTTTTAGTAAGTAAAAAAGCAGATGGGGCACATGTCTGTAATCGTCTTCAGCTTATCCACTACTTTTTAAGTGGAAAAATTGATGCTTGATCTTTCTTTGCAATTTAACACGCATAAAGTCAGAGAGGTTTATACATGGAAAAAGACTCTTTGGCCAACTTGTCCATGCTACCTTTTTGCTTTTTAAAACCCCTAAGCTAATCCTAATTGCCCACATTTAGCTTATATCTCTATATACCCATCATATCCATGTAGCTATCTAAATGCTTTTTTTTTTAAAAAAATTGTACCCACCTCTATTACTATTTCTGGCAGTTTGTTCCAGACACTCACCACCTTCTGTGTGAAAAAATTGCTTCTCTGGACACTTTTGTATCTCTCCCCTCTCATCTTAAATTGATGCCTCTAGTTTTAAACTCCCCTATCTATGGGAAAACATATTAACTATCTAACTGATCTATGCCCCTCATTATTTTATAGACTCTGTAAGATCACCCCTCAGCCTCCTACACTCCAGAGAAAAAAGAAGCAGTCTATCTAGCCTCTCCTTATAACTCAATCCATCAAGTTCGTGTAGCATCTTAGTAAATATTTTCTGCACTCTTTCTGATTTAATAATATCCTTTCTATAATAGGATGACTAGAATTGCACACAGTATTCCAGCTGTGGCCGTACCAATGTTTTGTACAACTTGAACAAGACCACCCAGTGCTATATCCAGTGTACTGGCTGATGAAACCAAGCCTTCTCTGTCCACCTGTGACTCCACTTTCAAGGAGCTATGAACATGTACCCCTAGATCTCTTTGTTCTGTAACTCTCCCCAACGCCCTACCATTAACTGAATAAGCCCTGCTCTGATTCAGTCTACCAAAATGCATCACCTCGCATTTGTCTAAATTAAACTCCATCTGCCATTTGTCAGCTCAATGGCCCAACTGCTTAAGATCCTGTTGCAATTGGAGATAACTTTCTTCACTGTCCACTATGCCACCAATCTTGGTGTCATCTGCAAATTTACTAATCGTGCCTTCTATATTCTCATCCAAATCATTAATATAAATGATATCTTTGAGATATTGGGAGCATTTGGATTGCAGCAGAAATTTAAGGTTAGAAATAGGATAAGCAATTAGATAATTGTGATCCTTGATTGTAAAAACGTGCTTGAATTATTTTGTGATCTAACAAACTTTGCCTAAAACAACACTCGATTTAATATATGAATTCCTGTTTACCATCTTTTGTGCCAATGCTTCATGCCAGTAGGGAACTTGCTAAGTGTGTTGATATATTGCGGTGTTAAGAATTTGCATATCTAAATAAGGAAAAAAAACATAGAAAATTAACTAGCGGAACAAAAGTACAAAATGTACCAGTCTAAACAGGTGTTCCAGATGCCGTACTCAATATTTCTAACAGACTCTGTGCATCTTAGACTGCCTTATATTCTGTCAGTTCAATTAATTGAAATGTTTTTCAATTTAAATAATGTAAAGAAGGCACATTTAAAGTTTAGTGGGTAGAGCTTCTGCTTAGGGTGCAATTGATAACTTACACCCGCAGTGTGCTTAAAATTGCTCTGCTTCGTTAAAGTTGACATTGCCGTAAAGAGTAATTTGTGTACTTCGAAACTGAGTAAAAGCTTTTTCACACAACAAGTGGTTTGGGCCTGGAATGCACTTGATGGAAGTGTGGTGGAGGAGGCAGGTTTTATCGAGGCATTCAGTAATTATTTGAACAAAAACAATGTGCTGGGGTATGGGGAAAGGCAGGAGGAAGAGCACAAAGTTGCAATGCTTAGTTGGAGGGCCTGCCCACTCACAATGGGCTGAATGGCCTCCTTCTGCACCGTAACAATTCTGCTCTTGTGTAAAATCTTCCGTGAATCGATGCCATTGGAAAGGACAACTGAACACAATTGTTTCTTTTTATCTTTTCATTGTATTTCAGAGTGGTAAGCTGGTGCAGTCTTAGTAATGTTCATCAGCTAAATTTAGCATTTTCACGGGCAGAACCAGTCCTCCACCTTTGAATAACCTTTTGAAATGACTGAAAATGATTATAAAAAATACTGAACTATTTAACAGTTTCATTAGTATACACTAGTTGGTTTGTTTAAAAAAAATTAGACCTTTGACACACTAAGGGATGACCTGTTATTTCATGAGTAGCTGTTGATAAATACTTGTTTGAAATGAATACAGTAAGAATACACTAATCCAGAATGTTGCAGCAATATTACCATTCATCAGTTGCATAGAGAGGTTGCACTGATTGATGCTAACCAATGGAAAACCTGTTGGGAAATCTGAGAGCTGATAAATGCCACCCAGAAATATGTACATCCCTGCTATGGCGTAGTGCTGCAAAAATTTACTTACAAGCTATTAATCATGTTGTTCAGGCAATCACTTTGTCTGTGGATTGGAATACTGCTCAAAAAGTGGTGTGCAACCTGTGGGCTGGGGGCCACTTGTGGCCCATCTGAGTTCTGAGTGTGGATGATGAGACAATTCCAGCGAGTGTGTTCCAGACCCACGTGCCACATTCTGCTATTTCTGTTCACGTGGGACAGGATTTTCCATGCAATCTGTTGCTTGTTTCACTGAGGTGGTCCTCACATTTGGATCTTCTGCTCCCACTGGGGTTTCCCATTGAATGCATTCTTCACTATCAGGAAACACACGGCAGAGGTGTGCCCTCAGCGGGAATGGCTGGAAAGTATTTTTCCAACTGGTATGACTGAAGTGATAGACACGTGAAGCAGCTTCAAGTGAAATGGATTGATTATGAGAGTCGTGCATCCAAAGCATATATGTTTATTTTGTTTTGAAGTTGAACTATTTCTTATAACCCGTTATATATTCGGTGTGCATTCAGTCTTATTCATAGGTCATGGTTAGTCAACAAACCTGATTTCAATCTTGTGACCCACTGGTGAAGGAGGGCCACTGATGGGACACACTCACTAGTTTAAATCACCTATGACTGGTTCAAGCTCTTTATGCTTCAAACTGATTGTGTTTAACAAAGCAGTGTTGAGGATTAAGCCAAATAATGCACAGTGAGTACTAAAATTTTTTAAGTTTTTATAACTTGCTAGCAAGCAGAGCAGACACAGTGAATTTCACTATGGTGTTCTGTTGCTTCATACAGAAAATGTAACAATCATAGTTCACTGTATCTTGCTTTTTGAAGTCTTGTTCTTGAAAGGTTCTTACTTTTATCCTGTGGCCAAGGCTGGAAATAGTGTTTATGGAACTAACACAAAGTTTGGATTTGGTTGCTTATTCTGAGTATATAAGTGCTGGCCTCACTGAAGGCCTTTTTGGCTAATAATCATTTTCCATTACTTAGCAGAATTGTTCGTCATAGCTTAATTTCCGCAATTGTTGTAATTTAGTATTTTTATACCAGCATCTGCTGTTTTTAAGTGCTTTTAGCTATAGTTTCACAATATCTATTGCTTTATTTGTAGTGAGCATCATTAATCTTGCAGAACAAATTGAATTAAATATTTGACCATAGCTGGAATCATAACCTAAAATCCACAGCAGATTATATAATTCTGTTTCAAACATACTTTACTGTGTTTCTATAAAGTGTATTTGGAGACTATACCTTTAACTTTGCCAAAAATCTTCATTGGTGAGTCACCAAAATTAAATTATGCAGATGAACTGTAAAATGGTAGTGTAGCATTCTTTTTGCACATTTCCCTATATGGATGAAAAGAAAGGCAGTGGAGACAGTTTAAAATGTAAACAACTAAATAATTGACATCATTAATTAGCCATCTTCCCTGCCACAGGCAATTGTGTCATCTTAGAAATGCATGACAATTAGGAAATTGCAGAGCAAGATGGGCACACAACTTAATGCAAACTAAACCATCTGACACTTTTAGACACAACAGCTCTGAATGAAGAATTTGGACAGTGACTTTTAAACTTCACAAATTGAAGATAAGGAACCCAGGCTTTGAATCTGAATTTGTCATCCAGGGAAGTGGTGAAGAGATTTATCCATCTTGGAGACTAGAGCGTGTATTCCTTATACGCTGATATATTGAGAGGAATTCTACCACCCACCCGCCACGGAATCAGAAAGGAGCGAGCGGCAGACAATGCAAATATCTGTTAAAATGTAAATGATTTTAGTTATTTACATTTCAAACTGTCTCCACTGCCTTTCTTTTCATCCATATAGGGAAATGTGCAAAAAAAATGCTACTCTACCATTTTAACAGTCCATCTGCATAACTTGAACTTTGTGGCTCACCAATGAAGGGACAAAGTTGAAGGCCTGGTCCTCCAATACACTTTATAGAAACACACAAAGTACATTTAAAGCAGAATTATATGATCTGCTGTGGATTTTAGGTTGTGATTCCCGCTGTGGCCAAATGTTTAATTCATTTTGTTCTGCAAGATTAATGATTGCTCGGGTGAGGCTGTAAAATCCCCTCCATAGTGTAGAACTCTGACAAAGGGTCATTCAGACTTGAAACATTGGCTCCATTCTCTCTCCACAGATGCTGTCAAACATGCTGAGATTTTCCAGCTTTTATTGATTTTTAATTTCAGACTCCAGTATCCAGAGTAATTTGCTTGTGTGTTCTTTTCAGGTTGATGGATATGTGTAATTTTTATTGTAACCTTTATTTGAAGCACACACCTATCGTATTCTTTGAGTTTTGTTGTTAGGTCCACTTCAGCAAGGTGTTTGATAAGGTCCCCCATGCAAGACTTCTTGAGAAAGTGAGAGGGCATGGGATCCAAGGGGCTGTTGCCTTCTGGATCCAGAACTGGCTTGCCTGCAGAAGACAGAGTGGTTGTGGATGGGTCTCTTTCTGCATGGAGGTTGGTCACCTGTGGAGTGCCCCAGGGATCTGTTCTAGGAACCTTGATGTTTTCATTTTCATAAATGACCTGGATGAGGAAGTGGAGGGATGGTTTAAGTTTGCTGACAACATGAACGTTGGTGGTGTTGTGGATAATCTGGAGAGATGTCAGAAGTTGCAGCGAGACATAAATAGGATGTAAGACTGGGCAGAGAAGTGGCAGATGGACTTCAACGCAGATAAATATGTGGTGGTCCATTTTGGCAGGACCAATGGGATGAAGGAGTATAATATCAAGGGTAGGAGTCTTAACAGTGTAGAGGATCAGAAGAACCGTGGGGTTTGGGTCCGTTGGACTCTTAAATCGGCGTCACAGGTGGAGGATGTGATCAAGAGGGTGTATGGAGGGATTGAGTTTGGGGGAGATAATGCTGCAACTTTATAAGACTCTTGTCAGACCCCACCTGGAGTACTGTGCGCAGTTCTGGTCACCTCACTACAAGAAGGATGTAGAAGCTATTGAAAGGGAGCAGAGGAGATTTACAAGGATGTTGCCTGGATTGGGGGGCATGAGGATAGGTTGAGGGAGTTTGTTCTTTTCTCCCTGAAGGATGAGAGATGACCTGATCGAGGTTTATGAGATGTTGAGAGGTCTAGATCAGGGGGATTCTCAGAAGCTATTTTCTAAGGTTGAAATGGTCGCTTTGAGAGGGCACAGGTTTAAGGTGCTTGGGAGTAGGTACAGATGAGATGTCAGGGGTAAGTTTTTCACTCAGGGTGGTGAGTGAATGGAATTGGCTGCCGTCAGTGGTAGTGGAGGTGAACTCATTAGGATATTTTAAGAGACTTCTGGATGAGTACATGGGATTTAATGGGATTGAGGGTTATAGATAGGCCAGGTAGGTATAGATATGATCAGTGCAACTTGTGGGCTGAAGGGCCTGTTTGTGCTGTAGTTTTCTGTGTTCTATATCCCCGTTTACCCTCTGATGTACAGCTAATGGCACTTTCCTCAGTTTTATGTTTGTTCACATTCTTCACTACCCTGCCCCATGGACCACTATATTGTTCAAAGATTTGGAGTGGAGGAACAATGGAGTGCCTGACAGAGCAATTATTAGCTTTTCCCCAAGCAATTGTTAATGATGTCATGATAAGACCCATGTTGTATGTCCAGTGTCATGCCTTATTTTAATAAGTACATGAACAGGAAGAGGGCACAATTTCAAATCTTCTTGTCCCTGTTCTTTTTATGTTTATTTATTCATTCACGGGACATGGGTGTCGCTGACTGGCCAACATTTATTGCCCATCCCTAGTTGCCCTTGAGAAAGTGGTGGTGAGCTGCCTTCTTGAGCGATTGATGCCACTGAATGGCTTGCTGGGCAGTTTCAGAGGACAGTTGAAAGTCAACCACACTGCTGTGACTCTGGAATCACATGTAGGCCAGACCAGGTAAGGACAGCAGATTTCCTTCCCCAAAGGAGACTAGTGAACCAGATGGGTTTTTCTAACAATGGTTCCATGAACTCCAATAGATTCTTAATTCCAGATTTTTTTAAAATTCAAATTCCACCGTCTGCTGTGGTGGGATTTGAAACTGGGTTTCCAGAACATTAGCTGAGTTTCTGGATTAATAGTCTAGTGATAATACAAGTGGGTCATCACCTCCCCGATGGATCAACACCATTTAGGCACCATTGTATCCATTTTGATTTGATTTATTATTGTCACATGTGTCAGTATACAGTAAAGAGTGTTGTTTCTTGTGCTATGCAAAGCATACTGTTCATTGGGTTCAATTTCAGCTTGGGTGACTGTACTTTCTCCTAGTTTCTATGTGAGTTTCCGTTGGGTGTTCTGGTTTATTCTCACAGTCAAGAGATGTGCAGGTTAGGTGGATTGGCCAAGCTACATTGTCCCTTAATGTCTACAGAAATGCAGATTATCAGTGTAATTATGTGGGGTGACAGGCATAGGATCTGGATAAGATGGCCTTTCAGAGAGTTGGTGTAGATTTAATGGGCTGAATGGCCTTATTCTGCACTATAGGGTTTCTATGATACTGTGAAGATGTTGCTTGAATTGGAGCTTAGTTTGAAATCTCAATCTGAAGCTCCTCAAAGAGAGAAAACATGTTATGATCTTCAAAGAAATAAATTATTTAGGCTTTCACAAAGTTACGACGTTCTTGGCATCCATTCCTTTTATCCACTTTACTTTTCCTCTCAGTGAAAAATGCCTTGAGAGGCATTCTACATTAAAGGTTTTGTCTTAGTGCATGCTACTGTTGCTCCCACTTGTTTTTCTGACGGTTGTTGAATTGTATTTAGGGTGAAGAGATTATGACCCTGAAACTTCACTGGTTTTATATTGAGAAACTGATGGAATTTTGTTAAGTAGGATTTTCCAGGGAAAGCGATAGAGAGGCACTAACCTATAGATATCACATAAAACTGCAGAACAGATAAGTACAGACTGAGTAGCAGCCTTCAACACTTGTCTAGAGGGAGAGAGGTGGGGAGTAGCACAGCTGTGGGAGGAACACACACTAGAAAAAGTTCAGGTACTTTGAGTTTGAGAAAGATAAACTGTGATATGGGAAAAACTGTTAGGTGGGTGCATGCACCCGGATACTTTATTCCAGAAGAGATAAAGGTCTTCAGATTTGCATCAGTGGTCGGTGGGGGGTGGGGGGGGGGGTTCTTTTAGGTCAAACCAAGTAAACAAACTCAAATTACATTAGGACAAAGTAAAAGGGGCGGCTCCCCAAAAGGAAGGAGGAACAGCCCGAACAAAAACAAAAAAAGTACAAAGGAAACTTAAGACATGTCAAATCAAAAATGTGATCGTTGGGGTCTATAATGCATCTCAGCTCCTGCGGTGCCCAGCGGGCAATCAGTGGTCAAGGACTGGAGGGTGTGACTGTGAATGAGAGAGGTGTGGGGATTGGGAAGGTAAAAGTGAAGGTGCTTCAGTTCTTGTGGTTATCCAACGGGTCTGAGGTACTTGCAACTTGTATGAATGGAAGCAGAGGCTGCAGTGTTGATGAGTAAACTAACCATGATATAGGATGCCATTCAAGCTGGGGGAAAGAAGGATAAATATGACTGTGGTAATAGAAGGGGACAGTATAATAAGGGAGAAAGACACACCTCTCTGCAGTCAAGAATGAAGGGGATAGACGCACCTATGTGCATAGACATGACTGTGTTGCCTGCTTGGTGCCAGGGTTTGGGATATCTCCTGAGGCTGGAGAGGAACTTGCAGCGAGAGGAAGAGGATTCTATTGTCATGATCCACATAGGTTCTTGTGACATAGATAGAATTAGGAAAGAGATTCTGTGAAGGAATATGAGCAGAAAATGGGTAAATTAAAAGAAAACCTTTATTAATAAACTTTAGATTTCTGCCTAGGCCACAAGCCAATTGATATAGAGTAAATAAGATAAGAGAGTTGGATGGGTGGCTCAGAGATTGGTGTTGGAAGAATGGATTTTAATTCATGGGGACACTAGCACTAGTACTGGTGAAAGTGGCATTTGTACCTTTTGGGGTGGCGAGGGCTTTAAACTGAAATAGTTGAGGGAAAGGATCATATGAGGAACAATGTGGTAGATTAAAGGGAAAGACCAATAAAGCAAGGCAGCAATAAGGGTAATGAGAATCTATGCATGGCAGGAAGGGACAGAACATATAGTGAGCACCAGCGGAGAAGGCCAAAGTTGCCAAAAATAGTAGAAAGACAGAAAAAAAGACCAAGATTCTCTGGCCTCCTGTCAGCAGGAGGTGGTGTCTTGTTTGCTAGTGGCGTGATCCTTTGGCCTGGCCACTGCCACTGAGAATTCCCATCGTTGTCACCCCATGCTAATGTTAAACCCGCAAGTTGGGGAGCTGCCAGAAGAACTGGAGAATCCTTCTGGCACGAACAGCTAGAGAATTCCAGCCAGAGTGTGTCGAATACATGCATTATTGGAAACAAAATTAACAGCTCACACAAAAATAAAATGTCAGACCTGATATTCATTACAAGGACATGGTTGGAACCTGAACACTCAAGCATACATGACATTTCTGAAGAACAGGATGGCAGGAAAAAGGTGCTGGGGTAACTGTTGATAGTACAGTTGACCTTGGTTCTAAAGATCAAGTTGTTGAATGGTTTGAGATAAGAAATACCAATGTTAAGAATTCACTTAGTGTAATTTATAAATCTCCTAACAGTGACTATATTTTAGAATGGAGTATACAGGAAGAAATGATAAGAAAGGTCCTGTAATAATCCTGATGATTTCAATTTAAATATGGATTGAATAAATCATATTGGCAGCTGTCCTGGAGGATAATTTATGAGTGTTTTTCAGTCAATTTTGTAGATCAGCACGTTCTCGAGAGTCAACTAGAGAGATGGCTAAGGCTATTCTAGATCAGGTAATGTGCAATGAGACAGGATTAATTAATGAGCTCATAGTGAATGAGCTTCCAGGTAGTAGTTGTCCCGATATTCCCCAAAAGTGGGGAGCTACTCTAAATCTTGCTGGAGTGAAACACTCAGGTGGAGTGGGAGAGATTAGCGGACCCGGACAATTCAGCCCTGGGTCTGCTATTTACGTTAAAAACAGATTTAAAATATATTAAAAGAACTTACCTGGCCTTCCCGCCAGTTTTCATCACAGATCTGACAGCACCAGAAATTCAGCGCCATGAGATACACACACGTGGGAATGTATGAGCGAATCCTGCACATGCTGGCCACCACGAGATTCCCCCACCACTGTGCTAGAAAACTATCACGGTGGGGTGGGAGAATTGCCCCCATTAAGTATGACATGTTCCGTAGTTTCAAATGGCATTGTGTTTGAAATGAACCTACTTGGGCCGACATTGGTTAGAGATAAGTCCTTGGGTTTAAGGGTCAGGTTTTATACTTGTGACATTAATGGGTAGAATTTTGAAGATGGCATGTAATAAAGAACAAAGAACAATACAGCACAGGAAACAGGCCCTTTCGCCCTCCAAGCCTGCGCTGCTCATGTGTCCAATCGTTTGTATTCCTCCATTTCCATTCTGTTCATGTGGCTATCCAGATAAGTCTTAAACGATTCCAGCATGTCTGCCTCTACCACCTTGCTTGGCTGTGCATCCCAGGCCTCCTCCACCCTCTGTGTAAAATATGTCCCTCTGACATCTGTATTAAACCTTGCCTCCCTCACCTTGAACCTGTGACCTCTTGTGTTCGTCACCTCCGACCTGGGAAAAAGTTTCCCACTGATCATCCTATTTAGGCCCTTCATAATTTTATACGTCTCTAATAGGTCACCCCTCATCCTCTGTTTTTCCAGGGACAACAGCTGCAGTTTACCCAATGTTTCCTCATAACTAAGACCCTTCATACCAGGCAACATCCTGGTAAACCTTTTCTGTACGCTTTCCAAAGCCTCCATGTCCTTCTGATAGTGTGGTGACCAGAACTGGATGCAGTATTCCAAATGTGGCCTAATCAATGTTCTATATCGCTGCAACATCGTACGCCAACTTCTATACTCTATGCCCTGTGCAATAAAGGCAAGCATGCCATATGCCTTTTTCGCCACCTTTTCCACCTGTGCTACCACCTTTTCCACCTGTGCTGCCACCTTTAAGGATCTGTGAACCTGCACACCCAGGTCCCTAATGGGCGCTTGCCATCCTGGGATTCGATGTCTAACATGCAGCTGCCAACTCTCGCACTCTGACTTCTATTTCATACACTGTTGAGCATTAATTAGCAGTGGGTGAAACCCTCATCCATCCGTCAGTAAATCAGATTTTTCGGGAGGTCTATAACCCAGTCAGACCAGACCAGATGCGATACTGCAGCACAGTGCATGGGACTAAGCCCTGGCACCTTGGAGAAGCTAAATCTTGGAGGCAATCACAGTGTAGGCCAGAGAGGAGGGGTCCCGGCATCACCAAGTCTAGGGTGGGGGAGAGGGCGCAAGTAAAGGGAGCTGAATGAGGCATTCTCCCACCCTTTCTGCCCTAGATGGGGTAAAGTGTTAAGGTCACTTTCCCATGTTACTCACACCTGCTGCTGCCAGCCTAAAAGGCTGGGTAGGATTAGACCCAAGTGTGGCCATTGAAGGGCCTTAAGGTGAATAGGCTTTGACCACTCAAGCGTGAGATTGTATATGGGTTTGGGTAGATGGGTTCCCGGGGGAGAATACAATCCACTCAATTTTATGTTGCCCTACACCAATACATATGCACCCCCCGTCGCAGAACCCACCACCCAATGTTTCTAATGAAGCTAAAACAAATTATTCCAAATGCTGTTATGAACTTTTTTGTATCATGAGAATCTCTAGGTTAGAACATTGGCTTTGTTGTGCACATTTTAAGCAAAATTCCTGACTTTAAAGATTTACTTCACATTAGAATGAAAGGCACAATTTCTTCATTGCCAAATCCATTATACAAACAGACTAAAGCATTATCATTTTTATAAGTGCATTTGTTATCGATATTTTACACGCATAAAACTGAAGTTTTGCTCATTTTCTTTTGTTTCAATTCTGTGACTCCATATGGTTTGTATTTTGGGCAAATTTTTTTTTAGGTAAAGAAAAGGCTATCAACTGCCTGACTTGTGGTATGGCGAGTAAACAAAATCAATGGCAACTAAGGATGGACAATAAATAATGGCTAACGAACAATGTCCATTTCTTACAAATGAACAAAAAAAACACTGAAATAGGAAGCCCTGTCCAATCATACTTGCATAGTGACAGCACAGGATGTGAAGAGAACAGGGTCCACTAAAATTACCTGATTATTGCTCGATGTTCCAGTTTCAGAATACTAGATTACTAAAGCTGCCTCATCTTTTGAGATTTTTTAAATGTTATAGCTACTGCATTATGCAAAATAGCTATGTGAAGCTTTAAAGGCCAGCTCTCCTGCTCAAGATAGATGTACTAATTAAGCATATTTAATAATTACCAAGGCAGCTCTGCTTAGCCCTAAAATCCCTTTTTAACAACTTGGAACTCCATCAGATAGTTTCTTTAACACTTGACCATAATTAGAAAGGATATATGGCTCATAAATCTTAAAGCTGATAGAAAGTTTAATAACGGGAAGGATATGATGAATTAACTTTTATTTTATCTAGATCTTTTGTATGCTGGATCTTAAATCTTCTCAATAAAACTGGGCGTAAGGAAATATTCAGTGCTAACCTCATGGATTTGGAGGAGGAAGTGTGCATTTATTCAAGGGACAGCACAGTGGCTAGCACTGCTGCCTCACAGTGCCAGGGAACCAGGTTCAATTCTGACCGCAGGAAAATGTAGCTGTGAGAGTTTGCACGTTCTCCCTGTGTCTGCGTGGGTTTCCTCCGGGTGATCTAGTTTCCTCCCACGCTCCAAAGATGTGCCGGTTAGGTTGGGTTGACCATACTAAATTGTCTCCAGTGTCAGGGAGATTATTGTTAGTGCAGGCTTGATGGGCTGAATGGCCTCTTTCTGCACTGTAGGATTCTATGATTTTTGCTGTTGGAACGCCAACATGCTTCATCCCACACAGCCGCCGTTGAGTGTGTGTTGATTTCCATTGCTGTGCTTCGCTAATTCTATGAATTGGTCAAAATAATGTATTTCGACACATCACTGCTCACTCCTCTCTGACAAATGGCTGCTTCAGCAAGAAAACATTACACACCATAATTTTTCTTTCTCTCACATTCTCCTCTTTCAGATTCTGTTCAGTACAATTTCATACCCTCATTAATGAGCTTACAAGAAAAATTCACCCTCTGTCTGAATGTTGATCTGCCCCCATTTAGCAGAGGTTCAGGAGAGAGAGGATTGTGAGGGTGACTTTTCCTTTGATTCTGCCCTTGATTACCTGGTAGGACTGGAAATGTGGCGTGTTCTTTCTCAAGATAGATTAACGTAATTCCCACTCTGACATTGCAGTATTGTATTGGAATCTTGATTTGAAGTTTGTAATGGATTTGCTGCTGCCACAGTCAATCATAAATCTATGTCATTTATCCTGTGGGAGACTAGCAGGGAACAGTTCTATCTCTCCTTGTCTTTAAAGAACAGTACAGCACAGGACCAGGCCCTTCAACCTTCCAAGCCCATGCTGATCATGGTGCCCTAACTAAATCAGAAAAAAACCTCCTGCCCTTACTTGATCCGTATCCCTCTATTCCCCCCACTATTTAAGTATCCATTCCAGATGCCTCTTAAATGTTGCTAACATGCCAGCTTCCACCACCTTATCTGGCAGCGTGTTCCATGCACCCACCACTCCCCTGCACATCTCCCTTAAACTTCCCCCCCTCACCTTGAACCTGCACCCCCTGGGGTTTATTTCAGTCGGCCCTGAAGTCGTTCTCCATTAAGGACCCAAACTTAAAAAAAGGAAATTTAACAATTCTGGTAAGGTTGATATTCAGAACAGCAAAAATTAGAGAGTTCAAGTCGAGCAAAAATGGAATTTGTGAAAGGAGAAGTGCAAAGAAATGTCTCCCGGTTTCAGAATGATAATAAATTATCTACTCACTTGCAAAGAGGCTGAATTCCGGGATGAATTTATTTAAGCCGTGAACACAGTTAAAAATAATTATCAACAAATTCTCCCCGGATTGGATTCAAATCAGTATTGGAACAGAGGGGTAATAAGAGCCTAATGCTTCATCTAGGATTAGATTTAGCAAATCTAGGATTAGATTTAACAGCGTGAACATGTTTATTTCATTAAGAGTGCTTCCTTATCACTGAGCTACTATTTAATTGCATAAGATTCATAAGCATTTACAGTTTGAAACAAAAAAGGGAGTTTCTATGTACTTTTGTAGTGATAGAGACATGTAGATTGTTATGGTATTTTTGCGGAGTATTGCTGTAGCCAAGCCAGAGGTCCAGTAATGTAGGAGTAAATTTTCCAGTCGCGCCTGCTAAGCAAATTGCAATGGATGGGACGTACGGTTTGAAAGACCATTATCAGGTCTGTTGGCCTTAGGTGGAAGTTTCTGGTTCTAGGACGGGTGGGACCAGGAAATCCCATCCAGAGTTTCTCCTTTTTCCTCCATGACAAACTACATGAGTCAGAAAATTCTCTTGTTAATGTACCTGGAAAGTCTTTTTGACCACATCTGGAGTATTGTGTACTGTTCTAAGCACGTATTTCCCTTGGAAGGAGTGAAACTTGCATTCGCCAGAATATCATCAGGTTCCAAGTTTACAGGGCATAAATTATGAGGAGAGATTACATAAGCGAGGCTTGGATTTCCTGGGACATAGAAAATTAAGGGGCGATTTAATAGCAAGGAATTCACTGGGCAAGCGCTCCGAAAGCTAGTGGCATTTGCTACCAAATAAACCTATTGGACTTCAACCTGGTGTTGTGAGAGCTCTTACTGTGTTTTACCCCAGTTCAACACTGGCATCTCCACAGCAGAAAATACAGCAGCCTATTTGCACCCAGCAAAATCCTATGATATCCAGATGAGCCTTTTAACATGATTTTGCTTGAGAAATAAATATTGGCCAGAAGACTACCCAAAATCTGTCCACTATCTACAAGGCAATCAGGAGTGTAATGGAATACTCTCCACTAGTCTGGATGAGTGCAGCTCCAACAACACTCGTGAAGCTCAATACCACAGGACAAAGCAGGCAATTTGATTGGCATCTGAACTATACACGTTCACTCCTTCCACCAACACAGTGGCAGCAACGAGTACCATTTGCAAGAACTCACCAGGCCTCCTTGGACAGCCCACAACTGCTACCATCTTGAAGGACAAAGGCAGTAGATGCCTGGGATCACCACCACCTGAAAGTTTCCCTCTAAACCACTGATCTGGGAATATATTTCCATTCCTTCACTGTTGTTGGATCAAAATCTTGAACTCCCTCCTAACCACACTGTGAGTGTACCTACCGGACTTCAGCAGCTCAAGGCAGCAACTCACCACCATCTTCTCAAGGGCAATGAGGCATATGCAATCAATGCTGGCCTCGCCAGTCATACCCACATCCCACAAATGAATTACTAAATTGTCTTCGTCAGTTCTTTAGCTTGGTGGTGTAGCTGTTCTCTTGATTGAATAACTTAAGTTTAAGCAATGGTTGTGTAAGCTTACACTAGTATTTCGCCACTCCAGCATTAGTAATGTTGCAAGGGGCTGGGGATCATTATGGGCAGGGTGGAATTCACTCAGTAACAGCTGTCCATACACAAACAAATCTGAATGTTTATTTGAGGCTTTTTTTGATAATCAGCAAAACCAGAAATATTTGTACACAATATATCTCGATTCAAACCTGGATATTCCTCGAGAAAACTCAACACAATATGTAACAGTGATAGTCTTTCAGGAGGGCAAGACGGAGGCAGGTCAAAACACAGAAGGCTAGATCGCCAGAAGAGTTTCTTCTACAGGCCAAAATTCAATCAACATCAGGTTTTTCATATTCTTTGTTCACCAAGTTGTCTGCTCTCTTACAGCAGGGCTCAGTGCTCTATTTGTATTGTCTAGCAATTATTGCACTGATTCTTGATAGAGGTTTGCCATCATTCTGCCATGTGACTTCTGATTGACTTCCTGTGGCCAGCTTGGGAGGGGAAAACTGAACAGAACTGGAGAATATTATGAAAGAAGTACATGGTGACATGTTGTAGCTTTATACCCTAACCATTTGAACTCGGGAAGTTGGACATTTCAAATAATGCCATGGCCTAAATTATTGAGTCTCATCATTTCCTTGTTTGAGGAACAAGTCCAATTTGCACACTCATATTTGCTGGTTTTATTTATTACTAACTTGTGAAAGGAATTCTGTCCAGTAGGAAATATTAATTACCTGCTGGGTGAATCCAGTTTTAATGTAAAACAAGTAAGAAGCTTCACAATACCGAGTTAAAGTCCAACAGGTGTATTTGGAATCACAAGCTTTTGGAGGAGTGTAGAGAGGAGCTTTTACAAACACGGCATATGTAGGCAAAAACACAATTGCAAGATTTACCAGGATGCTGCCTGGTATGGAAGGACTGTCTTATGAGGAACGATTAAATAGACTGGGGTTGTTTTCCCTTGAAAGACGTCGGCTTAGACGGGATCTCATAGAGGTGTATAAGATTATAAGGGGTATACATAGAGTAAATGGAGGTAAACTTTTTCCACCTTCAGAAATGGATAGGACGAGGGGTCATGGCCTTAGGGTGAGGGGGGCTATGTATAAGACGAATATTAGAGGGCAGTTTTTCACACAAAGGGTAGTGGGGGTGTGGAATGCACTGCTGAGTAAGGTGATGGGAGCAGGCACGCTAGGGCTGTTTAAGGGTCTTTTGGACAGCCACATGAGCGGTATGCAGATAGAGAGATATAGTAGGACTGTTTAACTACGGCTTTTTTTTCCACAGGTAATTCGGTCCATACTTGACCAACAATGAGCATGCATTCAGCAGGTGGTGCGAGGACAGCTCTTGGATGTTGATTCATGGGTTGCCTGGTACTTCATGTCGTAAATGAGTGCTTTATGTTGACCATCTGAAGGGCACCATGACAGCTCAGAGACTATCGATGTGGCTGTGCAGACACTTGGAATTGGGCCGGTGTCTGCGGGAGTTTGCGCGTTCTCCCCGTGGTTGCGTGGGTTTTCTCCGGGCGCTCCGGTTTCCTCCCACAACCCAAAAATTCACTCTTAGGCTGATTGGGAAACAAATTGTCCCTATAGTGAGAGTCTTCCATATTAGGAATAACCTAATTTTATATTATGATAATGGAATTGCTACTATATAGTTATGATGGCGGCACGGGCTCGTTGGGCCGAAGGGCCTATTTCCCGTGCTGTGTTGCTCTAAAAAAAATATACAGATAATCAAGCCTTTACAGGTACTGACAGTGTGAGTGGAGAGAGGGATAATCACAGCTTAAAGAGCTGTGAATTGTCTCAAGCCAAGACAGTCAGTAGCATTTTTGTTACACAATGTAATACAAAATTAAGAGACTGAATAGAGACCAATTGGCTGCTTTGGAGCTGCAGAATAAAACATGGATTGAACCCACCATCCCTTAGCAACCCAGAAATACTGATGAAATTTATTGACAAGCAATTGAGTAATTTATCATGCTCCCAATTGAACAACTGAGAATATGAAAGCAATCACCAAAGATGAATGCATTCTATTTTGTTGCTGTCCCTAGGTTATTGGCTATAATGTATGATTTAAAATTTATCTTAAATTACCTTTTGTTTCGGTGGCTGTAACCTGGCACCTGTCACAATGTTGGGAAACTTGCCAAAGAATGGATAAATCTGAAGTGCTTTGGTCCAATTGAGAAGCTGGTGAAGAAATTCAAAGCAAAATTTCAGACATCCAGACCGGAATTTTACGGCCCTCCCGCCACGGGAATCGGAGCGGGTGTAGGGGTGGACCATGGAAAGGTCCATTGACCTCAAGTGGGATTTGAAGGTTTCTGGATGAGCAAGGTTGTAAAATCCAGCCCATTGTCTTTCCTTTTGCTGCTTTGATATACATTTTGAAGATTGTACCCAATTCAGATCCAGAAACTACAAGGATTAGTGAGAGAGGTGTTGGTGCTTATACTAAGTTCAAAAAAGGTTTAGGGATTAAGGCAGAAGCCTGTAAAATGATGAGAGAAATTGATCAAATTTGGATAAAATTTGCATTTTGTTCTGCTTCTAGAATTAAAAACTTGTTCATTCTGGTGAACACAATGCTGCTGAGCTTTGCAGTACAACTGCTAATGACCTCGCCAATACAAAGCTTTCTGCAGTTGTATTAACACCAAGTATAATATTAGGTGATCCTGTCACCTGGCAACACTTTCTGGCAGCGACCCTGGATCTATCAACAGCCAGGATGTCAATTAGGAGCTCGGGATGCACAGTTTATGAGCTCTGGTCCACATTTACTCCCTTCCCTGCCTGTCTGTGGAAATATAATGCAATTCTGGCACTCAGAACCTGTCAAGTGAGCCGTTGATTCAGTGGAAGCGTTCCCACCTCTGAGTCAAAAGATTCGAACCCAGCCCCAGCAATTAGATAACAGAATACTGCTTCAGGAACTGATATCCCATGTAAATCTTGTGTGTGGAGAAGTGGATGCCCTTCCATCACAATTGCGGAGTGATTTTTATTTAGGGAGGGTTTGATCGTTAGAGGGGAGTGGGGGATTCCTGGTGAAAAGTTCAGGTGGGCAGGGAGTAACAGTGGGGGCTGACTAGGCCGAGGTGAGTGGGGACGGCGTCTACCAAATCTGGAAAGAGAGACAGTGATGAATTCACCCTCTCCCCACTGCTCCTACTTCAACTTTGAGGCTTCAGAGCGCCCCTCATGACTGTCACGCTAGGTGTCCTCTTGTGAGGACCAGTGGTAATTGTTGTGTTATTGCGCACTGCCCAAAGGCTGGTAAATTCCTTGTGCTGGGCTCTGAATGGGCTATGCATATTTAAATATGCTAATCAGCCTCACACCCTCTCTGGGCATGATCCGGTTCACTATAGTAGGAAGGGGCTGGGACACTCACAAGCTGTTTGACACTGGGTGCTGGGAACGGTATTTTTAGACCCTTACACTAATCTCTGATACTAATGGCATGGCGAGGTCGGAGAATTCCCCTCATTAACTCTGTTTCACTCCACAGATGGTGCCTGACCTCAGTTTTACCAGCACTTTCTGTTTTTATTTCTGCAGTTTGAAATACCAACACACGGAGGAATTGTATAACTGTTGGGATAAAGTAGTTGGTGCTCTGCAGAGAAGCTTTTGTTCAAAGGAAGCCAAGTTATGGAGCTCCACAGACTGCTTTGCATGTGTCATCCTTTCATGCTGCGACACTTCAAGTGACTTCAAAAATTTATTGTCACTGCCTGTTCCTGTGAATAACTGCCAGTGAATGAACCTGTCTGGCAATGTGCTCTGTTTCAAAATGATCTAATCAGGTTTTCTTGCTTCAGTTCTTCCCCCCCTTAGGATTGGATTAAAATCTTGACCTGGTGATTTAAAATGGCTAATGTTTATGTAGGAACCATTAGTGGACAAATGCTGTGTAGTTTGGACCGTTTGGTGCCTGGAGCCTCTGTTTTAAAGTTTCCACAGTAGTTTAAATGGAAAGTTGTGTCTGTTTTATAACTATGGACAGCGAAGTGAGGCTCTGGCAAAGTATAAGTTGGCCAGAAATGAATCAACAGACTGAGGTGAATGGAAATCAAAGGCTGATGAGGAGTAAAATGGCTGCGCGTTCGCTGTGGCGAATTTCACCTTCATAGATTGACTTGGATCGTAAAGCATAATTGGAGAAAACAAATAAATGAAGGATTGAAGAAAAGTTTGCCCAATTAGATTCAACTTCAAAACCAACGATTAATCGTTTTGTATTTATGTTCACAGTCCAAAGATGTAGCAGTTAGGTTGATTAGCCATGTTCAATTGACCCTTAGTCTGAGGGAGATTAGCAGCGTAAATATGAGGGTTAGGACTTGAGTGGGATTGTTGGCAGTGCAGGCTCAGTGGACTGAAAGGCCTCTTTCTGCACGGTAGGGGTTCCATGATTTTATAATTCTCTTCTCAAAACATTTGTTGCAAGCGGTCTCTCGGGTGGAAGTTGGTTATGGCTTGTTGTTTTGGATCCATAGCCAGCAGTGCAGCCAATAGGGCTGCCCCAAAATTGACCCTCAGCCCATCTATTGCTCCAGCAGATGGGTCTGTAATGTTTCCACAGGCAATTCCTTCACTCAGAAGAATGTTGAAGGGCTGTCAGCCAGGATTTTCGATTGGCTATGGATGAGGCATGACTGTGAGGACGAGAGAGTCTCAGGAATAAGTTGACATTTTAAAACACAAAGCTGCTGCAGCTTAAGCTGCAACAATTGTTTGACAATTCTGAGGGGAGCAGATCCTGCTCAGACAAAACCAATTTTTGGGTGGGATTGTCTGGTACTGACACCAGCGGGCATTGTTGTGGATGGGAGAGGAAAATTTGGAGTACCATCAAAAGTCATCGGCTCTCCAAATTTTCTTGTTCTACCCTGGAAGTCCTGGCCTTTAAAGAGATTCTTTTATAGGCTGTAAGCTACTTACTTAGTAGATTAAAAATATAAAGTAGAATGAATGAAGAATATTTTAATGCCCCAGCTGTGAGAACCTAATGCCTGTTTAAGGCAACCCTGCAATTCCACCAATACAAAGGCATGATGTTCGCACTGCTGCCTTCCAGCACCAGGGAGCTGGGTTCAATTCCTGGATTGGGTGACTGTGCAAACTCCCTACAGCCATTCTCCCTGTATCTGTGTGGGTTTTCTTCAGGTGTTCCAATTTCCTCAAACAGTCTAAAAATGTGCAGGTTAGGTTGATTGACCATGCTAAATTGCTCCATAATGTTAAGAGGATATCAAGGGATTAGTAGGGTAACTATGTGGGGTAATAGGGATAGCGGTGGGATTATTTGTGGTGGAGGGTCAAATGGCCTCCTTTTGAACTGTTAGGTATTCTATGAGAAGCAGGTCAGGGGGTGGTGGTAACCTTAGACTTTGAAATGAGGACCATTACCTATCGCAATATTGTTCCAGAAAGATGACATTAAATTTTATTCAGAATCTAAGTTCTTCAGGATATATCTGATACTTATATGTATGTAGATCACAGGTATTTGATACACAAAAGCAAAACATACGTTTTCTTAGGTTTATCACTAAGTAAAATTGGCTGCTCTCTTTAAAAAAAAAAGGCAGCTACGCTTGACCCATGCAATTTGCCATCTGACGAGTGAGATTAAAATGACCCCAATAGATTGAGATGGCATGAAGAACTTGGGAAGCTCTTGAACTTTTCGATCTGTATTTGTGGCACCTACTGTCAAGCAGAAATGATTTCTAAACTGCTGATTTACGTTCAAAGCTTTCCACTGGAACCCTTTGTTCACTGCTCACAGCATGGTCAATATATCATAAAAACACCAAGACTAAGACATGTTGGAAGATTAAACTACTGCTTCACAGTGCCGAGGTCCCGGGCTCAACTCCGGCCTTGGGTCACTGTGTGGAGTTTGCATATTCTCTGCTGAATGTTTCCTCCAGATGCTCCATTTTCTTCCCACAGTGTAATTATGTGCAAGTTAGGTGGATTGGCCATGCTAAATTGCCACTTAATGTCCAAAGATGTGCAGGTTAGATGGATGGTAAATACGCAGGGTTACGAGTATGGGGCAGAATTAATAACTGATACATACCTCATGTTTAAACTGCAGTTTATTTTTAAATCTGTATTAATTGCTCTATTTCCTTTCTCTGTCTTCATTTATTTGGTGACAAAATGCTTGTTTTGGATAAGATTTCCTTTTTACCATTGGGAGGGGCCACTATTGAAAAAAATAATGAAAACAAAATGATTTTCGAATGCCTTGCCCAATTCTGTAACCCTCTTCATTGACCATATAAACAGCAGCAGCTGCTGAACCTGGAGGAATGCCAGAGTTCAAATGTGTTTCCTAATTGTCTATTTTACTGCATGTGCATTGGCTTCATGCAATGCACTGGATCTCACTCAGAGCTCAATTACACAGAACTCCCCTTTGAACTAATGCAAGTCCAGTTCAATGTCTTGGGCAATCACTTGGCAATTCAGAGCAGGAGCCTCATTTAGTTATATTCTTTCATGGGATATATGCATTGCCAACAAGGCCAGCATTTTGTTGTCTATACCCAACTGTCTTTGAGAAAACAATTTTGAGATGCTGCCCTGAATCTTTAAAATCCATCTCGTGTAAATATATATACAGTGCCTTCAGGAATATTATAAAGATGTCGTGGGATTTTAACACAAGTACAATAACTTGCCACTTTCAGGTGTGTACATTGTCTGGGACTTGTTGCACATGGACACATCGGCTTCAGTAGCTGAGGAGTTGCAAATCGTACTGATCACCATGCAGCCATCAATGGACATCCTCGCTTAAAATCGTAGAATCATAAAATCCCTACAGTGCAGAAAGAGCTATTCAGCCCTTTGAGCCTACACCGACAGTCCCAACTAGGCTACCCCATAACTTCACATATTTACCTTGCTAATCCCCCTGACACTAAGGGGCAATTTAGCATGGCCAATTAACCTAATATGCACATCTTTGGAAGGAAACTGGAGCACTTGGAGGAAACCCACGTAGAAACAGAGAGAATGTGCAGACTCCACACAGACAGTGACTGCAGATCAGAATTGAACCTGGGTCTCTGGTGCTGTGAGTTAGCAGTGCTATCTACTGTGCTACCGAAAATCATTGATGAAGTTGCTAAAGATGGTTGAGTCTAAGACATTGCCCTGAGGTATTCCTGCAGCGATGTACTAGAGTGAAATGATCGGCCTTTAACACGCACAGCTATCTCCCCTTGTGCTAGATATAATTTCAACCAGTGGAGAGTTTCCCCTCTGCCTTCCATTGACTCCAGTTTGTTAAGGTTCCTTGATACCATATATAGTCAACTGCTGCCTTGATGTCAAGGGCAGTCGCTTTCAACTCTCTTCTTGTGTTCAATTCTTTTGTCCATGTTTAAACCAAGGTTGTAATAAGGTCAGAGCTGAGTGCCCTTGGCTATACCCAAATTAAGCACCGATGAAAATGTTATTGCTGAATAAATGCAGCTTGGTAACACTGTAAATGACCCCTTCCATCACCAAAGAACAAAAAAACTTACAGCACAGGAACAGGTCCTTTAGCCCTCCAAGACTGCACCAACCGTGCTGCCTGACTTAACTAAAACCCCCTGTGCTTCTGGGAACTATATCCCTCTATTCCCATTTCATTCATATATTTGTCAAAGTCACTACTGCATCGGCTTCAAATACCTCACCCAGCAACGCATTCCAGGCACCCACCACTCCGTAAAAAAAATACTGCTTCATACTCCTCTTTTAAAACTTGCTCCTCACATCTTAAACCTGTGCCCCCTAGTAATTAATTCTTCGACTTTGGGTAAAAAAGCTCTTGACTATCCAATCTGTCCATACTTGTCATAATCCTGTAGATTTCTATCAGGTCTCCCCTCAACTTCCATCGCTCCAGTGAGAACAAACCACGTTTCTCCAACCCTTCCTCATAGCTAATGCCCTCCATACCTGACAACACCCTCTCCAAAGCCTCCACATCCTTCTGGTAGTGTGGCGACCAGAATTGAACACTATATTCCAAGTGCAGCCTCACTAAGTTCTATAAAGCGTCAACGTGGCTCGTTAATTTTTAAACTCGGTATCCCTGCTGATGAAGGCAAGCATGCTATATGCCTTCTTGACTACCTTCTCTACCTGCATTGCCACTTTCAATGACCTATGTACATGTACACCAGATCCCTTTGCCTATAAATACACCTAAGGATTCTGCCATTTACTGTATATTTCCTATCTCTATTTAGACCTTCCAAAATGCATTACCTCTCTTTTGTCTGGATTGCACTCCGCCTGCCATCTCTCTGCCCAAGTCTCCAACTGATTCATATTCTGTTGTATCCTCAGATGGTCCTCATTGTTATCCGCAAATCCACCAATCTTTGTGTTGTCCGCAAACTTACTAAACAATCCAGTTACATTTTCCTCTAAACCATTTATATATCATTTGTGTGTGTGTGTGTGTGTGTGTGTGTGTGTGTGTGTGTGAGTGTGAGATATACACACACACACAAACAGCAAAGGTCCCAACACTGATCCCTGAGGAACACCAATTGTCACAGCTCTCCATTCAGAAACGCACCCTTCCACTGTGACCCTCTGACTTCTTTGATCAAGCCAATTTTGCATCCACTTTGCCAACTCAGCTCTGATCCCATGCGACTTCACCTTCTGCACCAGTCTGCCATGAGGGACCTTATCAAAGACCTTACTGAAGCTCATGTAGATAATATCCACTGTCCTACCCTCATCAATCATTTTCATCACTTCCAAGAAAACCCAATCAAATTCATGAGACACGAGCTCCCCTTCATAAAACCATGTTGCCTCTCACTAATACGTTCACTTGTTTCCAAGTGGGAATAAATCCTGAGTCGAAGATTCCTTTCCAATAATTTTCCTATCACTGATGTAAGGCTGACTGGCCTATAATTACCTGGATTATTCTTGCTACCCTTCTTAAACAAAGGAACAACACTGGCTATTCTCCAATCCTCTGGGACCACCCCTTGGACCAAATTCGCACCTCAATATGCCAACATCTTCATGCACAGGTTCGAACAAGACTTCTTCACCGCATGGGAACTTCAACCGAGACTATACACTAGATACATTGATGACATTTTTTTCCTTTGGACTCATGGTGAACAAT
Organism: Sphyrna mokarran; assembly: GCA_024679065.1. Taxonomy (NCBI): domain Eukaryota; kingdom Metazoa; phylum Chordata; class Chondrichthyes; order Carcharhiniformes; family Carcharhinidae; genus Sphyrna; species Sphyrna mokarran. The sequence continues at coordinate 29,973,890 of JAGIQG010000009.1, forward strand.
CATTGAAACAACTATATGATGATATCAACAAGTTCCATCCCACCATCAGACTCAGCCATGGCCTATTCTCCAGAATCGGTTGAATTCTTGGGCACACACATCTCCATCAAGGACGGACACCTCAGCACTTCACTGTTCCGCAAGCCAACAGACAACCTCACAATGCTCCACTTGTCCAGCTTCCACCCTAAACACGGTAAAGAGGCCATTCCCTACGGACAAGCCCTCTGTATACACAGAATTTGCTCAGATGAGGAGGATCATGACAGACACCTCCAGACGCTGAAAGATGCCCTCATGAGAATGGGATATGACACTCGAGTTGGCACTGACCTCCTCAGAAGACGAACACGGGACACGGTGGACAGAGTACCCTTTGTTGTCCAGTACTTCCCCAGAGCGGAGAAGCTACGACATCTTCTCCAGAGTCTTCACTGATGATGAACATCTTGCTAGGGCCATCCCACACCCCCACTTCTTGCCTTCAGACAATTGCGCAACCTCAAACAGATCATTGTTCGCAGCAAACTACACAGCCTTCAGGAGAACAGTGACCATAATACCACACAACCCTGCCATAGCAACCTCTGCAAGACATGCCGGATTATCGACATAGATGACATCATCAAACGTGAGAATACCATTCACCAGGTACATAGTACGTACTCTTGCAACTTGGCCAACGTTGTCTACCTAATACGTTGCAAGAAAGGATGTCCCGAAGCATGGTACATTGGGGACACCATGCAGACACTAGGACAGCGGATGAATGAACATCGCTCGACAATCACCAGGCAAAACTGTTCTCTTCCTGTTGGCGAACACTTCAGCGGTCACGGGCATTCGGCCTCCGACCTTCGGGTAAATGTTCTCCAAGGGGACACACGACAGCGCAGAGCTGCTGAGCAGAGACTGATAGCCAAGCTCCGTACACATGAGGACGGTCTTAACAGGGATCTTGGCTTCATGTGACACTATCTGTAACCCCTATGACTTGTCTGGGTTAGCAAAAAACCTCACTTACTGTGTTGTCTGGAGACAATACACATCTCTTTAATCTGTGCTCAGTGCTCCTTCCACTCACATTGTTAGCCACTTTAAGACTTGAATAGCAGGTTAGGTGGAAAAATTTGCATTCTAATCAGTAATCTGTAAACAGTCTGTGCTGGTATGTGTACTGTTGGAGACCAGAACACCTGATTCGCCTGACGAAGGCCGTAGAGTCGAAAGCTTGCGGGTTTACCATCAAATACATCGGTCGGATTTAAACCTGGTGTTGTCAGACTTCTTACTGTGTTTACCCCAGTCCAACGCCGGCGTCTCTACATCATGACCACTCCTGTAGTCAGTGAGAATACAAAGATTTCTCTGGAGACGCCAGCAATTTCCTCTCTTGCCTCTCTCAGTATTCTGGAGTATATCCCATTAGGTACTGGACCTAATGTCGACCTTAATGTTTCTCAAGAACCTCAATACTTCCTTCTTTTTGATCTCAGTATGACTCAAGCTATCAATGCACCCTTTCCCAGACTCATCATTCACCAAATCCTTCTCTTTGGTGAATACTGACACCAAGTACACATTTAATACCTCCCCTATTTCTTAGGACTCTACACATAGACTCCCTCCCCTGTCTTTGAGTGGGCCATCCCTCTCCCTGGCTACCTCTCTTGCTCTTTATATATGTATAAAAAGCCTTGGGATTTTCCTTAATCCCTGATGATTTGCTGATGATTGAGAAACAACAAATAGGGTGATAATTGGCTGGATTGTGTTTTTTCTGCTTTTTACAGACAGGGAATAGCTAGTCAATTTTCTGCATTGCTGGGTAGATATTGCAGCTGGACTGAAACAGCTTGTCTAAGGAGGTGGCTAATTCTGGAACATGTGTCTTTGGTATTAAGCTGGGACATTGAACGCTGCAAAGGTTATGGGTTCTGACAATGTTTTTATCCATTTGTTGGTATCACACTGAGTAGAATTGTTGATAACTGGCACCTGTGACATTGGGGTCCACAGGAGTATGTTGAGCTGTCTGGATATCATGCATCAGCCTTATCTTTTGTGTTAATGTCCTGGGTTCCCCCATCATTGAGGATGGGGATATTTGTGGAACCTCCTTCAGTGCGTTGTTTAATTGTTCACCACTATTCACACTGGTATGTGACAGAACACAGTAAGAAGTCTCACAACACCAGGTTAGACTCTAATCTGGTGTTGAGACTTCTTATTGTGTTTTATCCCAGTCCAACGCCAGCATCTCTACATCATGAGCTGCAGAGCTTTGAGCTGATATGTTGGTTATCATAGAATCAAAGAAAGTTTACAGTTGAAGAAGGCCACTTAACCCATCCTGTCTGCACCCGCTGGAAAATGTGCTCCAGCCTAATCCCACTTTCCAGCATTTGGTCTGTAGCCCTGCAGGTTACAGCGCTTCAGGTGCATATCAAGATACCTTTTCAATGCGTTTAGGGCTTCTGCCTCTACTACCCTTTCAGGCAGAGAGTTCCAGACCCCTACTATGTTTTGGGTGAAATATTTTTTCCTCATCTTCCCTTGAATCTTTCCACCAATCACTTTAAATCTTTGCTCCCTTGTCAATGACCTCCCCTTATAAAGAGCAAGAGGATAGCCAGGACAAGGGTTGGCCCACTGAAGGAATAGGGAGGGAATCGATGCGTGGAGCCTGAGGAACTGGGCGAGGCATTAAATGAATGCTTTGCATCAGTATTCACCAAAGAGAAGCAGTTAGTGTGTGATGAGTCTGGGGAAGGGTGTGTAGATAGTTTGAGTCTTGTTGAGATCAAAAAGATGGAGTTATTGGGATTCTTGAAAAACATTAAGTTAGACAAGCCCTTAGGGCCTGATGGGTATACCCCAGAATACTGAGAGAGGCACAGAGGAAATTGCTGAGGCCTAGAGAGAAATCTTTGTATCCTTACTGGCGAAAGGAGAGATTCCAGAAGATTGGAGAATAGCCAATGTTGTTCCTTAGTTTAAGAAGCATAGTAAGGATTATCCAGATAATTACAGGTCAGTGACCTTTATGACAGTGATGGGGAAATTATTGGAAAGAATTCTTCACAACAGAATTTACTCCCACTTAGAGAAATAAGTAGATGTATTACCAAAAGGCAACATGGTTTTGTGAAAAAGAAGTCATGTCTCCCAAACTTGATCATGTTTTTCGAGGAAGTGATGAAGATGATTAATGAAGGTAGGACAATGGATGTTGTCTACATGGACTTCAGAAAGTTCTTTGACAAGCTCCCTCATGGCAGACTAGTGCAGATGGTGAAGTCACACGGGACCAGAGTTGAACCAGCAAGAGGATACAGAACTGGTCATAAAAGACAGAGGGTAGCAGTGGAAGGGTACGTTTTGAATGAAGGGTTGCGCCAAGTGGCGTTCCTCAGGGATCAGTGCTGGGACCATTGCTATTTGTAATATATATAAATGATCTGGAGGAAAATGTAACTGGTTTGATTAATAATTTTGTGGATAACACAAAGGTTGGTGGAATTGTGGATAGCGATGAGGACCATCAGAGAATGCAGCAGGATATAGATTGATTAAAGACTTGGGTGGAGTGGTGGCAGGTGATATTTAATCTGGACAAATGTGAGTTAATGCATTTTGGAAGAGCTAACACAGATGGGAAATATATAGTAAACGGCAGAATCTTTAAGAGTATTGATAGACAGAGGGATCTGTATATACAGGTACACAGGTCACTGAAAGTGACAATTCAGTTGGAAAAGGTTTCCTTCATTGGCCGAGTTTAATAATTGACAAGTCATATTGCAGCTTTGTAGAACCTTAGTTAGGCTGCACTTATAGTGTTTAGTTCTGGTCGCCACACTACCAGAAGGATGTGGAGGTTTTGGAGAAGGGACAGAAAAGATTTACCAGGATGTTTCCTGGTATAGAGGGCATTAGCTATGAGGAGAGATTGGAGAAACTTAGTTTATTCTTACTGGAATTTGAGAGATTGAGGGGAGACCTAATAGACATCTACAAAATTATGAGGGGCATGGACAGAGTGGGTAGTCAGAAGCTTTTTCCCAAGTGGAAGAGTTAGTTACTCAGGGGTGTAGTTTAAAATGCAAGGGGCAAAGTTTAAAGCAGATGTATGAGGCAGGTTTTTTATACAGAAGTTGATGAGTACCTGAACTCGTTGCTGGGGAAGGTAGTGGAAGCAGATACGATAATGAGTTTTAAGTGGCATCTTGACAAATACATGAATTGGATGGGAATAGAGGGATGTAGTCCCCGTAAGGATAGGGAGTTTTAGTTCAGACTGGCAGCATTGTTGGTGCAGGCATGGAGGGCCAAAGGGCCTGTTCCTGTGCTGCCATTTTCTTTGTTCTTTGTTTTCTGTGAAGATAAACTGGACCTTCGCATCAGCTTTATCCAAGTCCCACACAGTTCTGTACATCTTTATCAAATCTCCCTTGTTGCAAGGAGGATGACCCAGCCTATGCATCTTTTCTTACAACTGCGGTTTTCCAGCCCTGGCAATATCCTTGTAAATCTACTTTCCACATTCTTTCATGCAAATACATAACGAGCTAAGCAGAACTGTGCACAGTACCCAGGTTGTGGTTGTGGGATTGCTTAGTTCTGCCTGTCTCATGCTGCTACTTATCTTTTGTTTGAAGATCGTCTTGTTCTGTCTCCATCAATAGACCTGTGCACTTCCCCTGTTAGCACAAATATGAAGGTTAAAGACAATGCTCTGGATGCAGGACTATTTCAGCATCTGTAACAGTAGGGGCTGTCTTCCATTTCACCTTAATGCCAGTAGGTTTAATAGAAGCCGTTCCCTATGGCTGTATACAATGGAATAGCTGCGCTTAAGAGAAAGCTCCTGTGTTCTCTACAGACAGGTGGGTTGTGAAAAGTGAAAGAGAAACAGTGACAGGTGAAAGTGAGAGAAACACAAGAATAAAATACGTACAGTAGAATGAATGAAGAATATATTAATGCCACTTCACATTATTTTCATGGGCCACGGTACTAATGCAGCTTACTGCTTTTCATCATGTTTACACATTTGGCAAGAGCTATTGTCCTGCGTACACGGCTTGTTACTGAAAATCCAGCTCTTGGATTTTGCCCAATTTTAATATCTCTGCTGAAACCTCATTGTGAAATGATGATCTAAATTATCTGGAAAGCACAGAAGTCACCATCCTGTTGTTGAGTGGGGTGGGAGGCGGGGGGAAGGGAGGGGGCAAGTATCCCGCCCTACACATTCCAACACAGTTAGAGTTTAATCCAGACAAATGCAAGGTAATGCATTTTGGAAGATCTAATACAGATAGGAAATATACAGTAAATGGCAGAATCCTTAAGTGTATTGATAGGCAAAGGGATATTGGTGTACAGGTACACAGGTCGCTGAAAGTAGCAATGCAGGTGGAGAAGGTAGTCAAGAAGGATATGGCATGCTTGCCTTCCTTGACTGGGGTATTGAATTTAAAAATTGGCAAATCATATTGCAGCTTTATAGAACCTTAGTTAGGCCACACTTGAACTATAGTGTTCAATTCTGGTCGTTACACTACCAGAAGGATGTGGAGGCTTTGGAGAAGGTACAGAAAAGATTTACCAGGATGTTGCCTGGTATGGAAGGCATGAGCTAGGAGGAGAGGTTAGAGAAACTTGGTTTGTTCTCACTGGAATGACGAAGGTTGAGGGATGACCTGATAGAAGTCTACAAAATTATGAGTGGCATGGACAGAGTGGATAGTCAGAGGCTTTTTCCCAGGTGCAAGAGTCAGTTACTAGGCGGCAAGGTTTAAAATGCGAGGGACACGTTTAAAGAAGATGTACAAGGGAGATTTTTTACACAGAGGATGGTGGGTGTCTAGGATGCATCGCCAGGGGAGGTAATGGAAGCAAGTACGATAGTGACTTTTAAGGGGTGTCTTGACAAATACATGAATAGGTTGGGAATGAAGGGATTTGGTCCCTGGAAGGATAGAGGGTTTTAGTTAAGTTGGGCAGCATGGTCAATGCAGGCTTAGAGTCCTGAAGACCTTGTTCCTGTGGTGTAATTTTTTTGTTCTTTGTAGTTACCCTGAGTAGTGTTTGGGTCAGTTGAATAAGGTTGTTTGCTTCACTGAATAGTGATTTCCTACATTAGAAGCTGCCTCCACAAATACCAGTTTCTGAGACCCCCTGCACAGCAGCTGGGTTCATGTTGAGTTTGATAACTATATTCTGTTCCTTGCCAGCAAAAGGTACACTTAATTAAATGTTGGCATGACTGCAAGGTAATTAACAAAAAAATAGAAAGCAAGCTAAGTCAGCCTATGTAAATTGTGCAGCAAGAGACAGAGAAGAGGGACTCACTGAGAGGAATATGAGAAAATGCAGAAATAGGTGATTGGAGGGGCAAACGGAGACCTGGAAAAATGAACAGCTCCTGAGGCTAAAAGTAATGAGAAAAATTGCATTTGGTAGTAAAAGTGAAGCTATAGAAGAGGTGAAAACCATAAAGTACAAAGACAGGCTTATAATGAGCACAAAATAATCTATTTCTGAACAACTGTTTTCTCTACATGTCCATCAGAGATGACCTAAATAACTTGCCCAAGCCAGTCCCCAGTTTAATTAATGACCACACTCTGAATTAGATTGAGGCAGATTGAATGCGCCTGTGTAATAAATCTGTAGTAATTGATAGTATTCCTCACAAAATGCTTAGTCATGAGAATGACTAAGATGCGAGATTTGTGAGGTACTCATGATTATTTTATGGGCATCAGTGGACACTGGCGAGATATCAATAGATTGGGAACAGGCTTAAATGGTGTTTATCATTTTCTGTTCTTATTTAGCTAATAGAAGTTTGAGAGAGATCTTGCGATGAAGTGGTATTGTCCCTTCTTCTGTGTTCATTTCAGGATTTGATGCCACGGAAGCTGTGTGGCTAAATAGACTGATTATCAGCCTGTAAATCTCTCCAATATACCGAATGGTAACTGATAAAACTGAGAGTTTGCTGGTCAGCTATACTACAGAAAGCATTACTTTGCCAAACATAATCATGGACCAAATCATTGGAAGTCCATAGTAGTCAACACCCTCTTAGGGCATGGTATCTGAAGGATAAGGAAAAATGGAAATTTGAATTATATAACCAAATCAGTAGAATATGACACAAATGACAATCAAAGCATATAATGCTTTGAATAGGTAAGACTCTGATTAAATTCTGGACAGCAAGAAGCAAGAAAGGCAGTCCATCTTTGCAAATGGTGCAAAGAAGAGTGAGGTGACCAATCCCCAGTGTTAGGGATTTGAATTATGTGGATCTTGGGTTCTTGGGCTTTTTAGCCTCGAGCAAAGGTTTTTCAAAAGATATTCTGTGGGTATATTAAATCAGGAAACTGACTAGAATATTAATGGAAGTTTTGTGACCAGAATCCAGACCCAGTTTCCAGTCAGTTAATTTTAGAATTGATTAATATTAAGACATTCTTCTTTACACAAACAGTGATCAATACATGCAAAAAAACCACCAGTTAGTATAGGTAGGGGAAATCCTGGACTAATTTAAATGATTAGGTGATTTTGATGTTACAGGATGCTTGAAGAATAGTGAATGGAGTGGACTTCCTCATCGGTATTAGCTTACAATTCTAAAGATGCAGCACAAAAGGTGGCCATTTGGTCCTTTATGTCTGTACTATCAGTGTTGTGCAATTAGTCTCAGTTACCTGCCCTATTTCTACAATCCTACAATATTTTTCCCTTCATTATTTATCCCAATGCCCTGTGATATTGAGCAGAACAATCAAGGGCACATAGAATACCAGCATTATGTGATTTTGCACCTATCGGAGCCAGATTCTAATTAAAACTCTGGTTAGCTAATGTTGTTCTTTAATTCCCTGCGGAGAATGTTTTTTTTTTGAAATTCATGATGCTGAGAATTCTGTGCAAAAATATATTGGTAGCGGTCTGGGATAAATTTATACCCTTGTTGTTACCTTAGAATGAAATGTTGGTTTTGAATAACTCTTTGAAGAGCCGTGAATAAAGATGTTGAATAGATGCTGCTTTATGTGTATCTACCCATTAGTCTACAATGATCAGGGTTAGGATGACTTGTAGAAACCTGGTCATTGAAACCTGCAATATAGTTGAAGCTACATGTATGGTCGTGGTTGCCATGCAGTTAGTTGGCAGGATGAATAATTTTTGAACAAATGGATTGCAGTTAGCTCTACACAAGGTTTAATTTAAGAGGTAGCAGTCAGTCTTGCAGTCCCTCCAGTGTGCTTTTAATTGTGATTAGAATTCAAATCACATCTCAGAAATGGTCAGCACTTGCACTGGTTATTTTAAAAAGTTTCTGTAAAGGTGACAGCAGACCCTGACAAACAGTTGGACAGAGCTTTCCTTATATTTAAATATTCAGTTGTTTATCCTGTTCCTTAAAACAGTGCTGATGACGCTAGTGGAGTAATTGTCTCGATGAAATTACAGATCCTGACAGTGCGCGGGTGTTGAATTAACATTCAATAGAAGCATAATCATTAACCAAATAGTGCTTGAGTTGCCATTTGAATTTGTGCCTTGCATACTGGGGCTCAGTAACTCCTCCCGGCCCACTTCCTCCAAGATGTCTTCAGCACACATGTCTTCAGCATTGTTTCAACACTCGCTGTCCGTCTGGAGTTTGCACCTCCTCTAAGTGCTTCAGTTTCCTCCAACAGTCCAAAGATGTGCAAGTTAGGTGGATTGGCCAAGCTAAATTGTTCCTTAGTGTCAGGGGGAATCAGTAGCGTAAATGCAGGGATTAGAGGGCAGGATGGGATTGTTGTCAGTGCAGGCTCAATGGGCTGAATGGCTTCCTTCTGCACTGTAGGAACTCTATGATGTACAATCTCTGTGATGTAAAGCAAAATAAACAAGAGCAATAGAAAAAATGTGCTTGGCAATTTGATAATTTACTTTTAGCAGTATTATCTGATGATTGTGAGCCAGAATATTCTGTCAACTATTACCCCAAAACAAACAAACAAAAACAATTCATATGCAGTGCTGACTTTTGACACAAATGATCAAGGAAGTTTAGAAACATATAAACCCTAGAATGCAGAAGGAGGCTATTCTGTCCACCAAGTCTGCACCAACAATAATCCCACTCAGGCTCTATTCCCATAACTCCACATATTTACCCCACTAATCCCTTTAACCTATACATTCCAGTACAGTAAGAGGCAATTTAGCATTGCCAATCAACCTAACCAATACATCTTTGGACTGTGGAAGGAAACTGGAGCACTTGGAAAAACCCACACGAACACAAGGAGGAAGTGCAACTCCACACAGACAGTGACCCAAGCCAGGAATCGAATCCAGATCCCTGGAGTTGTGCTCATCACTGTGCCACCATTGCCAGTGACTTGTGCTTCAACACTGAAATTCCCTAACTGTTATTACCAGTTCTTTGAAATGTTTGCCCAAAGCCTGTGCTACATATTAGGGTAGTCCAACATCATAAAAGTTGGAGCATGCCATGTAAATATCCTGTATTTCCCCAAATTCAGATTGGGTATCTTTAAATTTGACTCCATTAAGGTAGAAAACATCAAGTACTCGCAAATTAAAATGTAACTCAGCAGTAGTGATATATTGCTTTAAAATAAAAACCACAAATATATAAGATAAAGATAGGAAATGCTGGATAAACTCAACAGGTCTGGCAGCATCTTTTTTTTATTAAAGAGAGCAACACAGCACGGGAAACAGGCCCTTCGGCCCAACGAGCCCGCGCCGCCGTCATAACTATATAGTAGCAAATCCATTATCCTATTATATTATTCCTATATAATAATATATATATTATTCCTAATATGGAAAATTCTCACTATAGGGACAATTTGTTTCCCAATCAGCCTAAGAGCGAATTTTTGGGTTGTGGGAGGAAACCGGAGTGCCCGGAGAAAACCCACGCAACCACGGGGAGAACGCGCAAACTCCCGCAGACACCGGCCCAATTCCAAGTGTCTGCACAGCCACATCGATAGTCTCTGAGCTGTCATGGTGCCCTTCAGATGGTCCACATAAAGCACTCATTTACGACATGAGGTACCAGGCAACCCATGAATCAACATCCAAGAGCTGTACCCGCACCACCTGCCGAATGCATGCTCAATGTTGGTCAAGTATGGACCGAATTACCTGTGGAAAAAGCCGTAGTTAAACAGTCCTACTATATCCCTCTATCTGCATACCACTCATGTGGCTGTCCAAGAGACCCTTAAACAGCCCCAGCGTGCCTGCTCCCACCACCTTACTCGGCAGTGCATTCCACACCCCCACTACCCTTTGTGTGAAAAACTGCCCTCTAATATTCGTCCTATACATAGCCCCCCTCACCCTATGGCCATGACCCCTCGTCCTATCCATTTCTAAAGGCGGAAAAAGTTTACCTCCATTTACTCTATCTATACCCCTTATAATCTTATACACCTCTATGAGATCCCCTCTAAGCCGACGTCTTTCAAGGGAAAACAACCCCAGTCTATCTAATCGTTCCTCATAAGACAGTCCTTCCATACCAGGCAGCATCCTGGTAAACCTCCTCTGCACTCTCTCCAAGGACTCCACATCCTTCCGATAGTACGGCGACCAGAACTGGACGCAGTATTCCAAGTGAGGCCTAACCAAAGTTCTATACAACTGCAACATCAAACTCCTACTCTTGTATTCTATACCCTTTTCTATGAAAGCTAACATACTATACGCCTTCTTTATCACCTTCTCCACCTGTGAGGACACCTTCAGAGACTTGTGAACCTGCACCCCCAAGTCTCTCTGCGTCTCTATGCTCCGTATAGTTTTACCTTTTATCCTATAACTCTCTTCTACATTTTTCCGGCCAAAATGCATCACCTCGCATTTATCCGGATTAAATTCCATTTGCCATCTATCTGCCCAGTCTACCAACCTGTCTATGTCCTGTTGTATTGCCTGACACTGCTCTTCTGTACCCGCCAATCCAAGCATCTTGGTGTCATCAGCAAATTTGCTGATCTCACCACCTACCCCAACTTCCAAGTCGTTTATGTAGACCACAAATAGAAGAGGACCTAGTACTGAGCCTTGTGGCACTCCACTAGTGACAGGCTTCCAGCCGGAAAAAGAGCCTTCCACTACTACCCTCTGTCTCCTCCTCCCGAGCCAGTTCTCGACCCATCTACATACCCGACCCTGTATCCCATGCGCCTTCACCTTCTCTATCAGTCTACCATGAGGAACCTTGTCAAACGCCTTACTGAAATCCATGTAGACGACATCAACAGCCTGTCCTTCATCAACTGTTTTTGTCACTTCTTCAAAAAATTCCACTAGATTTGTAAGACAAGACTTCCCCTTGACGAAGCCATGCTGCGTATCCCTGATCAGATCGCAGCGCTCCAGATGCTCATACATCCTGTCCCTAAGGATCCTCTCCATTAGCTTACCTATAACTGAAGTCAAGCTCACCAGCCTATAGTTCCCTGGGTGATCCCTCTGACCTTTTTTAAACAACGGTACTACGTTTGCTATCCTCCAGTCCTCTGGGACCTCACCTGTGTCCAGGGAAGAGACAAAGATTTGCGTCAGAGGCCCAGCCAAGTCTTCCCTCAACTCCCTTAGCAGCCTGGGGTAAATGCCATCAGGCCCCGGAGCTTTATATGTCTTTAAGCTGCCTAACAGCCCCAACACCTCTTTCCTCGTAATCCTTATTTCCCTCAACCGATCCTCAACTTTGTCAACATCAGGCACAGACATCTGTCCAGTCTCCTGCGTGAATACCGACGCAAAGTATTCATTCAGGATCTCCCCCATTCCCTCAGGCTCTAAGCATAGATCCCCTCCTCTGTCCCTAAGAGGTCCAATCTTGCCTCTAACCATCCTTTTGCTCCTTACATAGGTGTAAAATGCCTTTGGATTTTCCTTAATCCTACCTGCCAGAGCCACCTCGTGGCCCCTTTTTGCCTTTCTAATACCCCTTTTAAGATCCCGTCTACACTCTCTATAAGCTTCCAGCGCTGTCTCTGTCCCCAGTTGCCTAGATCTAATGTAAGCCTCTCGCTTTTTCCTGATCAAGTCCTCAATCTCCCTGGTAAGCCACGGTTCTCTAATCCTACCTTTCCCATCCTTCCTCCTTGCCGGCACGTATCTTTCCTGCAGAGAGCTTAGTTTTCCCTTGAAAGACTCCCACATGTACCTCGTCGACCTGCCGTCAAAAAGCTTATCCCAGTCGGTATCTTTAAGATCTTGCCTAATCTGGCCATATCTAGCCCTCCCCCAGTTCTGTGGAGACAGAAAAACAAATATTTTGAGTCCATTTTTTTTTAACAGCCATACTGACTTGAAACATTCTTTCCTTCCTCTCTTCACAGATGCTGCCAGATCTGTTGCATTTATCCAGCATTTTCTGTATTTATTTCAGATTTCCAGCATCATGGTATTTTACTTCATTTCACGATATATAACTGTTGTTTCAAAGAAGTTTTTGTGAACTTTCAGTGACATTAAAGTTAAAAGATCTTGTTAAAAGCAAATTATTGTGAATGCTGGAATCTGAAATAAAAACAGAAAATGCTGGAAAAATTCAGCGGGCAGCATACGTGGAAGGGAAACAGAGTTAAAATTTTGAGTCCGGATGACTCTTTGTCAGAGCTCTGGTGAAGAGTCATCCAGACTTGAAAAAATAGCTCTGTTCTCTCTGCACGGATGCTGTCAGTCCTGCTGAATTTTTCCAGCATTTACTGTGTGTTGTTCTAAATGATCTTGCCATGGATTATTAGAATAATCAGATCTGAATGACTATTACCATTGGAGAGCTATAAAGTTGGTGCTGTTTGTGAGAAGAACTGATGTCAGTCATGGGAGTGATAATCTCATTTTTATGTACTATAGATGTCAGTACGTAGATCGACCTTTGAAACCTTGAAATATCCTTCCAGAAACAGGCATTTACTTAAGTGCCGAATATGTAAGTGAATGTGTGGTATGGTATTGGGTGATTTTGAGATGTGTGTCTTAAATTCTCTCTGCTGAAGAGAGTGTGTTCCCTAAATTCCCCTGCTGCAAAGTGCGTGTGTGTTAAATTCCCCCTGCCACAGAGTGTGTATGTGTTAAATTCCCCCGCTGCAGAATGTGTTTGCCCTAAATTCCTTCTGCTGCAGTGTGTGTGGCTGAAACTGTATCACCTCACCTACCTCAGAATCGGGGTGGGCGAGGTTCCCAGAATGGAAATCTCCATTGGCCTCAGGCGGGATTTTACAATCTCGCCTGAGCAAGGCTGTAAAATCCCCCATCTTGTGTCTTAAGTTCCCCCTGCTGCAGTGTATGTTTTAAGCTCCCTCCTGCACCACAGCACTTCTGCTCATATTGCCTGCTTGGTGCGTTGTGCCCAGTTATAAAATATAATTTTTTTTAAATTAATATAAAATGTAATATAAATGTAATATAAAATCTGCATTTGTGGGGAGAAGAATTGAAATTAACAATGCAAGTGCACTGCAGTGGCTGAAAAAGGGTTGATTCTAAAGAATCATAGAAAATAGAAGCAGGAATAGGCTAGTCAATCATCAACCCTCCTCCGCCATTCATTTAGAGCATGGCTGATCAACTTCAACATCCTGATCCAGCCTTCCTCTCCATATCCTTACTCCCCTCATAAAAAACATGATTTTTGAGACTGGAAAAGTGGGGTTGCTTATATATCAAGTTGACCTATACACCATGATTTATGGTACATAAGGTTTGGAGAAAATGCAAAACATTTCTGTCCTCTTCATGACCCAGTGAGCAAGAGATTTATTAATAGAATCATTAACCAGAATTTTCCATCCCTGCTTCTGTGGGTTCAGATGTGGCGGGCAAGCCAAAAGTCTATTGACTTAAGTGGGACTGGAAGACCCTGCCTGTGGACAAGGCTGGAAAGATCCAGCCAATGATAGTTCATTTGACATTATGTTGTGGTGAAATTTAATTTGTCAATGCAATGATGGGGACATTGGATATGTCATTGGAAGCATAAAGTGTTTTACGTTTTAACATTGTAACATGCAGTTACAGTCATTTATTTGCGCTGTAGTACTGCCCTGCTTGGGTGCACAGAAAATATCAACGTAAAATTGCATTGACAGTACCAATGGTTCTGGCTTCCCCCTTACGTTGCTACAGGAGGTTCTATCCTTAAATGTTAGAAAACTTTTTTTAAGATTGTAAACAGTAGCAGAGTATGGTAGCATGATCTGTGATCTAATATTACTGCATTAAGGGTAAATGGCACCTGTCATTGTAAACACACAATTGCTATAATTCAGATCAGAAACTCCAAAGTGTCTTATGGAGCCCATCAGGATCATAAGATTTTATTTTAGTTAGGATAAACATGATATGTTTCACTTCAGGTATGATTCACATGACCCACTAGGGAGCTTTTATCAAACAAAGTTTAAGAATATAGTTAACATTTTTAGTAAGAAAATTAGCAATAACTTCTATCAATTACAGACACAAAGAAAGCAATCACAATAATATGTAACCCTTAACAAATATATCAAAGATGATCAAATCAAACAAAATTTTCCATAGACAAAAAAAACCCTTTCCAAGGGTTTAACCTGTGCAAAGACTAATTTTCACGTGATACTGGGACTGAGTCCTTTGGTTGGAGAATCGAAAACCTTCATTTGTCAGCCTTGTGACTTCCAGGAATCCCTCTGGAAACATTCAGAACAATTTGAAGTCAGAACAGCTTCCCAGAACACCAGGGAGAGACTCTGGTCAAGCCACTAAGAGCAGATGTTCTAGTCCAGGAAGGCAAGAAGCCTGGCTTTCAGTGAACCAGTAGAACTTCCAAAAGCAGGGAGAGAGAGAAATACTTCTTTTCAGCTTCATGTCCCTTCTAAAACTAAAAACTGCAGCCAGCCAAAACAAAAAAAATGGAACCTTAAATTCATTAGGAAGAAAAAACATTGTCCAAAACACATGACCTTCTTTCTAACAATGCAGGGTCATAAAAGCAAAAATAAACAACCCCACTTAAACCACTGAAGGAGCAGTAGAGAGACTTCTAGCAGGTGGCTGGGTACCATTGAAACCAAAACAGCTTATAGCTGTAGAGAACATGATTTTAAAATGATATTTTTAAAGGTATACTAACATCACACCATGTAACAAGATTTGAATTTACACAGTAGCAGGTTTGCTATAGCAGGGAATCGGAGCAGGAACATTGCTGAAGATGCGTAGCACAGGAGATACCAAATGAGGCAGATATTTACAAAGTTATCACTGATAATTGCAGCAGCACAAAAGAACAGTGAGATTTTTCATAGCTTAGCACTCCCTTCATTAGCCTGATTCAACAAGTTCTATAAGAAACAGCAGTATTCACGATGCTTTATCATAATGTGCTTCCACCTTCACATTAGCAAGTAAGGATCGACAAGGAATGAAATCTCGTCAGCGACACCAATTCCAGATAATTACTGCAATTTTACAAAAAGTATCGCGCAGGTATTTTGATTCAAATTAATAGAATTAATTGGCTGTGTGTGTGTGTGCATGTGCGCGTGTGTATACACCAAGGCTAGCTGCAGTTTGTTTCACTGTTGCTATGCTTGGGTATTTAGGTGTAGATTAGGTTAACTGTGAGAGAATGCTACATGTGCTTGGATGTAGCTGATCCAGCACAGACTGTGTGTTAGATTAACTTGGTATCTATCCCGAGCTAGCCACTATGTACAAATTTTAAGAAGCAGGCAATTCTGATAATCCCTACACGAATCCATTTATAATCTTGCCATTGTTATGAGTCTGTTGTAGTTCAACTGACTAAGCTGGAGTGGAGCCCTAAAAGAACATTGAATTAGTGTGAAAGAGTCAGAGGAATGTTGATGCCTGGAGTCATATCTGTATTAAAAATGGGTTGGTTGTATTTGTTAGTGCAGAACATTATAAAAGTGCATTGAAACCATTTATTCTGTGGCTTTAAATTAGCCCACCACATTAATCAAGGCAACAGAATTTTATTTTAAAAAAAGATGATTTTTTTAAAATCACTTTTCTAATTCTCAAATCCTTTTTGATTGGCCAAGAGAAAATAAATTAGCACGTCTCCAGGTTCTTTTTTTTTTCACAAATTGCATTTTAAGTCTCCAGCTCATTAATACAGCAGGTAACGGTGTGATGAGATTTTTCAATTTAATAGATTACGGTTCCTGCTACTCTATGCGGCTAATATTAATTCTTCCCAACCAGTGCCACTATTTCAATAAGTGGTAAGTGTAACATTGGCTATCAAAAAAAAATGATTTAAATGCATTGTATTTTGAAAGTTTCTTGAGAATGTGAAGGAACAAATCAATAAGATTTTTAAAAATCAGTGAAGTAATTCTTTAGGAAACTCCATTGCCTGATATGAGTGGGCAAAGTTATAACAATGGTCAGTGATATGATGACATATCTCTGCTACTGTTTGCATCCTCCTACATCATAGAATCATAGAACATTACAGCGCAGAACAGGCCCTTCGGCCCTCATAGAGCAGGAGTTCACAGCCTCGCTCATCAAGAAACTGTAAAATCCCGAGGACAATGGACCTTTCCACGGTCCACCCTCACCTGCTTCGATTCCAAAGGTGGAATTCCAGCCATAGAATCCCTACAGCGCAGAAGGAGGCCATTTGGACCATCAGGCCTGCAGCAACAACAATCTCACTCGGGCCCTATCCCATAACCCTATGTAATTACCCTGCTAATCCCCCTGACAAGGGCAATGTAGCATTGCTAACCCACTTCATCTGCACACCTTTGAACTGTGGAAGGAAACCAGAGCCCTTGGAGGAAACCCAGGCAGAAATGGGGAGAATGTACAAACTCCACACACAAAGCCACCCAAGACTGGAATTGAACCTAACCACTGTGCTACTGTGCTGCCACTGACCACTGTGAATAATATTACTTATTGCATTAATGTACCTTTGATATGCCAGTCATGGGGATCAGAATGTATTGCTACATTTTGCACCCTTATTGGTGTCCAACATAGCGTGGGTGACACAAAGTGAAGATGTGCTTACCCAACCTCAGAGTAGCTCCTCTGAAAACAATATCCACCTCCTCCTCCTTATCCATTTTAATCATCTGTGTGCAATTTCCATTTAGTGATGAATTATTGGCCATTTTATAGTTTCGATATGAAACGCTGCAAACTCAGTATAACTAACAAGCAGCAGAGGGAGGTTTTCATCCCATCAGTTTCAACTGCATTTGAAACCAGTTTGTAGGAATGGTTGATTATACCATTCAGTTCCCAAAGGTCTGATGCAACTTGTCAGATACAGGTTGATAGAGAGTCACAGCTGGCTCTTCTCAGCATGTTCTGAAAGGTTTGTAAGATACTACTAAGGTGAGGAAGAATCAGAGTGCAGAGATGGAACCATGGTGAGTTCTGGAAGTGACCATGTTACGATTGTAGGTAAATACAATTGATGAAAATGTACAGATACATTGAGAATAAACTGGAACCAGGTACGGATGGAATAATTAAATTTTCCTGATAATTATGGCCTCGCTGTTCTGGTATCATCCTTTTAAGTCTCTTTTCTGGTGTGTCTGTATCCATTTTGTGACATGGAAATAAGAATTCTACATAGTATTTTAATTGTACAGCAACCATAACAAGTTTAATATTGTTATTTTTCAACTCAAATCAATTTTCAAATCTGTTCCTTGAAGAATAATACTTTCACTTTTCTCGTGACCTTGCTGACCTGTGTTGTTCCTTTCATTGATGTGTGAATCTGTTTTCTGATCCCTGTGCTCCTCCACAGATTTAAATACCTAGCTCCTAAAGAATACATGACCTCTTAATTTCTCCTTCCAAAATACATCACTCACATTGAAAACAATTATGATATAGCAGGATGGCCGTTTAGCCGATTGTGTTCATATCAAATTTGAGTTGCCCAAATAAATCCCACTTTCCAGCTTTTTATCCATAGCCAATAATCAGGAAAAGTTAATTAGCCCATTCTTAGTCTGATCCCATGTTGTTCTCAATACACCTATACAATTCCATCCATTCTTTTATTTACAACTCTAACTTGGTCACTTCCAGAGCTTGCCAAGGTTTTATCTTGTAGCTTATTGAATCTCTAGTGCATGTCCAAATGTTTTTTTAATTCACTGATGATGTCTGCCTCTACCACCCCCTTTCAGTAAGAAGCCTCACAACACCATTTTAATGTCCAACAGCTTTATTTGGAATCACAAGCTTTCAGAGCTCTGCTCCTTCATGTGGTGAGGGCTACACAAGTGAGGGTGTGTTTCACTCACCTGATGAAGGAGCAGTGCTCTGAAAACTTGTGATTCCAAATAAACCTGTTGGTTTTTAACCTGGTGCTGTGTGACTTATTGTGTCCACCCCAGTCCAATACCAGCATCTTCACCTTATGGCTACCATCAACACCCCTTTCAGACAATGAGTTCCAGGTCAATATTACTCTCTGTATGAAAGATCAATTTAGCTCTAATCCTTCCTCCTGTTACTTCAAACCTATGTCCACTTGGATATTGATCTCTCTGCTCACCTAGAGAGTGGCAAAATTTGGGAGATGGCATAAACCTGAATGAATGATTTATGAAACTACATATGTGTAAAAATAGACTTTAAGAGTAGAAATGACAGGGCCAGATCTACTAGGTCTACAAAACAATGAGGGGCATAGATCAGCTAGATAGTCAATATCTTTTCCCAGAGGTAGGGGAGTCTAAAATTAGAGGGCATAGATTTAAGGCGAGAAGGGAGAGATACAAAAGTGTTCAGAAGGGCAATTTTTTTGCACAGAGGGTGGTGAGTGTCTGGAGCAAACTGCTAGAGGTAATAGTAGAAGTGGTACAATTTTGTCTTTTAAGAAGCATTTAGACAGTTACATGGGTAAGATGGATATAGAGGGATATGGGTTAAATGCGGGCAATTGGGACTAACTTTGGGATTTAAAAAAAAAGGGTGGCATAGACAAGTTGGGCTGAAGGGGCTGTTTCCATGCTGTAAACCTCTATGACTTTATGACTTTACTGATATACATCCACATATTTTGACTTATAAAGGAAAATTTTCTGGTCCCGCCTATTGCAAAAATCGTCAAGGGTGGGACTGATAATTTGATGGACAATTTATAAATCCATTGACTTCATGTGAGAATTTCTGGTCTCATGGCAGGTGTGACTGGAAAATCCCACCTATAGATTTCCATGCCTTTGTTCTGCAGTTGTCCTCAAAGTTTTCAATTCTGTATCTCATGTTTTTGCATCTACACAACTGTCCCAAAACTGCAAACCAGCATGTAATATTAAACAGCATAGTTTAATGTAGCCACTCTATCATAATTAGGGTTGCAAACCCCACCAGATTGGCCTGGAATCTCCAGAAATTGAGAAAAAGGTTTAAAAAGACTTTTTGTCTTTGAATTTTCTTCGACCTTTTCTTTTTACCAGCATATAAAAACATATGTTACTATGCAGAGGGACCTGGGGGTCTTTGTGCACGAATTACAAAAACCCAGTCTGCAGGTGCAGCAGGTGATCAAGAAGGTGAATGGAATGTTGGCCTTTATTGCAAAGCGGATAGAATATAGAAGCAGGGAGGTCTTGCTGCAACTGTACAGGGCACTGGTGAGGCTGCAACTGGAGTACTGTGTGCAGTTTTGGTCCCCCAATTTGCGAAAGGATGTATTGGCCTTGGAGGGAGTACAGAGAAGGTTCAGCAGGCTGATACTGGAGATGAGGGGGTTAGCTTATGAGGAGAGATTGAGTAGATTGGGCCTGTACACATTGGGGTTTAGAAGGCTGAGGGGAGATCTTATAGAGACTTACAAGATATAAAAGGGCTAGATAGAGTAGAGATAGAGAGATTCTTTCCACTTAGAAAGGAAACCAAAACTAGAGGGCGCAGCTTCAAAATAAGGGAACGGCGGTGGGGGGAGGGGGGGGAAGGGGGGGGGGAACGGCGGGTTGGGGGAGCAGTTTACAACAGAGTTGAGGAGGAACTTCTTTTCTCAAAGTGTGGTGAGTCTCTGGAATTCTCTGCCCATTGAAGTGGTGGAGGCTTTCTTGTTGAATGTGTTTAAGTCACAGGTAGATAGGTTTCTGATCGATAAGGGAATTAAGGGTCATGGGGAGCAGGCAGGAAAGTGGAACTGATCCACTTCAGATCAGCCATAATCTTATTGAATGGCGGGGCAGGCTTGAAGGGCTAGATAGCCTACTCCTGCTCCTATTTCTTATGTTCTTATTGAAAATAGGAAAAAATGGCCTTTTAGCTGATAATCAAACATCATTCAATTATAAAAAGTCTTATTGCTCATCAGTTGATCTTGGAGAGCAATATGTCAGAAGGATGGAGGTACTGGCTAACTAAGCCAGTGTGGAAGGTCACCATTAAACTTTTAGAAATACATTTAATCGCAGTTGGCAACCCTAATTGTAATGATAATTGATTGTGTAAATTGTGCATAAAATCATCTAACTGTTTCAACTTGTATTTACCACCAGGAAATTTCTTTAACTTGCACCAAGAACAACATATTTACTTTCTCGTTTCTGTACAAATTTCAGACTGAATTTGTCTTTGGTTTCTGGAAGAATTTGATTGGATTTCAGTTAACAGGCACTGATCCCAAACTAATGAGAGAAGTTGGGATTCGGGCAAAAGATGAAGGGGAGGTTCAGGTGAAATGGCATTTGAGTTTTATATATGTTATAATAGATATAATGAACACTAAAACATATTTAATACAATTTTGGTGAACATTATGGGGTGCAATTCTCCCCAAAAAATTCTAAGTGTTGAATTTGCATAAAAACTGGAGTGATTCACACTTGTTTTTTCAATGCAAGTTCAAAGAAGAGTCTCCCACACTCTGCACTGCACAGCAGCACGAATATATCGTTATATTTCAAGGGGTGGGTCCTAACCCTGCTGGAGAGGCTGTAATCAGTGCACTTAGCAGGTTACTGCACGTGCATCGATCTGTCAGTGCCGAGATCCACACGTGCACAGTGGCCCCGTACTGATGGCCTCCTGATTGCTGACCATCTCCGCGACTCCCTCAACCCCTGCAATGCCAGCTCCCTCCCCCTCTTCCACATCACGGCTCAATCGCTGGTCCCCATGACCACCCCTAGGCCCAGTCCTGACCCACCCCGGGCCTGCCACAAACTCCAGCCTGCCTCCCCTACCCCGCCGAAGCCCTGCCACCCACAGGCTCCACACCATGGCATTGCCCCATGCCTGATGGGCAGTGCAAAGGTTCTTCCTGGGCATTAGCGCTTTGCCCCTTGGGCAGAGCCAGAGGACTCAGGCTGGCACTTCCAGGGTACCAGTGTCCAAGGGGCACCAACCTCACCACCGCCTGACCCCTGTGGGGGGGTAGCTTTGATTGCTTCTCCTTCACTCCAGCAGGGTCAGGCCATTAACTCTCCAAATTCACTCTGGAGTGAAACATGCTGGCAAGGTAGGATAGGTTAGCAGACCTGGAGGCTTCAGTCCCAGGTCCTCTGATGATATTCAAATAATATTAAAATGACTATTTAAATGGTCTTTGTAACTTCTCACTGATTTCCGGCGCGGCGCAGAGCAAATATCACCAGAAATCCGGTGCCGCGAGTTGCAAGAGGGGCGCGAATGATCATGCAAACCCTACAAATTGGCCGTCTTGGGATTTTCCCGATCTGCTGTGCCAAAAAATTAGCGTAGCGGGATGGGAGAATTGCAGCCCTGAAACTAAGTGCCAAATGAGAAATGTGCTAATAAGACAGTCCGATTTGAAAGATTGGTTTTAGCAAGTATTTTTGGCTGCATTCCTGATTTAATTTAAACCTGCCTGGAGATTCCAAAACAGACACCTCTAGGCCATTGCACTCAAGACCTGATTAAAAGCAATCACTTTGGAACAATATGAACGAGCTCCACACTTCCACTAAAGGTGTTGAATATGCTGACTGACACATACAGGCAGGATTACTGAGGATGATACTGAAGGAGAAGATGCACAAGCCCTTGGACACAGCGCTGGAGTTCCAGAGAAGAAGGTACATCCTGCACTGTGTGGTGGGAAAGGAATCCATCTCAGCCTCCTGTCCCTCTCTCCAGCAGCAACTGGTGCTGCTCTGCTTGGTCCCACATGATTCCCACTCAACCTGACCCAAAGGGGATCCCCATGCTAAATTTTCTTTTAGTATGCCTGTTGTTGCTCTTGGCATGCCCTTGTGCACCCTTCATTGAACCAAGGGTGAGCTCCTGGATTGGTGGTAATGGTAGAGTGGGGGATATGCCAGGCCATGAGGTTACAGATTGTGGTTGAATACATTGCTGCCCCTGAGCACCAGGGACCCAGATTCAATTCCCAGATTGGGTAACTCTGTGTGGAGTTTGCACATTCTCCTTGTGTCTTCATGGGTTTCCTCTCAGTGCTCCAGTTTCCTCCCACACCCTGAAAGACATAGAACTTCGCAGGATGTTCAATTTCAAGCACTCTTTCTCAGGAAAAATTCCATAACATGGAGGAGCAGAGCAGTTGTTGCTTTTCGGTGAAATCCTCAGAGCTTCTCAAGTAAGTGTTTGAATGTTGGTGAATTTTTGACCAACCGGCCCAATCCATTGACTCTATCTACACTTCCTGCTGCCTCAGAAAAGCAACCAGCATAATCAAGGACCCCATGTACCCGGGACATTCTCTCTTCCACCTTCTTCCGTCAGGAAAAAGATACAAAAGTCTGAGGTCATGTACCAATCACCCCAAGGACAGCTTCTTCCTTGCTGCTGTCAGACTTCTTATTGGACCTACTTTGCATTAAGTTGATCTTTCTCAACACTCTAGCTATGAGTGTAATAATACGTTCTGCTCTCTCTCTCTCCTTTCTTTCTCTATGAATGGTATGCTTTGTATAGTATGCAAGGAACAGTACTTTTCACTGTATATTAATACATGCCACAATAATAAATCAAAAAGTCTGCTTTTAACCTCCAGCAAGTGTGCAATAGACTATACTTTTAAGTAGCACATTAAGTGAGTCTTGTTTACTCCTGTTCAGCAAGTCATCATAAGAAAATGATGTTAGGTTATGTGTCAGTCACCAATGCGGAGCCTCATTGAAAAATGTCCAGCAGGTAACCTGTGATGATTAATATGTTAATGCACACACATGGGGGAATGTTCATCGCATGCACATTAGCTCCTTTGCCAAGATGGTGTGTTCTACTAAATGGCAAAAGTTGTTTTCAGCTCAGAGTCCCTTTTAGGTCACCTCAGAAGCTCACTGGGCCTCACCTGTTTGGGGTAGAAATCAAGTAGAAGAGGGTGGGAAGGATGAAGAAGAAAAGCAAATTTGACCTCAACAGAGAAGAAATATTCCTCAAACTGAGACACGTTGATCAGTAGCAACACTCTGAACTTCACCTTGTGGATGTTGGGCCTCTTCTGAACTTGACTCCTCCATTCACCAGCTGGCTTAGCAGGGAATCAGGAACCACTTCCCCACTCAGCCCAACGGTTAAAATAAGATTCAATCCTGATGTTCTAATCAGAGTCTGATTTGCATATTTAGAAAAGGAACCCCAGGGTTTTTGCAAACTAAGATGTCACAAATGAAAATTGTACTTTGTGTGTGTTGTTTGCGGATGAATCCCACAAAGTGATTTTAACCATCAGCATGCCTGGTTTCTGCAAACAGTTAAAATTGCGTGGCTAGTAACAAAGAAACTATTTTGTAAATTGTATTAATTTCAAGAATTTATGTCCTGCATTGATATTTATAAATTGCTGTATAACGTGATGGGTGGAATTTTTCCATGCCCCACTGGCAAGCTCAGTGGCAGGCCTGGGGAAAATTGGGGGGAGAGGGCTGTGGGGGGAAACGTGGTGATGAGAATTCAATAGGAGTTCAAAAGCCGGTTTCACACCAATGTGAATTTCCCGCAGGATCCTCCTCTGGTGCCTACCACGGCAGGTTGGGCATACATCTGGAGGCAGGCAGAAAACTGACTTGCATCCTGCTAATAGGTTTCACAGATCATAGAAACCTTATGGTGTGAAAGGAGGCCATTTGGCCCATCCAGTCTGCACTGACAACAATCCACCCAGGCCCTATCCCAGTCACCCTACATATGTACCCTTCTAATCCTTCTAGCCTACACATCCCAAAACATTTAGGATGCAATTTTAACATGGCTAATAGCTTAACCCACAAATACAATGCAGATGAAGACCTGGCCAGAATCCGCCCCCCAACCATTCCTGTCCCTGCCACACCTGATTCTCTGCGACACTACTAGGAAAACACATCGGTCCAAACTGCAGGTTTTTTTATATATTTGATTTTGCAAGGGATGCATTGAATTTTTTGAAGTGTACCCTTGTCAGAAAACTGCAGGAGTATACTGAATGGTAGGATGTGCTTTTTTTTAAATAATCCAACAATTCTTTTTGTTGAAATATCAAACTTGACACCTAGCTGTTCATCAGTGCAAATGATAGTAGCGGCAGCTAAAATAACCAACAATCTAATTGGGTAAGTCATTTTGTGGTATTATTCATTTGAGAGAAATAAAGATAAATTAATTTGCTTTTGTAACATTTAATGTGTTTGTCAATTTTGTAATTTGTCATGAACTATCATTTTAAGTATGGGCTTTGGCTTCAGAAACTGAGTTTTAATTAATGACACTTGTATTTGACAGAAATATTTGCAGGGAATAAATAATTTCCACCACCGCTGTGGCCCCAAAGTTTATCTGAACTATGTCGGCAACACAATTTACATAACCAGCTCCGACTTAATTGCATGATTTGCATAATGTGCTCAGCAAATATCTCATGAGGCCATAATGCTTCTTGCATATGTTAAGCAAAATATGGCAACAGCAGAATTGCATGCACTATCTATAAAATCAAAACAACTGACCCAATATGACATAGGATATCCCAAATGATTATACTATATATATTATATAGTATATACTATATACTAATGTTCTATGTTCTATGTTCTATATGTGGACCAGGAGTTTAGTGTTCATGTTCAAGTCCTATTGCAGTCAGACATTTACCACACGTTTTGTGGACTTTGGAAAGGAATATAATGCTCCTTTTTATTACTTGACATAATTTAATTTCTATTCCTTTAATCCATTGGAGAAAAACCTTTCAGTGTTCTATCGAGATTTGCATCATAATTGTAATGTTGGCATGTAAAATGAAGTGAAGAATTGCTAGCATCATACCAAGGAAACTGTTAGTCCACTTGCCAACCAATCAACACTCTCTTCCCATGCAATATAAATTGTTGTTCCCTCTACAAAGAGTGACTAAAAAGGTGATTAAAAAAGAAAAGATAGAATATGAGGCTAAACTAGCTTGAAATATCAAAAAGAACAGTAAGAGTTTTTATAAATATATAAAGAATAGGAGGATGGCCAGAGTTAATGTAGGACCCTTGGAGGATGAGAGGGGTGGTTTAATGGTGAATGATAGGGATATAGCGGAGACCTTGAATAAGTTTTTTGTGTCAGTCTTTACGGAGGAGGACATAAATAGCTTGCCTGAAATTAAGGATAGAAGGGTGGTAGGGGATGAGGTCCTTGATAAGATTACAGTCACTAGAGAGGTGGTGCTTGATAGGCTAACGGGGCTGAGAGCAGATAAGTCCCCGGGACTGGATGGAATGTATCCCAGGGTTCTCAAGGAAATGGCAGAGGTGATAGCGGATGCCCAGGTAATTATCTTTCAGAATTCGCTGGACTCCAGGAAGGTGCCGGAAGATTGGAAAACGGCTAATGTTACACCGCTGTTTAAAAAAGGTAGCAGACAGAAGGCAGGGAATTATAGGTCAGTTAGTTTAATGTCTGTAGTAGGAAAAATGCTTGAATCTGTAGTCAAAGCAGAAATAACAAGGCACCTGGATACGAACGGGTTGATCAGGCTGCGCAGCACGGATTCGTTAAGGGGAAGTTGTGCTTGACGAATTTATTGGAGTTCTATGAGGAAGTGACTAGTGCGGTAGATAGAGGGGAACTGGTGGATGTGGTGTTTTTGGATTTCCAAAAAGCGTTTGATAAGATGCCTCACAAAAGATTGCTGCAGAAGGTTAAGGTGCAGGGAGTTGGGGTAGGGTGTTAGACTGGATAGAGGATTGGTTGTCCAATAGGAAGCAGAGGGTAGGTATTAATGGGTGCTATTCTGATTGGCAGCTGGTGACTAGTGGAGTGCCCCAGGGATTGGTGCTGGGGCCTCAACTATTTACCATTTACATAGATAATCTGGAGGAAGGGGCAGAGTGCAGGGTGATGAAATTTGCTGATGACATGAAGATGAGTGGAAAAGCAAATTGCGTGGAGGGTGTGGAAAGCCTGCAGAGGGATCTGGATAGGTTGAGTGATGGGCAAGGACCTGGCAGATGGAGTATAATGTTAGCAAGTGTGAGATTATCCACTTTAGTAGGAATAATGGTAGGAAGGATTACTATTTAAATAGCGAAAAGCTGCAGCATGCGACAGTGCAGAGGGACCTGGGGAACCTTGTGCACAAATCGCAAAAACACAGTATGCAGGTGCAGCAGGTAATTGAGAAGGCGAATGCAATGTTGGCCTTTATAGCGAGGGGGATAGAATATAAAAGTAAGGAGGTCCTGTTGCAGCTGTATAGGGTGCTGGTGAGGCCGCAGCTGAAGTACTGTGTGCAGTTTTGGTCACTGCATTTGAGGAAGGATATATTGGCCTTGGAGGGGGCGCAGAGAACCTTCGCTAGGCTGATACCGGAGATGAGGGCGTTAGGTTATGGGGAGAGACTGAATAGACTAGGTTTGTACTGGTTGGAGTTTAGAAGGCTGAGAGGGGATCTTACAGAGACGTATAAGATAATGAAGGGGATGGATAGGGTAGAGGTTGAGGCACTCTTCACGTTTAGCAAAGATAGCAGGACTAGAGGGCACAGCCTCAAGATTAGGGGGGTGCGGTTCAGATCAGAGTTGCAGCGGAGTTTCTTCACGCAAAGAGAATCTTTGGAATTCTCTGCCTGATGAAGTGGTGGAGGCTTCCTCACTGAATATGTTCAAGTCAAGAGTGGGTAGGTTTTTGATTGACAAGGGAATTAAGGGTTATGGGGAGAAAGCGGGAAAGTGGCACTGAACCATTACAGATCAACCATGATCTTATTGAATGGCGGGGTAGGTTTGAGGGGCTGGATGGCCTACTCCTGCTCCTATTTCTTATGTTCTTATGTTACAATTGCATAGTATCTTTAACAACAGGCGACTATCAGGTAGATTAACAAATAAGTGGTTTATAGAGATGAAAAGCTATTTACAGAGGGTGATGAAAAGGCTACCATACTCCACAATTCCAGTCTCCTAACAACCAGGGAAATACTGGACTCTGTCACTGGAACTATGCGCTTTGTTCCAATAGGCTGAGTCACATGACGCACAGTTCACCCCTTAAAGGGACATGCTACCACACATTGGGTATTTTTGCAAATCTGCCCTGATGAGTGAAAGATGAAGAGCTTCAACAGGAGGCTTTTTTTTCAGCAGTATTCAAGTTCTGGACTATCAAACGACAAATAGTTAGTCCTGGGAGAATCTTATTGGGGGGCTCAGTTAAAAGATGTGGATGCTGACGATGGTATTGCGGTGTGTAATGAATTGAATTCAACTTATTGAAGTTGGCTTATTCCTGTTGAGCTGCTTTCATTATTTTGCTTTCTTTAATTGGGAGATTGATACTTCTAAGCTTCATTTCGATGATGTGGACAAGGAAATTACACGTGGTTATTGAGCAGGGCAAGGCTTGGTACAAGATGCAAAAGCATGAGTAGATAGCCAGCTTCTTGGCTTTTGCCAGCCCTGCCTGTCAGAGTTGATGTACTAGAGAACCTTAGGGTGACTTGTCCATTTGAAGCTTCTCTTTGATACCAAGGGCTAGGATTAGAAACTTCTACCCTATATTAAAATGAATTGAAACTCTTAATTAGCAGGATTTTCTGCTCTCATCCCTACCCACCCTGCTGCTAGTGAAAAGGAAGAGCCAAAGCTCCATACATTACAACAACACTGGAGATTTCCAAGTGTGGACAAGCTTGGAGACTTATGGTGTTATACTCAATTTCTAAGATTTCCTTGTTAATGTTAGTACTTCGGACTAGTCTGGTGGATAATGAATTCTCCAGAGATTGTTCTTCATGTGTTCATTGACTGCACTGATATTCTGAGCAGAAATAGCCTTTTCAAAGAAAAACAGTTCTCCAAATCCACGTAGTTAGCTATATTTCAGCCTACTACCATCCCATCTGCCCTGTTTCAATATAGAGGACTAATTATGAAGCTAAGCATTATTCCTGAATAATCCATGTTTCTATCTACTAAATCGCATTTCAAAGCAAGCTGCTTTAAGTCAGAATCCAAATCCACCTACTTCTGGCTTTATGGGGAGCGGTAGGCAGCTGGATGGCCAACTGTTCAGAGGTTAACAATTTAATGTTACGCGACAATGAGTCTTTTGTTTTTACTGTTTTGAATTTAGCTATGAATGGCCTGGTTTCCCAAGCCTCAAAGAACTCAACAATTAGATCCTGGCTGGATTTTCTTTTCCTAACTTATGTGTTCATGAGATGTTGGCTCATCTCTAACTGTCTTTGAGAAGGTAGTGGTGAACTGTTTTCTTTATCTGTTGGAATACATGTAGTATAGAGGGAGCCTGGTAGTACTGTCGTTATATTGTTAATCTGGAAACTCAGCGAATGTTGTGGGGACAAGGGTTTGAATCCTATCATGGCTGGTGATGGCATTTGAATTCTATATAAAAAGAATCTGGAATTAAGAATCTGTTGATGAGCATGAAACCATTGTCAATTGTTGGAAAAACTCATCTGGTTTGCTACTGTTCTTTAGGAAAGGAAAACTGCCATCCTTACTTAGTCTGGCCTACATGTGATTTAGGATTGAGTTGAGGAGGGACATCTTCACCCAAAATGTTATGAATGTATGGACTTCCCTGCCCAGTGAAGTAGATGAGGCTACCTCATTGAATGTTTTTAAGACAAAGACAGATTTTTGAACAGGAAAGGGTTAGGTGAATGGATGAGTAAGTGGGGCTGAGTCCAAGAAAAGATCAGCTATGATTTTATTGAATGGCTCGTGGGGCCAGATAGCCTATTCCTGCTCCAACTTCTTATGTCCTTAAGTCACTCAGTTCAAGGCAGCTAGGGATGGGCAATAAATGCTGGCCAGCCAGCAGCACCCACGTCCCATGAGTGAATAATAACAAAACATCCGCAGTGCTATTCAGAAGTTAGGACTTTTACTCAGTAATGTGAAGGACCGGCAATGTATTTCTCAGTCAGGATGGTGTATGGCTTGGAAGGGAACTTGCAGGATCCAAGGGAAAATGCCTTCATGATCTGTTGTGCCTGCCTGGGCAACCCCTGCAATTGGGAACCCTTCAACATAGAAGAATCTTGCGAGTTTCCCACATTTTACAGCAATCCCCTCACCCCCCTGTCCCCTCTCCCACATCCCATTTCCATCCCTGACAGATCAGGTGAGTGAAAATCCAGACTACTGGCCTGCAAGGTTGACTGATTTATTGCCTTTTCGTAACAAAAGAAAAACTTACCAATGCGTGGAGTAGAAATTAACCACTTTTCATTTTCTAAAATTGTGTTACAGTTGGAAGATTGCTCATAGAATTCAGTTCCCTGATGACAATGGAGAAGGTTCAGCGAGAGAACCCGGATGTACGAGAGGGTGGCAAATACAAGCCTTCGGACTGTATAGCTAAGCAAAGAGTCGCCATCATAATTCCATTCAGGCACAGGGAACATCACTTGAAGTTCTGGCTGCATTACCTACATCCCATTCTCCGCAGACAGAAAATCAACTATGGGATTTATATTATAAACCAGGTAAGTCCTCAGCCACATAGTCTTGTTTTGAGGCAATTGTGTCGTATTATAAACTAAGGGTTTCACTAGAGTTGGTCATGCTATTTGTTTAACAGAATTCCTGTTCATGGTTTCACAATTCTAGCCCTTATTGCGCTATTGAGTATCAAAGCACTGATCACAATCTTTGAATAAGTTCTAAATATTGAATAAGTATTTGAGCTATCTTCTTTCTCCTTGATACTGTGGTTTGTCTGTATTGAAGATCAAAATTATAAGCAGTCTTCAGACTTGATGCTTCATCTTTACTTAGTTGCAATTTGTAGGTTCCCTGCATGTTTGCCCTAACTCGTTGCAGGAAGGAACTACTTTTGACCCAAATTACTCTGCTGATATTAACTCCAAAGAAGGCCAGTAAAATGATTCTCAAGAAAGGTGCTGGATTACCAGAAAATAAGATCAGTTCTAACTCTTTCACGTGATCTAAAACAGGTGGATGGAAAATATAGCAGGAAAAGTGCAAATTATTGTATATCAAAATATTATAAAGGGAGTTATGCATACAGTTGGCAATTTCTCTCTTTACTCCCTCTTATGCCTTTATGTTTTATGGTTCCGGATTATTGGTCAGGGATAGCCTGGGAGCAGACATCTTCTGTAAAATCCTGCTGGGTGATATTGTAATGTTGCTCTTGAGGGATCATGGCAAAATGAATTAGCATCTATCAATATCCCTCAGTGTCTCATTCACATTGACCATAAGTTACCTCAGGAGTTTTCTAGCTTGACCTTTGACAGAGCAGCATGCTTGAAGCTACAACAGCTAATTGGGAGAATTCTGCTACCGGGCTGTCTTTGACATAGATTTTAAAAGCAATATTGAGAAGAATCGAGACTGTGCTGTTTGATACCTTCGCAACATTCAGAATATACGGCAGTTCTTTTACAATAAAACAGACTTTTTCTTAGCAGGCAGACAATATTTGTAAAAGTGCCATAGCAGGAGTGTTTTATACTAAAAGTAGTTCCGCATGGTGTTACTTTTCTTCAATTTTTATGAAATTTTATTATTTGGAGCAGCATCTTGACATGC
This sequence comes from Sphyrna mokarran, assembly GCA_024679065.1. Taxonomy (NCBI): domain Eukaryota; kingdom Metazoa; phylum Chordata; class Chondrichthyes; order Carcharhiniformes; family Carcharhinidae; genus Sphyrna; species Sphyrna mokarran. The sequence continues at coordinate 30,004,951 of JAGIQG010000009.1, forward strand.
CTGGGAATATATCAATTGTTTGTGAATCCCTACACTTGGTTGGCAATCGCTACTGAAGTGATTCCAATCCTGCTTAACTGCCTTGGACACTGACAATCTTTTGAGTTTTCATAATATAGGCAACTCTCAGTCCCTAATAAGAAGACATTTTCATGTATCAGTTATTGTTACAGAAGAGAGAAAGGATGCTGCATTGGTTTGTTGTTCAGGAAAGTGTAGGGATATGACAGATTAGAACACTTGTTCTGAGTTAAATTTTTATAGTTTTAATATACATGATTGATGAATTTGTTGTAAATTTCTAACTATCAATGTTATGATGTATTGTTAGTGACCAGACTTGTGGAAACCAATGACTAATAAGAAAAAAGATTGATAAAACATGTTATCAATATTCAATATGTCCCAGAATGCTTCATAATTACTTTTGAGGTGTTGTCAATGATGTTATGTAAGCAAGTACACAAGCCACGTTATTCATTTCAAAGCCGTGCAAATTGCAAGTGAAATTAAGTAGATTTTGAAGAATTGGCCTTTGTCTTTTGAGAAAGCTCTGGTCACCCTTGGATGATACTATGGGATCTGTAACATACACCTTTAGTCCATGGTTCATTTGATTTGATTTATTATTGTCACATGCGTTAGTACACAGTGAAAAAATATTGTTTCTTGCATGCTATACATTCAAAGCATGCTGTTCATAGAGAAGGAAACAAGAGAATTCAGAATGTAGTGTTGCAGCCATGACTAGGATGTAGAGAAAGATCAGCTTAGTGCAAGGTAGGTCCATTCAAAAATCTGGTGGCAACAGGACAGAAGCTGTTCTTGAGTCAGTTGATACATGATCTCAGACTTTTGTATCTTTTTTCCGATGGAAGAAGATACAAAAAAAAACTGACTCACTAAAGTTCTTTAGGAAAGGTAACGTGTCACTCTTTTCTGCCCAAGAGAGTGGGGGAGCAAATAAAGAGATTGCATCAAACTCAGGATAGCTGGGGATGGGCATTAAATGCCTATGGCGCCCACATCCAAGGAATTAATTTAAAAACACTTTTCTCTGGTCCAAAACACTATATACAGTGTATTTCCTGCACTAGATCATCCTGCCAAATCCATTTTCCACCCGGGCATGGCCCTAGGTTCCTATTAGTGACATTCTATTCTGTACACGTCCATCTTTCTCTGTTTTTAAGCTATCAAGAATTCACCTTTGACAATCTCCTCATCATACAATACCCAAACACACAATAGAAAAAAAAAGCTAAATAAACTGACTTATATTTATGTCATTCCTTTCATATCTTAAGTAAAATACTCTGCTGGGATGCATAGAAGTCCTTAATTATGCTGGCTGCTTTGCCAAGACAGCATGAAGTATAGACAGTCAATGGATGGGAGGCTGCTTTGCTTGATGGATTGGGGTACATTTACAATCTTTTGTAATTTCTTGCAGTCTCAGGCAGAGCAGAAGCCATACCAAGCTGTGATACAACTAGAAAGAATGCTTTCTATGGTGTATCTGTAAAAATTGGTGAGAGTCAGTCAAATCAACTTAAAAATCAAATTGCATGGAAAGAATTCTGCATTGTCAGAGATGCTTTATTTACCATTCAATGTTAAATCAATGCATTGTCTTTCTGTTCAGTTGCACCCAAGGCATGTCATTGAGAAGTGTGGTGCCTCCCCAGTATTCAAGCCCAACCTATCTGTCAACCAATGTCATTTAAACAGATTGACTAGTTATTCATCTGTGGAGCCATCCTTTGTGCCGTAGCTCCTGTGTTTGCCTACATTGCATCAGTAACTGTGCTTCAGAAACACTTGATTACCAGCAGTATTTTACTTAAGATATGAAAGGAATGACATAAATATGAGTCAGTTTGTTTAGCTGTTTTTTTTTCCTTTCTATTGTGTGCTTGGACATTGTACAATGAGGAGGTTGTCGAAGGTGAATCCTTGATAGCTTAAAGGGATCAGAGAAAGATGGACGTGTAAAGAATAGAATGTCACTAATCGGGACCTGGGGCCATGCCTGGGTGGAAAATGGATTTGGCAGGATGATCTAGTGCAGGAAATACACTGTATATAGTGTTTTGGACCAGAGAAGAGTGTTCCCTTCCTGTCGGCGAACACTTCAGCTGTCACTGCCATTCAGCCTCTGATCTTACGGTAAACGTTCCCCAAACCTTCACAACATACAACAGGGCAGAATGGCTGAGCAGGAACTGATAGCTAATTTCCGCACACATGAGGACAGCCTCAACCAGGATCTAGGGTTCATGTCACACTATCTGTAATCCCCATGACTTGCCTGAACTTGCAACATCTCACTTACTGTCCTGTCTGGAGACAATACACGTCTCTTTAACCTATGCTTAATGCTATCTCCACTCGCATTGTCTGTACCTTTAAGACTTGAATAGCAGATTAGCTGCAAAGACTCACATTCTAATCAGTATTCTATACACTCTATGTGCCTTTATATGCCCTATTTGCAATCAGAACTCTGCACTCACCTGACGAAGGAACAGCGTTCCGAAAGCTAATGGTGTTTACTATCAAATAAACCTGTGGGACTTTAACCTGCTGTCGTGAGACTTCTTACTGTGTTTACCCAGTCCAACACTTATAGTATTTTGGACTAAAGAAAAGTGTTTTTAAATTCATTCCTTGGATGTGGGCACCATGAGCATTTAATGCCCATCCCAGCTGTCCTGGGTTTGATGCAATCTCTTTATTTGCTGCCTCAGTCCCTTGGGCAGAAAAGAGTGACATGTTATTTTCCCTAAAGAACTTCAGTGAGTCAATGTTTTTTTTAAATAATCATGCAGTTTACATAGAACCCATTTATATAGAATCCCAGCAATGTTCGATCCATCAAGTCTGCCCCCAACACAATCCCACTCAGGCCCTATTCCCTCACAATTATCCTAACATTCAGCTCAGTTTAGCATGGCTAATTAACTTAACACACACATCTTTGGATTGTGAGAGGAAACTGGTGCACCTGGAGAAAACCCATGCAGACACGGAGAATGTAGAAACTCCCCACAGACAGTGACCCAGGGCTGGAATTGAACCCAGGTCCCTGGCACTGTGAGGCTAGTGGTACTAACTAACAGTGGTACTAACCACTGTTGCTGATAATTTTTTTTATTGCCAAACTTTTAAACTGAGTTCACGTTCTCACCATTCCAGTGAGAATTGAACTCTTATTCCCTGAATTAGTCTTGGCCTCTGGGTTATTAATCCACACCCACTACACGATTGTATGGAACTTCAGACCAATCTTTCAGTGAATTGCTGAATTAGCTTGCCATCCAAAACAATTGTATCAAGAGCTGTCATCCAACTTGTTCCCTTGACATTTGTCCCGTTAATTAATCATTCATTGGTGGCACAGGAAATGATATGTATGTTGTCTCCCCTAAAGAACTTCAGTGAGTCAGTTTTTTTTTAAATAATCATGCAGTTTATATAGGACCCATTTATGTGGAATCCCAGCAATGTAGTAGGAGGCTATTTGTATACATGTATGTATAATGTTGTGAGAATTAATTTCCTAACTCCAGATTAAGATCGCTGTCAATTTCGTTAGTCCATCCCAAAGTGGTATGAATCAGGAGTTACGTTTTCCCTGCCTCGGTGATATTAAAGAATATATTTTCTCCCCTTCCCCCTCTTTAGGTTTCCATGCCAATGGATCATAACCTGACTGAGAGGGTGGGGCAGATATTCTACTCCCAGCCCTTTGACAATGCTGATCTGTTAACTGCCAGCTAGGAGATGCACAAGAGGGTCTGGGGTAACTCATCCACTACTCGGTGCCTTCTGTAAAGGCACAGCTGAGATTAAGAACTTGCCTTGCGGGGAATGGCAAGGCACAATTTTCATCCTCTGACACAGTGAGTTGAAATTCTAAATGCTCTGTCCCAGTGAGCTACCTGTTGATCGAGATAGTTGTAGCAGGGCAGTGGGGTTCCCAGAGATTGTCCTTGGATTCCTGTTGCTTATACGTGCTAGCCTTAGTGGACACATTGTAAGTAGAGTCTCTGTTTGCCAAATACACCAGGTTGTTTGTGAAAGCATTATGTTAAAAGAACAAGTACATCATTCAAAGAGATTTAGAATCTTGAAGGGCAAGCTCAAGCCTGCTAAGATGGAGAAATGAAAGGCTGAAAATAAAAGGTTTAAAAAATTTGTGTGCACACCTTGATGAAATATTAAAAGTGGCATCACGTTGTATGACAATGATGGCCAAAGGGAAGAAAAGTTAAAATAAACAATGGACAATGGTGGAAACAGAGACCACCAGTGATTTCAGTTGGAAATCGGCAGGCTTTTTGAGTGAAATAAACTTGCAAAGCGAGCTGAATTGAGAGGGGAATGGAACCGACTGGCTTTCTCTACAGAGAACCAGCATGAACTTGAAGGTTTGATTGGCCTCCTTCTGTGCTGGAATGACTCCAAGACTCTGTTTATATTCTATAAAGCGTTATATGGCACTCTGCGTTATGCCAGTTTTGAGCACCATGTTGCTCTAGTAAGTGGAACTGAAACGTTCTTCTCAGGAGGGAGCAGTGAAGTTTCAGGAGGCTTGAAGGTCTTCTGATGAGCACCCAAGGATGCTATTTGCAACATTTCTTCTTTTCAATAAGTCAAGGTACAAGTTCCCAGGGACAAGTGTAGTTGGGAAATACAGCAAAGATAAAATAAATGAAAGTTTTAACCCTTTTGGAGAGCATTAAATAAGAAATTGCTCCATATATAATTAAGTTCTTGCACATTCATGTCTGAACATAGGTTGAGGGCATTTTATAAATGTGCATTTTAAATATGTATAGGTTCATTTATAATTCAAATTCTGTCTATAAATGAATTAATTGCTTTTGAATATTGCTCATAATTATATTGAGAGTGTTCAGAATGTATTTTTAGAATAATTCAGGCCAGATTTTAAAACAATCCATTCTAGAACCAGTGAAGGAAAAGGAAATTTAAAGCAAAAGAATTAATTAACGATCTCATATGAAAGGTCCTGTTGATAAGAGTGACCATAATTTCTCATCAGCAAATTGAATATTTGGTTCTGAAATTAGTACCTTAACTCAAAAACAGTGTGAACATGGAGTTGATTTAAGCGGAATAGGAAAATAGGTTAAAAAGTAAATCAGTAGAGGAGCAGTGGCAAACATTTAAGGAGATATGTCATAGCTCTCAACAATGATATATTCAATTGAGAAAGCAAAATTCTATAAACAGGATGCACCATCTGTGACTAACTAAATAGCTTAAAGATGGCACTAAATTGAAAGAAAAGATATACAATTTTACCAAGACTAGTGGTAGCCTAGAAAATTTTAGAAACCAGGAAAGCATCGCTAAAAAGATGAAGGGGGAAAATTACAGTATTAGAAAGAACTAGAAAGAAATATAAAAATAGTCATAGAGCCTTGAGATTTACAGCCCTTCAGCCCAACTTGTCCATGCCGGCAGTTTTTTAAACCTCTAAGCTAATCCAAATTGCCCGCATTTAGCCCATATCTCTCTAGACACGTCTTACCCATGTAACTATCTAAATGCTTTTTTAAAAAACAAAATTGTACCTGTCTCTACTACTGCTTCTGGTAGCTTGTTCCAGACACTTACCACCCTCTGTGTGAAGAAATGGCCCATCCGGACACTTTTGTATCTCTTCCCTCTCACCTTAAACCTATGCTCTCTAGTTTTAGACTCCCCTATCTTTGGGAAAAGAAAATGACTATCTAGCTGATCTGTGCCCCTCATTATTTTATAGGCCTCTATAAGACAGGCGATAGAATCAGGATAGATGGGTCATTTTTAACTTGGCAAACTATATCTAATAAAGTATCAGAGTGATCAGTGCTCATGCCTCAACTACTTTCAATATGTATTAATAACTCAAATGAAGGTTCTGACTGGATTGTAGACAGATTGATAATAATACAAAGAATAGTATGAAAGTGAGTTACGAAGTGGTTACAAAGAGTCTATAAAGGAATATCATAGAATCCCTACTGCATCGAAGGAAGTCATTTGACCCATTGAGTCTGCACCAAGAACAGTCCTGTCCTATTCCCATAACCCCACATATTTACCCAGCTAATCCCCTGACACTGAGAGGTGATTTTGCATGGCCAGTCAACCTAACCTGTACATCTTTGGGCTGTGAGAGGAAACCAGATCAGCCACAGGAGGTCCATACAGGCATGGGAGGAACTTGCAAAGTCCACACTGACAGTGACCCCAATTGAATCCAGGTCCCTGATGCTCTGAGGCAAGAATGCTCAGCACTGTACCACCCCATAGGTAGGTTAAGTGTGTGGGCAAAAATTTGACAAGAGTATAATGTGAGAAAATGTGAGATTGTCCACTTTGGCAGGAAGTATAGAAAAGGAGAATATTATTTAAATGGAAAGGGACTGGAGAATGCTGCAGTGCAAACGGACCTGGCTGTTTGAATGTGGATCACAAAAAAGTAGCATGCAGGTCCTGTATGTAATTGGGAAGGCAAATGAAATGTTGTCCTTTAATGCAAGAGGGATAGAGTCTAAAAAGAAGGAAATTTTGCTACAGATGTGCAGGACATTGGTGAGAACACACCTGGGATTTTGTGTACAGTTTTGCTCATTTTACTTCAGAAGGAATATACTGGCATTGGAAGTAGTTCAGAGAAGATTCACTAGTCTGATCTGTGAGGTGGAGAAGTTGTCTTATGAGGATAGTTGAGAAGGTTAGGCTATACACATTGGAGTTTATAAGAATTATTTTATTGAAACACAGAAGATTCTGAGAAGCCTTGAGAGGGTAGATGCTGAGAGGATGTTTTCTCTCACAGGAGAATCCAGAACTCGGAGGCACAGTTTAAAAATAGAGGTCTCCCTTTTAAATCAGGGATGAAGAATTTCTTCTCTCGGAGGGTCATTGGTCTTTGGAATTTGCTTTTACAGAGAGCAGTGAAGATTGGGTCATTGAATATATTCAAGGCTAAATTAGACAGACTTTGAAGCAAAATATTTAAGAGTAATGGAGACATTCCAAGATCAGATCAACCATGACCTTATGGAATGATGGAGAAGGCTTGATAGGCTGAATAGCCTACTTTTCTTACGATCTTAATAATTTCAAACTACAGAATCAAACCCTTGATTTATTAAAGGTTAAATAAAAAAATGCCATGACCAGTAACGATAAGCTTAGAGGCTTTATTTGGCACAATCTCAGGTCTGCTACGGAACTGTAGATATTCTGCTATTGTGTTTGCAGAACCTATGTTAGATATCATTTGTACTGAATTATTATCAGTGGAGTGAGCTTCCAAAAGTACTGCAGAAAAATTTACATTACAACTTGTTGCACTCAGTTTTCTCAGTTTCTTCCTCCTCCTTTGAAACCCACCTTATGATGGTTCCACTTTTGATCTCAAGCATGCGGAAAAGACCATTACTTCATCTTCTCCTCAACCTTCACTTTTCAATATACATCGATGTTTCATTCCAGTAATACCCACAGTAATAGCTACAGCACAATCTCTGGACATTACAGTACCAAAAGCCAATTGTACAGAAAAGAATAAACTTACAGATCTACCCTTGAGGGGATTAGAACTACCCAGGGCTATTTTACAAATCAATCGTTCCAGCCTTACAAATTTGTGAACATTCTGTTACATTTGCAGGTATTTAACCTTGTGTATTTAACTTTAGAACAAATATAAAGTGGAGTGGAATATAGCGCAAATTATTATTTTTCTGTAACATTGACGGCATGTTGGCACAGTGGTTAGCACTGCTACCTCATAGCACCAGGGACCCCAGTTCAATTCCCTGCTTGGGTAACTATCTGTATGGAGTCTACACATTTTCCCTGTGTCTATGTGGATTTCCTCCTTGTGCTCCAGTTTCCTCCCACAGTCCGAAAGATTTGCTAGTGAGATGCATTGGCATACTAAATTCTCCTTTGGGTTTACACGTACAGGCACCAGTGTGGCAATTAGGAGGTTTTTTTTTACGGTAACTTCATTGCAGTGTTAATGTAAGCCTACTTGTCATAGAATCATAGAATCCATACAGTGCAGAAGGGGATCATTTGGCCCATTGAGTCTGCACCAACTCTCCAACAGAGCATCTTACTTAGGCCTATGCCCCCCCCCCCATCCTGTCCCCATAACTCCATGCATTTATCCCACCAATCACCCTAACCCACACATCTTGGTCACTAAGAGGCAATATACCAAGGCCAATCCACTGATCCTCATGTCTTATCCCTCCCAATTCACAATATTGGCTGTCAGATATTTCTTTCTGTTGTTATTGAATGTGATGTGCGGAGGCTCATAATGAGTGGGGGCAACAAGTTATCTCTAATCTTTTCTGCATTTGTAGAATCATAGAATCACAACAATACAGAAGAGGGGCATTTATCCCATCGAGCCTGCACCCAATCCTTGTAACCTCATATATTTATCCTGCTAGTCCCCTTGACACTAATGGACAATCTAGCAGGGCCAATCAACCTAACCTGCACATCTTTGGACTGTGGGAGAATACTGGAGCACCCAGAGGAAATCCATCTAGACACAGGAGGGTATGCAAACTCCATACAGATGGTCTCTGGCACTGTGAGGCAGCAGAGCTAACCACTGTGCCACCGTGCTGCCCATGTCTTCTATGATTTTGATAATTTCCACTTTTACTACTCCCTACCTTAGTTAGCTTGTCTTTATGAAACTCTACTATATCTCTCAGTTTCAGCGTTCATCCAACTTCTGCTATGAGGATGTTTGCCATGCCAGTCAACATTTTCATTAGTTGTATCTACTATTATTCAACATTTCTTCCTTTCCATTTGCATTGAAGCCTCTACTTCAACAATTATTTATCCCTTTTTAAAAGTTTTATGTCCTAACATGTTTCCTTTGCTGTTCCTCATAAGTTCGATCATACATTTTTTAAGGACACAAGCATTGTACCGTGTAATACACAATTTAGTATCCTCCTGAGATTAGGGTTTGACTGCTGTGCAGAATGTGCATGCTTCCTGTCTTCCTGTGGTTTTAAAAAACAGTGTGATTTTGTCAGATCAGTTCTAGCTCCTGATCGTCTGATGGCTCTGTCAATTAAAATATTTGAAATTTTGGGATAAATTCCACATTCTTAGTTGCATCTTCAGAATATTTTTTAAATGTGACATGGAATATTGTAATATGGCACTTAAAATGTGACAGACAGGATATAGGAGCCAGACACTGTTATTGTTTTAGGAGAAAATCAGGGTAAATCAAATGACATGCTATTTTGTAATGACAGGATTATTGCCTCATGTAATGAACAGCTCAATACGCTGCTACTAATGTACAGCTGTGTATATGTAGGCCTGGCAATCTCATTGTTTGAGGTTTTTTCAGAGTTTAATTGTTGCTTGTAATGAATGCTGTCAAATGAAAACATATTTGTCAATTTCAGTTTGCCTCACCTTTGTCTTAAAATAGTTTGGCAGCACAATTGAATGTAACGTCTGGATGTACGGACCTACTCTTATGAACACATTGTAAGCTGATGTAACGTGATGGTAATCTCAGTGAATCAGAGGTTCTTTAAAAATAGACTGAATCAATGGCAATTGTTAAAAGTTGTTAACATTAAACCCACTGATAAAAGAGCCAGAAAGACTAACAACATTATTTCTTGGGGAGGGAAGAGGACCTTGTTGTTTACAGGGGCAGATGTGAGATAACATCTCCCTTTTCCCACCTCTTGACTGATTGCTACATGATTTAGCTTAGAGAGGGAGTATCCTCTGAGAGCTATGACTGTAAGGAACAGACACAAACCAGGCTTTCTGTTTAAATCAAGAGAAAGAACAAAAGAAAAGATGACTTCTAGATGTGTAATATGCACTTAGATGATTTAAGAAGTCCTTGATACTCTGTTTCTTCTGGAATATTGTCAAGAGCATTGCAGGCCAGTGTAACAGAAAATACTTATTCCATCTTTTGTAAGTCCAAGAATTAGTGTGGGATGTAAGAGATTTATAGAGTAAACTAAAAAGCAGTATTCCGGAGAGAATTACATTAACGTGTAATGTAATTAATGCTCCTGGTGGATGTGAGCTTTTCCTGCACATTGATATCAAGGCAAACCATGAACAGTGCCTAAAAACAACACTGGCAGCTGGACACCGTGACTGATAAAGAGTAACGGTTTAAAGAAACCACTTGAATTGTATTCATTTTAAAAATCCTACTAATCGATGGGAGGAGTGGGGCATAGTGGTGTTGTCACTGGACGAGTGATCTGGAAACCCTAGTTCAAATCCTATCACAGCAGATAGAGAAATTTGAATTGAATAAAATTCTGGAATTAAAAATCTGATGATGACCATGAAATCATCGTTGATTGTTGTAAAAACCTTGAGGGAAGGAAACCTGGTGATTCCAGATTAACTGGAATATGATTACCTCTGAAATGGAGGGAAGTCAGGGGTGAGCAGTAAATGCAGGCCCAGCCCGTGATGCCCACATTCCATGAATAAATTTTTTAAACAGTTATACAAATTCTGGGATTCAATGAAATCCCATTTCTATCTGATTCACAATAATTTCCTTTCTTCGTGTTCCAGTTGTTTACGTTCATAACTTGGTCTTTTATGTGCAAAGGAAGTAAGACAGAGAAGATGTGATTTTTAGTTGGATCAAGGATTTCTAGATCAGTAAAAGTACAATCACGTAGAGAATAAAGCTTCCATTGCTCTGATGGGAGAATCAGCTGGACCCCCTGTTGTTTCAGTGTGATTTTTTTCTGTTTCATACATCAACCACCATCATATCTCTCTGTCTGAGATTGCCAGTACGGTGCCAATTTGCTTACCGTGGACTCCTGAACCCTTGCAACTTGTGCTGTGGGATGTTTGATTTGCAGAAGTGCTGGGTTCCCAGGCATTGACAATAAGCGCTTGTAACTTCATTCACCAGCTGAGCAGCTATTCCGTGCTTGTGTGTTATGCCCACACTCTGGGGAGAACATGTGTGTGCTTCAGTCACCTGACCCTTTTTGTAGCCGTGTTGTCATGTCATCATTCGGTGTGCACAATTAATTTTACACAGCAACCTTACAAGTACAAAGGTGCGGCCATCAGTTTAAGCTTGCTGAGAATCAGAGTTGAAAGATCGCTTTGCCCAGCCGCTGATACCTGGCCTCCAGCTGAGCTTTTATATCCAGTTGATTTTTCCATGATATATTCTGGGTGAAGATAAAGGCAGCATTTTCCTCAGGGATCAGAGGATGAAGCATGTTTTTATTCTGCCCAAAACGAAGGAAATTATATAGTTATGAAAAGCTGCAATTATTTTGAACTTTCAGCATGTTCACTGCAATCCAGGTTCACATTGCTTTTTCTAACAGTCATCAAACAGCCAATAGTGGTGTTTACGGGATTTTTAACTGATAATATAGAGACCGTGTAAGAGATTTGAGCATTGATTTCTTTTAAATCCATTTTTTTTTGATAGTACTAAGCTGCCTTCTTGAACTGATACAGTCCATATGGGGAAAGCAGTGTGGTCAGATAGGGAGTCACAGGATTTTCACTCATCAATGATGGTGGTGTGTGCCCAAGTCACGATGGTGGTTTGGAGACCAGTGTGTAGGTGATGGTGTTCCCATGTACCTGCTACCATCTTCCTTCCAGTGGTACAGATCATGGGTTTTGGGGATGTTCTCAAAGTTGCCTGTGTGCATCTTGTCGACAATACAAACTGGGGCCAAGGTTCATGTGGTTGAGGAAGTTCATATTCGAGGTGCCAGCTAAAGTGCAGATCAAGTGGGCACCTTTGTGCTGTGTGAAACAGAAGCTTCTTGAGTGTTGTTTGGAACTGCACTCATCCAGGTAATTGAGCAGTATTTGATCACATCCTCTTATGCTTAGTATATAGTTGGAAGACTTTTAGGATGAGGAAGTGAGCCATCTCGAGTCATGTACCTGTAGCCGCTGATCTGCTCTTGTAGTCATTGTATTTATGTGGCTATTTCAGTTAAGTTTCAAGTCAGTGGCAACGCTCAAGATGTTGATGGTTCAGGGTTGAATAATGGTAGTGTTGAGAATGCCAAGGGCACATGGCCACATTTTCACTTGTTGGAGATGATCATTGCCTGGCACTTGTGTAATGTAACTTGCTCTCTTATCAGTGCAAACCTGAATGTTGGTCAGGTCTTTCTGCATGCGGGCACATGTTGCTTCATTATCTGAGGAATTAAGCATGGATCTGAACACTGAGATCATCAGTGAACATTCCTATTTCTCATCTTATGATGGAGAGAAGATTATTGATGAAGCAGTGCAAAATGGTTGGGCTGAGGACACTACCCTGAGGAAATCTTGCAGTGACTCTCTGGGCTACGATGATTGATCTCCAACAATCCCAGTGTTCTCCCTTTGCATCAGGTAAGATACCAGCCAGTGGAGAACCTTCTCCTTGATTCCCATTGACTTCAATTTTTGAGGTCATCTTTGTAAAACACTGCCTTGATGTCAAGAACAGTGATAGCCACTGTCATCTCACTTCTAGAATTGCTGTTTTGTCCCAAGATGTCCTGTTTGTTTTACAGTGAGTAAGTACAACCTAGAGGAGTATCGATGTTCTGATAATAGAGAGAACACTGATGCAGAGGCATTTGGGTTCTTTTTTGCAGACAGGACATAGCTTGACGATTGTCCACATTGTTAGGTAGATGCTGGTGTTGTAGTGATATTGAACAGCTTGGCTAGCGGTGTGGCTGGTTTTGAAGCAGGAGTTTTCAACGCTACAACCTGGAATTCTGAGGGGCCCATAAGATTTGCTGTTTTCAATGCTCTGAGCTGTTTCTTGACATCACATTGACTAAGCTGAATTGGCTGAAGTTTGACGTGTAATGGAGGGCACCACAAAATGGAGGCTGGAGTGGATCATCCACCCAGTCCTTTTAATGAAGGTGATTGCAAACACTTGAGCCTTGGCTTTTGCTGTGATTGACCCTGTCAAAGCTCAATGAACAAAACTCTGTTTGAAACTTAAAAGTAAAGAAAGAAACCTGGAAGCGATGTAATCATAGAAACTTAGGGGGTGATTCTCCCAAAAATGCAGAATTGGTGGGAAAACTTCTAAATCCTGACTGTTTTGTCAGTTCAGCTTCTCACCTGAATCTCCACACTCTGTGTACTGCAGAGCAGAGGTCCCATTCATGAATATCATTAAAAACCCAGAGGGGGAATGTCTGTTCACGCGGAGTCTGACTGTTCTGGAACTCTGTTCATGCATAATGGCTCTGATCTGTCAGTCTCCCTGTTTGCTGGCCAGCTCAATCACAGGCCAGCTCAGGAACCCCATAGTGCTGCCCCTCCAGACCCCAAAGCAATTCCTGGGCCAGCTCTGACCCCCCCCTTTCCCCCATCCCAGAGCGCCCCACTGCACAGACCACCTCCCCGACCCACCCCAATCGCTGACCTCCCTCCACCTTAGACCGATCCTGTCTGCAGAGTGGGATCCCCCACCCCCAGCAATCACTCTTAAACCCTGCCCACAATAGGTCCCACCTCCTTGGCATTGCCTGATGCCTGGACAGTGCCAAGGTGTTCCCCTGGGCATAGGTTCTTGCTTGTTAGGCAGCACACATGCTCTGGAGGATGCACATGCATTCCCGGTGCTTACGCAAATCATGATATAAGACTGGCGACGTGCAAGTTGCAGGTCGTGATGGGAGAATTGCGGCCATAGAAACTAGGAGCAGGTATAGGCTATTTGGTCCTTTAAGCCTACTGCACTATTCATCGTGATCATGGCTGATCATCAAATTCAATGTTCTGATTCCTCCTTCCCCCGCTCACCTCCCCCCTCCTCCCCAACCCAATGTCCCTTAATCCCAAGAGCTATATCTAATTTCTTCTTGAAATTGTCAACATTTTGGTCTTTCTGTGATAGTGAATTTCACACATTCATCACTCTCTCTGGATGAAAAAACCTCCCCTCCCCTCAGTTCTGAAAGGTTTATCCATTATCCTCAAACTGTGACCACTAGTTCTGGACTCCCTCACCATTGGCAACATCCTTCCTGAATCTACCCTGTCTAACCCTTGTGAGAAGCACTTATGAGTTGGCGGAGAGCTTAATCATTTCATCAGCTGCAATTGACACCTATCGTAATTTTAATAGTAAATGCTGTGCAAGAACAGCCACTATATTTCTTACTTGAGTCAATGCTGCAGCTTCACAGTACAGACAATAAAGTGGATTATGTTGAATGGAGCCAAGTTCAGTACTTTGTGTAAACAGAGCAGAACATTTGTTCAATCTGCAATGGCTACCAAAGCAGTTTGAGACTTTTAACATCAGGTATTATGATAGATATAATGCTGTTTAAATACCAGAACATGAAGATGAATTGTCTCCCTGTAGCCTATTTACCGTCACAAAATGATGCTCAAAATATGGAATCTAATTCTGGCATCTCTTCAGGATGGATGCAGATTTTACTCAAACCCCTGTGATTTCACTTCTCCTGTACCTTCACAATTTAAAAAACAAATGTGACTACTTCAGCAAGTGCTTGAGTTCCAAAATGCACTGCCCGAGAGGCTGGTGGAGGCAGATTCTTTCAGAAGGCAATTGGATAAACATCTGGAGTGAAAAAAATTGACAACAGGAAAAGGGAAGGGAAAGTGAGAGAAGTAAATTCCACTTGTAGAGAGCAGGAACTAACTTGGCAGGCAGAACAACCTCCTGTGTTGTGAGATTTCATGAGATGAGGATTGAGTACTTTATTCCGGGTTGTCAAGCTTCAGTGGCATTTCCTAAAGTTAAGGTTTATTTATTAGTCACAAATAGTTTTATATTAATATTGCAATGAAATTACTGTGAAAATCTCCTAGTTGCTGCACTCTGGCACCTGTTTGGATACACTGAGGAAGAATTTTAGCATCTCCAATGCATCTAACCTGTGAGTCTTTCGGCATCACTTGACATGCTGGTTAGGTGCATGCTGATTAACGTAAGCCTACTTTGTGACACTAATGAATGAACATTATACTTTGAAAACTATACTGCTCTGTTGCTCAACACCCACATTTTCAATTCGGTCATTGTCACCATCTTCTAATTTGGTAAAGACCGAAGCAAAGTGCTCATTTAGTACCTCTCCAAGAAGTGACTGCCATCCCCAGCAGTTGGGGAGTTGTTTGTTTGGAGCTCCCAGTACTTGTAACAGTTACGTTGTTTTGGAGTGGGCAAATCAGATGGAACCCACTGCAAGTGTGGCATGATACTTATGGGCATAAAAATGATTACAGATGAAGCATAAGATTCAGTCTGAAAACACACTGTCAGCGGAAAAGACTTAATTTTTAATACTTGTCATTGTTTAAAAGATTTTGCCTGTAGTTTGGGATTGCATCTCTAAATTTAGGGTAAATGAAAAGGGCCAGCTGATATGTGCTGAAGTTTGATAACAGCAACCAAAAGAACCTTGTTTTATTGACAGGGACGTTATGAGAGGTCATGGGACTAATGGCAGTTGTTCTTGAATTTACAGTGAATGGATATAATGGGCCCGATTTTTCCATTGGTGCGAAAACGTGGTAAAGTTGGATATGAGGCCATTAACATGATCCATGCCTGTGTCCACGCAGATTGTCACTTTAACGAGAGCCAGGAATTCCCTGGTACGGAGGTGGGAGGCCTGATTGTTGTCTAGTTGGGGAGAGGAGGGTCAATTGTTGTCCGGTTGGGGAATGGGAGGAGGAGGAGGGCCGATCATTGTCTTGTTGTGGGGGATGGGGAGCGGCAGATAGTTGTCTGGTTAGAGGGAGAGGGTAGATTGTTGTCTGATTGCAGGGGGAGGGAGGCAAGTCAGAGGGGAGGGGAACAGATCATTCTCTTGTGGAGAGGGGTGGGGGAGTGAGGCTGGATCATTCTCTGGTGTGGGGGCGCAGGAAGGATAGATGGATCTCTGGTGGGGGGGCATGGTGTGGGGAGGCTCTGCTGCCACTCTGCAGGTGATTGGGGGGGGAAAAGGGGGCAGGGGATTGCAATCGGTCTGGATAGTGGGGGGATGGATGGATAAGGGGTACAGTGATGTCTGTGAGGGTGGGGTGATATCTGTGGGGACCATTGCTCCCACTTTTCACTGCCAGGCTGCTTTTTCTGTTTTCTGCGGCCTGGGAACAATCTGACTCTGGTGCGATTTTTCAATTTTTTTTCTAACTGTGCATGTGCAGTTCAGAGCTATGATTGTTTTGGGCGTGCTAAGCCCCACCAATAGCACGATTCAGACCCACATTTTTTTTTCAGACTAAGTACATATGGGGGCTCCTGAAAGCAGATTTCTAAGTCGGATCTGAATTGCACCCAGATTCAGCGCTTAGAATGAAAATGGTAAAATCAAGCCTAAGATTTTCCAAAGGTGGGGTCGATATCAAGTTGTAGACAGTTATGCTGGAACCAATCCCTTTACTTAGAGGATGAGCGAGAGATATGATCAAAGATAGCTGATTAACATTTCTACTCATACAAAATTAATTGTTTCAACTTGCAATGAGAAGAGGATACGAGAACTCATTTTGAGATCAGGTTACAAGTTTCCCTGTAAACCCAGAAATATCACGGACACAAAACATTTGCAGTTTTGTCTTATGTGATCAGCAGCCAGAAAAAGAAAGGATTATTTAGGCCTGCACCTTAATCAGAGAAAAAACCGACTGTATCACTTATTGTGCAGAATGAGGATGGGAACTCGCATTCAGTTTGAAGACTGAGTTTGTGAGGAGTTAAGAGGCTGGAAGATTTGTCACCTTGGAGCGTGAGGAGGAAATCTATGGTGTAACCTCAGAGTGAGAAACTTTTCTAGGATTAGGAGTTATCTGGTTGGCAAAATAGAAAGAAAGCAACCCACTGGAAATTGGGAGAAACTGCAACTGTGTACTGTTGGAGTTCAGGGAGAATGACAACACACTGTCCATTCTTATAGTTTAAAGTGTGAGTTGCCTCCATAAGAAAATGCTGTTTGGTCAATAGTTCGTTTAAATTATTCTGTATGTTAAACACTGTTTTCAAATGTAAAACCTTGGAGTGTCATCCTTTCAGCCAATAGCTGGAAATTTCAATTTTTTCTGTAAGATTGGTCTTTACAAAGATTGTAATAATTATAACAATGTTTTCTTTCATGTGATATGGACATCGCTGGTAAGGCAAATATTTGTTGCTTGTCCCAAATTTCCCTTGAGAAGGTGATTGTGAGCTGCTTTCTTGAACTGCTGCAGTTCATCTGATGTGGATGCTGGGACAGTGCTAAAAAGGAGTTCCAGAATTTTGATCCAGTGACTGTGAAAGAACAGTGATATATTTCCAAGTTAGGACAGCTTGGAGGGGAACTTCCATAGAGTCATAGAGGCTTACAGCAGGCCCTTCAGCCCAACCTGTCCATGCTGCCCAGTTTTTACCATGAATCCATTCCCCAAGTTTGGCCCATATTCCCTCTGTAGCCATCTTACCCGTGTGACTGTCTAAATGCTTTTTAAAAAACAAAGTTGTACCCATTTCTACTTCTACGTCTAGCACTCATTCTAAACACTCACCACCCTCTGTGAAAAATTGCTGCACTGGACCCTTTTGTATCTCTCCCCTCTCACCTAAAACTTATGCCCTCTTATTTTAGACGCCCCTACCTTTGGGAAAAGATGTTGACTATCTACCTTATCTATGTCCATCATGATTTTGTAGACCTGTATAAGATCACTCCTGAACCGCTTATACTCCAGGGAAAAAAGTCCCAGTTTATCCAGCCTCTCCTTATAACTCAAACCATCAAGCCTCAGTAGCATCCTAGTAAATCTCTTCTGCACTCTTCCTAGTTTAATAATATCCTTTCTATAATAGGGTGACCTATTATAGAAATATGAACACATGGTTTTCACACACAATTTCCTAGGTGGTTGAAGTCACATGTTTGTAAGGTGCTGTTGCAATGCACTTTGCATATAGTACACACTGCTACCACTTTGTATTGGTGGGAGAGGGAGTGTATATTTAAATGAATAGACAGGATGCCAATCAAGCAGTGAATTAGGTACCAATCAAACAGATGCACAAATGTATTCTTTCCAAACCAGTAGAAATGGACCTCATAAAGCTCACAGGTCACTTGGATAATAATTTTTGGACATATCAAGGTACCTTATGTAAGATTTGTTAACAAACATGGCTGCATGTGATTATATAGTGGCAACAATTTAGGGCAACAGGACTCCACATTACTTGGCAGATTTTATTTGCTAACTTTAATTCTTAAGTTATAATGTGCTGGGAATTTCCAACTCTATTTTGAAACTAAGATTTAGCAAAAAATAATGAACAGGACAGAATCAATCAAAGGCATAACAGCTAATGAGGTTAGCATAATTTCTCCACTAAAAAAAACCTGCATTATAGACTCTATGAATATAGGATCATTTTTATCAAACGCTGATTGAAAGGCCAAAACCTTTAGTAAAGAATCCCAAGCAGTGCAGGAAGGAAAAAGAAAAAAAAGTTGTTGAGTATTGATAAGGCGATACCAAGATTTTGTTTAAAATCCTGCAGAGTGCAGGACGAAATAATCATTGAAAAAAGGTGAGGATTCCAATTTTGAAATCCTTGAAAATATTTCTTATAGGAAACAATGCAATTTTGAAAGTAAGCAGTTTCCTAGTAGGACAGGGGGTAGACTGCGAATTGGTGAAGTTTAAACACATTTAATTGGAATCATAGAATCATACAGTACTAAAGGAGGCCATTCAGCCCATTATACTGGTGCTGACTCTTTGTAAAGAGCTTTCAATTAGCTCCATTCCCCTATCATAATGTTGCAAATTAGGGTGGGGGGGGGTGTGCATTTCCTACCTGGGTGCCATACTCAAAAGGTGCCCAGCATCATTGATCCATTATTGACAACCTCCTGAAAAAGGCAGATCTTCAGAAACACTCTGAGGCTGGAAGATGGACCTCCTCAAATCTGGAAGGTCTACCTATAGATAGTTTCACCCCCATCCACTGCTGTGATGTTCTGGAATCCAATGTTGCTGGCAGTCTCCATCCCAAGCACCGGAGGCAGCCTCAAGCATTGTTCAGGTGAGTTTCTACCTTCCACACATCACATTGTTCCATATGTTTCTGGACCGGGGTGTTTACCTGTTGGTGTCACGGAGAATTGGACATGGATGAAAGATTCCAGTCATCTACCTTCCATTAGCAGAATGTAAGTTAGCTTAGTGCTGATCTCCAGGCTGTTTCCTGATCTGCTGTGGACTTCCATGGGAGATTCACACCATGTAAATCCGATTCTTGGGCTCTGCCAAATTCTGCCTCATTCCCATCTGCCATTGGCCGATGGGGAGAATGCCGCCCCATGTCATTGATGAACACAAGATGCAATGGACTCATTTAGTACTTTGGCTATGTCTTCTGCCTTTACAAGATCTCCTCTTTGTTTTTGTTTCTCCACCCTTCACTTGACCACCTTCTTCCTATTTATTTATATATTTTTTATATAATATATATTTATATGTACGTAAAAAAACAAAATTTTGGATTGCTTGTTATGGTAATTTAAATGTAAACCTGTGTGCACTAAAAGACACATAACACCCTTGCCTCTATGTCTAAAGACTTACAATTCAAATCACGCTCCAGGCATTTAAGAATATAATCTAGGCTGATAATTGAGTGTAGTACTGAAGGAGTAATGCAGTATCAGATGTGCCATCTATTGGTGAGAAATTAGGATCATAGAATTCCCACAAAAGGAGACCAATCGACCCATCGAGTCTGCATTGTCCACAATCCCATCTAGGCCCTATTCCCTTAACCCCGTACATTTACCCTGCTAATCCTGTGACACTAGGGTCAACTTGGCATGGCCAATCAACCTAACCTGCACATCTTTGACTGAATTAAACCAAGGCCCCTCAGATGGATATAACATTCCGTAGCACTATTCTGAAGAAGATCAGGGGAGTTATCCTTCAATTAAAGTTGCTTATTACAACAGATTATCTGGTCATCATCACATCATTGTCCATGAGAGTGGTTTATGAATGAATTGGCTGCCATGCATCCTATTTTTATTACACTTCAAGAATGCTTTTTTTTAAGCCCTTCTGAACAGAGAACATAGAACAATACAGCACAAACAGGCCCTTCGGCCCACGAGTTGTGCCGATCACATCTACCAATCCACAGACCTATCTATAACCCCCTATCCTATTCTTTTCCATATACTCATCCAGAAGTCTCTTAAAAGACCCCAGTGAGTTTGCCTCAACAACCTCCGACGGCAGTCGGTTCCATTCACTCACCACCCTCTGAGTGAAAAACCTACCCCTGACATCTCTTTTGTATTTGCTTCCCTGCACCTTAAATCTGTGTCCTCTCGTAGTGACCATTTCAGCTCGGGGAAATAGTCTCTGAGAGTCCACCCTATCTATTCCTCTCAACATTTGATAAACCTCTATCAGGTCGCCTCTCAACCTACATCTCTCCAGTGAGAAGAGTCCCAGCTCCCTCAACCTATCTTCATAAGACCTGCCTCCCAATCCAGGCAGCATCCTTGTAAATCTCCTCTGAACCCTCTCAATAGCCTCTACATCCTTCCTATAATGAGGCGACCAGAACTGCGCACAATACTCCAACTGGGGTCTGACAAGAGTCTTATAGAGCTGCATCATTACCTCCTGACTCCTAAACTCTCTTCCTCGATTAATGAAGGCCAGTACACCGTACACCTTCTTGACCACTTCCTCCACCTGTGAGGCCAATTTAAGAGTCCTATGGACCCGGACCCCGAGATCCTTCTGCTCTACAACACAGCTAAGACTCCTACCCCTGATATTGTACTTCTTCATCCCATTATTCGTGCCAAAATGGACCACTACACATTTATCCGCGTTGAAGTCCATCTGCCACTTCTCTGCCCAGTCTTGCATCCTGTCTATGTCCCGCTGCAACTTTTGGCATCCCTCCAGACTATCCACAACACTACCGACCTTTGTATCGTCAGCGAACTTACTAACCCATCCTTCCACTTCCTCATCCAGGTCATTTATGAAAATGACAAACATCAGGAGTCCTAGAACAGATCCCTGGGGCACTCCATTGGTTACCGACCTCCATGCAGAACAAAACCCATCCACAACCACTCTCTGCCTTCTGCCGGCAAGCCAGTTCTGGATCCCCAAGGCCAAAGCCCCTTGGATCCCATGCCCTCTCACCTTCTCCAGAAGCCTTGCATGTGGGACCTTATCAAACGCCTTACTAAAGTCCATGTACACTACGTCCACTGCCCTTCCTTCGTCAATGTGTTCAGTCACATTTTCGAAGAACTCAACTAGGCTCGTAAGGCATGACCTGCCCTTGACAAAACCATGCTGACTATTTCTAATCAGTCCAAACTTCTCCAAATGTTCACATGTCCTATCCCTCAGAAGCCTCTCCATCAGATTCCCAACCACTGAAGTCAGAATCACCGGTCGGTAATTTCCTGGACTATCCCTGTTCCCTTTCTTAAAGATAGGAACCACATCTGCAATCTTCCAATCCTCCGGAACCTCTCCTGTTTCCATGGACGACGCAAATATCATCTCCAGGGGCTCTGCAACCACTTCCCTCACCTCCCACAGTAACCTGGGGTACATCCCATCCAGTCCCGGCGACTTGTCTATCTTGATAGTATTTAACAGGTCTAACACATCCTCTTTTCTAACATCCACATACTCAATCTTTTCCGTATGTCTCAAACCTGCGGTGCAATCTCCCAGTTCACTTTCCACCGTGAATACCGAGGCAAAGTACTCGTTAAGCACCTCTGCCATTTTTTCCGGATTCACACAGACTTTTCCCCCTTCACTCTTTATAGGCCCTATCCCTTCTCTTCTCATCCTTTTACTTTTCACATATTTATAGAAGGCCTTGGGATTCTCCTTCTGACATCCTGAGCACTTGAAAAGTGCTATATAAAGACAAGTAATTCTTAAGAAGTTCTTAGTATATTCCTGTAGAGCATGTTTACACCTGAAGTAATTCATTTGAAGAAAGTGGGTTAATTTCTGTATAAAATAGCATTCTGGACTGCATGAAACATTTGCTAGTTGGAATTTCTACCTGCCTGAATCTGTGGGCAAAATTCTCCCAGCTGGGACTAAGTTTCATGGCAGGGAAGGGGACAGGGAGTGTTTCCATCTGCGGAGGTCAATGGAAAACCCACTACGGAGGTCATATCTTCTGGTCAGGCCTTTATCTGCATCGCACTAGTAGGATGCAAATCAGTTTCACATCTGTCACTGGCAGGCTTTCCAATCCACCATGGGTGGCATCTACAGAAGATCCTGTCGGAAATCTTAATTATGCATCTAGGGGTTTAGCACCATGCTCTGTGCCGGGGCAGGTGTGACCGTGCGTCACCTGCCATCATGTCTGGGTGCTATATTTAACAGACATAATTGACCTAGCATTGAAGAAAGAACGTGGGCTTTCTGAAAAAGAAGATGGACCTCCAGAATATGCTGAGGCTGGAAGATGAACCTCTTCGATGACACTGAATCTGGATCATCATCTGTTAGATGTTCCACTCCCCACCACTGCTCGTTCTTTTTCAGGGTGGTGATGGGAAGGCAACAGCCTAGTGTGGTTATCATTACACTATTAATCCAGAAACTCAAGTAATAAACTGGGTTCCCGGGTTCGAATCACACCCCCCATGGCAGATGGTAGAATTTGAATCCAATAAAAAATAATCTGGAATTAAGAATCTACTGTTGATCATGAAATAATTATCAATTATTGGAAAAACCATCTGGTTCTTTTAGGGAAGGACTCCTGCCATCCTTACCTGGTCTGGCCGATGTGTGACTCCAAAGCCACAGTAATGTAGTTGGCTCTCAATTGCACTCTGAAATGACTAACAGCCCACTCAGTTCAAGGGCGATTATAGATAAGCAATAAATGCTGGCCAGTCAGCAATGCCCATGTACAACGAAGGAATAAAAAAAAAGCGTCGAGGATCACTAGCGGCCTCCATTCCAACCTCTGCAAGCATTCTTCAGATAAGTCCCGACTTCTGCACGTCACATTATTCCACGTGTTCTGGACCAGGGTATCTTCCCACTGGCATCTCAGTGAATTGGGTGTGGGTGGAAGATTCTGGTCAGATCTTCATCTGCGTCGCATAAGTAGGATGCAGATCAGTTTCATGTCCGCCACCGGCAGGCTTTCCAATCCACTATGGCGGGCATTTGCAGAAGATCCTGTGGGAAATGCAGACCGGCGTAAATTGCCCCCCCCCCCCCCCGCCCCTCCAAAACCCTCGGACTGCCATTAAACCCGCTGGCAGATGTATGGGAGAGTTTCGCCGTACATGACTAAAATGAAGACACTGAATGTAAATTCCTGAGTTACATCAATTGGAAACAAAATGTAATTCCTTCATTTTTTAAAATCTTGGCTGAGCTGAACTGTTTTGAGAAAGATAAAATGCCTGCTCCAACCTGACTGAGCCTCGCCAGTAAGTGAACAGATATCTACTTCCATCACTTCTCAGATTATGAGACAATCCAATAGTCATTCAAGTTAATTTTGCACAATTATTACAAAAATGCCTTGAATTTTCCCTCCCATCACCTGTATAAGGTACATCAATGGTGGAGGTCTAATGTCTCAATTTGACTCTTCCAGATAAGGAGAATTAGAGAAGTGAATTTTCAGACATGTTTTATTGTATTTGCCCATCAAGGATCCATGTTGTGTTGTCACGGCTGCCCCTTCCTTAGATTTTTCTTTATTTCAAAATAAGCTTTTGTGCTTTTATTTTATTAGGTAGTACTGGAACCAGTTAACTGCTATCTATTTCAGGCTCTTGCCAATCTGATTCAGCCTATTAAATATCAGCTGCAGTACAATTACTTATGATAAGAATTGAATGAAAAGGGCCTTTTTGAATGGAATGGAAATTTGAATAGAAAGGATGACCCTTTTCCCAAAGCCTGCTTAATT
Source organism: Sphyrna mokarran (assembly GCA_024679065.1). Classification (NCBI taxonomy): domain Eukaryota; kingdom Metazoa; phylum Chordata; class Chondrichthyes; order Carcharhiniformes; family Carcharhinidae; genus Sphyrna; species Sphyrna mokarran. The sequence continues at coordinate 30,029,018 of JAGIQG010000009.1, forward strand.
CAACAGTTAGATATATAATTAAATACATCACTTTCATCTTCCATAGAACTGTCTTCCCAAGATGTATTCAGAATGAACAGTTAATAATACTGGCAACTATTGCAGGGGTGCATTTGGTACACAATTAAAGTACATTATTGGGTATATGTTAAGCCAACAAGTACGTCCATCAAAAATTGAATGATTGTCTCAATGATTATAAATTGAAATGTAATTCTTAAGCATTTATTAATCATCAAATTGAGTGGGCCTTTTTGGTTAGAATCCTTTTGTGTCTAGCTGAGAGAGCAGACTTTCATCTGTTTGATATAGCTCAAACTCACGACTCAAGGGAAAGGATTACATTTTGAATTCACAGACTTTGAACGTCCACAACTTGATCTGAGACATGAGTTTTGACTGAAGTGTTTATGAGTGTCTTTTGCCAGCTGGGCTGCTAAGATATTGTAAGCTGCCAGTCAGTGGTTTTAAGCAGGAAAACCTTTATTCTTCCCACCCCTTTGTTTCTGAGCTCTTACCATGGGATTCACTGAGGTACAATGAGAATTGTGATCTTAGTCCTTATAATGGATGCAGAGCAGTTACAGGAGAGAGAGAAGAAATATGAGAGGTAAACAAGACAGGCTGCAATAAAGGAGAAGACCAAATAGAGAGCATTTCGCCAGAGTCTCCAGACTACATTCAGTGATACCTCAAAAGTGACTTCCTTAAGGATACAATGGTCCAATAAATGGGAAAGGAAGGAGCATTTTTCCAAATGAAAATGTGTGCTGAAGGATCTAATGTGTACACATTTGGTCTGCTCCAGGAGACTGCCATATGTCAAGTTGGAGCTTTCTCCTTCCCTGTTCAATACTCAATGATATTCAGGGCCGGATAAATTGAGTGCCTTTGTCAGCTCCTGATTGTTTGATTTCGGTTTCCTGACTGCAAATCTTCCCCTCTGATACCCGGATCTATTGCACCTTCCGTTCTGCCATGTTCATCTTTACCAGGCGGCTCCCAAAACTTTGTTTTTCCACCTCCATTACCCGCACTGTGAAGGACACCCATCCTGAAAGGCATTTAAATGATAATCAATTTTGTAAAGCATTCTCCATCTGGAGACAATGAGAAAGACTGCAATACATTAGAACCAGCATAATTAAGGATCCCACGCATCCCGGGCATTCTCTCTCCCATCTTCTTCCGTCGGGAAAAAGATACAAAAGTCTGAGGTCATGTAGCAACTTACTCAAAAAGAGCATCTCTCCTGCTGCCATCAGACTTTTTATTGGACGTACTTCGCACTAAGCTGATCTTTCTCTACACCCTAGCTATGACTAACACTATATTCTGTATTCCCTCCTTTCCTTTTCTATGAACAGTATGCTTTGTCTGTATAGAATGCAAGAAACTATACTTTTCAATGTGTACTAATACATTTGATAATGATAAATCAGATCAGATCAAAGAACCTGCCTAGGGATGCGATGGATTCTAAACTCATTGCCTTATCCACCTGCCCATATACATAAGTCAGTGCAGCAGTCTCTTGATGCTGCTGTGCAGCACTGGATTGTCAGTTTTAACTCTTGTACTCAAGCTCTGAAGGGGGACTCGAACCCAGGTCCTTAGGACTTACAGACAACAATATTACCAACTAAGCCAATGCTGAGAAAGAATTCTAATGCTTAAAGTGAAAATCATCTCCCCAGGCTAGACCAACAAGCCATCACACATCCCGGAATTAATGTTAGGCTTACAACCAATGCAAATGGAGGACCTAATGGCCATTTGAAACCATTTTGGGAAGTTGGATTGTAGTTTCATTTGGGAAAAGAATGAAGCTGTGCCACATAGTTAAAGATTTTGCAAGTAAGCGACAAGAAGTAAGTAGCCACTGTTGTGAAACTGTTCAATTTCTTCCTGTTCTCCTGAGGCTGAGTGTTTATTTTATTCATTCATGGGACATAGGCGTTGCCAACTGTCCAGCATTTATTACCCATCCCTAGTTGCCCTTGAGAAGATGGCGATGAGCTGCCTTCTTGAATCGCTGCAGTCCATATGCACCTACAATGCCATTAAGGAGAGAATTCCAGGATTTTGACTTGTTGACTGCAAAGGAAGTGGGATAGCAGTTCCCCAGATGTTAGGAATAAGGGGAATTAAATAAGTGAAAAAAAAGTAAAGTTAAAGTTTATTTATTGTCACAAAGAAGCTTACATTAACACTGCAATAGAATTATTGTGAAAATCTCCTAGTTGCCACATTCTGGCGCCTGTTCGGTTATACTGAAGGAGAATTTAGTATGTTTGATGCGCCTAACCAGCACCTCTTTCAGATTGTCGGAGGAAACTGGAGCACCCAGAGGAAACCCATGCAGACATGGGGAGAACGTGCAGACTCAACACAGATAGTGTCCCAAATTGAGACAGCAATACCACAGATGTAGTAAACAAATCCCAACAAATGTAATATATTGGGAGTTAGACAAGTTTTGTAATAGATAACCATCCGTGTATCTGTGCCCCGGTATTTAAAGCAGGATAGCATGAATGGTGAAAATATTTATTTGGTTAACCTCTATCAGGAAATTGATGGGATTGGATCCGTCCCCACTTTACATCCTATTCAATTTTGCTTTTCTTTGACCTCAATGGAACCGGCTGACCTGACTCTCTTGGTTTCCAATTAGATGGACGAGACTAAATTAAACCCCTCAGTGTTTACTGTGACCCTGTCTCTTTCTTTCTTCCCTGAATTCTCCCTGCCATCCACTCTCCACACCCCACCCCACTTCTCTCATCTACTTGTTCTTTTGCCTATCTTTTGCTCCAAAGTAAGCATATGCATTTGTTTTCCCGCCAACATTTACCTAAAAAAAAAGTGTTTTGAGAAACCAGACTTCTATTTAGTTGGAAATGATTTTGAAACATTGATAAGGACTGAGGAAAGACAAATGTTGAATCGTTCTGAAGGTAAGCTGAATCCATCATAATGATTTGTGCAGGAAGCTTCTCCACATTGCACTTAATCTGTCTCTAATACTTTGGGAATTTTAGACAAAGATGTCATTTGTCAGCTTTGGAGCAAATCCAGAGGGAAAATATCAACTTATTTCATAGAGTAAAATGCTAATTTACATCATGACAATTACAACTATCGTGTTATTTGTGGTTTATTGTATGTAGTGTTACAAATCTTACTTTCAATCTTTTGTATGTAATCAGTTGGCTGAAGAAACCAAATGGTGATCAAAAAATGTTTGGACAAGTATTTTGAGTAATTTGGTTGTGCTCCTTGTCGTTGTATAGGGCATTGGTGAGGTCACATCTGGAATATTATGACTGGTTTTGGTCTCCTTATTAGAGGAAGGATATGGTGGCGTTGAAGACAGTCAGTTGTTCACCAGGTGGATTCAGGGGATGAAAAGACTGATGTATGAAGAGAGACTAAACAGTTTGGGCTTCTACTCACTGGACTTTAGAAGGATGAGAGGGGATTTGATTGAGATATATAAAATTTGAAAAGGATTGATAAAGTAAATGTAGACCAAATGTTTCCCGTTATGGAGCAATCTTGAACAAGAGGTCACAGGTATCGATTGAGAAGAGGTAATTATCACTAAAATGAGGAGGAACTACTTCTCGCGGAGGATAGTGAATTTGTGGAACTCGCTGCCCCATAGCGTAGTGGAGTCTGAATTGTTGAATGATTTCAGGAAGGAGGTAGATATATTTCTAATTTTAAAAAAAGGATAAAGGGATATGGGGAACAGATAGGGAAGTGGATTTGAGACCAAGGGAAAATCAGCATGATCTCATTGAATGTTGGTGCAAGCTTGAAGAGCTGAATCTGCCGCCTTCTGTTTCTAATCCCTATGCTCTTTGTTTCATTGATATTCTTATTGCTGCTGATTAGTTATTTATTGCTGCAATATTGCTAGCTTGGCAATTTACAGTTGATTCCTGCCCCTTTTGAGTTTTGGTTTATTTATGTTTTATGAACATAATATTTGAACTAGTCCAAAAAGGGAAGGTAATAAACAGGAAAGTACGTACAACCAGACCATTCTGATAGAATTAATCTCTTTTAGCATTACTCAGTGAATGACATTGCTCAAGTGCTGCTTTCCAAAAATAAAGATGTTAACTTATTACATAGTATGTCATCTATCAGCCAGATTTAAGCAACTCTAAAATAAAATTTAAGGCCGGAATTTTCCAACCCTTCATGTCAGTGTGATCTTTCCAGTTCCAGATGTGAACAGAGATTTCAACAACTCGCTGGCTTCACTGTGGGGAAACTGTTTTTTTCTCTCTTTTTCTAAACTAGTCTCCTGAAATAATCATCTGAAAATAATTTGCGTAAAAATCTTTCTTTGAAAGTTCCTACAATTCATGCTGTTTTCAATTCATAAATACTATAGCGCAAGGAAGCACGTGCTCTCTTCATTTTTGCTCAGTGCAAAATGCAACTAATTAATGAGTCTTAACTCTCATTGTAAATGTAATGAAGCATTAATCCTCTAATCATCCCTTTGTATTTATCTTTCCTGCACATCTGTCTGTCAGTCTGTAGCTTCTTCCTATAGAGGATTGAAAATAGGAAAAAAGTATTTCAAAGATTCCGAAATTCTTGCTCAGTTCAGAAAATTGACTCCAATACCTTTGCAGTCCATGGAAATCGTGATGTGGAGAAACCAGCATTGGACTGGTGAGGGCACAGTAAGAAGTCTTATAACACCAAGTTAAAGTCCAACAGGTCTATTTGGTAGCATGAACTTTCGGAGTGCTGCCCCTTCATATCCGAGACTCACCTGATGAAGATGCTGCACTCTGATAGCCCGTGCTATCGAATAAACTTATTGGACTTTAACCTGATGTTGTGAGCCTTCTAACTGAATCCACGGAAATACACATTTCCAGTTGGTATACTGAAATCATATGATACATGCAAGGATATTTTTTCATTTAACAAACTTTCTAATTGCAGTATCTCTGCAATTATAGTCATGACTAGCTTGCTGACCCCTTTCAATTAATGATTTATAGTTCAGGGAATAATGTTATCTACCTTATTTTGAAAATTTGAATATTATGTGATAAAGATGTTAACAGAGGCTCTCGGAGGCAATTTCTAGATAAGTTTAATTATGTTACTGTGACATGTTTTAATGTGTTAACCCTATTAGTTGCTGAGAAAAAATGTTAGTGGCCAAGAAGATTTGGGTGATCGGGTCATTTTCTCTTTGGTAGATTGTTCTCAATTAGTCGTACTCCAGCATGGTGGCATAGTGGTTAGCACTGCTAAGCGTCAGGGATCTAGGTTCAATTCCTGGCTTGGGTCACTGTGTGGAGTCTGTACATTCTCCCCATGTCTGCGTGGGTTTCCTCCAGGTGCTCTGGCTTCTTCCCATAGTCCAAAGATGTGCAGGTTGGGTTGATTGGCCATGCTAAATTGATGCTAGTGTCAGGGAGATTAGCACGATAAATGAGGGTTACAGGAGAAGGGCCTGGGTGGGATTGTGGTCGGTATAGACTCAATGGGCTGAATGTCCTCCTTCTGTACTGTAGGCACTTTATGAGAAGGGTGCTCCAGTTTCCTCCTACAGTCCAAAAGACATGCTGGTTAGGTGAATTGGCCAAGCTAAATTCTCCCTCAAAGCACTGGAGTGTTAACCAGGGATTTTCAGAGTAACTTCATTGCAGTGTTAATGTAAGCCTACTTGTGACAATAATAAATAAACTTTAACTTTTAAATTTTTAGTTAAAATATTCCAAACTACTGTTTGTTACTTTTTGGATTAGATATGCATGTAAAAATGACATGGCAGATACAGATTAAAGTGTCATTTTTTAATACATTACCATGATGGATGTGCATGTATGCATGCGTTACAATAATTGTCCATTTGATATTAGAACATAGAACAATACTGCACAAACAGGCCCTTCAGCCCACGAGTTGCGCCGATCACATCTACCAATCCGCAGACCTATCTATAACCCCCTGTCTTATTCTTTTCCATATACTCATCCAGAAGTCCCTTAAAGGACCCCAGTGAGTTTGCCTCAACAATCTCCGACGGCAGTCAGTTCTATTCACTCACCACCCTCTGAGTGAAAAACTTACCCCTGACATCCCCTTTGTATTTGCTTCCCTGCACCTTAAATCTGTGTCCTCTCGTAGTGACCATTTCAGCTCGGGGAAATAGTCTCTGAGAGTCCACCCTATCTATTCCTCTCAACATTTTATAAACCTCTATCAGGTCGCCTCTCAACCTACGTCTCTCCAGTGAGAAGAGTCCCAGCTCCCTCAACCTATCTTCATAAGGCCTGCCTCCCAATCCAGGCAGCATCCTTGTAAATCTCCTCTGAACTCTCTCAATAGCCTCTACATCCTTCCTATAATGAGGCGACCAGAACTGCGCACAATACTCCAACTGGGGTCTGACAAGAGTCTTATAGAGCTGCATCATTACCTCCTGACTCCTAAACTCTATTCCTCGATTAATGAAGGCCAGTACACCGTACGCCTTCTTGACCACTTCCTCCACCTGCGAGGCCGATTTAAGAGTCCTATGGACCCGGACCCCGAGATCCTTCTGCTCTACAACACAGCTAAGACTCCTACCCCTTATATTGTACTCCTTCATCCCATTATTCCTGCCAAAATGGACCACTACACATTTATCTGCGTTGAAGTCCATCTGCCACTTCTCCGCCCAGTCTTGCATCCTGTCTATGTCCCGCTGCAACTTTTGGCATCCCTCCAGACCATCCACAACACCACCGATCTTTGTATGTCGGCGAACTTGCAAACCCAACCCTCCACTTCCTCATCCAGGTCATTTATGAAAATGACAAACAGCAGGGGTCCCAGAACAGACCCCTGGGGCACTCCACTGGTTACCAACCTCCATGCAGAACAAGACCCATCCACAACCACTCTCTGCCTTCTGCCGGCAAGCCAGTTCTGGATCCACGAGGCCAAAGCCCCTTGGATCCCATGCCCTCTCACCTTCTCCAGAAGCCTTGCATGGGGGACCTTATCAAACGCCTTACTAAAGTCCATGTACACTACATCCACCGCCCTTCCTTCGTCAATGTGTTCAGTCACATTTTCGAAGAACTCAACTAGGCTCGTAAGGCATGACCTGCCCTTGACAAAACCATGCTATTTCTATATTATATTCTATTCTATTCTATTATATGACTATTATATATTTTTCAAACGATTTGAAAATAATCTAGGAGATGAGCTTTGGTTTCTATTGGAATATATTTTCATATGAAAATGGTCAACTTTATTTTCTATCTTCAGAGATTTCAGTTTGTAGAACTTCTTTTATATGAAATTGGCTGTCAGCAAATGAGCTTCCGACCTGACCAAGTTCATTTAGAAAGATTCTAGCTGCCATCTAATCAGCAAAGCCCAGTAAAAGGTCCCCAGGCCTTCTCTTGTCAGGAAGTCCCATAAATTAGGTGTCATCTGTGCTATGTAAAGTGAATAAACCACTGCAATTGGATTCTGGCAAAATCCAGATGGCAATTTAAACCAAAAGATAAACTAGGGCATTGAGAAGAAGCTGTGTCAGTGAAGCATAAGGGAAATTTAACTCTGTGGTGCTGTGAGATTAATTATAGTTTACTCAGGTAATAAAGATCCTGTTTGTTTTGTGTCATTAATAACCACAGCCAAGTATTGCAGTGCAGCTGATTCAATTGATTGTAAAATTGTAAAGGAATTGATTTTTGGATTATGTACTTTGTATAGAGCCCCTTCAATTTAGCTTCAACTACTATTGCCTCGAAGCCACTGCAAAGACTTTTCACCTGCATTCTCCTGCCAAAAGTTCCTTACGAGGCCACTGATGGTTTCCTCTATCACATTTCAATAGGATCAATGGCGCGTGGTTAATCCTTCTGTCCCTATCTACCCACATTTCTGCTCCAGATCCAGCTGATCTAATTATTACTATTATATAATGATGGCAAATCCTGTTGCAAATTATCTATGAGATGGATACCATGTTGAGAAGGCGGGTTTGTGCACTGTTGCTTTGTGTTTTGTCTGCAGAATGATTTTGTTAGTACTTTCGGGATTGAACTAGCATGATTGCTGCAATTTGCACTTAGCTGTGCCTAAAGATATAGATTTTGTCCATTAAAGTAGCTGTGTGATGTTATAAAGAGGAGGAGGCTGAAGACATGGTGGAGACTAGATTAGAGGTTGTTAATCAGGTATTGTGCATGGACAAGCACTCACTCACTCATCAGATTCTACTGACCACAAACATCTTACCTTAACACTCCTCCATCATAAGAGGGGGTGTTAGAGAAGGATAATTGCAACGGTGGCCCACCAGTAAAAGATATTCCAGCCTATATCTTCCTAAAGATAATGATGTGATGTGTATGTGTATATATTATTTATGTATATCTATATATATATATATATATAGATTTTAGGATTATGTACTTTGTATAGAGCCTTTCAATTTAGCTTGAAATACTATTGCCTCAAAGCCACTGCAAAGACTTTTCATCTGCATTCTCCTGCCAAACATTCCCTTAAAAGTCCACTGGTGGCTTCTTCCATTACATTTAAATAGGATCAATGGTGTGTAGCTAATCCTTCTGTCCCTATCTACTCATATTTCTAGATCCCCATATTGCTCCAGATCCAGCTGATCTAATTATTACTACTATATAATGATGGCAAATATGTGTGTGTGTATGTATATATATATATATAAAGATTTGTTTATAATTGGTCCCCAGTTAGTTATTGTTTAAGTTTTATTTATTAGTGTCGTAAGTAGACTTGCATTAACATTGCAATGAAGTTACTGTGAAAATCCCCTAGTCACCACGCTCTGATGCCTGTTCGGTATACTGAGGGACAATTTAGCACTGCCAATGCACCTAACCAGCATGGCCTTTGGACTGTGGGAGGAAACTGGAGCACCCGTGGGAGAATATGAAGATTTTGCACAGACTGTGACCCAAGCTGGGAATCGAACATGGGTTCCTGGCGCTGTGAGGCAGCAGACCACTGTGCCTCCATGCTGCCCAGAAAGGAAAATAGCAGATTATTTGCCTTCTGGTTGTTTTCAACTTGTTGTAACGTGGATTCTAGAATTTGTAAGTAGAGTTCCTAGTTGGATGTGCTGCTAATGGCATTGCCAGTAGGTTTGTATGTTTGGATATAGTAAATCAAATTTAAAGCTTTGAACAAAGCATCATTGCTCACTTGCTGCTTTCCCATTTAGAATAATTGAAGCCTCACAGCGTCAGACACAAGTGTTCGATCCCCGGTTTGGGTGGCTGCCTGTGTGGAGTTTGTATGTTCTCCCCATGTCAGAGTGGGTTTCCTCTTGGTGCTGTGGTTTTCTCCCACAGTCCAAAAGATGTGCTGGTTAGGTGCATTGGTCATCCTAAATTCTTCCTCTGTGTACCCGAACAGGTGCCGGAATGTGGCAACTAGGGGATTTTCACAGTAACTTTGTTGCATTTTAATGTAAGCCTACCTTTGACAGGAATAAATAAACTTTGAAATTTTAAATTACAACATAGACAGGAACCTTCAGTCTAAAGTCTGTTTTCTTAATGGAGCTTTAATGCATTTAGCCTGAAATCTTTAATATTCTTCCTATTCAAATATTGTATAGTCCTCTTTCAGAAAGCATGGCCCAAGCTTTTACACTTTGGCTGTGATAGCCCTGAAGAAACTTTGGGGCAGGTATTCTATTTCCACTGGATGCGGATTCATTGCAACAACTGTCTTTACTCACCGAACTCTCCCTCCAACTCCTTCTCTAAAGTCACGCCAATCCCGGAACTGGCCATAGAAAATCCCAGCCATAGAATTCCATCGGCGTGTGCCCAGAATTAGAAAAGTTTGATTTATTCAGTGGGGATTGCTGAAAAAGATTGGGCTTTGGCAGGCAGGGATTGTTCTGAATTGTGCCAACGTTGTACTGCAGCTGACCTGGAGGGAGTGCTGAATACTGACATTACATGGCAAGAAGAAGAAAAATATTTCACTTCTCGTTTGTGTTTATTCCCCATTGTGCACTGTGTATGTGATAATTATCAGTTGGCACCAAAAATGCCAGCTGTAGGCACATTCCTTTCCTTCACATTGGACTCTGCAAGCAGACCTGGCAAGGTTTTGTTTTACAGTCTGTACAATAGAGGCAGGACTGGAGGCTGAACAAGCAGATTATTGTGGCTGTCAGCAGTAGCATCTTTTTCAGTAGTATCTGCATCTCTTGTTTTCTTTTTCGACAGCCAATTATCTTGGCTAGGTCTGCTCCTGTTCAAAAACAGAAACGATTCTCACTAGAAAACTTGGGATCAGGGAAACTTGTCACATCTTGTTTTTTTCAGTTCTGGTCAGTCACAGTTTTTTATTCGCTGCCCCATTCACAGCGTCGATTGTCATTCACAGCAAATAGTCCCGATTCAATGAAATATATGCGCAGAGGTTATTCTGACCTATTTTTCTGGAGTTTGGGGATGATTTATTAATTGTTCCTTTGAGGATGGAATCCACGCACTGAGTGATATTTTGGAATGGGTGTTCTGCCAATTTCCAATCCTCCCTGCTCCCACTCATCCCACCAACCCACTTTCACAGGCTGTTCTTATAGGATTTACCAGCTAAGCGAAGACTGAATTTTATGGAGTACATGGATAACTTTATATCTGGCATTACTATAATTCAGCCATAGGACAACAAATTGTGCATTAACCACCTTCCCCCATGTTTATATTGTTAAACCTTTATCCCAGTGGTTGAATTTTAGATCTGAAAAATGATATGATTGTATCACCAGGACAAGATATATAACATTAGCAATATATATATATATATAAAGGGTGGTATTTTCCAGCCCTTCCCACTGGCAGGAACAACCAGCCCTGCCAAAGATGACTCATCCTGCAGTGGATTTCCTTGTGGTGGCACAGGCGAACAAGGCAAAATGCCATAGACATCAGAGGACCAGAGGGTCTGGCTGGCAGCCAATGCTAATCTGTCTCTGCTGCTGGAAAACACTGCAGCGAGCCAGGAAATCTAACCCAAAGAGTTGATACGTGAACATCACTCCCTCAACTACAGAAACAGCCAATATCCAGGAGTCTTATATCAGGCAGACAGAACACAGTGAAATTAGTGGCTGAGGAACTGGGGAGAGGATTTGGTTACATGAACTCGTCCTTCACAGTGGTAGAGGAGATAGCAGCACGGCACAGTGGTTAGCACTGCTGTCTCATAGCACTAGGGACCTGGGTTCAATTCCCAGCTTGGGTCACTGTTTGTGCCGAGTCTGCATGTTCTCCCGCGTCTAGGTGGGTTTTCTCCAGGTGCTTCAGTTTCCTCCCGCAGTCTGAAAGACGTGCTGGTTAGGTGCATTGGCCATGTTAAATTCTCCCTTAGTGTACCCAAACAGGCATCGGAGTGTGGCAACTAGGGGAGTTTTACAGTAACTTTATTGCAGCGTTAATGTAAGCCTACACGTGACACCAGTAAATAGATTTCAAACGTTTATTTCTCCTTATTGAGATCTGCAACATAATGTAACATGGACAGTTGGAGGGTAATATAAAATGTCTCCTCATTTTGCGCTGTGGCTGAGATTTGAAAAAAATTTCTAGGATGATATCTGTAACTTTAAAAAAAAAACCCAACTTAATGTCTGGCTTAGAATGAGATAACTGGATTGAATTTTATAGGGATAAATAGCTATCAAATAGTCAGTTGAACAAAGTATTTAATGTGCTGCCAGGGCTGGAAATGTCATGCAGAAAGCAAAGGGTTGTAGGATTAAGTGGATTTTACAGAGTCTTGAGTGCTTATTTTCATTGGAGAATTTTGTAGAATGCTTCCTCAGGAGATGAAATATTTGGATCAAACCCATGCTTGGAGGAGATGGTACATTATCTGTGGAAGAATCTGGCTTAATGGGCTGAATGACCTTTTCTTTTCTGTTTTTAAGTCTGTTACCCAGCACAGCTGTGTTTTTTTGTAACTGAGCTGCTGCATTACAGTCTACAAATTAAATATTAGGGAAACTGATATAGGCCATTAAAATATCCAACAATTTCTTTATTATAAAGCACTCACCATGTAAAAGTAAATCAAATGCATAATTTCAAATCAGTCAAAAGCACAGTAATCAAAGGTTTTTTTCTGCAGGTTTTTCAAGTTTATTTATTAGTGTCACAAGTTGGCTTACATTAACACTGCAGTGAAGTTATTGTGAAAATCCCCTTGATGTCACACTCTGGCACCTGTTCGGGTTACACTGAGCAAATGGAAAAAAGAAGGAACCATTTTGATTTCTAATCTTCCAAGGTGAAGTGGGATGAGTGAAGAAGATGAAAACAGATTTGTTATGTCCTTTAGGCACTGTGAGATAAGGGAGGAAATGGTTCAATGTAGAGGGACCCAAGTTTGTGGGAAATATGTTTGGTTGCTGTTGGCTTTGAAAGTCTTCAACTTGCTTCCTGCCAAATGAGAGCAATGCTATTCAATGCCGCAGCGGCAGTCACTAGCTTTGAGTTAGTGGCTACTTCTCAAGTGACTTTGGATGTGCAAATGGTGCTAAGTTTAACCATCCAGTTCAAAATTTCTTGCCTTCCTTCCCAGTGAAATCTGTGCTTTAAAATAATAGGGAATCAATAATGTTATGCGTTGGCAGTACTGTGGCCTCAGCATTGTGTGCTTGCTGGAAAGAAAGAAAGAAGAACAAAATTTCGCATTTAGGAAAAAACATGCAAGAGGAAAATAGAAATTTGAAATACTAACACAGCACAAACAAGTCATTGATCCCTATTCGCTCTGTTCTCACAGTGGCCCCGAAATAGCATTTGCTAATTTTGATTCTTGTACATAACACAATATAATTTGTCACTAACAAAGAACAAAACAGCACGGGAAACAGGCCCTTCGGCCCAACGAGCCCACGCCATCACCTCGATGTACTCATGATCCCTGTCTGTGTTTATAGATCTATGCATTAACATGTGTACATGACAAATGCAAAGTTTTTGGATTGAGGTTCAGCTAGAATGAGGAAAACTCTTTCAGAATTTACTGTACCATAAGTAAAGTTGATAGATACCTGACACTAAGAATGGCTCAAAGAGGATGAGGCAAATTTGCGTAAAAATGGGAGTAACTCCCGTTGGTTTTTATAGTGGAATTTTTCTGTGTGCTCTGGGCACTGTAGAGTAGCTCAGAGAAACTCATGCTGAAAATCAGTGGGCAGGACCTATTCCTGCTGCAGAGGCCAGCAGCATAGCACTGAGCAGGCCACTGCACAAACATCAATCTGTCAGAGTGGAGATTGGCACATGTGCAGTAGACCCTCACTGTTAGTCTCCACATCGCTGTCCCTTCAATACCCCCAACTACCTGATCACTGATCTCTTGGATGTCTGTGGGCCAATCCCAATGTCCCCTTCTAACACCTGCTGCCAGCCCCGATCTTGTCGACTCTCTCTTCACCCCTGCCAGCCCCAACTCCACTCCGATGGCTAACCCCGATAAGCCTCTTCCCTTCCTCTGCCACCAATCCCTCGCAGAGTGGCAGCAAGACACTCCATCTCCACCAATCTCCCCTGGAGACTCCACCCCATCTAGCCCAACATTCTTGGCACTGCCTAATGCCGGGGAGCAGTGTTGGCAATGCCCAGGAGGCAAACCCTCCCATCCCCAACCTCTTGGGAGTGCCTCCTTGGCCTTTCTTCAGTCCAGCAGAGTTAGGCTGCCAGCTACCCAGTGGGAAGCTGTTTAATGCTCCACTGGAGTGTAACAATCCTGGTCGGGAAGAGATGCTAGCAGGCCCAGAGACTTCAATCCCTGGCCTGCTAACGATTGGCAAATCATTAATTTGATTTCCAGCGTGGAGCTGATGAGACACAATTCCTGATCTCGGCAATGCAGAGAGCCTGTGATGTCTACGACACACAAGCTCTGCTGATGTCGCTCAGCAGCTTGGAGACTCACCACCCATGTGTTTTCACAAGTTGCTAAATCCACAGAATATTTAATGAGATTGCAACAGATGTGTTCAGGAAGTTGGTTTAAGTGCTTTAACCTGGCTATGCTTTTTTCTACATTGGGGAAAACATGTGATAATGAATGGCCAGACATAAATTGGTGGGAACGAAATGGCTAAAATTCAACACTGGCAGGAACCCTGGTTCTGCTGACAGTTCACCATCCCACCACCCTCCCCCCCCCCACCCCACCTCCACCCCCCCACCTCCACCCCTGCCATGGGTTTCCCCATGGAGTGGTTGGAATTATTAGGAAGTCTTATTGACAGCAACAGGACAAGAAGATCCCATTGCCAACAAATAAGATTCCGTTTCTCACCATGAGAACACGCAGGCAGGGAGGCCAGAGCATCCCACCCAAAGTTTACTGTTTGCAATCAAGTCTCCAATTCCTTATGGCAGTGAGAAAGCCCATTTCTACAATCAAAATACTACACTGCCTAATGTTACATTCTATAAAACATCCCTTCATTCTTTCCAGTGCCATATTGAGATATTTGTTGTACGTTGTATTTATGATGGTGACATCAGTTTTTAATCGTCCTGCAATTGGTCATTCTTTGAAGCCTAATACCTTTCCTGCCTTCCAAAGAAAATTTAGCTGAAGAAATACCTTGGGTGAACTTTTCCCATCCCGCCCCTCCACGTGAATCGAAGCGGGGGATTGGGGGAAAGACGTGCAAAGGTCTGTTGACCTCGGGTGGACCCACTTTTGGGGTGAGCACAGTCTGAAAATCTTGCCTCATGTGTGCCCCATCATGGGGTAACCTGATGACCAAACAACATTGTCTCTATTTGATTATTGTATCCATAATCCACTGACCCTTGAAACACAACACTTCCATATTAGTTACATAATCTCTCCAATGAATTTCCAAGAGTCACATGAAACAACGCTGTTTGAATGCATTTGTCTTCCTGTTGTGTCTCCATTATCTGCTCTGCATCGTAGACCTAAAGTAGAGTTAGGAAGACACTAGCATTTTATATTGTTCACTTTGCTGATTGAATGCATCTTGTTGCTCTTCACATATTTGACTCATGAAAAATTATTCAAAGCTTCTGCCGATTCTTGCTTTCATTTCTTTAGCAAGCTGGTATTATATTTGCAAGGCAGGAAAAGTTGTTAGTCTTTTGTATCCTTTATCAATCACACATCTGGCATTGTTGACAGCACTGTCACCTCTCTACATTATCTTGGTCCTCTGGGTCCCATTTGAAGTTCCATTTTGGCAGCTTTTGCTTTAAGCTTCACAAGGAATATTTCCATTCCATCCATGTTGCTGTTTATTATGTCAAATCCAAGCCTTGATGTTTACCACTTGCCCAAACCAATGCCCACAGTAATCACAAACTTTATGACAATGCAGAAGAGAAATAGAAATCATATATGGCCTTCACTTGTACCAATAAAAAAACTCAAACAATTTAATTTGTCCCATCTCTCTCCCAATGCAGCTTGTAGATTCATCATAAAATGCTTTTGTCAGGGCACAATATTTCTACAATTCTACAATGCCACAAGACCTTGTGAAAGGCTTCTCAGTGGAAAGTACCAAATGCTTTTCTAAAATCAATGAAGTGATGAATTTTCACTGGTATTCCAAATCATTCATAATAAATCTTCTCCAGGAGAAAATCATCCCCCATATTTGGCTAGCAGATAGAAGACAGAGGGTGGTGGTTGATGGGAGATATTCATCTTGGAGTTCAGTGACAAGTGGTGTACCTCAGGGGTCTGTTTTGGGGCCCCTGCTGTTTGTAATTTTTATAAATGATCTGGATGAGGGTATTGAAGGATGGATTAGTAAATTTGCAGATGACACTAAAGTCGGTGGAGTGGTAGATAGTGAAGAGGGGTGTTATAGTTTGCAGAGGGACTTGGACAAGTTGCAGAGCTGGGCCGAGAGGTGGCAAATGGAGTTTAATGTGGAAAAGTGTGAGGTAATGCACTATGGCAGAAATAATAAATGTGTAGAGTATAGGGCAAATGGTAGGATTCTTAGTAGTCTAGATGAACAGAGGGATCTTGGTGTGTATGTGCATAGATCCCTGAAAGTAGGCAGTCAGGTCGAGAAGGTTGTTAGGAAGGCATATGGAGTCTTGGCTTTTATTGGTAGAGGGATTGAATTTCGGAGCCGCAACGTCATGTTGCAACTGTACAAAACTCTAGTGCGGCCGCACTTGGAGTATTGTGTGCAGTTCTGGTCCCCACATTATAAGAAAGATGTGGAGGCATTGGAGAGGGTACAGAGGAGGTTTACCAGGATGTTGCCTGGTATGGAGGGCAGGTCTTATGAAGAGAGGCTGAGGGATTTGAGGTTGTTTTCGTTAGAAAGGAGGCGGCTAAGAGGGGACCTAATCGAAACATATAAGATGATTAGAGGTTTAGATAGGGTGGACAGTGATAGCCTTTTTCCTAGGATGGAGAAAGCTAGCACGAGGGGACACAGCTTTAAATTAAGGGGTGATAGTTATAGGACGGATATCAGAGGTAGGTTCTTTACCCAAAGGGTGGTTCGGGAGTGGAATGCCCTGCCTGCAGCAGTTGTAGATGCGCCAAGTTTGGTGGCGTTTAAGAGGTTAGTTGATAAGTATATGGAAGAGAAGGGAATGGTTTAGTTTGGAGGGGCATTGCTTTTTATATTGGTCGGCGCAACATCGAAGGCCGAAGGGCCTGTTCTGTGCTGTAATGTTCTATGTTCTATATTTTATCATTAGTAGTTTTCATTCTTTTGATCATATCAGATCCTTTCCCTGCTACAGATACGAGTGTTGCTTCCCTCCAGCCATCACTCTCACTCTCTTCAGCAATATTGTGAATGATATCTCTTTTCCATTTAAGGACAGATCACCTTTCCTCGAGCCATTCTACGCAACTTGCATGAGTCTCTTCTGTTTTTAGCATTTTGGTATATATCTAACCATCACCTGATGCTATTTCATTCCTTGTTTACTATCTACTGTGCGATAAGGAAAGGCAACAGTGCAGTGATATTGTTGCTAGACTAGTAATCCAGACAGCCAGAGTAATACTCTCGGGACCTGGGTTCAAATCCCATCAGGTAGATGGTGAAATTTGAATTCAATAAAAAAAAAATCTGGAATTAAAAAAAAATGTCAATTATTGGAAAAGCCCATCTAGTTCATTAATGTCCTTTAGAGAAGGAAATCTGCTTTCTTTACCTGGTCTGGCCTACATGTGACTCCAGACGCAGAAATGTAGTTGACTCTCAACTGTCTTCTGAAATGGGGTGGGCAATAAATGCTGGCCCAGCCAGGGACATCCACATCTCATGAAAGAATAAACAAAAAGCTCTACTGACCTAAGTAAATCCACTGTTTCATCACTTTTCTCTCTGTATCTGCATGGCTCTGGCTGTTTGAGTAGAGACTAGAAATTCAGCATCTGAGATTCTCTTTGTCCTACCTTCATGGTTAAAATTCTATCATTTTAAGTTTTCACAGTGGTTTTAGGATCATGCTTAGCTATTTAAATATCAAGGATTTTGAGTTTCTTCTTGCATTATGCTTCCTCAGCTTCTCCTGCTTTGCATTCTGTTCTTTCTCAATCTCTTGATGTCTTTATCTCTTCAGTCTCAGGATTGAAGGGCACTACCATGTTTGCCATTTATCAAATTGTCCAGTCCTTATTGACCCAAGAAGGTATTGGTGGGTCACTTTCTGGAACCACTGCAGTTATGAGGTGAAGATTATTCAGAAATGCTGTAGGGAATTACAAGAGTTTTGATCCGGCAGTGATGAAATAGTGACGATATATGACCTAGTCAGAATGGTGATTTTTTTTTTAAATTCATTTGTGGGACATGCACATTGCCAGATGACCAGCAATTATTTTTCATCCCTAGTTGCTCTTGGCGGTCAGTTAAGAGTCAATCACGCTGCTTTGGCTCTGGAGTTATGTGTATGGCAGAGTTCGAACCCAGATCTCAAGTATTTGGATTAGTTGAGTGTCTGGATTAATAGTCTAGTGATAATACTAGTTGGCCATTGCCTCCCGAGTTAATTGAATTTGAGGTGGTTGCATTTCCATGATATTGCCGCCCTTGTACAACTAGGCAGTGACTAGAAAATAATTATTTAACATGTGAGTCACCTTATTTGTCTTGGAGTATTCTGGATCATTTTTGTTTTGCCTCTTACAAAGGCTGATAGATGTATGTGCAATATTAGCATTGCAATATAATGCATTCTATACATCGTTGGGCTCTGGCCAATTTTTGCATTATTCATTGTGATGAGACTTCAAAATAATTTGACAAAATACTAGTTTGCTGCTCTGTTGTTACTTCCAATCACTTATGAAAAGAATAGAACCAGAACTTTAAGAATAAGAATATGCTAGACAGTGTAAATATTGAATGATGTGATTTTAACTGATTTATTCTCTCTGTTCTCAAAATGGGAATTCATTAAAAAAAACCCCACCAATGTTGGTTTTTGGATCAATTACTAGTTCCTGTCTAGCTTCTAATTGAAACCACAGCACAACAAGCAGTAACCTGCCGCATTGCCACATGCATCAAAATGCCGAGGTTGCATAGAAGAGATGAATTGCATTTCTCCTTACGAGCAATGTAAAAGGGACTGTCATCTGTTGCAGCACTTAAAGCAATAGAGGCCGAGGCTTTCCAGTCCTGCCTGCAGTGGGAAGCGTCACAAGTGGGACTGGAAAATTTGGAAAGTCAGCCGAAAAAAATCCTGGTCAAAGAGTCTACCAGCTACGCTGCCAGCCCCCTACATAATATTAGTCCCCTTTTCTCTCGGCTTAGCTGGAATAGTTAACCAAGTTTGCCATCTTTGGGTTTCTCGAAAATGAATTGATGCTGAAAATAAATATTGTAGTTGAGGTTTAATGGAAGTGACCCTTAGCCTCAGAAAAATCTTCATGTTGAATATGAAATCTCTTGGGTATTTTGATTTCAAAATTAGTCAAACAACCAATTAACTTTAAAGATTATTTCTCAATGGCAATTTTTTCCTTCGTAGTGTGCAGGCTATTTTGTGTTTTTGTTCCTTTCACCTCTGATCCACACATTTTGGATGATGTCGAGTATTCTAATTCAACAGGTTTATGTCTCACATTACCCCTCATAGATTGGAAAGGTGGGACTACAGGAACAGATGCCTATGAAAGGTGGTAAAGATTGCAATCAGGTTGAATTTTTATAGCACGATAAAAAAGAGAGAATAATTAAATGGAAATGAGAAAGTCAGGGAAAGGAAGGATGCAAGGAAGAGAATCATAGCACAGTTTAGATGGTGGCGCGGTGGCACATGGTTAGTACTGCTGGCTCACAACACCAGGGATCTGGGTTTTATTCCTGGCTTGGATTACTGTCTGTGCAGAGTCTGTACATTCTCCCCATGTCTGCATGGGTTTCCTCCAGGTGGTTTCCTTCAAGTCCGAAAGATGTGTTAGTTAGGTGCACTTGCCATATTAAATTCTCTCTGTGCACCTAAATAGATGCTGGCATGTGGCGACTAGGGGATTTTCACAGTAAATTCATTGCAATGTTAATGTAAACCTACTTTTGATGCTAATAAATAAACTTTCAAACTTAAAACACTAGAAAGTAGATCAAAGTGTCAAAAATTCCTATGGGGAGCACACTACCAAAACTTCTGGAAAACAAACATTGCATTGAAAGAATTCACTCCTCTGATTTTTGTACTTCAAATTTTCTCACCCCTTTAATGCAACTAATGAAACATTGGTGTAGCTGCTGCTTCAGTCAAGCCAGATTCACTCCCATTGGAACTAATTCTTTTTGAATGTCAGAAACGTAATTGTTGGGTTTCAGTATTCATGGGAAAACGCAATTGCCAAACACAAAAGAACACTATAAATTCTGAAATTCAATGTAGGACATAAATAATTTAACTTGGAGTCATAGAGGTTTACAACATGGAAACAGGTCCTTGTGTCCAATTTTCCACTCTGCCTTTTTTTTAAAACCGCTAAGCTAGTTTCAATTTACTGTGATTGGCCCATATCCCTCGATAGCCATCTTACCCATGTAACTGTCTAAACACTTTCTAAAAGAGATAATTGTACATGCCTCTACTATCATCTCTGGCAGCTTGTTCCAGACACTGACTAGCCTCTGTGTGAAAAAATTGCCCATTTGGACACAGAATCTCTCCCCCCTATCACTTAAACCTATGCCCTCTAGTTTTAGACTCCTCTACCTGTGGGAAAAGATATTGACAATCTCGTTGATCTATGCCCCTCAATATTTTATAGACTTCTATAAGATCACCCCTAAGCCTCTTACGCTGCAGAGAAAGATGTCCCAGCCTAGCTAACCTCTCTTTATAACTCAACCATCAAGTCCCTGTAGCATCCTAGTAAATCTTCTCTGCACTCTTTCTAATTTAATAATATCCTTTCTATAATAGGGTGACCAGAACTGTACATAGTATTCCAAGTGTGGCCTTACCAGTGTCTTGTACAGCTTCAACAAGACGTCTCAACTCCTGTATTCAATGTTCTGACCAATGAAACATGCTAAATGCCTTCTTCACTACTCTGTCCACCTGTGACTCCACTTTCATGGAGCTGTGAACTTGTACCCCTAAATTCCTTTATTCTAAAACTCTCCTGAACACTCTTAGCTGCCTTTAAGCAATAGCTTCAGTCAAAGGTCTTTGTCGATAGTTTTGAAAGAAAAAGCAAGGAATTGTTTTATGTAGCATCATTGTCTATCTCAGGCTGTCCCAAAGTGCTTCTATAGTCAATGAAGAGCTTTGCTTGAAATATAGTCATAATGATAATATGGATTGTATGGTATTTTAAACATTGTCAATTTTCTGAGGTTGTACATCAGTTTTCCTGAATTCTCCTACCTTATGTGTGTAATGTATTAAGATTTTCATACTTAAAAGAGCTCTATTTATATAATGTAGTGTTCAGTTGTGTGTTTGATTATGTCAGTCTGTTTACTGTTGATGCTCACTGTACTTGATTAGTTAAGCCTGGACTTGAATTCAGGAAAAATAAACAGAAAAACCTAGAAATTGGAGTTGGAAGCATGGAGCAGACATTTTAAGGCACTGAATAAAACCTGTAAGAAACATTGACACTTGTATTATCTCTGCGTAGTTTTATAATATAGAATGTACAACAAAAGCAACAGTGCTTTTCATAACACCTGAACTTGCTAACAGTTAGAAGCAAAATACTGTGGATGCTGGAATCTGAAACAAAAACAGAAAATGCTGGAAGGTCTCAGCAGGTCTATCCTTGCTTTTTCTTTCAAAACTATCGACAAAACTATCATCTGTAGAGAGAGAATAGAGGCAAGGTTTCAAATCTGGATGACTCTTTATCAGAGCAGACAAAACTCTGATAAAGAGTCATCCAGACTTGAAACGATGGCTCCATTCTCTCTCCACAGATGCTGTCAGATCTGCCGAGATTTTCCAGCATTTTCTGTCTTTATCTCTAAGTAGTTTATAGCCAGTGAAGTAATTTTAAAGTATTGCCTCTTTTCATCGAATTATAGAATCATACGGTTCAGAAGAGGCCTTTCGGCCTATCAAACTTAAACTGACAAGCGAGCAACATCTGACTTTCCACCTAATCCCATTTACCAGCTGGAAATGCAACAGCCAATTTGCACACAATAGGCTTCTACTAACAGTTATGTGATAATTTGTTTTTCTAATGTTAATTGAGGGATAAATATTGTTTGGTGCACCCTGAGATAACCTGTGAAGGCAGATGGGGTCGCAGTTTAAGATCTTTTCCAAAAGATGACACCTGCATGGTGCTACATGGCCTCGGTACTGCACTGAAGTATCAGTGTTGAATTTTGAATGGTGATTGCATGTTGTGTTTCAAAAGGAACATGCGGAATAATTTTTTCTTTGTGGTATGAGTGCAGATGAACTCTACTCTGTCAAGATATTAATAAGGATGGTCATTCATATTCCGGCTCAGAATCTCAAGCTATTTTAACAAGGTTTTTACTGTACAGGTTAATGCCCTTCATTTTAATTAATTGCTAATGGATTGTCATTGTAAGTGATGTAGGATTCACTATTTCAGACAACACATCCCCAGGCAGGCTGCAAGCATGACTAAATACTTGGCCCTCAGCCAGAGATCACAGTGCAAAATCCCAGGGCTACCTGTCACTCTAGCTCACTTATCTTGGTTGGATATGTTTAATCCACTCAGATCTGAGTTGCCGGGGATGGGTGAATGGTGCTAAATGGTGAACTGTGTTGAAAAACAAATTACTCTCAGTAATGGGAAAATGTTATTAGGGGCTAACTCATGAAGTTAGATTGTGCCTTCCCATGTCTCGAAACGGAGCAGGAATACTATTATCTGCATAGTGTTAAGTCCATAATCCAGATTCCAGACTCTGTAAGGGTAAATTAAATTCCTGCCTGCGTAGCAGGGGGTGGGGGTGTTAGGATTATCCGGGGAACTATCCGACCGACGTCCCACAGGTTATAATTATAACTGGTTTCTCCAAGCAGGCAAGTAGGACACCTGCTGGAAGTTGCAGGGACCCTTAGACAAGTATGATGGATGTAATTAGGACTGTACCCCTATTATAACTGTAGGTCTAAGCAATTAAATGTGTAGCTTACATGGCTTGTGCAAAGAGGAGCCAGATCAGAAGCAGTTGCGAGGAAAGTATAGGTTCCCCCACCCTGAATGTCTGCACCACTTATCCCCCCACCCACTGATCACAAGGTCCTGCCAAAAACTCTACCCCATGTCTTAACTGAGTGCTGGAGTCCTCTACCCACTCTCTATCACTTGCTGCCGGTTTTGGGCAGGAAGCAGACTGAAGGAGTGCAGACAAGAGTTCAGATCTTCACAGCCTCACGTTACTGCTGTTATAGAATCATAGGATCCCTATGGTGCAGATGCAAGCCACTCGGCCCATTGAGTCTGCACTGACAACAATCCCACATAGGGCTTATCCTTGTAACTCTACATATTTACCCCACTAACCACCACACCGTAGCCTACACGTTTTGAATCACTAAGGGGCAAGTTTAGCATGGTCAATCAATTTAACCTGCACATCTTTTGAACAGTTGGGGAAACCGGAGGAAACCCATGCAGACACAGGGAGAATGTGCAGATTCCACACAGACAGTGACTCAAGCCGGGAATTGAGCCCTAGCACTGTGACGCAGCAGTGCTAACCACTGTGCCACCTTCAGTCAGGAGGGTTTGCCCTATGTACCAGATGCTGTCACTTGATTCTCACTTGAGTTATAAACCTGTTTCTTTTTCTATTGTGGGAAGGAATATCTCTGAAGTAATGCTGGATCTTTGTAGGTAAAATAGAGTTTGGGAAAATGTGCTAAAACTCTGCATTAGGCAGCTTGTCTGTCACCAGTTGACAGTAATGACTGTTCTACAGATTTGATCAACTTAATCTCTTTCAGGCTCACTCCCTGTGCATCTTCATTTCACACACTCCTATTTTTCACTTCAATTCATTGATCTGTCTGTCTCTTGCAGGAAGCATGGTAGGATTCTTGGTGAAGCGCATTTATTTCAGAATCCTACCTTCTGGGCAACAGGAGGATGGAATAAGGATTAGGGGTAAAATGTAAAGAGAGCGGTGTAAAAATAGAAGAAGAGATGCAAAAGTTCTCACCTCATGTTTCCCCAAAATCCAACCCCATTCCTGCCCATGTGGTAGGATTGTGAGGTAATTTGCTTCAAGAAGCACCCTTCCCGGCCTCCTACCCTGAATTCCATTATTTTATTTTCTCCTATTAATAGAATCCCAACAGTGTAAAAGGAGGCCATTCAGCCCATTGACTCTGTGCTGACTCTCTGACAGAGTATCTATTGACTTGGACTCTTCCTTACCTCTTTGAAAGTTGGCACCCAGGTTGATAAAGTTGTTAAGAAGGCGTACGGTGTGTTAGCTTTTATTGGTAGAGGGATTGAATTTAGGAGCCGTGAGGTTATGTTACAACTGTACAAAACTCTGGTGCGGCCGCACTTGGAGTATTGCGTACAGTTCTGGTCGCCGCATTATAAGAAAGATGTGGAAGCATTGGAAAGGGTGCAGAGGAGGTTTACCAGGATGTTGCCTGGTATGGTGGGAAGGCCTTATGAGGAAAGGCTGAGGGACCTGAGGTTATTTTCATTAGAGAGAAGAAGGTTACGCGGTGACCTAATTGAGGCGTATAAGATGATCAAGGGATTGGATAGGGTGGATAGTGAGAGCCTTTTTCCTCGGATGGTGATGACCAACACGAGGGGACATAACTTTAAATTAAGAGGTGGTAGTTATAGGACGGATGTCAGAGGCAGGTTCTTTACACAGAGGGTGGTGAGGGCGTGGAATGCCCTGCCTGCAGCAGTTGTGGACTCGCCTACTTTGGGGGCATTCAAATGTTCGGTGGATAGGCATATGGATGATATTGGAATAGTTTAGGTTAGAGGGTCCACTGGCCGGCGCAACATCGAGGGCCCAAGGGCCTGTACTGCACTGTAATGTTCTATGTTCTATGTCCTATGTTACCCTCCTACCCATTACTCATCCAGTTCTAGATTCTGAGAAGCCATGAGATGGCTTCACTGAGGTTCCACTGCACCATTACCAATAACCAATCATTGTGATTGAATTGTGTAAATCATCTAGTCTCTAGTGACTTCTAGTGACAAAAACAGGGAACTTCAGTCCCACTGTCAGTTCCCCAAAATTGTTATATGGGTATCTACAAAATTTACACAATGTGTGATGACAGCAAATAAAGGGGAGGATCAACAATACAACATCTGTGCGGTCTGTTAAAGTGGCAGACGCTGTGAAAATCAGAGCAGAGGGGGCACAGAGTGAAATTAACTTATTGAAGATTTGCCTACAAATCATAAGAGGCCCTTCTTATATTTAACAGCGCTTTCTGGAAGTTTTCCCAATATTAATTACCTCTCTTAAAAAGGAACTTGGGTTTATATTAGTCTGTGGATAGATTCAAGACAAGGTTACACCAAGCCGTTATATGAGGTTTGCTCGATACTGTCACTACCGCTTTATAGCACAGAGCGCATTCAATGGCAAATGGAAACACTCCCACATGCCTATGAAGATCATCAGCAGCAGAAAAACAGATGTCATGGTCCAGAATGTTGCCATATTGCCATCCGTCAGCATTGACAATGTGATGCTGGAGGTTGTTGATAACTTCACATATCTAGTCTCCACAGTCACCAGCAATCTGTCACTTGACACTGGAATCAATCAACATCGCGAAAACTGCAGCTGTTGTATCCAATCCAAAGTAAGAGAATGCGGAACACCAGCAACCTAACCGAGATCACCATACTGCCAGTTTCCCAAGCCTGCATCCTCAACACGCTCCTTTGCATTGGCGAGACCTGGGCAATATATGTGAAGCAAAAGAAAAGGCTGAATAGTTTCCATTTCACTGTCTCAGATTTATCCTTGACATTTCTTGGCATTATATGGCCAACAAGACAGACCAAGGACCTTTGTTTCCCACCAGCAGGAGGCAGTGCTAAGGGGCCTGCCCAGAGAATGCCCCTCCCCCTCTCTGGGGGCCGAAATTACCTGTGCACCCTGGCTGGGTTCCCTTTGGCTTGTTCTACTCTTTCTAAAGAGCTCCAATTCGTTTAATCAAGTTTTGTTATACTACAGGTGATAATATCTCCAGTTTAGGACCATAGCTTTGGCTCTAATGCTTTCTTTGAGCAACCAGCTTTTTCAATCTCCTTATAGGTTGTAATATTGATGGTGGCTCTGAGAAATTGTTCGATCAATTTAGTTTATGTGCCCGGCACTTCAGTTTATGTTGAGGATGTGATTAGGTGACTCAGCCTTTCAATTTAATGGAAGACATTAAACTCAATGTTTTCTTTCCCATGTAATAGCATTATTGAGAATACAGCACAAGACTGTCTGACTGTTAGCACGGGAAATAGTCAGTTCACATTTGTCAGGAACCTCTTTTAAACAAAGTACAATGGATTGGAGTCTGCACATTCTCCCTGTATCTGCATGGGTTTCCTCCAGGTGCTCCAGTTTCCTCCAACATTCCAAAGATGTGCGGTTTAGGTGTATTAGTGATGTTAAATTGCCCTGTAGTGTGCCAAGATGCATAGGTTAGAGGGATTTGTGGGGTAAATATGTGGGTTACGGGGATAGGCATTGGGGGGCTGGGTTGTTGTCAGTGCAGACTCAGTGGACCAAGTGACTCTTTCTGTGCTGTAGGGATTCTATGATTTCTATGATCGTACTCTTAAAGGGCATCCCTACCCACATTAGATCTCCTCCTTGCTGAATTGCGGTCCCATTGACGAGGTTTACGAGTTTTGAAAACATGAACCAGGCAAAGCGAACCCATCTGGGGTGCACAGGTTAGTGCAATCTCCTGAAGGGAGATAGACATAGCCAGGACTTGGCAGTGTGTCCTGCCACTGAGGTTTCTGGGAACTCAACTGGGGGAGTTTTATCCATGGAGGGGAGAGTTGCCTGTTTTTGTATGGGGAGAGATAGAGGTTTCCTGTGTATGTGGATAGAGGGTTCGCCTTGTGCTTGGGCAGGGAGGTGATTCCTGCTTTTTTATCTGTGATAGAGGTGCCTTTTAAAATTGGCACCCCGACCTGGGGATTACTGTCATTGTTGGCTCATTCCAGCCCTGCCTACCAGTATGATGGCATGGGCCACCCTCCATTTTGTTTTTTTACAGAGTGCTACACAATGTGGTGTGAAAAGTCAGTTGTGCAGTTTCCCACCTCAGTGGCAGTGCCAGAAAGAGAAAATTCCACCCAAAGGCCTGTCACTCTCTGAATGCTCCTTGGTTCATGTTCCTTCAATCCTTATTTCTTGAAAATTCTTTAAATGGCAGCATTGTTATCATAGAACATAGAACATAGAACAATACAGCACAGAACAGGCCCTTCGGCCTTCGATGTTGTGCCGACCGAAATAAAAAGCAATGCCCCTCCAAACTAAACCATTCCCTTCTCTTCCATATACTTATCAATTAACCTCTTAAACGCCACCAAACTTGGCGCATCTACAACAGCTGCAGGCAGGGCATTCCACTCCCTAATCACTCTTTGAGTAAAGAACCTACCTCTGATATCCGTATCTGATATATATATATATATATATATTTGATATCTGATATCCGATATCCTGGGAAGAGTTGTCAGAAAAACTTTGTTTTAATGCTTCATGCCTGCACAATATAACAACATAATTTGCATTAAAAGACAACATTGTTTAAGTTAAAAGTGATTCGTGAGACAAGAGGAAAATAATGAATGTGTGTTTATTGCTCGTCAGTTAGGTTTTAATGTTTAAAGGGTAGTCACTGCTGTAAAGTAGAAAATACAGCAGTCAATTCTGCATCCTAAACAACAATACAATAAACCAATAGATCATCAAATCTGATGGTATTAGTTGAAGGTTAACTGTTTTAACAGAACACTGGGAAAACAACCTTGCTCACCTTCAGATATTGCAAGAGTTCATCAGAGAGGGCAGCAAGAACTTAGTTTAAAGCCTCATCTGAAAGATTTTCCAGCCATGCTCACTCCAAAACTGGAAAATCCCACCTGAGATCAGTGGACCTTTGTCCTGCCGGCTGCAATTCCCATGGCAGGCAGTGTGAGAAAATTCCGCATGGTATCTCCGAACCGCTTGTTTCCTTGCTTTGGTGCTGAAATGTTGGACTGGATGATGTCTCCAAATTTCTGGACCCATAAGCTTTAGTCCTGTTGCTGAGTTCAGGCTGACAACTGATGCACAGCCTTTTGGGCTCATTTGCTCTCAAAAAAAGCCAACAGTTTCCTTGTCAGAAGGAAAAAAAATGACATTGATGTTAAGACTGACTGAGCATCCCTCCGGTTTTATAAAGAAAAGCTACACTTCTGTTCATGGCTTAGTCTTCCCAGCTGCTGCAGGTTTGAGTAGCGTGACTTCACTGCAGTGACAAAGGCAAATGGGCTTGGTAACATTGCTGATGTGATTACAGGCCTAAATATTCCGGGCTCCGAGACCCAATATATCCCTGCAAGATACAGTCTGCCATACCTTGGAAATGCCAGTGCATTGACTCCATGGAAACAGAACCCCCTTCATCGAACTCTCCAAAACAGTTTCCAACTCTGAGTTCGACTTGCCTACCTTATATAAAAATTCTAGTCCAACCCAGGGTAACCTTACTACCGACCATTTTCAACACCCAGCCCCACCCTCTTCCCTGCAAATTCTCCTAGAGCTGACCTGGCTAGCCATCTCCTGCAAATTCACTGGCCTACCTAGTTGCCACACTACCCAGTTGTTACTCTGCCCCTTTACCCACTCATTGCACCCTACCCACTTATCTCACCCACCCTATGACCCTCATTCACTAACACACTGAAAAGCTATTTCAGTGTATTAATGAACACTGACCACAATAGCAGTACTGCAAAAATGAGGGGAGGGTGGCTTCTGCACATGGTCTCTTTGCTGATGTTTCCAAGGTTTCTGTGCCATCTGATCTTCTGTCAGAAGATTGGCCATAAAGATCAGAAGAAATTAAGGGTTACTTTTCTGCTTTATTGGGGACAGGAATAGGAGTTCTCTCCCTAATGGGAAGATTTTTGTTCATTTTTTCTATAGAGCTCAATAACAGGCTATATGCTGCCATTGACACATTTTGTGACTAACTAGTGTAGTTATTGTAAGAACAGAAAAAGAAGAATCAGGAATAGACCATTTGGCCCTCTCAAGTCTGCACTGCCATTCAATACCATCATTGATATTCTGTCTTAATTCCACTTTCCCATCTGCGCCTTCCCACCCCTGTATCCCATGGTTCTCTGAGAGACCAATAATATGTCCATATCAATTGAATATATTCAATGATGGAGTATTCACAACTCTTGGGGGCATGAGGATAACAAAGATTCACCACACTTTGCATGAAAAAATATCTCATCTCAATCCTTAATGACAGATGCTGTACCCTGTCTGGGGGGTATAGCATCTTGGGGGGAAATGACACCTTTATAAAAGTGAGTGCAGGATCTATAGAAAGTCCCTACAGTTTATGGTGGTTCATTTCCTACAAAATGTTGCAAAGGGCAAAATCACAAACAATGAATACACTTTGCACTGGGAATAAATTGCATAGATTCCAGCCATCTGAAAATGCTGCCTGCATCAAGGGACAAAGACAGTAAAACTATGGACAGAATTCTTTCATCTTGGGACCAAGCCCCGTAGTGGGCTAGAAATTTGGAATGTTTCCTGTTGGGAGTTCTGTGCGAAACCACAAAATCTTCTGCCCGCCCCCCTCCCCAACCTTAGTAATTATGCATCTGGGAATTTTATTCTGTAGCAGGGCAGGTATGATGGTCTGCCAATTGTATCTGGGTGCCATATTGAAAAGGCGTCCAATATCTCTGACCCACTATTGAAGAAAATGGAGACAGATCTCGGGGAGCACTTAAGGGTCGAAATATCGACATCCTGAGAAAGATGACGAATCTCAAGCAACATTCTGAAGCTGGAAGATGGACCTCCTCCAGGACACCAAATGACCTTATGGATTTTTAATAAATAAAGGGGGCGATTCTCCCAGCCTATAGTGCCACTGTAACACTGCAGTGAGCCTGGAGACTCAAGCAGAGGCTGTTTAGTGCACGTGTCTCCAGTTGCCAGATTTCTGGCGTTGTCAGCTCTATGCTGGAAATTGGTGCAGAGCTATATAAATTATGATAATGAGGATTTGCATTTAATTAGCGGGGCCGGGACTGAAGTCTCCAGGCCCACGATCGGTTCTGCCACCATGCCAGGAATGGCGAGGTTTACAAAGCTAGCGGGGAGCTGGTGGCCTGACTCCGCTGGAGTGAAGGGCAGCCATGGAGGCCCCACAAGGTTTGAGGATAAGCAATGGTGTCGTCAGGACGTTGCCAACTTGGCAGTGCCAGCCTGCCCCATCCCCCAGCACTGGGTCATAAGGAGGGGTCACAGAACCAGCAATGGGTGGGAGTCACAGGGCTAGCCGATGATCAAGCTGGCCAGCAATCGGGAGGCTGGCAGTGTGGGGCTTCTGTGCACGCACTGATCTCTGCTCTGACAGATCAGCACATGCACAGTGGCTCGTTTAGTGCTCCATTGCCAGCCTTTCCTGTAAGATTAGCCTCTGCCAATTGAGATTCACACTAGTGCACTCTGTACTGCACAGATTGTGGGAAATTAATTTTGAAAATCCCACTGAAAAAAGTCAGCAGTATTTACCCCAGTTTTTATGTGAATTTGGCACTTGGAATTTTTTTGGGAGAAACCCATCCATACCCTTTCATGGGATGTGGGTGTCACTGGCCAGGCCATTTATTGCCCATCCCTAATTGCCTTTAAATTGAGTGGCCTTCTAGGCCATTTCAGAGGGCATTGCCTGTATGTCTGGAGTTGCAAGTAAGCCAAACCAAATAAGGACAGCAGATATCCTTCTGTAAAGGACATTAGTGAACTAGGTGGGTTTCATGCTCATTAAGTGTGAGACTTTGTAATTCCAGACTTTCATCTTTCTGAATTCAAATTACACCATCTGCCATGATTCGAACACAAGTCCATAAAGCATTATCCTGGGTGTTTGGGTTATGAGTCCAGTCACAATACCACAATGCTATCACCCACCCGCCGCTGTGATGTACCAGGATCCAGTGTTGGCGACAGCCTCCATGCTGCACTTTGGAGGCAGTCTCAAGCATTGTTCAGATGAGTCTCAATATCTGCACATCACGTTTTCCAAATGTGGTTCGTATCAGTGTATATTTCCGTGGAAAATTGAGAATGAATGTTCAGGCCTTCATCTGCATTGCACGTTAGCGGGATGCAAATCAGTTTCATGCTGACCTCCAGCAGGTTTCCTGATCTGCTGTGGCAAGCACGAGCGGACCAGAACTGAATTTTGGGTGTCCTGCCGAATTCTTCACCCCTCCCACCTGCCATTAAACCCAGTTTTGGGTGAATTCACCCAATGAGTTTAATAAATTGAAAGGGAAATTTACTGGAGAAATTGTTTAATGAAACAAGAAAAATGTGAGATCTGTCACACTTAGTGCACTTTACTTGAGAGTGGAGGTGGACTGTGATTGAGAATTAAGTAACACCCACACACAATCAACAGCAGACGTCGCGGTGTGCACATTCTTACTGTGGGAAATATGTCACGGGCACTTTTTTTTGACTTAGCAGTTTTTTTGTTCTTTCAGCATTTTCTATAAGATGGCTTCTATTTCTTACTTTTAAAATCATGATTAAGTAAACGTATGGGACCACAATGAGTGAACTCATGTACAAAGACTTTTGCATGGATTTTTGAAAAAAACTGTCAAAGGCAGGACTTTACCATGTTGAGCCTCCGCTGTGTAATCTCCAATGCAAATCTATCCTTCCTTAGATACGGAGACCAAAACTGCGTCCAACCACCCAAGTTTGTGGGACTCACCAAAGCACCATTGTAGCAAGTCTGTGAAGACACACCCAACATATTGGTTTAAATCTCTGACATTTTCTTATTCTCTTTGCTGATTTCTCCCTGCTTTGCCTCTTGGGAACCAACACCTAGTTTAGCTGCTCTCCATTTTGTATATTTGCAAAAGCTTTTACCATCTATTTTTATGTATTTCACATTTGTAAATTGCCAACATGTGTGCACAAACTCAGATGAAAAGGTGAAGAATTCAGCACCCCATCCAGTTGCGCAAGATAATTGGAAATTATTTGCTTATGCATTAGAGATCACATTACTTCCACTTAAATTTTATTTCCATCTCCCAACCTCTATTTGTACAGGTGAAGTTTAGGTGTGCCTACCATTGGAATGGTGGAGGTTGGCACAAAATATTGTCAGCCTCTGAGAAGTCCCAGATCCACGAAAACATCGGCAGAGGGCAAGCAGCAAAAGACCTCGTGCAACATCTCTGTGTAGCTACCGCTCAAACCTTCTGTGCAGGAGTATGACTTGTTATTTATGGTATTGGGAGTTTTTGCTCCTCATCATTTCAGACGCCAATGATCTAATCGTTCGCTGATTTCAGAACTGGCGTTCTCGGTTAAAGAAAATTGGGCTGCTTGTAAAATGCATTCATGATGGGCCATTTCTCATTGCTATCCAAATTTCACTCCATGGTGAGTGAGTATTCATTATCTTATTGCAAAACAACTATATTTTGAACTCTAATTGTCTTATGGATAATCTCATTAGTGTCTTTAAGTAAGTTCTACTGAATGATTAACTCCCATGGTATGAAAAACAGCAACCATTACACCATGGGTCTAATTAGATCGAGGTTTAGTGTGAGTGCCATATTCGGGGCTGAAAGGACTAAACCAAAAACTAGAAAAAGGTTACTGCTAATGTTGCTTTCTAAGGAAACCAAGGCCTTTGCAGTTACAGACATTCACTTCCTTGTTTTGGTGATCATACTTAATCTATGCTGGAGCAAAAATAAAGGTGGTGGAGGATGATTGGCAGTGAGGCTGCAAGTCGGAAAAATTGCAACTTGTCACTGTTGATGACTTTGCCGTTTATCAAAACCTATACATCTGATTGAATAGGCGGCAAGGAAATTCTATTTTTTACTTCTGAAACTACAATTATCCAAGGCACGGAATCTGGTTAACTTGATTATGGAAGCCTGCACCATTGCCATGTAAAAAAGATGCAACATCAGAGAGTCCATAACTGCAGAAGTTAAAATTTCTCTTGCAAGAATGCAAGAAATGCTGCTTCTCAATGAAAAGCAGTAAAGGGCTAGTGT
Source organism: Sphyrna mokarran (assembly GCA_024679065.1). Classification (NCBI taxonomy): domain Eukaryota; kingdom Metazoa; phylum Chordata; class Chondrichthyes; order Carcharhiniformes; family Carcharhinidae; genus Sphyrna; species Sphyrna mokarran. The sequence continues at coordinate 30,061,874 of JAGIQG010000009.1, forward strand.
CCTCACTTTGCTTTCCTTCCTTGTAATTGCCCCTAAAGTGGTTTTGATGTCTTTGATCCATTGTGATTTTGTAACAATGAAAGTCTATGTTACTTCCACTGAAAGAAAAGTCAGTAACAATCTATAATTGCATTAGACTTGGTAATTGTACATAGCAGAATGAAATGCTGCAATCATTACTAGGAGTAGAACAGGGAGCACAGCTGATTTCTTTTGGGTTACAAAGGTATTATTCACACAATGGCTTGGAGTAGGTTTTGAATCCAGAATTCCTGACTTTCAGGCAGGGATGTTACCACTGCACCACCAGATCACCCCATGACTGAGGTCTGGTGTGCAACTATGTTTGACACTGTTTAATCAGGCGGTAAGATAGCAAGTTGCCATGGTGAGTTAGTGAATTAATGCAAAAGGATTCTGGAATACTAGGGAATAGGATGTTATTGGTGACCCTATATTCGTTAGTAAATATAGATTAAAGCAGAAGTAAAGCTGATATAATAGACCATAATTGAATTAGAATTGACTGTATTTCTATGTCTGTAAATGCCTGTATGCAGAAAATAATAATGGTTAATTGTGATGAAAAAAATTGATTCTTATACTTATAAATCATAGACCTATCTTTAAACCTCTTTTCCCTGCCCAAGTGTATGTGTTAGGAATGAAGTTTCCTAGCTTTGCAGAGATCATAGCAGGAATTCTCCAGCCATTCGTGTCGGTGGGATTTTTCAATCGCAGATTTCCTGCCAATGTGAGGTGATGTCAATGGAAATTCCCATTGACAGTGGCAGGACCAGCAAACAAGGTGCAACCTCCCACCGATGGGAAATGTGCAGGTGGGAGGCCAAAGAATCTGGCCCCATATATTGGTATGTGAGTGTGGTTGGTATGTGAACTGAAACAGCACCCATTGATGGATAATATTTGGTTGACAAGCGTTAGCCATATGAAAATTAAATATATTTAAATGGAGAATACTTTGGAAGCATCATTAAAATATTTAGATCTCAATATTTGGAGGTAAAGGATTTATGATATGTAAAATGTTAATACAAGGTGGAAAAGCAACTAAAATCTCACATTTGACTTGGCCTCCATGTCTTTATCAAATTGTCCACCTTTTCTTCACTGACTAGGCTTAATTGTTGGTTGCCTTAAAGATTGTAACCAATTGATGACAAAAGTGGGAGGGAATATGACAAAATAAGAGCAAATAGTTGTTTTTGTACAATGTTCTTAGAGATTCCATTCATTGTAACCATGGGGATGCGAAGTTAATTGCTTGCATTTGTAAAGTCTGGAAGAGACAGTGGGCTAACAGGAAGTTTAAGTGAAAAGGCATTTAAAAAAAACGCTCAAGAAATGTAACACCCCATCCCTTGATGGGAGGTAGTGCGTGAAGTGCTAATCTGCAGGCGTTATCTAATGGCAATAAAATAAAGTATTATTACAAGAGATTTTTATTTTCTTAAACATGATGAGGATTGATAAACCAGCATCCACTGTTGGAAGCATTCCCTGCAAAGCTACATTGGAGATGGAGTGTTGCTGTTCTGTTAGCTAAATAATGTGGAGTAAGAATGCATACCCAAGTTGATGGCAGGAACAAATGAAGGAGGCACATCACGGTGGTGACCAATGTCAATATATTCAATATAAACAATATTCACACAACTGGAGCATTGCTTCTTTAGGATGCAGTTTCCAATTAAAAAGCCATGGTGGAAATTGTACTCATTACTGCTTGATGTCTGACTGGAAATCTGACCAGCCACAGTATGTTATATTGTAGACTGCAAGACCTGAGCAATAGTATCCCTTCATTGCCTGCTAATAATGAGCTGGTCAAATGTTAATTACTTCCCCTGAGAAGACAGGAGGAGAAAAGAACATCTATTATTAATAAGCCGCTGCATTCATTTTGTCAATCTTTTTCTAGTCTTTTTTAATGGGCATTGGGACATGTATCATAACCATGCCCTTTCCCAGTCAGCTTAGTTGAAACCACATTGCAAATCTAAAAATAGATTTTGTGATATGTTTAAGCAACGCTGCAGTCATCTTAGATACGATGGCCAGTTTCCTCCCTTGTGACCATATTTTTTATCAGTAAAATCATTAATCCGACCATCGTGGGGGAAAAGAAAGGCAAGTGTGTCAAACTGACAATACTTGTCCCACTTGCAAATGGATTTCAAAGCGCTAATGCTTAGAGGAAGCAAAAGAATCTTTGGTAATCTCTATCCTTCTAGATTATTCCTGGTGCCATGATTGGAATGAGCAGAGAAGAATAACCAGGACTGTCTATTTGCTGCTGAAAAGAGGACTTCAGATTCCTGGGAACACTTTTTTGGAGCTGGATAAGGCTTTTCTTAATGGTTGGCCTGCACCTAAACTGGAAAGACATCAATGTCTTTATGGAAAGGGAGTAACTGGGGCAGTGGGGAAGTATTTAATTTAGTTGGGATTGATGGGGCAGGTAAAATCCAAACTATCTAAACATGCATGAGGAAAAGAAGCAATAGAACATATGAGCAGAGTAGTGACAAATACTCAGGTAAGAGTTTAGTACATATTGTCATGGACAGAGATTGTCTGTTTCTTATTGTCCCTTTTCAAAGCTGCTTTTATGCTGATGCATTTCTACCCTCCAAGTGGTTTCTTGCAATGTCAGTCATTTCCAGCAGCAAGCTTTTGTGAATTTAAAACAAAAGATAGGGGAGCCTAAAACTAGGGGCCATAGGTTTAAGGTGAGAGGGGAGGGATACAAAAGTGTCCAGAGGGGCAATTTTTTCACACAGAGGGTGGTGAATGTCTGGAACAAGCTGCCAGAGGTAATAGTAGAGGCTGGTACAATTTTATCTTTTAAAAAGCATTTAGTTACATGGGTAAGATGGGTATAGAGGGATACAGGCTAAATGTGGGCAATTGGGATTAGCTTAGGCGTTTTTTTAAAAAAAAAAGGACAGCATGGACAAGTTGGGCTGAAGGGCCTGTTTCCATGCTGTAAACCTCTATGAAAATACTGGTAATTGTTTGTTATGACACTGTAGCCCTGGAGGTTTTAACACAGCGTTCACACATTCTATCAGACATACAAAAATAGATACAGATGAGAAATGAAGTACAATCGCAATAATTTTAGCCTCTTTTGTATCAGCCCTGTAGTTTCCTAGCTGAATTGATGGTATAGCTGAAGTGGAGGTTGGATAAAAGCAGAGGATTCTCAGTAAGCCATGAGCAATCTTTAATTGAGTTGCCTGGAGGTCAGCTCTCAGGTAAACTTGAAGGTAGAACAGGTCTTCTTTTAAGATACAGCATTTTACTATAGCTGTGCTTTGCAGCTGATTTGATGGCTTTTCACATAGTGTCTCAGATGAAATATTTCATGTTGTTTTCTGAATGGCTTCTGCTGTAACTTTTAAAAGCAGGTACAAACATGGCTACCTTCAACCTATGATCTATAAACTTCCAAAGATATTTCCTAAATAAGCTAGTGGATTAGAATCATAGAATCTTGGAATCCTTTCAGTGTGGAAAGAGGCCATTCAGCCTATTGAGTCATAAGAACATAAAAAATAGGAGCAGGAATGGGCCACCTAGCCCCTTGAGCCTGTCCAGCCATTCAATAAGATCATGGCTGATCTAAAGTGGATCAGTTCCACTTATTTGCCTACTCCCCATAACCCTTAATTCCCTCATCGATCAGAAATCTATCTACCTGTGACTTAAACGGCTATTTAACAAGGTAGCCTCCACCACTTCAATGGGCAGAGAATTGCAGAGATTCACCATCCTCTGAGTGAAGAAGTTTATCCTCAACTCTGATCTAAACTGCTCCCCCCCCCCAACTCCCTGCCTTATTTTGAGGCTGTGTTCTCTAGTTCTGGTTTCCTTTCTAAGTTGAAAGGATTTGTCTACCTTTATCCTATCTAGCCCCTTCATTATCTTATATGTCTCTATAAGATCCCCCCTCAGCTTCTAAACTCCAACGAGTACAAGCCCAATCTACTCAATCTCTCCTCATAAGCTAATCCTCTCATCTCCGGTAGCAACCTGATGAATCTTCTCTATACTCCCTCCAAGGCTGATATTTCCTTTCGCAAATAAGGGGACCAAAACTGCACACAGTACTCCAGTTGCAGCCTCACCAGTGTCCTGTACAGTTGCAGCTAGACCTCCCTGCTTTTATATTCTATCCCCCTCGCAATAAAGGAGTCTGCACAGATACTCCAAAAGAGCACCTATCCATGCCCTCCCCTCTATCCTATCCTCATAAATCTGCATGCTTACCATAGCCAATCCACTTAACCTACCCATTTTTGACACTAAGGGGCAATTTAGCATGGTCAGTCTGTCTAATCTGCACATCTTTGGACTGTGGGAAGAAATTGGAGCACACGGAGAAAACCTGTGCAGACACGGAGCAAATGTGCAAACCCCACACACGGCAGTCACCCAAAGTCAGAATCAAACCCGGGTCTCCGATGCTGTGTGGCAGCAGTGGGAGGAAACTGGAGTCACCCGGATGAAACCCATGCAGATATAGGTAGAATGTGCAGACCCCACACCGAGATCCAAGTCTGAGGGTGGAGCTCGAGCTCCTGGCAATGAGGGACCACAGTGCTAACCACTGTGCCAAAATGCCACTTCATAAGCCTCACTTAACTCAATTTGGGGGTGAAAAAGCAGTTTTTTCTAAAAATATTGTAGTGGGTTTCTGGAAATTGCTCCTACAAAAGACTGGTCGTTTTATCAATTGGAATTCTCAGGCAGAACTTTCCAGTCCCACCTGCTCCAAGATCAACAGACTTTTAAATGATCAGGCAAATTTTCCATGCTACCCTTGACAATTCCCACTGTAGGTGGGACCAGAAAATTTACCTCTTGGATTCTAATGTAAATAAATATTGGATAATGAGCAAATGGAGTTAAAATACTGGTTGTGCCTGATGTAATCTAGTTGTAGACAAACTGTGGGGTTGAATTACTTTCTGTTACTACATTTCAGTTTCCATTACCTTCTGGTGTGTTGACTTTGGTGCAATTGATAATATTCTGAAGTACAATGTCTCAATCGTAGAAAAGTATTATATTCTGGCTGGTTATATATCCTTTCAAGACATAGGAATAGCAGGTGGTGAATAGGAAAGATTCCTGGTAAGCTTCTTCATGAACTATTGCTCCAGACTGTAACATGCATGTAAAAGTGCATATTACGGATCTTCACTTCCTGAGTGATCTGTAACACACCACCACTTAAATGTGCTAGAAACCGTGGGTGAGATATGCCAGGCTATTACTTCACGACCTTTTGGCTAATTAAGCATCGGATCAAGTCCAAGATGGGGTGTGCAATATCTTAATTTGTCAGCTTGAATCTTGTTTGTCTCTCTTACAGCGACCTTGAATTGAATTCAATTTGTATTTGGTTTTTGGAGCAGGAAAGGAATTGATTGGAGTTTGCCTGGTTCATTCTACGCATTGACTTTGTATCTTTAAGGATCGTGTAAAAAAAAATAGATTTGTCAAAATGCAAAGTGAAAACATGTTTGAAGATATTGGGTTGCTTGCATAATTCCTTTCCTTGATTATGTGAATGATTATCTAGAAAATGGTTTGCAATCTCTAAATGCCACAGTGCGCGCTACTGAAAGGAAATGATTTTCGGTGGCATTTAATTCAGAAGCAAGCTGTTTGACATCGTCACTGAATGACCTAATGATAAAAGACCACTGACGCTCTCTACAAAACATCAATCTTCGCTTGCAGTAAAAAACATCCACACAGTAAAAAGCAAGTTTCAGAGTGTGGTAACTAATAAAAGTGAATATGTACTAGGAGTCATACAATATGGGTGTTTTTCTGGACTGAATTTTCATAACTCCCCGATAGTGGGAATGGAGGCTGACCACCCTGAAAATGCTGAACAGTATGTCACTTTTAGGACATTGTTCAGTTTGGCTCTCGAGGGTGGCACAGTGGTAAGCACAGCTGCCTCACAGCTCCAGGACCTGTGTTTGATTCCTGCTTGGGTAGCTGTCTGCCTGAAGTTTACGTGTTCTCCCCGTATCTATGTGGTTTTCCTTCAGGTGCCCCGGTTTCCTCCCACAGTCCAAAGATGTGCAGGTTAGGTGCATTGGCCACATTAAATTGATCCTTAGTATGTAGGTTAGAGGGATTAGCAGGATACATATGTGGGGTTACGGGGAAAAGACATAGGTGGGATTGTTGTCGGTGCAGACTCGATGGGCTGAATGACCTCCTTCTACATTGCGGGGTTTCTATCTGTATAATGCTGACTGCTTCCTTGAGGCAGACAGAAAATTAGGATCATGAAGAACCTTTTAAAAGTGAGTTTAGGAGACTGGCTGGGATTTTCCAATTTCCCTATAGTTGCTGACAAAATGGGGAGCAGACTCAACTGCTTGAAGTGGGGCAGACTTGGATGTTGGCAATCCTACCAGACTTGTAGGTCCTTCTTGTCAGCTATGGCTGTCTCTCTTCCCCTCCTCCTCCTCCCCTAAAAGAATTTTTTTCTTATGAACTGTCTGAGAAGATACCTTCTCGTTAAAACACTGTCCATGTTACTTACATTATTGCAGCTGAGTGCTGCTCTGAAACTGGAAAGCTGCTGGTTGGCCCTTCAATTCAGCCCTTTTCAACTACCCTGTGGACCTCCTCACCACTGCCCACTCACTGACCCCTCCCAGCCCCTAATTGGACAGGAAACCTATCTCTGTGTCAATTCAGGACCCCTTTCCAGACACAGTTTCTTACCCAGTCGAGGAGGTATATCCTTTAGGACCCAACCAACTCAATTACATGCTGCTGCCAAACTGTTCGATGGTGGACGTTGAAATCCCCCACCCAAAGTACATCTTATGCCCTTTTCACCTTCAGTGTTTCCTTCAAGTGTTGTTCAACATGGGGGACCATTGATTCATCAGCTGAAGAAGAACTGTTACTTCCATTACTGTGTGGTAACCAGTAACCACTTTTAACTTGCCAGTAGGACAGGACATATCTCAGGATGGTAATGGAGGCGTTTGGGACGTTCTAGGACTGGAGATACGATTCCGTGAGACTTGTTGAGACTTTGTAATCATTGATACAACTGAGTGGCTTTCAGAGGGCAGTTGAGAGTCAGGGTGTTGCTGTGGCTCTGGACTTGCATGTAGACCAGACCAGACCAGGTAAGGATAAGATTTTCAGACGATTGACAATGTTTCATGGTCATCAGTAGATTCTTAATTCTAGATACATTTTACTGAATTCACATTCTGCCATCTGCCGTGGCAGGATTTGAACTCTGGTCCTGAGAACACGAGCAGAGTTTCTGGATTAATAGTCTAGTGATAATACCACTAGAGAGAGATCATTATCTCCCTATGCTTTTTATCAGACATTTAATTCCAGACTTTTTATTGAATTCAAATTCACAATCTGCTCTGGTGGGATTCAAACTCATATCCCTAGAGCATTACTCTGATTCTTCTGATTGCTAGTCCAACAACAGTACAACTATCCCACTGCATGGATCACAAAAGAATCACAGGTAGAAAAAAGTACTCAGGACAGCTAGTAGAATGTTATTATTTATTGGGTGGGAATTGATTACAAAAGCAGGTAGGTTATGTTTCTGATGTACAGGGTATTGGGGAGACCATATCTAGAGTATTATGCATAATATTGGTCTCCTTATTTAAGGAAAGATGTAAATGCATTAGGAGCAGTTCAAAGGAAGGTTTACTAGTCTAATAACTAGCATTTAGAAGAGTACAAAACAACTTAATCAAAACATTTAAACTCCTGAGGAATATGAACAGGATGGATATGGGGAGGATGTTTCCTTTTGTCACAGGGGCCACTGTTTAAACTATGGGATCACTCATTTAAGACAGATGAGGAGATTTTTTTCTGTCCAAGAGTCGTGAGTCCAGAACTCTCTTCCTCAGGCAGAGTCTTTGAATATTTTTAAGGCAGAGCTGGATAGATTCTTGATGAACAAAGGAGTGAAAAGTTTTTAGGTGTTGCCAGGAATGTAGGCTTGAAGTTACAATCAGATCAGCCATGATCTTATTGAATGGTGGAGCAGGCTTGAGAGGCTGAATGGCCCACTGCTCGCTTTTAACCAGTACTTGAGCAGTCTTGTGTGCTGTAGGAACATGGGATGAAGAATGACCCATCAGACCCTTTAGCTTATTCCACCATCTAATGACAATATGCCTAATCTGTGTCCTAACTCCATCCACCAACCTTGCCTGCAAATCCCAATACCTTTGATTATAAAATATTTATCATCTCAGATGTATTATTATTCATTGTTCTAACATTTGCTATTTTTTATGGGAGTATGTTCAACACTTCTGCCAACTTTTGAACCAGTACTTCTCCATTTCTCTATTGAATCGCCTAGTTATGGCCCTTGTCCTAGACGCACCCACCAACAGGAAAAATTACTTTCCGACCTGCCAATTCTTTTCAAAATCCTAAAGATCTCAGTCAAATCTCTCATTAATCCTTTTCACTCTAGGAAATAGAAATCCAGATAATAACATCTCTCCTCATAATTTGACCCTGGGAGACTTCCTAACATTTTGGTGAATCTCTGCTTTCTTCCTAGGCTGGTTTATCATTTCTAAGATGTGGTGCATGGTACTCCAAGTGTGCATTTACCAGGATTTTTGCACAACTGTAGCAAAACCTCCTGTCCTTTATATTCTAGTTTTCTAGTTATAAAGGCAAACATTCTGCCAGCCTTTTTTCCTGTGTACGTTTTAATGATCTGCATACTTATACGTGTAAACCCTTCTGACATTGAGAAGTTGACATTTATTGCAAAAGGGCTGGAGTATAAAAGTAGAGGTGCTGTTTCTGTTGTATATGGAGTATTGTATCCAGTATTGGCCTCCTTATTTGAGGAAGGATGTGGTGGCATTGGAGGCAGTTCAGAAGAGGTTCACCAGATTGATTCTAGTGATGATAGGGTTGACATATGAGGAAAGATGAAACAGTTTGGGCTTATACACATGAAGTTTAGAAAGATGAGAGGCAATCAAATCGAGATGTATAAAATTTTAAAAGGGATTGATAAAGTAAATGGAGGCCAAATATTTTCTCTTAGGGGCAATCTAGAATAAGAAGTTATAGGTATAGATGGAGAGACGGTAGATTTACAACTGAGATGAGGAAGAACAACTACTTCTTGCAGTGGGTGGTGAATTTGTGGAATCGCTGCTCCATAGCATGGTGGAATTTGAATTGTTGAATGGTTTCAAGGAGGAGATAGCTATATTTCTGATTTAAAAGAGGGATATGGGGAACAGATGGGGAGGTGGATTTGAGATCAGAGAGAAATTAGCCACGAATGACGGAACAGCCTCAAAGGGCTGAATTTGCCTACCTCTGCTCCTAATTCCTGTGTTCCTCTGACCTCCATTGTTCAAGTTTCTAGGTATTCGGATCATGTCTTCACCATTCAAGTAATACCCTGATCCATTTTCTCTTGATTCAAACTGGATGACCTCAGACCTAGCTGTATTGAAATCCACCCACTGTTCTTTGGCCCACTCATTTAATTTATCAACTCTTCTTTGTAATTTTACACTATTCCTTTCACCATCAGCTTTTGTGTCTTCAGCACACGTGGATTTATGGCTGTCTATTGTGTATTGCACATCATTAATAAATCACAGCATTTTTAAAAAGAAGCTTAACAATGATGAAGTTGTATCTGCTGTTACCTGCTAGATGTACAAGTTTGACCATTAGAGAATAATAGTTTGTATATAGCCGGAAGCTAGTGACTTGATTTGTTGTGGCCTCTAGTGCAACAGAACAGAACTTTGCAAGCAAATTAGAAAAATAATTGTAAAAAATTGTTGACCTTTGCACGACTCAGCCTGTTATAGATTTTAACAGAAAACAGAACTCTCAGATTTAATATTCAGGAGCAATCTTCAAAAAATTTGTGATGTTAGATTGGATAAACATATGTATAGTAGTGATTATTGCATCATTAAATTAATCGGATTCTATAAAAAGGATAATTTGATGTTGGAACATAATTTCAGAAGGGCCAACTTTATAAAGCAAGTCTCTTAAGTAAATGAATCAGTAATGTATAATAATGATTGCAAGAGGTAATTTTTATAAACAGCATTTTATGTCTTTAGCATTTTCATGGTGAGAAGTGACAGTTATGAGGAAATATTAGCACTATGCATACAGTAAAGCTCCCTCTTAAAAACACTGTTGGAGAGCAAAGAAGCCTTGTGTAGCCACAGCAAAAAAAGAATGGGAATAAACTGAAAGTGAAATTGGTGTGTTGCAGCCAAGACAAATCTTTTGTTAAATACTCAGGAAACAGGAGAGATTGTGCATGGGATATTGCCAATACTTTCATGAGTGCTTTGTGTTCTGGGGTGTTTCCTGAAGGTTTGCAGAATAGTTCATACAACTGATTATTTATAAAGGGAAATGTTTCCACGCAAACCATATGCCAGTAAAGTTTGATTTCATTTATGGAGAAGATATTAGACTTTCAAGTGTGGCAGACTTTTAATTAAATATTATATGATTTAGCCATAGAAAAACTTTGAAGTCCTTCATTAATTGACTGAGTTTTTGAAAATATTCCAAGCAATTAAATGATTTGTGGTATATAAACTTCAATATAAATTGTCGAGTAAAGAGGTAATTGCTGATGGAACAATGGTGTCAGATCACATAATTGTTTTATTTGTTCATGGGGTGTGGGTGTCGCTGGCTAGGCTAGTTTTCTTGCCCGTCATTAAGTGTTTATCCTACAGGTACTTCGGCCTGCCTTGTTGTCTAACAAGGAACATACACGTGATGGGTTGTGAGAGGGCTGCTCTTGAATTTTTTGAGAGTAGCCTAGTGCTTCATGTTGTTAGTGTACGCTTGAACTGGACCAGTTGATGGACAACACGACAGCTCAGTGACTATCACTGTCCTGTGCAGATACATTAGGCCTGTGTCTGTGGGAGTTTGCACATTCTCCCCATGCTTGCATAGGTTTTCTCTGGGTGCTCTGGTTTCCTCCCACACCCCAAAGATGTGCTCTTAGACTGATTGGCAAAACAAATTCTCCCTAAGTTATCTCAAATTTGGTTCCAATGCATAGATCTATAAACATAGACAGGGATCACAGGTAGAAGTGGGAACATTGAGGTGGCGGCACGGGCACGTTGGGCCGAAGGGCCTGTTTCCCATGCTGTTTTGTTCTTTGTTCTTTGTTCTTTGTCTTTAAGAAGGCGATGGTGAGCAGTCTTCTTGAATTGCTGCTGTCCATATGGTGCAGGAAGAGAGTTTGAGGATTTGACAGTGAACGATTAGTGATATAGTTTCAAATCAGGATGGTGTATGACTTGCAGGGGAACTTGCAATTCGTGATATTCCTATACATCTGCTGCCCTTGTCCTTCTAGATTTGTAGAGGTCATAGGTTTGGAAGGTTACAGTCGAAGGAGCCTTGATGAATTGCAGCAGTGCATCTTATAGATGGTACATATTGCTGCAACTTTGGTAGATAGGGTAGCAATCAAGTGGGCTGCTTTGTCCTAGGTGCTGTTTAGCTTCTTGAGTGTTATTGGAGTGGCACTGATTCAAGCAAATGGAGAATATTCCATCAAACACCTGAATTGTGCCTTGTAGATGATGAACAGGTTTTGAGATATCAGGATGTGACTAATCTGGAAGGAATATAACTTCCAACCTCATGCAGAGGTCCCAATATCTTCATAGTTATCTACAGTCTTGAGCAGCTTACCTTGGGAGAGTAGACAAGCTCCAACAACAGAACATGATGGCAGCAGTCAGTGAGGAAAAGGTCTAGTGAACCTTGAGAAGGTCCTTGAAAGAAGACAAAAAGAACAAATTCAACACTCATCGCACATGTTGCAGTGGAAGTTTATCCAGAGTCTGGATGGCAGCATAGCCTGAAGCAGCATGATAGAAGCGAGCACAATCCCAGTCTCAGTAGAAGTAAGGAATCCAAGCTACTGCTTCCAGAAATACTTCAGAGCATGGAAGGCTTGTCAAAACTGGGACAACTGGAGAAGGAAAACATTCCACATGCTTTTTTTTAACCTTATCTACCTATCCTGCCACTTTCAAGTACCTGTGAACATGCATTCCAAAGACTGTTAACTTCCTCAATCACTCCAAACAACAAACCCCCATTTATTGAGTATTCCTTTGTTTTATTTGCTCTCCTCAAATGCTCAGTTTTATGGATTGAATTCTATTTCCCGTGTTCCCTGACCCAGCCAAACCATTGACATCATTATAATGCCATTCGGTCATTATTGTTTCAATAGATTACCCTTTGGAATAGCATTCTCTTCAGGAGTTTTCTAGAGGACAATGCCTTCAACTTTAGAAGATATAGAAGGAGTAATTTGTCATATGGATGAAATACCAGCGCATAGCTCCGCACAAGAAGGGCATGATCACAAGGCCAGAGCAATCTTGAGAATATTGCAGGATGCAGGCCTAACACTGAATAAAAAATGTGTTTGTCAAATCTGTAATCAGGTTTCTAGGTCACACAAGGAATCGCAGTTGATCCACAAAAAGTAAAAGTTATCAGAGAATTTTCCAGAACCCAGGAACTAATTGAACTTCAGTATGGTCAGCCAAGTTGGCCAGTTCCAAGCAAATTTAGAAGTCATTGAGCCATCTAGAATGTTATTGAGACAGAGTTAGCAGTGAAACTAGAACATGGGCCAGCAAAGTACTTTAGAAAATTAAACAACTTTTAGTCTCCTCTGGAATTTTGGCACATCGTAATCAGAATTACCAACCATAGTAACAGCAGATGCACATCTATACATCTGGGGGCAATTTTATTTCAAGTGCCAGGTAAGCGTAAACCAGCGTGCTAACAAAAACAGAACAATGTGCCACTAGAGAAAAAGAAGCATTGGTGGCAATGTTGGAGTGAGAAAAATTTATGAGATTGCATTTCAAAATTGAAACAGACTTTAAGCCACTCGCCACTTTTTTAAATCTGAAGGAATTTGCAAAGATGCCATCCAGAATTCTACAGATCAAACTAAGATTGATAAGATATGATTCCATCTCAGAGTATGTGCAAGGCAAGTATCAAACAATGGCAGACATGCTGTCATGAATAACCTCAGGACCAAACAAGAAGATTTACACTTTGAGGAGGTTGTAGTGTATACATTTTTAATCACTGAGCACTTACTTGTCACCGCAAAAAAAGTTGCAGGAGACAAGCAACGTCAGCAATGAGATGATAAATGTCCAAAATCCTAGAATATTGTCTGAAAGGATGGCCAGACTATATCCTCACTAATCTAATTCTACAGCAGTATTTTAAAGATCACAAACAATTCGCAGCCATTGACAACCTCCTAGTTTTCAGTATGAGAATAATCTGGAAGGTTTCAGCTTGACAATCTTCAAAGACTTCACCAAGGTCATCTAGAAATAACAACATGTGCAACAGTACAGCAATCAGTCTAGTGGGCAGATGTTATTCCGTCTAGAGACAAGATGATTTGTTGTAGTCTGATTTGTACTCTAAACAGCCAATGATGGAAAGAACCACTATTGCCTGCTACTTTTTCATCGAGGCTATGGGAATGCCTGGGAATAGACTTATTTGAATTTAAGGGAAAACATTCCTTATTGTCACTGATTATCATTGTGCTACTGTACCACCCCTAGAATTACTAATGGAAAAGAAATTGAGAACGCAGCTTCCATCTCTGACATAAAACTCAATCCCAATATCATCATGAATGGCCATGTGAGGTAAAATAGATTAAATAAGAACAGAGAAGCAAACGCACTTGGAACTTTAACCACAGGCATAGAGCATTACCATTGCTGAAGTCTGGCATGAAAGAATTTGGTTCTGAGACCAACAGTGAAAAGGCACATCATCAAAAGAATTCAGCAACTGAGATTGTACAGGATTGAGACAGAGTACCATAAGCAGAAACCACAGCATCTTAATATTCATGGAAAGAAAGAATAATAACTTGGGCTTACTACTCAGATCCTGAAGAGTAAGAAAAAATAAGATCTAACTCTACAGCCACCCAGGAGAAGAACACTCACACCAAAAGATGGGGGAGTACTGAATATCTCCAATCTCAGACAGGAATCAGAACGAGAGCAGGAAGATTGGTCAAGGCATCTCAGAGACCTCACTCTGCAGTCTGAAACTCTGGGGGGGAGAGTTAGGAGGATGTAAATATGATAGGGATAAAGATTTGGGTGTAATGTAGAGCAACATCAGAAGCATGCATAATACTGATGTAACCATGTTGTCAAATAACGTTACTGTGAGATTGTGATTTGGAAGGAGAAGTGTCAACCTTATGCAGAGTTCCTGACAATAGCTCTAATGGTTTTAAGAAATTGTAGTTTTGAGCAATTTATCTTGGGAGAATAGACAAGCCCCAAAGAGCGTATCTAGACGCCGACCACACAACAAAAACAGATACGTGTAAAGTAATATGTTTTAGAAGAAAGAGTAAGGAAGCCATATTTCCCAGGTGAAATGAATATCTAAATAGTAGAATGAAGGAACTGGAGCTCCTGAGTGTAATTTCCTAAACTATCACTTTCACTGAAGAGATTTTCACAGTACACTTGCCATAGTGAATCTGACTAGTTGCAATCTAGTTGGGGAACAGGCTCCAGGGTTGCAAAATCCAGGATTTAGGGTTAACATACCTCAAGATGCACATCTTACTCAGTTCATTAAGCTCTCGATTACTTACCTGAAAGACCCATAGGCCACAATCTTACCAGCTGTTCATGCCACACTTCCATTGCAGCAAAATCAGAGAATTTCGTGTCCAACCAAACCTTAGTCCACGCAGCAGGACTTGAAAACCCCAAGCATGAATGGCCATAGGATTCCAGCCAAAGGGCTCATCTTCAATGTTTTTCCTGGGAAGTCAGCAGTGGATGGGATTGGGACTGTGGGGGTAGAGGTTCATGTCAGGATTCCAACTAACATAATTTTCAGCACCCTGTCCATATCTGAACCCTCCTCCAACAGGTTGGTAACCTTCTGCCCATAGAATCTGGAAGCGATTTAGACTAATAAAAGATCTGAAATTGAAACTGTATTGTATTTGCAGTATTAAAATGGTGGATAGAACATTTGGATGTACATCGAGAAACATCGCAAGTAAAAGAAATATTGAATTCATGTCTTGCTTTGGTTAGGGAACAGCTCAAATATTTACTGCTGTAGGATTTGGTGTCTAGTGCGAGTACAAAATAGAGCAGATTGCTGGATTAGGTTACTCCCATTAAAACAAAGGTTAAACGATGAGGAAAGGAGTAGAATCAAGTTGCTGTGAATTGAAATTTCCAAGAGAAATTAATTCAAGTATAAATACATTTCAGTACAGCACATTCTAACCAGCAGAGGCTTAGTAGCAAAATTTGAAACAAAATGTTTAATAATGAAATGAGATATAATGTACTCTTTAGAATTGTATAATACTAGATAAGGGATGCACAGGTATATAAAATAACTGTACTTAATTGGAAGGGATGAGACTCCCACATAGAATCACGGATATTTATGGCACAAGAAAAGGCCATTTGGACCATTAAAAAGAGCAAATCAGCCTAATACCATTGTTCAGCTCTTAATCTGTAGCCTTGTAGTTTACAACACCTGAAGTGCAGATCCAGTACTGTTTAAATGGAAGAAATTAATGGATTTTGTGAACATCAGAATTCACAAGGTGTTCACAACAGATTGTAATCACGTTTTACATTAAGGTATTGTGAGAACTCTTGAAGGTGTTAATACCTCATGATATAATTATTGTTCCCTATTCTTGTATGCCATTCTGACTGTTCACCATGTTCCGAGTGCACAAGACGTGCATTTTACATGCATTTCTCTGCTTATTTTTTTTATCTTGCAGCACGGTGAAGGCATGTTTAACCGAGCAAAGTTGCTAAATATTGGCTACATGGAAGTACTGAAGGATGATGAGTATGACTGCTTCGTATTCAGTGATGTGGACTTAATCCCAATGGATGACAGGAACCTCTACCACTGTTATGACCAGCCACGTCATTTTGCCATTGCAATGGACAAATTTGGATTCAGGTGAGATTATCATTATTTCTTATTGCTGTTGAGGATTCAACATTGCTATTGTTTAATTTCTTTTTTAAAAAATTGCTTTCATTGGCCCTCGCTGCAATATCAGTAAACCTAACAGAGTTAGACTGTTGGCAGATCGTCGGAAACAGATGCACCATTTAGAAGGGGACAGTGAATGTGCATCTCATTTTTCGAAGCTACCACTTAAATTTCTGTAGAATACCAAACTTTTCAGTGTCCCTTTCTGGGAAGTCTGATCTTTCCCAAGTGTGCATGTGCAAGTTGATTATTAGTTAAAGGTAAATTCGCCATAGTCCCAGATGACCATATGGGACTATGGAGAGGAGAGCGGACTGGTGGTGATTTAGCTTGAGGATACCACAGCTCAGGAGAGGGGCAAGATTGGGAAGGCAGGCCTTCATGAATAACCTCAGCCAGAACAGGAATTGAACCTATGCCACTGGCATTGCTTTGCATCACAAAACCAGTCCACCCAACTGAGCTAAACTGACCCCATGACTGATAGCAACAGGGGGAATGATGGATGAATTAAGATATGTGAGTGTCTTCGTAGTGTTCACCTTTTACCTGCATTTATGCTTGTGTTCAAGTGGTCTACCAGTTATTTCAAGCTACAACTGGGTCACACCCTGACCACCCATTCCACTGAATATAATTTCACTGGTGCAGAATTTCAGTCAGAAGGGGATTTGAGATTTATTCTAGTTGTCTAAACCCTCAAATTGTTGTTGTCTAGAACTCTCTTGCAGTCCTTTGTACTATGTAATTATAGTTTTTTTTGTGAAAAAATACATTTTCCACATGTTTCCAAGAACCCATCCCTCTTTTGATGTGTCCAAAGCTGAGCCTATGGCGTTGATGATATTTAATATCTTCCTCATCTTTCTTTTGCCTGCTTGTCACCACAGGCTCTTCTTTTTCCTTCCATTATACCTGAACAACACTAAGTACAGTAAGGCAACAGGATTTAATGCAGACAGTCAGGGAGACAGCTGAGAATTTGCTCGAGAAAATGCCAGAAGGGTCACCAAGTCCCCAGTTTCTGACAGGACTGTGCATGGAAAAGTATGGTTTCTTATTGTGATAAATTGAGACCACACACAATGTATTCGAATGCATTGTTTAAAAGAGGAATCTTTTTACACAATGTTTAATAATGACAGCCATTCGGCAGAACAGTAATGGCAGTAATAACCATGAAAACAGGCGCACCAGTAAAACAGGTCTTGCTTGCAGAACACACTTGCAGATTGAAAAACCCTCCAAAACCCACACATACCCAGAACCCTCAACAGATGCAGGTAAAATAATTAAGCAGGAGAAAAGAAGCTGTGTAACATGCATGTGGTATTCCTTATGTGAGACAGGGAATGTGATGGTGTTGGAAATTAGGACTCTGGTCTTTGCAAGAGTTTTGTCAGTTTCTCCCATTTCACTGCCACAGCTTCAGTAGAAACTCAAGTTATATGTATTTCCGCCAAATCATTATACCAATGGAGCCCTGAGGAAATTTATAGTGGTTTCAGATATGGTGCTGCTGACAAATGCCCGAAGCATGTTATGTTTTAGGCCATGTCTATGCTGTACAATAACTTTTATAAGATAGTATAGCCTACGGGTGTTAAATTAATATCCCAAGTGATCCACACTGTATATACGTGATATTAACATACCTGTTTATTCAATCTTTTTGACGGTGGATTAAGTGGACACTTGGTGTGATGAGTACAGTTATTAATAATGAGACTGTTTTATTAACAGCAAGTGGGCACACAAATAGTACAGCCTGATTTCTTTTAACACAAGACAATTGATAATAATTCAGTTTCCCTAATTCAATGATTGATTTGAATAAAAGTGAATTCAAAAATATTAAAGTTGAAAGTAAATATCATGCGTAAAATGAGATTTAACATGTCTTGCAATATCAATGTCATATTGTCATATACTGGGAAACAAGCTTGTATGGGTGTGACTAGCTTAATTGAATTGGAGACTGTTAGACTGCAATGGTCAAACATTAGTAAAGAAGGTGTGAAGGTGTGAAATGGTGATGGACAGAGTGCCCAGAGAGTATGAAAAGGAATTTATATAAGGCAAATGAAATAAGTGGTTTAAGGTTGGCTGTCGTATTTCAAAAGAAATCTATACAATTGGTAGATTGTAAATAGGTGAGACAAGATACTATAAGTTTATTTTTAAAATATCATAGCCATAAAGTATTAAGAAAGAATAAGTTGGTCAATTCTGGAAAAAATACTTTGAAATGATTGTAGAAATAATAGTATGAGATCAAATGGAAAAAATAGATTTCAAGAAACATTGAAGACTGTGTAGGTGTGTGTGTGGCTGTGAGATCTTGAACAATGTTACAGTGTGTATGAAGCCAGATCTGTAAACATTCAGTTTGCCTTCAGAGAACACTGGAGTATTGTTTGGACATTGTGTGGTAGTGTTACTGCAATTTGCTATAGAGTAAATTCTATGAGGACTATTACTATCAAAAATGCAATGCCAAGAGAGATGGTTGAGGCAAATACATTAGCAACATTTAAGACTTATCTGAAAAAACACACGAGCAGGTACGGATTAAAAGGATGCAGGCGGTTAGTGTAGATAGGGCGATGTGATTGGTGGGCTGAAGGATTTGTTCCTGTGCAGTACTTCGTTTGTTTTTTGTTTTTAAAGGGTGTTTAGCTCTTTTAGGAAATGATTGAACAGTACTCATAACTGTGTAAAAGTGTTCTTATATTTTAATTTTTTTAATATGTTCAATAAAGAGTTCAGTTTAATACATAAAATCAATACAATTGGTCTGTGAGTTACTTAGTTTGACTTCAGAAAATTCATCATAATACACAAATTGTAAAATCCTCCTAACCTTTCCTCCATAGTTGTTCTGCTAAGAGATATAAATCAGAATTTCAGAGTGGTTCCCAGATGCAGGATAATTACCTATCACAAGTTGCTCATCACAGGCAATTGCCATGCATTCCTGGCCTAGGGTCCTCAGGAGAACCCCAGTGCATCTTCTGGGGGTACCTCTGAAGTGCAACCCCAGTGAGATCAAAGATTCTGGGGCAAGATGTTCATCAGGTACACTCTAAAGCATGCAAATTCAAAACATCCCAATTAAAGATGGTTTTCATGTGATTCCAATTGACAAAGTGCCAGTGGTCTATGGAAGTCACGTGTGATCATGTGGACTTTCAGTCTGATGTCAGCTGACAATGCAGCAAGTACAGGCAGGCTATAACAGAGCCTCCTGGATAAACAGAGAGGCTTTCCATCATGGTTACAACTTTCCTGCCCAATTCCATTGCCATTAACAGAAAACTTACTGAGGGCACAAAAGTAGAAAAAATGTTTCAAATTTAAGTTTCACTTGTAAATAATTCACATTGCATTACACTTGATTCACGTACATATCATTTGTTATTTGTTAAGACTACCTTGGTCATAAGTTCATAAGATATAGGAGCAGAATTAGGCCATTAGTCCTCTCTGCTAGTCGATCATGGCTGATATGCTCCTCATCCCATTTTCCTTCCTTCTCCCGATAACTTTGCAACCCATTACCAATTAAAAATCTGTCTAACTCTTCCTTAAATTTACTCACTGCCCCAGCATCCACTGCACTTTGGGTAGCAAATTCCACAGATTCACAACCCTCCGCGAGAAGCAGTTTCTCCTCAACTCTGTTTTAAATTTGCCACTGCTTTTTCTAAGACTATCATCACTCATCCTAGAATGCCCCACCAGCAGAAGCATTCGCTCCATGTCTAAGTTATCCATCTCTTTTATCACTTTGTATACTTCAACTTAATCTCTCCTCGTTCTTCTAAATTCCAGAGGGTATAGGCCTAAACTGTTTGACCTCTCATCTTGGGAATCCATCTAGTGAACCGCCTCCAATGCCACTAAATCTTTCCTCAAGTAAGGGGACCAAAGCTGTGCACAATACTCCATATGTGGCCTCACCAATGCCTTGTACAATTGCAACAATATTTCTTACCTTTATATTCTATTCTTTTAACTATAAATGCCAACATTCCATTCACTTCTTTTATTATCTGCTACACATGCATGCTAGTTTTCTGTGACATGAATGAGGACACCCAAATCCCCGAAGTCTCTCCCCATTTAGATAATAAGTCAGCTTCCCAATTTTCCGACGAAAATACATGACCTCACATTTATCCACATTAAACTCCATCTGCCACATTTTGGCCCACTGTCCTAACCTTATATCCATTGTAAGGTTCTTATTTCCTCATTGCAACTTACTGTCCCACCTATTTTTGTATTTCTGTGGAAGGCCAGATGGTCATCATGCAGTGATGATTAGGGAGGATTGAAGACTTTTCTTTATTGTGGAAGAAATGAAGATGTGTCTTTGCATTTAATCTTTACTGGATGTTCCTGTTGGTATCTAGTCTTCTTCTTGCCAGTCTATGGGACCTGGCTAAACTTGCAGGTTCAGCTGGCCCTCTTTGCAATGCATGGTAAATACATTGTCCTGGATGACTTTCCACAAAAATAGTTGAAATGTTTAGGTGAATTTAAAGCCCTGGAGGCACTCCACCACTCAATATCCTGAGATGGAACAACATTTGGACAGTGTTAATATCACTCTCTGGGGCCCTCATTTTCTTACCTTGATTGACTGTTCCCATGAAGTCAGGCCCTTCCCACTTCACTCCTCATCTCCCCCAGACCCACTCTTTCACCCCAAACCACACTTCCCCTCATCACTGGCTCATCTCTGCAGGTCTTGAGCCTTCATGCAAGTTGCCATTCTCCTGCTCCCTTTCCATGTATCACAGAGTCCACCAAGGAAAGCACTGACCTCAGGCACGACTGCACAAAGCCAACTGTTGCACGCCATCTTTAAATGATTGTGAACTGGGTGCCATGAGATTCTCGGGTGACGCTGACTTTATCGT
This sequence comes from Sphyrna mokarran, assembly GCA_024679065.1. NCBI lineage: Eukaryota > Metazoa > Chordata > Chondrichthyes > Carcharhiniformes > Carcharhinidae > Sphyrna > Sphyrna mokarran. Next base: position 30,082,984 of record JAGIQG010000009.1, read on the forward strand.
GAAGGTAGTTTTAATATAATGAGCACTCGTTTCATGAGAATGTGTTCCAAGCAAGAAGTCACCACAACGTGCTGAGAGGCCCAACCTGGATGAATCGCTGAATCTGAACTCACCAACAGGAATGCTAAATCTGCCTGATTAAGCCAACTACATTTCCCACTATTGCAGGTCTCATTTGACACATCCCCTCCCCAAAGGTATTTTAAACGTGGCAAACAACAGCCAGTAAAAAAAGGATATCAGGTGGTTAGATGCTGCAGGAAGCTAGAAGCTTTCAATATTTGGAAATGGCAGCTGACAGGTGCATAGATCTCTCTTACTGTAAACTGCAGCAGATAATATTTGTCTAAACTTTGCAATGTTTGGGACTCCATGTCACGTGTTGCCATCCATTAACAGGCAGATAGCAACAAAAGGAAATAAAGGCCAGTGGGAAACCTAGGTTACTGATTGCAGACTAAAGCAAAAAACCTTCTGAGGATAAGAATTCTGTTGATTGTGCCTGATTGCCAACACAGCCTGACCGGCCATCATTCGACAGAATTTTTATTAAGGAGGGTGATACGTGTACAGAAAACTAATTTCTCAATGTGAGATAGTTTAGAAAAATAAACATAGTGAAGTAATTAATTACATCTTGAATTTACAGGTAGCCCCCTGACTGGAGCTCTCACTGAATGTAGACTGGATGAGAGCTTCATTGGGGTTGCATTATAACAGAATCCCTTGTTTAGTGGGGTTTATTATTCAAATGAAGACTTCGGCCATAACCTGCACATTGAAATAATTAGTATTCCTGGCAGTAGGTTCTACCCCTCGATGAAGAAATTGAGTGTAAGCCTTGCAGATGTTCCTGTCGCAAGGAGCACTGAATAACACAACTTCTCATTCAGGGAAATTTCAAACAGACGGTTTGATCAATCAAATATGTCCTCGGTCTTGTGAATAAATATTATTAGTAGAAAGAACCGGCAGGAAATCTTAAAAATTAGAGCACCATAAAAGCCAGGGTTGGGCCAACATTGTTTTATGAAAAGGCTTATGAAAAGCACTTGTTTACGACAGATTTGTGTTGTCACTGTTTTAAGACAGCTGTAAGCATAAAATATATGCACGTCAAATTTGTCACTAAATCATGTTCTTCTCTTTAGAGTTAATGTTATTTGAAGGATGTGATGCTTGAATAAATAAAGGTGACCTTTCAGACTTATCAGTAAGTCAGTGAGTTACACTAAAAGATGAATTTTAACTCTGGTGATAGATTGTGATCCCTTTTCATGTAGAGATTGACAGTTGAAGAAGTGGCTTCTAAATTGTGGATTGTTCTATGGACTGATTGCATGATGTTCCACTTGAACTCTTATTAGGTTCTTAAGCGAAAACCATACAACTCCTTCTGTGAAGGTAACCCAGAGAGTGGATGCTGTGAATAGTAAATAATTACACTTTGGCATGCTCCAGTTATGACTGACTCTTTTTCAGAATAATTCCACTTGCACTTTTTCTCTGTAGATTCATAAATTTATCCAAGAGGGTAAACCAAGGGATGCTGTTGAATGCTGTCTGTTTATATCATTTATTAGCAGTTTGACTAGATATAACAAATCTTTCACCCTATGCCCCCCCCCCTCCTTTATCACTGCCAAGCTTTTTAACTATATTGGAGCAAACAGTTGGCAGCAAGAGAAAAGATGCCTGAAAAGTATGCCGATCACGGGGACAGGAATGGACACATGCTTCAATCGCTCAGTAATTCTGCAACGTTGCCTCCTAGCTTCCAGACAATTCTCCTATTATACTCAACTGCGATTCACATTTCACTTTAAACAGGCAGTATATTAAAGGACTGTTTTTAGTGCAGTTGAATTAGCTGTTCTGGTACAAAAGTATCAGTCTTTTTCTAATAATAATTTATGCCTTGAATTTTGACTGTCAAGGTGAATAATTAACAATTTCCTGAGTGCAAATATTTGTAACAAAGGAAGACCAAACAAAGAGGTCGCTTTATATCTCTGACTGAAGTCTCTATTCTGAGCAGGATAAAGCCCGAGTTTAGTCATTCTTGAGGCTGTATGTGTTGGCCGGGAGGTTTGTTAGGAGGTGTGAGACTGTGATTGCAGCTAAAATAGAAACAGAAATTACTGGAAGAGAAAGAGGAAAGCAGAGCTAATGAGCTGCATGTTGTGACTGCGTAGATAGCTCCCCAGCCCTCACCCCACCTGCCTCCCTATCAACGACTTCCCCCAGAGGCAAAGTCAGCTTGGAGTCAAATTGCACCCCCCACAACATCCTGACCCATAGCTATAACCAACTGCAAATGGGCTAAATTGCCTGACGTAAGGATTTTGTGCACTCGGGAGCTGTGAGTATTGGGAGGGTTTGGAAAGGAGTGCACCAGTGGGCTGGGGGCAGGTGTTGTATTTTGGTGAGAAGACAGTTAGGAAGAAAAGAGGTTACTCTCCGAGGGAGGGAATTGCCTCCAATATGCCAAATATGCCCCCACCCTCACTGCATCCCCCCACCCCCCCGAAGATCGTACTCTGCTTCCTTCCCACCCTTTTAAAAGGTATTTTAAAGAAAGGGCCCACGAACTCATAGAATCATAGATTCTCCACAATACAAGAGAAGGCCATTCAGCCCATCAAGGCTGCACCAATAATGATTCTACCTAGGCCATATCCCCTAAACCCCACATATATATGCTACTAATCCTCCTGACACTAGGGTCAATTTAGTGTGGCCAATCCACCTATCCCACACATATTTGGATTATGGGAGGAAACAGGAGTACCTAGAGGAAACCCACACAGACACAGGGAGAATGTGCAAACTCAACACAGACAATCATTCAAAACTGGAATCAAATCCGGATCCCTGGTGCTGTGAGGCAGCAGTGCTAACCATTGTGCAACCATGCTGCCCATTCCACTTTTGTCATGATATGGCATGGGCTGTGTATAATTGAAATTAATTATCTTTTTAACAAGAATGGGGAAGAGGTGGTGCTGTGGCATCCTTCCCTCTCTACATTGCCTCCCTGCCAACAAAATACCGGTGGAGATAAGTAAATTCCAGCCCAAGGATTCAGATTTGTGACCATTCATCAGAACTGAGAAAATTTAGTAACGTAATAGATTTTGAGTCAGTGAGAACAACAGAGGGGAAAGTATAAAAGGTCAAACTCCAAAGTGCTAATGCCAGTGGGGCGTGGTAAAGAAACTAAAGACTTCCCTGAAGAAGGTACGAATGGCAGCTGCTGTCCAAACAATGTAATTCGTAAAGAAATGAGAGTCAGAATCAATCCAGCAAAAGAAAGAAACAGATTGGGGGAAGTGGTTGTGAAATAAAATTACTGAACTTCATATTGTGCCCAGAAAGCTGCAAAGTGCTCTGTCAAAAATTAAGGTGCTGTTCCTCAACATTATGTTGAGCTTCATTAGAACAATGAATGACCAGAGTGGGAGCAAGGTGGAGGATTAAGATGACAGGCGACTTGTAGATTCACGATCACATTTGTGTACTGAATGGAGGTGTTCTGCCAGAACTCATCCAAAGTGCATTTTGTCTTCCTATTGTAGAGGAGTCCATGGTCAAAATTCTCCCACTTGACCTGCAGCTGGGGTTCTCCAGTCAGAGATCTGGCTGAGCGCCAAGTTCTCCATTCTTGTCGGCAGCAGAAGCAGGGCATGCAAGACCATAAATTTCTGGCCTAAGTTGAATTTGGCGTACTAAGTTGAAATGTGGTTTAGTTTCTGTTTCTGAAAGAAGTATGTGGCACCTTGGACAATGAGAAGGGAGGAGGTAAAAGGGAATGTGTTGTATTTTCTGCATTTCTGTGGAAAGATGCCATAGGAAAGAGTGGAAGCACTGGGGTTGATTGAGGAATGGGCCAAGATATCGCCAGGAGAAACTGGCCCCTTTGGGATGCTGGAAGGAGAGGGAGAGGTGTTTAGCCTTGGCATTATGATAGAGGTGGCAAAATGGCAGAGGGTGACCTAATGGATAGAGAGGTTGGTGGGGTAGGGGCTGAGAGCGAGATCAATGTTGTATGGTTCTGTTATGTTATCTGGGATGGAGGAGACTACCACCAACCACATTTGCCAGTTGTAGGTTTCTTCAGCTGGGCATTTGTTTGGCACACCTTCCCCTTCACCACTTTAACTGTGCTGGAATCTGTCTTCATAAGAATAATTTATTAGTTTGGATAGCAGTTGGCTAACCAATAGAAAGCAAAGAGTTGGGATAAATGGGTCTATTTCTGATTGGCAAGAAATAACTAATAGGGTGCTACAGGGTTAGGTCCTCAGGCCCCAATTATTTATAATCTATTTTAATGATTTGGATGCAGGAATAGTAGGTACTGTAGCCACGTTTGCAGGTGATACTAAAGTAGCTGGGATAGTAAGTTGCGATAATGAAATGAGAAATTTACAAATGGATATGGATAGGTATGGGGCAAAATTTGGCAGATGGAGTTTAACATGGATAAGTGTAAGGTTATCCATTTTGGTAGGAAAAATGGACAAATTATTCTCTAAGTAAAGGAAATCTTTAGAGCACTTCAGTGCAGAGGGATCTGGATGTCCACATGCATGAATCATTAAAAAACAGTATGCAGGTAAAACAGATAATAAGGAAAGCAAATAGAATTTTAACATTTATTGCTAAAGGATACAAAATTGCTAAAAGAATATAAAAGTAGTGAAGTTTTGCTGCTGCTATACAAAGCATTAGTGAGATTGCATTTAGAATATTCTGTACAGTTTAGATCACCTTACCTGAGGAGGGATGTTGTTGCGGTGGAGGTAGTTCAGAGAGGTTCAATAGATTAATTCCAGAAATGAGGGGTTTGTCTTAAGAAGATTGGGCAGTTTAGGCCTAAACTTTGGATATTGAAGAATGAGAAGAGATCTAATTGAGGCCTACAAGGTGATGAAAGGGATTGACAAAGTAGATGTGGAGAGATGTTTCCTCTTGTAGGGGAGTCTAGAACAAGAAGTCATAGTTTTAGGATAATGGGTGGCAGATTTAAAACAGAGTTAAAGAGAAATTACATCCCTCAAAGTGTCATGTATCTGTGCAGTTCACTACCCCAGAGCGAGATGGATACTGGGGCATTAAGTAAACTTAAGGAAGAGTTTTTTATTAGTATTTTTAATTAGTAAAGGTTTGAAGGCTATAGTGAATGGGCAAATAGAGTGGAGGCTGAGATGAGATCAGCCGTGATCATATTAGTTGGCGGAGCACGCTTGAAGGGCTAAATTGTCTACTCCTGCTCCTAGTTCTTATGGTTGTAAAGAAAATGCCGTGGTTACGGTTACAGAGAAATGCTTATTATCATTGGCAAAAGGATTTTATTTTCCCAAAGGAGTTGTCAGGATCTGGAAATCTGCCTGAAAATGGATTCCATAAATAATTTAAAAGGGAGCTGGCCAGGTACTTGACGATAAGAAACAGGTAACAAAGCTACACTTTGTTATCTTTGGAAGCTACACTTTCAAAGAGTCAGCATAGATCCTGCAAGCCAAATAGATACCTCCTGTGCTGTAAGTCTCTATGATTAAACCTCACAAAGCAGCCTGATCTTTTTCTTTGTCTGTCATATTCCTCCTGATGAGAAACCCAATGACCAAGTTGTCTTAGAGGCATGAGCCCACAAGATCCTCAAACAGTAATTTCTGTAAATCTCTTAGCTATAATTAGTATTTTCACTTTAAACATACAAGTAAAAACAGAATTGTGCAACTGGTACACGATATCTGTTGTTACTGTCAATATGCACTTCTGTTGTGACATTTACACTTGATAGCCTTGAAATATTTTCACTAAAACTGTGGAAAATCACAAATGAAAAGATTAGTATTGACAACAATAGCTGTCAATTGGGTATATATTGTATTGAAGGATGCATCAATGATGTCCAAACTCTGAATTCTGGCACTGAAATTTGTCAATTAGATTTTGGAAACATCTTTGGTTGTTTCCTTATTAAACACTCTACATAGTCCTGAGACCAGTTCAGGACCATAATTAAATGTATAGAAGATGATACATATTTCACTACAACACAATGGAATTTACTTGTTCAGTTTTGAACAGTTTTCAGTTCAGTCTTGTCATTGAATCTATCTCCGAACACTTCTGCTCCAAGCCCTTATTATAGAAAGGACCAGGCTATAATTTTGAGATGATCTTCCTGTTGCCGTTGTTGTATCCTCTAGCTTTTATGCTTTGACCAGCTGCATATAATATGCACTCATGAGTGAGATGGTGGTACAGTGGTTAGCATCGCCTCCTCACAGTGCTAGGACCCAGGTTCAATTCTTGCCTCAGATTACTGTTTGGAGTTTACACGTTCTCCCCGTGTCTGTATGCGTTTCCTCCGGGTGCTCCGGTTTCCTCCCACACTCCAAAGATACGCACATTAGATTGATTGGCCATGCTAAATTGACTCTTAAGCATCAGGAGGATTAACAGCGTAAGCATGTGGGTTACAGGGATAGAACCTGGGTGGGATTATTGGTGGTGCAGACTTGATGGGCCAAATAGTCTCCTGCTGTACAATGGGGGATCTGTGATTTTTTTGAATGTTTATTTGTTCCCTATAGTTATTTCCTCTCCCCCACTCCCTGTTCTCTCTTTTGCTCTTTTCCCTGTTAAAGTTGTTAGCCATGAAGTCTGCATGTGAACTCCAGCAGTCTTTTGTGTAGGTTTTTCCCATCTGCCTATTTTATTTCTTCAGCCATGCAAGCAGAACCTCTGCCCATACAAGATTAGAGCCCTAATTTATTCCAGGCTTGCTCAACATATTCCCTTTAACAGTGACTATATTCTGGGATTTACTTCTGCAGTTTTTTTAAGACAAACTAAAATTACTAGATCAGATAAAATTTTCTCCCTCAATTTGCTCATTTATTATTAAATTTCCCATCAAGATTAAATTTAGACTTTATGTAGAACAAGGTTAAACAATTAGACCAAAATGTACAAACGCAAAAGAGTCTACACTTTAAAGCCTTATATTATAGCCTTTTTTTGCAAAATTTTCATTCTGAACTTTCACAGGCTTTGAATGTTCACAAATGCCAGGTGGAAATTTCTCTAAATAATTCTAAGGGTCGAACCCGGCAAGAAAACTGTAGATTTTTTCACCAGTTTTTTCAGCAAGGTACATAATGGAAAATTACGGCACTCAGTGCAAAACAAGAGCTGTCATACGATTCCCGCCAGTGGGTGGAACTTAGGGAGCGGCATTGTGCAGGTGCCGCAATCTCCCAGTGTACTGTGTAGCTGTGAGGTGAGATTGATTAAATTTGATATAAGCTATGAGGTGAGATTGAGTAAACTAGGGTTGTTCTCCTGGAAAGACAGAGGTTGAGGGGTGACCTAATAGAAGTTTTAAAATTATGAAAGGCATAGATAGGGTGGACTGTTGGAAGCTTTTTCACAGGTCAGAAATGACAAACACAAGGGATCACAAATTCAAGACAAGTGGGTGGGGGGCAACGTTCAATACAGATACGCAGGGTAGATTTTTTACATAGAAGATGGTGGGGGCCTGGAATACACTACAAAGCAAGGTGGTTGAGATGGACACACTGGGATCATTTAAAACTTATCTAGACAGCCACATGAACAAACTGGGAATAGAGGGATACAAACGGATGGTCTAGTTAGAAATATATGATCGGTGTAGGCTTGGAGGGCCAAAAGGCCTGTTCCTGTACTGTATTGTTCTTTATTCTTTGTTCTTTGTGTTCACATACACAGTGTACTGGGAGGTCTGTCACCCTCCTCCCCTTCTATGGACATCAACCATTCCCCTTCCTCGATTGCTGCCCCAGCCAATTGACCCTGGCCTGCCCCCTCACCCCCGCCAATTCCTGATCGCAGTCCTGGTCAATTACCCCACACACGCTGTACCGCCCTTCCCCGATCACCACCCCAATCAGCCACAAAGCCACCACAACATCGCCCCCCCCAACCCCCACTACCCTTCCCCATCCCACAATGAATTCCTAATTCCTTTACCATTACCTCTAATAGAATGGGAAATCACATGTCAGGGATGGACAAATTCTAATCGTGAGCTGTTGTCATGGACCATGAGCACTGAGATATAAAATGCTGATCCACGATTAAATTACTACCTATCTCTGGCATCCATTTTCTCTATCTGCACAACCATTATTAAAAAGTACAGCCTTAGAAAAGGAAGGCAGCACAATGGTTAGCACTGCTGCCTCTCACTCCAGGGACCTGGGTTTGATTCTGAACTTGGGCCACTGTCAGTTTGCACATTCTCCCCATGACTGCGCAGGTTTCCTCTGGGTGTTCTGGTTCCACCCGCAGATGTATGGGTTAGGTTGATTGGCCATGCCAAATTGCCCCTAGTGTCAGGGGATTAACAGAGAAAGCACGTGGGCTTGCGGGAATAGGGGTCTGGGTGGAATTGTTATCAGTAAGACTCGATGAGCCGAATGGCCTCCTTCTGCACTAAAGGGATTGCACTGCACTGCAAGTTAAAGGATGCATCTCTAATTGATTCATAGTGATTGAGATTTGCTGGTTCATATGTACAGGGTGTTGTCGGAAATTGTTTAAAAGAATATTCAAATGCAAAATTATTGCAGAGGCTTATCTAGGAGTATATCTTGAAGTACTGAATGCAGTTTGGCTAGTTAATAAAAAGTCACAAGACTTTTGTGATGCCAATGCGCTCAACATAACCTTAAAGTTGTTAAAGTATGCTAAGTATGCACTTAGTAGGCAGAATGGCACATCCCAGACATGTTTGTTTCCCATAGGCATAGTACAAGCTGCAAAAACACTCACGCTTGAGTTGCATAAGCTACTATGAAGAAAATAACAATAGACAGATTACATTTTATTTTTGCCTTGAAGAGATGCCATTGTGAGTAAAAGTGAAAGCAGAATCAAATACAGACGCAGCAGAGAGAATGATGTGAACACCTCAACACCTTTAAAAATTGGCTTTGTGGCAAAAGAACTGCCAAAAATCCTGTAGCAATCCCTTTTCATAATCCACTGACTTGAACTGCCACAATAGGTAAGTTGCTCAATAATGCCACAGGCCACTTTTGCTGAATCACCTGTAACTGTGTGCAGCTGGCAGATACTGTTTCATCTCATTCTCACTGTCCTCAACTATCTTGGCAGTGAGTCAAACGTAGAGATGTGAACAGTCTGTGAATTTAACAAAAAAAAAGACTGTCAGAGTTTTGTGATCATCTCTGATGAACAGAATGGAGTTCACTTCTTGATAAACATCCAACCATGATTTATGAATTCCTTCTATCTTTGCTTGACAAAACAAGGCAATGACTTGAAGTACGCTAATTGTTATAAGCCTCAAGCATGGAGAAATCACTGCTGATCAGGCAAAAAAAATGCTTTCCTATAACTATACGTTGCTTCATTCTCATTTTTTAAGCTGATTTTAGATGGTCAGTTATTTATATATATATGTTGTACGTCCATGATTTTGTCCTATCTGGTGACATGTGCTGTCATTTTCTAGTCCAACAATAAGTTCTGACAAGATGTAAATATACTTCATGATGCTAAGATCATAAGAAATAGGAACACTAGTGGGCTACTCAGCTCATTGAACCTGTTCCATCAATCAAAAGGTTAAATTTAAAGTTTATTTATTAGTGTCACAAGTAGGCTTACGTTAACACTGCAACGAAGTTACTTGTGAATGTCCCCTAGTCGCCACTGTTCGGGTACACTGAGGAAGAATTTAGCATGGCCAACGTCTTTCGGACTGTGGGAAGAAACTGGAGCACTCGGCGGAAACCCATGCTGGCATGGGGAGAACGTGCTGATTCTGCACTGATAGTGACCCAAGGCAGGAATCAAACCCGGATCCCTGTTGCTGTGATGCAGTAATGGTAACCACTGTGCCTCCATGCTGTTTCCCTAAGGCCACAATCAGATTACGGCTGATCTGATTGTGGCTTTAACTCTACTTGCATGCCTATCACCCCACCCTCATAATTTTAGATATCTTGTCTACCAAAATTCTGTCCAACTCAACCTTTAAAAAATTCAATGTCACAGCCTCCACTGTCCTCTGTAGTGAATTCCAAAAACTATTGACTCTGTGAGAGAAGAAATTTCTCCTTATTTTCTTCTTAAATAGGTGGTCCTTTATTTTGAATCTGTGTCCCATAGTCTTAGATTCCCCCATGAGAGGAAACATTCTCTCTGCATCTACCTACCAAAGCTATTCAGAATCTAAAATGCTTCCATATGATCATCTCTCATTCTGATCTCCAATGAATATTGGCCCAACTTACTCAAACTTTCCTCACAACACAGTCCCTTCATCCAGGAAGCTGTGTGGCAAATGGAGTCTGAGATTTTCTTTGTAGCCACTCAGTGAAAATGGAATGACCCAAATCTTGCTGGAAAATTAATGGTGAGTTTCAGCGTGTGCTATTATTAAGATGCTAGTTGACCAGTAAGCTCAGCTGAAGAAGTGATGCATCATGAATTACGAATAGCTATAATATGACAGTCAATTCACACCATTTCAGCATTTGCACAAAGAGCGGCAGACCTTCATCCGCTCCATTCATCTGAGGAACTTGCTAAATTTGCACGGTGTCCGAGAGCGAAGGGAATAAGCAATAAATGAATATTAAAGTGTACATAAAATGCCAGATGATAAGCTTCCGAAAGTTAGGCAGATCAGTTTATAGCTTGAGAATCAAATCTGTCACTTGGAAAAATCAAGATGCTTTGCAAAGTAGAAGCCTGTTGCTCAAGTGTTGGCATTTCTCACTAACCTTCTGTCTTTTTCTTGTTAGGTTGCCATACAGTGGCTACTTTGGTGGGGTGTCAGGACTGAGCAAGGAGCAGTTTTTAAAAATCAATGGCTTCCCTAATGAGTACTGGGGCTGGGGTGGTGAGGATGATGACATTTACAACAGGTAAGACAGAATTTAAATCATTGATATTGCTAAATTATGCCAGAATTATTCAAAACATGGATGCCATCATGAGAGGAATCTCATTTGCATTTTTATTAAATGCTGGTTTGTAATCTTGTCCAATATTTGCTTCGTTTTAACAGTGTTACCAAAGGGAACTTTTGCAGTTTGGTTTCTAACCTTTATTTGGTTCCATCTTTACCAATTACTTTAATTATGTTCCTATGTTTTAAATATAGTTTTGAAGAGAAACTTGAAATATTTAACTATTTCCATGGAGTCAGATAAGTTTGAAAGAAGGTATTCCACAGATTTTATTTGGAGATAGAATGCATTAGCATGGAGGATGTTGGAAGCAGACACCGTTGTTGCTTTTAAGGGAAAATTGGATAAATATTTTTAGATTGAAATATACATGGCTATGGGAGAGAGTGCAGCAGGGAGATAAATTTTAGATATGAATGGCTCAATGACAACCTTCTGTTTTGTAAATTTCTACTTTTGCCTCCCAATTCTTGCATGGTGGCACAGTGGTTAGTACTGTTGCCTCGCAGCGCCAAGGGCCTAGCTTTAATTTCAGCCTTGCGTGACTATACAGAGTTTGCACGTTCTCCCCATGCGAGTGTTTCCTCTGGGTGCACTGGTTTCCTCCCACAGACCAAAGATGTGTAGGTTCGATGGGTTTGTCATGATAAAATTCTTTCTTAGTATCCCAAAGTTAGGGGGATGAGTGGGGTAAATACATGAGGACAGAGTCTGGGTAAGATGCTGTATCAGAGAGTTGGTGCAGACTTGATGGGCTGAATGGCCTCCTTCTGCACTGTAAGGATTTTATGATTCTTCCTCTTCATTCATTCTCTCACCTATATTCATTTTTTCCCACTTTTTCTTTTTAGTTCAATCTTTATTCTGCTTCTATTTCTCTTTCTTTTATCCTATAGGGCATTTGGAGATGGTATTTCACGGCTGTCTTCTTAAATAGAGACAAATGCTGGAGAGAATCTGGCTGTAAATTGAACCAAGCGAGAGAAAACCACTTTCAGGGGGCACATTAACACAGTAGCTGGCGCTGCTGCCTCTCAGTGCCAAGGACCTGGGACAACTCGGGTCACTGTCTGTGAGGAGTTTGCACACTTTCCCCATGTCTGTGTGAGTTTCCTTCAGGTGCTTCGGTTTCCTCTCACAGTCCAAAGATGTGCTGATTAAGTGGATTGGCCATGCTAAATTGTCCCTTAGTGTCAGGGGGACTAGCTTGGATAAATGGATGGATTATGGGGAAAGGGCCTGGATGGGATGGTGGTCCGTGCAGGTTCGATGGGCCAAATCCTTCTGCACTGTAGATTCTATAAGTTGAAAGCAGTGAACTCAAAATGCAAACCTGTCTTCCAGAATTTGATTCTAATAAGCACTGAACTATATTTGCCAATGAATTTGGTGTTATAATCCACTTCAGCCGAGGTTCCCCAAAGTTGTTGATCGGGGCGAGATCAGTTTGTCACCGTACCCCCAAATTGTTACAAATCCAATTGAGGAGGGATGAACTGGCTCCCTATCCTTACTCAATCTCCTCTGCTGGTCACAACAAATTTTTATCCAAATGGGAATCCTTTCATGGATATCTTTTCCCCAGACCCAATAGTTATAATTTGAAAAGAAGCCAGTTTAACCAGGCTTTTGCAAATTAAAGTGAGTCTGATAATTACCAAAAGCAAGAAAATGGTCAAACATGTGCATATGCATTCATCCATATTAGACGAGAAAGTTATATTCAAAGTATGTGGGTATTTTTTTAAAGGATGGATGGAACAGTCCTGAGTCATGAGAAGTAGATGATTGAACTTTGCAACCATTTCAACTGAAGAATCCAGAAGGGTTGACTTCAGCAGATGAGTGGTCAGTTTTGTGACGATGTAAAGATGCCGGCGTTGGACTGGGGTAGTAAGAACTCAGTAAGAATTTAGCAACACCAATTTTCAATCCAACCGATTTATTTGATAGTAAATCTGCGAGCTTTCAACACTCTCTCTGTGTCTTCGTCAGGCAAATGCAGTCTGCATTTGCCTGACGAAGACACAGAGAGAGTGTTGAAAGCTCGCAGATTTACTATCAAATAAATCGGTTGGATTGAAAATTGGTGTTGCTAAATTCTTACTCAGTTTTGTGATGCCAGGGTCCTGTAGTTTGTGGAGAAGCTGCCTAGTTCTCTTTTCAGTTGTAGACTTTTGTTGCCAGCACTGACTTCCATTGTCAGAGAGAGAGAGAGAGGTTAATTGCAGAGGTGTTGTGAATGCCTTTGCTGGCTTTTACTTCTACGTCAAACTCGCAGCATTTGTTCTCATAGAGCACAAACTGATAGACAATCTGGCGTGGCTTTAAGATGACTTTTCACCCATTTCAAGTGGGAAGGCAAATCCAAAAAAATCAGTCTAGGCACAACACAAGGAATCGCTGATAAGCTGGTTCTTATGTCCCTTTGGAGATGGCATTTAGCTTCAGGATGCTTGAAAGAAATACCTTGTCTGGGAACAGAGTGGGGTTTCCATTCAAGAATTACCTACTTTTCCTCCTAATTCTTGCATGGTGACATAGTGATTCAGCCTTTGGCCTGTGTGTCCAGTTAAAAAGAAACTCAGGTTTTATTTAAACTCCAGTATTTCTGGTCATAGTTCAGTGTTTTTTTTTCTTTCGTTATAATAACAATGGTTAGATTAGCCTTGTTGTTGGCTTTGGTATGAATGAAGGAAGAGTTGCTGTGTGTTTGCTTATGCAGTTGTCACTCTGGATAAGATTACTAATTGAGCATCAGAATGGCTGAGTGGTGCTGCTGGCAGCGGTCTGATTGTGCCACTTGTATGTTGAAGACTGCGCCATGTTTAATTAGGCATTGGCATTTCTGGGCAGTGTGGAATACTCATAGAATCCCTACAGCGCAGAAGGAGGCCATTCAGCCCATTACATCTGTACTGACCATATTCCATCTAGGCCCTATTCCCATAACCCAATGTATTTATCCTACCTAGTCCCTCTGACACTAAGGCACAATTTAGCATGGCCAATCCATCTAACCTGCACATCTTTGAACTGTGAGAACAAACCACAGCACCCAGAGACACAGGGAGAACGTGCAAACTCTGCACAGACAGTGACCAAGGCTGGGAATCGAACCTGAATTGCTGACACTGAGAGATGGCAGTGCTAACCACTGTGCCACCATGCTGCTCCTAAAACTAGTGAAAATCCAAAAGTGAGCAACTTAATAAATGGTAACTACATTTATTTAAAATACTGGAGCTGAATCTAAATTGAGGAAGTCAACAAGTTTGGATTTGTAGTGCTCATATTTTCAGTTCTGCAGGTGCCATTTTATACCCAAAGTGTCCGTGCCATACCTGCACACGTCCGCTTCAGGATGCACTGGATGTCATTTTAGTGAAGTCATTAGCAAGGATGCTAGGTGAGTGGAGTGGAGGTATGCAGGCTGGGCAGATTGACACATCAGTCAGTGCATAACACTGATTTCATTTTTGACCCTATGCTCCAGTAATTGCCTCTTTAACCTGGTGCAGCTGACAGTAAATTGGGCAAAAAGAAGGATATCCTATCAGAACTTTAAAAGGGATTGCCAACTATTTTCAGATTATTTGCTAATTGATTTCCAGTGGCAATTGTAGTGTTGGTAGAAGTGTATTACTATCACATGACTCCTTTCCATCAAATGAACACCAAATTCCTTCTCCACTATCATCTTGGGAATTATAATTGATCAGAAACTGAACTTGACTAGCTGTATAAATACTGTAGCTACAAGAGTAGGTGACAGGCTTGGAATTCTATTAAATAACTCACTTCTTGACTCCTCAAAGCCTCTCTACCATTTACAAGGCTCAAGACAGAAAATGATATTGATTGCTCTTCACATGCCTGGATAAGTGTACCTCCAACAATACTCAAGAGACTTGACACCATCCAGGCCAAAGCGGCCCACTTAATCTACACACCATCTGTCACTTTATACTTTCAGTCCCTCTGCCATTGTGGTGGCAGAGTGTATAATCCACAAGATGCACTGCAGAAACTTAATGAACCTTCTGTGACAGCATTTTCCAACCCTGAGGTCTCTGCCATCTAGAAAAACAGAACGGCAAATACACAGGAACGTCACCATCTGCAAGTTTCGCTCTACGTAACTCTGGCATGAAACTGTATCGCTGTTCCTTTAGCGACATTGGGTCAAAATCCTGGTACACCCTAACAGCACTATTTCTCTGTACCTACTCTACACAGACAGCGGTACTTCAAACTGTTCATCTCTGCCATTTCAATTATAGATGGGTAATCAATGCTGGCCTTGTGATGCTCACATCCCATGCAAACTTAAAAAAAAATTCCCACACACCAACAACCCCACACCTTATTGTGCCTCTCTTGTTAATTTTCACAGTGTCCTCTTGGGTCACAATGCTGAAGTAAAAGTAACTGCAAAACAAACATTCCAAATCACACCAAACAAGCAGATCCATGTTCTATACTCAATCAACAATGTGCATTCCCTTAGAGCCTGGCTTCAATGTGCCTTCGCCTGTCCTAGTGTTGGTACCCCAGTAGCTACAGCACTGCTGATTTTCATTGAGTGAGATTGCAAATTGCCTAGTTAATAAACTTACTCACCCAGAAGGGTGCAGAAAAGACTTACCAGGATGTTGCCTGGTTTGGTGGGAAGATCTTATGAGGAAAGGCTGAAGAATTTGAGGCTGTTTTTGTTAGAGAGAGAAGGTAACTTGAATAGAGACATATAAGATGATCAGAGGATTAGATACGGTGGACAGTGAGAGCCTTTTTCCTGGGATGGAGATGGCTTGCACAAGGAGACATAGCTTTAAATTGAGGGGTGATAGATATAGGACAGATGTCAGAGGTAGGTTCAGTACTCAGAGAGTAGTAAGGGTTGGAATGCCCTGCCTGCAACAATAGTGGATTTGCCAACATTAAGGACATTTAAATGGTCATTGGATAAACATATGGATGATATCGGAATAGTGTAGGTTAAATGGGCTTCAGATTGGCTTTGCAGGTCGGCGCAACATCGAGGCCGACGGGCCTGTACTGCGCTGTAATGTTCTATGTTGTATGGTTACATTGTTTCCTTTATAAACATAAATATTAGGCCTGGAATATGTACCCATGGAAAAGGGAACATTGGTAAATTAAACCTTGTTGCTACCTTTAGAGAGGTTTGAATAAAGACGGAGCAGGTTCATCCTCCCTCACTTGAGTTTGTTAACAATTTAAGGGTACCCAGCTAAAGAGTGAGGAATCGAGAGGTCTTGCTTGGATCAACAAAATCATGAAATCTCGCCTAGGTACGGACATAACAAAGGGTAAAGTGAAGAGGGGGGGTGGGAAACAGAGAGGAAAGTGGAGTTGAGACCTTAGTCAGATGTGTCATGATCATATTGAACGGGGAGCAGGCTCAAAGGCTGAATAACCTACTCCTGCTCCTAAATCTTATGTTCCTGTGTTCCACGACACTAGTTTATGCTGCCTTGGTTGTGAATTTCTTTATTGCTGTTCCCAATTGTGATGTTTCTTTGGTTGTGTGGTGGAAACCTTATTTACATGCATGAGCTGATTCACTGCTTCACTTCCAGCAGTGGAACAGTGTTATAGTGACAGCAGCTCCAAAGAAGATCATACATAAAACATGGGTAATTTAGAAGAAGCTGAGGAAAAGTGATGCAGAAACCTTGACAGCAAACTGTTATGTTTCATTGTCTTGGTAGATAAAGCTGATAAACATATACATTCATATTTTCTCATTATTTTTATCTTTATTTTGAAAGCTTTTTAGCTTCATTTATTAATCCACTTTGAGTCTGTTTGTTTCCTGTTTGGGAATATGCCTAACAGTCCTCAGATTCTTCTTCCCGCCCTGATTGGTTTTTTGTTTGGGAAGGAGGAGGAAGGGGAATAGAAAATAACCTAGAGATCTGACTTATAAGACAATACAATAGATCTATACGCTTTTCGAAACACTCGACCACCAGATAGATTTTTGAGTGTCTTCCATAGAAATCCACTTCCAAAGTCCTGGGAGAACTTTGCAATATCCTGTGGAAAAATCTGTATCTAAGATGTAGGAACTGCCATTATTGATTTGCTGCTGGATATTACAAACTTCCTGCACTCTTTTGAAATATAGATATACAGTACATATACTGTTGAATTTACCAGCACCCTGAAGAAGAGTCAGACAGACTTGAAATGTTGGAGTAATTCTCTCTCAAAAAAAATTGAGTGCTGAATTGACAGGAACAATGGTGTAATTCATCGATGGGAGTTCAGACTCGAACCTCCCGCACTCTGTGCAATGCAGAGGTCACAGTTGTGAATATCATTAAAAGCTCGGGGGGCAGGCCTATTCGCACCAGAGGCTGACAGTTCCAGAGCTCTGTGCACGCGTAGTGGCCCCTATCTGTCAGTCTCTCCGTTTGCTGGCCAGCTCGATCACTGGCCAGACTCGGACCCCTGCAGTACTTCCCTGCCACATCCAGCAAGGCCTGATTGAGCCATCCCTAGGCCAGCTCATCCTTCCCCACTTCTCCATCCCAGAGTACCGCAATGTCCAACCTCCACCACCCCCGACCCACAAGCAGTGATGGTCCCGTCCCCAGCAGACCCACCTCCTCAAGGGGCAGATCCTCCCTCCACAGAAGATAGATCCCAATCCACTCCAGTCGCTGGTCTCCCTTCAGCCTTGATCGATCCCAATGCAGAGTGGCAGCTGGATCCCCATTCCACTGATTGCCCCTAGCCCTGCCCCTTGGCAATGCCCCTAGACCTGCCCACAATAAGTTCTGCCATTAGGCCCTGCTCACAATATGCCCTGTCCCGAGGCCTCACCACTTGGCACTGCACTTAGGCCTAGCCCACAATATGACCCATTCCTAGCTCCCGTTCCTTTGGCACTGCCCCCTGGAGCCCACACCCTTGACACTGCGCCATGCCCTGTGGCAGTGCCAAGATGCCCCCTAGGCATGGGCACTTTGTCCCTTCACTTTGCTTGGGCAGTGCCTGGGGGCTTACTTTGTCTTCCTGCCGGTTTCCGATATGGACTCGACCGTACCTGCTCTCCGTCTGTGGGAGATGAGTAGAGAATGCATGCGCAAATTCTGTGAAATGGCCGGCGCACGCATCTTCCAACCCAATGTGCCAAAAAATTAGCACTTCAAGGTGGGAGAATCGGGCCCATTATCTCCTACACAACAAGGCTTGTTTTCTGTCATAAAATTTGGTGCAGCATCTTGTCAGATGTCTTCTGGAAATCTAAGTACACAGTTTCCCTTTTATCCATGTTGCTTATTATTTCTTCAAACAGTTCTGATGAATTAGTCAAACATGATTACTATTGCTCATAACCATATTGACTCTTCCAGATTGCAGTGGGATTTTCTAAGTGCCCAATTATAACTTCCGTAATGATAGAGTCCATCAGTTGCCCCAAGACGGCTAACTGGCCTATGGTTGCCTGCTTTCAGTCTCCCTCCGAACTCAAGTAGAGGTGTTGCGTTTGCTATTTCCAGTGTAGTGGGACTTCCATAGAGTGGTTTCACAGTCCTACAGGTTCTTCTCTGATCTTATTTTGCTGCAACATGAGTACGTGCATTGGGATGTCAACATGTGTGTACTCGGAAGATGAAAGTCAGACTGTGCTTGGAGCACAGTGTTATTGACACAAATTCATGGATTAGAAGTTACTTTGAACATTAAGGCAGCAAATTATTTGCGTCATCATGTTACTAACTGCATTGGGTATCCACTGCTTTAAACTCCTTCTAATCATACATTTGTGATTGCCTCAGAGCAGAGTTAAGCTTCATTCCTGTTAGCCTCCTGGGGTGGAAACAATCTATAATTGAAAATGATGCAAATTAATTGCCAGCTGTTGTACAGAATGTGTATTATTTTGAGTTAAATGCAAGCATGCTGTCTTATTTTAATTAGACAATGAGCATGAATTTCAATAATTATTGCTACGATTGCCTTGACTTCATTAACGATATGTTGAGTTGATCTTTCATTTAATTTTTGAAGCAGCTTAAATGAATCATAGAACATAGAACACTACAGCACAAACAGGCCCTTTGGCCTACAAGTTGTGCCGATCACATCTATACCTACCAAGCCATAGACCTATCTATAACCTCCAATCCCATTAGATCCCAAATACCTCATCCAGAAGTCTTTTAAAAGATCCCAGGCATGGACAGAATGAATAGTCAGCGTCATTTTCCTGGGGCAAAATTTCAATTATTAGAAGACATAGGTTTAAAGTAAAAGAGAAGATTGTTTAAGGAAGATGAGAGAAGCAGGTTTTTTTTACACAGAGAGTGGTAAGTGCCTGGAATGCATTGCCAGAGGAGGTGGTAAAAACAGATATAGGAGCAACATTTAAGAGGCATCTTGACAGAAAAATGAACATGCAGGCAAAAGGTCTTTAGTTCAGAAAGACATCATGTGTCAGCAAGCTTGGTGGGCTGAATGGCCTATTCCTCTACTATTCTTTGTTCTTTGGTCAAATTTATTTGCAGTTGGATAACTTATGCAGATGTAGACAATTACAATACACCTAATTTACAGTAAATGTAAATGACTATACTGTCTAACACTTTACCAGTTCTTCGGGCAAGGTGTTGAAATGCAGAATCTCTTGCTTATGTAAAGAACCTGCCTATGATGCCTAAATCACTTCTGTACATTGATTGTGCCCTAGAACTACAGAGCAATAATTCCTTTGAAGTAAGTACAAACTTGGCAAGTAAAAACTTGCCAAATTTCACCGATAGGAACAATTTGTTCCTATCGGTGAAATTTGACAAGTTTTTAGAAGCCAATTAATGAGGTATTTAATTAAGGGGCTGAAATACGGTCGCATCAATCCCAGGAGAAGAGGTTGCCTATGTTTATTTAGGAGATCAGATTGATGCCCTGTACCAATTAAGAAGCATATTCCTCTGAGGAGTGGCAGGTTATTGAATAAATACATTCTCATTGTAGATGCACGGTCCCCATTCACATCGAGCCTCTACCTCAAGTAATTTTTGATCAACAAGGTGGTTGAGTGAGATTAAATTCCCTTCAGCGGCCGTTTTAATTTTTTAAGGACATTGAGTGTCCAAAATGTTTTATGAACAAGAACTTAACAAGACTCAATTCTAATTTTGTCACCACCTTTACTGGCAAGTTGTTAAATCTCACTTATTTGGAGTGAGATCAAGTCACTTTGCTCTAAACATGCAAATATTTCAGTGTCTCTGAGTGCTATAAATTTAAACAATATGAAGGCCCTGAAATTTCTGGTCAGGCCAAGGCATGGCGGACTGTAGAATGAAGATGGAGTTCTATTTCCTTTACGCTGCAAGAAGTTCTGACAGGAGAAGATGTGGATAAATCTTCTCCTCCCACATACCATAAAAATATGCATCCAGAGGAGGTCTCTAACTGTACTGTTAATACATTCGGTTTGTCTTTTTAAGCCCTCAGTGGAAGTCATCAACTTACTGCTATTGAGCCCAACTGAGGATCTTATAAAATTCCCAAAACCTATTTGTGGAAAGGTAATTGATTCCAAAAGAGTGAATTAATTGCTTTCTTTCAAGAAGCTCAATGTCTTCAGAAGATGCACAGATATTTTCTTCAGTTGGGTTCTTATTGGATCTTCTCTCTGCAGTCAGTTTGGAAGGGTATCACTCTGTCACTCCTCCGAGGAACTCAGGCCAGATATTCGCTTGTTCCCCAGTAAAGGTCCAGACCCCGCATCCCTTCTTCAGATGCCCAGTTGGCTCATAGATAAGTTGGCTTCAAATGAAAGATTGGAACGGCATCAATATTCTGTAACAGAATTAGCAGCCTGATACCAGGGTGGCACGATAACACAGTGGTTAGCACTGCTGCCTCAGAGTGCCAGGGACCTGGGTTCAATTCCTGGCTTGGATGACTGTGTGGAGTTTGCACCTTCTCCCTGTGTCTGCATTGGTTTCCTCCAGGTGCTCCAGTTTCTTCACACAGTCCAAAGATATGTAGGTTAGGTGGATTGGCCATGCTAAATTGCACCTTATTGGCGGGGGACTAGCTAGGGTGAATGCATGGGATTAGGGGATAAGGCCTGGGTGGAATTGTGGTTGGTGCAGACTTGATGGGTCGAATGGCCTTCCTCTGCACTGTCAGCTTCTATGGTTCTATGAAACATGAACCAGGTTCCTAGCAGTCCTTAGAGGTTGGGATTCTTCACGTTTCTCTTCAGCTCCTCCTCAAGTGCAAATAGGGATGAGCAACAAATGTTGGATTTGCTGACATTCCATGACAGAATTAGAGAAGAGTACACCCTGAAACTCAATGAGGTAAATAGCTCAGCTGGACAAACAGCAGGTAGCTTTAGCTATCCATTGCACAACATTTGGAGTTCATTGGCCTTAATATTGCTAATCTGCCGAAGCTTTCGGAATGCATCAATCATGGTTGTGATTCTGAAAGAAGAGACTATAGACATATAGAAAGAAATTCCACTTTTTAAGTGTGGTGTTGATTTTGTGTGAATGCCATATCCAGATGACCAAAGACAGTTGTCGACAGGATGCAAAATTAGGTCCGGTTAAGAACAGTTTCTTCATTGAGATTTATATATCCTTGTGTTGTATTGAAGTTGAGGCAGCTACACCACTTTCTGTCATATCAATTTGAAAAAGTAAGAGAGAGGGACAGAGGCTAGGATCAGGCAAAGAGAGACCAAGAGAAGTATGAGAGAGAAAAAAAAATCACTTCTAATTTTCACTGTAATTTTCAAAATAACATTGTATTTGAAATGATCTAATTATATTATATTTTGTGACTTGAATGGAAAGGAGAATTTAGATCGGGTTTAAATCGGCCAATTTGATTGTCTCAGTTTCCTAGCAAGTTTGTTAGGTTTAAATGACTTTACTTTAGAAAATGTTTTTTTTTTACACTGTCCTGGGAATTCCTGTCGAATTCCTGTCGAATTCTCTCCCCTCTCCCCTCTCCCCTCTCCCCTCTCCCCTCCCTCCCTCTCCCCTCTCTCCCCTCTCCCCTCTCCCCTCTTCCCCCCTCTCCCCTCTCCCCTCCTCCCCTCTCCCCTCTCCCCTCTCTCCCCCTCTCCCTTCTCCCTCTCCCCTCTCCCCTCTCCTCCCCTCTCCCCTCTTCCCCTCTCCCCTCCCCCCCCCCCTCCCCCCTCCCCCCCTCTCCCCCCTCTCCCCCTCTCCCCACCGTTGATCCACTAATGGAGACTTAGGAGAATTCCACTCAAAAGTTTCAACAGGTATGTAATTAGAACACTCATCTTATTTTCCTTTCACGTAGCTGAAAGACACGAAAAAAAATACTACGGCTTCTGTCTCATTAAAGCCTCAGAGATTTGTCTCCCAGGTTATAAAATGCTTTGAAAATCTCTCAAGCAAAATCTAGCACAAGCTGGAGAAAAAACGTATTCCTTAGAGAACTAGTACCGATGCATCCAGGCAAATTACCTAGCATGTACTCAAGAAGCATAATAGGAGCGGCACAGTAGTTAGCACTGCTGCCTCATAATGCCAGGGACCTGAGTTCAATTCCTGGGGTCACTGTCTCTGTGGGGTTTCTCCCTGTGTCTGTGTGGGTTTCCTCCAGGTACTCTAATTTCCTCCCATAGTCAGAAAGATATGCTGGTTAGGTGCATTGGCCATGCTAAATTCTCCCTCGTGTATATGGACAGGCACTGGAGTGTGGCGACTAGAGGATTTTCACAGCAACTGTATTGCAGTATTAATGTAATCCTATTTATGACCACTAAATAAACCTAAACGTAATTGTAATTCAATTTAAAATGTCACAGTTCGGGGCAAAAATAACAAGGCCAGGTTTTTGAGTGAGGCAGAAACCTTCCAAGTTCCAGTTCAGTGGATGTATTGAAAGGTACCATTATAAATTTTGTAATTATTTGGATTTTGGCTGGGATTTTCCAGGCCCATCAGGGCGAGACCCACCACAGGAGATTTGGCCCAGCCAAACGTTCATTGATTTTCAGTGGGATAACATAATCCCAGGAGTGGCCCAAAAGTTCTACTCTTTACTTCCAAAAGTAAGAATCTCATTTATTGGGAAAAAGATAGTGGATTTTAAAATAATGAAGGATATATTTTGAGACATTATAGAAACTAAGAGCCAGATTGCATAGAGGTATTTTCCATTGCAAATAAATATTTAAGTCCTTATTTGACACAGAGAAATTGTGGGAAAAAAACTTGTTACAGACGATCAAGTGACACTGACAGACGATGGACGGAATTCTGTTAGGTCAAAGGGGTTCTCACCCAATGCTTAGAGAATTCCCAATCAGTTCCATCAGAGAGGTCTAACAGAAACAAGAGCTCTCCAGGTAATAGGGCCTTCCCTGTGATTGTGTCTCCAGTTCTGTCCACCAAGATCACCAGACACCAGCAGCCAGTCAAACCAGCAGTTGCAGTTGGCAACAATTGCCCATCAGATGTCCAAAGACATTGTGACACCCCAGATCAAAGGTGTGGAGATGATAGGATGTAGACACCAAGGCAAGGGCCAAAGTTGCTATCACCCCAACCTCGCGCCTGATGCCCAGGTCCCTCAATCGATCACTGATTGCCTGACTGTGAGGGATAGCACAGAGTTTGGCCAGTAAAACCAGACTGGGTTTATTGCTGGGCGGCTTTTCAAAAGTGTGGGGAAACCTTGCGGCCCCTAATTAATCATTGCGCTATCATTAAATTGCAGTGCGCTGAGGGATAATCAGTGCCATTCGCTTGCTGATGAACCCATCCCATCAGCTAGGAATCCTGTGCCAGCCCAATCTGCCCTCTGACTTATTTGGGGAAGGTTTTGCTGCTTGTACTAGGAAGCTGATGGTGGGTCTCCATCACAGTTCCGTGCGCCTAGCTGCCATGGTTTCTGCTGCAAAGGGCTGTATTAAATCTTGCCCAATATGTAATGTAGTATTTCTAATATATATCATATATAGTCATTGATAGTTAAAACAAAAAGTACAAATTTCACAACTTGAAAGTACATTTGAACAATGTTGTTTAATGTCTATTATCACTGTCAAATATTATCTCTAACCATTTATTTTAACTGTTTTTGAAGTAATATCTTTAGTATTTTTTTTCTTTCATGAGTTGAAGGTCTGTGAATGCTGTTCTCCTCCTCCCCTCACCACCCCAAATACAATTGCTTATGTTCTGCGTGGGGACCTTAATGTCCTTCAGTGAATGTAATGGTTCACTGTTAGTAATGAAGTGAGCTGAGATGTGATTTATCTATGTGAAGAGGAATGGTTGTGTGGAATAGAAATGGGCTACCTATTGCTGCATCACAACAATGCACAAAAAGCAGCAATGAATCTTTTGAGCCAATTCACTTCTCCATAACAGTTGGAATGGAACAATTATTTAAAACGATGTTCTACTACCAATTCTATAATGTTTCACACGAGTGTCAGGTGAAACAGGAGTGTATTTTAATATTACGAGCACAGTAAAACAGTCAGTGAGGACGTTTTTTTTTAATGCCAAATACATTTCGAACTTTTACAAACTTATACACGGACTCATTATGTCCTGATTTTTACATCCAGAGAGAAAGATCAGCCCCGACCAACTAGTAATACACATGTGGGAAATTATTGACAAGGTAGAAACGGTTCGATTTTCTCAATTCTAGGTATAAATTTTAAAGTTAGTTTATTAGTGTCACATATAGACTTACATTAACACTGTAATGAAGTTACTGTAAAAATCCCCTAGTCACCAATAATGAAGCATAGCAAGTCTATACTGCTCACGATATAGTTAGGTTGAAGGAAACAATCAAAAAGAAAAAGTATGCGGCGCCTGAGGGAGAATTTAGCACAGCCAGTGCACCTAACCAGCATACCTTTCTGACTGTGGGAAGAGATCAGAGCATCCGGAGGAAACCCACGCAGACATGGGGAGAATGTGCAGATTTTTGCAGAAAGTGACCCAAGTCTGGAATCAAACCTAGGTCTCTGGTGATGTGAGGCAGAAATGCTAACCATTGTGCCAATGTTCCGCCCAATGTTTTGACGCAGGAGTGAACTGAATTTACTTTCAGCTTAAGTAGAGTTTAAGTCAAGATATGCTCGTGAATTCAAACTTATGTTGTGGTGAAGGTAAAATAAATTTTACAGCACATAGCTTAGAAGTAAGGTTTAGGCAGATGGACAATAAAGAGGTAAAAGATGGAAGTTGTGCCGTTGTGCCAAAGTTATTCAAACAGAATCTCTGTTTATTTTAGGAAAGCACTAGATCAATTTTCACTAAGATCAATCGCATTACAGGGAATACATTAAAGACTAATAAACAATTGCAACAAATTTTCTGGACAGGCTGAAAGGCTGTTGACAATTGAATTATTATTGTAAAACATTTTGTTGATTAAAAAAGGAATTTGTAATCCAAAAACATTTGTTCTTGGAGAACTTGTATCCTGGTGTCTTCAGGGCTGCTTTCTTGGCCAATATATTGCAACTCCAACAGTTAACAAATTAAGTCCTGACCTAGTTCAAGGCATAGCAAGTCTACAATGGTCATAATATAGTTGAGGGAAGCAATCAGGAAGAAAAAGCAGCTAGTAATGAAATGAAAGCACAAGTATAATTTATTGCATGTTTCTGATACTTCTTCAATTCAGGAATCAAAATAAGTTTAGCAAACCATAGGATTAAGTAACTAACCTTGTTCATTAAAACATATTAATTTTAACATGCGAACTGAATGAGTGGACTATGGAGTTTCTGCCTTTATCATTTACGAGCTGAACTATTGACACCTGTATGCTCTCATGATTGGTCCTGAAGCTTTATCTAATTTACTTTCACTCCATACAATCACATAAAAATGTTGCAGGAGGAAACTATTTGGCCCATCGGCTCTGCACTGGCTCTCCAGGTGAATAACTCTCCCAGTGCCACTTCCCTTTCTTTTCTCCAAAACCCTGCACAATCTTCCTTTTCAGATCAGCCTGACTCCCTTTTGAACGTTTCCTTTGAACCTGGCTCCACCGCAATTTCAAGAAGTGAATTCCAGATCTTAACCATTTTTGATTTGATTTATTATTGTCACATGTATACAGTGAAAAGTATTGTTTCTTACCTGCTACACAGACAAAGCATACTATTCGTTGAGAAGGAAACAAGAGAATGCAGAATATAGTGTTACAGTCATAGCTAGGGTGTAGAGAAAGATCTACTTAATGCAAGGTAGATCCAGTCAAAAGTCTGACGGTAGCAGGAAGAAGCTGTTCTTGAATCAGTTGGTACATGACCTCAGAAAATGATTTTTTTCCTGTCACTTTGGCTTCTCTTGCCAATTACATTAAAATCTGTGCTTTTTTGTTCCCTATTCTTTCACAAGTGCAAATAGTTTCTCTGTATCTGCAGTGATCCAATGCCTAATGATTTTGAAAACCTGTATTAAATCTCCTCTCAGTCTTCCCTCTCCAGGGAAAACATTCTAACTTCTCCAATCAGCCTTCATAACGTAAGTGCTTCATCACTTGAATCTTTTCTGCACTCATTCTAGTGCCTTCACATCCTTCCTAAAGTGCAGTGACCAGAACTGGATATAATAATTCAGCTGGGGCCTAACTAGTGTCTTATATAACTTCAACACAACCGTTTGCCCTTGTATTCCACGCTTCTGTTAATAAAATCTACACTACTGTATTTTTAAAAATTTATTCATGGGATGTGGGCATTACTGACTCAGCCAGTATTATTCCCCATCCTTAATTGTCCTCAAGAGGTGTCTTCTTGAATCATTGCAGTCCTTGCTGCGTAGGTACACCCACAATGTTGTTATTGAGTGGTTGCAGGATTTTGACCCAATGACAGTGATGGAATGGAAATATATTTCCAAATCAAGATGGTGTGTGATTGGAAGGGACCTTCCAAGTGGTGATATTCCCAGGTATCTGTTGTCCTTGTCCTTCTAGAAGATAGTGGTCTTGGGTTTAAAATGTGCTGTCTGAGGAACCTTGGTGAGCTCCTGCAGTATATGTTTTATATGATACACATGGCTATCACTGTGCATGGACAGTGATGAGAGTGGATGCTTCTGGATGGGGTGCAAATCAAGGTCATGGTTCCTATCCTTTGTCCTGGATGGTGTTGAGCTGCTTGAGTGTTCTTGGAGTTGCACTCATCCAGTCAGGTGGACAGTCTTCTATTACATTCCTGAGTTGTGCCTTTTAGATGGTGGACAGGCTTTGGGGACTCAGGAGGTGAGTTACTCACCACACAATTTCTAGTTTTTGACCTGTTCTCGTAGTCATAATTATTTATATGGCTGGTCCGGTTCAGTTTTTGGCCAATGGTAACCCCGGGGATGTTGATGGTGGAGGAATCTAGTAATGCTAATACCATTGAATGTGAAGGACCGAATGTTACATTCTCTTTTGGATTCCCTGGCATTTGTGTGGTGTGAATTTTACTACCCCTTGTCAGCCTAAGTCCAGATATTGTCCAGGTCTTTTGTATTTGAACTTGGACTGCTTCAGTAGCTAAGGAGTTGTGAATGGTGTTGAACATTGTGCAATCTTCAGTGAACTTCCTCACTTCTGACCTTATGATGAAGGGAAGATGAAGCAACTGAAGGTGATTAGGCCTTGGACACTACCTTGAGGAAACTCCTGCAGTGATGTCTTAGAACTGAAATGATTGATCCCCAACAATCATAGCCATCTTCCTTTGTGCCAGGGATGACTCCAACCAGAGGAGAGTTTTCCCCATGATTCCCAGTGACTCCAGTTTTGGTTCAGCTCCTTGATGCCATACTCAGACAAATGCTGTTTTAATGTCAAGGACTGTCACTGTCCTCTCACCTCCATAGTTCATGTTTGAACTAAGGTTGTAATGAGGTCAGAAGCTTGGTGATCGTGGTGGAACTCAGTCTGAGTCAGTGAGCTGAGTAAGTTCTGCTTGATAGCACTATTGAAGATTCCTTCCATCATTTATTAATGATTGTGGTAGACTAATGGGCAGTAATTGGCCAGTTTGGATTTGTCCTGTTTTTTGTGTACAGGGTATATATGGGCAATTTTCCACATGCTGGATGAATGTCAGTGTTGTAACTGCTCTGGAACAGCTTGGCTAGCGGAGTGGAAAGATTTGGAATCTTCAGCGTTATTACCAGAATATTATCAGGGCCCATAACCTCAAGTGCCTTCAGCTGTCTTCGTATCACATGGAGGCTGGAGGCTGGCATCTGGGATGCTGGGGACTCTAGAGGAGACCAAGATGGATCATCCACTCAGTACTTCTGCCTGAGGATTGTTGCAAATGTTTCAGCCTTATCTTTTGCACTGGTGCACTGTGCTCTCCAATCTTTGAATATGGGGATATTTGTGGGGCTTCCATCTCCAATGATTTGTTTAATTCACGACTGGATGTGGCAGGATTGCACAGCTTAGACCTCATCTGTGCGTCATGAGATTGCTTAGCTCTGTCTATCGTTTGCATGCATGCAGTTGTGAGTTGTAGCTTCAGCAGGTTTAGATATGTCTAGTGTTACTCCTGGCCATTGCATCCTGTACTGTTCATTGATGCAGAGCTGATCCCATGACTTGCTGATAAATGGATGAGTGGGTCTATGCCAGGCCACGAGGTTACAAATTGTGGTTGAATAGAATTCTGCTGCTGCTGTTGGCCCTCATGGCAGCACAGTTTTGAGTTTAGATCTGTTTGAAGTCTGTCCATTTAGCATTGCCATACAACAATGATGAAGGGCATCCCCAACATGAAGATGAGCCTTCATTTCCACAAGGACTGTGCAGTGGTCGATCCAGATAATACTATCATGGACAAATACATCTGCGACAGATTCCCTCTTCTTGATTCCATCACCACCTTCTTCGGAACCAGTCCAGCAGTTATGCCTTGTGAGCCACCTTTTATGACACTAGACTTTTAATTCCAGATATTTATTGAACTCAAATTCCACTGTGTGGCATGAAGGGGTTCTAACCCTGGTCCCCCCACCATGACTCTGAATCTCTGGATTCCTAGTCCATTGACAATACCAATACGCCAGCACCCCTCCCTTACTAACCATGTTCTCAACCTGTCTTACCTTCAATGACATAAACACCCTGATCTCTCTGCTTCTACATCTCTTTACAGATGTATCCTTTGTACGTTTGCTGCCTCTACCGACCGAAATGAATCGCTTCACGTTTGTCCGCATTGACCTTCATTTGCCATCTGTCTGTCCATTCCATCAACTTGTCTATATCCTTTTGAAGTTACATGCTATCCTCCTCAGTGTTCACAATGCTTCTAAATTTCCTATCATCTGGAAACTTTGAAATTGTGTTCTTTACACCAAGGTCTAGGTCATTTATATAATATATGTAAGGAGAAGCAAGGGTTTCAACATTGATCCCCATGGGGAATTCCATTACAAACCATCCACCAGCCCAAAATACATTCTATAATCACTATTCTCTGATTCTTTGATTTGATTTGATTCGTTGCTGTCATATATATTAGTATACAATGAAGAGTACTTTTTTACTTGTTTTACAGACAAAGCATAATGTTCATAGAGAAGGAAAGGAGATGGTGCAGAATGTGGTGTTATAGTCATAGCTAGCATATAGAAAAAGATCAACTTAGTGCGAGGTAGGTCCATTCAAAAATCTAAAAGCAAATTACTTTGCTGGAATTTGAAACCAAAAGAGAAAATGCTGGAAAATCTCAGCAGGTCTGGCAACATCTGTAAGGAGAGAAAAAAAACTTTAACAAAGGATCATCTGGACTTGAAACATCAGCTCTTTGCTCTCCTTACAGATGCTACCAGACCTGCTGAAATTTTCCAGTATTTTCTCCCTTCAAGTCTGATGGCAGCAGGGAAGAACTGTGCTTGAGTTGGTTGGTACATGGCCTCAGACTTTTCTATCTTTTTTCCCGATGGAAGAAGATGGATGAGAGTGTGTCGGGGCACATGGAGTCCTTAATTATGCTGGCCTGCTTTTCTGAGGCAGTGGGAAGTGTAGACAGAGTCAATGGGTGGGAGACTGGTTTGTGTGATGGACTGGGCTTCATTCACAATCCTTTGCAGTTTCTTGCAGTCTTGGGCAGAGCAGGAACCATACTAAGTTGGAAACAACCAGAAAGAATACTTTTTATGGTGCATCTGTAAAAGTTGGTGACAGTTATAGCTGATATGCCAAATTTCCTTAGTCTTCTAAGAAAGTAGAGGTGTTGGTGGGTTTCTTAACTATAATGTTAGCATGGGGGGAGACCAGTTTGTTGGTGATCTGAACACCTAAAAACTTGAAGCTCTCAACCATTTCTGTTTCATCCCCATTGATGCAGACGGAGGCATGTTCTCCACTACGCTTACTGAAGTTAATGACTATCTCCCTTGTTCTCTTGACACTAGGGAGAGATTATTACATCACACCAGTTTACCAGATTCTGCATCTTATTCCTGTGCTCTGCTTCGTCATGAGATCCAACCCACTACGGTGGTGTCAGCAGCAAATTTGAAAATCAAGTTGGAGGGAAATTTGGCCACACCATCATAGATGCATAAGGAGTACACTAAGGGGCTGAGGACACAGCTTTGTGGGGCACTGGTGTTGAGAATGATCATAGAACATTACAGCACAGAACAGGCCTTTCGGCCTTCGATGTTGCGCCGACCAATATAAAAAGCAATGACCCTCCAAACTAAACCATTCCCTTCTCTTCCATATACTTATCAACTAACCTCTTAAACGCCACCAAACTTGGCGCATCTACAACTGCCGCAGGCAGGGCATTCCACTCCCGAACCACCCTTTGGTAAAGAACCTACCTCTGATATCCGTCCTATAACTATCACCCCTTAATTTAAAGCTGTGTCCCCTCGTGCTAGCTTTCTCCATCCTAGGAAAAAGGCTATCACTGTCCACCCTATCTAAACCTCTAATCATCTTATATGTTTCGATAAGGTCCCCTCTTAGCCGCCTCCTTTCTAACGAAAACAACCTCAAATCATGGAGAAGGTGTTGTTGCCTGTCCTTACTGATTACAATCCGTAGGTTAGGAAATTCAGGATCCAGTCGCAGAGGGAGGAGCTGAGCCCTATGCCATGGAGTTTGGTAGGAATAATCGTTTTGAAGGTTGAGCTGTAGTCAATAAATAATAATAAATGTTCCTGTCTCTCAGCCAGTTTTGTATCCATGTTGCTGTTCTCCCTTTTATTCTATAAGCTATAACTTGTTAACATTTCTTTTGTGTGGCACAACATCAAATGTGTTTTGGAAGTCTGATACTGGCCGTAAAAAAGTATTCACTTGCTTTTGTTGGAGAAGGGTAAAGGAATAATGCAGCTTATAACTAACTGAATAATAGCTCAAGAGATAGTTTAAAAAAATAGCTACTGGGAGCATCAATGTTCGTGAAGTTCAATGATGTTGATCTAACCAGGTGTATCATTTATGAGACGATAATGGGCTTTTGTGTAGAAAAGTTCCAGTTTGTAACTTAATCAGGCAGTAACTGGATGAGAATTGAAGATGTGTTCCACATAGGATAATAGCGGGGGGATATTGATTTCTTTGTTAGAATTACTTTAACACGGTCACATTCTTCAAAATAACTGCGTAGGCGTACGTGATTTTAATGGTTGAATATGTGACTAAGTATGGGGGAAGCAGAATGATATGGTTAGTTGGCTAGATAGTTGGCCTGTTGCTCAGAAATAGAGTAACAGTGCTGGTTTGATCGCTGAGGTAAACTTGGGAGCTCTACATCCTGTCCCTAAGAGTAGAAGGCTATGGCAAACCATTGCTGACAAAAGCAACTGCCAGGAAAACAGTGCAGAGTAACACAGCAGCAGACAATGAGCCAAGAATCAGGCAGTACACACATAACATGACATGTGACTAAAATACTGATGACATTGCATGCTAGTCGAAAAAATTCCCCCTGCGCATTCCCATACTCTTCCCTTAGAATAGTGAAGAATATATTTTTATACAGGTTTGCAGTCTCACAACTCATCTCTTGCTGGGAGAATGAGCAAGGAACTATTGCGAGGAGATACCAAAAGACTGGCTGGGTGACTAGCTCTTAACTTTTCTTTCGGGGTTTTCCACCTAAGATCAGTGACTTAATCTGTGGGGATTTATGGAGCTGACACTGCATTGTACCACACTGTCATGTATGTGTAAATTCATTCTTATCACAAAAGGTTTTAAACTATTTCTGTAAACTCTAGATGCGCACAGAGTAACCGACATGACATTTCTTGTTTTAACTACCCATCAGTGTTGGAGAACCTCAAGTCTGCAGGTATTTGAGAGAATCACGGTTGGGCTGTAGTTTTGCAAATGATATTCCTCGAAGTCTCACATCCAAGCCAGTTAGCTTAGTTCTTATTGAGATAAGAAGGGTGTTTTCAAACTAGAATAGCCATCAATAATGATAGCTCCATAGTCACTATTACTGAGGCTAGCTTTATTTTAGTGGGAAAGAAATTTCCCCTTTAAAAATAAATAATGTTTTTCATACACTAAATCACGATTTGTCACATTTCTGAGACACTTCGGGCAGAATTTTGCCTGAAGTCAATGGAAGTTTGCATGGTCCGTTCCCGCCCATTACAATTCCCATGGCCGGCAGATGGGAAAATTCCAGCCTTCTTTCCACATACAAAATAAATGGAACTGTCCGTGAAAGTCTGACATAAAAAATAAACTAAAAAAAATTGTCCAAAAGCAGAAGTGAACATACGGAAACAGAATTAGGACAAAACACAAATCCACTTATTTGACATGAGAAAGCTCCACCCATACTTCAGGACCTTCACCACCATAAACAAGCATTGTTATGTTGTTTGCATTTCATAAGATTTGGTGCAGCTTTGTGATTCTTCTGCCTTCTGGTTGATTGCAAATTGTATGACATCTTCAAGCATCATATTGACAAAATCATCAAAACCCAGCAGTGTTCCTATAATCTCCTTATCATTTTTCATCTCAGTGCGAATTCATTCCAGATTTTTTAACGCAATGATAGGATTTGAAACCATGTCATTAACCCAAATCTTTGGATTATTGGTTTATTGACATTGCCACTATCTCACATTCCCTTTTTATACTCTTTTTTTTGCACTTTCTTTACTCTGTCCTTAAAATTACAAAGCCAATTCTCAGAGTTGACCGGGCCAATCCAACATATTTCTTGTTTGTTCCAAAAACCAAATTCAAAATCTAATTGAATGCAATTCATAGTCTCCACAGAACAAACAAGATCCAAGCTGACAAGATATTGCACTCCATCTTGTGCTTGATACTTGCCGCTGTATCATATAAAAGAAACAAGTGAAAAGTATTTTTGAAGTTTAAAATTTATTTCTTAGTGTCACAAGTAGGCTTACATTAACATTACAATGAAGTTACTGTGAAAATCCCCTAGTTGCCACATCTGGTGCCTGTTTGGGTACACTGAGGGAGAATTTAGCATGGCCAATGCACTTAACCAGCACATCTTTCGAATGGTGAGAGGAATTCGGAGCACCCAGAGAAAATCTATGCAAATATAGAAAGAACGTGCAGACTCACACGGAGAGTGACTCAAACCGGGAATCAAACCTTGGTCCCTGGCACTGTGAGAAAGCAATGCTAACCACTGTGTCATCCAATTGCTAATCTAATAAATGCATGAACAATCCTTTACAAGAGCAACAATTCCTTTCTTTGTGCTCAAGATACTCAGTCAATCAATATGCTCCACCTTTTTATCCTCCTCCTTAACAATAGAATTAATACAACATTAACAAACAGTAAATTGTGGGAATGTTTATGTAGCCAATTCAAAAGGCTTTTCAAATAAAAGTAAGTTCAAAATTATGGAAAACCAGAGTAAGACAAGCATAAATGTTTAATACTGGGACAATCCAAGGGAGACAACATAACATTAGCAATTAGCAAGAAAGAATTGATCAGAAGAAGCAAAATTAAGAGATTGCTTTGTGTCCTAGGATAATTAAACATCTTTCATGATCGAGACAAGGGATGATAGGTTCATGTCCTGAAAACTCTTCCTAAATTAAACCATTGTTTCTGCTGGCTATTTTTATGCTTCAGTACTTGGCTGAATGCAGGCTTTTTTGTTTTGAGAGGAAATCAATGTTGGAACATGGACAAAGTGCAGCAGGCAGGAAATGTCAGGTAGACTCACCCAGGTAATGCAGACTGACATCACCAATTGAGAATTTAGTCGATTCATTGAGCAAAGTAAAATCATTTCACCTGAAACAGCAACCCTCTTGATTCCTCTGGATATCTGCAGTAATCCCTACAGAAACTTACTCTCAGGCAGTGATGCAAGAAATGTCACCATGCCTGGTTTTGAGCTGCCTAGTTTGCTCTTCATAATAAATTGTGCGGAAATTTCTAATGAAAATTGGACCCCAAAATCTTTTTTTTTTAATTTGAAAAAAGATTTTTGTTCCAAAAAATATGTTTATTTCTACTTCCATATTTTATGTACAGAAGCATTAGCTATTTTGGTATTCAAAAAATGTTTATCTTCAACAAAGCGACGTATGAACACAAAGCATAATTCCAATAATCCCTGTTCTTCAATACAGATTGGTAGCATCGGGGACAGTGACAGATATGCATGCATATGAGCACATGTTTGCTTCATGTATGAAATACTGTGTGATACAACATTTCAAAAATGGAAATATTATCAGAACTTCAGTACTATACCAAACATTTAAGCCAGTATTCTCCGAGGTCATATGTCCCAGCACACTCAGCCAAATCTCCACTCCCAGCAGAGAGATTGGAGAATTCCAACAATGGATGAGGCTGGAGAATCCTCAATCTTTATAATAAAAACTGTAAGTACTGGCAATGCATAGCACGTCTATCCACATCTGAAGGAAAAGGATGGGTGACGTCTTTTTTATCGAGCTTAGATTGTCAAGTAATCCAAATTCCACATTTGGTTTGATTTGATTTATTACTGTCACATGTATTGGGATACAATGAAAAGTATTGTTTCTTGCGCGCTATGTGAACAAGACATACAGTTCATAGACTCCAAAGGGAGAAAGGAAAGAAGATGGTGCAGAATTTAGTGTTACAGTTACAGATAGAGTGTAGAGAATGATCAGCTTAATATAAAGAACAAAAACATTTACAGCGCAGGAACAGGCCCTTCGGCCCTCCAAGCCTGCCCCCACCATCCTGCCTGTCTAACTAAAATACCCACCCTTCTGGGGACTACATCTCTCTACTCCCATCCTATTCATGTATTTGTCAAGAGGCTCTTTAAAAGTCCCTATCATACCTGCTTCCACTACATCCCCCGTCAGCGAGTTCCAAGCACCCACCACCCTCTGTGTAAAAAAAAAAGCTTGCACATATAGTTGGTCCATTCAAAAGTCTGATGTCAGCAGGGAAGAAGCTGTTTTTGAGTTGGTTGGTATGTGATTTCATAGTTTTTGTGTGTTTTTCCTGATGGAAGAATGTGGAAGAGAATATGTCCGAGGCGCGTGGGGTCCTTGATTATGCAGGCTGCTTTTCTGAGGTAGGGGGAAGTGTAGACAGTACAATAATTTATTCAAGCAACATTATCCCCGTAAATTATAAATGCCAGGCATTCTAAAATTAACCCTGGCTCAATCTTTGGTGTTGATTTTCTAAGCCTGTCTACAATGTGCCCCATCAGCAAAGGGAAGCAGATGTGTACTTACCCTGCTCGGAACTGTTATGTTTTGTCACAGTTGGAACATTAACAGCTGTCAAGTGGGAGTCTCTTCAGTAGACTGGAAATTTGTGCTGTGAGGTGGAAGATAAATTGCAAGCATTACCTGAGTTCAGTGCCTATTTTATCATTTTCATTCTTGATCATTTCTCGGATGAGCAGTCACATAGGTATGTCATGCTGAAAAGAATTCAATCGTGGTTCCTGCCTTTATATTTAAAAAAAAGACATGTTTCTGTATTTAACCTTGAGAATGCCAGCTGCTCCAAGGAATATTACTCTCCAAGGGCTAGCTATTTTATGGAACGATATCACAGTCATGTACTGTGACTGAAAAATCCCTGAAGTTACAGTGGTAATACTACTGAGATGCTAAGAGCAGCCTTAATACTGGAATAATGATACATCATTAAACATATGCTTTCAAACAATCTGACGTAAGGTTTTTCAAGTTTTACAACTGCTTGAACTTTCTCACCTTGCTACAGAGAATAATACAGAATGAGGCTATTTGGCCCATCAGGATTGTGCAAATTCTTTAGCACACTCAGCATTTCACCATTGCCCTGCAAGTTTATTTTTCCCTTTTCAGGTTGATCATGGAATTGTTATGGCACAGGAAAAAACTTTTTGGCCTATCATGTTTGCACTGGCCCTCCAAATGAGTGTCGTGATTAAGTGCCATTTCCCTATCTTTTCCCCATTTCCTGCACATAGTTTCTATTCAAGTAACTATCAAATGCCCTATTGAATACCTCAATTGAAATTACCTCTGCCACTTTTTCTGGCAGTGCATTCCAGACCCGAAAGATTTACTTGTTTCAATGAGATTGCATCCTATTCCTATAAATTCTAGAAAATGCATACCTCTCCTCAATCTCTTCACTCTCTCCTCATATTACAATCCCACCATTCCAGGAATCAGTCTAGTAAACCTTCATTGCTTTCCTTGTGTGGCCAGTACACCTTTCCTTCGATAAGTAGACTCAAAGTGTAAGCAGTGTCCCAGGTGTGTTCTCACCAAGCCTCTGTAGAACAGCAGCAAAACCATTTTTTCTTTTAATTAAAAATGTGCAGGTTGGGTTGATTGGCCATTCTAAATTAACTCTAGTGTCGGGGGGATTAGCAGGATAAATATAAGACGTTACAGGAATAGAGCCTGGGTGGGGTTGTGGATGATGCAGACTCGATGGGCCAAATCACATCCTTCTGCACTGTAGGGATTCTATGAAATGCTGTTTCAGTGAAGACCAATGTACTATTTCCTTTCCTAATTGCTTGTTGCATCTGCATGTTAGCTTCCAGTGACTCATGAACATGGTCCTTTTGGACATCAAACAGTCCCAATCTCTCACCATTTAAAAAATAACTCTGCATTTCTGCTTCTCCTGCCAAAATAGATAACTTCACATTTTTCCACATTATATACCACCTGCCATGTTTGTCTAAATTCCCTTGAAGCCCTTTTGCATTCCCCTCAAAACTCAACTGGATAGTTATGGACTTAGCATCAGTATCTACTGCAGAAGATATTATCTGTGTATACTTAGAAAATTGTTTATGTGGCAAATGGGAAACTACACATGTGAAAGGAATTGCAGATCTTCTGCACTCTTGAGAAAGCCTTTGGAGTCAAATTTGGACCTCCAGCATTTATTTGGCAACCTCCTTTGTGCTGTGTCAGCTCTAGCTTAGTGACAGCAACCTTGTCAGGTAATGGGTCAAGTTTCATTCCAGATATCTTGAATCTCGGTTGAGCCTTCAGTGCAGTGCAGTGGGAGTACTGCATTGGTTGAGGTGACATCTTTTGGATGAGACAGTCTGGAGCACCATCTGTCCCTTCAAGTCAATGTAAAGCTTCAAAGATACTATTTAAAGAGGAATGGGGGAGTTATCCCTATGTCTTTATCATATATCATTAATATATAAAACATTATTGCTTCAGAGAAAAATAGATTATGTAGTCATTTATCTCTTTGCTATGAAACAGAATTTGCACATGAATTGATTATCATATTTCATTAGGTTACAACAGGGTTTGCATTTCAAAAGTTACTTCATTAGCTGTTAAGCTGTTAGGACATTGCAGTCTCAAAGGCAACGTAGGGGCGAAACTTGATGGCATGGGGGCTGTGTAGAATTGAGGGAAAACAGGGAGTGGCTAGCCAATGCTTTCCTATCTCCTGAAAATTGCTTGCGCAGGTAAGATCGAACATGATCTTGCCGCCCAGAGGTCAACGGAGGTCTTAAGTATTCAGTCAGTGGGTATGATGGGGTCAGCAAGGAGAGCCCCCTCATAAAAATTGGCAACTTCCTGATTGAGTGCCCTGTTGGCCATGGAGAGCACATCTGGCAGCAAAGGCCACGCCCTTGAAAAGCTCCTGCCCCTTCCAGATCCTGCCTGATTGCCACCACACTTACATCTATTCTAGTGACCATGACCATTGTTGCTGATCTTGAGAAGATACAGTTCCAACAGTGACCACTGGTGACACTGCTGGCAATGAAGAGTCGCTGGCTATGTTGATTTACTAGCAGTTCTTGGAGCTGGGTTCCATTCTGTCAAAGAAATCCTGATGCCAGGCTGTTAATTACCTGAAATGCAAAGAATTGCATCAAAGATTCTGGAAATGCCTAAGGAGGGGTTGTCACCAGCTTTCTGGCACACCATCAGGTCACTGCTATAGGCAAGTAATTTTGATGTGGAGATACTGGCATTGGACTGGGGTAAACACAGTAAGAAGTCTGACAACACCAGGTTTAAATCCAACCGATTTATTTAATAGTAAACTCACAAGCTTTCGGGGTTTTGTCCCTTTATCAGGTAAATGGAGAGTTCTGGCCTCAGACAGAGCATATAACAGCACAGACAGTTTACAGATTATTGATTAGAATCGAGTCTTTACAACTAACCTGTTATTCAAGTCTTAAAGATGTCGACAATGTGAGTGGAAAGAGCATTAAGCACAGGTTAAAGAGATGTGTATTGTCTCTAGACAGTACAGTAAGTGAGGTTTTGCAAAACCAGGCAAGTCATGGGGAGTACAGACAGTACGACATGAACCCAAAATCCCTGTTGAGACCATCCTCATGTGTGCGGAACTTGGCTATCAGTCTCTGCTTAGTGACTCTGCGCTGTTGTGTGTCATGAAGGCCGCCTTGGAGAACGCTTACCCAAAGGTCAATGGCCAAATGCCCATGACCACTGAAGTGTTCGCCAACAGGAAGAGAACAGTCTTGCCTGGTGTTCATTCATCTGTTGTTGTAGCGTCTGCGTGGTCTCCCCAATGTACCATGCTTCGGGACATCCTTTCCTACAGCGTATCAGATAGACAATATTGGCCGAGTTGCAAGAATATGTCGGCATCTTTAAGACTTGAATAGCAGGTTACTTGTAAAGACTCGCATTCTAATCAGTAATCTGTAAACTGTCTGTGCTGTTATATACTCTGTCTGAGGCCAAAACTCTCCATTCACCTGATGAAGGGACAAACCCCAAAAGCCTGTGAGTTTACTATCAAATAGATCAGTTGGACTTAAACCTGGTGTTGTCAGACTTCTTGCCAAGTAATTTAGAACACAGAACATAGAAAAATTACAGCACAAACAGGTCCTTCGGCCCACAAGTTGCATTGACCATATCTCTACCTACTAGGCTTACCTATAACCCTCAATCCTATTAAGTCCCATGTACTCATCCAGAAGTCTCTTAAAAGACCCTATCGAATTTGCCTCTACTACCACTGACAGCAGCCGATTCCACGCACCCACCACCCTCTGAGTGAAAAATTTACCCCTGACATCTCCTCTGTACCTACTCCCAGCACCCTAAACCTGCGTCCTCTTGTGGTAGCCATTTCAACCTTGGGAAAAAGCTTCTGAGAATCCACCTGATCAATACCTCTCAACATCTTATACACTTCTATCAGGTCACTTCTCATTCTTCGTCTCTCCAAGGAGAAAAGATCGAATTCCCTCAACCTATCCTTATAAGGCATGCCACCCAATCCAGGCAACATCCTTGTAAATCTCCTCTGCATGCTTTCAATGGCTTCCACATCCTTCATGTAATGAGGTGACCAGAACTGAGCACAGTACTCCAAGTGGGGTCTAACCAGGGTCTTGTAAAGTTGCAGCATTATCTCCCGACTCCTAAACTCAATTCCTCGACTGATGAAGGCCAGTACACCATACACCTTCTTAACCACAATTTCATTGCCATAATGCATATTCTTTTTCTAACAATTCAGGGTGGCACGGTAGTTTGCAAAGATGCCTCACAATGCCAAGGACCTGGGTTCAATTCCCAGCTTTGTTCACTGTCTGCGCAGAGTCTGCAGGTCTGCAGGAGTCTCCCTGTGTCTGCTTGGGTTTCTTCTAGTTGCTCCGATTTCCTCCCGCAGTCTGAAAGATGTGCTGGTTAGGTGCGTTGGCCATGCTAAGTTCTCCTTCAATGTACCCAAACAGGCAACGGAGTGTGGTTACTAGGGGATTTTCATCGTAACTTAGTTGCAATGTTAATATAAGCCTATTTGTGACACTAATAAATAAACTAAACTAAACTATGTTAGCCTACTTTCTGAAGATAAGAAAGGTAAATTTGTTACACTCTCATTACAAATTCTGAATATTTTGTAATGCCATTATATGTTGTTGTGGGTGGTGTGTCAATACACTATTTGATGAAAATTGTATAGGGGTAGGTGACACTTTATCTTGATACCAATTGTAGCATTTACAGTAAGAATTCTTTCTGTACCTTTTTTTAAAGGTGCATAGGATTTATCAACAGAATTGTAATATTTACAAAGTTTCAAATTTACTAGTGTTTGTATAATTTTTTTTGATTTGACATACTATTGTCAAATGTATTAGAATACAGTGAAAAGTATTATTTCTCACATGCTATACAGACAAAGCAAATCATACACAGAGAAGGAAAGAAGAGGGTGCAAAATATAATGCTATAGTCATAGTTAGGGTATAGAGAAAGCTCAACTTAATGTAAGATAAGTCCATTCTTTCCTGGTAGCAGGGAAAAAGCTATTCTTGTTTTGTTGGTATATGACCTCAGAATTTTATACCTTTTTCCTAACGGAAGAAGGTGAAAAAGAGTACGTCTGGGTTGCTGCAGGTCCTTGATTATGCTGGCTGCTTTTCCAAGGCAGCAGGAAGTGTAGCCGGAGTCAGTGGATGGAAGGTTGGTTTGTGTGATGGACTGGGCTTTGTTCACAATCCTTTGTAATTTTTTTGTGGACTTGGTCAGAACAGGAGCTATATAAAGTTGTGTGCATCCAGAAAGCATTTATAGTAATCTGTAGACAGCTTATTCAATTTAAAACCAAACGGTGTTTTAAATTTAGTTGCTTTCACTATGCATTTTCTCTTCTTTGATTCTATCAGGTGTATATTGATAAAAAATAAATTTAAAGTTTAATTATTAGTCACATGTAAGGCTTACATTAACATTGCAATGAAGTTACTATGAAATTCTCCTATTCACTATATTCCAGCACCTGTTTGGGTCAGTGCACCTAATGAGCAATTTTTTCAGACTGTGGGAGAAGAACAGAGCACCCAGAGGAAACGCATGCAGACATGGTAACAATGAGCAGGCTCCACACAGACAGTGACCTAAACCAGGAATCGAACCCAGGTCCCTGGTGCTGTGATCAGCAATGTTAATCACTGTGCTGCCGTATTAATTCTGATAAGTAATTTCCTGAGGAGGCCAATGACTTAGTCCTGAAAACTAATGCCAGGGAGCAAGAGGCAATTGATGGATAGCTTGTTCTGTATCCACTAAGCCATTGAACAGTGCGGGCTTGCTGACAGCTGGCTCTTGGAAAGAAATGGAAATCAGCAAGCAATTCATTTAAAACTTCCTGCTGAGTTGATGGATCAAGTTTTTTGACTCTGTTATCCATCAGAGATGATGCTGAAAAATTATATAACAATAACAGATCAGTTATATGTCACATTGGCACATGTCTTGGGAATATGGTACTTTCCCAATATGCAGAGGTTTAACACATTTAATAACATTAGCCTGACCCAATAAACCATTGACTAAGATCCTTTGAGTAAGACACCCCAGGTGCCAATTTGGGCCCAAGCAACAAACATCTGAAACAGAGCTAGTTGAAGCATTGTGTTCAGCATCTGTTCATAACACCCTTGACTTTGCTGTTTCTCCTGACTCTTTATGTGAGTGTGTCTTTGCATGAAGAAAAAATAATTAGTTTTTACCTCCCTGTCTAAAGAGTTTTGTAAAGATGCAATGCTTGAAGGCAAAATTGCTGCTGGTGATCTAGAACTGGGGGTGGCATGGAGGCACAGTGGTTAGCACTGTTGCCTCACAGCATCAGAGACCCTAGTTCGATTTCTGGTTTGGGTCATTTATTTGAGGAGTCTGTATTTTCTCCCCGTGCCAGCATGGGTTTCCTCCAGATGCTCTGCTTTCCTCCCACTGTCCGAAAGACATGCTAGATGAGTACATTGGCCATGGTAGATTCTCCCACAGTATATCCAAGTAGGTGCTGGAGTGTGGCGAGTGGGAGATTTTCATTGTGACTTCATGCAATGTTAATGTAAGCCTGCTTGTGATACTAATAAATAAATTTAAACTAAAAAACTTCATGACCAAGGTATAGTCGCTGTTTTTAATTTGAGTTAAAAAGCAGTTGACTTCACCCAAGATTGCCTCTTCTGAGTACCACTTGGAGGATCAACAAAACTGTCTCAAGCAATTTTACTAAAGTACATGAATTCCCATTAAGATAGGGCGTACTGTGTACTTCAAAACCCAATGTAATAAATGTGTCTTGTTTTATATATTCAGTTAAAAACAAGTGATATACATATATATATATATATATATATATGTAAAATGTATATATGAATTGGAAAATACTACGTACAGCAGTGTAGCTATCCAAACAGTTCAAAAGTACAACTACTGTGGCAGTTATTAAGGACAACCTTAATGGTTAGGCAAATGTAATAGTTTATTGCAGAGGAGAGCTAGGTGCCAGTATTGTGTCGTGTATCGTGGATGGAAGTTATTGCACTTTTGCCACTCCAGTGAACTGAGGAGATTATATGACGTGCCACAGTTGACAGATTCCAACACAGATGGTGGAGTCATTCCATTCTACATAAGCAGTTTTTTTCCCATCAGCCCTTGAGAACTGAGCGTTCAGTATTTGAACCTGAACAAAGCAATTATCCTGCGCTGCCCGATCTCATTTTCACTCCTGAGTGAATCCGGATATATCGATTCTCATTATGTCACAGACCATGAGAGATAAACAAGCACTTTCCAGACCACAACAAAGAGCTGCAGTGCTTATACGTTTTCCTAGAGTGTGATTGGTTGGAGGGAGGGCAACAGAGAAGCATAAATATCAGCTCCTAATACGGAAAGTTGGCATGCAACACATATCTTTCTATTGCAACAATAAATTCTGGGGGCATTTTGATTCGCTGATTGAAGTAAAGAATGTTTGTTCTTGTATGGGAAATTACCTCAATTTTGATACCCATTGCCAGATGCATAGACTACCATGAGTCTTAATCTATCAGGGAAAATGAATAACTGTGCTCCTTCAATTGAAAGGATTCCATTATGTCCTAGCAATGTGAATTAACCTTAGTATTAGATAGTAACCCTGCTGAATTTGTGTAAATGTTCCTCGTATTCAGCAGTCTGAACTTTCCAACTACTGAATCTTTTTTTTCAAAAATGTACTTTATTCATAAAATTTCTAAAAATGGATTATGTAATAGTTCAACTTTGATATATGAAGTGCAACACAGTTGAACTGCTTTCAGTGTG
Organism: Sphyrna mokarran; assembly: GCA_024679065.1. Lineage (NCBI taxonomy): Eukaryota > Metazoa > Chordata > Chondrichthyes > Carcharhiniformes > Carcharhinidae > Sphyrna > Sphyrna mokarran. The sequence continues at coordinate 30,126,593 of JAGIQG010000009.1, forward strand.
GTGTTGGATACTTTGATATGCCTCACTACACTTTAAATTGTAGATTATACTTACAATATATATTAACATTTTGTGACAAATTTTCACTGGGTGCATGCAGCAAGAGGGGTTTTGCATGGGTTTCAGCCCCTTGGTGGGCTGTGGTACCTTGGACAGTAGTCTTCCCTCATTGAACCTTGGCAGAATCATCATAGAATAGAACTCCTTAGCTGCAGAAGACAGCCATATGGGCCATCAGGTCTGCACCGATTCTCCGAATCTGCATCCCACCCAGATCCTATCCCCGTAACCCCATATATTTGCCCCGCTAATCACCCTAACCTACACATCTTGGACACTAAGGGGCAATTTACCATGGTCAATCCACTTAACTTGCACATGACTTGACCCCCACAAGTCATAGTTCATGTGGGGACACATGATGTAGGTAGGACAAGGGAAGGGGATATTAAACAGAAATGTTTGGAGTTAGGGTGGAAGCTTAGGTCCATAACAGGCAGAGTGGTTATCTCTGGACTCTTGCCTGTGCCAAGGGATAGTTTAGAGAAGAACAGAGAAAGGGAAAGTTTGAACTCATGGCTGCGTGGATGGTGCAAGAGGGAGGGGTTCAGGTTCCTTAACAATTGGGACTCATTCTGGGATAGGTGGGACCTCTTCAAGAGAGATGGTCTACATCTGAACCAGAGGGGGACTAATATCTTGGGGGGAAAATTTGCTAAGGCTATGATGGGGGCTTTAAACTGATTCGGGGGGGGGGGTGGGATCCTAAGTAGTTGGGGTGCTGAGAGGGATGAGAGTAAGGGGGTTATAGAAGAGAGTTGTAAAACACAGCGGGGTACGGGTGGGGTGGGGCATGGTTTGAAATGCGTATACTTTAATGCAAAGGAGTATTCGCAATAAGGGGGAGGAACTTGCAGCTTGGACCAGTACCTGGAACTTCGATGTTGTGGCCATTTCAGAGACTTGGGTAGAGCAGGGACAGGAATGGATGTTGCAGGTTCCGGGGTATAAATGCTTTAGTCGGAGTAGAGAAGGAGGTAGAAGGGGGGGAGGAGTGGCATTATTGGTCAAAGACTGTATCACGGTGATAGAAAAGAAGTTTGATGAGGACTTGTTTGTTGAGGTAGTATGGGCTGAGATTAGAAACAGGAGAGGAGAGGTCACCCTGTTGGGAGTCTTTTACAGACCTCCTAATAGTTCTGGAGAGGTTGAGGAAAGGATTGCAAAGTCAATTCTGATTAGGAGTGAAAGTAGTAGGGTAATTGTGATGGGGACTTTAACTTTGCTAATATTGATTGGAATAGCTATAGCTCTAGCTCGTTAGAGGGGTCAGTTTTCGTACAGAGTGTGCAGGAAGGTTTTTTGACTCAGTATGTAGATAGGCCAACTAGAGGTGAGGCAACATTGGATTTGGTGCTGGGCAATGAGCCAGACCAGGTGTTAGGCTTGGAAGTTGGTGAACCTTTTGGTGATAGTGACCACAATTCGGTTACGTTCACCTTAGTGATGGATAGGGATAGGCATGAAGCTGGGGGCAGTAGTTATAGCTGGGGAAGGGTAATTATGAGGCCATCAGGAGAGAATTAGGGTGCATAGATTGGACTAGGAAACTACAGGGACTGGGAACATCTGGAATGTGGAGCTTATTCAAGGAGCAGCTGCTGCGAGTCCTTGATAAGGATGTCCCTGTCAGGCAAGGAGGAAATGGTCGAGTAAGGGAACCATGGTGTACTAAAAAAGTTAATTTGCTGGTTAAAAGGAAAAAGGAGGCTTATGTCAGGATGAGGCTTGAAGGCTCAGTTAGTGCAATGGATAGCTATAGATTAGCCAGGAAGGAGGTAAAAAGGGAATTGAGGAGAGCTAAGAGGGGACACGAGAAGATGTTGGCTGATAGGATTAAGGAGAATCCTAAAGCTTTCTTTCGATATGGTAAGAATAGAAGATTGGTTAGGGCAAGATTAGGGCCAGTCATAGACAGCAGTGGGAAGTTGTGCGTGGAGCCTGAAGAGATTGGAGAGGCACTGAATAAATATTTCTCTTCGGTATTCACGCAGGGTGATGTAAATGTAGTTATGGAAAACACTGAGGTACAGGGTAGCAAACTGGAAGGTATCGAAGTAGATAGGGAGGATGTGCTAGATATTCTCGAGGGTTTGAAGTTGGATAAGTCCCCTGGGCCGGACGGGAGTTACCCTAGGATTCTCTGGGAGGCAAGAGAGGAGATTGCAGAGCCTCTGGCTCTGATCTTCAGGTCGTCGTTGGTTACGGGTGTGGTTCCGGAGGATGGAGGATAGCGAATGTGGTCCCGTTGATCAAGAAGGGGAAGAGAGACTTTCCTGGGAATTATAGGCCAGGGAGTCTTACTTCTGTTGTGGGCAAAGTATTGGAGAGAATTATTAGGGATAGGATTTATAGTTATTTAGAGAGAAATGAATTGAGTGGGGATAGTCAGCATGGTTTTGTGAAGGGTAGGTCGTGCCTTACTAACCTTATTGAGTTTTTTGAAAAAGTGACCAAGAGGTGGATGGGGGTAAGGCAGTTGATGTGGTATATATGGACTTTAGTAAGGCATTGGATAAGGTGGCCCATGGAAGACTTCTGCAGAAAATGCAGATGTGTGGGATTCAGGGTGATTTAGCTAATTGGATTAGGAATTGGCTGGCTGATAGAAGACAGAGGGTGGTGGTTGATGGAAGTTATTCATCATGGAGTTCGGTGACAAGTGGTGTACCTCAGGGGTCTGTTTTGGGGCCCCTGCTGTTTGTAATTTTGATAAATGATCTGGATGAAGGTATTGAGGGATGGATTAGTAAATTTGCGGATGACACTAAAGTCGGTGGAGTGGTAGATAGTGAAGAGGGGTGTTATAGTTTACAGAGTGATTTGGACAAGTTGCAGAGCTGGGCCGAGAGGTGGCAAATGGAGTTTAATGTGGAAAAGTGTGAGGTAATGCACTTTGGCAGGACCAATAAATGTGTAGAGTATAGGGCTAATGGTAGGGCTCTTAATAGTGTTGAGGAACAGAAGGATCTTGGTGGATGTGTCAATAGATCCCTGAAAGTAGGCAGTCAAGTGGATAAAGTTGTTAAGAAGGCATATGGAGTCTTAGCTTTTATTGGTAGGGGGATTGAATTTAGGAGCCGCAGCATCATGTTGCAGCTGTACAAAACTCTAGTGCGGCCGCACTTGGAGTATTGTGGCAGTTCTGGTCGCCACATTATAAGAAAGATGTGGAGGCATTGGAGAGGGTACAGAGGAGGTTTACTAGGATGTTGCCTGGTATGGAGGGCAGGTCTATGAAGAGAGGTTGAAGGATTTGAGGTTGTTTTCGTTAGAAAGGAGGCGGCTAAGGGGGGATCTTATTGAAACATATAGATGATTAGAGGTTTGGATAGGGTGGACAGTGATAGCCTTTTTCCTAGGATGGAAAAAGCTAGCACGAGGGGACACAACTTTAAATTAAGGGGTAGGAGTTATAGGACGGATATCAGAGGTAGGTTCTTTACTCAAAGAGTGATTAGGGAGTGGAATGCCCTGCCTGCAGCTGTTGTAGATGCGCCAAGTTTGTGGCGTTTAAGAGGTTAATTGATAAGTATATGGAAGAGAAGGGAATGGTTTAGTTTGGAAGGGCATTGCTTTTTATTTTGGTCGGCACAACATCGAAGGCCGAAGGGCCTGTTCTGTGCTGTAATGTTCTATGTTCTATCTTTGGATTGTGGTAGGAACGTGGAGAAAACTCAGGCAGACATGGGGAGAACATGCAAATTCCATCCCGAGGCCGGAATTGAACTTGGGTCAATGATGTGAATCACAGTTCTCCTACGTTCTGCTGTGTCTGTGCTGGTTTCCTCTGGGTGCTCCACTTTCCTCCGCAGTCCCAAAGATACGCTGGTTAGGTGCATTAGCCATGCTAAATTCTCCCTTAGTATACCTGAACCGATGCTGGAGTGTGATGACTAGAGGATTTTCACAGTAACTTCACTGCAGTGTTAATGTAAGTCTACTTGTGACACTAATAAATACGTAAACTTTAAACTTTGTGCCATCGTACGACCACAAAAGCTTCCTTGAACTTTAATACATCCGTGAGCATGCAGTTATGAAGCTTAGACTGTGCCAATCTGTAATAGTGAGTCAAGTGCAGTTGCTTTACTGGAAGACTGCAAGTTTTTGGCAGACAAAGAAAGCTTGTCGCCAAGTTGTTGGTCCTCCAGCAGTAGTTGATGTTTATTCCACTGTTTGTCCCTGGGAAGAGCCCCTAGTGCACAGAATAATGTATGACGGCACTGCCCGGGATGACCCTACCATATTTCTTTCTAAACCTTCTAACAAAGGCGTATTTCAGAAGGAGGTGGATGACAGTCTCATCCACATCACAGATGCTTCAGGGGCCATATACATTAGTGCTGAAACTTTGAGAATCTGATAGGGGAGCCATTCTCACTGCCAGCCAGGCTACACATTGATGCTTGTTTGAAAATTCTGGTGATGACCCATTCTGCCAAACAACTTCAAAGAAGTTTCTTCAGGATTCATCCCATAGGATCCACCGTCACTTTTTCCTGTCAGGCCCAAAAGATGTTGTGTGCGGACTACTGCCTAATGGACTTGTGATCAAAGGTTTTCTTTCTGCGCAGATCTTTTATGAAAGACAAGTGATAACACACACTAATCTGAAAAAAAGAGTTCTGTGGCAGTATGGACAGACTGATCTTCACAATGATGGGGAGAGAGGGGGAAGAGAATGGAATCATGGTAATGCACTGAATGAGTAACCCAGAGGCCCAGTCTAATGATCTGGCGACATGAGTTCAAGTCCCAGCATGATGTCTTATCGAATTTAAATTTAATTAATACAGTCTAGAACTGAAATCTAGTTGCGGGAATAATAATTATGAAACATCCACGAGGAAAGGAAATCTGCCATCCCTATCTGGTCTGGCCTACATGTGACTCCAGACCCACAGCAATGTGGTTGTCTCTCAACTATCTTCTGAAATGGCTTAGAATGCAATTCATTTCCAGGGCAATTAGGATGGGCACCACATTTTGGCTTTGCTAGTGATGTCGACATCTCATTAAAAGAACTAAAAACAACTTCAGCAGTAATGATAATAGTTTTTGCCTGTTCTGGGTCTACACACAACTTGACATAATCACTCACAATAATAGCCATCCAGATGAAGGCCCTATTTTTCCCTATTTTATCCCCACTAGATAGAGGTTTGTAGATAAAGCCCCTGCAGACAAAGCCCAATTTCAGTCCGTGGATAAAGTGATAAAAGGTTTGAGTGATTACCATGTGGCCGGAAGTGGGGTATCGGCCAGACAAAAGACACATGGAGCATAGTGAAAGCACCTTGTACCTGACGACCAACAATAAAAGTCAGCCACATGACAGTTCTGAGTCTCAATTCTATGTTTTGGGTTCAAAAGAGAAAATGCTGGAAAATCTCAGCAAGTCTGTAAGGAGTTAAAAGAGCTGACATTTTGAGTCCAGATGGCCCTTTGTCAAAGCTAAAAGTGGCTGATATTTATACTATAGGGTGAGGGAATCATAGCCACAAAAACAAGGAGAAAGGCTGCTAATGGCAGTCTGTAGAGACAATAGAAGGTGTCAGTGGCCAAATGGCAAGAAGCTGAAATCAGGGTAAGCTGTGATGTTTAAGATGTTGGGAGATGGGTGGAAGGTAAAATTGAGAAAAGGAGAGAAAGGGAAAGCAAAGAGGGATAGAAGGTAAGAAAAGGGAGATGAAATAGCGGGGAAGAAAAATAAAGACAATAAAAAAATAAAAGCTAGAGAAAAGTAAAAGAAAAGGCTTGCTGAGGATTTTCCAGCATTTTCTCTTTTGGTTTCAGATTCCAGCATCTGCAATAATTCACTTTTATCCTATGTTTTGGGCTATTAATCTCATTTGTTTTATTCTAAAGAACATAGGAAATAAGAGCAGGAGTAGGCCATTCATCCCTTCGAGTCTGCTGTACTATTCAGTAAGATCATGGCTGACCCAATCTTGCCCCCAACTCTAATTTCCTGCTTAATCCTTGTGGCTGAAAACTCTGTCTAACTCAACCTTGAATATATTCAATGACCCAGACCCCACTGCTGTCTGGGGTTGAGAATTCCAAAGAATAACATTGAATGAGGAAATTGCTCCTCATCACTATTTTAATTAGAAAATTCTTTATTCTGAAACTGTGTCTCCTAATTTAAATTATTCTATTAGGGGATACTTTCTCCCAGCATCTACCCTATCTCTCAAAACATGTCACAATGATGGAAGAAAGAACATGGAATTACATACAGAAATATTAGACTTTAAATAAAACCTGAGTAGGATTTTTTTTTAAATGGAGACACATCCAAAGATTAGCGAGAATGTAGTCAGCCACCTGGCTCATACCTCATGGAATGTCTTTAAGACGAGGATAGATATATTTTTGAACAGTGAAGGAATTAATGGTTGTGGTGAGCAGGCGGGTAAGTGGAGCTGAGTCCACAAAAAGATCAGCCGTGATATTATTAAATAGCGGAGCAGGCTTGAGGGACCAGTTGGCCTATTCCTACACCTAGTCCTTATGTTCTTATGGACGTCAGCCCGATATGCCAAATTTTAGTCCAGTTATTTAACTTGTCTATGTCGCTTTACAAACTCTTTCTCACAATTTGCTTTCCCATCTATATTTGTATCATCCTGGCAACAGTACACTCTGTCCCTTCATCCAAATCATTAATAAATATTATAGGTAGTTGAAGTTCCAAGACTAATTCCTTTAAGTTACACATCTAGAACACAATGATGGTTGACCAAGTATGAAAAGGGAAACTTTAGTCACTTCTTGTGCTGGAACAGGGACTTCTAGCCATTTGTAGAGAAACATCCTGTATAATCATAAAAGGAGACTATTTCACCCATTTTATTTGTGAACTGTATGAAAGAGCTACCCAATTATTCCCACTTTCCTGCTCCTTCCCATTCCCTTTCAAATGTCTTATTTTCAAGTATACATCCAATTTTCCCTTAAAAGTTACTGTTGAATCTGCCTTCAATAATTGTCCAAGTAGTGCATGCCAAATCACAGCTTGCTGCACAAAAGGACTCTCCTCATTTATTGCCCCCCTCAGACTTTTTTGGCAATTACTTTTAAGTTGTGCCCTCCTTTTAACAACCCTCTTGCCAGTATAAACAGCTTCTCCCTACCTACTTTATCAGAAGTTTTCATAATTTTGAATGCCTCTATTGAATCTCCCCATAATCTTCTCTGCTCAAGGAGGACAATTGCAACTTCTCAAGTCCCATATTACCTAGCCTATTCTGGTAAATCTCATTTCCAATTCTCAGACATTCTCATAACATCTCTTGTGTTATAAATACAGATAGCAGCAACACTCCAATTCTCAGACATTCTCATAACATCTATTGTGTTATAAATACAGACAGCAGCAACACTTTGGGATTGAGTTCCTTGTAGGCCAGCAGTTTTGAAGCAGAGGTTTACAATAAATGTAATGCTCAGAGTTGGATGCTCTTAATTGAGGAATTACCAGTGATTAGTAGTGTTTACCACAGGAACAGGAGGAGGCCATTCAGCCTGTCAAGCCTGTTCCGTCATTCAGAGAGATCATGAGTGATCATCTACCTCAATACCACTTTCTCCTGCGTTATTTCCATATCCCTTCAAATCTATCAATGTGTTTTTTTTTCACATGTTCAATGATTGAGTCTTCCACAGTCTTCCTCTGGGGTGAAGAATTCCAAAATTTCACCATATGAGTGAAGCAATTTCTCCTCATCTCAATCTTAACTGGCCTGCTCCTTAGCTTCCATAACATTCTTGTATTTACAGTCTTTGTTTATAAAGTTATGGCAAGCCTAGTATTAAAAAAAACTTTGATTTTCAGAATTGGCTCAGACCAGTGAGTTACCGATTGACTGTAGAATGTACCACCTGACTGCCCTAAAGGGGACACACTGTTACACTTTAATCCATCTTGGCAGCAGAATGATGCATTGCTTATTACATGGTGCAATGCGTTCTTGTAAAACTTTGTAACTTCTAACTTTCCATGAACAATGGCAACAGAATACAAGAATAAAACTTGAATTTCAACCTCATGGTTTCTGACCAAAAGCTTGAATGACCTTTTTGTGACTCAGTGTCAGTCACTGACTATACATATATGAACTATACTATACAGATAATGAAATATAGTGGGTAACATAATCAATATTCTATATTGAATAATATTTCAGATGGTGCACAGTCAATTATATAATACATTGTGTAATACACACAGGATACACACAGGTTTACTTCTGGACAATTTACAATCCAGTGTCACTGGATATTATTAAGAACCAATTCTGTGACGTTAGCTTCCCATAGGCACACCACTATCGTCATCACTGTTATTATCCTTTCACTTGCCTCATGCTACATTTAACAGGCATAAGTTCCATTATCATGGCAAGAAAATTATTCGTTATGTGCGGTCAACATTTCTAAAGAATAAGGGATGTAACAGCAATCCAATTAGTCCCATTCCCATGTTGTTTCTCCACAATAATATAATTTTTTCATTTTATTCCACCCAGTAATGTATCGAAAAAGATCCAGTTTCGTTGGGGTAAATGGGTCACATTCAGTTATCATTTAGAACGTGGAATCTGTTTCTGCTGGGGGGAGGGTGGTGCTGGCTTCAGACTGCCTGCGATTCTGCTAGCTATTAGTAGCTGACCTCTGGTGTGAAATAGTTGGGTGCCCATGGTTGGGCGGCAGTAGCTGGTTTTCTGACTTCTAGTAGCCAGCTGTTAACTGTGGTTCGGGTGACTGGATGCTGGAAGTAACTGGATGACCGAATGCTGATGATTTGTTGGTAGTCACAGTCGGCTAGTTGATTATCATTATCCCTATCGTTTGATAAGTAAATGATCATGAATAGATAATGAGGAGATGGTTACAGTAGATGCTTACTGTTGATTGCTGATGACTTGCTGGGGTTTAACTGTAGTTAGACTGGCTACAGGCAAAGACTAGCTGAGAAGTTAATCATGTTGCTTGACCTGTAGTTTTCAATTACTCCCTGAATAAATTTATTACACATTCAAGGTTCTGAATATTGTAATGATGTGGTTTTCATGATGTAGAAAGTAAAGTTTCAGAGATATATAGAAAGAACTTGCATTTATATCACTGCTTTCACAACATCAGTATACCCCAGAGTGAGTTAGAGACAACTCTTGCAACGTAATCATTACTATAATAGAAAGAAACACATGAGCCAATTTATACAGAGCAAGCTCCAGCAATCAGCAATGAGATGATGCCCATTTAGGGTAAGTAATGATCAGGACATTGAGTGGTGTCTCCTGCTGCTCTAAGAATTGTGCCACGCAATAATTAACACCCACCCAAGAAGATAGACAGGAACTTAGTTTAATGTCTCATGCAAGCACAGTGAGGACCCCCTTCAATGTTACAGTGGATTGTCATATTACAGAATGTGCTCAAGGGTCTGGGATGGGACTTGAACCTACGACTTCTAATAGAGTAAGAGTATTAACATTGAAATCATCTATAAATTAACATTTTCTGGGGGTGGAAATGGCATGTCTCCAGAGACGCCTCTCGAAAGTAGGTTTTGTTCCTGTAGTTTCATTTTGGCAATTGTCGCAATTTGCTTTCCCATCTATATTTCTATCATCAGCATGTTATTATCTACCACAGAAGATAACAGACACAACAGAAAGACTAGAAAATAGAACATCAAAAATAGAAACATTACAAGTAGTTTCTCAAAATAGTTTCTGATTTTACGAGGTATAAAATTCAGGAGGTGATGGAAAATTGGAGGCAAGTCCTTCTTTAAACTGTTATCAAGAGGAATTTTGGGCACATTGCTAGATTACTTAGTCATCAGGGGAATGTTTCATTACGCCAGGAAATAACCTAAAAAATAAATGAAGGGGAATAGGCAAAATTGTGAACTATGGATCTTTCAGTGGTGGCTGCTGCCTATTCAGTTTTTAACTTGCTATAGTGGATATCTGCATGTAGTTCTTTTCCTGAAGCCTAACTAGATAACGTAAATATTGATCGTTCATATTTTATTCTGCCATGGACTGAAGCATGGGTGTATAAGCCTTGGAGTTTCATGTGGGAAGGTTGCCTTGACTGACATTTCTTATCATACAACAGTTTTTTCTTACTCATTCATGGGATGTGGGCTTCACTGCCTAGGCCAGTATTTATTGCTCATTCCTAATTAAGCTTGAAAAGCTGATGGTGAGCTGATTTCTTAAACCATTGCAGTCTATATGGTGCAGATGCACCCAAGGTGCTGTTAAGGAGATAATCCCAGGACTTTGACACAGTGACAGCGAAGGAACAGCAATATATTTCCAAGTCAGCATGCCGAGTGGTTTGGAGGGGAACTTCCAGACGGTGATGTTTCCATCTGTCTGCTGCCCTTGTCCTTCTATATGGCAGTGGAGGATGTGATTTAGAGAGGTTTGGTGAGTTCCTGCAGTGCATTTTGTAGATAGCACGCACTGCTGCCACTGTACATCAGTGATGGAGGGAGTGAATGTTAGTCAGGTAAATAGGTTGCATTGTCCTGGATGGTGTTGAGCTTCATGGTGTTGGAGTTGTACTCATCCAAGCAAGTGGAAAGTATTCCACCACATTCCTGAGTTGTGCCTTGCAGATGGTGCACAGGCTTTGGGGTGTTAGGAGTGACTTAATTGCCCCAGGATTCCTAGCCTCTGATCTGTTCTTATACCCACAATATTGGTGAGTGCAACTCAGTTTCTGGTCAATGGTAACCCCCAGGATGTTGATCGTGGGGAATTTAGCAATGATAATGCTATTGAATGTCAATGTCATTCATTGGCTTACTAAGATCGGTAGTGGTGGGGTTGTTCTGTCTTAACTGTGCTGGCTGGATCCCTCACACACGGAGGGATTTTACGACTTCGTTCCTCACGAAACCATAAAATCCCGTCAGAGGTCAATGGACCTTTCCGTGGTCTGCCCCAAATTCCTGTGGCATGCAGGCAATAGCTTTTAACACTGCTATCAAATCTCCTCTCAGTCTTACTTTCCCCAAGGACATTGTCAAGGTACTACTAATCAGAGCGTGGCAACCACTGTGTTAAGAGAATTGCCAGTAAAATCTGTAACATTGATTGTGTTACAAATAGAGACAGCAGCAATACTTTGGGATTGAGCTCCTTGTAGACCGGCAGCTTTGAAGCAGAGGCTTACAATAAAACAGCTTGAACCTGAAGACCAGTGTGAAGCAATTCTTCCATCAAAACCAGTTATTGTGAGTAACAGCTCCCCCAGTCTGTCCCCATAACTGAAGTCCCTCATCCTAGGAACACATCTTTTCTGCACCCTTTACGATGTCTTCCTTAGGAACTGGATATAAGAGGGTTAAGAGAAGATTCAATTGAAGATTATAGGATTAAAGAACATCTGTGTCTAGCCACTTGTGTAACACATACAATATGCTGAGGTATGATGCCAAAGAGGGGCAACTCGTACAATTCTAGATGAAAAGTCAACAGCACTTCCCCGAAAGCACATAACTTTCTGATCCTCTTCTGAAAAAAACCACAGCCATTTATCCTCCTAGTAACAGTTCTGCTGAGGTGAATGATCAGGGGTCATTTGTGTACATGAGGAAGCTTTATGTCTTTGCATTTAGACTAAATACCGGAGTTGGTATCCGCTCTGTGACTGTTACGTCATTCCTGTGCATTCAGCATACCCTTGCATAACAGGTTGAAGATGACCTTTGTTAAATTAATGAGTTAGCACACTGGTGCCAAAGGAAAAGGCTGTCGGCTGTCATTTGCCTCCAGAGTGCAGAAGTGGAGCCAATGAATAGAAAGGGAAGATAGATCTACTTGCTTCATATGTCAGAGCTCAATTACAGCTTTCTTTGAAACCTCTGCACATTATCAAATACAGCTATCAGAATTTTTGACTTTACACTCTGGCATGAGAGGACCAGCAGGCAGTTGCCATGTGCCACCTGAACTGGCATCCCTTGGTTGCTGCTGCTCTTCCTCTTCTGAATGCTTTATTACCGCAAGGGAACTGTTTAAGGCACAGACTATAACATTAAAGAGGACTGGGATAAGTATTTTAAAAGGAAGACAAAAGTAGTAGTACAATGCATGTAGATACTCCCAGTTAAAGAACTAGCATGGACTCAGGAGCAATATGACTTTCTCTGCTATAATTTCTATATTTAGATGCTTGAAGCTGACAAGTCTTCTGGTGATTAGTTGAATAGAAATCTCGGAACTACTGAACAGAAGGGAGACCTAATGAGGAGAAAGACTTTTTAAAGGAATGCTCACTGTTACCTTTTCCCCACACATGCAACTTTTGCATACCTAACATACTCTTCATTTTGCAGATAACTAACTCGTCAAAAAAATGCAGGTCAGTTTTTTTTCCCCCAGTGAAAGAGCATTCTTGCATATCTGGAGAGCAGTGAGGTATTGTTGCCATGCTGCAAAGCAATAGGATTTAGATTTGCAAAGGAATTAAATGGTCAGTAGGAAGAGGAGATGTGGGAAAGAAGAAGGAATAAGACAGAAAATGGGACAAGTGCTGAAGTGAGTGGAAATAAAGGCAACCAATATTGTCAGGCATGTCAGGGTGTATGGTGAATGCATAACTTAGATATATGTAAGCTGAAACACAAGAGGCATCAGTCTCAGTTTGGGCTGGAGATGGGAGCCATAGGGACCGTGCTGAAGGTGGAAAGTAAAGCATCTCTGCAGGATAAGGGCCCAGGGGCTCTTAACTCTGCATCTTTCTACCCTTTCCCCTCATCCTTCAAAAGCTAATAGGAAGTGGTAGCTGTCCAGTGGGGTATCTCGCAGCAGCTGGCCACCATTGAGAAACAAAGGAACAGTCCCTGGCACTCAGGTAACTGACAGGGAAGGAGTACATTTTGTGGCTAGGCCCAGCAGGCAGGCAAGGTTATAATTAGACTGGATTCTGACAGAAAATAAAAAGGGGCTGTTTGCGTCTCTCCAATGAATTCAATGAACATCTGATAGTTTACATAATATATGCACAGATTATGTTTTTCTCTGTTTTCCATTTGTCTTTGTTCATAGAGGTTTGAAAACACTGACAAGCACTAATGCATAAAGAGAACAGCACAATCCACTTGCATACAGAACACTTATAAAGGGACATACGTGTATTGTCTTGACGCAGGCACACATGCAAGCGCACACGCTCACACACGTTTGGCCATCTGTCTCATCTTCTTAAAATTGCTTCTTTTTGTTATCGTTTCTACAGCTCCAATGGGCATGTTGCAACCCTCAGCACTCAATGTTGAGTTTGGAAACTTTAAATTTTGATCTTTCTCCTTCGTCTTATATCCCCTTTTTCATATATCCCATACATGTTGCCTCAATGTGCACCCTCCCCTACACACCCTCTCACATTAGGCCATCTGTCTTTTATTCTAAAAGTTGCCACATGTGTTGCAGCTTCTACAGTGTCTGATATATTCTCCCTGTCATCAGTTCTGATGAAGAGTCATAGGATTTGGATGATTAACTCTGTTTCTCTTCTTATAGATTCTGTCGGACCTCCTGAGTTTTTCCAGACTCCTCTGTTCTAGTGTTGACTTATGGACGCCTCCTTTGTGCACTTTAAAACAAACTAGGCACCTTATCCTCTACAGATTTTGCAGGATTGCTTTTCCTGAAGGCATTTGGCAACAGGGGCTGTCACTGCCTTTGATGTTGGAAGGGGCCTAATTTTATTGATGCAGTTAGCATAAGCGATTGATGCGGCAGCAATCCAAAAAGCAAATAAGCGGCCATTAATTGAATTCAATTCCCAAAGGTCAGTGTAGCCATGTTCTGTATAAATTGGTTTAACGTAAAAAGTTCAAGCGGGTTCTGGAGGTAGTGCAACAACAACTTAATATCTCAAAGCCCTTCACGTTAAGGAAGCAAAAACAGCAAGAGGGGAGATAAAGAAGAGTACGCCCTTCGAGAGAGAACTATATGTTGTGGCTGAACAAGTGACCAGCAAAGATGAAGCAGTGAGAGTT